>CAKXYN010000075.1:2855000-5710000 GCA_935064755.1 Tragelaphus eurycerus | reverse complement strand
AACCAGCTTTTAGTTTTATTAATCTTTAGTGTTGTTTCTTTCATTTCTTTTTCATGTATTTCTGCTCAGATCTTTATGATTTCTTTCCTTCTACTAACTCTTTTTTGGTTCTTTTTCCAGTTTTAGGTGTAAAATTAGATTGTCTATTTGATGTTTTTCTTGTTTTTTTTTGGAGGTAGGATTGTATCACTATAAACTTGCCTCTTAGAACTGCTTTTGCTGCATCCCATAGATTTTGAGTTGTTGTGATCTCATTGTCATTTGTTTCTAGAATTTTTTTGATTTTGCTTTTGATTTCTTCTTTAACCTGTTGGTTATTTAGAAATGTGTTGTTTAATCTCCATGTGTTTGTGTTTCTTACACTTTTTTTCTTGTAACTGATATTTAGCCTCAGCATTGTGGTTGGAGAAGATGCTTGATAAGATTTCAAATTTCTTAAATTTACTGAGGTTTGATTTGCGACCCAAGATGTGGTATATCCTGGAGAATGTTCCATGTGCACTTGAGAAGAAGGTGTATTCTTCTGCATTTGGATGGAATGTCCTTAAGATATCAATGAGATCTGTCTCATCTAATGTATCATTTAAGGTTTGTGTTTCCTTATTGATTTTCTGTTTTGATGATCTGTGTGTTGGTGTGAGTGGGTTGTGTTACTGTCAATTTCTCCTTTTATGTCTGTTAGTGTTTGTTTTATGTCTTGAGGTGCTCCTATGTTTGGTGCATAGATATTTACAGTTGTTACAATCCTCTTGGATTGATCCCTTGATCGTTATGTAGTGTCCTTTCTTATATCTTGTAATCTTTATTTTAAGGTGTATTTTGTCTGATATGAGAATTGCTATTTCAGCTTTCTTTTGCTTCCCATTTACATGGAATATATTTTTCTATCCTCTCACTTTCAGTCTATATGTGTCTTTAGGTCTGAAGTGGGTTTTTTGTAGACAGCATATATATGGGTCTTATTTTTCTATCCATTCAGCCAGTCTGTGTCTTTTGGTTGGAGCATTTAATCCATTTACATTTAAAGTAATTATTGATATATATGTTCCTATTGCCATTTTCTTAATTGTTTGGGGTTGATTTTGTAGATCTTTTTTTTAATTTCCTGTTGTATTTCTTGACTATATAAGTCCCTTTAACATTTGTTGTAAAGCTGGTTTGGTGGTACTGAATTCTCTTAACTTTTGCTTGTCTGAAAAGCTTTTTATTTCTCCATCAATTTTGAATGAGATACTTGCTGGGTACAGTAATCTTGGTTGTAGATTTTTCCCTTTTAATACTTTAAATATACCCTCACTTTCCCTTCTGGCCTGCATAGTTTCTGCTGAAAGATCAGCTGGTAAGTGCATTCGGTTTCCCTTGTGTGTTACTTGTTGCTCCTCACTTGCTGCTTTTAATATTCTTTCTTTGTGTTTAATCTTTGTTAGTTTGATTAGTATGTGTCTTGGCCTGTTTCTCCTTGGATTTATCCTGTATGAGACTCTTCATGCCTTTTGGACTTGAGTGAATATTTCCTTTTCCATGTTGGGGAAATTTTCAACTAATAATCTCTTCAAAAGTTTTCTCATACCCTTTCTTTTTCTCTTCTTCTTCTGGGACCCCTATAATTTGAATGTTTGTGCATTTGATATAGTCCCAGAGGTCTCTGAGACTCTCCTTAGCTCTTTTCATTCCTTTTACTTTATTCTGCTCTTCAGAAGTTATTTCCACCATTTTATCTTCCAGCTCACTGATTCGTTTTTCTGCTTCAGATATTCTGCTGTTGATTCCTCCTAGAGTATTTTTAATTTCAGTAATTGTGTTGTTTATACCTATATGTTTATTCTTTAATTCTTCTAGGTCTTTATTAATTGATTCTTGCATTTTCTCCATTTTGTTTTCAAGGTTTTTGATCATCTTTACTATCATCATTCTGAATTCTTTTTCAGATAGTTTGCCTATTTCCTTTTCATTTATTTGTACTTCTGTGTTTCTAATTTGCTTCATTTGTGCTGTATTTCTCTGCCTTTTCATTATTTTTTTAAAAAGTTATTGTGTTTAAAGTCTCCTTTTCCCAGGCTTCAAGGAAAAGTTGAATTCTTTCCTTGAAGAAGGTTGAATTCTTTCCTCCTTTTGGTTTCTTCCGTCCTAAGGTTGGTCTAGTGGTTGGTGTGAGCTTCATATAGGGTGAAATTTGATCTGAGTTTTTGTTTCCTTGTTTTGCCTCTGGTGGCAAGGCTGACTGAGGTGGTAATCCTATCTGCTGATGGTTGGGTTTGTATTTTTGTTTTGTTTGTTGTTTAGATTAGACATCCTGCACACTGGTGGTTGGGTGATGCTGGATCTCTTATTCAAGTGGTTTCCTTTGTGTGAGTTCTCACTGTTTGATACTCCCTAGGGTTAGTTCTTTGGTAGTCTAGAGTCTTGGAGTCAGTGCTCCCACTACAAAGCCTCAGGGCTTGATCTCTGGTCAGGGACAAAGATTCTACAAGTGGTTTGCTATGGCATTAAATGAGATTACAACAAATATCCAAAAGCAAGAAGCCAAAGATGAATCCCAGACAAATGGTAGTTACAAAATCAGGCAAATAATCATTAAAATAATGGAATATACACACATGCATATACACCCATGAGCAAAGTCAAAACAGTCTAACAAAAATAAAGTACAGAAGATTGACCTGGCTAACAAAAGAAATAAAAAGTTATATTTACCAATTAAGAACAAAACTCACAAGCACAAACTGGATAGCAAAACTAAAGGTGCCAAGTGGGGAATAAAGCAATGAAAACAACACTTAACAAATATGTTGAGAGAAAGGAAAGAAAGAAAAGAAATAATAAATATGCAAAGTTAAATAGAGATAGATAAAGAAGATTTATATACATTAAAAAAGTAACTGCAAGGGGGAAGGAACAGTAGGAAAAGCAAACAAAGGAATAAATATAAAAAAAAAATAGGTTTAACAAGTTAAAAATTACAATTAAAGATAGAAAAAAAAGAGAAAAGAAAAAAAGAGGAAAACTCCATGGAACTGCAAAAGCCCAACATAGAGGCAGAGGTTTAAGACAATAAAAAATGTGACTGAGAAAAAAAAAAGCTCAAAAGCTTAATTGGATTTCTTAGTGCCAATAAAATCAACAACTACAACGGGGGTGGGGGGTGAAAGGGAAATAAAAAAATAATCCCAAAGAATCTACAGAACAAGTCAAAAAATAATATTTTTCTGAGTCTCTGCTGTCAGAGTCCTTTCCCTCGCTGGGAATCAGGGTCCATCTCACCTCCCTAGGATGCCCTCCAACACTGTGCTGATCTCTGGATCTGCTGTGAGGGCAGCTCAGATTCTAATCTGGTCCTACTTCTGTGTGTTCTTGCCTCCAATGTCCACAGCTATCAGAACCAGTGTGTTTACTTGTGTGGGAGCTCTCAAAGGACTTTTACATATTCCATAGATACAAAGTCTGCCTAGTTGATCATGTGGATTTAATCTGCAGCTTTATAGGTGGTGGGAAGGGTTTGGGTCTTCTTCCTTAGCCACACTGCCCCTGGGTTTCAACTGTGGTTTTATTTCCACCTCTACACGTGGGTAGTCCACTGGGGTTTCCTCCTGAGGCTGCCCTGGAGGGCTTGGGTTTGCCCCTGTGAGGGCCAGGTGTGGAGGTGGTGCAGCTGCTTGGGTTGCAGGGGTTCTGGCAGCACCAGGTACTCAGGGGGATTGGTGGCTAGGGCAGCAGGAAATATAGTGCTCTAGAAGGGTATGGCCAGAGAAGGCAATGGCAACCCACTCCAGTACTCTTGCTTGGAAAATCCCATGGGCGGAGGAGCCTTGTGGGCTGCAGTTCATGGGGTTGCTAAGTGTCGGACATGACTGAGCGACTTCACTTTCCCTTTTCACTTTCACGCATTGGAGAAGGAAATGGCAACCCACTCCAGTGTTTTTGCCTGGAGAATCCTAGGGACGGGGGAGCCTGGAGGGCTGCCGTCTCTGGGGTCGCACAGAGTAGAACACGACTGAAGCGACTTAGCAGCAGCAGCAGCAGCAGAAGGGTATGGCAACCAGTATTGGCCAATACTCTCCAGTATTCTTGCCTGGAAAACCCCTTCTCTGATAGAGAAGCCTGGCAGGCCACAGCCTACAGGGTCGCAAAGAGTCAGATACTATTGAAGCAACCCTGCATGCATTGACAAGACTTTTTCCGCCTGTGGCAGCTTTGCCCCAGTGAGAGTTGAACGTGGAGGTGGTGCAGCTGCTTGGCTTGTGGGCACCCGGGCAGTGCCAAGGGTGCAGGGACATGGACTGCCTCGGCTGCAGGAATTATGGTTCTATCACAGTCTTTTTCTGAGCCGCTTGTAGCTGGAGATCAGAAAGCCTCTTTGGCCAGAATTTCTCCATAGCTCAGCCCGTTCAGGCACTTAGAGGACTCCCTTGCCTGGGTCCTACTCTGTAGATCATCGCATCAGTCACTGAAAGGAGCACCCTGGCTGGGGTCCTACTCTGTAGTTCAGTGCGTCAAGCGTTTGATGGGCCAGCCTTTCTACTGTTCAGCTGCAATGCTGGTGTGTGGGGAGAGAGAGGCTTGGTGACAGCTCCCCTCAACGTGTGACTCAGCAGTATCACCTTGCTTCCATGGCTGCCTGGCTTTCTTCCACAGGCATTTCCCACCACAATCTCCTTCACATCCCCTCGATCTGTCTCTCTGCAGTCAACAGCAGCCCTCGCCCTGGGATTGCTCCACAATCCCTTAACTCCAGGTCCAAGCTGCTGCACCTTCCAGGGGACCAGTGTTCCTGTTCAGGGTATGTATGGCTGCAGCAAGGACTGTCTGATTCTCATCCCATGTAGGCTGCCACAGATCAGCTGTTTCACTCTCAGCCTTAAATGTTGGAGACAGTGGTACCAACGTATGGATCAGACCCCTGCTTCAGTTCCCCCACCTGCCGAGGGCAGGTCCAGTCCTACTAACACTCCTGTTTTTCTCCCTAATTCCTTCGTCCTACCAAGTTTTGCATGGTTCTATGTATTCTTTTCCACTGATCAGATCCTCCTGTCTGCGCTCAGCTGGTGTTCTGTGTGCGCTTGTGTGTCTGAAGGTGTATTCCTCATGTATCCGTGGAGAGAGATGTACTATATGTCCATCTCCTCCTTCGCCATCTTGTTCTCCCCCGACCCTTTTCTTGATGAACTTGAGGGCCCACTTGTCCTTGGAGACCTTGAGCAGCTCCATGACCTGCTACTCATAAGATGCACACCTCCCAGATCACGTTCTGCACACACGTGGTGTGTTTGGTAAGGTGCCCGCGATGGCCATTGTGCCTCAGCTTGCTCACGTTCCTGGTCATCTTGCAGCTCTTGCTGAGGCCCATGGCCATGGGGTAGCTCAGAGCCATGGCTACTGCTCTTCAAAGGCTGCTACTGTGGAAGGACCACATGTTCCTTTTTTAATGTTCCCCTGGGGGCTGAAAATTTTGTTCAAATTCAGAGTCCTATAAAAGTCAATCTTGACACGTTTTTGCCAGCTTTATAATTGTTTTCTGAAGTCTCTTAGTTTTCCGTTTTTAATGACATCATCAGATCTCTTGATTTTAATTCTACAGTATCTCTAAAATGTGACTTCTCTCTCTCTTTTTAAATATGTGTATTTGCTTATTTGGCTACATCAGGTCTTAGTTGCGGCAAGTAGAATCTTGGTTGCATCCAGTGGTATCTTTCCTTGTGGTGCATGGATTCTCGAGTTGTGGCACCTGGGCTTCGTTGCCTCTGGCATGTGAGATCCTAGCTCCTTGACTAGGGATTGAACCTATGCCCTGTGCATTGGAAGGTGGATTCTCAGCCACTGGACCACCAGGGAAGTACTGAAGATGGCATTCTTCTACCAAAGCTCAGTAGGAATATCCCTCTCCTTTAACTACTACTCCAGCTGTCTCTGGCTTCCCATAGCCATCCCTCCCAAGGCCCTCAGGCCTGCAGTTACAATGGCCCCCACTATTACTAACCCTAATGTGTGACACCATCCCGAGTTTGCTTCTCTTCAACACACCGCACCTTGGAACATGATCCCTTTACTAGACTCTCTTCAGTTGCCCCTGCTGCTTCAGGTCAAGTGCTCTGTCAACATCTTGCCAACAACCTGACTGGTTATCATGAGACTATATCCTGGCGCGTCCCGTGGCATCTCCTGTGAGCTTTTCTTGGGTCTTCTCCTCTCTTCTTTGCTTCTTCTCTTTCTCCTGCCTTGGATATAATGCTGCCAACCATCCTGGGTGCCGAGGACAAGGGTCACCCTTAGGAAGGCAATGTCATGCCCTGGAAGGAGCCTGCCTCCTGAGGGCCTCACGCGGAAGAAGTGATGTCAATTGTGTGATTCTGGGTGAACTGCTTCATCTTTTTGAATCTTAGTTTCCTTGTCTGCAAAGTAGGTCTTAGTACTAGTGGCCCGCAGGCTTACAATGAAGACAAAATGAGATAATTTACACAAAGGCCTACACAAAAGAATGCAAGCAAACAAACGGGGGTCCCATACATATTGTGAATTTGCCTTCAGTGAAAGCTCCAAACCTCTATACTCCTGCAGGGAAGATGCACAACCTATCTTTACTTTCACCAAGGGAATAACACCTTAGACTTGCAGTTTGCAAAGCACCTTAATGTTCATTATATTTAATCCATGCAACACTTCCAGGAGGGAGGAGGCAGTTTGGCATGACTATTTAAAAAAATTTTTTTATTAGAAAAGGAGTCATGGAGAAAGAGATGACCTGCAGAAAGATACTCACGTAACTAGTTAACTAAAGAGGGACAGAATCAAGTCTAGAATTCCGTCATTTGACCTCCACATGAGAGAAGAAGGCAATTGAACATCCTTGTTGGGAAATCTTACTGTGTTTATTAAAAATTGCCCTGTGGTAAAACATCAGGTCTCTGATACCAGGTTCTGTCAGGGGCCAGTCTGCAAATTGTTCCCTGAGAGAACGTGGCACCTCGTCAGGACGGGGGCGTGGGACACAGTTGAAGGGCTTCCTGGGCCAAGGGAACAATGGGTGAAGTCCACAAACAAATTTGAAGAATTTGAGAAAAAACCCCTCAGAGTCTATGATGCTTGGTATTAAGACAACCTTGTGGCTGTCATTGTTTTTCTTTCTAGCAGGGAACTCACAGAGTCGGACATGAATGAAGTGACTTAGCAGCAGTGGCAGCAGCAGCAGCAGCAGCAGCAGGGAACTCAAGAAAGAGGATGTGGAGGAGCCAGAGCATTGTGATTTGCAGCTAGAAAGGAAACTTCGAGCCTCTGATAGTATGAGGCCAGTGATGTCTGCTTTCCAGGTCACAGCGGGAGGCAGGTGCCTGAGCTGGGCAGCCCGACAAGTAGCCCAAAGGGCTCCCCTAGATCTGTGCACTATTACAGGGACGCGCACCAGTCCGTTTTGGGTGGAAGACTATGATTAAACCACGGCAACTAACGGTTGCGACTCACAGAGCAAGGGTTTTAAATTTTTAAGGAAAATTTTTGGTCACACTGTGAGGCACATGTGCCTGTGGGATCTTAGTTTCCCAACCAGGCGTTGAACCCACGTCCCCGCATTGGAAGCATGAAGCCTTAAGCATGGGATCCCACCTCACACCTGTCAGCATGGTTGCCATCAAAAGACCACAAATAACAAATGCTGTCCGGGGTGAGGAGGAAAGGGAACCCTCGGATACTGTTGGTAGGAGTGTAAGTTGGTGCAGCCACTGTGGAAAACAGCATGGAGGCTTCTCCAAAAAACAAAAGTAGAGCTACCATGAAGAGCGAGAATTGTTAGCTGTTCACCCGAACAGAGTTAGTTTCCAACTCTTTGTGACCTCATGGACTTAAGCCTGCCAGGTTCTTTCTATCCATGGAATTCTCCAGGGAGGAATATTGGAGTGGGTAGCCATTCCTTTCTCCAGGGGATCTTCTTGACCCAGGGATCCAACCCAGGTCTCCTGCATTGCAGGCAGATTCTTTACCATCTGAGCCAGCAGGAAACCCCAGAGCTACTGTGTGATCCAGCAATTCCACTCTGGAGTATATATATATATATAAAACCTTCAAAATGTTAATTCAAAAATATATACACACCCTAATGTTTCTAGTAGCACTATTTACAATCACCAAGATACAGAAGCAGTTCAAGTGTTCATCAACAGATGGCTGGATAAAGAAGATGTGGTGTGTGTATACATACATCTGTATATATGTACATACGCATAATGGAATACTCAGCCATGAAAAAAGAATGAAACTTTGCATTTGTAGCAGCATAGTTGACTTGGAGGACATTGTGCTAAGTGAAATAAGTAAGACAGGGAAAGACAAACACTGTATGCTATCACATGTGGAATCTAAAAAATAACAAAAAACTAGTGAATATAACCAAAAAGCAGAATCCCAGAAAAAGAAGAAAAAACTAGTGGGTACCAGTGGGGAGAAGCACTACAGGGATGGAGGGGTCAGAGGTACAATCTACTGGGTGTGAAAAAGGCTCCAAGGATGTATTTACTGTACAACACGGAAAATAGAGTGAATAGTAATTATAAAACCTTTAAGAACTGTAAAAATGTGAGAATTACACATGCGCCAAGAATGGCCAGATTTTGTGTTGTGTAAGTCTGCTAGTAATTTCTATCTATTCTTCAACCAGTTCTATAGCATGTTGCTGCTGTTTAGTTGCTGAGTCATCTCTGACTCTTTTGCAACCCACGGAGTGTAGCTCGTTAGGCTCCTCTGTCTATGGGATTTCCCAGACAAGAATACTGGAGAGGGTTGCTATTTCCTGCTTCAGTGTATCTTCCTGACCCAGGGATTGAACCCTTGCCTCCTACATTGACAGGCATATTTTTTTTTTTTTTACCACTGAGCCACCTGGGAAGCCTGTTGTATATCATAGTTATTACCATAACTTGAAAATAATTCCTCCTCCTTGCTTTTCTACAGAAATGCTTTTGCAATCTTTTTCTCCATTTGTCCTTCAGAATTGAATGATCAATAAAATGTATATTCTCAAGAAAACAAAAACCTATTGGCATTTTGGTTGGAATTGAAATGAATCTATAAGTCAATTTAGGGAGCATGGATACCTTTACAATATTAACTCTCACTAGCCATGAACAAAGTATGTTTCTCTGTTAATTCAGGTCCTTTAAAAGTCTCTTAATAAATTCGTTTAATATTCCCCATGGAGTTATTGATGTCTTCTGTTTAGATTTAATGGGTATCCAATCTTCCCTGATGTTTCTATAAATGTGGCCTTTTTACTAAAAAATGTTCTCTAATTATTTGTTACTGATACTTAGAATGAAATGAACTTTTAAACATTAATATCATAGCCAATCTTCTGCCAAAATCACCTTTTTATTTCTAATAATTTATCTGTGAGTTCTATTTGTTGTCTATGAAAATGGTCGTATCAGATGCAAACAGTTTCAGCTTTATTTTCTTCTTTCTAATTTATGCTTCTGTCTATTTTCTTGCCTCATTGCACTAAGACATCTAATAAAGTATTCAATAGAAATAGTGATGGTGGGTACATGGGTCCTGTTTATTTTAAAGGGAATGCTTCTAAGATTTATTCTCTCAAGACGATGTAAATTTCTGTAGTAAAAGTTCCTCTTTATTGCGCTCAGTCACTGTCACGTCTGACCCTTTGCGACCCCATGGACTGGAGCCCACCAGGCTCCTCTACCTGTGGAATTTTCCAGGCAAGAATCCTGGAGTGGGTTGTCATTTCCTTCTCCAGGTTCCTCTTTATTACTAATTTACAAATGACTTTTTTCCACGTAATCACATTGCAATGTATCAAATGCTTTTTTTCTGCATCTACTGAAATGGTCAGTTTTTCTCTCTTAATACGGTGAATTATAAATATTTTCTGATGTGAAACTCTGCTTTTATACCTAGTAGGATAGATTGCAGAGATGGCCATAATTTTTCACTTCTCCACACAACCATATCCTGTGCAGTATTATGATACAGTTCCTCCCATAAACAGGTGGAGTTCATTCTCCTATCCTTGAATTTGGGCAGGTGTTGTGGCTTGCTTTTATCAAGAGAAGCAGTGAAAATGCCTGCATGCCAGTTCCAAGCCTCCGGAGGCCTTGCAGCTTCCACTCCTACTTCCTCTCTTGGAACCCTGCTCCTATCCTATGAATAAGACTGGACTAGACATCTGTGTAATGAAAGACGTGTGGTCCAGTTATCCTATCACCCCAGAAGCCAGTCAGCCAATCACAAGATACGTGAGTGAGGATATCCTGGATTGGCTGACATCCAACAAACATCCGAGTTGATAGCAAACACACGGTGACTCTGCCTGAGGTCAGCCACGGCTGGCCCAGGTCAGCATTACTGCCTAGCTAACTATAGACCCATAAACAATAATGAATGCTTATCATTGTAAGCTATTGAGCACTAGAATAAACCCAAATTGGTCATGGTGCACTACTTTATTTTAATATTATCATATATGACTTTATTTTTTTGATATTCATGAATGAAATGAGTTCATAATTTTTGTTTCTTTTTTAAAAAATTTTTTAATTGAAGGATAATTTCTTTACTGTATGTGTTGGTTTCTGCCAAACACCAACATTTTTCTTTCTATGCTTTTGGTTTCTGATATTAGGATATTGGTTACCTTTTAGAATAATATAGGGGGATATTTCCTCTTTTTTATTTTTTGGGGAGAGTTAGTAAGATTAGGATAACTTGGTTCTTGAAAGTTTGTTTGGAAAAGCATGTAGATTTCTTATATTTTGGGAAGAATTTATACTACTCTTATGATTTAATAGTTATAAGTATTCAATTTAAAAAATTTCTCAAGTCAGATCTGGTGTCACATTTTTCTAGGAATTTGTTTAATTTAACGTAAGTTTTGAAATTTCCAGCATATAATTATTGATGGTATCTTCTATTATAAAATTCTAGTCTATTCTATTATAAAATTCTGTTTTATCTCTAGTTGTGTTTCTTTAAAAATTATTCACCTGAATCATCTCTTTTTCTTGATTAGCCTTTTCAGAGCATTGTCTATTTTGTTATTTATTTTTCTAAGAACCAGCTTCTAACTATATTGATATACTCCATTTAATTCTTTAAATGTATTTCTTTGGAATCAAATCAATGAAATATGATGATCTGCTATTAATCAATGAAATAAATTTCTCATGAACCACCACTTCTTTTGCAGCTCATAAGTTTTGATGTGCAGTATTCATTATTTCTTTACTAGCGTGTGAGATGAGTGCAATTGTGCGGTAGTTTGAGCACTCTTTGGCATTGCCTTTCTTTGGGATTGGGATGAAAACTGACCTTTTCCAATCTTGTGGCCACTGCTGAGTTTTCCAAATTTGCTGGCATATTGAGTGCAGCACTTTCACAGCATCATCTTTCAGGATTTGGAATAGCTCCACTGGAATTCCATCACCTCCACTAGCTTTGTTCGTAGTGATGCTTTCTAAGGCCCACTTGACTTTACATTCCAGGATGTCTGGCTCTAGGTCAGTGATCACACCATCATGATTCTCTGGGTCGTGAAGCTCTTTTTTGTACAGTTCTTCTGTGTATTCTTGCCACCTCTTCTTAATATCTTCTGCTTCTGTTAGGTCCATACCATTTCTGTCCTTTATCGAGCCCATCTTTGCATGAAATGTTCCTTTGGTATCTCTGATTTTCTTGAATAGATCCCTAGTCTTTCCCATTCTGTTATTTTCCTCTATTTCTTTGCATTGATCACTGAAGAAGGCTTTCTTATCTCTTCTTGCTATTCTTTGGAACTCTGCATTCAGATGTTTATATCTTTCCTTTTCTCCTTTGCTTTTCGCTTCTCTTCTTTTCACAGCTATTTGTAAGGTCTCCCCAGACAGCCATTTTGCTTTTTTGCATTTCTTTTCCATGGGGATGGTCTTGATCCCTGTCTCCTGTACAATGTCATGAACCTCATTCCATAGTTCATCAGGCACTCTATCTATCAGATCTAGGCCCTTAAATCTATTTCTCACTTCCATTGTATAATCATAAGGGATTTGATTTAGGTCATACCTGAATGGTCTAGTAGTTTTCCCTACTTTCTTCAATTTCAGTCTGAATTTGGTAATAAGGAGTTCATGGTCTGAGCCACACTAGTAAAGTACTGCTCAAAATTCTCCAAGCCAGGCTTCAGCAATATGTGAATCGTGAACTTCCTGATGTTCAAGCTGGTTTTAGAAAAGGCAGAGGAACCAGAGATCAAATTGCCAACATCCGCTGGATCATCGAAAAAGCAAGAGAGTTCCAGAAAAGCATCTATTTCTGCTTTCTTGACTATGCCAAAGCCTTTGACTGTGTAGATCACAATAAACTGTGGGAAATTCTGAAAGAGATGGGAATACCAGACCACCTGATCTGCCTCTTGAGAAATGTGTATGCAGGTCAGGAAGCAACAGTTAGAACTGGACATGGAACAACAGACTGGTTCCAAATAGGAAAAGGAGTACGTCAAGGCTGTATATTGTCACCCTGTTTATTTAACTTATATGCAGAGTACATCATGAGAAATGCTGGACTGGAAGAAACACAAGTTGGAATCAAGATTGCCGGGAGAAATATCAATAACCTCAGATATGCAGATGACACCACCCTTATGGCAGAAAGTGAAGAGGAACTAAAAAGCGTCTTGATGAAAGTGAAAGTGGAGAGTGAAAGGTTGGCTTAAAGCTCAACATTCAGAAAACGAAGATCATGGCATCTGGTCCCATCACTACATGGGAAATAGATGGGGAAACAGTGGAAACAGTGTCAGACTTTATTTTTCTGGGCTCCAAAATCACTGCAGATGGTGACTGCAGCCATGAAATTAAAAGACGCTTACTCCTTGGAAGGAAAGTTATGACCAACCTAGATAGCATATTCAAAAGCAGAGACATCACTTTGCCAACAAAGGTTCGCCTAGTCAAGGCTATGGTCTTTCCTGTGGTCATGTATGGATGTGAGAGTTGGACTGTGAAGAAGGCTGAGCGCGGAAGAATTGATGCTTTTGAACTGTGATGTTGGAGAAGACTCTTGAGAGTCCCCTTGGACTGTGAGGAGATCCAACCAGTCCATTCTGAAGGAGATCAACCCTGGGATTTCTTTGGAAGGAATGATGCTAAAGCTGAAACTCCAGTATTTTGGCCACCTCATGCGAAGAGTTGACTCATTGGAGAAGACTCTGATGCTGGGAGGGATTGGGGGCAAGAAGAGAAGGGGACGACAGAGGATGAGATGGTTGGATGGCATCACTGACTCGATGAATGTGAGTCTGAGTGACCTCCGGGAGTTGGTGATGGACAGGGAGGCCTGGTGTGCTGCGGTTCCTGGGGTTGCAAAGAGTCGGACATGACTGAGCGACTGATCTGATCTGATTCATTATTACTCACCCTTAGTATTTTAGAACTTCCAGTATGATTTATTCTTTAATTCATGATTTCAGTGTTTTCACAGTTATTCAAATACAGCTTTTAATTGATACTTGTGTTGTGATTCTCTAACAGCATTTTCCTATTTCCCAAGAATGTGGTCTGAGAAACTGTTTTCTGAATTTCACTGAGGCTTCTTGCTGGCCTGGCACATGATTTATTTGTGTACATATTCCTATGTACCTGATAAGTGTGTGCACTCTCATTATTATCTGTGTCTGTCTGTAGGGTGAAGCTAATTCTTTGTGTTGTTGGGATCTTCTAAGTTTGCCGATTTTGTTTCTGATCAATCAATTATTAAGGAATACACGGTGAAATGCTGGTGGGTTTTTCCATCTCTTTGTGAAGTTCTGTTAAGTTTTGCTTCATATCTTGGCAGGCACTTTCATTATATGTCAACACGTTTAGAGTGACTGGATTTTCTTGGCAAAGTGAAACTTCCATCATTATGTACTGACACTCTCTTTCCCTAATTGTTCTCTTGGTCGTAAAGTCTATTTTGTCTGATACTATAAGTTCCTAAAAAAAAGAAGTCAGGATTATCACACCTAAAAGTGGCTTGCTAGTTCCAGTTTTAGTCTCATTCGTTCTTTCTACTTTGATAGAGGATTGGAAGTGAGAAGGACAACGGAATTTTCGAGGAAAGAACAAAGCTTTGCATAATTTACAAATAACGTCCCCAGTAAAATGTATTCTCTATCTCTGGGGCCGATGTATTGGAAGGTCCCATGTAGGTTCCACAAAAGTAATAGTATTTAGGTTACAGTGAATGCTGGGCTTGTATTAGAGAAGTGCTTCAGCCCACTCCCAAAAGAAACATACTATTCTTATTACACATACATAACATGCAGTAGGGGCTCCCAGGTGGCACAGTGCCAATGCCGGAGACACAAGAGATGTGGGTTTGAACCCTGGGTCGGGAAGATGCCCTGGAGGAGGAAATGGTAAACCCCTCCAGTATTCTTGCCTGGAGAATCCCACGGACAGAGGAGCCAGTCTATACGCTACCTTCACGGTTTTCCCCCAATTATGTTGGTTACAGGTGAAGAATTAGTGGCATGCCTTGTAATATTCTAGAAAGTCTCCTCTACCAGTGGCCGTTTAATCTTGAGGTCCCTTTGTTCATAGTGTTATGAGCTGTTTCATGGTACTTTTTAGCAACTACACATTTAGATTATCGGGTGTTTCCACCCTGCTCTCCTGGCTTCATCAGATTTTATCCTGTGGATCTTACTACCTGGTTATTCACAGTGTTTATTTTCAGAGTTGGTAGCTAAATTATGTGCATCTATTGTGAGATTCCTGAACTTCTCCATGTATATATATTTTTCTGTGAGTGATTCTTGCATAAGAATGATTTTCAGAGCAGCTAGTTTAACATGATGACCTTTAAAGCATTTATTCTAACTTCTGTAGTATCTCACTTATATTTTAAGGACAGTCCCCTTGGGTAGCATTAAAACATCAAGTAATTTATGTATTTGTTGTCTATTGTTTTTACAGGGGTACTTGAGGAGGTTAAGAAATATCTTTGCTCCGGTATTAGTTCAGAATCATCACCTACTCCAAAAACATGCCAGCTATCATTGAATATATTTCCCTTTTTAGTTTTAGTAATAAAAGTGAATTTAGTTATGCCCTTGTAAAAGCAGTTCAGGAAGCAACAGTTAGAACTGGACATGGAACAACAGACTGGTTCCAAATAGGAAAAGGAGTACGTCAAGGCTGTATATTGTCACCATGTTTATTTAACTTATATGCAGAGTACATCATGAGAAATGCTGGGCTGGAAGAAGCACAAGCTGGAATCAAGATTGCTGGGAGAAATATCAATAACCTCAGATATGCAGATGACACTACCCTTATGGCAGAAAGTGAAGAGGAACTAAAAAGCTTCTTGATGAAGGTGAAAGAGGAGAGTGAAAAACTTGGCTTAAAACTCAACATTCAGAAAACGAAGATCATGGCATCTGGTCCCATCACTTCATGGGAAATATATGGGGAAACAGTGGAAACAGTGTCAGACTTTATTATTTTGGGCTCCAAAATCACTGCAGATGGTGACTGCAGCCATGAAATTAAAAGACGCTTACTCCTTGGAAGGAAAGTTATGACCAATCTAGATAGCATATTCAAAAGCAGAGACATCACTTTGCCAACAAAGGTTCGTCTAGTCAAGGCTATGGTCTTTCCTGTGGTCATGTATGGATGTGAGAGTTGGACTGTGAAGAAAGCTGAGTGCTGAAGAATTGATGCCTTTGAACCGTGATGTTGGAGAAGACTCTTGAGGGTCCCTTGGACTGCAAGGAGATCCAACCAGTCCATTCTGAAGGAGATCAGCCCTGGGATTTCTTCGGAAGGACTGATGCTAAAGCTGAAACTCCAGTACTCTGGCCACCTCATGTGAAGAGTTGACTCATTGGAAAAAACTCTGATGCTGGGAGGGATTGAGGGCAAGAGGAGAAGGGGATGACAGAGGATGAGATGGCTGGATGGCATCACTGACTCGATGGATGTGAGTCTGAGTGAACTCCGGGAGTTGGTGACGGACAGAGAGGCCTGGCGTGCTGCAATTCACGGGGTTGCAAAGAGTTGGACACGACTGAGTAACTGAACTGAACTGAACCCCGACTTAGCATTTAGTAAGGGATTGGATTTTTTTCAAGAAAATTTGTGATAGCTATTGTATAATCCAGCCTGGTACTGTCCCTTTTCATTTCTTTGTTGTGGTAAAAGACACGAAGCACAAAATATACCATTTTATCCATTTTAAAGTACATTTTTATATACCATTTTAACCGTTAAGTGCATTCACATCATGCAGCCATCATCACCATCCACCTCCAAACTTTTCATTTTGCAAAACAGAAACTCTATGCCCATTAAACAACTTTCTTCTCCCCCATCCCTGGAAACCACCATTCTACTTCATGCTTTTGAATGTGGCTGCTCTTGGAAACTCACAAAAGTGGAATCACACGGTACTTATCCTTTTGTGACTGGCTTATTTCACTTAGCATATCTTCAAGGTTCATTCATATCAAAGCATTCAGAGTTTCCTTCCTTTTTGAGGTTGAATAATAGTCATTTGTCGTTGTTTAGTTGCTAAGTCCTGTCTGACTCTTTTTGTGATCCCATGGACTGTAGCCCATCAGGCTCCTCTGTCTATGGGATTTCCCAGGCAAGAATATTGGAGAGGGTTGCCACTGCCTTCTCCAGGGGATCTTCCTGGCCCAGGGATGGAACCCATGTCTCTTACGTCTCCTGCACTGGCAGGAGCACCACTAGTGCCACCTGGGAAGCTCACA
This sequence comes from Tragelaphus eurycerus, assembly GCA_935064755.1. Classification (NCBI taxonomy): domain Eukaryota; kingdom Metazoa; phylum Chordata; class Mammalia; order Artiodactyla; family Bovidae; genus Tragelaphus; species Tragelaphus eurycerus. The sequence goes on along the minus strand of CAKXYN010000075.1, from coordinate 5,693,262 downwards.
GTAGTCATTATCAATATATATACCATACTTTGTTTATCCATTCATGGACTGATAGGACACTTGGGTTGCTCACACATTTTGTCTAGTGTGAATACTGCTGCTCTGTACACAGCTGAACAGCTTTTAGATTTTAAGATAAGACAAACAAAAAATATTAAGTCAGGATTGGGTATGGGTGTTCTGGGCATGGATAATTCTTGAACAACAGAAATATAATGATAACATTCTCCTTCATGGGGTAAGGGTAAGAAAGTTGCTGGATCAAGAGTGTCAGTATGGTAATGAGAGAAGGGAGAAAGTAGCACTATTTTATTATTTACTGGAAGAATATTGCTATTTTGAATTCAGTTCAGTTCAGTTCAGTTGCTCTGTCGTGTCCGACTCTTTGCGACTCCATGAATTGCAGCACGCCAGGCCTCCCTGTGCATGGAGATTATTCAACATAAGGTGCCATCAAGTTTAAAGGTGTTCCCAGCACAAGATCTGAAGTGCTTTGTTTAATTTAAATGAAAGAAAAGAAAGTGAAGTTGCTCAGTTGAGTCTGACTCTTTGCCACTCCATGGACTGTAGCCCCCCAGGCTCCTCCGTCCATGGGATTCTCTAGGCAAGAATACTGGAGTGGGTTGCCATTTCCTTCTCCAGGGGATCTTCCTGACCCAGGGATTGAACTCTGGTCTCCTGTATTGCAGGCAGATTCTTCACCATCTGAGCCGCCAGGGAATTTTCTTGTTTAATTTAGCTAAGGGTAAAATTGCTCTGAGGCAAGGAGAATTATCTTTCGCTACTAGAAGAAGGAACAGGCTACAATAAGCAGTAGGGTTTTGATGTGCGGGATGTTTTTGAATTAATACTCCTAGAACACAGCCTAACCTTTTTTTTTCTTTTTTTAAATTTTATTTATTTATTTGGCCATGTGGCACAATGTGTGGGATCTGAGTTTCAGGCCAGGGATTGAACCTGCGCCCCTTACATTGAAAGTGTGGAACATTAACTGCTGGATCATTAGTGAAGTCCCCATGGTCTAACCTTTCAAGAACAAACAAAAAGTCAGCATTATAATAATTTGGGAGATCTGGCTTAGGTGGTTGTTAAGGGATATGTGAGATCACTGAGGACCTTTTTTTTTTGGTTGTATTTGTTCTTCTGTTTAGGATTCTGAGATGTTTGACTCTGTCAAATAATATAGGGCCTCGGTATTGCAGAAAAAATTCTATGCACATTCTCTGAACTATCCAGTGAATACCAGAAATCTTTTGTCTTTTAGTGTTTGGTGTTGGGTAATTCTGGATAATGTATAATCTTCTCTGAATTGATGCTTTTCGTGCAGCCAATAGGTCATGGTCTAGACAATGAGTATTTGTTTTTCAGAATTGGAGTTTCTCCCTTGCAGACTGGTTTCCTGTTTCAGCTAACTCTGTGAGTGGAGGCACAGAGTCAGTTTTAGAATTTTCAAGATTAATTGAACACAGAAGTAGTCATCTACATATTGAATCTAAATGGATCCACAAGGTAACACTATATCCTTAACATCTTCTAAGGCTTGAGAAAAGTAGGATGCAGCTTCTGAGAAACCCTCAGGCACATTATCCAGGAGGACTGTTGATTTTCTGAGGTGCAGGCAAATACATTGCCTGGAGCGTAACCACTTCTTATGTTGCATTAATCTTGATTATTGTCAACTGGGAGAGTAAAGAAAGGTGAGTAGGAATCCAATAAAGAACAGAATTTGGCTTAAAGTGGGACTAAGGAGAGTGGGCAGTATTTGAGTTAGGCACAGTTGGGAAGCGAGCTTTTTTTTTTTTTGGCCAAAATATACATATTTATTGAAAAAATTGTTCAGAAAAATACAGAAAAATCTAATGTGAATGTCAAAATCACTGGAAATTCTGCCATCTGGTGATAATTATACTAGTAATTTGTTCAACATTCTGCTGGATATTTTTGAATACTACTAAGTCGCTTCAGTCGTGTCCGACTCTGTGTGACCCCATAGACGGCAGCCCACCAGGCCCCCCGTCTCTGGGATTCTCCAGGCAAGAACACTGGAGTGGGTTGCTATTTCCTTCTCCAATGCATGAAAGTGAAAAGTGAAAGTGAAGTCCCTCAGTCGTGCCCGACTCTTAGCGACCCCATGGACTGCAGCCTACCAGGCTCCTCCATCCATGGGATATTCCAGGCAAGAGTACTGGAGTGGGGTGCCATTACCTTCTCTGTTAATATGTCCATACAAATATAAACATATACACAGTCATAATTTAACCTTCACGATAGTGTTCTCTACATGCTGTTTTGCAATCTGCTTTGTTCACTGACATTTGACATGGACATTTTTCTACATCAGTAAATACAGTTCTACATCCCAAAGTATAAAGCTATTGGAGACTCTGTTGTATGTATGCATCATCCTTTTATATTTTGTATTGGAGTACAGCCAATTAATGTTGTGATAGCTTCAGATGCATAGCAGAGCCACTTGGCCATGTATACATAAACTCCCCTCCCATCCAGGCTGCCACGTAACACTGAGCAGAGTTCCCTGTGCTAGACAGTAGGTCCCTGTTGGTTATCCATTTTAAATATAGCAGTGTGTACATGTCCATCCCAAACTCCCTAACTATCTGTCTGCCTCCCCTTCCCTCCTGGCAACCAGAAAAAGAAATGATACAAATAAACTTCTTTACAGTACAGAAACAGACTCACAAATTTAGGGAAGCAAACATATTTTAACTGCCTACAGACCTTAGACAAATCTATATTCTCCGTGCTGAGGCTTTTAAACAGGTGAAACAGGTAGTGGAGGACTAGAATAAAGGAGACTTGCCGGGGTCCAGCCCCGGTGGATCCAGGGAATTCGAAGCAGAGATGGCATTGGCAGGGGTCAGGAAATGATTAATTAGGCATTAATTAAGGATATAAAGAGTAATAAAATGAGGATAGCTCAGTGAGGAAATTCAGTGAAGAAAAGCGGCTGAAATAAGGATAGCTCAGTGAGAACATTTAGTGGAGAAAAGAGGCTGAATAATTCAGCCAGAAGGTAAGAGAAAGAACGACATGGGGAGACCAAGTCTCTGTGAACAAGGCGCCGCACTTTATTTTTCAAAGTAGTTTTTATATCTTAAGTTATGCACAGAGGATAATGGGGGAAGGAGTAGAGTCATGCAGTAAGCCAGGCTTTCTTTCTGCAAACTTATCATATGCAAAAGTTTAGGTGATTTGCATTATCTTCTGGCCAGGAGGCCTGTTAGCATTTTAAGACCCTTTCTTCAGAAAACTTACTTTTCTCTAAAGGTGATTAGTCAGGCGCCACCCTCCAAAGGCATTGGAGTTTCATTTCTATAGGGCAAAGGTGTGGTGGGTTATAACAAGAAAAATAATTAACTCAAGGGTCCAAGGTTACAAACATTAAAGCTACTACTTACATTTCTATAAACCAATTATATCAATCAATATACTGCCAAGGACACAGTAGGTAAGGGACATGGAGACTTAACATCAAACATTGGCCCAACAAGTGAAAAACCCTTCACCAATACAATTTCTAATCAATCTTTTAACTGCTCAAAGGAATCTGCATTTAGACAGTTTAGAACATCTCATGCCTCTCACAGTTGGGAGGCTCTGAACAATCACATGTGGCTGGAAATTCCTATTCAGGCAGGTTAGAGGATTTCCAAAAGAGTTTGTAGGTTGAAACACTGTCACACCCAGGAATTATTAACTGGAGCTGTAAGTTAACTCTTTTTTTCAGAGAGAGGTAGTGGGGGACAGCCCCCTGTAAAGTCAGAGATGTAGGTGAGAGCACAAAGCAGAAAGTAGGCAGACTCTGGTTTTGGGAGTAGATGCTTGAGAATTTCCAGGGGGGCTCCTGAGGCTAGATCTCGCCTTTGCGTATGCCAAACCTCCTTCCTCATGACCTTTGTCATGGGCAGAGCTTGCTCTCAGCAGAGACTTAATCCTCTTTCTACTAATATGGTTGTAACTGGCCTAAGGGCTTCTTTGCATTTGGTTTTAGTATTGAGGACATCCAGGTAAAGGTGTAGAAGAATCAATCTGAACTCTTGTGACTCTGCTCCAATTAGTTTGCTTGTGTTCCTAGAGTCTTTGGCCTTTAGAGATTCCGAGACCATTCAGTTGTTTCTTGAATAATCACAGTATAGTGCTTTTATTTATTTTTGATTGCATGGGTCTTTGTTGCTGCACGTTGGCTCTCTCTAGCTGAGGGGCACAGGCTTCTCACAGCAGTGGCTTCTCTTGCTGTGGAGCACCGGCTCTTGGCTCACAGCACATGGGCTCAGTAGTTGTGGAGCATGGGCTTAGTTGCTCTGCGGCATGTGGTATCTTCCCGGACCAGGAATTGAACCCGTGTCCCCTGCACTGGCAGGCAGATTCTTATCCACTGTACCACCAGGGAAGTCCAATATAGGTGTTTTAACAGGCATGTAACTGTAATTTCTGGGACTTGCCCAAATAATCTTTCTGCAATGCATTTTAGTTGCAAACTCGTTCCCCACCTATTAAATTTGCAGAAGTTATGTCACAGAGAAGAAAGGAATGTTTTCTTGCTCCTGGTCCCAGTGTAACTGTTACAGGTAGGGACGTGGGAAAGGACTTGATTGTCAGGGCTTCCCACTGGTTATGGTCCTCTGAGGGGTCGAGTGCTCTATGACACTGCAGCTAGCATGGCAGCCTCATCAATAAGAAAGCTGAATTGTTGTCCACACATATTTATAAGCCATTTACCTTGGGAGTTTAGATAAGGACAGGAAGAGATGAAACCTAATCATTCTCTCGGCTTGCAGCACCAACACCACTGAACAGATTTTGGACAACTGTTTCGTAACTAATTTGTGATGTTAGTTCCTCCAATGACCCTTCTTCCTACATCACCCACAGGTGTCTTTTCTCATAGGCTGTTGATTCTCAGGGGATAGAAAATCTTTTGCTTTTATTTCAGGGATGAATTATCTCACTGGGACAGCAGAAGTTTCTTTTCTAGCTGCTTTATTTTCCAAGGTTCTTTGAAAATGTTAAGCCACACATCAGAGATCTTCTAAATTTGCCATTTCCTATTCCAATTTATTTTCCTGACAAAGTCTTCTAAAGTATTTCAGATCCGATTCTATTTACAAAAAGAGACAGCAAGTTTCCTTTCATTTCAGCTGCTAGGTAGCCTCAGAACATTGTTTAAAAGTTTTCTGAAGTCTGGTTTTAGTCTCCTATTGAGTCACTTTTATTTTATTTACAGCCAGGAATTTTTGTCCCATTTTCTCTTAAGGGGAAGTCATCAATAATGGCCATATATTTTATTTCCTATTTTTCTTGTCCTTTCAAGACCGATATCTGAATTGTGTGCAGTTGGGTTATTTAAATCTTCCTTTGGCCTTTCCCATCCATTACTTTTATTTTTTAAAAAATATTTATTTATTTATGTATTTGACTGTGCAGAGTCTTTAGTTGCAGTATGTGGGCTTTTTAGTTACAGCATGAACTTTCACTTGCAGCAAGCAGGATCTAGTTCCCCGGTCAGGGATCGAACCTGGGCCCCCTGCATTGGGACCCCCGAGTCTTAGCCACTGGACCATCAGGGAAGTCCCTCCTATCCATCTCTCTGGCCCCAAGGCATTAGCACTGGCTATGCCCTTTGCCTCCCCCAGATGTCTGTGGATCTTGGCACCTTCACTTCCTTCTGGCCTCCTCCAAACTACTTCCTTAGTGAAACCTTTCCTGAAGGCACTATTTAAGATCCTGACTCCCATATTTCCCACTTTTTTCCCTCACTTCCACCATCACTTTTAACATTCTCTATGTTTTATTTCTCTATTTTTAAAAGAATCTTTCCTGTCCGTTATAATGGAACCCCACTGGCTCAGAGATTTTTCTCTATATTTTCATTGCTGTAGCTCCAACTTCTAGAAGAACACCTGGTTCTTGAAAAATCGGTTGTTGAATGGATAAATGTCAAAGCACCAAAACTCAATTTTTGACCTATAAAATCATAAAGGGTAGACAGCTTGTAAATATCTCTCTGCTCTACTAACAAATTAAATTGAAACCATTCACAACTGAGACACTTACTGCCACTTAATCATGGCACCCCATAGTAGCTTCTGCTATTTCAGGGGTTATAGATGAATTGCAGAAAATTTGAATATACACAATGGTGCCAGGAATATCATTTTATTTAGTGAGTATGTGCCAAAGAAAAGGCAGCTTAGGTTTGGAATGGCATTATGACTTAAATGTCAGGGGTTGGATAATGACTTGCTGGAAACCAGTTTAGAGAGAGCCTACAAATTTCAGTAAAGCATTGATCCATTTATCATGTATTCATTAAGCATTGATCATGTGATGAGACCTGCATGCATACATACAGTGAACAAGACATCACTCCTTCCTTGACACAGTTTACAGTCTAGTAGGGGATACAGATAAGTAAAGGATAATAATATAATGAGATAGCATGGAAGCATAGAGGAAGGCCAGCTAACTGGACTTGAGATGAAATCATTGGGGTAGATCTCCTGGTTGAAGTAATATTAGAGCAGGGTAAATAGGAATATGTCAGAGAATAGGGCTTGCGTTGCAGAAGTGGAGGTGGAGAAGGGGGCTGGGAAAGAGTGTTTAAGGAAGGGCCTGGAGGCACCAGGGATCGGTGTTCCTCTGAGGAGCTGGTGAGCTCAGTATGGTTTGAGTGAGGGCCATGACCCCATGTGCATTCTGAAATCAGTCACGTCTCATCAGCTCATGACCATCATTCAAATGCAAGCTATCACCATCTCTCACTTAGACTCACCTTTCAAACTGGACACCCTGGCTTCTGCTCTGTGTCCTAGTAACACCATGGAGAGAAGCAGCCCCTGGCAGAAGAGAGCTGGCTGGGCCCTCACAGCCGGACCACCAGCTGGATGTCTTTGGCTCATCCAGACGTGTCCTAGATCCCCACCATCAGGCCAGGCCACCCTGTGACCTTCGTGCTGTGCTGTGCTGCGCTTAGTTGCTCAGTCGTGTCCAACTCTTTGTGACCCCATGGACTGTAGCCCACCAGGCTCCTCTGTCCACGGGGTTTCTCCAGGCAAGAGTACTGGAGTGGGTTGCCGTACTCTTCTCCAGGGGATCTTCCCAACCCAGGGATAGAACCCAGTCTCCTGCATGGCAGGCAGATTCTTTACCAGCTGAGCTACCAGGGAAGCCCATGACCTTCATAGATGAAGACAAAAACAAGGCCACTCTGTAATCTCTGTAATCATGTCTTAACAGATACATCAACATAAAAAATTTCCAAACCACAAAAGTGCCCAACAAGACTCCCATCCTGGCTCATGGGAGTTACCGACACCTTTTTATCAGTTTCAGCTTCACTTTTGTCCTTTTCATCTTCAGAGTAAGACTTATAAAGAAACCCAGTGGCAGAATCCTCCCCACTTCCTGACAATATCAAACCCAGAGCAAACGCCACTTCCTTGAATGTTCTCTAGAATCATCTACCACAAGTCCCAACGCCCTTTAACTGAGATGCCCCCAGAGCTCCCCACCATGCGTGTTCACCCTCCCTGTAAGGAGGCAGTTTACCCTACTTGTTGACCCATGGGTGTGCTCCTGGTGGTCCCAAACTGGAGGACCTTGACAATACACATCAGGTGAAGACACTCTCCTACATGCTTCCCGGGACTCTCGGAGTGAAAATCAAACTAAGAGTCAAAATCAACACCTACATCATTCAACCCTGCCTACCTCTTAGAGCTCATTCATTCACTCCATGACTACTGTTGAGGGTCTACAAGGCCCTTTGTAACACAGGAATGTTTCACACCGCTGTATGTAGAGTGGACTAGAGCAGGGGGTAAGCGGACTGGTTATGAGACCCTTTCAGTCCAGTGGAATAAATGGATTGGGATCGGGAAGGGAACAGAGTGAAATGCCCAAAATTACAGTAAGTGGGTAAGGCAGACAGAGCAGGATGAATCCTGCCCAGTCTCACTTATTTATTCAGATTAGATTAGATCAGATCAGTTGCTCAGTCATGTCCAAATCTTTGCGATCCCATGAATCGCAGCACGCCAGGCCTCCCTGTCCATCACCAACTCCTGGAGTTCACCCAGACTCACATTCATCGAGTCAGTGATGCCATCCAGCCATCTCATCCTCTGTCGTCCCCTTCTCCTCCTGCCCCCAATCCCTCCCAGCATCAGAGTCTTCTCCAATTAGTCAACTCTTCGCATGAGGTGGCCAAAATACTGGAGTTTCAGCTTTAGCATCAGTCCTTCCAAAGAAATCCCAGGGTTGATCTCCTTCAGAATGGACTGGTTGGATCTCCCTGCAGTCCAAGGGACTCTGAAGAGTCTTCTCCAATACCACAGTTGGAACAAGTCTGTTGTTCCATGACCAGTTCTAACTGTTGCTTCCTGACCTGCATACACATTTCTCAAGAGGCAGATCAGGTGGTCTGGTATTCCCATCTCTTTCAGAATTTCCCACAGTTTATTGCATTGATCCCTGAAGAAGGCTTTCTTATATCTTCTTGCTATTCTTTGGAACTCTGCATTCAGATGTTTATATCTTTCCTTTTCTCCTTTGCTTTTCGCTTCTCTTCTTTTCACAGCTATTTGTAAGGCCTCCCCAGACAGCCATTTTGCTTTTTTGCATTTCTTTTCCATGGGGATGGTCTTGATCCCTGTCTCCTGTACAATGTCACGAACCTCATTCCATAGTTCATCAGGCACTCTACCTATCAGATCTAGGCCCTTAAATCTATTTCTCACTTCCACTGTATAATCATAAGGGATTTGATTTAGGTCATACCTAAATGGTCTAGTGGTTTCCCCTACTTTCTTCAATTTCAGTCTAAATTTGGCAATAAGGAGTTCATGGTCTGAGCCACAGTCAGCTCCTGGTCTTGTTTTTGCTGACTGTATAGAGCTTCTCCAGTAGCATATTGGGCCCCTACTGACCTGGGGAGTTTCTCTTTCAGTATCCTATCATTTTGCCTTTTCATACTGTTCATGGTGTTCTCAAGGCAAGAATACTGAAGTGGTTTGCCATTCCCTTCTCCAGCGGACCACACCCTGTCAGATATCTCCACCATGACCCGCCCATCCTGGGTTGTCCCACGGGCATGGCTTAATTTCATTGAGTTAGACAAGGGTGTGGTCCTGGTGTGATTAGATTGACTAGTTTTCTGTGAGTATGGTTTCAGTGTATTTGCCCTCTGATGCCCTCTTGTAAGACCTACCATCTTACTTAGGTTTCTCTTACCTTGGGAGTGGGGTATCTCTTCCTGGCTGCTCCAGCAAAGCACAGCCATGGCACCTTACCTTGGACGAGGGGTCTCTCCTCACCGCCGCCCTTCCTGACCTTGGAGGAGGGGTATCTCCTCACCGGAACCTGGAATGTCAGGTCCATGAATCCAGGCAAATTGGAAGTGGTCAAACAAGAGATGGCAAGAGTGAATGTCAACATTCTAGGAATTGGCGAACTAAAATGGACTGGAATTGGTGAATTTAACTCAGATGACCATTATATCTACTACTGTGGGCAGGAATCCCTCAGAAGAAATGGAGTGGCCATCATGGTCAACACAAGAGTCCGAAATGCAGTACTTGGATGCAATCTCAAAAACGACAGAATGATCTCTGTTCGTTTCCAAGGCAAACCATTCAATGTCACAGTAATCCAAGTCTATGCCCCAACCAGTAACGCTGAAGAAGCTGAAGTTGAACAGTTCTATGAAGACCTACAAGACCTTTCAGAACTAACACCCAAAAAAGATGTCCTTTTCATTATAGGGGACTGGAATGCAAAAGTAGGAAGTCAAGAAACACCTGGAGTAACAGGCAAATTTGGCCTTGGAATACGGAATGAAGCAGGGCAAAGACTAACAGAGTTTTGCCAAGAAAATGCACTGGTCATAGCAAATACCCTCTTCCAACAACACAAGAGAAGACTCTATACATGGACATCACCAGATGGTCAACACCGAAATCAGATCGATTATATTCTTTGCAGGCAAAGATGGAGATGCTCTATACAGTCAGCAAAAACAAGACCAGGAGCTGACTGTGGCTCAGACCATGAACTCCTTATTGCCAAATTCAGACTTAAGTTGAAGAAAGTAGGGAAAACCACTAGACCATTCAGGTATGACCTAAATCAAATCCCTTATGATTATACAGTGGAAGTGAGAAATAGATTTAAGGGCCTAGATCTGATAGGTAGAGCGCCTGATGAACTATGGAATGAGGTTTGTGACATTGTACAGGAGACAGGGATCAAGACCATCCCCATGGAAAAGAAATGCAAAAAAGCAAAATGGCTGTCTGGGGAGGCCTTACAAATAGCTATGAAAAGAAGAGAAGTGAAAAGCAAAGGAGAAAAAGAAAGATATAAACATCTGAATGCAGAGTTCCAAAGAATAGCAAGAAGAGATAAGAAAGCCTTCTTAAGTGATGAATGCAAAGAAATAGAGGAAAACAAGAGAATGGGAAACAGGGATCTCTTCAAGAAAATCAGAGATACCAAAGGAACATTTCATGCAAAGATGGGCTCGATAAAGGACAGAAATGGTATGGACCTAACAGAAGCAAAAGATATTAAGAAGAGGTGGCAAGAATACACAGAAGAACTGTACAAAAAAGAGCTTCACGACCCAGAGAATCATGATGGTGTGATCACTGACCTAGAGCCAGACATCCTGGAATGTGAAGTCAAGTGGGCCTTAGAAAGCATCACTACGAACAAAGCTAGTGGAGGTGATGGAATTCCAGTGGAGCTATTCCAAATCCTGAAAGATGATGCTGTGAAAGTGCTGCACTCAATATGCCAGCAAATCTGGAAAACTCAGCAGTGGCCACAAGATTGGAAAAGGTCAGTTTTCATCCCAATCCCAAAGAAAGGCAATGCCAAAGAATGCTCAAACTACCGCACAATTGCACTCATCTCACACGCTAGTAAAGTAATGCACAAAATTCTCCAAGCCAGGCTTCAGCAATATGTGAACCATGAACTTCCTGATGTTCAAGCTGGATTTAGAAAAGGCAGAGGAACCAGAGATCAAATTGCCAACATCTGCTGGATCATCGAAAAAGCAAGAGAGTTCCAGAAAACATCTATTTCTGCTTTATTGACTATGCCAAAGCCTCTGACTGTGTAGATCACAATAAACTGTGGAAAGCTCTGAAAGAGATGGGAATACCAGACCACCTGATCTGCCTCTTGAGAAGTCTGTATGCAGGTCAGGAAGCAACAGTTAGAACTGGTCATGGAACAACAGACTGGTTCCAAATAGGAAAAGGAGTACGTCAAGGCTGTATATTGTCACCCTGTTTATTTAACTTATATGCAGAGTACATCATGAGAAATGCTGGACTGGAAGAAACACAAGCTGGAATCAAGATTGCCAGGAGAAATATCAATAACCTCAGATATGCAGATGACACCACCCTTATGGCAGAAAGTGAAGAGGAATGCAAAAGCCTCTTGATGAAAGTGAAAGTGGAGAGTGAAAAGGTTGGCTTAAAGCTCAACATTCAGAAAACGAAGATCATGGCATCCGGTCCCATCACTACATGGGAAATAGATGGAGAAACAGTGGAAACAGTGTCAGACTTTATTTTTCTGGGCTCCAAAATCACTGAAGATGGTGACGGCAGCCATGAAATTAAAAGACACTTACTCCTTGGAAGGAAAATTATGACCAACCTAGATAGCATATTCAAAAGCAGAGACATTACTTTGCCAACAATGATTCGTCTAGTTAAGGCTATGGTCTTTCCTGTGGTCATGTATGGATGTGAGAGCTGGACTGTGAAGAAGGCTGAGCGCCGAAGAATTGATGCTTTTGAACTGTGGTGCTGGAGAAGACTCTTGAGAGTCCCTTGGACTGCAAGGAGATCCAACCAGTCCATTCTGAAGGAGATCAATCCTGGAATTTCTTTGGAAGAAATGATGCTAAGGCTGAAACTCCAGTATTTTGGCCACCTCATGCAAAGAGTTGACTCATTGGAGAAGACTCTTATGCTGGGAGGGATTGGGGGCAGGAGGAGAAGGGAACGACAGAGGATGAGATGGCTGGATGGCATCACCAACTCGATGGATATGAGTCTGAGTGACCTCCGGGAGTTGGTGATGGACAGGGAGGCCTGGCGTGCTGCAGTTCATGGGGTTGCAGAGAGTCGGACATGACTGAGCGACTGATCTGATCTGATCTGATCTGATAGAGCTTCTCCATCTTTGACTGCAAAGAATATAATCGATCTGATTTCGGTGTTGACCATCTGGTGATGTCCATGTATAGAGTCTTCTCTTGTATTGTTGGAAGAGAGTGTTCGTTATGACCAGTTCATTTTCTTGGCAAAACTCTATTAGTCTTTGCCCTGCTTCATTCCGTATTCCAAGGCCAAATTTGCCTGTTACTCCAGGTGTTTCTTGACTTCCTACTTTTGCATTCCAGTCCCCTATAATGAAAAGGACATCTTTTTTCGATGTTAGTTTTAAACGGTCTTGTAGGTCTTCATAAAACTGTTCAACTTCAGCTTCTTCAGCGTTACTGGTTGGGGCATAGACTTGGATTACTGTGACATTGAATGGTTTGCCTTGGAAATGAACAGAGATCATTCTGTCATTTTTGATATTGCATCCAAGTACTGCATTTCAGACTCTTTTCATGATGGCCACTCCATTTCTTCTGAGGGATTCCTGCCCTCGGTAGTAGATATAATGATCATCTGAGCTAAATTCACCCATTCCAGTCCATTTCAGTTTGCTGATTCCTAGAATGTCGACATTCACTCTTGCCATCTCTTGTTTGACCACTTCCAATTTGCCTTGATTCATGGACCTGACATTCCATGTTCCTATGCAATATTGCTCTTTGTAGCATCGGACCTTGCTTCTATCACCAGTCACATCCACAGCTGGGTATTCCTTTTGCTTTGGCTCCATCCCTTCATTCTTTCTGGAGTTATTTCTCCACTGATCTCCAGTAGCATATTGGGCACCTACTGACCTGGGGAGTTTCTCTTTCAGTATCCTATCATTTTGCCTTTTCATAATATTCATGGGGTTCTCAAGGCAAGAATACTTGTTTATTGGAATCTAACAAAGCTGAACTCAGAGAGTAGGGCATCCCTGGTGTCTCACACAGTAAAGAATTTGCCTGCAATGTGGGAGACCTGGGTTCAATCCCTGGGTTGGGAAGATCCCCTGGAGGAGGGCATGGCAACCCACTCCAGTCTTCTTGCCTGGAGGATCCCATGGACAGAGGAGCCTGGTGGGCTACAGTCCATGGGGTCGCAAAGAGTCAGACATGACTGAGTAACTAAAGCACAGCACAGCAACAAAGCTGAACAGAGTAAAGTGTGGTTGCCAGGGCTGGGAGGTAGCAGAAATGGAGGCAGATTTCCAGTTAGAAGATGGACAAGATTGGGAAACGTAATGTACAGCAGGGTGATTATAGCTAATTATATTGTATTATATACTTGAAGGTGGCTTAGAGAGTCAACCTTAAATGTTCTCATCATGAAAAGGAAAATAGTGATTAGATGATGTGATGGACGTATTAGCTAATGCTATGGTGGTAATCATTTTGCAATTTATTAAGGTATCAAACCAACACTTTGTACACATGAAACATGATGTTTATATATCAATTATATTTCAATAAAGCTGGGGAAAAAATAAAACCATAATGCCCAGATTTCTGATCAACACCATCACTTTCTGGCTAAGGGAGAGCAGCAGATATGCTCACAAGGATTCTAGAATAGGCAATCACTCTGCGAGGCCAGACAGTGTCTTATTTGCTGAAGTGGACTCTTTTTCAAATGTCTTCCTAAGGGGACCTTCCCAGATCCCAGGAAGTACTGCAGAATTTCATGGCTGCCTTTGGCCTGTGAGCTGGCGCCTGTCGCTGTAAGAAATTGCTTGAATAATGTACCCTATTTCAAGTTCTAGTTTATATGTTTAAGGGAGACATATTTCAGTGGAGTCAGTAACTTATTTCTTATGGCCTTCTGGGCTTAAATAAAATGATGATTAGAGTAATTCAGGGTCCATGAAGTCGTGCAAAAACAGCTGCCATCTGCCATTGCTCTCACTGGTAACTCATTTACTTCTTATAATGGCTTTCCACATCTATGAATTAAGTTAGAGTGTGCTGCTCATGCTCAGAGGAGCCAATAAATGACTTGCTTTTGTGTTACAATTCTCAGAAGTAAATGATTCAGTATTCATTGCTGGTAAGGTTTAAAGAGAAACTCAATTTATTTAGATCCTCCCACCCTTCACTCTAGGACACGTTTTTTAATGTTCCCATCACGGAGACGTTGTGAAATTGACTAATTGTGTGTTTTGCATATGCATAAACACTTTGTTATTTATTAATGGGCCATTTCAGAGATAAAATAGGGACTTTATGCACATCGCGGCCATTTCTCAAAGGCACGCTGACTCGCGTCAGGGGGAGCTGAGATGTGAGAGCAGAGAATAAAAGGGCAGGCGGTTGTCTCCTCGGTGAATTCCGTGGAGAGGGCAGAGCTGCCAGGAGGCCGTTTATCAGACGGGCTCTCTAGAGCTACACTGTCCAATACGACTTTGTGAGATGTAAATTTGTTTAAGTTAAATAAAATTAAAAATCTGGTGATGCTGGTCACGTCTCAAGGGCTCAGTAGGCATGAGTGGCCCAACGGCCAGCACTCTGGAAAGTGTAGAGTGTTCACAGTATCACAGAAAATTCCACAGGACACCACTGCGCTGAGTTGTGTTGGTGCTGGGGTCCTTTGGTGCCTCCCTGGATTGAAAGAACTTGGTCCTTGTAGTTCGGTTGTCCAGGAAGGCTAAGAGGTTAGGGCATGCCTGGTCATATCTCAAATTCTGAATATAGCTGGAATTCTATTACTTCTAACTACCTACAACCAGGTCCCATTACTGTCAACTCTCACCTGGATTTACTGTGATGGTTCTGACTCTCCTCCTAGTTTCCATCCTACATTTTCACAGTCTCTTCTCCATGTAATAGCCAGTGATGCTGTTTAGAAACTTTCAGTAGATTTGTGTCCCACTCAGAGTAAAGCCAACATCCTTACTCTGACCCCAAGGCCTTATAGACCCTGTAGATTCCTCACCATCCCTTACATGCATCTCTTGCTATATCAATCCTGTTTTTTTTCATGCTCCAGCCACACTGGCTTCTAGGTACGCTTTCCCTGACTTGACTCTTTCCTGAAATAGTCTTAATCTGATAGTTCTTTGTCCTGTTTCTTTACCTCCTTTGAGTCTTTGCTTAAAAGCTTTCCCTATCCACCATATCTAAAATTACAGTTGCCCCGCCCCCCAGACAAGATGGAGAAGCTCTATACAGTCAGCAAAAACAAGACTGGGAGCTGACTGTGGCTCAGATCATGAACTCCTTATTGCCAAATTCAGACTTAAAGTGAAGAAAGTGGGGAAAACCACTAGACCATTTCAGATCAGATCAGATCAGTCGCTCAGTCGTGTCCGACTCTTTGCGACCCCATGAACTGCAGCACGCCAGGCCTCCCTATCCATCACCAGCTCTCGGAGGTCACTCAGACTCACATCCATCGAGTCAGTGATGCCATCCAGCCATCTCATCCTCTGTCGTTCCCTTCTCCTCCTGCCCTCAATCCCTCCCAGCATAAGAGTCTTCTCCAATGAGTCAACTCTTCGCATAAGGTGGCCAAAATACTGGAGTTTCAGCTTTAGCATCATTCCTTTCAAAGAAATCCCAGGGCTGATCTCCTTCAGAATGGACTGGTTGGATCTCCTTGCAGTCCAAGGGACTCTCAAGAGTCTTCTCCAACACCACAATTCAAAAGCATCAATTCTTCGGTGCTCAGCCTTCTTCACAGTCCAGCTTTCACATCCATACATGACCACAGGAAAGACCATAGCCTTGACTAGGCGAACCTTTGTTGGCAAAGTGATGTCTCTGCTTTTGAATATGCTATCTAGGTTGGTCATAACTTTCCTTCCAAGGAGTAAGCGTCTTTTAATTTCATGGCTGCAGTCACCATCTGCAGTGACTTTGGAGCCCAGAAAAATAAAGTCTGACACTGTTTCCACTGTTTCTCCATCTATTTCCCATGTAGTGATGGGACCAGATGCCATGATCTTCGTTTTCTGAATGTTGAGCTTTAAGCCAATCTTTTCACTCTCCACTTTCACTTTCATCAAGAGGCTTTTTAGTTCCTCTTCACTTTCTGCCATAAGAGTGGTATCATCTGCATATCTGAGGTTATTGATATTTCTCCCGGCAATCTTGATTCCAGCTTGACCTAAATCAAATCCCTTATGACTATACAGTGGAAGTGAGAAATAGATTTAAGGGCCTAGATTTGATAGACAGAGTGCCTGATGAACTATGGACAGAGGTTCATGACATTTTACAGGAGACAGGAATAAAGCCCATCCCCAAGGGAAAAAAAAATGCAAAAAAGCAAAATGGCTGCCTGGGGAGGCCTTATAAATAGCTGTGAAAAAAAGAGAAGCAAAAAACAAAGGAGAAAGGGAAAGATATAAGCATCTGAATGCAGAGTTCCAAAGAATAGCAAGGAGAGATAAGAAAGCCTTTCTCAGTGATCAGTGCAAAGAAATAGAGGAAAACAACAGAATGGAAAAGACTAGAGATCTCTTCAAGAAAATTAGAGATACCAAGGGAACATTTCATGCAAAGATGGGCACAATAAAGGACAGAAATGGTATGGACCTAACAGAAGCAGAAGATATTAAGAAGAGATGGCAAGAATATACAGAAGAACTGTACAAAAAAGATCTTCATGACCCAGATAATCACGATGGTATGATCACTCACACTCACGTAGAGCCAGACATCCTGGAATGTGAAGTCAAGTGGGCCATAGGAATCATCACTACAAACAAAGCTAGTGGAGGTGATGGAATTCTAGTTAAGCTACTTCAAATCCTAAAAGATGATGCTGTGAAAGTGCTGCACTCAATATGCCAGCAAATTTGGAAAACTCAGCAGTGGCCACAGGACTGGAAAAGGTCAGTTTTCATTCCAATCCCAAAGAAAGGTAATGCCAAAGAATGCTCAGACTACCGCACAATTGCACTCATCTCACACGCTAGTAAAGTAATGCTCAAAGTTCTCCAAGCCAGGCTTCAGCAATACATGAACCATGAACTTCCAGATGTTCAAGCTGGTTTTAGAAAAGGCCGAGGAACCAGAGATCAAATTGCCAACATCTGCTGGATCATCAAAAAAGCAAGAGAGTTCAAAAAAAAATCTACTTCTGCTCTATTATCTACACCAAAGCCTTGACTGTGTGGATCACAACAAACTGTGGAAAATTCTTAAAGAAATGGGAATACCAGACCACCTCACCTGCCTCCTGAGACATCTGTATACAGGTCAAGAAGAAACAGTTAGAACTGGACATGAAACAACAGCCTGGTTCCAAATTGGGAAAGGAGTATGTCAAGGCTGTATATTGTCACCCTGCTTATTTAACTTCTATGCAGAGTACATCATGAGAAACGCTGGGCTGGAGGAAGCACAAGCTGGAATCATGATTGCTGGGAGAAATATCAATAACCTCAGATATGCAGATGACACCACCCTACTGGCAGAAAGCAAAGAAGAACTAAAGAGCCTCTTGATGAAAGAGAAAGATGAGAGTGAACAAGTTGTCTTAAAACTGAACATTCAGAAAACGAAGATCATGGCATCCGGTCCCATCACTTCATGGCAAATAGATGGGAAAACAATGGAAACAGTGAGAGGCTTTATTTTTCTGGGCTCCAAAATCACTGCAGATGGAGACTGCAGCCATGAAATTAAAAGACGCTTGTTCCTTGGAAGAAAAGCTATGACCAACCTAGACAGAATACTAAAAAGCAAAGACATTACTTGGCCAACAAAGCTCTGTCTAGTCAAAGCTATGGTTTTTCCAGTAGTCATGTGTGGATGTGAGAGTTGGACTGTAAAGAAAGCCGAGCGGCAAAAAATTGACACTTTTGAACTGTGGTGTTGCAGAATACTCTTGAGAGTCCCTTGGACTGCAAAGAGATCCAACCAGTCCATCCTCAAGGAAATCAGTCCTGAATATTCATTCGAAGGACTGATGCTGAAGCTGGGACTCCAATAGTTTGGTCACTTGATGCAAAGAACTGACTCATTGGAAAAGATCCTGATGTTGGGAAAGATTGAAGGCGGGAGGAGAAGGGGATGACAGGATGAGATGGTTGGATGGCATCACCGACTCAGTAGATACGAGTTTGAGCAAGCTCTGGGAGTTGGTGATGTAAAGGGAAGGCTGGTGTCACAAAGAGTCAGACACAGCTGAGCGACTGAACGAAACTGAACTGAATAAATAAATTCATTTTGCAACTCAAGTTCCTCTGGATGGATGAGGTGAATCACAAGGAATGGGTTTTAGAATGTGTGAGACTCTACTTTCTTCTAGGCACGAGATGTTAGTCAAGTGGCTTAATTTCTTTGAATTTGTTTCTTCATCTGTAAAATGAAAATTATAGTACCTGCCTGGAAGGACTGTCATTAGGATTAATTAGGGCGTTCCCGAGCACATAGTCTGAGCACAATAATGTTATTCCAGGACTATGAAATTTGGCCCAGGGCTCTTCTTCATCTACTAGTATCTATGTGAAAACCGTGCCAGCGTTTTCTTCTCTATTCATTTTAGAATGCTGTTTTTATTTTAATAATAAAGACATAATACACATAGATTTTGGGGGGAAATCTATATGATGAACTGCTGATAACTGGTGATTACTGAGTTTGTCTGTGAGGTTTCAGAGATCATCTTTACAACAGTTTTTAGATGGGGAAGCCAGCGATGAATGGTGATATTATACAAATGAAAGTTTCACAGAAACTCCAATAGAGAGAAGCACTGAGAAAATCAGGTCGTGCTGAGTCTCACATGGTGGCATAAGCCTGGGAACTCAGAAAGAATCTGCACCACAGGGGGCAGGCTCACAGTCGCATTTCAAGAGGGAATTTTGTTCAGCAAAACAATATAGTCTGTATGGTCTATCATGTTGAGTTAATGTTATTTGGAATTTTATTGTTTATATTATTATATGAGAACCCTGTGCTTGCAGAATGTGTTCTCAGTTTTATGTTTGTACCTATTTTGGAGTGCTGCAGGGTTCCCACCAGGAAAATCGAAACCATGCTGAACATTTGAAACAGAGGCCATCTAACACAGGGACGTGGTCACACAAGGGGTGGAACTGCTGAGACCTAACCGGGATGCACTTAGGAAACTAGCAATGGCAGAAAGGTAGGGGGTGGTTTCAGAGCCCAGAGTGAGGCTGCCAGGTGGAAGCTGAGGCATCAAAGGGCTTGACTTGGGGACTAGAGCCTTGCAGGATATGCAGCTGTCACCAGAGATGCTGCTGCCCAAGTCAGGCAAAGAAGGGAGGAAATACTCTGGTTTCTCCCTTCCCTCGACCTCTATTTCTTCAATAATTTCCATTGGCTACATCTAGCTGAAGCCCAGCTGACATGGGAAATGGGAAGTGCATCCTGCAGGGATCAGCCCATCTCCACTGCCCGCCCCCCCGCCCCCTCCCCGCCACACACACACCAGCATTACAGAGCAGGGCAGGGGAAGGGTGAAGAAATAATCTAAGGGCAAACTCACCAAAGACCAGTTGTTGTTGTTCAGTCACCAAGTCCTGTCCAGCTCTCTTCAACCACATGGAGTGCAGCACACCAGGCTTCCCTGTCCTTCACTGTCTCCCAGAGTTTGCTCAGACTTATGTCCACTGAGTCAGTGATACCATCGAACCATCTCATCCTCTGTCCCCACTTCTGCTTCTGCCCTCAATCTTTCCCAGCATCAGGGTCTTTTCCAATGAGTCGGCTCTTCACATCAGGTGGCCAAAGTATTGAGGGAGCTTCAGCTTCAGCATCAGTCCTTCCAATGACCACCCAGGACTGATCTCCTTTAGGTTGGACTGGTTGGATCTCCTTGCCGTCCAAGGGATTCTCAAGAGTCTTCTCCAGAATCACAGTTCAAAAGCATCAATTCTTTGGTACTCAGTCTTCATTATGTCCAACTCTCACACATGTACATTTCCAGTAGGAAAAAATTATAAATTATAAAGTGTCAATTATACAGACATGTGGTTGATTCCCCATCAACCATATTCTCCCCTCCCACCTTTTTTTAGGTAAGAAGTGGATTTATTTAGAGAGATACACATTCCATAGATGGAATGTGGTCCTTTTCCAAAAGGCAAGTGTGGCTTTGGCAGAAATGTGCTCCACAGACACAGTGTCGACTGTCTCAGAAGACCTCCTCCCTCGCACCTTCAGTGGCAGCCAGGTTGATGGGGTGGGTTGGGCACAACTCCAGCTCCAGTGGTGGTCCCGATTGGTTTCCAAGTCTAAACCAGGCCAGGTGACCACACTTCCCCTGTTACAGTGATTGGTTACATTCTAATGATGGTCTAAATAAACAGCTCAAGATATTCCTCAGGCCTCAGGGTTGGTCTTAGGGTTCTGTCTCTTACATTTGAACCAAAAAAGCACAGAACCCCCAGTGCTCCTAACAGCCATCTGTGGTTGGGTCAGGACAAGCCTGAAGCGAGAGGTGCAATGCTGAGTCTGACACCCACACACACTCTCAGAGTCAGAGCATACCGCACAATCCTGGTAGTCATTATTACCCAGGTTCCTCATTTGTTTGAATCAGGTCAATCCCCTTTCAGGCTCAAGCCAGTTTGAATTGGGTTTTCTATTGCAACTAACACAATAATAGAAATAAGTTTGGTCAATACTGCAAGTCCCAAAGATAAAAAATTGTGTGTTAATGGAGGTACAGGTATTGTCCAACCTTGGAAAACACTAGCAACTCCCCACAGCCCCACATCTTCCTTTCCCCATCAAAGATGGATAAAGAAGAACCACAGAAAGCGTGGACCATGCCGGACCCCAGAGGCCTTTGGAGGCCAAGCTGAGAGCATGTGATGCTTCTGCGGTGGTTCCATGACACACCCGTCCAAACCAGGAGAAGGAGAGGTGTATGCTCAGTGAATTGAGGACCTACCATCAGCTGTGGGTGAGCTAAGCACAAAGCGTGGAGTCAGGCTCTGCATTGTGGGTGAGACTCGGACCAAACAAGCAGAAGAGGGGTGGACACTCACTTGTCACACTCAGTCGTGTCTGATTCTTTTTGGCCCCATTGACTTTAGCACGTGAGGCTCCTCTGTCCATGAGACTCTCCAGGCAAGAATACTGGAGTGGGTTGCCATTTCTTCTTCCTGGAGATCTTCCCAATCCAGGGGTTAAACCCACGTCTCCAGCATTACGGGCAGATTCTTTTCCTCTGAGCCACTGTGGAAGTCCCCAGGGTTGATGCTACCAAGTCATCATTCTCTCTTTAGGTGGAAAAGTCAATGGCTTAGAATTTTAATAGGTTAAAAATCTATCTCACTGAATTAGGGTCAGTGCTTAGATGTTATATCTATTGACAAGACTGTCTGGACTGAGTTTCCTAAGTAGGAAGGTCCGTTGGACCTCCTTTCTACCAAGAGAAGCCATGCATGCGTGAGTGCTCAGTCACTTTGGTTGTGGCCGACTCTTTGTGACCTTATGGACTGTAGCCCTCCAGGCTCCTCTGTCCATGGGGATTCTCCAGGCAAGAATACTGGAGTGGGTTGCCATGCCCTCCTCCAGGGGATCTTCCCGACCCAGGGATTGAACCCGTGTCTCTTATGTCTCTTGCTTTGGCAGCCCGGTTCTTTATAACTTGCACCACCTGGGAAGCCTAAGAGAGGCCATGGGTCCTGTCATTCTTGGAGAAAGAGCCAGGCTCTGAGCAAAGTCAGGGAAGGTGAGTGGGCTTAAGCGTTTTGGTAGCTTCTTCTCTCTGTTGGATTTTGGTAGCAAAGGGCCCTGATTTCCTGTGAATGTTCTGAACAGGGTCCTTCGGGTTTCTGCAGACTGATTTCTGAAATAGGAGGATTGTTCACCCCCAAGTCCTTTGTTTCCGCCCAATTTAACTTGTGACCAGAGCCTGACAGGCTGTAGCCCATAGGGTCACAAAGAGTCGGACATGACTGAGTGACTTAGCACGCATGCAGAGGTCAGTATGGTGCAGGGGACTATAGAGAACACTTTCTCCAGTCCCTCTGGTCTCCTACAGGTTATTTGGATTAGAGACTGTGGATCAAAATTCGCTACTTCTTGCCAGACCATGAAAGATTTGCTATTTCTGTTACCGGCTATGGCACTTTGCCACAGGTCATTTGGGATTAACTTGGATCCCCTACAAAGTGTACTGCTACTACTGCTACTGCTAAGTCGCTTCAGTCGTGTCCGACTCTGTGCGATCCCACAGACGGCAGCCCACCAGGCTCCTCCGTCCCTGGGATTCTCCAGGCAAGACCACCGGAGTGGGCCGCCATTTCCTTCTCCAATGCATGAAAGCGAAAAGTGAAAGTGAAGTCGCTCAGTCGTCTCCGACTCCCAGCGACCCCATGGACTGGAGCCCACCAGGCTCCTCCGTCCATGGGATTTTCCAGGCAAGAGTACTGGGGTGGGTGCCATTGCCTTCCCTGTACAAAGTGTACGCATAACGGTTTTCCTCTATTCCCTGGTCTGGACTGTTGTGGGCTTTCTCTGAGGCAGACCAAATTCTGGTGGGTGGAAGGAGGAACAGAGAGGGGCCGCTGACATTTTCTTGGAGAGAAGTAGGTATTGCTGGGAGGGTTTTCATGGAATAAACCAACCAACTCAGTTTAATCTTTAGCTGTAGTCTTGGAGATGTGAGGTCTCCTGAGCTTTAGGGTACCAATTTTGCTTTTGATTTTCCCAACACACCCTCCACTGGGTGAAGGTTGTATATTTGAGGCTGTCTCTGAAACCTCCATCATCTCCAGTGTTTGACTTTCATTGTTCAGGGAGTTGTCTTACGGCAGCCTGCATCTAACTGCTGATGCATCCATTAATCACACTATAGACAGAGGTCAGTTTTCTCTTCTTTCTGGTGGTGGTTGGGACAGCTGGTAGACTGGAGATGTGACTTGGGAAAAGTTAACAGAACATTCAAGCAGCAAGTTTTCCCTTCTTTTCTTTGGCTCTGCATCTGAGTTCCTAATACATTTTCCTGGTGATTCAACTTGGATTCTCAGACCCTTCCTCTGTCTTTCTTTGAGTGTGAGTTCCTGATCATTTCTGAGGCTCAGGAAAAATGCATTGACTATGTGA
The DNA here is from genome assembly GCA_935064755.1 of Tragelaphus eurycerus. Taxonomy (NCBI): domain Eukaryota; kingdom Metazoa; phylum Chordata; class Mammalia; order Artiodactyla; family Bovidae; genus Tragelaphus; species Tragelaphus eurycerus. The sequence continues at coordinate 5,670,047 of CAKXYN010000075.1, read as the reverse complement.
AGGATCCTTCAGGAGATCTCAGAGAACAGGAGGCTGTCTCAGTAGGCTAAGTTTGTACAGACTGACCAAGACAGTAACCATCATACTGAAGGAGGTTTTGGATTGTCCATGAGATCCAGCTGCTGGTCATTAAGTTAGGATGGCCAATGCTTGGATGTCACCATCGGTATTGCAAACAAGAGCCTTCAAGCTGTTCTGTTACCTCATCAGGAGACATAGTCTTTCCTCTCTGCTGGGTGGTTAGTTTAGGAAAACCATGCTGTGCAATGATATTTCAGAACTTCCAATTTGGGGATTTTCTCTCATCCTTTGTTGTCCTGTCTTCTCTCTCTCTCTTTAAAAAGAATATTTATTTACTTGGCTGCACAAGGTCTTGGTTGTGACGCATAGGGTCTTTTAGTTGTGGCATGCAGAATCTTTATCTGAGGCATGTGAACTCAGTTGCAGCACATGGGATCTAGTTCCTGACCAGGCCTCCTGCTTTGGGAATGTGAAGTCTTAGCCACTGCACCACCAAGGAAGTCCACCATGTCTTCTCTTTATTCTCTCCCCCACTAGGGTGACCAGGTATTTCACCCGAGTTAAATATCAGGTATGATATTTAACATTGCCAGTGTACATGATGATTGTTGAAAACTTAAAAAAAAAATTTAAACCTTAGGAATACTCCTTAATGTAGAAATTTATGTGTGTGTATAAAATACGAATAAAACCTGGAAAGTGAAAAGACATATGTGCAAAGGTGTTTATTTTAACACTGCACAGAGTAAAAATCACAGTCTCCATAGTCCAAAAGTTGATAAAATAAATTATGATATCATCCTAAAGAGAAATGAAATGTCACTATTTAAAATGATGCACAGTTTTCTATCTTATTAGTAAAATGAAAAATTTTCCTGTATCGATGAGATGTGTAGAAATAATAAATCTTAATGTGTGTTGATGTGAGAGTAAAACAGCGGCTTCATAGGGAAGGTTATTTGGCAGAATCCATCAAAAGGTAATCTAGTTTCTTCTAATAGGAGCCTTGCCTACTGTGATATCTACAAGCAAGATTTTAATAGAAAAACACAGAAAGTCCTAATTCCCTTCAGAAGGGAATAGTTGAACGCATTATTGTACATCCATAATGAAAAGCCATGTAACCATGTTCCAGATCTGACACATGTACTAACACACAGATGTTCGTGCTACATTGTTCCGTGAAAAAGTTGCAAAAGAAAAAAGATGGCGTGTTCCCATGTATACGCACACATCTATCCATCTGTCTATCATCTACCCATCCTATCTAAAATCATCTATCCATCTACCTACCTCTTCATTCAATCTATCATCTATCTATCATCTATCTATCTTGGGTTGGCTAAAAATTCTGTATACTATTCTATAACATTGTACAGAAAAATCCAAATGAAACTTTTGGCCAACCCAATACACACACACACACACACACACACACACACACACACACACAACACCCCTTCAGTTCTGTATGAAGAATATCAGGTGAGAGTTTGTCAGTGAGGCTACTGATGGTGGTTGCCTGTAGATATCAGGATTGGAGAGGCAGCACACTGGGAGAAGGAGACTTAAATGATAAAATTAGAAATAATTTCCCCCCTTTAAAAAAAAAAAACAAAACTCAAGAAACCTAAAAAAATGAAAAGCTTTCTCTTTCAGGTTAGAATTTATTTTTATAAAATTCTGTGAGTAATTTTAGAAAAAGAACCCAAGGTCATACACACAAATACACACACCTGAATTGGCCAGGAAGAGTGTTTACATTTACAACATAGTTTAAGGGAGGAAACCAGGCCACAGGCCATTGTGATCACAAACTTGTTAGAAGTAAGTCTATTTCAGTGCGTGTGCATAGAAAAATAAGCAGGAAGATACACAGAGAAATGTTAGCAGGGTTTTTCTCTGATAGTGGTATGACTACATTTTATTTTTCTTTTTGCTTGTCTGTGTTTTCCAGTTTTCTGCAATAACTTGGAAAAGGAGGGAAGGAAAGAAGGGAGGAAGGAAGAGAGGAAAGAAAGAAAAAAGAATGGAAGAAAGAAAAAAGAGAGAGGAGGAGAGAGGGAAAGGAGAGAGGGAAGAAGGAAGGAAGAGAAAGAAAGAAATAAGGAGAAAGGAGAAGCGTGAAGGATGCAGGTGTTCAGCCCGGGCGGGCATCTGGCACGTCTTGGCTGCTCTGTCCTTGCTTTACCTGGTCCAGGAGAAGAGGCCCAGTTCTCCCCGTTAGATCCTGCCCACTGTGCCCTCCTGTGGCCTGCAGGGGAAGCTGTGGCCTTGGACTCACCAGGGGCGTCTGTGCTCAGGATGCTCCATCCAGCCTCCCAGGTGTGCAGCTGCGGGGAGGAAGGACAGAGCACAGCCTCTTGGGCTAAGCAGGTCTCACTTTTATTACACTCAAACCTAGGAAAAAAAACACCTCAACTTGGGGAAAGATTTCTATTTGGAGCTGGAAAACTAGGCCACTCGGAAGATGAGTGACCTACATTTTCTGCTATAGAAACGAAGATGAAATAGTGGTTGTTAGTGCTGCGTGCAGGCACTGAAATTCCATCAAAGGGTGAGGAGAAGGAGAAAGGGAAGAAGAAAGGCAGGGAGGGGATTTTAAAGAGCTTCTGTATTTGAAATCTTTTTTATCTGAGTGAACAATATTTAACCGTGGAGGAAAAACGGGTCTCCCAGCTGTGTATTTGTTTTCCTGGCAGTGTAGTGTTTGCTAACCAGTGGCTCCTCTAGCAGGTTAAAAAAAAAAAAAAAAATCCATCCTAATCCTGAGCCCATTAGAAAAATGGCAGCTTCGCCAGGCTCCCGCCAGCCACCCACAAAGACCAGCTTTGGTGTCTCACGCTGGCCGCCAGACGTCTGCTTTTCGCTCTAGACTTCTGAGAGACTGCCTGCTTGATCTCATCAATCTGGGCTCTTTGCATCGGACCCCGTGGGGCATCTGAGGTTAATAGGCTCTGGGGGCCTGAGTTTCCATGAATCTTGGTGTGTGGAGGTGAGTGGTTTGTCCAGAGGGAGAGAAAATAAAATGGCAGCCTCACGCAGGGCTTCTTATCCACTAACGCTTCATTGCGGAGTCTGGGGCGTCAGGGCCGACGTTTAGATGTTAACCACTCAATGGAAAACATTGCGTCCCATGATCTTTTTATTCATTGTCAGTTCATACTGGGGTCCTCTGCAATCATCAAAATATGGAGAAAAGGAGATGACTGAATCCATGTATGTGGCTAATGTTTCTAATATTCCCCAGTATCTAGTTCTCTCCTAATTTGGGTCCATTGAACATTGCCATTTCCCCTGCTAGGGTTTCAAGTCATTGTAATGTGATGGAAGTAACATGATAGGCATAAGCACTGAAGTGCTGATATCCATGCCTCCTCCCCTGCAGCAGCCCACCCAACCACCTTGTGCAAAAGACAGTTCCTTAAGAAGGAGTTGTTGTTCAGTAACTCAGTTGTGTCTGACTCTTTGCAACCCCATGGACTGCAGCACTCCAGGCTTCCCTGTCCTTCACTATCTCTCAGAGCTTGCTCAAACTCATGTCCATAGAGTCAGTGATGCCATCCAACCATCTCATCCTCTGCCACCCCCTCTCCTACTGCCCTCAATCTTTCCCAGCATCAGGGTCTTTACCAATGAGTTGACTCTTCGCATCAGGTGGCCAAAGTATTGGAACTTGAGCTTCAGCATCAATCCTTCAGGGTTGATTTCCTTTAGGATGGACTGGTTTGATCTCATTGTTGAAGGGACTCTTAAAGAGTCTTCTCCAGCACCACAGTTCAAAAGCATCAATCCTTCGGTGCTCAGCCTTCTTTATTGAATATCTTTCACTTACGTACATGACTACTGGAAAAACCATCAGATCAGATCAGATCAGTCACTCAGTCGTGTCCGACTCTTTGAGACCCCATGAACTGCAGCATGCCAGGCCTCCCTGTCCATCACCAGCTCCCGGAGGTCACTCAGACTCACATCCATCGAGTCAGTGATGCCATCCAGCCATCTCATCCTCTGTCATCCCCTTCTCCTCCTGCCCCCAATCCCTCCCAGCATCAGAGTCTTCTCCAATGAGTCAACTCTTTGCATGAGGTGGCCAAAATACTAGAGTTTCAGCTTTAGCATCTTTCCTTCCAAAGAAATCCCAGGGCTGATCTCCTTCAGAATGGACTGGTTGGATCTCCTTGCAGTCCAAGGGACTCTCAAGGGTATTCTCCAACACCACAGTTCAAAAGCATCAATTCTTCGGTGCTCAGCCTTCTTCACAGTCCAGCTCTCACATCCATACATGACCACAGGAAAGACCATAGCCTTGACTAGGCGAACCTTTGTTGGCAAAGTGATGTCTCTGCTTTTGAATATGCTATCTAGGTTGGTCATAACTTTCCTTCCAAGGAGTAAGCGTCTTTTAATTTCATGGCTGCAGTCACCATCTGCAGTGATTTTGGAGCCCAGAAAAATAAAGTCTGACACTGTTTCCACTGTTTCTCCATCTATTTCCCATGTAGTGATGGGACCAGATGCCATGATCTTCGTTTTCTGAATGTTGAGCTTTAAGCCAACCTTTTCACTCTCCACTTTCACTTTCATCAAGAGGCTTTTTAGTTCCTCTTCACTTTCTGCCATAAGGGTGGTGTCATCTGCATATCTGAGGTTATTGATATTTCTCCTGGCAATCTTGATTCCAGCTTGTGTTTCTTCCAGTCCAGCATTTCTCATGATGTACTCTGCATATAAGTTAAATAAACAGGGTGACAATATACAGCCTTGACGTACTCCTTTTCCTATTTGGAACCAGTCTGTTGTTCCATGTCCAGTTCTAACTGTTGCTTCCTGACCTGCATACACATTTCTCAAGAGGCAGATCAGGTGGTCTGGTATTCCCATCTCTCTCAGAATTTCCCACAGTTTATTGTGATCTACACAGTCAAAGGCTTTGGCATAGTCAAGAAAGCAGAAATAGATGTTTTTCTGGAACTCTCTTGCTTTTTCGATGATCCAGCGGATGTTGGCAATTTGATCTCTGGTTCCTCTGCCTTTTCTAAAACCAGCTTGAACACCAGGAAGTTCACGGTTCACATATTGCTGAAGCCTGGCTTGGAGAATTTTGAGCAGTACTTTACTAGCATGTGAGGTGAGTGCAATTGTGCGGTAGTTTGAGCACTCTCATAGCTTTGACTATATGGGCCTTTGTCAGCAAAGTGATGTCTTTGCTTTTTAATATGCTGTCTAGGTTGCTCATAGCTTTCTTTCCAAGGAGCAATCATCTTTTAATTTCATGGCTGCAGTCACTGCCAACAGTGATTTGGAATCCAAAAATAAAATCTGTCATTGTTTCCATTTTCTCCCCTTCTATTTGCCATGAAATGATGGGACTGGATGCCATGATCTTAGTTTTTTGAATGTTGAGTTTTAAGCCAGCTTTTCCACTCTCCTCTTTCACCCTCATCAGGAGGCTCTTTTAGTTCTTCTTTCCTCCCTGCTATTAGGGTGGTGTCATTTGCATATCTGAGGATGATATGCATGTAAGAAGGAACAGTGTCTGTCAGCCTGGGGCCCAGAGTGAAGATGTTGGGGAGCAGACCTCTCCAAGTCCAGCCCAGGCTGACAGGTCATGAGAGAGAGAAACCGTCATGCTATTTTTTGGTCACTGGGCTGGGGTGGGTCCATATGCCTGTGCTGATTGAGGCAGCATCGTATCAAGACATATTGAAACCAGTTACAGTTTTGGTCTTACCACTGAAAAACCAAGACAAAGGGACAAGTTGTTTGTTTAAATGGAAAAGCCAATGATCATGTTTGTTGCTGGGGATACAGCAGGAATCACTCAGACACAGCCTCTCTTCTTCCCCATCTTATGTGCAAATACAGGGAATTCACACATTCTGGGGGGTGTTCCTTGGGGCTACTGCAGCAAATTACCACCAACTTAGTGGCTTATGACAACAGGAATTTTTTTCTCTCCTGCAGTTTTGGAGGCCAGAAGCCAAAGCATCAGTAGGGCCATGTTCCCACCCGAGGCCCTGGGGGAACATCCTTTCTTGTCTTTTCCGGTTTCCGTGGCTGTTAGCATTCCTGCGGCCACATCTCTTGGGTGCCTCCCCGGTCACGTGCGCGTCTCTGTGCATCTCAAATTTCCCTCCGCCTTTCTCGTGTAAGAATGCTCATCACTGGGGATCACCTGGATAACTCAGGAGGGTCTCACTTTGGATCTTGAATTACATCTGCAATAAGGTCACATTTACAGGTTTTGAGTGGACATATTTTTGGCACCACCATTCAACTCATTACCTGAATATTTTTTAAGTGCCAGACGCTAGGCCTACGTCTGGGTTTTATCTGACTTCTTCTCCCAATCAGTCTCTGAAGTAGATATTATTGTGCCCATTTTAAAGGTAAAGAAACTGAGTTGGGTGTCAAGGAAGTTAAATAATGTGTCTGAGGTCACACAATGGTGGGAGCCAGAAGCTATTCCAGGTCTTATTCCTAAACCTGTAGAATTTCATATCTATATATCTATATGCTTAGTGACAGTCGTGTCTGACTCTTTGTGACCCCATGGACTGTAGCCCGCCAGGCTCCTCTGTCTGTGGGATTTCCCAGGCAAGAATACTGGAGTGGGTTGCCATGCCGTCTCCCAGGGGATCTTCCCAACCCAGGGATCAAACCCAGGTCTCCTGCATTGCATGTGGATTCTTTACCATCTGAGCCACCAGGGAAGCCCAACGTAAAGGCTGGGCTCCTCTAGAATTTGAACCCCGGACCTCGCACCCGAAGTAAGATTCATATCCCTGACTGACCAGCCAAAGGTGGTGGTGGTTTAGTTGCTAAGTTGTGTCTGACTTTTGTGATCCCATGGACTACAGCCTGCCATTCCCTTCTCCAGGGGATTTTCCCCACCCAGGGATTGACCCTGGGTTTCCTGCATTGCAGGTGGACTCTTTACTGTCTGAGCCACCGGGAAAGTCCATCTATATCTATCTCCAAATGAGTGTCATTTTCTCCAAACCACTGTTGCTTAAAAGATTTCAGAACTCCTCTGCTTCTAAACCACATTACAATCCACAGAGGAAAAGTCTACCTACTTGAATGATTGCAACAATGTGTCTTATACGGTTTTAGGCAGTTTTGTTTTCACATAACAGAGCTCCTGGATTTAATTCTGCTTACAGTAAACAGGCCCCAGCCCCTGACAAATAATAGCCGATGGATTCCTCAAAGCACTAATTACTGAAGAGCAAAGTAATCTGCTTACATCCAGCTGAAGGCTTTGCTACACAGTGGAGAGGCCCTGGGAAAAAGACAATGTGGACTGCCCCCAGTACAAGGTGGGTGGTCACACCAGTGTAATCCTTCTACGTGTCCCACGGACGTTAGGAAAGCACACAGGTGTGGCTCACTAACCAAACGTAAGCATATGGAGTCCAGGAAGCAGAAAGCCTTCCTTTCCCCATTGAATCCAGGCCGAGCCACACACTACTGGTTCCATCCCCAACAGCCATCTCCTTCTGTCTCCTTTGCTAGAAATTCCACCTCCCCTCCCTCCCTTTTTTTTGTCTGCCCTGAGCAGCTTGTGGGATCTTAGTTCCTGATCAGGGATCAAACCGGGCCCCCATCAGTGACAGTGTCGAGTCCTAACTACTGGAACACAGGGAATTAGATGCCACGTGGCCACTGGAAATGCAGGGGTACCTTACAATAATGGGAAACACTAGTTGACCTCTTGCAGATCCAGAACAGAATGACGCAGAGCAGCTGGGATATAACCAGCTGTGCCTGCAACTCCCTACCTCTGGACTCAAGCCAACAGAATTGATGTCTTTATTTTGGGAAAAAATAATAATAAAAATATTATTCAGGGAATTGACGATTCCCCTGAATCTCGCCTTACTGACACAAGTAGGGCACTGCCTGATCACAGGAATTACAACAACAATAAGGTAACATTTGCTGAGGACCCAGCATGTGCTGGGACCTTTTCATAGATTATCTCATTTAATTCACACAACAATGCTCCAGGACACGTATTGTTATTGTTTCCATTTTACAGATGAGAAAACCAAGGTACAGAGACGTCAAGTAACATACACAAGGGTGCAGAGTAAGTAGGATGGAGGCAGAATTTGAACCCCTGTGTTCAGGCTCTATACTATGCCGGTTGAATGAGCATCTGGAAACCTCTCCTCCACCCTAGAAAGCCCTATTCAACCACCTGCTTTGTCAGTTCTTCCTAGAGTAGAAAGAGTAATCCTACTGAGTAAGTACCCTCAGCCCTTAGGACCATGGGCACAGCATAGGTATTTTCTCATTGAAAGGAGGATGACACGCTTGTTCTTTGGGAGGAAGGAACATTTAGAATGCCTTGCTTGTTTTGGAGTGCTGGGTTGACAAGGATCCTTAAGCTGAGATCAGCTGGTTATGTCTGCAGAGAACTTGGGTAGGATGAGAGGTTTTGTGTGTGCTCGGGGTTTATCATTCCTGCTGTGGTGAACAGCAAAGGATTACATCCAACAGAGGAAAGGACTTTATGGCCAGGTTGGGGTGGGCTTCCCTGGTGGTTCAGATGGTTACAATTCCACCTGCAGTGCGGGAGACCCAGGTTTGATCTCTGGGTCAGGAAGATCCCCTAGAGAAGGGAATGGCTACCCACTCCAGTATTCTTGCCTGGAGAATTCCGTGGACAGAGGAGTCTGGGGGCTACAGTTCATGGGGCCGCAAAGAGTCAGACACGACTGAGTGACTTAGCACACTCTGGGTGTCAATGGAGTGTGCTACTTTTAAACTTGGCCTTGAATGTCACCCTATGGGTTAACAAGAGAGTGTGTGTTTGGCACGTAGGATATAAATGGCAAGAAGGGAGACCTGTGTGGGATGGTTTTCCATGTCTCCTGCCATCCTGATTATGGTGTGGGAGGAAAGCCCTGTTGCCACAGGTTGAGGGTAAACCCAAATTAAATGGCTGCAGATTATGATTAATTGATTTTGATTAAACGGAACTTTAGTATCTATTGCCTAGCCCTCTAAAAGTACTCTCTTGATGAAGGCCTTATTTATGTAGAGGTTTAAATGAAAAATTGATACATAGCCTAGCCCAGCTGTTGGGTTTCTAGCCCAGCTGTTGGGTTTCTGTTTCTTCTCCGACTCCTGTCTGTGCAGTTGCTGTCAGCACTTCTCAGAGCCTTCCTTGAAACTGTCCAGTTTTACATGTCCCGGTCCTTCAATTATTGGCTCCTTTGTTCACCAGTAAGCTGAGGCTCTGCCTAAGGTCCTCCTGTGGGAACAGCTCCTTGAGAAGCTAGACTGGGGGATCTCCCAGTGTGTGGACCACTCCCATGCCCTGGAAGCATGTTTCCCGACGGAGGTGTGTAGGCTGGGGTGGCTTTTGGCTTCTGAGGTTGATGGCTCTCCCAAGTCTCACCAAATGTTGCTCTTAGTGAATCAAAACTGTTCCCATTTTGCTCCCAGAAGATTCCAGAGTGGTTTTCCAAGAAGCATGCAGCATCCCACCCCCCACCCCTCCCCTCAAGGCCTGTTTTTTATAAAGCTCCAACCGGTCTGCTTTTCTCTTTCCTTCTTTGTTTCCCTGTCTGTTGAAGACTTCTGGCAAAATTGTGAAATAACTGCTGCTTTTCTTCCCAGACTTCCTTGCCAGGGCCCATTGCTCTGTGGAAACTCCACAACTACTTTCCATGGAGAGCTTCCTGAACCTTTGTGATGAGTCAGACCTGTCTTAGAGAGTTATATTCTCACATGCATTTTACTTCTCTTGGTTTATAAATCTCTTTAAGGGCTTCCCAGGGGCTCAGTGGTAAAAAACCCATGTGAGTTCGATCCCTAGGTCGGGAAGATTCCCTGGAGGAGGACCCACTCCAGTATTCTTGCCTGGGAAATCCCATGGACAGAGGAGCCTGGTGGCCTATCCCAAAGGAAACCAACTCTGAATATTCACTGGAAGGACTGTTGCTGAAGCCGAAACTCCAATCCTTTGGCCATCTGAGTCGAAGTGTTGACTCACTGGAAAAGAGCCTGACGCTGGGAAAGATTGAAGGCTGGAGGAGAAGGGGGCGACAGAGGATGAGACGGTTGGATGGCGTCACCAACTCAATGGACAGGAGTTTGAGCAAACTCTGGGAGATGGTGAAGGACAGGGAAGCCTGGCGTGCTGCAGTCCTTGGGGTCCCAAAGAGTCAGACACGACTGAGCGACTGAACAACAGCAACAACATGTTGCTTTAAAAAGAGGGAAACTGAGGCTCAGGAAGGTCAAAGAGCACTGTTACTGTCCTCTCAAATAAGAACTGGGACTCAGCTCAAGTCTCAAGGCAGAGCCGCGAGTGCCCCCACTCTATGCACCACTCCCCAACTGCCTCCCACCTCGCCCCCTGACCCTCATGTTCTCCTCCTGCTCCCATATCATCTGCTCTCTGCAGCTTGTTTTCCAAGCCATTATCTTTTGTTCTCACTCATTTTCTATCCCATTATTTCCTTCCATGGCCTCTTTAAAATACACATCTGATCACATTCCCCCTTAGCATACAATTACTTGGGACAGAATCCAGGCCAGCCCACCCTCAGGGGGCTGGGGGGCTTTTCCTGTCCACCGTCTGTCCTCCGTCCTCTGCTCCTTCTTGCCCCCTCCAGGCAAGCTCACCCCTCGCACTGCATAGGATCCCTGGCGGCCCCAAGAAAACTGCCCGACTCTCTCACACCGTCACTCCTTCGCCCGTGATGGTCTCTCTCGCAGAAAAGGAGCACAGTTCTGCCTGTCCTTGAAGATTCAGCGGAGGAGACACTGGTCTGGTCAGCTGGCTGGGGTGGGCTGTCCTGGGCGGGCGTGCTCCCCGCAGCTCAGCCCGCCCTGGGTTTGGGCCAGGGCCTGCCCTCTCTGCGAGCACCTGGAGACCACTCCTCAGCATCTCTGTTGGCCCAGGAACATCCCTCCCAGAGGCCCCAACGTGTGCTTCCAGAGCCTGAACTGTCTGAGCAACAGCCAAGGGGAGGCCGGTTTTAAGGAGAGGAATGTTGTGTGAACTTAGGCGGACAGACACCAAGGTGCTTGGGGGGCCTTTTATGACATGCTATGAAGCCAGGTGGGAACGGAAGGTGGGGGTGGTGAGCTGGGGCTGGCACACCCCTCTCTTGGGTGCTACAAATGCTGCACGTGGCCGGCACCTCCCAGGGCGCTTCTTCCCCTCCCTCCCCTTCCTTCTTACCTGCGTGTGTGTCTGCTTAGCTCGTGTCCAACTCTTTGAAACCCCAGGGACTGTAGCCCACCAGGCTCCTCTGTCCATGGGATTCTCCAGGCAAGAGTACTGGAGTGGCTTGCCATTTCTTCCTGCAGGGGATCTTCTTGACTCAGGGATCAAACCCATGTCTCCTGTGTTTCCTGCATTGCAGGTGCATTCTTTACCCGCTGAGCCACTGGTTGTAAAAAATAAATAAAGCACTTAACACAAAATTTACCATGTTTTTTTCATCTCCAACTTTTTATTGCAAAAAATTCCAGAAAACATAAAATTATAGTGTAATCATCAACCATATCATTACTACCTAGATTCAGCAATTAAAAAAAAATCTTTATTAAAGTATAGTTGATTTACAATGTCGTGTTAGTTTCAGGCATACAGCAAAGTGATTCAGTTATACATATACATATGTGTGCGTGCATCCGTGCTAAGTCGCTTCAGTCGTGTCTGACTCTGTGCGACCCCATGGACTGTAGCCCTCAGGGCTCCTCTGTCCATGGGATTCTCCAGACAAGAATACTGGAGTGGATAGCCACACCATCCTCCAGGAGATCTTCCCAATCCAGGGCTCGAACCTGCGTTTCTTACATCTCCTGCGTTGGCAGACTGGTTCTTTACTACTAACACCACCTGGGAAGCCCCTACATACACATATACCCACTCATTTTAAGATTATTTTCCCATGTAGGTCATTACAGAGTTCTGAGTAGAGTTCCCTGTGCCATATGGTAGGTCCTTGTTGCTGCTGCTGCTGCTGCTAAGTCGCTTCAGTCGTGTCCAACTCTATGCAACCCCATAGACGGCAGCCCACCAGGCTCCCCTGTCCCTGGGATTCTCCAGACAAGAACACTGGAGTGGGTTGCCATTGCCTTCTCCAATGCATGAAAGTGAAAAGTGAAAGTGAAGTCGCTCAGTCGTGTCCGACTCTTAGCGACCCCATGGACTGCAGCCCACCAGGCTCCTCCGTCCCTGGGATTCTCCAGGCAAGAACACTGGAGTGGGGTGCCATCGCCTTCTCCGCGGTCCTTGTTAGGGATCTGTTTTATCTATAGTAGTGCGTATGTCAACCCCAATCTCCCAGTTTATCTTTCCCCTGCTTTTCCTTCTGACACAATTTACCATGTTAGTTTTTTTCTTTTTTGTTAAGAAGGAACTGCTAACACTCAGCTTCAGCTTTTTATAAGAGGAATTTGGGAGATAGACAACACCTGAGCAACCAAGGTCAGCGGTTTTGTTTTGGTGGAGAAAGAGTTAAGTCTGAATTGCAAGACCAGTTCTGGGCAGGTGGTGGGTGGGGTTGGCCAGAGAGCAAGGTCAAAAGTCAGGGTCTCTGAGTGGCTGTCAACACTTTGAAATGAGACTTTCAAGTTGGGACTCTCAAGAGGGTCATGACACAGGCTAAATCCATGCCAGTGTCTTGTGGCTGAATCTTATACTGAAAAAAATCACCTTTTAAACTGCCTTTGCTCATTTTCCAGGCCTGGACTGGGTGTATCCCTGGTCAATACACTTTAATAAAAGTGATAGCAACAAGCTGGAGTTTTCCCAGAGTATGATAAACAGGGGTCTGAACTGTGCACTGGAAGAGTGGGAGATGTTTGCTTTGAAGAGAAGACTCAGGGGACCCAGGTAATTGTTTTCAAATCAGTGTTATATATAATTCATAATGTGAATACTATGTAACTGGGAAAGAGCCCCTGATGTACCATGAATTAGAAGAAGCCAGTCACAATCAGGATGCTTAGTGAGTCCTCATGTTCTGCTTAAAAATGTTAACAAAGATACACATGCATACATGTCCTTGTGTGTGTGTTCCTACACACACACACATACACACACATCCAGGAAAAGGAAATGACAACCCACATGCGTACATGTCCTTGTGTGTGTGTTCCTACACACATACACACACACATATCCAGGAGAAGGAAATGACAGCCCACTCCTGTATTCTTTCCTAGAGAGTCCCATGGACAGAGGAGCCTGATGGGCTACAGTCCACGGGGTTGCAAAGAGTCGGACACGACTGAGCGACTAACACTTTCATACACATTTATATAAGCTTCCCAGGTGGTGCTAGTGGTAAAGAACCCGCCTGCCAATGCAGGAGACATAAGAGATGCATGTTCGATTCCTGGTTCGGGAAGATCTCCTAGAGAAGGGCACGGCAACCCACTCCAGTATTCTTGCCTGGAGAATCCCATGGACAGAGGAGCCTGGCAGGTTACAGTCCGGGGGCTGCAAAGGGTCTGACACGACTGAAGTGAGTTAGCACGAATATATATATGTAAATGTATTGTATATGATGTTTCAGAGGTCAGGCAGTTTGTAAAACCCAACCTTTCTATTTGCAAACATGGATTTTCTTTCATTTCTCCATCCAAACTTACCTTAGATCAGGAGTCCCCATTTCTATGAGGGTGGAGAAACGGGAAACTTGCCATCACAGGACACAATCATTTCTGGCCTGAACTTTGAGCTTTTGGCAGAAGTGTCAGTTAACTGAAGGCGATCGTCCTGACATTCGCTCCACGGGGTGGTGGGTGCTGTTTGGTCAGAGGGCGGCTGCTGGCTGCATGCAGGACCTGCCGCTGCAGGGCTCATCCCGGGGGCCTGGCACCGCGTCTGCGCCTGCGCAGTGGTTTCTCCAGGCAAGGCCGCAGGTTTCCTTGGGCCCCGGTGGCGTCCCCCTGGCTTCCTGTGGCAGGTGCCTCTCAGAAGTGCCGCCTCGGCCCCTTTCGGCCTCTGACACTCTTGTATGTGATGTTATTCCCGGCTCTCATCCTCGTGACTTACTCTTTTTATAGCTGAGAGTTTGCACCTTTTGTCCTCTTCACCCGTTTCACTCACCCTCTACCCGCTGACTCAGGCAACCAATACATTCTCTGTAACTAGGGGCTTAGACGGTAAAGGATCTGACTGCAATGCAGAACATCTGGGTTTGATTCCTGGATTGGGAAGATCCCTTGGAAAAGGGAATGGCTACCCACTCCAGTATTCTTGCCTGTTGGAAATCCCACAGACAGAGGAGCCTGGAGGGCTACAGTCTGTGGGGTTGCAAAGAGTTGGACATGACTGAGAGACTAATACCTTCATGAGCTTTGTAAATTTTGCTTTTGGTTTTGTTTTCAGATTTCACATAGAAGTGAGATCATATGCTATCTCAGAATTCATCCATATTGTCACAGGTAGCAAGATTTCATTTTTTATGGCTGAATAGTATTCTATTCGATGTATATGCCTTATTTTCTTTATCTGTTTATCTGTTGATGGGTACTTAGGTTGTTGCCATATCTTGGCTATTTGACATAATGCTGCAATAAACATTGGGGTGCATATGACTTTTTGAATTATGGTTTTCTTCTTAATTGGTGTTTTTGGATAAATACTCAGAAGTGGAATCACTAGATCATACAATAGTTGTTTTAGTTTTTTGAGGAGGCTCTATAATGTTTTCTGTGCTTGTTTAACTGACTTGCATCTCAATCAATAGTGTATGAGGGTTCTCTTTTCTCCACATCCTCACCAACACTTGTTATTTGCTATCTTATTAATAATAAAAGCCATTTAAATAGATGTGAAGTGAAGTGTTAGTCGCTCAGTCATGTCTAACTCCTTGCAGCCTCATGGACAGTAGCCCGCCAGGCGCCTCTGTCTGGGGGATTCTCCAGGCAAGAATACTGGAGTAGGTTGCCATTTCCCTCTCCAGGGAAATAGATGGTAGGTGAAACCTCATTGTGGTTTTGTTTTGCGTTTCCCTGGTGATTAGTGATGTTGAGTGCCTTTTAATGTACCTATTGGCCATTTGAATATCTTCTTTGGAAAAATGTCTATTCAGGTCCTCTGTCCATTTTTTGATCAGATTTTTTATGCTGTTGTATGAGTTTTAATATATTTTAGATATTAATTTCTTATTATATGTATGATTTGCAAATATTTTCTCTCATTTATTAGGTTGCCTTTTCTTTTTGTTGATGGTTTCCTTTGCTGCATCTGGCTTTTTATTTCATTTCACTGATCTCTTTGTCCATTTTGTACCAAAACCTACTATCTTTATTGCTATTTTTGGTATCTGCTGAGACAAATTGTACTTATTCTAATGTCCTGATTATTCTTGGCCTTTTGTTCTTCTATATACATACATTTTGGAGTTAGCTTAGTAAGTTCCACTAAAGTCAAAGTTATTAGAATTTTGATTCAGTTCAGTTCAGTCCCTCAGTCATGTCCAACTCTGCGACCCCATGGACTGCAGCACGCCAAGCTTCCCTGTCCATCACCAACTCCCAGAGCTGACTCAAACTCACGTCCATCGAGTCAATGATGCCATCCACCCATCTCATCCTCTGTCATCTCCTTCTCCTGCCTTCAATCTTTCCCAGCATCAGAGTCTTTTCCAGTTTAGATTAGAATAGTGTTAACCCTAAAGGTTAATTGGAGGATCATTGACCGCTACGTGATATTAAGCTTCTCAATCCATTATTATGATAAGCCTATCTGTCTCTTTAGGTGGTCTTTAATAATTTGCAATTTAGATCCTGCACAACTTTAATAAAATTTATTCTTTGATAAACTTGTTAGCCTGTATGTTGATATATTTTGCTGTAAATTGTGTACTATTCTAAATTACATCTTTTTAAAATTACATTTTGAACTTTTTTCTTACTGGTGTGTGGAAATGACAAATATTTTTATATTTTGGTTTCAAATTAGACAAACTTCTCAAATTCTCTTATTTTTAACTCTAATTACCTGTAATGCTGGGCTGGAAGAAGCACAAGCTGGAATCAAGATTGCCAGGAGAAATATCAATAACCTCAGATATGCAGATGACGCCACCCTTATGGCAAAAAGTGAAGAGGAACTAAAAAGCCACTTGATGAAAGTGAAAGAGGAGAGTGAAAAAGTTGGCTTAAAGCTCAACATTCAGAAAACTAAGATCATGGCATCTGGTCCCATCACTTCATGGGAATTAGATGGGGAAACAGTGGAAACAGTGTCAGACTTTATTTGTTTGGGCTCTAAAATCACTGCAGATGGTGACTGCAGCCATGAAATTAAGAGATGCTTACTCCTTGGAAGGAAAGTTATGACCAACCTAGATAGCATATTGAAAGGCAGAGACATTACTTTGCCAACCAGGGTCCGTCTAGTCAAGGCTATGGTTTTTCCAGTGGTCATGTATGGATGTGAGAGTTGGACTGTGAAGAAAGCTGAGCATCAAAGAATTGATGCTTTTGAACTGTGGTGTTGGAGAAGACTCTTGAGAGTCCCTTGGACTGCAAGGAGATCCAGCCAGTCCATTCTAAAGGAGATTAGTCCTGGGTGTTCTTTGAAAGGACTGATGCTAAAGCTGAAACTCCAGTACTTTGGCCACCTCATGCGAAGAGTTGACTCACTGGAAAAGACTCTGATGCTGGGATTGGGGGCAGGAGGAGAAGGGGATGACAGAGGAAGAGATGGCTGGATGGCATCACCAACTCGATGGATGTGAGTCTGAGTGAACTCCGGGAGTTGGTGATGGACAGGGAGGCCTGGCGTGCTGCGATTCATGGGGTCGAAAAGAGTCGGACACGACCGAGTGACTGAACTGAACTGAACCTGTAGATGATTTTGGGTTTTCTATGTACTTCATAATATAATCTCCAAACAATGATAATTTAATTTCTTCCTTTTCAATCCTTAAATATTTTCTTTCTTGAATAAAAAATTTTCTTCTTTTTATTATTCTGGTTGGTTTTTCATTTAGGCCTCAAGATCAGAGGGTCAAGTTAATTATGCTTCTCAGTTCATGGTGAATTATCATAATGGATTCATGCAAAGCACTTCTCTACCATCATTTATTTATTCCTTGTTTCTAGCACTCTTTGCTCCCACCACCCTGCTACTGTCTACTCCAGAGACAACCGCTCTAATGTTTAATGTACAGCTTTTCTTTTGCATGTATTCTTGGAAGATAGATATTATTTTTATATGGGAATATATTTTTAACTTGTGTTATATAGATCATTCTGTTTCTTTTTATATTAAGCATATGAAATAGATATGGAACAAGCAACAAAGTCTTACTGTATAGCACAGGGAATGTAGTCATTGTCTTATAATAACCTATAATGGAAAATAATCTGAAAAATAATATATGTGTATATGTATAACTGGGCTTCTCTAGTGGCTCAGTGGTAAACAATCCACCTGCCAGGGCAGAAGCTTCAGGAGACACAGGTTCGATCCCTGGGTGGGGAAGATCCCTTGGAGAAGGGCATGGCAACCCACTCCAGTACTCTTGCCTGGAGAAATCCATGGACAGAGGAACCTGGCGGGCTACAGTCCATTGGGTCACAAAGAGTCAAAATTGACTGAAGCGACCTAGCATGCATGCACATATGTGTATAACTGAACCTTGTTGTGTACCTGAAACATTGTAAGTCAACTATACTTTAATGAAATATATATATATAAAGTATATGAGTACTTAATCCATAGTTTGTAATTGCTTCACAGTAACTGTGCAGTGTTTTGCCTCCTTGTTCTCTCAGTAATGGATGCCAGAAAACACTTTTGCCCCCCAAATACAGCTACACCAAGCATCTCCATAGACATCCCCTTATAGCCCTGCATGACCGTATACTTGGGATCTAATGGAGTGGAATTGCAGGCTCCCAGGGAATGCATGTTCCTAATTGGGTGAAGTGGCCCTGCCTGGTGCTTCAGGGCAGCTCTTGCCAGCAGTGCCTCTGATTTCTGTGTCTCCAAGTGTCCTCTGGTATTTGGCATTATGCCATTTCCCTAATTTTTGCTGATCTCATACATGTAAGTGGATATTTTATTGTTATTTTAATTGCATTTCTTGGATTTCTAGTGGAGTTTGAGCACCTCTTCATATACTTGTTAGGAGGTTTCTCTTCAGTAAAATGCTTGTTTATATTTTTCCTCATTTTTCTGTGGTGTTTTTCAGTTTTTTCTTGTTGATTTGCAGACAAGTCTACATAGTCTATATATTATTTCCTATTGATTTTAGTCATCATAGATATCTTTTCCTAGTCTGTCTACTTTCTACTAAGTTTGTCCATGATGTCTTACGTAGAACAGAAATCTTTCATGTTGATGTAATCCCTTTTATTTCTCCTTTCTTTTTTAGCCAATGAAGAGTATCCCAGGGTATGGGTGTGCCACAATCTATTTATCCTTTTTCCAGTTGCTAGAATTTAGGTTGTTTCCAATATTTGGCTATAACAAATAAAAGTGCAATGAACATTTGCTTACAGGTCTTTGTGTGAACTTATGTTTCACTTATTGTGAATAAACACTTGGAAATGGGATTTCTGGGCCACATGGTAAATGTATATTTAATGTTATAAAACACTGGCAGAACTTTCTCTAAAGTTTCCATACCATTTTGCATTTCCACCAGCAATGAATGAGCATTCCAAATGGTCTAATCTTTACGACACTTGATATTGGCAGTGCTTTTACATGTAGCCAATGCTATGGGTCGGAGAAGGCGATGGCACCCCACTCCAGTACTCTTGCCTGTAAAATCCCAGGGATGGAGGAGCCTGGTGGGCTGCAGTCCATGGGATCGCTAAGAGTTGGACGACTGAGCAGCTTCACTTTCACTTTTCACTTTCATGCATTGGAGAAGGAAATGGCAACCCACTCCAGTGTTATTGCCTGGAGAATCCCAGGGCTGGGGGAGCCTGGTGGGCTGCCGTCTATAGGGTTGTACAGAGTCAGACATGACTGAAGCGACTTAGCAGCAACAGCAGCAATGCTGTGGGTGTCCAGTCTTTCTGCAGTATATTTTCAATTTCAGTGATTATATTTCTTATTTCTAGACCTTCTAATCTTTTTTTACCCCAAATATGCTTAGTCATTTTTAGATACGCTTTCTTCTTACTCAATTCTCCTTTACTTTTAAAAATTATTATGTAAGTTTTAGGCGTGTGTGTGTGCTCAGTCATGTCTGACTCTTTGCAGCCCCATGGACCGTGACCCGCCAGGCTCCTCTGTCCATGGAATTTTCCAGGCAAGAATACTGGAGCGGGGTGCCATTTCTTACTGCAGAGGATCTTCCTGACCCAGGGATCAAACCTGAGTCTCTTGTGTCTCCTGCATTGGCAGGAGGATTCTTTACCTTTAGAGCTACCTGGGAAGTCCAAATAGTAGGTGTGCAGCATTATAATTTGACATCTGTATACTAGAACACACAAGTTTACTTTTAAAAAACTGAGTTTATATTCTGTGTCTAATAATTCTAGTATCTTACCATGTTTTTAGGTCTTATTCTGCTTCTGTATTTTCAGCTGGCTTTGGTTCATGATTTCTTGTTGTCAGTTATGAACTCTGATTTAGAACTTTACCTGTGGGGATACTTTGAAGGTGGAGTTGAAGATGACTTTCTTCAGAGAGGAAAGGTATTGCTTGCTGTCAGGTGTCTAGGGAATTAACAACCCAGTGCTATTTGAACTAAATTCTTACCTTGAGGTTTTTCAAATCAACCAGATAATTTAAACTCAGCCTGTGAACCTGCTTGAATCTGACTTGAGATTACACACTCTCAGGGGAGACTCTTTTTTCTCTTCTACTTACCAAAGACTTTTGAAGCAGATCATTTTCCTTGTAGTCTTTAGAGAGGGAGGTTTATTTCTAGATCACTCTTATACTGGGGATAGCATTTCGGGTTTCAGCTCTTTGTTTGGTGCCTCCAATTATACATTCTATTTTGAGGGGTCTCTGGGCTTTGCTCTACCAGCTCTATTTATTAAAACAGATAACTATTAAGAGCCTACTGTATAGCACAGGGAACTCTACTCAATAATCTGTAATGGTCTATATGGATATACATCAGTCTCAGTCTCTCAGTTTATTCCTCCCCCTCCAAGAATCCTTATAGGTTTATCTGAAGACATGGAGTGAGTTGACTCCAAAGCCTTAAGCATCTCTTCTTGCGTTAAGATTCACACATCATTTCCTCATTCTAGAAATGTTCCTTGGGTTCTTTGCAGTATGCTGGTAAGAGGTCAACTAGCAACAGCAAAACATTTCCTTCCTGTCCTTTAAAATATACTAGAAGAATACAGTAGAAATACTATGGTAGAAATTAACACATTCCAACTCAGAATTGAAAAACCATCTGGAAATGTCCCTTATTGCCACTATTGGCAGAGATTGAATTTCTTTCTTGTTATCTGATGAACTTGTCAGGATAAATACTGGAAGCAGAACTGCAGGGTCAGACATACGCAGATTTTAAGTTTGGAGAAGTATTACCTAATTTTTCTTCAGTCACTCTACTATCAGCCAAATGTGAGAATTCATTTTCCACTATGCTCTAGTCAACAGAGGATGAGATGGTTGGATGGTATCATCAACTCAATGGAAATAAGTTTGAGCAAACTCCGAGAGATAGTGAAGGACGGGGAAGCCTGGTGTGCTGTAGTCCATGGGTTTGCAAAGAGTTGGACATGACTGAGTGACTGAATAAGAACTAGTCAACACTGTGTTTATTATTATTATTATTATTTTTTTTTTTTTTTGCAGTCTTATAATCTTGAGGGCTTGCATAGAGGCTCAGATGGTAAAGAATCTGCCTGCAATGCAGGAGGCACGGGATTGATCCTGCGGTCAGGAAGATCCTCTGGAGGAGGGAATGACTACCTCCTTGCCTGGGAAATTCCATGGCCAGAGGAGCCTGGCAGGCTACAGTTTGGGGATGCAGAGAGTCAGACAAAACCGAACAACTAGCACTTTTGTAGTCCTGTAACAATTCTCACAAGTTAGTCCTGTCATCTATAAATATCTAATCAAATCCAGTGTTCAAACCTCTACCCAGCCAAAATTTCTTCTTTTAAATGCTTTATTCTTGCTGTCTTTTCAAGAGGGTTTTTGGGTATAGGTATCGATGTGTGTGATTGCATTAGAACTAAGGTATCCTTTTGCCAGCCTCTGGATTCTTTATGATTTCTCTGGAAAGAGTCTTTTTCATTTCTGCTTAATGGACACCCTTCTGGTATCTGCCACTAATACCTGTTGAAGATGAGATCCATTTCTACCCCTACCCTACTGGCTAAACCCTGCCTAAGTTCTTGTTGGCCTTGCAGATCTTGAGTCTAGCCACGCTTTCCATCTGGCTTGGGCCATCCCCTCTGCAACCTCTGCCTCCCATGGACTCCCCTTTCCCCCAACCATGGTGGTCCCCCATCATGGTAGGCTCACAGGCCTGCTGCCTTGCAAAGTTCTACAACTTCCTAAATTCCCCAGGGTAAAGCAGTGTGAGAATTCTGGCTCTCTCATTAGGGAAACATCCTCAAAGTGTCCAATGTGTATACAGCACAGCAAAGCACAAATAAAGGCTGCCCAGCCCAGCACATACTAGGTATGTAAAGCTATTTTCCTTCTCTTCTCTTTCTTCAGGAGGCAACCACATGTCTGGCTCTGCTTCTGTCACTAATGAAACATGCTAGAATAGTGAATTAAAGAAGAAAAGGAAATAGTTCCACTACTGAGACTATTCTGATATTTATCTCCAGACATTTTTTCTGTGAATATTGAAACTTATGTAAAATTGGGATAAGGGGAACCCCTTTTCTCTTGTCTTCCTGTTTCCAGATAGTAGGACCTCTATTAGAGTAATGCCTCAGCCTTTCTCTAATGCCTTACTTAATCCTCCAAAGAGAAGGGGCTTGGAGAAGAAGCTAGATCTGTGAGGCTCAGCCCCTCCACCTTCCAGGGATAGGCTGAGATCCCCCATTCTGCCTTGGGGTTCCCTGCTATGCGTTGTACAGAGACAAGATTGGGTTCTGCTGATGGAGCCTGAGTTTGTCCAGTGTGGCCTAAGATCAAGTAGGCAAGGAAGTCAGTTTTGGGGTTCTGTATTGGGAAGTTTGTAACAAGTATTATTTTTTTCTTTCTCTCCTATACAGTGTTTAATTCTCTATGGATGGGCTCTAAGTTCTTTCCATATTTTACTACTAAAACAAAGGCTTTGCAAACATTCTTGTACATATTTCTTTTCTGCTTGTCTGATGAACTCATTAAGATAAACGACTAGAAACACAATTGCAGGGTCAAATGTATGCTGATTTTAAATTTGCGGAGGTATTACCTAATTTTTATTCAGTTACTCTCCCATGAGCACAGTGTGGGAGTTCCTTTTCCTCCATACCCCAGCCAACATGAATTATAATTAATTTAAAAAAAACTTTGCTCATCTGCTAGCTGAAATATTGTTTTAATTTCCATTCATTTTATTACTAGTGAGCTTGAACCTCTTTTTCAATTTGTTTCTAATTTGCTTGCGCATGTTCTTTGAGAATGTTTCCATTAGAATGGTTTTCCTCTTTGATTTGTAAGAGTGATTTTTGTATTAATATTCTCAGTCCTCTGTTGATGGCAGATTAGTGTAATGACTGACAGCTTGAGTTTTCCAGGTGTGACTTTGAACTAAGTTACTTAAATTCTTCTGTCACTTCTTCATCTCTACATTGGTTCGTATATATCTATATCCTTGTCACTTTTATATCTCTACATTAGTTACAGGTATAAATGCCACTTCTTTCCTCTCATTCACCCTCCCTCACCTCAACTGCACCAAGAGTAAATGGGGAAGACAGTATTGGTAGTAGCCAAGAGGACTGGATGACTTTACACGATAGTGACTTATCTAGAGAGGGCAGGCATCATAAAGAGAAGAATCAGGCAACGTTTTGGAGGATGGATGGAGACAGAGAAGATTGGAGGTAGCTGCCAGGCTCTGTGGCTTGTAGAGAAGATAGATGGGATAAACATTTATAAAGGATGCTTTTTCTGAGTGTTCCAACCTCTTTGTAGGCTTTGACCCTGCAGAGCTACTTATTAAATAATGTTCTTTCCCTGAGCTTTGATTCAGAGTTGTATTTCTTCATTACCTACTTCTGTGTGGCACTGGATTGAGAGAGAGCAAGAAGGCTTGCTTGACCAGAGTATTAAATGAGATGGAACACAGAAGGCACGTGTTGCAAATGTTTTCCCCAATCTGCTATTAGTCTATGCTAAGTTTATGACATTTTGCCATAAATAAAATGGTTTTAACTTTAAATATTTTAAAAATAATGTCTTTTCTAGGCTTGTTTCAGTTGGAAAGTGTTTGTCTGCAGGTAACAGAAGACAAAGGGCTTCCTTGGTGACTCAGCAGTAAAGAATCCGCCTGCCAAGGCAGGAGATGTAAGAGATGTGGGTTCAATCCCTGAGTTGGCAAGACCCCAACAGAGGAGGGCATGGCAACCCACTCCAGTATTCTTGCCTGGAGAATCCTATGGACAGAGAAGCCTGGCGGGCTATAGTCCATGGGGTCGCAAAAGAGTCGAGCATGACTTAGGGACTAAACCACAGTGACACAGAAGACACAGCATCAAGGGGCCTGAATTGTAATCAAATGCATTGGCTCATATGGAGGGAAATCTAGCTGTGGGATGGACCTCAGATCCAGGACTTCAAGCTTTTCATCTTTCTGCTCCTTACACAGTATTAGTAGCATCTTAAGGTTGATTTCTCTTGTGGTTATAAGATACCTCCCAATAACAGTCAGGGTTTCATCCCTGTCCCATTCACATTCGGGTGAGGGGAAGAGGAAAGAAAGTGTGGTTTACTCTGTGCTTCTCTGTTAAGAGAAGGAAGTGGTCTTCCACAAAACATCCCATCGGACTCATGTCAGATATCTCAGATGGTGTTGCTGCTGTAGGTCTGAAGCCATCATTAACACAAAGGAAAGATTTTCTGGTTTAAATCATGGGTTCTCCAGGTGTGGTCCCCAGATGGGCAATATCAGCGCTTCTTTGGAATGAAACTTCTCAGGGCCCCGCTCTAGATCTACTGCATCAGACACTCTCTGATTTAATAAACCCTCAGATGGTTCTGATGCTTCCTGAAATCTGAAACCCACTGACTCAGGGCCCACCACTGGAGTTGGGTAGGTTTATGTCCTTTGAATCTCATGGGCTACTTAAGGGATGGATGGAGTCCTGAGGTTCTGTGAAGGAGGAAAGGAGAAATGGATGCTAGGGTTACCAACATGGACTTCTCCAGGCAAGAATACTGGAGTGGGTAGTCATTCCCTTCCCCAGGGGATCTTCTTGACCCAGAGATTGAACCTAGGTCTCCTGCATTGCCGGCAGATTCTTTACCATCTGACCCACCAGGGAAGCTCCGACCATGTGGAACAAATGGTCCATAATTCAAATCCCAGATGACATTTTAAGCCTAACTTTTAAAATTAAACAATTAATATATGCACACAGTGAAATTCTATAATTGTGGGAAAGTGCAGGTGAGCATATGATACAATTCTGTACTTGCTTTTTTCATGTAATGTATTAGGGAGATTATTTTATGTCAACACCCCTATGTGTCTCATTCTTTCTCATGGAACATTATTCCATGTTATGGATGTTTCATAATTTCTTCCGTCTGTCTCCTATGGGACCTTCACATTGTTTCTAATCTGTTGCTAATATAAACAATGCTGCAATGAATGAACATCTGTGTCCATATATCTTTGCATGAGAGCAGCTATGCAGAAGTGGAATTTCCATCTCAAAGCGAGGTCCATTTTAAATTTTGATAGATTTATACAAGCTGTCTACCACCAAGTGGCACCAATTTACACTCTTACCAGGAGTGTGTAAGAATGCTTGTTTCCTCACACCCCATCAACTCTTAAGTATTACCACACTGCTAGATCCTTGATTTGGAGAAGGCAATGGCACCCCTCTCCAGTACTCTTGCCTGGTAAATCCCATGGATGGAGAAGCCTGGAAGGCTGCAGTCCATGGGGTCGCTGAGGGTTGGACACGACTGAGCGACTTCACTTTCACTTTTCACTTTCATGCATTGGAGAAGGAAATGGCAACTCACTCCAGAGTTCTTGCCTGGAGAACCCCAGGGATGCAGGAGCCTGGTGGGCTGCCGTCTATGGGGTCTCACAGAGTCGGACACGACTGAAGTGACTTGGCAGCAGCAGCAGCAGATCCTTGATTATATGATAGTAAAATACTATTGTTTTCACGTACCTATGTTATTGACTATGCCAAAGCCTTTGACTGTGTGGATCACAATAAACTGGAAAATTCTGAAAGAGATGGGAATACCAGACCACCTGATCTGCCTCTTGAGAAATTTGTATGCAGGTCAGGAAGCAACAGTTAGAACTGGACATGGAACAACAGACTGGTTCCAAATAGGAAAAGGAGTACATCAAGGCTGTATATTGTCACCCTGTTTATTTAACTTATATGCAGAGTACATCATGAGAAATGCTGGACTGGAAGAAACACAAGCTGGAATCAAGATTGCCAGGAGAAATATCAATAACCTAAGATATGCAGATGACACCACCCTTATGGCAGAAAGTAAAGAGTAACTCAAAAGCCTCTTGATGAAAGTGAAAGTGGAGAGTGAAAAAGTTGGCTTAAAGCTCAACATTCAGGAAACGAAGATCATGGCATCCGGTCCCATCACTTCATGGGAAATAGAGGGGGAAACAGTGGAAACGGTGTCCGATTTTATTTTTCTGGGGCTCCAAAATCACTGCAGATGGTGACTGCAGCCATGAAATTAAAAGACACTTACTCCTTGGAAGGAAAGTTATGACCAACCTAGATAGCATATTCAAAAGCAGAGACATTACTTTGCCAACAAAGGTTCGTCTAGTCAAGGCTATGGTTTTTCCTGTGGTCATGTATGGATGTAAGAGCTGGACTGTGAAGAAGGCTGAGCACTGAAGAATTGATGCTTTTGAACTGTGGTGTTGCAGAAGACTCTTGAGAGTCCCTTGGACTGCAAGGAGATCCAACCAGTCCATTCTGAAAGAGATCAGCCCTGGGATTCCCCTGGAAGGAATGATGTTAAAGCTGAAACTCCAGTACTTTGGCTACCTCATGTGAAGAGTTGACTCATTGGAAAAGACTCTGATGCTGGGAGGGATTGGGGGCAGGAGGAGAAGGGGACGACAGAGGATGAGATGGCTGGATGGCATCACTGACTTGATGGACTTGAGTCTGAGTGAACTCCGGGAGTTGGTGATGGACAGGGAGGCCTGGCGTGCTGGGATTCATGGGGTCGCAAAGAGTTGGACATGACTGAACGACTGATCTGATCTGACCTGATCTGATGTTTATTTGTTCTCATTTAAATAGGCATTTGCTTATTTATGAGGGACGCTGAGTTATTTTGTTATTTTCTTCCTTTTTAAAAAATATTTATGTACTTGGCTGCACTGGATCTGAGCTGCAGCAGGCAGGACTCTCCTTGCCCCGCATGGGAGCTTTCATTGAGGAGAACAGACTCTCTTGTTGTGCGTAGATTCAGCAGTTGCCGCGCGTGGACTTGGTCGCTCCACAGCATGTGGGGTCTTAGTTCTGTCATATTTTCTTATGTTTAAAATTCATTTTACATCTTCTCTTCCCGGCCAGCCACACATTCATATTTATGTGGTTTCCTCAGAGATTTCTGGCTTCAGCGATGTGCTAGAAAGGGTTTTTAACTCCAAGATTTTACAGTGATGTTCTAATAGAAAAGAGATTAAATAAAGCATCTCTGGGAGTGATAAAGAAGGTCAGTGCTGTTCCATTTGCAAAAATTTGGCTCGTTCAGAACTTTTCAGGAATGCCTGAAAATGTCTTGGGCACAGAATTGCACAGATGTACTTCTTTACCATCCAGAGGCCAGTGGGTTTTAACCCTTCCTTTGAGCAAATTCGAATCGTGTCAAGCCTGAGCTTTTGCTGGAGACCCAAGTTCTCTGCGTGGAGGGCGAGGTGTTCACAGCTCCAGCGTGGGGCTCTGATGGAATCCCCCACAGAACGCCCCCTCTCACCCTGCCGCTGTTTGCCTCTCATTTCTAGGGTCTAGTTGATCCTCTGTGCGTTGCTTTCAAATACCAGCTCCTCTGGGTCTTGTTAAAATACTTTATCAATGCCCATCTTTCTCGGCAGGGATGACCTTTAACTCAGCTTTGCTGTCACTACCTGACTTGGATAACCTCCAAAGGAAGGTTGCCATGGCGATCCTACATTCAGCTCAACCAAATCTGGCTTCTGTCTCTTATTAAATGTTCCCTAAAAAGGAAATCACACGGAGACACGGAAGGTGAGGGTCGTTCACATGTAGCTGCGATGTTCTCTGCCCTCTCCCCCTCCTCCATCAGGCATCTCATCCTTCCCTGTCATGAGTTAGTTCACTTGTGGTCCCTCTGCCTTCTTTGCCTAATCTCAGCTGCCACAGTAAGTGCTTAAGTCTTAGGACTCCAGCGGGTGGGGGACGGTGATGGCAAATGTCAGTTTGCTTTCCAAAAGACATTTTTTGCAGCTCAAATCTAACACCACTGGCAAATGTCAGACGTGGATTATAATGAGGCCATGTTAGAGACACTAATTGGATGGCTATTCTTTTTTTCTTTTTTGATGGTGTTCTTTTCCCCCTTTTCTCCGGGACACTGCTTTCACAGTGGCTCTCATTAAATCCGAGGAGGTAATCTCCTTTAAACTATGAGCTGCATGCCCCTTGTTCTGGGAGAGACAATTGCTGCTGGGGACTTTCAGGAGATTGTTTTGTATTCACCCGGTGGTTGAAGGAAGAGGGGAGAAAGCGAGAAACATGTGACATTCACAGAGTCTGAAGGAGGATAGATCAGGCGCTCCATTTTGGAGTGACAGTCAGTCTGGTGAAAGGACTGAATGGGCATTGGGGAAAATAAATGGGTCTCTGGGAAAGAACAGTGCTGCCCTTGGTCCCTGACCGCTCTGCCCACCCCCTAACTCCGCCCCTGCCTGTAGAAGCAGAGGCCCCACATCTGCTTGGAGAGGAGGCAGGCCTGACTCACAGCACACAGAGAAGAGACACGGGATGCTGGGCACGCAGAGGAGACGGCTCCTCTGCCTCCTTCTGGAAGATCTTTCCCACTGTGTTATTTTGCTACAGCTGCCATAGCAAAATTAGCAGAGTAGGGGGCTTACACAACAAAAATAGAGGCTGGAAGTCTGAGATCAAGGTGTTGGCCGAGTTGCTTTCTCCTGAGGCCTCTCTCCTGGGCCTGCAGACGGCCGTCTTCTCCTGGCTGTCTTCCTACTGTCTTCCCTTTGTGTTCCTGCGTCCTAATCTCCTCTTCTTATAAGGACTCCAGGCCTATTGGATTCGGGCCCACCCCAGTGAATTCGTTTTCGCTTAATTATCTCTTTTAAGGCTTTGTCTCCAAACACAGTTGTATCTGAGGTTCTGGGGCTCCGGACTTCAACATGTGAATCTTGATGGTTCCTCATTCAGCCCATTATACCCACCTGTTGCTGACCAGCTCTCTTTTCTGGGCCACTCTAGCCCCCACACTGTATTTGTGGCTGGGAGGGAACAGTCAGAATTCTGTTTTGGAATCGTATCTCAGAAGCAAGCAAGTCAGGAGAGTGTCTGGTACTTCATTTTCAGTAGATGTCAATTGCTTTTTTATGATGAAATGCCAATAAAATTTGGGCTTTAAATAATATAATGATATGCTGTTGAAAACATAATAAAATATAACATTTCAATAAAATAATCAAGGTTGTACATTATTGCCAGTCAGGAAGATCCCCTGGAGAAGGAAATGGCAACCCACTCCAGTGTTATTGCCTGGAGAGTCCCAGGGACAGGGGAGCCTGGTGGGCTGCCATCTATGGGGTCACGCAGAGTTGGACACGACTGAAGCGACTTAGCAGTAGCAGCAGCAACATCCTCTCACAGGCCTCTGTTCTTCTCTTTCGTTGCCTTCAGCAGAGCCCTAATTAATATATTGCCTGTGCGCTTGCATGCTAAGTCACTTCAGTCATGTCCAACTCTTTGTGACCCTATGAGCTGTAGCCCACCAGGCTCCTCTGACCATGGGATTCTCCAGGCAAGAATACTGGACTGGTTTTCCTTGCCCTCCTCCAGGGGATCTTCCTGACCCAGGAATTGAACCCGGGTCTCTTACGCCTCCTGCACTGGCGGGCATGCTCTTTACCACTAGTGCTGTCTGGGAAGCGGTGTATTGCCTATAGGATGACTATGTTGCTGTTCATCCATGCCTGGTGATGGATACTCCATCCGGGCAAGAACCACCACTGTCTCTTCACCGTGTATCCTGACCACCTCCCACAGGGCCTGACACACAATGTGTATTTAAAAATAAATTGTGAGGGTCTTCCCTGCTGGCTCAGTGGTAAAGAATCCACATGCTAGTGCAGAAGACATGGGTTCTATCCCTGATCTGAAAAGACTCTATGTGCTACAGAGCAACTAAGCCCATGGGCCACAACTATTGAGCCTGTGCTCTGGAGCCTGGGAGCTGCAGCCACTGAAGCCTGTGAGCCCCTCCACAACAAGGGAAGGCACCGTGCTGAGAAACCCCTGCACCACAACTAGAGAGCAGCCCCCACTCACCGTAACTAGAGAAAAGCCTGTGCTGCAGTGAAGACCCAGAAGAGCCAAAAGCAGAAATAAATAAAAAGTTATAGAAATAATAAATGCTGTCAATGGATTCATATGCATTCTTATGTCTCCCTCTATCAAAAAAACACAAGTGTCCACAGCATCAGATGCTTTTCAGGCAAGGCAGTGTCCACCGTCTGCACACATCCAGAAAATCCACCCCAGTTATGGAATGGGGGACCCTCCTTTAGAGAAGGGTCCCCTTCCTCCCACAGTCTGAACTGGGGGACCCTCCTTTAGAGAAGGGACCCTTCCTCCCACAGTCTGAACTGGGGGACCCTCCTTTAGAGAAGGGACCCTTCCTCCCACAGTCTGCCTTGACCCCAGACTTAAACGCTGACTCTCCCCTTTATCTTCTGATGGACTAACCCAAACACTGACCTGTTTATAAAGGTCACTGAGACTTGAAGGAATTTCATGAAAGAAAACAAAACCTTAAAAATGGCTCTGGGGTTTCATTTCCTGCAAAGGGCATCACCCCAAGGTCTCATAGGACTCCTGTCTCTGCCCCCACTGCCCTCCCCACAATGACCTTTTCACTTAGTCCCACGCCGGCCCAAATTATGAGATGTTTCCTTCCACACCTGAGTCAGTCTGTTGTTCCCATCCCCTTATCCCCACTCCCACCCCACTATTTATAATAACCAGGACATGGAAGCAACCTAAATGTTCAATGACAGAGGAATGGATAAAGAAGATGTGGTACATATATCCAGTGGAATATTATTCAGCTGTAAAAAGGAATGAAATTGTGCCATTTGCAGAGACATGGGTGGACCTAGAGACTGTCATACAGAGGGAAGTAAGTCATAAAAGAAAAGCAAATACTGTAAAATATTGCTTATATGTGGAATCTGGGAAAATAGTACAGATGAGCTTATTTGCAAAGCAGAAATAGAGTCACAGATGTGGAGAACAAATGTATGGCGACCAAGGAGGGAAGAGAGTATGGGATGAATTGGGAGATACACATTGTCTACTATGTATAAAGTAAATAATAAGAACCACCTGTACAGCACAGGGAACTCGGTGCTCTGCGGTGGCCTAAATGGGACAGAAATCCAAAAAAACAGTGAATATATGTGTACATATGACTGATTCACTTTGCTGTACAGCAAGAAACTAACACAACTTTATAAAGCAAACTATATTCCAATAGGGCTTCCCTGGTGGCTCAGCGATAAAGAATCAGCCTGCAAGGCAGCAGACACAGGAGACATGAGTTTGATCTCTGGGTCAGGGAAGAGCCCTTGAAGGAGGGCATGGTAACCCACTCCAGTATTCTTACCTCAGAAATCCTGTGGAGCAAGGAGCCTGGCGGGCTACAGTCCAAAGGATCACAAAGAGTCAGATACGACTGAGCATGGCATGGCCCAGCACATACTCCAATAAAAATTAATTAAAAAGAAAAGAAATTAGCTAGCATCAAAATCATATTTGGAGAGAGATCCCCAGCTGCTGCAGAGATCGTCTTCTAAATTACCAAAACTGGAGGTCCATAATCCAGTTGGAGAAATTGCTTCCAGATTTGTTCATCCGGATACTAAAATGGGACTTGTGTCTAGACCCTGTAAAAGAGGCACGGGAATGGTCTTCCCAGAACCAGGGAGAGAGTCTCCCAAAGGAAAATCACAGCTTCTTCCCCAAACCCACCAGAAATAAGTGCTCAGGCTCTGACTTCTGGCCACCTGAGCCTCAGAAATATTGGGACTCAGGGTCAGATATCCTTGTTCTGCAGACCTCATTACCCATAAACTGGGCCCGAGGTGACACTCTCAGACAGTAGGGCACAGTTAGTTGGCCTGGAAAGGTCAGTTTATAGCAAAGGCTGTAAGATTGCCTGGTGAGGAGTGGCTGGCACAGAAGTGACATGGTCTCGGCTCCCTGTTGCTAACTGGGCCACTCAGAACACGTCCCCCATGCAGAGTGAGGACTGCTAAGGCTGAGTGGAGGGGGAAGAAGAGAGCAAACTGTAGTCAGCCCTTCACTCCATAAACACACTACAAAATCAGGGCCCCCTGGGTCAGGTTGCAACCAGGGCTTCCCTGGGGATGGGTCAGCAGAGGCCTAAGCCTTGGTCCTGGGAGGAGGGGAATTTGGAGGATGCCCACCCCTGCTCCCACCCCACCCTTGGCCCTTAGATCTGCCTGTCCAGGGAGAAGGGCAAGGCGATGGGCTGGGGCGAAGCTGGCAGTCATAATAATGGAATGAGGTGACTCCCCGGCTCATCAGCTCTTGTCATGTGCCAGACACCATGCTAAGGATTCCACACAAATGTCCTCCTTCCGTTCTCATGGGCATCTGTGAGTTTAAGCTGGCTTAAACCTCAACACCACCCTAATGGTAGAAAGCAAAGAGGAACTAAATAGCCTCTTGATAAAGGTGAAAGAGGACAGTGAAAAAGCTGGCTTAAACCTCAATGCTCAATAAACTAAGATCATGGCATCCAGTCCCATCACTTCAAGGCAAATAGATGAGGGAACAATGGAAACAGTGACAGACTTTATTTTCTTGGGCTCCAAAATCACTGCAGATGGTGACTGCTGCCATGAAATTAAAAAATGATTGTTCCTTTGAAGAAAGGCTATGATAAACCTGGACAGAGTATTAAAAAGCAGAGATGTTACTTTGCCAACAATGGTCCCTATAATCAAAGCTATGGTTTTTCCAGTAGTCAGGTATGGATGTGGGAGTTGGACCATAAAAAAGTCTGAGTTATGAAGAATTGATGCTTTTGAACAGTGGTGCTGCAGAAGACTCTTGAGAGTCCCTTGAACTGCAAGGAGATCCAACCAGTTGATCCTAAAGGAAATCAACCCTGAATATTCACTGGAAGGACTGAAGCTGAAGCTCTAGTACTTTGGCCACCTGATGTGAAGAGCTGACTCATTGGAAAAGAGCCTGATGCTGGTAAAGATTGAGAGCAGGAAGAGAAGGGGATGACAAGAGGACGAGATGGTTGGATGGCATCACCGACTCGATGGCCAAGAGTTTGAGTAAACTCCAGGAGTTGGTGATGGACAGGGAGGCCTGGCATGCTGCAGTCCATGGGGTCACAAAGAATTGGACACGGCTGAGCAACTGAGCTAAACTGAACTGAACTGTGAGTTTACAGATAGATAAAGGGGAGCGTCTATGAGGCCTGATCACACTGCTAGGTTGAGTCACGGCAAGAATTCTGAACCTAAGTCTCTTGACTCCAGAACTCACCATCTCAAGGATTCTGGCCACAGAATCACCACTGTCTCCCCTGGCAGGAAGAGCAGCCAAGAGATGTGGTTTTGATCCTTGGGTTGGGAAGATCCCCTGGAGGAGGAAATGGCAACCCACTCCAGTATCCTTACCTGGAGAATCCCATGGACAGAGGAACCTGGCGGGCTACAGTCCGTGGGGTCACAAAGTTGGACAGGACTGAGAGACTTAGCATGCTTGGATACATTAATGCATATATACGGAATCTAGAAAAATTGCATTGATGGACCTATTTGCAGGAAAAGAATAGAGATGCAGACACAGAGAATGGACTTGTGGACACAGTGGGGGAAGGAGAGGGTGAGACAAATTGAGAAAATAGCACTGGCATATATATACTACCACGGTGAAATGGACAGCTGGTGGGAAGCTGCTGTATAACACACGGAGCTGAGCCTGGTGCTCTGCGATAACCCAGGTGGGTGGGATGGGGGAGGAGGGAGACTTAAGAGAGAGGCATGTGTATGTACACACACACACACACACACACACACACACCCGACTGATTTGTGATGTCATATGGCAGAAACCAACCCAACATTGTAAAGCAGTTATCCTCCAATTAAAAAATTAAAGAAAAATGAAAAGGGCGGCAAACAGAACACATCAGAGCTGCTGCTGTGTGGTCACCTGGAAGGTGGTGTCCTATTTTTAAAAGCATTGACTGTTTTTGTCTCTTGATAATTCTGGTCTTTGCCTTCTCTGTTCCACTGTGATTTCTTGCAGTCACAGAAGCAACAAGTTATGTTAAACTGAACAAATCCAGCGGCGTCCACAGTTGACTGAGTTTCAGGGAAGGTGAGTGAGCATGTTTATGGAGACATCAGGAGTAGAACCTGGAACCTGGGTGACCACTCTCAGCCCTCCCAGCCCCACCCCAAGGCCCAAATGAGCAGAGTCGTTCCTGGGCCCTCCACAGACAGAAGAGCAGTGGAGAGCTGGCCTGAGCGCATGGAGGAGGGAAATGAAGGAGGTGCTGGTGGTGGGTACCCAAGCTGGCAGTTGACATCAAGGACCAGATGGCACCCCTGCCCCCAAGTTGTGCACCAAGTAAGTCCCTAGGATTTAGGCACAGTCACAGGGAAGTGAATTGATCAAATTAGAGTTTTTCCCAGCCTCGTGGAGTCATAGCTCAAAATAGAAATAAACGAGGTATAGAAAGATGAAGCAGGTTTTATTACCTGTGCACCGAATGGAGGACTGCGATTAGTGTCTGCAACACATGTTTCAAGACTGAAAGGCCCTTTCTTCAGGTGGCAGAGCTCT
Organism: Tragelaphus eurycerus; assembly: GCA_935064755.1. Lineage (NCBI taxonomy): Eukaryota > Metazoa > Chordata > Mammalia > Artiodactyla > Bovidae > Tragelaphus > Tragelaphus eurycerus. The sequence goes on along the minus strand of CAKXYN010000075.1, from coordinate 5,635,799 downwards.
GGCCTTATTTACAGATTCAGTGTTGGAGAAGGAGGGAGGGTGGTCCTGAACCGGGGAGTAGGGCACACGGGCTTGTACGTGCAGGAGATAGTGCAGCTTGTATGTGCAGCTGCAGGGGTGCAGCTTGGCAGGGGGCCAGTGACTCAGCATAGCATCAGTTTTCCAGGACCTGGGCCCAGTAGGGCATTTTCTTTTAGAAGCAGAAGATGGTCCTGAGCCTGGGCAGGCAGTCTCTCTCTCTGGGACCAAGCTCCAGCTCAGCTCAGCCCAGCATGTCCTCATACCACTCGTAAACCTCTGTAACTGTGCCCATGGAACTCACCAACATTGGCACTTGCTGGGCCAGCCACAGACAAATAGCTTCTCCAAGAAGAACTCTGGTGGGTGTGCTCTGTGACAGGGAACCTGAAATAAATTGCGCTAAGCCTCATGCTGGGTGTCAAAATGAAGACAGAAGAGAAGGGACCACAAAAAAAAAAAAAAAAAGAAAGAAAAAGAAAAGAAAGAAACTCTGAATTTCTAGCAAAGGAAATCCCTCATCCACCTTTTCAAGAAATCCACATTTAATTCTTTTAGAATAATTTATTTTAGAATGGGTGCTGAGTTTCTAAACCCATTTTCTTTTAATTTCTTTATACCTTTCATCCCCATGTTGAATGCTCCAGAAGGTATTTAATACAAAATAAACAGATGCAGTGACCTCCTTCAAATCAAGTAATATTCAAGGCAGGTGCCCCATGCCTCCTGCAGAAGAAAGGCCGCTTTTGACCAAAGGGTTCTATTAACACTTCCTCCCGGAAATGATTCAGGCTTGGGGTCCCTTGAACTCTACCTTCTGTGATCACCTAAGTGGTATAGTTAGCTTAATAGGTGCAATTATAAAAATGGCTCTTGTTAACACTATGTCTGATAGCTTTCCACAAGAACTCTGCTTCCTAGCAAGGAACTGGGAATATGTCCATGACTCTGGGTCTACCAGGATCCTTACAGGTAGAAGGTAGAAAATGGGTCTAAAACTTTGGATTTCCAATGGTGATTTTGAAAATTTCTTAGAATCTTTAGAGTTTGTCCTTTGGAGGAGAAGAAAGCTAAGAGCCATCTATTTCCTCTTAAGATGAAGGGTTTCCATTTGTCAGTTTCATTTGGGGAGGTAAGGTCTATGTTGCCAAAATAGATTTGAAAACTACTTGACTAGGACAGTCAAGAATGGACCACAAATTACAGAGTCTTCCCTTCAAAGGGAAAGATGGCCTGTGTGGGGTTTCTGGTGAACTCTGGCCTTCATCAGGGGATCATGATCTGAGTTATATAATACCATATTGAGGAAACCAGTCCCATCCAGGTGGGAATGGTGCCATGGAGATTTTGTGCAGGCTTCTTCCCTGCCCTGCTTTGACTGAAGGTTATAACTAGAGAGTGCTTGCTTTTCTTGTCATTCCTAGTTTGAGTTAACAAGTACTTTAAATTAAGTGGAACTCACTGGTTAAAAATTGGGTAAGGAGTATGACAAGGCTATATATTTTCACCCTGATTATTTAACTTACATGCAGTGTACATCATGTGAAATGCTGGGTTGGATGAATCACAAGCTGGAATCAAGACTGCCAGGAGAAATATCAACAACCTCAGATATGCAGATGACACCTCCCCAATGGCAGAAAGTGAAGAGGAACTAAAGAGCCTCTTGAGGATGAAAGAGGAGTGAAAAAGCTGGTTTGGAACTCAACGTTTAAAAAAACTAAGATTATGGCCTCCAGTCCCATAATCTTAGGGGGAAAAGTGGAAGCAGTGACAAATTTTCTTTTCTTGGACTCTGAAACCACTGTGGGTGGTGACTGCAGCCATGAAATTAAAAGATGCTTGCTCTTTGGAAGGAAAGCTATGATAAACCTACACATTGTATTAAAAAGCAGAGACATCACTTTGCTGACAAAGATCTGTATAGTCAAAACAATGATTTTTCCAGTAGTCATGTTTGGATGTGAGAGCTGGGCCATAAAGCAGGCTGAGTGCCAAAAATTGATACTTTTGAATTGTGGAGCTGGAGAAGACTCTTCAGAGTCCCTTGGACTGCAATATCAAACCAGTCAATCCTAAAGGAATTCAATCTTGAATATTCATTGGAAGGACTGATGCCGAAGCTCCAGTACTTTGGCCACCTGATGCAAAGAGCCATCTCACTGGCAAAGAAAGACCCTGTGCTGGGAAAGATTGAGGGCAAGAGGAGAAGGGGGCAACCGAGGATGAGATGGTTGGATGGCATCACTGACTCAATGGACATGAGTTTGAGCAAACTCCAAGAGACAGTGAAGGACAGGGAAATCTTGCATCCTGCAGTTCATGTGGTTGCAAAAAGTTGAACATGACTGAGAGACTAAACAACAGTGAAGAGGCTGGGCTGGCTGGAGAGATGCATCAGCTTATGCGGGTGCTCACAGGGTTAGCTGCACCACATTTTCCTGTTCAATCTCAGCATGGTCTTTGGGACAGAAACACCGGGGTTCTTGGTCTGCCAGTCACTATCTCTTTGACTTTGGCAACTTTTTAAACTTCAGCCTCTTCATCTGAAAAGTGTGGAGGACGGAGCCTATCTTTTGATATTATTGTAAGAATGGAATTGTATATTTCACATGTAATACATAGTGTGATGCCTGGCACAGAGCAGGATCTCAGCATGCATTAATCCCATGCATTAATTAATTACCATCATCATCCTGAGAGTGGATGGCTAGTTTATTGACTAAATGGGGCTGGGGCTGCACGTGAGCCTTTGGAGATATTCCCATGGAGCGTGTGGCATGGAAGCCCAGTGCAATCATCCAAGGATGAACTTCAAGTTCTCTCCTGTTGCATTCAGGAAGGGCACACTCTAACACTCACTGGGTATGCTAAAAATGAGTAGTTGTTGGAGATTTCCTGGAAAAGCATGAACAATACGGCTCCACTAGGCAGCTTTTGAAAGAGCATCTTCTTGAATTCTCCCTCCCAACTTGGCCTTGAGGAGTTAAAGTAGAATCATCTGTGTCCAGTGCTGTGAACTTCATGAAATTCAGCCCATGACAGAAGCCAAAATGCTTAGTGGATTTCCTGGGGGGAAATGGTACAAAATAACAGAGAATGGCTTGAAATAAGGAAAAAGAAAGGCATTTTGTTCCTTCCAAGAGGATGTTGAACACTCAGTCCAAACACCCCCGTAACTAATTCATTCCTTTACACCAGGCAGACATCTTTTAAATTAGGCAGAATACAAATGAGTCTTGTTTTGTGCCATTAATTTCAATGGTTTTACACAATATTTGAATCACTGGCATTTCCGCCTTCTTTGGAGGCAGACCAAATCAGGCTGAATCTACTTGCATTAAAAGCCATTTGTGGGACCCAGCCAGCTCCATCTTACAGATGGAGTACCATATGTTTTGGCTCACCCCCACCCCACCCCCATATGGAGCAGTAATATGCAATCCAAGAATAGAATGAACTATTTGTCTATGTCTGCATTTCAGGTTCACCTCTAACCTACAACCACTTTCTATTCTGGACTGAGGTAGGCAAGTTCATCTGGAAAAAATTCAGAAAGGTGCTAAGAATCTGAAGGGATGATTTTTGTTTTCTTTGGTCCCTTCTAGACTCAAGACTTCAAATGCAATCAGCTCCAAGAGCTTAGTGCATCCATAATATGGCACTTGGAAGTATTCCATTTTCACTTTTCCAGGAATAAGTTAGGCCTTTTAACTTGAAAGCATAACATTGACTTTCTGTTAAGGCCAGGAGGCTCTAGAAATAATGAATTTAGTGGTTCTGGCCCATTCAAAAGTATTAGATCTTTTTCTGATGTTTCTTACCGGAGGTGTTGGTAGTCCCAGAATGGAAAAGCAGAAGTACCGTGGCTCAGAAGAGACTGGTAAGTATGACATCTGAGTCACATCTCCAACTAGAGTAAGCCTTGAGTGTTTGGAGGGATTTGATGGGAAGAATGGACCACAGGTATGTAAGAGAGAAATGCTTGTTTTCCCATTTATTCAGGGTGGAGTGATTGAAAGAACATGGAACAGAGAAGTCTTGTCTTTTCCCTGCTTTTGACCTTGAACAAGTAATAGGACAAATCTCCTCACCTGTACAACCAGGGAATCAGGTAGAACTGGCCAGTCAATTTCATATTTGATGTCATCTTGCACTGATGGATACTGATTGAGGCTGGGTTTTGTGGGTGCTGCCACGTGGTGAGATAAATTAATTGTTTGCCATGAGCCTGGAACCTAAGACTGAGTGTGCTTAACTTACTTGATTCGGCTTCAAGTGTCTCCAAGGTCCCTTCCGGCAATAATTCTTTGTAAATGTGATTCAGTTTGTTCAACAATTGGCCTCCAGAAGCCTGGGCATGTTGGGAAACCTCCCAGTCACAGAAAGAGGACACTTGAGTTTCCAAAACATGCTCTAACACCAGGAGAGCTTCTGTGCAAACTCTATTTCCATTGGCCCATTGCTATGAAGTTTAGCTTCTTGGCTAGGGAACGGTTCTAACAACAAACCATTTGATGTCATGGTAACACAGATGCAGCTAATCTGGAATTCTGATTTTAATGAGATTGTAAACCAGAAGCAGGAGGCAGATAATGGAATTTCATCTTGTTTCAGATTGCTAAAATATGGCCCACATCTTCTTACAGTTCTTCAAGTTTCAATCAGCCATAATCATGGCTCTCGAGTTACCAGATGTCTATTTTCTGGTTCCTCGGAGACAGAGCTGTACAAACGTAGGTCTCTGACATTATTTGACCCTGTAGCATGGGCTTTCAAGTAGGCTGCCTGAACCATTACCTGTAACAGCACATTGAATTTCTTTCTTTTAGCTGAGATGCTGAAAGCCAAGAACAAAACAAAAGCAGACAAGCACCTTCATATTCCAAAGCCAGGATTTAGACATCTAAACGGGGTTTACAAAGACAATGACCTAAAAACCAGTGTCTTGACCCTTTATCCATCACCCACCTCAAAGGTATAAAGTAATTGAAACTGGAAATTGGAAAGAGAGAGTATTTGTGGGGAGAATTGTTGGTATGTGATGTGACCCGCTCTGTGCCCCAGTCCACACTCTGTAGGGGAGCTCAGCCATCTGGAGGACCCCCTGGAGAGCTGTTAGTCCCTGGAATTGGGGAACATAGTGCTTTGTGACCTGATATATATCTGTGTGAGAAATGCAGGCACCAGGTTGGGAGACTCAGGGATGCTGGGTGACAGCGTCGTATATTTCTCAAGAGTCAAAAAAGATTTATCTAGAGATTCCCTAAGACAGACTTCAGCAAGAGACAGAATTGGAAGGGTGAAGGACCAGATTCCTGAGCATCCTTGAGTGCTTGCATTTTGCCATTGTACACCTAAATGGTGTTTGAAAACCCTGTGTGTGTGCGCATGGCTTTATGTTAGTCAGGAGAGACTAGACTTGTGTTTTGAAACAGTCTCCAGTAGCTTCACACAATAAAGGTTAATTTCGCATGTAACACAAGCAGTGAAGGTTGCTATGGAACACTATTCCATGCTCAGCGACCCAGGCTGATGGAGGGCGCCTCATCCTGGAGATGTTTCATCTGGATCCTGTGGCCTGTTTGTGCACCGCATAGGGGAATAGACAGCCAGATGGTTGCGCGCTGGTTCTTATGCTTCATTCCAGAAGTACCATGCCACGTCTGCCTACAGTCAGCTGGCCAGATCTAGTTACAATTACTGCTGAGTGCAAGTGGGTTGGAAAGCAAGGACAGCAGACGGAGGGCTCACTGACCACCGGGGTGGCTGATGGAATGCTCACTGCTGCCTTTGCCACAGGCTTTTTTTTTTTTTTTTTTTTCCAAACTTTAAACTTTTTTTATTTTGTTTGGGGTATAATCAGTTAACAAATAATGTTGTGATAGTTTCAGGTGAACCGCGAAGGGACTCAGCCATGCATATACATGTATCCATTCTTCCCCAAACTCCCCTCCTATCCAGGCTGCCACATAACACTGAGTTCCCTGTACCCTAGGCTTTTGGATTGTGAGCTTCAGTGTACAGAGATCTGACTGACCTCTGACATCAGCCTCTTCCTGTTTTTCTCTCTCGAGTTGGTCATGTTCCAGAAGAACATGACTCCCTCTCACCTAGGGAATGAGGCATGGTAGCCCATCTCTGGAAGGAAGCTGGAACAGTGGGCGGGGAGTCTCAGTACTGAGTGTGCATAGGGTCACTGGGTCCCTCTGTCCTGCACCTGTTCTTCGGTTTCATCTGCTTTAAGTTTAGGTGTGCGTGGAGCCATCATCCAGTTTCTTAGAGGGGAGAGGGAATTAGAGGGTCTAATAACTTCTTTAAGGTCTTTTAACAAATTTTCCTGTTTTTAGCCTCATCTCCATCTTTGCCACCCCACGGACTGTAGCCCACCAGGCTCCTCTGTCCATGGAATTCTCCAGGCAAGAATACTGGAGTGCATAGTCATTCCCTTCTCCAGGGGATCTTCCCAGTCCAGGGATCAAACATGGGTCTCCTGCAAAGCAGGCTGATTCTTTACCATCTGAGCCACAAGGGAGGCTCAATCACTTCTTTATGGTCTTTTAACCAATTTTCCTGTTTTTAGCCTCATCTTTATACCCCAGTTTATGCACACCTGTAGCCACCTTTCCCGCTGCCAGCTTACAGCTTAGCCAAGTCAGTTCCCATTCACCCATCTGCTTTTCATCTTTCCAATTTCTCTTTCTCTCTCCCATTCGGTAGGTGCCAACAAATTTGTATCCCTTTTAAAATATTTTAATACTGAAGCAGGTAGAGGTACATGGATGCTTTAAATCCCCATCTTGATGCAGACTTGTTCTCATAGTTTTTAAAAAGCTCCATTTCTAATTGGGACGCCCACACCTGGAATTGTGCATGCATCTTACTTCAAATTGTTTTTATTGGAACTTGGGACAGCTCTGTCCGACTATCATTCAGGAAGCAGAAAAGGGCATTTTTACTCACGCTGTCTTTCTCCTCTTTAGCAAGGGTGATAGGCAGATTTTTTAGCTTTCTGTAATGTTTTTTGTAGATGACAGAACATGGTTTATTTAAGGAAGCTTGGTGGAGTAGGGTCAATGTATGTGGACAAGGGTTTTTCCTTTCTCATTATCCAGATCACAAATTCATCCACCTAATATGCCCTCAAGAATCGAAACATAGCTTGTGCTGGAACTGGCAATATAAACCTTCAGAGTGTGAAAGAGAAGCACAGTGTGGCTTTTTTAAGGTGCTTTTCATTTTATTTCTTAAATTTATTTTTAATTGAAGGATAATTGCTTTACAATATTGTGTTGGTTTCTGCCATATATCAACACGAATCAGCCATAGGTATATGTATGTCCCCTCCCTCCTGTACCTCCCTCCCACCTCCGACTGCCGTGTGGCTTTATTACAGACTTTTTCAACATAGAAGAGTTTCAACATAGGTAGAGTGTCTCTTAAGGTTTTAAGAGTTTATTTAATGGTTTATTTAAAGCTTGATGAAAGCCCACTTTGTTCTCTTTATCAGATCAGATCAGATCAGATCAGTCGCTCAGTCGTGTCCGACTCTTCGCGACCCCATGAACCGCAGCACGCCAGGCCTCCCTGTCCATCACCAGCTCCCGGAGGTCACCCAGACTCACACCCATCAAGTCAGTGATGCCATCCAGCCATCTCATCCTCTGTCGTCCCCTTCTCCTCCTGCCCTCGATCCCTCCCAGCATCAGAGTCTTCTCCAATGAGTCAACTCTTTGCATGAGGTGGCCAAAATACTGGAGTTTCAGCTTTAGCATCATTCCTTCCAAAGAAATTCCAGGATTGATCTCCTTCAGAATGGACTGTTCTCTTTATAGGGAGTCATAAAAGAGCTGCTTTCCAGCACACATTGTAATTTAGCCACTTCTTTTCTTTCTCCTGGGGGGTATGGCAGAGTGGAAGGAGATGTTGGGGGGCTGGTGTATGTGGGACACAGGGCTACTATGTTGAAGCCATGGCCTGGACTGGGCTCTCACAGGCTTTACTTTGTCTCCAGTTCAAATGAGCCAGTATATGTGCTTTCCAAAGGGAAGACAAGCAAGTGCTTTTCGCTTGGAAATTAGCTTCTGAATCCTGGTACCGTGTTTGGAAGATTATTGGTGGTGGTGGTTTAGTCACTGAGTTGTATTTGACATTCGTGACCCCATGGACTGTAGCCAATCAGGCTCCTCTGTCCCTGGGATTCTCCAGGCAAGAATGCTGGAGTGGGTTGCCATGTCCTTCTCCAAGGGTTTATTCTCGACCCAGGGACCCAACCCACATCTCCTGCATTGTAGGTGTATTCTTTACCACTGAGCCACCAGGGAAGTCCTTGGAAGATTATTAGGACTCAGTTAATTGACACTGCTTTTAAACTAACTCTGGGTAGCAGCGGTAAGTCATCCGGGGTCTAGCCCTTATAAACAGATTTACATACGAATGTTTGACATCTTCCTGTTCCCTGATGTAGAGCTAAGACCCTTCTGAGTTGAGCACTGATGGGAGTCACCTGATGTAATGCATAGGATCCAGGGGCTGGAATTACGGGCTGAAACAACATTCTCCACACCAGCCTTCTGCCTCTAGCACATACAGGAGTAAAAGTCTGGTTGGAATCTAACCTATGGTTTAATGTTTCCCTGGGACGCCTCATTGTAATTCCATAATAGAAGTCATTGTTCTTAAGAGTTTCTCTCAGGATTGGCAAGGGTGACGCATAAGTCATAAACAGGCAGTGCCTGCTTTTCTTTGTGCCCCTGTTCTAGAAAAAGATCAGATCCCCCTCATTGTGTGTGTTCTTTTTAAATAGGCTGAGTTGAGATTTACCAGCTGGTATAGACAGGAGTGGAGTTGGTGTCTCGATTTTACCTTGCTTCTTCCAGCATCTTTTCATCAGTCTTGTTGATTTTCCTGTCAATTTATAATAAATTCCCTATGCATGAATGAATTCTGTTCTGAAAGTGTGTTCTTAAGTCCAACAAAGTTAGCCTAGGTACTAACTAACACCATCATCTATATAGGATTGTACTGTAATAGGTTTATAATACTTTTCACACAAATAATACATAAAAAAAATAAAGAAAGAAAATATTTTTATTCTTACAATTGTTGTTCAGTCTCTAAGTCATGTCCAATTCTTTGCAACTCCCTGGACTGCAGCACACCAGGCTTCCCTGTTCTCCACTATCTCTTAGAGTTTGCTCAAATTCATGTCTACTGAGTCAGTGATGCTATCTAACCACTCTATCCTCAGCTGCCTGCTTCTCCTTTTGCCATCAACCTTTCCCAGCATCAGGGTCTTCTCCAATGAGTTGGCTCTTCACATCCGGTGGCCAAAGTATTGGAGCTTCAGCTTCAGCTTCAGCATCAATCCTTCCAATGAATATTAAGGGTTGATTTCCTTTAGGATTGACTGGTTGGATCTCCTTGTGATCCAAGAGACTCTCAAGAATCTTCTCCAGCACCACAATTTGAGAGCATCAATTCTTTGGCACTCAGTCTTGTTTATGGCCCAACTATCCAATCTGTACATGACTGCTGGAAAAACCATAGCTTTGACTAGATGAACCTTTGTGGGCAAAGTGATGTCTTTGCTTTTTAATATGCTGTCTAGGTTTGTCATAGCTTTCCTTCCAAGGAGCAAGTATCTTTCAATTTTATGGCTGAAATCACCGTCCATGTTGACTTTGGAGCCCAAGAAAATAAAATCTGTCACTGCTTTCCCTTTCCCCTCTTCTATTTGCCATGAAGTGATGAGAATGGATGCTGTGATCTTAGTTTTTTGAATGTTGAGTTTTAAGCCAGCTTTTTCACTCTCCTTTTTCACCTTCATCAAGAGGTTCTTTAGCTCCTCTTCCCTTTTGGCTATTAGAGTGGTGTCATCTGCATATCTGAAGTTGTTATTTCTCCTGGCAAGTGAGTACAATACCTTGGAAAGTACAGGAGTACAGCACAATAGCTGGCATGCAGGGGCTGGCATTGAGTGAACAGGCAATAAGAGGTGGTGATGGAGGAGGGAGTGGAGGTGGAAGATGGTAGAGATGAAGGGTCGTCAGCGATAGGAGACGGAGGGCAAGCTGTGATTTCACTCACACACAACTGGAGTTGATGGAATGCACATTCACACCTTTGTGAGTTTGAGACTTGAAGGTTTATATATAGAGGACTTACGGTGTTACCTTAAATAGCTTTGAAAAGCCACCACTTTGTAGAATGGGCTTCTCTTCTGTCCTCTACCCTCATCTCTAGATATGATTCAGGGGAGACACTCCTGTTAGTTTTTCTGCTTTTCTTTTTAACTGAAAAAGCAAATTGCAAAGCACCCCACTATTTACCAAACTGCATTAATTCCTGCATTCATCTCTTCCTCTTGTAAATGGGGTGGGGGCTTGGATTTAAGAGTGTATATACTTCATGTCCATGGGCAGGGTAAGAATAATGCCTTTGTTCAGGATGGGAAATTGGAGACAAACTCATTTTAGTGGTATCCTGACTGATGATATCATTAGGTGCTGAGACCCTGCTCCTCATCACCAAGAATGGTCTTTTTGTCTCCAGGGCAGAAGAAAAATTATAAGCACCTGCTAGCCCAGCTGAGTAATTTATGGAGCTGCCACTTCTTTCCCCCTCAACTCCTCTTCTCTATCTAGTTTGACTCCTGTTAGAAGGTGGCAGGAGAAGGCAATGGCACCCCACTCCAGTACTCTTGCCTGGAAAATCCCATGGAAGGAGGAGCCTGGTGGGCTGCAGTCCATAGGGTTGCTAAGAGTTGGACACAACTGAGCGACTTCACTTTGACTTTTCACTTTCCTGCATTGGAGAAGGAAATGGCAACCCATTCCAGTGTTCTAGCCTGGAGAATACCAGGGACGGGGGAGCCTGGTGGGCTGCTGTCTATTGGGTCGCACAGAGTCGGACATGACTGAAGTGACTTAGCAGTAGCAGCAGCCACAGCAGAAGGTGGCAGGAGACTTCTATTATCTCTGAAAAAGATCAGGAGATAGCCAAGTTGCACCTGAATGGCCTATGTAGTTGACAGCAATCTTGGGAAACTCTAGTGTTTCCTGAAAGACTGTACTGGAGACTCAGAGATTTTCAGAGGTCATCACAGACGTTCTGAAGAGGTGCTTAGAAGTTGAAGTAGGGGCTTGTGGGGACTCCCCTATGTACCAGCTTGGAAGTTAACAATATCAAGTTGAAAGTGAGCAAACCTCAGACAACTAGGGATCAGCTGAAATTGAGAGAGGTGGGGTTCAGGATGGGGGGGCACATGTATACCTATGGCTGATTCATGTTGATGTATGGCTAAAACTATCACAGAATTGTAAAATAATTATCCTTCAATTAAAATAAATAAATTAATTCTTAAAAAAAGAAACTGGTAGAGGAAATGTGGACATCCAGCATCAGGACCATCTGAGGCAGAATATCACTGCAGAGAGGGAGACAAAGCTGCATGGAAATGCTATGAAATAAGACATGTAAACTGGCTCATGAACTAGGAGAAATTTATTCCTGGATAGTTTCTGAAGATGCACTGCTAGAGAATAGTATGGGTTATGAAAGTTTGTGTCCTAAACATTATATGAGACAGGAGAATGTTGTAGAAAGAATGTGGGCTCAGAAATGAGATCAGTTCTCACTTGTTGATTGTATGTCCTTGGACAAATTACCTAACAAATCTGAGCTCCACTTCTTTATGTGGAAAATGTAGAAAATGTAGAATAGCTGTCTCTATCTTTCTATTTATATCTATCTCCACTAACAGAGTACTTGGAAAAATGTGGACACTTGGTGTATTTGTTGTTGGAAACTAACATTCATCCCTATTTCCTTATAAAGTCTCTGCTGTATTTGTGGGGTTGGATTCTGAGAACTACATTTCCCAGCATCCCTCATCAGCAGGATTCTGATTTAGACTCAGAATGGGAGGAATTCAATGTGATTCAGAAGCAGAAAATAGAAAGCAGAAGTCATTATTGCACCTGCAAATTTTTGAACAATCACATGAACTCCAGAAACAGTAGACATGAGCTTTTGCCAGGGTCTTCTCAGACCACCTCCTAAAGATGATAGATTTTGTGGCGATGAGCAGCATAGATCACCCATGGCCATTTTAGGGGTCTCTATACTTTCTTATTTCCTGAATGTTAGTTTTGGTTTTCCCTGACTTTATCATACGTGAACGTGAAGTCGCTCAGTCGTGTCCGACTCTTTGAGACCCCATGGACTGTAGCCTACCAGGCTCCTCTGTCCATGGGATTTTCCAGGCAATAGTACTGGAGTGGATTGCCATTTCCTTCTCCAAGGGATCCTCCCAACCCAGGGATTGAACCCGGGTCTCCCACATCGTAGACAGATGCTTTACTGTCTGAGCCACCAGGGAAGTCCTGTCCAATAGGATTGCAAACCTCTAACTCCCTGCATTAAATCTCTTCCTGCTCAAAATACCTAGAGAGGTTCCTGTTTTCCTGGCTGAATCTTACAAACATATCTGAGTTTGAAAAATACAGAAAGATTCATCAGAATGAATGATCTTATGTTTTCCTAATAAAAGAGGAATATTTTAAACTCTGAAAGATAGATGCTTGGGAAATCTTGGCTCAGATTTAACCAGGAGAGCTTGAGGAAGAGAGGATGGGAAGTCAGGCATCTAGGTAAGAAGTGAATTTTATTTCTCCGTCGCTGCCACTGGACAAGTAATTCTTGACAGCAGAATGATCTCAAGCAGAATGAATTGAACAAAGAAAAATGTAATCTAAGTGGCAAAATAATCTACCTAATACTGATGTACATGAGACTGTAGGTGGAGAAGGGGAGGTTGAAATAAAGAGATTTACTCCATAATAGACAGAGATGCACCCACGTAACCTGTGGTGGGAGGAAGAAACCTATAATTGCAATGAAATGGTATCTCTTTAACGTTCTACTGGGCAAATCTCCTGGCCCTCTTTAAAGAAATGTCGTCTGCACCCCATTCAAATAGCCCTTTCAGAGTTGGCTAAATGATAAGATTTGTCTTTCTATTATCTGAAGAAAAGCATGAACCTTTCCTCCCAGGCAGACCACAAGGCACTTCACGGAGGGGATCTCAGGCTGTAACTTGGTGTAACAGAAAGCCTATAATTTTGATGCATTCAGCAGCGAACGTGCGGTTGTCAGTCTTCTACTTGGACGAATTCACTTCACCCTCTTCTTCCATGCAGTTTTTCAGTAAAGACAAAGGCTTATTTTTAATTGAAGTATAGTTGATTTACAATGCTGTATTAATTACTGCTGTACAGCAAAGTGATTCAGTTATACATTTTTAATATTCTTTTCCATTATGGTTTATCATAGGATACTGAATATAGTTCTCTGTGCTATACAGTAGGATCTTATTGTTTATCCATTCTCTATATAAAAGCTTGCATCTGCTAATCCCAGCCTCCCACACCATCACCCCCTCAACCACCTCCCTCTTGGCAACCACCGATCTGTTCTCTATAATCTGTTCTCTATGTCCGTGATTCGGTTTCTGTTTGAGAGGTAGGTTCATTGGTGTCACAGTTTAGATTCCACATATAATTGAAACCATATGGTATTTGTCTTTTTCTGACTCACCTCACTTAGTATGATAATCTCTAGTTGCCTCCATGTTGCTGAAAGTGGCATTATTTCATTCTTTTTTTATGGCCGAGTAATATTCTGTTGTATATATGTACCACATCTTCTTTATCCATTCATCTGTCAATGGACATTTTGGCTATTTCCATGTCTTGGTTGTTGCAAATAGTAGTTATGAGCTTAGCGTTGCATGTATCTTTTTTGAATTATAGTTTTGTCTGGATTCACGTCCAGGAGTTGGATTAGTGGATCATATGGTGATTCTATTTTTAGTGTTCTGAGGAATCTCCATACTGTTTTCCACAGTGGCTGCACCAACCTACATTTCCACCAACAGTGTAGGAGGGTTCCCTAAGACAAAACCTTATTTTAAACTCTGAGTCTGTTATCTTATTTTCCACACACACAAAAAAATCAATTAAGATAAAGAAGCAAATATGAAAAGAAACTTCAACAAGTAACAGGAGTGTGTCTCTTCCATGATTTGTTCATGGCTCCCCACACCAGATTGGGTTGAGAGAACAGTTTCAATATTTTGAAATGTCCAGGTGGCTCCTTCCATTTTCCTCTGTGGCTTGAATGCAATTTCTTCCAATGCTCACATTTGATTGGTTGAGAGTAGAGTACCTAAGGGTGGAAATTCCTTAGAGTACCTAAGGTCCAGGAAATTCCCATCTTTACGCACCTAACCCACCCAATGCTTCCCTTGTGGCTCAGCTGGGAAAGAATCTGCCTGCAATGTGGGAGATCTGGGCTCAATTCCTGGTTTGGGAAGATCCCTGGAGAAGGGAAAGGCTACCCACTCTAGTATTCTGGCCTAGAGAATTCCATGGACTATACAGTCCTTGGGGTCACAATGATTCAGACACGACTGAGCAACTTTCACTTTCACTTTAAGCCACTCAAGGGGAAATTTCGTTGGAGAGTGTCAGAGATGAGCCAGGGCGCTCAGTCATTCTGGGGTCCACTTAGTGTACCGGGTCAGATGGAAGAGAGCCATAATGAATGGACACGAACTAGGGAGGATGAGGCTAGTCAAGGCCACAAGGAGTGGGAAATGGAGATGCTGTAGCTAGAGACTGGGCACAGTGATGCCAGTGGCTCCAGATGTGATGGGGAGCAGACTCAGAGCTCATCTTGGACATAGTTGGAGGAGCTTGTGGTTGCTGGGTTGGGCATCTTTCATGTATAATTTTGGATTCCTATGCCAGAATGCATTAAGGTGTCTGGCTACTTCTCACTCCAACTTTTTCTACCATTGAGTCGATGTGGTCAGATAATATATTGCTTTGGAGGACACACAGATATTAGGATAAGTAATGAACATGTTGATAATACTTGAACGTGTTGATGATAAATTCTTAAGAAACTATTCAGGGTGTTTGTAAAGACTGAAGATTGTCCTCATATATACATGGGCATATTCTGCCCGTTACCTGGATAGAATTAAAAGTGTTAAGTAAATCAGGAGAGTAGATTCCCCTACAGCAGGGACTGGGAGAAAGATGGGATTAGGAGGAGGGCGCCACACTGTGTGGCCACAGTGAGGAGATCAGGAGCCCAGCTGACTGTTGCTTGGGTAGAGCAGAGGGTGCAGCCCGGACACACTCAGCAGTCCCCCCTTCCCCCTCCTGCCCCCCAGCCCACTCCAGTTGCTATGGTGAGAGGGTCTTCTGCAAGGCAAGAACGGAGTCCTGCCCACCCCCTCCCCCAGATCATGCAAGAGTTGCCACTACATGCGTCTTTAGCGCCTCCTTTCTGTCCACTTGACTCTCACTGGTGAGCAGCAAAGGACTGCCATCCTCCCCAGGAAAGACCCGGAGAGGATGGGGCTTCAGTGGCTTCTGTGATTAACTGCCACTCTGGGAAATGCTGTTGCATTTCCTCAAGGACTGGACGGGTGACAGGTTTTACGGTGAGAACAGCTGCAAACCAACCAAGGAAACCGTGACTAGAAGTGGAACACTGAGGCCTTGGTAGCCATACCTCCGAGGAAGGCGCCATGGGATGAGGACGAGGGCATGAAGGGCGGGCTTGGATTGCAACAAACAGGCTGACTCTGTGGCCCTCAGCTGCAGACGGAGAGGGCAGCTGCCTGTCCTTCCTCTGCCTGGCTCGGCAGAGAGCACCTGGATCTAGAGGGGTGGCTGGACCAATGGTAGCACAGCTGATGCCTTCGCTGGCTTTTGTGAACTGGCGGAAATTGGCAACAATATGACAGGTGGCAGTTTGAGTCATTCTCTGTCCTTTGCTCTCACCAAAGAGGGTGACAACTTCCTAGAGTGGGTAGTCTTAGAGTCTGTCCATCTCTTAAAAATGCACTCATTCAAGGCCCAGCTCATCCACCATCTCCTCTGACCTGCTTTAAATCCCCCCAGCTTGGATAGGTGGTTCCCTTTTATCTCATTCTGCCATTGCCTGGGCTTCCCAGGTGGTGCTTGTGGTAAAGGACCTGACTGCCAATGCAGGAGACAGAAGAGACGTGGGTTGGATCCCTGGGTCGGGAAGATCCCCTGCAGGGCACGGCAACCCACTCTGGTATTCTTGCCTGGGAGATCCCAGGGACAGAGGAGCCTGCTGGGCTACAGTCCATGGGGTTGCAAAGAGTCAGACATGACCGAAGCGACTTAGCAGGCAGGACGGCCATTGGGTATGCATAATTGTTCCGTTAGACTTGAGCCTCTAGGGGTGGGGACTGGATCTCCCACAATGCCCAGAGCAGGGCAACTCCTTGCTGGCACTCAGTGTGTTCCTGAAATTGAATGAATGACTGAAAGCAGATGTCCTTGGGCATACTGGAGCGTCCTTGCCTGTTCCTGTTCGCTCCATCTGTTGAGTGGCCCATTGTTGGGGGTTGGGTAGAGTGCATTTGGACTACACCCAACAGCTCCCCCAGGACTGGATGGTCACCAATCTTCGGGTATATGAGAGGGGAGGGGCCAGAGTGTGTGTGTGTGTGTGAGAGGAAAGGGAGCTGCCTTCAAAGGTATGTGGACTCAGTCCCTGGGGCTTCTTTCCAAGTTCATTTCCCCTGAGTAGTAGAGGTTGTCACAGAGAACAGACAATTTGAAGATGAAGAGGCAGATATGAGTGGATTAGAGACCTAGCCGCCAGAGCTCAGCTGAAGGGTTTATGCTGGCCATCCACCTGGGGGACCACAAGGACTAAGTGTCACCAGGAGAATTCAGAGCTACTCTGTGCCTCCTCAGAGGGCCAGGAAAGCAGTCACATTGTAGTCTGTAGCCAGCACCCCAAGCAGAGACGTTCACCATAACCCTGGAGGGTGGCCACTTCCGCTTCCCAGGGCACAAGAAACTGCTATGGGGAACAAGTGCCCACTGAACATTTTAGAAGGGTGAAAGTGAAGGTGAAGTCGATCAGTTGTGTCCAACTCTTAGCGACCCCATGGACTGCAGCCCACCAGGCTCCTCCGTCCAAGGGATTTTCCAGGCAAGAGTACTGGAGTGGGGGTGCCATTGCCTTTTCCCATATCTATGCACTGCTGCTGCTAAGTCGCTTCAGTCATGTCCTACTCTGTGCGACCCCACAGACGGCAGCTCGCCAGGCTCCGCCATCCCCGGGATTCTCCAGGCAAGAACACTGGAGTGGGTTGCCATTTCCTTCTCCAATGCATGAAAGTGAAAGGTGAAAGTGAAGTCGCTCAGTCATGTCTGACTCTTAGCAACCCCATGGACTGCAGCCTACCAGGCTCCTCCGTCTGTGGGATTTTCCAAGCAAGAGTACTGGAGTGGGGTGCCATTAGAAGGGTAGGCAGGCAATAAACAAGGGAGCAAATAGCAAATATGTCAGGGTTTCCCAACCCTGGCTGTGCACTAGAAGTTTTTTTTTTTTTTTTTTAAATACTGAGCCTCTCATTCGTTTCTAGAGATACTGATTAAAATTGTCCCCACCATGGCCTTGGGAGGGGCGTCTTTTATGAATTTTCTCCAGGGTTGCATGCGCTGTGCTAAGTTGTTTCAGTCGTGTCTGACTCTGCGACCCCATGGACTGTAGCCTGCCAAGGTCGCCTGTCCATGGGATTCTCCAGGCAAGAATAGTGGAGTGGTTATTGCCATTTCCTCCTCTGGGGGAATCTTCCTGACCCAGGGATAGAACCTGGTCTCTTTTGTCTCCTGCATTGGCAGGCAGGTTCTTTACCACTAGCGCCACCTGGGAAGTCCTTGCCCAGGGTTGAGAACTACAAAATAAATGAGATGATTCAGATGGTTTATAAGGACCGCCTAGCAGGACAATGTGTGTGTAATAGAGAGTGATTGACTCAGACACCAGGGATGGACACTCTGGGAGGTAACATTCAATCTGAGACTTGAAAGACGAGATAGAGGCATCCTGCAAGGATCTGGAGAACAAGCTTTGCAGGCAGAGGACACAGAATGTGCAAAGGTCCTGAGGCTGAATGAGTGTGGCGTGGCAAGTTCTAGGAGAAGCAAAAAAGCCTGTGTGGCTGGAATGTAGTGAGCCAGAGGGGAGAGGAGCATTCAAGACTACATGAGCAATGAAGAGATGCTTTGAATTTTCTCCACAGGGTGAAGGAAAGCCACTGACAGATTTAAGCAGGGCAGTTGCGTCAGCAGAATTCTGAAACTCAGAGCTGCATGCATTTCATTTGCTCCCACCTACCCCCACCAGACTTCTCTCTCTGCCCCATCCTTTATCTGCATTTTCACGATAACTCCTGCAAGGAGCTAGTTAGTTGTAGTTAGATATCTTCTCCATTTTACAGCTGCGGAGAAGGCACCAGTGTTGAGTGGCTCATCCATGTTCCCCGGGCTCTTGAACTGGACCCTCTGGTACCTGTCCCAGAGCTCTTGCTCAGAGATACGCCTGAGCATGAGGAGCTGCCACAGTGCTACACTGAGTTACGTGTGCTCCAACCCTGGCCATCAGGATGAAAAAGCGCAATACTGGCTTTCCTTGAGTGAAGCAGATTGCCCCCAAATGGTCTTCTCTGCAACAGCCAGCTTCCTTTCAAACAGTGCTGAGTCAGCCAGCCCATCTCAAAGGCAGCCCAGCAGCTCCAGTGTGACAACCTTGGTCTAGAAAATGACAGTGCTTTGAACTAAAACGAAGAGGTGTTTTGCAGCATCAATCTCACCCCGACTCACCTGGAATCTGCACTCCTCGTTGGCTGGGCCTGCCCTGCCTGCTCCACACGGGACACAGGTCTGTCTCCCCAGAGCCTGGCTGCCAGCTCCTCATAATCTATTACTTCCCCAAGGTCTGGCTGTGGGCAGCTGGTGCTGGATCAGTTTTAGAGAAGCATGTTTAATATTTAACCCTGGATTCATCTTCATGGCTACAGTATTTGGGGTTTTCTTGACACAGTTCTTGGAACCCCTTGGGAACCCCATTTCCCACCCCAGGTTCCAGGGGGACATGGGACGGATTGGCTAGGGAAGTGGCAAGGAAGACCAAGAAGGGCCACCAAGGGCCTTCAGTGTCCTTGTTGTGTGGTTCTTTTGAAATTTGCCTGCAGATCTGGATGATCTGAGGTTGGCGAGCTCAATGCACTTTATGTAGAAACTGGCCCCACCACCTAAGGATGGAAATAAGACTCCTACCCTCATCATGAGGCTCAAGGGCAACGAAAACATTGCTTCCCTACTGTAACCATGGAAACCTCCCATTGCTGTGGATGCCCTGCCCCCACCACCAGAACAGCTCCTTGTTCAAGGGCATTGAGGGCCCTTCTGCCACCTCGATCCACTGCTCCAGGCCAGGCCTCAGGTTCCCCAAAAGAGCTGTAACTTGGCTTTCCAAGGTTCATCCTGATTTTGGTGGGTACCAAGGGAAAGAGCCCCGGAGAGGAGAAAATAAAAGGATGGGGATAAAGATGGGAGGAGGTGATGACACCTAGCAATGCTGATGAGAGCCGGGCGGGCTGGGGCAGGCCGTCAGTGTCACTGGGGATGCAGTGAGGGCATTCAGGAGGCAGCACGCGCGTCTGGAGCCCCATCTGACTGGCATCATTCACTCCCCTTTCTGTTCTATTCATTCTGGAAGAGGAGCCTGAATTAGGCATGAAGAGATTTATCAAACAGCAGCCCCCTTGGAGCGGGTAGTCTCTTTTGCCATCTGGATGGACAGTTTCTACCCTGTGACAACGGCAGCAGGAATGATTTATGAGGTCCCACAGCTCCACCCCCTGGGCCTGGTAAAACCTGAAGGGCTCTCATCCTTTCCAAAACAGAGGGAGATTTCGCCTGTGCTGCTGGGCACACAAGCGGCGGTTCACACTGAGGTTCGCCTGACTCTCTGACTGCCGCCCAGACTCATGAGAGCCAGGACTGTGCCTCGGATCGGTTTTCAGTTTACAGTGACTCAGCTGCGCTGATTAACAGAAAAAGCCCTTAAGTGGGAACCGGAAGACCTGGATGCGAATTCTTTCAGTGACCTATGTGGCTTCACGTGGTTTTTGTCTCAGTCTTATGATCTACACAGTGGGGATAATGATTTCTGTATCTTCTCAACTCACTGGTTCTTTGGAGGTTCCTGTGGCATCATACGGGGAAGGCAATGGCACCCCACCCCAGTACTTTTGCCTGGAAAATCCCATGGACGGAGGAGCCTGGTAGGCTTTAGTCCATGGGGTCGCTAAGAGTCGGACACGACTGAGCGACTTCACTTTGACTTTTCACTTTCATGCATTGGAGAAGGAAATGGCAACCCACTCCATTATTCTTGCCTGGAGAATCCCAGGGACAAGGGAGCCTGGTGAGCTTCCGTCTATGGGGTCGCGCAGAGTCGGACACGACTGAAGCGACTTAGCAGCAGCAGCAGTGGCATCATATGAAGCAAAATGATTTTCTTAATTATACAGCCCTTGATAGGCATTAAGGATTTAATCCAACAAACATTTATTGAGCAATTGCTGTGTGCTATGCACCACCCCCGGTGCCATGATGGACACAGATGAATAAAACACGGTCCCTGCCCTTGGCGAGCTTACAATCTAAGAACGGTCATAAGACAAGTGCACAATAACTATAATACAAGGCAGAATATGGTTAAGTGCCGTGAGAAAGGTACAAATAAAGTGCTACGGTGGTTCAGCGGATGGAGAGATCCCAGTGGTCGGTCGATTGGGGGAGCTTCATGGAAAATGTGGTTTCTGCATGGGCCTTGAAGGAACCAGAAGACAGTGTACCAGGGGATGGGAACAGCAAGACCAAAGGCACAGAGACAGGAAGACTGGGCACCTTTTTGAGGAATGACGACTATTCTAGATGGACCAGTGCAGGGTGTAAAGGAAGGATGGGGCCTTATTGGATGGCCTGTAACGTCAGGACAAAGACTTGCACATCATTTTAAAAGTGTGTGAATGGCTGAAGATTAAAAAGATAAATCTCTATGAATGTTTAGGATAGATGGAGAACGTGCAAGCAGGCCCAGAGGAACCGGCGAGAGGAGACCGATGTTGAAATTGTCGGAGCAACCAGAAGGCAAGGATGGTGCAAGAGCAACAAGGGGATGCATGGAGAAGAAACCAAGATGACTTCAGGGTTTCAGAACTGGGTGGAGAGACTGTGGAAGAAGAGGAGGCAGAAGTGATAGATTTGGCTTCAGAGATGTTGAGTTTCTGGAGCCACCAGAACAGATGGGATGAATGACCAGTGAGCAGTGTACAATCGAGCCTGGAGCTCGAGGGAGGTGCTGAGTTGCGGGAAGTGGAGGATGACTTCACAGGAAGGCGAGGGGTGCTAACAGAGCATGCAGGGCTGCGATGAAAAGGGTCTGAGGAGAGGACGCCATGGTGCGGAAGGTCTGAGTGTGGGCCAAGGAGGAGAGAGGGATACAACAGTCAGGTCTACCATGGCTACTCTTTAGATTAAGGTGAGGGTTTCAATAAATAAGTCATAAATAAATAAATACATAAATAAACAATGAAGGGGCAATGGGAAAGGGGAGTAAAATCATGAGAATGTGGCCTCCGGGCACCTTGGGGACAGGGAACGTCCAAGAGTCGGTGTGGAGCTGAGCAATGCAGAGAGCTCGGTGATGAGAAGGGGCTTTTGATCTGAAGTCTCTGGTCCCAGGAGCGTGGAGGCCAAGAGGGGGTTGAGAGGAAAGGTGGCACCAGCACCAGAGAGCCCCTCCTGGGCCTGGGGATGAAGGGATGAGGCCGTGGGGGTCAGGACGGCTGGGTGCATGCCTGTTGGTGGAGAGAGAGCACAGAGGGGGCAGAGTGGCTAAGGATCAGTGAGGGGATGGACGTCCCCTCAGAAATGGGAGGAAGACAGTGAAAGGGGAGGGAGGAAAGAGGTCAAGAGATCTGGAGTAGACACTGCATTTCAGATGGCTCCATCTCTGCAGCAAAGGAGGAGGCTGAGAGTGGGGCTCAGCTGGGGCCTTGAGGAGAATGTGGAAGCGCTGAGGGGCTTCAGGGTGGGTGAGGACGAGGTGACTGGGGATGACTGAGGGTCAGGGGGAGGTTGGCTGACTGCATCTGCTCCTGGAGGCCTGTGGCCACTGTCGTTACAAGGCAGCGGATCAGGGTACCAGGTGCAGACTGGGACTCCTTGGGGATGCCCCAGGCTAGCCAGGCTGGGTCAGACGCTACAGTGGACTCTCAGGCAAACTGAGCTCTAAGTAGGAGGAGAAGACGGCTGCCTCCTGATCGTGGAAGGGTGGCTGCGGAGGGGAAGCCAAGGCCTTGGAGCTCCTGCCATCACACATAGCTGCTTTGGCAACACAGGGCCTCCAGGTTGGGAGTGGTGACATGTGGACTGTCCTGGGTTCCCCAGCATTCTCTAGAGAGAGCCCAGAGGCAGATGGTCCCTGCCTCTTCAACTCTATTAGTTTCAGTGTAAGGAACCAAGACCAAGAAGAGACAGAAAGAAAGCCATGTTTTAAAAAGAGCTCTGGCCCCTTGATTCCCCTGCAGGGAGGGGCATTGACAGGTATATGGACGCTGGGCTGACTCCGGACCTGACTCGAGGCTCCTCTCTGCACTCACCACTGGAACCTCCTGGAACCCAAGGCCTTGGCCAATCCCCTGAGCCTGGAAATTCTGCCTGTTTCCCAGGATGCTGGAGGCTTCAACAAGGGAATGTCTTCCAGGGCCTCTGAGATCCTCGGGGTGAAAGGCCCCTTGGAGAAGTGTAAAATACGAGACATTAATTTCCACTTCTTGTGAGAAGTCCAAACCACTCTGTTCCCACAGAGGCTGTGAGGGCTGTTGCTTTTTAAAATATTCACTTTACAATGCAAATCCCAAATCTCAGACTTCAAGTGTCAACAAGAACAGAAACAAGAGAGGAAACACAGAAATGCGGATGTGGTTTGGAGCTAGAGCGTTCGCCTGTGGGGTTAAGAGGTTCCGAGCATCCTTCCACTGCCCCCACTGGCTTCCCATCAGGCATTAACTTCAAGCAAATGTCCTGCTCTGAATCATCATTGATTATGTCTGGCCTCCTAGGCTTGGAAACAGATCTTGATCCCTTTTCTTAACTCCCTTCACCTTCAAGACAACATTGTTGTTGCTGTTTTTAAACTTATCTTTCGAATAGATTTTAAAACACTTATTTATCAGGCAAGAGAATGAAGCTAACAAATCAAGCTGGCTAACGCTCATCTACACGTGATCTGTGATTCTAGCCCCACGTTATTCTGCAGAGAGCCCAGGTTTCCCCACGGAGATTATATCCAGTATTTGGATACTGCGTTTGGATACTTGGGTTTAAAAAAAGAGTCTGAACTCTTCATCTTCACAGAGTTTGTGCCAAATTCTAAAATCACTGCCTCTGTGAAAACAGGGAGGTGGGGATGGATGTTGAACCCTCTCCCCGGAGAGCTGAAAACCTGGGTTGGAGCTCAGTGCTGGCTAGTGTGACCATCAGGATAAGAAAGCGACAAGAAAGTGACGTTGACACAGCAGTCTAGCTGCAGAGGCCCCGCAGCATAGTGCAGAAAGCAAACAGTGGTTGGAGGCAAACGGAGTGCGACCTTGGAGACGCTTACCATTCTTCCCGGCCTCGCATTCTGGGGCTCCTGAGGCAACCAGAAAGGCCATTTTAAAAGCATGACATTTATCTTTGCTGTACCCTTTCAAGCTTTTGCGGTGGCTTCCCTGGTGGCCGAAGGGAACAGGACTGTCCCTCTGGGGACATTCTAACAGGGCAAGGAAGGAGGCTAACCCTGAGGATGAAAGCCCAGGCTCCCTTCCTCCATGATGGACTCAAGTTGCTTTAAAAAACCACCACCACACTTGGGACACTCTTTTGCCTTATTCTGGGCCAGAGCACCAACTCTCTTGGTAGGAAGTTGTGATTTTTCAAAAACATGCTTTGGGACACCCTAGCAATTGGGTGTCATCTGCCTGCTCCGTGCCAGGTTCCTGGGGGTTCTTGCAAAGCTGGACTATGACCTGTCCGCCGTGTCTTCTCCAGCCTTCTCCCCAGATCTATGGAGGCCAGTGTGGGACAGGCGGGTCAACCATGGTTCATCCCGTGGGCAGTTCAACTCTAAGTTCACAGACTCAAGTGCTCAGCTCTGACTTGGCCTCTGCTCCTCGGGGACCATGTGCTCCTTTGCTGGGCTGAACATTCCAACCTCCCTCTTCTCTAAGAACAGCACCGTGTTAGACATGGGTCCAGTTGTCCCCTCTGGGTCTTGGCTCACCCAGAATCCACATTTCTCAGAGGCTCGGGGCAGCTGTCCACAGGTGGCTCTCCGATCACCCATGAGCCCAAAGACCTCTCCAATCCAGGAGGCAGCATGCCATCCCAAGTTGTGGGACTGGCTTCTTTTCACATCGAGTCCTTCTGCCCCCAAAGATGCACCGAGTCTCAATCTGGTCCAGGTGGGTTCTCCACACCTTCTTCTTGTGGCTTATCTGCCTAATGCTAGATGAACACCACACAGTTATAAATACTCAGGTCAATATATATATGCAGGAATAGATATATATATTCTGGTCACTGTTTTACACTTGAACAAAGAAAACCACTAGCCTGCTTGTTCTAGAGTCTGTGCCGCCCCGACTCCCATCTGCCTG
The DNA here is from genome assembly GCA_935064755.1 of Tragelaphus eurycerus. Classification (NCBI taxonomy): domain Eukaryota; kingdom Metazoa; phylum Chordata; class Mammalia; order Artiodactyla; family Bovidae; genus Tragelaphus; species Tragelaphus eurycerus. The sequence continues at coordinate 5,611,162 of CAKXYN010000075.1, read as the reverse complement.
TGGTGTAGCTGGCAGCAAATGTGAGCCACCGAGTCCCACCGGGCACCCACCTTACGTGGCCCCGTCACACTGGCCGACAGTCAGTTTCAAAGCCCCCTGCTCGTGGAGGCTCTTCAGGGCCTTGAACTCCAGGGGCATGGTGTGGGGGCTGGCCTGGGAGGTGTAGCCATACTTGAGGCTGTCGTAATAGTGGTACTTGACAGGATTCTGGTTCTGATCTAACGGAAAAGGCCAGAAGCCATAGAGGTAGATCTGGTTGCAGAAACGCGTGGCCAGGGTGTACATCAAGAGGCCCGTGGTGGGTCTTTTGATGTGAACTTTGTTAGTCAACCAGTATCTGGAGAAAAAAAGTGGAAAAAAAAAGAAACACACAATTAACATGAGTTTATGAATTATCCTTTCCAGGAAGGGGGAGACTTTTATCTTGCTCCACAGCCTGCTTCTTGCCACTCCAGCAACTGTAGATACCAGTCGAGTGGCCGAATTTAAGGTCCTTTCACAGAGGACTGACAGCCACCATTTAAATTATTTTAATTGGAGGATAATTACAATATTGTGGTGGTTTTTGCCATACATCAACATGAATCAGCCACAGGTATGCATGTGTTCCCCCCATTCTGAAACCCCTCCCCGCTCCCCTCCCCATCCCATTCTTCTGGGTTTGCGTGCCCTGCTTTATGCATCCAACTTGCACGGGTCCTCTGTTTACATATGGTAATATACATGTTTCAATGCTATTCTCTCAAATCATTCCACCCTCTTCTCCCACAGAGTCCAAAAGTCTGCTCTTTACATCTGTGTCTTTTTGCTGCCCTGTATGTAGGATTGTTGGTACTATCTTTCTAAATGCCACATATATATGTGTTAATATACAGTATTTGTCTTTCTCTTTCTGATTTACTTCACTCTGTATAATAGGCTCTAGGTTCATCCACCTCATTAGAACTAACTCAGATGTGTTCCTTTTTATAGCTGAGTAACATTCCATTGTGTATATGTACTACAACTTCCTTATCCGTCCATCTACCGATGGACATCTAGGTTCCTTCCATGCCCTAGCTAGTGTAAATAGTGACAGCCATCATTTATCAAGTACTGGAACTGTCCTTAGGCTCTGTGCTTTCATATATGTGACTGGATGTGAAGAACACAAGCCTGTGAATACATGCAGATGCAGACACGAGGTTCAGAGACGGAAGTGGCTTGCCCAAGGTCACCGAGGTAGAAAACAAGGGACCTTGTCTCGAGCTCAGTACATCACAGTGCGTGTGTGCTCAGTCGTGTTCGACTCTTTGCGAGCCCATGGACTGTAGCCTGCCAGGCTCCTCTGTCCGTGGGATTTTCCCCGCAAGAATCCTGGAGTGGGCTGCCGTTTCCTGCTTCAGGGGATCTTCCTGATCCGGAGACTGAACCTGAGTGTTTTGTGTCGCCTTCATTGGTAGCCAGATTCTTTACCACTGAGCCACCAGGGAAGCCCAGGTCTGTTGAAATCTAAAGCAGGGGCTGGCAAACCTTTTCTATAAAGGGCCAGGTGGCGGCCACACTCCTGGCCTCTGCTGTCATAGCACTAAAAGCAGCCACAGACAACACACACGGGTGTGGCCGATCTTGGTGCTCTGGCCAGCTCTGATAAGGGGCTGCCTCTTGTATGATACCCACCGCCTAGCACCATGCCTGGCTTTGACAGGGGTTGACCTCCTTGCCTCCTAAGCATCATCAGATTTCCTTCCCATCCCTGCCCACCAGCCCCACAACCCTCTGATGTGGGCTGCCCATCTCTGAGCACATGTGGCTTCCCTGGAGGGCTGGAGGCCAGGGGAAGGGAGCAGCAAATAGTGGCCTGCCCTATGCGGCTGAGTCCCGCAAAGAGTCTGCCAGGAGTGTTAGAGGAGACAAGGGTGGGGTGGGGAAGAGTGCTTGCTGTTGTCTAGTCTCTAAGTCATGCCTGACTCTTTGCAATTCCACGGACTGTAGCCCACTGGGCTCCTCTGTCCATGGGATTTTTCAGGCAAGAATACTGGGGTGGGTTGCCATTTCCTTCTCCAGGGGATCCCCCTGACCCAGGGATCGAACCCATGTCTCCTGTATGGGGAAGAGTGGAGCCTTAGGCTAAGGGCTTCCTGTGAGTGAGGCACTGAGCTTCCTCCATACATAGAGGGCCTCAGTTTACCTGCACAAGAGAACAGAAAGGAAGAAACCACCTCCATTGCACCAAGCGACAGAGGTTGAAAGGGGGTTTCAGTGACAGTTCTGTCAACAGCTACCTGTGTGTCCTTGAGCAAGTCGCTTCTCCCTGCTGAACCCACTTTTCATGTGTATACAATGACGGGGCACAGACCAAGGGATCACCAAGACAGCCTCCAGGGGTGTCCCAGGTGGCTCAGTGGTAAAGAACCCACCTGCCAATGCAGGAGACGCAGGTTCAATCCCTGGGTGGGGAAGATCCCCTGGAGAAGGAAATGGCAACCCACTCCAGTGTTCTTGCCTGGACAATCCCATGGACAGAGGAGCCTGGTGGGCTATAGTCCATGGGGTCGCAAAGGGTCAGGCACGACTGAGCGACTGAACAACGACAAAGACAGCCTCCAAGTTCCATAGAATCCAGAAGTGGGAAAACAGCCACTCTCGTCATCACTTTTGTTTCCCATCATGGTTTTTCTCCTGCTTGGATTTAGAAAGAGAGTGTGGTCCAACCTCTTTATCTCTAGTAAAACCTTCCACTTACCCTATGCTGAGTCCCTTTATTTTTTCGATTTAAAAATATTTTTTGGCCACATCGCACAGCATGCCGGATCTTCCTTGATCAGGTATCAAACCCGTGCCCCCTGCACTGAAAGTGTAAAGTCTTAATTATTGGACGGTCAGGGATGTCCTGAAGCCCTGTTAAGTGTAATGTGCATCCCCAATGGCACTGAGCTGAGCTTGGGGGGACCCTGTGGGGTGAAGGCCGGGAGAGTGCAAGGAGAAGAATCCACAAGAGAGCAGCTGGTCCTGCTAAGTGCTTATCTACGTCGGCTTAACCACCTATAGCAACAGGCAGCTCATCCCCTCCTGAATTAGTCCATTGCACTCTCAGCTTTAGTTCAACACTTCTCACCCTAGGCTGCCCAGTGGAATTGCCTGCAGCTTTAAGAGGACCAAGGCCTGGCTCCCACCATCCAGGTGCAGCCTGGACACTGAGATTTTTAAAACCTCCCCCAGTAAATTCAACTGTACAGCCAAGGCTAAGAAGCCCTGCTCTAACTGGCAGGCAGTTCTGCCAAAAGAACCTAAGAAGGAGACTTGTTTAGAGAAAAGAGAGGGGTAAAAGTAAGCATGAGGCGTAGTCACAGAGCTTTAAAGACAACTGGGCCTGGGGAACTCATCCAGCTTAGCAACCTGGCAAGGGGATATAACTGAACAAGCTGGGACACGTGTGGAGGGAAAACTGACACTGGCCTCTGTGTTGCCAAGGCAACAGGGAGCTGCATGGTCTGTAGCATCTAATAGGGAGCCCGGTTTTACGGCTGTCATGTGTGGTGGTAAGTTTTCTAATTTTTTCAAAGCTATCCGAAATCTGGATTTTCAAGCAAATTCTCCAAATTTTTAAATGTTGGCAACTAATTTAAAACATTACAAAAAAAATCACGTGGGTCCCTCTTGAGTGAGTTAATAGACCACATCTGTGAGTAATCCACAGGTCTCCTGGATTGAACTCGTTTCCGTCTCTCAATTTACAGAGGAAAAAATGAGAATCCAGGGTGATCTGCCCAAGAAGAGGTAAACTTCTCATGCAGCTGATCACATAGAGCTCAGATAAATACGGCTTCCCCGCTCCTGTTTCTTGGGCTGTTTGCACTCCATGGTGATTCTGCCGGGGAGGGTGTCGGGGCTGAGATGAGCTAGCTACAGCCGCTGTTGATGGTATCCAGAGACACACGAACCACAGGCTGTGTCCCCACATGGGAGCAGCTCACAGACTGCTCACTTTCTGAGATATTCAAGCCTAACAACAGCCACATGCCATATTCGGGATTTGTGATTTGTTTATTTTCTGATCACAAGGCTTTAGTGGGGTAAGACCTTTAGAAATTCCTTTTTTTTTTTTTTCTTCTGGCCATAGATGCTTTGACCAGAGAGGGGATAGGAAGAATGAAATCAGTGGGGAAATGTCCAAATAGCTCCTGGGTGGGTCTGAGGTTACCCAGACCTGTGCTGTGCCCTCCTCATATATACGCCTGTCCCCTACATGTCCTCTGGGTGAACTCTCCCTACCGCCCCCAAACTAAGCTCATGAATCACATCTTCCTGGAAACGCTCCCTTTGTTCCCCTCTCTTCTCCTCTACTCAAACTGAGTTAGTCATTCCCCCGTTATTACCATGAGTTTTATTTCCATGTTTCCTATTGTGCTTCTCAACCCGGGCTGATCCTTCATGACTGTCTGGGTTGGACTCCCATTACACTGTGATCTCGTCACGTCTTACCCTCCTTTGTGGGGCGATCAGAGGCCTCTGGCTCAATGTGCGCTGCAGCCAAGGCACCATGGCAGAGACAGCATCACTCCACCAGTTCTCCGTGGGCTCGCCTACCTCTCTCAGCATCCCTTGTCAAAGAGCTGGGGTCACGTGACCAGTTCTGGCCAATGGGCTGCAGCCAGAAATGCCCCCTGCTGGACTAATGGTTCCTCCGGTGCTTTTTTCCTGCCTTGGATAACCTCAATGACCCCTAGAAAGATGTCAGCCTAAGATAGGAGAATCCTAAGTCCTTGAATCGCTGGTTGGAAGACAGCCCCCGCCAACCTACATCACACTTTGCGAGGATGAGAAACTTCTGTTGTGCGAAATCACAAGGGCTTCAGGGATTGTTATTGTAGCATAAACTAGAATTGATTATCCTGGCTTCCACGGTGCTCAGCAAGTGCTGGACTTAAATGGAATTGTAAAAGGGGAAGTGGTGGTAAAGGAGGGGGGTGGCTAGCAGTGCACGAAGCTTTGTGAGTCTGACCAGCTGGGACAGGAAGAGAAATGCCCAGCCTCTCGGATCTGCTGCCCAGGATCGCTCAGGGAAAGGTATTAGGTGCAAAAGAGGCTCCAGACTGAACTGAGCTCAGCCGCGGGAGGGACCCTCTCATTTCCGATTCTGCCTCTCTGGGTAAACAAGAACTCCCGAGTGAGGTCTGACAGGGACATGGGGCCGCCGTCTAACGAGCAGCTTGTTCTAGAAGCTGGTGGAGTTATGCAGGAACAAATCACTCTCCATTTCCTTTATCTCTCCTCAGCCGCCCTGGCCAATTTAGAGACAGTGTGCGTGGCCGACTTGTAGACGATTTCTTTTCCTTAGGATAACAGCTGGGTGTTACAACACAAACTAATTAATTTTGCCTTCCCAAATGAGGTTAGCTGGGTGTATCCGGGATGCTGCATTGACAATGCACCTTTAAATATACCAGTCTGGAGGTTTTAATTAGAAGGCAAAGTAATCTCCAAGAAGGCAGTAATTATTTTTCAAAGCGGTTACCCCAATTGCCAAGACGATTAAGCGCCATGTTTTACGAGCGTGGACGGCAATAAATGAGGAGGGCCAAAAATCATCGCCAAAGTGCCTTTTTTGTCTTTCTCCCTGGATTCCCATGCTCAGCACATGGCAAGCACGGTGGTTGCCACTTTCAGAAAAAGTGGCCAAGAGGGCTTTCTCTAAGCTGAAAGCACTTCGTGGGATATGGCTCATATCATCCCTAAGGAACAGCAATGTGTCACAGGTGGTCGTTGAGGGACTCTTGGGGATGCTTTGCACAGATCAGCAGCAAAGCCAGGAGCAGGGCTCTCAGACAGCCTGGTCTCTCGTCATCTACATCAGCAGTCAGCGGTGGTCCAGGGACCCCAGACCATCACTGTCCTTTCCTTGGGAGCGTGTGAGAGCTCTGGCGTCTTGGGGGGATCTCAGGATGTGGCTTTCCAGCTTTGTGGAAGTTGAGATTGGAGATTTGTTTCAGAGGCTCTTCAGGGGTAAACCTGCAGAGCTGGGCAAGCCCTGGGGATTCTTGAGGCTGATGCCTGGTCCCCAGGCCTCCATGCTTACCCAAGTCGGTGCTCTCAGTGAGCCAGGCTAGCCTCAAGTCTGACCATGCCACCAATAGAGCCCCCGTGACTCCTGGGGTCCACAGGAGGACATCCAACACCCTCAGCCAGACTGCTGAAGTCCTTGAGATCTGGCTTGAAATCCCTCCCACCATGTGGCGTGCACAGCCACTCTATTACCAGGGACTTTGGGCTTCTCCCAGGACACCACTACCTCCTACTTCTCCTGGCTGGCAACTCCTTCTGACAGTCTCAGCTTCAATGCCACTTCCTGCAGGAAGCCTTCCAGGACCTGCCTGGATGCTTCTGTGTCCTGTGTGCTGTTCTTTTCCTATCCTAGCACCGACCATGCTATAATGACTTGTTTACTTGTCTTTCTCCTCCCCTACAATTTAAATTTCTATGACAAGTGGGTTGACTTTCTGCTTCCATATTACCCCAGATCCAAGTATAGCTCATCTACAAAGTGGGTGCTTCACAATCTTTATTTAATGAAGCAATGAGTGAAGATGAGCAAGTAGAGGCTAGTGTTTGCCTTTTGGGGAACTGGCAGGAGAGGTGAAGGAGTCCAGCCTTGCCCTAAACCCTTCTAGGCAGACACTGGATCCTCACGTGTGAAAGGTAGGCTTACAGCATCCTAGACAGTATGTTGCCCAAAGAAAGGAGGAAAAACAAGATGCTGGTTACTTAAGGGGTTCTTCCTGCTACATACGGGTCGCGGAGCTCCCTGCTCAGGGAGTCAAAAGACAGCCACTCTCGCACAGATATTGCATCTGTCCTAGGGGCCACGCAAGGACCTGGCAAAACCATTTCCTGGGGGTTTAAACTTTCTGGCTAGGGCTTTCCTGGTGGCTCAGTGGTAAAGAATCAGCCTGCCAATGCAGGAGATACGGGCTTGATTACTGTTTCGGGAAGATCTCACATGCCTTGGATCTCACAACTATACCCGTGTGCCACAACTACTGAGCCTGTGCTCTAGAGCCCCATGAGCTGTGACTACTCAGCCCATATACTGCAACTGTTGAAGCCCGTGCACCCTGGAGCCCGTGATCGGCCACAGTGCAATGAGAAGCCACGCACCACAACTTGGGAGCAGCCCCACCCGCTGCAACTACAGAAAAGCCCCTGCAGCAAGGAAGACCCAGCACAACAAAAAAACAAAACAAAGCAAGAAACACCTTCAGGCTAAATTCTAGAATCTAAACTGCTGCTGCTGTCACTTCAGTCGTGTCCGACTCTGTGCGATCCCATAGACGGCAGCCCACCAGGCTCTCCTGTCCCTGGGATTCTCCAGGCAAGAACACTGGAGTGGGTTGCCATTTCCTTCTCCAGTGCATGAACGTGAAAAGGGAAAGTGAAGTCACTCAGTCGTATCCGACTCTTAGCGACCCCATGGACTGCAGCCTACCAGGCTCCTCCGCCCATGGGATTTTCCAGGCGAGAGTACTGGAATGGGGTGCCATTGTGTTCTCCAAGAATCTAAACTGATGCCACTCCAAACAGAAAATATATATTTATATATTTAACCTCACTCATAATGGAAGGAATCCAATTTCACACAACAATCAGATGTCATTTTTTCATCAGATTGGCAGAGATAGCAGGTATTAATAATATGTCATATTGGCGAGGTTAAAGGAAAACAGGTATTTTCAATAATCATACGTGGGAGTGTAAATTGGTACCTACCTCTAGGTTGGGCAATTTGACAATCTCCAGGAAAACTAACAATGTGTGTCTCAAAAACCATCTCTTTGTAGCAATGGCACATCTAAAAAGCAAGCCTACATACATATGTGTGTAGATGTCAGACTCGGATGATCTCTGTAATAATGATTATACCAGCAGAAGATTGGAAAAGCCTGTGATGCCCACTGATGCCTTCTGCTTACAGAAATTATGATCCAGATATGGTGGACTGTTAGGCAGCTGTGAAGGAGAATGAGGTGGTGCATGTCGATATGGAATAATTTTCAGAATTTAGCAAATGCAGTACTTAAAACATGCTCCCTAAGGTGTGAAAGTGGATATCTCTGGAAGGTTACACATAGAAAAACCAGTTTAACAGGCTGTCTCTGTGGAGAAGGGCTCATTTTTCACTTGAAATCCTTCTGTCCTATTTGACTTTTTCTTTGGACTATGTACACTGCTATTAAAAAAAATGGAGACAATCCATTAAAAATGACCAAATGCCATCTGTGCTTTAACATTCCAGTCCTTCCTCCCTTTCTTTAGGTGACGCCATGAGTTTCCCTGGTCGCTCAGTTGGTAAATAAACTGCCTGTAGTGCAGGAGACCCAGGTTTGATCGCTGGGTTGGGAAGATCCACAGAAGGAAACAGCAACTCACTCCAGGATTCTTGCTGGGGAAATCCCATGGACAGATAAGCCTGGCTAGCTACAGTCCAAACAGAGGTGGTAAAGAATTGGATTCAACCTAGCGACTAAACCTCTATCATGGAACACACTTTCATGTTTGGTATCCATGTTCACTGGAGGAGACTGGGGCAAACCACTACCACATGCATTGTGGCCAAAGAAAGCAAAACATAAAACAGAAACATGATTGTAACAAATTCAATACTTTAAAAATGGTCCACATAAAAAAAAAACTTTAAAAAAATCTATAAAAAAAACACAAACTCGTATGTTGAAGTCATATCTCCCAGTACTTCAGAATGTGACCTTTGGAGATAAAAGTCTTTACAGAGATAACCAAGTCAGAGTGAGGTTATGAGACTGAGTTCTAATCTAATCCAACTGATGTCCTTAAAGCTGGAGACAGACACACAGGGAGGATGATGAAGACGGCCATCTATAAGCCACAGAGAGGCACATGGAACAGATTCTTCCCTCAAAGCCCCCAGAAGAATTTCTAGCCTCCAAACTGTAGGGCAACACATTTCTGTTCTTTAGGTCACCTGCCCTGTGGTGCTTTGTTACAGGAGCCTTTGCAAACTAATACACTCACTGTATAATATGGATTTCCCTTTCCACAGCTTAGGAAGGGGCATGCCTTGCTCACTGGACATCTCCAAGAATGCGGAATTCATCCGTTCCTAAGAGGCAACCATCATTTCAGATGATCGTATTTGATGGAATGTTCTTCTCAGTGTCCATAGGAAACCGGACTCACTCTAGATCAGGGGTCCCCAACCTCCAGGTCACAGACTGGTACCTCCTGTCAGGTCAGTGGCAGCCTTAGATTAAAGTGCACAGTTAATGTAATGTATTTTTCTGGGCTCCAAAATCACTGCAGATGGTGACTGCAGCCATGAAATTAAAAGACGCTTACTCCTTGGAAGGAAAGTTATGACCAACCTAGATAGCATATTCAAAAGCAAAGACATTACTTTACCAACAAAGGTTCGCCTAGTCAAGGCTATGGTCTTTCCTGTGGTCATGTATGGATGTGAGAGCTGGACTGTGAAGAAGGCTGAGCGCTGAAGAATTGATGCTTTTGAGCTGTGGTGTTGGAGAAGACTCTTGAGAGTCCCTTGGACTGCAAGAAGATCCAACCAGTCCATTCTGAAGGAGATCAAACCTGGAATTTCTTTAGAAGGTATGGTGCTAAAGCTGAAACTCCAGTATTTTGGCCACCTCATGCGAAGAGTTAACTCATTGGAGAAGACTCTGATGCTGGGAGGGATTGAGGGCAGGAGGAGAAGGGGACGACAGAGGATGAGATGGCTGGATGGCATCACTGACTTGATGTGTGTGAGTCTGAGTGACCTCCGGGAGCTGGTGATGGACAGGGAGGCCTGGCGTGCTGCGGTTCATGGGGTCGCAAAGAGTCGGACACAACTGAGCGACTGATCTGATCTAGAATAAAACCATCCCCTACACGGGCCCGTGAAAAAAGTTGTCTTCCATGAAATTGGTCCCTGGTGCCAAAAAGGTTGGGCTTCCCAGGTAGTGCTATTGGTAAATAACCAGCCTGCCAATGCAGGTAGACATAAGATACGTGGGTTTGATTCCTGGGTCAGGAAGATCTCCTGGAGGAGGGCATAATAACCCACTCCAGTATTCTTGCCTGGAGAATCCCATGGACAGAGGAACCTGGCAGGTTATAGTCCATAAGGTCACACAGAGTCGGATCTGACTGAAGTGACTTAGCATGCATGGACACCCCCAAAAAGGTTGGGGGCTGCTGCTATAGATTCTTTCCCAGAACTCATTCTACATCTGCAGCCTCACTGCCCAAATCAGTGACTCTTTCAAGGCAGGAGCCTTCATTTAATGCCTTTTGTGTTTCCCCAGCACAGGCCTGGAACCCTCAAGGTGGCTGTAAGTATTTGCTGAATGAAGAAAGACTGCTGCCATGCTCTTTGGAGACTTCTCTTTCCAAATCCTTTCAACTTTTGAATTTCTTTGCCACTGTGGCCCCTCTCCAGCCTGGTACCCAAAACTGAATGAGGTTCTCCAAGTGAGATTTGACCAAGGCGTAAGTGAAAGGATGTGTACTGTTAAGATCACGTTATCCCTTTGAGCGATCACACCTCTGCCGATGGTCGGTACTGCTGATACCTCTGTACCCATACAATCATTTGGAACGCAAGTAGAGAGTCTTGAATTCATTCATTCATATGAAATGTCTTCCTCTTAGACTGGCTCATTGTTTCAGCCTGACAAGGGCTTCCCTCGTGGCTCAGATGGTAAAGAATTCTCCTGAGATGTGGGAGACCCAAGTTCAATCCCTGGGTTGGGAAGATCCCCTGGAGAAGGGAATGGCTACCCACTCCTGTGTTCTTGCCTGGAGATTTTCACCAACAGAGGAGCCTGGTGGGCTGTAGTCCATGGGGTTGCAAAGAGTCGGACACGACTGAGTGACGAACACTTTTACTTCAGCCTGACAAGAGAAATTTGGGTTCAATGCTGAGGACCCAAAGATTGGGAATTCCCCCAAAGTCACACTACCTGTGAATTTGCTAATCAGACAACTGACGCCTTCATGTGCATCTGTTGTCTGGTTGCTGGGTCTTGTCTGACTCTTTGCAACCCCATGGACTGTAGCCTGCCAGGCTCCTTTGTCCAAGGAATTCTCCAGGCAAGAATACCAGAGTGGGTGGGTTTCCATGCCCTCCTCTAGGGGATCTTCCTGACCCAGGGATTGAACCTGCATCTCCTACATCTCCCACATTGGCAGGTGGATTCTTTACCACTGAACCACCTGGGAAGCCCCTGCTTCATCTAAGTCACAGGTAAAAACATGGGGACAGCTGGCAGGACATGAGGCTGGTAGTCAATCAGTGACCCTGGGGCATCAGTGGTCAATAGAGAGAGATGAGTCTGTCTGTCAAGGACACGGGAACAGCGTGGCGGTGGGAGGAGCAGAGAACTTGGAAACCTCTGTTGTGGATTCTGATCTCCCTCCTGCCCATCTGAGTGAGCTTGGGTGATTCTCTCTCTTCGCATTCCTGAGCCTGTTTCCTTATGAGTAAAATGGGTCTGGAAACAGACTCTATCTCATACGTTTGTTCCGAGGTGTGCTGACCTTCCTGTTCGTTCTGCCTGGTGGGGAAGCTGCCCTGTGTTTGGGACAGTGGTGCTGTGCATGTGGAGTCTTGATACGCTGCTCCCCACTGTGGTTTGCTAAGACCACCTGTTCAGTGCAGCAGCTCCCAGCCCCCTGAACAAATACAGAAGTGGGTGGATGTGAATTTCTGCTGCATCTGGGACACTGCATTAAAGTGAGCCAAGGTGGTTCAGGGCAGGGTTGTGACTCTCACTGGCTGGGTGACTTCATACAAGTCACGAAACTTGTCTGGGCATCGGGTTCCTCATTTGTAAAACAGAGGCACAGGGTGTCTTAGAGTCAATTCCTACTCGACAGTCCCATCAGCAAGCGCAAGGATGCCAATTTCCTCGCACTTGTTATTTTCCACTGCTTTGATAACCGCCATCCTAGTGGGTGCGAAGTGGCAATGCATTGTGGTTTTGACTTACATTTGCCTAGTGATTAGTGATGTTGAGCACCTTTTCATGTGCTTATTGGTCCCTTGTATATCTTCTTTGGAGAAATGTCTATTCAAATCTTTGGCCATTGTTGAAGTGGGTTGTTTGGGTTTTTTGTTGCTGAGTAATTGGAGTTCTTTATATATTCTGGATGTTAATCCCTTGGTAGATACATGATTTGCAAATATTTCCTCCTATTCTATGGTTTGTCTTTTAACTCTCTTGATGTGTTGTTTTTTTTGGCACACACAGAGTTTTAATTTTGACAAAGTCCATTTTTATCTATTGTTATTGTTGTTGCCTGTTCTTTTCAAGTCATAGTTAGGAAACCATTACCAAACCCGAGATTACAGAGATTCGCCTATGTTTTTCTGTGATAGTGAATTTCTTCTAAATGAAGTGTACACTTTAAAATGGTTAAAATGGGATACTCTCAAAAAACAAAATAACAGATGTTGGTAAGGATGTGGAGAAATCAAATAGCAAATGTTGGTATGACTATGGAGAAACTGAAACTCTTGCACACTGTTGGTGGCCTGTAAAACGGTGCTGCCACTGTGGGAAACTATAGAGGGTCCTAAAAAAATGAAAAATAGAACCACCGTATAATCCAAGAATTCCATTTCTGAGTGTATATCCAAGAGAACAGAAAGTAGGTTCTCAAAGAGATTATGTGCACACCCATCTTCATAGCAACACTATTCCCAAGAGTCAAGAGGTAAAAACAATCTAAATGTCCACGGATGGATGAAAGGACAAAACATGACGTCTATAATAGAGTGTGATCCAGCCTGCAAGACTGAGCAAATTCCGACACACGCTACAACATGGATGGACCCTGAGGATATTACATTAAACGCAACAAGCCAGTCACAGAGAAGAAGATACTGTATCACTTTACTTATATGAAGTATCTTTTAGGGGAACTAATGGGCTCCCCGGTGGCTCAGACGGTAAAGAATCTGCCTGCAACGCAGGAGACCCGGGTTCGATCCCTGGGTCGGGAAGATCCCCTAGAGAAGGAAGTGGCTACCCACCCCAATATTCTAGCCTGGAGAATTCCATGGACAGAGGAGCCTGGCGGATACAGTTCACGGGGTCACAAAGAGTCAGACACAATTGACCAACTTACACATATGAGGTATTTAAAGTAGCCACATTTATAGACACTAAAGTAGAATGGTGGTTACCAGAGCTTGGATTTATGAGGAAAAGGGGACTTGTGTTTAATGCGTACAGAATTTTGGATTTGAAAGATTAAAAAGTTCTGGAGATCTGTTTCACAACAATGTGAACATGCTGGACACTACTGAACTGTACAGATAAAAATGGTTAAAATGGTAAATTTTATGTGGTGTATATTTTACCACAGTAAGTAGTATTTATCTGGTCCCACCTCATAAACAGGGGTGAGACTGGATTAAAAACCTCATAAATAGATTTTTAATAAGGAAATGAGATAATTCTGCAAACTATAGCCCATCTTGGAACTTTGAGGTGAAGAGCTCCTAACAGGTGAATTTGACTTGGTCCATTGTTGTGCAGGTCAGGAAGCAACAGTTAGAACTGGTCATGGAACAACAGACTGGTTCCAAATAGGAAAAAGAGTACGTCAAGGCTGTATATTGTCACCATGTTTATTTAACTTATATGCAGAGTACATCATGAGAAATGCTGGACTGGAAGACACAAAAGCTGGAATCAAGATTGCCGGGAGAAATATCAATAACCTCAGATATGCAGATGATACCACCCTTATGGCAGAAAGTGAAGAGGAACTCAAAAGCCTCTTGATGAAAGTGAAAGTGGAGAGTGAAAAGGTTGGCTTAAAGCTCAACATTCAGAAAACGAAGATCATGGCATCTGGTCCCATCACTACATGGGAAATAGATGGAAAAACAGTGGAAACAGTGTCAGACTTTATTTTTCTGGGCTCCAAAATCACTGCAGATGGCGACTGCAGCCATGAAATGAAAAGACGCTTACTCCTTGGAAGGAAAGTTATGACCAACCTAGATAGCATATTCAAAAGCAGAGACATCACTTTGCCAACAAAGGTTCGCCTAGTCAAGGCTATGGTCTTTCCTGTGGTCATGTATGGATGTGAGAGCTGGACTGTGAAGAAGGCTGAGCGCCGAAGAATTAATGCTTTTGAACTGTGGTGTTGGAGAAGACTCTTGAGAGTCCCTTGGACTGCAAGGAGATCCAACCGGTCCATTCTAAAGGAGATCAGCCCTGGGATTTCTTTGGAGGGAATGATGCTAAAGCTGAAACTCCAGTATTTTGGCCACCTCATGCGAAGAGTTGACTCATTGGAGAGGACTCTGATGCTGGGAGGGATTGAGGGCAGGAGGAGAAGGGGATGACAGAGGATGAGATGGCTGGATGGCATCACTGGCTCGATGAATGTGAGTCTGAGTGACCTCCGAGAGCTGGTGATGGATAGGGAGGCCTGGCGTGCTGCAGTTCATGGGGTCGCAAAGAGTCAGACACGACTGAGCGACTGATCTGATCTGATCTGATCTGATTGTTGTTTAGAAACCTTTATCAAATGGAGCCTAAATGTACTTTCCTTTCTGTGGTTTCACCCTCTGATCCTGATTCTACCTCTTGAGCCTACAGAACAAGTCTACTCCCGGTGGTTGGAGACAGCTGCGGGGATCGCAGCAGCCATGCCGGCCTGCCTGCCTGTCTCCCGTGTTGGCACAGGACACCCTGTCTAGTGCCGATGACGGGACCTTCTGTCATAGCTACTGCTCCCCAGTGGATACAGAGAGAAAGCAGGGCTTGCGAGACAAGCCACCTGGTCCAGCTTGTTACACAACTAAGGGAGTAACCGAGCTGGGATGTGAACCCGGGTGTCCCTACCTCCCAAACCCATGTTTCTGATGCTACGCCAGATTGCCTCTTAGCCAGCTTCGTCCTCAGCCTTCTTCTCTATGACCCCTTGGTCTTTTCTCAGGTGCCTTTGTTCTGCACCCCTTATCAGCCCATTCTTCTTCTTGCAGTAAATGCCAGATAAGCTCCCATCAAGACAGAGGCAAGCCCTTCCTCTCAATACAGACACTGTTCATCTTCCCAATGATCCCTACTGGACACAAACCCTACAAGGCCCAGTGTCCCCACAGAGGGAGGGGGTCCTTGGCAGAAATCAGTCCCCAGCCCCTGGAGCCCTCACCCCCCACCTCCTCCGCTTGCTAAAAGGAGAAGCCCTCCCTATTTGTCTCTCCTGGTGTATTTTCTCCTGGGAGTTCCTGCAAAGGAAGACGTGGCAATCTCAGGATTAACAGTCTGTTTGTTTAAAGGGTTTATTACTGGCTCTTAATGCTATTTTGACAGGTGAAAGTGAGTCAATTATAGCTGGAAACAGCTCTGGCTGCATCGTTTCTTCCAGGTGGTTGCCCATTCCCCAGCCGAGGGACTTTTTCTCTCTTTACTAAAAGGCAGTTCATCTCCTTCCCTTATATCCTCTGACCTCCAAATCACATAAAGACCTCTTTCCAGGAAGAAACGACGTTCAAGTCATGGAGACTGAACCAATGAGTTGGGATTGCTGCGACAGCCCCGCTCTGGGAGGGGATGAGCTGAACTGAAAGTTGCTCAGTCGTGTCTGGCCCTTTGTGACCTCTTGGACTGTAGCCGTTAGGCTCCTCTGTCCATGCAATTCTCCAGGGAAGAATACTGGAGTGGGTTGCCATTCCCTTCTCCAGGGGATCTTCCTGACCCAGAGATTGAACCTGGGCCTCCTGCACTGCAGGATTCTTTAAAGTCTGAGCCACCAGGGCAGCTCTCTGTAGGCGGGTGAAGTGGGTGCTAAAGGGAAGCTTGACAGGTCAGCCTCAGGATGAGTGGTGTGGCCTAGTGAGCCCTGGTCCATGCAAGTATCACCCTGCTCCATCAGCCACGAGTGTCTCTCACCGCATGTTTCTCTGGGTCTTTCTTGGGGGCAATGCATTTCTGTACTGATACCTACTCTAATGAGGCCAGTGTGGGTCCCAGGCTCGGGTGCCTTGAGGGGTCACCTTTATGTGAATAGCACAAGTCCTTTCTGGGCGGCTCAGAGGGCTTCCCAGGTCACACTAAGTTAGGCTGAGGCCCAAGTGAAGATCATTCCAATATCCCGCGGAAACTGTCCTACGACACCAGAGCAAGACTGTGAACTGCCAGGTGGATGAATCACTAGATGCTGGACCAAGATGCGGGTCAGGACTGTGGTGGGTACATTTGTAACAGACATCTCATACTTAACATGTCCGAGAAAGAGCTCTGCTTCTCAACATGCCGAAACACACACAAACTTCCCCCAAATTCTCCCATCGCAGAAAATGACACCACCGACCAAGCATCTGCTCTACCTCTAATCTTGACAGTCGCCTCGGATTTTTCTCTTTCTCTCACCCCTTGAGGTCCTTAAACAGAATCCATTGGCAAGTCCTGCTGCGTCTACTCCAAATGGCTTTCCCGGCAGCTCAGACAGCAAAGAATCTGCCTGCAATGAAGGAGACCCAGGCTCTATCCCTGGGTTGGGAAGATGCCTTGGGGAAGGGCATGGCAACCCACTCCAGTATTCTTGCCTGAGAAATCCCACAGGCAGAGGAGCCTGGCGGGCTACATACAGTCTGTGGCTTTTGCAAAAGAGTTGGACATGACTGAGCGACTAACACTTAGATACCACTCCAAATGTTCCAGCAAATCTGGCCACACTGTGGCACATTCATGCCCACCATCCCAGTCTAAACCACTGTAAGTCCCAGCCTGGACTCCTGCAAGAGCTTCCCAATAAATATTCCTACTTCTGTTCTTGCCTCCTTACAGTTCCTTCTCCGCTCAACAGCTGTCGGAGGATCATTCTCCACGCGGCTCTCTGGGTAAGCAATACCCCTCGGTCAACACTGGCATGCCACATGCTGCCCATTTGCCGACCCACTTCTCCAGGACACGAAGCTCAGAGAGGCCAGGAGACTTGCAGAAATTAGACAACCAGTGAGTGGGGGCTGCAGACGCAGCTGGGAAAGGAATACTACCCCCACCCCTCCCGCACCCCGGGGCCGCTCACCCGCGGACGGCGTGCAGCAGGCGCAGAGAAGGGTATGCGGTACGCACGTTGACGTGGTGCTTCAGGATGAGCTCGTTGACCCACTCGACCCGCTGCTTGCCACCCCTGGCCATGAAGGCGGGAATCCACAGGATGCTGCCGTTGAGGCTGTGCAGCCGCTGCAGCAGCTTCTCCCGCCACGTGGCGTTGACCAAGTCCTCGAAGGCCCGCTGGACGACAGAGGGGTTCATGGTCACCAGGTCAGTCTTGAGCCCCACATCCCGGGCATACTCCTGCACGGGGGCCAGGTTGCACCTGCGGAGAAAAAGGCAGCAGTGAGCGATCCTTTGGGGAAAGCTGAGGCACCACTGTGTATCTTTAACTTTATCCACCCTTTACTCTCTCTGCTTCCTCCTCATCCCCAAAGACCCAGGGCATCTTCCTGCACTTTCTGGTCCCTTCTGGCATCCCTGTTCCTTCTTCTCCTGCTATGTATACTTATCGGGTCCTTAGCATATCCGTGGGCTTCCCAGGTGGCTCAGCAGTGGAAGAGGAGATGCGAGTTTGATCCCTGGTTCGGGAAGATCCCCTGGAGGAGGGAATGGCAACCCACTCCAGTATTCTTGCCTGGAGAATCCCACAGACAGAGGGGCCTGGCAGGCTACAGTCCATGGGGCCCAAAGAATCAGACATGACAGCATGCTCTCTCTCTAGCACATTCATAGAAACTTGCTGGGCCCAGGAGTGGTACAGTGCCTGCCTTCTGATGCTCAGGATCTTGGAGAACAGCCCTCAGCCCACATGGTGACCATGTTACAGGCAAGTGTGACCAGGTCACATCAGGTGACAGAGCGTGGGTTCCAAAGACATACTCCTGGGTTCAGAATTGAGCTCTGATACTTTCTACCTGGGCTCCCCAGGTGGCACTAGTGGTAAAGAACCTTCCTGCCAGTGCAGGAGACATAAGCGATGCAGGTTCAGTCCCCGGGTCGGGAAGATCCCCTGGAGGAGGAAACAACAACCCACTCCAGTATTTTTGCCTGGAGAATCCTATGGATGGAGGAGCCTGGGCGGGCTATGGTCCATAAAGTCACCCAGAGTCACATACGACTGAAGCGACTTAGTACTTTCTACCTGTGTGACTCCAGGTAACCTGCTCAGCCTCTCTGTGCTTTCTGAGAACTTCCCCGCTGGCTAAGGAACAGCTACAACAGCTTCTGTGATGGAGATCACAGCAGGGCCCCCTCCCAAGGATGAAAGCAGTCCCCAGATACCCACGGTACTTAGAAAGCTGCTGGACCACGGGGAGAGCTCAGGACGTGTTCAGTTACTAGCATCCTCCCAGGGAGGAGGCGCTTCAGGTGGTCTTCTGCAGGGGGTAACCGTGGCGGGAAGTCGAGGAGGATGGAAGAGCAGAAGCCCGTTTGTGGATGAGGCTCCTCAGGAGAGTGTTTCTCCAGCTTGCAAGAGCTGGAGAATCACCTCAGGCACTGGTTAAAAATACAGACTCCCCAGGTCCCTCACCTGGAGATCTGGATTCAGCAGGCAAGTTGAGGAACTGATAGCTATTTTTACAAGCTTTTTAGCTGAGTCTTATAACCGGGCAGCTTAGAAAACATCACACTGTGGCATTTTAGTCCCAGTAAATGTATTCCCGGGGCAGAGTGCTGTGGACCCATGCTGGCATGTAGGGGAAGGCTGGTGGTCTGGTCTGAGAGGGACACATTGTGCAGTGGGGATGAGGCTGGAGAGGCAAGCAGGGTGAGATGGCAAAGGGCCTGTGTGTCAGGGGTGCTGGCATCTGGCATCAAATGGGGGTGTGTACACAGCCGGGCCATCAGCCTTTTGTCCCTAAAGATCTCACAAATCTGCCCCACAGACAGGCAGATCTGCAAGAGCCAAGGAGTCAAGGTTAAAGGACAGCCACATGTTGCTCCAAGTGGCTCTCTCTTTTCTAAGTGTGTGTAGACCTCTGTGGATGTGGGTCCCAGGAGAGGCAAAGCAGGCTGTGTCCGAGCTTCTCCAAGTGTGGTCCATGCATCGGCACAAGGGCATTAGTCAGGCCTCACCCCAGCCCTGATGACCCTGCCTCTTGATAAGCTCAGGTGGTTCATATGCTCGTTGAAGTTCAGAGACCACCAGCCCAAATACCCATTTTACAGATGGTGAAACTGAGGCCCAGAAAGGGGAATGACACGCTCTGAGTCAAGCGACAAAAGGGTAGCAGAGCCAAGACCAGACTCCAGACACCACGCTGCTCATCTCTGGCCAAATGTCCAAAACAAACAAACAAAGTGTTGACTAGAACCTGCCGTGCCCTCTGGAAATCCTGGGGTCAGGCTGGGTGGAGCAAAGAAAGATCACCATGAAAATCAGGTCACCTCTGCTCTGGTCCCCAGGAGGTGACTGGACCCTCTGCATCTTTAATATTCTTCCTACCAAGGCCTTCCCTGATGGTTCAGGTGGTAAACAACCTGCCTGCAATGTAGGAGACCCAGGTTTAATCCCTGGGTCGGGAGGATCCACTGGAGGAGGGCATGGCAACCCACTCCAGTACTCTTGCCTGGAGAATCCCACGGACAGAGGAGCCCGGTGGGCTACAGTCCATATAGGGTCAAAAACAGTCGGACACAACTGAGCAACTAACACCTTCACCTACCCTCACCTCTTCTCTGGCTTCTAATCAGACAAACCTGCCACTTCCCTCCCCTTCTCCCCTCTGTCTCCAATCTTTAGACTCGAGGGCTTTGAAAAAAAGAGACTGAGCCACTGGGGATGCCAGGCACAGATAGAACCAGGCAAAGGACAGCAAATTAAAACACGGGTGGTTGCTGAGCTGTGGAGGTGCGTCCATCACAGTGGACACAGGAGACAGTACACCATCTAGTCCCATGTCCTGAGGTCCAGGGAGCTCTGTGATAAGGCCACTTCCCAAAGCCGAGGACAAGGCTCTCTTTGCATCAAGATGGTCCCAATAGAAATGTGAGATGTGGTTCCGCCAGGGCCGGGGTGTGTCTGGGATGAAATTTGAGGCTCTGTGTGCCCTACTTTTGATCAGGGGACAGCAAGGCCTTGTTTCTGAGTCTGTCTGGGTTGGGGGGTGGTCAGATGTCAGGGCCAAATGTGTCCTCAGGTGACTGGAAAATGAGAGCTGACACTTTGGAGAGAATAATGGTCAAGTACAAACCCAAGTTTCTCTGTTGCCCCCTCACTCCCCAGGTTTTGTCTAAAGGGTAATAAAGATACACCTTAAAAGAATTTTATAAACTTGGACCAAAAACTGACCAAGAGACTATTTTTTTTTACCCACAAATTTTGTCCTGGGCTCTATCCAGCGGTCAGCAAATTTTTCTGTAAAAGGCCAGATATTATTTTAGGCTTGTGGACTGTATGCTCTCTCTGTTTTGATTCTTCAACTTTGCCCAACTAATCCACTGCTGTGAGAAAGCAGCCACTGAGGATATGAGAGTGAATGAGCCTGGCTGTTGTTTCAGTAAAACTTTATTGGTAAAAATAGGCTGTGGGACAGAGTCTGCCTGCTTCTGTTCTAGATCAGTAATACTCAATCTTGGTTGTACGTCAGAAGCCCTCAGGCTCCCTGGACTCTGACCCTTCAGATGGATTTAAATGGTCTGGGGCACAGCCTGGACTTTGGGACTTTTCAAGGCTACCCAAGCAATTCTAATGCACAGGGATCTAAGCCAACCAGCCTTGTTTCAGCCTCCTGGGATAACTGGCAATGCCTGCCACTCTGGGTCCAGAGTACCTATTGTGGTTACCTGATGACAAAGCTGTGGGTGTCAATCTCCTGCCCGCAGCCACTGTTCAGCAAGACCCCGGAGTTGCCCACGATGGCACATGTCCCAAAGTGCTTGTTTTTCAGTGGAGACGTTCTGGGTAGAAGCTCATAGAGGTTCTGGGACACGTTCATTGTGCTGTCTCGGTCGAAGATGTAATGAATAATGTCTCCGGGTTTCAGGGTCCCCTTGAGGACAGAAATGTCCTTTTCAGCATCCAAGAACTTTAAGATTTGCTTCCTGCAAAAGCCAAACACACATGAGAAAAAAGTCTGCTGTTGCCAGCTGCCTTTTGCCCGCCTGGCTTTTCCTCTCCTCGGTCACCCTGCAGAGCTGCTGCAGACCCGTACCCAGGTGAAGTGAGAGGTCAGATGCCCTCTGAGAACGGGTTCCAGGCAGAGACTGGCAAAATGGTCCAGAGGCCAATCTGGTGGCTGTGCTCACACCCCCTTTCTAAGAGACAAGACACCTGCCCTGGGAAATGACGTCATTAGGACTCAATGCGAGTTCATCACGGATGGACGTGGAAGGAAGGGTGACCCATCGAGCTGGCTTGCCTAGGAAAGCACGGTCTTAGACTGAAAGCTCTGTGCCCCAGGGACTGTGTCCCTGAATCTTGGGAAAACCCAGACTGTAGTCATCCTATGTCAGACCGCCTTCTCTGAGCGGGATTCAGGGTCACCATCTGATAAGCAGTCCTGAATTAGGAACAGGAAAACGAGATGACCCCTGTCCTTTCTTCCTCAGAGCCCATTTTCCTCCCTGGCAGCCTTGTCTGGGCGCAGTGGGGGTGTGTCAACACTCCCCCTCGGTGGGCCCAAGAACACGGCCTGAAGTCTGTGCGCTGGTCCTTTCTGGGTTGTGCGCTTTCTGGCCCTCCTTGCCGCTATCTAGCTGGGAGTTTGTCGACTGTGATTTGCAAAGCCCAGAGAGATCTGGTCCCATAGAGCAGCACTGCTTTGTGTTGAGGACAAAACAAGAGGACATCTTTCTTGGCTCCATGGTGAGTTCTAGGGGGGAAGTTCCAGAATCCTCTAGCAAAGCACATAAATGGGATGGGATATGGTCAGAAAAGGGACCAGAATCCTCTCAGAATCCCCTGGGGAATTTTATCCCAAGAAGCTCGGGATCCTAACTGGAGGTTTTGTAAAAACTGTATACGTCCCAAGGGCTTCTCTGAAGGTTCAGATGGTAAAGATGGTACCTGCAGTACAGGAGACCTGGGTTCAATCCCTGGGTCAGAAAGATCCCCTGAGGAAGGGAATGGCTTCCCTCTCCAGTATTCTTGCCTGGAGAACCCCATGGACAGAGGAGCCTGGCAGGCTATACAGTCCATGGGGTTGCAAAGAGTCAGACATGACTGAGTGACTAACAGACACACACTGCCCCAAAGATTTTTAGAAATGATTCAAGTCATCAGGAGAAGGAAATGTGGTACCCAGATCAGCTGGAATTCACTTCACTTCCTGTAGCAAGCAAGCCCCCATATAGAACAGATAGGATGAGACTGTTCTTCTTTTCCACCAAGCTCCAGAGGGACAGGACCATCACACATTTTGCAAATGTAAGGATGTGCAAGGTTGCTGCCCCACTGAACAGATGGTAACACTGATCCCTGAGAGTCTGTGCGCTCTGAGATGGTCACAACGTGTGATGTATCCCAGTGGGGTGCACATTCAATCACTTGAGGAACCGTAAACAATTCAGAAAGTTCAGGTTGATGCCTGAGAAATCCCGATTCTCCGCATGGCCCGGGTCTCAGCATGCTTTGAAAGGCTCCACAGGGGACTCTCAGGTGGGTCCAGGTTTGGGAGCCTTTGGCATTGCCCAAGGGTGGCTAGAATGCTTGACAGGGCATGACGCTCTATTTCCACGGGTTTTGCCTTATTAATGACCTGAATCTTGTGTTTTCATGCATGGGAAACCACCCTTGATGAATAATTTCTATCTCCTAATGGAAAACAGAGGCATTGTTTTTACTTACTGAACCTTTACCAAAGATTACGCAATTGATAAACTAATACGGCTTGGAAATTGCTGAAACCTTTGCAAGTGCTTACCCCAGAGTATTTAAGAGCAAAGAGCCCCCAGAAAGCCCATAGAGAAACTCCTCTGTGCCTGAATTAATTTCTAACTAATTATGAGAAATTACTACCAATTATTAAACAGCATTCCAAATCACTCACAGAATCTTTATTATGAATAATGTTGGTGACTAATTGAAGGAAGATGAAGGAGATCCTTTTCCCCGCTGGGTGAAGGCACGTTGTTCCTGCTGAGGTGGCTGTGCGCTTGCAGGCTCCCCACGAAGGCCACAGTCTGTTCTTCTCCAAAGGGGTGGGGATATCCTTTTCTCTACCCAGTGGTGGGAGAAAGGGCAAGTGGAGATCACAGGCGGGCTTGTTCTGGCAGAAAGTTTTCATTCACAGATGGTGCGCATGTGTGCTCAGCCACTCGGTTGTGCCCAACTCTTGAGACCCCGTGGACTGGAGCCTGCCAGGATCCTCTGTCCGTGGGATTTGCCAGGCAAGAATACTGGAGTGGGTTGCCATTTCCTTCTCCAGGGGATCTTCCCAATCCAGGGACCAAACCTGCATCTCCTGCGTTGGCAGGCAGCTTCTTTACCACTGAGCCACACTGGGGTGGATGAAAGTGAAAGTGTTAGATGCTCAGTCATGTCTGACTCTGCGACCTCATGGACTGTAATTCACCAGGCTCCTGTCCATGAGATTTTCCAGGCAAGGATACTGGAGTGGATTGCCATTCCCTTCTGCAGGGGATCTTGCCCACCCAGGACTGGAATCTGGGTTTCCTCAATTGCAGGCAGATTCTTTATCATCTGAGCCACCAGGGGAGCCTGGGGTGAATAGGGGCTCCCCCAATATATGGGGCTTCCCTGGTGGTTCAGCTGGTAAAGAATCCACCTGCAATGCAGGAGACCCTGGTTCGATTCCTGGGTTGGGAAGTTCCGCTGGAAAAGGGCTAGGCTACCCACTCCAGTATTCTTGGGCTTCCCTTGTGGCTCAGCTGGCAAAAAATCTGCCTGCAATGTGCGAGACCTCCCTGGGTTGGGAAGATCCCATGAAGAAGGAAATGGCAACTCACTCCAGTATTCTTGTCTGGAAAATCCCCATGGACAGAGGAGCCTGGCAGGCTACAGTCCATGGGGCAGCAAAGAGTCAGACACAACTGAATGACTAAGCTCAACACAGCCCAGACCAAATATATGTCCACCTCCTAACTAGCTCAGTTGGTAAAGAATCCAGCTGCAATGCAGGAGACCCCGGTTTGATTCCTAGGTGGGAAAGATCTGCTGGAGAAGGGCTAGGCTACCCACTCCAATGTTCTTGGTCTTCCCTTGTGGCTCAGCTGGCAAAAAATCCGCCTGCAATGTGGGAGACCTGGGTTCAATCCCTGGGTTGGGAAGATTCCCTGGAGAAGGGAAAGGCTACCCACTCCAGTATTCTGGTCTAAAGAATTCTCTGGACTGTATAGTCCATGGGGCCACAAAGAGTAGGACACTACTGAGCGACTTTTACTTCACTTTCACTTTCCTAACCCTTGGGAACTGCAAAGTGCTATATTTGGAAACAGCATCTTTGCAGATGTAATTAAATTAAGGATCTCGAGGTCATCTTGATTACCCCGCTGGGCCTAAATCTAATGACAAGTGCCCTAATCAGAGACAGGAGAGGGGACGCACAGACACAGAGGGAAAGGCTCTGTGGAGACGGGGCAGAGACGAGCTGCTCGGCCACATGATGGGGAGCACCTGGAGTCAGCAGAAGCTGGAAGGGGTGAAGACAGCGTCTCCCTTGGAGCCTTCAGAGGCCACGCTCAGAATTCTGGCCCCCAAAACAGTAAGAGAATGCATTTTCTTTTGTCTGAAGCCATCAAGTTGGTGCAAATCTGTTATAGCAGCCTCAGGCCTAGTGCGCCCCAGGGCCGCGGACCAGGGGTCAGTAAGAGCAGGCTCGCAGCTGTTGGGGTGTAAGACGAAGGCTGAGCCCCCCATCATGGGGACCTCAGAAGAGACCCTGCATGAGGGGCGCAGAAGGGAGGTGACAGGGGTCCACTCCTTCAGGCACTTTCTCAGCTGCCAGCCCTCCTAGCTCATCCTCCCTATTCCCCACACCTCCTCAGGTCCCAAAGCCAAGCGTCAAGAACCAGGGGGTGGGGGCACCTGAAGGGGGCAGCTCCCCACTCTGCGTGGTGGCCCTTCTGGCAGCTAAGGTCAAGGCTGACTACCGGGCCCCTGCCCCCTGTTCTCAGCCTTCTCCCCGTGATGTCAGAGCTTTCCAGCCTGGTCCTGGCTACCACACCAGCATCCCCTCCACCCCCTCCTCCTGAGGGGTGCTCCAGCAACGCTGAGCACAGACACCTGACTTCAGGCAGCAGCGTGGCATGCCTGGCAAACTCCTAAGTATCCCTCAAAATCCACTGCTCCTGGCAAGTTCTCTCCTGGCCAGCCCTCTTAGTCCCCTTACAAAATGAAGTGCTCAGCTCAGCAGGAGCTTTCCCCACCGATTTCTATGAGGTAACACTGCCCATTGCCAGCATCTCACTGCCATGCTCTAGCTCTGTGACACTTGTGTCTCCTGCAAGCACGTCTGATTCACGTCAGCTCCCAGCACAATGTCTGCAAGGGAATGCTTGGGTTACGCTGACCAGTCTGTGCCAGGTCTACCGTGGCTCTGTCAAAGCTAAGTGGCCACTGTGCTGACCTTGGAATTCCTCCCCCACAGCTCCCCATTCCCACTGCCCAACAGTGACCACATCATCCTGGAAACATCGCTCTGTAAAGATCAGGACAAGAGGGGCTTCCCTGGGGGCCCAGTGGTGGTGAATCCACAGGAGACACGGGTTTGATCCCAGATCCGGGACGACTCCCCATGCCAAGGCAAGGGATAGCTGAGCCTGCACCATGACTACTGAGCCCAGGCTCTTGACTACTGAGCCCACACACGGCGGCTACTGAGCCCATGTGCCCTAGAGCCTGTGCTCTGCAACAAGAGAATCCACCACAATGAGAAGCCCACGCACTGCAACTGGAGAAAAGTCTGCACAGCGACGAAGACCCAGCACAACCAAAAATAAATCAATGAATCAATTTTTTTTTTTTTTTTAAAGATCAAAACAAGAGCTGCTCTCTGGTTAAACAGACCCTCCCTTTGTGGTTAGGTGTCCCGTCAGCTCCTGGGTCACCTGCTGCTGGGATGTGACTTTATTTTCATGTCATCAGGGACGGGCTTGCTGACCATGGGAGGGGACAACTCTCCAGAGGCAAATGGGAAGCCCCTCGCGGCTGAAAGCTGGGGATGGATGGAAGCAGCAAGGACTGCTGCTTCAGGCTCCTCTGGAAAGAAGCCATCTGTGATCTCTGTGCCCGCCCCCTTACCCGCGCCAGGCTCTCTCTGCTGCTGACCCGGAGCCTCGCTCCTTCCAAACTCAGGACCTCAGCTGGCTGCTCCTGCCGTCTCCCCACTCCAGTCGCCACACACACATGTTGGGCTGCCGGGCTTGTCTCGGGTTTTTATTTCCAATTGATCGCTTAGAGATGAAACCTGCCTCGGCTGGAGGTAAACATTTTATTTCTATCCTGACTTGCTTAGGTGATGGAGAGCGGCAATTTGCCGGCTTGTGCCAAAGAAGGCCAAGTCTGTCTCTTGTCCTAGAGGTAATTACCACTACCTGATCCTCAGAGAGAGCGTCTGGTTGTGTCTCCATTTGGCCGAGGCTGGCTGGCTGTTGTGCTTAATGCTTTCATTACTTCTGTCAACAACAGCTGGCGACGAGGAGCCATTTATCACAACTTCAGCTCTGGAAGTGGGGGAGAAAAAAAGGGGAAGAGGGGAGACATGATCTGTTAGCAAGCCAATGACAAGCCTAATCGTTTTGTTTTTGCACGAGCTTGAATGTAAACTTCTTCAGAGGAGCAAAATTGCAGTTATTACCTGGGAAGGGAAGGAAGTCTATTTATCTTCTAGAATGCACCAACTCTCTCCCTCAGGTATAACCTACATATATTCTGGGAGACAGGAAGGGGGTAATAAACTATCTTTCTCCCCTCTCCCACCCACAACGTTTCCTCTGAGCAAAACTTAGCAGTCACTGTCGGAATAGTAATCCTTCTTCAAGCCACTTTTGCAAAACTCTGCAGAGCACTTGCATTAACAACCTTGTATCATAAGACGGTTTGCAAACTTAATAAAGAGGAAAACAAAAACTCATACTAGGGCAATGGGATGTAGCCTTATCTCATTATCCCTCGTTTGTAAGATGCCTTTTCAAATACCCGCCTTGTTCCAGAGTTATGCGTGCTCCGTTTCTCTTCCCCACTAGACTGGCAGCAGGGGACCTCCCTAACTCATTTCTGCATTCCCCAATGGTCTAACATAGCAGATGCTCAATAAATAAGTGCTTGCTGAATTTGAATTTGACCCTTGGGGAGCCTGGATGGATGAAGTCGCTGGCTGGCTCTGAATGCCTGAGGCCACTAATACATAATTCTGGGTGCGTACCATCATCTTCCCACCTGACTCAGGCATTACAGGACCTGCTTGAATTCAGCTGCTGGAAATCTATGCTAGTGGGTTTCTAAGAAACCAGGTCACAATTACATCTCTAAAGGCAGCGCGGGAACCACAGTGATGCCTGTGGGTCACATCGCAAGTTCCTTTTGTGTGTGCTGACAGCACATTCTCTCAGTTAGAATGACAAGTGGATTTGTGATGCCAAATTCTGGAGCTTGAAAGGATTCAAACCAAACATCTATGTCCTCTGCATTTACCTTGAAACAGCCAGGCTAAAAGAGATGAAATCCTTTTAACAGGTCTAAACCCAGGGCTCTATTTTGCTTTTTGGAGGTAGAGAAGAAACTTATTTGGGGGACTCGCTTTCTCCCCACATACCTCCATTCCCAAAACTTCTGACTCCTCTGGCTGATACCACTTGTTAAGAGATTCAAAAATATGCAACTTTGGCAGATAACAGAAAATTCAAGGGTTCTGAGTATTCCTCCAGCTGACAGGCCTAAAGGGAGCTATCAAGGCAAACAGAAGACCTGACCCTTTGCAATTTTTGCTGTTTTCATGAACAGAGGCAGAGGGTGTAGTGGAAAGATTTCACAAGCTGTGAGACTACAGGCAAATTACTTTACACTCTGAGCCTCAGTTTCCCCATTTACAGAAAGAGCATATGGAAGAGGAAGATATTCTTTGAATATGGTTGGCATGGTCCAACCATAGCCAGTGGCAAGCCTGGGTCTGTTGGCTTTAAAGCATTTTCTCACTCTCCAGCATCAAGCTGTCCTCTGGCCAAAGACTGTCATTTGGGGAAACACTCTTTTAGATTTAGAGTGCACCTTCAGTAATCATGGGCTTCCCTTGTGGCTCAGCTGGTAAAGAATCCGCCTGCACTGTGGGAAACCCGGGTTCAATCCCTGGGTTGGGAAGATCCCCTGGAGAAGGGGAAGGCTACCCACTCCAGTACTCTGGCCTGGAGAATTCCATGGACTGTATAGTCCATGGGGTCACAAACAGTCGGACATGAGTGAGTGACTCACTTCACTTTCAATAATCAAGGTTAACAGTTCTGAGATGACTTCCTAAATATTTTTAAGAGGTCTCAACAAAGTTTCTGAGTGCTCTATTTTCCATCTTTATCTCTCCCCATGAAATTGGGTGAAAATCCTGATTCCTTTCAGAGTCTCCATTATTTGGCAAAAATTCAAGTTATGAATAAGCTCACTGGTGGCTCAAGTGCCTCCAAGTGGGTGGGCTCCTTTTCAGAAAGACTCTTACCCATCTGAATTTTCCATCTCCGCAGCCTGTAGAGCGGGGCCATTTCCTGGGCTCTTCTATCAACAGCTCCCCGCCCCTCCCCTCCCCACACACACTGATTAGAGAAATGCAAAGCCAAAGTGAAACGAAACAGATCTATTCGCTAAGTAAGAAGGGCACCATCCAGCAAAGAGGAGAAGCAGATTAATAGCTGCCTTACAGCAAAAACAAATGAACACAAAATCTAATTTACAAACCTATTAGATTTGCTATGTAAGCTGTTCACAGCTGATCTGATTGTACCTCTGCCTCCAGAATTCCTGCAAGACAAAGGAAATGCATTATTTATAAATCCAGCTCTTTTTTTTGCAAAGCCCTCTTCAGTTGCCAAGAGCTCCTGCAGCCCACCTTGGAGAAGTACAGAGGGAGGATGCATTCTCGCCCGGGCTTCTCCAGAATGGACAGCATCCTGATCTAGCTACAAATCCAAGCCTTTGAGGGGGAAGCTGACCTCAGGTCCTTTCCTGCCTCCCACTTGAGCACTGTTTCAATTCCCACCTAGGTTTTCACTTGAGAATTTCATCTGACTTCGAGACAGACTCCTCTGGGATTCATCCCCTCTGGTTAACCCCACAGGCTAGCATGCTTTAGCATGACTCAGCACCTGCTGTGGCATGACTCAGCCTTAACTCTAGCCTGACTCAGCATCTGCCCTTCGTCTTTTGCTTTCACTTACCTTGATGAAAGTGAAAGAGGAGAGTGAAAAGGTTGGCCTAAAAATCAACTTTCAAAAAACAAAGATCGTGGCATCTGGTCCCATCACTTCATGGCAAACAGATGGGGGAAAAGTGTAAATAGTGGCAGATTGTTTTCTTGGGCTCTAAAATCACTGTGGACAGTGACTTCAGCCAAGAAATTAAAAGACTCTTGCTCCTTGGAGGAAAAGAGACGACAAAACCTGTATTGTGTATTAAAAAGCAGAGACATCACTTTGCCTACAAAGGTTCGTACAGTCAAGGCTATGGTTTTTCCAGCAGTCATGTACAGATGTGAGAATTGGATCATGAAGAAGGCTGAGTGCCAAAGAAATGATGCTTTTGAGCTGTGGTGTTGGAGAAGACTCTTGAGAGTCCCTTGGACAGCAAGGAGATCAAACCAGTCCATTCTAAAGGAATTATGCCCTGAATCACTGGAAGGACTGATGCTGAAGCTGAAGCTCCAACACTTTGGCCACCTGATGCAAAGAGCCGACTCATTGGAAAAGACCCTGATGCTGGGAAAGATTGAAGGCGGGAGGAGAAAGGGACAGCAGAGGAGGAGATGGTTGGATGGCATCACCGACTCAGTGGACATGAGTCTAAGCAAGCTCCGGGAGTTGGTGATGGACAGGGAAGCCTGGTGTGCTGCAGTCCATGGGGTCACAAAGAGTCAGACATGACGGAGTGACTGAACAACAACAATTTGTGGTGAGATGCTATCCACCACAGCAGATGTGTCCAAGCTTAAGATCTCAGAAGTTCAATAGAGGCAGCGAGACTGACTCCACCACTACCTCCAACCAAATGTGAAAATGATTGGCTTTTTGGTGGCAGGAAAAATAATAGCAGTGTCACTTTGTTGGAGAGCAGGAGATGGGTAAGTATCAGTGTCCTCTGCTTCTTCCTCTGGAGGATATGCTATGGGCGTCAAAGCACCCTAAGGCCCTTTCTAGTCCCACCGTCTCTTCAGTTCCGTCACATTCTGCTCTGGGTGGGGGCTATAGGGCCATGAAGTTTCACCCTACTTTGCCAGTTGCACTGGGTCAGGGGAGAGATAAATCTCTCTGCCTTGGTATTCGGCCCACTTTGTGCTGTGTGTTTTTAAAAGTTGTATGTGAGATTGAAGCAGGAGGCAGATGGCCCTCCCCCACCCAGGGCAAAGCTATTGGAGATTCATTCCCTATTGTCTGAAACTCCAAGATGAGAGTAGCAGGACAATTAAGAGAGGAGGCTGGGCCCGGCTCAGACCACACGTTTCATTCCCGAAGTCAGAAGACCTTCCTGACCACACATGCACAGAAAAGGCTCCTTGGAGGCCAAAGGGGAGTCGTGTTAAGGGAGGTTCTGCCCAGACGCCCTTGTGGTAGAATCCATCCTGGCTAAGAGATGCATGTGCACACTTGGGAGGCTCCTGAGGTATGTCAGACAGAGACTGTGAGCCAGGCAAACCATAATGACCGGCCAAAGGAAACCCAGAAGAAAAGTCCCACAGAAGTAGTTCAAATTGCCTCGAGGGTGTGACTCAGCGACTCTGTTTCTCCCCCTGAGTCCACACATGTGTCTATCCACATGTACTGTAATTCTTTGTCTTCTTAATATAATACTTGAGTTGCTTCACTATTTTCGTCTTTGTGGGAATTCTTTTCTGCAAAGCTGAAGGCCAGGGCCCTGGTCGCTGACCACTGGTCTAGCGGCTAGGATCCGGTGCTTTCACCACCGTGAGTGAGTGAGTGATAGTTGCTCAGTCATGCCTGACTGTTTGCAACTCCATGGACTGTCGCCTGCCAGGCTCCTCTGTCCGTGGAATTCTCCAGGCAAGGTTACTGGAGTGGGTTGCCATTTCTTTCACCACGACGACCTGGCCTCAATCTCTGGCTAGGAACCCAGGCCATTGCAGGGCAAGGCCAACCAAGATCAAGACTAACGGTTAAATTAAATAATTTCCCCCACTGATCTGTAGGATATGTGGTTTAAGGAGATGTTTTTCAGACTTTTCTCATTTTTTAAAAGTTCCATCTAGACCTTCAGCCAAGGTGCTGGTATATTTCAAAGAAACAATTAAAATCACTGCAAAATCATTGTGTATTTAAAGAACACTGTGATTTAACAGGAACTCTGTGGGGGAAGCCAATGCCTATTTCCTCACTGGTTTTAAGTTTGAAACCAGAAATCCTAAATTTCTTTAGGATTCACATACTTGTAGATATAACATTGTGTGTGTGTGTGTGTGTGTGTGTATATGTGTGTGTGTGAGTGCATGTGTGTTCATGTTTTCCTGATAGACTGAAATGTCTTTTTGACACTGTTTGCAATAAGAATCATTCTGCCTCATAGCCGGATGAGCAGCAGCAGGAAGGGCGCTGTGACTCACCCTGTGCCTCGTTCCAGGTCTCCCTCAGGTCTGATTCCACCACACACCGTTTAGTTTTTAATTGCACAGAGTATCATTGGTTCCTCACGTTGCAATCAACACGTAATATCTCTTTCTTGTCTCTCTTCATTTCCCCTTGGGATGGCAGAGCACTCGCACTTCTAATTCAAGGGTCTGGAACTACCTGGCCAGCTCCGGCCTGTAATCATTATCTATTATACTTAGGTCAGAGCCCAGGGCTCTCCTGGGCATGCTGTCACTGATCTTTCACCATGCCCTGACCCTGACCCCCGTTTTCAAAATCAGCACTCCTTGTCGGGAGGGAAGGGTTGCTGGGCCAGATATTAAGTCAAGTATAGTAACTAAAAGTATGGTCATAGCTCAAGATTAATGAAAGGTTAATGGAACAAAAAGATTGTCTAGAACTGATGTATTATTTTTTTTAAATTATTATCAATGACAAATGCGATAAATGGTCTGAGTAGTTGATTAATAATCTGGAGGTGAGTTGGAGGGAAATCAGATTAAGTGTTCCCTGATTTATAAATTTCAAGTGGATTTAACTAGTGTTTCTCAGACTGTAATAATGCTCCTATTCCTATCAGCAGTTTGCCATATTTTGTTTATCACCCATTCTACTATATACACAAGTTTTCAAATTGACTCATCTTTTTAAAACTTCTTAACCTAAGCAACACCCCCGGTGAAAATATGGGTTTCATATCATGAATATATACTCATTTGAAAAGAACACAAAACCATTACCCCCAAAATATTTATCAGTGGAATTCCTAAAATCATCTTACATTATTACCAAGAACTCTTGTAGCACCTTTGGAAAAGACTGAATTAAACAGTTAAATATTTAAAGAAGGCAACCCATATGAAATCGGTATGAAGATGGAAGAGAATATTTATCAAATCTTGATGAGGTATGAGGAGCAAATGTGAAGGACTTCTAAAATTCAGAAGTGTAAGAAGAAACCTTAAGAGGGGATGCAGACAGATTTGACTTCATAAAAATTTAAAATTCTGCTTATACAAACAGCAAAGCTCAACAAACTCTCTCCAGCATCCTTCCTGGAATATGAGAGGGCTCCAGGTGAGGGGAGCCCTGCATTTGGGCATCTATCTGGTTTACTGTAACCAGGGGTTTGGAGAGGATGCGATGCTGAGAACAACTGCCTCCTACCATCTTTCTCTTCTCTTGCCTCCAGGCCGGGTTCTGAGGAGCACTCAGGCCACAAACCATGCACTTTTTCATACTAAGAAAGTAAGTGAAAGTCACTCAGTCGTGTCCAACTCTTTGTGACCCCATGGACTATACAGTCCCTGGAATTCTCCAGGCCAGAATACTGGAGTGGGTAGCCTTTCCCTTCTCCGAGGTTTCATACTAAAACTTCCTCTAACCCTGGCTTTCCCCCACCTCAGCACTATTGATGTTTCAGTGTTGGTGTTGGGTGTCGGGGCAGCTAATTGTGCACTGTAGTATGTTTAGCTGAATCCCTGGCCTCTACCTGCTTTAAGGCAGGAGCAGCCTTCCTCACACCCGCTAACTGTGACAACCAAAAATGCCTCCAGTTGTCCCCTGGGGCAGGGAGGCAGAATTACCTCCGCTTGAGAACCTCTGCTGACTCTTGTCTTCCACCTGGTGCCTCTGAGATGAATCTCTGCCCCTGCTCTCCCTCACCAGCCAACTGGTCCATCACCTTCCCAAGCCCAACCCCAAACTCCAAGCCCAACACCTGTGCTTCTGCTCAAAAACCAATTTTCAATTCTCAGCCACCTTTCCCTTCTCCTCCCAAAGCGTTCCGCTACAGCATTTGTCACCTTTTTCATATTTAATTATTGCATGGGATCACAGATAGGGGACATGAAAGAAATGTCATTTATCTAGTCTAAACTCCTCCTCTTATAGTTAAAAGAACGGGCTTCCACTTCTTTGGCTGCTTGCCACACTAGAGTGGAAGCCCCTGGGTGGCGTGCACTAACCATGTCTTTTATTTTATCTAATGCTTTGACATTTGGGGGCTTGCTGACTTTAGAGGGGCAGCTTCTCTCAGGGTTAGCAGATTCCTAGAGATAGTAAACCACCGGCCTGGGAGAGCATCTTTCAAATGCAAACCAAGCAATCTGGAGCCCAACCCCTCCCCTGCCCCACCACCTCCCTCTTTGGGATCTTACACCCTGGGTCACCATCCACCAGCCATAATCAACTTAGAGCTAGGTACTGGACTTCTATGCATCTATCTGGTTTAATAAACCCAGGGATTATAGTTATCTCAGACACACAGGGTCAGCTCCTATGCCCCATAGTCTGCTGAAGTTATCCAAAACTGCCAGTCCTAAGCTGCTCACCCAGCCTCACCCTTGCTTCCTCTGCAAACCACAATAAGGGCTCTTGTCCACAGCTCCCCCTTCCTCTGCCTCTTAAGGGAGCTGGGGCTACTCCCTGCAGCCCTGCCTGATGTGGCGTGCCACCTCTCTTGGGATATGGGAGTACAAAAAAACACCATTTTCAACAGCAGCCATTTTCTGATCTGTTGGCCTATTATTATTATTTTAAATAACAATAAGCTATTATTATAGATATTATCTAAATAATAGATATTATTATATCTATTAATATATAATATATTATTATCTATTATTAAATAATAATAAATCTTATAATAAAACAGGGAGAGCCTGTCTTGTTCACCTTCTTAGCCTGGCACAGTACCTTGCTCACCTGGAACTTTTCTTCGTAAGTCTTTCCAGTAGCTTGCATAGTGTGTTCCCACATATTATTTACACCTGTGCAAGACACTGTTTCACTTCTCAGATACCCAGAGAATGAGGCATACTGTCATTCAAAGACTCAGGCTGCAGATGTTTGGCTCAAAATGAACTGCATGAATTGGCAAGGGATTTTTTTTTTTCTAATTAGGTTTGGCCTCTATTGTTATTAGAATAAGCCTGCATCCCTTGTGACAGGGGAATGCTGAGACCCGCTTGGTTGAGTGACAGAAGAAGATGATCTGGTGAGAAAAATCCGCTAAAGATAATTAATCAACTTCTGAAATCATAGAGACAAAGATGCTTAGATCATCCAAGTGAAAAAAATATATGGGAAAGCAGTTTGCACACTATAAAGAACTCTATAAAACAAGGCGCAATGTTGGTAACAACCACTGTCCACGTGACCTGCCCAATATTCTCAGCCATAGTTACCATGGAGGTTGATTACTCCAAAGCGCTACATTTTGAGAAGTCAGTCTACTTTCCACCACAAACATAATACTCTTTCCAAGCAGTAGGCTAAGATAATAAATAAAAATAACATGTTACAAGAGAATACCATGCATAGTTGGATTTGTTTTCAGTGAAAAACAATGCGCAAAGCTGAAAACTGCCTTTCTGTTTAGCCTCTTCATCCAAGCCCAGCTGTTTGTAGGTGAGGTCACGTTCTAGTGTGTTGTGGTCTCATTGCTGTGTTAGAATCTCCCAGATCCTTGGTTTCTCACTGGAGAGTCAGGCTTGGTAAATGAACTTTCAAGAGCTGACAGCTTTAATTAAGAGTCTGGACCCAACTTAAACAGCTGATTAGTCCTGAGAATAGAAGATTAAACTGAAGCACAAGTCATGAATTTGCAGGCGACTGCTTCCTCCCTCACAGTTTCGGGAGGATACTGAATGCTGTGCACAGCAACCAGTGGGGCTCCTGCCT
Source organism: Tragelaphus eurycerus (assembly GCA_935064755.1). Taxonomy (NCBI): domain Eukaryota; kingdom Metazoa; phylum Chordata; class Mammalia; order Artiodactyla; family Bovidae; genus Tragelaphus; species Tragelaphus eurycerus. Next base: position 5,575,700 of record CAKXYN010000075.1, on the reverse strand, counting down.
GCTGCTCCTCCAAGGACACACGGTGAGGAGAGAGTGAGGGAAAGGATGATTCAGCGTCAGTCACATGAAGAGTGAGAGCTCCCAACAGGCTCCAAGCGTGCTTTTGAAACTGGCTTTCTCTTTTTTGTGGTGGTTGTTGTTCAGCTCTAAGTCATGTCTGACTCTTTGCAACCTTATGAACTGCAGCACACCAGGCTTCCCTGTCTTTCACTATCTTCTGGAGTTTGCTCAAGCTCATGTCCATTAAGTTGGTGATGCCATCCAAGGACACATAAGTATGTGGTGCCCCCCGACACACGGCGAGGCAAAAAGCAAGGAAAAGGATGCTCTAGGGTCAGTCATGTCCAACCATCTCATCCTCTGTCGCCCCCTTCTCCTCCTGCCTTCAGTTTTTCCCAGCATCTGGGTCTTTTTCCAAATAGTCGACTCTTTGCGTCAGGTAGAAAAAGTATTGGAGCTCCAGCTTCAGCATCAGTCCTTCCAATGAAAATTCAGGGTTGATTTCCTTTAGGATTGACTGGTTTGATCTCCTTGTGGTCCAAGGGACTCTCAAGAGTCTTCTCCAGCACCACAATTCCAAAGCATCAATTCTTTAGTGCTCAGCCTCCTTTATGGTTCAACTCTCATTATCTGTACATGACTAATGGAAAAGCCATAGCTTTGCCTATACGGACCTTTGTGAGCAAAGCGATGTCTCTGCTTTTTAATATGCTGCCTAGGTTTGTTACAGCTTTCCTTCCAGGGAGCAAGCATCTTTTAATTTCGTGGCTGCAGTCATCATCCACAGTGATTTTAGAACCCAAGAAAATAAAATCTGTCACCATTTCTACTTTTTCCCCATCTATTTGCCGTGAGGTGATGGGACCAGATGCCATGATCTTAGTTTTTTGAATGTTGAGTTTTAAGCCAACTTTTTCACTCTGCTCTTTCATCCTCACCAAGAGGCTCTTTTTCTACCATTAGAGTGGTATCATCTGCATATCTAAGGTTGTTGATATTTCTCCCAGCAATCTTGATTCCAGCTTGTGATTCATCCAGTCTGGGCATTTCACATGATGCACTCTGCATAGAAGTTAAATAAGCAGGCTGACAACATACAGCCTTGAAGTACTCCTTTCCCAGCTTTGAACCACTCTGTTGTCCATGTCTACGTCTAACTGTTGCTTCTTGGCCTGCATACAGGTTTCTCTGGAGATAGGTAAGGTGGTCTGGTATTCTCATGTCTTTAAGAATTTTCCACAGTTGGTTGTGATCCACACAGTCAAAGGCTTTTGGTGGAAAAATATGCATAACACAAAATTTCCATTTTGTCCTTTTTAAGTGTACAATTCAGAGGCATTCAGTCTGTTCACAAGATCGTGCAGCCATCACCATCTTTAGGATTTTTCCATCCCTCCCAACAGAAACTCTGTCCCCTTGCTTCTTTCTAGTGAACTTGCCAGACTGTGTTATCTGAATCTCTCTCCTAGACTTGCACTCTATCCACCCGAACAGTGCTGGAGAACTTGTCGTAAGGGGAAGCAAGTTAAGGGTACAAGCTCTGAGATAAGACTCCCAGGGTCTGCATTCTAACTGAACTAATCATTAGCTGTGTGATCTTTGACTACTGCTCCAGGCTTACGTTTGTTCATGGAGTGACTGTAGAGATTAAACGAGCTAATAAATGCAGAGATGTAGAACAGCGCATGACACATTGTAAAGAATTTGATATTGATGTTATCCTTATTTTGACTTTTTGCAACCTTTTAAAAATGCAGGGACTTCCCTGGTAGTCCAGGGGCTGGGACTCCGCACTCTCAGTGTGGGGGTGGGGGGGCCTGGATTTGATCCCTGGTTGGGATCCCCCATACAACTCAAGATCTCCAGGACACAGCTAAAAAATCCCACGGCTGGGAATCCCACATGCCGCAATGAAGATCGAGGATCTTGCGTGCAGCAGCTGGGGCCCGGGACAGCCAAATATATAAATAAATAAGTACTTGTTTTTAGAAATAGTCAAATCATCTTGATTTGAGAGGCACATGATAACAGGTAGCTGCCCAGATTTGACCTGTGAGCTATACTTTCCTAACTTGTTTTCTAGGATCAGTTCAGTTCAGTCGCTCAGTCATGTCTGACTTTTTGCAATCCCATGGACTGCAGCACGCCAGGCTTCCCTGTCTGTCACCAACTCCTGGAGCTTACTCAAACACATGTCCATCAAGTCGGTGATGCCATCTAACCATCTCATCCTCTGTCGTCTCCTTCTCCTCCCACCTTCAATCTTTCCCAGAATCAGGGTCTTTTCCATGAGTCAGTTCTTTGTATCAGGTGGCCAAACTATTGGAGTTTCAGCTTCAGCATAAGTCCTTCCAATGAATATTCAGGACTGATTTCCTGAATACTCTTCTCTAGGATGTTAGGAGCAAAATGCCCCTCCACATAGCATCTTTGCCGTATGTCTCCTGATGACATCCTTCTGGTGGAGATAAGCTTCTATTGCCAGAGGAAGGCTTTCCTGAAGTCACAGCTCCAACAGCGAGGACCACAAACTCATGCACTGCCAGCTCCTTATGTGGATCACAGTGAAAGCTGGAATAGGCCAGTCACTTCTGGTCTGCCAGCCAGGGTCCCGTGTGACGGTATAGGAGGCTCCCTCTCAGCAGCTTCAGCCTTGTTGTTCAGTCGATCAGTCGTGTCCAACTCTTTGTGACCCCATGGACTGCAGCATGCCAGGCTTCCCTGTCCTTCACTATTTCCCTGAGTTTGCTCAAATTCATGTCCATTGAGTCGATGATGCCATCCAACCATCTCCTCCTCTGTTGTCCCCTTTTCCTCTTCAGCCTTACAGGCAGCAAATGACATTGCTGATAGTATGATGCTTGCATCAAATTTAGGTTTATTCCCAGTGCCACCCGTGTCTGGCACCAATGTGGTTACCCTCATCCAGGTTGACCTACTCCACTTCTGGCTTCTCAGGTCTAACAGTCTCACTCAACAGTCCCTGAGAGGCCTTTTGCTGTTCAGCAGGTCTGATCATTGCCCCAGAGCCCTTGGACCTCACAGATACTGAAACATCACTGGGCACAGAGCTCTGAAGAGACCAGTGGTATCCTTGACAATGGTGTTTCCATGATGACTGAGATCTCTCGTTATTGGGTGTTGTAAGTGCCAATGGGATTTCACGTCAGCAAGTTCTCGGGCTTCTGTCTTCTGCCCTCCGAACACTCAGCTCCTTCTTCTGCCATCCCCTCTCCCCTCATGCTTAATATGGTTTGATGTATCCGCTGGATGTGATTTCAGCAAACTTTTGTTTGTGAATCAGCTTCCATCAGCTGGAACAAAAAGATACCAGCTCACTCTTGGCTCTCCCCTCTGCTCAACCTCAGAAAACATCCTCGAGAACTGAAGGCTTTGATTCCAGCCAATTTCCCCAGTCTCTTATGCTAGTCATCCGCACATCAGAAAAGTAAACAACCAGTGGGATGCCAAGCATTTCCCTAACACTTACTCCTGATCTTTCCTCTTTCTCATCATGAAACTGTCACCAACAACCAGAGGAGATACCAGAGAATTTGTCATCCAGACCAGAACACTTATGGAATAAACCGAGTCAACAACTGAGGCAGGAAAGGATGCAGGAAGTGAGATGACCAATTCATGCGGGAATCGTCCTCCTCCAGTTTATACTCATCTTATAAAGGGGATAGACTTTATAAGACAAAGATTTTTAAGAGAACGCTGCATTACAAATCCAGATCATTCAAAACCCTAGAAACCAAGGCAGTTACAACTCAGAGGTGATACATATTTATGTAGTTGGTTGAGTTGGATACGTATCTATGTATGCAGTTGGAGCTGGTGAAAGCTATCATTAAAGAAGATTTCTTCAGTTATTTGTTGTTGTTTAGTCCCTAAGTCATGTCCTACTCTTTTGTGACCCCATGAACTGTAGCCTGCCATGCTCCTCTGTCCATGGGATGTTCCAGGCAAGAGTACTGGAGTGGGTTGCCATTTCCTTCTCTAGTGGATCTCCAGTAAGTAACTCTTGGCTGTAGAGCCTTTTGTGAGTCCCTTGTCCCTCCCACCCATTCTGAAGACTGCTCTACAGTGAGTCTGTGTCCCTTAACCTGTCCTGGTATCGTGGTCGCACCTACAGCAAGGTTTTCATTACACTCAGTGACCACCGCAGCTTCACCTAGCATGTGGCTTCACCGCCTACACTGGGGGCAAGCCTGGGACAAGGTCCTGCTCATCTCTGTATTGCCATGGAGCGGGGGAGGTCATGTGTCTCCTGCAGATTCAGCGTGCTTCTGAAGATGACTGCTGCTGCTGCTGCTGCTAAGTTGCTTCGGTCGTGTCTGACTCTGTGCGACCCCATAGACGGCAGCCCACCAGGCTCCCCCGTCCCTGGGATTCTCCAGGCAAGAACACTGGAGAAGATGACTACTGGATGAATAAATAAGCCAAGAAAACTAAGGCCATTCCTTCTCTGGAGAGAAAAGGGTTCAGCCCCCATGGTAGCATGGCTCGGGGAGGAAGAAGGGAAACCCCACCCTCACTCCGATCCCTGCTACCCACCTACCTACAGCTGCCAAGAGTGCTCCCAGACCCAGGGCCTCTGCACTGGCTGTTCTCCTCCAGGGAAAGTTTTTCCAACAGATACTCCATGGCTCCCTCTTGCCTTTTCTCTTTTTTCAAGTCTTGATCAAATCAGACCTTCTCAGAGTGGTCTTCCCTGCCCGTCCCATTCAGCACTGCAACTGTTGTCCCCCTCCTCCATGGAGGTCCTCCTCTCTCCCATCTCCTTTTATCTTTACATCACTTGTTCAGTCGCTCAGTCGTGTCCAACTCTTTGTGATCCCATGAACTGCAGCACGCCAGGCCTCCCTGTCCTCCACTATCTCCCAGAGTTTTCTCAAACTCATGTCCATTGAGTTGATGATGCCATCCAACCATCTCATCCTCTGTCATCCGCTTCTCATCCTGCCTTCAATCTTTTCCAGCATCAGGGTCTTTCCCAGTGAGTTGGCTCTTTGCATCAGGTGGCTGAAGTATTGGAGCTTCAGCATCAGTCCTTCCAGTGAATATTCAGGTTTGATATCGTTTAGGATTGACTGGTTTGATCTCCTTGCTGTCCAAGGGACTCTTGAGAGTCTTCTCCAGTACCACAGTTCAAAAGAATCAATTCTTCAGTGCTCAGCCTTCTTTATGGTCCAGCTTTCACATCCATAAATGACTGCTGGAAAAACCATGGCTGCTCCCTTGATGGCTCAGAGAGTAAAAAATCTGCCTGCAATGCAGGAGACCCTAGTTTGATCTCCCAGGAGAAGAGAATGACTCCCCAGTCTAGTATTCTTGCCTGGAGAATTCCTTGGACAAAGGAGCCTGGCAGGCTACAGTCCATATTGTCACAGGGAGTTGACATGACTGAGTGACTAATACTTTCATCACTATATCATGTATTATGCACATGGTCTTCCTTTGCAACAGGACTGCAAGCTCCATGGCAGAAGCACTGCGCCTGTCTCGTTGACTGCTATGCCTCTAGTGCCTGGACATCATGAACGGTCTGTGAATATTTACAAATAGAAGGAAGCTGCCTCCTCCCATCCTTTGTTACAATAGAGAAGGCAGCTGTCCTCTTCCCCAAACCCGATACCTCCACCTGTGCTCTGAAATGCATCCCTTCCAGTCTTCCGTGATTATTACTCTATCAACTATTTCTTCTCTCTTCCTCATCTTTTTATAGCTTCCTTTCAGCTGCCTAATAATTCTGGTTTTTATTTTGGTCTTGGTATATGTCAGACTCCATTCTGCAAATTGGTATTAGTTCATGTAAGCCTCACAGTAGCCTGAGGATGCAGAAATGATGATGCATTTCTACCTGAGAACAAACAGAGGCATAGAAAGGGGGGAGATCCTGCCCGAGGCCACACAACCACCAAGCAGGGGTGCCGCGGTTTGAACCCAGCAGGCTGGCTCAGACCAGCGCCTGGTCGCGCCGCCACGTGGCTGGCTCATCCCCACTCGCATTTATGTACGTTTGCTTGTCTCACCTCCAGTAAACAACCCGACCTTCCTTCTGTACATCCTCGGCTACTTCTCTGTCTCTCACCAGCACTGTGCAGACTTCTACACTACCTGTGACTCCTCGCTTCGCCATCTCCCCTTACCATTCCATTCTGGTTCATGTCCCCATCACGCTATCAAAAGTGCTCTTGTATGAACACCCTGTGATGGGCAAGTCTGTCTCCATCTTATTTGAACTCTGCTAACTTTTGATGATGGTGGCATGTCCCCCTTCCTGTATTAGTAAAATCAGGGCTTCCTGGGTCTGGCCACAGAGTGGGCCTGGACAAACCTTCTTCCCCTGGAGGAAATAAGCTACTGGGAAGAGACAAGACAAATGGCCACAAGTGGAGAGAAAGGTTAAGAGTCCTCGGGGCATCTTTCAGATTCCTTCTGGCTTGGAAATCCATTATTTTAAATCATTTCTCAAACACTTTAAGGTTCTAATCATGACACAAAATTCCTCCTTGATTCTGTTCCCCTGACCGAGGGCACCCTCCCCAATTAAAATCTCAATTTTTCTCTATATTCACACCCAACAAGATTGTGTCCAGCACTGCTTTCTTTCAAAATACAGATAATATTTTTCTTACAAAATATATTAGTTTTACAAAATTTTCAAATACTAAATATGGTTGAGTTTTTTTTTCAACAGCTTCCTGGTCCCCTCACCACCAGAATTTACTCCCCAAGAGCGATGGCTTCACTGTTCAAGGTGACAATCCCAGTGGCAAACAGACATGTTAACAAAACCCATCCTTAGGATGGGGATGTGGATCCCAGGAGAGCAGTGAAAATGATGAGTAATTTCCTTTGCTTGAGATTCACCCTGTGCCAGGCACTGTACCAGTGGCGAGTTAATTTGCATATTTTTGTTTTATAAATAGGACACACAGGCCCAAAAAAGTTAAGTGATTTGCCCAGGGTCAACCCCAGCAAATAAACTGGCAGAGCAGGGATTCGAGTTGCATGTGGTCAAAACACGTGTGCCTGCAGAACGCTGGCCCCTGTACCCTGCCCTTCGCCTATGCACATAAGGGTTTAATATACAGTCAGGGAGATGCTTGAGACTTAAGAGGAAGTAAAGGTTATTCAGGGCTTCCCCAGTGGCTCAGTGGTAAAGACTTGGTCTGCAATGTAGGAGCCACAGGAGATATAGCTTCAATCCCTGGGTTGGGAAGATCCCCTGGAGTAGGGCATGGCAACCCACTCCAGTATTCTTGTCTTGAGGATCCCATGGACAGAGGAGCCTGGTGGGCTACAGTCCACGGGGTCACAAAAGAGTCGGCACAATTGAAGCAACCTAGCACACACACATGCAAAGGTTATTCAATAAGTAGTTTTGAGATATGTGATGAGCTAACTGGGAAAATATTCAAGTCAGATTCTCCACTGGCACCACACCAATAAGGATAAAATATGATCTCGCCATGAAGAGTTATGCTTAGAAGCAGTTTTATATGAAAATTTATTCAACCGTATTTTAGTCCATTTGGGCAGCCAGAATGTAATGCCATAGCCTGGGAGGCTTATAAACAACACTGGTTGATCGCTCAGCATTCTGGAGGCCAGAGGTCTGAGATCAGGGTGCCAGTATGGCCAGATGAGGGCCCCCTCCTGGGTCACAGGCATCTTGTATCCTCACAAGGCAGACGGGGTAAGGGCTCTTTGGAGCCTCTTCCATAAGGGCACTAACCCTATTCATGAGGGCTCCACCCTCATGACCTAACTACCTCAAAGGCCCCATCTCCTAATACCCATCACATTGGGCATTAGGATTCCAATGTGTGAATCTGGCGGGGACAAAAACATTCAAGCCATCGCACTTCCATGTGTGTGCACTACCAACTGTGCCTTTGTCTCCTGCAAAACCTTAATGGAGAGGTTTGGCAGCCCTAAAGCTTCTCATTTCATTCATGTCACATGGTGTAGACAAATCCATGCTCTTTAAAGAGAAGCAGAACGCCCATCCCACATGCCGCGCTCTTGAACCCACCTCGCTGGGACTTGAAAGGCCTCTGCCTTAAGCCGGCCTTTCTTCCCTCTCTTTTGTTCACTTCCTGATGGACAAGCATTCAGAGGCCGTGTCCCTATTAACACAGTTGCAGCCTTTCCCCGAGAAAATCCCTGGAGGGCCCCCGGGTTGGGGAAGACTTTAAAGTCACTTTCCTTCCAGATGTTTGATGTGCCCCGTTCCCCACTCTGCTGGTCCAAACCAGCAGTCATCACTCACGGAAACTCGCTGTCGTCTGGAAGGGGGACAATGGGACTATCAACTAGAGGGCTGGAGTTCTGACCCCCATCAGGCTCTAGCTTTGCAGTCCTTGGCTTCTTGAGGTCTTGACGTCCTTCCTTCTCTGCAAAGCAGGGTCCTACAGTGGGGTCACAGCGAGAAGCCCCGGGCAGACATGAGTGTTAGTTGTAATACTGTTATTGAAGGTGATGGCTGCTGCCTTGGGAATCAGAATAAACCACCGCCGCAGGCCACTGACCCCCTTGGAACAGCTGTCCTCAGGGAGGTTGTCTTCCACCAAGTGCGGTCCATTAGGGAGAAATAAAGCACAGTGGACGGAAGAAAAGGATTTCCCAGGTGGCACTAGTGGTAAAGAATCACCCTGCCAATGCAGGAGACATAAATACAGGGTTTGATCCCTGGGTCAGGAAGATCTCCTTGGGGAGGGCATGGCAACCCACTCCAGGATTCTTGCTTGGAGAATCCCATGGACAGAGAAGCCTGGCTCCGACTTAGCATACATGCACGTATGGATGGAAGAAAATGGGATGCAGAACCGTGATTCCGGCTGCCACTGCTGCTCTGTCTGATATCTCTGAGGCCATCCAGAGGGGAGCCCTGCCCAGGAGTAAATTAATGCCCTTTCTTTTCTTCAGCAAGACGTGCTCAGCTAAACAGCACAAGAGGCACGTCTGACAGTCATGTTGCCAAGGCCTGGGTGTGGCCTGTCCAACAGCCACGAGGCTGTGCTGGATGGAGCCCCTATGGGACCCGCAGAGCATGGCCTGGCCCCTGGGTGGGTTGACTACATATAATTTCTCCTGAATGGACCCAGAAGTGTCCCATAGATCCTAGATCCCCTCCTCTTTCATCATGTGTCAACACCTTCGGGTTTTCTTTGATACTCTTCTCAGCTGCTCCTCCCAGCCCTTCCTTCTCAGCCACTCCCCTACATATCCCAGTTGCTCAGAGCCCACCCTTAGGCCTTGTGAAGCCCCTTCTTCCATCGTTCATCTACATGCCCACAACTGCCAAAGCACCTTCAGGCATGGTGTGCTCCAGGCACCAGAATAAAAGAAGAGCCCAGACACCATCCCCACAGACCTCAGACCTGACCGGCACTCACACCCCAACCTGCTCTCTCTCAGAGTTCTCTCAGGGAATGGCACCCACCTAGTCATGCAGAATCAGGGTGCTGTGGGCACTCCCCACCCTCTATTCCCAGGCCTCCCCTCAAGATCACCCAGCCTTCAGACTCTCCCACTGGAGGACAGCTGGTGCCCATTCCCTTGGGTCCTCTGCCGTGGCTTCTATCTTAGCTCCCTGTCTGCAGAGAAGCACTCCTTGCCAACTGCTCCCATGTGGGACCCAGATTTCCAAAATGCACGGTGCAACATGGCGCTTCCTCCTCGAAACTCTTCTGGGTTCCCTCATCAAGTCCCACTGCTTTCAAAATGAGTCAGCACACATCCTTAGCACAGCACAGGAGACCCTTTGCGAGCTGGCCCTCTCGGTCCTCACCTTCACCTTCTCACACACCCACCAGCTGCCTCCATGGAGCAAGGGGCAGTTTCTGGAATGTGTCAGGTCACAAGATCGTGCCTTTGAACATTATCCTCTCTCCCCAGAATCCTTTATTCTGTTTTCCAAGTTTACTTAAGTCAGCATTATGACCTGCCAGCCCCAGGTCATATCTGGCATAAATATGTATTTGGTGGGGGGGGGGGGGGGACTTGTATAATGTTAAGTCTTTTATAATTAAAATGCCAGTGGTAAAAACTCAAGGGAATAGCCATTATAAAATATAAAACATTGGGCTGGCCAAAAACTTCGTTCATTTTAAAAACTTTATTTTATATTGGAGTATAGCTGATGAATCATGTTGTGATAGCTGAAAGTAAGAAGCAAAGGGGCTCAGGCATCCATGTATCCATTCTCTCCTAAACCCCCTCTCCCATCCAGGGTGGTAGATAACACTGAGCAGAGTTCCCTGGGCTATACAGTAGGTCTTTGCTAACTATCCATTCTAAATACAGCAGTGTGTGCATGCCAGTGTTGAACTGTTACATTGTATGGAAAAATCCGGATGAATTTTTTTGCCAACTCAGTATCAAGTTTTGGCTTCTGTTGAACAATGAGAAGTGCTGGCAGCCCTGACCCATATGAATTGGTGGAGCCATGCCTCATTGGGAGTCCAGAGCACTCCCTACTGTCTTACACTGAGTTGTTTCACTTATTTATGTGACCTGCCTAGACCTTGAAGGCATCTGAGTTTGGGATCGCCAGACCCACTACTTCTCAGGTAGCAAAGTCAGCTCATGTCACCTTCCCCATGACCGTTCCTGACCCAGAAGCCTCACTTACGCCAGGTACAGCAAGCCTACAGGACCCGGGGGTGTGTAGCAAGTGGCCTGTGTTCATGCTCAGTCGTGTCCAACTCTGCAGCCCGCCAGGCTCCTCTGTCCATGGGATCCTCCAGGCAAGACTACTGGAGTGGGTTGCCGTGCCCTCCTCCAGGGGATCTTCTCGACTCAGGGATCGAACCTGCATCTCTCGCGTCTCCTGCACTGGCAGGCAGGTTCTTTACCATCGAGCCACCAGGGAAGCCCAACAGGAAGTGGCCAGGGGTTAGTCACTAGTTCTCTTTCAATGACAACTGACAAGATGCTGACTGATAAAATCAACCACAGCAGAAGAGGACCACCCAGGGGGCGCTGTCCTCCCCACCCCACATGCAACATTCCGAAGACTAAAGCTCTGGAGGTAAAAATTTGGGAGCTCCTTACTCTCTGTGAAGTGGCACGAGGCTGCCTTCTGGGACTCGCTGATCGAGTCACGGACGGATAGACTGGTAAGAGGAAGTGGGTCTGGGGTCTGGAAGGATCCTCAGTCCTAAAGTCTCAGGGCTCAGCTATGGTCTCCACTCACATCCCCACCCTGTGTTCCACAAGACTCCAAGGCTCTGGACAGGAACTGGGGACGGAACCTGCCCTTCAGGTCCTCTCTGTGAGCTCCTTTCAGATTGCTTTAGAGCAAAGCCCAGACAGCAAAGCCCAGGGCGAGAGTTGAGGGTGGAGAAAATGAACTCCAGCCCTGGTGCTTGAGGGCAGGGAAACTGACTTCACCCAAAAAACCACCACTGCATCTGGTAGTAGGTAGGCGGTGGGTGCAGGTGGGTGTAGGGAAGATGGTGGCACCCAAGGCTGTGCCCAGGTTGATGCTGAATCAGGTGTCTGAATGGGGGCTTGAGGAGGACTCTGCTTGGGTGGACAGTGGAGGGGTGACCATCACAGAGTTAGCACTGCCTGGGCACTTACCACGGGGCAGACACAGACCAAGTTCTTACTGTGGATTTTTCTCCTTTTGTCCCTATTGCAGCCCTGAGAGGTGGGCCTTTTTATGACCCCTATTTTGCTTAGAGATGTTAAGCATCCTATCCAAGAGTTGCAGGATTTGACCCTAACTCTGTCTGATGGATCATCACCCAATCAGGAACTATTGCAAAAGGTGGGAGTGGGGGCGGAGGTGAAAGCCTGAGCTCAGTCACAACTGGGGCTTAGTGTAACAGGAGCAAACTCTGAAGAGAAGCCAGAGAGCAGGGCCAGGCGGCCCTTCTACCTGGGACACTATACCTGACTCCAGAAATGCTCGCAACATCCCCTGCTACCACCTGCCACCACCTGCCACAGCTACGATGAAGCGGTGTGAAGACACAGGGGAGTGTGCAAGGGACCTGGGGTCGTCTCATCCGACTTGATTCCTACCCCCTCACTCCAGGTGACTTTGGCCCTAATACTTGGAATGTTTCCAGCAGCTTCAGACAGGATATTCAGGCTGTGCAGAAGGCTGGGAAACTGGTTTTTGTTCTAAACAAGCACAGGAAGAGGAACAAAGATGGGTTAACAGGGTACCACCTCCTTTGCTTTTCTTCTTGCCCTGAGCATCGGTCCTGATGTCCAGGGTGGGCTGGGGCCCGAGATGGCATCACAGATACAGGCTCCCTACCTCCAGGGTCTGGGCTGGTGGCTTTACGTGGTGCCCAGGGGCCAGTGGCCCAAGTTCTCACTGAGGGCTCCGTGTCTGGGGGCTGCCTCAGAGCCTCATCCTCTTCCCATTTCTCCTGCTATCACATTCCTGTAGGAAATGCCTGGGGAGAAGGCCAGGGTGAAGAGGGGGACACCCTGGCCCCTCCCTGGGGCTTAGAATAATCAAGATGCAAAGAGAAGGGACTTCCCTGGTGGTCCAGGGGTTGAGAGTCTACCTGTCAAAGCAGGAGACTCGAATTTGATCCCTGGTCCTGGAGGATTCCCCATGCCACCCGCAGGGCCCCTGGGCCCGTGTGCCCAACCACTGAGCCTGCACTCTATAGCCCGTGCTCCGCAACAAGAGAAGCCGCTGCCCTGAGAGGCCTCGCACCGCAACTGGAGAAAGCGCACGCGCAGTGGCGACAACCCAGTGAGGCCGGAAGTAAATAGAAAAGATGCAGAGAAAATTCTTTACCTGCAGACTTCCCAGTGGAGTGATAAGTGGACGGGAAATGTAATCCTTTTTTCCTACCTAGTAAAACACCCGCACGTGAACGCTTTGCATGGGCGCATTCAGAACTTCGTGATGCTGCCGGCGAGAACGGGGAGGGGAGCACAGGCCTACCTAGCGCCTGGCCTCAGGGACAAGAGAACGAGATCTAGCCTCTAGTTCTCTTGATGGAAATGACTCTTTGACCCAAAACTGTCAGAAAATGAGGCTGCCAGAAAGAACACAGGCTTTGATGAGATCTCTGACTCTCCCTTCAGTAGCGGATTCTTTAAAATGGAGCTTCCTCACCCCTTAAAATGAGTAAAGCGTTTAGAGTAAAAGAGATGAGGAGTATGTGTAAACAGCTTGGCAGATCCTGTTTTTATTTAATTTTCTTTGTTGTTCCTGATAAACCTTTTTGAGAAGAGGCCTTCTCTTCTTTTTGTTTCAATAAGTGTGTGTTCATGGAGCTCCTACTTTGTAATGGGCCCAGGGCTGGGCTCTGGGCTCACAGTGGGGGATGGAGACAGTCTCCAGTCTGAAGGTGCTTAAAATTGAAATTTGGAGACAAGAAGCACACACTCACATACGCATACACAGGAAACACCCCAACAAAGGAATAGAATCATAGCCACTCAGCCATACGTGGGGTGATGCTAAGAAGGAGTCAGGAGAAGCAGTGATTCGAGACTGAAGGTGTATGTGGGAGTGGGCAGGGAAGAGTTGATTGGGTGTGGCATTTTGTCAGAACCCTAAAATACAAGGGGGCAGCCTCAGAAGGGCTATGGAAAGAGCATCAGGCAGAAGGGTGTGCATAACAGGGTCCCAAAGCAAGAGGAGCCTGATGTGTTAATGGATCCCAGTTTTCCCTACTGAAAATTTATGTTGTTTCTAGGACCTCCTCGCCCCCTAAGATGGCCTGTGAATCTTCATCCTCACCTGTTTATTGGTCCCATTTTTGCCTCAAGGTTGTGGCATTTTCCTACAACCACCCCCCTTCCCGCGTTGTTTCTTTACCTTATGTTTACAAATACGCTATTTTATTTGTAAACTATTCTCCTTCTGACTCTTCTCTGCCCCTGACCTGCTTCTCTTTGCTTCTCAACCCTCTGGCAAGGCTGGACTGTAATCACGGCCCACTTTGATCAGGGAGCTCTCTGAAATTTCACATCACTTCACCATACCGAGGAAAGCATTCACTCACACGGCACCAGATCAGTCGATCAGTCGTTTCCAACTCTGCGACTCGATGGACTGCAGCACGCCAGGCCTCCCTGGTCATCACCAACTCTTGGAGCTTGCTCAAACTCATGTCCATCAAGTCGGTGATGCCATCCAGCCATCTCATCCTCTGTTGGCCCCTTCTCCTCCTGGCACCAGGAGCCCGCAGATGCCCCAGCATCTGGAGCACCCTCATCCCAGGCGCACTCCTGCAGGGGGTGTTCGTGCCCACCCTGCACCACCCGGTGACTACTTTGGTCTCTTGGTTCTCGCACTTCCTGGTCCTTCACCATGGCCTTTCTCCTTTTGTTCCTGCTTCCAACTCTCGTAGCTTAATCCTGGGATCTCGGCAACATTAAAGATGGCTACACTCATGGCTTCAATTGTCTCCCTCCAGCTGGCTTGCAATCTTCATCTCAGCTCTGACCTCTCCCCTAAATATTATTCCTTACATATTGGTCACAGTTATCTACCATCTAGGGGACCTCAGAGAAGTCCATCCCCATCTTGGGGTGTTATTGTCGTGCCTGGAAAATACCGGGAAATGGACTGGCTGGCTTTTGTCCCTAAGCTCCAATAATTGGTGACTCAATGATTTTTAAATGTCTTCATTCCCACATAGATGAACTCTGTCCTCTTAAAATCATCATGTTTAAAGTTAAACTCCTCACTAAGGCACAGCTACCCCGCTGGATTCTGATACACACGGTGGGCTCAGCCATTCCGGACGATTCCAGAGTGTTGTCACTTCTTCTCTGTAACCAAGATTTCCCTAGTTCTCTCTTCCTTTCCATTCGCAGCCCCCTGCCCCCCAGCCCTCCCTCCATGCTGCTTCTAGAGATGACCCAGGTGGTCCCCCGCAGATTCTGCCCCTTTCAGCAACATACAATCTGCACATTCAAAACATTTCAAGGGTCCCAAATGTTCATAGCAGCTCCTCTTCAGCTTTGTGGGTTCCCTGGAGAATCCTTTAAAATGTATGGATCCTCCGTCCAGAAAAATGCCTAAAATTTTAAGAGGTCCATGGGCTTCCCTGGTGGCTCAGATGGTAAAGAATCTGCCTGCAATGCAGGAGACCCGGGTTCAATTCCTGGGTCGGGAAGATCCCCTGGAGAAGGGAATGGCAACCCATTCCAGTATTCTTGCCTAGGAAATCCCATGGACAGGGGAGCCTGGCGGGCCACAGTCTATGGGATCACAAAGAGTCAGGCTCAACTGAGCAACTATGGATCTCCCAAAATGTATCACAGGCTCTTTAGAGGTCTTTCAACCCCAGCTTAGACCAAAGCAACCCCTCAAAGAATCTCATTTTTGAGTTCCAGAGCCCCTGACAATTTGACTCTGAACCCCCTTTCCATCCTGTTTTCCTCCACCCTCAGATCCTCCTGAAGCCCCCACTCCAGCCAAGCCCCAAAGGTAGCAGCAGCTCCTTGATGGGCACGTGAACCTTCTTCAGCTCAGGCCATTCTCCCTATCTGAACCATCAACTTCTTTCTTCTTGCAGCTAAGTCTTGGACCATTCCTTCAAGTCCCACACCAATCCCACCTTCTCCAGAAAAGGTCTCTCTTGCTCCCCGCCCCATGTGGGCTTCCTCTCTGGAGCTCCTGTGGGTCTGAGTCATCAGCCATCAGCACCATATGGTCAATTTTTGTTTCTACGACATGGCAAGGCTCACCCCTGAGGCCAGCATGTCGCTAGGCTGAAATGCTTGCTGGCGATAATGAATCCTCTGATTATGACTGAAGGAAGAAGGCTTCCGAAATGCTCCAGCTGGGCTCTGAGTGACGCCAGCTTTTCTATATTTTATTACACACATCCACGTGTTTTCTAAAACATAGTATGAAAGTGAAAGTTAGTTGCTCAGTTATGTCTGACTCTTTGTGACCCCATGGACTGTAGCCCACCAGGCTCCTTTGTCCATGGGATTCTCCAGGCAAGAAAAAGACACATGTATCCCAATATTCATTGCAGCACTATTTACAATAGCTAGAACATGGAAGCAACCTAGACGTCCACTTACAGATGAATGGCTAAAGAAGCTGTGGTACATATATACAATGGAATATTATTCAGCCATAAAAAAGAATACATTTGAGTCAATTCTAATGCAGTGGATGAACCTAGAGCCTATTATACAGAGTGAAGTAAGTCAGAAAGAGAAAGATAAGTATCATATACTAACACATATATATGGAATCTAGAAAGATGGTACTGATGAATTTATTTACAGGGCAGCAATGGAGAAACTAGAGAACAGACTTATGGACACGGAAAGAGTGGAGGAGAGGGTGAGATGTATGGAGCGAGTAACATGGAAATTTACATGATCATATGTAAAACAGATAGCCAATGGGGATTTGCTGTATGACTCAGGGAATTCAAACAGGGGCTCTATAACAATCTATCACAGTGGGATAGGGAGGGAAATGGGAGAGCGGTTAAGGAAGGAGGAGACATGGGCATACCTATGGCTGATTCTTGTCAATCTGTGATAGAAAAGCAATAAAATTCTGCAAAGCAACTAACCTTCAATTTAAAAAATAAATAAATAAATTTAAAAGAAAAAAGAATACTGGAGTGGGTAACCATTTCTTTCTCCAGGGGATCTTCCTGACCCAGGGATCAAACACAGGTCTCTTGCATTGTAGGCAGATTCTTTACCATCAGGGAAGCGTGGTATATTGAGCATGCTTTATCTGGAACACCAATCCTGCTGTAACCGGATGATTCTCCAAGTGGTACTGAGATGTGGGCAATAAGGATGCTGTGAATTCATCTTGCCTGCTCATCAAGAGGCTTCACTGAGATGTGAGAATACCCACTGAGATGCTGGGCATGTGGAAGACCCTCAGTGTGTAAGTCTGCTTTCCTCCTCCTTTAGAGTGACTTTTTTTTCTTTTAAATGTAGAGCAGGTGGTAGGTGAAAATAGCTCAGCACCTATTTATTATCCTGCTCTAGAATTTCAGGGCAAGGAATTTAGAGGCATAGCAAAAGGATTAGATGTTTCCAGCGAGTCTGAACTCACTCAACAGGGAAGGTACCCAGTGGTGATGCTGGGGAGCTGGAGAAGATCTGTGGTTTCTGGAACCTCCTTTACAGATGGGGAAATTGAGGTCCTCAGAGCTCAGGGGCTGCCCTTGAGGTGGTAGCTCTCCCACCTCTTACTCACCTGTGATGATGACATGTTTCTCATCATCACACAAGAATTCTCTCCTCCATCAGATCACAAACTCCTCAAGCACTTTTTCTGTGCTGAGTTCATCTTTGCTTTCTCTACAATCCAACAAATGTTGGTAATCAACCCTGAATATTCCTTGGAAGGACTGATGATGAAGCTCCAATACTTTGGCCACTGGATGCAAAGAGCCAACTCACAGGAAAAGACCCTGATGCTGGGAAAGATTGATGGCAAAAGGAGAAGGAGGTGACAGAGGATGAGATGGCATCACTGACTCAGTGGCCATGAATTTGAGCAAACTCTGGTAGATGATGAAGGACAGGGGAGCCTGGCATGCTGCAGTCCATGAGGTCGTGAAGAGTTGAACATGACTTAGTAACTGAACAACAACATCTTTGCATGTCACCAGCATCTTGCACAGGGTTTGTGAGCCCTGCATGTGACAAATCAGATGTTTTGTGATGACTACACAAGGCTCATGGTAACAGGTACCAGTGAGCCTTCCTGAGGTTTTCTCCAGGGTCCTTGGATGCCGTGTAAGGCTGCTGTTTCTGCACCAAATCGGGAACAGACTGACTCTTCCAGCAGACGTGGCCCATGGCACAGAGTGTGCTGGTTACACTGAAATGCTGTATTTGAGATTTAGTCCTTGAGCATTTACCAGGTGACATGCCCTGGGTATATGGAGATGAACAGGACTGAATGGATCTTTCCCTCATGAAGAATCATCTTGTGCAAGAGGAAACAAAAGAAGAACAAAAGCAAATATATCATCATCTGATCCTGGCAGAACAACCCTCTCCAGTGGCTAATCTCTGCCTATTTTCAAGGCAGAAAATAAAAACAACACCACACAATGGAACTCTGATGAAGACCCCAAATCCAAAAAGTTCAACACATTTTACTTTATATTATCTCAATTGATCTCAACTCTCAAATGCTCCAGCTTCAGAAGGTTTAAGATTAGGTACCATTAAGCCAGCTAGACCAGCATTGATTGAAAAACCCTCCTGGATACTACAGGATGGAGGAGGTTGCAGACCCTTATTAATCTCCTTGTTATCAGCATGATCTCAGCCTGCCAGGAGCCAGCTTACTAGATTCTCAATTCTGGCCACATCCACATCCCCCTGGCTTCTGCGTACCAGGCCATGGAGCTTGTATAGCACCATGAATTACCCTGCTAAGAAAACTTTACCAGTGAGCAGGTCTTTGTCCATGGAAAAGAGGAAAAAGGAAAAGTAGGTTTCCTCTATAAACCAGACGGACCTCAACGGGTCTCAAATCAGTTACGCAGGAGCCCATATAACCCACTGTATTTTCTCTTCTTTGACCATGGAAAGAAAGAAATAAATGATTGTGGAATGTGGGTGGCAGGGACTGTTCTGAGCATTTCTCTGGAAGGACTCCCCCTTCCTGCTCTCCCTCCTTTACTTACTCTGTTCTCCAAACCAGCACTTTCTCTCTGCCAGGCACTGTGCAAGGGGCTGAAAGTACTGAACCAACGCAGCACAGATCTGAAATGGTCCTAGCCCTCCTAAAGCTACAGTCTAGCAGGCAGGAAAGGCACCATGCAAGAATGTGAATTGTGAAAAACAGGGCTTCGCGGGTGGTGCTAGCTGTAAAGAACCCACTTGCCAATACAGGAGACATAAGGGACGTGGGTTCTATCCCTGGGTCAGGAAGATCCCCTGGAGGAGGAAATCGCAACCCACTCCAGTATTCTTGCCTGGGAAATCCCATGGACAGAAGATCCTGGCGGGCTACAGTCCATGGGGTATACAAAGAGTTGGACATGACTCAAGCAACTGAGCAGCAATAGCAGAGGATGCTGGGAGCCTGGGGGGCTGGGATGGGGCGGACGGGGCCTCACCTAGTAGTGCTGCTGGGGGCTGGGGAGGAGCTCAACCATCCTTGCCTTTTGAGTCATCCACAATATTGTTTCACTGGAGGATTCTTTTTTTGTGCACTGGGCAATTTCCCAGATACAGTGAGATATTGTATCTGGAACTAGGTACTTTTTTGGAAGATTCACTCACTCTCTGTAGAAGTTCTACAAGGACTTGTCACGGCTCTGCTGCCAAGGGGGCAGATAATGGTCCCAAAGAGAAGTCAAGCAAGCACAACATCATGGCATCAACTTCAGTCATTTTGGGGTCTACCTCCATGTGTTTTGCTGATCCCACTTTACTGACAATATTTTCTTTAAACTGACTCACTTAAAAACATAAATAAGTTTATCATCAAAGGAACCCTTAATATCACTGCCATAAATAGAATACCAATATCCCTTGCCCTAAATAGAAGGTAACAGCAAAAATAAATAAAATTAAATTCCTGGCTTCCAGCCTGTCTCGAGGCTGTCTTTATCTGAAGTAGCAGATTGGTTTTAAAAGGCTCCCCTCTACTGGCCTTCGATCACCCCTAGAGGCCTCCCTCATCAATTCCTCTGCTTTTTATAACTGAGAATGGAGTTTGGAATTGGATTGCTGGCTGGGCAGCCCACCAAAACCACTCAGGAACCCCAAGAACTCTAGGGATCTGTTACTGCGCGTGCCAACTGTGAAGTGGGGCCGTCCGCTGTGTGAATGATCACATCCAGGCCAAATGCACGAGGGGGCTTAATGACACAGGCCAGGTGGCTGAGCAGTTTTCTTTGGAAATTTCTATCACTTGCCCCAGCTATGGATCAAGGTTATTCTGGTACAGACATTGCAGCCTCATTAAGCTCACTTAAAACATCAGTTGAACACTTGTTTAAGATTTCTCCTTGCCTTACTTCACGGCCAGGGCCTCACTTTGGGAGGGGAAAGAAAGAGAAGCAGGTTAATCCACAGGGCTAAACCCTGACACTCTGGAAATGACCAGCTAGACCTTGATGAAATTCAGTTCTTTTTTTGTGCTGATTAAGCAGTTACTTTACACGAGTCTCAGTTTACTCATCCATAACATAGTTTCTTTTCAGGGTTTTAATGTGTGTGTTTTTTTAGGTCTCGCCATGTGGCAGGTGGGATCTGAGTTTCTCAACCAGGGATTGAACCTGTGCCCCTCTGCATGGAAAGCTCAGAGTCTTAACCACTGAACCACCAGAGAAGTCTTGTCCAGGGTTTTATAACACGTGTGAAATAGCATATGAAAACTCCTAGTGTGCACACAGGCATCTGGCTGAAATAATAACCATTATTGATTTTTCTGATGTCCATCTAAGGGTGAAGGCCAACTCTGATGGGCAACAGGGATCCTCAGACAACCTTCCCCTGGTTTGACGGGTCAAGGTCTTTGCCTTGGGCTGCAGCTCTGCTGAAAGGCCAGGAGACCAATTATTCCCACCAATGCAGGGAGTGTGTATACAATTTGCCTGGGGTCTTGTTCCGATGCAGATTCAATTTCATCAGGTGTGGGTTCCAGGGTGAGGCCTGAGGTTTTGCGTGTCTACCCAAACCCCAAATGAGGCCCCTGTTGCTGGGCCAAGGATAACACTTTGATTGACAAGGCTCTAGCTCAATGGTTCTCCCAGTAGGGGTTCTCGGAGGGAGGGGCCAAAGGTATCTGCATCACTTGCAACTTGTTAGTGAGGCCAGTTCTCAGGCTCCACCTGCTGAATCAGAAGCTCGGGGGTGAGGCCAGCACTGTTTGTAACAGCCCCCAGCTCTGGCACTTCCTGCCCTTGGAAAGCGCAGCACTAGCTCAGGTCTGTGGTTGTATGGGCATTGTCTGGCCTGAGCCTGAAAGGGGATAGACAGCTGCCTCTCAGCAAGTCCCAGCCCAGCAGGATGATCTCTGGGGATGAGCATTGTGGGTCTCTCTGTTCAGACTCACCCTTGAGCCACAGACACTGACGAAAGCTACTCACACACAGGTGGTAAGGAAAAGGACCTCTGGGAACCTGGTCTGGGAGGGGAGTGATCTGCGTTGTCTGCACCCTTGGCCTCCCCTTCCTTCCCCCTGCTCCCCTTCCCCACCACTCCATGACTTCCATGCAGTTTAGACTTTTACCAGGCCATATGGGTCCCTCCACTGAAGTTAGACAGGAAGGCAGGCCAATGAGTATTTACAGTGTCCACAAAAAGTGTATGTTTGCATATACACTTACATGTACATACACAGTCCTAAATCCCAGGCGTTGGGAATTTGCCCTCCCCATCTAGCAAGCGTAACCAAATATACTCATAACAAAGTAATGGTTCACATTGATGTTTCTCTAACTCTAGTACCAGTTCTTTCCTCTTTTTCATCCTCTGCTCCTTCCCCACTATACTTTTTGGTACTACATTATTTTATGAATTAAATAGCCATGGAATTAAAAGACGCTTGGTCCTTGGAAGAAAAGATATGACAAACCTAGACAGTATTAAAAACCAGAGACATCACTTGCTGACAAAGGTCCATCTAGTCTATGGTTTTTCCAGTAGTCATGTATGGATGTGAGAGTTGCACCATAAAGAAAACTGAGTGCCAAAGAATTGATGCTTTCCAACTGTGGTATGCCAAAGCCTTTGACTGTGTAGATCACAATAAACTGTGGAAAATTCTGAGAGAGATGGGAATACCAGACCACCTGATCTGCCTCTTGAGAAATCTATATGCAGGTCAGGAAGCAACAGTTAGAACTGGTCATGGAACAACAGACTGGTTCCAAATAGGAAAAGGAGTACGTCAAGGCTGTATATTGTCACCATGTTTATTTAACTTATATGCAGAGTACATCATGAGAAATGCTGGACTGGAAGAAACCCAAGTTGGAATCAAGATTGCTGGGAGAAATATCAATAACCTCAGATATGCGGATGACACCACCCTTATGGCAGAAAGTGAAGAGGAACTCAAAAGCCTCTTGATGAAAGTGAAAGTGGAGAGTGAAAGGGTTGGCTTAAAGCTCAACATTCAGAAAACGAAGATCATGGCATCTGGTCCCATCACTACATGGGAAATAGATGGAGAAACAGTGGAAACAGTGTTAGACTTTATTTTTCTGGGCTCCAAAATCACTGCAGATGGTGACTGCAGCCATGAAATTAAAAGATGCTTACTCCTTGGAAGGAAAGTTATAACCAACCTAGATAGCATATTGAAAAGCAGAGACATTACTTTGCCAACAAAGGTTCGCCTAGTCAAGGCTATGGTCTTTCCTATGGTCATGTATGGATGTGAGAGCTGGACTGTGAAGAAGGCTGAGTGCCGAAGAATTGATGCTTTTGAACTGTGGTGTTGGAGAAGACTCTTGAGAGTCCCTTGGACTGCAAGGAGATCCAACCGGTCCATTCTGAAGGAGATCAGCCCTGGGATTTCTTTGGAAGGAATGATGCTAAAGCTGAAACTCCAGTATTTTGGCCACCTCATGTGAAGAGTTGACTCATTGGAGAAGACTCTGATGCTGGGAGGGATTGAGGGCAGGAGGAGAAGGGGACGACAGAGGATGAGATGGCTGGATGGCATCACTGCCTCGATGAATGTGAGTCTGAGTGACCTCCGAGAGCTGGTGATGGATAGGGAGGCCTGGCGTGCTGCGGTTCATGGGGTTGCAAAGAGTCAGACACGACTGAGCGACTGATCTGATCTGATCTGAACTGTGGTATTGCAGAAGACTCTTGAGGGTCCCTTGGACAGCAAGGAGATCAAGTCCATCCTAAAGGAAATCAGTCCTGAATACTCACTGGAAGGACTGATGCTGAAGCTGGAGCTCCAATACGATGGCCACCTGAAGCGAAGAGCTGACTCATTTGAAAAGACCCTGATGCTGGGAAAGATTGAGAGAGGGAGGAGAAGGGGACGACAGAGGATGAGATGGTTGGGTGGCATCATCGAGCTGATGGACATGAGTCTGAGCAAACTCAGAGACTCTGACAGTGAAGGACAGGGAAGTTTGGTGTGCTGTAGTTCATGAAGTCACAACGAGGTGGACATGACTTAGCGACTGAATAACAGCGATCCTTTCTTGTGTATATACCACATTTTGCTTATCCAGTCATCTGCTGATGGACACCTTTTGGCTACTGAAAATGATAGTGCTATAAACACAAGTGTACAAATACCTGTTCAGATGCTTACTTTTGATTCTTTGCAGTACGTACCCAGGCGTGGAATTGCTGGGTCAGATGGTACTTCTATTTTTAATTTTATGAGGAACCACCCTACTGTTTTCCACAGCAGCTGCACCGTTTTACATTCCCATCAGTTATATTTTACTGATGCCTCAGAACACTATGAATAGGACACCATTAACTCCTTTAGAAAGTTTAGGAAACTGAGACTCAGAGAAGTGAAGCCACCTGCCTGAGGTCACACAGGTAATAATATGTCATCAGTGATCAGTGCCTTAGTCTTCCCGTAGCAGCTCCCAGGGGCTCCAAAGGTGCAGTACAGTGTCTCGAAGCATGAACAGTGAGTCTGGCTTGTAGGGAAGACTTGCCAGTTCTTGTGTGGGTGTCAGTCACTCAGTCAACTCTTTACAACTGTAGCCCACCAGGCCCCTCAGTCCATGGGATTCTCCAGGTAAGAACACCAGAGTGGGTAGCCATTCCCTTCTCCAGGGGATCTTCCTGACTAAGGGATCAAACTCGGGCCTCCTGCATTGCAGGCGGATTCTTTACCATCTGAGCCACCAGGGAAGCCCCAGTTCTTACAGACAGGAGAAAAGGAAGGCCCTAGGCTGGCAGCTGGGAGAGACTTACAATGAAGACCCAAGGGAGTCATAGTCTAATGATGCTGGAGGGCAGAGCTTTGGCCTGGGTACCTGTAGGCTGGGGATGGGGCTGTGACACCTTGGGCTGGCTCCATCCCCAAGGCTGGCTGTTCTTTAAGGAGCTACTTGTCAGAGGGCTGCTGCCCTGCTGCTTCGGTGGAAGAGGCTCCCAGCTCCGGCCAGGACCCTCACACCACTGCGGGTTCCTCTCCTGCCCTTCTCTTTACCTCTCCTTCGAACAAAGCCTATGGACTGGGGTGCAGTTTGGACATAAGGCAGAGTCCACTCAAGAGTCAGCTCCCAAACCTCAGGAGCCTCAGAGTGCAGTAGGAGAGGGTTTGCTGCTTATAGGAGAAGAGCAAACGCAAGTCACCTGCCCGATCAGTTTACCAGCTCATTTTCTCTGGGTGTCTTAGCCTCCCCGCTCCATTATTTAAGCCATTCTGGCATTTACTAAGCAAGAAGGTGTGAATTAACCCTGCGGATCACTCCTCCGAGCGCGGCCGATATTCTTGTGCTTGAAACTGGAGATGGGAAACCTAACGGCAAGCACCCACGCCTCACTGGACTGTCCAAGGGTGTGAGCCTCTCCTCAACATGCGCTAAAATGCTGCACCCAAGTATCGGGTCGCCATAGTGTTCAGGAGGCTCATCTGACCGGCCGTGAGCCCCTGCTGAAGTCCCAGCGTTTCCAGTTTCCCTTTGCAAACTGTCTTTGTGGTTCAGGAAATGGCCCAGGGTGGGAGGCGGGAGGCAGGGGGAACAGGCGCACGCAGCCCGGTGGTTCCGGGACACAGAAGTCACTACGAAGGGCGTGGTGATGGAGTTGGGCAAAGCTGGTTGGCGTCTCATTTCCTTGTTACTGGCTGTGTGACCTCAGCAAGACTTGGTCCCTCTCTGGGCTTCAGTCCCTCATCTGTAGATGAACCAACTTGGCAGCTCCGAGTACAATATCAGCCCCTAGGAAAGAGGCTCCCTGGGTCCCTACAACCTCCCTGCAGAAGTCTCCTCCCCACCTGCTTCCTTCCTTCCTTGCTAGGATCCGGGAAGCTGACCACCCTAGCCCTTCTGTCTTTCCCCAGAAAAAAATTCTTCTAGGCTTTAATGATTTGTGTTGTTTTTTCTCTTCCATCAGTGTGTGTGTGTGTGTGTGTGTCTCCTATAGTGAGTTGATCAAACAAACATGCTCCAGAGCCACTCTGATGAGACATGGTGGGGGCAAGAAGGGGCTGGGGAAGGGGAGGGAAGGTGGCGTGGGGAGCACCATCCGAAACAAGATGCCGTGGAGCTGGCCACCCTGAATCGCCTCCATCTCCTGGGCTGCCATATTCCATTACAGCCCCGCCTCTAGCGTCCTGTCTCCAGAGCTCTCCTCGAGCGTGGCTGTTCCCTGGGTTTCTCTCTTTCCTGCAGACCTCTTTCTTTCCCAGCTTTATCCTTTGGGGGAACGAGCATGCATATTTCCCTCATTGGATGTCATTTCATACATCAGTTATAGATCGTTCTCCTGATTCCCCGGAACCTGGGTTCACATCCCAGCTCTGCCACTGACTGGCTGTGTGACTTTGGTCAAGCTGCTTAACTGTTCTGTGCCTCAGGTTGCACATCTGTTTAACAGACGTAAAAACAACACGGACCTCATAGGATTGTTGGGAATATTACCGGTGCCAACAGAGCTGAGGTGCTTAGGCTGCCATATGCAGGCAACAGACACGCCAAATAAATAAGACTGTTGTTCTTTGCTGCTGTCAGCCTCCACTGAGGAAAGATGTGTGAGGAGTGAGCCCCTGTTTCTAGAAGCAATGCCCTGTTTACTCTTCAAGGTAAACTCAGATCCCAGACTATAGATTTCAGCCATCAATAACATTTCCCAAAAAATGGGGCTGAGGGACTTCCGGGATGGTTCAGCATGTTTCCAGCACAGGGGGTGTGTGTTTGATCCCTGGGTGGGGAACTAGGATCCCCCACTGCACTCATCCAAAAACACAGGCTGGTGCTAAGTTTAGGAAAAATGTAACACATCACCCTCTTTCAGGAAAGAAAGGACAACACCCACAAGAAAAGAATATTATCTCAGAAGATAGAGGCTGCTGCTGCTAAGTCACTTCAGTCGTGTCCGATTCTGTGCGACCCCATAGACGGCAGCTCACCAGGCTCCCCCATCCCTGGGATTCTCCAGGCAAGAACACTGGAGTGGGTTGCCATTTCCTTCTCCAATGCATGAAAGTGAAAAGTGAAAGTGAAGTCGCTCAGTCGTGTGGGACTCTTAGCGACCCCATGGACTGCAGCCTACCAGGCTCCTCTGACCATGGGATTCTACAGGCAAGAGTGCTGGAGTGGGTTGCCATCGCCTTCTCCAGAAGATAGAGGAGTTCTCAGGAAATGACAGGTTGAAAACTTGAAACTAACAGAATCGTCATGGCTACATTGTATCTCTTATTTTCTCTTTCCTTTTTTCTTCTGGGTCACCACCCATCTGCAGATCAGCACTGGGAACTGCTGAACTCAGGGTCATTTCAGCCTCCCACCATCAACTAAGAGGCGGAGGAGAAACTGCAGCCCTGAGCCTTTAAAGGGGACCAGGAACCAGAGCTGTGTGCCTCCCTGCTCCTGCAATCAGATCAGATAAGATCAGTCGCTCAGTCGTGTCCGACTCTGCGACCCCATGAATCGCAGCACACCAGGCCTCCCTGTCCATCACCAACTCCTAGAGGTCACTGAGACTCACATCCATCCCGTCAGTGATGCCATCCAGCCATCTCATCCTCTGTTGTCCCCTTCTCCTTTTGCCCCCAATCCCTCCCAGCATCAGAGTC
The DNA here is from genome assembly GCA_935064755.1 of Tragelaphus eurycerus. Lineage (NCBI taxonomy): Eukaryota > Metazoa > Chordata > Mammalia > Artiodactyla > Bovidae > Tragelaphus > Tragelaphus eurycerus. The sequence goes on along the minus strand of CAKXYN010000075.1, from coordinate 5,549,002 downwards.
TTTTCCAATGAGTCAACATGGTAGCCAAATGCTGGAGAACTCTGTGACAGAGCAGAGAGCTTCTTTCTCAAAGAGCAATTTCAGAACTCAAACACACACCCACACAGGGACTCCGGGTTTCCAGGAGCAGCCAACCAGGATTCCAAGTGCTAGAAGTGTCTGGGAGGAGCCCACTCCCTGCCACCATGGAATACAGACACCTCTGGAGCAGTTCCCTTTGCCACTGCAGAGTCTGCAACAGCTGAAGCTAAGAAATGCTAGGACAAACAGGTCCTGTCAGGACACTGGGCAGTTTCCTAGCCAAGTGACGAATTGCAGGAGACTGGGGAGAATTTAAAACCAGCCCAGCTGCCGCCCAGGAGAGTGACTAATCTCAACACTTAAGGACAAGCTCCAGACCAGCAGTCACTCAGACACAGGGGATGGTTTCACTGCTTGCGCGTGGCACCCCAGTGTCTCACCCTGGGGCTTCTCCTGGAGACATGGATCTGTGCCCATCTCGTGGGAGACAGCCACCTGACCAGCCCCCCGCCCCCAGTGGCATTCATGTTCCTGCCCACCCCCATTCTTTGTATTTATTTACTGGCTGTGCTGAGTCTGGGGTGCTGTACAGGCCTTTCTGTAGTTGTGCCGAGTGGGGGCTACTCTCTAGTTGCGGCGCATGGGCTTCTTGTTGCAGTGGCTTCTGTTGTTGGAGAGCACAGACTTCAAAAGTTGTGGTACATGGGCTTGCTGGCCCCGCAGAATGTGAGATCTTCCCTGAGTAGGGATCGAACCCGTATCCCCGGCACTGGCAGGCAGATACCTAACCACTGTTTCACCAGGGAAGGGCAGCCCCCGCCCCCAACTCTCTTCACTGTATCTTTCCACCTGCCTCATGAAGTCATTTTTGCTTGAGGCAGCTGAAAGGTGCAAGGCTCCTGAATCCCACTGAGGGTTCTCGCAGCTGCTTAGAAGTCTTGGCCAATCCATCATGATTCCCTGGTTTGACCAGTGTTCATCAAAACATCACTTAAAGGTGCTTAATAGAGAAAAATCTTTGAGATGATGCACATCAATCAATGGCCATGAACTTGGGCAAACTCTAGGAGGTGGTGAGGGACAGGGAGGCCTGGTGTCCTACAGTCCATGGGGTTGCGAAGAGTCGTACACAACTTGGCATTAATGCATCAATCTGACCTCTTATTTCTTTCTCCCTCAATGTTTCAAACGCACAGCACATCCTTTCTGTTCAGCATCCTTTCCGGGGGCCAGCCCTTGGAAGGAAATAGCTGGCCTCAAGTCTGCTCTCACTGCCAGTGTGGAGGCCATTAAGGTGATAAAGATGGGCAGAGTGGGCACTTCCTTTCCAGGCAAGAGGAGGATGGTGGGGCCACTGGCATTATAGGGAGTGGCAGAGCTAGAAAGAGCTCTCTGGAGAAAAAAACTGGACAGGGTCTTGGAAGTGAAGCTTTACATCTTTGCTTTGTTATCTAAATTGGCAGAAGGAGCCTTACCAGTGGGTCCCCCTCTTTTACAAACTAGAAAGTTCCTGTCATTCCCATGGCCTGCTCCCCAACATCTGAGATGACAAAAGCTGTGCCCTCAACTGGGCTGTGACCTCCATGTTGGATACACATGTAGAGAAAAGCAAGGGGCTTTCTGAGCAAGTGGAAGGTGTTTAACTGCTTTACAATTGAGTGGACCTTGGGTAGGGAGGGCTTCCCTGGTGGCTGAGATGGTAAGGAATTCATCTGCAATGCAGGAGACCTGGTTTCAATCCTTGGAGTCACGAAGATACCCTGAAATAGGATACAGCAACCCACTCCAATATTCTTGCCTGGAGAATCCCATGGACAGAGGAGCCTGGCAGGCTACAGTCCATGGAGTGTTAAAGAGTCAGACACAACTGAGCAACTAACACACACAGACCTTTGGGAGAAGAAGGGTGGATGCTTATATTTCCCACATGCTTAGCCTGAGACCAGTCAATCATAAAGGAAATCTGTCCTAAATATCCACTGGAAGGACTGATACTGAAGCTGAAGCTCCAGTACTTTGGCCACCTGCGAAGAACTGACTCATTGGAAAAGACCTTGATGCTGGGAAAGACTGAAGGCAGGAGGAGAAGGGGATGACAGAGGATGAGACAGTTGGATGGCATCACCAACTGGGTGGACATGAGTTTGAGCAAGCTCTGGGAGTTGGTGATAGACTAGAAAGCCTGGTGTGCTGTAGTCCATGGGGTGGCAAAGAGTTGGACATGACTGAGTGAGTGACTGAACTGAGGCCCAAGTTTGTTCATTCTGAATATACTTTATGGGCTCTATTTACTAAACCATATACTTATCACCAGGTGGCTCCGTGGTAAAGACTCTGCCTGCCAATGCAGGAGATGTGGGTTTGATCCCTGGGTCAGGATAATTCCCTGGAGGAGGGCATGGCAACCCACTCCAGTATTCTTGCTTGGAGAATTCCACGAACAGAGGAGCCTAGTGGGCTACAGTCTGTGGAGTTGCAAAGAGTTGGACATGACTTAGCAACTAAATGGCAATACTTATCACCAGGGGCCATGGGAAGAGGGGAAAACATAATCATTGAGTCCATCTCCATAGGATACTGGGATGCTAAGGGTATACAGAGGAGGAACAGCTACACCAGACCGTCCAAGGAAGGTCTGGGGTCCCGGAATGCTTTGCAGAGGAGGTGATACTAGCTCTGAGCCTTAAAGGAGGAGTCAGAGGAAGTCAGGATGGATGGGGTGGGGTCAGGAAGAATAGTGTGTGCAAGAAGGTTGTTCCAGAAAGCAGTAAGTGCACGTGCAAAGGCACAGTTGTCTGAAGACATGGTATGTTCCACTGAACTGTGAGCAATACAGAATGGCTGGAGCCCAGGAAGGCCAGATTATGTATTATCTTGTATGCCACACTAAAAGCAATGGGAGCCTTTACAGAATTCCACTCTCTCTGAGAAGTATTTATAATTTGTAATCTACAACATCCCCAATTTGTAAAACCTAAGCAATTTTAAAACCTAGCAACCCTGCTTTACAAGGGGAAAGAGGCCCTGAGTGGCAAATTGGTTTCTAAGAAGTATATCTATTTACAATTTAAATTTGATGCTAGGAACAGTTGGCAACAAGGACTTGGATCAAGTCAGTTAAAAACCAGACTTTCTTTCTGTCCTATTTTATCCTCCAATCATGTTTATACTTGAGCAAAGTACACAAGGAGTGGGGCGAAGACTGGGCTAAAACAACAAAACAAAACATTGCCTCGTCTTGTACAGGTATGTGTGTTTCTTACGGAGTGCCTGGACGGCAACTGTCCAAGGTCATTTCCTTTTGTCCCCACCTGGACTCATCCACCAAAAGGTGCACCTCACTCATCCTTGGCTGATGGCAGTAGTTGCCAGCTCATGGGTTTGATGATCACAGCTGGTTCATTCATTACTTTCCCAGACAGCGTCTGATGTCTGACTGGGGTGCACCAGGACCCTGGCCATGATGTACTAGACGGCATCAGTCCTGACCAATCAGATGTCCGTACTAAGAGGGCAGTGCCCTAGAGGGACCAGTTGTTAAGCATCTGTACTGTCAGCCCTAGTCTGGGAGCCTGGATGCCCAATCACATGGTGTGCAGAAGTGAGGAAGGTACATTTAACTGACATCAGAATCAGAGTTGCAATGGAATGGGAGTTTTCCCTCCTTCAGAAGCTCTAGTTCCAGGCCCCACCCAAGAGTCCGGGATGCTCAAGCCCATGGCCAGTGAACGTGTCTGCTAACCAGGGGCCAGTGCCACACTGAACCTGATCGGACCCGGGGCACTTTTGGGAGACGAGCCCCAAGTCCTTCAGTCTTCATCACTCACCTGCCCTCATTCTAAACTGCTGGCGCAGGGGTGGTTACTACTAAGTCAGACCACATCCTTAGGGAAACTGGACCTTTGGAAAACTCAGGGGAATGAGTTAGGAAGGCCAGTTCTGAGACCTATTCTGGAATGCCACTACAGGGGGCAAAGAATTCAGAGAAAGGGCAGTCTAGGGTGTCAATCAAAACAGGGACTTTGGCTTCTCATAGAATTAGGGTCACTGGCTTTATCATGAACAAGTTATACAGTCTTTCATAGCTTCGATGTCTTCACTGATGACCTAAAGGTAGCCATAGTACCTAGCTAGTTCCAAGAAGTGTGGTGAGGGCTGAATGAACACGCGCTTTATTTATTTATTTTAAAAGTCATTTACTGATTTCATTTTTCAAATTTACTTTTTGATCTTGCCATGCCAAAAATAATCCTGGGGCATGTGAGATCTTAGTTCCCCAACCAGGGATCAAACCTTCACCCCCTACAGTGGAAGCACGGAGTCTTAACCACTGGATGGACAGGGAAGTCCCTGAACTAGTGCTTTAAAGCAGTAAGTATGGTGTCTGGCACTATTTGTGCTCAACAAATAGAAGCTCTTGGGGCCACTTAGTAGGGGACCATTGGGTTTCCACAAGGATGACATGTGTTAACATCTACAAAACCCTTGGAATAGCTCTTGCTTCAAGCACTCAATAAATCAATAAACATTAATGACCAACATCGTCTTCATCTTTGCCATTGCCATGCTTTCTATTGTTATTATTATTATTAGCTACATCCTCTTTGGGGCTTCCCAGGTGGCACTAGTGGTAAAGAACCCACCTGCCAATGCAGGAGACATTAAGAGATGTGGGTTCAATCCTGGGTCAGGAAGATCCCCTGGAGGAGGGCATGGCAACCCACACCAGTATTCTTGCCTGGAGAACTCCATGGACAGAAGAGCCGGTGGGCTACAGTACATGGGGTTGAAAAGAGTCAGACACGACTGAAGTGACTTAGAATGCATGCACATCCTGTTTGTCCAGAGTTCTGTTATTCTTTCATGATTAGAGAACTCACTTGGGGACTGGGGCATGGGGTTATAAGTGAGGAGACCAGCTCAAACGAGCAGGCTTGCTCTGTCCTCAACCAGCCAGGGTGTAATCCTGGGTAAGTGATGCTACTTCTCTGGGTCAAATTTAACGCAATTACAAAAAGAGAGGCAGTTTCTTAGGCGGAGCCCTGCACGCCCTTCTGGTTCCAAGACTGTAAGCTGTTAGCCTTCCCTAAGGATGCTGTGCATGTCTATCACTGGGCCAGACCCCAGGGGGATATTTATCCAACAGATGCTTACTGAATGCCTTCTGTGTGGGCACAACAGCCATGCTCACAACTCTCTCTTGAAGGTTACACTCAAGACTAAAGCTCAGGGGATGATCAGAAAAAGTTTGGCTTATGACTTTGTCCAGTGGACTCTAAAATTTGGGGGTGCTGCATGAGTTGATGGGAACTTTTACCAAAGTTTCACCCAATCTCTGATTGAGAATTTGAATTCACTCTTTGAAATCTTTGCAAAGAACCCATCTTTTTACATTTTATTTTCCCATTCAACCCCAGGGAGGCATTTCCACAAGCAAGTAAGTTAGAAACGGAACTGTGAAAATCATTACTTAGCAAAAGACGTGTCTCTAGGGAAGCAGCCCCTGGAAGAAAGCCGTGCCCTTTGCAACCCCTTAGACGATTCCTTGGGCAGGACAGAACTTCTGAGAACACCACATCAAAAGGCTTAATACTAAAAGGAATCAAGAGCTTAGCAAAAATGTATCTCAGTTTTGTTCCTCTAGGTAACACACATGAAATCGTCTTTCCTCTTTTACTTCTCATTTGTTAATCCTTGGAAAATTTACTCCAAAAGAGATATTTTTTCCCCCTTCCTTCCTAACAGATCACAGGGTCCTACCATTGTCTTCCAGAAACAGTCATCCTTTGACAGAACCCCTATTTTCTCCCAGGGACCAGCACTGGTGGGTGATTTGCAATCTTCCGGAGCACAGGTCAATATAAAGTTGGGGGAGGGCAGGCAGGGTTGGCGCCATAGCCCCACGGTCTGAAGTTCATTCCGGGTCTCCCGGGAAGGCAAGGCATAGGCTGAAGTCGGATGCCTGGCGCCCCTCACTGGCTACTGTGCGAGGGCACTTACTGCACTGAGCCCCCGCTGGCTGTCCAAAGCTGGGGTGCTCCCAAAGACTAAATACATGACTGAGCTCGCAACTTGGCTTGTAAGCTTGGATTCCAGTCCTCTGCTCCATGTTCTTCCTCCCCGAGTCATGGCAAATCCCAGATGAGTGAACCATGTGTGGGGCAGACTGGGGGTGGCACTGGAGGAGGGCTGAGGGAGAAGAAGCCAGGGGTCAGAGTGAGGACAGGGGCACCGGAGCTGGGGGCGGGGCAGGTAGTGCCACAAGAGATAACACATTTGACTTGTTTGACAGTTTTCCCCACAGTGGGACCAAGCAGGAATGAGCCCCTTCCCCAACCCCAGTGAAACAGATGTAAGGAAACACACCCACAGCGGAGGAGCCCTGGCTTTTGAGCATATGACAAATGCCCTTCTTAGCTCCAGTCTTGAAGCTTATTTCCGGATACTCTATTGAAACAACCTAAGGTGGGGAGTGGGTTTACAGGGTATTTGGCAGGAAAGTGCAGCATAATTAAAAGTCGCTGGCCTCTAGAAGAAATTTGGCAAAAGTTTCGTGGACGGAAAAGCGAGCGAGGCCTGACGGCGCCCAGCTTTCAAGTTTTCCTAGCACAATGGGGCAGCTGCTGTTCCCTCCCTCGCGAGTCAAGGTCAGCAGGTAGCCTGGGCCAGGCAGAGCCCACATCTTGGGGAAGAATGGGTGTGTGTGTTAGGTGGGGGAAGCCGAGAAGAAGGCCCTCCCCTCCCCTCCCGTCCTCCGTCACCCCAAGACTTGTCCTGCCCTATTTCCTTTCCGAGCCACAGTTTTGAGACGAACAGCTACCGAAAGGAGCGTTTCTTATCTCCGCGTGGGAGCCTGTCGTGTATTACGTGAACAGTATTTGTGAAAGTTTTCTGAGCTCTTGGAGAAATCGAGGAGGAGGAGGAGGGAGAGGAAGAGAGCGGGGTTCTTTAAGAGCAGTAGAGTTCCCAGAAGAAATTCTGGGGTTGCCAACCCGGGCAGGGGCGGGGAGCGAAGGCGAGAATAGGCAGTAGAGCCCGGCCCAGGTTTCAGTCCTTAGGGCCTTGGCATTCTGGTCCAGGGCTGGCATTTCCCTTCGGAGGAACCTGTCGGCTCCGCCGGCCCTCAACTAGCGCCGAGAGTGAATGAAATACCCAGCGGGACAATAGAGGGGCGCGCGCGGCGCGGGGACCAGCGGGAGGGACCTGCCCGAAGCTAGCCCCCCGGAGGAAGGGACTTTATGCCCACTCTGTGACTTCACTTTCTCTCTGCCCTGGGCCAGGAGGCTTTCCAAAGGGCCTCTCAGAACCCTGGATAGCCCCCTCTCCACATTTGCCCATCGCGCGGTGGAGGTTCTTTGTGGAAAAGGGCTGGCCAGCGTGCGGGCTGCCGCGGGGCGGGGCGCGAGCCTCAGTCTCCCCGAACCACAGCGGGTGCGTCCCGCGCCGCAAGTGCGCACTCCTCGAAGTCCTGTACCAGGACTGGGGCTCGCGGTCCCGCCCTCAGAGAGATTGGGAGAAAAGCGAGGGCTAGACCTTGTGCCTGGGAACCCCTCGTCCCCGCCCCGCTCCAACCCCCAGCCAGGACAAGCGGGGGGTGCGGTACAGACTTTGCCCAAAGGTCTCCGTCTCCGCTACCAGAGCGCACAGGAACCCGGGGGTGCAGGGGGCGCGGCAGAATTAGCTGAACGTCCAAAACCAGGTGAGAGGGTGGGGAAAGGATGTCAGCTAACCCCCAGTGCTGTGCTCCCGGGAAGGCGGGAGGCGCGTGTGCGCATCTGGGTGTCCTGGGGACCCTCGCCTTCCCAGGAGCCCGTGGAGAGCCCCCGCCCTTCGCCCTGGCCCCGGAGATCCCCTCCCCCAGCACAGAGATCCCCGCGCGCCCCCTGCCCACTTTGCTAAGGCGAGAAAGCGGCCGAGCCGGAGACAAAGAAACTCCAACCTCCTCCACTCTCGGCCTCTCCGCCCGCCCCAGACACTCCCCGGCGCCCTCCCTCGACCCCGGCGACGACGCGCGCGGACAGGCCGAGGAAGGGAGGCAGAGTGGGCGAGTCTGCTCCCCTACGCGGGCCAGCTGGAGGCTGCCAGTCCTCCGGCCCGGTCACTTCCCGCGGCAGCCGCGCCCCCGCCTTCCGCTGCACAGACAGTCCCGGGCCCCCGGCACCGCCACACCGGGTCCAAATCATTCCCCACCTCTCCCGCGGAGCGACAGGGGGGGCGCGGCGCGCAAACAAAGCGGGTGCAAGGGTGGATACAGAGTGCAGGGGTGTGGAAGAGATCCCGCCTGGGCTCGGCAAGGGCCCCAGCGCAGCTATTTATTTACCCGATTTCTTCTTCGATCTCCGAGATGTCTGCGAAGATGAGGAAGACCACGAGCAGCGTGAGCGCAGCCAGCATCCAGCTCCGGAACTGCAGCTGCATGGTGGGTTCGCGCCCACCGGGACCCGCGCGGGCCGGCGAGAAGAGCTGGAGCTGGGGGGCGCAGCGGTAGGCGCCCGAGCCTCGGCGCGCAGCCGGGCAGACACGCTGCTCTCGGGGCGACTCCGGGCCAGCGGCGGCGGCAGCAGCAGACAAGGGTTGCTCAGGCGCGGCGAGCCCGCTCGCTCGCTCTCAGCTCGCGTCCGCCCCTCCTCTCCACTCCCCTCCCCTCCCTTCCCCCGCCCCGCGCGGGGCTCCGCGCGCAGTTTGACAGCTTCGCTCCACGCCCCTGCTCTCCTCCTCCCACTCTAGACAACTCCAGTGTCCAGCCTCCGGCCTTTGCTTCTCCCGCCTGCCTTCTTTTCGTTCCCGAGGGCGCTGGAATGTGGCCGGAGCCAGCCACTCCCCGCTTAGGGAGGCTGGGCTCGGAGCACCTCGTGCGTCCGGGTACCAAGCGGAGCCCCAGGGAAGAGCGCGCACCGCTCGGCGTACCCCGCCGCCTGGCAAACGCCCTCCCTCTCTCAATCTTTGTCCAGCGCCCTCGGTTTCTCGCAAAGTTTTCCCAACACAAAGACCAACACCTGGAAACAGCCCCCGGCGCGCGGCGAGGAGCTGGTTTCAGCCAGGCAGATGTTTCAGCAGTTGACGAATTTAGGAGGGGTGGTAGGGGAAGGGGAGGGGAGAAGACATCCGAGACTGGCCAACTTCGGCGGGGAAGCTGATTGCAATTTGTGGGTGAGGTGCTCGCCCCGCCCCCTACCCCACCGAGAGAAATCATCCCTGTCAGGCGGTCCCCTTGGTCTCCACTGACAGACCCAAGGAGACTGGGTCCAGAGAGGGCTCGCTGAGTTGCTTGAGCTATTGGAGCCTTGGCTAGAACCCCGACTCCTACCGGAGTGGCTCCTCTGTCCACAGTGGCAGACCCAGCGCTCACCCTGCCTGGGCCCTCCGGGTGCTAGTTCTGAGCTGGGCTTCATCTTCCCAGCTCTTGCCCTCTTCTGGCAAAAATCAATACCCCCCCGGGGGGATCCTACCTTGATCTAAAGGTCTGCTAGAAAATTTGCCTCCACAAGGGGTAATATCCCCCTCTCCCGCTGAATAGTTTACACTTCCCCAGCCTTAGACCGCTTAACTCAAATTACATTTTGAGTCACTCATTAGCCTGGGGTGGGAAGGGCCCCATTAAGTTTTACAGGAATTAGATAATTACCCAACTTTTCTTCTTCTTGTGCTAATGGTAACAATCCTGAAATCAGAAAACTTCCCAGAAATGATCAGCTGGCTAGGAAAGGGAGGCTACATGCAAGGGCCTCCTTGGAAAGCACTGGAGAATGAATGGGAGGGGCAGCTCGCTCGCCCACACCGAGCGAGGTCCGGGAGAGGCTTGGAGCAGAGGTGACTTCGGAAGAGCCCCGGGGTGGTACGAATTGACCTTTTTGATTTCTCCTCCAAAGCACTGGCTGTGCTGAGTCCTTCTGCCTCCTTGTGTGTAGGAGTTGTATTTGATATCATTTAACCTTGTTTTTTCTGAGATAAATGGTTCGGATATTGGAAGAGGAGCGGACAGAACGGGAGGCAACTGTTATGCTGCTCCATGTTTCAATCACTCCCCCATTCATTCCATCACTTGGCAGTATTTACTGAACAACTACTCTGTGCCAGGCTCTGTGCCAGGGGCTAGAGATGGCCTACAAAGAGGCACATGTTTTCTGCCCCCTAGTGGTTCACAGTTCAGGAGGAAGACAGACCTGCACATTTGTAGTAATGGAGACTACAGAGAGAGGCAGGATCCATCCCTGGGTCGGAAGATCCACTGGAGGAGGGCGTGGAAACCCGTTCCAGTATTCTTACTGGAGAATCCCATGGACGGAGGAGTCTGGCAGGCTACAGTCCATGGGGTCGCAAGGAGTCAGACGTGACTGAAGCAACTTAGCACACATACACAGGGGATGTTAGCTACAATGCAGCTATGGTCTCTTGAATGGCTTACAATTGATCAATGGGATCAGCCCTCTCCCCCCAAAGCAAGAAGAAACTGGCTGGCCTTAACCCCCTGCTTCTCTACAAACTACATTCTTACTGTGCTGAACATCATGGAGAGGTTGCCACTATCCTTAATTCATCCCAGGTCAGGTAAACGTCACTGTTACAAGCATTGCTGCAACAGTCTATTTCCATTATGACCTGTGTTATCATTCCAGCGTCAGATGCTTCCTTTCTTGGACTCACTTGAGGAGTCATTGTAAGTGGCCAGGAGAAGTAGAAACTTGGTGAACAGTTCCATCCCTTATAGCAGGGGTTCCCAGCCTCTGGGATCTAATGCCTGGTGATCTGAGGTGGAACTGATATAATAATAATAGAAATAAAATGCACAATAAATGTTATACACTTGAATCATCCTGAAACCATCACCCCCCACCCCCACTGCCCTGTCCATGGAAAAATTGTCTTCCACAAAACTGGTTCTTGGTGCCAGAAAGGTTGGACACTGCTCTCTTATAGAGAAATCTTGTAACCAGTCCCACAGAGCAACATTCTTCAAGTATATCTGCTGGGAAGTAGCATTAGCTTTGTAACGGGGAAGCTGTCCTTGCACTGAGAGTCATTGAGATGGGATTTTACTCGGAGAGTTGTAGGGAACCGTTGTGATAGTTGATCGTGGGATGCTGTCCCTAAGCACTTAGGTTTGAATCCTCATGAGCCAGCTGCTTTTACAGTGATCTGTGTACATTCCCTGCCCCTTGCCGCTCTCTCTGAAAACTGAGTTTGTTCCTGGGATCTGGAGGAGAAAGAATGATCAGATAGAAGTGTCAAGTCTGCTGATGCTGGGTAAACTGAGTGGGCACACGCTTGACGCTAGCCTCCCTTCTTTCTGAACCCTCTGTTTACACACGTAACTTTTTCCTGCCTTGGTTGTCGGAGAAACTAGAAGGTCCCAAAGTAGTCATTTCTTTAAGCTAAGTCATTGACTGTTTGGGTTAAAATATAGGAGTTTATGGGAGTGGCAGCAGGTCAAAAGTCATTACCAACCAGTAACATTTTAACTCAAATTAATAGTGTCTCTTGGGCTTCCCAGGAGGCCCAGATGTAAAGAATCCACCTGCCAATGCCGGAAATGCAGGAGACAGGGGTTTGATCCCTGGGTGGGGAAGATGCCCTGCAGTAGGAAATGGCAACCCACTCCAGTATTCTTGTCTGGAAAATTCCATGGACAGAGGAGCCTGGTGGCCTACAGTCCATGGGGTCGCAAACTGAGCACTCATGCGTATCAAATCTATTAGCTATTCAGGCACCTCATCATGTCCTCAGAAATATTTAATATGAGGAAAAGAAGAGCAGGAAGCAGAGCCCCAGAGGGGCCAGACAGAGTTATACTCAGTCATGGGACAGCCGCTTCTCATCTTGACACTAGCTAAGGGCTTGGCTCCCCTTTTGGGGACCAGGAGTGGGACCTGGCACCCAGAGCTGAAATTCAGGGAAACCCCAAACTGCAAGTGCCATTTAGGCATTTAACTATCCCCCCCACCCTACCCCCCGCCAAGGTATGTATGTAAACTTTCACCAGAACTGCTTCTCAGGTTCTCAGAAGAATCATCTTGGCAGTCCTTTCACACGGATCCCTACCTTCTACATTTGAAGAATCTGAGGCTCAAAAGAGCGAAACTGCCCACGATGGTTCACCCAGCAGAGAGGAACTTTTAATTCAGTCCGTCTCCCCTGAGACTCAGCAACTTCTGGGATCGGATTGCCAAGGGTCCCTCCAGGACCCCAGGCATTACTAAATGGATTTGTAAGCCTGCATTGCCTTTGATTCTTGCCGTATCCCCTTAGTTCTGGGATGTCAAGATAAAATGAACAAATTTATCTTCACTCCCTGCACACTCTTCATCAGTAGAAACACCATGATCATAAATCTCAATTTTTGCCTTTCTACATGGAAGAATGTAGGCCTTTCAGTCAATCCAAACTTGTTTTTAAAACTCAGTAATATATGATAATTTTCCCATTCAAAACTCTGACCTGCTACCTAACAGCTTTGAACTCTCTGAAAGCAGTTTAGAGTGTTAAGAATCTGCCAAGTGGTAATGAGCTGACTTCTTCGTCATCTCTGAAGCAGAAGCTGTGAACAGCTATACTTGAGGCAGAGTGAGGTAGGGGGTGTGTGTGTGTGTGTGTGTGTGTGTGTGTGTGTGTGTGTAAAGAGCTGGAATATTATAGCGAGAATAGACAATAGACGAGGCAGAGGAATCTGGTGGGCTACAGTCCATGGGTTCACAAAGTGTCGGCCAGGACTGAGTGCACACACACACGCACACACACACACACAACAACAACAACAACAACAACAAGACAAAGTAAAGGGGCACATTTGCATTTCATTTGTAGCTTTTGTAAATGGTAACATTGTACCTTAGTCAAAGTAAGGAAGGAAATGTATCCAGGCAATTGCTCTAACTGTTTCTGGGATTATCAGCAGGAGATCTTGCAAGGGCCTTGGGAACTGCTCCCCAGGGGACGGTTCATTTTTGTTAGGAATTTTCTAACCCTTCAAATGGTATTAAGGGCGGTTTTGTCTTATACGAAAGACTAGAGAACTCATGTATCAAAAATTTTAGCAGCTTTAATATTGGAAGAAAATGAAATGGAACATTTAAGCTTTGGGTGACTGACTTTCAGTGTAGAAATCTGTAACCATTCAACTACTGACAAAATGTTGAAATTAAATTATAAACATTTAGGGGCTAGGAATATAAAAGTTACTTATCATAAACCATCTCTTGCTTAAATTCTTGACAATGTGTTCCTGTAAAGTAAGCAAATGATTTCCTAACTAGATAAAACTAAAAACCGAATCTGAAAAGATACATGCACTCCGGTGTTCCTTACAGGACAGTTCACAACAGCCAAGACATGGCAACAACTGAAATGTCCATCGACAGAGGAATGAGTGAAGAAAATGTGGCGTGTGTGTGCTAAGTCACTTCAGTCGTGCAACCCTATTGACTGTAGCCCACCAGGCTACTCTGTCCATGAGGTGCTCCAGGTAAAAATGGGTTGGGTTACTGTGCCCACCTCCAGGGGATCTTCCTGACTCAGGGATCCAATCCACATCTCTTCCATCTCCTGCATTGGCATGTGGATTCTTTACACTAGCACCAGCTAGGAAACCCAAAGAAGATATGGTACATATGTACAATGGAATATTACCCAACCATAAAAAGGAATGAAATAAGCCTTTTGCAGCAACATGGATGGAGCTAGAGATTGTCATACTTAAAGTGAAGTATGTCAGAGAAAGATAAATATATGATATTTCTCATGTGTGGGGTCTAATTCTGAAAAATGATACAAATGAACCTATTTACAAAACAGAAATAGACTTGCTGATATTGAAAAAAAAAAACTTATGTTTACCAAAGGGAAACATGTGGGAAGAGGACAAATCAGGAGCTTGGGATGAATATACACATTATATATATAATATATGCTACTATATATAATGTATAAGGATCTGCTGTATAGCACAGAGAACTTGACTCAATACTCGGTGATAACCTATATGAGAAAAGAATCTAAAAATGAATGAATACGTGTATAACTGAGTCACTTTGTGGTACACCTGAAACCAAGACTACATTGTAAGTCAACTGTGGCCTGAGTCGGCCACCCCGGCCCTCAATCTGTGTCACTTCTCTTAGCCACTACCCTTTTAAAGAAAAACAACAGAGAAAAAAAGGACTAAAAGAAAATTTTAAAAACTGGCCACATCTGTCTGCGTCTGTCTAAAACTGGCTTCTGCGCCTGTCCAGTTTGTTCTGAATATGGTCACGTGGCCACACCTAGCTGCAAGGGAAGCGTGAAACAAATCTTTATTCTAATTTTTACTAGTGTTCTAGTAAAATTACAATAAAAAAAAAATCAAGGTGGTTTTGAACCAAAGCATGAAGTCAGGTACCAGATGGAGAAGATAAACCAAAATGGATGACTTCACTTTTCTGTACATTTGAAACTAACACAACTTTGTAAATCAAGTATACTTCAATAAAAATGAGTTTAACCAAAAAAAAAAAAAAATCATACAATTAAAAATAAAGGCATCCATGATAACAGTCCTTTGTCAGATACACATGCTAAAAATATTTTCAGAGTCAAAACAAAAGAATGCCCTTTCTCTGTTCTGACCAGCGCTTCAGCAAAATTATCACTGAGGTCACAGAATCAGCTTTCTCTGAGTCAGCTCACTCAACTGTGCTCAGAGTCTGGCGTGACCCTCTCACCCTGACACCCTGGAGTCATCCAAGGAAACTGGCCTGGACTAGTCACCCCCGGCCCTCAGTCTTGTGTCACATCTCTTAGCCTCAGTTTGGATCATGGACCTCCATATTTTCAGAGCTGAAAGAGTGGGTAGAGGCAGTGCTTGGCCATTTATTTACCTAACAAGTATTGCTGCATCACTTACCATGTGTCTGGAACTCTGCCAGAAGACTGGGATGTAGTGGGGATCTGTAGGCACAGTTTCTGATCTTGTGCAGCTTGGAGTCCTGGGTGGAAGGCCATTTACAGATGGAAAACCCTGGGACCCAGAGTCCAGGAGAATTGACTACAGCCCCACTGCTAATTTCAGAACTGGAACAGAATCCAGCCCCCGTCTCCTAGTTGAGTTCAGTGCTGGCTCTCCCACACGTAACCAATTATACATAGTTTATCATGACACTTCAATGAGATTCTAAATTCTTGTGGGCCTCAGATTTTTGTTTCTCATCTGGTTCCATGTTACCCATTGTGGTAGAAACCAACTCAATACCTGTCTCAGCCATGGCCAATCTCAAGCCACAACCATCACCTCACTGAAGGCAAGGTTGAGAAGAGGTGATGTAGTATTTTTATCAGGTAGAGACCACACATGAAATAATCTCAAGAACATAGGAAAAAGGTGGAGAATAAAATTAGGAAGTGGTGTCTTGTGAGTAGGTATTGCTTTTGTTTTTAATATAGTTAATTTATGCAAGTTTAAATACTTTTGGAGCTTCCCTGGTGGCTCAGGCCGTAAAGAATCTGCCTGAAATGTGGGAGACCCAGGTTCAATCCCTGGGTCAGGAAGATCCCCTGGAAAAGACAATGACAACCCACTCCAGTATTCTTGCTTGGAGAATTCCATGGACTGAGGAGCCTGGTGGCCTACAGTCCATGGGGTTGCAAAGACTTGGACACAGCTAAGTGACTTTCACCTTACATACTTCAGCGTTTAATGATGGCCTTGTTTAACAGCCATTTCCAGCTCAATACGGTGACCAGTGACAACAGGAAGTTGCACAGTCACACCCATCTCTGGTGAGCGGGCTGGTGAAACACCAATTCTGACGTGCAGATGAGAGTCTCCAAAGCCATGGCAGCATTCATCGTAATAGCCACCTGCTGAGATCTCCTCACAAAACACTGGTTAAAGGGGAGTGCCCCAGGGCCCCAAGTGGGTTTCTTGTACAGTATCCCATTAGGAGTCCTCTTCTGCTGCTGCTACTGCTGCTGCTAAGTCACTTCAGTCGTGTCCGACTCTGTGTGACCCCGTAGACGGAAGCCCACCAGATCACCCATCCCTGGGATTATCCAGGCAAGAACACTGGAGTGGGTTGCCATTTCCTTCTCCAATGCATGAAAGTGAAAAGTGAAAGTGAAGTCGCTCAGTCGTGTCTGACTCTTTGCGACCCCATGGACTGCAACTCACCAAGCTCCTCCTTCCATGGGATTTTCCAGGCAAGAATACTGGAGTGAGGTGCCATTGCCTTCTCCAAGTCCTCTTCTACTTCTCCTCAAATGTATTCTTTGTGGTTGGACACCTTCTTTTCACAGTACCCGCCCAGGACAGGTTTGATGAAGCAGATTGGGAAAGGTTCAGAAGGATCAAGAGAACAGTGGTTTTGCAAGTATCTGAGTTTGGATGAAGTTTAGCTGCACACAATAGTAAACCCCAAATGCCAATGGCTTTTGCACACAAGCCCTCATCCAGCCTGCCTTCAATGACTGTGTGAAACAAGGGCTTGTCAGAAGCTGCTGACCATGTGTGTGTGGGGGGGCAGCAGAGTGTTTCTGTAGCTGTTTCATATTGTTGCATTTTCTATCTCTTAACAGCTTATTTTCCTACCTTTATTTCATTGTTATCACCCTAGGAGGCAACGCAAATTGTTTGTCTTAAGCAGATATTTTGATTTTAATACTTTGACATCTGAGTCTTTCCTGACCCTGGAGAGACTGCCCTGCCCAAGGTAGTCAGTCCCTAGAGATGGCAAAGGATTTGCCTTTCACGAGCAAGTGGAACAATCCAGGGTCAACACCCCAGCCACCTCTTAATAGTGATCTCATGGTCTGAGCCACTAACCCCTTGTCCTAAGCATCTTAAGGCCAGTACCAGACACCAGGGTCAGCCCCTATGCCCCAGAGCCCATTGAAATGATGCAAACCAGCGAATTCTAAGTCTACTTATCCTCCCTCACCTGTTCCTTTCCATGGAAACCACAACAACGGCTCTTGCCCACATTCTCTTCCTACGCCTTCTGCCTCCCGACTGACCCTGTTGCTTCCCTCGGTGGCCCCACACGGCATGTTGTGCCCCTTCCTCTTGGAACTGTGAGTAACAAACCATGTTTTCAGTGGCCCTCCTGATCTGTCTGGCTCACCACAGCTGAATCATAAATAATAACAACTACATTTAAAAACATGGTTTACGTGGTTTAGAGCAGTGCTCCTCAAAGTATTCTTGGTGCAAGACCAGGGTTTTCATTTCATTTCATTTCAAATTTCTCACTGATTGCAGACCAGTGCATGACCTCCTGGGTAACTAGAGCGCAGTTCACGCCATGACTCACTGTGTGTGTCGGGGGTCCCCAAACCTCTTCATCCAGAGGAGCCCCTGATGTTGCAAATGTGAAAGTGCTACAGACGTTACTAAGTGCTTGTCTTTACTTTTCTGTACTTGTCTCGGCAGGGATCCGTAACAGTCCACACACTGGCACTGGTCCAGGGACCACACTTTGAGTAGTTCTGGTTTAGAGTTGATTTGGAAGTGAATCACTGTTCAGAACTCACCTTTTTGTGTGATCTCTATTCAAGTTTCAGTCTCCTAAATATGAAATGAAGAAAATAGCAATACTTAACTCACGAATTTCAGTGAGAACAAATTAAGATAATGTATCTAACGTACATGGAATCCTAGCCTAAACTGCTCATCCCATATGGACTTTGGTTTATCACTTAGGATAATACAAAAAAAGAAAGACTATATATAACATGTGAGGAGCGGTTATCACTGGATGGTGAAACTTAGGTTGATCTGTATTTTTGTACATACTTTTTTCTGTTTTATAAATTTTCTACAATGATCATACTGCTACTGCTGCTAAGTCGCTTCAGTCGTGTCCGACTCTGTGTGACCCCATAGACGGCAGCCCACCAGGCTCCCCCGTCCCTGGGATTCTCCAGGCAAGAACACTGGAGTGGGTTGCCATTTCCTTCTCCAATGCATGAAAGTGAAAAGTGAAAGTGAAGTCACGCAGTAGTGTCCGACTCCTAGCGACCCCATGGACTGCAGTCTACCAGGCTCCTCCGTCCATGGGATTTTCCAGGCAAGAGTACTGGAGTGGGGGTGCCATTGCCTTCACCCACAATGATCATAAATGACTCTATAATCAAGAAAAATGTCATTAAAATTTGTTGTGCTTATTTTCTCTGCACTGAATTTTTTTTCTGCCAGAGTTTAATATTCTTTCTCAATAACCCAATATAAACACACATATTAAGTAAAGAAATTGGTTTTGCAAACAATTTCCAATCTTTCTTTGATGTTTTGTAAGCATCTACCTAATATTCACGTTGCAATTTCCAGTGAAGGAAAGCACAGCCTACAAAAACTTGCCCCACTAATCCCGGGAGCCCTGGAGACGCTTCTCACTCCTGTCCTCTCACCTGATGTCACTGATCACCCCTTAACCTGGACTTCTCTGTTGATTGTTTTGAGTCACAGCCCAGCCCCAGCTTCTGGAGCAGAGGGGCGATTCAGAGGGAGAGGAGGGGGTGCCACAAATCTTGTAACTCCCAGGGGCCGAGGGGACTGCTTCCCATTGGCCTTGTGCCTGCCTGCATGCTGAGTCACTTCAGTTATGTCTGACTCTTCTTGACCCTATGGACTATTGCCCGCCAAGCTCCTCCGTCCATGGGATTCTCCAGACAAGAATACTGGAGTGGGTTGCCATGCAAACCTGCATCTCTTAGGAGATGCAGGAACAAACCTGCATCTCTTAGGTCTCCTGCATTGGCAGGCAGGTTCCTTACCACTAGTGCCACCTGGGAAGCCCTCTCCCCACAACCATTGCTCAAATTCTGCTGACGATGGTCTGATGCTGGCAACGGTACTGCCGATCTGTTAAAATGAGGGGTGGAGGGCGAAAGAAACGTGAAG
Organism: Tragelaphus eurycerus; assembly: GCA_935064755.1. NCBI lineage: Eukaryota > Metazoa > Chordata > Mammalia > Artiodactyla > Bovidae > Tragelaphus > Tragelaphus eurycerus. The sequence goes on along the minus strand of CAKXYN010000075.1, from coordinate 5,530,116 downwards.
ATCATAAAGGCACCCTTTCTTTTCACATCTTCACAAATAAAGTTCTTGGCCAGGTCTTCAACGCATCCTGTGGCACACTGCTCTCTTTGAGAAGAATCCTCACCTGAAATGCACCTATGTGATGACTACACATTTTGAAATACCTTCTATTTTTTTACTGGGAGGAAATTTATTGATATGAAAAAGAAAGCAGTAATTTAAGTTTCCCCAGACATTTTTTTAAAAGAAATTTATTAAACTCAAATTGTCTCAAACTCTTCCACACTCTAAAAGGGCATTATTACTGCTCAACATTTATACAGTGAATGATTGATTGAGATTATCTCTACCACTAAGTAGACTTGATGTTTTTATGTTACATACATTCTTCATGGCACTTTGGAATCCCACAGCCTAGACTAAAAGTTTACCAAGAGGAAGATAATTTGGACAATTCAGAATGATTATGGAGAGTGGTAGCAGGTTCCTGCCTTTATAGCAACATATTTTTGGTGATAGTTGGTGGCTCAGATGGTAAAGAATCTGTCTGCAATGCAGGAGACCCAGGTGTGAACCCTGGGTTGAAAAGATCTCCTGGAGAAGGCAATGAGAACCCACTCCAGTATTCTTGCCTGGAGAATTCCATGGACAGAGGAGCCTGGTGGGCTACAGTCCATGGGGTTGTAAAGAGTCAGACACAACTGACTGACTAACACACACACACAAGCCCAGCAACAGAACCCCAGTTGTAATCTTAAGCCAGTGGGGGAATATAGTCCATCCTTGGGTTTCTGGAAATTCCCCAAGGTGACTGATGAGAACTGGATCACTCTGCTGACTGAAAGCCATTTCCTAAGCTTTCCTGAGCGGCCCTGGGAGCAGCCCCCAGCCCCCTAACATCACTGAGAGTAGCCTGGGCTCAGCAGCCGCCTCAGCCCAGCACTTCAGTTACCCACACACTGAGTTGGAGAAATACTGTGAGGTCTACCCAATACAGCAGCGCATGGGTCTGGGAGAGATTAAGAAGGCCAAATTCCTCATTCAGTTTTCTTCCAAAAGGAAAAACTGGGATCTCAGATCCAGAAGGGCCTGTTGTGGGTTATTTTATCTCTGGTAGGGTCCATGATGTCCTTGGCCACACTCACTGATTCAGCTGTTTGTGGGGCTCCTGCTTCCTGAGCCTAGGAGGAAGGGAAGGAGAGAGAAAGGAGAGGAAAGGGAGGGAGGGGAGGGAGGGGAAGACGGGAGGAAGGGGAGGAAGGAGAGGGAGGGGAGGAAGGAGAGGGAGGGGAGGAAGGGAAGGGAGGGGAGGAGAAAAGTGAGGGAGGGGAGGAAGAGGAGGGGAGGGAAAGGAGAGGAAGGGAAGGAAGGGGAAAAAGGGGAGGGAGGGGAGAGAGGAGAGGGAGGGGAGGGAGGAGAGGGAGTCCCAAGGCAGTTGGAGAACTCGGGAAGACTTTCTATGCATGTCCTTCCTTTTCACTTTTCCTCTGTGTGCATAATCCCCATTTGGGCATTTGGGATGAGTTTCATAATTCTGGTTTTGTGTTTTTAGATGATTTTTATTGGAGTATAGTTGATTTACGATGTTGTATTAATTTCTGCTATATAGCAGCGACTCAGCTATACGTATGCATATACATATATCCACTCTTCTTCAGATTCCTCTCCCATAGAGGCCATTACAGAGTACTGAGTAGAGTCCTCTGTGCTATTCAGTAGGTCCTTCTTAGGTATCTATTTTATATACAATAGTATGTATCTGTCAAAGCCAATCTTCCAATTTATCCCTTCCTCTCTTCAGTTCAGTTCAGTCACTCAGTCCTGTCTGACTCTTTGCGACCCCATGAACTGCAGCACGCCAGGCTTCCCTGTCCATCACTAACTCCCAGAGTTCACCCAAACTCACGTCCATTGAGTCGGTGATGCCATCTAGCCATCTCATCCTCTGTCATCCCTTTATTCTCCTGCCCCCAATTCCTCCCAGCATCAGAGTCTTTTCCAATGAGTCAACTCTTCGTGTGAGGTGGCCAAAGTACTGGAGTTTCAGCTTTAGCATCATTCCTTCCAAAGAAAACCCAGGACTGACCTCCTTTAAAATGGACTGGTTGGATCTCCTTGCAGTCCAAGGAACTCTCAAGAGTCTTCTCCAACACCACAGTTCAAAAGCATCAATTCTTTGGTGCTCAGTTTTCTTCACAGTCCAACGTTCACATCCATACATGACCACTGGAAAAACCATAGCCTTGACTGGATGGACCTTTGTCTCTGCTTTTGAATATGCTATCTAGGTTGGTCATAACTTTCCTTCCAAGGAGTAAGCGTCTTTTAATTTGATGGCTGCAATCACCATCTGCAGTGATTTTGGAGCCCCCCAAAATAAAGTTTGATGCTGTTTCCACTGTTTCCCCATCTATCTGCCGTGAAGTGATGGGACCAGATGCCATTATCTTCGTTTTCTGAATGTTGAGCTTTAAGCCAACTTTTACACCCTCCTCTTTCACTTTCATCAAGAGGCTTTTTAGTTCCTCTTTACTTTCTGCCATAAGAGTGGTGTCATCTGCATATCTGAAGTTATTGATATTTCTCCTGGCAATCTTGATTCCAGCTTGTGCTTCTTCCAGCCCAGCGTTTCTCATGATGTACTCTGCATATAAGTTAAATAAGCAGGGTGACAATGTACAGCCTTGACGTACTCCTTTTCCTATTTGGAACCAGTCTGTTGTTCCATGTCCAGTTCTAACTGTTGCTTCCTGACCAGCATATAGGTTTCTCAAGAGGCAGGTTAGGTGGTCTGATATTCCCATCTCTTTCAGAATTTTCCACAGTTTATTGTGATCCACAGAGTCAAAGGCTTTGGCATAGACAATAAAGCAGAAATAGATGTTTTTCTGGAACTCTCTTGCTTTATTGATGATCCAGCGGATGTTGGCAATTTGATCTCTGGTTCCTCTGCCTTTTCTAAAACCAGCTTGAACATCAGGAAGTTCACAGTTTTTGCTGAAGCCGGGCTTGGAGAATTTTGAGCATGACTTTACTAGCATGTGAGATGAGTGCAATTGTGTGGTAGTTTGAGCATTCTTTGGCATTGCCTTTCTTTGGGATTGGAATGAAAACTGACCTTTTCCAGTCCTGTGGCCACTGCTGAGTTTTCCAAATTTGCTGGCATATTGAGTGCAGCACTTTCACAGCATCATCTTTCAGGATTTGGAATAGCTCCACTGGAATTCCATCACCTCCACTAGCTTTGTTCATAGTAATGCTTCCAAAGGCGCACTTGACTTCACATTCCAGGATGTCTGGGTCTAGGTCAGTGATCCCACCATCGTGATTATCTGGGTCGTGAAGATCTTTTTTGTACAGTTCTTCTGTGTATTCTTGCCACCTCTTCTTAATATCTTCTGCTTCTGTTAGGTCCATACCATTTCTGTCCTTTATCGAGCCCATCTTTGCATGAAGTGTTCCCTTGGTATCTCTAATTTTCTTGAAGAGATCTCTAGTCTTCCCCATTCTGTTGTTTTCCCCTCTATTTCTTTTCGTTGATCGCTGAGGAAGGCTTTCTTATCTCTCCTTGCTATTCTTTGGAACTCTGCATTCAGATGCTTATATCTTTCCTTTTCTCCTTTGCTTTTCGCTTCTCTTCTTTTCACAGCTATTTGTAAGGCCTCCTCAAACAGCCATTTTGCTTTTTTGCATTTCTTTTCCATGGGGATGGTCTTGATCCCTGTCTCCTGTACAATGTCATGAACCTCATTCCATAGTTCATCAGGCACTCTATCAGATCTGGTCCCTTAAATCTATGTCTCATTTCCATTGTACAATCATAAGGAATTTGATTTAGGTCATACCTGAATGGTCTAGTGGTTTTCCCTACTTTCTTGAATTTAGGTCTGAATTTAGCAATAAGGAGTTCATGATCTGAGCCACAGTCAGCTCCCGGTCTTGTTTTTGTTGACTGTATAGAGCTTCTCCATCTTTGGCTGCAAAGAATATAATCAATCTGATTTCGGTGTTGACCATCTGGTGATGTCCATGTGTAGAGTCTTCTCTTGTGTTTTTAGAAGAGGGTGTTTGCTATGACCAGTGCGTTCTCTTGGCAAAACTCTATTACTCTTTGCCCTGCTTCATTCTGTATTCCAAGGCCAAATTTGCCTGTTACCCCAGGTGTTTCTTGACTTCCTACTTTTGCATTCCAGTCCCCTATAATGAAAAGGACATCTTTTTTGGGTGTTAGTCCTAAAAGGTCTTGTAGGTCTTCATAGAACCGTTCAACTTTAGCTTCTTCAGCATTACTGGTTGGGGCATAGACTTGGATTACTGTGATATTGAATGCTTTGCCTTGGAAATGAACAGAGATCATTCTGTCACTTTTGAGATTGTATCCAAGTACTGCATTTCGGATTCTTTTGTTGACCATGATGGCCACTCCATTTCTTCTGAGGGATTCCTGCCTGCAGTAGTAGATATAATGGTCATCTGAGTTAAATTCACCTATTCCAGTCCATTTTAGTTTGCTGATTCCTAGAATGTCGACGTTCACTCTTGCCATCTCCTGTTTGATCACTTCCAATTTGCCTTGATTCATGGACCTAACATTCCACGTTCCTATGCAATATTGCTCTTTACAGCATCGGACCTTGCTTCTATCACCAGTCACATCCACAACTGGGTATTATTTTTGCATTGGCTCCATCCCTTCATTCTTTCTGGAGTTATTTCTCCACTAATCTCCAGTAGCATATTGGGTACCTACTGACCTGGGGAGTTCCTCTTTCAGTAGCCTATCATTTTGCCTTTTCATACTGTTCATGGGGTTCCTCCCTTAACTCCTTCCTCCCTTCCTCCTTCAGATCAGATCAGATCAGTCGCTCAGTCATGTCCGACTCTTTGCGACCCCATGAACCGCAGCACGCCAGGCCTCCCTGTCCATCACCAGCTCCCGGAGGTCACTCAGACTCGCATCCATCGAGTCAGTGATGCCATCCAGCCATCTCATCCTCTGTCGTCCCCTTCTCCTCCTGCCCTCAATCCCTCCCAGCATCAGAGTCTTCTCCAATGAGTCAACTCTTCGCATGAGGTGGCCAAAATACTGGAGTTTCAGCTTTAGCATCATTCCTTCTAAAGAAATTCCAGGATTGATCTCCTTCAGAATGGACTGGTTGGATCTTCTTGCAGTCCAAGGGACTCTCAAGAGTCTTCTCCAACACCACAGTTCAAAAGCATCAATTCTTCGGTGCTCAGCCTTCTTCACAGTCCAGCTCTCACATCCATACATGACCACAGGAAAGACCATAGCCTTGACTAGGCGAACCTTTGTTGGTAAAGTAATGTCTCTGCTTTTGAATATGCTATCTAGGTTGGTCATAACTTTCCTTCCAAGGAGTAAGCGTCTTTTAATTTCATGGCTGCAGTCACCATCTGCAGTGATCTTGGAGCCCAGAAAAACAAAGTCTGACACTGTTTCCACTGTTTCCCCATCTATTTCCCATGCAGTGATGGGACCAGATGCCATGATCTTCGTTTTCTGAATGTTGAGCTTTAAGCCAACCTTTTCACTCTCCACTTTCACTTTCATCAAGAGGCTTTTTAGCCCCTCTTCACTTTCTGCCATAATGGTGGTGTCATCTGCATATCTGAGGTTATTGATATTTCTCCCGGCAATCTTGATTCCAACTTGTGTTTCTTCCAGTCCAGCATTTCTCATGATGTACTCTGCATATAAGTTAAATAAACATGGTGACAATATACAGCCTTGACGTACTCCTTTTCCTATTTGGAACCAGTCTGTTGTTCCATGACCAGTTCTAACTGTTGCTTCCTGACCTGCATACAGATTTCTTAAGAGGCAGATCAGGTGGTCTGGTATTCCCATCTCTTTCAGAATTTTCCATAGTTTATTGTGATCCACACAGTCAAAGGCTTTGGCATAGTCAATAAAGCAGAAATAGATGTTTTTCTGGAACTCTCTTGCTTTTTCCATGATCCAGCAGATGTTGGCAATTTGATCTCTGGTTCCTCTGCCTTTTCTAAAACCAGCTTGAACGTCAGGAAGTTCATGGTTCACATATTGCTGAAGCCTGGCTTGGAGAATTTTGAGCATTACTTTACTAGTGTGTGAGATGAGTGCAATTGTGCGGTAGTTTGAGCACTCTTTGGCATTGCCTTTCTTTGGGATTGGGATGAAAACTGACCTTTTCCAATCTTGTGGCCACTGCTGAGTTTTCCAAATTTGCTGGCATATTGAGTGTAGCACTTTCACAGCATCATTATTCAGGATTTGGAATAGCTCCACTGGAATTCCATCACCTCCACTAGCTTTGTTTGTAGTGATGCTTTCTAAGGCCCATTTGACTTCACATTCCAAGATGTCTGGCTCTAGGTCAGTGATCACATCATCATGATTATCTGGGTCTTGAAGCTCTTTTTTGTACAGTTCTTCTGTGTATTCTTGCCACCTCTTCTTGATATCTTCTGCTTCTGTTAGATCCACACCATCTCTGTCCTTTATTGTGCCCATCTTTGCATGAAATGTTCCTTTGGTATCTCTGATTTTCTTGAAGAGATCCCTAGTCTTTCCCATTCTGCTGTTTTCCTCTATTTCTTTGCATTGATCACTGAAGAAGGCTTTCTTATCTCTTCTTGCTATTCTTTGGAACTCTGCATTCAGATGTTTATATCTTTCCTTTTCTCCTTTGCTTTTCGCTTCTCTTCTTTTCACAGCTATTTGTAAGGCCTCCCCAGACAGCCATTTTGCTTTTTTGCATTTCTTTTCCATGGGGATGGTCTTGATCCCTGTCTCCTGTACAATGTCACGAACCTCATTCCATAGTTCATCAGGCACTCTATCTATCAGATCTAGGCCCTTAAATCTATTTCTCACTTCCACTGTATAATCATAAGGGATTTGATTTAGGTCATACCTGAATGGTCTAGTGGTTTTCTCTACTTTCTTCAATTTCAGTCTGAATTTGGCAATAAGGAGTTCATGGTCTGAGCCACAGTCAGCTCCTGGTCTTGTTTTTGCTGATTGTATAGAGCTTCTCCATCTTTGGCTGCAAAGAATATAATCGATCTGATTTCGGTGTTGACCATCTGGTGATGTCCATGTATAGAGTCTTCTCTTGTGTTGTTGGAAGAGGGTATTTGCTATGACCAGTGCATTTTCTTGGCAAAACTCTATTAGTCTTTGCCCTGCTTCATTCCGTATTCCAAGGCCAAATTTGCCTGTTACTCCAGGTGTTTCTTGACTTCCTACTTTTGCATTCCAGTCCCCTATAATGAAAAGGACATCTTTTTTGGGTGTTAGTTCTAAAAGGTCTTGTAGGTCTTCATAGAACCTTTCAACTGCAGCTTCTTCGGCGTTACTGGTTGGGGCATAGACTTGGATTACTGTGACATTGAATGGTTTGCCTTGGAAATGAACAGAGATCATTCTATCGTTTTTGAGATTGCATCCAAGTACTGCATTTCGGACTCTTTTGTTGACCATGATGGCCACTCCATTTCTTCTGAGGGATTCCTGCCCACAGTAGTAGATATAATGGTCATCCGAGTTAAATTCACCCATTCCAGTCCATTTTAGTTCGCTAATTCCTAGAATGTCGACATTCACTCTTGCCATCTCTTGTTTGACCACTTCCAATTTGCCTTGATTCATGGACCTGACATTCCAGGTTCCTATGCAATATTGCTCTTTACAGCATCGGACTTTGCTTCTATCACCAGAAACATCCACAGCTGGGTATTCTTTTTGTTTTGGCTCCATCCTTTCATTCTTTCTGGAGTTATTTCTCCACTGATCTCCAGTAGCATATTGGGCCCCTACTGACCTGGGGAGTTTCTCTTTCAGTATCCTATCATTTTGTCTTTTCATACTGTTCATGGGGTTCTCAAGGCAAGAATACTGAAGTGGTTTGCCATTCCCTTCTCCAGCGGACCACACCCTGTCATATCTCTCCATCATGACCCGCCCATCCCAAGTTGCCCCTCGGGCATGGCTTAATCTCATTGAGTTAGACAAGGGTGTGGTCCTTGTGTGATTAGACTGACTAGTTATCTGTGAGAATGGTTTTAGTGTATTTGCCCTCTGATGCCCTCTTTCAAGACCTACTGTCTTACTCCTACATCTGTGACTCTCTGTCTTATTTTGTAGTTTGTAAGACACGAGTGAGTTCCTCTGGCCTTTTATAGCAGCCCTCCCACCGCCACATTCCCAGCACTGTCACCCTGCTTTTCTACCTGAATTGGTAACTTCTTGGCTCCTATGTCTTTTATAAGCCTTTCCCCCTGTAGTCCAGCTCCAGGCCCAGCCAAGGGAATGGCATTCCCCTCCCTTCCCCCTTACCTTCTGTTTGGCAGGTACTGGGAGGGGCAGAGAGCCTTCTTCCAGAATGAGTGCCCCAGGCTTAGACCACAGCTGGCCTCCAGCAGAGGTGTGCCGACAGAGGCAGAAAACAAAAGCAAAGCTGCCTTCATTTCAAGCTCCATTAGGGGCTTGTGTTGGGCGAGAAAATCAATGGGATAGATGAGGCTGGTGGCTAAAGATCTTCTTTTCCTCCATTTCTAGAATGGCACTGACCACAAATAACTGTGAAGCAGAAATCACTAAGCAGCACCTATATTTTAAAATAGAGAAATTTAAAAATCACACCAACAAACATTTTCAGTTATTTCCAAAGCACAGCTAAAGGGGAAAAAAAGATAAATGTTAAAAAGCTTACTGCCACTTGGTTCTTTTTTCTTTCACTTGGCAAAATATCAGCCAGGACCCAGGGCGACGGTACTGAGCTAGCCATTGTGAGAGGCAGATGCTTTGTATGAAGCAGGAATTTTCGTTCTGAGGTCGCTGCAGCTGTTTGAAAGGATAAACTCTGAAGTGTCAATAATATTGATGATTCATCATAATTTGCTACATAATAGAAAACCATTTACAGTTTTGCTTTCAGAAGCCTATAAAGAGAGGACTTCCATAGAGAGTGGTTAACCACTCCAAAGTCACCCTCATTCACTAACAAAATACAGTATAAAAGGTGTTATCAAAGATGTGGATAAGAATATAGTTTTGATGTTTGTAAACTAGTCCCTACAGAATCAATCCTTACTCTGCATTCATACAACTCGTGAATTTATGACCATTCCACAAAAGGAGGAATTTTTTTCTATCAGTCATTTGATTTCTTTCATGCAATGGTCCTTAAAGCTTTGTTTCCATTCATTTGATGAGCTGCCCCTGCCGCTGGGCTGCTTTTGTTGTCCTGCTGTAATAGCAGAGGGGAACCACCAGGTGGCACTGTGCAAGATGGTTCCGTTCAGTTCAGTCGCTCAGTCGTGTCCGATTCTTTGCGACTCCATGAACCACAGCATGCCAGGCCTCCCTGTCCATCACCAAATCCCAGAGTTTACTCAAACTCATGTCCATTGAGTCGGTGATGCCATCCAACCATCTCATCCTCTGTCGTCTCCTTCTCCTGCCTTCAATCTTTCCCAGCATCAGAGTCTTTTCCAATGAGTAAGTTCTTCACATCAGGTGGCCAAAGTATTGGAGTTTCAGCTTCAACATCAGTCCTTCCAATGAATGAATATTCAGGACTGATTTCCTCTAGGATGGATTGGTTGGATCTCCTTGCAGTCCAGGGGACTCTCAAGAGTCTTCTCCAACACCACAGCTCAAAAGCATCAATTCTTCAAGATTGAAGAACGTGCAAGATTGCAGGGGGTGGTGCCCAAAATGAAGTGGCATCTCTGAGCTGAGGCAGTACCAGGGCCAGGGAGAGTCAAAAGGGAAATTGGGAGAATGGGAATATAGGAATATAGTGAGGAGGAGACAATGGCCTAAACGAGCAAGAATCCTACATCTTGCTCATTGAGCTGTCTCAGTAGCTAGTTTCAGTCACAACGTTAACTGCAGGACTTCCCTGGTGGTCCAGTGGTTGAGAATCCACCTGCCAAAGCAGAGGACACAGGTTCAATCCCTGGTCAGGGAACTAGGATCCCACATGCCCTGGGGCAACTAAGCTCCTATGCCACAACTACTGAGCCCCAGCACCCAGAGCCTGTGCTCCACAGCAAGAGAAGCCACCACAATGAGAAGCCTGTGCAAAGCAAGGAAGAGTAGCCCACCCACCCCTTCCTCCCCCATTTGCCACACTCAGAGAAAGCCTCCTGGTAGCAACAAAGACCCAGTGCAGCCAACAAACAAATGAAACAATGTAACTGAAATTGAGATGAAAAAGTAGATACAGTAGTACCTCTGGAAATCAGTATTCCAAGGCAAACAGACCAAGGGGAGAGGGACAGGGATCATCAAAAACTGGTTGGAAAATCCCAAGTTATTTCTTCAGAGGAGTCCTTTTCTTAATGCCCCTTCTAGGTCTGGTGAAGAAATTAAATTTGAGCAGTTCTTCAAAGAATCAAATAACACAAAAATCAGTAATAGAATGACACCTTACACACTCAGTGAAAATCAATACTCAGTCAGCATCTGACTCTCTCCCTGACCTGGGCACAGCCACAGGAAGACATGCCTTGTCTAGCTTTTTAAATAAAAAAAACCCCAAATAGGGAATGTCCCCACATCCCCCAGATACCCTGACAATACAATTAGACATGAAATCAGAGGCTTTGTCTTGACAACTCTTCCCCTCCCCAAAGAAAAGGAGGGGAAATAGCAAACCGAATTCCTTGACGAAGGAGGAAAAGGTACCTATTCCTACAGTATTCCTGTTCTCACAGTTCACACACCTGCCATTGGTCCCTTGTAAAACCTTCCCCTTATGTACCCAGCTGTGTGCCCAGCGCTCTGCTTTTCAAGAAATGGAAAGCAGAACTTTTCTCTCAGAGTCTTTGCAGAAGGTTCCTGATTCAATTAGGGGGTGATGCTTGTCACATGTTGCACAGATATAGCTGCGCCCAACCCCTCATTAACTTAATGGATTCCTACAGTCAGTCCTCCAGGGATGTGGAGTGAAGCTGCTGAGATTCACGGCAAGTGTGGGTGTATTTATAAATGTATCTGCCATCACTCCCAGGTTCTGAAAGTGAGAGAGCTCCATGCCTGTAGCAGGTACGGAGGAAGGGAGTGCAGAAAAGCAGTCACTGTTTGTTCATTCACTTATGTTTTTATATGACACCTACTTTTGCTTCCCAAGAAGAGAATGCTTATTAATTTTCAAGTCCTTTGTCCATCTTGGAGTTCCTGCCAGCCCATTTCATCTGACATTTTTGGAGTAAAGACTGTAGGGCCAGCTGTATGAGGCAGTTGGCTTTGCTTAGGGAATGCTTCTTTTCATGTTCAGAGGCAATAATTATTTTTCAACAAGTATCTTTCAAGTATAAACCATGGATCATAAACTCACAGCCCATGTTTAATCTGAGTCACAGAAATATTTTCTTGGGCCAGAAAAGTGTTTAAAGTCTAAAGGCCCTTAGTGGGCCACAGACTTTTCAGCTCTCAATAAGCTCTACCAGTGCCTGCTGTTGTTGTTTTAAGTAATTAATTTTTTATTGAAGGATAGTTGCTTTACAGAACTTTGCTGTTTACTGTCAAACCTCAACATGCCTGTTGTTTTAACATCTAGTCGGATTCACCCACATATGATCTGTGCCTGACTCCATGGTCATCTAAGAACTGGAGCCACGTGAAACTCAGATCGTTGTTTGGAAAATGTGTGCAGTTTATTGAGGAGGGGTCAGTACCTTCTCACATAACAGATACTAAATACAGGGAATTAATTCCATATACTGTTCACAGGAGGGTAATTTGGAGCAGCTTCTGTGGAGGGCAATTTAGTGTCATAATGGAAGTCAGGTTAGCAGAGGTCCCCCACCTTTTTGGCGCCAGGGACTGATTTTGTGAAAGACAGGTTTTCTAAGAAGGGGATGATTTCAGGATGATTCAAGTGCATCGCATTTGTTGGGCACTTTATTTCTATTATTATTATGTCAGCTCCACCTCAGATCATCAGGTGGTAGATCCCAGAGACTAGGGACCCCTGTATTATGGGAGATCTGTTCTCTAGGGTGAGCTGATGGTCCATGAGAACGAAAGTTTGCAGGCCCACCAGGAGGAGCAGGACTTTCGCACAGCCATATGACTTACAGAGAGAAATCAACGCCTTTTGTTAACTGAAGTCCATTGAATGGAGATTAATTAAAAACACTTCATAATATAACAAAGATAGCATTCTTAACATGTTTGGGGGCTGCAAATCACTTAGATGTGACACTGACAACCTTTCATATTTTATTCTGATGAAAAATGTGAGATTTTGACACTGTTATTGAATAAACAGAAGGGAGACTTAACAGTTTACAGTGTACTTGGCTGATTTCATATACTTATGACAGAACCATTATGTCTCTGAGGTATGGTCTCTATTTATGATGGGGGTGTGACTTGGGGTGACTTTAATTCACTTAATTCTCCTCCTCTTTGTTGCGATTTGGGTGTTCTCGGGGGGCAGGCACTAAAACAGAGCTTAGGTTACAAGGTATTTGTTTGGGCTGCCGTCTATGGGGTCGCACAGAGTCGGACATGACTGATGTGACTTAGCAGCAGCAGCAGCAGCGACACCCATGAAGGGAGAGAGAGGAGAGGGACTGTGTAGAAAGAGACAGTAAACAACTGTGCAGGTCTGATAAAGACTCATCCACCCAGAGGGGAACTTTGCAGCCAGTATTTTCTATCAGATGTGTCTTGCATGGGGTCAGAATGGTTGTGCTAAGAACTGGAGCCATGTAAAACTCAGATGGTCGTTTGGAAAAGAACCCAGAATGTGTGCAATGTATTGTATCTCACTTAACAGATACTAAACACAGGGAATTAATTCCATATACTGTTCACAGGAGGGTAACGTGGAGCAGCTTCTGTGGAGGGCTACATCTGTAGCCCTGTTGTCCAGCCACTGAACGAAGGCTGCTCCAAGAAGGCTGTGACCTCTGACTTTCCCCGCAGATTTGGAAGAGCCGGCAGGGAGAGACAGCCTGCAGACCGCACCTCCCACCCCGGACAGCACACCCTCCTTCCTGGCCTCTGGAGCAGCTCATCCTGCGTGGACCGCAGCGGAGAATACGGAAGGAAAGCAAGGCTGGGCTGAGGGGGGTTGCTATGGGGACCTCCTCCAAAACTTGGCCAACCATACAGGGAACGCTTGCCCATCAGAGTTACCCCCACTGGGTGGAAAAGGCCAGATTTATCTTCCCCACAGTGGGCAGTCGGATGTGTTAGCCTAGGAAGGGCAGGCCGTCGGGCGAGGTTACCCTGCAGCTGAGGCCGACCCTGCGGTGCTGACAGCCGGGAGCTGTCCACATGCAGCACCGCGGGAGCAGGACTTTCTTCCACAGCTGTCGGGGCGAGCGTCTGTGCCCGCAGTCGGCTATACGCGCCACTCAGAGCCGCTTCTTCATTCGCATTCTCCAGCAGCTTCCCCAAGATGCCCGGGAGCTCCTCCCTTCCTGGGAGAAACTTAGGAGAGCAAGAGGAGAAGCAACTAACAGCAGCTGGTCTTGGGTCCCCACCTGGAGCTCCGTATTCTCTGCACCACCACCCCATCTAGATTCCTCTCACTGTCTGCTAACACTCCTGCTGGTCTCAGGGGCTCACCTGCTCAAATACCCAGGGATGCTGCATTTATTCATTTACCTTCACAGTTGGCCGGGCAGGACCAAAAGACAGACTTGGAGCTCTGCCTTCTAGGTTTCAGGGACAATTACCGCTGTCTAGATCAAGACTCCTCACTTCCCCTGTTGGTCCCTGGACCTAAAGAGTTCGACAAGACTGGATAGCAGCCATAGCTTCTAATTCAATGGGACTCTTGCTTTGGTTCTGGCAATAGTGTACCCCCCATTGGGAAACAGGACCCGTAGCTCTGGAAAATTCAGCTTTGGAGAGATGAGAAGCACAATGTTCTTCCCTGGGACACTGGAAGGGATGTTAAATATGGACTTTCCTGTTTCTACCTCTTGTCTCCTAGACCCATGCAGTACTCCTACTGTGCAGACAATACTGTACAAAGGTCTTTAACTCAGTGGGGTCACTGTATCCTGGAGTGTGGCACCGATCCTCGTGCAGTATTGCATCCAAGTTGGTGCTTCAACAGAGCCTTCAGAAAGCTCTTCCATTACTCTATGAGGCTGGTAGCTTCTGGGTGGCTTCATAAGTGATATGTCCAAGTGGTTCCATGTGGGCCAACTTCTATATCTCCTTTGCTGCAGAATGTTTTTCCTATGATGGCTTTCCTGGTGGTTCAGATGGTAAAGAATCTGCCTGCAATGCAAGAGACATGAGTTTGATCCCTGGATTGGGAAGACCCCTTGGAGAAGGAAATGACATCCCACCCCAGTATTCTTGCCTTGGAAATCCCATGGACAGGGGAGGCTGGTGGGCTACAGTCCACGGGGTTGCAAAGAGTTGGACATGACTTAGTGACAATAACGATGGCTCATGTGTTCCCTGTGATAACAATGTTCTGTAAGGTCCATGTTGGTGGGACATATTAAGTTGGTGGGACTCAAACATATTAGGTCCTTGGATACACTGAGGCCATAGCTTCAATTATGGGTAGGAAAGGCAAACCCATAACTGGAATATTTCTATTCTTCTTACAAGGAATTTCTAGCTTTCAGGATGGAAGGATTGAGCTGCCAGTTGTAGTTCTGAGGTATGTTGTTATATCAGCACTCAGCGTGGTCTCTGGGGCTGGCAGATGAACATTGCTACCCCATGGACTAGACTCCTCTGTCCATGGGATTCTCCAGGCAAGACTACTAGATTGGGTTGCCATTTCCTTCTCCAAGGGATCTTCCTGACCCAGGGATCAAACCTGGGTCTCCTGCATTGCAGGCAAATTCTTTACTGTTTGAAACATCAGGGAAGCCAATCTAAACCTCATCACCTCCCAAAGGCCCCTTCTCCTAATATCATCACCTTGAGGGTGGGCACTTCAATGTATGGAATTTTGGGGGACATAAATATTCAGCCCCGACCCATCTGTAAACCAAGCTTGGGTTTTTCCTCCAGCTGGTCATACTGGCTCCTGTACAGGATGAGCTGAGAGTGAATTCATGAGGATCTAGGCTATCTGTTCATGCAGCCTGCTTACATTCTCTGGGCCAAATGCTGTTCAGTCTCATCCCACTCATTTTTGTTGGGCTGCTGCTGGGCCAGCCCAACTTGAGGGCATGATGACAGGCTAAGACCATCATCGAACATTCTGGATTCATTCTGGTCACTTGGTGTTCCTTGGTGCTCCATCTCTACCAGAGGCTGTTTTCTATAGGTCTATTATTCTCCACTGCAGATGCTGTGGCCTTGTAGTGATTAACCTGTTCTTTACCATTTGCTTCACACAGCATCTTTGCCCACCACCAGCATCAAGTCAATAATATAGGTTCTGCTGGGTCATACAGAGCAAGAGACAAGGCTGCTTGCTCTGCACCCTAGACTTGTTGCAAACTCCTTCGTGGCTCTGTCTCTACTCAAGATACACAGTACTTCATTTCATCCAGTCTATGAGCTAGAATACTACTGCAAAGTATGGAACATGATGCTTCTAGAACTTGACAAAATCTACCAGTGTTTTGTCAAGCTCTGGGCTTCCTTCCTTCCTTCTCCATGGTGGGAGGTATAAGATGCAGTTGTTTATCTTTTGCTTGGGAGGAGATGTCTTGGCATGCCCCTGACCGCTGTACCCCTAACGTGAATGTGAACGTGAAGTCGCTCAGTCGTGTCCGACTCTTTGGGACCCCATGGACTGTAGCCTACCAGGCTCCTCTGTCCATGGGATTTTCCAGGCAATAGTACTGGAGTGGATTGCCATTTCCTTCTCCAAGGAATCTTCCCAACCCAGGGATCGAACCTGGGTCTTCCGCATCGTAGACAGACGCTTTACCGTCTGAGCCACCAGGGAATGGCAAACTCTGATTTTTCCGTTCACCCTCAGGAGCATACATGTCATACCAAAACATCTGCTGTGCTAGCCAATTCTTTATCTAACCCAACTTATCACAATATCATCAATGCCAAGGGAAGATTGAATGTGCTGGTCTGTGGGATGTTCTCTTTTGTGTATGAGGGGGTAGGTTCATACATCCCTGAGACGAAGCTGTGAATGCATATTGTTACCTGTTCCATGTGAGTGCAAACTGTTTTAGATCCTCTTTTCTGGTAGGAGTATAAAGGAATTCATTTATCAAATCAATGGCCACATATCATGTGCCTGAGGCCACATTAATTTCCACTAACAAAAATCAATGCATCTGGCCTGACAGCTGCAACTGGGGCTACTGCTTGGTTGAGTTTGTGGTGGTTTATTGCCGTGCTTCAGGATCTATCTGGTTTCTTCCAGGGACCAGACTGCGTCATTTATGGAGACCGCATACTCTGACATCTTTAGATCAGGAGTCAGCAAACCTTTTCTGCAAAAGGCCAAATAGTAAATATTTTAGGCTTTGTGGCCATACAGTCTCTGTTATAACTACTCAACTATGCTGCTGTAGTACAAAGACAGCCATAGACAATATGTAAACAAATGAGGGGCTGTATTTCAATAAAACTTTAAACTGGTGGGCCAGATTTGGCATGTGGGCTGTAATTTACCAACTCCTCCTTTAGGTCTTTGAGAGTAGCAGTGATTCCTGCCATCCTTTTCAGGATGTTTTTGATTTGTTCTCTTGTTTAGCTGAGGGAGGGTGTGTCAGGCCAAGCAACCAGACAATTATTAAGGTTTGTGTTCTGCACTTCCATACATTTGATTGGTAAGAGGACAATGGGGCAAAATGTATTTAGACAGCCAATTTATAAGTCACAGCACAAAATGTTTGCATGGATTCTTGCTGTCCCCCAAGCTCCGTGGGGTAATGGGGAGTGTACTTAATGGATGCTACACACACATGTCTATGTCACAGGCAATGAACACTGAGCTTCATTTCAGTTCAGTTGCTCAGTCATGTCTGACTCTTTGCGACCTCATGAATCGCAGCACACCAGGCCTCCCTGTCCATCACCAACCCCCGGAGTTCACTCAAACTCACGTCCATCGAGTCGGTGATGCCATCCAGCCATCTCATCCTCTGTCGTCCCCTTCTCCTCCTGCCCCCAATTCCTCCCAGCATCAGAGTCTTTTCCAATGAGTCAACTCTTCGCATGAGGTGGCCAAAGTACTGGAGTTTCAGCTTTAGCATCATTCCTTCCAAAGAACACACAGGACTGATCTTTAAAATGGACTGGTTGGATCTCCTCGCAGTCCAAGGGACTCTCAAGAGTCTTCTCCAACACCATAGTTCAAAAGCATCAATTCTTCGGTGCTCAGCTTTCTTCACAGTCCAACTCTCACATCCATACATGACTGATCACTCACCTAGAGCCAGACATCCTGGAATGTGAAGTCAAGTGGGCCTTAGAAAGCTCACTACCAACAAAGCTAGTGGAGGTGATGGAATTCCAGTTGAGCTATTTCAAATCCTGAAAGATGATGCTGTGAAAGTGCTGCACTCAATAGGCCAGCAAATTTGGAAAACTCAACAGTGGCCACAGGACTAGAAAAGGTCAGTTTTCATTCCAATCCCAAAGAAAGGCAATGCCAAAGAATGCTCAAACACTGAGCTTAAGAGACCCTAAATCCTATATGAGGCTGCTGGCTAACACATCCATCTTCCTCTTCAGAGAAAGATTAACCTTTTTATTCTAGAAGGTAATAAAATCTTCTGGGAGGAGAGAGATTTTATCATCCTGAAATATGACTGAGGGTCTCTATCTAGGAGACATATTTTCTAGTTACTAAGATTGTCTGATATAGAAACAGTCTTGCAGGGTGCTCAGCTCAAAAGAGGAGCAGAAATGCCACAATTATGGAGAATCACCTCCAAACAAGGATACAGTTCTATGGCTTCCCCTTGGCCTTCCCCACTATGATAGTTCCCACTCCACTGGTCAAGATTCCTATATGCAGGTTGCACCAACTACCAAATACATTAATCCCAAATATACATTTGGAGCTCCAGAAGTGACCACGAAGTGGGTCCATGGATGCAGTGGATCCAATGTAAGCCAGATCTTGGTCAGGACTCCACTTATTACATGCCCCGTTGTCCCCTCTGGGCTTCCCTGGTGGCTCAGATGGTAAAGAATCTGCCTGCAATTCAGGAGACCCAGGCTTGAACCCTGAGTCAGGAAGATCCCCTGGACACGGGAATGGCTACCCACTCTGGTATTCTTGCCTGGAGAATTCCTTGGACAGAGGAGCCTGGTGGGCTACAGTCCATGTGGTCTCAAAGAGTAGGACACGACTGAGCTACTAACACATGTACCCTCCACTCTAACAGAGAGGGAAGGGCAATGATGCTTCAGGTTTCTGAGATCAGTGTTGGCTCAGATTTGTGTCTAAGAGTCATCCAAATGTTTAACTATCCCCCTTCCCTTGGTGTATAGCTACCCAAGTAAATGGCTGTAGGTCCCTTTGAGAAAGGACTATGGGAGTCATCACTGTGTGTATTTGCTATGGTGGTGTTGGCTCCTTCCTCCTGAAGGAGGAGGCAAACCACCTCTTCAGTTGATTTGTCTGAGTCTGAAAACTGGCTCAAACCAAGCATACAGGTAAGAGGCTGTGCTGTTTTATTGGGGTGACTGCCTTCAGCCTCCTGCTCATCTGTCCTTGCTTTCCTCTGGTGGTGCACGCCTGAAGTTACCATTGTTGGATGCCCATTTATCTCACCTCTAGTGACATTCCGTTCTGTTGTCTGCATAACAGGAATTTTCTGTGAGTCTAGCCCCCTTAAATGCCATTCCTATCACAATAGTCCTGTCATTGTCACAATAGCTCTGTCATCATCATGATAGCTGTGTCTACCTGGTTTTATTTCCCAGGGCCCCCTTATCCCCACTGCCCTCAGCTGTGCCTAGCTCTGCATCAGCCGCCACCAGCCCTGGCTTACAGAAGAGAGCCACTCTCTGAACTTGTTAGTGATGCTGGTGCTCTCCAACCACTAAAATTAGAAGATGGTATCTTTTCTGAGACTTCCTGGAAACACGGGTTGAAACTTCTGGCTTTACATCTTCTCTGTGACTTTTAATCCCTTTCTCCAGCATCCATGTCCACCTCACTGGTAAAATGTAATTCCTCATTTTATTCCCCTACAGTGTTCATGTATTATTTTTCTAACTAGATTAATAAAAAAGAAAATAAGACATTTATTTTTTATTTCAAGATGAGATTCAGTTTACATCAACTTTTCCTAGTTTATTTGTTTTGACCAATTTGATTATAATTTCTAGGGTGTAACGTATAATTTCTAGGGTGTAATGTAGCATATACAATCATGATTCCAAACATCTACTTAGAAAGGGGTAAATTCAGTAGATCAGTTGATCAGCAGATAATTTTAACACCTTCGTGGAACCCACCACTGGCGCATGGACTCTCTTGGGTTGACTACATAAAGGGCATTTGGCGTCCACACAGAATGAATTCAGATTTCACAGCCACGGGATGGCCCAGGCCTTGGGAAGTAATACCATCGAATGTCCTTGGGAAGATGGTGAGTGACAGGTGGATTGTAACCTCAAGCCAGTCTGGCTTTAACTTTTCCATGTAAACTCATTTTGGGACTTCTTTTTATCTGAGTCTGGCTTAGATTCATGTGGCCATTAGAGTCAATCCATTTGCACAAATACTGATTTATTAACCTGAAACAATCAAAGGGAGGGAGTGTCTATCTTTCTTCTCCTCGTTATCTCTTTGAAGGTTCTCTGTCTGTGAAAGTGCTTGTGGGAGTGAATTAGTAGAAGTCCTTTGCTTTTGAAGATCCGAAGACCTGCCTGGGGCCTCATCCCTGCTTCTGTCTAATAAGATTTCTTTTCTAATGAGAAAAGTTACCTCCTGACAAGAGGCTTTGAGGAGTAAGTAGGGAATTTAGTTTCTTTCCAGTAACTATGAGAAAACAAACCCAGAGGAAAAAACCTGAGAAATTGGAGGATCTGTCTGGGTGAGGGAAGATAACACAGGATTTAGTGACAGTCAGTGTCAGAGGTCAAGGTTTAAATACCACTCATCTGTCTGAGACTTTGGTCAAATCATATAAACCCTCTGAAAATTCAGTTTCTTCCTATAAATAATCAAGAACCTGGTGGTGGCCCATTTCTCTGTCCCTTTTCACAGCAAATGTCCCTGAGAGGGCTGTCAGTTCTCCGTATCCGTTACTTTTATGCTTTCTCTCTCTTCATCCAATTCCCCAAAATGCTCTGCCCCACCGTTCTGCTAAAGTGACTCTCCGCATCCTCACCGAGGGCCTCCAGTTTTGGACGGCTCATCAGCATCTCCAACAGATTCTTATTTTACCCCACCTTGCTGAGGACCCCCACACCTGCCTCCCTTTTGCGCTTTGCTCCCATCACAGGGGCTGGGATCTGGCAGCTCCATCTCCCCAGATCCCCGATAATGGGTTTCCAGTTTAGATTCCACCAACAGGAAGCCTTTGGATGAGATTTGGAGGAAAGAGGAGAAGCAGAAACCAAACAATTGCTCTTCATGGATTTTAGCAAATGAAAGGTCTTTGCAGTGGCCTCCAGGATTTTCCTATGAATCATCTACTTCTGAAGTTAAAACTCTTGCAAGAGGTTTCCTGAACTTCCACAGCTTCCTGGCTGTCTGTAAGCTGGAGGTAAACCAAGCTACCAGGGACACCAACCTTTCCAGATCTGTGTTCCTTCTCCCTTTTCAGGGTTTTGTAAGTACCAACCACCTTAAATCCTTTCCTGCTTAATACCTTAAATTCTTTCACTTTTGGTATGTTCTCCGAATCACCAGCCCTTACACACTAACATGCATCAGAAATACCTGGAAATCTTGTTAAAATAGACTTGTGGGTCCAGCACAGAGTTTTTGTTTTTTAATTAAGATTTAAAAAAAAATTATTGGAGTATGATTGCTTTATAATGTTGTCTTAGTTTCTGCTATACAGCAGAGTGAATCAGCTACATGTATACATTTATCCCTTCCTCTTGAGCCTCCTCCCATCCCCTGTCTCCTCTCTAGGTCATCACAGGGTGCGGAGTTGAGCTCCCTGTGACATACAGCAGCTTCCCACTAGCTAGCTATTTGGTCTTTCTGATTCAGTAGGTCGGGGGTGAGAGTGAGATGATGCTCATACTGCCAGTCTGCGGCCCACTTGACCTTTGACCTTTGAACCACTGAACTTTGCTATCTGAGTTAATGGTACCACGATCTGTACTATTGCTTAGGCCAAATACCTGGGAGTTATTATTGATTCCTCTCTTTCCTCCATGGCCATGGCCATGATCTTGGTTATGAAGATGAAGACCCTGAATTTCAGGGTGTTTATGCTGACCAAGAGCAATATTGCATAGGAACCTGGAATGTCAGGTCCATGAATCAAGGCAAATTGGAAGTGGTCAAACAAGAGATGGCAAGAGTGAATGTCGACATTCCAGGAATTAGCGAAATCAAATGGATTGGAATGGGTGAATTTAATTCAGATGACCATTATATCTACTACTGTGGGCAGAAATCACTCAGAAGAAATGGAGTAGCCATCATGGTCAACAAAAGAGTCCAAAATGCAGTACTTGGATGCAATCTCAAAAATGACAGAATGATCTCTGTTTGTTTCCAAGGCAAACCATTCAATATCACAGTAATCCAAGTCTATGCCCCAACCAGTAACACTGAAGAAGCTGAAGCTGAACGGTTCTATGAAGACCTACAAGACCTTTTAGAACTAATACCCAAAAGAGATGTCCTTTTCATTATAGGGGACTGGAATGCAAAAGTAGGAAGTCAAGAAACACCTGGAATAATAGGCAAATTTGGCCTTGGAATACAGAATGAAGCAGGGCAAAGACTAATAGAGTTTTGCTAAGAAAATGCACTGGTCATAGCAAACATCTTCTTCCAACAACACAAGAGAAGACTCTACACATGGACATCACCAGATGGTCAACACCGAAATCAGATTGATTATGTTCTTTGCAGCCAAAGATGGAGAAGCTCTATACAATCAGCAAAAACAAGACCAGGAGCTGACTGTGGCTCAGATCATGAACTCCTTATTGCCAAATTCAGACTTAAATTGAAGAAAGTAGGGAAAATCACTACACCATTCAGGTATGACCTAAATCAAATCCCTTATGATTATACCATGGAAGTGAGAACTAGTTTTAAGGGCCTAGATCTGATGATAGAGTGCCTGATGAACTATGGAATGAGGTTCATGACATTGTACAGGAGACAGCGATCAAGACCATCCTCATGGAAAAGAAATGCAGAAAAGCAAAATGGCTATCTGAGGAGGCCTTACAAATAGCTGTGAAAAGAAGAAAAGCGAAAAGCAAAGGAGAAAAGGAAAAATATAAGCATCTGAATGCAGAGTTCCAAAGAATAGCAAGAAGAGATAAGAAAGCCTTCATCAGTGATCAATGCAAAGAAATAGAGAAAACAACAGAATGGGAAAGACTAGAGATCTCTTCAAGAAAATTAGAGATACCAAGGGAACACTTCATGCAAAGATGGGCTCGATAAAGGACAGAAATGGTATGGACCTAACAGAAGCAGAAGATATTAAGAAGAGATGGCAAGAATACACAGAAGAACTGTACAAAAAAAGATCTTCATGACCCAGATAATCACAATGATGTGATCACTGACCTAGAGCCAGACATCCTGGAATGTGAAAACCTGTGGGCCTTTGGAAGCATTACTATGAACAAAGCTCGTGGAGGTGATGGAATTCCAGTGGAGCTATTTCAAATCCTGGAAGATGATGCTGTGAAAGTGCTGCACTCAATATGCCAGCAAATTTGGAAAACTCAGCAGTGGCCACCCGGAAAAGGTCAGTTTTCATTCCAATCCCAAAGAAAGGGAATGCCAAAGAATGCTCAAACTACCACACAATTGCACTCATCTCACATGCTAGTAAAGTCATGCTCAAAATTCTCCAAGCCAGGCTTCAGCAATATGTGAACTGTGAACTTCCTGATGTTCAAGCTGGTTTTAGAAAAGGCAGAGGAAACAGAGATCAAATTGCCAACATCTGCTGGATCATGGGAAAAGCAAGACAGTTCCAGAAAATCATCTATTTCTGCTTTATTGACTATGCCAAAGCCTTTGTGTGGATCACAATAAACTGTAGAAAATTCTGAAAGAGATGGGAATACCAGACCACCTGACCTGCCTCTTGAGAAATCTGTATGCAGGTCAGGAAGCAACAGTTAGAACTGGACATGGAACAACAGACTGGTTCCAAATAGGAAAAGGAGTACGTCAAGGCTGTATATTGTCACCCTGCTTATTTAACTTATATGCAGAGTACATCATGAGAAATGCTGGACTGGAGGAAACACAAGCTGGAATCAAGATTGCCGGAAGTAATATCAATAACCTCAGATATGCAGATGACACCACCCTTATGGCAGAAAGTGAAGAGGAACTCAAAAGCCTCTTGATGAAAGTGAAAGTGTTAAGTGAAAAAGTTGGCTTAAAGCTCAACATTCAGAAAACGAAGATCATGGCATCCAGTCCCATCACTTCATGGGAAATAGATGGGGAAACAGTGGAAACAGTGTCAGACTTTATTTTGGGGGGCTCCAAAATCACTGCAGATGGTGATTGCAGCCATGAAATTAAAAGACGCTTATTCTTTGGAAGGAAAGTTATGACCAACCTAGATAGCATATTCAAAAGCAGAGACATTACTTTGCCAACAAAGTTTCGTCTAGTCAAGGCTATGGTTTTTCCTGTGGTCATGTATGGATGTGAGATTTGGACTGTGAAGAAGGCTGAGCACCAAAGAATTGATGCTTTTGAACTGTGTGTTGGAGAAGACTCTTGAGAGTCCCTTGGATTGCAAGGAGATCCAACCAGTCCATTCTGAAGGAGATCAGCCCTGGGATTTCTTTGTAGGGAATGATGCTGAAGCTGAAACTCCAGTACTTTGACCACCTCATGCGAAGAGCTGACTCATTGGAAAAGACTCTGATGCTGGGAGGGATTGGGGGCAGGAGAAGGGGACGACAGAGGATGAGATGGCTGGATGGCATCACTGACTCGATGGACTTGAGTCTGAGTGAACTCCAGGAGTTTGTGATGGACAGGGAGGCCTGGCGTGCTGCGATTCATGGGGTCGCAAAGAGTCGGACACAACTGAGTGAAGGAACTGAACTGAACTGAACTGATGCTGACCAAGGTCTTATGCTGATATGTGGCTTTTAAACTCATTTTCCTCTGAGGCCGACTGTTGCCAGAGCCTATGTTATCTTCCTCGGCCCGCCCATGGTAGACCTATCACAGTTTTTTTAATTGGTGAAACGGTTTGTATCTGCATCTCTTTCTCCATGAAGACAGAAGAAGGGTCTCCAGTGAAAGAATTTAGAAGTTTAAGAAGTGAGTATGATGTGATCATTGGACTAGGAAAAAGTGGTTGAATTGTTAAGTCTGCTTGGGGTGCATTTTCAGATCTGAGGTTAAATTTCAATTTTTCACTGAATTATATTTAATCTATAATATTGTGTTAGTCTTTTCCATTATAGGTTATTATAAGATACTGAATATAGTTCCCTGTACTATACAGTAAATCCTTATTGTTTTTTCTCCTTTATATATATGTATATATGTATCTGTTATGTACATCTTATACATATATGTATCTGTTAATCCCAAACTCTTAATTTATCCCTCCCCTCCCCTTTCCCCTTTGGTAACCATCAGTTTGTTTTCTGCATCTCTGAATCTGTTTCTCTTTTGTAAATAGTTTCATTTATATTATTTTTTAGATTCACATATAGTAGATACAAGCTCTATCTTTCTCTGTCTTAATTCATATGGTAATCTTGAGGTCCATCCATGTTGTTGCAAATGGCATTATTTCATCCTTTTTATGGTTGAGTAGTATTTCATTGTGTACTATATATATTTCATTATCAGATCAGATCAGTCGCTCAGTTGTGTCCGATTCTTTGCGACCCCATGAACCGCAGCATGCCAGGCCTCCCTATCCATCACCAGCTCTCGGAGGTCGCTCAGACTCACATTCATCGAGTCAGTGATGCCATCCAGCCATCTCATCCTCTGTCGTCTCCTTCTCCTCCTGACCCCAATCCCTCCCAGCATCAGAGTCTTCTCCAATGAGTCAACTCTTCGCATGAGGTGGCCAAAATACTGGAGTTTCAGCTTTAGCATCATTCCCTCCAAAGAAATCCCAGGGCTGATCTCCTTCAGAATGGACTGGTTGGATCTCCTTGCAGTCCAAGGGACTCTCAAGAGTCTATATATATATATATATATATATATATATATATATATTTATCAGTTCATTTGCTGATGGACACTTGGTTTGCTTCCACATCCTGGCAATTGTAAATAATGCTGCTATAAACATTGGGGCACTTGTATCTTTTCAAATAAGAGTTTTCATCATTTTCAGATGCATAAGCTCAGAAGTGGGATTGTGGGATCATATGGAAACCCTATGTTTAGTTAGCAACTTCCATACTGTTTTCCATAGTGGTTGCACCAACTTGCATTCTCAACAACAGTGTAGAAAGGCTCCCTTTTCTCCACACTTGAGGTGAATCTAGTGAGTCGAGTCTGCAAAAGCATGCAATTTTCTCCAGCAATGTTTCCGTGGGCCACTGTGGTTCTGAGAGAGTCCTAGGGGCAGAACTGCTTAATCAAGGATCACATACACTTTACCTTGTAGTGGTATTGCCAAAGGCTATGCAAGTATACTCTCCCATCGAAACATTCTCCACACCTGCTAATACAGCGTTGCATCAAACTTATGGACCTTTGCCAACTGCTAGGTGAAAATTTTTATTTTGCTGTTTTAAGTGCAAGTTATTTCATTATATGTGAGAATGAATATCTTTTTGTACACTGCTTCTGTGAACTGCCTACTCATGATGGGCACTAGTTATGAATTTGGGGGTGGTCACCTTAAAAGAAAAACACATTGTCCAAGCTATCAGGCAAATTTGTTATTGTTATTGTTCAGTTGCTAAGTTGTGTCCAGCTCTTTGCAATGCTATGGACTGCAGCATGTCAGGCTCCACTGTACTCCACTATTTCCCTGGAGTTTGTTCAAATTCATGTCCATTGAGCTGGTGATGCTATCTAACCATCTCACCCTCTGCCATCCCTTTTTCCTTTTGTCTTCCATCTTTCCCAGCATCAGGGTCTTTTCCAATGAGTCAATTCTTCTCCTCAGGTGATCAACTTATTGTAGCATCAGCATCAGCCCTTCCAATGAATATTCAGGGTTGATTTCTTTTAGGATTGACTAGTTTGATCTCCTTGCAGTCTAAGGGGCTATCAAGAGTCTTTTCCAGCATCACAATTTGAAAGCATCAATTTTTTGGCGTTCAGCCTTCTTTATGGACCAACTCTCACATCTGTACATGACTACTGGAAAAATCATAGCTTTATTATACATACCTTTGTCAGCAAGGTGATGTCTCTGCTTTGGAATACATTGTCTAGGTTTGTCATATCTTTCCTTCCAAGGAACAAGAGTTTTAAAATTTCATTTCAATTTCAATGAAAATATTAAGGAGGAGGTCCCAATACCTTGGGGCTAAGGTTTAGACACTGGCATCAGAGGTGTGACTTTTTCTAGAAAGTAGGCTTCCTTTGTCTTGGCCAGTATCATTTTGGCTGGGGCCACAACCCTCCTGAAAAACATCATCCTACCCAAGTGTAGGTACCAGCCAA
This sequence comes from Tragelaphus eurycerus, assembly GCA_935064755.1. Lineage (NCBI taxonomy): Eukaryota > Metazoa > Chordata > Mammalia > Artiodactyla > Bovidae > Tragelaphus > Tragelaphus eurycerus. Next base: position 5,503,426 of record CAKXYN010000075.1, on the reverse strand, counting down.
CCAGAGACTGGTACCTCAATTCCCAGCTCCCAGCTCTGTAACCTGATCACAGGTGAAATTTTGCCCATGATATAGCCCTAGGGAAGCACTGAGAGGGAAGAAAAAGCAATGAATAAAATGAAACAATAAAATAAATCCTCTTGCTTATAGGTTCAGTGGGAACTGGGAGTCAGAATTACGCATTTGGCAGCATAGAAACGATGCTAATGAATGCAAAAGTTATGGTCATACACTTTTTAACCCACTGTACAGCTCCTTAAGAGAAAATAAGTCTCCTAAATCAGTAAGTTTGTCTAAACTGAGCCCCGTGGTGCATACACATACTGTGCTGTTCCAATTTTTTAACCTGGAGTATGAAGGAAATAAATCTTCTGGATTTCTTCTATTTTTGTCAGGGGAGAGCGATGCATAGATTCTGTTGAAAGGGGGCTGAGATGGTCCTAAACCCAGGCTTGGAGACGGGGTCATGGTGCTGACATCATTCAGAGAAAGAACCCAGGGCGTGGGGATAAGATGCTGGTGAGGTAGACATCTGTCCTGAGGGTGTGGTGGTGGCCCCAGGAGTCCAGACTGGAAAGAGGGAAAGAAGTCGGTATGTTTGGGAATGTCGGTGAGTCTGGTATAATGTCCATATGGTAAAGGGAGGGGAGAGAGAAAGAGACAAGCCCAGAGAGGGAGGCATCCTGACAAAGGGGTGCTGCTAGGGAAAGGGCAGTTGGATGAATGATCTCCATGTCACCATCCCAAGTATTCAGGTGCAGGGAGATGAGGAAGGCAGGGAGCAGGGAGTGCGTGCATGCTAAGTCACTTCACTCGTGTCTGATTCTTTGTGACCCTCTGGACTGTAGCCTAACAGGTTCCTCTGTTCATGGGGTTTTCCAGGCAAGACTACTGGAATGGGTTGCCATGCCCTCCTCTAAGGGATCTTTCCGACCCAGGGATCAAACCCATGTCTCTTACATCTCCTGCCTTGGCAGGTGGGTTCTTTATCACTAACACCACCTGGGAAGCCCAGGGAGCAGTGAAAAATACTTACGAAGGCAGAGTTTTACTGCCAAAGGGAGGGAGGCATGTGGGCTCCCCGGATGCTATGGTAGGTGGGCACAAAGCTAATTAACTGTATCCTGGATGATTCTACTCCTGGCTGTGTTAAAGCTCTTCCTTACTGGAGGCTTCCTTACTGGGAGCCCAGTCCATGGAAAACATAAGGGATGATGGAGTTAGTGACTTAGCCGCAACCAAACGATTATAGAACTGTACAAGTCTTCACCAGAGCATTTCACAAACATGCTGCTGGGAACTAACCCCAGGTAAATGTCTGGGCTTTCTTCAAGCTTCTCTGACTACAGCAGCGCTCCTCCGGGACCACTCTCAGGCCTGTGTAATCCCAGACTCACCAAGGGCAGAGCAGAAAGGGTGTGGCTGTCCCTAGAATCCCTCTCCTAGACGAGAGAACTGGGGCCGAAAGAAGAAGTGATTTATTCATGGAAACTCAGGGAGTCGGAGGCAGAGCTGGGACCAGACCCCAAAGGGAGGGCTGAGGAATTGGTCCTAACACTGAGCCAGGGGCTCTGCACCTGATCTGGGTGGGCAGAGCTGGTGCTGTTTTCTCCCTGGCGGTTCCACTTGGGCTGAGTTAACAGGAATGCTGTCTCAAGGACATGGGATTGGCTTTTATTCCTCTCACGGCCACAGCGGGAGCACTGAGGGATATTCTGGGGAGCCCAGATTTAAGGAGTACACCTAAAATATCTCGAATGCATTCAAAGAGTGAAACCAGATGGCGAGTGGAAGTGACAGCCAGGCACGTGGGCGCGGGTCAGTGCAATGTTCAGAGGAGCTGGGAACCGGCCATGCAGAACACGATGACGTTGTTGTTTAGTCGCCAAGTCCTGTCCAGCTCTTTGTGACCCCACGACGGTAGACCGCCAGGCTCTTCTATCTGTGGGATTTCCCAGGCAAGAATACTGGGGTGGGTTGCCATTTTCTTCTCCAGGGGAACTTCCAAATCCAGGGATCGAACCCGTGTCTCCTGCATTAGCAGGCAGACTCTTTACTGCTGAGCCACCAGGAAAGCTTGCGGAATGTGATAACAGTCCAAATATATGAAGGATTGATGTGAACAAATAATGTACTTTGCTTTGTTTTTGTTATTTTCTCTATCATTAATTGATTATCCTATTGCCATGGAGCTACTTCTTAGGTTTTATTCCAAACATGGAGGGCTGTAACTCCTGCACACCCTGCTGGGGGGGACCTGACTCATCCTATTGAAGGAAGTGTCCCAGCCCTAATGCACGTTTTAGAGGTGTTGCCTTTCCCATACTCCACCCCAGAAGTCTTTCATTTAATTTGTCTGGAAGGGGGCCCTGTGGTTATCCATTTTAAATACATAAGTGTGTACATATCAATCCCAGACTCCCTAACTATCCCTTCCCTGCACCATGCCTCACTTTGAACTCTTGGCTTTCCAGTCTGGATGCTAATCAGGTCCCTTGGACTTGAAGTTGAGATTGCTCTCCCCTGAATGGGAAGCTCACTTTTTCTTGCAGACTCTGATTGGGCTCCAACCTCTAGCCTAGCTTAGTACTCAGTCATACCTGGGAAACAACCTTGATTCAGGCTCCCTCCTCCCCAATAATTCAATCAGAATCTCTGGGGTGGGATGTCAGAATTTCAAACTCTCCCCAGGGGCCTCCAAAGGACAGCTGGGGATGCGAGAGACAACCTCTGTCAGAAACCACTCACCTCATAGCCCCCACCCTTACCTCCATCCCCTGAAGCTTTGGTTAATCACCACAGCTGCCCAACAGCCCCCCACCCCCCCCACCCACCCACCCAATCAGGATGCTACTTTCTTCTAGGAAATTTTAACATAGTAACCATCTCCAACAATACAAGAGCTCTTTTAAATGTCAGTCCCAAACTGGTCTTTCCCTACCCCACCAGAGAGGAATAGAAGGTTTGAAATACGCCCCCAGTCATCAGGTTGCTGGCTGAGTACAGAGGCAGCTGGCCAAGGAAAACGGAGCGCTCAAATGAGAGCAACACAGACAGAAAGCTGCAGGGCCGTGCAAAATAGGAAGGGAAGCCATTCCCCGTAATGAGTAACCGGCGGCAGGCGCTTTACAGAGCAATCCAGTTGATAAATACTCTGTACTTAAAGTGAACTTTGAACAAATGCATAAGCAGAGATTGAATGTTTTCTGCAAATAGAAGCAAGCAAGGGCTTCATACAAAGAAGCCATGGCCCAGCACAGACTGAAGTGAGACAAGAAGACTTGACAGAAACAAAGTAGCCAAACCTAGGTGGTAAAAATAAACTTAAAAACACCCAGATAAATTAGAGGACAGGCAGGCTTCTTAATGATTGCAGGAGTTTTGTAGGGAGAAGAAAGTGTAAACGCTTATCAGAATCTCAGGCTTCCCAGGTGGCTCAGTAGGAAAGAATCCACCTGCCAGTGCAGGAGACGCAGGTTCCATCCCTGGTTTGGGAAGATCGCCTGGAGAAGGGAATGGCAACCCACTCCAGTATTCTTGCCTGGGAAATCCCATGGTACAGAGGAGCCTGGAGGGCTACAGTCCATGGGGTCACAGAAGAGTCAGATGCAACTTAGTGACTAAACAACAACGCTCAGAATCTCACTGTGTGTATTTAGTTTGCTGTATGAGGAAATGGCAACCCACTCCAGTGTTCTTGCCTGGGAATCCCAGGGACGGGGGAGCCTGGTGGGCTCCGTCTATGGGGTCGCACAGAGTCCGACACGACTGAAATGACTTAGCAGCAGCAGCAGTGACAAAAGAATATTAAAGTCCCAGAAACAATGTGGTTGGGATTGGCTTCAGTGAGACAGGAAGCCAGAAAGACCTGGGAGGGTACTCGAACTGGAGAAGTTGAGAGAGTCAGCCAGAGTGTTTTTCCAAGCAGTCATGCCTGCCTTTCATTAAGATGGAAAGCCAGGTACATCTTTTCCTTGTGCAATACCAACCATTGTCAGCAAGATGGCCCATAAGTTCTAACAGTTATGAATCAGTGAGAAGGGGACCCGACTCCTTTGTCTGCCAGGACTGGGTATTGATTTGAGTTTCTGATGGAAATAAACAGGATTCGCTTTCCTCGGTGATTTAAACAGACATAATTGAACAAGAAACATCAGGGCTGAAAGTAAAGGGCCGTGAACAGATCTATTATTTCAGCTTTGCCTTCATTCCTGCTCCTCGAGAGAGGCACCCCTTATCTCCCCCATGGCTGGGGACTCGCTGAGCTTCTGGAAACTCAGCAGAAGAGAGGGTTAAACGACATTGTGGCTGAAAACAGATTAAGGGTGAGTGATAACACGAGAGCTGTGCTGCAGCCGAGCGCTGCCCTGGCAATCCACTCTCGATAGCTGCACACGGTTACGTGGACGGTCCCCTCGGCCTTTCACAGAAAAGGGCAGATTGTCAGCAAACAAAGGGATTAAAAAACCCAAACCTTAAACAGCTAGACAGAAGCCAGGTGGGAGAAACAGCCCTTGCTGGGTCCTGTCTCTTGGAGCCTTATGAGGCTAAATCCCATTTCACAGCAGATTTAATGGAGAATTCTTCTGAAAGTCAGAATCTGCCCACCGCCTTTGAACATCTTCCTTTAACATAGTGTTAATGAGCTTGACTCCTTCTACAGGACCAAGGCCCCTGTTGCTGCCCCGGTACCTGGATGGAGATCCAGTTTCACTCCTGATTTTCCTTTTTTATATTCCTTTATCTGAGAAGAAAAGAATATTTAGACATTTAATTGGCATGTAACGAGATAACTATAACAAGTTAATTAGTTCTCAATTAAGTCGCATTTACTATACCTCCTGAATGTGTTCACAGCAATTAGGGGTGTCTAATGAACTTGCAGAAGCTGCCTGCTTCCCACAGGCAGCAGTACCATGACAGCATCGCTCCTGGGGTCTGATGCACCATGGCATCGTTTTCTCAAAAGCTAGCAGCAGTCTACACATCCAAGCCGTTTTAGGATCCAGTGGATGAAATAGCTGGTCAATTGTGGAAAAAAAGCTGGAGCAGCTCTGTGAAAATGGAAACAAAGAATTGTGGAATTTATGTGATATAAAGAACACTGGCTTTGGAATCCAAGGGATATGGGTTCAGGTCTTGACCACTACTTTCTAGTAATGTGACTTTGGGCAAGTCAGTCAGTTCAGTCACTAAGTCATGTCCAACTCTGACCCCATGGACTGCAGCACGCCACGCTTCCCTGTCCATCACCAACGCCCGAAGCTTGCTCAAACTCATGTCTATTGAGTCGGTGATGCCATCCAACCATCTCATCCTCTGTCGTCCCCTTCTCCTCCTGCCCTCAATCTTTCCCAGCTTCAGGGTCTCTTCCAATGAGTCAGTTCTTCGCATGAGGTGGCCAAAATATTGGAATTTCAGCTTCAGCATCAGTCCTTCCAATGAATATTCAGGACTGATTTCCTTTAGGATGGACTGGTTTGATCTCCTTGTGGTCCAAGGGACTTTCAAGAGTCTACTCCAACACCACAGCTCAAAAGTATCAATTCTTGGCTGCTCAGCTTTCTTTATAGTCTAACTCTCACATCCATACATGACTACTGGAAAAATCATAGCAAGTATCTCCCCAAATCTCTGTGCCTCAGTTTCCCCATTCCTATGCCAGGCATAAAAGTAGGGAGTTTACTAAGGTTTCTGGGTAGACTGGTCAGAGAGTGAGGGCAAAGCCTTACAAGTCCTGTATACACTAAACATTTTGTTAGTTCATACATGTCTTTCTGTAGGCTCTGTGGTTTTGTTGGATTTGGGCAAAGAGGTTACCTGGCCAAACACATGAGAGGGGTTAATCACCATTTTAAGTTATTGCAGGAGCCCTTGGTCACATTTCAATGTCCTGTTAGTAGAGAAAGCTCCCTAAAAACATTATCAACATATGATGGGATGGCTAGGGGCTGTAGGTACATCCTAAGTCGCTTCAGTCCAACTCTGTGCGACCCTTGGAATGTCACCTGCCAGACTCCTCTGTCCATGGGATTCTCCAGGCAAGAATACTGGAGTGGGCTGCCATGCCCTCCTCCAGGGGATTTTCCTGAACCAGGGATCAAACCAGCATCTCCTGCATTGGCAGGTGGGTTCTTTACCACTGGCACTACCTGGGAAGCCCTGGGGGGTTTAGGTGGATAGTTCAGTTCAGTTCAGTTGCTCAGTCATGTCTGACTCTTTGCGACTCCATGAACTGCAGCACGCCAGGCCTCTCTGTGCATCACCAACTCCCAGAGTCCACCGAAATCCATGTCCGTTGAGTCGGTGATGCCATCCAACCATCTCATCCTCTGTCATCCCCTTCTCCTCCTGCCCTCAATCTTTCCCAGTGCCAGGGTCTTTTCAAATGAGTCAGTTCTTCACATCAGGTGGCCAGAGTATTGGAGTTTCAGCTTTAGCATCATTCCTTCCAATGAACACCCAGGACTGATTTCCTTTAGGATGGACTGGTTGGATCTCCTTGCAGTTCAAGTGACTCTCAAGAGTCTTCTCCAACACCACAGTCCAAAAGCATAAATTTTTCTGCACTCAGCTTTCTTTATAGTCCAACTCTCACATTCATACATGACCACTGGAAAAACCATAGCCTTAGGTGGATAAGGTTACTTATTCATTTTATACTGGAGTTTCCCTTAAGATGCAGTGAGATAGAGATAAAAAATTATGGGGTTTATCATTAAACACCAGCACTGGGGAGCAATCATGAAACTAGTCCCCTCTGGGGGGAGTGGTGGAGGAGGGGAAGCAGTGGGCAGAGGGGTAAGGCTCTCAGGGAAGCAGCATTACGTCTCAGTGAGTGTCCAGTGTTCTGTCTCTCCCTCTCTCTTCCTTTCTAGGCATGGGTTCACCTCTCCTTCAGCACAAACTATGATTTAAAAACCATGCTAAGGAATCATCAGAAGGAGGGATAAAAATTTACAAACTCATTTGCATTTTAATGAATTTTTAATTGAACCAAAATCTGTTGTTTCTGTTTAAAGATGCAGCGCTGACTTTGTGGTCTCTGTTGCTGTGGGCCAGGCGGGAACTTAATGTGATAAAAACAATGATAATGCTAAGCTTAATTAGGTTTGAAATCTTGTCTAGAAAGGCTGCTCGGAATCTGGGAATGGCAAGCATTTGCCAGCAGCAGGCTGAGCAGCCAGAGTGCATTGGTAGGTACCTTCTTTCTAAAACCACCAAGAAGGCACTTAGATCAGCCAGACTGGGCCAGGAGGACACCCTCAAACACCCTCTCCATCATAGTGCTTTTGGGTTTTTAAGTGTGAAAGCCAGACAAGCCCAGCCAGTGGGAGGCAGACACTAGATGTCCGCCCTGGCTTTGTGTGTTTTTTTTTTTTTTTTTTTTTTTTTATCATCAACGGCTTCGCTCTTTCTTTATATCACTTAGTAGGGTCCCACTGAGATGCAGAAATGCTGGTCAAGGTGATCTGTGTACCCTTTGGGACAAGGCGTTGAAAGGCCACCACTGAAAAGAGTTGCTAATGGTCTGGGATTTTATACTACTTATAAGCTAACGTATCATGTTTCCATGGATGCTGGCAGAAGGCATGACACTCCTGGGTCAGAGACAAAGGACTTTATCACTCATAGCAAAATCTGTAGCCAGAGCTTCATGTTTGTATCCATTCTCTGTGACCTGTGGTTCCGAGCTTCATGTCTGTACTGGTTCTCCGTGACTTTCAGTCCCATGGAGGTAAGGGGAAGTGACACAGGTGGCCTTGAATGGCTGCTTCACAGACACTGAAGTATGTTACACTTTGTGCCTGGAGGACTTGTCCCTTTTACAGGGAGGGGAGGAAAGCTGGGTTTGGGGAGTGCGATGCTACCTCATCCCGTAAGGTTACTGGCTGCAGACACAGCCCTGGGAAGTAGCCCAGGTCAGAGCACTCAGGGCCTTGCACTCCTGGCGCCTTTAGCAAGAACATGCAGTGATGCTCAGGGTTGTGGGTTGCAACCCCAGCCACCCTGCCTACGTGCTACTTCTACAGTCTACAGCAATTTACAGTCTACAGCAATGTCCCAGTGGATTTGAAGGCAGTGGGTATAGTAGGTATATTGGGAAGAGGTTTGCTTCTTTACTGGAAAGGAAGGAGGTGTTTGTTGAAATTATTACCCAGGCAGTCCCCTGTTTGTGTGTGTGTGTGTGTGATTTTTTCTTTTTTTTTTGTATTTTTGCAGTACAGAAAATTCTGGAGTTTTAACTGATGAGTATCTCTCCACTCCAAATTTATCCATTTGCTCCAAACATCCTGCTTGCTTTCTGTCCTCCCTTCCTCATCGGTCCTGCACCCCTCAGCCCCAGCAGTCAGATGTAAGTGGTGAGCCCAGGAGAGCCAGAGGAAAAGACATCACATATTTGGCTTTAAAGACTAAAAAGCCACTGCCCCAGAGGTGGCAGGAAAATTTTGGAAGGATGTTTGTTGGCCAAGCATCTGTTTCTTCTCCAAACACAGACTACACAACAACTCCATAGACTGAGGTGAGGAGAGAATAATCAGAGAAGAAGAAATAGGTGTGGGGCCCTTAGGAACTGTCCCTCAAGTTGAGTAGGGGATGCCTACTCAATAGAACCATCAGATAAATTTAGGGATAAGCTATAAAAGGTAGTTTCCATTCCAATCCCAAAGAAAGGCAATGCCAAAGAATGGTCAAACTACTGCACAGTTGCACTCATCTCACACGCTAGTATGGAGAAGGCAATGGCAACCCACTCCAGTGTTCTTGTCTGGAGAATCTCAGGGACAGGGGAGCCTGGTGGGCTGCCATTTATGGGGTCACGCAGAGTCAGACACGACTGAAGTGACTTAGCAGCAGCAGCAGCAGCACACACTAGTAAAGTAAGGCTCAAAATTCTCCAAGCCAGGCTTCAACAGTACATGAACTGAGAACTTCCAGATGTTCAAGCTGGATTTAGAAAAGGCAGAAGAACCAGAGATCAAATTGCCAACATCTTACAGATCATCAAAAAAGCAAGAGAATGCCAGAAAAACATCTACTTCTGCTTTATTGACTATGCCAAAGCCTTTGACTGTGTAGATCACAACAAACTGTGGAAAATTCTTCAAGAGGTGGGAATACCAGACCACCTTACCTGCCTCCTGAGAAATTTTTATGCAGGTCAAGAAGCAACAGTTAGAACTGGACATGGAACAATAGACTGGTTCCAAATAGGGAAAGGAGTATATCAAGGTTATAAATTATCGATCTGCTTATTTAACTTATATGCAGAGTATATCATGCAAAATACTGGGCTGGATGAAGCACAAGCTAGAATCAAGATTGCCAGGAGAAATATCAATAACCTCAGATATGCAGATGACACCACCCTTATGGCAGAAAGTGAAGAGGAACTAAAAAGCCTCTTGATGAAAGTGAAAGAGGAGAGTGAAAAAGTTGGCTTAAAACTCAACATTCAGGAAACTAAGATCATGGCATCTGGTCCCATCACTCCATGGCAAATAGATGGAGAAACAATGGAAACAGGGAGAGATTTTATTTTGGGGGCTCCAAAATCACTGCAGATGGTGACTGCAGCCATGAAATTAAAAGCACTTCCTCCTTAGAAGAAAAGCTATGATCAACCTAGATAGCATATTCAAAAGCAGAGACATTCCTTTGCCAACAAAGATCCATCTAGTCAAGGCTATGGTTTTTCCAGTAGTCATGTATGGATGTGAGAGTTGGACTATGAAGAAAGCTGACTGCTGAAGAATTGATGCTTTTGATCTGTGGTGTTGGAGAAGACTCTTGAGAGTCCCTTGGACTGCAAGGAGATCAAACCAGTCCATCCTAAAACAAATCAAACTTGAATATTCACTGGAAGGACTGATGTTGAAGCTCCAGTACTTTGACCACCTGACGCAAAGAGCCGACTGATTGGGAAAGACCCTGAAGCTGGGTAAGATTGAAGGCAGGAAGAGAAGGGGATGACAGAGGATGAGATGGTTGGATGGCCTCACCGACTTGATGGACATGAGTTTGAGCAAGCTTTGGGAGTTGGTGATGGACAGGGAAGCCTGGCCGTGCTGCAGTCCATGGGGTCACAAAGAGTCAGGGACAACACTGAGTGACTGACCTGTGACTGAGTGATTGAACTGTAACAATGGGAGCAAAATGATGTTCTGGAAAGTAATGGTAGAGAACACCTGAGAAACTCACAACATTTTTTAAGGTGTGCTGGAAGAGCTGAATTTTCCCCGTGGCCTAAGGTCAGCTTCCACAGGTGGCCTGATCATCAAGGTTGACAGAGGATTTAGTCCAGCCTGTGAGTTTCAACTTTTCCTTCCTCTCCCTCATATTATGTCCTCCATCCTCCCTGCGTGACTACCAGTTCTGAGGACTTCAAGTACAGTGTCAGAAAACAGCCTCACAGGACTGCTTACAGGTGCAGAAGGTCAAATCCCTGCTGGAGCTCACCTGCCACCTACCCATCCATGTGACTCATCTACCCACCTTCCTACCCATTCACCCATCCATCTACCCATCCATCGTCCACCTACCCACCCACTCAACCATCCAACCACCCACATACTCACCTATCTACCCATTCATCCACCCATCTACCCATCCTTCCATCCACCTACCCACCCTCCCAGCCATCCAACCACACACCTATCCACCCACTCAACCATCTGACCACCCACCTACCCACCCACTCAGCCATCCAACCACCCAGATACTCATCTACCTACCCATTCACGCACTCACCTACCCCCTCATCTACCCATCCATCATCTACCTATGGACTACAGCCTACCAGGCTACTCCGTCCATGGGATTTTCCAGGCAAGAGTACTGGAGTGGGGTGCCATTGCCTTCTCCCATCTACCTATACATGCACCCAACCATCTAACCACCCACCCATTTGTCTAACCATCTACGTACCCACCCACCCAGCCAGCTACCCACCCACTCATCCATCCAAATGGTTCAGCCTGTCTGTGATTTATTTAGGTCCCTCTGGTTCCATATAAAAAGGAATACCTGGAAAAAGGTGGGCCTGTGAGCATGGAGAGGAGAGAAGGAATTTAAGAGAAGTTTCTTTTCCATGTGTCCTCTAATTACTTAACTCTTTCTTGCCCCAAATCCTTTGAACACATACGTCCTCTCATCCTATAGAAGCTCTAGGACAGAGGAGGGAAACCAGGCCATTTTCAGTGTTGCCCAGACTGGGAAACAGGACCATGTCTCAGACAGAGGAGTCAGAGCAGCCCTCCTGATCTGACAACTCTTCAAATGCATCCCTTACAATAGTGAATCCAACCAGAGAATCAATGACTCACACCAAATAAGCCTAGTTATTTTCAGTACCTCTCTTTTTATAAGGTGGAAGTTAATTTTCTGGTGGTCTACGGGAATTTTCAAAGATAGGTGTAGAAAGTATTCTGAACATTTTATTTCTTTCTAAATTAGGATACAATCTAGGGAAGGCAGAAATATAAAGAGTTGTCAGAGGAGATACTTGATTAAGATATTATCACTGGATGCTTGAAAAATAATAATTAGCTACCTATTTATCAGGGTGACTATGAAATATTTTAGAACAACGGGCTTATAAAGCGTCTGAGCTCTTTTTGTGTGATGAACCTCTGTTGTTTTATAATCAAGGACATAATAAAGTAAACATAAATCTCAGAGGCATAGAAAATGATTCTGCTAAAACAAAGAACTTTCACAGAAGATAAAGAATATTCTTTTATATTGTGATAATGACATTGGTCAGTAAACCAAGGAGGTCAGCCCTTCAAAATCAAGAGAACTTTGACAAAATTTGGCATTTTTATGGTTTCTTTTTAGAGTCAGGTCATTAGGTTGGTGCAAAAGTAACTGAGGTTTTGTATTGTTGAACTTTACCATTTGATATTGGATTATGTGGGCTTCTCTGGTGGCTCCCAGTGGTAAAGAATCCACCTGCAATGCAGGAGACTCAGGAGATGTGGGTTTGATTCCTGGGTCAGGAAGATCCCCTGGAGGAAGGCATGGCAAAACACTCCAGTATTCTTGCGTGGAGAATCCCATGGACAGAGGAGCCTGGTGGATGACAGTCCATAAGGTTGGAAAGAGTCGGACATGACTGAAGCAGCTGAGCATGAACACATTCTTAAATAAATGTGGCTACGGTATACATCATGTTAATGCACATTTCTCGCTTTGTTTTTTTTTATTACTTTTTGCTAATGATTTATTACTTACTGTTTATTTTATATCTATTTTAGACTGGGAAAATGATGTTAGGCAAAAAGCAAATTTGAGTGATTTTTTTTTTTTTTTTTAGTAGCCTTTCCCTTCTCTAAGGGATCTTCCCAACCCAGGGATGGAACCCAGGTCTCCCGCATTGTAGGCGGATTCTTTACCAGCTAAGCCACAAAGGAAGCCCTTCAAGTTCAAAATAGGTTGTAAAATAGTGGAGACAACTTGAAACATTAATAATGGCATTTGACCCCTAAACTGCTAATGAATGTACAGTGCAGTGGTGGTTTGAAGTTTTGCAAAGGCAATGGGAGCCTTGAAGATGAGGAGCACAGTGGCCAGCCATCAGACGGTGACAACCACCAACTGAGAGCATTATCAAATCTGATCCTCTTGCAATGACACGAGAGGTTGCCCAAGAACTCAACACTGGCCACTCTGTGGTCATTTGGCATGTGAAGCAAATTGGAAAGGTGAAAAAGCTCAGTAAGTGCGTGCCTCAGAAGCTGACTGAAAATTTTAAAGATCGTCGCTTTGAAGGGTCACCTTCTCTTATTCTGTGCAATAACAATGACTGGGCGACTTGCACTTTCACTGTTTGGTGGTCTGCTGCCCGTCTGATCCACTACAACTTTCTGAATCCCAGCAAAGCCATTACTGAGAAGTATGCCTGGCGTGTTGATGAAATGCGATGAAAACTGCAACACCTGCAGCAGGCGCTGGTTACCAGAAAGGGCCCAATTCTTCTCTGCAATGATACCCGACTGCATGTTGCACAACCACTGCTCCAAAAGTTGAACAAATCGGACTATGCAGTTTTGCCTCGTCTGACTTACTCACCTACGTTGAAGCTGACTGAAAGTTGCTCAGTGGTGTCCGACTCTTTTTGACCCAAGATTTCTCTGGAATTCTCCAGGCCAGAATACTGGGGTGGGTGGCTGTTCCCTTCTCCAGGGGAATCTTCCCAACCCAGGGATTGAAGCCAGGTCCCCTGCAATGCAGGCAGATTCTCTACCACATGAGCTATCTGGGAAGCCATATTCACCTGACCTCTCGCCAACCGACTACCACTTCTTCAAGCATCTCAACAATTTTTTGCAGGGAAAATGTTTCCACAGCCAGCAAGAGGCAAAAAATGCTTTCCAAGAGTTTGTTGAATCCAGAAGCATGGATTTTTACACTATAGAAATAAACAAACTTGTTTTGTGTTGGCAAAACTCTGTTGATTGCGATGGTTCCTATTTTAATTAATAAAGACGTATTTGAGCCCAATTATAATGATTTAAAAAAATTCATGGTCTGAAACTGCATTTGCGTTTGCATGAGCCTAAATATAAACCAAGGCAAAGATCTCACTTTCCAAGTTGTGTCCTTCTCTTACCCTCATTTATATTTTAGAAGTGAAAGCAAATAGGCACTTTTATTTTTGTCACTATGGCTCCCAGTATAGTCTCAACCATCCATATTAATTATGGATTTCTAACTAAAGTAACTAACTTCTATTTCACAGGGAAAATAATCGGGTAGATTATCTGAGGACTGTCAGTCATATCCAAGCACTTTAGCAGACTAACAGAACTTGTGATACATGCAACACAATTTTATTAGCCACAGACACCACTTTTACAATTTAAAATGAACATGTTCATTAACATGACCCAAAGATTTAGTTGTATATAGCTTATAAAAACGGAGAAGGCAATGGCACCCCACTCCAGTACTCTTGCCTGGAAAATCCCATGAATGGAGGAGCCTGGTAGGCTGCAGTCCATGGGGTCGCTAAGAGTCAGAGATGACTGAGCGACTTCACTTTCACTTTTCACTTTCATGCATTGGAGAAGGAAATGGCAACCCACTCCAGTGTTCTTGCCTGGAGAATCCCAGGGACGGGGGAGCCTGGTGGGCTGCCGTCTATGGGGTCACACAGAGTCGGACACGACTGAAGTGACTTAGCAGCAGCTTATAAAAATGAGGAGCAAAAGCATATAAACTTTAAATCATAATTTATAACTGAGTCTCATCATTCTATATTACTTACTTTGAAATTATCTAGATGTCTAAGAGTTATCCATTAGTTAGTGAACTGTGATATGTGTCTAAAATTTTAATTCACCTAAAGATGCTGGAAATTATGCTTAAACTGGTTCAATACAAAATATGATTACTGTTAGGAAGAGTTGGTCAGATAATCACTCAGTTTGCTGCTGCTGCTGCTAAGTCACTTCAGTCGTGTCCGACTCTGTGCAACCCCATAGACAACAGCCCACCAGGCTCCCCCGTCCCTGGGATTCTCCAGGCAAGAACACTGGAGTGGGTTGCCATTTCCTTCTCCAATGCATGAAAGTGAAAAGTGAAAGTGAAGTCGCTCAGTTGTGTCCGACCCTCAGCGACCCCATGGACTGCAGCCTACCAGGCTCCTCCATCCGTGGAATTTTCCAGCCAGAAGTACTGGAGTGGGGTGCCATTGCCTCCTCCAATCACTCAGTTTAGTTGAATGCAAATTCACATTTTTCATAATCTTTAATCTCATCGGGAATAATGCTAGATTATTTGATTAGTAACCTACATAAATTTGGGGAAGGCAATGGCACCCCACCCCAGTACTTTTGCCTGGAGAATCCCATGGACGGAGGATCCTGGTGGGCTCCAGTCCATGGGGTCGCTAAGAGTCGGACACGACTGAGCGACTTCACTTTCACTTTTCACTTTCATGCATTGGAGAAGGAAATGGCAACCCGCTCCAGTATTCTTGCCTGGAGAATCCCAGGGACGGGGGAGCCTGGTGGGCTTCCGTCTATGGGGTCGCACAGAGTCGGGCACGACTGCAGCGACTTAGCAGCAGCAGCAGCAACATAAATTTAGGAGACCCAGATTTTTTTGGTGAAAAAACAAACCCAAGTAAAATAAAATGTCCTGTTATATTCACTTAACAGCGATCAATCAGAGAAAAGGCGTAGCAAGTGTTTCTTGTGATTTTTCAACTGCTGCTGCTGCTGCTAAGTCGCTTCAGTCGTGTCCGACTCTGTGCGACCCCACAGACGGAAGCCCACCGGGCTCCCCTGTCCCTGGGATTCTCCAGGCAAGAATACTGGAGTGGGTTGCCATTTCCTTCTCCAATGCATGAAAGGGAAAACTGAAAATGAAGTCGCTCAGTCGAGTCCGACTCCCAGCGACCCCATGGACTGGAGCCTACCAGGATCCTCCGTCCATAGGATTATCCAGGCAAAAGTACTGGGGTGGGGTGCCACTGCCTTCCCCGTGATTTTTCAAAGTTTACTGTAATTATGTGAGTTTGGGTCCCTAAAAGGTTTCTGAGCTAACAATTTATGTAAGATGGATTTTCTCAGCTCTAGCACATTGAAGTATCAGAAATTCAGTGTTTCTATTTCCTGAGAACTTTGGGAATATTCCACATATGCAATGATTTGTGTTTATAACAAGCACTCCTATAACCTAAGAAACATAATTCATATTCTCCAAAAGTAGGAAAATACTTTATACTCTTGCAAATGAAAAGTCAAGGCCTTTGTCATGGACGGTCATATAGAGTATTTGTAGCTCCAGCTCTACAACTTAAGCTAGAAGTCAAAAGTAAATGTAGGAACACAAAAACCCACTGGTCCAGATTTAAAAGAACTGGTCTCCTCCCTTATGGGCTGAAATTCTTAATTGATCAGAGCTTCAAATAGACAAATAAAGCAACAAAGTAGGTAGAAACAAGTCTCCTGTTTCTTCCAATAGAGATTTCATCATCCCTCTCCAGAGATTACACATGGTCAAGTCATAGAACCCAAATTCCAATCATTACTGCCACCCCAGGGATTCACTTATTGGTGCCAAGTGAACCAGAGACAAGACAAAGTGTCAGATAGGTAGAAAGGAAAACCTTTCTCTGTCTGCATTTCCTCTGGACTGACCTACATGTTCAGAACAAGGTTCTGCTGCCGTGACCTAGGCTCATAGGCAGACTGGGAGTGGGTCCTTTATGATGTAAGGCAACACAAGTGTGTGTTGATCTCAGTGTGATGCTCTTAGAGTGAGATCCCATGCCGCCCTGGGAGCCAACTGACACATGCCTGAGGCAATGTGTTCACACAGGGGCTTCCTAGGTGCCTTAGTGGGTAAAGAATCTGCCAGTAATGCAGGAGACACAGGAGACACAGGTTTGATTCCTGAGTCGGGAAGGTCCCCTGGAGGAGGGCATGGCAACCCATTCCAGTGTTCTAGCCTGGAGAATCCCATGGGCAGAGGAGCTTGGTGGCCCACAGTCCATAGGGTCACAGTCAGACATGACTGAAGCGACCGAACACGCATGCATGCATGCTAAGCCAGTAGAGAAGGAGGATTTCCCCACAGACTTAGAGTTGGTAGGGAGCTTAGGCATCTTCCTACCCAACGCTGTCATCTGCAGGAGGGGAAACTGGGTCCCTAAGAGGCCAAGACTCTTGTCCAGGGTCCTACACCGAGTTACAGGTAGTTTTAAGACCAGAAAATGGAGACCTTCTGTCTTCTAACCTTCATAGTCAGTGATGTTCATAGTAAGTTATGTCATGTAGTCAAGTTATTTTTCTGGTGCTGAAAACCCCTAAAATCCTCACAGGTATCCTGGCCAATTATTTTCACTGCTTTTGTCATTATTGAGGTCTTTGAGTCTGTAGTAATTTGAGAGGAAAGTCAGGTACTGTGTGCTCAGAAATGGTCTGGTATTTTGGATTAAAGATAATTATAATAATAGAAATTCCATTCACTGAGTCCTTTCTGTAGGCTCGATATTCTACTATGGGCTTTACGTTGGTTCTCTCGTGCAATACTTTACAATAATCCTTCACAATAATCCTTCAAGGAAGGCACAGTCATTGCCATTTATAGATAAGGAACCTGTGGCACAGAATAGAAGAGTAATTAAGGCTAAGGTTTCACAGGATTAAATGGTGGTGTTAGGATTAGAACTGTGATCTGATTCTTGAGCCTGAACTCTTACCACTTTTCAAGAATATTAAGTTAAGGTTCTTGAAAGTTTTGCATGTCAAGTTATTCAGTCTGGGTATTATCTTCTAGGCAGACCTTTTCCAAAACTTGTTCTGTAAGATCACCTTGAGATTTTAGTAGATGTTACAGAGGGCAAAGAAAGTACATTTCTGTAGCCCAAATCATTTACAAGACCATCACACACACAGAGAATCAGGTCTGTGTACTCCCTTTAATATGCCACTGTACATGGTGAAACACAGAGAGGATCTGATTTGTAGCCTCTTCCCCAAACTTACTTGCCCACATTTCCATGTTTGGAATATCATCTGTGGACAGACTGTGGTACCAGAAAGTCTTAGATAATTTCTGAGCAGAAACATAGTCAGATCTGTGTTTATGAAGGCATCTGAGGCAGTGGATTCAAGAATGGACACAGTGGTATCCAGCCTATGGGAGGCCAGTTAGGAAGTAGCTGATTCTACTGAGAGAGAAAGAAAAGGAAAAATAACTTTCATTCACTTGCTAATGGCAAGACTGGGCTCCAGGAACCCAGAATACCATCATCTTCAATATCCTCATTCAGGTAAAAAGCCATCCTGTTTGAGACAGCACTTTGAAAGCCATGGAGAGCTCTACACACACACACATGCAGCAAAGACTAGACATCAGAGACACGAGTGAACACACAGGCAGACTCCAGCCTGTAGCCCACTCTGTGTTGATCCCAGTTGCAAACACGCCCAGTGCAGGAACACAAGCTCCCGTGCATCAATCCAGCCACCGGGCCAACCATGGACACTCATCTGCCTTGTCGTTCACAGCTCCCTTGTATACCGAGGCCAAGCCTGTTCATTTGGGGGTGCCATCCATTGGCAAAGCGTATCCTTGGCACCATCCAATTCTCCACCCACATGGAAGCACCCGAGGCAGTGAGTGGTGGTCACAGGTCTTTTCTTGCTTCTCTGGCAGCTACAGGTGTGAGTTTAGTTCTTTGCACGTCCTTACCCCTCCCATCATCACAGACCTTGCTGGATTGTCTGGATTGTGGGTGAGTTCTACTGAAAGCAAGTCTAATTGGGAATATGTGAATATTTGGACTATTATTTTTGTGATTTCCTTCTAGGGGTCTGTTAAACCATAGCAGTGTACTTGGGCTCATGGTGGAGGGGGCAGACTAACTGCTATAGAACCAGATATAATGTATGGGATTTCCAACTCCAAGTCCTGATACCCATGGACCTTGGACAAATTACCAACCTGACTCAATGGATGTGAATTTGAGCAAGCTCTGGGAGTTGGTGATGGATAGGGAAGTCTGGCGTGCTACAGTCCATGGGGTCGCAAAGAGTTGAACATAACTGAGCAACTCAGAGAAGGCAATGGCACCCCACTCCAGTACTCTTGCCTGGAAAATCTCATGGACAGAGGAGCCTGGTAGGCTGCAGTCCATGGGGTCGCTAGGGGTCGGACATGACTGAGAGACTTCACTTTCACTTTTCACTTTCATGCATTGGAGAAGGAAATGGCAACCCAGTCCAGTGCTCTTGCCTGGAGAATCCCAGGGAAGGGGGAGCCTGGTGGGTTGCCGTCTTCGAGGTCGCACAGAGTTGGACATGACTGAAGTGACTTAGCAGCAGCAGCAGCAGAGTAACTGGATTGGACTGAACTGAACTCTAAACTCCAGTTTCCAAACATCAAAAATGGGAATGCTGGCATTCTTTCTACAGTGGGTTTAAGGATTAAAAGAGGGTACACCACTCAGTAAATGACAAGGACCAATGTTTCTCTGATGGCTCAGACTGTAAAGAATCCACCTGCAATGAGGGAGTCCTGGGTTTGATCCCTGGGTTGGGAAGATCCCCTGGAGAAGGGAATGGCTACCCACTCCAATATCCAAGGCTTCCAGGTGGCTTCAGTGGTAAAGAATCTGCCTGTAATGCAGGAGATGCAGGTTTGATTCCTGGACCAGGAAGATCCTCTGGAGGAGGGCATGACAACCCACTCTAGTACTCTTGCTTGGAGAATTCCATGGACAGAAGCAGGCTTTAGTCCATGGGGTTGCAAAGAGTCGATCACAACTGAACAATGAACACTTTCAGCGTCTGTTCACAGAAAGGACTTGGTGCTGAGTCCAATTGGCTTCTGCTTTTGGCACAAATTTCTTTCTTGTTTCACTTTGCTTTTGCCTGTCAGTTAGTCCCCATTCAGGTCCAGTGGTTCTGATGGCCAGGAAACTGCCTTGGCTAACTTATCCAGATGCTCTAGCATCTGGATATAGTTCTAGCTATATCTGACTCGTATCTCCACTTCAGGGACTTAAATGAAAATTGCTGTGAGTGTCAGCTCCATCAAGTCTGGGAATTTCTGGGCTCCAAACTCTTCCTCCAGGGAGGCTTTTAGCAAGATGACTTAGGTTATCACAAGCTAATGTTTAGTGAACACCTGCTATGTGCTAGGCATTATGCGCTGTGCGTTCACAAGTTATTTCACTAATGTTACAGAAAATGACAATTCTATGGCACCATCAATAGCTCGAGGTAGCATTTATACATATGTGTCCCATCCTAGTTGGGTAAAACTTCTCTTTTCCACTTTTAGGGATAATATTCAATATATTAATCAATGTACACAGCTTGGGAACCAATCAGAACGAGGCACCAGAGGGTTTCACTTGGGAGGGTGGACTTGAGGAGAGCAGTTATTTACCAGCTGGAATAAAAATAGTTTAGCAATTCAATCTTCAATACTTTAACAATTGATATGCCTAAACTGGGTCAGCCTGGATGAATATTAACCCCATCATTCTTCCCAATGGCTCCAACACTGGAGAGATGGTAAAATATTTCTTTACCTCCTTCACTTGATGTTAGGGGAAAAATGCAGAAAACACTACCCTTGGGGGGCTTCCCTGATAGCTCAGCTGGTAAAGAATCCACCTGCAATGCAGGAGACCCCAGTTTGATTCCTAGGTTGGAAAGATCCCCTGGAGAAGGAATAGGCTACTCACTCCAGTATTCTTGGGCTTCCCTGGTGCCTCAATTGGTTAAGAATCCACCTGCAATGTGGGAGACCTGGGTTTGATCCCTGGGTTGGGAAGAGCCCCTGGAGAAGGGAAAGGCTACCCACTCCAGTATTCTTGCCCAGAGAATTCATGGATAGAGGCGCCTGGCAGGCTATAGTCAATGGGGCCGCACGGAGTCAGACACGACTGAGTGACTAAACACACACGCACACACACTACCCTTGGGGCTCCAGGGAGAGAGAATGAAAATGAGACTCATGGTTTCTGGACTTAGGAGTCGGAAGCTGGTGGCCTAGTTGAGGCTGTGTGTACAGTGGCTAGGGGCTTCCCAGGTGGCTCAGTGGAAGAAGAATCTTTCTGCCAGTGCAGGAGGTGCAGGAGACTCAAGTACAGTGCTTGGGTGAGGAAGATCCCCTGGAAGAGGAAATGGCAACCCACTCTAGTATTCTTACCTTTAGAATTCCATGGACAGAGGAGCCTGGTGGGCTACGTTTATAGGATCACAAAGAGTCTGACATGACTGAAGCGACTTAGCTCTCGTATACACACGCGTGCATGCACGCATGCACACACACACATGCATGCACGCACACACTCATGCACGCACACACACATGCATGCACACACGCATGCATGCACACATGCATACAGTGACTACTGCCTCAGGCTCTGGATCACACGGACCTGGGTTGGAGGCCTCCCTCCATCACTTACTATCTATGTGATTCCCAAGAATCAAAGGGTAGCCGTTTCCCCTCAGCAAACCCCAGTGCAGGGAGCCAGTGAGGAGGAGAGAGGAGCCGCCCTAGCAGGAGGACTCAGGGGATGGTGGGACTCCTCCTCACTGCTGTGAGGCTATGCCAGCTCCCCTCTGCCCTCAGTGCCAGTTTGGGAGGGAAAGGGGGGAAGGAGAACCCCTTGAAAGAAGAGCTGGGGAAGAGCTGAGAAATCACCACCTTTTTAGACGGTGACAGGACTTCCCTGGTGGTCCAGTGGTTAAGAATCGGCCTGCCAATGATGCGGATTTGATTCCTGGCCCTGGAAGGTCCCACATCCTGTGGGGCAACTAAGCTGGTGTGCCACGGCGGCTGGTGTGCCATGGCGGCTGGCGCCAGCGTCTCCTAGAGCCCATGCTCTGTAGCGAGAGAAGCCGCCTCAGTGAGAAGCCTGCACACCCCAACTAGAGGGGAGCCCCCACTCGCGGCAGCTGAAGTCCACACACAGCCACGAAGGCCCACTGCAGCCAAAAACAACAGATGATGACACGTTTCCCTCCTCCCCACCCCTGCGGTCTCTAAAATGGGGGCTCAGCTGAAGCAGTTACAGATGTTAACTCTGTGTTATATAAATTTGGATAGTTATAATAATATTAATGTTATACAGAATATTATTGTTTATATACAGAAACAATGATATTTTGATGTAATTGTTAATATACAGAAATGATGATGCATGATGGCAATGGTCACGTGTGAGGCGAGGACAGCTCATAAACAGGGGGCCTTGATAAGTCCCATCAGGAGAGAGTCTCTTGAGCGCCCCATTGCATCCCTCTAAGGGAGCCCACTGGTAACCCCCTGCCCCAAAACGTCAGTGACCACAGCCTAGCTCCTCAGTCTTTCAGCTTTTGGCTTCACCCCTTTAACTGGACCATGACCTGAATTCACGCTCCTTTCCCTGGCCCTTCGGACACTTCCTCCCAGTGTATCTCAGGTTTGCTTCTATGGGGATCCACCTCTGAAATCAACATTTCAGACATCCCATTCTCTAATCGTAACCCCCTCTCACGTTTGTCACCAATCACGTGCATCCTCCTTCCAACAGCCTGTCACTTGACCCCTCTATTTCCATCTGTCCGTCAGCAACTCCCATCCTTCCTGCCTGGAGTCTGAGATCCATGCTGAGTGTCAACCACCGTCTTGGCAGCATCCTCACCTCAAGCCCCTTCATCTCCCTCTTCTGACAAAACCCTAGCTATGGACCACTTCACCTCTTGGCCCTTTCTGCTGCATTGTAAAGGAAAAAAAAAAAAAAAAAATGACACAGCCTGCAAATTGGAGCCAGGATAAATTCCCAGTAATCAACCAGAAGTGGAGCTGACACTGCTCCGGACGACTTCTCTTTCTCCTGATCGCTCTCGCTCTCTACCCCCAGTCTTCACAGTGGCTTTTGGCTTTTTATTTTCTTTTACAAATTCCTCCTCCTGTTATATTTATTTATATTACTTATTTATGGTGGCACTGGGTCTTTGTTGCTGTGCGAGGGCTTTCTGTAGTTGCGGTGAGGGGCAGCGACTCTCTAGTTGCGGTGTGCAGACTTCTCATTGCGGGGTTGCTCGTGTTGCAGAGCGTGGGCTCTAGGCACACGGGCTTCAGTAGCTGTGGCTCGTGTGCCTAGTCGCCCCCAGCATGTGGAATCTTCCCTGACCAGAGATCGAACCCAGATCTTCTGCATTGGCAGGTGGATTCTTTACCACTGGACCACCAGGGAAGTCCCACAGTGGTTTTAACTGATCACACCTATACCCACCCTGTCTCAGCAGGTGATCTTACTTAGGCTCTACCTCCAGAGGAAGTACCCCCACAGGCCAGCGTCCTCAAAATGTCCTCAGACTTGCTCACACCTTCTCACGGACTTATCCCTCAATGGACCACTTCTGTTTTCCTCTGCATCCCAGGCTGCACCATTTCCTGTACCTTGGATTTATCCCCTCTGCCTCCTCCACTTCCTTGTTCTATCCTCACTGTGGCCCCACACCTTCAACGTCTTCTCTCCTGCCTCTGTCCCTCCACATGCAAAGATTCTGAAATCATCCCCACCCCAAAGAGAGAGATAAATAGAAAACAACCTTTCTTGGCTCTGCATCTCCCCTCTAGCTGCTGGTCCCATCCTCCTTCCTTCTTTTCTTGAAACAGTGTTTTTTCACTCTTGGCTTCCACTTCCTCATTTTCACCCACTCCTGGAGCTCCGCAGTGCGTTAAAATCCCACCACCCCTTTGACAGCGCTCTGCTACTGCTGCTTAATCACTTCAGTCGTGTACAACTCTGTGAGACCCTATAGACCATAGCCCACCAGGCTCCTCTGTCCATGGGGATTGTCCAGGCAAGAATACTGGAGTGGGTTGCCATACCCTCCTCCAGGGGATTTTCCCCGACCCAGGGATCAAACCTGTGTCTCTTATGTCTCTTGCGTAGGCAGGTGGGTTCTTTCCCACTAGCATAAGTATCTCCGGTGTCTTTGAACATCCCTCCACCTCCATTTGTGTGTTCCAATCCAGGTTCCGCCATCTCCTGCCTGAGTGACACAGTAATCCCTTAAGTGAAGTCCTATTTGCCCTCTTGCTACCCTCCAGCCCCTTTCCCACAAGGCAGAGTAATTCACCCCAGACGTTGATGCTGTTCCCCTCCTCCACCTTCTCCCTGTCTTCCTGTCATTTCCAGGTAAAGCCCATTCTCTTGGTCTTGGCTTTGGGATTCCACTCTGGCCCTCACCTACCTCCTAGCACAATGCGTGTCCTCTATCCCGCTACACTACCCTTGTTCCCTGCTCATCTGTGCCAGTCTCTGTGATCTCAGAGCCTTGCTGCACTCCTTCTTCTGCCTGGAACATCCTTGACACCCACATAGCCCCTGTTGGGTCCCTGAGATAGCTTTCCATGGCTACCTGTGCTTCTTCAATCATAGATCTAGCACAGGCCAGTTGTAACTGAGGTTTAATTTTCTGTTTCCCCAAGTAGACTACAAGCAGGAAAGCCAGGCCTGATTTGGTATTGTTCCCTTTTTAGATATCGAGCACAGTGCTGTCTCAGCAGGCAACAAGCAATATTTATGGGGCTGAATTGCCATGACCCTCCCTCAGCCCACTGTGCTGTAGGGTCTCGGGGACACCATCTGGACTACTTAGACATCACTAGCATGAAAGGAAAAATCAGTTCCCATTCACAGAAGCCCCAGGTGCATGCTTTTCATATCTTTGGTGGGGCTCATCCTTGGGGGTATTCTTTCTCCCTCATGTGGCTTTGGGAGAAATCAAACTGGCACGATACTGGTTTTCTCTGAGTGGCTGGAGAATGATCCTACATCTCTCCTGGATCTAGTTCCCATGCCTTTCATCCAAGCCCTTGAGCTGGGCCAGACCCTACAGAGCCCACGACCATGAACTCAAACAGTATTGTACCTACAAGACCCAGACCTTATGCTCCTGGCAGCTGCCTGCCTGCCGCCTTTCCTGACACTAACGACAACCTGTAGGGATGGGTTGGGGCAGAAGTCAGATGATCTTTGATGACAAATGAATCCAGATAATTAGAGAGAGGTGAGGCCATGTTACTAACACAGCATAAGATGCAGACAAAGAGCCCCAGGCATGGCAAAATCCCGGATGTCCTCACCTCTTGCCCAGCTTCTTTCTTCCTCTTCCACTGCCTTTTTCCAGGTCTTTTAACTTAAACTCCCATCCCCAAGTCTGTGCCCTCTGCATTGATCTTAGACTTTAGGATTTACTCTCTCCCTTTTGCTGGCCTGGATATCATAGCAAGCACCCAGCTCCTAAGTTCATTATCGTACCAGCCTGCCCTTCCCCAACTCCACGAATGCAGATGGCGAAAGTGAATGTGTGTGTGTGTGTGTGTGTGTGTGTGTGTGTGTGTGTGTGAGAGAGAGAGAGAGAGAGAGAGAGAGACAGAGCAGCTTAAGGAGTTTGCTTTGTGGTGTATAAAGCTTCTTCCTCCTTTGTCCTTTTTTTTAAAATTATTGGGGTATATTTGCTTTACAATGCTGTGTTAGTTTTTGCTGTACAGCAAAGTCAATCCGCTCTACATATACATACAGCCCCTCTTTTTTGGAGCTCCTTCCCATTTAGGTCATCACAGGGCTCTGAGTAGAGTTCCCTGTGCTATGCAGTAGGCTCTCATTAGTTATCTATTTTTATAAATAGTGTCAATAGTGTGTGTATGTCAATCCCAGTCCCCTAGTTCACCTCCTGACTTCTCCTTCCCTTGCTGCCTCGACAGGACTGTCAGAGGCCCTTTTCAGAGCCACTGCTTTGCTGGCCTCATTGCCCTACTTGCTCCTCCATCCTCACCACATTTCAGGGCTCTGGCTGCTACATGCTGTTCCTGCTCCTAGAATGCCATTCCCACCTCCTCTGCTTTGTAAACTCCTGCCCATACCTTTGGGAATCAGCACCAGAGACCCTTCCCTTCTGAAGCCTCCCCAGCGCTGCAAGCAGAGATGGACATGCCCTCCCTCCTCTGCTAGCAACACCCCCACCGAGCCCAATTAGACTCCTGCCATATTGTGGCCAGGCATTGTTTGCTGGTCTCTCTCCCCAGCTCAAATGCCCGGCTTGCTCATCAAGTCTCACTCCCGCCTGGATTGCCTATGCCCAGCCCGTGATTGGTGCTCAGCATCTATTACAATTATTCCTAGACAAAGAGGAGAAAAATCCCCACCCAGGAAGCCTCACTCAGCCTTGGGCAAGTAGGGGAGGTGGTCCTTGGAGACTTAGGGCGAGACAGCCTCCCGCCCCACTTATCCTCCACCTGCTCCCACTTCTTTTGTGATTTAATTGGGATTTGGTGCTTCAGCCTCTTGGCTGGCCCCTTTAGAAAGAGAGTCATCAGCAGTGAAAGCCCTTCACATCACTCACATCAACAGGGCTTGCTGAAACGATGCCCGTGGCCCTGCCTTCCTGGCCTCTCCAGCACCTGCGCCAAGCAACAGGACCTGGCTATCCAGTGTCCCTGCACCTGGCAGGGGCATTATCTTGGGAGCGTTGGAGCTTAGGAAATTAATGAAAAAGGAAGGAAAGGCCCCGGGATCTTAGCCTCACAGTCAGGGGCTGATGACCCCTGAAGCAGGCAGTATTCGGAAGATAATGTGCTGAACAGGGAAGCTCAGCTGGTCCCAGTCCTGTGTGCCCCGCATTGCTTTCTCCTCGTGCCAGACCATGAGCTGCTGGCCAAGAGGCAGCAGGCACATTGCTGCAAATGCCAAGCAGGGGCAGCTGTGCCAAGATTTGCAGGAACAGATGATTCCTTCACAGCCCAAGAGGCTTAACCCATCCGGCTACCCTCACTGATTTGAAAGGAAATCTGGAAGGAAACCGTTGCTGGTCACCAGCCACATGCAGGTACTTTGTATGGTTTACTTCCCTTCATCTGCCCCCAAACTCGGCGGCCATTCCCTAACATCCCATCTGATAGAGGAGAAACCCGGAGCTCCTGAGGGTGGTCTGTCTCCCTGTCTGGCCACCTCTTACTGCTCCACAGGTTGTGTCTGGCACAAGGGCGTTGGCCAAGTGGACAAGCGGGGACTGAAATCTAGCCACCTTCTGATTGTCAAGCTGTTGAGTGTGCCTTTTCCCAGAGACTGGCCACCACCCTGCTTCACAGCTAAGTCTAGGGCTACCCTGGAGTTGGATGATGGTTGGATGGCATCACTAACTCAATGGACACGAGTTTGAGCAAACTCTGGGAGATAGTGAAGGATGGGGAAGCCTGGGGTGCTGCAGTCCATGGGGTCACCAAGAGTCTGACACGACTTGGTGACTGCACAGCAACAACACTCGGGCTGCTTTAAATCCTCAATTGGCTACCCCACCTCCCTGTATATTTCAGTCCGAAGAGCAAGCCCCAGACTTAGGTGAAGGCAAGACAAGTAGAAACAGGTGGAGACTCGGGTCTGCAAGGAACAAGGATCCGTTTGATCTTGGGTGGCCTCGGCCAGCAGCGGCGTCGGTTCCTGACTAGAGACTGAAGTTGGGTCTCGGCTCTGAGAGAACTGAATCTTAGCTGATAGACCAGTGGGCAGTGACGAAGCCCCGACCCTTCAGCTTTGCAGAAAAGACTTCCCACAAAGACAGAAAGTAGTGAGACAAATAAAGTGTTTATTAGGAGGAAAGAGTATAGTACATGTGGTCAGACACACGGGACGACTCAGAGAGTAGTAGTTTAAATCACTTATATGGGGCATTTCTTCCTGGTTTCCTCTGGCCAATCATCTTGCTTTGCCTAGTTCTGAGCCTCTTGGGCTTCCCAGGTGGCGCTAGTGGTAAAGAACCCGCCTGCCAATGCAGGAGACATTAGAGATGCGGGTTTGATCCCTGGGTTGAGAAGATCCCCTGGATGAGGGCATGGCAACCCACTCCTGTATTCTTGCCGGAGAATCTCATAGACAGAGGAGCCTACAGTCCATAGGGTTGCAAAGAGTCAGACACGACTGAAGCAACTTAGCACGCAGGAGCCTGTTTATCTCAGGATCCTCCCGTGTGTGAACACCCATCTTGCGTCCAGGATGGATTCCAGGAGAGGCCTATGGGTAAGTTGACATCACTCCCCTTTTGACCTCCAAGGAACTTTCCAGTCAGGAAGATCTCCTTGACTTAGAGAAATCTGTGGTCTCTCATCTCCTATCTGGGCAAGACCCAGCCTCCTCTCTTGACTGATATTTTGGAGTTTCTGTCCAAAGAAACTCCAGCAGCTACTTACTTGGAGGGTGAGGGCTGGGGTGGGGGTGGGGTGGAATGTTGCATTGGTCTAGTTTCTCTCTGCCATTTTATTTCTTCTAATCATGACTTGATAATTGATGAGTCCCACCCAGCTGTTTCTCATTTTTCAGTATAAACTTCTTTGGGCTGCATTTGGGTGGGACTAGGAGACAGGGACACATATCTTCATATCATCTTTGCCTTTTTTTTTTTTTTTAAACAATCATCAATATTAATACACCTTCAATACCAAAGTTGTCTTGGGCACAAGGCAGCTAGCTTGATTGGTTTCCCCACAGCTGATAAAATTTGGGTTTGGAGGTCAGTGTCTTCAAGGAATTGCTATAAATAATACAGCGAAACCTAGCTGGTATTTCAGTGCCAACGCTGGTTTCCTTCCTGCCTTCTTATTGACGCAGCCTCTGCCTCCCTCTCCAGCCCATCCTGCAGACCTCTGACAGATAAGCCTTCATAAGTCAGTTTGTTCATTGTTTTTCTTTTTAACTCAAAAGCTTCAAGGGAGTCCATGTTGCTCAGGGGATGAAATACTAACTTCATCCAGAGGTGGTTCTCAAAGTGTGGTCCCCAGACCAGAAGCATCCATATTCTGCCAACTTATTAGAAATGCAAAAAGTTTTAGGGCTTCACTCAAGATCTCCTGAATGATAAACCCTGGAGATGAGGTCCAGTCATTTGTGTTGGAACAGCTCTCTAGGTATTTCTGACTCTAAAGTTTGAGCTCCAGGAGTTGGTAATGGATAGGGACGCCTGGCGTGCTGCAGTCCATGGGGTCACAAAGAGTTGAACACGATTGAGCGACTGAACTGAAAGTTTGAAATCCTAACTTACTACCTCTTTGGTACCTTCCATTCAAACCAAATCTACCCTCTCCTTGCTCCTGGTCATGTGCTGTTTAATAATTTTTTTTCAGGCTTCCCAGGTGGTACAGTAGTAAAGAATCCCTCTGCCAATGCAGGAGTTGCAAGAGACATGGGTTCAGTCCCTGAGTTGGGAAGATCCCCTGGAGGAGGGCATGGCCACCCTCTTCAGTATTCTTGCCTGGAAAATCCCATGGACGGTGGAGTCTGGCAGGCTACAGTCCATGGGGTCAGAAGGAGGCAGACATGACCGAGTGACAGAGCACACACACACATGGTTGATTTACTATGTTATGTTAATTTCTGCTGTGTAGCAAAGTGATTCAGTTGCATATATATATTCTTTCTAATTATGGTTTATCACAGGATGTTGGATATAGAGTTCCCTGTGCTGTACAGTAAGACCTTGTTTATCTATTTTATATAAAAGAGTTTGCATCTGTATTTAATCATCTTCATCTCTGCTCTTACGGTGCTCATGGGTGATAGTAGCAGCTGTTTTTCTCCCTAACCTCCATCCTCCTTGTCTTTATTGCCAATATATCTGTATTATGAAGCCATTGTTGTGCCTAGCCGACACCACTTCCTTTGCACCTAGGAGTGGTCACAGAATTAAACTTGAGCTGATGATTTCAAGTGGAAGTTTAGAGGGAGGGACTTCTGAGAAGGAAAGTCATTGGGGTAAACCCATTTTTGTCTTTTCACTTTTTTCTCTTTCTCCTGACTGCTACCTGGAATATGGATAGAATGGCTGGAGCTGTAGCAGCCTTCTAGGACCTTTAGGAGAAACCTGAAAAGGAAGGCTACACATAGCCAAGCAGAAAGATAGAAAAAACAAGGGTTCTTTGAAGCTACCAGGGCAGTCCTGGAATCTCTCAAAGGAGAGAGAAAATCTCTGTTAATAGCAACCAAAAGCAATTTCTAACATAAAATGTGATTGAAATTTCTCTTTCTGCATATCCAACCTGTTCTTTAAGGCATAGTCTTTTCACATCCCAATCATTTAAAAAACCCTAGGGAGCATCTCCTCTGTGCCAGGCCCTGAGAAGTTCCCACAAATGACATGTGAGCTCAGAAACATCCAGGCTGATGTGATTGAGGATGCGTCTCTTTCCCTTGCAGTCTGTGAGCCTGTATGTCCTTTAAGGGCAGAGCCTCTGACTCATCCATCTTTGGATGTTAACCCCTAATATGGAGCCTGATGCCTGGGACGGGCATAGTAAAAAGCTGTGGCGGGAAGGATGACTGTCCTAGATTCCTCTAGCAGCTTCATCAGAGTCCAGCAGTCCCCAGCCTTTTTGGCGCCAGGGACTGGTTTTCTGGAAGACAATTTTTCCCTGGACTAGGGCTGGTTGGGGGAGGGGGAGAGTTTGGGGGATGATTCAAGGGCATTATATTTATTGTGTACTTTATGTCTATTATTATGACATCAGCTCCAGCTAAGGTCATTAGGCATTAGATTGCCAAGACTGGGGACCCCTACTCTAGTCTACACTGGTCAGATGGGAAGTGACATTTACTAAGCACCTACTTCATGCCACGTCAGGCAACGCTTTGCACTCACAGTTTCATTCCTTCGTCCTAGCCACCCAGCAATATTTGAGTCATCATCTTCCTGTACATTTGAGGATGTTCAGTCTTGTTGAGATAGAAATTACATGTGGGCTTATTATACCTTAGCTGGTAGCTGATCGAAGTGGGGTTGATAACCTATTAGGATGTGTTTGGTTTTAAGAAACAGAAACTCCAATTTAAAGTGGCTTAAATGATAAAGGGAATTGATTCACTTCAGTTCAGTTCAGTCGTGTCCGACTCTTTGCAACCCCATGAATTGCAGCACTCCAGGCCTCCCTGTCCATCACCAACACCCAGAGTTCACTCAGACTCACATTCATCGAGTCAGTGATGCCATCCAGCCATCTCATCCTCTGGCATCCCCTTCTCCTCCTGCCCCCAATCCCTCCCAGCATCAGAGTCTTTTCCAATGAGTCAACTCTTCACATGAGGTGGCCAAAGTACTGGAGTTTCAGCTTTAGCATCATTCCTTCCAAAGAAATCTCAGGGCTGATCTGCTTCAGATCTCTGATTGGACTGTTGGATTTCCTTGCAGTCCAAGCGACTCTCAAGAGTCTTCTCCAACACCACAGTTCAAAAGCATCAATTCTTCAGCGCTCAGCCTTCTTCAGAGTCCAACTCTCACATCCATACATGACCACAGGAAAAACCATAGCCTTGACTAGACGGACCTTTGTTGGCAAAGTAATGTCTCTGCTTTTGAATATGCTATCTAGGTTGGTCATAACTTTCCTTCCAAGGAGTAAGCATCTTTTAATTTCATGGCTGCAGTCACCACAAAACCCCAAACCTTCAGAGGTAGGGCTGGTCTTAGGCAAGAGTAGTCCTAGAAGGTTCCTTGCGTGACACCCATAAAATTTCCCAAGTTCCCTTGGTGGAATTACTTGGGTTCCTTGCCCACTCCTGAACCATTTGCAGGGTTGATGGAAGATGGGATATCTTAGGCTCATGTGGACATTTATGGCTTCCAGGCAATAGTCCACCTCTTTGCTCATCCACCCCATTCTCTATCCACACCGTGAAGGGCTTCATGCGCATGCATGTGGATACCTCTGCTCTCTTGTTCAAGCTCCACATCTGGCCTTGGCCTGTGCCCTCTGGCAGCATGATCTGCTTCTGGGAGGACAGAGCTGGGCAAGAGGCCCACACGGGCCCGGAAGTAGAGCCCAGATATGAAGGGTCTTCTCTGTACTTCCCTGGTAGCTCAGATGGTAAAGAATCTGCCCCCAGCATGGGAGAACTGCATTCGATCCCTGGGTCGGGAAGATCCCCTGGAGAAGGGAATGGCTTCCCACTCCAGGATTCTTGCCTGGAGAATCCCATGGACAGAGGAGCCTGGCGGGCTACTAGTCCATCGGGTCGCAAAGAGTTGGACATGACTGAGGGAGTAACACGCAAGATCCTTGTGTGTCTGTCCCCTCGGTCCCTCAGACTCTCGCAGCATAGTAAAATGCATGCTTGTGTGCATGCGTATGTGCTAAGTGGCTTCAGTCTTTGCAATCCAGTGGACTGCTCCTCAGTCCTTGGGATTCTCCAGGCAAGAATCCTGGAGTGGGTTGCTTTGCCCTACTCCAGGAGATCTTTTCAACCTAAGGATCTAACTCATGTCTCCTGTATTGGCAGGTGGGTTCTTTACCTGGGAAGCCCAAAATGCATGCTTGAAATGGGGTTAAAGCTGAGCACCCTGAAGTGTGGGGCCAGGGCAAGGGCCCTGTTTCCTGATTGCAGTTCTGGATACAGTGATTAGCCTAAACTAGGAGGGCCCATCTCTAGAGCCAGAAAATACCATCATACCCATGAAAACCCCAGGCCTCCAGAATAAAGTGGAGTATGGCTTGGAAGGGATGTGATGGGAACGGATGCTGGACAGGCAGCCACCAGCTATCGCTACAGTGACCTGGGCTTTTCCTGCTAAGCCATGATGCCCATTAGGCAGAACAGCTTTCAGGCAGGACCTGTTATTTGTTCACCACTGAATCCCCATCACTAGTTGCAGAGTCTGGTCCAGCATAAGCGCTCAAAATATATTTATGAAATGCTGACTGAATGAACAAGACAGTCTTCCTCTTATCCCCATCAGTTATTGTTTTCATCATCTGTATCTTCCACATACTCTAAATATTTTTGCTTTTGGCCGTTTCAGGTAAATTCTTTAGTTCCCCCAAGTTGAGCCCATAGATGCTCCATCCCATGACTGGGGCTGTACGTGGGTCTGGTTTGGTGCCTTCCCTCAAAAGAAGTGGACTCAGTCAAAGCAGGACACAATTCAGAGGGAAGCTGTCAGTGAGTAAAGAGCACCGTGTCTGCCCTGCAGCCCAAAGATCTCCAAGACGGAGTGTAACTGAGGGTGGGGCGTACATTTTCCAGTCAGTTTTCTAGACTTTCTGATGAGGACATTAGAATTCGATCACATCAGAAGTGTAATTTGGCCAAACATCATGAGGCACTTTGCTTTTGTCGGATTTATCATTATCAGTGGTCATCCATGGAAATAACTACACTTTGCTGCTCAAAATAGCTGGCCCTGTCTCTACTCCTGTCTCCACCATCAACAAGGGTCTGCTCTGGGCTGCTTGCATACCAGCTCCTGGCAGACCTTTACTGAAAGGGAATTTTCTTGTCTCTGTGATGAGAACAAAGTGTACATTACCCCCAGCTTCCCAGAGACAGCACCACATTTTCTGAGATGTGAGTTTTGACCTGTGATAATGGCCATCTCCAGATGACGGCCTGTCCCTGGACAGCTGGGTCCAGGGTGCCACCGAAACAGTTGTAGAAAATACCCTGAGTGTGAGGCTGCTCTCCAAATAAATTCAATCTGGTTGCTTTAATCCTTTCAGTCAGTGACTTGAATCAGCACATGCCTAACCCTGGAGGGGGTGATATGACCCACATATCCTAAAGCCCCACCTTGGTTCCAGAACCCACATTTCACTTAGCTTATTCTTGACTTGGGTCTCCTCCCCATTCACTCCATCCACCAGTTCCTCCTTAATCATAAAGTGTTAGTTGCTCAGTCATGTTTGACTCTTTGCAACCCCATGGACAGAGGAGCCTTCCAGGAGGCTCCTCTGTCCATGGGATTCTCCAGGCAAGAATACTGGAGTGGGGTTAGCCATTCCCTTCTCTAACGGATGCTCCTGACCTAGGAATCGAATCTGGGTCTCCTGCATTGCAGGCAGATTCTTTACTATCTGAGCCAGCAATCAAGCTCTAGATCAGATCAGATCAGATCAGTCGCTCAGTCATGTCCTACCCTTTGCGACCCCATGAATCGCAGCACTCCAGGCCTCCCTGTCCATCACCAACTCCCAGAGTTCACTCAGGCTCACATCCACCCAGTCAGTGATGCCATCCAGCCATCTCATCCTCTGTCGTCCCCTTCTCCTCTTGCCCCCAATCCCTCCCAGCATCAGAGTCTTCTCCAATGAGTCAACTCTTCACATGAGGTGGCCAAAGTACTGGAGTTTCAGCTTCAGCATCATTCCTTCCAAAGAAATCCCAGGGCTGATCTGCTTCAGATCCCTGGTTGGACTGGTTGGATCTCCTTGCAGTCCAAGGGACTTTCAACAGTCTTCTCCAACACCACAGTCCAAAAGCATCAATTCTTCGGCGCTCAGCCTTCTTCACAGTCCAACTCTCACATCCATACATGACCATAGCCTTCACTAGACAGACCTTTGTTGGCAAAGTAATGTCTCTGCTTTTGAATATGCTATCTAGGTTGGTCATAACTTTCCTTCCAAGGAGTAAGCGTCTTTTAATTTCATGGCTGCAGTCACCATCTGCAGTGATTTTGAAGCCCAGAAAAATAAAGTCTGACACTGTTTCCCCATCTATTTCCCATGAAGTGATGGGACTGGATGCCATGATCTTCGTTTTCTGAATGTTGAGCTTTAAGCCAACTTTTTCACTCTCCACTTTCACTTTCATCAAGAAGCTTTTTAGTTCCTCTTCACTTTCTGCCATAAGGGTGGTGTCATCTGCATATCTGAGGTTATTGATATTTCTCCTGGCAATCTTGATTCCAGCTTGTGTTTCTTCCAGTCCAGCATTTCTCATGATGTACTCTGCATGTAAGTTAAATAAGCAGGGTGACAATATACAGCCTTGATGAACTCCTTTTCCTATTTGGAACCAGTCTGTTGTTCCATGTCCAGTTCTAACTATTGCTTCCTGATCTGCATGCAAATTTCTCAAGAGGCAGATCAGGTGGTCTGGTATTCCCATCTCTTTCAGAATTTTCCACAGTTTATTGTGATCCACACAGTCAAAGGCTTTGGCATAGTCAACAAAGCAGAAATAGATGTTTTTCTGGAACTCTCTTGCTTTTTCCATAATCCAGCGAATGTTGGCAATAGATCTCTGGTTCCTCTGCCTTTTCTAAAACCAGCTTGAACATCAGGAAGTTCACGGTTCATGTATTGCTGAAGCCTGGCTTGGAGAATTTTGAGCATTACTTTACTAGCGTGTGAGATGAGTGCAATTGTGCGGTAGTTTGAGCATTCTTTGGCATTGCCTTTCTTTGGGATTGGGATGAAAACTGACCTTTTCCAGTCCTGTGGCCTCTGCTGAGTTTTCCAAATTTGCTGGCATATTGAGTGCAGCACTTTCACAGCATCATCTTTCAGGATTTGGAAGAGCTCCACTGGAATTCCATCACCTCCACTAGCTTTGTTCCTAGTGATGCTTTCTGAGGCCCACTTGACTTCACATTCCAGGATGTCTGGCTCTAGGTCAGTGATCACAGCATTGTGATTATCTAGGTCGTGAAGATCTTTTTTGTATAGTTCTGTGTATTCTTGCTATCTCTTCTTAATATCTTCTGCTTCTGTTAGGTCCATACCATTTCTGTTCTTCATCGTGCCCATCTTTGCATGAAATGTTCCTTTGGTATCTCTGATTTTCTTGAATCGATCCCTAGTCTTGCCCATTCTGTTGTTTTCCTCTATTTCTTTGCATTGATCACTGAAGAAGGCTTTTTTATCTCTCCTTGCTATTCTTTGGAACTCTGCATTCAGATGCTTATATCTTTCCTTTTCTCCTTGGCTTTTTGCTTCTCTTCTTTTCACAGCTATTTGTAAGGCCTCCCCAGACAGCCATTTTGGATTTTTACATTTCTTTTCCATGGGGATGGTCTTGATCCCTGTCTCCTGTACAATGTCACGAACCTCATTCCATAGTTCATCAGGCACTCTATCTATCAGATCTAGGCCCTTAAATCAAGCTCTAAGATTGGTGTAAATTCTCTGAGATATTAGAGGACTGTAAATATAATTTGGAATTGCATTCCAAAATGTTTCCTCTGTGTGACTGGTCCATAGCAAGTTCTAAATAAATAGTAGCAAGCCTCATGAGACCATAAATTCATACTATAATATTGTCTCTTATCTCTTCAGCACCAGCACTGGGTGGGTATAATCAGCTTGTAATTAGTAAGGAATGATTGATTGATAAAGTGAATGAATGAAAAAATTCACTGTACCTGGATTCAACAGGTATAAGTTGACTCACTCTTCTCCAAAGGTTAATTGCTTCCCTGTAGCCTAATGGAAAGGCACAGTAATAGCTACAGTCTCCTGCAGTTTAGGGTGTCTCAGCCTCAGAGAATT
Source organism: Tragelaphus eurycerus (assembly GCA_935064755.1). Classification (NCBI taxonomy): domain Eukaryota; kingdom Metazoa; phylum Chordata; class Mammalia; order Artiodactyla; family Bovidae; genus Tragelaphus; species Tragelaphus eurycerus. Next base: position 5,467,645 of record CAKXYN010000075.1, on the reverse strand, counting down.
GTCAGTCTTGACATGTTCAATATTGTCTGGTTTATGGGATTTGTCTGTTGCAGGCCCTGGTAGAGAAATACGCACTGTGAGCTGAACTGGCATGTCTAATGTGCAGTTGTATGGTGTGCTGGTCTTCACTTAGTTCTCATCATTGCTACAGTGGCTAGAGCTGATTGGCAGAAGAGGCAATAAAAGTGAGTATCCAGAAAGTCAAGGCCTGATTTAAGCCCTGTGCTTAGAACAAATGTTCTCTAATTTATCCTACTGCTGTGCTGTGCTCAGTCATGTCCAACTCTTTATGACCCCATAGACTGTAGCCTGACAGGCTTCTCAGTCCATGGGATTTTCCAGGCAAGAACACTGGAGTGGGGTGCCATTTCCTTCTCCAGGGGTTCTTCCCAACCCAGGGATTGAATCCAGGACTCTTTACATCTCGTGCCCTGGTGGGAGGATTCTTTACCACTAGTGTCGCCTGGGAAGCCCCAATTTACCCTGCTAACAAAATGACGTTTACAGTTTTCAGTTTCAAAAATGAAGGAGGGCTTCCCTGGAGGCTCAGTGGTAAAGAGACTGCCTGTGCATGCAGGAGACATGGGTTCTATCCCTGACCTGGGAAGATCCCACGTGCTGTGGGGCAACTAAGCCCGTGTGCCACAACTATTAAGCCTGTGTTCTAGAGCCCGGGAGCTGCAGCTCCTGGAGCCCGTGGGCCTAGAGGCCGAGCTCCACAATAAGAGAACCCACCACAATGAGCAGCCCACACACTGCAACTAGAGAATAGCCCTGACTTGCTGCAACTAGAGAAAAGCCCGCACAGCAACAAAGACCCACACAGTCAAAAATAAATAAATAAAATTACTTTAAAAAATTAATGGGGGGGAAAAAAAAGTCAAATCTCAGATACTAGGTCTTACCAGTAAAGAATGTAACTCATACAAGGTACAAAGGGCTATTTGACAGACTTTGGATTGATGGCTGAGACATGGTTACATGGTGTTTTTAAACGTGACAGGACCTGAAGAAGAAGCCATGGAAATTGTTGGAGAAATTTTATTCTTGGGTTTAGATGCTCTCTGAAAAGATGTTGGTAGGTTGAATAATAGTCCCTCAGATATGTGCATTTTCTAATCTCTGAAACCTGTGAATAATACCTTAGTTGACAAAAGGGACTTTGTAGTTGTGATCAAGTTAAAAATCTTGAGATGGGGAGATTCTCCTGGATTATTTATGTGGACCTGATATAATCAGTATGGTTCTTATAAGTGGGATGAAGAAAGAGCCAGGGTCAGAAGAGCAGGTGGTATAATGAGGGAAGCAGTTAACTGCAGCACTATGCTTTGGAGATGGAGAAAGGGGCCACAAGCCAAGGAGTCCAGGCAACAACTAGAGGCTGAAAAGGGCAAGGAAAGAGATGTCCCTTTTGCAGCCTCCTTGAGCACCCAGCCCTGCAGATAACTGGATTTTAGTGGGAGAAGACTGATTTCAGACTTCTGACCTCCCAAATGTAAGAGAATAAATTTGTGTCATTTTAAAGTCACTACGATGAAATTAAGACGCTTACTCCTTTGAAGGAAAGTTATGACCAACCTAGATAGCATATTAAAAAACAGAGACATTACTTTGCCAACAAAGGTCCATTAGTCAAGGCTATGGTTTTTCCAGTGGCCATGTATGGATGTGAGAGTTGGACTATGAAGAAAGCTGAGCGCTGAAGAATTGATGCTTTTGAACTGTGGTGTTGGAGAAGACTGTTGAGAGTCCCTTGGACAGCAAGGAGGTCCAATCAGTCTATCCTAAAGGAGATTAGTCCTGGGTGTTCATTGGAAGGACTGATGCTAAAGCTGACACTCCAATACTTTGGCTACCTCATGCGAAGAGTTGACTCATTGGAAAAGACCCTGATGCTGAGAGGGATTGGGGGCAGGAGGAGAAGGGGGCGACAGAAGATGAGATGGCTGGATGGCATCACCGACTCGATGGACGTGAGTTTAGGTGAACTCTGGGAATTGGTGATGGACAGGGAAGCCTGGCATGCTGTGATTCATGGGGTTGCAAAGAGTCAGACACAACTGAGGGACTGAATTGAACTGAACTGAAGTCTATGGTGACTTGTTACAGCAGCAATAGGAAGCTAATGTCAGATGTCAGCCATCAACCCTGCATCTGCGACTAATTTTATAATGAGTAATTTGTTGGATGTCTAACCTCCTCCCAATGGAGGACTTAACCAGTACAGGAGTTTCATGTGGCACTATAGTGACTTTCTACAGAACCGTAATGGTTTGTTTTGAAGTACGAGGGGACTGAAGAAGGGGGACATTCCACATGACCAGTTTGCAAAGTCATTCTGCATTCCAGTTCCTTGTGGAAATACATCTGAAATTTGGTTTCAATAGCCAAGAGCAACTTCCACTTTCAAAAAAAAAAAAAAAAAGGTTAGAAAACAGAAACGTGTTCTGCAGAAAACTATTTTCCTAGGTTAGGCCTTTCTAAATTGTTCACCATAGGCTTTTCAAGATATCCTTTTAAGTTTCCATAATTCAGTTCTACTAGAGTGGTTAAATGCATGGACTCGAGCCAAGTTGCCAGCAGTACCAAAGGCTCCCTTGAGATTCAGCGCAGCTTCACTGTCAGGCAAGTCTGCGGTGTGTTTCTCTCCAGCACAACCAGGACCCTGCCCCAAGGCTGCAGTGCTGTTTCTTGACTGCTTCTCCCTTGTCTCTGCATCCCCTCCCTCTCCTGATTGGCAATGGCTCAAATCGGCCTTTTGGAATCCTGAAAGTGAAAGTGATAGTCACTCAGTTGTGTCTGACTTTTTGTGACCACATGGACTGTAGCCTGCCGTGGTTCTCTGTCCATGAGATTTTCCAGGCAAGAATACTGGAGTAGGTTGCCATTCCCTTCTCTGGGGAAATCTTCCCTCCCCAGGGATTGAACCCAGGTCTCTTGCCTTACAGGCAGATTCTTTACTGAGACCAACCAGAAAAGTCCCTTTGGAACTCAGGAAAGGTCATGAAGGCTGGAGTGTGTTCTCTACAAACAAGGTGCTTAGGAGTTCTACAGGGTCCTACTGTATTTCAAGATCATCAGTTCAGTTCAGTTCAGTCGCTCAGTCATGTCCGACTCTTTGCGATCCCATGCACTGCTGCACGCCAGACCTCCCTGTCCATCACCAAGTCCCAGAGTTTACTCAAACCCATGTCCATTGAGTTGGTGATGCCATCCAACCATCTCATCCTCTGTCGTCCCCTTCTCCTCCTGTAAGATCATGGATGCTGTTCAATATCCTACAACGCATAGGACAGCTCACTCCCCACAATAAATTGTTGGCCCCAAATGTCTATAGCGTCAGGGTTGAGAACCCTGCTAGAGGCTGCTGCTGCTGCTAAGTTGTTTCAGTCATGTCCGACTCTGTGCAACCCCATAGACGGCAGCCCACCAGGCTCCCCCGTCCCTGGGATTCTCCAGGCAAGAACATTGGAGTGGGTTGCCATTTCCTTCTCCAATGCATGAAAGTGAAAAGAGAAAGTGAAGTTGCTCAGATGTGTCCGACTCTTAGCGACCCCATGGACTGCAGCCCACCAGGCTCCTCCGTCCATGGGATTTTCTAGGCAAGAGCACTGGAGTGGGGGTGCCATTGCCTTCTCCATGCTAGAGGCTGGGAGTAGCTGAGTAATCACCCTGTGAGAATTGCCACCAGACAAAGCTGGTGAGAAACCGTAATGTAACTACCAGGTGCCCTGGAGAAGCGACACCCTCCTGTGAGGCTGGAACTTCCAAGGGCCCTGCCAGTGCACTCTCTCCAGCGAGATGCCAGGAGGGAGCCTCTGCATTTGTACTAGCCAAGATAAACAATCCAGAAACTGTACACACTTCTTTCAATAAAGAACAGAACCCAGAGGGTAGACCTGCATTAGTAACCAGTTGTCATTTGCCAACGGGTACTGGGCAGCCTTGAAGTGGACAAACATAGGATTCTGTGGAAGTCAAAGCACGCATTTCAGGCCTGGATGGTCCCAGCACTGAGGGTTTCTCATCTCCCAAAGCCCTTCCTATTCATCAGGAGAAGCCCCATTTGCAAAACATGTATTCAAGGCTTAATTACCAATAAATCCCCACATGAAGCCACTCCATTGAAAGGCTGCACAATAGCTTGGCTTGGTAATCAATGCCCCATTCATGCGCTAATGAGTGGAATTAAATGGGTGTGAGAGGTATGGTGAGCAGGCCCAGGGACTGGAGGAGAGACTGGCTCTCTCTTTCCTCTGGGGCCTCTTCTCTAATTAGAGCCCTGTTCACATGCTGATCAGCCCTGGGATCCTTGGAAGTTAAGGACAGCATTTCCCTGAGGCATCTCAGCCCCTGCACAGGCAGGTGCACCGTCCCTGGGATCATCTCCAGCCTGAACCATCGACTCTGCTTCCCACCAACTGTGTCTTGAGCTCCGTCTTTAAATAAGCTGGAGACGATCCCAGGGCTGACCTCCACCCATACGTGCATATCATCATGCATCAGGCCCAGGTCCTGCTCTACACGCACTGTTCTATTTAACCCTTATCACAAATATGGGACTTGGGTTTTTTCATTATTGTCCTGATAATCGAGATGAGAAAACGGAGGTTTCCTGACTTTGCCCAAATCATATAGGTAAGAAGCAGAATGATCTCCAACTCACCAATGAATTAAACATTTATTTTATGCACTTGTGTGCCAGGTACTAGAAGTATAGTCCGATGAGGAGGACAGATACAAAAGTATATAATTATCACGGCCCATCAGGGCTCTTGAGAGGGGCCTGCTCCATTTAAAACCCAATATCTTTCTCTCTTGTGTTGAGTTATTCCTCATTGGTAATCCATGTAAGGGACTGTGGTGACTCGGACCAACGTGTCAACGATGAGACACCATCAGCTTCTTGTAAGGAACACTTAGCTCCTATAACTTTAAGGTTACTCAAGATAAGGACAAATAGGAGAAAAGGAAAGAAATTTATAGTCTCATTTCATTTATGAATATAGATGTAAAAATTCTTACATGAAATATTAGCAAACTGAAACTAATGGGGGTATACAAGGAATTCTTATAAATAAAAATGGCAACCCCAATAGAAAAATAGTCAAAACATGTGAACATATAATTTATGAAAGAGGAAACCAAATGCATCTGAGGAAGTGCTTACAGTTATTAATAATCAAAGAAAGACAAATTACCAAATGATATACCACTTTCTATCTAATAGACTGACAGAATTTGAAAGCTGGTTAATGCCAAGTGTTGGTGGGGATTTAGGGATGCAAACCCTTAGGCACAGTGGCCAGGAGGGTAGATGGTGTGATGTTCTGTGGAACACAGCTGGCACTCCTCTCTTTATTGTTGTTTAGTTGCTCAGTCGTGTCCGACTCTTTGTGACCCCATAGACTGTAGCACGCCAGTCTTCCCTGTCCTTCATCATCTCCTGGAGTTTGCTCAAACTCATGTTCATTGAGTCAGTGATGCCATCCAACCATCTTGTGCTCTCTCATCCCCTTCTCCTCCTGTCTTCGATCTTTCCCAGCATCAGGGTCTTTTCCATTGAGTCAGCTCTTTGAGTCATGTGGCCAAAGTATTGGCGCCTCAGCTTCAGCATCAGTCCTTCCAATGAATATTCAGGGTTGATTTTCTTTAGGATTGACTGTTTTGATCTCCTTGCTGTCCAAGGGACTCTCAAGAGTCTTCTCCAATTAAGTAGCTGCACATTGAATGACCCAGCAGTTTTACCTTTCTCTCTGTAGTCCAAAGAAATAGTTACACAGCTCCCCAAGGGGCATATCCAAGACTTGAGTGCAGTATTGGTTGTGGTGCCAGGAATCTGGAGACCACCTGGGTCCCCATCATCTGGAGACTGGATAGGTAAGCGTGGAGGGTGCACAGAACAGAGCAGGGAGCAGCAGTGTAGAGACAATAGATTAATTATATCCATAGCAACATGGATGAACCTGAAAAAAATTGTAAATAGCGAGAAAGGTAAGAAGCAGAATGAAATATAGAACTCAATAATGTTTATGAGAAAATTCAAACACATGCATATAATACAGAGCCGTTTTGTAAGAACACATACAAACACAAGCACATAAGTGCAAATGGATGGTTTCCATGGTGGGAAGGGGACCAGGAGTGGGGTGTACAGTCAGAGTCCCAGCAGGAAACAGATGGCACACCCAAATGAAGATAATTCAGGGTAGTTTACAAAGGTTCATATGGGAGTATACAAGGAAACCTAAGAGGTGGTACAGAAACCCAGAGCTATTATTTTAACCCAACCTGCAGGGAATGGTTGCCTGCGTGCTTGCATGTATGTGTGTACATGCTAAGTCACTGCAGTCAAGTCCAGCTCTTTGAGACCCTCATGGTCTGTAGCCCACCAAGCTCCTCTGTCCATGGGATTTTCCAGGCAAGAATACTGGAGAGGGTTGCCGTGCCCTCCTGCAGGGGATCTTCCTGATCTGGGGATGGAACCCCTGTCTCTTTGTCTCCTGCATTGGCAGGCAGGTTCTTTTCCCCTAGCACCACCTGGGAAGCCTGAAGGGAAAGGTTAGTAGGACTTAAAGGGAGAAGACTTGTGAAAAGAAAATTGCCAGGAAGTCAGTAGGTGGCTTTCAGCTACTGAGGGATCCAGCTAGATCTAAATGACCCCAAGGAAAGGAATCAGATACTGCTACATTCCCTTGACCTCCCTCCCTTAAGCTCTCTAGAGTGCCCCACTGGTCTACTCAACAGAGAGCCGAAGGGCCAGGGAGGCTGTTCGAATGGCTGTCGTCCATTCAAGTCTGCCTCTTAGGAAGAAAAAAGCGAAGATGTATGTGGGAGGAGCGGCTCTGAGGGAACAAGTAGCAGCTGGAGGACCAGTGGGCTCTGGGGAGAAGGCAAACCCATCAGTAAAACAAGGAAACTTGAACCTGGAGGAGGGTGGGGCTTGCAAGCCAAAAAGCAAAGATGTCTCCCTATCTAGGAGGAACCCAGGGGGTGGCTGTAAAGGACATGAAAAATGGTTTTCACCACATTCCTCGTATCCTACGTTGTGTATATGTGTGTGTATAGCACAGGCAAGTTTGTTCAGTTTTTTCACAATTGTGGTACTTATTATAAAGTTGATGAGTTAGCACACACGTTAAAGTATATCTCCAATAAGAATAAATTTTGGAAACATAACCTTTGAATATGCAAGTTTTTGTTAGACTTTTTGAGGAAGAGTTAAGTATGTAGAGTCTCTGAATCAAACTTTTATGGAATCTTTGCAGACCTGAAGCATCCCATAGGACCCTAGGGCTTTAAGGCCAGACTTTAAAAATTACTTTCTTGAATGGATGCATAGCTCTCTGTGATTATCTAACCCGAGTCATCAATCTCCATAATGTGTCTTCTCTTCCAGCTTCTGCCTTTGATTAATCCAAATTTCTTCTGTTTCTTTTATTACAGAGTATTAATGTTTAAAACACCATATCTGTAAGAGCGCAATTAAGAGGCCTCTGGAAAATTCTATTCCTTCCTCCACTCGAATGATGAATCTTCAGAGAATTACATGACCATAGTATGAGCAGAGGAGAGGCTTTTTTTTTTTTTTTTTTTTCACTTCCACAGTGGGAAGTTAGAGGTGTCTCTTGTATACAAGACAGAAATTTGCTAAATGAACCACAGTGCAATCTAGGCTTTGAAATCAGGCATGACTTTCCCGGGGGCCTGAAAAGGAGCCCTGGCTGTGAAATTTGTGTATCTTAACCTTGCCAAGGAGGTGGAATTTCTGGAAGTCATGATGTATCTTATGAGAATCATGGAATATTCTCATGGGAAAAGATTATGTCTATATTGTGCTATTAAACCTAGCAGAGTGCCTGGTACTTAGCATGTGATAAATAAATATTTGTGGAAAGAAAGAGAAAAAGAGGGAAGGGAAGGAGGAGGAAAGGATGGGAGAAAGGAAGGAAAGAAGGTAGGGAGGAGGGAAGAAGCGGGGGGAACAGATAATTTAAGCAGAAGAAACATTCTCCAGATGTTAATTTCTAATGGCATTTTAGAGATTTTCCTTTATTAGTTCACTCTTGTGTTTAATCATTCTGTTAACTTATTAATGCTTGCTAGCAAAAAAAAGTCAGTAGCAAGAAGACCAAATTTTAAGAAAACTTTTGGAAGGACAAATTTAAAAGAGAGTCAATTCCAAGCTCTTCTGCAAATTAGAAGACTGACTTTTATCACCTCATTTTTAGTAGCGGTTCATTTTGATATAATTAAAAACTGAGTGTTTTGTAGGCAAAATTGAGAACTGCTGCTCTAGTGGACAACTTGACAACTGCGTGAAGCTACAACTCAGTTTAAATCACAGATATTTGCTCAGTTCCTGGGCTTCCCTGGTGGCTCAGATGGTAAAGAATCTGCCCACAACGTGGGAGACCCAGATCCCGGGGGCGGGAAGATCCCCCAGAGAAGAGCATGGCTACCCTCTCCAGTATTTTTTCCTGGAGAATCCCATGGACAGAGGAGCCTGGCAGGCTACAGTCTATGGAGTCACAAAGAGTCAGACATGACTGAGTGCCTAATACTGTGCTTTGTAGGGAAGTGTTTGGAGGTGGTCAGTGAGAGCATGCAACCATCCGTTGACCTGCCAGCTGGACCCAGGCAATGGGAGCCTCCTCACCCCTTTCCTATCTTTGGGATATGCATTCTGCCCACCCAGCATTCCCACAGTGGGAGCTGTTTCAAGGACACTGCCTAGAGAGAGTTGGAGAAGGAAATGGCAACCCACTCCAGTGTTCTTGCCTGGAGAATCCCAGGGACGGGGGAGCCCAGTAGGCTACCGTCTATGGGGTCACACAGAGTTGGACACGACTGAAGTGACTTAGCATAGCATTCATCTTGGGGCACCCAAGACAAGCCTCATAATTAAGCACGTTGTGTTCGGCTACACACTGCAGGCTTGCAAGCCTCTTGCTTGCCCAGTCTCAAGACCAAAGAAAGGGCCTGGAGACAGCAACAGAGACATCAATGGTTTATTGAACAGGGGGATCTTATACAAAAGGTCCTGGAGTCATACCCCACCGTGTGCTGCCGATAGGGTAGAGCAGCAGCTTGAGGGAGGAGGAGGCTCCCATTTGTAGGGGAAATGGTCATCAGGTGACTCGTGAGTTACTAGGGACTAAGCCCTATAACTAAGAAAATTGGCTAGTCCTGTGAGTGAAGCAGGGGCTGGTCAAGCTGGGGAAAGATAGAAAAAAAGCAAAAAAAAAAAAAAAAAAAAAAGTCATTTTGAATAGCCTAATCACACACCTTGCCTTTTAAATCTGCCACCTACCAACCTGGCGTGGTCTGCCTCTTTCTTTGGTCTGTCTGTGCCCCTGTGTATGGGCACGGAGACACCAGAGAAATTAACAGAAGTTGCATTGCTAGAGGGATGGGATCAATACTTTCCTTCCAGAAGTAAGTCTAGAAGTGGAAGGCAGCATATGGTTTTTTCTGAGTTACACCATCCATCAGTACTTTCACTTTCCCTCCTCTCCACCTCCTCCCTCTCTCCCTACACCATTTCCTGTCTTCTTCCCTCCTTCCCTTCTTTTCTTCCTCCCTTCCTCTATCCAGCCATTCATTTATTTAGCCATTCAGTGAAAACTTCTTTAGTTACAAGTACTATGCTAAGTTCCCAGGATACAAATAATGATTAACCTGGACAAAGTAGGTGAGAGCTTGAGGTGATTCCAGGACAGGTATGCTCAACCTTGGCAGCACGTTGGAATCACTTCCGTCAGTTCAGTCCAGTCACTCAGTCGTGTCCAGCTCTTTGCGACCCTATGGACTGCAGCATGCCAAGCCTGCCTGTCCATCACCAACTCTCGGAGTTTGCTCAGACTCAAGTCCATCAAGTTGGTGATGCCATCCAACCATCTCATCCTCTGCTGTCCCCTTCTCCTGCCATCAATCTTTCCCAGCATCAGGGTCTTATCCAATGAATCAGTCCTTCGCAACAGATGGCCAAAGGATTGGACTTTCAGCTTCAGCATCAGTCCTTCCAGTGAATATTCAGGACTGATTTCCTTTAGGATGGACTGGTTGGATCTCCTTGCTGTCCAAGGGACTCAAAAGAGTCTTCTCCAACACCACAGTTCAAAAGCATCAATTCTTTGGCACTCAGCTTTCTTTATAGCCATATATGACTATTGGAAAAACCAGAGCTTTGACTAGACAGAACTTTGTTGGCAAAGTCATGTCTCTGCTTTTTAATATGCTGTCTAGGTTGGTCATAACTTTTCTTCCAAGGAGCAAGAGTCTTTTAATTTCATGGCTGCAGTCACCATCTGCAGTGATTTTGGAGCCCTGAAAAATAAAGTCTGTCACTGTTTCCACTGTTTCCCCATCTATTTGCCATGAAGTGATGGGACTGGATGCCATGATCTTTTCTGAATGCTGAGTTTTAAGCCAACCTTTTCACTCTCCTCTTTCACTTTCCTTCCTTTTCTCCTTTGCTTTTCACTTCTCTTCTTTTCACAGCTATTTGTAAGGCCTCCCCAGACAGCCATTTTGCTTTTTTGCATTTCTTTTCCATGGGGATGGTCTTGATCCCTGTCTCCTGTACAATGTCATGAACCTCATTCCATAGTTCATCAGGCACTCTATCTATCAGATCTAGGCCCTTAAATCTATTTCTCATTTCCACTGTATAATCATAAGGAATTTGATTTAGGTCATACCTGAATGGTCTAGTGGTTTTCCCTACTTTCTTCAATTTCAGTCTGAATTTGGCAATAAGGAGTTCATGGTCTGAGCCACAGTCAGCTCCTGGTCTTGTTTTTGCTGACTGTATAGAGCTTCTCCATCTTTGGCTGCAAAGAATATAATCGATCTGATTTTGGTGTTGACCATCTGGTGATGTCCATGTGTAGAGTCTTCTCTTGTGTTGTTGGAAGAGGGTATTTGCTATGCCCAGTGCATTTTCTTGGCAAAATTCTATTAGCCTTTGCCCTGCTTCATTCCTTATTCCAAGGCCAAATTTGCCTGTTACTCCAGGTGTTTCTTGACTTCCTACTTTTGCATTCCAGTCCCCTATAATGAAAAGGACATCTTTTTTGGGTGTTAGTTCTAAAAGGTCTTGTAGGTCTTCATAGAACTGTTCAACTTTAGCTTCTTCAGCATTACTAGTTGGGGCATAGACTTGGATTACTGTGATATTGAATGCTTTGCCTTGGAAACGAACAGAGATCATTCTGTCATTTTTGAGATTGCATCCAAGTACTGCATTTCGGACTCTTTTGTTGACCATGATGGCTACTCTATTTCTTCTGAAGGATTCCTGCCTGCAGTAGTAGATATATTGGTCATCTGAGTTAAATTCACCCATTCCAGTCCATTTCAGTTTGCTGATTCCTAGAATGTCGACGTTCACTCTTGCCATCTCTTGTTTGACCACTTCCAATTTGCATTGATTCGAATGCAGAGTTCCAAAGAATAGCAAGAAGAGATAAGAAAGCCGTCTTCAGCGATCAATGCAAAGAAATAGAGGAAACCAACAGAATGGGAAAGACTAGGAATCTCTTCAAGAAAATGAGAGATACCAAAGGAACATTTCATGCAAAGATGGGCTCAATAAAGCACAGAAATGGTATGGACCTAACAGAAGCAGAAGATATTAAGAAGAGATGGCAAGAATACACAGAAGAACTGTACAAAAAAGATCTTCATGATCCAGATAATCATGATGGTGTGATCACTGACCTAGAGCCAGACATCCTGGAATGTGAAGCCAAGTGGGCCTTAGAAAGCATCACTACGAACAAAGCTAGTGGAGGTGATGGAATTCCAGTGGAGCTCTTCCAAATCCTGAAAGATGATGCTGTGAAAGTGCTGCACTCAATATGCCAGCAAATTTGGAAAACTCAGCAGTGGCCACAGGACTGGAAAAGGTCAGTTTCTAAACTAATCCCAAAGAAAGGCAATGCCAAAGAATGCTCAAACTACCGCACAATTGTATTCATCTCACACGCTAGTAAAGTAATGCTCAAAATTCTCCAAGCCAGGCTTCAGCAATATGTGAACCGTGAATTTCCTGATGTTCAAGCTGGTTTTAGAAAAGGCAGAGGAACCAGAGATCAAATTACCAACATCTGCTGGATCATGGAAAAAGCAAGAGAGTTCCAGAAAAGCATCTATTTTTGCTTTATTGACTATGCCAAAGCCTTTGATTGTGTGGATCACAATAAACTGTGGAAAATTCTGAAAGAGATGGAAATACCAGACCACCTGATCTGCCTCTTGAGAAATCTGTATGCAGGTCAAGAAGCAACAGTTAGAACTGAACATGGGACAACAGACTGGTTCCAAATAGGAAAAGGAGTACGTCAAGGCTGTATATTGTCACCATGTTTATTTAACTTATATGCAGAGTACATCATGAGAAACGCTGGACTGGAAGAAACACAAGTTGGAATCAAGATTGCTGGGAGGAATATCAATCACCTCAGATATGCAGATGACACCACCCTTAGGGCAGAAAGTGAAGAGGAACTCAAAAGCCTCTTGATGCAATTGAAAGTGGAGAGTGAAAAGTTGGCTTAAAGCTCAACATTCAGAAAATGAAGACCATGGCATCCAGTCCCATCACTTCATGGGAAATAGATGGGGAAACAGTGGAAACAGTGTCAGACTTTAATTTTCTGGGCTCCAAAATCACTACAGATGGTGACTGCAGCCATGAAATTAAAAGACACTTACTCCTTGGAAAGAAAGTTATGACCAACCTAGATAGCATATTCAAAAGCAGAGACATTACTTTGCCAACAAAGGTCCATCTAGTCAAGGCTGTGGTTTTTCCTGTGGTCATGTATGGATGTGAGAGCTGGACTGTGAAGAAGGCTGAGCGCCAAAGAATTGATGCTTTTGAACTGTGGTGTGGAGAAGACTCTTGAGAGTCCCTTGGACTGCAAGGAGATCCAACCAGTCCATTCTGAAGGAGATCAGCCCTGGGATTTCTTTGGAAGGAATGATGCTAAAGCTGAAACTCCAGTACTTTGGCCACCTCATGCGAAGAGTTGACTCATTGGAAAAGACTCAGATGCTGGGAGGGATTGGGGGCAAGAAGAGAAGGGGATGCCAGAGGATGAGATGGCTGGATGGCATCGCTGACTGGGTGGATGTGAGCCTGAGTGAACTCCGGGAGTTGGTGATGGACAGGGAGGCCTGGAGTGCTGCGATTCATGGGGTCGCAAAGGGTAGGACATGACTGAGCGACTGATCTGATCTTTCACTTTCATTAAGAGGCTCTTTAGTTCTTCTTTGCTTTCTCCCATAAGGATGGTGTCATCTGCCTATCTGGGGGTTATTGGAATCACCTGGGGAGCTTCAAAAATTGCTGATGCCTGGATCCCACCCCTAGAGGTTCTAATTTAGTTGATGAGGGAAGGGATGAAGCCTGAGTATCATCTCCATTTGAGTGTTCCCCATTTGATTCTAATTTACAGTCAAGGATGAGACCCACTGCCTTAGGAGGAGTGTGAGTTCGCTGGACAGATAAGGGGTGAGAAGATGGTTCAGAGATAAACATATGAAGAGGCACGAAAAGTACCCTAGAGCAAGTTGTTGTCTTCAAGGAGTAACAAAGAGCAGACAGAGATGGACAGAAAGCCTGAGTTGGGGCACAGGAGATGGGGACAGGACTTCTGCAAGAGGTGAGAACAAGGAGCGGGGAGACAGCTGCTGCTGCTGCTAAATCACTTCAGTCGTGTCTGACTCTGTGCGACCCCATAGACGGCAGCCCACCAGGCTGCCCCGTCCCTGGGATTCTCCAGGCAAGAACACGGAGTGAGTTGCCATTTCCTTGTCCAATGCATGAAAGTGGAAAGTGAAAGTGAAGTCGCTCAGTCGGGTCCAACCCTCAGCAATCCCATGGACTGCAGCCTACCAGGCTCCTCCATCCATGGGATTTTCCAGGCAAGAGTACTGGAATGGGTTGCCATTGCCTTCTCCACGGGGAGACAGCGCAGGCTGGCTAATCCTCTAAGCCAGGAAGGTTTGGGAAAACTGCTTAGAGAAGTTTGGAATTAACTCCCTCCCATGAAGCACAGGGGCTTCCCAGGTGGTGCTAGTGGTAAAGAATCTGCCTGCCAATGCAGGACATGCCAGAGACTTGGGTTTGATCCCTAGGTCGGGAAGATCCCCTGGAGGAGGGCATGGCAACCCACTCCAGTATTTTTGCCTGGAGAATCCCATGGACACGGGAGCCTGGCGGGCTACAGTCCATGGGGTTGCACAGAGTTGGACACGACTAAAGCGACTTAACATACATGCACACTTGAGGGACTGCTAGGATTTAACAGGTGGACATGGGATAAAGTCTCTCCAGGTAGAAAAGAAAAACAGAACAAGTGGGAGAAAACTGTGCTATGTCCGGTGGAGGTGGAGCCTTGAGCTTCCAGGCCAGAAAGGAGGGTGACATGGTGAATTAGAGGATTAAGGTTAGCTCACACAGGACTACTCTGGTGGTCCAGTGGCTAAGATTCAGAGCTCCCAATGCAGGGGGCCCAGGTTTGATCCCTGGTTAGGGAACTAGGTCCCTCATGCTGCGGGATTGAGGACCTCCATGTGCTGAAAATAAGGCTCAGTGCAGTGTGTGTATGTATGTATGTGTATATATATATATATATATATATATATATATATATATATATATATATAAAAGTTAGATCACAGCCTGAGGATTTTGGAGTTTACCCTTAAGACTGTGGACAGCCATGGAACTTTAGTCTTTGGAGGAGGGGAATGCCAAGATGAAGTTTGAGGTTTAGAACTCCAAGGCAGTGTGGGAGGAAGGTAGTGGGTGGAAGAGCCTGAAATGAGGCTAATGGATAATTTCTAGACAGTGGGATTTGCGTGTCTCCAACATGGTTAATGGGCACATTAGTTTAGTCTAAATGAGTGAGAGACATTTTCTTACCCTTTAAAACTCAGAAGCTGATTTAAGTGAGGAGTCATTTCAAAGATCAATTTTGAAATTGTTGTTGGTAGAAAGCAGCTTGTGGGGGTGCAGATGAGGGCGATAGGATAGAAACAGCCTTGGGTTTTTATGAAAAATCCTGCTACCTGACGAAATGGAGCAATTCAGCGGAGGATGAGCCCTGTCACTTCTGGGTTACCTGTTCCAGCAGGGCGGGGGCTCTGAAACACACCTCTGCCCCACTACTCAGTCCCTGCTGGGGCTGGGCATCAAGCAGACACCCCCACACAGCTACCTGACCCTCAGAAATACCTCAAAGTGGGAAACAAGAGCCTTTACAGACTTGGAAATTTAGAGAAAGAGCAAAGGCGAAATGGCTTAGCCTTACCCCTCAGTGCGTGGACACTGAGACCCTGAACTTGCAGATGAATGCCTGCTCTCTGCTAAGCCATTCTGAGCAGGAACAGGGCCCTTCAAAGTGTACATCCACGGTGGTGGGGACGGACGGTGTCTGGAATTCAGCTGGTGAGCACAGGGCTGACATTTTCTAGAAGACACCTTTACAGATAAGCTGGCTGTTAAAATGCTGAAACGCTTTCTTAGGAACTGGAAAGTTGTGGCTGCTGCCTAAATGCCCTTACATTGCTTGGTTGCCTCACCCCTTCCCTGGGCTCCCCTTGGACACCCAGAGCTCCTTGTGGTCCGGAAACTAAAGGATCAGTGGTCCTGGCACCACAGGTGCTCAGGCTCGTCATCTGGAATGTTTCCATTCAGGTGCTCCAGCTTACTGGTTGTGCACTGAGTACTCCCCCGTGTGTGTGAGTGCAGGCGTCTCTCCTGACACCTTTGTGCCTGCTCCTTGGTCCTCAGCTGGATGGGAGCTGTCTGAAGCCAGGCACTGACTCCTGCCCAGCCTACCTCACCTCCTGTCCTGGGAACCTGCACTCTGCCCCACCCCCACCCTCCTCCTCTATCCGTCACTGATAACTGGGATCTTGCTGTGAGTTTAGTGGACCACCCCTCTCCAAGCATCAGTACCAGATACACCCACTGTGTATATACACTGATTCTGTGTTGTCACAGATCTGAAGTGTGGTGGGGGCCTCACCAGCACTGCCTTGGAACTTCCTTCCCCAGGCCACCTGGACTGTGGTCTCCTGGTTGACCCCCCCATCCAGGCCCTGCATAAAATCAGGCATAGCCCAGCAGCCAAGCATCTCTGAATGAGCACAGATGCAGTGTCAGGGTCTCAGGTCTCTGCAGATCCTCCCTCAACGTCGAGGATTGGTCTTTGCTTGATGAAAATGGGGGAGGGCAAGGTGAGAGCCATGGCTTTGGGTGGCTTATCATGGTCCAGACATGACTGAGAGCACTTTATTCCTTTTTTTTGTTGTTGTTGCGTAAGTATAATTGCTTTGCAATATTGTGTTAGTTTCTGCTGTACCACAAAGTGAATCAGCTATATGGATACATACACCCCCTCCCCTTTGAGCCCCCTTCCCACCCCCACGTCCCACCCTCCAGGTCATCACAGCCCCAAGCTGAGCTCCCTGTGCTATGCAGCAGGTTCCCTCTAGCTGGCTGTTTGACACATGGCAGTGTACATACGTCAGTGCTAGTCTCCCGATTCGTCCCACTCTCCCCTTCCCCCACGCCGCCATCCACAACTCTGCTCTTTACGTTTGCGTCTGTATTCCTGCCCTGCAAATAGTTTCAACAGGACCATTTTTCTAAATTCCCTATATACCTGTGTTCATATTTGTTTTTCTCTTTCTGACTTACTTCACTCTGTAAAAGAATCTCTGTGTGTGTGCCAGTTGCTCAGTCATGTCTGTCTGTTTGCGACCCTCAAGGACTGTAGCCCGCCAGTCCATGGGATTCTTCAGGCAAGAATACTGGAGTGGGTAGCCATTCTCTTCTCCAGGCGATCTTCTCAATCCAGGGATCAAACCCAGGTCTCCTGCTTTACAGGCAGATTTTTGATCATCTGAGCCATCAGGGAAGCCCGTGACAGCCTATTTTACTCATGAGAAAATTGAGACACAGAGCAGTGAAGTAAACAGCCCAAGAACACAGCTATGTAATGATGGAGCCAGAGTTTGAATCCAGTTCATTTGGAGAATCAGGGCTCTGAACTATTATGCTTGGCTGGTTGCAGCCAGTATACGTTGGATTTCTGAGAAAGTTTGTGCTTTCTTGAGGTGGCTTGCAGCTGCTGCTGCTTCTGGCCAGGAATGCCGAAGGGAGGTGGGAGGTGGAGCCATCATCTTATGCCTTAAAGGTGGGAAGTGTGAGGAATAAAAGCCACACGATAAGGATGATGAAGCCTGGGACAGTGATTACATCGTGGACTGCTGTACCACTTTGGACAGCTTCCTTTGGGCTTCTTCTTATTAGGGAAAAAATACCTATTTGGTTAAACCACTGTGGTTGGGCTTCTGTAGTTGAAGGATGAACCCTAACTGGCACACTGGCCCCAGCCTCTGGCAAGCAGGGCTATTCCTGGGCTCACTTATAACAGAAGCTTTCTCAGGACACAGCCTGCTTCAGGCTCACATCCATATGGCTGGAAAGTGGCCACTTCAGCGACCTGGCTGCAGCCCTGCTTATCCACACAGTGAGCAGAGAGGCTTCAAGCATCATCACAGCCTTTCCCGAACTCACTTCATCCTAGCCATCGGCGTCAGTGATGAGGAGAAGCAGTTGGACCTCTCTGACACGGCCAGGAAGGTTCTGGCTCCATTCTCTCCGCCTTCCTGGCTGTGAGTGGAAGAGAAACACTGTATGGTGTGGGGAGGGCCTCTTTTGAGTAAGATGGGGATGGATGTAGATGACCAGAGAAGACTCAGGAACATTGGCCCTATAGAACCTTGGCTAGGAAAATATATAAAATAGCTTCAAACTTTGTCTCCCAATTGCCTAGGGTGATCCTTAGTATATAGTGCTGCTCAGTGTATTTTATTCATTCGTTTAAATTTCAGGGTGGAGGAGGGGGAAAGGCATGGGCATGCTAACCAAAACAAATAGCACACAAGAGGAAAGTATAAAATCACTCCCACTTCTGATTCTTCTTCTCTTACTTTCAAAATTTTTATATTTTGGGAAATAATCCATGCTGTTGCTCAGTCATGTCTGACTCCTTGAGACTTCATGAACTGCAGCAAACCAGGCTTCCCTGTCCTTCACTGTCACTGAGTTTGCTCAAACTCGTGTCCATTGAGACAGTGATGTCATCCAGCCATCTCATCCTGTGTTTCCTCCTCCTCCTCTTGCCCTCAATCTTTCCTAGCATCAGGGTCTGTTACACAGTCAATTCTTCACATTGCACGGCCAACATATTGGAGCTTCAGCATCAGTCCTTCCAATGAATATTCTGAGTTGATTTCCTTTAGGATTGACTGACCCATAAATATATGTTTAATCAGATAGGCTGGAGGAGGTCTTGCTACCCAACAACCAAAATATTAGTGCCTCATAAATTAGAAACAAACAATGCTACATATCTGTGTTGGTTTGGTACAGGGCTCCGATCCCCAAAGATGCCAGTCATTGTGCCAGAGGGAAAGGGAGAAATGGAGGGTCTTGCACTGGCAAGTAGATGCTCTAGTCTGCAAGGGACATGCACCACTTTCACTCAAAACTCATTGGCCAGAATGAGTCATGCGGCCCCTCTCAAGCTACAGTGGAGTCAGGATGTCCGACCAACTAAGTGCTCAGGAAGGGAGAAGTTGAAGGTTTTCAAGAGGGTGTGGCTGCCAGTTGACCTGAAAGCTGGACCTGGGCAGCTGTAGGCTTCTCACCCCCTCCTTGATTTTAGCATATGCATTCCACTTGCCTTCCCTGTACCATAAACTGCTCAAGGACACAGTCTTGAGACAGTGAGGTGCAGTTGAGACCATCTGGGTGATGTATGTGACTGGACCTAGTTACAGACTCTATATAAATTTTAAGACTCTGGCTTTCCTGGTGGTTCAGTGGTATAGAATCTACCTGCCAACGCAGGAGACATGGGTTTGATTCCTGGCCTGGGAAGATCCCGCATACCGTAGAGCAGCTAAGCCCTTGCCCCGCAACTACTGAGCCAGTGCTCCAGAGCCTGGGAACTGCAGCTGCTGAATGCACTACTGTGCAACAACTATGGAAGTCTGCACACTCTACAGCCTGCGCCCCGCAACAAGAGAAGCCACCTCAGAGGAGCCCACGCAGCACAACTCGAGGAAGTCCTGCACAGCAAGGAAGACCCAGCACAGCTAAAAATAAACGAATCAAATTCACAAAAAGATTCTGGTGGGTGTTGAGATCTGACTCTCTTGCAGCATCAAAGACATGCCCGTATATACGCTCCCTTGCTTATGAAACCTTCCACCGATCAGTCTTGATTGGTCTGCCTCATTCTTTGGTCTTTCCTTGCTTTTCATATATAGGAGTCAATTGTATAAGGTGTAAACTAACAATTGGTGAGCCAGCCAGGAGACCAAAGAAATGGGTCTGAGGGAAGAAGTATCTGTGGGGAAAATCCCTCGTTAGATGCTTCTAGACCACTGCATGAATACAGGATGCTCTGAAAACTGCTTGTGTGTGTGTGTTTGAGAAACTGTGTAGTGCACTGTGACAAATAAGGGAAACAAATGGCTACTGTCTGCTGGCCATCCATTCTTGACTAGAGGCTAAAGCTCAAGTTAGAAAGTTGGGGGAACAGCTTAAGTCAGAGAAGAATGTACAGTTGTCCACTATTCTGCTAGCTTCAGGACTAACAGACAAGGCAGGAGAACAAAATAACAAGTTGGAGATGTTCACATGCCATTCTGCAGAGTGAGGTGGGCACATGGTGTCATGGATTAAGGTCTGAGTACTTTCTAAGTACTTGTGACAAAGGGTTTCCCTGGTGAAACCTGCCTGCCGGTGCAGGAGACATATGTTCGATCCCTGGGTCAGGAAGATCCCCTCGAAAAGGAAATGACAACCCACTCCAGTATTTTTGTCTGGGAAATCCCATGGACAGAGGAGTGTAGTGGGCTATAATCTATGGGATCTCAAAAGAGTCAAACATGACTTAGCAATTAAACAGCAATAACAACAACAGCAACACTTATGACCAAGTGTGATTAATATGCTAGGAGGCAGAATTGCTGGAAAAGTGAGGAGAATAAAAGGGATGATGTCATGGTGATTGACAGTGAAATGAACAGTGTCCATGCTGTCCAATCCCTCATGCAAAGGAGCATTTTAAATAGCAATTAGCCTAGACTTGTGATAATAGAGAAATATATGCACTAATATCCTAGGAGAAAACTTGCATTCCGTCTCTGATTCTTGAAGTTGTAAGTCTTATCATGTCTGAAATATACACAGCCTAAAAGATCATGAAAACAATGCCTACAATTGCCTGAGAAGGAAGAAAAAAAAAAGGAGGCTGTTTAGAATACTTACTGCGGTAGAAGTCCCCATGCCCCAAATCAGTCCACAGCCTCCATAAGATTACTGATAAAGGACAAATACAAATCTTTAAAGTTTGCTCTACAAATATTATGGAAAGCTTCAGCCATGTGAGTAGCTTGTGAGTACCATGTGAGTTCCACCTGCCAGAACACATTGAATTTAACTGTTTCATAAACAAGTGAGTTTCATATTATTTTACCTGAGTCACAGCTAAAGTTTTGAAATGAAAGTTAGAGGGCTCTGTTTGTGTTTCTGTGCTTATGTACTTGTATGGGTATATGTTATGCATATGGGATATTTTTCTACCTTTGGAGGGTATTACAAAAATTAATTTGTTAAGAGTTCTATTTTATTGGTTTAAAGAAAAATAAGCTTTACTATCAATACTGTTGGAGAAGACTCTTGAGAGTCCCTTGGACTGCAAGGAGATCCAACCAGTCCATTCTGAAGGAGATCAGCCCTGGGATTTCTTTGGAAGGAATGATGCTAAAGCTGAAACTCCAGAATTTTGGCCACCTCATGTGAAGAGTTGACTCATTGGAGAAGACTCTGATGCTGGAAGGGATTGGGGGCAGGAGGAGAAGGGGATGACAGAGGATGAGATGGCTGGATGGCATCACTGAGTCGATGGATGTGAGTCTGAGTGACCTCCGGGAGTTGGTGATGGACAGGGAGACCTGCGTGCTGCAGTTCATGGGATCGCAAAGAGTCGGACACGACTGAGCGACTGATCTGATCTGATCAATAGTGTACTTATCTAAAGCTTATTGCTTTCACATGCTGAAAGGAAAGAGGGTTGTTGGACTTTTGGTTTGTTCTTAATGAGAATGTGAAAGACTTTTCTTTACTTTTTAAGTAATCTGCCTAGAAAACAAAGATTCTGTGTTTTACCAAAATAATTTCCTGTGTTTCCTGTTGACTTTATCAGGTTTTTGAACACTTAAAGAAAACAAGTCTCTTTATTAAAAGAATTAAGTTTTTTTCTATAACTATGTAGCTTTCTATATTTGCCTTTGAAGTCTTTAATTATTGCTTTGGTTAAATGAATGAATGACTATTATTTCACAGTGACCTACTTAATCAATTGCTTTAAACCTTTTTGATATTTTTGACAAACTTCCACAAAATCAAATTCTAAGTGAAGTTTCATTGACCTTTAACTAACTTTGGGGTTTTCTGGAGGGTTCTTGAAGCATCACGAAAAATGTGTTCTCTCTTTTCATATGAGATATATTAATTAGGCTTATTTGATACATCAAATTGCAAGGGAAGCATTGTCCAATAAAAAGTGATGCTAAACTGTCTTTGGTTATTTTATGTAAACATAAATTCACCCAGTATGACTTTAATGATAGCCAGCAAAACCTGTACTCACTAAACACTGAAATGTTTCTAAAGAGCTGTCCTCCAAAACAGAATGGCCTTGGGCATTATTATTGCCTCGAGAAGAGGCTCTTATGTCATTATCTAATCAAAATGTTGTGTGCTGGGACCTGATGAGTTTGCTGATGTTCATTTTTATTCAGCCACGTAAAACCAGTGAACACCCTGAGTGATCAAACCCCCCTGCTTATCAGACTTAATAAGTGGTTCAGATCATGGGGTTCTTGGTAAAAATAAATATTACTTATTTGGGGAAGCATTATTTTCATCTGTGTTTTCTCTTCAGTTCAGTTCAGTCGCTCAGTTGTGTCTGACTCCTTGCAACCCCATGGACTGCAGCATGCCAGGCTTCCCTGTCCAACACCAACTCCTGGAGTTTGCTCAAACTCATGTCCATCGAGTCGGTGATGCCATCCAACCATCTCATCCTCTGTCATCATCTTCTCCTCTTGCCCTCAATTTTTCCCATCATCAGGGTCTTTTCAAATGAGTCAGTTTTTCACATCAGGTGGCCAAAGGATTGGAGTTTCAGCTTCAGCATCAGACCTTCCAATGAATATTCAGGATTGATTTCCTTTAGGATGGATGGGTTGGATCTCCTTGCTGTCCAAGGAACTTGCAAGAGTCTTCTCCAACACCACAGTTCAAAAGCATCAATTCTTTGGCACGCAACTTTTTTTATAGTCCAGCTCTCACATTCATACGTGACTGCTGGAAAAACCATAGCTTTGACTAGACAGACCTTTGTTGGCAAAGTAATGTCTCTGCTTTTGAACATGCTGTCTAGGTTGGTCATAATTTTCCTGCCAAGGAGCAAGCATTTTTTAATTTCATGGCTACAATCACCATCTGCAATGATTTTGGGGCCCCGAAAATAAAGTCTGTCACTGTTTCCATTGTTTCCCCATCTATTTGCCATGAAGTGATGGAACCGGATGCCATAATCTTTGTTTTCTGAATGTTGAGCTTTAGCCAACTTTTTCACTTTCCTCTTTCACTTTCATTAAGAGGCTCTTTAGTTCTTCTTCACTTTCTGCCATACGTATGGTATCATCTGCATATCTGAGGTGATTGATATTTCTCCCAGCAATCTTGATTCCAGCTTGTGCTTCATCCAGCCCAGCATTTCTCATGATGTACTCTGCATATAAGTTAAATAAGCAGGATGACTATATACAGCCTGGACATACTCCTTTCCTGATTTGGAACAAGTCTATTGTTCCATGTCCAGTTCTAACTGTTGCTTCCTGACCTGCATATATGTTTCTCAAAAGGCAGGTCAGGTAGTCTGATATTCCCATCTTTTAAAGAATTTTCCACAGTTTGTTGTGGTCCACACAGTCAAAGCCTTTGGCATAGTCAATAAAGCAGAAATAGATGTTTTTCTGGAACTCTCTTGCTTTTTCGATGATCCAGTGGATGTTGGCAACTTGGTCTATGGTTCCTCTGTCTTCTCTAAATCCAGCTTGAACATCTGGAAGTTCATGGTTCACGTACTGATGAAGCCGGGCTTGAAGAATTATGAGCATTACTTCACTAGCACGTGAGATGAGTGCAATTGTGTGGTAGTTTGAAAGGCATTGCCTTTCTTTGGGATTGGAATGAAAACTGACCTTTTCCAGTCCTATGGCCACTGCTGAGTTTTCCAAATTTGCTGGCATATTGAGTGCAGCACTTTCACAGCATCATCTTTCAGGATTTGAAATAGCTCAACTGGAATTCCATCACTTCAACCAGCTTTGTTCGTAGTGATACTTCCTAAGGCCCACTTAACTTCACATTCCAGGATGTCTGGCTCTAGGTCAGTGATCACACCACGGTGGTTATCTGGGTCATGAAGATCTTTTTTGTACAGTTCTTCTGTGTATTCTTGCCATCTCTTCTTAATATCTTCTGCTTCTGTTAGGTTCATACCATTTCTGTTCTTTATTGTGCCCATCTTTGCATGAACTGTTCCCTTGGTATCTCTAATTTTCTTGAAGAGATCTCTAGTCTTTCCCATTCTATTCTTTTCCTGTATTTCTTTGCATTGATCACTGAGGAAGGTTTTCTTAACTCTCTTTACTGTTCTTTGGAACTCTGCATTCAAATGGGTATATCTTTCCTTTTCTCCTTTGCTTTTCACTTCTCTTCTTTTCACAGCTATTTGTAAGGCCTCCTCAGACATGTGTTTTTGCTTACATGTGCCTATACTATTGCTGTGATATCTGCCTCCAAAGCAGCTAGGTAGCCACACCCTCCCCCGCCCCCCAAAAAAGAAAGCGACCTCCTTGATAGTAGAAACCCTTGCTGACTGCTCAGGGCACATTGCAGAAGGGAGTGGCTTCTGAGATGGTAGGATCTAGTCATGAGGGGTGGAGTGTTGGAAGAGGACAACGAGAGGCTGTGAGCTGGACCCAGGCAATCGGAGGCACCTCACTCTCTCTCCTGTCCTTGGAATGTGTGTTCTGCTGGCCTTCCCCAGCCCAGAAGCTGCCCAAGGACGCAACCTTGAGACAGGAAGGCGAGACCATCTAGATGGAATATGTGACTGAGCCACATTAAGTTCTCTATATACATTTTAAAATTCTGGCAAGTGGACGTCTTGCCAATCTGTCTTGTGACGTTGAAGACGATCATTGTACAGAACTTCCTTTGCTTATTACACCTGCCACCTTCCAATCTGGAGTGACCTGCCTCTTCCTTCCTTCTCTGCCTGCCCTCTGTGGATGGGGCCGGTTTCACTTTACGCTTGGGCAGCTGCTGAGGTTGCAAACCAACAGAGAGCCAGGATTCTGTGGTGAACAACCTGATGGATTACCACCCACAGTTCTGCCTTAGTCTTTTTTTTTTTTTAATTTTTCTTGTATTTTGGAAATGTGTTAAGTGTGGAAGACAGATTCTGTCTCCTAAAGAAGCACTCCCTATGATCATTTTTGCCTGTCTTGTGTGTCCTTGCTAAGTCACTTTAGTCGTGTCCCACTGTTAGTGACCCCATAGACTGTAGCCCACCAGGCTCCTCTGTCCAGGGGATTCTCCAGGCAAGAATACTGGAGTGGGTTGCCATGGCCTCCTCCATGGGATCTTCCCAAACCAGGGACTGAACCTTCATCTCTTATGTCTCTTGCATTCACAGGCAGGTTCTTTACCACTAGCACCACCTGGGAAGCCCCTTTCCCTGTATTATTCATATACAATAACATGTATTATATCACTGGGCTGGCCAAAAAGTTTGTTTGGATTTTTGGTACTATCTTATGGAAAAACTCAAATAAACTTTTTGGCCAAATCAAGAAGCAACAGTCAGAACTGGACATGGAACAATAGACTAGTTCCAAATCAGGAAAGAAGTACGTCAAGGCTGTATATTGTCACCCTGCTTATTTAACTTATATGCAGAGTACATCATGAGAAATGCTGGGCTGGATGAAGCACAAGCTGGAATCAAGATTGCCAGGAGAAATATCAATCACCTCAGATATGCAGATGACACCACCATTATGGCAGAAAGTGAAGAAGAACTAAAGAGCCTCTTGATGAAAGTGAAAGAGGAGAGTGAAAAAGTTGGCTGAAAACTCAGCATTCAGAAAACTAAGATCATGGCATCTGGCCCCATCACTTCATGGCAAATAGATGGAGAAACAATGGAAACAGTGACAGACTTTATTTTGGGGGCTCCAAAATCACTGCAGATGGTGACTGCAGCCATGAAATTAAAAGATGCTTGCTCCTTGGCAGGAAAGTTATGACCAACCTAGATAGCATATTAAAAAGCAGAGACATTACTTTGCCAACAAAGGTCTGTCTAGTCAAAGCTATGGTTTTTCCAGTAGTCATTTATGGATGTGAAAGCTGGACTATAAAGAAAGCTGCGTGCCAAAGAATTGATGCTTTTGGACTGTGATGTTGGAGAAGACTCTTGAGAGTTTCTTGGACAGCAAGGTGTTTCAACCAGTCCATCCTAAAGGAAATCAGACCTGAATACTCATTGGAAGGACTGATGCTGAAGCTGAAACTCCAATCCTTTGGCCACATGATGCGAAGAACTGATTCATTTGAAAAGACCCTGATGCTGGGAAAAATTGAAGCCAGGAGAAGGGGACAACAGAGGATGAGATGGTTGGATGGCATCACTGACTCAATGGATATGAGTCTGGGAATTGGTGATGGACAGGGAAGCCTGGCGTGCTACAGTCCATGGGGTCGCATAGAGTCAGGCACGACTGAGTGACTGAACTGAACTGAATATTTTTACCAATGGAGGCTTCTCACTTAATAGCTATCTCTTAGATGGGAGAACAGAATTTAAGTCCTGCATATTGTGCCTCTGGTGGTATGGGGAGTGAAAAGGGAGGGGAGACTGGAACTTGGACTCAGCAGATATACAGCAGAGGCTGCACTGTAGAGAAAGTCTAGCCAGCTCAGGGACAATAGATGTGGGCATCAGATTTTCTGGCAAAGTTCCGTGCCTCGTGCGAGCCTCTGGGCCTGATGCCAGACCCGCATTTGATGGCCTTCAGGGTCCACACAATGACGAGCGCTACTGGGCTGACTTGTGTTTCCTGCCTGGGAAAGGACAGAAGTTGGAGATCCGCCAAGGCCCCGGCTGCCTCTTGGATCACGTTCCTCTGACCATGCAGGACAACCACACAGAGCCCTTTAAAAGGCACTTGTGATGATTTAATTAAATCTGACAGATTTTTAAAAAACCACTAACCAGAGACCTCAGCCTTCTCTCCCATCTATTTTTTTCCTGCTTCTAAAGGTTAACAGCTAGCTTAACTCGTTCCTTTGCTCCAGAACTGTATTTGCAATGAGCATCCCAAGAGAGCATCCTTTTCTCTTTCTCTTTGAATGATGCTACTTCATCCACTCTGCTGCTGAGGGGATTACCTGCAGGCAGCAACCTGTCATTGCCTGGGTGCGTATGTGCTAAGTTGCTTCAGTTGTGTTCGACTCTTTGTGACCCTATGGGCTGTAGCCCACCAGGCTCCTCTGTCCATGGGGATTCTCCAGGCGAGAATACTGGAGTGGATTGCCCTGCCCTCCTCCAGGGGATCTTCCTGACCCAGGGATCAAACTCGTGGCTCTTATATCTCCTGCACTGGGAGGCAGGCTCTTTACCACTAGAGCCCCCTGGGAAGCCCCTTCATTGCCTGGTAGAGCTTAAACCACCTCCCATAACCTCTGGAGCTAAAAAATATTTGCTATCACTTGACAGCAAAGACACTGTCGCTTCAGCTGTTGATGGTCCTTGTTATCAGAATATGAGTAACTTGGGGGTTACACAAAAGAGACTCCTAAGCCACCAGTGTTTGATGCTGGCAATGGCTTTGGGACAAACCCCTCTCCGAGTTGATAGGCCAGGCCTGGAGAAGAGGTCAGTGATAAAATGACCTAAGAACCAGACTATTTCTACCCTGGATTTAGCATTCCATTCCCACTGGTAAAGAGATCATTACTGTAAGCCTCATCTGCATCAGGAAATTAACAACTTAATGAAGAATTACCTCCACTGGTCCCCAAGTTAATTCTGAATGGTTAGCTTCACACAATGGTTAGACTCATTGGAAAAGACCTTGATGCTGGGAAAGATTGAGGGCTGGAGGAGAAGGGGGCGACAGAGGATGGGATGGCTGGATGGCATCACTGACTCAATGGACATGAATTTGAGCAAGCTCTGGGAGATGGTGAAGGACATGGAAGCCTGGCGCACTGCAGTCTATGGGGTCAGAGAGAGCCAGGCACGACTGAGTGACTGAATAACAAGCCTCACACTATGTAGGCCGGCACTGAGGTTGACCCAGTTTTCTTAGGGAAGGAAGTCAGCCAGTCAAGTGACTTGTAAGCAGCAGACTTGGGGCTCAAACCAGGGTCTTCTGATTTCTTGTGCACTATGTTCTCTGCTTTCCCTATAGACCCAGTCCTAACTCTCCCAAGGCCTCCTCCAGAATGGCGCTTTAAAAAATATTTATTTATTTGGCTGTACCGAATCTTGGTTTTGGCATGTGAACTCTCACTTGAGGCATGTGGGATCTAGTTCCTTGACTAGGGATCAAGCCTGGGCTCCCTGCATTGGGAGAGTGGAATCTTAGCCACTGCACCCCCAGGAAAGTCCCTGGGGTGTGTTTTTATGCCCCGTACCTCTCCTGGGGTGAGTTGCAAGGTCTGCTCTTCCATGTGAGAACTCCTGCTCTTCCTTCCACCATCTCCCAACTTACTGATCCGTCAAACTTATCAGTCCACAATGCATTCTCCCAAGACCTTGTTTTCTAAATCTAAATGGACCATTAGGATTTTAAAGCTCCTAAAGTAATGATTAGGGCTTCCCATGTGGCACAGTGGTAAAGACTCCATCTGCCAATGCAGGAGACATGGGTTCTATCCCTGGGTTGGGATGAACCCTTGGAGAAGGAAATGGCAAGCCACTCCAGTTTTCTTGCCTGGAGAATTCCATGGACAGATGAGCCTGGCTGGCTGTAGTCCAGGGGGTCACAAAGAGTTGGACGTGACTTAGCGACTAAATAACAACAAGGGATATGAAGTCCTGACCCCTCAGCACTTATGAATAAGGTCTCCATGGATGAAATCAAATTAAGATGAGGTCATGCTAGATCCAGGGACTGGTGTCCCTGTAAGAAAAGGAGATCTGGGCACAGAGGCATTGATAGAAACAGGGGTGAAGGTCATGTGAAGGTCAAAGGCAGAGATTTAAGTGTTGCATCTATAAAACAAAAGAATGTCAGTGATTGCTGGCATTCAGAAACTAGAAGAGGAGTTTCTTCAGAGAGACCATGGCCCTCCTGACATCTTGCTTTCAGACTTCTGGCTTCCAGAACTGAGTTTCTGCTGCTGTAAACCACATTGTATGTGTCATGCTGAGTCGCTTCACTTGTGTCCCTCTCATTGCAGCCCCATGGACGGTAGCCCACCAGCCTCCTCTGTCCATGGGATTCTCCAGGAAGGATACTAGAATGGGTTGTCTTGCTCTTCTCCAGGGGATTTTCCTGACCCACCGATCAAACTTAGGTCTCCTGCATTGTCAGGTGAATTCTTACCATTAGTGCCACCTGGGAAGCCCATAAGCCTCCCAATTTGTAGCAATTTGTTGCAGCAACCCTCAGAAACTATTACAGATGGTACACTGAAACAACACAATTCTCAGAGAAATGTAGGGACATGAGAGTAGAGAGATGTCCAGGAAACAGTGTCTTTGCATCATCATAGCCTGGGAGGTGGCTGTCAAGGTCAGAGAGAGCCCAAGAATTTTCAGTGGAGTGTGAGAAGGAATATGAATTTCCTAAGTCCTTGAGAAGGGAGTTAGCCAAAAGCACTGGTCAAGATGGGGTTTGCTTCAGCTGATGCTGGCTGGGACCCTGTGCTGGGGACCAGAGAGGAATACAGATACATCAACAGACTCGTACATGGGTAGACTACCCCTAAGGACTTAAATGATATCCCTGTTCATCACCTAAGTTTGGAAATAACTGATAACTGATGGATAGACATAGAAGTCAGGCAGTTATAAATCCAAATATCATCTTTATGGTGAGACGGGCAAGGTGGGAAGATGTTGCTGATTTGACCAGAAATGATGGGCTGCTCGTCCTGCAGGCTAGTGTTCAGTGGACTAATTCATTCTCAGATATCAGCAGCCACTGTTACCTTTCCTTAGGAGTGTGTGTTTCATGTGTGTTAGTTGCTAAGTCATACTCTTTATAACCCCATGGACTATAAGCCACCAGGCTCCTCTGTCCATGGAGTTCTCCAGGCAAGAATACTGGAGTGGGTAGCCATGTTCTTCTCCAGGGGATCCACCCAACTTAAGAATCAAACCCGGGTCTCTCCCACTGGAGGCAGATTCTTTACCATCTGAGCCACCAGGGGAACTTTTTATTTATTTATTGGGAGGATCAATAATCACAAACCATGACCATCTGGGTATGGTTGGCTTGGGGCTGCAGTCATCCTGTGGTCCCCTGAACCCGTGGTGCTCAGGACTTTCCTCTCTGTGAGTGATATAGCAGAGACCCTGCTTGTGCTTGTCTTTCTGGTTCTAGGTGGTCCCCGAGGAAGTTTTCAGGTTGTCACAACTCTCTGCTTATTGATGCCAGAAGCAACCCAGAGGAGTAGGAAGCCCCAAATATATCAGCCCCACTTTCTACCTAATGTCTAAAGTCAGTGTAGGAGTTGGGACTTACCCAAGGCCATGCATTTGGCCAGGGGCCAGGCTGGGACTTCAATTCAGGTTTCTGCTTATTCAAGAGATCCAAGCTGCCTTTAAAGAGCAAGGCTGTTCTGCAATTCTCCTTTTATGACTCTCCCCTCACCCCCTAAAGTGGCTCAGTGGTAAAGAATCTGCCTACCAATGCAGGGGACACAGGAGACATGGGTTTGATCCCTGGGATGGGAAGACCCCCTGGAGAAGGAAATGGCAACCCACTCCAGTATTCTTGCCTTGGAAAATTCTACGGACAGAGGAGCCTTGTGGGCTACAGTCCATGGGGTTGCAAAGAGTCAGATACACCTGAGCACACACCCACAACAACAACCACACCCCCTGCCCATGTCAGCACCAGAATAGGAAGAAGCAATCTGCTTGTAAATAGATTGATGCATCCAGAGAGGTCTTTTCCAGAAGCAGGGGACCAGTATGCTCTTACAGTAGCGCTTTGGCAGGAAATCATAGAACTCTGTGTCCATTTGTACTTCTCCCAGCCTCCACGGGGAACTATGCTTCTACCATCCTTTAGTCTTTGCCTGTGGTCCTAAGCAGCTTGTCCCTGCTCCACATGGGTGCTTAGACTGTTAGGATGTGTGCGTGCCACATGTATTGGGAGTCCCCAGGGGCTGGTGCCATTCTGCACATTCATCTACACCCACCCTGCCATCCTCCGCCTCCACATGTGATGTCACTACTGACCCAGAAAGGGAAATGCTCTTTTTAGATTCCACAAGCCAGTTGGAACAGATGGTACAGCAGTTAGGCAAGGGTTCATATCATTTGCAAAAGTGACAACTTTTTCTTCCCAGAAAGACACATAAGAGGGCATAGAGTTCTTTTATCTTTCTTTCATCTTTGAAATAAACTGGCTTTCATGTAGCATTTATTTGTCTTATACCAGGAGCCTGGGTACACATATGATTTGTTTATGCTTCTAATACATTTTAACTAGCATTTAAACATAGGTACTCAAGGGGGCCCTTTGCATGAATGCATTCTGCTTTCCTTTTCTACACTCAATTTCTCACCCCTGCTTTCATGGAACAGAATATGAGGGCCACAGTAGGTACTAGAAAGGAGAGATAAACAGCACCACCCGATTATGTATCATTTGGAGATTCCTAGACTGGTGGCTGGTTGCTCATCTGGTAAAGAATCCGCCTGTAATGCCAGAGACCCCGGTTTGATTCCTGGGTTGGAAAGATCCCCTCCTGGAGAAGGAATAGGCTACTCCCTCCAATATTCTTAGGCTTCCCTGGTGGCTCAGATGGTAAAAAACCCACCTGCAATGTGGGAGACCTGCCTTTGATCCCTGGATTGGGAAGATCCCCTGGAGGAGGGCATGGCAACCCACTCCAGTATTTTTGCCTGGAGAATTCCATGGATGGAGGAGCCCGGTGGACTACAATCCATGGAGTCACAAAGAGTCAGACACAACTGAGCAGCTAACACTAAACCCTCATGCCTGGAAACATTTTGAATGATTTCTGGTTGATGTCATTTACCCAAGGGAGTAAGGAATAACAAACATTTAAACAATTTTTCTAGATTTTTTTATGATTAGTATTTTTTTTTTTACTATGTAGATAAAATCATAGCATATGTTTAAAATGTCATAGTCAAGTTTTATTGCTTAGCTATGCATGTGTAAGTGATTTCCACATTTATGCTGCTGCTAAGTCGCTTCAGTCGTGTCCGACTCTGTGCGACCCCATAGACGGAAGCTCACCAGGCTCCCCCGTCCCTGGGATTCTCCAGGCAAGAACACTGGAGTGGGTTGCCATTTCCTTCTCCAATGCATGAAAGTGAAAATGAAGTCTCTCAGTCGTGTCCGACTCTCAGCGACCCCATGGATGGGTCCCTCTTAAAACTTGATTGTGGGATTATTAGATTGTCACCAATTTTTGATGAGAATAAATAAAATTATTAAAGACAACTTTGGGACTTCCCTGGTGATCCAGTTGCCAAGACTCCAAGCTCCCAATGTAGGAGGCCTGGGTTCCATTGCTGGTCAGGGAACCAGATCCCACAGACCACGACTAAAAGAGTTTGAATGTTGCAACTAAAGATCCTGCACAGTCAAATAAATAAATAAATTTAAAGTAAAGACGCTTTGTGCATAAAAGTTCTTCTCAGGATTTGCCATTTCATTTTGTACTTGTAGATTTTCGGTGTGTAGGATTAGTGCCTTCTGGGCTTCCCCAGTGGCTCAGTTGGTAAACAATCTGCCTGCCATGCAGGAGACCTGGGTTCGATCCCTGGGTCAGGAAGATCCCTTGGAGAAGGAAATGGCTACACACCCCAGTATTCTTGCCTGGAGAATCCCCCTGTACAGAGGAGCCTGACGGTCTGCAATGCATGGAGTCGAAGAGACTCAGACACAACCGAGGGACTGACATACCCATACCACCCATTGTCTTTAGATTGCCAAGTCTACCAGTATATTCTTTCATCATTTCTGCTCTCAGAGTCCATCAGCTCTACTCTGAGGGTCCTCCAGCCACCAGAGGCACAGACACAAATTGAAAATGCAAGCCACCTTGTTTTAATTTACCTGATTGTTGGTTGCTAATGCCATCTCTGTTTATTGGCAGAAGTTCCTGTATTGTTCTGGACTATGCTTGTTTCTTGACTTTCTGATAATTTTATGAGTTATGCCTTCATCAGAAAATGAGTTACTGATTTTTGCCTAGTTCCTGCAGCACAGAGGGAGAGTCCAACCATTTTTGGACTGTCTCTCCACTTGTTTTTTCATCACTGTTTCCCATCTCCCCCGCTAGGTCTAGTGGCACATTCTGGTTGCCTCTCCTGGATGCCCTGCTTTACTCCCTTGATGAATTTGCTCTCCAAGGTGCTATTTCTGGCAGGAGATTTTAAGGGGCACCAAGTCAGGGGAATATTTTTATTCTAACTTGTGTTAGGACATTCCTACAGGGATTATAGACATGCCAAGCCGTTTGCTGACATACTATTCTCTTGACCCACAAGGGAAAACAGACTTCCCTGGCTGAGATAATTGCTCTGATGTATTTCCTATGGGAAGCATTCTCCAAAAGTGTACCTTGTAGGGCTAGGGCATGTCTGATATAGTCACTGTGCTGCTTACAATCCTCCAGGCTCCCTTTGGCCAAGGGGTAAAATCTAAACCCTTCCTTTTGACATAAAAGCTCTCTAGGTTGGAGCTCAGCTAGTCTTCTAAGTCCCACCTCATGTTTCTGCCTGGAGAATCCCATGGACAAAGGAGCCTGGCAGGCTACAGTCCATAGGGTCGCAAAGAGCTGGACACGACTAAAGGGACTTTGCATGCATGCATGCATGCTTCTGCTCACCTCTCGTGTTCTACACCCAGATAGTTCCAGCACATGGACCACTCTCATAAAGCCTTCACTTTCTCATCCCTGTACTTCTGTGCTCCTGCTCTTCCGTCTGCCTGGGCTACTCTCCCCAACCCATGGAAAATTTACTTCCTTCTGAGATAGCACATCTCATGTATACTTGGTTATTTAGGTCTTTTTCCTTCACTAGATCACAATATTCATGGGAGTAGAAGCCCTGCCTTCCATGATTTATAGGATTATCAGTAGCCAAGGCAATGGCACCCCACCCCAGTACTTTTGCCTGGAAAATCCCATGGACGGAGGAGCCTGGTAGGCTCCAGTCCATGGGGTCGCTAAGAGTCGGATATGACTGAGCGACTTCACTTTCGCTTTCCACTTTCATACGTTGGAGAAGGAAATGGCAACCCACTCCAGTATTCTTGCCTGGAGAATCCCAGGGACAGGGGAACCTGGTGGGCTTCTGTCTGTGGGGTCGCACAGAGTCGGACACGACTGAAGCGACTTAGCAGCAGCAAGGCTTGACCCAGTATAAGTGATTAGCAAATGTTTGTTGAGTGAATACTAACACTATAATAATAAAAAGAAAGGAGGAATGCTCTGTAGAAAATGACCATATAGTTTATACAGTAAACTCGAGAATAATCTTTTAAGTGTGGTTGTGGTAGTTGTTCAGTCACTAAGTTGTGTCCAGCTCTTTGTGAACCCATGGACTGTAGCCCACCAGGCTCCTCTGTCCATGGGGTTTCCCAGGCAAGAATGCTAACATGAGTAGCCATTCCCTTCTCCAGGAAATCTTCCTGACCCAGCAATTGAACCCTTTGTCTCCTGTGTCTCCTGCATTGGCAAGTGTGTTCTTTACCACTAGCGCCACCTGGGAAGTCCCTGTAGAAAATAAACACATACTTTATAATGGGAATAATGAAATTGGGAATAATCTCATAGGAAGTACATACAAGTTTTCTGGGAGTTATCAAGCATTTCTGAGCACATTTTGCTTTGCAGCTAGAATTCTTAAGGGAAGAGTCAGTGTTTGCTCTGATACTTACAGTGCCTTGAAATGGGATTAGGAAAGACGAGATGGCAGGTAACTAGCTGATTCTTTCAAATTCTTTCTCATCATCCTTGCCCAACATGACACTTTATTTAACCAGCTCTAGGGAAAGGCTACCACAGGGATTTAAACTCTTTCTTCTTCTGACCTTCCATTATATGCATGGTCATCATACCTTGAGAGACTCAATTTGGCAGCCAAAGCTGTGCAAGCCTCTCAGAATAGCCACAGATATTTGCATTGTGCCTATACATACACGATTTTATTTTCAGAAAATCTCTGGGAGAATGGAAGCACATGCTTTGTTGTTATCATGTCCATTTTATGAATAAGAACACATACCTGGAGATGTCAAGAAACTCTGAAAGACGTACAGCTAAGAGGGATAAAATCAAGGTCTGAAGTCAAGTCTCTCTGACACCACATCTATCTACTACCCAAGTGATTAAGAAATAGCCAAGAGAAACAGGAATCTCCATCCATTTATTCATATTATAAAATGTATTTGATTCTTTGACAAATATTTGTAACCACATCTGAGTCAATTTCAGTATTATTTCTCCTCTCATAGGGGGCAAAGGATTTTCATGTCACACGTCAACGACTGGCTGCACAGATTCCACCAGCACGATGTAAGCCACTAACAAGACCCCAAATTATTTTAAGATGCAGGAAGAAAGTTATTTCCTTATGAATTTTCTTTTTGTTCCTGACCAAAAAAAAAAAAAAAGATTCTGTGTTTCCTTTTTGAAAAGGGGGCATTGTAGTGGATTGAGTTGTTTTTGTTGTTTAGTCACTAAGTCGTGTCTGATTCTTTTGGGACCCCATGGTCTATAGCCTTCCACGCTCCTCTGTTCATGGGAGTTCCCAGGCAAGAATACTGGAGTGGGTTGCCATCTCCTCTTCCAGGGGAATCGTCCCAACCCAAGGATCAAACTCGTGTCTCCTGCATTGCAGGTGGATTCTTTCCCACTGAGCCACCTGGTGCATAACCTCTAAAAAGGTATGTTCAGGTATTTCTTCCCAGTAACTATGAATGTAGCCTTGTTTAGAAATATGGTCTTGGCACATATTGTTAATTTAAGGATCTTGAGATGAGATTACCCTGGATTTAGGGTGTGTCCTAAATCCAGTGGGGTTTCTGTGGTGGCTCAGACAGTTAATAATCCACCTGCAATGCAGGAGAAATTGGGTTCTATCCCTGGATTGGGAAGATCCTCTTGAGAAGGGAATGGTAGCTCACTCCAGTATTCTTGCCTGGAGAATTTCATGGACACAGGAGCCTGGTGGGCTACAGTCCATGGGGTCCCAAAGAGTTAGACACGACTGAGCGGCTAACACTTTCACTTTTCTTTTTTTTTTTAATGAGCGGCTGGTGTCCTTATGAAAGAAAGGAGATGGGGATTCAAGAGACAGAGTGATCCCTGTGAAAGACCATGTGAATTTGGAGGCAGAGACTGGAATTATGCTGCCACAAGCCAAGCAACATCTGGCTCTACCAGAAGCTGAAAGAGGCAAGAAATAATCCTCCCTCGAGCACCAGAGAGAGTGTGGCCCTGCCAACACCTCGATATTCGACTTTGCTTTTCAGAACGGTGAGAGAATACATTCGTGTTGTTTAAGCCATCAAGTTTGCAGCAAACCTAGGAAACTAACACAGCTTCTGCTCCCAGAAACTGGGATGTTGCTTTGGATGTGGAAGTGGCTTTGGCATTGGATAATGAGCAGAGGCTGGGAGAGTTCAGGGAGGCATGGTAGAAAGCCCTAGACGACTTGGATACCTACTGCCCTGGGTTTGCATCTGGGAATTGCTGAGAACCCTAAGGGGTCCCCACCAGTGCCCTCAGGGGTAGGGATACTTTCCAAGCTGGCAACTCACTTAGTTCCTGGAATGCCAGTCTGTGGCCCATGCCTTGTGCTCAGCGCCCTCCTGTCATGGGAACCTGGAAAGGTGCCTGCCCCATGCCTCCCAGGAAACCCAGTGCAGACGAGTCACTGCACCCCGCACCCCAGGTCAGAGGCAGAATGGAACTTGCGATGACTGTGGTAGGGACTCTGCTCCTTGGCTGAAGAAAGTCTGGAGAGACTTGGCTCAGCTAGTGGGTGCAGTAATGTGCACCTTTTCTGAGCTGGAGGGATTGGGTTCAGGCGGAGATCCTAAGTGCAGGCTTTGGAGCCAGAGATGGGAGTAAAGCCTGGCTCCACTGTTGGTGACTCCACGACCGTGGACAAGCCACTGACGCTTTCTGAATGTCCTTGTCACCATTTGCAAATGGGGGTTATCACAGCCACCTTACATGGTTAGTGTGAGGATTAAATGAGACATCAGATGTAATAACACGGTAAGAAGCCTAACCCAGAGCCTGGCATTCAATGGGCACTCAGTGAATGGTTAGTCCCCCTTTCCCTCTTTTGAGGAAGGGCTATTTTATTAAATAATTTTCTTTATATTTTTAAATGATCGTACATTTATTCCTGACCATATAACAATCATGTTAGATGTAAATAATATAAATACTCCCATTAAAAGATATATATAAAGCAAGACTTAACTTTATTCTACTTAAAGTAAGCACATTAAATATATGGACACAAAGGCTGAGTAAAGCAGTGAAAGAATATATAACAAGCTAACATTACTCAAAAGTGTGCTAACATAGCTATATTAGTAAGAGATAAAATAGGTTTTAGATAAATTCTATTGCCCTAGATAAAGATTATTTTATAATAATAAAGGGCTCCATTCATCAAGAAAACATAAGATTCCTAAATATTTATGCATCTAATAAGAGAACTTCAAAATACATAAGGAAAAACTAACAGAATTGCAAAGAATTAAAGATTTCAATATCCCTCTTCAAGAATTGATAAAATAACTAGAAAATTAGTAAATAAGTTGAAGTAAATATATGGAAATTTTAAACAATAGTGAAACTACTGTCATATATTTTTAATTTATTTTAACAATAAAGCCTCTTTCTATATGTTGGCTGCACAGGCTTTTTGTTGCAGACTTTTCTAGTTGGGCTTAGACGCCCCACAGCTTGTGGGATCTTAGTTTCCAGACTAGGGATTGAACCTGTGTACTCCTGCATGGGATAGCAGATTCTTAACCACAGAACCAGCAGGATAGTCCTTCGATAAAGCCTCTTTGAGTGGGGCTGTTTTAAGTGGAGTTCCTTGCCTGGAAAATCC
Source organism: Tragelaphus eurycerus (assembly GCA_935064755.1). Lineage (NCBI taxonomy): Eukaryota > Metazoa > Chordata > Mammalia > Artiodactyla > Bovidae > Tragelaphus > Tragelaphus eurycerus. The sequence goes on along the minus strand of CAKXYN010000075.1, from coordinate 5,430,098 downwards.
CATGGGCAGAGGAGCCTGGAAGGCTGCAGTCCGTGGGGTCGCTAGGAGTTGGACACGACTGAGCGACTTCACTTTGACTTTTCACTTTCATGCATTGGAGGAGGAAATGGCAACCCACTCCAGTGTTCTTGCCTGGAGAATCCCAGGGATGGGGGAGCCTGGTGGGCTGCAGTCCATGAGGTTGTGAAGAGTCGGACACAACAGAGAGACTTCACTTTCACTTTTCACTTTAATGCTTTGGAGAAGGAAATGGCAACCCACTTCAGTGTTCTTGCCTGGAGAATCCCAGGGACGGGGGAGCCTGGTGGGCTGCCGTCTACGGGGTCTCACAGAGTCGGACAAGACTGAAGCGACTTAGCAGCAGCCAGTTGACATATATTCATTGAGTTTCTAGTCCATGCTGTACATGTGCTATTACTGGGAACACAAAGATGAATCCAGTGGAAAAGTCCTTGTCCTCAAGAAGGTCACAATGTAGGAGGAGAAATAGACATGCAGCATAACTGTGGTACCAGACAAAGGCCATGCTAGCTGTTTCACAGGATGGAGTTTACAGGGTAATTACAGGGATTGCTCTTTCCCCCTCTCTAGGGGTGAATAATCCAGAGGTGCCATTTGACAGAGAAAAGGAGCTTCCCTTAGCCTATTGAAGCAGACGTAGTCTGCTCAGGCTGCTGTAGCAAAATACCATAGATGGTGTGGGTTAAACAGAAAGAGCATTTGTTGGTTCTGGAGGCTGGGAAGTATTGCCGTCAAAGTCTCGTAACCATATTCAGCTGCACAGTTCAGTGGCTCTAAGGATGTTTACACTGTTGTGCGGCTCTCACCATCATCAATCTCCTGAATTTTTCACTTTCTTAAACTGAAACTCTGTTCCCATCAAACACTAACTCCCCAGTCCCCCTCCCTGCCTTTGCCACCCCCTGGCCCCTGGCATCTATCCTTGTACTTTCTGACTCTATAAACTTGACCATTCTATGTATCTTGTATAAGTGGAATCAGACTGTATTTGTCTGCACCTACTATATGGTGCAATGCATTTTAAGGGCATTAATCCCATTATGGGGGCCACACTCTCATGAACTCATCTAATCCTAGTTATCTCCCAAAGGACCCACCTCCAAATCCCATCACATTGAGAGATTGGACTTCAACAAATGAATTTTGTGGCGACACAAACAATCAGCCCATAATACAGATGGACTCAGGGGAGGGGACACCTGGGCAAAGGTCTGAAATCCTGTGTGGGTGTACTGGTGGGGGGTGGTCTGTAAGTAGCCCTGGGTGAGTGAAGGATGCACTTTCAATTGCAGGGCAAGGAAGGTGATGCTAAAGAGATAGCAGAGCCAAGATGTCCCAGCACATCATGCTGAGGTGTTCTGAGATTCCACTGAAAAGTGCCAGGGCGGGAGCACTGAGGACTTGTGAGAATGCTGTAAGGAACCACTCCATCTGTAAGTAGGAACCACTATGGCTACTGAGAGGAGGATAGATTAGAGGAAAGTGGGTGGAAAAAGGGAGACGGACTCTTCTGTACCCATGACTCGGGAGAGCTAGTAGTGGCCTAGACACAAGTAGAAGATTCCTCTCAGACTCCCTCAAAACAGTATTTCCTCGTCTTCCTTCAAGGCACTTGAGGACCTTCCAGCTGGAGTTACTAAGAAACTGTTTTGTTGTTTTTTAATAATTTTTATTTGTTTTTGGCTGTGCTGGACCTCTGTTGCTGTGTGTCAGTTTTCTCTGGTTGCCCTGAGTGGGGGCTACCCTCTAGTTGTGGGGTGTGATTTCCTCGCTGCAGTGGCTTCTCTTGTTGCAGTGCACGGGCTTAGTTGCCCTGGGACCTGTGGGATCTTCCCAGACTAAGGGTTGGACTTGTGTGCCCTGCATTGGTAGGAAGATTCTTAACCACTGGACCATCAGGGAAGGCTGAAGAATTGGGTTTTCATCACCTGAGAGGAAGATGACATTGGTGTTGACTCGTTTACTGGTGAATCCAATACTATGGCCAAGAGTTGGGCATGACTGAGCACCTCACACATACACACATCGCCCAAGTCCACCTGGGGAAAATTGCTCAGCTTCTCTGAGGCCGCCTGGAAAAGGACGTGACACCATCACACGGAGATCAAGGGGGATGACGTACGCATCACAGCCAGCAGGGAGCCGCGGCACTGCTCAGTGTTCCCTACAGTGAGCTACGAACCCTGGAAAGGCTGAAGGAAGGAGCCACATGCCCCTCGATAGCATCCAGACCCTCCCCTCATTCTCTAACCGGGTTGACAAGCAGGCTAAGAATTGTCTCCAGCTTTGACGTGAAAGCATTTATTGATGGAGAAATCTGTCCTGGCTAACAAATGCAACATCTTTGGAGACTGAGGTCTTCCCTGGTGGCTCAGAATGTAAAGCATCTGCCTGCAATGCGGGAGACCCAGGTTTGATCCCTGGGTTGGGAAGAGCCCCTGGAGAAGGAAACGGCAACCCACTCCAGTATTCTTGTCTGGAAAATTCCATGGATTGGGGAACCTGGTAGGCTACAGTCCATGGGGTTGCAAAAAGTCAGACACAACTGAGCGACTTCACTTTTACTTCCACTTTTTGGAGACTGAGGGCTTTCCCCCTTCTTGTGCTAAGACGAGCATAAGCCATGCACCCCGAGTAGGGGCTTGTCACGGGAAGGTGTTCTCGAAGCTCACAGCACTAGAGAGAAAGATCCCTGTGAGGCCCAGGCATCCTGCAGGCTCCAAAGGTTTGGTGTGGGTGAGATGGTGGGTGGTTGGGTAAGCCCTTTGAGTGGATGAAGTGTGACACCAGAGCTGTGTATGTGTCAGCTTAATCGCTGTTTTTATTACAGCAACTCTAATGGAAAATTAGAAGACTAAAATACATCACTTCCAATCCCACAGTTCTGTGAAGTTGATTTCATTTAATAAGCTGCTTTTCTGTCCTTTTCTATTTGCATATATGTATAAAAACCACATATATGCATATCTACACACATTTTTGCTTTGAGTGGACCTACGAAATATATTTTAGTTTTGAAGATTTCCATTAGAATAGAGACTTCCCTTTCTGTGGCAAATTCTTAATTGCCATTTTATAAGCATGTGTTGGTCATTCAGGCGTGTCCAGCTCTTTGTGGCCGGCCAGATTCCTCTGTCCATGGGTTTTTCCTGGCAAGAATACTGGAGTGGGTTGCCGTTTCCTCCTCCAGGGAATCTTTGCAATCAGGGGTTGAAACTGCATCTCCTGTGTCTCCTGCGCTGGCAGGCGGATTCTTTACCCGTTGAGCCATTTCATAAGCACGAGCTATTCCTTTGAGATGGTATATCATAGTTTGTTTAGGCACTTTTCTCATTTTGGGAGCTTTAGGTCATTTTCTTTTTTTTTTTAGTTTTTTTGTCCTAAGAAAAACTTCAGTGTATATTTGTGTGCATGTAACTTTTGTATAAACTATGGTCTTAGAGCAAATCCCCAGGAATGAGGTTCCAAGGAAGCAGTAAATGTGTCAGGCAGATGTAAATTCAAATCCGAGTTCTACTGTTTACTAGGTATGTCCCTCTAGCTTTGCGTTGTGCTAACCTCTTCCCCTTCCTTTGACAGTGCATACCAGTTAGGTATTACTGCCTAACAACAAGCCCAAAATATCAGCGGGACAGCGCAATAAGCGTTTATCAGGCCATCGGTGGGTTGGGCTGGGGTTTAGCTCATCTAGATAGGCCCTGTTTCTCACTGAAGGTTTGCAGCTTAGTTGGGTTGACTCTATTGTACTTGTCTTTTATCCTCTTATTCTTAAGAGGCATATTCTTATGTAATGGCACATATTCAAGAAAATAAACCCAAGTACACTGGTGTTTTCCAAATTTTGGGTCACATCACATCTGCTAATATTTCACTGGCCAAGAGAAGTCATGTCACCAAAGTGAAGGGGCCGGGGAATGTACTCTGTTTAGCAGAAAATTTCAAAGTCACAAGTCAAAGGGAATGCATATAGAAAGGACTAGAGGATCAAGGGACATTACTGTGATCTCCCAAAGTGGGTGATAATAGTACCTATCTTGTGTTGTTATGAGGACAAAACGACACAAAGTTTTAAGTAGTCAATAAACACGCTTTGAGAGAGGGGCTTCTCTGGTGGCTCAGATGGTAAAGTGTCTGCTTGCAGTGTGGGATACCAGGGTTCGATCCCTGGATTGGGAAGATCCCCTGGAGAAGGAAATGACAACCCACTCTAGTACTCTTGCCTGGAAAATCCCATAGACAGAGGAGCCTGGTAGGCTTTATTCCATGGGGTCCCAAAGAGTTGGACATGACTGAGCAACTTCAGTTTCACTTCACTTTCACTTTTCGAGAGAGGAGGTTTATTTCTGTTTTTATGTCTCTATTTTGCTATTTTGTTCCTAAGCTTCCAATATGTTTTTACGTGTCAGATCAGATTAGTTGCTCAGTTGTGTCCAACTCTTTGCGACCCCATGAATTGTAGCATGCGAGGCCTCCCTGTCCATCACCAACTCCTGGAGGTCACTGAGACTAACATCCATCGAGTCACTGATGCCATCCAGCCATCTCATCCTCTGTCGTCCCCTTCTCCTCCTGCCCTCAATCCCTCCCAGCATCAGAGTCTTCTCCAATGAGTCAACTCTTCACATGAGGTGGCCAAAGTACTGGAGTTTCAGCTTCAGCATCATTCCTTCCAAAGAAATCCCAGGGCTGATCTCCTTCAGAATGGACTGGTTGGATCTCCTTGCAGTCCAAGGGACTCTCAAGAGTCTTCTCCAACACCACAGTTCAAAAGCATCAATTCTTCGGCACTCAGCCTTCTTCACAGTCCAGCTCTCACATCCATACATGACCGCAGGAAAAATCATAGCCTTGACTAGGCGAACCTTTGTTGGCAAAGTAATGTCTCTGCTTTTGAATATGCTATCTAGGTTGGCCATAACTTTCCTTCCAAGGAGTAAGCATCTTTTAATTTCATGACTGCAGTCACCATCTGTAGTGATTTTGGAGCCCAGAAGAATAAAGTCTGACACTGTTTCCACTGTTTCCCCATCTATTTCCCATGAAGTTATCCAATAATTGCTTTTTTGTCGTTGTTGCATGAAGTTGGCTATTATTATTTGTCCCTATGATAGAGAGGGGCTTCCCAGGTCACTCAGTAGGTAAAGAATCTGCCTGTAATTCAGGAGAAGCAGGAGATCTGGGTTCAATCCATGGGTTGGGAAGATCCCCTGGAGGAGAACATGGCAATCCATCCCAGTATCCTTGCCTGAAGAATCCCATGGACAGAGGAGCCTGCGGGCTACAGTCTGTAGGGTCACAGAATCGGACATCACTGAAGTGACTGAGCACGCGTGCACGCACGATAGAGAACTGTCCCTCGGCTCTACTGAGGGATATCCTGGAGCACAGCATTATCCCTCAGCTCTACAGTAAGTACTCACCACCCACAACCTTTATGTGTTCCTCTAATCTCCCCAGGCATTCTTCTGTCTATCAAATTTAATCATTTTTGCGGCTACCTTTTCTACCAAGTCATGAGCTTCAGAACAGAGACTGAGTCTTACCCATCTCTCTTGTCACAGTGCCCGTCAAAACACATGCTCATAAGCACCAGAGTGAAGAAATTTATCATCCCTTGCAATATTTTGTGCTTTCTTTTCTTTCATAAAATATGCGATATTTTATGCTTTCTTTGTCATGTTTTCCTCCCCCTTCTTGAATGAATAGAACATACTTATAAAATCTTTTAAAATGTCCTTGTCTCATATTTCTATCATGTCTGTGATTTCTGGGTCTGATTCTGTTCATTGATCTTTCTTGGGGTTACAGGTCTTATTTTCCTGCTTCTTTTCTTGTCTTGTAGTTTTGGTTTTGTTTTTTAACTTATTTACTGCAAGGAGATCCAACCAGTCCATTCTGAAGGAGATCAGCCCTGGGATTTCTTTGGAAGGAATGATGCTAAAGCTGAAACTCCAGTACTTTGGCCAAAGACTCAGGACCCCTTTTGTATAGCTTCATCCTGCCTCCCCACAAGTTGTCTAATGTCTGATAAATGTTGTCTTAGATATATCTGTCTGATTTATTTTTAAAATATTTTTTTTCAAATTTTAGTGAAAGTCATATAATACAAAATATACTATTTTAACCGTATTTAACTATGTTTCAGTTGCACTAAGTACATTCACATAGTTGTGCAGCTCTCACCATCATCAATTTCCCAAATTTTTCACCTTCCTAAGCTGAAACTCTTTTCTCATTCAACACTAGTTCCCCACCCCCTCCCTTCTACCTACCACTTCTGACATCTACCAATGTACTTTCTGATTCTATAAATTTGACTGTTCTAGGTATCTCACATAAGTGGAATCAAACATTATTTGTCTGCACTTAATGTGTATTGGAAGTCTTCCCAGGTGGCTCAGTAAAGAATCCATTTGCCAGTGTAGGAGACATGGGTTCAACCCCTTCCTTGATTGGGAAGATCCCCTGGAGAAGGAAATGGCAACCTACTCCAGTATTCTTGCCTGGAAAATCCCATGGACAGAGGAGTCTGGCAGGCTAAAGTCCATAGGGTTGAAAAGAGTCAGTCACAACTTAGTGATTAAGCAACCAAAACAATGTATGTTGGAATGCATTTTTAAGGTTAATATATGTCCTACAAACATATTGTACCCCCACCCCTTTGCTGTATAGTAGGTTCTCATTGCTGCTGCTGCTAAGTCGCTTCAGTCGTGTCCGACTCTGTGTGACCCCATAGACAGAAGCTCACCAGGCTCCCCCATCCCTGGGATTCTCCAGGCAAGAACACTGGAGTGGGTTGCCATTTCCTTCTCCAATGCATGAAAGTGAAAAGTGAAAGTGAAGTCGCTCAGTCGTATCCGACTCTCAGCGACCCCATGGACTGGAGCCTACCAGGATCCTCCGTCCATGGGATTTTCCAGGCAAAAATACTGGGGTGGGGTGCCACTGCCTTCCCCGAGGTTCTCATTAGTTAACTTTTTTTTTTTTTAGTTAACTATTTTTAAAATAGCAGTGTATATATGCCAATCCCAATCTCCTAATTTACCCCCGTTCCCCCTTCCCTGCTTGGTGTCCATACATTTGTTTTCTGTGTCCGTGTTTCTGTGTTGCGTAGATTCTACACATATGTGTTAATACACAGTAATTGTTTTTCTCTTCCTGACTTACTTCACTCCATATGACAGTTTTGAGGTCATCAAGTCATGTAAGACAGGAGGGTGAATCTGCTCCGGGTTATCTCATATTGTCCGGAATTGGGTACAACTCTTGCTGTTGCTCTGTGTGGGGGTCTGTGCTCTGTAAGAGAGTTCTGTTACTACCTTTTCCAGGTCCTTCACGTCACCTGCTTCACGTGTATCTGACTCTTTAGCCAGGGTTTCTCAAACTTAACACCATGGATGTTTGGACTAGAAAATTCTTTGTTGTGTGGTTGTCCTATATGTCGCAGAACGTTTAGCAGCATCCCTGGCTTTTATCCACTAAATGCTGGTAGTATATTCCCCACTCCAGATTTGATCATCAAAATATCTCCAGACATTGCCAATTATCCTCTGGGGACCAAAATCATGTCCAATTTATAACCACTGGTCTACGATATCCAGCTGGTAGCAAAACCCTCAGTCACACCCATCCTCCAAGTAGTAAAGGATTTTCTATTCCCTGGATTATGTAGAGAGATATACTTTTTTTTTTTTTTTTTTTTTAAGATTTGTTCTCATGCTTTTTATTTATTTTTTTTTTTAATCAAGAATCTCTTTTATTGATTATCAGAAACATTACAAACATCTAGTATGAACAAATTGTAACATGATAGTGTTTAGTTTGAACAATTAATACATTTCAGATATAATATTATACATATTTCAATGCTATTCTCCCCAATCATCTCACCCTCTCCTGGTCCCAGAGTCCAAAAGTCTGGTCTATACATCAGTGTCTCTTTTGTTGTCTCGTAAATAGGGTTATTTTTTACCATCTTTCTAAATTCCATATATATGCGTTAGTATACTGTATTTGTTTTTTTGTTTCTGGCTTACTTCACTCTGTTAATGGCTCCCCTTCCCTCCCCCCCCTTACAACTCATTCAAATTTATTTTTTTTATTGGGTGGGTTATATTTTATTTTTTTTATTTTCCACCCCTTTTTTATTCATTTATTTTTGGGTGGGTGTATGTTTTTTTTCCCCCCTCTTTCTTTTTGAAAGTGGTGATTGAAAAAATGAGGGTTTGGGGTCTTTTTTTTTTTTTTTTTTTTTTTTTGTTTTTTCCCGGCGGTGGGATTGTTGGTTTATAAGGAAGTTTTTTTTTTTTTTTTTTTTGGATTTTCCAAACTTTTTTCCAAAGTGGGTTTATTATTTTGCATTCCCACCAAAAGTGAAAGAGGGTTCCCTCTCTCCCCACCCTCTCCAGCATTTATTGCTTGTGGACTTTTGGATAGCAGCCATACTGATTGGCGTGAAATGGTATCTCATAGTGGTTTTGATTTGCATTTCTCTGATAATGAGTGATATTGAGCATCTTTTCATGTGTTTGTTAGCCATCTGTATGTCTTCTTTGGAGAAATGTCTATTGAGTTCTTTGGCCCATTTTTTGATTGGGTCATTTATTTTTCTGGAATTGAGCTGTAGAAGTTGCTTGTATATTTTTGAGATTAGTTGTTTGTCAGTTGCTTCATTTGCTATTATTTTCTCCCATTCTGAAGGCTGTCTTTTCACCTTGCTTATAGTTTCCTTTGTTGTGCAAAAGCTTTTAAGTTTGATTAGGTCCCATTTGTTCATTTTTGATTTTATTTCCAATATTCTGGGAGGTGGGTCATAGAGGATCCTGCTGTGATGTAAGTCAGAGAGTGTTTTGCCTATGTTTTCCTCTAGGAGTTTTATGGTTTCTGGTCTTACATTTAGCTCTTAAATCCATTTTGAGTTTATTTTTGTGTATGGTGTTAGAAAGTGTTCTAGTTTCATTCATATGGAGGGGTCTTGTTTTTGTATCCATTCAGCCAGTCTCTGTCTTTTGGTTGGGGCATTCAACCCATTTACATTTAAGGTAATTAATGATAAATATGATCCCGTTGCCATTTACTTTGTTGTTTTGGGTTTGAATTTATATATCCTTTTTGTGTTTCCTGTCTAGAGAATGTCCTTTAGTATTTGTTGGAGAGCTGGTTTGGTGGTGCTGAATTCTCTCAGCTTTTGCTTGTCTGTAAAGGTTTTGATTTCTCCTTCATATTTGAATGAGATCCTTGCTGGGTACAATAATCTGGGCTGTAGGTTCTTTTCTTTCATCACTTTAAGTATGTCTTGCCATTCCCTCCTGGCTTGGAGAGTTTCTATTGAAAGATCAGCTGTTATCCTTATGGGAATTCCCTTGTGTGTTATTTGTTGTTTTTCCCTTGCTGCTTTTAATATTTGTTCTTTGTGTTTGATCTTTGTTAATTTGATTAATATGTGTCTTGGGGTGTTTCGTCTTGGGTTTATCCTATTTGGGACTCTCTGGGTTTCTTGGACTTGAGTGATTATTTCCTTCCCCATTTTAGGGAAGTTTTCAACTATTATCTCCTCTAGTATCTTCTCATGGTCTTTCTTTTTGTCTTCTTCTTCTGGGACTCCTATGATTCTAATATTGTAACGTTTAATATTGTCCTGGAGGTCTCTGAGATTGTCCTCATTTCTTTTAATTCGTTTTTCTTTTTTCTCCTCTGATTCCTTTAATTCTGCCATTCTATCTTCTAATTTGCTAATTCTATCTTCTGCCTCTGTTATTCTACTATTTGTTGCCTCCAGAGTGTTTTGGATCTCATTTATTGCATTATTCATTATATGTTGATTCTTTTTTATTTCTTCTAGGTCCTTGTTAAATCTTTCTTGCATCTTCTCAATGCTTTTTTCCAGACTATTTATCCATGATTCCATTTTGCTTTCCAGATTTTGGATTAATCTCACGATCATTATTTGGAATTCTTTATCAGGTAGGTTCGCTATTTCTTCCTCTTTTGTTTGGTTTGGTGGGCTTTTATCCTGTTCCTTTACCTGCTGGGAATTCTTCTGTCTTTTCATCTTGTTTAAATTGCTAAGTTTGGGGCGTCTTTACTGTATTCTGGTAGTCTGTGGAGTTCTCTTTATTGTGGCGTTTCTGCACTATATGTGGGTTTGTACCGGTGGCTTGTCGAGGTTTCTTGTTTATGGAAGCTTGTATCGGTGTTCTGGTGGGTGGAGCTGGATTTCTTTTCTCTGGGGTGCAGTGGAGTGTCTAGTAGTGAGTTATGAGATGTCTATGCTTTTGGGGTCGCTTTGTGTAGCCTGTGTATTGGAGCTCAGGCTGTGTTCTTGTTTTTCTGGAGAATTTGCTTGGTATGTCTTGTTGTGGAACTTGCTGGTCTTTGTGTGATGCTTGGTTTCAGAGTAGGTATGGAGGCTTTTAATGAGCTCCTGTCAATTAGTGTTTCGTGGGATCAGGGTATGGACTTAAGCCTCCTGGTTCCAGTTATTGGTCTTATTTTTACAGTAGTCTCAAAAACTTCTTCTTCTATAATGCATTCCACAACTGGACTGCTCAGAGATGTTCATGGAATTATACATAGAAGGAAAAAGGGAGGAAGGAGACAGAGGTGGTCAGGAGGATAAAAGGAGGGAGTGTGAAGGAGAGAGACAGATCTAGTCAGTAATCATTAAAGAAAAGAAAAAAGGAAAGGAAAAAAGCAAAGGACAAAAAGGAAAAAGGAAAAAAAAAAAAAAAAAACAGGGTCGCAAAAGTTATATCTAAACGTGGAGATTAAAGAAGTACTAGAGGATAAAAAAAATAATAATAATAAAAAAATAAAAGAAACAAAACAAACAACAACAAAAAAAAATTAAAAGGGAAAAAAAAATTTTTGTTTTCCTTTTTCCAATTAAAAAATAATAAAAATTTAAAAAATATATATATATTAAAAAAAGAAAAGAAAAAAAAAAAGGAAATAATGATGGGAAAAATAGTAACAATATATATAAGAGTTTCTCTATTATTGTTGTGGGTTCAGTTCATTTTCAGCTAGTTCCTTGTTCCGGCTTAAATTTCTCAAGATCTATAGGCCCCTTTCTCTGTGGTTGTTCTGTATAGTTCTTTGTTCTGTGCACGGTTCGGCGGTGTTCTGGGCCAAGGCCCGCCACTCGTGTGGTCGGCGCTGCACAATCTGGATTGCCGGCCCAAACTACTCCAGTTAGGCAGCACTCCAGACAATCAGGCAAACGAAGTCTGCGCTGAGGCCCGCAGAGGGGGAGGGGGTCGGCGACGGGAATGGCGGGCGGGCGGGTGGGGGGAGGGGATGGGGTGGCCCTCGTGGGAGCCGCCGGCACAGCGGGCGGGGGCACGCCTGCGCGGGAGTGGCCGGCGGGGGAGCGTCCAGTGGGGGAGAGTCCCGCGGGGGAGCGTCCCTCTGGGGAGCGCCGGCAGCGGAGCGTCCCGCGTGGGAACGGCCAAGGCGTCTCCCTGCCCAGCCCCGGCTCCCCAATGGCAGATGCAGGCGTTTGCAGCGGTGCTTTTCCGCTGCGGAAGTTACCGCAGGGCCCGCAGTCTGTGGGTTCTAATTGCTCAACTGTTCTCCTCCCTGTTATGATAGTCTCCGTGTTTCCCAGGTTCGGCGCAGATTCCGCAGGGAGAGTGTTTCCTGGTGTTTGGAAACTTCTCTTTTTGAGACTCCCTTCCCCGGACAGAGGTCCGCCCCTCCCTCTTTGTCTCTCTCTGGCTTCTATATTCTTTCCTACCTCCTTTAGAAGGCAGTGAGTTGCTTTTCTGGGTGTCCGACGTCCTCCGCCAGCACTCCGAAGCTGTTTGTGGTATTTACTCGGCGCCCAGATGTCCCACTGATGAATTTGTGGAGGAGAAAGCGTATTCCCCGTCCTAATCCTTCGCCATCTTAACGGGAGGGAGAAAAAATAAACTATATAAAGAAAAGAAAATCAACAAGAGGAAAAAAAAAATTAGAAAAAAAAAAAAGAAGGGGGCATGAAAAAAAATTTTTTTTTTTTTGTTGTGGTGGGGGGAGAAAAAAAGAGGCTTGGCCCAAAAAAAAAAAATAAATTTAAAAAAATAAAATTAAGGGGAGTGGAAAAAAAAAAAAAGGGTTTATTTTTTTAGAAAGAGGGTCTTTTATAATGAGGATGTTGGTGGTGAGAATGATCAGTGTTTTTTTTATTTTTTGAAATGACCACAACAAACATAATTGAGTACCAACTCCCAAGATCTGCATTTGGAAAACACACCCTTAATGCTAAGAAAACAGTTTTATCTGAGTATTATTTACAGAGACCAAGTCTAAGAATCCATCAATAGATATGACCTTTAGGAATATTAACAAAACTCAAGGGAAGTCAAAGCTATTGACTATTTAAATAGAAATGTAAATCTTCCTTACGATGAGCTGCCTCATGTATCTTCTATGTCTTTATTGAATAAGTTGAAGAAAAATTAGAAAATCCAAATGAACAAAAAAGAAAATACCATATCACAATGCCTAGAGGTAACTACTGTTAACACCATGATGTACATCCTTGCAGTTTTAATCTATCTCCATCTCTAGATCCATATGAGTATCAATATAACCATCCTATTTTTTTAAACAAATTAAGATTCTGTTACACATAAAGTTTTGTAACTTGCCTTTTTTTTTTCCTCACATGTGACAGTATATTATAATGGGCTTCTCTGGTGACTCAGACTGTGAAGAGTCCGCTTGCAATGCAGGAGACCTGGGTTCAATCCCTGGATCAGGAAGATACCCTGGAGAAGAGGATGGCTACCCACTCCAGTATTCTTGCCTGGAAAATCCCATGTACAGAGAATCTGGTGGGCTACAGTTCATGGGGTCAAAAAAGAGTCAGAGATGACTGAGAGTCTAACATACATACATATATCATAAACATCACATTAGAACACTGAGCTATATAATCCTTAAAATAGGTGCATAGTATTCCATTGAATGAATGAAACATACTTTGGTTAATCAGTCTCCTATTATTGACCATTATGCATGTTCTGAATTTTATCTTTATAAGCAAGATAGTGATGGACATCTATTTATATCCATTCCTATGAACTTCTCCATTTCCTTAGGAAGATTATTTCCAGTTTATTTGCAGATTGAGGTCCACTTATAAGACATATTTCTAAAAAAATAAATTCCGAGTTAGTGTCATGATGAAACTCTCTTAGTGAGGGTCAGAAAGGAAGTTTGTGAAAGTGTCCCCAGGGCCAGGAAATCAGGGGAAACTTTATCTGCTCAGGCTGCCAATGATGATGTAATTTTTTCTTTAAAAATTCTGGGCTCCAAATGGAGTCTTCAACTTTCTACTCAGTTTGTTATACAAAAATACAGAAAAGGAGAATCATCCCGTGTTAGTTTCCTATTGCTACATATAAAATGCCACAAACATCTTAAAACGACACAAATTTGTTGTCTCATAGTTTCTGAGGGTTTAGTCTGGGCACAGCTCAGCTGGATCTTGGCTCAGGGTCTCAGGGGGCCACGATCCAGGTGTGGGCCATGCTCTGGCTCTCCTTTGAAGCTTGGGGCCATCTTCCAGGCTCATTCAATGTTGTTGCTGAATTCAGTTCCCTGTAGAATTGAAGTCCCTGTTTTCTTGTTAAGTGTCAGCTGGGGATTATGCTCTGCTCCTGGAGGTCACTTAGCTCCCTGTCACTTAGTCCCAGTAGGCAGTTCATAGCCATTTTCCACCTGATTAGGTCAGGCCCACCCAGGATAATCGTCCCATTGATTCAATCAACTAGGGATCTTAATTATATCTGAAAAATCCCTTTTTGCCATATAATATAACATACCTATAGGAGTAATATTCCATTATATTTATAAGTCCTGCCCACACTCAACTGAAGCATTATAGGCATATACATGAGAAGGTGGGAATCTTGGGAGGATGCCTTAGAATTCTATTACACCCATAGTTCACACCCCCTAAGAAAATGGCTCTTGATATTTTGTTTACATTCTAGACTTTTGTCTCTGTTTTGATATTTCTTTAAAAAGAATTAGTTGTAACTGTAGTCACCGTTTAATCCTTTATTTATTTTCATAAAAATGTGCCAACTTATCACTGAAAAGCTTTGCTGAGCATCACTTAAATTTTTTTGGATTATATTTGTTATAGGCTGAATGTTTATGTCCCTCCTCCAATTCATATTTTGAAGCCCTAACCCCCAAAGTGATGGTATTAGTAAGTAAGGCCTCTGGGCTCGTGATGGAATCTGTCTTGGCTAAGGGATGCACATGAAACCAGGAAGGACCCTGAATCACCACACAGGGAGCAAGCAAGATGATTGCCAGAGACAGCCTGGAAACGAACCCCATCACCATAAAACCTGAGACTTTGAGCTCTGCGGCCCAGTCATTCTCCCATGGTGCTTTACCCTGCTGTTCTCCACCCAGGCATCCCTTCCCAATAAAATCTTTTACTTTATCAGCAAAAAAAAAAAAAAAGAATTAATGCCTTTGGGAAGGTCAGATATAGATGAGGTCATCAGGGTGGAGCCCCCAAGATGGGATTATTGCCCTTACAAGAAGAAATATCAGTTCTTCCTTTCTTTGCCTTGTGAGGATGCAGCAAGGAGGCAATCATCTTTTTATTTGTTTATTTTACAGTAGGTCCATGTTGGTTATCTATTTTAAATACAACAGTGTGTACCTGTTCATCTCAAACTCCCAGTCTAGCCCACCTTCTTCTCTTCCCCCGATAACCATAATTTTATTCTCCAAGTCTGTGAGTCTGTTTCTGCTTTGTAAATAACTTCATTTATATCATTTTTTGAAGATTCTGCATATGACTAGTATCATAGGATATTTATCTTTGACCTACTTCATTTAGTATGACAATCTCTAAGTCCATCCATGCCACGGCAAATGGCATTATTTCATTTTTTTTAGTGGGTCAGTCATATTCCATTGTATGTATACATATATATATATATATATACACACACACACACATATAAGTATATATTTATACAGAGAGAGTCCCTGGGACTGCAAGGAGATCCAACCAGTCCATCCTAAAGGAAATCAGTCCTGAATATTCATTGGAAGGACTGATGCTGAAGCTGAAACTCCAATACTTGGGCCACCTGATGTGAAGAGCTGACTCATTGAAAAAGACCCTGATGCTGGCAAAGATTGAAGGGAGGAGGAGAAGGGGACGACAGAGGATGAGATGGCTGGATGATATCACTAACTCGATGGACATGAGTTTAAGCAACTCCAGGAGTTAGTAATGGACAGGGAAGCCTGTCGTGTAGTCCATGGGGTCACAAAGAGTTGGACATGACTGAGCGACTGAACTGAACTGATATATACATATATACCACATCTTCTTTATTCATTCATCTGCTGATGGATACTTCGGTTGCTTCCACGTCTTGGCTATTGTAAATAGTGCTTCAGTGAACACTGGGGTGCATGCATCTTTTGAATTATGGTTTTCTCCAGATATAAGCCCAGAAGTGGGATTGCTGGATTATATAGTAGCTCTATCTTTCGCTTTTTAAAAGAGCCTCCATATTCCTCTCCATGGTGTCTGTACCAACTTACATTCTTACCAACAGTGTAGGAGGACTCCCTTTTCTCCACACCCTCTCCAGCATTTATTGTTTGTAGATTTTTTTGATGGTGGGCATTCTGACTGGTTTGAGTTGATACTGCACTGAAGGCAATTATCTCAAGGGCAGGAAGGGGGCCCTCACCTGAGCAGACTCTGCCAGCACCTTGATCTTGGACTTCCAGCCTCTGAAACTGAGAAACAAGTGTCTATTGTTTAAGCCACCCCACCTATGGCAGTTTTTTTTAATAGCAGCCCAAGCTAAGACATTATTGGGATTTTTTCCCCATTATATTCTCTAATGATTGCCATTGCCTGGATTTTAAGAATTTTCTAGTTGATTCCATTGTCATCAGTTCCTCATCACGGATTTCAGGGAATGTAGGGGTCATGGATTTCTATCTTTTTTTCTATTGTTTTTATAAAGGAGAGCTGAAGTATCAAACAGACGAAGGATGAGACAGACTCTGTTTCACTGATGAAATATTTATGATGACATGTTGCCTAGCAATGGTCACCAGACTGCCTGCATTTGTGAGAGTGTAACTCAGCACGGGCATTTCCCCAGGAGATGCAGCAAAGACAAAAATCAGCCTAACGAACACAGTCTCTGCTTCCTTGATGAAATTCCTCCTAGTTTTAGGCCAAGAAAATGTTTATTGAGGAAACGGTCACGTTGGCTAGAATAATTTAACGGCTGGGTGAGAATAAAGGGGGAAGAAGACTTCAAAAAAAATTAAAGCAGACAGATTGTCAAGGAGCACTTATCTGTCGTGCAGCAAAATGCTTTATTTTTTGTCACTGACCACTGACAAGTGCCCCGACAACACTGTCATTATCCCTGTTGTCTTGCCTGGTTCTGGCTGTCAAACTGCTGGGGCTCATTAAGGTAAACCAGGCCTTCTGGGTTGAGGTCCCTGAATTAAGGACTTATTCTTTTCAGGGGTGTTGGCTTCCAGGTATTAGAAAGTATAAAAGTGTTAGTTGCTCGGTTGTGTCCAACTCTTTGAGACCCCATGGACTGCAGCTTGCTAGAGTCCTCTGTCCATGGGATTCTCCAGGCAAGAATACTGCAGCCGTTTCCTTCTCCAGGGGACCTTCCTGACCTAGGGATCGAACCCCGGTCTTCTGCACTGGAGGCAGATTCTTTATGGTCTGAGCCTCCAGGGAAGCCCAGTATTTCACAAAGAAGGGGGTTAGGAAGGAAGTAGCACTTAAAAGGATTGTGTTAGAGTAGAATTCTTTTAAGGAAGGGGGATATTCACTATCCACTGCCTCTGAAGTTACTCCTCTCTTTCCAGGTGTAGTCATGAAATCACAGAGGGCCAGATTGCTCTCTCTCCCCTTTTCTCTCCCAATTTCTCCCTCTCTCCTTCCTCATTTCATCCCTTCCTTCTCTCAATTTTAATCACAGACAAGATTTTCCCCTCACCCTGAAACCCCATATTTTGCAAGTAGAATCAGCACACCAAGTAAATGTAATTCCAGCAGAAGCAAAGAAACTTACCATCTTTATTAACGTGTGTAAATATCCCTTAACACAGCTAAGTGTGCCATCTCTACTAGACATCTTGCAATATCCACAGTAGCTCCACGACCTCATCACTTCCTCAGTGGTTGCTGAGGGGCAAGACATCCCAAGTTGGAAATCATGAACCTAATCTATCCTCCCCATTTTCCAGATGAGAGAAGTTTCTAGAATGCTTCAAACTGATGTAAATTACCCAGGAGATCTCATGAGCACTCAGCAGGGAAGCTGGTTCCACGACCTCTGGGAGCAATCAGATACCAGGATGGCACATTGGAATCATCTGAATAGCTGAAGAAGTACCTGCACCTGGGTCCAGAGGAGCGGACTTAGTTTGTCTGAGGTGAGGCCAGGGCATCTGATTATTATGAGCAGCTGAGATTAGAGAGGGGCTTCCCTGGTGGTTCAGTGGTCAATAACCGCCTGCCCATGCAGGAGACGTGGGGAAGGCAATGGCACCCCACCCCAGTACTCTTGCCTGGAAAATCCCATGGACGGAGGAGCCTGGTAGGCTCCAGTCCATGGGGTCTCTAAGAGTCCGACACAACTGAGCGACTTCACTTTCGCTTTTCACTTTCATACGTTGGATAAGGCAATGGCAACCCACTCCAGTGTTCTTGCCTGGAGAATCCCAGGGACAGGGGAGCCTGGTGGGCTTCTGTCTGTGGGGTCGCACAGAGTCGGACACGACTGAAGCGACTTAGCAGCAGCAGCAGCATGCAGGAGACGTGGGTTCCATCCCTGGGTTGGGAAGATCTCCTGGAGAAG
Organism: Tragelaphus eurycerus; assembly: GCA_935064755.1. Classification (NCBI taxonomy): domain Eukaryota; kingdom Metazoa; phylum Chordata; class Mammalia; order Artiodactyla; family Bovidae; genus Tragelaphus; species Tragelaphus eurycerus. Next base: position 5,412,204 of record CAKXYN010000075.1, on the reverse strand, counting down.
GAAATGGCTATTCCCTCCAGTATTCTTGCTTGGAGAATCCCACGGACAGAGGAGCCTGGGGGGCTGCAGTCCATGGGGTCACAAAGAGTCTGACACGACTGAGCACGCACGCAGGCACACTCAGGCACATGTGCACAAATAAGAGAGATTACAAACACTTTCCAGCATTGAGTCACTGAACAGGGATTTTCTATTAAAGAGCCCCATCCTCGCCACCCCCACCCCCCTCACTTTACTGGTAGAAGAGGACTTTAATTTAGAAATGAAAAGAGAGATCAGCTGGGGGAAAACATCCTAGAAGCTCATAAAAGCCACTCTGAAGACTAAGGAGCGTGTAGTTGTGGCTGATGCCTGCCTGTGGCCAAGAGCATGGTGCAGGGAAAAAACAAGTTGTCTGATGTTGGCCAACTTGTAAGGGTCTCTGGAGGTCAGTGTGCTCGTCTACAAACGAGGTCTTAGGGAATCTGGATCTACTGTGGAAACTGGCTGATGCGGCAAGCTGGAGGCTACGCACCCCTAAGTGGGAGCGGCTCATATCATGAAGCAAGAGGGAAGCTCGCTGCTGGAAGCTGTCCCACTTTTCAAGGTAAGCCAGAAACCCAGACTTTTATGTGAAACTGCCTGAACTTTAAATTTTGGCAACACACTTAACTGTTTTAAGTCCACTTCTGGGGATGGTATCAGTTGCTGGGCCTCAAGGCTGCAAAGGGCAGCCATGTGAAATTTCTCGCCCATGTATTTCCAAGGTTTCTTTCTGGTCCATAATTTCTGGAATTCTTAACTAGGTTGGGTCTTTATGAGAACTGCATCAACTGTGGCAAACTCTAGAGCACACAGCTGGATAGTCACTGTTCTTTTACAGTTGATAAAGCTTGTTTTTTGTCTTGATCCTGTTGCTGGCCAAAATCTTGGCTTTCTCTGCCCACCAAAGTCGAATAAAAAATACGGAAACAGAGTTCAGAGGAAATAGAAAGGGGGCTTTACTTCTCAACCAGTGGAGAGGGAAAAGCAGCAGGCTCGTGCCTCAAGAACTGCGCCCTCCTCCACGAGGAGTCCAGGGGCTTACATAAGATGAGGGGTCACAGACAGGAGTCAGTGATGAGGAACAAAGGTGTCAGTGTCTTGATTGCTTTTTTAAAAAAAATTGTTCTAACTGGAGGACAATTACTTTACAACATTGTCGTGAATTCTGCCATACATTGACACGACTCAGCCACAGGCGCACATCTCTTCCTCTTGCATCGTTTTGAAGACAGCCAAAAGGACAGGCTTTAGTCACCCAGTAATTGAGGCCGCCAGTTTGGTGGCTCTGCAGCCTTTTTTCTGATAGGTAAATACAAGGGGAAGGGTGTTATGAGGGTAAACACCAGATACGGGATGTGTTTAGCATAGTCGGAGGTAAATAGGTGTGAGGTGTAGCTCCTGCAGAGACCAGGCGGAGGTGAATCTCCCCGAGTCTCAGCATCTCCTCATTCTGAAATGGGGACGACAGCCCAGCACTGTGAGCAGAGGCTGTGGACAAACAGGAGTAGCATGCTTTCTGTAAGCTGTGACCACCAGCTCTGGGGGGTGAGGTAGCGCCCAACAATCAATGAAGGGACCTCTCCCCCCAAGCTGAGGTCAGAAGGTGCTTTCAGTAGGTTACACTGCTTGTCACTGAGCCTAAATACCACACTAGACTCCCTTCTGCCCTCCCCAAGCTGCGTCAGGTTTCTAAAAATACTTCCAGCCCCACACGTTCATATCTGATGGGTTTGACAAGTTAGTCATCAAAGTTGGTTCCTGCTGCTCAGCCAAAAGGAGTCTGTTCCTAGTCAAAGTTTCATTTTCTTGAAATCTGTCACCTTCCCTGGGTCAGCAGAGAGCTGATGGGCATTTTGTGTAATACAAGAGCGAATGCTCAGCCATCCGGCCTGATACAGCAGTGACAACAGCCAGAGAAGCTCCCTTTAGGTGGGATCTGTGCGTTAGTAGTGAGGGATGGGCCCTTGATGTTGGTGCCTAACCAGAGCTGTGGACACTGCTAGGTAGCCTGGAATGAGCTGCCCAAAAGCTGTGGAGCATGTTCAACATGTCTGCGAAGTGCTTGAGTAGAAGCATCAAGATCCTTGAGGAGGTTTACACTGTACAATATTCAGTTAAAAAAAAAAAGTATAAAAAATGGATATACACTATTAGCTATGTATCTAATCTCTCTATTAAGAAATGGAGAGAAAGCCACTGAAATCTTAAATCTGACCGTCTCTGGGTATGACTATGGCTAAATTTTAAATGTTTTATACTTTTATTTGGGCTTCCGAGGTGGCACTAGTGGTAAAGAACCTGCCTGCCAGTGCAGGACAGGTAAGAAGATACAGATTTGATCCCTAGGATAGGAAGATCCTCTGGAGGAGGGCATGGCAACCCACTCCAGTATTATTACCTGAATAATCGCATGGACAGAGGAGCCCGGTGGGTTACAGTCCATATGGTTGCAAAGTGTTGGACACAACTGAATCGACTACACACATACATTGATATACCAAAATTGCCTGCAAATAGTTTGTATTACATTAGCACACTTTGAGAAAGCTTTTACTCATGTATATTAAGCAGCATTTTTAGTTTTGCATGAAAATTTTAGGGTGAAATGTTTTAAAAATTTCTTCAACTGATCTTTCACACTTAACAGGATAATATTGTTAGTAACTTCTGATAATGACATCATCCCATTCTTTGAATTACATAAAATTGCTTTAAATCACAGGGAACAGTTTTGCAAATAACTGAATAAAACTTTAAAAAATATTTATATTTGGGTTTCCCAGGTGGCTCAGTGGTAAAGAACCTATCTACCAGTGCAGGAGCTTCAGCTTCCATCCCCGGATTGGGAAGATCTCCTGGAGGAGGGAATGGAAACCCTCTCCAGTATTCTTGCCTGGATACCTCTATGGACAGAGGAGCCTGGTGGGCTACAGTCCATGGGGTCACAAAGAGTCAGACACCACTGAGCCTGCCCACACTCCTCATTTGATTTAGTGGTTCCCTCTCTGAGAAACTATCCTAAAAAAATAGTGTTAAATACAGAAAGCAGGCATAAAGGTGTTCATCATAGTGTTATTTATAAAATAGCAAATGGAAAACAAATCTTCAATAAAAGCATTTTAAAGTATGTCTAAAAATATTAAATCATTAAAAATGATAGCCATGAAAGTTTTAGTAAAGTGGAAAATACTTACTTTAAATGTTAAAAGCAAAAAAGACCCCACAAAATTGCATATACAGTATAGTCTCATATGGTGATAAGTTGTATTTACTACCTAGAATTACAGTGAGCATTAAATGGAAATGTGTCTGAACCCTTACCAAAGTACTCAATAAATGGTAGCTCTTAGTTGTCTGTGTACATGTAAATGTGTAAAGACGAAAAGAAAGGTTAGTCAATAATTTTATTTTGGTAGCGTTATGATGGATTTGGAGGAGAATTTTCTCTCTACTTTTGTTTTCTGAGTGCTTCATAAAGAACCACTGTTTCTTAGGAGGAAATAAAATTATATAAACAAAAGTTGGACTGTGAAGAAGCTGAGTACTGAAGAATTGATGCTTTTGAACTGTGGTGTTGGAGAAGACTCTTGAGAGTCCCTTGGACTGCAAGGAGATCCAACCAGTCCATCCTAAAGATCAGTCCTGGGTGTTCTTTGGAAGGACTGATGCTAAAGCTGAAGCTCCAGTACTTTGGCCACCTCATGCAAAGAGTTGACTCATTGGAAAAGACTCTGATGCTGGGTGGGATTGGGGGAAGGAGGAGAAGGGGACGACAGATGATGAGATGGCTGGATGGCATCATTGACTTGATGGACATGAGTTTGAGTGAACTCTAAGAGTTGGTGATGGACAGGGAGGCCTGGCGTGCTGCGATTCATGGGGTCGCAAAGAGTTGGACACGACTGAGCGAGTGAACTGGAAGGTCATTCGGTAGCTGTGCTGTGCTTAGTCACCCAGTCATGTCTGACTCTTTGTGACCCCATGGGCTATAGCCTGCCAGGCACCTCTGTCCATGGGGATTCTCCAGGCAAGAATACTGGAGTGGGTTGCCATGCCTCCCTCCAGGGGATTGATTGAACCCAGGTTTCGCACATTGCAGGCAGATTCTTTACCATTTGAGTCACCAGGGAAGCCCCAGTTAAAACAGTGACAGAGGGAATGGAGAATCATGAAGCTTTTGTACGCTCAGCTGATCCAGCTCTTGGGTTGAGATGCTGCAACCGATGCTGAGAAAATCAAGTAAAGAGGAAAGACACATGAACAGACAAAATTCTCCAGGAAGGAATAACCTGAAACACATCTAATGTGTGGACAGTGGGAGGAGACTTCCACGGGCTTGCCTCTCCCTTCAAGAGGAGTGGTTGGAGCAGAGTGGGGATCTGCTTAGGTTAATTATGCACGTTAAGTCGCTTCAGTTGTGTCCGACTCATCGGGACCCTGTGGACCATAGTCCATCAGGCTCCTCTGTCCACGGGATTGTCCAGGCCAGGAATGCTGGAATGGGTTGCCATTTTCTACTCTGATCTTCCCAACTCTGAGATGGAACTCACATCTCTCATATCTCTTGTACTGGTAGGCAAGTTCTTTACCCCTAGTACCACCGGGGAAGCCCTAGATAATTTTAAACTCTTTCATCAATTACAGGGGTACCTGATGTGTTTTTACTTCAGCCAATTGGCAAAAAAGTCACTGAGTGTTGACTCTGTCTTGTACCATTTGCCGTAGTCAAACACCTAGCAAAACAGCCTCTGATGGCCCTGCTGGGTACAGTGCAGGGCCAGGGGGGAGAGGGGGACTAATCCTGATTTAGGGAGGGACTTTTTCAGGAAGATGGATTTTTGAGACCAAACATCAACTGTGTTTTCTATGGGGTCTTGCTGTTGTGGCTTTAATTCTCCCAGCCCTTTCCATTTCTTGCAACATTTCCATCCCCTGATGTGTGTGTATATAAACTGCTTAACAGTCCAGAAGGCTGGTGCTTGGTTATAAGGCATTCTCCGTTTAATCATTTTGAAGGGCGTGTTCCATTAACTGATCCTTTACCATTTCATGATAGAAGTCTTCAGGGGTGAATCTAAAATGGTTTATGTCACAGGCTTTGGGCCAAGTAAAATCTTTATGCTCTTAAGGCAGCGGTTCCCAACCTTTTTGGCACCAGGGAGCAGTTTTGTGGAAGACAACTTTTCTGTGGACCAGTGTGGAGGGGGGTGGTTTGGGGATGAGTCAAGCTCATTATATTTATTGTGCACTATTATTATACTAGGTCTACCTCAGATCATCAGGCATTAGATCTGGAGGTTGGGGACCCCTACTCTAAGGTACTTGACACATGATGGTTCAAAACTGGGGGTATTCTTGCTGTACTCTTTGCTGCACTGGATGTAAATAGAAGTACTGGGGTGTGGGAAGAGCAGGTTTCAAGGGGTGTCAGTGTTTGCTCTGGGGATGTTGGAGGTGTGTCCCCTGCCTTCCTCTTGTATCCAGGAAGGGTTAATTTTGACTCTGCACTGGATTTGTTTCTGTGACTTTAATCCTTGCTTTTGGCCACTTTTGTTATTACAGCATACATAAAGGCCTGACTCAGGGAACCCTACCTGCCTCTGCCTGACTGTTAAAGTACCTTTGTTGCTTCCATGCCCTGGATATTATACACAGGGCTGCAGTGAATTGGGGTAAATGTGTCTCTTTGAATTCTGGTTTCCTTGGTGCAGACGAATGGATAAGAAAGATGAGGTACATATACTCAATGGAGTATTACTCAGCCATAAAAAAGAATGCATTTGAATAAGTTCTAATGAGGTAGATGAAACTGGAGCCTATTATACAGAATGAAGTAAGCCAGAAAGAAAAGCACCAATATAGTATACTAACGCATATATATGGAATTTAGAAAGATGGTAATGATAACCCTGTATGCGAGACAGCAAAAGAGACATAGATGTATATAGAATAGTCTTTTGGACTCTGTGGGAGAGGGTGAGTGTGGGATGATTTGGGAAAATGGCATTGAAACATGTATAATATCATGTGAAATGAATTGCCAGTCCAGGTTCGATGCATGGTACTGGATGCTTGGGGCTGGTGCACTGGGATGACCCAGAGGGATGGTACGGGGAGGGAGGTGGGAGGGGGTTCAGGATGGGGAACATGTGTACACCTGTGGCGGATTCATGTTGATGTATGGCAAAACCGATACAATATTGTAAAGTAAAAAAAATAAATTGCCTTGTTCATAACTCTGTCCACCTGTAGATTGCAGGAGGAAAGAAATGAACACATTCCCCTGCCTGAAGCGTGCCATTCTAGGAGATATTTGTAAGAATTAAATGGTCTTTTGGTTTGTTTCCTCAACTCCCCCCATCTCTGATCCCATAAAAGAATCTGATATCCAGGCCCCAACAAGATGGTTATTTTGAGACATTAATCTGCCATCTTCTCTCCATTAGCCAGCTCTCTGAATAAAGTCGTATCCCTGGCATCTCCCAGACTTATTGGCCTGTTGTGTGGTAAGCAGAGTGAGCTTGGACTCACTCAGTAACACTTGCAGCAAAGCTCTAGGTGGAGTCATTTATACAGAGGTAGAGTCAGTTTCCTGCAGCCCGTCTTTATTTCCACTTGGACCCAGGGCTCCTGAGCTGATTTCCTGCTTTGTTGCATGCAGAACCCTGAAGTGGTTTAACCTTTGATGACAGAGTTAAACTCTTGAACAGGCTGAATAATTCTTAGGTTTTAAATTAAGGATTAAATACTCTGAGAGGCTCCCCTTGTGATCTCACTCTGAGTATAGGCAGCCTCTGTATCTGTCAGAATAGATGTGAAGTGCCATCCTGGAGTCTCGTGAGGACAGCTTGGACTGGCAAATATGGATTTTTGTCCTTGAACTTGTAAAATACTTGCTCCTCTTTTCATAAAATCCAGGTGCCTCTATAGTACTTCTGTGTCAATTAGCTCAATGCAGGCTTGGCAAATATTTGAAAAATTAAACCTCTACCTTGAACACATCTGAAGTTGGTCTACTGTTAATTATGTACGGCGAATGCAGAGAAAAAGAGTGAGCCAGGCAGTCAGGCAAAAAGGAAGTTTATTAGAGGGAAACAGGAGGGTGACTGGCCCTTAAGGAGAACCAGCGTTCTCCCTTTCTGATGGGGTCTTTCTTATACCCTGCCAATGAAAAATTCTCTGAAGAGATGGTTAACTTTTGGCCTGTGGTTGAGTCCTGTGGTCATGTAGCCAGAGGTCTGGAATCTGGTGGTCTCATAGCTTTGAGAAGGTAGGCACCAGTGAGAAAACAGAACATTGTTTGGACAATTTGGTCAGTCTCAAGGGTCACTGTGATTTTACTCTTTGTTTGCAAGGTCAACATAATGAGCCATTTTTTTTTAACAGTGAGCCCCTTTGTAGACCCTATCAAATTAATCTACTTGTGGTTCTTTGGTTCTGGTTTCATCTTTGCTACTACCTTGCTGTGTGATGTCAGGCCAGTCACTGAGCTTTCTGGGCCTTCCAACAATTTTATCAGAGGAATGATCTCGCTCCAGCTTTGATTCTATATTAAGACCCAAGACTTCTGGGTCTTCTGGTTAGGCAACTACTGAAGCCTGTGTGCCCTAGAGCCGGTACTTTGCAACAGGAGAAGCCACTGCAATTAAAAGCCCATGCACTTCAGTGGAGAGTAGCCCCCACTCAGCCCCTTTCTTCTTGGGTTGTTTCTCATGAAATAATTTTGATCTTCAATGCCCCCATATATCCATTATGGAAGACATACAAATAAAACCAGAGGAGCAAAGTTTTCTGAACCTCTGCCAAATGGTCAAGACACTTTGGAAATTAAAAAAAAAATATGCCATAGGACTTCCCTAGTGACTCAGTGGTCAAGAATCCACCTGCTCATGCAGGAGACACAGGTTTGATCCCTGGATGAGGAAGATCCCACATGCAATGGAGCAGCTAAGCCCGCATGCCATAAATATTGAGCCTGTGCTGTAGAGCCTGGGAATTGCATCTACTGAAGCCCATGTGCCCTGGAGCCAGTACTTAGCAACAGAAGAAGCCACTGCAATGAGAAGCCCACGCACTTCAATGGAGAGTAGCCGCCACTCACCACAACTAGAGAAAAGCCAGTACAGGAATGAAGACCCAGAACAGCCAGAAATAAATAATGACTAAAAAAAAATATGCCATAACCTCTGCCCTTTGGCAATTGTCTTCTACAGGATGCTGGTCACATGATATTTCATAAATCTTTGGGAGAAAAAGGTGTTTGGAGTTGAATGTTGGGTTAACACTGCATAATATATTGCCCTTTTTGGAATGTATAATGCACACTAACTTTGTGGCCTGAGGTGTCCTGTTTAACTTCATTTAGCCCGCATTTTAACCAGCATCTTTTGGACTGTTCAACCATGGTGATCATATTTATCTGCTTGGCTCAGCTTGCCCACCTAGACTCTTCCTCTCCCAGAGCAGAGGGCATTTGGCAGCCATTTTGGATAATGTGACTCATTGCCTAGCAACACTTGATTAGACTAGAGATGGGTACCTTGTTCACACCAGGCTAGTCAGCTACAGTGGTCCACCTTTAACCTGTCGTGTACACTGAAGTGACAGATCATCAGCCTGTAGAGGAAGCAAGAGAAGCAAAGCAGAGAAGCAAAGAGGAACAGAGGAAAGAATATCTGCGTGACAACCCCCATCCAGTTCATTCCTTAGGCCCAGCTGACTAAGGGCTCCTGGGATATGTCTGTATCCTTACAATAGGTTCTTCTTTTCTGCTCAAGCCACTGTGAGTGGTTTATATCATAGGCTTGTTGCTGCTGCTAAGTCGCTTCAGTCATGTCCGACTCTGTGCGACCCCAGAGATGGAAGCCCACCAGGCTCCCCCGTCCTTGGGATTCTCCAGGCAAGAACACTGGAGTGGGTTGCCATTTCCTTCTCCAATGCATGAAAGTGAAAAGTAAAGGGGAAGTCGCTCAGTCATGTCTGACTCTTAGCGACCCCATGGACTGCAGCCTACCAGGCTCCTCCATCAATGGGATTTTCCAGGCAAGAGTGCTGGAGTGGGGTGCCATTGCCTTCTCCGATCATAGGCTTAGTCAGGGAGTATTCCAGTGAACAGCTGACTCATTGGAAAAGACCCTGATGTTAGAAGAGATTGAAGGCAGGAGGAGAAGAGGGCAACAGAGGATGAGATGGTTGGATGGTGGACATGAACCATGAACCATGAACCATGAATTCAATGGACATGAACTTGTAAACTCCGGGAGATGATGAGATAACATGATAATGTGTTAACCATGTGTTTTAATGGTTGTGTTTACATTCATAACATTTTATGATGTGTTGACATCTTGATGGAGTAGGGGCTTGCTGGCTAAAAAGAAGCTGCCCCTTCTTGCTGCCTCAGTTCAGTCGCTCAGTCGTGTCTGACTCTTTGCAACCCCATGAATTGCAGCACGCCAGGCCTCCCTGTCCATCACCAACTCTCGGAGTTCACTCAGGCTCACGTCCATTGAGTCAGTGATGCCATCCAGCCATCTCATCCTCTGTCGTCCCCTTCTCCTCCTGCCCCCAATCCCTCCCAGCATCAGAGTCTTCTCCAATGAGTCAACTCTTCACATGAGGTGGCCAAAGTACTGGAGTTTCAGCTTTAGCATCATTCCTTCCAAAGAAATCCCAGGACTGATCTCCTTCAGAATGGACTGGTTGGATCTCCTTGCAGTCCAAGGGACTCTCAAGAGTCTTCTCCAACACCACAGTTCAAAAGCATCAATTCTTTGGCACTTAGTCTTCTTCACAGTCCAACTCTCACATCCATATGTGACCACTGGAAAAACCATAGCCTTGACTAGACGGACCTTTGTTGGCAAAGTAATGTGTCTGCTTTTGAATATGCTATCTAGGTTGCTCATAACTTTCCTTCCAAGGAGTAAGCGTCTTTTAATTTCATGGCTGCAGTCACCATCTGCAGTGATTTTAGAGCCCCCAAAAGATAAAGTCTGACACTGTTTCCACTGTTTCCCCATCTATTTCCCATGAAGTGATGGGACTGGATGCCATGATCTTCATTTTCTGAATGTTGAGCTTTAAGCCAACTTTTTCACTCTCCACTTTCACTTTCATCAAGAGGCTTTTTAGTTCCCTAAGGGTGGTGTCATCTGCATATCTGAGGTTATTGATATTTCTCCCGGCAATCTTGATTTCAGCCTGTGTTTCTTCCAGTCCAGCCTTTCTCATGATGTACTCTGCATATAAGTTAAATAAGCAGGGTGACAATATACAGCCTTGGCGTACTCCTTTTCCTATTTGGAACCAGTCTCTTGTTCCATGTCCAGTTCTAACTGTTGCTTCCTGACCTGCATATAGGTTTCTCAAGAGGCAGGTCAGGTGGTCTGGTATTCCCATCTCTTTCAGAATTTTCCACAGTTTATTGTGATCCACAGAGTCAAAGACTTTGGCTTAATTCTAGAGATCGTGTACATGACTTGCCCTTGAATACACCTGTTGTATTCACACCAACTGATCTTGAGTCCATATCCCCACCTAAGTATCACAAAATAAGTCTGTATTCTGCTGTGCTAAATCACCCAGAGCCAGATAACCAGCAGCATCCCTTATGCCCCAGAGCTCATTTGAATTACTCAAACTAACCAATCTTTTTTATTTACTTATCTATCTACATTGGATGTTAGTTGCAGCATGCTGTCCTCTCTTGTTGAGGCCAGTGCGTTTAGTTGTCCTGTGGCATGTGGGATCCTAGTTCCCCAACTGGGGATCAAACCTGGGTCCCTCAAGTTGGAAAGCAGATTCCCAACCACTGTACTACCAAGAAAATTCGCAAACCAACCCATCTTAAAATATTTACTCTACCCTGCTTTGCTTTTTCCATGGAAATGTCAATAATGGTTGTGGTTTATACGTTCCCTTCACTGTTTTTTTTCTCCTGATGGGCACTGGTCCATGTGGATCTGAGTGTCATGTTGCTCATTTCTAAGGGAACTGTGAGTTAACAGCTTTCTCTTTCAATGGTATCGGCCTCTCCATGTCATCAACTTTATAGACTAAGACCCAGGCAAAAGTTTAAAACCATTAGGCAGAAGGAGCTAATCTATGAGCTATCTTATTCATTTTTTTCATAAAAGTCTTGAACAGAGGATTATGTTCTTTAAAACCAAAGAAATAAAAGCTCAGGGACTTCCTTGGTGGTCCAGTGGTTAGGGCTTCATTTTCCAATGCAGGGTGTGCAGGTACAATCCCTGAGGATCTAAGATCCCACATACCTTGTGGGCCAAAAAAACACCCCCAAAACATAAACAATATTGTTAGAAGTTCAATAAAGACTTTAAAAACGGTCCACATCAAGAAAGAAGAAAAGCTTAAATAAAGAAAAGCTCAGAAAAGTTAAGTGACTTTCCCCAAGGTCAAATAGGCAGCTTCAATACAGGCATATTCAAAACATGCCACCCTTTGTTGAAGTACTGCTACTGCTAAGTCACTTCAGTCGTGTCCAACTCTGTGAGACCCCATAGACGGCAGCCCACCAGGCTCCTCTGTCCCTGGGATTCTCCAGGCAAGAACACTGGAGTGGGTTGCCATTTCCTTCTCCAATGCATGAAAGTGAAAAGTGAAAGTGAAGTCGCTCAGTCGTGTCTGACTCTTAGCGATCCCATGGACTGCAGCCTACCAGGTTCCTCTGCCCATGGGATTTTCCAGGCAAGAGTACTGGAGTGGGGTGCCATTGCCTTCTCTGTGTTGAAGTACACATTCCTAATTACAACCAAGACAGAATCCCCGATATACAGTGCATATGAGGTGAGCGTGGCAGATATGGGCTCTATGGAGTTTACATTCATTTTAGTGAGGACAGACATGGGTAAAATGAGTCTACAAATAAATGTGTTATTTGAAACCAAGAAAGTTCTAAAGTACAGGGTAGCCAAGGAGATAACTAAGAGATGAAGTAAAAAATAGCCTGAAGTTTGAGGAAGGTGGTGAATTTCAGTTACTGGGCAGAGATTAGTAGGACTGATTTTTAAAGTTTTTAAAAAGATGTATTAAATGTTAATACATTTTATTTAACTCAGTATATCCAAAATACTATTGTTTCAACATGCAATCAGTGTGAAAATTAAAGAGATTTCTCATGCTTGTTTTCCTAAGTCTTTGAAAACCAGAGTGAATTTTACACTTACGGTGCACCCGAGTTTGGGTTAGCTGCATGTAAAAGTGCTCGAGTCACATTTAACTAGTGGCTACCATCCATGCTGAGCAACATAATCGAAGATTATCTAGGTAGAAAATTCTAGGTTGATAGGTTCCCATCGCTGTTGGGGATACAATTCTGGCATCTACTGATGCAAATATGAAATACGGTGTCAGTCTGATTGTCCTTCCTTTGCAGGTGATTTGTGACTTTTTTTCCTTTTTTAATTTTCAAGATTTTTTTTCCTTAAGTGTTTTGTGCTTTCACTATAATGTTGCTGGAATTAATGTTTCTATATTCTTTTGATTCCCTGTGCTCTTCAAAGCAAGAACCCATATTGGAAATAGTTTTCAACTATTTTTGTTTAATAAACTTCTACCTCTGTTTTCAATGTCTATTTCTAGAGCCAACATCATAGACGTTATCTATTCTTCATATTTTCCATATATTCCTATTCTATTCTTCATATATTCCAATAGTTAATAAGGTCCACCTCTCTCTCTCTCTCTCTCCCTCCCCCCGCCTCCCCCTCTCTCTCCCCCCTCTCTCTCCCTCTCTCTCTCTCTACCTCTCTCTCCAGTATTTAGAATATGTCTTTAGTGCTTTCTTCTGGCTGACTTTTCTCTATCAGCTGCGTCTATCTAATTCACTTACCGAATGTGCATTGGGGTTTTCAATTTCAGTGACCAAATTTTTAATTTCTAAGAGCCCCTCTTAGTTCTCCTTAGAATATGTCTTTTCAAAAATTCTGACCTATTCATTATAGTTCCTATTGCTTCCATCTCCTCCTTTCTTTTGCTTATTTTTAGCCCCTCTCAAATTGTTGTACTAGCTCCAACGCTTCAATTGATGTGTTTGCAGACCCACCCTCATTGTATTTAATTTTCTCATTGGATTTATGTATTATTGTGAATTTACCTCTGGTAGGGGCTTTCACATCTATCATGGGTTGTAGAAGTGTCCATGTAGTAGAATTTTCGGTTTGCTTTAGCAAGTGTTCTAGGAGTTTTCACTAATTCAGGACTAGCTTTGTATTCCTTTCTCAGCTTGGGGTTTCTTCGTCATCTGGCTTAATTTTGGACTGTGGATTTGTTGTTTCTGAATTTCCATTTCTTAGAGTTGACTTATTTTTATTTATCCCTGGACCCAGGAGGATAAGTTTCCTTGTCCCTTTCTCAAGACTCTGGGGCGATGTTTCGTCTTCTTCTGGGAGGTGGAGTAGCTCTTATAACTCCAGGTTCAGGGCCTTATACCTAGCTCCCCAGCTCCTAGGTTTGACAATCCACATGAGTTTCAAAATCCTAACCCCTAGAATTTGTTTGGTTTCAGTATCCATAGGAGCCATAGTCCATGAACTCCCCTAACTGCGGTCACTTAGCCTGAAGGTTCTTTATTTCTGGAATCTCAGATTTTCCTTTTCTTGTTTTGTTTCCAAGCTCAGTTTTACAATTTTTTGATAACCCTTTCCCACAATTTCTGTTTTTCACAGAAGGGGGAGCCTCCCTCTTTTCTCAATCTACCATAGAAGTCTTCTATGTATTGCTTTAGTAATATGAGGTAAGAAAAGTTTTCTTTCTAGATTTCCCACATTCCCTCTGGTAGTTTTAACAGTCTTTTCAATAAGTGTTGTTGAGATAAAAAGTTTTTATATCAACATTGTTAGGTGGTTTTGACAAATCTAAAAAGAGAACCATTTGTAGGCTTTCTTTGTTGGGGTAGAAGAGAAAAAGAGACTATGGGATTTAGAATCAGAGTTCAAATCGTATCTACACTCTCCGGCTCTATGAGCATGAGCTTTGGGTGTAAACGCCATGAGGGCAGACATTGCTGCCCTGATCTCCACTTAGTACTCTGCTCCTAGCACAGAGTAAGGCAGCAATACATCCTCGTGGAAGAAAGACACTCATAGACTTGGAAAATGAACTTATGGCTGCCTGGGGGAACGGATAGTTAGGGAGTCTGGGAAGGTCACGCACTGCTACATTCAAAATGGAGAACCCACCAGGACCTACTGTATAGCACACGGAACTCTACGCAATGTTACGTGCCAACCCGGATGGGGGCGGAGTTCAGGGAGAGTGGGTACAAGTGTATGTATGACTGAGACCCTTTACTGTTCGCCGGAAACTACAATGAACACAAAACAAAAAAGTTTAAAATTTTTGGGGAAAAAGTCCTTGTTGAATGGGTGAATAGGTAACTAGCTTTAATCCTCTGAACCTTCGTATCCTCATCTATACAATGAAAGTAACACTGCTAGCATCGTTAGGCTGGTGTGCAATTTAGGAGTCGTGTGTGTCAAGTTCCCGGCACATCATACATGTTAAAATACTGTGCTTCTAGAAAATGGAGGACCATGGTTTGGTTCAGAGTGATGCACGGGAGCCATGAGAGCTTTCATAACTGTACTTTTCCATGTTCCAGAGTACGCTTTGCGGGTTTCCCAGCCATCCGGATGCTTCTGTTCACCTGGGCATGGTTTCTAATTTGTCTACACCTTTGGTGAGGAAGGCTGTCGGAGTGGATGTAGTTCTCGTGGCCCCGTGCACAGGGCTCTCGCCCCCTGCCCTTCATGTGATGCCCTTTCATCTCCTCCTTCCCTCACAATTAGCGCTCGTTTTCCTCCTCATCCTTTCACTCTGTAAGGCAGCACCTGGCTCACTGTCTGTCATCCTTAACTTTCCCTCTGCATCCTTTGAATGTTTTATAAAGGTCAGTTTGAAATAAAATCTTGCCTTCCCTCCTTTACGCCCTCACTCTTTCCCATAACTATGTTGTCTTTGCAATTTGTGGCCATTGCTGAGATTTTTTTTTTTTAATCCATCATGGGCTTCCAAATGGCTGGAAAATATACTTGCTTTGCTTTTTTAGATAATATAATTTTGGATCAGCATGTAATTTAGACATTTTTGATAAGTAAGGTTTATCTGGTCTGACTTTTCTTTTTATCTATGATCTGCCTCTTGAGAAATTTGTATGCAGGTCAGGAAGCAACAGTTAGAACTGGACATGGAACAAGAGACTGGTTCCAAATAGGAAAAGGAGTTTGTCAAGGCTGTATATTGTCACCCTGTTTATTTAACTTATATGCAGAGTACATCATGAGAAATGCTGGACTGGAAGAAACACAAGTTGGAATCAAGATTGTTGGGAGAAATATCAATAAGCTCAGATATGCAGATGACACTACCCTTATGGCAGAAAGTGAAGAGGAACTAAAAAGCCTCTTGATGAAAGTGAAAGTGGAGAGTGAAAAAGTTGGCTTAAAGCTCAACATTCAGAAAACGAAAATCATGGCATCTGGTCCCATCACTTCATGGGAAATAGATGGGGAAACAGTGGAAACAGTGTCAGACTTTTATTTTTCTGGGCTCCAAAATCACTGCAGATGGTGACTGCAGCCATGAAATTAAAAGACGCTTACTCCCAGCACCACTTGTTAAAGAGATTGTCTTTAATCCATTGTATATTCTTGCCTCCTTTGTCAAAGATAAGGTGTCCATATGTGTGTGGATTTATCTCTGGGCTTTCTATTTTGTTCCATTGATCTATATTTCTGTCTTTGTGCCAGTACCATACTGTCTTGATGACTGTGACTTTGTAGTAGAGCCTGAAGTCAGGCAGGTTGATTCTTCCAGTTCCATTCTTCTTTCTCAAGATAGCTTTGGCTATTTGAGGTTTTTTGTATTTCCATACAAATTGAGAAATTATTTGTTCTAGCTCTGTGAAAAATACCGTTGGTAGCTTGATGGGGATTGCATTGAATATTCTAACACCATACACAAAAATAAACTCAAAATGGATTAAAGATCTAAATGTAAGACCAGAAACCATAAAACTCCTAGAGGAGAACATAGGCAAAACACTCTCTGACATACATCACAGCAGGATCCTCTATAACCCACCTCCCAGAATATTGGAAATAAAAGCAAAAATAAACAAATGGGACCTAATTAAACTTAAAAGCTTCTGCACAACAAAGGAAACTATAAGCAAGGTGAAAAGACAGCCTTCAGAATGGGAGAAAATAATAACAAATGAAGCAACAAACAACTAATCTCAAAAATATACAAGCAACTCCTACAGCTCAATTCCAGAAAAATAAACGACCCAATCAAAAAATGGGCCAAAGAACTAAATAGACATTTCTCCAAAGAAGACATACAGGTGGCTAACAAACCACCTGTTTGAAAAGATGAAAAGATGCTCAACATCATTCATTTTCAGAGAAATGCAAGTCAAAACCACTATGAGGTACCTACCATTTCACGCCAGTCAGAATGGCTGTGATCCAAAAGTCCACAAGCAATGAATGCTGTAGAGGGTGTGTAGAAAAGGGAACCCTCTTACACTGTTGGTGGGAATGCAAACTAGTACAGCCACTATGGAGAAGAGTATGGAGATTCCTCAAAAACTGGGACTAGAACTGCCTTATGATCCAGCAATCCCACTGCTGGGCATACACACTGAGAAAACCAGAATTGAAAGAGACACGTGTACCCCAATGTTCATAGCAGCACTGTTTACAATAGCCAGGACTTGGAAGCAACCTAGATGTCCATCAGCAGATGAATGGATAAGAAAGCTGTGGTACATATACACAATGGAGTATTACTCAGCCATTAAAAAGAATACATTTGAATCAGTTCTAATGAGGTGGATGGAACTGGAGCCCATTATACAGAGTGAAGTAAGCCAGAAAGAAAAACACAAATACAGTATACTAACACATATATATGGAATTTAGAAAGATGGTAACAATAACCCTGTTTACGAGACAGCAAGAGAGACACTAATGTATAGAACAGTCTTTTGGACTCTGGGAGAGGGAGAGGGTGGGATGATTTGGGAGAATAGCATTGAAATATGTATAATATCATATCTGAAATGAGTCGCCAGTCCAGGTACGATGCCTGATAACGGATGCCTGGGGCTGGTGCACTGGGACGACCCAGAGGGATGGTATGGGGAGGGAGGAGGGAGGAGGGTTCAGGATGGGGAACACATGTATACTTGTGGCAGATTCATCTTGATGTATGGCAAAAGCAATACAATGTTGTAAAGTTAAGCAGAATAAAATTTTGAAAAAAAATAAAAAGATACATGCAAAAAAAAAATAAATAAAAGACGCTTACTCCCTGGAAGGAACCTAGATGACCAACCTAGATAGCATATTCAAAAGCAGAGACATTACTTTGCCAACAAAGGTTCGCCTAGTCAAGGCTATGATTTTTCCTGTGGTCATGTATGGATGTGAGAGCTGGACTGTGAAGAAGGCTGAGCGCCGAAGAATTGATGCTTTTGAACTGTGGTGTTGGAGAAGACTCTTGAGAGTCCCTTGGACTGCAAGGAGATCCAACCAGTCCATTCTGAAGGAGATCAGCCCTGGGATTTCTTTGGAAGGAATGATGCTGAAGCTGAAACTCCAGTACTTTGGCCACCTCATGTGAAGAGTTGACTCATTGGAGAAGACTCTGATGCTGGGAGGGATTGAGGGCAGGAGGAGAAGGGGACGACAGAGGATGAGATGGCTGGATGGCATCACTGACTCGATGGATGTAACTCTCAGTGACCTCTGGGAGTTGGTGATGGACAGGGAGGCCTGGAGTGCTGTGATTCATGGGGTCGCAAAGAGTTGGACACGACTGTGTGACTGATCTGATCTGATGTGCTGATTTTCAACTTTTGAACAACCCAACTGCTCTCTTTGTCTACCATATGCCCATGCCTGTGCCAGGTACAGTGGGGGAAAACAAGAAAATCAAAGTTTAAATTTCTGACTTTGAGTAGGATTTTATTGAGGAATACATTGTGGGTAGCCTTATAGTATCAAATAATGTGTAATAAAATGGAAAATTAGTGGCATGTAAATTCAGAGATGAGTGATATCTTTGGGGCTGGAGTCATCTATAGGTGACTTCTTGAACTTCTTGAACTATAGATGGCTTTGTGAACTTCTTCATATAGAATGTTCTTCAACTGAGCTTTAAAGGAGAGGGAAGATTTGAACAGGCAGGAGGAAATTATGGACTTCTCAGGTGGCGCAGTGGTAAGGAATCCACCTGCCAATGTAGGAGATGCAGGAGACTCGGTTTCTATCCCTGAGTTGGGAGGATCTCCTGGAGTAGGGAATGGCAACCCACTCCAGTATTCTTGCCTGGAAAATTACACAGAGGAGCCTGGTGGGCTATAGTCCATGGGGTCACAAAGAGTCAGACACAACTGAGCGGCTGAGTACACATGAGGAAATCACAGATGTGGGGCACACATAGCATCAGGCGAGGTGTCCCCGTGGCATAGAGAGGACACTTGTTATTATGGAGGATTGTTATGGTGGGTGGATTATAGAAAGATCTAATGAGACGAGAGGCGCTCTTCCCAGAAGAAATCATGTAAAGAAACAGGAGAAAAAAATACTTCTGAGCCAGTTTGGATCACTTTTAATTTTCAAAGTCTCACATACCATCCCCAACCCACATAAACTTCACACCCACACTGGTTGCTCTGGATTGACCAGCATCAGTTGGAGAGAATTCATTTTCATCCCAAACTGCTCAGTATCCACACCTTTCATAGATGTTTTTACTAATGGGGTTTCTGGAAGGGTTTATACCCTCTTCTTTAGCTTGTTTTGGCTATATCTGCTGATTACCCTGCAATGACAACTGTCCAGAGTGGGTCTCACACCTGTATGCTGAACTGTGTGTCTCTTGAACCAATCGTGATGGTGGGAGAGATGTGAGACCCTTGTCATCTGGACTAGAGAACTACCTCTGCCATGACATAGAAACTGTTTTTCTCCATGACATCCCCATGAACCAGCTCAGACATGGCCTGGCACTGCAGCAGTTCAAGGGTTTGCTGCCCATGACCACATGGGCTACTTGAATCCTAAGATTGACCAGATGCCAGCCAGTCAGTGGTTAAGAGTACAACAGCGCAGAAAGATATGCTCCTTTTCAATAGCAGCTGTTGATAAGAAATAGTTATCAGTTCCTTAGATTCTTTCTTGCTCTTACTGTTAACACCTCCCTGAGCCTCCCCCACCCCTTCATCACCCCTTCATTCTCAGGAGGAACAAATTCAAGTATTACTTGCTTTTAGGAACTGCTAAAGAGTAAAGAATAGTTTCCACCTATCAATATAAAGATATCTCAAGTAGTTTTTCATGAGCAAATGTATCAGCTTAGGTAGGAAGGCTAAGTGAATCAGGAATATTTTACTTTTGGAATGAGTTTGACTTACTGGGTTTTGCTAAATTGCTATCTTATCTACAAGAGAAAGCAATGTTTCACTCAGACCAATACTCCATAGGATATGAAGGTACTCAAAAGAGATTTTTATAAAATCCTTTGGTTTTCTGTCTTTATAATATTGTAAGAGATCTGACATTGACAGCAAGGAGTAGTGTGCTGGGATGGAGTTAGTCTTATATGAGCTGCTGCTGCTGCTGCGTCACTTCAGTCGTGTCCGACTCTGTGTGACCCCACAGACGTCAGCCCACCAGGCTCCCCCGCCCTTGGGATTCTCCAGGCAAAAACACTGAAGTGGGTTGCCATTTCCTTCTCCAATCCAGGAAAGTGAAAAGTGAAAGTGAAGTTGCTCAGTCGTGTCTCTTAGCGACCCCATGGACTGCAGCCTACCAGGTCTGCAGCCTACCAGGCTTCTCCATCCATGGGATTCTCCAGGCAAGAGTACTGGAGTGGGATGCCATTGCACCTCAGAAAAGATGCTGTTGCTGCTGCTGCTGCTAAGTCGAGGCAGTCGTGTCTGACTCTGTGCGACCCCATAGATGGCAGCCCACCAGGCTCCTCCGTCCCTGGGATTCTCCAGGCAAGAACACTGGAGTGGGTTGCCATTTCCTTCTCCAATGCGTGAAAGTGAAAAGTGAAAGTGAAGTCGCTCAGTCGTGTCCGACTCTTCACGACCCCATGGACTGCAACCTACCAGGCTCCTCTGTCCATGGGATTTTCCAGGCAAGAGTACTGGAGTGGGGTGCCATTGCCTTTTCCAGAAAAGATGCTACCTTCTGTTTAATTTGAGTAGTCTATATGGTACGATATAAGTTATTTATATCCACATTCTTGAACTAACCTTGCCTTGGTAACCAGCAAAATGGACTGATACTTAGCTTCAAGATACTGGAAAGATTGCCCTCTCACCTGTTAGTTGCTCAGTCATGTTCAACTCTTTGCAACCCCATGGACTGTACCCCATCAGACTTCTCTGTCCATGGGATTCTCCAAGCAAGAATACTGGAGTGGGAAGCAATTTCTTCCTTCAGGGGATCTTTCTGACCCAGGGATTGAACCCAGGTCTCCTGCATTACTGGGTCTACCTGCCTTGCAGGTAGATTCTTCACCATCTGAGCTACCAGAAAAGCGCTGGAAAGATGACTCAACACAAATCATTTAATTAATGAATTAACAGCAGCACCAGCAATAATAAATGGACTCGTGGCTTCTCCAGACTTCCTGACCTCTGTATCATATATGCCACGGGAACTCCTTTGTTTTTCCGTTCGGACTCTGATAGCATAAATGGTGTAGTCAGTAGCTAACTGATATTGGCTCATCAGGCTCATGCTATGATCTAATTCTAGACCCTCGCTGATTCCATTATTCTTCCCTTGACTGCAAGTGATTGCAAATGCAAAAGCAATTGTGTCACATGTAAAAGCTGACCAATGAATAGGTGCTAGGGGCCATGTTTGAGAGTCACCCCCTCTTAATTATGCAGAAGCTGGCTGAATGTGAAAGTGTTAGTTGCTCAGTCATGTCTGACTCTTTGTGACCCCATGGACTGTAGCCCGCCAGGCTCCTCTGTCCATGGGATTTTCCACGCAAGAATACTGAAGTGAGTTGCCATTTCCTTCTCCAGAGGATCTTCTTGACCCGGGGGTTGAGACTGCAAGTAGCCGCCAGTCTTGTAGTCTGCTAGCTACGTGCAGTGAAACTTCCAGGACCATTGGAAGCTCATCACTGGAGTACCACCTCTGGGTTTCCAGTCATGCATGTTCTCTGGGACTTGATCCCTGACCGCTGATGACTGTGCAGTGGCAGCAAAAAAAATGAGGATTCTTAGGAGGCTCAAAGATGCTACCTGTTCTGTTTTACCTGATTTTTGGCTGCTTGTGATAAGCGGCAAATCTCAAGGGCAGCAATTTGCCTCTTGATTGGCAGTGAAGTTAATCCTTTTTGTGCAACAGTTGGTTGCGATGGTTACTTTTGCTTTCGACAAATCCTTAAGAAGAAAAGTAAGCCCACAAGGTCTGGAGGGAAGAAGCTGAATATTAAGATTGAAACTGAATTCCTTAGAAACTGAGCAGCAATTAAGGAGAGATGACCTATTTTTTGTTTTAATTGCTGTTGGTTTTTGTTTTCATTCTAAGTAAATAAAGATGACTCTTGGGATCCTTACCATGTATTTGAGTGACACTGTTCTCTGGTTCTGTATTCTTGGGTACAGAGCCTACCTGACTGCCATTCTCTGACTTAGGAATAGATTTAAATGGGATTTCTTTTTCAACTAAGTCCACCTCTCCTCATCTCCTAGGTCTTGATTACACTTAAGACTGGTTGGGGGAATAAAGTTAAAAACTCTTTGGGTAATCCTATGTTGATCTGAAGACAAATCTGTTTTTGTTGGAGGAAGGAAATGTACCAAGGGTATCACATGTAGCTGGTTAGAGGATTTGTGGAGGTTTGATCAAACAAATAAGTTTGCCTCACTTATTTACCAACTGAGCATGTACTGGTCTAGGTACTAGCGGTGTTGCTGGTGCTTGGGATCCATCTGAGCAGACTTGAAGGAAGAAGAGAGCTTTTATCTTGTGAAAGATCTGGACAAAGGGTTTGGGGGCAGAAGAAACAGCTAGTGAGAAACCTCAAGTCTAGAGAATGCCTAACACACTCCGGGGACCACCAGGAGGCTGGCGTGGCTGGAGTCAGTACACAAGGGGCATGTGAGGACCACAGGGGATCACACACAGTCTTACAGGCCACTGACTGTCTTCAGACTTTAGGGCAAGTAGGGAGCCATGCAGTGTTCTGAGCAGACAAGTGATAATGTCTGATTTACATTTTAAAGGGATTCATTTGATAGCCCTGATGGTTGGAGCAAAAGCAGCAAGGGAACCAGCTGGAAAGGTATAGCCATGATCTGAGCCAGGGTGGTGGCAGGGAGGTGTTGGGAAGTGATCAAGTTCCAGGCATAACCTGGAGGTAAAATTAGCTTGGTTTCCTAATGGATTGGGTATAAGGAAAAGAGGATGACTATATTTTTTTTAGCCTCAGCACCTGGAGTATAGAGCTGGCATCACTAAGGAGAAGCAGAGGTGAAATTAGACTTTGCGGGGGAGGATTGGGAATTTGTTTTTGTACATGTTGTGTGTGAGGTATCAATTAGACATTAAAGTGAAGGCCTGACTGTAGGAGTTGGATACTATGCTGGAGCTTGGGTGAGAGTTTGGGCTAGAGATAGAAGTTTGAGAGTCATAAGCAAATGAAGGGTATTAAGTTCTTGGAACCAGTTGGGATGGAGAAGATAAAGGGAAGAGTATTGCACTATTTTACATTCCTACCAACAATATATGCAGCTTCCAGTTGCTCAACAACTTTTTAAAATTTCTGATTTTTCTCTACATCTTTACTAACACTTGTGATTATTAGTCTTTTTAAATTTTAGTTACTCTAGTGAATGTATGTGTGTGTGTTAAGTCACTTCAGTTGTGTTAGACTCTTTGTGACCCTAGGGACCATAGCCTGCCAGACTCCTCTGTCCATGGGATTTTCCAGGCAAGAATACTGGAGTGGGTTGCCATGCCCTCCTTTAGGGGATCTTCCCAACCCAGGGATCTAACTCATGCCTCTAATGTCTCCTACATTGGCAGGTGGGTTCTTTACCACTAGGCCACCTGGGAAGCCTTCTGGTGAATGTATATAGTGGTTTAGTTGCTAATTCGTGTCTGACTATGTGGCCCCATGGACTGTAGCCCATCAGGCTCCTCTGTCCACGGGGTTTCCCAGGCAAAAAGTGGGAAACCATTTCCTTCTGCAGGCGAGCTTCCCAACCCAGGATCAAACCCAGGTCTTCTGCATTGCAGGCAGATTGTTTATCAACTGAGCCACCAGGGAAGCCCCTGGTGAATGTATAGTGGTATGCTTCTGTGGTTTACTTTGCACTTCGCTGATAGTTAATGATGTCAAGCATTTTTTATATGCTTATTAGCCATACATGTCTTTTCCTTTGTGAAGTATTTGTTCAGTTTTCCCATTTATTTATATGGTGGTTTTACTTAATGTTATTGACTTTGCATTAAATTGTTGTATTTGGTAGATCCTTGTTTTGTAAATATTTCTCTATGGCTTGTCCATAAATTTTACTATTTATGTCTTAATATAAAAAGTTTTTGATAAAGTCATTTATCAGATTTTTCTCATTTATGGTTCTTGCTCACTGTGTCACATCCCATCTAAACTTTTGCCTATCCACAGGTTGCAGAGATATTCTAAGTTTTTCCAAGAAGCTTTATAACTCTAGTTTTTTCAGTTGGGTTTATGTTGCATCTTGAATTAGTATTTGGGTATGGTGAGAGGTGGGGGCTTCCCAGGTGGCACTAATGGTAAATAACCTGCCTGCCAATGCAGGAGACATAGGAGACTCCAGTTCGATCCCTGGGTTGGGAAGATCCCCTGGAGGAGGACATGGCAACGCACTCCAGTGCTCTTGCCTGGAGAATCCCATGGACAGAGGAGCCTGGTGGACTATGGTCCATGGGCTCCCAATGAGTCAGACACGACTGAAGTGGCTTAGCATGCATGCATGCATGATGTGAGCTAAGGGGTCAAGATTCATTGTTTTTCATAAGAATGTTTAGCTGTTTCACTCCCATTAGTTGAAAATGGTATATTACTTCCCTTTTTTCAATTTCTCTCAGCAGTGTTTTAGAATTTCAAAATAGAGGTCCTCTGCATCTCTATTTTATAATGGGGTATAGTTCTTTACAATGTTGTTAGTTTCAGGTATATAGTAAAGTGATTTAGTTATACTTATATACATATAAGTGTATATATATATATATGTACATATATATACATATATACATAAAAGACGCTTACTCCTTGGAAGGAAGGTTATGACCAACCTAGATAGCATATTCAAAAGCAGAGACATCACTTTGCCAACAAAGGTTCGCCTAGTCAAGGCTATGGTCTTTCCTGTGGTCATGTATGGATGTGAGAGCTGGACTGTGAAGAAGGCTGAGCGCCGAAGAATTGATGCTTTTGAACTGTGGTGTTGGAGAAGACTCTTGAGAGTCCCTTGGACTGCAAGGAGATCCAACTGGTCCATTCTGAAGGAGATCAAACCTGGGATTTCTTTGGAGGGAATGATGCTGAGGCTGAAACTCCAGTATTTTGGCCACCTCATGTGAAGAGTTGACTCATTGGAGAAGACTCTGATGCTGGGAAGGATTGAGGGCAGAAGGAGAAGGGGACGACAGAGGATGAGATGGCTGGATGGCATCACTGACTCGATGAATGTGAGTCTGGGTGACCTCCGAGAGCTGGTGATGGATAGGGAGGCCTGGCGTGGTGCAGTTCATGGGGTTGCAAAGAGTCGGACACGACTGAGCGACTGATCTGATCTGATCTGATCTGATATACATATATCCATTCTTTCAGATTCTTTTCCCATATAGCTTATTACAGATTATTGAGTAGAGTTTCCCATGTTATATATTAGATCCTAGCTGATTATCTATTTTACATAGAGCAGTATGCATATGTTAATCCCAAATTCTTAATTTGTTAGCCCCCCACCCCACCCCAGTTTTCCCCTTTGGTAATCATAAGTTTGTTTTCAAACGACATAAGTCTGTTTTGTAAATAAGTTCTTTGTGTCATTTTTTTTTTAAAGATTCCACTTTTAAGTGATATCATATGATATTTGTCTTTGGTACTTAGTGTAATGTCTAGTAGGTCTATCCAGTTCAGTTCAGTCGCTTAGTCATGTCCAGCTCTCTGCAAACCCATGAATCGCAGCACACCAGGCCTCCCTGTCCATCACCAACTCCCAGAGTTCACTCAAACTCACATCCACCGAGTCGGTGATGCCATCCAGCCATCTCATCCTCTGTCGTCCCCTTTTCCTCCTGTCCCTAATCTCTCCCAGCATCAGAGTCTTTTGTTGCTGCAAATGGCATTATTTTCTCTTTCATGGCTGAGTAATAGTTCACTGTCTATTTGTACCACATCTTCTTTATCCATTCCTCTGCTGATGGACATTTAGCTTGCATCCATTTTGGCTGTTGTAAATAGTGCTGCAATGAACACTGGAGTGCATGTACCTTTTTGAATTATGGTTTTCTCTGGATACCATGGGATTGTTGGATCATATGATAGTTCTATTTTTAGTTTATTTATTTTTTTCTACACACTGGGTCTTCATTGTGATATGTGGGCTTCTCGTTGTGATGGTATCTCTTATTGTGGGGCACAGGTTCTAGGGACTGTGGGCTCAGTATTGTGGCTCACAGGCTGTAGAGCATGAGGCCTTCAATAATTGCAGCATGTAGGCTT
Organism: Tragelaphus eurycerus; assembly: GCA_935064755.1. Taxonomy (NCBI): domain Eukaryota; kingdom Metazoa; phylum Chordata; class Mammalia; order Artiodactyla; family Bovidae; genus Tragelaphus; species Tragelaphus eurycerus. The sequence continues at coordinate 5,386,401 of CAKXYN010000075.1, read as the reverse complement.
GGTAGCTGTAACTCAGCAGACTCTAGAGCATAGGCTCAGTATTTATGGCACATGGGCTTGGTTGCGTCACAGCATGTGGAATCTTCCCAGGCCAGGGATTGAACCCATATCCCCTGCATTGGCAGGTGGATTCTTTTCCACTGCTGCTGCTAAGTCGCTTCAGTCATGTCCGATTCTGTGCGACCCCATAGATGGCAGCCCACCAGGCTCCCCCATCCCTGGGATTCTCCAGGCAAGAGTACTGGAGTGGGTTGCCATTTCCTTCTCCAACGCATGAAAGTGAAAAGTGAAAGTGAAGTCACTCAGTCGTGTCCGACTCTTAGCGACCCCATAGACTGCAGCCTACCAGGCTCCTCCGTCTGTGGGATTTTCCAGTCAAGAGTGCTGGAGTGGGGTGCCATTGCCTTCTCTGCTTTTCCACTGCACCACCAGGGAAATCCTATTTTTAGTTTTTTAAGGAACCTCCATACTGTTCTCCATAATAGTTGTACCAATTTATAGTGCATAAGGGTTCCTTTTTCCCCAGAGCTTCTCTAGCATTTATTATTTGTGAACTTTTTGGTGGCCATTCTGACCTGTGTGAGGTGATACCTCATTGTGGTTGTGAATTGTATTTCTCTAATAATTAGAGATGTTGGGCATTTTTTCATGTGATTTCTGGCCATCTGTCTTAAGAGAAATGTCTATTTGAACATGGACATTTTTTTTGATTGGATTGTTTGAACTGCATGGATTATTTGTAAATTTTGGAAATTAACCCTGTGTTGGTCACTTCATTTGCAAATATTTTCTCTCATTCTGTGTGTTGTCTTTTTGTTTTGCTCATGGTTTCCTTTGCTATCCAAAAGATTTTGAGTTTTAATTAGGCCCCATTTGTTTTTGTTTTTATTTATTTTACTCTAGGAGGTGAATCCAAAAAGATATTACTGTGATTTATGTTAGAGTGTTCTGCCTATGTTTTTCTTTGAAGAGTTTTATAGTATCTGGCCTTGCATTTAGATCTTTAATTCATGTTGAGTTTATTTTTATATAGTGTTAGAGAATGTTCTGAATTCATTCTTTTATATGTAACTGTCCAGTTTTCCCAGCACCACTTATTAAGAGAGTCTTTTCTCCATTGAATATTCTTCCCTCCTTTGTTGCAGATTAATTGACCATGTGTTTATTTCTGGGCTTTCTATCTTGTTCTGTTGATCTATAAGTCTTTCTTTGTGCCAGTATCATACCATTACAATTAGCATAACTTTGTAGAATTGTCTGAAGTTAGGGAATCTGATTCCTCCAGCTCCATTTTTCTTTCTCAATATTGCTTTGGCTATTTGGGGCCTCTTTCATACAAATTGTAGTTTTTTTTCCCAGTCCTGTGAAAAATGCCATAGGTAATTTAATAGGAATTTCATTGAATCTGTAGATTGCTTTGGGTAGTATAGCCATTTTGATAGTATTGATTCTTCCAATCCAAGAACATGGTGTGTGTGTCTATCGGTTTGTGTCATCTTTGACTTCTTTCATCCATGTCTTACAGTTTTCTGAGGACATGTCTTTTGCCTCCTTAGGTAGGTTTAGTCCTAGGTGTTTTATTTTCAGTGTGATAGTAAATGGGATTCTTAATATCTTTCTGATATTTTATTGTTAGTGTATAGAAATGCAAGAGATTTCTGTGTATTGATTTTGTATCCTGCAACCTTACCAAGTCCATTGATGAGCCCTAATAGTTTTCTGGTAGCATCTTTAGAATTTTCTAGGTGTAGTATCGTGTCAACTGCAAACAATGACAGTTTTACTTCTCTTTCAAATTAGATTCTCTTTTTTTCTTCTCATCACCATTGCTGCTAGTGCTGCTGGTGCTAAGTCACTTCAGTCATGTCCGACTCTGTGTGACCCCATAGACGGCAGCCCACCAGGCTCCCCTGTCCCTGGGATTCTCCAGGCAAGAACACTGGAGTGGGTTGCCATTTCCTTCTCCAATGCATGAAAGTGAAAAGTGAAAGTGAAGTTGCTTAGTTGTGTCCGACTCTTGGTGACCCCATGGACTGCAGCCCACCAGGCTCCTCTGTCCATGGGATTTTCCAGGCAAGAGTACTGGAGTGGGGTGCCATTGCCTTCTCTGGATTACCATGGCTAGGACTTGAAAATCCAGAATGAAAGTGACAAGAGTGGACATGCTTGTCTTATTTCTGCTCTTGGAGGAAATGCTCTCAGCTTTTCACCAGTGTGTATGATGCTACTTGTCTGTCTGTCACACATGACCTTAAATTACGTTGGGGTAGGTTCTCACTAGGAGAAGGCAATGGCACCCCACTCCAGTACTTCTGCCTGGAGAGTCCCATGGGTGGAGGAGCCTGGAGGGCTGCAGTCCATGGGGTCGCTGAGGGTCGGACACAACTGAGCGACTTCACTTTCACTTTTCACTTTTATGCATTGGAGAAGGAAATGGCAACCCACTCCAGTACTCTTGCCTGGAGAATCCCAGGGACGGGGGAGCCTGGGGGGCTGCCGTCTATGGGGTCACACACAGTCGGACACGACTAAAGTGACTTAGCAGCAGCAGCAGCAGGTTCTCTCTAGTCCCACTTTCTGGGAATGTTATTTTTTAAAATAAATGGGTATTGGATTTTGTCAAAAGCTTTTTTCCTGCATCTATTGAGATGATCATATAGTTTTTATTTTTCAATTTGTTAATGTGTTGTATCATATTGATTTGCATATATTGAATCCTTGCATCCCTGGGATAAATTCCACTTGATCATGGTGTATGATACTTTTAAAGTACTGTTGGATTTGGATTGCCAGTATTTTGTTGAGGATTTTTGCATCTATGTTCATCAGAGATACTGGACTGTAATTTTCTTTTTGTGGTATCTTTGTCTGGTTTTGGTATCATGGTGATGGAGGCTCATAGAATGAGTTTTTCCTCTGCAGTTTTTTGGAATAGTTTCAGGATGGGTATTAACTCTTCTTTATATGTTTGATAGAATTCACCTGTGAAGCCATCTGGTCCTGGACTTTTCTTTGTTGGAAGATTTTAAATCACTGTTTTCAATTTCAGTACTTCTGACTGGCCTGTTCAATTTTTCTGTTTCTTCCTGGCTCAGTCTTGGACAAATTCTTAGGTACTACATTCTACTTCTTTGAGGCTGTTCATTTAATTGGCATGTAGTTGCTTGCAGTAGTCTTTTACGATCCTTTGTATTTTTGTGATGTCCATTGTAAGTTCTCCTTTTTCAATTCCAATTTTATTAATTTGAGCTCTCTCCCCTTTTTTCTTTAGTCCAGGTAAAGGTCTGTCCTTTTTTTGGTCTTTTTCAAAGAACCAACTGTAGTTCGTTTCATTGATCTTTTCTATTGCTCTTTGACTCATTTATTTCTGCTCTGATCTTTATAATTTCATCTTATCTAACTTTGAGTTTTGTCTGTTCTTCTTTCTCTAGTTGCTTAAGCTGTAGATTTAGGTTTTTTATTTGACATTTTTCTTCTTTCCTGAGGTAAGATTGTATTGCTATAACTTCCCTCTTAGAACCACCTTTGTCGCATCCTAGTGCATGTCAAATCTTGTGTGTACCCTCCAAGAGTCCAGTCTGTCTCCTCAAGTACAGTCTGTTTCCTTAAGCCCTGCTGACCCTCAAAGCTAAATGGTCTTGGGGTTCCTCCTCACAATACCAAACCCCCCAGACTGGGGATCCTGAGAGGGGGCTCAGAAGTCTCACTCCTGTGAAAGAAACTCCGCAATATAATTATTTTCCAGTTGGTGGGACTTGATTATATTGCTAAAGTACCCCTCCTACCATCTCGTTATGGTTTTCTCTACCTTTGTGTGTGGAGTATCTTTTTTTGATAGATGTGAGTCTTCTTTGTCTATGGTTATTCATTGTGATTTCGGTGCTTCTGTGAGAAGAAGTGAGCTCAAGTCCTTCTCTATCTTGAATCTCATCCCTCTATTGTGCGTCTTTTATTTAAAAAACTAAATCCTAGTCATGTGGGTTTTTTTTTTTGTTACTATTATAAATTGTTTTTATTTACATTTTTCAATCATTTGCACACTAGTATATATAATACAACCAATTTACACATATTTATAGGGGCTTCCCTGGTAGCTCAGATGGTAAAGAATCTGCCTGCAATGCAGGAGACCCTGGTTCGATCCCTGGGTCAGGAAGATCCCATGGAGAAGGGAATGGCTACTCACTCCAATATTTTTGCCTAGAAAATCCCCTGGACAGAGGAGCCTGTTAGGCTACAGTCTGTGGGGTGACATGAATGAGCAACTATCACTCTGACTTTCATGAGTGTTTTATGACTAGTCTTGCTAAATTCACTTATTCTAGTTGTTTTTTAGAGTCCTTGGGATTTTCTATGTCAACAATCATTCTATCTTTAAACAGTCTGTATATTTTTATACCTGTTAACAATGAAGTTTTCTTTTACTTGCAGCAGTGTTTAACATTAATTATAAGAATAGCATTAGTGCAATTTAATACAGAACCAATACCAAACAGAATGAAGCTCATCAAAGTATTAGTTTCTAAAAATGCTTCTGACTAGATGTTCAGTGATAGGGGATTAGTTCAAAAAATTTGTGGCATACAAACTTATGATGACATATTCTGCAGCCATTAAAAATTTTGTTCTTAGATGAATGTTCAGTTCAGTCGCTCAGCCATGTCCAACTCTTTGCAACCCCATGAATTGCAGCACACCAGGCCTCCCTGTCTGTCCATCAAGTCGGTGATGCCATCCAGCCATCTCATCCTCTGTCGTCCCCTTCTCCTCCTGCCCTCAATCCCTCCCAGCATCAGAGTCTTTTCCAATGAGTCAGCTCTTCGCATGAGGTGGCCAAAGTACTGGAGTTTCAGCTTTAGCATCATTTCTTCCAAAGAACACCCAGTACTGACCTCCTTTAGAATGGACTGGTTGGATCTCCTTGCAGTCCAAGGGACTCTCAAGAGTGTTCTCCAACACCACAGTTCAAAAGCATCAATTCTTCGGTGCTCAGCTTTCTTCACAGTCCAGCTCTCACATCCATACATGACCACAGAAAAAACCATAGCCTTGATGAGACAGACCTTTGTGGGCAAAGTAATGTCTCTGCTTTTGAATATACTATCTAGGTTGGTCATAACTTTCCTTCCAAGGATGAATGATAGAGGCATGGAAAAATGCTGATGTGTTATGTGGGGAAAAAGAAAACCCAAATACAAAAAAATCAGAATCAATTGTTATGTTGTACTCAAAAACAGTTTCAAAGTCTTTAACACATCAAAGGTTGATTCACATGGGCCTACAGTCACTTCAGAATTCAGGCTGACTGTGTCCTACCATCTTGTGACTCCACCATCTGAGTCGGGTGGTTCCTGTAGTTGCCGCCACAGGGGGACAGGCTGGAGAATAGGCAGAAAGGGATGTAGTTACCGTCGCACATTTCAGTGATGTAAACAAGTCCCATGGCCTTTTCCAACTGCAAGGGGCAGAGATGGTCACCTTTATGACCAGGAGAGGAAAGGGACTCAATACTGATGAACATCAGTTGTGTCCTCTGCTGTGTGATTCTAATCTTTCATCCAAATGTTTTATACCATTAGTAGTATTGAGGTGGTCCGAAAATATATCTGTAATTGCATTTGCCCTACAGTCTGCAAGCCTGCATCTCCTGACTTAGATGTACAAATTTACATAGAAAAATCAGTGTTCAAGATAAAGATTAGAGCTCAAGGGTTCTTTTGAAATGACAAAAATTACATTGAAACAAAGGTAAATATTGTAGTAACTTGAGGAAATAACAGCTATTACCTATAGGCTAGGCAGGTATTTTGCAACATTTTTAGATGAGAGTAAATAGGTTCAGAGTGATGGACATGCTTGGCAGAGGAGCAAACCTGCAAGTCAGCACAAGGAGAGGAGATAACTAATCACATAGAAGTAAGTGGATGGATGGAGATTTTTTTTCAATGGCATTTCTGGAAACTGCCAGCAGTTCTGGAACAAATGTTTGAAACAGATCAGAGAGAGGTACCCACTGTTGCTGCTGCTGCTGCTAAGTCGCTTCAGTCGTGTCCGACTCTGTGCGACCCCAGAGACAGCAGCCCACCAGGCTCCCCTGTCCCTGGGTTTCTCCAGGCAAGAACACTGGAGTGGGTTGCATTTCCTTACCCACAACTAACCTACAAAAACGTTAGGAACTAGGTGACCAAGGCTCTGTACTCTGGCCTGCTGACTCTAGCCCCTACTCGTGACATCACACAAGCAAACCGAGGAGCCTGTCTGCAGTGGAGCCAGAAGTTGTGGGACAGGACCATGGAGAGAAGAGGGGCGGGGACTGCAGTTGGCTGCAGGTGCCGCAGCCAGTGTGGAGGGGAAGAGTCGGCGGCGCAGCAGTGGATTCTTGGATGCTCACAGCCTCCAAGCCAGTGCTTTCCTGACTCTCCTTGGCAATTAGTGCTCTGATCTTCTCATTCCTTCCAGAGTAAATATTTACTGAATGCCATCTGAAGACCAAGAAATGTGGCATAATAATAAGCTGATTAAACAGCCACCTCTAAGACTCCACTAACTCTCCTGGCCTGCTTCTGCTGAAAATTTTCTCCAGTGGGCTACTGCTATCAACACAGAATGTCCACAAACAACACATTATAGCAAGTCAATATGCTAACCAACTAATAACCCGGGTTCCCAGGGGAAGTTCACACCATCTGTGTATGGTTCATATCAGTTTGCTATTTCTCACTGTGGGGTGAGGAAGCATGCCAAAATCACCAGGGTAGGTGTTTTATTTTCTAAGACTCTTCTCTATACACAGTTCTTGGAGACTGTTGCACTTTCATTGGGACTGGGAACAGTGGCATTGAAGGAGGGAGAGTTAAACTGGGAATGTATATTTTGAAAATGCTTGCCAAGTGATTCTGATATACAGTCCTCAAACCACTGACCTCAATTTCCCTTTGTAAAATAAACACATCAGCAGTTTGAAGAGGAGAATCCAGCTGAGTGGCCAGGAAACAGGAACAACTTCAAAAGCATTAAATTCACAGTTGCCACGAGATGGGAGAGGCTATCACATTCATAAAAATAAAAGAAAACAGCCATGGGGAAAGAAAATTCTACAAATGAAGGAAGAGATCTTGGAAATCATGTTTTCCACAAGACAAAATGAATATCACAGTGGATACTTCAGAAAACTAGACTAGAAATCAGGCCAAATGTTATCCTCCTAGAACCCAAAACTTGGGAATTAAAATGGAAAATATAAAGAAATATCAAGAATAGAGCCAGGGACTCAATATCTGGAGAACAAAAATTCTAGGAGACACCGAAGATGGAGAACATTAAAGGAAATGATCTGACTTGAATATGACTTCAGTGGCATCACCACATGAAACTTCAGATGTTCTTTATCTCAGTTGAGGCTGCACAGGGGGAAGGATGGGAAACAATTACTGTAAAATTTAGCAGCTACTGGGGACCCTGCTTGTGTAACTGGCCAAGAACCCTCAATAATGATGGTTTTCTTTTCCACCACTTATTCCACAGTTTCCTTACTGTCTACCAGCACTTTGATTGGATGGGATTCTGTTGTGTTGAAGTTATGCCCACTCTCATTGTCACAAGATCAAATTCATTGTGGTCCCATCTTTATTGGATTTCTGAAATTTTCTTTTTTTATATTTTAATAATTTGTATCATTTATTTCCCATTCTTTAAATGACAATTCAATTCAATGTGGTATTTTTGTGAAGCAGACTTCATTTCTGCAATTTTCTACCAATTACAGTGAACCCCTGTCTCCCAGATACAGTCCCACTTGCACAGCAACCCAATTTGCCCTTGGTAGTGGGATCAGTCACCCAAGTCAGTGAAATACCTTCTTTACCAGTTAGTTTGGTAGTACAAGGATTTAAACATGGGTAGGTTTCAGTGTCGGGCTTCCCAGGTGGTGCTACTGGTCAAGAACCTGACTGCCAGTGCAGCAGACATAAGAGATGAGGGTTCAGTCTCTGGATTGGGAAGATCCCATGGCAGTGGGCACGGCAACCCAGTCCAGTATTCTTGCCTGGGGAATCTCACGGACAGAGGAGCCTGGCAGGCTGCAGTCCAGTGGGACGCAAAGAGTCAGACACAAGTGAGGCAATGTGGCGTGCACACACGCAGGATTCAATGTCAGGCTGCAATGTCAATGAAATTGATCCCTGGTGGAAGCTTTCCCACTTTTGGCACTAGAAACTTCAACCTCATCAAACCCATGGCCATAGTAAAGGAAAGAAAGTCTTCAGTGAATTCTTTGCTAAAATTGGGAGAGATGCAACTCCCAATTCCATGCTTTACCTCTTAGACCCATGAATTCTGGCAGCTGGAGTGACCCCAATATGGGCTGATTTAAGGAACACACTATACTCTGTAAGGTAGCTCCTCAGCCTAAATGCTAAATGTTATCTTCCTACTGGTTCTGAAACTAAGCCTTCACCATCTTACCAAGCCAGCTGCCTCTGGGTGGTGGGGCACATTGTAATTTCATGGGCCTGAGGTCAGTGCTATAATTCTGCCATAAAAAGTGTGCTTTGTTGGAGATAGTAGTTTTTTTAGGATACCATTGTAACTGAACCACACCCTATGGGCCCTTCCTGGGACAGAACACACCCCCACCCCACTGCCCAGGTCCTCCATCTGCTTCTTGTTTATAAATTTAAAAACCACTAGAAAAATAAAAACCTAAAACAACTACAGCAAAGTCTCATAGGCCCTCATCAAGTTCCAAAGAACAAATTTAATCCAGAAGCGAAAAATGCTGAAACAAGGGAAAACGGTCAAGCGAGACAAAATAATTAGAATTTAGCCATTAAACAGAGTCAGGGACCTTTTGTTCCTCCTCAAGGGCAATGGATAACCCTGTGAGCCATATCCATGAGCTACAGATGCCGAAACCCCCAGCAGGTGGAAGAAGCGAACTGCATGCTGATCACGAGCACATCGACGCTAGATGACATCTGGTTTCTAGACTGGTGGAAGCCAGAAAGCTGATGTTGACTCCTGATTACCTCACCACCAGCCCGGTCAGAAAAATGTCCACGAGCTGATAACATACCCTCAGGTCCTGTCTCTCCCCCTGGTTTTATTTTTTATGTGTAGTGACTTTGTATTTACTTTCCTCTCCCTGTTTTTAAAAACCTTTTCCTAAGACAGAAGCTTTTTGAACATTAGTTGCCCATACTCTTTGCTTGGCCTTACAGTAAGTGCTACACTGTTCTTCACCGTGACCTGGTCTCAGCAGATTAGCTTTACTGTGCACAGATGAGCAGACCCAAGTTTGGTTTGGAAACATGATAGTAGATAAGGCATTGATTGTCCTGTAAGTGAAACGATATACAAGAAAGCAAGTCTATTAGCATGAAGTGCATTTATTCTGGTGAGGCAAAGTTGTTGCCCTTTCCACAATGGAAGATGGAAGGAGCAATGTAATCAGCGTGTCCCAGATGACTGGTATACCCAGGAATTAGTTAGAGCCATATTGAGTACTAATTGCCATTGGCAGAGAGGGCATTCAGTAAGTAGTAGGAACCAAGTGTGTCCCAAGAGGGAAAGTCTTGTGTGTATGTTTTTTTTTTTTTTTTGCTTTTAAAAAATGTTTTATTATTGTGTAGTTTTATTTTTATTGGAGTACAGTTGGTTTTGGTGGTGGTTTTAGTCGCTAAGTCATGTCCGACTCTTGCAATCCCATGGACTGTAGCCTGCCAGGCTCCTCTCTCTCTGGGATTCTCAAGGCAAGAATACTGGAGTGAGTTGCCATTTCCTTCTCCAGGGGATCTTCCTGACCCAGGAATCAAACATGGGTCTCCTGCATTGCAGGCAGATTCTTTACTGACTGAGTTAAGATGGAAGCCCCACAGTTGGTTTTGTGTATATATATGACTGATTTGCTTCACTGTACAGCAGAAAGTAACAAAACATTGTAAAAGCATGTTTTTTTAGGTTCTTTCCCCATATAGGTTATTATAGAGTATGGAGGAGTTTTCTGTGCTATATAGTAGGTCCTTTTTTATCTACTTTAAATATAGTAGTGTGTATATCTTGATATCCCTCCTCCTCTTCTACCCTAGTAATGATAAGATTGTTTCCTACATCTGTAACTTTATATCTTTTGTGTAAATAAGTTCATTTGTACCATTTTTGACATTCTACATGTAAGTGATATTGTATGATATTTGTCCTTTTCTGTCTGACTTCACTCAGTATGACCGTCTCTAGGTTCATCTGTATTGCTGGAAATGACATTATTTTGTTCCTTTTATGGCTCAGCAATATTCCGTTGTGTGTGTACACCACATCTTCTTTATCTATTCCTCTACTGATGGACATTCAGGTTACTTCCATGTCCTGGCTGTTGTCAAGAGTACTGTTATAAACACTGGGTTGCATGTGCCTTTTCAAAGTATGGTTTTCTCTGGGTATATGTCTGGGACTAGGATTGCTGAATTGTAGTTTGGTTGCTAAGTTGTGTCTGACTCTTTGTGACCCCACAGACTGTGTAGCTTGTCAGGCTCCTGTGCCCATGGGATTTTCCAGGCAAGAATACTGGAGTGGGTTCTCATTCTCTTCTCCAGGGGATCTTTCCCACCCAGGGATCGAACCTACAGCCCTTGCCATGTCTCCTGCATGGCAGATGGATTCTTTATCTCTGAGCCACCAGGGAAGCAGGGATCTCTATACTGTTATCCATAGTGACTGTACCAATTTACACTCTCACCAACAGTGTAGGAGGGTACCATTTTCTTCATACCTTCTCCAGCATTTATCATTTGTTGATTTTTTTACTGATGGCCATTCTGACTAATGTGAGGTGATACCTCATTGTAGTACTGATTTGCAATGTTACAATTTTTTTCACATGTCTATTGGCCATCTGTATGTCTGCTTTGGAGAAATATCTATTTAAATTTTCTGTCCCCTTTTTTTTATTGGGTTGCATTTTGTTGTCATTATTGATCTGCATGGGCTGTTTGTATATTTTGGAGATTAATCCCTTCTTGGTTGCTTTTTTTGGCAATTATTTTCTCCCATTCTGTGGGTTGTGTTTTTATTTATGGTCTCCATTCCTGTGCAAAAAGCATTTAGGTTTAATTAGATCCTGTCCATTTGTTTTGTATTCTCATTACTCTATGAGGTAGGTGAAAAAAAGATCTTATTGTGATTTATGTCATCAAAATGTTCTTCCTATATTTTCCTCTACATAGTATCCAGTCTTACATTTAGGTCTTTGGCCCATTTTGAGATTATTTTTGTGTATGATGTTAGAGGATGTTCTAATTTTTTTCTTTTGCATATAGCTATCCAGCTTTCCCAATACCACTTATTGAAGAGACTGTCTAGTCTCCATTGTATATTCTTGTCTCCTTGTCATAGATTAGGTGCCCATAGGTGTATGGGTTTATCTCTGGGCTTCCTATCCTGATCCACTGATTGATACTTCTGTCTTTTGTACCTGTACCATACTGTTTTAGTTATTATGGTACAGTCTGAAGCCAGGGGGCCTAATTCCTCCAGCACCTTTTCCCTTAAGATTGCTTTGGCTATTTGGGGTCCTTAGTATTTCCATGGCTTCCCTCATAGCTCAGTTGGTAAAGAATCTACCTGCAATGCAGGAGACCCCAGTTCAATTTCTGGGTCGGGAAGATCTGCTGGAGAAGGAATAGGCTGCCCACTCCAGTATTCTTGGGCTTCCCTTGTGGCTCAGCTGGTAAAGAATCCGCCCGCAATGCGGGAAACCTGGGTTTGATCCCTGGGTTGGGAAGATCTTCTGGAAATGGGAAAGGCTATCCACTCCAGTATTCGGGCCTGGAGAATTCCATGGACTATATAGTCCATGGGGTCACAAAGAGTCAGACATATTCCATACAAATTGTAAAAAATGTTTTTGTTCTAGTTCTGTGAAAAATACCATTGGTAATTTGATAGCGATGACATTGAATCTGTAGATTGCTTGGGGTATTCTTCCAATCCAAGAACATGTATCTCACCATCTGTCTGTGTCATCTTTGATTTCTTACATCAGTGTCTCACAGTTTTCTGAGTACAGACCTTTTGCCTCCTTGGGTAGGTTTTGTTGTTTAGTCGCTAAGTCATGTTCCTAGGTATTTTATTATTGTTGATGCAATGGTAAATTGTTTCCTGTTTGCTTAACTTTTCCTTAATTTCTCTTTCTGGTCTTTTGTTGTTAGTGTATAGGAATGCAAGAGATTTCTGTATAATAATTTTGTGTCTTACAAATTTGCTGAATTCATTGATGAGCTTTAATAGTTTCATGGTACCATCTTTAGGATTTCCTGTTCACAGTGTCAGTGGCATATCATGACAGTTTTACCACTACTTTTCCAATTTGGATTTCCTTTATTTCTTCTGATTGCCATGGCTAGGGCTTTTAAGACTATGTTGAATAAAAGTGGCAACAGTGGACATAATTGTCTTACTCCTAACTTTAGAGGAAATGCTTTCCACCTTTCAGATCAGATCAGATCAGTCGCTCAGTCGTGTCCGACTCTACGACCCCATGAACTGCAGCACGCCAGGCCTCCCTGTCCATCACCAACTCCCGGAGGTCACTCAGACCCACATCCATCGACTCAGTGATGCCATCCAGCCATCTCATCCTCTGTCGTCCCCTTCTCCTCTTGCCCCCAATCCCTCCCAGCATCAGAGTCTTTTCCAATGAGTCAACTCTTTGCATGAGGTGGCCAAAATACTGGAGTTTCAGCTTTAGCATCATTCCTTCCAAAGAAATCCCAGAGCTGATCTCCTTCAGAATGGACTGGTTGGATCTCCTTGCAGTCCAAGGAACTCTCAAGAGTCTTCTCCAACACCACAGTTCAAAAGCATCAATTCTTCGGCGATCAGCCTTCTTCACAGTCCAGCTCTCACATCCATACATGACCACAGGAAAGACCATAGCCTTGACTAGACGAACCTTTGTTGGCAAAGTAATGTCTCTGCTTTTGAATATGCTATCTAGTTTGGTCACAACTTTCCTTCCAAGGAGTAAGCGGCTTTTAATTTCATGGCCACCATTGAGTATTATGCTATCTGTAGGTTTGTCATACATGGACTTTATGTTGAGGTAAGTTCCCACTATGTCTACTTCCTGGAGAGTTTTTTTAAAATCATAAATGGGTGTTGAATTTTGTCAAAAGCTTTTTCTGTAGCCATTGAGTTGATCACATGGTTTTTATTCTTAAGTATGTTAATGTGTATCACACTAATTTGCATATATTGAAGAATCCTTTCATTCCTGGGATAAATCCCACTTGATCATGGTGTATGATCCTTTTAATGTATTGTTGGATTCATATTGCTAGTATTTTGTTGAGGATATTTTTGTCTGTGTTCATCAGTGATATTGACCTGTAATTGTCTTTTTTGTAAGTGATGTCTTTGTCTGGTTTTGCTTTCAGGGGAAATAGTTGCCTCATAGAATGAGATTTGGAGTGTCACGTCTTCTGTAGTTGTTTTTGTAACAGTTTCAAACAGAAAGGCGTTATTTCTTCTCTAAATGTTTGATAGAAATCTCCTGGTCCTGTACTTTTGTTTATTAGCAAATTTTTAGTCATAGTTTCAGTACTTGTAATTAGTCTGTTTATATGTTCTGTTTCTTCCTGGTTCAGTCTTGGAAAGTTGTACTTTTCTAAGAATTTGTCCATTTCTTCCAGGTTGTCCATTTTATTGGCATATAGTTGCTTGTAGTGGTCTTACGATCCTTTGAATTTCTGTGGTGTCAGTTGCAACTTCTTTTTCATTACTAATTTTATTAATTTGGTGTCCTCTCCCTTTTTTCTTAATGAACCTGGCTGTTTATCAATTTCATCTTCTCAAAGAACCAGCTTTTATTTTTTTATGAACCTGGCATTTATTAAGTTTATAACTTTCAATTAATTTATGGTATATTGTTTGTAACTTTCACTGCAAAAATGACACCGAAGCTTTAAAAGAGCCCACTTTCACTTTCATTGATCTTTGCTATTGTTTTCTTTGTCTTCATTTATTTCTTCTCTGGTCTTTGTAGTTTCTTTTCTTCTACTAAGTTTGGGTGGTGGTTGTTCTTCTCTCTCTAGTTGCTTTAGATGCTTTAGTTGCTCTCTAGTTGCTTTAGATGCTTGTTCTTCTCTCTCTAGTTGCTTTAGATGTAGTTTAGGTTGTCTATTTGAGATGTCTTATTTCCTGCTGTAAGATTGGATTGCAATAAACTGCCCTCTCAGAACTGCTTTTGCTGTGTCCTATAGTTTTTGCATTGTTGTGCTTTCATTGTCACTTGTCTCTAGGTATTTTTAAATTTCCTCTTTGATTTCCTCAGTGATCCATCAGTTTTTAGTAGCATATTTTTTAGCCTCCACATGTTTGTGGGTCTTTTTTTTTAAGTTTTTTCTTGTAATTGGTTTCTGATCTAATAGCACTGTGGTTGGAAAAGATACTTGATGTGACTGCTATTTACTTAATTGCAGTTTTCTTGACTCAGTTTTGCTGAGGCTTAACTTGTAGCCCAAGATGTGCTCTATCCTGGAAAATGTTCATGTGCACTTGTGAAGAATGTGTGTTCTATTGCTTTCAAATTAAATCTCCTATGAATATCATTAAATCTGTCCAGTCTACTGTGTCATTTAAGGCTTCTGTTTCCTTAATGATCTTCTGCCTGGATATCTGTCCATTCATGTAAGTGTGGTGTTAATGTCCCCCACTTACTGTGATGCTGTCCATTTCCCTGTCTATGTATAAGGTGTTGGCAATTTGCTTTATATTGAGTTGCTTCTGTGTCGTGTGCACATATATTCACAATTATTATATCATCTTGGACTGATCCCTAGATCATTATGTAGTGTCCTTTGTCTCTGATAACAGCCTTTATTTTAGAGTCTACTTTTTTCTAATATAAGTATTGCTATTCCAGCTTTCTTTTGGTTTCTATTTGCACAGCATAACTTTTTCCATCCCCTCACTTTCAGTCTATATATGTCCCTAGATCTGAAGTGAGTCTCTTGTAGACAGCATATATATGATCTTGTTTTTGTATCCATTCAGCTAGTCTGTGTCTTTTGGTTGGAGCATTTAATCCATTTATGCTTAAAGTATTAATAATTATCAATATTGACATTTTCTTAATTGTTTCGGGTTTGTTTTTGTAAATCTTTAGCCTTCTTTTGTTCTCTCTTGATTTGATGACCATACATAGTGTTGAGTTTGGGTTGTTTTTCCTTCTGTGTGTACTTGCTGTATTTTTTGGTTTGGTGTTCCCATGAGGTTTTGATACAGCAGTCTATAAGTGTACAAGGTTCTTGTAAGCTCCTGGTCTCTTTCCCACCTAGAGAAGTTCTTTTAGCATTTGTTGTAAATCTGGTTTGAGTTGTGATGAATTCTCTTAGCTTTTGCTTATCTGTAAACTTTTGGTCTTTCCACTGAATCTGAATGAGAGCCTTGCTGGGTAGAGTGTTGTAGGTTGGGAAAATCATTTGAGTTCATCCTCCAACCATGACTGCATGGCTAGTTTGGGCATGAGCCCATTGAGCATGCACTGGGTGGCTGGGAAAAGGTTGACTGACATCCACTGTCAGTCGGACTGGCAGTTGAGGACTTGCTCTGTAGTGATGCCCTCTGGGGGTGGCATTTTTGTAAGAGGTGATTATCTTCTCTGTGTTCATGCTGAGAGATCCATCTGCACATCTTTAACCCAGGTTTCTTGATCAGTATGTTTCGAATCCTGATCTTTTCAAGTTCCTAACCAGCCATCTAGTTGTTAACCACTGCCAATGACTTAACGTCAAGCCTTACTTCTGGTCTTTTCCTTCTTCAGGAGAGGTAGGCAGGAAAAGGTACTACTCAGTGTCAGCCCAAATGAAGTCATCTCTTTTCTTTCAAGGCCAGCCTCCACCCTGCCCCTAGTGGAACTATGTATCTGCAGATTTATGCATAAACTGTGTTCATATTTTTTCCTCCTCTAACTGATGATTGAAAATTCCCAATGAGGCCATTAGTGTGGGTAGATGGAAAAGCAGGGAAATAAGGATGTGCCTATTCATGCCATTTACTTGTACCTTCTGGACTTACTTGACTCTAGTCTCAATTAGACCATTTCCATTTAACAAGGCATTCTGTGTCCAACTCTGTGATTTGGTGAAATTAGATACCACCCAGTTCGCCACAGGCAGTTTTTGTCACCGTGTACAATTTGTACACTATTACTGACATAATGGCCCTTCATTATGTTCTGTGACATATTGAATGGTCAAGATCCATCTGGATAATATTCTGACAAAAGAGCAAGAGAGTTGACAATGGGAAGGCACATCCATCCTGATCCTCTTTATCAATAGAAATTAGAGAAATACCATTTGTCAAGCTGCATTCCTGTGGCCAGTGTGCTGATTTTCTTACTAAATCACCATATTTGCAACCAAAGTTAAAATCGGTGTCACTGCCTGATTAAGTCTGCAATAACACACAGTTATTCTCCACAGCCATCTGGTTTTGTTTTGTTTTGGGGTCTTATTATTTGTTGAAGTATAGCTGATTTATAATGTTGTGCTGATTTCTGCTCTACTGCCAAGTGACTCAGTGGTACACATAAGTACATTCTCTTTTATATTCTTTTCCATGATGGTTTATAATAGGATACTGAATACAGTTCCCTGTACTATAAAGTAGGAACTTGTTGTTTGTTCACCCCATATGTTATATTTGGCATATACTAATTTCAAACTCCTGGTCCATCGCTCCCCTATATCCTCCCTGACCTTGGCAACCACAAATCTGTTTTCTGTGTCTGTGACTCTCTTTCACAGGTACGTTTCTTTGTGTCATAGTTTAGATTCCAGGTAAGTAATTTAATATGGTATTTCTTTTTCTGATTTACTGTACTTAGTATTATAATCTCTTCATCCATCCATGTTGCTGCATGTAGAATTGTTTCATTCTTTTTAACTGCTGAGTAGTATTCCATTGTGTGTATGCACTACATCTTCTTTATCCATCCATCTGTTGATGGACATTCAGGTTGTTGCCATGCCTTGGCTATTGCAAATAGTGCTGCAGTGAACGCAGGGGTACATGTATCTTTTTAAATTATATACTCCAGATATATACCCAGGAGTTAGATAGCTGGATCATACGGCAACTCTATTTTTAGTTTTTTGAGGAGTCTTCATACAGTCTTGCATAGTGGCTACATCAACTTACATTCTCATGAACAGTACAGGAGAGTTATCTTTTCTCCACACCCTCTTCCAGCATGTATTATTTGTAGTTTATTTAATGATGGTGATTTTGACTGATATGAGATGGTATCTCATTGTAGTTTTAATTTACATTTCTATAATTAACAATGTTGAGCAGCTTTTCATGTGCCTACTGGCCATTTGTATGTCTTATTTTGAGAAATGTCTATTTAGGTCTGCCAATTTTTTGATTGGGTTGTTTGGTTTTTTGTTGTTGTTGAGTTGTGTGAGCTGTTTTTATATTTTGGAAACGAAGCCTTCACCAGTCCCATTGTTTGCAAATATTTTCTCCCAGTCTGTGGATTGTCTTTTCATTTCATTTATGATTTCCTTTGCTGTGTAAAAGCATGTAAGTTTGATGAGGTCCTGTTTGTTCACTTTTGTTATTATTTCTATTGCCTTGGGAGATTGATAGAAGAATTCTATGGTGTCATGTCTTATGTTTAAATCTTTAAGCCATTTGTTTGAGTTTATTTTCATGCATGGTGTGAAGGTGTGCTGTGGTTTCATTGATTTACATGTGGCTGTCCAACTTCCCCAGTACCACTTGCTGATGAGACTTTGTCTCTTTCCTATTTTTTATTTTTGCCTCCTTAGTCAAAGATTGATTGGAGGTGTGTGGGTTTGTTTCCAGGCTTTCCATTCTGTTCCATTGATCCATATGTCTGGTTTTGTTCCAGTACCACACTGTTTTGATTACTGTAGCTTTGTAGTATTGTCTGAAGTCTGGAAGGGTTATGCCTCTTGCCCTACTTTTCCTCAGGATTGTTTTGACAATTCTGGATCTTTTATGGGTCTATATAAATTTTAGGATTATTTGTTCTAGTCCTTTTAAAGGGGTCATGGGTAATTTGATATGGATTGCATTACACTTGTAGATTGCTTTGGGAGTATTGTCATTTTAACAGTGTTTATTCTTCAAGAGGATGGGATATCTTTACATTTCTTTGAATCCTCTTTAATTTCCTTTATGAATGATTTATAGTTCTCAGCATAGTCTTTCACCTCCTTGGTCAGGTTTCCTAAGTATTTTTTTAGTGTAATTTTAAAAGTTTTTTTTTTCCATTTCCTTTCTGATATTTCACTGTTACAGTGAAAAGAAATGCAACTGATTTCTGTAAGTTAATCTTGTATCCTTCTACCTTGCTGAATTCATTTACCAGTTCTAGTTTTTCTGTGGAGTCTTTAGGGTTTTCTTTATATCAGATCAGATCAGATCAGTCACTCAGTCGTGTCCGACTCTTTGCGACCCCATGAACCGCAGCACGCCAGGCCTCCCTGTCCATCACCAGCTCCCGGAGGTCACTGAGACTCACATCCATCGAGTCAGTGATGCCATCCAGCCATCTCATCCTCTGTCGTCCCCTTCTCCTCCTGCCCCCAATCCCTTCCAGCATCAGAGTCTTCTCCATGAGTCAACTCTTCACATGAGGTGGCCAAAATACTGGAGTTTCAGCTTTAGCATCATTCCTTCCAAAGAAATCCCAGGGCTGATCTCCTTCAGAATGGACTGGTTGGATCTCCTTGCAGTCCAAGGGACTCTCAAGAGTCTTCTCCAACACCACAGTTCAAAAGCATCAATTCTTCGGCGCTCAGCCTTCTTCACAGTCCAGCTCTCACATCCATACATGACCACAGGAAAGACCATAGCCTTGACTAGGCGAACGCCATTTGCATATAGTGACAATTTTACCTCTTCCCTTCCAATTTGAATAGCTTTTATTTCTTTTTCTTATCTGATTACTGTGGTGAGGACTGCCAATACTATATTGAATTGAAGTGGTGAGAGTGGGCATCCTTGTCTTGTTCCAGATTTTAACTGGAAGGTTTTCAGTGTTTCACCCTTGAGAATTATACTGGCTGTGGGTTTGTCATAAATGGCTTTTATTATGTTGATATACATCCTTCTATGCCCCTTTCTCTGTATCTATTTTGATAATCACATAACTTTGTATCTTCTTTATTTTAGTGTGGTGTATCACATTGATTTTGCATATTTTTGAACTATCCTTGTGAGTTTGGGATGAATCCTCTTGGTTGCGGTGTGTGAATGTTTTTCTGTGCTGTTTGATTTGTTTTGCTGATATTTTGTTGAGAATTTTTGCATCTATATTCATCAAAGTTATTGGCCTATAATTTTCTTCTGTGGTAATATCTTTGTCTGGTTTTGATATCAGGGTGATGGTGGCTTCATAGAGTGTCTGTGGGGTTCCCTCTTCAAAACTTTTGGAGGTGTTTAAGAAGGATTGATGGAGAAGGCAGTGGCACCCCATTCCAGTACTCTTGCCTGGAAAATACCATGGATGGAGGAGCCTGGAAGGCTGCAGTCTATGGGGTCGCTGAGGGTCGGATACGACTGAATGTTTTCACTTTTGCTTTTCACTTTCATTCATTGGAGAAGGAAATGGCAACCCACTCCAGTGTTCTAGCCTGGAGAATCCCAGGGATGGGGGAGCCTGATGGGCTGCCATCTACGGGTTTGCACAGAGTCAGACACGACTGAAGTGACTTAGCAGCAGCAGCAAGAAGGATTGATGTAAGTTATTCTTATGTTTGGTAGAATAAGCCATCTGATCCTGTACTTTTGTTTGTATGGAGGTTTTTAAAAAATAGATTCTATTTCATTTCTAAGGATCAGTTTGTTTAATTTTGATTCAATTATGGTAGGGTGTATGTTTCTAGAAACCTGTTAATTTCTTCTAGATTGTTGAATTTGTTGGTGTATAATCGCACAATTGCACTCATCTCACACGCTAGTAAAGTAATGCTCAAAATTCTCCAAGCCAGGCTTCAGCAGTACATGAACCATGAATGTCCAGATGTTCAAGTTGGTTTTAGAAAAGGCAGAGTAACCAGAGATCAAATTGCCAACATCCGCTGGATCATGGGAAAAGCAAGAGAGTTCCAGAAAAACATCTATTTCTGCTTTATTGACTATGCCAAAGCCTTTGACAGTGTGGATCACAATAAACTGTGGAAAATTCTGAAAGAGATGGGAGTACCAGACCACCATCACCACTCTCAAGAGTACCTGCCTCTTGAGAAACCTATATGCAGGTCAGGAAGCAACAATTAGAACTGGACATGGAACAACAGACTGGGTCCAAATAGGAAAATGAGTACGTCAAGGCTGTATATTGTCACCCTGCTTATTTAACTTCTATGCAGAATACATTATGAGAAACACTGGGCTGGAAGAAGCACAAGCTGGAATCAAGATTGCTGGGAGAAATATCAATAACCTCAGATATGCAGATGACACCACCCTTATGGCAGAAAGTGAAGAGGAACTAAAAAGCCTCTTGATGAAAGTGAAAGTGGAGAGTGAAAAAGTTGGCTTAAAGCTCAACATTCAGAAAACGAAGATCATGGCATCCGGTCCCATCACTTCATGGGAAATAGATGGGGAAACAGTGTCAGACTTTATTTTGGGGGCTCCAAAATCACTGCAGATGGTGATTGCAGCCATGAAATTAAAAGACGCTTATTCCTTGGAAGGAAAGTTATGACCAACCTAGATAGCATATTAAAAAGCAGAGATATAACTTTGCCAACAAAGGTCCGTCTAGTCAAGGCTATGGTTTTTCCAGTGGTCATGTATGGATGTGAGAGTTGGACTGTGAAGAAAACTGAGCCCTGAAGAACTGATGCTTTTGAACTGTGGTGTTGGAGAAGACTCTTGAGAGTCCCTTGGACTGCAAGGAGATCCAACCAGTCCATTCTGAAGATCAGCCCTGGGTGTTCATTGGAAGGACTAATGTTAAAGCTGAAACTCCAATACTTTGGCCAACTGATGTGAAGAGTTGACTCATTGAAAAAGACCCTGATGCTGGGAGGGATTGGGGGCAGGAGGAGAAGAGGATAACAGAGGATGAGATGGCTGGATGGCATCACCAACTCGATGGATGTGAGTTTGAGTGAACTCCGGGAGTTGGTGATGGACAGGGAGGCCTGGTGTGCTGTGATTCATGGAGTCACAAAGAGTCAGACATGACTGAGTGACCGAACTGAACTGAATTGCTCATAATATTCCCTTATTTTTTTTATTTTTTTATTTTTGTGGTATTGGTTATTTTGTTTCCTTTTTCATTTCTTTTGCTTATGTGGGTTGTCTCTGTTTTGTAAGCCTGGCTAGAGTTTTGTCAATTTTGTTTACCCTTTTAAAGAACAAGCTCTTGGTTTTATTAATTCTTTTTCATAAAAAAAAATCTCTATTTTCTCTATGACCTTTACTAGTTCCTTCTGCTGACTTCAGGTTTTGTTTTTGTTTTTTTCCTAATTCTTTTAAGTAGGAGGTTAGATTGTTTATTTGATATTTTCTTGTTTGTTTTTTCTTTTTTTGAGGAAAACCTCTATCATTATGGACTTCCCTCTAAAAACTGCTTTTACTGTATCCCATAGATTTTGTATAGTCATGTTTTCATTGTCATTGTCTTAAGTAGTTCTGAATTTCTTCTTTGATTTAATCACCAATTCATTTTTTAATAGCATATTTTTTAGTCTCCATATTATTGTTGTTTTCTCATATCTTTTAGTTTCATACTATTATTGTATTCCTGTCAATTTCTGCCTGTATGCATAATAGTCTATTACTAAGTTGTGTCCAGCTCTTTTGTGACCCCATAGACGGCAGCCCACCCAGGTGGCACTGTTTGTGTTACTTGCTTGGTTGTGACCAACTCTTTGCAACCCCATGGACTAGACTGCCAGGCTCCTCTGTCCATGGAATTATCCAGGCAAGAACACTGGAGTGGGTTGCCATTTCCTTCTCCAGGGGGTCTTCCTGATCTAGGGATCGAACCCGGGTCTCCTGCACTGTAGGCAGATTCTTTACCATCTGAGCTGTAGGGAAGTCCCTAAGTGTCTATTAGTATTTATTTTATATATTTGTGTGATCCTTATTAGGTACACCTATGGTGACAAGTGTAAAATCCTCTTCTTGTATTGATCCTTCTTTCATTATATATGCCCTTCTTTATGGCCTTTTAAAGCCTATTTCATCTGATATGTCTTGTGACCTCCACTTTCTTACCATTTGCTTGAAATATCTTTTTCTATACCCTCACTTTCAGTCTTAGTGTGCCCTTTGCCCTAACATCAGTCTTCAGTAGGTAGCATTTTATAGGCTCTAAGTTTTTTTTTGTTTAATCCAATATATCAATCTATCTTTTGATTACATTTAGTCCACTGATATTTAAGGCGATTTTTGATAAATATGTACTTATTGTCATTTTAAACCTTGTTGTCCAGTTGATTCCATTGCTTCTTTTTTTTTTTTTCGTTTCTGCTTTTGAAGCTTGATAATTTCCTTTTATTTTATGCTTGTGTTCTCTTTTTTATTTTTGTGAATCTATTATTATATTTTTATTTGTGATTACCCTATTTTTCAAGTATGTTAACCCCTTCCTGTATCTGCTTACTTTGACTGATGGTCATATAGACTCGAAAACATTCTAAAAGATAAAAAGAATCTATATTTTCTTACTCCCATTTTATAATTTTGATGTCCTCTTTTACATCTTCATGTTTATCATTTCATTTTTCCTTGGGTTTATCATCTTTCACAAATCATTTTCTTTTTGATCTGTATACTCACTTATGTAAGTGATTTACTTTCTAATTGTGATTTTCTCTTTCCAGTATCTTTTGCTTCTTTTCTGTTTAGAGAAGACCTTTCAATACTTCTTTTAGGATCAGTTTAGTGTTCCTCTATTCTTTTAGTTTTGCCTATCTGAGAAACTCTTCAGCTCCCCTGTTCTATATGCTGATCTTTCTGGGCAGGGTGTTCTAGATTGCAGATTTTTCCTTTCCAAAATTTTGAATATATTAATATTTTGCCACTCCATTCTGGCCTGCAGTGTATCTATAGAGAAATCAGATGATAGACTTATGGGGGTTCTTTTGTAATTAACTCTATTTTTCTCTTGCTGCCTTTAGAATCTTCTCAAGATTTAACTTTTGCCATTTTTATTATATCTTAGGGTATGTCTGTTTGGGTTTATCTCACTTGGGACCCTCTGTGCTTCCTGTATCTGATATATGTTTTCTTCTCTAGGTTTGAGACATTTTCAGCCATAATTTCTTTGAATACATAATCAGTCCCCTTTTTCTTCTCTGTAACCCCGATTATGTGTAGATCGGCACACTTTATACTGTCCCATAGGTCTCTTATGTCGCTTTCATTCCCCCACCCCCACCCCCACAATTTGGCTTTCTGTTGTTTGTTCTGATTGGATAATTTCCATTATTCTATCTTGCCAATCACCTAATCTTTCTTCTGCAGTATTCGTTCTTCTGTTCATTGCCTTTAGCTCAGCTTTTATCTTGGCTAATGAGTTTTCTAATTTTTCTTGGCTTCTCCTCATCATTTTTCATTCATTTTTGAGTAATCTGTCAATAGCCTTTCTTAATTCCTCCAGTATTTTCATTACCTCCTTTTCAAACGTGGTGTCTGTTAGACTGGATAGGTCTGTCTCATTGTTTCTTCAAGGGAATTTTCTTGGCTCTTTAGCTGAGAGTGGGCCTCTCTTTCTTAATTTTACTTATATTTCTCTTACTCTTTGAGTTTAGGAGAAACAATTATCTACAGTTGTGTTGGAATGGCATCTGGTTTTTTTATGAGCCAAATAATTTGTTAAATGAGGCTGTGTTAAGAGTTACCACTTCTGTATTTCCTGGACAAATAAACCATGATGAGTCCCACTAGACTAATGGAGTGATGGAGTCAGTTCAAAACTCTATGCATCATCTAATTTACATAAGTCACCACTCTGAACTGCCAGTATGGGCCACCTGTCAATCTCCAGAGCCTGACATTAGTTCACAGACAGAATCTAATAGCCTTTGGAAGGTCTAGGTATTCCTTTTCCTGAATATTTTCTTCCTTCTGGGGAAGGCCTAGAGGAAAATTCATAGCATATACCTGTGGCCACACTGTAGTGTTCTTCCTCAAAGAATAAAACCTACTCTGGGTCTGTAAACCAGTTTATGACTAGAAAATGTATGTGAGGTGATAGAAACCCATGATAGTGATTTATATTAGGATTCTGCCCACCAGAATGTTCAGTACACTTGATAAGCTGTCCATTTATTTAATTTCTAGGGGATCCATCATCAAATTAGCCATTGCCACAGGCATTGTGGGTTAAAATATTTGTATTTTCACAAAAGACACCATTGTTAATTTTAGAAATTGTGTCCATGTTATCTCTAACGGTTGTGTGCTGCCACACGGCCCCTGAACTACTCCTGGTACTAGTTACTATGTCAGTCCTAGCCTGTCAGGTAGTAGTTGGAATACTCCGAAGGGTGAGTGGGAGAGTTTAAGGAAGGGTCTCTTTGTAGAGATGTGGGTTGGGTTGCAGGAGTCCACAAGGCAAGGTGAAACACCCCAGGATTAGTAAGAGTGGGGAGATGCTCCCTGCATATTCCCTGCCACCCAAAGCTTGAAGGACAAGCGGAGGGAATATTTTCCAGAAACTGGAGTGGGGGCATCTAACCAAAGCTGTGGTCCTTTTTAGAGAAATGCACCTATTTAACAAGACCATAGTGGGGAGGCCGGGAGAGTGGATGTGCTGAGCTTCTCCCTTCTCCCCCACCAACACCTCTTTAACTTTCTTAAAGGTCCCTGCACTGGCTGAACCCAGCCAATCACTAGATGGCCAGCAAGCCCCCTTCCTCATACAGAGCATGCGGTGAAAGGTAGATCCAGGGGCCCAACAGAGTGAAGGCCTAGAAAAGGAGCAGACAACACACACTGGATAAAGTCCAACACAAATTCAAGAGCCAAACTATAACTATGAAGAAAGGGGAATTCCTTAACTTGAACTGAGCATAGCTAACAGAAAACACATGCATAGATTACACCTATTTATGAAACATTAGAATTCTCACTTAGAAGTATCAATTCATATAAATTCTTAAACACACATATGCACATTTATGGGTCAAACTGCCTTCAAGTAGTTTATTCTAAAGTAATAATTATACCCACAAAATTTATAGTTCATTTTTGCTCATTGTATGATTCTTTATTAATGGAAAAAAATCCCAGTACTGCATGTGTTCAGTAATTAGAGGTTGATTAAAGTATGGCTGAGCCATACAATGAAATGCTATCCTAAGAAAGACATTTCTTCTTTCTGTTGTTTTTCAGGCTTAAATTTTATTAGCCTTTTCTGTGCATCCAACTGTAGATAAGGCTCTATCAGTCACTTTCTCAAGGTTCCATTTATTCTTCATTATTCTGCTTGGTTTAACATCAGACATGTGTTTTTCAATTAAAACACTTTGATAGCTACTGTAGAGTGGACAAAGTGATTAAGATGTCCTCTCTCTCAGGGATTCCCAGCTGAACAGGGCAAAGAAAACACGTGTATTATAGCCCACAATGTGGTAGGCTATAAAAGCATTCCAGGAGCATAAAGGGATAGAGCTTTCTCTTGTCTGAGTTGTAAGGAGGTCTTTTTGGAGGAAGAGGTCCCTGCCTTTCATCTCTGTAATAAGGTAGGACTTGACAGGTGGGCATAAGCAAAGGACCTCCAGAGGAGACAGAGTTGGAGATACAGACTGTACTCAAGACTGGTTTGGCACGAGTGCTCTTCAGTGTAATTATGGGTTAAGAGGGTGTTATTGACTATCCTGTGATCTCAGTCATCATTGTTTCTGTCAAAAGAAAATGCCCTATTTATACAATGTACTTTCAAGTGAAAATCTCTTCAGAAATCAGAGGTTTAAAAAATCTGAGGTTTTTTTGTGAGCACGATTTAAATCTACCAGTAATAATGCTGATTTCCGTCAATATCCAGCTTGCTGTTATATTTTATTGGCTCATATTTAAAGGGGGGCGGTGCCCATGGACCAAGGAGCCTGGTGGGCTGCAGTCCATGGGGTCGCACAGAGTCGGACATAACTGAGCGGCTTTGCTTTCACTTTTCACTTTCATGCATTGGAGAAGGAAATGGCAACCCACTCCAGTGTTCTTGCCTGGAGAATCCCAGGGACGGGGGAGCCTGGTGGGCTGCTGTCTCTGGGGTTGCACAGAGTCAGACACGACTGAAGCGATTTAGAAGCAGCAGCAGCAGCCTTCTTATTGCATATGTCAGAGATTTGGTCACAGAATGTGTGTTTCTCCCTGGGATCATCCCCTTGGGGCCAGTGGTTCCTTATCAGCAGTGTGTCATTTTATTTGGGGTTGATCATATGTGTTTAACAAGGCATTCAGTTGGAACTCTGTCTCATCATTTGAGTTGTTGACTACTCCTCCTCATGGAGGGTGTTCCTTCCGCCATATGGGATACAGATGTGGAGAGGATTGACAGGACATTTGGGGGCTGGGAGAGGAGGGAGGGTACTCCGAGTTTGTCTACATGGATGACTATGACAGCTGTTGGCCACAGGCAAGTTAGGATGGAAGGGCAGTAAACACTGAGACGTGGACACATGCTGGAATGAAGGGGCCTTCAGGAAAAGCAGTATCACGGCTCACGAGAGGCTCACATGGGACACTCTGCACTCTTCTCAGCAGCAGAGGGCTTGGAGGCCATGCGGAATAGGCAGAAAGGAAGCACGTGCTGCTTTTCCACAGCTGTCACCCTGAATCTGTCAAATGGAGGCCAGGAGCGTGGCTGCCTTTTGTCGTCAGTCATCCCAGGCTGCTCTGTCGGTGTTCTGGATCCTGACTGTGTCTTTTGACCATGCTGCCTAGGATGTCCCCAGGCTGACCATGTCCCTAGGTCAGCCCTGGGGAGAGTGGCAGTGGTTTTCTGAAATGTGGTGAGCAGAGAGGGGGCCAAGTATGCAGCTACCAAGACTGGAAACAGGACAATTATTCAGGTGAGGTTGCTGTGAGGCCTGGCCGGGTGCTCCAGTGTCCTGGAGTGCTCCTGGGCGCCATGTGTCATGTCACACAAAAGTGTGAATATGTGCCGCCGGAGGTCACAAGTGTCTCTTGTCAACTGTACTCACCACATTCTGTCCTGACCCAGAGACCCCAGCCAGGCAGGATGGAATTCCTGGAGTCAGCAGAAAGCGGGAGCCCTCTAGACCTGATATCCCCTCATCCCAATGGGACTTTCCATCCTGCCTTCCTTTGGTTCTAACATCTGATTCATTTCATGGGCAACCCAACTGAACTTTTCTCTTTCCCGTGTTTCCTTCCTCCCTGCCTTGGGTCTTTCTATTACCCTGGAATTCAAGCCTTATCACTCTCCCAAATGCCCCCTCCTCCACAAAACCATCCATAGCTTTCCCAGCTGGGAGGGATGGCGCCTGTTTCAGTAGCTCCATCCCTTCGCTCTCCCTCTGCATGTAGTTTGAATCATATATTGTGTCATTTGGGTGGACTCCTCTCACCAGTGGACAGACAACTTCCCAAGAACAAAGTGGTTTCTTTGCACAATGCCTAACAGAAATTGTCCCTGACTATGTGTTCAGGGTACAATGATCTTTTGTTCCCCCTTAAAACATTTTATGCTTGTTGTTCTCTATAGGGCTCCTTTTGTGGGTTTTCACAGTTGACTTTAACTAGCCATGTTTTTGTGAACTCTAGGGCTCAGAGGCGGGAAGGCAATGGCACCCCACTCCAGTACTGTTGCCTGGAAAATCCCATGGACGGAGGAGCCTGGTGGGCTGCAGTCCATGGGGTCGTGAAGAGTCGGACACGATTGAGCAACTTCACTTTCACTTTTCACTTTCATGCATTGGAGAAGGAAATGGCAACCCACTCCAGTGTTCTTGCCTGGAGAATCCCAGGGATGGGGGAGCCTGGTGGGCTGCCGTCTATGGGGTCGCACAGAGTCGGACACGACTGAAGTGACTTAGCAGGGCTCAGAGGAATGAAGGAGATGAAAGGAAGGAGCTTATACTAAACATCTGCTTTGAGCTGGGTTCCGATGTGACCTCAGTGTCTCAATCACTTTCCAAGAGAAGTCTAAGCAATCTTAATATTTTGTATATTCATATTCCATATAACCTATTTTTTACATTGACAGTCTTTGCAACCTTTTAAGCATCCCATTTTATACATTATCTGATGAACAAACATTTGTAGCTATCATGTTGAGGTCACAGCCATCAGCCAAATGTCTTTGAGCTGAGAGTAGGCAGCTTTAAGGGTCTGGAAGTTGCCTCCCTTCCCTTGGGTTCTACCTTAGTTTCCACATGGCCTCCACAGGGCAGGACCCTTCCAGAATAAGAAATAGCTCCAGACATCCCATAGGAACCAGATGCTCTGACAAGAAAGGAGTCCTGGAGAAAAAGAGGCCAATGAAAGGAAGGCAAACAGTCAAACCCAAGAGAATATGACTGGAGGCTGGACGTTTTCAAGCTCACTGCATTTACAAGGAAAGGCCTATAACCAATGATACTAGTCCAGTTGTGACCTGGGCTCTGATTGTCATCAGCTCCCTCCTTCTTCCCCAAGATTAGCAGATGGGGGAGGCAGGTAGCTTTGAAGGGAGCTAGCAAAACAACATGGCTTACGAAGGCCTTGAAAATCCCTGTCCCTTCCCCTCCGTATCCTGTTTATTACTCTAGAACTCTCTTATCCCTTCACTCTTGTCCTGGCTGTTCTTCTTTCTAGAAAGTTCTTCCCCTTCCCATTCCTCCACTTGCCATCACCTTTGCCAGGTTAACATCCCCCTGTGTGTCCCTGCTCAGCTGAGACCCCAGTTCTCCCAGAGGGCCCATTGTTCTTCCGCTCCCCATGTTGACAGCAGGGAGAACCTTTGCACGTTCCATGAGCCTGCCGCCTCCTGTCTCTGAATCTGCTCCTCCAGCTCGTTGGGAGTGGCTGCTGACTCATGTACCACTTACCTGTAACCTGGCATGCTATTTGTATACAGAAGGCCCTCAAGTAGCCGTTGAATGAATGGAGTGAATGAACAAATGAATTCCTGAGTCCTCTTGTGTACTCTACGGGCATGGTTTGCCATTATTTGGAACATTATTTGGAGATCGGCATGAACACACTTTAACATCTTGATGGAGCTTACAACATGAAAAAGAGTTCAATATCCCCAAGTTTACTGGCAAAATTCCTAGGGCCTCAGGACTCAGGGTGAAAGGACTTTTATTTTCCAATGAGATTCTGCAAAGCATCACTAAATGGGACCCTGACTGACAGATATGTGGCCCTCCTTGGGCATGTTGGTTACAAATAGGATTATTGCTCTCTGCATGCAAGTGAGTCCTGAGCCCCACATCTGTGGGCACTCATGGTCACATGAAGTTGGTATGTATATAGCTGGTGGTACATATAGAGTTGGTATGTGTGTAGCCCATATAGCTGATGGGCACAAAGTCGTGCCAGCCAGCACCTATGGGAGTGAGGCTGCCAGGGACTGGATTCTGGTTTACAGGTGTGGTGACCTCCCCTGGATTCTGGTTTATAGGATTCTGCTTTACTGGCATTGTTACCTCCCCTGAGGTCCTGAGAGAGAGGGCATGAGCCTCCACTGGGCTTTCATCCAAGTGAGGAGAGCAGAAAGCTCCCGGCTACATCGCCCCCTTGTGGGAGGCCAGGCTCAGGCATGGGGTGGCTGAATGAGGCTGGAATCTGTCCTCTAAGCTCTTCAGTGGGAGAAAAAACGTCAAGAGCGAGCTATTGTTTCATTTCATTTTAAGATGGACTCCCCCAAATTTCAGGAGCTTCTTTGAGATGTCTCCTGTGCCTATGAACGGCCAAGGTGCTGACACTTTCATTTTCTCATATTTTGCATTTGTTTCATTTGAAAACCCCACTGAATACATTTGGGAATTAGAGAACCACCCCCGTCCCCCGTTGCTCTAAATCCTCATAAAAGCAACACTGCTAATGCGTTGACTTCTATTTTTAACAAGTAGATATTTTAGCATAGCTGTAATTAGAGAGTAATAATTTCTTATCTTCCTTTTTACTTTTAATGTTATCAGCACATAATTTTAAAAGCTATAATTTTTAAAATGGTTCATTTTTTCATGATAAACAGTGCACACTTATATTAAACAGTGATTAAGGAGAAAAGAGCAAAATTTAAGAGAGTCCTGCAAACACAAAATGCCTACATTTTGTGATGTTTTCTTTCAGGTGCTTCTAGGGCATTGAATTTAAAAAATACAGCGGTAATTAAGCTCTAGATGCAGTGCTGTGTCATTGTTTTCTCTTTTAACTTAACCTCAAAAATGTTTGTTGCCGTAATGCAATAATTATCACTTGGTATTCCCAGACATAATTTTTAATGGCTATGTAATGTTCTATCGACCAAACTCTAGGCAGTTGTGGACAATTTGTCATCATCTACATAACTACAATGAATATCTCATGTTAGGATGATTTCATTATATTGCATACAATTTAAAAATGATTATGACTATTATACTTTGCATTTGTCCCCCCAATTCTGAGGCATCAGCTCTTTTTCAGGAGATGGGATAACTACCCTTTGAAATAAACCTGGGCTGGAGTCAGCGGGTGTTACAGCCTTCCTAAATCTGAGGGCATTTACGTTGAAGGGCTATGGCTGTGGGATCTAATCTGCCAGGCATATATGATTATGTGCCCAGTGGAGACAGCTGCTTCTCTGTAAAGGACAGAGCCTAGCTTATAGTTCCACCAGCGACAAAGGGCGATAGTGGAGACTCAGTACTGTACTTCCTGCACTATGGAGACTTAATATTCCCCAGCTCAACACCTTGAGGTTAATAAAGCCAGGATCCATTTTCAAAATATTTAAAAAAGTTTTAGGAGCACACTGGAACATAAATAAACAAAAAATGGTGAGTATATGGACATATCCACCTTGCTAAATCTGAGGATATCTAGCCTTTACTATGTTCACTCACTTGGTCATTTATGCCTGTATTTTTAGTCATTGCACCCTCCTGTGTTTCTTAAATTCTCCTTTTCCATTCAAATCAATGTGCTTATCTCTAAAAGCGAGTAGTTACTTTGTGTAACTGGAAAAGGTCAATGGCTGCTGCTTCTGGAACTGGAGCCTAAGAAGAAAGAGGTGGTTTCAAGGGGGGTAATCTTTTATTGTCAATTAAATCTGGCAAATAGGGAAATCCTCAAATTCCTCTTTGGTATCGACTCCTTAGGGCTTTCCAGGTGGTGCTAGTGGTAAAGAACCCGCCTGCTGTTGCTGGTAGACATGGGTTTGGTCCTTGGGTCAGGAAGATCCCCTACAGGAGGACATGGCAACCCACTGCAGTATTCTTGCCTGGAGAATCCCATGGACAGAGGAGCCTGGCAGGCTACAGTCCATGGGGTTGCAAAGAGTCAGACACGACTGAAGCAACTGTGCATGCACACATGATTCCTTTAAGCAATCTCTGTTGTACATTTTAGATTTTAACATGTACATCCTTCAAGTAATCTCTATTGTACATTGTAGGTTTTAACATGTACATTATAATTAAAAATCATGCTGGACTAACATCCTGTTTCCCTGTTCTTATAATATTTAATCTTTTATTTTCCACTTAAGTCTGGAGACCAATACTACTCAAAATGTGATCCCTGGACAGCAGCATCAGTATCACCTGGGAACTTGTTAAAAAGGCAAATTATGGGTGCTACCCAGATCTACTGACTCAGAAGCTCTGGTTACTGCTGCTGCTAAGTCGCTTCAGTCATGTCCGACTCTGTGCAACCCCATAGATGGCAGTTCACCAGACTCCCCCGTCCCTGGGATTCTCCAGGCAAGAACACTGGAGTGGGTTGCCATTTCCTTCTCCAATGCATGAAAGTGAAAAGTGAAAGTGAAGTCGCTCAGTTGTGTCTGACTCTTCGAGACCCCATAGACTGCAGCCTACGAGGCTCCTCTGTCCATGGGATTTTCCAGGCAGGAGTACTGGAGTGGGGTGCCATTGCCTTCTCTGAGAAGCTCTGGAGGTGGGGCCGATTCATTTGTGGTTTAACAACCCTCTAGGTGATCCTGAGGCACCCAGTTTGAGAATGGGTGCTCTAGGCTGTTTTACTAGGTATCTCCAATGTGGTAGACATTCTTTAGACCAGTGGTCCCCAACCTTTTTGGCAACAGGGACTGGTTTTATGGAAGACAGTTTTTCCACGGACCAGGTTAGGGGGATGGTTTTAGGATAAGTTAAGGGCATTACATTTATTGTGCATTTTATTTCTATTATTGCATCAGCTCTACTTCAGATCATCAATCATTAGACTCTGGAAGTTGGTGACCCCTGCTTTAGACCCTTGCTAACCAAATTGTGGCCCTTAGATCAGCAGTATAGGCATAACCTGGGAGCTTACTAGGAAGGGCAGAGCCTCAGATCCCACCCCAGATATGCTGCATGCAAATTAGCATTTTAAGAGCAATATAAATCACCTGACTCGTGTTAAAACGTGTATTCCAATGAGGTAGGTATGAAGTGATGGGTGAGAGTCTGCCTTGCTGGGGAGCTTTAGGTCTTGAAGGTGATATTGGTTTGTGGACCAGACTGAAAAGGCTCTACTGGGCATTTTTAAATATCTTTGAAAAGTACCTAATGAGCTTTTTAAAAAATACATATACCAGGTGCTTTATATAAGGATAAGTTATTCACTAGCAATAGCTTCCTTTTGTAGATGAGAAAAAATCAGGTCAAGAGAGGTGACTCTACA
The DNA here is from genome assembly GCA_935064755.1 of Tragelaphus eurycerus. Lineage (NCBI taxonomy): Eukaryota > Metazoa > Chordata > Mammalia > Artiodactyla > Bovidae > Tragelaphus > Tragelaphus eurycerus. The sequence goes on along the minus strand of CAKXYN010000075.1, from coordinate 5,353,566 downwards.
CATGGACATCACCAGATGGCCAACACTGAAATCAGATTGATTATATTCTTGGCAGCCAAAGATGGAGAAGCTCTATAGAGTCAGCAAAAACAAGACCGGGAGCTGACTGTGGCTCAGATCATAAACTCCTTATTGCCAAATTCAGACTTAATTGGAGAAAGTGGGGAAAACCACTAGACCATTTAGGTATGACCTAAATCAAATCCCTTAAGATTATACAGAAGAAGTGAGAAATAGATTCAAGGGATTAGATCTGATAGACAGAGTGCCTGAAGAACTATACATGGAGGTTCATGACACTGTACAGGAGGCAGGGATCAAGACCATCCCCAAGAAAAAGAAATGCAAAAAGGCACAATGGTTGTCTGAGGAGGCCTTACAAATAGCTGAGAAAAGAAGAGAAGCTAAAGGCAAAGGAGAAAAGGAAAAATATAACCATTTGAATGCAGAGTTCCAAAGAATAGGAAGGAGAGAGAAAAAAGCCTTCCTCAGTGATCAGTGCAAAAAAATAGAGGAAAGCAATAGAATAGGAAAGACTAGAGATCTCCTCAAGAAAATTAGAGCTACCAAGGGAACATTTCATGCAAAGATGGGCTCAATAAAGGGCAGAAATGGTATGGACCTAACAGAAGCAGAAGATATTGAGAAGAGATGGCAAGAACACACAAAATAACTATACAAGAAAGATTTTAATGACCCAGATAATCATGATGGTGTGATCACTCACCTAGAGCCAGACAGCCTAGAATGTGAAATCAAGTGGGCCTTAGGGGAAGTATCACTACAAACAAAGCTAGTGGAGGTGATGGAATTCCAGTTGAGCTATTTCAAATCCTGGAAGATGATGCTGTGAAAGTGCTGTGCTCAATATGCCAGCAAATTTGGAAAACTCAGCAGTGGCCACAGGACTGGAAAAGGTCAGTTTTCATTCTAATCCCAAAGAAAGCCAATGCCAAAGAATGCTCAAACTACTGCACAATTGCACTCATCTCACACACTAGTAAAGTAGTGCTCAAAATTCTCCAAGCTAGGCTTCAGCAACAGGTGAACCATGAACTTCCAGATGTTCAAGCTGGTTTTAGAAAAGGCAGAGGAACCAGAGATCAAATTGCCAACATCCGCTGGATCATCGAAAAAGCAAAAGAGTTCCAGAAAAACATCTATTTCTGCATTATTGACTGTGTCAAAGCCTTTGACTGTGTGGATCACAATAAACTGGAAAATTCTGAAAGAGATGGGAATACCAGACTACCTGCCCTGCCTCCTGAGAAATCTGAATGCAGGTCAGGAGGCAACAGTTAGAACTGGACATGGAACAACAGACTAGTTCCAAATAGGGAAAGGAGTAGGTCAAGGCTGTATATTGTCACCCTGCTTATTTAATTTATATGCAGAGTACATCATGAGAAATGCTGGACTGGATGATGCACAAGCTGGAATCAAGATTGCCATGAGAAATATCAATAACCTCAGATAAGCAGATGACACCACCCTTACGGCAGAAAGCGAAGAAGAACTAAAGAGCATTTTGATGAAAATGAGAGAGGAGAGTGAAAAAGTTAGCTTAAAGCTCAACATTCAGAAAACTAAGATCATGGCATCTGGTCCCATCACTTCATGGCAAATAGATGGGGAAACGGAGGAAATAGTGACAGACTTTATTGTTTTCTACTCCAAAATCACTGCCGATGGTGACTGCAGCCAGAGACATTATTTTGCCAACAAAAGTCTGTCTAGTCAAAGGTATGGTTTTTCCAGTAGCCAGGTATGGATGTGAGAATTGGACTATAAAGAAAGCTGAGCGCCATAGAATTGATGCTTTTGAACTGTGGTGTTGGAGAAGACTCTTGAGAGTCCCTTGGACAGCAAGGAGATTCAACCAGTCAATCCTAAAGGAAATCAGCCCTGAATATTCATTGGAAGGACTAACACTGAAGCGGAAACTCCAATACTTTGGCCACCTGATGCGAAGAACTAACTCACTGGGAAAGACCCTGATGCTGGGAAAGATTGAAGGCGGGAGGAGATGGGGACGACAGAGAATGAGATGGTTGGATGGCATCGCCAGCTCAATGGACATGAATTTGAGTAAACTCCAGGAGTTGGTGATGGACAGGGAGGCCTGACGTGCTATAGTCTATGGGGTTGCAAAGAGTCGGACGCGACTGAACTACTAACCACCACTAAGAGAGGTGAAGTGACTTGCTCAGGGTTGCGTGGCTAGTTCCTGAAGAAGCCAATTAAAAGATATGTGACTCTTCACCTGCCTCTACGTCATAGTTTTCAGGGTTGAATAACTCTAAACACCCTCAGAAGTGGTAATAATAATGAAGCAAGCACAAATCCAATTTCCTGGCGCCGTCACCTTCTAGTCTGTTAACATAACTAGCATTTGTATCTCTACCTCTCTTTTTTGACTGTACTGATTTTTATATTGATCATATACTTAAATTATGGCAACACAGGATGTTGTTATTGATGCCTACAGGTAACACTGGTAACAAATCTCACATCTCGAATCATTCCTCCCAAAGACTGAGATGTTTTAGCTCTATTTTTTGAGCTTCGGTGACATTTTTCATACAATTACCACTTTTCTTCTTAAACATGTGATTCTAAAACTATTACCTGCCTTATGGGACTTCACCTTGACTGTGAAATTTTTCCAGAAGACTACAATTGCAGCCTCACCCAGTGCTAATAATTTCCCATGTAACACCCCTCAAGGGGTAACAAATACGCTTGAAACTGCTAATGGACCTGGCATCTTTTGATCTGAATCAGCTCCTCTGTTTTTATATACTGGAATGTTCTATATCATTTTCTAAAGCAGGTGAAAGGAGGAGAAGGGAAAGGAATAAGGTTTGAGCTGTTTCTTGGTGTCTCACTTTGGAGGTAGCTTAATATGCATGTTTTTGAAGTCTTCTCTTCACTGTGAACCAGGCTTTGTGTGGAGCCCAGAGTCAGGAATCGTGAACGAGTAGGGAGATGAGCTGGAGGCAGAGGCAAAGTCTTCAAAGACCCACCTCATGGCTGCTTTCTGTCCTGCTCTCTCAGCGGACACCCATTTTCTGAAAGGAATAGGTTTCATTCCGCCCTTGTTACTGATGTGTCAGTCAAGCTGCACAAGAATCTGAAGCTATTACCAAGGGAGGGAAAAAGAAAAAAGCCCCATTGCACTTTTAAATTACATTTCACATTAAACGATCTCATTACTTCCAAAGTAAGATGAAGTACAATATAATTCTAGCAGATGTCTCGGCAGACTCTTCCTTTCCAATAGGGTGTGTTGGCGTTTCGGGGATGATGGATAGGTGGAGAGGAAGAGACCCAGCTTGCTCCATGTAGTCAAGATCTCAGTTGGTGCACAGTGATAAACAGATCACCGTACCAACCTCTGAGGCAGGTTGCTGCATTTATCCAGACTGATAGATTCACTCAACAGCTAATTTAAAGACCAAGCTTAAGGGACGCAAAAGAGGATTCTGTCTGGCACACTTAGCATCAAAAGACCTGCCCTGTCTGTGAGAGAAGCCGCTTTCTTGGAGCCTACTGCCCAGGGAAGACGAGTCCTCTTCCAATGGGCACTGCACACCATGTGGCTGTTCAGATACCTGGAGTCTGTGCTTTACAAAGAGGGTCCGTGCGGCTTGTGGACACGGAATCCTGTGGTTATTCCTACAGGAATGTGCCTTTCCTAAGAATGGGTAATGACCTCTGTCCTAGAATTATACCACTTAATTATCACGCAACTCAATTTAAAATGGGTTGAGCAAGGCAGAAATTAACTATTTGCCTTTGTACTTTAATTTAGACACTTTTGGTTAGTCACACTGATTTCAAGCAGTTAAGGAAGCCACACATTAAAGACCCATTTCAGGGAAGCTAGAAAACTGTCATGTTTCTTTACCCTTTTGATTTATAGTCTTCAAATTCAGCTGGATTATGAGTCACTAGGGCAGTGAACTACCGCACAATTGCACTCATCTCACATGCTAGTAAAGTAATGCTCAAAATTCTCCAAGCCAGGCTTCAGCAATACGTGAACCATGAACTTCCAGATGTTCAAGCTGGTTTTAGAAAAGGCAGAGGAACCAGAGATCAAATTGTCAACATCTGATGGATCATGGAAAAAGCAAGAGAGTTCCAGAAAAACATCTATTTCTGCTTTATTGACTATGCCAAAGCCTTTGACTGTGTAGATCACAATAAACTGTGGAAAACTCTGAAAGAGATGGGAATACCAGACCACCTGACCTGCCTCTTGAGAAACCTGTATGCAGGTCAGGAAGCAACAGTTAGAACTGGACATGGAACAACAGACTGGTTCCAAATAGGAAAAGGAGTACGTCAAGGCTGTATATTGTCACTCTGCTTATTTAACTTCTGTGCAGAGTACATCATGAGAAACGCTAGGCTGGAACAAGCACAAGCTGGAATCAAGATTGCCGGGAGAAATATCAATAACCTCAGATATGCAGATGACACCACCCTTATGGAACTAAAAAGCCTCTTGATGAAAGTGCAAGAGGAGAGTGAAACAGTTGGCTTAAAACTCAACATTCAGAAAACGAAGATCATGGCATCTGGTCCCATCACTTCATGGGAAATAGATAGGGAAACAGTGGAAACAGTGTCAGACTTTATTTTTGGGGGCTCCAAAATCACTGCAGATGGTGATTGCAGGCATAAAATTAAAAGACACTTACTCCTTGGAAGGAAAGTTATGACTGACCTAGATAGCATATTCAAAAGCAGAGACATTACTTTGCCAACAAAGGTCCATCTAGTCAAGGCTATGGTTTTTCCAGTAGTCATGTGGGATGTGAGAGTTGGACTGTGAAGAAAGTTGAGCGCCGAAGAATTGATGCTTTTGAACTGTGGTATTGGAGAGGACTCTTGAGAGTCCCTTGGACTGCAAGGAGATCCAACCAGTCCATTCTGAAGGAGATCAGTCCTGGGTGTTCTTTGGAAGGAATGATGCTAAAGCTGAAACTCCAGTATTTTGGCCACCTCATGGGAAGAGTTGACTCATTGGAAAAGACTCTGATGCTGGGAGGGATTGGGGGCAGGAGGAGAAGGGGACGACAGAGGATGAGATGGCTGGATGGCATCACTTACTCGATGGACGTGAGTCTGAGTGAACTCTGGGAGTTGGTGATGGACAGGGAGGCCTGGCGTGCTGCGATTCATGGGGTCGCAGATTCGGACATGACTGAGCGATTGAACTGAACTGAGGACAGTGATCTTAAGTCTTTTTGTTTCTCTGCAGGCCTGCCCCCCGCCTCCCCCTGCCCACACACTCTCTCTCTCTCTCTCTCTGCTGTATCCCTAGTAAGTTCTCAAGATTATTTGCTTATTTATTTTCATTATTTTTAGCTGTGCTGGGTCTTTGTTGCTGAGCGTGCACTTTCTATAGTTGGGGATTCAGGGGACTACTGTCTAGTTGTGGTGGCTTATTGTAGAGCATGGGGTTAAGGGTATGCAGGCTCCAGTAGTTGTGGTGCATGGGCTTAGCTGCCCAGGAGCATTTGGAATCTTCTTGAACCAGGGATTGAACCCATGTCCCCTGCATTGGCAGGTGGACTTAACCACCAGACCACCAGGGAAGTTCAAGATTAATTATTTAAATCTTCATAGAGAGGTCTGGCCATGTTAAACATTTATTCAACAATCCGCAGTGGCATCTCATGGTCTAAAGAACAAAGACCTGTCTCCTTAACACACCATCCTAACTCTCTGCTGTTACCTCAATCCAGTTTTTGTCACGTACTCTCTTCCTGTGTGAATGAGTCAAACCAAAGGATCGAAGTCCAAAGTCCCTGTAACACTTTCTCATGATCAGTTCAGTCAGTTGCTCAGTCGTTTCTGGCTCTTTGTGACCCCATGGACTGCAGGATGTCAGGCCTCCCTATCCATCACCAACTCCCGGAGCTTGCTCAAACTCTTGTCCAACAAGTTGGTGATGCCATCCAACCATCTCATTACATTTCCCTCTAAAGAGAATGTTCATTCATCTAGCAAAATCCTCACTTTTCAAGGCCCCTTCTGATTTCTGCCTTCTGCCTGAAGCCTTTCCATAACCCCCAAGCCAGAGTTCCTGTCCCCTTTACTTGTTTTCTGGAGGACTCTGTTTCACAATGGTTAACATGTATGCTTACACCAGGAAAGTAGTCCCTACTCAGTTTGCCTACTTTCTTTTCACAAATTTTTTCTTGATATTTTCAGAGCAGGTACTCTGAAGTGGTTCTCTGATACCTTTAGAACAGCTAAATCAGCAGTCTGATTTGTACTAGAGCACCCCACTCCAGTACTCTTGCCTGGAGAATCCCATGGACAGAGGAGCCTGTTAGGCTGCAGTCCATCGGGTTGCGAAGAGCCGGACACGACTGAGCGACTTCACTTTCACTTTTCACTTTCATGCATTGGAGAAGGCAATGGCAACCCACTCCAGTGTTCTTGCCTGGAGAATCCCAGAGACAGGGGAGCCTGGTGGGCTGCCATCTCTTGGGTCGCACAGAGTCAGACATGACTGAAGTGACTTAGCAGCAGCAGCAGAGAGAAGTAATCTGAGCCAGGATGGAAACACAGGTCTTATCTGAGGCAGAGAGGATTTCTTCTGGGCCATCTGTGTGAAGGGCTCCTGGAAGTTGCAGAGTACTCAAGGATATAGCAATAGAGTTTATTTTGCTTGTTTTTCAGTTTTTATGAAGTTTATTATGCAAAAGTATAAGTTATGAAACATAATCATCGAGTAGGCACTCATCAGTCTACTCCCCAACTTAAGGAATAGAGCATTGCAGAGTGAATTCAGACTCTCCAGTACTCCTCTCCAGTTCCATCTGCCCCCACAGCCTCCTCTCCCACCCTGTCCCACCCACGAGCGTAACCACTAGTAATCTAACATTTTCATCCTTCCACTGCTTTCATTATAATTTTGTCAAATATGGATGTGTTTCAATAGTATCTTTATTTCATTTTTCTTGTCTTATAAATGGTATCCTACTATTTGCATTCTTCTGTAACTTTTCACTCAATTATATTTCAAAGGTTCATCCAAGTTTATAGTGTAGTTTTTTCCCCCAAAGACTTCTTTCTTTTTTAAACATTTTATATTGGAGAATATTCAATTTATAATGTTGTGTTTCAGGTGTACAGCAAAGTGATTTGATTATACATTTACATATGCATACATATTTTCATATTATTTTCCCATATAGGTCATTAGAGTATTGAGTGGAGTTCCTCTGTTTATATAGTAGGTCCTTATTAGTTATCTGGGCTTCCTTGGTGGCTCAGAGGTTAAAGCATCTGCCTGGAATATGGGAGACCCCTGTTCGATCCCTGGGTCGGGAAGATAACCTGGAGAAGGAAATGGCAACCCACCCTGGTACTCTTGCCTGGAGAATCCCATGGAGGGAGGAGCCTGGTAGGCTACAGTCCATGGGGTCACAAAGAGTCGGACATGACTGAGCGACTTCACTTTCACGAAGGCAATGGCACCCCACTCCAGTATTCTTGCCTGGAAAATCCCATGGATGGAGGAGCCTGGTGGGGTACAGTCCATGGGGTCGCTAAGAGTCAGATACGACTGAGCGACTTCACTTTCACTTTTCACTTTCATGCACTGGAGAAGGAAATGGCAACCCACTCCAGTGTTTTTGCCTGGAGAATCCCAGGGACGGGGGAGCCTGGTGGGCTGCCGTCTATGGGGTGGTACAGAGTCGGACACGACTGAAGCGATTTAGCAGCAGAATGTATGTATCAGTCCCAGTATTCCAGTTTATCCCTCCTGCCCCTACCCTTTTGGTGACCATAAATTTGTTTTTGAAGTCTGTCTTTTTCTTTTAGGTGAATAAGTTCACTTGTAGACATTTTTTAAAAAAAGATTCCACATATAAGTGATATCCTATATTTGTCTGTGTCTGATTTCGTTTAGTGTGATAATCTCTAGATTCATCCATGTTGCTAGAAATGGGATTATTTCATTCACTCTTATGACAATAGCAATAAAAACTATCCAAACACTATTTCTAGCAATAGAAACTATCCAAAATGAAGAGGAGAAAAGAAGACAAAAAATAATGAAGCATCAGTGAGCTGTGGGACAGTGTCAAGTGGCCTAAATGCATGGAGTTCAAATACCAGAAAAGAGGAGAGAGAAAAGTATCTGAAGCCATGTCTGAGGTCTTTTTTCCAAAATTAACAAAGACTAGAAACAGACCAAATAAAGTCCAAGGAGGCCAAACAGAGAAAATATGAAGAGAACACCACAGCATATCACAATCAGATGTAAAAATGTCAAATATTAGTCATAATATCTTAAAAGCAACCAAGGTAAAAAGTGATTATACACAAATTAACAAATAAGAATAATGACAGCAGCAAGGAGAGCCATAACATGGTATTTTAAAATATTAAAAAAAAATACACAAAGAACTCTATAGCATTTCTTTTCAGATGTAAAAACAGAAAATATTCATTGTCAGTAGACCAGCACTCCAAAAATATTGAATAAAATTCTTTGGGCATAAGGAAAATGTTACCAGATGAATATTTGTGACTATATAAGTAAGTGCTGCTGCTGCTAAGCCACTTCAGTCATGTCTGACTCTGTGTAACCCCATAGAGGGCAGCCCACCAGGCTCCCCTGTCCCTGGGATTCTCCAGGCAAGAACACTGGAGTGGGTTGCCATTTCCTTCTCCAATACATGAAAGTGAAACATGAAAGTGAAACATGAAAGTGAAACATGAAAGTGAAATTGCTCAGTCGTGTCCGACTCATAACGACGCCATGGACTGCAGCCTACCAGGCTCCGCCCTCCATGGGATTTTCTAGGCAACAGTACTGAAGTGGGGTGCCATTGGCTTCTCCACAAGTAAGTGCAGAGGAGTGAAAATGGTAAATACACAGAAAAATGCAAAATACTTCCTAATATTAAAATTTCTAAAAATTATAATTGACTTTCTTAAAAAAAAATTGGGCTTTCCAAATGGTGCAGTGGTAAAGAATCTGCGTGCCAATGCGGGAGGCACGAGATATGTGTTCCATCCCTGAGTTGGGAAGATTCCCTTGGAGAAGGAAACAGCAACCCACTTCAGTATCCTTGCCTGGACAACCCCATGGACAGAGGAGCCTGGCAGGCTCTATAGTCCATGGGGTTGTAAAGAGTTGGGCATGACTGAGCATACACACATTGATCAGTATATGAAATTTAGAATATTTCAACATCGATGTATTCACGCCCAGCCGAGGTGGTGGTACTGTCCAGATATTCGGTTTCATCTTATTAGCATTTCAAACTCCATCAGTGTTTGCTTAGATATCCTGTTAACTATTTTCTTTCCATTTCCAACTTTTCATTATGAAAGTATTTAAAATGCACAGTGGTTGAAAGTACAGCCCAAAAAGTAGTATATATACACTTTGTAATAAATTTTATTTTTTTACTGAACCATTTGAAAGTAAGTCACATACATCATGACAGACTTTATTCTATATAACCACAGTATCATTAGTATACTTGAACAACAACAAAACAGTAACTATAATCTCATAATATCTAATATTTGGTACATATTCAAAATTCCTCAATTGTTCCCCAAATGTCTTAATGGCGTATATTTCCCCCGACTTTGTTGTTGTTTGGTCACTTAGTCACATCTGATTCTTTGTGACCCCATGGACTGCAACATGCCAGTCTTCCCTGTCCTTCATTATCTCCTGGAGTTTGCTCAAACTCACCCCTGAGTTTAATATCTTATTAATATAATCAGGTTCACATTATACTTGGTTGTTAAATCTCGTTAGCTTCTCTTAACTTAAAGCTGTCCTTTTTCTTTTATGAATTGACTTTTTAAAATCTACTTATTAATTTTCTGGATTTGTCCGGTGTCTTTTTCTTGGTGTCAGAGATGCTAAATGTAACTATATGATTAAGGTTCAGCCTCGTTCTTGAAAGATTTTCTTTTCTTTAGCAGTTACACAATGGAAGATAAAATGCCCCTCGCCTGCCTCCACACTTTGAAAACTATTCGAATGCTTGCTTGCTCCTTTTGTAGCTGTTGAGGTCTGGCATGTCTCTCTCTCTCTTTTTCTTTCCCCCTTTTAAAGATTCTGCTTTTCAGAACCTCCAGCTGATTTTAAGATCTTCTCCTTTTCTTTAGTGTTCTGCAGGAGTAGGCAATGGCACCCAACTCCAGTACTCGCCTGGAAAATCCCATGGAGGGAGGAGCCTGGGTAGGCTGCAGTCCATGGGGCCGCTAAGAGTCAGACATGACTGAGTGACTTCACTTTCACTTTTCACTTTCATGCATTGGAGAAGGAAATGGCAACCCACTCCAATGTTCTTGCCTGGAGAATCCCAGGGATGGAGGAGCCTGGTGGGCTGCCGTTTATGGGGTCGCACAGAATTAGACACGACTGAAGCAACTTACGGGGAAGGCAATGGCACCCCACCCCAGTACTTCTGCCTGGAAAATCCCATGGACGGAGGATCCTGGTAGGCTCCAGTCCATGGGGTCGCTAAGAGTCGGACACGACTGAGCAACTTCCCTTTCACTTTTCGCTTTCATGCATTGGAGAAGGAAATGGCAACCCACTCCAGTGTTCTTGCCTGGAGAATCCCAGGGACGGGGAGCCTGGTGAGCTTCCGTCTGTGGGGTCGCACAGAGTCGGACACGACTGAAGCGACTTAGCAGCAGCAGCAGCAGAAGCAACTTAACAGCAGCAGCTGCTGCTATATTGTATCTAGGTGTGGAGTTCTGTTTGTTTATCCTACATTTGGTTTCCTGAGTCTTATACTTTTTTTCTCTTTTAGGAAATTTAAACTGTTATCCCTTCAAATATTGCCTGTCCATTCTTTGTCTTAGCTTCCTTTGAATTCTCGTTCATTGTTCGCTGGGCCTTTTAACTGAGTCTTTCATGCCTTATAATCTCATATTTCCCCACCCTTAATTAGATGCTTCCTGAAACATTTAAGGGTGAAACCATTGCAGTTTACCTTTAGATGCTTCAGCAAAAATAGAGGCATATAAACTTACATATGCACATGCTAGATTTTGGTTTTGTGCTGGTTCCAGCTATTCTATACTTAAAAGTTTTCATGATAAAAAGTTGAAAATATAAAGAATGAGGATGAAATAGGATGCTTTTAAATTTTAAGAAGCAATTTTGAAATAGAATTCTTCATTAAAGAAATATCCAAAAATATTATGCCTGATGTCTAAAAAGCGGTCCCCAAATGTACAGATCAACCTATCAGTTCACAAATAATTTCTTCATCTTACTTTTTTATGCTCTTAAACTTTCCTACAGCATTTTAAAACCTAAATTAAAGTGGAAGTCACTCAGTCGTGTCTGACTCTTTGCGACCTCACGGACTGTAGCCCGCCGAGCTCCTCTGTCCATGGAATTCTCCAGGCATTGGAGTGGGTTGCCACTCCCTTCTCCAGAGGATCTTCCTGATCCAGGGCGCGAACCCAATTTTCCTGAATTGCAGGTGAATTCTTTACTGTCTGAGCCACCACACTTTATTCTGAGAAATTCCACTTTTTTCAAAACTGTTTATCAATTTTAATAGGCTTTTACTTATTTCTTAATTCTCTTTTACTTCTTCAAATACATCTGACATATTTAGTTAGACCACATCTGCTAAGTATATAGTTAAATGATAATTCTTTTCCAAAAAGAATCATCAGACATAAGGGGGCAACAGAGGATGAGATGGTTAGATGACATCACTTTTGAGCAACTCTGGGAGGTAGTGAAGAACAGGGAACCCTGGTGTATTGCTGTCCAAGGGGTTACAAAAAGTCAGACATGACCGAACAATCAAACAACAACTGATAATTCTAGTATCTGAAGCTTTTATAAACATGGCTTGTCATTGTAGTTTTTCCTTTCTGCTTTCTCTAATCAGGATAATTTTTCATGTGTTTGGTATGTTTTTGTTTGCTTGTTTGGGAACTTATACTTTGGGAGGATACTTTCTGCAGTCTCTCTGAAACTTAGGTTGGGTTTCTCCAAGGAGGATTTGTTTGTTCTCCCAGGGACCTGGATTCACTCAGATGCAGGTCAAACAAATGTTAAATAAAACTTTCTTGAGAGGTCTTAAGCCCCAGATGAGTTGTGTGACTTCTGTCTAGGATAGTTTATGATTATAGACATTTTAGAAAGGCTGTTTTCAAATTTATATTTTATTTTTTACTTTGTGACTAGAACCTGGATTTATCAAGGTAAGGATCCACAGACCCTTTGATAACGATGACTATGCTCACTTCAGATGCCCAGGTGGTGCCAGTGGTAAAGATTACATTTCCTTCCAATGCAGGAAATGTAAGAGATATGGGTTCAATCCCTGGGTTGGGAAGATCCCTAGGAGAAGGGATCTCCTCACCCCATCTTCTCACCCCAGTGGGGAAGCTACTCACCCCATTATTCTTGCCTGAAGAATTCCAAGGAGAGAGGAACCTGGTGGGCTTGCAAAGAGTTGGAAATGACTGAGTGACTATCACTTTCATTTTTTATGCTCACTTCTCTCCTTAGTCTCTGCTTTCTTTTCAACTCCTTTTTCAATCATTACCTCAAGAGATTTCTCTTTATTTTAAAATAATTGTCCATTCATTTAAAAGTGTGTATGTGCATGCACGTGTTGTGATCAGAGAATTTCAGAATCGCTGTCATATCATCAGGGATAGTAGTGTTCTGCTAAGACTTGTGTTATGCTTTGTCCTTGGACCCATAGTGTGTACTTATGTTGTTGTTCAGTCACTAAATCATGTCTTAGTCTTTGCAGCTCCATGAACTGCATCACACTAGGCTTCCCTGTCCTTCGCTATTTCCTGGAGTTTGCTCAAACTCACGTCCATTGGGTCCAGTGATGCTGTCTAGCCATCTCATCCTTTGTTGTCCCCTTCTCCTTTTGCCTTTAATCTTTCCCAGTTTCAGCATCAGTCTTTCTAATGAATATTCATGGTTGATTTCCTTTAGGATTGACTGCTTTGATCTTCTTGCCAGTCCAAGAGACTCTCAAGAACCTTCTCTAATATCACAGTTTGAAAGCATCAACTCTTCAGTGCTCAGCCTTCTTTATGGTCCAAGTCTCATATCCATACATGACTTCTGGAAAAACCATACTTTTGACTACATGGCAAAGTAAGCATACTTTGTCAGTAAAGTGATGTCTCTGCTTTTGAATACACTGTCTAGCTTTGTCATAGCTTTCTTCCAAAGAACTATTGTCTTTTAATTCATGGCTGCAGTCACCATCCCCAGTGATTTTGGAGCCCCCCAAAATAAAGACTCACTGTTTCCATGTTTTCTCCTTCCATTTGCCATGAAGTGATAGGACTGGATGCTCTGATCTTAGTTTATTGAATGTTGAGCTTTAAGCCAGCTTTTTCACTCCCCTCTTTTACCCTCATCAAGAGGCTCTTTAGTTTCTCTTTATTTTCTGCCATTAGAGTGGTATCATCTGCATAAATGAGGTTGTTGATATTTCTCCTGGCAATCTTGATTCCATCTTGAGAGTGTGTTAGCCTGGCATTTCACATGATGCACTCTGTATATAAGGTAACTAAGCAGGGTGACAGTGTACAGCCTTGTACTCTTTTCTCAATTTTGAACCAGCCCATTGTCCCATGTCCACCTTTAACTGTTGCTCCTTGACCTACATGCAGGTTTCTCAGGAGGCAGGTAAGGTGGTCTAGTATTTCCACCTCTAATAATTTTCCAGTTTGTTGTGATCCCCACAGTCAAAAGCTTTCATGTATTAAAGAAGCAAAAGTAGATGTTTTTCTGGAATTCTCTTGCTTTCTCTATGATCCAATAAATGTTCCTAATTTGATCGCTGGTTCCTCTGCCTTTTCTGAACTCAGCTTGTACCTCTGAAAGTTCTCAGTTCACAAACTGCTAAAGCCTAACTCGAAGGATTTTGAACATAACCTTACTAGTGTGTGAAATGAATGCAATTGTATAGCAGTTTGAACATTCTTTGGCATTGCCTTTCTTTGGGATTGGAATGAATATTGTCCTTTGTCAGTCCTGTGGCCACTGCTGAGTTTTTCAAGTCTGCTGACATATTGAGTGCAGCACTTTGATAGCACCATCTTATAGGATTTGAAATAGCTCAGCTGGAATTACATCACCTCCACTAGCTTAGTTTGTTGTGATATTTCCTAAGGCCCACTTGACTTCACACTCCAGGATGTATGGCTCTAGGTGAGTGATCACATCATTGTGGTTATCTGGGTCATTAAGATCTTTTTTGTATAGTTCTTCTGTGTCTTCTTGTCACCTCTTCTTAATATCTTCTGCTTCTGTTAGGTCCATACCATTTCTGTCCTTTATTGTGCCCGTCTTTGCATGAAATGTTCCCTGGCTATCTCTAATTTTCTTGAAGTGATCTCCAGTCTTTCCCATTCTATTGTTTTCCCTTACTTCTTTGCACTTAAGAAGGCCTTCATGTCTCTTCTATTTGTAAAGCCTCCTTGACAACAACTTTGCCTTCTTGCATTTCTTTTTCAGTGGGATGATTTTGGTCACGTCCTTCTTCAGGCACTCTGTCTACCATATCTAACTTCTTGAGTCTATTTGTCACTTCCCCTGTATGATCATAAGGGATTTGATTTAGGTGATAGCTGAATGGCCTAGTGGTTTTCCCTACTTTCTTCAGTTTAAGCCTGAATTTTGCATTAAGGAGCTCATGATCTGAGCCAGTCAGCTACTGGTCTTGTTTTTTCTAACTGTATAGAGCTTCTTCACCTTTGGATGCAAAGAATATAATCAATCTGATTTTGGTATTGACCATTTAGTGATGTTCATGTGTAGAGTTGGCTCTTGTGTTGTTGCCAAAGGGTCTTTGATATGATGAGTGAATTCTCTTGACAAAACTGTATTAGCCTTTGCCCTGCTTCATTTTGCTCTCCAAGGCCAAACTTGCCTGTTACTCCAGGTACCTCTTGACTACCTACTTTTGCCTTCCAATCCCTTATGATGAAAAGGACATCTTATTCTGGTGTTAGTTCTAGATAGCCTTGTTGTGAGGTGGCCTGCATAACTCAATGAAGGTATGAGCCATGCTGTGCAAGGCCACTCAAGGTGGAAGAGTCATTGTGAGTTCTGACAAAATGTAGTCCATGGGAGGAGGGAATGGCAAACCACTCCAGTATTCTAGCCGAGAGAACCCTATAAGCATTATGTAAAGGCAAAAAGATACTTCACTGGAAGATGAGCCCTCCCATGTCAGTAGGTGTCCAATATACTACTGGAGAAGAGTGGAGGCAATTACTAATAGCTCCAGAAAGAATGAAATGGGCCAAAGCAGAAATGAGGCTGTTGTGGATATGTCTGGTGGCAAAAGTAAGATCTGATGCTATCAAGAACAATATTGCATAGGAACCTGGAACGTTAGGTCCATGAATCAAGGTAAATTGCATATGGTCAAGCAGAAGATGGCAAGAGTGAACATCAACATCTTAGGAATCAATGAATTAAAATGGATGGGAAAAGGCAAATTTAATTCATATGACCATTATATCTACTACTGTGGGTAAGAACCCTTTAGAAGAAATAGAGTAGCCCTCATAGTCACCAAAAGAGTTCAGAATGCACTACTTGGGTACAGTCTCAAAAATGACAGAATGATTTCAGTTCATTTCCAAGGCAAACCATTCAACATCAACCAAGTCTATGCCCCAACCACTGAAGTCAAAGAAACTGAATTTGACTGGTTCTATGAAGGCCTACAATACTTTCTAGAACTAACACCAAAAAAGATGTCCTTTCATCACAAAGGATTGTGTTCTTATAGACACACAATTAGAAGTTTTTTTGTGACTATCTCTTTTAATGCAGTGCTGCTGTGCACTAAGATTTTTGCATTGTAATTTAACATATGGATATTAGCCCAGATAATAGTGACTTGTGTTTTCAGCCTGCTGTACTTGTCTAATCCCCCAAGAAGGAATCAAGTTCCTGGGGACTTGGAATGCATTTCACTCATGACTGTGTTTCCAGTGATGCGCTGTTAAACAGGCTCCCTGAATGTAAAATGCCCTGATTTGTAGGTTGCAGGGTAAATACTCTGACCACGGCCAGTTTCAAACTACCAGTGATTTAACAACTTGATCAAAAAATTCCAGAAATTTTAAGTATCAGCTCTTGCCAGTTGACAGGGCTGGTTCCAGCATACTACTGCCATGACTCTGCACACACATGTAACATACAGGATGTTCAACAGATACTTGTTAAAGTGCAAAATGACTTTTTAGTGACTTGTGCAGTGCTAACAATAGTAATTCCTCTCATTTTTCAGATTTTCAAAGTGGCTCCTCAAGTAAAATTGTCTCTCTAAACCTCCTGTCATTCTATTTTTCAAGTTCAGGCAATGCAATGACTAAATGCCTTTGTTCTTTAATGTTGCCTGTTAATTTCCTATAAATCTGTAAGACAAAATGACTAGAACAGGAATGATAGCTCCAGCATGAGGTGGAAAACAAAGTTTGTCACAAGTAAGTTTCAATGTATTTAGTGCCTCTATAGGTAATAATTGGAGAAGAATAATTACCTCTATAGGTAATCATTGGAGAAGACTCTGACGCTGGGAGGGATTGAGGGCAGGAGGAGAAGGGGACGACGGAGGATGAGATGGCTGGATGGCATCACTGACTCGATGAATGTGAGTCTGAGTGACCTCCGAGAGCTGGTGATGGATAGGGAGGCCTGGCGTGCTGCGGTTCATGGGGTCGCAAAGAGTCGGACATGACTGAGCGACTGATCTGATCTGATAGGTAATAAAAAATGAAGAGTTGGCTGCAATACCAAAAGCAAATTTTCTGTGTTGCAAAAATGGAAGAAAAGAAAAACTCCAGGTCAGAGTGAATTCTTCATAAGTGAGATAATTGGTTTTATGGCTATAATGTGCATAGCATTCCTAACTGATTTAATTGGCCCAGTTAAATTGACTATTGAGTAAAGGTATCCAGCAAATCCCTAAAAGCATGTAAGCTTAGAGAAGGCAGAGCTGCTTCCAGCTTTAGTGATAAAAACAGGCTTCATGAAAGAAATAACATTTGAGTTGAGCCTCAAAAGATGTGCAAAATTTATCCATGCCAAGTTGGGAACAGTTCCAGAAATAGAGGCAACATATAAAAACCATGGCAACGGTCTGCCTTTCTCCAAATTTACATGCATACCTGAGGACTGTAAATGCGATAACAATTTATACATTCATGTGCATGAAGGTGTCTTAAGGATAGATAACTTCCTCTTAAAAAAGGTGGGAAGAATTAAACTATGAAAGTCTCTATTTCTCTTTTTAATTTAGGTTTTACTTTCAAAGGGACCAAGAGTTAACTGAATTGGGCCCCTCCACTAGCTGCCCTACCCACAAGTGGACCAATAATAGTCCCAGGCCATGCCCACCAGCAGGCAACACCAATTCCAGACTGCCATAGCCCTGCTCAGCAGCAGGCGGGCACCAGGACCAGAATCCTGCAGCCCGCGACCAGTGACCCTGTGACCTGGCCCCTCCCACCAGCAGGCAGGCACTGGGACTGAGGCATCCTGAGTTGTGCATCCAGCCACACTGGGATCTGACCCAGCCCACCAGTGACTGGCAGCCTCCTTGCTAGTCAGGGTCTGGCAACTAAATGCACAAGGGGCCAGCCATGCCTGTCAGCATCCCTAAGATACTTGGCCCCATCACAACAGTAGCCACATGGCCCCCATAAAGGGCACCCCTAAAGAATATAGCTCTGGTGACCAGAGGAGAGACTGCCACTGTGCCTTATAGGATATGTCGTATATAAGGTCGCTTCTCCAGGATTGGGAAACAAACCCGACCTACCTAGTAAATAGGAAAAAAAATAGAGAATTAGGCCAAATGAGGCAACAGAAGAACCCCAGAACAACAACTAAGTGAGATGGAGATAGGCCATCTACCTGATGAAGAGTTTAGAGCCATGATCATAGAGATGCTTAAAGAACTTGGGCTCAGAATGAATGAACACAGTGACGAGTTTAGCAAAGAGATAGAATACATAAAGAAAAAAGAAACAGAACTGAAGAATATAATAACTGCAATGAAAACGCACTGGGAGGAATCAACAATGAATTAGGTAACAGAGGAATGAAAAGATGTGATACGTATACATATTAGGAGAAGGCAATGGCACCCCACTCTAGTACTCTTGCCTGGAATATCCCATGGACAGGGGAGCCTGGTAGGCTGCAGTCCATGGAGTCGCTAAGAGTCGGACACGACGGAGCGACTTCACTTTCACTTTTCATTTTCATGCATTGGAGAAGGAAATGGCAACCCACTTCAGTATTCTTGCCTGGAGAATCCCAGGGACGGGGGAGCCTGGTGGGCTGCCGTCTATGTGGTCACACAGAGTCGGACACAACTGAAGTGACTTAGCAAGCATGCGTGGATACATTACTGTAGAAACAAATAAGACCTTGCCATTTGTAGAACATGGATGGACCTAGAGTATGTAATTGGAGAAGAAAATGGTAACCCACTCCAGGGTTCTTGCCTGGAGAATCCCAGGGACGGAGGAGCCTGGTGGGCTGCCATCTGTGGGGTTGCATAGAGTTGGACATGACTGAAGTGACACAGCAGCAGAGTATGTAATGCTAAGTGAAATAAGTCAGACAAAGACAAACAACTGTATGATTTCATTTATGTGTAGAATCTTTAAAAAATGAACAAACACAACAAAACAAAAACAGAACAAAAAGGTGGTTGCCAGAGGGGAGGAAGGTTGAGAAAAATTGGTAAAGGAGATTCGCAAGTACAAATTTCCAGTTACAAAATAAGTAATGGGTGTGAAACATACAGTGAAGGGAATATATTAAATGATTTTGTAATATCTTTGTGATGGATGAAAACTAGACTTATTGTGATCATTTTGGAATGTGTAGAAACATTGAATCACTATATTATTATGCACCAGGAACTAAACAGTATTGTAGGTCAGTTATACTTCAGTGATGAACAAACAAATTTATAGAAAAAGGTAACATTTGTGGTTATTAAAGGTGGGAAGTGGCAGAGGAGAAACTGGATGAAGGAAGTCAGAAGTTATAAACTTTTTGTTATAAGATAAATTAGTACTAGGGATATAATGCACAATATTAATTAGCACCGGTGTATGTTACATAAAGAGTGAATCCTTAGAGTTCTTTCACAAGGAAACAGTTCTATTTTATTTTGTATCTATATGAAATGTTCACTAAGTGTATTGTGGTAATCATTTATGATGTAAATCAAATCATTCTATATAACTTAAATTTATATAGTGCTTTATGTCAATTATACCTCAATTAAAACTGGAAGAAAATACATCCAAAGGTTTTAAGGATGAGGTTTGATAAGACTGATCCCAAAGTTTGCTTAAAACCTTATGGAATTTATTATATGTTTTGTTAGAGGAGGGCCTTGTTGAAAGTTCAGCAAAGATCTTACAGATTCTGAGTTTTTTGAATGTCTACGTTTCAGTGTCAAACATTTTGAAAGTCTGTGGTAAAACGATAATAATCTGTCATCCCCGTTGTCTAAAGTCAGAAAATTGGAACTTAAATTCCTTTTTCTCACCTGTCTCCAATCAATCACCAATCTTATTCATCATACCTCATTAATATTTCCCAAATCCATCCACTGGCCTCCATTCCTCTTTTTTTTACTGAGTGTAATCTACCAGCTCTCTTTATGCAGAAACCCGTTGTCAGTTCGTCTTTTTACTTCTAGCTTTGTTTTTTCTCCTCACCAGTTGTGATTAGTTTCTGCTGCCTGTAACATAAGACGCAAATCACAGCAGCTGAAACAAAATAACTGTGTGTTTTTCTCTCAAACAAAGAGTTCTGCAGTTAAGCCAACTTCTAGGACTGGTATTTGAAAAGACCCTAATGCTGGGAAAGATTGAAGGCAGGAGGAGAAGGGGATGACAGAGGATGAGATGGTTGGATGGCATCACTGACTCAATGGACATGAGTTTGAGCAAGCTCTAGGAGCTGGTGATGGACAGGGAAGCCTGGCATGCTGTAGTCCATGGAGCTGCAAAGAGCTGGACACGACTGAGCGCCTGAACTGAGGGCTAGGATGGGAGAGAACTGACTCTGTTTCTGCTTCACCATTTCCAGCATATGGTTTCCAACCTCAAAGCTATCTTGTGATGGATGGACATTATCACTTCTGCTATTATACCTACATTCTAGATAGCAGCAAGGAGGAAGATAGCAAGGGAAAAAGAATTTGCCTTCTAGTCAATCTCTTTTAAAAAGAACAGTTGGGGACCTAGGCAGAAGAATAAGAATAATCAACGGGACAGTGAAATGACTCATCAGAATTGACTATTTTATGCTCCAGATTCCATTGTTTAAAAATACATTGATGGAAAACTACAAAGTAAAGATGTAAAACATGTTTTGCATGGCCACTAGAAAATAAATGCATATCATCGATTATCCAAGTAGAATTCAAGTTTAATGATGAGTTATGAGGGCTGCCTGGCAGTCTTTGACCTGAATAAGACCTGTGGGCTGATCTCTTTACCTGAACATACTTGTCACACATAAATGATAATTTTGCTAATAATGTTAAATAAACCATTGAGATTTCTTATGGAGCATATCGTAGAGGAAATATCATTTTCCCTATTAATTTTGATAAATTAGGCTATCAGAGTCCAGTCTTTGTCCAAGACTAAGGAGTGTGTGGAAGGAAGGTTACTGCCACGCTCTGAAATCATGGACCTGTGTCAGGACAAAGATGTGAAAGTGGAAGCGTTAGTTGCTCAGTCCTGTCCTACTCTTTGCAGCCCCATGGACTGTAGCCTGCTAGGCTTCTGTGTCCATGGAATTCTCCAGGCAAGAATTCTGGAGTGGGGAGCCATTTCCTTCTCCGGGCATCTTCCCAATCCAAGGTTTGAAACTGCGTCTACTGCACTGCAGGCAGATTCTTTACAGTCTGAGCCAAGACTCTACACTTTCAAAGCAGAGCGTGTGGGTTAGGGCCCTGGTCGGGGAACTGAGATGCTGCATAGCGTGATAAAAAAGAAAAAAAAAAAAAATCTCATTGGTACTACAAAACTATTCATTTCTCCAGTCAATGAGTATGTTTTTAATGTTTGCTTTATGCCAGACACAGGGTGTGGCTCTGAAACAAGGAGCGCCCAGCTCCATTGTCTTTCTGCAGTATTCAGTTCAGTCCAGTTCAGTCGCTCAGTCATGTCTGACTCTTTGTGACCCCATGAATTGCAGCACGCCAGGCCTCCCTGTCCATCATCAACTCCTGGAGTTTACCCAAACTCATGTCCATCTAGTCAGTGATGCCATCCAGCCATGTCATCCTCTGTCGTCCCCTTCTCCTCTTGCCCTCAATCCCTCCCAGCATCAGGGTCTTTTCCAGTGAGTCAACTCTTCGCATGAGGTGGCCAAAGTATTGGAGTTTCACCTTCAGCATCAGTCCTTCCAAAGAGCACCCAGGACTGATTTCCTTTAGGATGGACTGGTTGGATCTCCTTGCAGTCCAAGGGACTCTCAAGAGTCCTCTCCAACACCACAGTTTAAAAGCATCAATTCTTCAATGCTCAGCTTTCTTCACAGTCCAACTTTCATATCCATACATGACCACTGGAAAGACCATAGCCTTGACTAGATGGACCTTTATTGGCAAAGTAATATCTCTGCTTTTTAATGTGCTATCTAGGTTGGTCATAACTTTCCTTCTAAGGAGTAAGCATCTTTTAATTTTATGACTGTAATCACCATCTGCAGTGATTTTGGAGCCCCCCCCAAATAAAGTCTGACACGTTTCCATTGTTTCCCCATCATTTCGCATGAAGTTATGGGACCAGATGCCATGATCTTCGTTTTCTGAATGTTGAGCTTTAAGCCAACTTTTTCACTCTCCACTTTCACTTTCATCAAGAGGCTTTTTAATTCCTCTTCACTTTCTGCCATATGGGTGGTATTGTCTGCATATCTGAGGTTATTGATATTTCTCCCAGCAATCTTGATTCCAGCTTGTGTTTCTTCCAGTCCAGCGTTTCTCATGAGGTACTCTGCATATAAGTTAAATAAGCAGAGTGACAATATACAGCCTTGACGAACTCTTTTTCCTATTTGGAACCAGTCTGTTGTTCTATGTCCAGTTCTAACTGTTGCTTACTGACCTGCATACAAATTTCTCAGGAGGCAGGGCAGGTGGTCTGGTATTCCCATCTCTTTCAGAATTTTCCACAGTTGATTGTGATCCACACAGTCAAAGGCTTTGGCATAGGCAATAAGGCAGAAATAGATATTTTTCTGGAACTTTCTTGCTTTTTCAATGATCCAGCGGATGTTGGCAATTTGATCTCTGGTTCCTCTGCCTTTTCTAAAACCAGCTTGAACATCTGGAAGTTCATGGTTCACCTGTTGCTGAAGCCTGGCTTGGAGAATTTTGAGCATTACTTTACTACTGTGTGAGATGGGTGCAATTGTGCAGTAGTTTGAGCATTCTTTGGCATTGGCTTTCTTTGGGATTAGAATGAAAACTGACCTTTTCCAGTCCTGTGACCACTGCTGAGTTTTCCAAATTTGCTGGCATATTGAGCGCAGCACTTTCACAGCATCATCTTTCAGGATTTGAAATAGCTCAACTGGGATTCCATCACCTCCACTAGCTTCGTTTGTAGTGATGCTTTCTAAGGCCTGCTTGACTTCACATTCCAGGATGTCTGGCTCTAGGTGAGTGATCACACCATCGTGATTACCTGGGTCATTAAGATGTTTTCTGTACAGTTCTTCTGTGTATTCCTGCCACTTTTCTTAGTATCTTCTGCTTCTGTTAGGTCCATACCATTTTTGTCCTTTATTGTGCCCATCTTTGCATGAAATGTTCCCATGGTATCTCATTTTCTTGAAGAGATCTTTAGTCTTTCCCATTCTATTGTTTTCCTCTATTTCTTTGTATTGATTGCTGAGGAAGGCTTTCTTATCTCTCCTTGCTATTCTTTGGCACTCTGCATTCAGATGCTTATATCTTTCCTTTTCTCCTTTGCTTTTTGCTTCTCTTCTTTCCACAGCTATTTGTAAGGTCTCCCCAAACAGCTATTTTGCTTTTTTGCATTTCTTTTCCATGGGGATGGTCTTGGTCCCTGTCTCCTGTACAATGTCATGAACCTCCGTCCATAGTTCATCAGGCAGTCTATCAGATCTAGCCCCTTAAATCTATTTCTCATTTCCACTGTGTAGTCATAAGGGATTTGATTTAGGTCATACCTGAATGGTCTAGTGGTTTTCCCTACTTTCTTCAATTTAAGTCTGAATTTGGCAATAAGGATTTCATGATCTGAGCCACAGTCAGCTCCTAGTCTTGTTTTTGCTGACTGTATAGAGCTTCTCCATCTTTGGCTGTAAAGAATATAATCAATCTGATTTCAGTGTTGACCATCGGGTGATGTCCATGTGTACAGTCTTCTCTTGTGTTGTTGGAAGAGGGTGTTTGCTATGATCAGTACATTCTCTTAGCAAAATTCTATTATCCTTTTCCCTGCTTCATTCCATACTCCAAGACCAAATTTGCCTGTTACCCCAGGTGTTTCTTGTCTTCCTACTTTTGCATTCCAGTCCCCTATAATGAAAAGGACATCTTTTGGGGATGTTAATTCTAAAAGGTCTTGTAGGTCTTCATAGAACCATTCAAGTTCAGCTTCTTGAGCATTACTGGTTGGGACACAGGCTTGGATTACCATGATATTGAATGGTTTGCCTTGGAAACAAATAGAGATCATTCTGTCATTTTTGAGATTGCATCCAAGTACTGCGTTTTGGACTCTTTTGTTGACCATGATGGCTACTCCATTTCTTCTAAAGGACTTCTGCCTGCAGTAGTAGATATAATGGTCATCTGAGTTAAATTCACCCATTCCAGTCCATTTTAGTTTGCTGATTCCTAGAATGTTGACATTAACTCTTGCCATCTCCTGTTTGACCACTTCCAATTTGCCCTGATTCATGGACCTGACATTCCAGGTTCCTATGCAATATTGCTCTTTACAGCATTGGACCTTGCTTCTATCACCAGTCACACCCACAAGTGGGTATTTTTTTTTTTTGCTTTGGCTCCATCCATTCATTCTTTCTGGAGTTATTTCTCCACTGATCTCCAGTGGCATACTGGGTACCTGCCAACCTGGGAAGTTCCTCTTTCAGTGTCCTATCATTTTGCCTTTTCATACTGTGCATGAGGTTCTCAAGGCAAGAATACTGAAGTGGTTTGCCATTCCCTTCTCCAGTGGACCACATTCTGTCTGACCTCTCCACCATGACCCGCCCATCTTGGGTGACCCTACATGGCATGGGTTAGTTTCATTGAGTTAAACAAGACTGTGGTCTGTGTGATCAGATTGGCTAGTTTTCTGTGATTATGGTTTGAGTGTGTCTGCCCTCTGATGCCCTCTTGCAACACCTACCATCTTACTTGGGTTTCTCTTACCTTGGACATGGGGTATTTCTTACGGCTGCTCCAGCAAAGCACAGCCGCTGCTCTTTACCTTGAACAAGGTCGCCCCTCTTGCAATATTCATTTCAGTTCAGTCGCTCAGTTGTGTCTGACTCTTTGCAACCCCATGAATCGCAGCACGCCTTGCAATATTAGTGGTTTTTTAAATCCCATGTCATTCAGTGGTTTTAGCTGTTTCTTTTCCTTTTATTTTCTTCAGTAGAAATAACTAAAACTCAAATATTAAATGATTCCAGGGAAGGAACTCATAATGCTTCTCCTATTATTAACAATAATTTATAATTGTTATTATTAATAATCTTGTTATAGATAAGTCTAGTTAATATCAATCACCATATACAGTTACAAATTATTTTTCTAGTTATGCGGGCTTTCAAGATCTACAGTCTCAGCAACTTTCAAACATGCAGTATAGTATTAGTAACTATAGTTACCATGCATTATATCCCCATGACATATTTATTTTATAAGTAGAAATTTGTACTTTACATTCAACATACAAGTGAGATCATATAGTATTTGTCTGTGTCTGACTACCTTCAATTAACAAAATACCCTTGAGGTCCATCCATTTGGTCACAAATATCAGGATTTCCTTTTTTTATGGCTAGAAATAGTCTAGTATAGATACACCACAGCTTCCTTGTTTTTTGTCTGTGCATATTTTTTACTATGTAAGTTTCAGCTGTATAGCACTATCATTCAACATCTATATAAACTACAAAATGATCACCACCGTAAGTCTAGTTATCATCCATCACTATACAGTTGATTCTAGTCATTCATTTTGCCCACCTCCCCTCTGGTAACAATTACTAATCTCATCTTTGTATCTATGACTTTGTTTTTTTCTTTTTTTAAGCTTTCACATATGAGTGAAATTGTGTGGTATTTCTCTTTCTCCATCTGACTTATTTCACTGATCATAATACCTCCAAAGTCCATCCGTGTTGTTGCAAATGGCAGAATTTCTCTCTCTTTTATTGGCTGACTAGTATTTATATATATCTATTACATCTTCTTTATCCACTTAGGTTGTTTCTATATCTTGGCTATTTTAAATAACACTACAATAAACATAGAGGTTCATATATCTTTTCAAATTAGTATTTTAGTGGTTTTGGATAAACACCCAGAAGTAGAACAACTGAGTCATATGGTCCTGTTAATTTTTTTAGAAATCTCCGTACTACTTTTCAATGGTTACACCAATTTACATTCCCATAACAGTGTACAAGGGTTCCACTTTCTCCACACCCTCTCCAACATTTGTTATATCTTATCTTTTCAGTAATAGCCACTCCAACAAGTGTGTCCTAATAGCCTTATGGGGTTCTCTTATAAGTATCAAGTTGTTTTCCTCTTGCTGCCTTTAAAATTCTCTGTTTATCCTTAGCTTTTACCATTTTAATTGTAATGTGTCTTAGTGTTTTTCACTTTGGGAGTGTAAAACAACTGTGTATTACTGTGTTATACAGTAAATCTTTGTTGCTTAAATATTTTATATATAATAGTTTGTATCTGTTAATGACATACTCTTATTTTATCCCTCACCTGCTCCCATTTCCCCTTTGGTAACTGGAAATTTTTTTCCTATATCTGTGGATCTGTTTCTGTTTTGTATATATATTCACGTATTATTTTCTAGATTCTATATATAAATGATAGCATACAATATTTGTCTTTCTCTGCCTGACTTCACTTAGTATGATATTCTCTAGGTCTATCCACATTGCTTCAAATGGCAATATTCCATTATTTTTTATGGTTGAATAATATTCCATAAATATATATACATATGTGTGTATGTGTATATATACCAATACATACACACCACATTTTAAACCAGTCATATGTTGATGGGCACTTGGATTATTTTAAAATATTGGCTAATGTAAATAGTCCTGCAGTAGAATTTGGGGTGCATGTATCTTTTTGAAGGAATTGGATCACATGGTAGCTATACTTTTAGTTGTATTTTATTAGAGGAAACTCCATACTGTTTTCCACAGTGGTTGCACCAATTTACACTTCTAACAAAATTTGTAGGAAGATAACCATTTCTTCTTTATTTTTGGTAGACATTTTGATGATAGCCGTTCTAACCAGTGCAAGGTAATCCTCATTGTGGTTTTGATTTGAATTCCTCTAATAATTAGTGAAGGATGTTGAGCATCTTTTCTTGTGCCTCTTGGCCATCTGTATGTCTTTTTTGGGGAAGAAATGTCTATTTAAGTCTTCTTCCTAGTTTTTATTGGAAAAGTTTTGTTGATTTGTGTGAGCTTTCATATGTTTTGGATATTAAAACCTTCTCAGTCACATCACTAGCAAATATTCTGTCCCATTCTATAGGTTGGCTTTTCATTTTGTTAATGGTTTCCTTTGCTGGGTAAAAGCTTTTTAAGTTTGATTAGGTCCCATTGTTTATTTTTGCTTTTATTTCTTCTGCCGAGACTGACCTAAGAAAGTATTGCCGCAACTTATATCTGAGAATGTTTTGCTTGTGTTCTCTTTAGGAGTTTTATGGTGTCATATCTAATATTTGTCTTTGAATAATTTTGAGTCAATTTGTCTATGTCATGTGAGGCAATATTCTACTTTCATTGGTTTACATGTAGTTATCCCTCTTTCCTCGGGGAAGGCAATGGCACCCCACCCCAGTACTTTTGCCTGGAAAATCCCATGGACAGAGGACCTTGGTAGGCTCCAGTCCATGGGGTCGCTAAGAGTCGGACACAACTGAGCGACTTCACTTTCACTTTTCACTTTCATGCATTGGAGAAGGAAATGGCAACCCACTCCAGTATTCTTGCCTGGAAAATCCTAGGGACGGGGGAGCCTGGTGAGCTTCCGTCTATGGGGTCGCACAGAGTTGGACACGACTGAAGTGACTTAGCAGCAGCAGCAGCAGCAGCATCCCTCTTTCCTAATACCACTCGTTGAGGAAACTGTCTTTTCTCCATTGTATATTCTTGCCTCCTTGCTGCTGCTGCTGCTGCTGCTAAGTCGCTTCAGTCATGTCTGACTCTGTGCGACCCCATAGACGGAAGCTCACCAGGCTCCCCGTCCCTGGGATTCTCCAGGCATTGGTCATAGGTGTGTGGGTTTATTTCTGGGCTCTCTATTTTGTCCCATTGATGTATATGTGTGGGTTCTTATCCTAATACCACACTGATTTGATTACTATAGGTTTGTTGTATTGTCTGAAGACTGGAAGGAATATTCCTCCAGTTTTGTTCTTTTTCCTTAGGACTGATTTGGCAATTCTGGGTTGTTTGTGGTTCCATATAAATTTTAGGATTATTTGTTCTATTTCTGTGGGAAAACATTGTGGGTATTTTGACAGGGGTTGAACTAAATCTGTAGTTAGCTTTGGGTAATATAGACATTTTAACAATATTAATTCCTCCAATCCAAGAGTATGAAATATCTTTCCATCTCTTTAAATTATTTCAGTTTCTCTTGAAATGTTTTATACTTTTCAGCATATAGATGTTTCACCACTTTGTTTAAATTCATTCCTATTTTGTTTTTTGATGAAATTTTTTCTATTTATTTATTTTTAAATTTTATTTTTATTTAACTTTACAATATTGTATTGGTTTTGCCATACATCAAAATGAATCCACCACAGGTATACACGTGTTCCCCATCCTGAACCCTCCTCCCTCCCCATACCATCCTTCTGGGTCGTCCCAA
This sequence comes from Tragelaphus eurycerus, assembly GCA_935064755.1. Taxonomy (NCBI): domain Eukaryota; kingdom Metazoa; phylum Chordata; class Mammalia; order Artiodactyla; family Bovidae; genus Tragelaphus; species Tragelaphus eurycerus. The sequence continues at coordinate 5,325,355 of CAKXYN010000075.1, read as the reverse complement.
TGCACCAGCCCCAGGCATCCGATGTCAGGCATCGAACCTGGACTGGTGACTAGTTTCAAATATGATATTATACATATTTCAATACTGTTCTCCCAAATCATCCCATCCTCTCCCTCTCCCAGATTCCAAGAGACTGTTCTATCCATCAGTGTCTCTTTTGCTGTCTCGTATACAGGGTTATTGTTACCCACTTTCTAAATTCCATATATATGCGTTAGTATACTGTATTGGTGTTTTTCTTTCTGGCTTACTTCACTCTGTACAATAGGCTCCAGTTTCATCCACCTCATTAGAACTGATTCAAATGTATTCTTTTTAATGGCTGAGTAATACTCCATTGTGTATATGTACTACAGCTTTCTTATCCATTCATCTGCTGATGGACATCTAGGTAGTTTCCATGTCCTGGCTATTATAAACAGTGCTGCGATGAACATTGGGGTACACGTGTCTCTTTCAATTCTGGTTTTCTCAGTGTGTATGCCCAGCAGTGGGATTGCTGGATCATAAGGCAGTTCTATTCCCAGTTTTTTGAGGAATCTCCATACTGTTCTCCATAGTGGCTGTACTAGTTTGCATTCCCACCAACAGTGTAAGAGGGTTCCCTTTTCTCCACACCCTCTCCAGCATTTATTGCTTGTGGACTTTTGGATAGCAGCCATTCTGACTGGCATGAAATGGTACCTCACAGTGGTTTTGATTTGCATTTCTCTGATAATGAGTGATGTTGAGCATCTTTTCATGTGTTTGTTAGCCATCTGTATATCTTCTTTGGAGAAATGTCTATTTAGTTCTTTGGCCCATTTTTTGATTGGGTCGTTTATTTTTCTGGAATTGAGCTGTAGGAGTTGCTTGTATATTTTTGAGATTAGTTGTTTGTCTGTTGCTTCATTTGCTATTATTTTCTCCCATTCTGAAGGCTGTCTTTTCACCTTGCTTATAGTTTCCTTTGTTGTGCAGAAGCTTTTAAGTTTAATTAGGTCCCATTTGTTTATTTTTTATTTTATTTCCAGTATTCTGGGAGGTGGGTCATAGAGGATCCTGCTGTGATGTATGTCAGAGAGTGTTTTGCCTATGTTTTCCTCTAGGAGTTTTATGGTTTCTGGTCTTACATTTAGATCTTTAATCCATTTTGAGTTTATTTTTGTGTATAGTGTTAGAAAGTGCTCTAGTTTCATTCTTTTACAAGTGTTTGACCAGTTTTCCCAGCACCACTTGTTAAAGAGATTGTCTTTAATCCATTGTATATTCTTGCCTCCTTTGTCAAAGATAAGGTGTCCATATGTGTGTGGATTTATCTCTGGGCTTTCTATTTTGTTCCATTGATCTATATTTCTGTCTTTGTGCCAGTACCATACTGTCTTGATGACTGTGGCTTTGTAGTAGAGCCTGAAGTCAAGCAGGTTGATTCCTCCAGTTCCATTCTTCTTTCTCAAGATAGCTTTGGCTATTTGAGGTTTTTTGTATTTCCATACAAATTGAGAAATTATTTGTTCTAGCTCTGTGAAGAATACCATTGGTAGCTTGATGGGGATTGCATTGAATCTATAAATTGCTTTGGGTAGTATATTCATTTTCACTATATTGATTCTGCCAATCCATGAACATGGTATATTTCTCCATCTATTGGTGTCCTCTTTGATTTCTTTCACCTTTCGCCAGTGTTTTATAGTTTTCTGTATATAGGTCTTTAGTTTCTTTAGGTAGATATATTCCTAAGTATTTTATTCTTTTCATTGCAATGGTGAATGGAATTGTTTCCTTAATTTCTCTTTCTATTTTCTCATTATTAGTGTACAGGAATGCAAGGGATTTCTGTGTGTTGATTTTATATCCTGCAACTTTACTGTCTTCATTGATTAGTTCTAGTAATTTTCTGGTGGAGTCTTTAGGGTTTTCTATGTAGAAGATCATGTCATCTGCAAACAGTGAGAGTTTTACTACTTCTTTTCCAATTTGGATTCCTTTTATTTCTTTTTCTGCTCTGATTGCTGTGGCCAAAACTTCCAGAACAATGTTGAATAGTAATGGTGAAAGTGGGCATCCTTGTCTTGTTCCTGACTTTAGAGGAAATGCTTTCAATTTCTCACCATTGAGGATAATGTTTGCTGTGGGTTTGTCATATATAGCTTTTATTATGTTGAAGTATGTTCCTTCTATTCCTGCTTTCTGGAGAGTTTTTATCATAAATGGATGTTGAATTTTGTCAAAGGCTTTCTCTGCATCTATTTATATAATCATATGGTTTTTATTTTTCAATTTGTTAATGTGGTGTATTACGTTGATTGATTTGCGGATATTGAAGAATCCTTGCATTCCTGGGATAAAGCCCACTTGGTCATGGTGTATGATCTTTTTAATGTGTCGTTGAATTCTGATTGCTAGAAGTTTGTTAAGGATTTTTGTATCTATGTTCATCAGTGATATTGGCCTGTAGTTTTCTTTTTTTGTGGGATCTTTGTCCAGTTTTGGTATTAGGGTGATGGTGGCCTCATAGAATGAGTTTGGAAGTTTACCTTCCTCTGCAATTTTCTGGAAGAGTTTGAGTAGGATAGGTGTTAGCTCTTCTCTAAATTTTTGGTAGAATTCAGCTGTAAAGCCGTCTGGACCTGGCTTTTGTTTGCTGGAAAATTTCTGATTACAGTTTGAATTTCCGTGCTTGTGATGGGTCTGTTAAGATTTTCTATTTCTTCCTGATCCAGTTTTGGAAAGTTGTACTTTTCTAAGAATTTGTCAATTTCTTCCACGTTGTCCATTTTATTGCCATATAATTGCTGATAGTAGTCTCTTATGATCCTTTGTATTTCTGTGTTGTCTGTTGTGATCTCTCCATTTTCATTTCTAATTTTATTGATTTGATTTTTCTCCCTTTGTTTCTTGATGAGTCTGGCTAATGGTTTGTCAATTTTATTTATCCTTTCAAAGAACCAGCTTTTGGCTTTGTTGATTTTTGCTATGGTCTCTTTTGTTTCTTTTGCATTTATTTCTGCCCTAATTTTTAAGATTTCTTTCCTTCTACTAACCTTGGGGTTCTTCATTTCTTCCTTTTCTAGTTGCTTTAGGTGTAGAGTTAGGTTATTTATTTGACTTTTTTCTTGTTTCTTGAGGTATGCCTGTATTGCTATGAACTTTCCCCTTAGGACTGCTTTTACAGTGTCCCACAGGTTTTGGGTTGTTGTGTTTTCATTTTCATTCGTTTCTATGCAAATTTTGATTTCTTTTTTGATTTCTTCTGTGATTTGTTGGTTATTCAGCAGCGTGTTGTTCAGCCTCCATATTTTGGAATTTTTAATTGTTTTTGTCCTGTTATTGAGATCTAATCTTACTGCATTGTGGTCAGAAAAGATGCTTGGAATGATTTCAATTTTTCTGAATTTACCAAGGCTAGATTTATGGCCCAGGATGTGATCTGTCCTGGAGAAGGTTCCATGTGGAAAAAGGTGAAATGCATTGTTTTGGGATGAAATGTCCTATAGATATCAATTAGGTCTAACTGGTCTATTGTATCATTTAAAGTTTGTGTTCCCTTGTTAATTTTCTGTGTAGTTGATCTATCCATTGGTGTGAGTGGGGTATTAAAGTCTCCCACTATTATTGTGTTATTGTTAATTTCTCCTTTCATACTTGTTAGTATTTGTCTTACATATTGCGGTGCTAGTAAAGTATTACTTTACTAGTGCTAGCATTACTAGTAAAGTAATGCTCAAAATTCTCCAAGCCAGGCTTCAGCAATATGTGAACCGTGAACTTCCTGATGTTCAAGCTGGTTTTAGAAAAGGCAGAGGAACCAGAGATCAAATTGCCAACATCTGCTGGATCATGGAAAAAGCAAGAGAGTTCCAGAAAAACATCTACTTCTGCTTTATTGACTATGCCAAAGCCTTTGATTGTGTAGATCACAATAAACTATGGAAAATTCTGAAAGAGATGGGAATACCAGACCACCTGATCTGCCTCTTGAGAAATCTGTATGCAGGTCAGGAAGCAACAGTTAGAACTGGTCATGGGACAACAGACTGGTTCCAAATAGGAAAAGGAGTACGTCAAGGCTGCATATTGTCACCATGTTTATTTAACTTATATGCAGAGTACATCATGAGAAATGCTGGACTGGAAGAAACAGAAGTTGGAATCAAGATTGCTGGGAGAAATATCAATAACCTCAGATATGCAGATGACACCACTCTTATGGCAGAAAGTGAAGAGGGGCTGAAAAGCCTCTTGATGAAAGTGAAAGTGGAGAGTGAAAAGGTTGGCTTAAAGCTCAACATTCAGAAAACGAAGATCATGGCATCTGGTCCCATCACTACATGGGAAATAGATGGAGAAACAGTGGAAACAGTGTCAGAATTTATTTTTCTGGGCTCCAAAATCACTGCAGATGGTGACTGTAGCCATGAAATTAAAAGACACTTACTCCTTGGAAGGAAAGTTATGACCAACCTAGATAGCATATTCAAAAGCAGAGACATTACTTTACCAACAAAGGTTCGCCTAGTCAAGGCTTTGGTTTTTCCTGTGGTCATGTATGGATGTGAGAGCTGGACTGTGAAGAAGGCTGAGCGCTGAAGAATTGATGCTTTTGAACTGTGGTGTTGGAGAAGACTCTTGAGAGTCCCTTGGACTGCAAGAAGATCCAACCAGTCCATTCTGAAGGAGATCAGCCCTGGGATTTCTTTGGAAGGAATGATGCTAAAGCTGAAACTCCAGTATTTTGGCCACCTCATGTGAAGAGTTGACTCATTGGAGAAGACTCTGATGCTGGGAGGGATTGAGGGCAGGAGGAGAAGGGGACGACAGAGGATGAGATGGCTGGATGGCATCACTGACTTGATGGGTGTGAGTCTGGGTGACCTCCGGGAGCTGGTGATGGACAGGGAGGCCTGGTGTGCTGCGGTTCATGGGGTCGCAAAGAGTCGGACACGACTGAGCGACTGATCTGATCTGATCTGATCTGATTGCGGTGCTTCTATGTTGGGTGCATATATATTTATAATTGTTACATCTTCTTGGATTGATCCTTTGAGTATTATGTAGTGACCTTTGTCTCTTTTCACAGCCTTTGTTTTAAAGTCTATTTTATCTGATATGATATTGCTACTCCTGCTTTCTTTTGGTCCCTATTTGCATGGAATATCTTTTTCCTGCCCTTCACTTTCAGTCTGTATGTGTCCCCTGTTTTGAGGTGGGTCTTTTGTAGACAGCATATGTAGGGGTCTTGTTTTTGTATCCATTCGGCCAGTCTCTCTTTTGGTTGGGACATTCAACCCATTTACATTTAAGGTAATTATTGATAAGTATGATCCCATTGCCATTTATTTTATTGTTTTGGGTTCGAATTTATACACCCTTTTTGTGTTTCCTGTCTAGAGAATGTCCTTTAGTATTTGTTGGAGAGCTGGTTTGGTGGTGCTGAATTCTCTCAGCTTTTGCTTGTCTGTAAAGCTTTTCATTTCTCCTTCATATTTGAATGAGAGCACTCGGGATATTCAGGCCTGTCCTTACTCTAAGCAATGCAGCCCGCGCCGTGCCTCTCTGCCCAGCCCCTGCTTGCTAATGGCGGATGCAGGCGTCTGCACTGCTTCTCCACTAGGGAAGTTATCGTAGGGCTCGTAATCTGTGGGTTTTAATTGTTTATTTATTTTTCCTCCCTGTTATGTTGCCCTCTGTGCTTCCCAGGCTCGGCACAGACTCGGCAGTGAGAATGTTTTCTGGTGTTTGAAAACTTCTCTCTTTATAAGACCCCCTTCCCTGGACAAAGGTCCGTCCCTCCCTCTTTTGTCTCTTTTTTTTTGTCTTTTATATTTTCTCCTACCTCCTTTAGAAGGCAATGGGTTGCTTTTCTGGGTGCCTGATGTCCTCTGCCGGCATTCAGAAGTTGTTTTGTGGAATTTACTCGGCATTTAAATGTTCTTTTGATGAATTTGTGGGGGAGAAAGTGTTCTCCCCATCCTATTCCTCCGCCATCTTAGCTCCTACCTCGTAAAATTTTAAATTGGATTAAAATTTTTTTCTTTCTGATATTTCATTGTATAAACAAATCAACATTTCTGTACATTAGCCTTGTATCCTGCTACCTTGCTAATTCATTTATTTTAATTTTTGTGTGAAGTCTTTAGGGTTTTCTACATGGAGTATCAGGGCATCTACACAAAATGATAATTTTACCTTTTAATTTCCAATTTTTCTTGTCCAGTTGCTATGGCTATGATTTCTAAAACTGTGTTAAATAGAAGTGGTGAGAGTGGACATCCTTGTCTTGTTTCAGATTTTAGTGGGAAGGCTCTTAGCTCTTCACCATTGAGTATTACATTGGGTGTGAGTTTGTCATAAGTGGCTTTTATTGTGTTCAGATATATTCTTTCTATGCTGACTTTGGTGAGAGCTTTTTTTTTTTTTTAAATCAAGAGTGGATGTTTAATTTTGTCAAATACTTTTTATGCATCTGTTGAGATAATTATGATTATGTGATTTTTATATTTGCTTTTGTGAATATGGTGCACCACTTTAGATACGTTGAAACATCCTTGCAACCCTGCAATGAATCTGGTGTGATCATGGTGTATGATCCTTTTTATGTATTGTTGGGTTTGATTGGCTAAGACTTTGTTGATAATTTTTGCCTCTATACTCTTCAAAGATACTGGCCTGTAACTTTCTTTTGTGGTGATATCTTTATCTGGTTTTGATATCAGGGTGGTTTCATAGAATGACATTGGAGGTGTGGTCCTCCCTCCATTCTTTTGGAAGAGTTTGAGAAGGATCAGTGTAAGTTCTTTTTTATGTTTGGTGGAACTCCCCAGTGAAGCCAATGATTTCTGGACTTTTATTTCCAGGGAGTTTTAAGTTACAGGTTCTATTTCACTTCTGATTGGGCCATTCAAACTATTTCTTCCTTTTTTAAATTAAATTTTTATTTTATCTTAGTGTATAATTAATTTACATGTTGAATTAGTTCCAGGTATACAGCAAAGAGATTCAGTTATACTTATATCCATTATTTTTCAGATTCTTTCCCCATGTATGTTAATAGAGAATACTGAGTAGAGTTCCCTGTGCTATACTTTAGGTCCTTGTTGGTTACCTGTCTTGTAAATAATAGTGTGTGAATGCTAGTCCCAAGCTCCTGATTTATCTCTCCGCCTACCTTTCCCCTTTGGTAACCATAAGTTTGCTGTCAAAGACTGTGGGTCTGTTTTTGTTTTGTAAACAAGTTCATTTGGATCATTTTTAGATTCACATATAAGCAATGTCTGTTGTTGTTCAGTCAGTAAGTCGTATCTGACTCTTTGTTACCCTAAAGGATTGCAGCATGCCAGTCTTCCCTGTCCTTCACTATCTCCCAGAATTTGCTGAGATTCATGTCCTTTGAGTCAGTGATGAAATCTAACCATCTTGTCCTCTGCCATCCTCTTCCCCTTTTGCCTTTAATCTTTCTCAGCATCAGGGTCTTTTCCAATGAGTCAACTCTTTGTATCAGGTGGCCAAAGTATTGGAACTTCAGCATCAGTCCTTTCAATGAATATTCAGGGATGATTTCATTTTGGATTGACTGGTTTGATCTCCTTGAAGTTCAAAAGACTCTCACGAGTTTTTTCCTGCACCACAATTCAAAGGGATCAATTCTTTGGCATTCAGCCTTCTTTCTGGTCCAACTGTTACATGCATACAACACTTCTGGGAAAAAAAAATAGCTTTAACTTTACAGACCTTTGTTGGCAAAGTGATGTCTCTGCTTCTGAATACACTCTCTAGGTTTGTCATAGCTTTCCTTTCAAGGAGAAAGCATCTTATAATTTCATGGCTGCAGTCACTGTCCATAGTGATTTTGGAGGCCAAGAAAATAGAATCTGCCACTGATTCCACTTTTCACCCCTTCTATTTGCCATGAAGTGATGAGACTGGATGCCATGATCTTAGTTTTTTGAGTGTTGACTTTTAAGACTTTTTCACTTTCCTCTTTCACCCTCATCAAGAAACTTTTTGGTTCCTCTTTTCTTTTTGCCTTTAGGGTGGTATCATCTGCATACACCTAAGGTTGTTGATATTTCTCCTGGCAATCTTGATTCCAGCTTGTGATTCATCCAGCCTAGCATTTCACATAATGTACTCTGTATAAAAGTTAAACAAGCAGGGTAATAATATATAACCTTGTCATATTCCTTTCCCAATTTTGAATCAGTCTATTGTTCCATGTAAGTTTCTAACTGTTGCTTCTTGACCTGCATACAGGTTTCTCAGGAGACAGGTAAGGTGCTCTGGTACTCCTGTCTCTTTAAGAACTTTCCTCAATTTGTTGTGATCCACACAGTCAAAGGCTTTCATGAAGTCAATGAAGCAGAAGTAGATGTTTTTCTGGAATTTCCTTGCTTTCTCTATGATACAACAATTATTGCTAATTTTATCTCTGGTTCCTCTGCCTTTTCTAAATTCAGCTTGTACCTCTGGAAGTTCTCAGTTCATGTACTGCTGAAGCATAGCTTGAAGGTTTTGAACATAACCTTACTGGCATCCAAAGTGAGCACAATTATATAATAGTTTGTACATTCTTTGGCACTGCCTTTTGAGATTGGAATGAAAACTGACCTTTTCCAGTCCTGTGGCCACTGCTGAGTTTTCCAAATTTGCTGGCATATTGAGTGTGGCACTTTAACAGCATCATCATCTTTTAAGATTTGAAATAGCTCAGCTGGAATTCCATCACCTTCACTAGCTTTGTCTGCACTAGTGCTTCCTAAGGCCTACTTAACTTCACACTCCAGGATGTCTGGCTCTAGGCAAGTTACCACAGCGTTATGGTTATCCAGGTCATTAAGACATTTTTTTGTATAATTCTGCATATTCTTTCCACCTCTTCTTAATCTCCTCTGCCTCTGTTAGTTCCTTTAAGTTTCTGTCCTTTATCATGCCCATTCTTGCATGAAATGTTCCCTTGATATCTCCAATTTTCTTGAAGAGATTTCTAGTCTTTTCCATTCTATTGTGTTCCTCTACTTCTTTGCACTGTTCATTTAAAAAGGCCTTATCTCTCCTTGCTGTTCTCTGAAACTCTGCATTCAGTTGGGTATATTTTTCCCTTTCTCCCTTGCTTTTTGCTTCTCTTCTTTCCTCATATATTTGTAAAGCCTCCTCAGACAATCACTTTAACTTCTTGCATTTCTGTTTCTTGGGATGATTTTGGTCACTGCCTCCTGTATGAAATTATGAACCTCTGTCCATAGTTCTTCACGCATTCTGTCTAACAGATCTAATCCTTTGAATCTATTCTTCACTTCTACTGTATAATCATAAGGGATTTGATTTAGGTCATCCCTGAATACCCTCGTGGTTTTCTCCACTTACTTCAATTTAAGCCTAAATTTTGCAATAGGGAGCTCATGATCTGAGCCACAGTCAACTTCAGGTCTTATTTTTGCTGCCTGTATAGACCTTCTTCATTTTCAGCTGCAAGTAGTATAATCAATCTGATTTCAGTATTGATCATTTTGGTGATGTCCATTTGTAGCATTGTCTCTTGTGTTAAAAAAAAAAAAAAAAAAGGTGTTTGCTGTGACCAGTATGTTCTCTTGACCGAACTCTATTAGCCTTTGCCCTGCTTAATTTTGTACTCCAAGGCCAAACTTGCTTGCTACTCCAGGTATCTCTTGACTACCTATTTTGCATCCCAATCCCCTATGATGAAAAAGACATCTTTTTTTTTTTTTGACATTATTTCTAGAACGTGTTGTAGGTCTTCATAGATCCATTCAACTTCTCCTTCTTCAGCATCAGTATTTGGGGCATAAACTTGGATTGCCCTGATGTTGAGTGGTTTGCTTTAGAAATGAACCAAGACCATTTTGTCATTTTTGAGATTTGCACCCAAGTATTGCATTTCAGATTTTTTGACTATGAGGGCTACTCCATTTCTTCTAAGGGCTTCTTGCCTACTGTAGTAGATATAATGGTCATCTGATTTACATTCGCCCATTCCCGCTCATTTTAGTTTACTGATTCTTATGATACTGATGTTCACTCTTGTCATCTCCTGCTTGTCTCTCCAGTTTGCCTCGATTCATGGACCTAACATTCCAAGTTTCTATGCAATATTGTTCTTACAGCATCAGACTTTACTTTCACCACCAGACACATCCACAATTGAGCATCATTTCTGTTTGGCCCAGCCACGTCATTCTTTCTGGAGCTATTCGTAATTGCCCTCCACTCTGCCAGTAGCATATTAGAGACCTTCCAAGCTGGGAGTTTCCCCTTCCGGTATCATATCTATCATACTGTTCATGGGCTTCTTGCAGCAAGAATACTGGAGCGGTTTGCCACTCCCTCCTCCAGTGGACCACGTTTTGTCAGAACTCTTCACTAGGACCCATCCATTTTGGATGGTCCTGTATGGCATGGCTCATAGCTTCACCAAGTTATGCAGCCCCTTTGCCACAACAAGGCTGTGATCCACACAAGAGATATAAACCATATCATATGATATTTCTCTTTTTCTGACTTATTTCACTTAATATGATGATCCATGTTGCTGTAAAGGTCAATATTCTGTCCTTCTTTATAGATGAGTAATACTCCATTGTGTATATGTACCACAACTTGCTTATCCATTAATCTGTTGATGAACATCTAGATTGTTTCCATGTCTTGGTTATTGAAAATAGTGCTGCAGTGAACACTGGGACATATGTCTTTCAGTAATTGTCTCTTCAGTGTCTGTGCCCAGTAACAGGATCATTGGGTCATATGGTAGCTTTAATCCTAGTTTTTTTTTTTTAAAGAATCTCCATACTGTTCTCCATAGTGGCTATTTCAATTTACGTTCCCACCAACAGTGCAAGAGGATTCCCTTTTTTCCATACCTTCTCCAGTATTTATGTTTTGTAGATCTTTTGATGGTCATTCTGACCAACGTGAGGTGATATCACATTGTAGTTTTGATTTGCATTTCTCTAATAATGATGTTGAGTATCTTTTCATGTATTTATTAGCCATCTACAAGTTTTCTTTGGAGAAATGTCTGTTTCATATATATCAGTAATTACCTTAAATGTAAATGGGCTAAATGCTCCAACCGAAAGACACGGATTGGCTGAATGATCAGCCAAAGCAGGACTTCTATATATTCTGTCTAGAAGAGACCCACCTCAGCCCTACAGGCACATACAGACTGAAAGTGAGGGGCTGGAAAATGGCATTCCATCCAAATGGAAATAAAAAGAAAGCAGGTGTAGCAATACTCATATCAGTTAAAATAGACTAACAGATCATTACAAGAGACAATGAAGGACACTACATGATGATCAAGGGATCAATTGAAGCTGCCGCTGCTAAGTCACTTCAGTCGTGTCCAACTCTGTGCAACCTCATAGACAGCAGCCCACCAGGCTCCCCCGTCCCTGGGATTCTCCAGGCAAAAACACTGGAGTGGGTTGCCATTTCCTTCTCCAATGCATGAAAGTGAAAAATGAAAGTCAAGTCGCTCAGTCATATCCTACTCTTAGCGACCTCAAGAACTTCAGCCCACCAGGCTCCTCCGTCCATAGGATTTTCCAGGCAAGAGTACTGGAGTGGGGTGCCATTGCCTTCTCCAATCAATTGAAGAAGTTATAACAATTATAAATATATAGGCACCCAGCATAGGAGCACCACAATATATGAGGCAAATGCTGTGTGTGAAGGTCACTCTGTCATGTCCAACTCTGTGACCCCATGGACTGTAGCCCACTAGGCTCTTCTGTCCATGGAATTCTCCAGGCAAGAATACTGAAGTGGGGGGTAGCCATTCCCTTCTCCAGGGATCTTCCCAACCCAGGTCTCCTGCAGTGTAAGCACCTTTACCATCTGAGCCATCAGGAAAGCCCTACAACTATTAAAGCAGAAATCAACAGTAATACAATAATAGTGGGAGATTTTAATACCCCATTCACACCAATGGACAGATCATCCAGGCAGAAAATTAATAAGGAAACACAAGCTTTAAATGATAGGCTGCACCAGTTGGACCCCATTGATACCAACGGGGTATTTCATCCAAAGACAGTCAGATCAGATCAGATCAGTCGCTCAGTCGTGTCCGACTCTTTGCGACCCCATGAACCGCAGCACGCCAGGCCTCCCTGTCCATCACCAGCTCCCGGAGGTCACTCAGACTCGCATCCATCGAGTCAGTGATGCCATCCAGCCATCTCATCCTCTGTCGTCCCCTTCTCCTCCTGCCCTCAATCCCTCCCAGCATCAGAGTCTTCTCCAATGAGTCAACTCTTCGCATGAGGTGGCCAAAATACTGGAGTTTCAGCTTTAGCATCATTCCTTCTAAAGAAATTCCAGGATTGATCTCCTTCAGAATGGACTGGTTGGATCTTCTTGCAGTCCAAGGGACTCTCAAGAGTCTTCTCCAACACCACAGTTCAAAAGCATCAATTCTTCGGCGCTCAGCCTTCTTCACAGTCCAGCTCTCACATCCATACCTGACCAAAGACAGTAGATTTCACTTTTTTCTCAGGTGCACGTGGGACATTCTCCAGGATAGATCACATCTTGGATCACAAATCAAGCCTTGGCAAATTTTAAAAAATTGAAATTATTTCAAGCATCTTTTCTGACCACAATGCATCATCATACAGGTTATACATCAACTACAGGAAAAAGAACTATAAAAAACAGAAAAACGTGGCGGCTACTGTGTTTGTGTTTTTTACACGTTTCTGAATAACCAACAGATCACTGAAGAAATAAAAAAGAAAGTCAAAATAAACCTAGAAACAAGTGACAATGAAACATGACAACTCAAAACCTATGGGACACACTAAAAGCAGTGCTGAGAAGGAGGCTTATTGCAATATAAGCCTGCCTTGAGAAAGACTTACCTAACTTTCCACCTAAGAGCAACTAGAAAAAGAGGAGGAAAAAACCCTAAGTTAGTAGAAAGTGCTCCTGTATTGAGTGTGTATATATTAACAAGGGTAATATCCTCTTCTTGTATTGATCCCTTTATCACTATATAGTGCCCTTCTTTATCTTTATTTATGGACTTCTGTAGAATCTATTTTGTTTCAGGTAAGTGCTGCTACCCTCTGCTTTCTTTGTGTTTCTATTTGCATAAAATAACTTTTTCATCCCCTCACTTTCAATGTATGTGTGTCTTTTGCCCTAAAGTGAGTCTTCTATAGGCTGCATACTGGAAGTTTCTTTTTATCCATAAGCCACTCTGTACTTTGATCATTTAGTCCCTTAACATTGAATATAAGCATTTAGTCCCTTAACATTGAATATAAGCATTGATAAGCATGTATTTATTGCCATTTTAATCCTTATTTTCTAGTAGATTTTGTAGTTCTTTTTATTCTTTTTTTTTTCCTCCTGGAGTTTGATGGTTTTGCTTTGTATTATGCTTGAGTTTCTTTTTGTCAATTTATTGTATATTTTTGACTTTTGGTATCCCTGGTTTTCAAGTATGTTAACCCAAAACTATGTCTACTTGCTCTACATGGACAGTCATGTGAGTTCAAGCTACTCTAAAATGTCTAATATTTTTATTCCCCTCCCTCACATTCTCTGATTTTGATGTCCTAGATTACATGCTCATTGTTTATCCTTTTGCTATTCATAATAGTTATAGTTCCTTTTACAAAAATTTAATTGTTTCTAATCTATATACCAGCTTATATAAATGATCTTCAATCCTTTTTATATATTTGCCTTTCGTATTATGATTTTCCTTTTTTTAAAATAGATTCTTGCTACTTTTCTATAGAGATATTTCAATATTTCTTTTAGGTTAGATATAGTATTGTGATATTTTCACTTTTGCTTGTCTAAAAATTCTTTATCTTTCCTTCTATTCTAAATGATAATCTTGCAGAGTATCCCAGGTTGCAGGCTTTTTCCCTTTTAGGACTTTATGTACGTCATGGCACTCCCTCCTGTCCTGCACAGTTTCTGTGGAGAAATCAACTGATAGTCTTGCTGGGGTTCCCTTATAACAGAGTCTTGCTATCTTTAGAAACCTCTCTTAACTTTTGCCATTTTAATTATGATATAATGTCTTGGTGTGAGTCTGTTTGGTTTCATCCTTGCTTGGGCACCCTCTGGGCTTCCTTTACCTGTATATCTATTTCCTTCTTTCAGTTAGAGTTTTCAGCCATAGTTTCTCAAATATATTTTTGATCCCCATCTCTCTTCTCTTTTTGGAACCCCTATTATGCATAGATTGTCATGCTTTACATTATCCCATAGATCTTGCATGTTGCTTTCATTTTTTTCCCATTTGTCTGTCTGCTGTTCTGATCGTGTGATTTCCATTATTCTATCTTCCAGAGCTCTTATTCATTCTTCTGCATCATTTAGTCTGTTATTCATTGCTTTCATGCTGGTTTTTATTTTGGCAACTGAGCGGTCTAATTTTGATTTATTCCTCTTTATGATTTATAGTTCCTTGTTACAGTATCTGCATTTTTATCAATAATCCTTAATTCCTTTAGCATTTTTATTACTTCTTTTTGAACTTGGGGTTTAGTTAAATTGGAGAGGTCTGTTTCATTTTTCTTTCAGGGGATTTCTCTTGTTCTTTTAATTGTGAGTAGTTCCTCTGCTTTTTTATTTTATTTATATTTCTCTGTCTCTGAATTTAGGAGAAATGTTTATGTACTATGATCTTGAAGAGCTGGATGTTGGGAGATTTTTGAACCCTGACTGGATCTTTTACTAGTAACTAGTCTGTTCAAATTCGTTACTGTTTCTTTGTTGGACTTTTCATTTTGGTCATGCAATATTTTTCTAATTTAATTGTCTGCATGTTCTTGTAGTTCACTAAACTTCTTTTAGAGACTTACTCTGAATGTCTTGTCTGACAGCTCATTGATATCCATTTCTTTATAGTGGATGTATTAGTTTGAAGTTTTATTAGTTTCCTTTGGTGGTATCACGTTTATCTGATTCTTTGTGATCCTTGATGCCTTGCATTGATATGTCTTGCACATTTGAATAAGTGGTCTCCTCTTTCAAATTTTATAGATTTGTTTCAGCAGGTTAATAGCTTTAGCAGAGAGCTCAACTTAGGGTATCAGATGATGGTGTCTGTGGGCAGGTGCTGCTTGATGGGTGAAATCACTGCCCATGCTCTCAGGTCAGGATGTGCTGCTGGCTGAGCTTCCTGGTTGGATGGTAGCTGGTTGGGCTGTACACTCAAGTGAGGCCACTGGATCACCTTCCTGGTTTGGCAGTGCTCCTGAATGTATTCTGTGCTCAGGTGATGCCACTAGCTGGGCCCCACCTCTGTTCAGGCAGGGTCTCAGGCTGTGTCCCTGTGTTCCATGGCAGGGTGGTGCCATCGGTTTGATTCCTCAGTTTGCCAGAATCACAAGGTCATGCTCTGCAATGGCTTCTGTTTGAGTGGGGTCTGCCTGGATGGTGTCACTCCATATTGAGGTGGGACTTCAGGTTGGGCTTTGCAATCAGGAGAAGGCAATGGCACCCGACTCCAGTACTCTTGCCTGGAAAAATCCCATGGACAGAGGAGCTTGGTGGGCTGCAGTCCATGGGGTCGCTAAGAGTTGGACACGACTCAGTGACTTCACTTTGACTTTTCACTTCCATGCATTGGAAAAGGAAATGGCAACCCACTCCAGTGTTCTTGCCTGGAGAATCCCAGGGATGGGGGAGCCTGGTGGGCTGATGTCTGTGAGGTTGCACAGAGTCGGACACGACTGAAACGACGCAGCAGCAGCAGCAGGCATCGGCTGTACCCCATTATTGCATGAGGTTGCTAATTGGGCTCTCTCATCTGGCGAGGCCTTCAGTTGACCCTACAGTTGGGTGAGGCTGGGTATTGTGCTCTGTGTTCATGTGAAACCACTGTCTACAGTTCTGGTCAGGAGGGCCCCAGGCTCTGCTCCACAACTGGGCAGGATCACATGCTGGGATCTCTGACAAGCCATAGCTATGTTCAGTAATCATATGGGTCATCTGTGCTCCATGGCTAGCCATGGCCAGAGGATTTTCTCTTTGGCTGCTCAGGACCACTGTTTGGTCTATCTGACTTTGTGGGGCCAGAGGCTGTGCTCAACAGGTTGGACAGGGTGGAACCTTTCCCAAATAAAAATGAATTCTTCCTGTTTGAAAAGCCTTCAGATTTGAACATGGTCTTTTACCTGACTTAGGACTGGAGATGAAACTTTGGCTTTTCCTGGGTCTTTAGCATGTCAGACTTCCAATTGCACCTACACCATTGGCTCTCCTGGGTCCCCACTTGACTCACCCTGCAGATCTTGTAATTTGTCAGTCTCCATAATTGAGTCAATTCTTCATAATTTCTCTTTTTGTTCCCCTTTTTCTTTCTCTTCCCCTCTCCTTCACCCACTCTTTCCTTGCTGCTGCTGCTAAGTTGCTTCAGTCGTGTCTGACTCTGTGTGACCCCATAGATGGCAGCCCACCAGGCTTCTCTGTCCATGGGATTCTCTAGGCAAGAGTACAGGACTGGGTTGTCATTTCCTTCTCTGAGACACTAAGCATACCCGTGGCTTGAGAAATCCAGCGAAAGAGAAATCTCTCTCTCCTTCCTCCCACTCTATCTCCAGTTTGTTGTTTCTCTGAAGAACCCTAGCACATCTCATACTATCCAGAAGTCCCTCCAGGTTTCTTGTTCTGTAATGTTTTTCCTTCCTTATTTCTAATACTATCACACAATAGATGCTTTTCTTATTTTTGTATTTCCTTGGTCATTCTAATGAGTTTCTAGAAGGGAGGGGAGATAACTACATGCACTCAAATCTCCATTTTGAAACCCAAAGTCTACCAGAGTTTACAAAGCAGCAAGGAAATTTCCTTATTCTTTAACCTTGTACATTTCTTTTCCTTTTCCATGCTACTACGCCTCCCTACAACCCCGTAATCCTTTCCTCCTAAATCATGACACATTTTCTCTCCATTCTCTTTCTTCACAGTCTGTATCTGGGTATCTAAAAAATACCTCCATTTCTGCGCTTTTTGGTAGTTAAATGCCATCCATATGTGTCCTCAAAGGCTGTCATTTTCCTTTTTATTCCACTCACTGACCCTGTAAATGACATTTGATGCACAAGAGCTGGAACAGTCATTAACTTAAAGTGTTGGTTTTTTTTTTTTTTTAAGGAAAAAATCTCTCACTGCTCTAAATCGTATAAAAAAGAATTAAAGAAAAAAGGTACCCAGCAGTAAACTCTTTCAACATCCATACTTGGCCCTGCTTGGGATTGATTGCACAAAAAAACAAAGGAGCATTCATTAATGTGACTATGAGCAGGATTAGCCGAATTACTGAATGTACCTGCAACCCTAAGGGAGGCCCCTAGGAGCAACTTTTTTCTCTTTTCTATAAAGATAATCTTAATCCTTCCTCTGAAATTTCAAAAATCAAGCTTCTATAGACTTCTGGTTTATTCAGTTTAAGCAGTATTCTTTTTGGATAAGGGAACATAAGGGAACATAAGGGAATGTCTAGTTGACGCCACATGTCTGCTGGAGTGAGTTGGGTTGCATCTTGGCATTATCACTAACTGAATAGAGTAGGGAAGGTTTCCCACAGCCTGGAGCCAGAATACTTAGGTAAATACTCATATTGTATGATGCAGCAGGGTGATGGCAATATGATTAGATAACCCTATTTCATGTTGGGTTTTCCTGGTGGCTCAATGGTAAAGAATAAGTTCAACCCCTGGGTCAGGAAGATCCCCTGGAGAAGGAAATGGCCACCCATTCCAGTACTCTTGCCTGGGAAATCCCATGGACAGAGGAGCCTGGTGGTCTACAATCCATGGGGACACAAAAAAGTTGGACATGACTTAATGACTAAATAACAACAACAATTTCCTGTTCAGGTTATTTCAACTTGCAGGACATAATAACATCTTCAAGTTAAAGAATGCTAAATAGATTCCCATATGGAAGAGGGCTATCCAACCCTCTCTGTCCATATTTGGGCTATACTAACAAGCCTCATTCAATTTCTAGATTATGTTCCTTGAACCTGCCTCCTACCCCTTTGGAGACCAAGAGGTTGCATAGAGCTCATATGGTCCTAAAGAATTTCTCAGAAGAGGGTTTATATGATGACAAAACTACCATCAAGTCGCAAGGTAACCCCCACACTAGTGACCCAAGGCATATATAATGTTTCATTGAGAAGAACTTAAGAGTAGGAATGTACACAGCACGTGGTATCTGCTCAGTTACAGTGTTATTCCTTGGATGTGCTTAGGCTGCAGAGCTGGATGTAAAATCCAATTGAAGAAATGTCCCCCTACCACCTCTTTACATATTTACAGCCTACTTTAAGGCAGGGAATACCTAGTATTCCTTGATACAAATGGGCTTCCTGGCCCAGAAAGCAGCCTTATTACTCAGGTGTTTCGTGAAGGACGCTGAATACAAATGAAACAATTGGCTGTCTTTTTATGAGCTGACTCAGAGCAGCTGAGCCAACTCACGCCCTATCCATTAGAAAGGGCCACTGCAGCCTGTGGCCATCAGAGAACAAAGGTTTGTCTTCTCTCAGTGTCTCTTGACCTTTGGGACTCATTAAGTTTCCACATCAGGAAAACAGTAAGACTTTAAATGAAGCTTTCAAAGCTTGCTGACAGTGTCAGAGGAGTCACTGTCTGATGGGAGAGGTCTCAAAACACACGATAAAGCAGGTGTCCCAACCTCCAGGATTTAATGCTTGATAAGCTAAAGTGTGGAGCTGATGTAATAATAATAATAGAAATAAAGTGCACAATAAAAGTAATGCACTTGAATCGTTCTGAAACCACCCCCACCCCCAACCACAGTCTGTGGAAAAATTGTCTTCCACAAAATTGATCCCTGGTGCCAAAAGGTTGGGGACTGTCGCTATAAAACACATCCCAGGGATCCGAAGGGCTCCCCAGCCAAAAAGCCTAGAGACCAGGCTAAGCCAGAAGGAGAAACCCCAAGGTACAGACTGAGAAAGATCCAGAACTGCAGTCTGCTCCTGAGACAGTGCTCAAATTACTCATTGGGGTTGAGGGTAAGAGATGTTTCCCATCATGCGTACTTCTCCCAGGGCTACATGCTTATCCATGTGACCTCAAAAAAGGTGTCAAGGCTGCTCTGTTCTGGACTGAGATTCTGGTTGGCTCTGGGAAATGTCATTTAGGGTAGCCAGTTGGGTGCCAAACATATCTTGGTCATAGAAGTGCATATCTAAGTCTAGAATGTTGACACAAACTGATCAAAGTCTCTTGGCTGTCCACATAGGAAAACAAGTCCTGAGATTGGATACACAAATGGTACCATTTACAGATTCAGGGCACATTCCATATATAGTTGATAATGACAATTGTCCATAGGAGAAGATGACTGGGTGCTTTTAGGGTATGGTGATGGGTGGACTAGACCTGACTGTAGTGCTTGGGTAGAGAAGAGCATTGCCAGTCCATGAGAGATTGTTTCCAAGATGACTAGGGAATGAGATGGCAAAATCAGAGCATCACTGCATACCTGATAGGAAGAAGAGAGTTGAACTGATGAGCATGGCTAACTGGAAGAGAATAAAGAGGGTTAACAGGGGCTCTGGATTCTGTCAGCCATGCTTGATTTCCTCGGCATTCTCTGGGAATAGGAGGCCTGTTAACCAAAACTGGATCAGATTGGAAATGACAAACTCAGCATTAAAGTTAAGTTTTTACTGTAACCTACTACCTAGGACGGTTGCTGCTGCTGCTGCTAAGTCGCTTCAGTCGTGTCCGACTCTGTGTGACTCCATAGACAGCAGCCCACCAGGTTCCCCCATCCCTGGGATTCTCCAGGCAAGAACACTGGAGTGGGTTGCCATTTCCTTCTCCAATGCATGAAAGTGAAAAGTGAAAGTGAAGTCACTCAGTCATGTCTGACTCTTAGTGACCCCATGGACTACAGCCTTCCAGGCTCCTCTGTCCATGGGAGTTTCCAGGCAAGAGTACTGGAGTGGGGTGCCATTGCCTTCTCTGACCTAGGACAGTTAATGTAAGACTATTCAGGAATCTCTGTCTATATAGGCATGCACCATTTCCCTTTTCCCTGCTGCCTCTGTATATACCTTTGACTTTCATAGGTCTGCTAGTCTGCTTAAATATCTTCCATTGTTTTGCAGTTGTGGCCCCTGTTCAATTTCTGTTTTATTTTAGTCCCTCTATTCATGAGTCATACTTACATATCTTTGTGGATGGCCTCTAATACCTCCTGATATTTGCTCCTTTTGTGTAGTCCCCTTCTATACTGAATCCTTTGCCTCTTTTAAAACAAAATATAGTGGGAGTGATAGTATATGACTTCAACGCTAGGTCATAAAGTTCTTTGGCTTCCACCTGACTCCTCCTTAGATTGCTTACTCTAGGCAAAGTCAAAGAATGCAAGCACTGCTGTGAAGAAGGCCACATCAAAAGGAATTGTGGTATCTGACCATTGTTCAACTTGCTGGCCAGATGAGTGCGCTACCTTAGAAGCGGTTTCTCCAGGTTAGTTAAGCCTAACTAACCTGGCTACATCCATAGCCAATATTTGACTGCAGCTTTACCTTGAGCCAGAACCATCCAGATGCTCCTGAATTCCTGACTGCAAGAAATAGTGAGAGATAAAATTAATTATTGTTTTAAGCCACTAAGTTTGGGGATGATTTGTAATGTGACAATAGTTAACTAACAAGAAAGATGACAAGGGCATGTAGGAAAGGGCTAAGAGCCAAGGGTAAAGTATTCCAGGGCAGCAGGACTGAAATCTACTGGAGGAGCTGGGAATGTGGGCTTGCCTAGATTTGCAGATTGCTATGGACCCGTGACTCCCATGCACCTCCCATTTCCTCCTGTTGGTGGAAAAGTGTTTATCCTATTGGTGAACTGGGGGCACAAAACTGGCCTCTTTGGCTTATAGATGTTTAATTCAAGGGATGTTGTACTTAAGGAACTACATCTGAAGGTTTTCATTCAGACTTAAACACAATTATTATGAGCCTGGCCCTGCTGTAATAAGTGAAACCCGTGAGGGATCTTAGGAGAGTTTGCATGTATTTTGCATATGGGAGAAATGTAGATACTTTGAGGCTAATGGACAGATGTTTGTGGCTTTAAAACATATCCACAAATTCTTTGACTTCTCCCACAGAAGCTTGAATCTGACTCACCAACCTTATCATGTCTGGACTCTGCTTCTAATGAATAGAAGGCAGTGGAAATAACACTGTAAGATTTATTAAGCTAGATTAGAAAAGAGGATAGAATTCCCATGTGGCTCTCACTATACTTTTCCCCTTGAAGTCCTTGAAACCTAGTCACCATGGTGTGAGGAAGCCCAGGCCACATGGAGAAACCACATGTGGTTTTCTGGGTAGTAACTGTAGCTGAGGTTCTAGTCAATAGCCAGCAGCAGCTTCCAGACACATGAATGAGGAGCTTCCAGATGATTCCAGCCTCCAACTCTTAGCTCTCACAGTTGATATGAGGTGGAGCAGAAACTGAGCTGTCCCCACAAAGCCCTGCTCACACTGTGTATTTAGGTGTATTTAGAGCAAGACAAATGTTGCCATTACTGTAAACACTAAGTTTAGGAGTCCTTTGTTACAAGGACTGATGCTGAAGCTCCAACACTTTGGCCACCTGATGTGAAGAGCTAACTCATTGGAAAAGACCCTGATGCTGGGAAAGACTGAAGGCAGGAGGAGAAGGGGACGACAGAGGATGAGATGGTTGGATGGTATCACTGACTCAATGGACGTGAGTTTGAGCAAGCTCTGGGAGATGGTGAAGGACAGGGAGGCCTGGCATGCTGCAGTCGATGGGGTTACGAGGAGTCAGACATGACTGAGTGACTGAACAACAGCAACAACTGGGCCAGGGTCCTCTGTCTTTCCTTTCTTGATTCCCCTGTTTTTTTCTATCCTCAGTAGAAACTTGAGACACATTCTGAGACCCATTTTCATTTATTTTCTCCTTTAAGTAGGGTAATATCAGTTTCCCCCAGTGAAAAGAGCAAATACAAAGACACTGTCCACTTGTGAAGAACATGTCTGTATTATCTTGTATTTTGGCATCAAGGGTATACTGTTAGCTATCCACCCCTGTTGCCCCATTTTCATGTAACCATGTTAACACAGCATCTATCTCAAAGTAGCAATTGTCTTGGTGAGGTGATCCAGTTTATACTTAATCTCAGGGCTATCACCCAACAAGTGTATGTATTTCCAAATCCACTGTTTTCTTGATCAGGAATTGGACAGCAATAGCCTTGGCACCCCACTCCGGCACTCTTGCCTGGAGGATCCCATGGATGGAGGAGCCTGGTAGGCTGCAGTCCATGGGGTCGCTGGGGGTCAGACTTGACTGAGCAACTTCACTTTTACTTTTCACTTTCATGCATTGGAGAAGAAATGGCAACCCACTCCAGTGTTCTTGCCTGGAGAATCCCAAGGATGGGGGAGCCTGGTGGGCTTCCGTCTCTGGGGTCACACATAGTCGGACACGACTGAAGTGACTTAGCAGCAGCAGCAGTAGCCTTCCCTAACATTGTTAATAAACCCATGCAATTAATTCTTGAGCCAGAGGTTGTATGTTATTTATCTTACTGCTTATTGTACAACTTTACTCAATAAAACTAATATCCTGTTTTCATGCCTAAGAGCATCTTGATTGTTGAAAGGACTCTCTGCATGCTGATAATACTCCTGAAGTGTGATAGCTCTCATATATAACCTATACCTCCTTGCAATCATAGGCCACCTCAGTCCTCAGTACAATGTGCCATATGCTAATTGGTTTTTCAACTGCCTCCGTGGCTTCAATAACAGCAATTCTTGTTTCCCTTCTGGGAAAACCTTCTCTTGTTTCTGAAGCAGCATGTGACTCTCCCGTTGGCAACACTGGAGGTGATGAATGGGGTCCTTGCCCATCCCATCTCCAGGGAGTGTGACTGCCTTCAGCAGTTGGCCTGGATGAATGAGAGGGTCCTTCCTGTTTTCTTCCTTTTCCTGAGGGCTCAAAAATACTTCCAAATGCAGAGAAACCAGCAGCACTAATTTGTGTACCACACTGTCTCCCTCCATAGGCCTCTCATAGAAGTAAAACCAAGACCCTACCATGCACTACAAAGTAAAACATTATTTTAAAATAGTTATTTTTTTCTGATTATGCAAGTAGTATCATTCTTAATGGAAAAACGCCAGAAGATTTAGGAAAATTTTTAAATGTTCAAAAATAGAACAAAATCTATTCTGGCAGTCTTTGTAGTCACACAATACTATATATCCATATACAAATAATCCTAACCTTCTTAAAATTATACATATATATTGATGAATATATTATCAGTATCACACTATGTATAGTTTTCTGTCCTCTTTTTTACTTAGCATTGTAGCAGAAGTATTGCCCATTATCATTCCAAATGCTTCATAAATATTTTTAATGGCTCAATTGTGTATTAAGTTTGCTTCCAGTGTCCTGGTATTAGAATAATGTCATGATGAACTTCTTTACATATAAATCTTTGTCTTCTTTTTTGATTACTTCCTTAGGATCCATTCAGAGGAGTAAGATTACTGACTTAAAGAGGATGAAAATTTTTATAGCTTATGACATTTACAAATCATGTTCTGGAGGGCTTTAACAAATTACATTGCCAGCAATAGTTTATGAGAATATATGTTTCACTGAACCCTCACAAATACTGAGTACTGTTACTTTAAAAATCCTTCCTAGTGCTGAATTGCAAAGAGTAGTATTTCCCTGATATTTTATTTTTCATTTATCTGCTTCATTCTGGGCCTGAACTTTTCCTCACTTGTTTATGTGCTACTTGAATTTTGCTTTTTATGATGTGCTTGGCAATATTTTTTTCTTCTTTCTACTTGTTATAATTTTTGGTTTTCCAATGTGACTGTACCATTTTGCATTCCCAACAACAAAGTGTGAATGCTCCAATTGTTTTACACCCTTGTTGGTGCTTGATATTTTCAATTAAAAAAAAAATACATATAGACATTCCAAAAGGCATATAGTGGTATTTCATGGTGGTTTAGTTTGCATTTCCCTAATGACTAACGATGTTCAGTAGTTTTTAAGTGTTTATTTCCCATCTGTTTTTGTTGACATCTTTCGTCCATTTTTATCGGGTTGGTTATTTGCCTATTATTTCGTTTTGTGGCTTTGTCATCTATTCTGGATGCAAGTTCTTCAATATGTGACATGCAAATATTTTCTCCCAGTTTGTGTCTTGCATGGTCATTCTCTCAACAGCACGTGTTGCAGAGTATAAGTTATTTAATGTTGTAGAAATAATGATTTATTGTGTTTTTATTTAATGAATTATACCTTTGGAGCTGCATCTAAGAACTGTGATACAACATCACGGTGGTGATCTCATTTGTTTTTGTCTAGAGATTTTGTTGTTCTAAGTTGTACACTTAAATTAATAATTCGAGTCAAGTTTTTAGCATGTTTTAGATTTTTTTTCTGCATACGGCCATCCACTTGTTCTAGTATGATTTGAAAACATCAACCTTTCTCCACTGAGTTGCTTTCTGCCTTTGATTAAAAAAATCAGTTGACCGTATCTGTGAGGCTTTATCTGTGGATTCTTTATTCTGTTTCGTTGCTCTATGTGGCTAACGTTTTAACACTTCCGTCCTCTTGTGACTATTGTGGTTTTAAAATAGTCTTAAAGCCAGGTGTGGTATAAGTCTTCTGACTTTGTTTTTCAAAATCATTTTGAATATCCTAGTTCTTTTGCCTTTTCTATGTAAGTAATTATTTTTGAAAAATTGATCTAAAAATCCTGTTTGGATTTTGATAGCGATGGCATTAAATCTGTGATCAATTTGGGGAGAATCAATATTTTAAATGAGCTTCCCAGGTGACTCAGTGGTAAAGAATTCACCTGCTAATGCGAGAGACACGGGAGATGTGGGTTCAATCCCTGGGTGAGGAGGATCCCCTGGAGAAGGAAATGGCAACCCACTCCAGTATTCATGCCTGGAGAGTCCCATGGACAGAGGAGCCTGGTGGCCTACAGTCCAGGGGGTTGCGAAGAGTCAGACACAGCTGAGCACATGTGCACACAATGTCTTAAACACTTTTGTTTGTTTAACCCTTGAACATAATATGTGTGCTCGGTCACTTGAGTCCTGTCAGACTCTTGGCGACACTATGGACTGTAGCCCGCCAGGCTCCTCTGTCCATGGGATTCTCCAGGCAAAAATACTGGAGTGGGTTGCCATGCCCTCCTCCAGGGGATCTACCCAATCCAGGGATTGAACCCACATCTCCTTCGTTTTCTGCGTTGCAGGTGGATTCTTTACTGCTGAGTCACTGGGGAAGCCCCTGAACATAGTATATTTATTTATTTATATCTTTGATTTCTTTTATTAGTATTGTGTAGCTTCCCAAATACAAACCTACACATATTTTGTTATACCTAAGTATTTTGTGCATTTTTGTTTTGTAAAAGATTGTTCATTACTGGTATATAGAAATATGATTTTTAATTCATCTTGTATCTTGAGACTTGTTAGTTCTAGAAGCTTCTTTGTAGATTCTTTAAAATTTTCTATAATTTTGTTGTCTGTGAATACAAACAATTATATTTCTTCCTTTCTAATCTGTAGTCCTTCTGTTTCTTTTTCTTGCTTTATTGCACTGAGTAGAAATTCCAGCACAATGTTGGACAGAAGTAATAATAGTGAACATCTTTTCTTTGTTCCTGATCTTAGCAGGGAAGCATAGACTCTTCCACCAGCAAGTATGATGTTTGCTACAGATATTTTGGAGATGTACTTTATCAGGTTGAAGTTCTCTTCTTCTTTTGCCAGTTTTCTGAGAGATTATTTTATGGTAATAAAAATGAATTTTGAAATTTGTCAGTCTTTAAACTTATCTATTGATATGATCATATGAGTTTTCTTTTTAGTAATAGTAGAACTTAGCCTGGTTTTCAGATGTTAAATCCATCTTGTAGTCGCAGAGTAAGCTGCAATTCATTACCAGGTCTTCTTTTCATATACTGAGGGATTTTATTTGCTGATGTTTTGTTGAGTCTTATGTTTATATTCTTGGGAGATACTGATTTGAAGTTTTATTCTTTGTATTTTTTATTGTTTAGCTTTCATATCAGGATAATGCTGCCTTCATACAATGCACTGGGACATGGTCTCTGCTTTTCTGTTTTCTGTAAGACACTGTGTAGTGTTGGTACTTTTTCCCTTAAAAGTTTGGTAAAGTTACTGGTGAAGTAATTTGTGCCTGAAGTTTGTTTTGCTGCAAAGTTTTAAATTACAAATTTATTTTCTCTAATAGGTACTATTTAGACTGTTTTTTTTTTTTTTCTGGAATGTTTTGATAGTTTGTGTCCTTCAATAAATTGGTCATTTTCATCCATGCTATCAAATTTGTGAATACAGAGTTGATCATAGTATTCCTTTATTATCTTTTTACTGCTTGTAGTGTTTGTGGTAACTTTCAATATTGATGCTGGAAATTTGTGTTTTCCTTCTTTTTATTGTTCAGCGTGGGTAGAGGCTAATTAATTTTATTGATCTTTTCAAAGAATCAGCTTTTGGTTTTGTTGATTTTTCTCTATATTCTAATAATAATTGTATTGATTTCTGATCTTTATTATTTTCCTCATTCTCCTTGCTTTGTATTCCGCTTATTTTCTGAATGCTTTAGTTTGGAGCTTATATTATTGTTTTTATACATTTTTAGCAAGCATTTTTTGCTATAAATTTTCTATACACATTTATTTAGCTGCATCCTGAAAATTTTGATATGTTGCAATTTTACTTTCATTTAGCTCAAAATATTTCCATTTTTTCTTGAGACTCTTTTATCTGTGGGCTATTTGAAAATGTATTGTTTTATTTCTAGATATTTGTGAATTTTCCAGATAAATTTCTGCTATTGCCATTCTAATTTAATTTTATTGTTGTTCAGGGAAGATACTTTATGTGGTTTTAGTTCTTTAAAATTTTCTGACATTTGTTTAGTGGCCCAGGATATGGTCTGTCGTAATGCAGGTTGCATGGGCACATGAAGAATTTATATATTTTGCTGTCTATAGTTGGCTGGGATAGTTTCTCCATGTCTTTAGGCCAAGATGGTTGATAGTGTTGATTAGCTCATCTACATCATTGCTAATTTTCTACTTGTTTTATCAGTTACTGAATTGGTTTGTTGAAATCTCCAAGTTCAATTGTGGATTAAAACATGTTTATACTTTTAGAGCTCTGTCAATTTTTCCTTTATGAATCTTGAAGCTCATTTGTCAGGTACACACACATTTAGAGTAGATGACTCTTCTTGATGAAATTACATGTGTTAGTTTGTGAGGACTCTAGGAACAAAATACCACAGAATGAAAGGCTTAAACAACATTTATTTCTCATAGAGCTGAGTGTTAGAAGTCCGAGTTCATGATACCATTAGAGTTGGTTTCTGTAGGGTCCTTTCTTCCTGTCTTATAGATGGCTGCTTTCTTGACGTGTCCTCATGTGCCCTTTCTTATGTGAGTACCTTGCATTTAATGTAGTTATTACTATAGTTAGGGGCTTCCCTGGTGGCTCAGATGGTAAAGCATCTGCCTGCAGTGCGGGATACCTGGGTTCGATTCCTGGGTCAGGAAGATCTCCTGGAGAAGGAAATGGCAATCCATTCCAGCACTCTTGCCTGGAAAATCCCATGGACGGAAGAGCTTGATAGGCTACAGTCCATGGGGTCGCAAAGAGTCGGACACGACTGAGCGACTTCATGAATTTCACAAATTACTATAGTTGGATTAACTTTACTGTATTATTATTTATTTTCTGTTGGTCCCTTTTGGTTTTTGTTCCTCTCTTTCTCCTCTCCTTATTTTGAATTATTGGAACATTTCTTACTGTCTCACTGTAATTTATCTACTGGTTTCTAGGCTATATCATTGGGCATTTTTGCTGTTGTCATTGCTGTTATTGCTCAAAGGATTTAATATGCACACCAAACTTTGCAAAATCTACTTCACCATTGCAAGTAAAATGTAGAAGCCTTATAGCTAAATACATATTTTTTTACCTTTTTTTCTTTGTGATATATTTTGCTTTCATGCAATAAAGGAATTTAGGGTGGCCTTTTATATCTTCCCAGATTTATGTTTTAAGCAAACATGGAAAGTTTTGTTCATATTTCTTCAAATACTATTTTCTGCACCGATCTTTTTCTCTACCCTTCTGGGGACTCCAATTACATGGATGTTAGACTTTGTCATTATCCTACAGGTCCCTCAGATCATGCTTACTTTCTTCTGTGTGTTTTTTTTTCTTTTAGTTTGATTAAGACATGATTGACACACAGTACTGTGTAAGTTTAAGGTAAGCAATCATAACGATTTGACTAACATACATCGTAAAATGATTATCAAATTAAGTTTAGTGAACATTCATCATCTTACATAGACATAAAATTTAAAGAAAAAAATTTTCTTTGTGATGAGAAATCTTAAGATTTACTCTCAACAACTTTCATCTATAACATACATAGGTATTAATTATATTTATCACATTGTACATTACATGCCTAGTATTTTTTCTTATAACTAGAAATTTGTAGATTTTGACTGCTTTATCCATTTTCCCCTCCTCTTAAACCTACCTGTAGTAAACACAAATCTCATCTCTCTTTTCTGTTGGTTTTTAAAAATATTTATTCTTTAATTGGAGGAAAACAGCTTTATAATGTTGTGATGGTTTCTGCTGTACAACAACACACTCTTTGTTTTTGAAGTATAATTGACACTATCCTAGTTCCAGCTATGCAGCATGGTGATTTGATTTAAATATACTTCAAGATGATCTTGGAGAAGGCAATGGCACCCCACTCCAGTACTGTTGCCTGATAAATCTCATGGACAGAGGAGCCTGGTAGGCTGCAGTCCATGGGGTCGCTAAGAGTCAGACATGACTGAGTGACTTCACTTTCACTTTTCACTTTCGTGCACTGGAGAAGGAAATGGCACCCCACTCCAGTGTTCTTGCCTGGAGAATCCCAGGGATGGGGGAGCCTGGTGGGCTCCCGTCTATGGTGTTGTACAGAGTTGGACACGACTGAGGTGACTTAGCAGCAGCAGCAGCAAGATGATCACCATGATAAATCTAATCATGATATATCACCATACAAAGATACATAGTTACGGACTATGTTCCCCACACTGTACATTTTATAACGGTGACATCCATTTTATAACTGGAAGTTTGTGTCTCTAAATTTCCCTCATCTGTTTCTTTCTCCCCCCTGCCCATTCCACAGGCAATCAGCTGTTTGTTCAGTGTTTCTACTCTATTGTGTTTGGCCATTTGCTTTTTTAGAGTCCAAATATAGGCAAAATAATGCAGTATTTATCTCTTTCTAACTTATTTCTATTAGAGCTATACATTCTACGTCCACATCCATGTGGTTGCAAGTGGGAATATTTCATTGTTTTTTATGGCTGAGTTTATATAGATATAACTTCTTTATCACATCTTCATTTGTGCTTTGTTGATGGGTACTTAAGTTGCTGTCAAATCTTGGCTACTGTAAATAATGCAATAGTGAACATCAGGCTGCACATATCTTTTTGAATTAGTGGTTTCATTTTTCTTTGATATTTTTTCAGGTTTTCACTTTTAGAAAGAGATTTTACTTTTTGGAACAGTTTTAGATTTACAGAAAAATCGAAAAGATAGTAGAGCAAGTTCTCAAATATCTTGCACTCAGTTTTCCATTTAATATCTCACATTAGTATGGCACATTTATTACAATTAATGAACTATTATTGACACATTATTATTAACTAAAGGCCATGGCAACCCACTCCAGTACTCTTGCCTGGAAAATCCCATGGATGGAGGAGCCTGGTAGGCTGCAGTCCATGGGATTGCTAAGAGTCGGATAACTGAGCAACTTCACTTTCACTTTTCACTTTCATACACTGGAGAAGGAAATGGCAACCCATTCCAGTGTTCTTGCCTGGAGAATCCCAGGGACGGCAGAGCCTGATGGGCTGCCGTCTTTGGGGTCGCACAGAATTGGACACAACTGAAGTGACTTAGCAGCAGCATATTCTCTTTAGATTTCGTTGGTTTTTACCTAAAGAGGTGACACTTCATTTTCATCACATTGTGTCAAGAGTGCAAGCTGTCACATACTCCCTGCTGATGATGATCACCTAACTAAGGTAGTGTTGGTGGGTTTATCTACTGCAAAGTCACTCTCCCATCCTTCCCCCTTTCCCTGTAGTCTTTGGGAAAAAGCCACTATGCTCAGCCCATGTTCAGCATGGTGAGTTGTGCTCCCCCTTCTTAAGAGAGTAGTTTCTACTTAATTACTTGGAATTGTTCAGGGGAGATGCATTTACTATCCTCTCTTAAAACATTCATTCACTTCCTTTTATCAGTATGGAATTCTGTTTCTTTCTTTCTTTCTTTTTTTTGTATTTTGGGTTATAATTCACTACTGCTTTGTATATTTTATTGTTCAAAAAGTGTTGTCCATTGAGACTTGGTTCCTGTGTCTTTTTAAAAAAGATATTCATTTATTTATCTGGCTGCAGCAGGTCTCAGTTGCAGCATTCGGGATCTCCATGCATCACGCAGCATCTTTTACTGTGACAGATGGACGCTCTGGTTGTGGCACCTGGGCTGCTGAGTGCACGGGCTTCCATAGTTGCCGCACTCAGGTGCTCTAGTTGTGAAGTGCAGGTGGGCTTAGTTCCTCTGCGACATGTGCGATCTTAGCTCCACAACCAGGGATTGAACCAGTGTCCCCAGCGCTGCAAGGTAGATTCTTAACCACTGGACCACAAGGAAGTCCTGGTTCCTGTGTCTTTTTGACATAACCCCATTAATGCGTGGTTTGAGTACTTCTCATTTTCCAGCACTACAAAATACTCTAACTTCATTATGTATATTTACAGCTTCAGACCTACAATCAGCCATTTCTTCAAAGAGTCTTGGCCTCTTTTTACTGTAGAAGATATTAGAAACCAAGATCTGGGAAGTATTTGTGATTGGAGCTTGAGTGCTGTTATAAGCCTTGAGGCTGCCTCAGCCGGTAAAGGGAGAATATATATGTGTATATATTACCTCATGTGTGCATGTATGATTTCTATAGGTAGCCATGTGTGTCCATATTGATTAAACACGAGTTTATATAGCTATCTTCAACTCTAATCCATTACCACAAGGATCATTCTAGCCCCCTCTCCTTGATTAGCTCTACATTCCCATTCCAACAGTGAGAAGCATGGCTTCCACAATATGTTCTCCACTTAATTATTCAGTTCCAATATATATATAAGAATTATAAAAATTAACTGCTACCCATGTAAGAACTAAAGTGCAGTGCTTGTGTGCAGTCCTTGTGCCTTTAGCTTTACAGAATCAGATCATTTCCAGAGTCACTTCGGCCAGCACATTTTATCCTCATCTCCTGCAGTCAAGTTGTCTCATACATTGATGATACATCTTGTCATAGTCTGCCTTCTTTCCTAGGATTCTCCAACCTCCTAAAGACTTTTTAAAATTTAGATATATTAAGGTTCACCTTTGTACTTTAATGTTCGATGGGTTTTGACAAATGCATAATTTTATGACCAACATTACAATATTATACAGAATATTATCACTACCAAAAAATTCCTTGAATCTCACCTATTAAGTCTTCTTTTCCTTAAGAACCCTAGAAACCACAGATCTTTTTGTCTGTGTAGTTTTGCATTTTCCAGAAGGTTGTATAATTTGAATCATATAGTATATAGCTTTTTCAGACTGACTTCTTTCGCTGAAAAATATGCATTTAAGGTCCATCCATGTTTTTTCATGGCCTGACAGCTCACTTCTATTTTATTTCTGAATAATGTTCTATTGTATGGATTAACCATAGTCTATTCACCTATTGAAAGGACATCCTGGTTAAATCTAGTTTTCAATGATTATGAATAAAGCTGCTATAAACATTTTTATGCATATTTTTATGTAGACAAAAATTTTTAGCTACTTTGGGTAGATACCCAGGAGTTCAGTTCATTTCAGTTCAGTCGCTCAGTCATGTCTGACTCTTTGTGACCCCATGAATTGCAGCACACCAGGCCTCCCCAGAGAGTGATTACTAAATCATATGGTGAGTATTTTGCAAAAGACTGCTGTTTTAATTTTCCTTAAATTAATACTCAGCAGTGGAATTGCTGGATCATATAATAGTTCTATTTTTAATTTTTGTTTTTGATATTTAATTGTAAATATATAGAATTTAACTTTAATAGTGGCTATATTTAGCAATTATCATGCAAAACTCTTGGATTTCCCAGATGGCTCAGACAGTAAAGAATCTGCCTGCAGTGCAGGAGACCTGGGTTCAATCCTTTGATCAGGAAGATCCCCTGGAGAAGGAAATGGCAACCACATCAGTATTCTTACATGGAAAATCTCATGAACCGAGGAGGCTGGTGGGCTACAGTCCATGAGATAGCAAAGAGTCAGACATGACTGAGTGACTAACACTTACTTTCATGCAAAACTCTTATAAATTTAAAAATTGGGCCCCATGAGTTGGGTACAACTAGACTCTACCATATCACTGCCTGTTTGCTTTTTCTCTTCTTTGTGAATCTGGAGTTTTTCAACACTCAAAAAGAGTTATTGAGTACTTATATGTGATAGATGCTGAGGATTCAGTGCTAGAGTTCCTGTTCTATTATAGTTTACAGTCTTACTGAAAAACAAATAAATGGAGCAGTGATTTAGAGCAGTTTCCTAAGTGTGTGTTTGTTTTTTAATTATGAGAGAGAAAAATCCTGCTTGGTGTTCAAGTGCATATTTGTCAGTTGCATTCTAGGCCTGGCTTTTTTCATTGTTTTTCTACAATGTTTTGCCTAAAAGTTCTGTCTCTTCTTTTGTTTTTTGAGGTATATTTGTACAACATTATATAAGTTGGAGATGTACAACAGTGATTCACAGTTTTTAAAGATTATACTCCATTTAGAGTTTTTATAAAATATTAGCTATATTCCTTATATTGTTCAATATATCATTATAGCTTATTCATTTTACACATAGTAGTTTGTACCTCTTAATCCCCTATCCCTAGATTTCCCCACTTTCCTCTTTCCGCTGGTAACTACTAGTTTGTCCTCTATATCTGTATATCTCATTCTTTTTTGGTTATATTCACTAGTTTGTTTTATTTTTAAAATTTCACATATCAGTTGTATCATATAGCGTTTGTCCTTCTCCGACTTATTTCATGTAGCATAATGCCCTCCAAGTCCATCCATGCTGATGCAATTGGTAAAATTCCATTCTTTTTTATGTCTGAGCAGTATTCCATTGTGAGTGTATATATATATGTACACACACACACGCGCACATACACACCACATCTTCTTATCCATTCAGGGCTGCCCTGGTGGGTCAGAGGTTAAAGTGTCTGCTTCCAATGCAGGAGACCCGGGTTTGATCCCTGGATCAGGAAGATCCCCTGGAGAAGGAAATGGCAACCCACTCCAGTATTCTTGCCTGGAAAATCCCATGGGTGGAGGAGCCTGGTGGGCTGCAGTCCATGGGGTCGCAAAGAGTCGGACACGACTGAGCTACTTCACTTTCACTGGCAGTTGTAAATAATGCTGCCTTGAACATTGGGGTACACATGGCTTTTCAATTAGTGTTTTCTTTTTTTGCCTAGGAGTGGAATAGTTGGGTTATATAGTAGTTCTATCTTTCATTTTTTGAGAAATCTCCATACTATTTTCCGTAGTGGATGAACTAATTTACATTCCTACCAACAGTTTGTATGAGACTTCCCTTTTCACCACATCATCACCAACATTTCTTATCTGTGTTCTTTTTAATGAGAGTCATTCTTACAGGTGTAAAGTGATAGATACTACTGCTACTGCTACTGCTAAGTCGCTTCAGTCGTGTCCGACTCTGGGCGACCCCATAGACGGCAGCCCACCAGGCTCCGCCGTCCCTGGGATTCTCCAGGCAAGAACACTGGAGTGGGTTGCCATTTCCTTCTCCAATGCATGAAAGTGAAAAGTGAAAGTGAAGTCGCTCAGTCGTGTCCGACTCTTAGCGACCCCATGGACTGGAGCCTACCAGGATCTTCCGTCCATGGGATTTTCCAGGCAAAAGTACTGGGGTGGGGTGCCATTGCCTTCCCCGAAAAGTATATTGTAGGTTTAATTTGCAATTCTCTCATGATTGATGCTAAGCACCTTTTCATGTGCCTGATTCAAGAAAAATATCACTGCAATTTATGTCAAAGAGTGTTGTAAGTTGTCTTCTCGGAGTTTTATGCGTATAGTCTTACATTTAGGTCTTTAATCTATTTTTGGTTTATATTTATGTATAGTATGATAAAATATTCTAATTTCATTTTTTTACAAGTAGCTGTCCAGTTTTCCCAGTGTCACTTTATTGAAGAGACTGTATTTCTCCATTGTATACTCTTGCCTCCTTTGTCATAGATTAATGGGTTCTTTGGGGGCTCTGTTTTTTGTTTCATTGATCTCTGTGTTTTTCTTTTTTTAAATGTCAGTACCATAGTGTTTTGATGACTGTAGCTTTGTAGTGTTGTCTGAAGTCAAGAAGCGTGATTCCTCCAGCTGTTTTTCTTTCTCAAGATTGTTTTGACTATTTCAGGTCTTTTGTGTTTCCATACAAATTTTAAAATTATTTGAGTTTTGTGCAAGATACCCTTGGTTTTTTATTAGGGATTGAACTGAATCTTGATTATCTTGAGTAGTCTGGTTATTTTAATAATATTAGCTTTTTCTAACCTAAGAACACAGTATATCTTTTTGTGAAAGTGAGAGCTGCTCAGTAGTGTCCAGCTCCCTGCCACCCCATGGACTATACAATCCATGGAATTCTCTAGGCCAGATTACTGGAGTGGGTAGCCCTTTCCTTCTCCAGGGGATCTTCCCAACCCAGGGATTGAACCCAGGTCTCCCACATTGCGGGCAGATTCTTTACCAGCTGAGCCACAAGGGAAGCCCAAGAATACTGGGGTGGGTAGCCTATCCCTTCTCCAGAGGATCTTTCTGACCCAGGAATTGAAACAGGGTCTCTGGCATTACAGGTGGATTCTTTACCAACTGAGTTATCATTTGTCCAATTCTCTTATCCTAGAAGGTGGCATATATTTGTTCACAAAAGCCTCTTTGGTGCCTTCTTTTCCTGTGGTACCCATTGTAATAGTTCTTTCAGTTATTATTTTGTTGATTATTTTTTCCTTTGGTTGCTCTAGTCAAAGGTTTATTGACTTCATCTTTTCAAAGAAAAATCTCTTGTTGATCTTTTCTATAGTTTCCCACAGAATAAATTTCTTTGATTCCTGACCTAAATAAATGAATAAATTTCATTTATGTCTGATCTAATTTTATTATTTACTTCCTTCTGCTAACGCTGGGCTCAGTTTGTTGTTCTTAGTTCCTTTAGGTGAAGAGTTAGGTTGTTTGAGATCTTTCTTGTTCTTAACGTAAGCCTTTTTTTTGTTTTTTTTTGTTTTTTGCTATGAATGTCCCTCTGAGAACTGCTTTTGCTGTATGTCATAAGTTTTGGTATGTTATGTTTTCATTTTTGTTTTTCTCAAGATAATTTTTTCTCATTTAATTTATTCTTTAATCCATTACTTGTTTAGGAGAGTGTTGCTTAATTCCTATGTATTCATGAGTTATCTGGTCTTCCTCCTGTTATTAATTCCTAGTTTAGTCAGAGGAGATATTTGGTATGATTCCATTTTAGTCAGAGGAGATATTTGGTATGATTTCAATCTTATTGAACATGATAAAATTTGTTTCGTGGCCTAATATATGGTCTACCCTAGAAAAAGCTTCCATGTGATTTTGAGAGGAATGTTTATTTTGTTGCTGTTGGATGTAACATTGTGATACGTCAGTGCACTTGATCTATAGGGTTGTTTAAGTATGAAAGTGAAAGTGAAGTCGCGCAGGCGTGTCTGACTCTTTGCGACCCCGTGGACTGTAGCCCACCAGGCTCCTCTGTCCATGGGATTCTCCAGGCAAGAATACTGGAGTGGCTTGCTATTTCCTTCTCCAGGGAATCTTCCCGACCCAGGGATCGAACCCAGGTCTCCTGCGTTGCAGGCAGAGGCTTTAACATCTGAGCCACCAAGGAAGCCCCCCTTGTTTAAGTATATTGTATCTTTATTGATTCTCCTTCTAGATAATCTATCCATTGTTGAGAGTGGGGTTTTAAAGACTTCAAGTAATAATATATTTCTATATTTCTCCTTTTAGC
Source organism: Tragelaphus eurycerus (assembly GCA_935064755.1). Classification (NCBI taxonomy): domain Eukaryota; kingdom Metazoa; phylum Chordata; class Mammalia; order Artiodactyla; family Bovidae; genus Tragelaphus; species Tragelaphus eurycerus. The sequence continues at coordinate 5,289,072 of CAKXYN010000075.1, read as the reverse complement.
TCTGTTAGTTTTTACTTTGTCTGTTTAGGTGCTCCACTGTTGGGTGTGTAAATATTTACAATTATTATACCTTCTTGATAGATTGACCCCCTCCTTTATCATTATATAACAACTGTCTTTGAATCTTTTTATCATTTTTAAAGTCTCTTTTATTTGATAAAAGTAGCTATCCCTCTTTTTGTTGTTGTTGTTACCACTTGCTTGAAATATCTTTATGCATCTCTTTACTCTCAATATATGTGTGTCTCTAAGGCTAAAGTTAATCTCTTATAGGCAACATATTGTTGGATCTAGTTGTTGTTTTTTTTTTTTTAATCCTTTCCACCTTTCTATGTATTTTGATTAGGAATTTAATTTATTTACATTTAAATTAATTATTGATAAGTAAGAATTTGATGCTTTTGAACTGTGGTGTTGGAGAAGACTCTTGAGAGTCCCTTGGACTGCAAGGAGATCCAACCAGTCCATTCTGAAGGAGATCAGCCCTGGGATTTCTTTGGAAGGACTGATGCTACAGCTGAAACTCCAGTATTTTGGCCACCTCATGCGAAGAGTTGACTCATTGGAGAAGACTCTGATGCTGGGAGGGATTGGGGGCAGGAGGAGAAGGGGATGACAGAGGATGAGATGGCTGGATGGCATCACTGACTCGATGGATGTGAGTCTGAGTGACCTCCGGGAGTTGGTGATGGACAGAGAGGCCTGGCGTGCTGTGATTCATGGGGTCACAGAGTCGGACACGACTGAGCAACTGAACTGAACTGAAGAACTTACTATTGCTGTTTTGTTTTCTGGTTATTTTGTAGATCTAATGTTTTTTTCTTATCCTTTCCCCTTTTAAAATATATCTTTTGGTATTTGGTATGCTTTTACTTCTTTATTATTTGTGTGTGTGTGTGTTTATGCACACATGAGTGTGTATAATTACTACAGATTTTTCCCCTGTGGTTACCATGAGGTTTATATTAAATATCTTAAAATTGTAGTACCCTAATTGAAATTGGTAATAAATTAATTTCAATAGTATTTCTGTATTCAACACATTTACTTTCTCTTACCCTCACATTTTAGGTTACTGATGTACTTTATATATTTTTATATTGTATATCTAATAACATAATTCTAGTTATGATTTTTTACTGTGTATGTTTTTTAACTTTTATGTTAAGGGTTGTAAGGGAATTATGAACCACTACCATTGCTACATTACAGAATCTGACTTTGACTATTTACCATTACCAGTAAGTTTTACACTTATATTTTTATTATGTTAACTGGCATCCTTTTACTTCCACTCAAAGCTCTCCCTTTAATATTTCTTCTAAGGCAGGATTAGTGGTAATGAAATCTCTCAGATGTTGTTTGTTTAGAAAAGTCCTTATCTCTTCTTCATTTCTGAAGAAGAGTTTTGGCAGGATTAGAACTCTTTTTTTTTTTTTAAATTATTTTGGCCATGCCAGGTCTTAGTTACAGATATGGGATCTTTAGTTGTGGCATGTGGGTTCTAGTTCTATGACCAGGGATCAAATCAGGTCCTCTATTTTGAGAGAGTGAAGTCTTAGCCACAGGACCATAAGGGAATTGCCAGGCATATAAGTCTTAATCGATATTTTCTTCTTTTTATATTTTGAATATATTACTCCATTCTCTCCTGGCTTGAAGTTTCTTATGGAGGCTTCCTTAATATAACTTCCCACTTTTTTTTCCTATTGCTTTCAAATATGACTTTTGGACAATTTAATTATAATGTATCTCAGTGTAGCCCTATTTGGGGTCCTTTAGACCTCATGGATCTTTATATCCATTTTTCTTTTCAGGTTTGGGACGTTTTCAGCTATTATTGCTTTCTATATACTTTATGTCCCTTTCTCTTCTGCTTCTGGAATTCCATGATATGGATATCGATTCTTTTAATTGTGTCCAATAAGTCTTGTGGGCTTTCTTCACTCTTTTTAATTCTTTTTCTTTTTGTTCCTCTGACTGGATAATATTAAATGTCCTCATTTCTAGATAGCTGATTCATCTGTATAGTTTAGTCTGATTTTAAAGTTATCAAATTCTTCAGTTTACTTGTATTTTTTAAAATTTATTTATTTTAATTAGAGGGTAATTACTTTACAATATTGTATTGGTTTTGCCATACATCAACATGAATCCGCCACGGGTGTACACGTGTTCCCGTTCCCTGAACCCCTCTCCCACCTCCCTCCCCATACCATCCCTCTGGGTCATCCCAGTGCACCAGCCCCAAGCATCCTGTATCCTGTATCAAACCTGGACTGGCGATTTATTTCTTCTATCAGCAGATGAATGGATAGGAAAGCTGTGGTACATATACACAATGGAGTATTACTTGTATTTTTAAGGTATAGAATATCTGTTTTCATTTTTTATGGTTTCTTTGTTGAGCTTCTCATTTGTTCATGCATTTCCTCCCTATTTTGTTTAGTTGTTTGTGTGTTCTTATAGTTCAGTATACTTAAGAGAATTATTCTGAATTCTTTTTCTGACAATTCATAAATCTCCACCTCTTTAGGGTCAGTTTTATTTGTTCAGTCACTCAGTCATGTCTGACTCTTTGCAGCCCCATGGACACCAGGCTTCCCTGTCCTCACTATCTCTTGGAGCTTGCTCAAACTCATGTCCATTGAGTTGGTGATGACATCCAACCACCTCATCCTCTGTCATCCCCTTCTCCTGCCTTCAATCTTTCCCAGCATCAGGGTCTTTTCTAATGAGTCAGCACTTTGCATCAGGTGGCCAAAGTATTGGAGCTTTAGCGTCAATCCTTCCAATGATTATTCAGGGTTGATTTCCTTTAGGATGGATTGGTTTGATCTCCTTGCTGTCCAAGGGGCTCTCAAGAGTCTTCTCCAACACCACAGTTCAAAAGCATCAATTCTTTGACACTCTGTCTTCTTTATGGTCCAGCTTTTACATCCGTACATGACTACTGAAAAAAACAAGCTTTGACTAGATGGACTTTTGTTGGCAAGATAATGTCTCTGCTTTTTAATACACTGTCTAGGTTTGTCATAGCTTTTCTTCCAAGGAGCAAGTGTCTTTTAATTTTTTGGCTGAAATCACCATCTGCAGTGATTTTGGAGCCCCAGAAAATAAAACCTGTCAGTGTTTCCATGGTTTCCCCTTCTATTTGCCATGAAGTGATGGGACCAGATACCATGATCTTTGTTTTTTGAATGTTGAGTTTTAAGCCAACTTTTTCACTCTCCTCATTTACCTTCATCAAGAGGCTCTTTAGTTCCTCTTCACTTTCTTCCATACGAGTGGTGTTATCTGCATATCTGGGATTATTGATATTTCTCCTGCTGATCTTGATTCCAGCTTGTGCTTCATCCAATCTGGCATTTCACATGATGTACTCCACATATAAGTTAAATAAGAAGGGTAACAATATACAACCTTGACATACTCTTTTCCCAATTTGGAACCAGTCCATTGTTCCATGTCTGATTTTAACTGTTGCTTCTTGACCTGCATACAGATTTCACAGGAAGCAGGTAAGGTGGTCTGGTATTCCCATCTCTTGAAGAATTTTCCACAGTTTGCTGTGATCCACACAGTCAAAGGCTTTAGCATAGTCAATTTTGGGTCAGTATTGAAGTTTTATTTGTTTCCTTTCTTGGTATCATGTTTACCTGTTTTTGTTTTTTTCACTAGATCCTTGATTTCTTACCTTGGTGTCTGAGCATTTCAGTAAGTGAGCTCCCCTTTGATGCCTTATAGGTTCACTTTGACAAAGATAGTTTTTCACCTGTCAGTTCTGTTTGGGTTTCTAGACAAGTCTGTTGGTAATATCTTCGGGCGGGTGGGGTTTGCTATCAGGGTCTATTTTTGGTGAAGGCTGCTGCCCGAGCTCTGAAGTTAGATAATTGTGCCACTGGCTGAGAACAGTTAGATAGGACTGCTGGGTTGGTTCCCTGCCCAAGTAAAGGTATAGGATGAACTCAGTAGTTCTCTGAATTCTCTGGCCAGGGTTTCTAGACAGTTGGGACTGGGTTCTATACTTGTCTAGGGCAACGAATTGGCTTTCCTGCCCTCGTGGGGCAGCATGATGGGGCTGCATGGTTTTGTTTGGGGGCTGAAAAAGGCAAGACTGTGCACTGAATTTCCTAGCCAGATGAAGCCACTGATTTTGCCCTGCAGTTGGAAAAAGCTACAAACTCTGCATGCTGTTCAATTGTGATTATAAGCAGGGTTGTTGGATAGCTACACAGTTTTCTGTGTGTTCTGGGTAGGTTCCCTGGTTGGGCAGGCTGAAGGCTGTTTTCAGAATTGGGTGAGGCTATACATTTGTTTCCCTGCCTTAGCAAAACAGAAGACTCAACTCAAATCTGGCAAGACTTTTTGCTTGTGGTCTTAACTCGTTGACCCTTGCCCCAAGTTTCCCGGCCAAATAGGGCCACTGACTTTGCTCTGCAGATGGTCAACTCTGTCTGCTGTGCTGTCTGTGGGAGCATTTCTGGGCTATGCAGCTTTCCAGGTGCTCTGGTCAGCATGTCAGGTTAAATGGGGTTGGGAGATGCATTCAGCGTAGCTTGGGGCTATGAATTAGCTTGCCTGCCTGAGTGGAATCGAGGGGCCAGCTCCAAGAAGGATCTCAGGTGTTCCCTGGTCTGAGGGGCAGGGAACTAAATTCAGCAGTAGGTACAACTACAAATTAGCTCACCCTCCTGGGAAGTGGTAGACCAGGCTCCCGGGCCAGCAGGGTTCTTTACCTGAGGACACAGATCAGGTAGACTTGCACTCTGCTGAGTTCTCTGGTCAGATCATGCCACTGGTTTGATGCTTCTGAGAAGCAAAATTGCTGGTTGAGAATTCTGCTTGGGTGCTACAGGTAGAAATTGCATCTTCCTGGATCTAAGAACTGGTTGTTGCAAGCCCCTTCTCCCTTATGAGTCACAATCAGATGCATAGTGGGCAAGCTTCACAGATTCCCCCATAATACCTGTGGGATGAGACTGGAGTGGGGACGTCCAAGAAGCACCCCACAATGCGTATAAGATCTCAGTGTTCACCCTGGCTTTCCTTTCCCACTAGAGGAACCAGAGGCTCAGGAGAGGCCCCTTGGTGTGTTGCTGTACCAGCCTGGGGGAGAAACAAGCCAGCCATTGTGTAGCTGCTCTTCTTACATGTCTAATGCAGTCTGTTTGATCTCTGTGGTGCCATGGGTCCTTTGGCACACTTTTGTATTCTAGAATTTTTCTTGATGGTATCTTGCCCATGAATAGTTGCTAGTTGTTCTCATGAGGGAGAGGTAAGTTAGAAACAACCTATGGTATCTTAGTGGTACCCATAGTATCTCATTCCTGCCTCTTAAAAAAAATCTGTTCATCTGTCGATGGACTTTTGGGTTGCCTTTCTTCACCTTTTGGCTATTGTGAATAATGCTGCTATGAACATGGGTGTACAAATATCTGTTTGAGTCCTGCTTTTATTTCTTTTAAGTGTATTCCCAGATGTGGAATTGCTGGATCATATGATAATTCTATATTTAATTTTTTGAGGTACTGCCATACTATTTTCCATAGTGGCTAAACAACTTTATATTACCACTGCAGTGCACAAGGGTTTCATTTCTAAATCTTTGTCAGCTCTTTCCATCCTTCCTTTCTTTCTATAGGGGCTATCCTAATGAGTGTGAGGTTGTATCTCATTATTGCTTTTATTTGCATTTCCCTAATGATCAGTGTGATGTTGAATATGTCCTCATGTGCTTTTTAATCATTCATGTAACTTGTTTTCAGGAATGTCTCTTCAAGTACTCTGTCCATTTTAAAATTGGCTTTAAAATTGGTTTTTTTGTTGATGAGTTGTAGGGATTCTTTATATATTTTGGATCTTAACCATTTTTCAGGTATATGATTTGCAAATATTTTCTCCCATTCCTTAGATTGTCTTCTTTATTATGTCCTTCAGTGGACAAAGTTTTAAATTTTGATGTAGTTCAATTTATCTGTATTTTCTTTTGTCTGTAATTGATGTCATATTCAAGAAATCTTTGCAAAATCTGGTGCCATGAAGATCCCCTCTGTGTTTTCTTCTAAGTTTCAGAGTTTCAGCTCTTATATTTAGCTCTTTGATCCATTTTGAGTTAATTTTATTATATAGGATAAGATAATAGCGGAGAAGGCAGTGGCACCCCACTCCAGTACTCTTGCTTTGAAAATCCTACGGATGGAGGAGCCTGGTAGGCTGCAGTCCATGGGGTCGCTAAGAGTCAGACATGACTGAGCGACTTCACTTTCTCTTTTCACTTTCCTGCATTGGAGAAGGAAATGGCAACCCACTCCAGTGTTCTTGCCTGGAGAATCCCAGGGACGGGGAAGCCTGGTGGGCTGCCGTCTATGGGGTCACACAGAGTCGGACACGACTGAAGTGACTTAGCATAGCATAGCATAGCATAAGATAATAGTCCAACTTCATTCTTGTACAGGCATATACGCAGTTTTTCCAACACTATCTTTTGGAAGACTGTCCTTTCCCCATGAAGTGTCTTGACCTTTGTCAAAAATCATTTGGCCATATATACAAGTATTTTTCTGGGTTGTATATTCTATCGCTTTAGTTTGTGTGGATAGTATTATCATCTGAACACTATTAAGTCTTCCAGTTCATCAACATGAGATGCCCATTTATTTGTGTTCTAAATTTCTATTAGCAACATGCACTGAGTTTTTATAGCAGCTTTATTCATAATGGTAGAAAACTAGAAATCACCCAGATGTTCTTAAAGAAGTTAGTGGATAAACAATCTGTGGTACATTCACACAAAGGAATACTACTCAGCAATAAAAAGAATGAACTATGGATATACTCAACAGCCCAGATGAATATTCAGAGAGCTATGCCGAGAAAAGCAATCTGCAGTGTTACATATTATATGATTCCATCATATAACTCTCTTGAAATAATAAAAATGGCTTCTTAGGTGGTACTAGTGGTAAAGAACCTGCCTGCCAATGCAGGAGTCAGAAGAGAATGAGGGTTTTATCCCTGGGTAGGCAAGATCCCATGGAAGAGGAAATGGCAACCCACTCCAGTATTCTTGCCTGGAGAATCCCATGGACAGAGGAGCCTAGTGGGCTACTGTCCATGGAGTTGCAAAGAGTCAGACAGGACTGAAGTGATGGCATGTACATGCAGGGAGGGAATGATAGTGGGAGGGTGGTGAGTGTGTTTACCAAAGGTTAGGAAGAGCAGTCCTTGCAGTCATGGAAATGTTCTATATCTTGACGCTATCCACATCAGTATCCTGGTTGTGATATTATACTAGAGTTTTGTGAGATGTTATAATTGAGAGAAAGTGGGTAAAGTTTACATGGTATCTTTCTCACAACTTCACCTGAACTTACAATTATTTCAAAACAAAAAGTCTAATGGAAAGAAAACAGCGTGGAAACATGCAATATCTTTTAGAAAGACTTCCATGAAATATTGTTAACAATAAAAGGAAATTTAATGCTATTTGGGAAACTATTGGCTATAATGATTCACTTCTAATAGTCTCTTGAGAACCAAGGGTTTTGCTTTGCTTGCTTTAATGATGATGAAAGTATTTTTGCTACAGTCCCAACTCTAGATGTTTTAGGAAAACTTGCTATTAGAAATCAATTGTCACCAAAGATAAGAGGAAGCATCTGTCTAGTAGAGAATGTGACTTTTTATCTAAGACACAACCCTGGCAGCATTACCTAAATGGCCCTGAGCAGGTGAACAGATCAGCATCTTGCTTGCAGTCTGTACTTAGATGACCCCAGAATGACTTCTTCCTTAAAAGTTGAGCCCTAGGCACTTCCCTTGCTGATCTTAGTCCTGGCCCTTCTTATAGCCTTAAAAAGGTAGACAACCTGAACAAAACAGTTTCTCAGATGTAAAATGGATGAGCAATTCAAAGTTGTCCCTAGAGTTCTAAGATTAATAAGAATAATAGCTACTAACCATGGACTTCTGTTTTAACATTAGGCATCCTATCTATTAACTTATTTAGAAGAGTCACTCACTTGCTTGGTCAGGCGTGTCCGGCTTTGCAACCCTATGGACTGTAGCCACAAGCTCTGTCCATGGGATTTTTTTTAGGCAAAAGTACTGGAGCGGGGTTGCCATTTCCACCTCTAGGGGATCTTCCCAACCCAGGGATCGAACCCACGTCTCCAGTGTCTCCTGTCCTGGCAAGGCAGATGCTTTACTTCTGAGCCATCAGGGAAGCCTAATTCCACCAAAACCTTTTGGGGAACATCTTATTATCATTCTCATTTTACAAATAAAACTGAGTGCCAGAAAAGCAACAGAGCAGAGTAAGAGGATGAGGAAGCTGGGAAGAGAGTGACAAATCGTCCACGTTTGCCCAAGACTGAAAGTTCTCCCTAGGTGGGGAACTTTCAGCGCTAAAACTGGTCAAGTTCCAGGCAAAATGAGATGGGAGACCAGTCCTAAATTCCCTTAACTCCAGAGTCTGCATTCCTTTGGCTGTGCCACACCACCTCTCCGTTTCTGAGAGACCCCTTAAGGATTATAACTATTAAAGCAAGCGGGACAAAACGTGTCTTTTCACGAGGAAGTGGGAATCAAGATGCTGCCTGGAAGAACAGGAGAAAGCGGTAGGCAAGGAAACCTATATTTATTTTCAGTTTCAAAAATAATTGGTGAATAGAAATAATGGCAGACAAGCTATTAAACTTGAGATATGTTAAAATTAGAAAATAAAGGAAAGGAGCATGGAATTTATATATATTTTAAATACCTTTTAGAAGTTTTAATAAATACTGTATGCTCCTTAGAAACAAATGCTAATAAATCTAGGTGGGTGATTTTCAGTAGGATTTGGGATCAACAGATGCAGAACATTAATCCAGAGATTGGCAGAGTTAATGGCCCCACACGCAAAAGAGCTTGCTGTCTCAGAATTGCAGCTTGCACAGACTTAACCTCCTTCTCTTCATAACCCCGCCTTTTGAATAAGCATTCCTTTGCTGAAAAAGCGTGATGCATTCCTCGGGGAGCAGAGTAGCTCATCAGGCAAAATACAGAACGAACAACAGCTTGGAGGATGCCAAACCCAGTGACCGCTGGAGCAGAGTTGGGTAGCAGATGTTGTGTCACCATGGCAACCGGTGGGCGGCTCCAAATGAAGAAGGGACTCAATTTCCAAGGCCTAAGACCTGAGGGAGACTTTAACCCTGCCTTTCTCCAGAGCTCTGTGTCTTTGGACATTTGTGGGGCAAAGGAAGAAATAAAGGAGGGGCTCCCACAATTTTCTGTCCTCACTACTGTTGGCAAGAGAGAAAGACACTTAAAAAAGATATGTATCAACCTTAGACAGGGAACATCTTACCAGCTGTGAATTAATGAGCTGCCTTGCCTCCGAGGAGACTTGATAATCCCCCTTCTGGTTGAACTGGTGGCTCCTCCCACAGTCTTCTTCCACGTTCCTCTGCTCCCTGACTAAGTACTTCCGCAGAATAACTGCTTGTAGACGAAAAGGCAGCTCACAGGCTGCTTCCCTCCCTGCTCTCTGGCTCGCATGCTCTGCCCTGAAGCACAGGTGTCCGCTGGTCCATCAGTGTCAGTGCAGACGCCCAGCGTCCATTCAGCGTGATTCACACACTCACCAGGGCCTCAAGCAGCATCACCAAGCGCGACTGTGCACACACCCGCGAAGACACCGCGCTGAACGGGGATGTTAAGACACCCACCTCGAACTGTTCTCCATAACCATCCCACTGCCTCCCTGTGCTCTCAATTCATTTTCCCCAGAAAACTCCAATTATCCTGTAAATAACAAAATGATATTGCATTCTCTTTTTTATGTCACAAAGTCTTAATTTTTTTCAAGCATAAAAATTGTTTCTTGATATTTTCACTCTATTTCAGCATTTCTTTCTTTTCAGTACTACATTGTGAACATAAAAAAATGATGCAGTGCTCCCTGGCCCTCCTCAACGTCTAGGAGGCCCTGGAATCTGTATTCCATGCTAGGAAGAGCAAAGGCTCTGTGAGCGGGCAGGGTCTTTAGCCTCTCCTAACCTCAGCATCTGCTTCTAGGGCAGGGGTCTCCAAAAGCAAATCTAGTATTTTTCATCTCACCCTAAAAAAATCTAATTTCTGTGTTTGTGTTATAGTGTATATAGTATGTTAAAGCAATGGTGTATATGTGTGCCTATAGGTATAAATTTAAATTTAGTAAATGTTTATGGAAGTTGTATCCAGTCATTTCTGCTGCTGCTGCTGCTGCTAAGTCGCTTCAGTCGTGTCCGACTCTGTGCGACCCCAGAAACGGAAGCTCACCAGGCTCCCCCGTCCCTGGGATTCTCCAGGCAAGAACACTGGAGTGGGTTGCCATTTCCTTCTCCAATGCATGAAAGTGAAAAGTGAAAGTGAAGTCGCTCAGTCGTGTCCGACTCTTAGCGACCCCATGGACTGGAGCCTACCAGGCTCCTCCATCCATGGGATTTTCCAGGGAAAAGTACTGGGGTGGGGTGCCATTGCCTTCCCCGCCAGTCATTTCTAAACAGCTTTAAATCTCATATCACTGACTTGATGGGTGTGAGTCTGGGTGACCTCCGGGAGCTGGTGATGGACAGGGAGGCCTGGCGTGCTGCAGTTCATGGGGTCGCAAAGAGTCGGACACGACTGAGCGACTGATCTGATCTGATCTGATACAATTCATCCATTTCAAGTATACAATTCAACAACTTTTAGTGTGTGTAGTTGTATACCTATCACTAGGATCAATTTTAGAACATTTTCTTTACCCCCAAAAGAAATTCCACTCCCGATAGCTATCACCTCCCTGAATCCCACCCCTCGACATCTGCCCCACCCCCAGGCCCTGACAACCACTCATGTATTTTTTGTCTCTATAGATCTTCCTAGTCTTGGTATTTTATGTAAACAGAATCATACAGTAAGTACCCTACACACGTGTGTTCCATCAACATCAGACATGAGTGACACTGCAGCTTGCCCTCCGTCTCCTGTTGCTGACGACCCTTCAGCTCTACCATCTCCCACCTCCTCTCCCTCCTCCATCAGTAACTCTTCTGGCCTGTTCAGTCTGTGCCAGCCCCTGTATGCCAGCTGTTGTGTGGTGCCAATGTACTTTTCAAAGTACCGTACTCTAAGATTTAAGCTGTTTTCTTTGTTATTTTCTTTTGTATTATTTGTGTGAAAAATATTATAAACCTATTTTAATACAGGACTATATAGACGATTCTGTTCATTGGCTACCTGGGCTAACTTTATTGGACTTACAAATTGGACTTATGAATGCAGTTACTGTACTAATGTGGCCAATTGGGTCTGGATTCTTTCAGCACCATGTTTTCAAGGTCTGTTGTAGGATAAAGCAACATGGATAAGCATATTCCTTCTGAAGGCTTCTGCTGTTCAGTTTCTCAGTTGTGTCTGACTCTTTGTGACCCCATGGACTGCAGCATGCCAGGCTTCCCTGTCCATCACTATCTCCCTGAGTTTGCTCAGATTCATGTCCATTGAGTCGGTGATGCCATCCAACCATCTCCTCCTCTGTCATCCACTTCTCCTGCCCTCAATCTTTCCCAATGAGTCAGCTTTGAATAAGATTCTAATGTGGGTATACTATATCTTATTAATTCACTTCACATTGCTCTTATGGGTAAACAGCCACACTTTGTTGTAGACACCTGATCTGTATAATTTATATATTATAGGCACTATGCATCAGAGATTATATTTAAAACGTTCAGTAACAGCCAGGCACTAACGAACAACTGCAGATGTTATAAGAGCTGGAACTGGTTTCTGGAGCTCCACTTAGTGCCCAAGTATTCTCATTTGCTATGACCCAGGGTGAGGGGGACAAGGAATTCAGGGGGCTCGGGGAAGGCTGTTTATCAGCTCTCATGGAAGTATTTCAATATCTTAACAATCAAGGTGGCCGTGTATGTGTATTAATGCTGACATCTCCCTGGCAGAGCAGCTGTGAGGGTTAAATGAGCCCAGACAGGGGGAGGACCTGGAGGTTCTTGTTTGAAACATGCAGTACCCCACCACATGGAGTGAGCAAAACTGTCAGCCTGAAGTCGCTGCTCCTCATTCCCTTCTGTCTAGGACTGCTCCCCGCGGCTGCAGAAGTCCCTCTCCTAGAAGCCTACTTTGTTATGCATCTAAAGGGAGTCATAAGGTCCATGGCAAGGGCAAGCACATCGCCCTCAGACATCAAAGGGAAAATCTCCTGCCTGGTTCCCATGATCCCTTCCCTGGAGAAAGAGGAGGGAAAACCTGGCTGGAGTCTGAAGGAACAGGCAGGATGGGAGGCCACCGGGATGCAGGAAAGAAAGAAGTTCAAACAGAACTCTACCCTTTCAGGTCCCTGCTTGCCTTGCATTGGCCTATGTCCCCCGAGTAGTCCCTGATTTCATCTAGAGTCTGTGGATCACTTCTCATTTTTGCCATTAAAATCACAGAATCTAGGAGGAAATTGATAGCCAAGAACTGTCTCAGCTGGAGAGCCAAGAGCAGAGGTTTCCTGATTACAGGCTAAAGCTGCTTGCAATTCACCAGCCCTGTGAGAAAAGTCAGTTTAAGAGGCATTGGCTGAAATGATTTCGGTTCAGTACAACAAGTGATGAGCTTCGTTGAGTGCCTTCTCCATCTATAACCATGCCCTGCACTTGTACTCAGGTTATTCTCATAAAGTGATTTCACAAGCCTGGGCTTTTTCAGGCCTCCTTGGAGCCATGTACAATTGAAGGAGTTTTAATCAGGATCTTGGCTGCTGGAGGATCTGAATGGAAATGGAATAATGTTTAAAGTTGGAAAATAATGCTTAATGAGAATGGACTCAAAGGACTTAATCTGAAGAAGAGAAAGATGAAGGGGCCCATAGATGACATTTTAGATATACCAGATAGCAAAAATTCACTACAAAGGGAACAGAGGGCCACTGCTCACTGTCTCTAGATGGTGGACAAAGCAAACATAGCAGGGACCAGAAGGCATATGAATGAAAGTGTGAATTTTCTTTGGATGACTTAACTTCCCAGGAAGGTTTGTCAGAGTCTCCTTTGGTTATCTGAATGCACTGACCTGTTCAGTAATGTTTTCCTGAAAGGAGAGGCAGGGATTGGATACAAAATAGCAGAATTTCCTGCTGCATGGTCTGAGGGAAGTCACAGGGGTAGGACACAGGGGTGGGTCACCAGCTCCACCCCTCCCATCTCTGTGTCATTAACTGGAATCCTATAAGGTATTGAGCCTCTCTGTGTGTGTGTGTGTGTGTGTGTGTGTGTGCCCATGCGTGCACACACACTCAGCTGTGTCCAACTCTTGGTGACCCCATGTACTGTAGCCTGCCAGGCTCCTCTGTCCATGGGGTTTTTACAGGCAAGAATACTGGGTTGCCATTTCCTACTCCAGAGGATCTTCCCAACTCAGGGATCGAACCCATGTCTCTTGCGTCTCCTGCCTTGGCAGGCAGATTCTTTACCACTAGCGCCACCTGGGACTCCTCAAAGTGTTCAGAATCACAGGGGCTTTCAACTGCAGGGAGCAGATACCCCGGCTCCAGCTGGCTTCCTCAATAAGTATAGGCATCATCTCCCATCAGCGGACATGGAGAGCTAGGTCAGGGTCCTGGTATGGATGGTGATCCGCTCCTCAGTGCCACCCAGGCATCAATCTGTTCAGGTGTCCTCAGCTTTGCCTTCATCCTCAAATTCTCTTTGCTTGTTGTAAGGTGGAGCTGCTGGGGGTCACATGGACTCTCGTTCATAGAAAAGGGAGAAAATGGCCACCCGCTTCCTACTCATGGCATCAAAGCCTTTCCTTTTTACCTGGCTGGGTAAGTTAGGTCACACACACACCCATCTGAGGCCAAAATCAGTCACTAGGGAAATGCCACGAGCCAACTGGCTTTTCTAGATCCAAACAAGGATGGTTGGAAGTTTGGGAGTTAACTGGAATGCCCACCATATTTCTGTTCCATCAAGATAAAACTTCACACTCGATTCCTGCCTGGGTGAGGACTGACGCTGGGGCCGCTGGCTCTTGCAGTCATCACCTGAGGATGAGGGCATTTCTGAATCCAAACTCTGTCTTCTTTCTACCACCATTTATGTCACATTCTGAAACTTCTATCATTCAAGTAACTCCTTCATTTTTTTTTTTTTCTACATCAGCACACCATCTGTGATATTCCTTACTACTTTTCTTAAAACAGGCTTGGTTCTTTTTCATGTTTGCTTTAAAATGAAGCCCAATAACCATTGGAAATAGGAAACCCATGTCTCTTGTCAAAATTGTAAGTTTGTTGTTAAAATACAATAAACAATGTTAATTAATTTTATCTAGACACAGATGCCTGCAAAGATACTAAGACAGCTTCTGAAAAAGGAAGATTAGCAAGTGTTTGAAAGTGTCAGAGACACCCTGGCACCCAACAGAGACTCTCTCTATTCTACGCAGATGAATTGAAAGGAATTTGAAAGTAGACCAGCTTTCCCACTCTATGACTCCTGTTATTTAACAACATATCTGCATATTGCATTTTAATGACCAACAGGATTACCCAATAATCAAAGTAAATAACCAACTTTATTTCATCATTCTATTTGGGTAGCCCTAGCCCTAACATATGCATGTGAGAGTTGGACTGTGAAGACAGCTGAGCGCCAAAGAATTGATGCTTTTGAACTATGGTGTTGGAGAAGACTCTTGAGAGTCCTTGGACTGCAAGGAGATCCAACCAGTCCATTCTGAAGGAGATCAGTCCTGGGTATTCATTGGAAGGACTGATGCTAAAGCTGAAACTTCAATTCTTTGGCTATGTCATGTGAAGAGTTGACTCATTGGAAAAGACTCTGATGCTGGGAGGGATTGGGGGCAGGAGGAGAAGGGGACGACAGAGGATGAGATGGCTGGATGGCATCACCGACTCGATGAATGTGTTTGAGTGAACTCCGGGAATTGGTGATGGACAGGGAGGCCTGGCGTGCTGCGATTCATGGGGTCACAAAGAGTTGGACATGACTGAGCGACTGAACTGAACTGAACTGCATCCTAACGATAAAGAACCTTTCTGCAGTGCAGAAGACTGGGGTTCAATCCCTGAGTCAGGAAGATCCCCTGGAGAAGGGGATAGCTATCCACTCCTGTAGAATTCCATGGACAGAGGAGCCTGGTGGGCTATAGTCCATGGGATCTCAAAGAGTCGGACATGACTGAGTGCCTAACACTTTCACACCTAACTGTATCTCATGTACCACTAGTGACCTGTTCCCTACTATTTGGGAGCTAGTCTATTACAGTCTGTGGCCTTGCTTCGCCATCTGTATCCCTCCTCTTTAGCACTCAGGTAGTGAGAGCAACTGAGAAGATATTGACCTTGTTTGCTATTATACATACAGGCTTGTTATCAGTTATCAAACTACACATGCATTTCTTGAGCTCTTACTGTGATTCTAGAAGGTATTAGGCAGAGCCCCCCACCTCAGTGTATTTAGGACCTAGGTGAAGAAAGAGGATCCAGCAATTGGAATAAAGAAGGGAAAATATGAGTGGGATTGAAAGAGCAGCCTCTGCTCTTCCCTCCTGTCGCTCAGAGGCTGTCCGAGGTGTTGGGTGCATTTTGGCTCCTGGCTGATGTCCAAGGGATGAGGGACAGAGACCTGCATTGCTACTTGGCTCCCCTGATAGATAACAGATTTTACACCCCAGTGAAGGCAGAGTCGAGAGCCCCACACTGTCTGCTCATCCTCCCAAGCTCAGGGCTGCCAGCCAAGTCCTGAGGACAGAGATGCTGCCTCATCTTCTAAAAAAACCTTTAATGACCAGCATAGCTAGGGGACTTCATGAAAGGAGCAACATGCTCAAGTCTCCCCTCAAAGTTCAGGGAGGCTGGCCTTTTAGAGGGGATCAGCCAGACCCTGGAAGTGGGATGTTGTTTCTGCCCTGGGTGAGCCAAGGTCTGGGGTGCCCTCTGTGCCTGGGAGGATGCAGTTCATGCAGAGAGGCTGTCCTGAAGAGCAGTATTATTGCAGGAAGGGGAACCCCTTTCAGTGCCCCAAAGTGGGCTCTTGTCTAACACTCCCTCGGCAATGAACTATCCGAGGAGACACACGTAGTGACAGAGCAAGAGACTTTATTGGAAAGAGGCTCCCAGGTGGAGAGCAGGGGAGGAAGGGAACCCAGGAGGACTTCTCTGCCACGTGGCTGGCAGTCCCAGGTTTTCCTGGGATGGGGTTAGTTTCCTGTTTGTCTCTGGCCCCTCATTCTGACTCAGGGTCCTTCTTGCTCATGTGCTCATGGCTTAGCCAAGATGGATTTTAGCAGGACACGTGCTGGGAGGTTGGTAGGACATACTGACTGACCTTTTAATCTTTTCTGAATCCTTTCTCTTGGTAGTGGCTTGTTAGGCCTGTGTTCCTTACCAGGACCTCCTGTAATAAAATAGCTCATGCAGATGGTTACTGTGGTGCCCGGGTGGGTGGTTTCGGTCAGTGTTTTCCCCTATCAGTGTCATTTGCTTAGTTTTAGAAGCTTCCATGGGCTGGTCCTCAGCTGGGATTGACTCCTTTATGCTGGCATTGGTTGGAAATGCTATGTTCATGTCAATGGGAGGCTTGCTTTTCAGAGGAGGAGGGTGGGATAGGGAAGTGAGTGCCTAATGAATAATGATGAGAATTTCAGGCTGTATCAGAGAGTTCTTCTTGTCTGCATCCGCAGGGACACGGGTACCCTTTTACCCTATTGTCGTTCATCTTCTAAGGCTTATTGAGAGCTGACCCAGTTGTGCTCAGATACCATACACTGTGTGGATCCCACTGAATGCAGCCCTGCCTCCTACATGAGGCCATGGCCGTGTTCCCCTCTCTTGGTCCCTGATCTGCTGTGTTTACGTTCCCTCTGTCATCGGTTGGATTAATAATCTCTCCTTCTTGTCCCCTGTCACACACGGCTTTTAAATTATTTGGCAAAACCCGACCAGCTCAAAAGAGGTCTTCTCAGCTCTCTTTTTAGTGTTTTTTATTACCTTACTAGGTAAGGGGTATGGGAGCTTCTTGTTGACATGGATTGGGACTTAGGAAGATGTTCTGCATCTTTGTGGCTGGCACCTGCCTTGCACCCTGTCCCCAGATCAACTCCCCACCTCCAGTACTAACACCCCCAATAGTGGCTCCCCCAAGTGTGGTAAAAAGAGCACAGATTCGGGAGCTAGAGAAGACAGTGGGAGATTCTGGGGCGAGGCAACCGTTCCAAACTTCACATTTCTTATATGTCACATAGATGTAGATGGACATTTCACAACTCAGCTGCACAGTGTGTGTGATTTAATCTTTCTAGAAGAATTTATGTTTTGAGTCCCTATTCTGCACAGTAGAAGAAATATACTGTCAAAAAAATTGGGATTTCTTGTCCTTTCCTCAGCTTTACATTTATGTTCTGGGGGACTGAGCTAAAAATACCATCATTCCAGGGGCCCAATCACTCATCGATGTCATTTGGACATCTGCTGAGCTGTCCTCCCCGAGTGGGTCTCGGTTGTCTATCCAGGCAATTTCCAGAGACAGTCCCTTGTCTAGAGGGTGCCTCCATCTGGGGTGTTCTCCTCTCCTTCTCAGCACTTTTGGGAGCACAGGTATCATTCTGGGTTACTGCCTGAGGCTTCCTCCATCTCTCCAGTGGTATGCTGGTAAATGTTTAACAACCACCTCTGGATGGAGAGCGGTCCTGATTTGCAGTGCTTGCCAACTTCGAGGGTGTAAATACTCCCACTATGGCAGATTTCAAGCTACCAGTGATTTAACAGCCAGCTCACGAAATTCCTGGAGATGTATCAATCAATCCCAGCCAGCTCCAGCGTGCCACTATGTGACACGTCTTGTGACCAGGTCTCTGGAGATGAACTGCCTGCCTTCCACAACACCTGCAGACAAGACAGAAGTCTTCTTGCCATAATATCCCTGAAATGAATCTGAGTATTTCTACCTGCTCAGCTGCCCAGGGAGAGGAGACAGGGCCACTTCTGCAGGAGCCCCCATTGTCCATGCTATCTCATTGCTTCTTTTCTAGCTCTGTCTGCTTCCAGGCTAGGGCATATTTTTCTATTTGGTGGGATGGCTTTGAGTTAGAGGTAGTGACTTCTGTTACTCAGTCCAGCTCTTAAGCTTGAGTGACTTCCATTGCCAAAGGGCCTTGGCTTTTGAAATGACTCTTTGCTCTCTGTTACCACATCCTTCCACCAAGCAACTTACAAAATAGCCTACCAGATTGAGAGGAGAAAAAAGGACCAAGAGAGAAAAGTAATGACAAAAAGAAAACTTCATTAGTATCTCAATCCTGAATATTCATTGGAAAGTCTGATGCTGAAGCTCCAATACTTTGGCCACTTGATTCAAAGAGCCAATTCATTTGGAAAAGATGCTGGGAAAGATTGAAGGCAGGAGGACAAGGGGGCAACAGAGGAAGAGATGGTTGGATGGCATCACCGTCTCAATGGACATGAGTTTGAGCAAGCTCCGGAAAATAGTGAAGGACAGGGCTGCAGTCCATGGGGCCACAGAGTCAGACATGACAGAGACTGAATGACAGCAACATCTCAAAAGCACTATTCTGTTGCATCAATATAGTAATACTTCACTATTGGGAGGAATAAATAAGAAAATATATGGAAGACTGTTAGGCTGAGTATGATAGAGAAGAGATTCCACGACCTGGGTCATCCTTCTCTCTTCCCTCCAGCTGAAGGAATCACAGTTTCCACTGGCTTGTGTTCTGTTGAATCAAGCATGGCTCCTATGAGCACAGCACCACCACCACCACTCTCCCCTCCTTCACTCTGAAGATGCGCCACTGTTTGGTGGTCAGAACGGACATTGTGCTTTTCCACTTAGAAGTCAGGAAAGAAACACCCAACTTCAATAACTATTCACAGCACAAACTTTAGCTCAAGGACTGGGACTTCCCTGGTGGTCCAGTGGTTAACACTTTGCCTTCCAACACAGGGGGGTGCCTGATCTCACATGCCTCGAGGCCAAAAAACCAGAGCATAAACAAAAGAAGCAATATTTTAACAAATTCAGTAAGGACTTTAAAAATGGTCCACATTAAAAAAAAAAAAAAGTTAAGGAGTAAATTACAGTGTCATGAAGGGGTTAATACATGTTTAAATTGTTTGAGATTCTATTTCAGTTCTCATTGAATCCTAGAGCGAAAGGCATGTTAGTGAGGCTAACATCCATTGTAAAGGACTGCCGTCTCTTGCTTTGTGTTCTGGTTAATTGTGTTTTTGACCTCAACCTGCCTGCTCGATGCACAGCCTTGAGGGCAAGACTAGTGTAGACTTGTTAGGGCTTAGAAAACGGCTGCTGCATTATATTTTTTGGTTCCCTGGTTTGATTATGGTTTACCCCCATAAGAAGTACCCACTCAAGAAAAAGATGGGAAAATGTATATCTCCTCAACCATATCTAGGTTTATTATTTCTATGGATTCTTGTCTGAATGACCTGTACTCATTCACTCGCTTGCTCAGTCACGTCCAACTCTTTGTGACCTCATGGACTGTAGCCCAACCAGCTTCCTCTGTCCATGGGATTCTCCAGGCAAGAACACTGGAGTGGGTTGCCATTTCCTTCTCCAGGGCATCTTCCCAACCCAGGGATCAAACCTAGGTCTCTCGCATTACAGGCAGATTCTTTCCTGTCTGAGTCATCAGAGAAGCCCTCAATCATGAAGATGCCTTTCAGATTCCATAGGACATGGCTGCCTTTAGAAACAGAAGTAGCCCTTGGAAGCCCACGGGGGCCTTCTTTACCCTAGCATGGGAAAGGAGTGAGATTTCAGTTTATCTTGTCCCTGAAGCACAGACGCTCAGTGAGGCTTCTTTTGTTCCCAAGGAGATGGTGAGAAAGAAAGGTGGTCAGAGGGAACTGGAGATCATTGGCTGGCAGTGAACTCCACCACATCAACATTCCTGTAGGATTTCGTGAGTACCAGCTGACTGCAGCCCTCCACAGGTCCTTGGGGAAAACAGCATGGCCAGGTTCCAGCCTGCAGATCAGATCAAATGCAAGGCCAGGATGTTGGCATGAGGAAATAACCAAAGGGCCTCTCAGTACTAACTTCTTTTACTTTCAAGAAAAATAGACCCATTATCTTTTCAGCTGTGAGGCATCTGGAGACTGGAATGGGAGAAGGAGGTTTTGTATATTTTGCTGCAGATTAAGAGTTTTGAATCTCAATTTCTGTGCCTGGTGGCATAAAAATATGTTGCAAGATTAACAAGCAACATGTTTCTAGTTATTCTCCCCCTCCCATCCCTGCCTTAAGAAAATGTTTAGTCCTTTCCCATTTAAACTAGCCTGTGAAGTGACTATTGCCTTAATAAAGTGTTGGTAGAGCAGAAAAGAGTGAAGAGTTTAAAAGTTTGGACTTTTGAATATCAAAATTCAACACCCTGGATGATGACGACTGTCAGAAGCAATTTCTCCTCTCCCTCTCTCCACTAGATTAAAATCCTCTGACACATAAGAGGGAAAGGAGAGAATCAGAGTGGGTGAGACACAGAGGTAAGCTCTGGTTGGGTTCTAAGAAGGTATCCTGAGTTTCTGTCAATCATTCGAAGGTCAGGTCACAACATTATGGAGCCCCTAGGTAGGTTAGAGGATGCTTCAAGAGCAGTTGTGTCTTTCTGCTTGACTGAAGCCTGGGGGATTGGCAAGTGTGTGGAATCCCCTTGAGGCCAGCATGGAATGGAAAAGAATAGGTTAGAAATGGCTACTTGGCGTTTCTTTAGGCAGAAACATCCTGGAACAGTCTTAG
This sequence comes from Tragelaphus eurycerus, assembly GCA_935064755.1. NCBI lineage: Eukaryota > Metazoa > Chordata > Mammalia > Artiodactyla > Bovidae > Tragelaphus > Tragelaphus eurycerus. Next base: position 5,268,250 of record CAKXYN010000075.1, on the reverse strand, counting down.
AGTTTTATTGAGACCCTAGTCTTCGAGTCTAGAGTTTCTTAGAGCTTCCAGCAACGGTAGACAGCAGCTAAAATTTCTTCAGTTCATTTCAGTCGCTCAGTCATGTCCGACTCTTTGTGACCCCATGAATCAAAGCACGCCAGGCCTCCCTGTCCATCACCAACTCCCGGAGGTCACTCAAACTCACATCCATCGGTCAGTGATGCCATCCAGCCATCTCATCCTCTGGCATCCCCTTCTCCTGCCCCCAATACCTCCCAGCATCAGAGTCTTCTCCAATGAGTCAACTCTTCTCATGAGGTGGCCAAAGTACTGGAGTTTCAGCTTCAGCATCATTCCTTCCAAAGAAATCCCAGGGCTGATCTCCTTCAGAATGGACTGGTTGGATCTCCTTACAGTCCAAGGGAGCCCTGGAAAAGAGTGTGGAGGTAGCTGAGATAGAGCCAGCCTTGAAGAATCCAGAGATGGGGATATGGGGGATGAAAGATGACCTTATTCAGTCTCTATAACTTGTAGCAGATTTTTTTTTTTTCTTGTAGAAGACTAAAAAGTGGTGGCTGCAATTTCTTGAAGAATCCAGACTGTATCTTTGCCCAGGGTCCCTTTCCAGCCCTTTGACTTGTGACCTTCTGCTGTAGAGTCTCCACTCCCTAGCTCCTTCATCTTCAGAAGGGGTGCAGTGTGATGTAGGTTTGCATTGTCTGGTTTAGTAGCCACTAGATGCAAGTGACTATTTAATTATAATCAAATTCAAAGTTCAATTCCTCAGTTGCTCTCGCCACATCCTGAGTGCTCAAAAGCTACATGTGCCAAGTGGCTACCACAATGAACAGCCCAGTGCAGAGCATTTCCATCATTGCTGGAAGTCCTATTGATCAGTGCTATGGCCTTGCCAGTAATTCTAAGACACAGATCACTAAGCACCTTCTGCTCTCCTGATACCCACATACACATGGAACCACCCACAGGTGAGTTGAGTCCAGAGACTCCTGCCTCCAGTTCCTGAGCTGGTATTTTCCTGGATGTGGCCATATGCAATTAGTGGTGGTTCTTCTGCTGACACTTCCTGGCTTCATTGCTACTCTCACCACCAGAGCCCAGAGAGCTGTGAGTGACATGATGGCTTGTGCGGATGTTAATGGATCCTTCCAGGGGCTGGTTGTCCTGGTCAAACAGGAAAAGGAGGCTTTCCATTCAGAACACAGAGCTTCATCAATTCCCAGAAGCCACCATGCCCGTCAGAAGCATCAACTGATGTCAAATGTCCTAAGACTGGAAAAGGAGAAGCCCCCACCCTCAAGTGGAGACGGAAGTCACAGGGGTTGGGGTTGGCGCTCCAGTTCCACTCATTCTTAGCAGAGGCTTTGAATACCTCCTTCCTTCTCTGAAAAATGAGATAACTATACCTGCCTTCCAAAATTGAGTGTGGGGATAAATGTGAAATACCTAGGACAATGGCTACCATATAATTGAGCCTTGGTAAATAATAGCTGCTATTTTTACTTCTCAGCTGCCCTCTGGGATAATCTGCTTTTTTTAAGGGTAGGGCAGAAAGAGGGAGGAAAAACAGCAGTGGCTCTCTGCTCCACCAGTCTCTCCATCTTGCCATCTGGCATAATGAGAAATCATCCTGCTTAATTTGTGAAAATTACTTCATGCCTCCGGCTACACCTGGTTTACTCTGGTGGATGTTAGGTTTTTTTCAGGTGTGGTGGGGCCTTCAAGTGCCTGGAGGGGTGCATTTAAAAGCAATCTCTGGGGTCTACCTTTGAGGGTCTTTTAGAGAAGGAATCCCAAATGTCTTTTCAGTAAGAGTTGAATATAGGGTACTGGATACAATGGGATATTACTCAGCCATAAAAAAAAAGAATGAAAAATATTGTTTTCAGTAACATTGATGGATCTATCGATTATCATACTAAGTGAAGTAAGTCAGAGAGCGAAAGATAAATATTATACCATATCACTTATATATTGACTCTAAAAACTAGTACAAAGGAACTTATTTACAAAGCAGAAACAGAATCACAGACATAGAAAACAAATTTATGGTTGCCAAAGGGAAAGGGAGAGGAGGGATAAATTGGGAGAATAGGATTAACAGAGCACACTACTACGTATAAAGTAGATAAACAGCAAGGATTCACTGTGTAGCACAGAGAACTATATTCAATATCTTGTAGTAAACTATAATGGAAAAGAATAAAGAATAGCAGTACATACGTATATTTATGTATAACCGAATCGCTTTGCTACACACCTGAAACTAACACAGTGTTATAAATCAACTATATTTCAATTAAAAAAGAATTGTCAGCCCAGAGTGACTTATTTAGATTAGGCTAAAAGGAGATGGGAGAATAAGACACTTTCAGTTCTGGTCTTCCTCGTGTGATCTTAGGAGTGATTTGGTCAATGCTAGATGGTGTGTATGGTTAGAGCAGCTCTGAGTATCAGACCTTGCCCCTGGTAATGTTGTCTACATTTTTAGGCTACTGGAGAAGTGGTTGACTTAATGCATCAAAACATTTAATGTGTTTTTATACATATAAGAAATTATCTTAAGCACTATCAGGACTAAAGAATTAAAAAAGATAGTGTCTGTAAGGAATATGTCTCAATAGAGGAATATAATATATGGACTTATACTCACTGTGATTAAAACAATGAATATAAGTGGTGTGAGAGCAAAGGATTGTGGGAACTAACAAGAAACCATCACTCCTGATGAAGTAGTGGGGGAAATGTAGATCGGTGGACTCTCCACTGACTCACCACTGGACTGGTACCCTAAGCCTCTCCCAGCCCCGCTTTTGCCTGTGAGACCCCAGTGGAAGGGACAACATGGATTTGAAAGATGCCACGGTCATCCTGGAGATAACTGGAGTTGGCAAGACATCACGTGGGAACTACTATGTAAACTAGATATTGAGCCATTGGAAAAAAGTCAATCATAGAGAGTACTCTGGTTCTCTATAATGTTCATGCTTGATGTTGAAGGATAGATGAATTTAAACCAAGGGAGGCAGTTATAACAGGGATGTCAGGTCAAAGGAATTGAAGCTGAGCACCCAACCATGTTCTCTGTGCAGGTCATAATGGGGAAACGATTAGAGAATGGCTAGGAACTTAATTAACTGATCACCAGGGACCTTAAGACCCTATTCTGCTAGGTCATGGTTCCTCCTTCATTTGCCTGCCCCACACGCCTTTATTTAGGGTAGGTGTTAAGAAATTTCTGGATTATGCTATATAAGCATTTAAAATTGTAGTATACATTGGCAAAAGTGTCTTCTGGAATGACCATACCAATTTATACTCCAGCCCATTGCCCTGTACCCCTGACACAAAATGTTATCAAAAGAAATCTTTACCATCCTGATAGGTAAAAATGCTCTTTAATTTTTAAAATATTTTCTTAATTACTAGTGAGTTTGAATATTTACAGGACATTTGTGTTTCCTCTTTCATGAACTTCCCATTCATGTTATTTGCTCTGTTTTCTATGAGATTTACTGAGAAAATGGCAACCCCTGGATTTGCATAATTCAGAAGTTCTTGTTCTCTTTTTTGTGTCAATATGGAGAGATTCATTATATGTTCTGACAGTAGTTCTTTGTCATTTATAGATATTTCAAATATTCTATTCTCTTTAGATTTCATGTATGATGTTTTAGATTATTGATACTTTAATTTTGAAATAGTCAAATCTATCAATTCATTTATTTACAGATTTTTGCATTTCAAATCTTTTTAGAAAATCCCAAAACCATGAATATGTCTTCCTGTTCTTCCTAAATCTTCATAGTTTTTAAAGATTCTTAACTCTGTAGACCATGTAGGATATGTACTCTTCACTGGTGAGAGGCCATGAGTCAAATTCATTTCCCAATTTTCTCCCCAACCCATTAGTTGAATAGTTCAGCATTTTCCCAGCAATTTTAAGTCTCCCATTAAAATGTCTGTTTATAATTGTTCTTCTGTGTTTCCAATCTATTCATCTAGTCTTGTAAAAATGCCATACCTTTAAAAATACTAGACTTTTATTAAAGTTGACTTTTTGAGAAGGCTACTCTTTAGACGCTGCAATTTTTAATTTTTGTGTTCATAATTATTGTGCCTATTCTTGAGCATTTCCTTTTGAATTTTGTAATCAGTTTATGAATTTCCATAAAAAACTCCTATTGAGATTTTCTTAGGCATTGTATTGCAATCATTACAGGAAAAAATAAATCACATTTTCCAAGTATTTAGTCATCCAATCTTGGAATACAGTAGGATTTTCTATTTTTTAAGTTATTATCTGTGTCTTTGAAGATGACTTTACAGTTTTTCTTTAAATAATAGGCATTTCTGTTAGGCATTTTTATGAGTTATGTGTGTTGCTGTAATGAATGAGGTAGCATCATTATTACTCAGATTTTTATTAAGCACAAAATAATAAAATCTTTGTAAACAAACTCAGTTGAGTATAGCCTTCTCTGTAGCTATGACTTAGCATTCTACTCTTTCAGACATTTGAAAGCAGGTAGGATTTTTCTAATTCCTAAGCAAGTAGGTCATGTATGGATGTGAGAGTTGGACTGTGAAGAAGGCTGAGTGCCGAAGAATTGATGCTTTTGAACTGTGGTGTTGGAGAAGACTCTTGAGAGTCCCTTGGACTTCAAGGAGATCCAACCGGTCCATTCTAAAGGAATGTCCTGGGTGTTCACTGAAAGGACTGATGCTAAAGCTGAAACTCCAGTCTTTGGCCACCTCATGCGAAGAGCTGACTCATTGGAAAAGAACTCTGATGCTGGGAGGGATTGGGGGCAGGAGGAGAAGGGGACGACAGAGGATGAGATGGCTGGATGGCATCACTGACTCGATGGATGTGAGTCTGAGTGAACTCCGGGAGTTGGTGATGGACAGGGAGGCCTGGCGTGCTGCAATTCATGGGGTCGCAAAGAGTTGGACACGACTGAGCAACTGAACTGAAGCAAGTAGGAATTTTCTATTCATCAGGACTTGAGCAACAGAACCATGTCTCTACACACAGTGTGTCCCAGGTAGAAGGGTGTGCAGATTTCTACCATTAAGGGATGACGTATCAGATGCAAATCTGAGCCTACACAGGCAAGACAAGTGGTGAACATCAACTTACCACATTGCTAATTTATGCACACAGCTGTGGTGTTCTAATTGCCTTGATAAGCCATCTATTCACACCAAAAACATGACCTTATATTTAAAAGAGGAAAAAGTATGAGAATCTTTCTAAAACCAAAAGTTTCAGGTAAATATTTAGAAAGATCATTAAATGTTCTTCCAAGGAGTTGAGGATAGTACCAATTTGGTTGTACTTCAGCTGCAGTCTCATCAGTTTAGACAATTTATGAACTTGGTTTGGTCTAAGGGTACATTTCAGTGTATCTTGAAATTCTGAAAGCTAACCATGGTCTTGGCCTTCCCTGGTGGCTCAGACAGTAAAGAATCCACCTGCAATGTGGGAGACCTGGGTTTGATCCCTTGGTTGGGAAGATCCCCTGGAGGAGGGCATGGCAACCCACTCCAGTATTCTTGCCTAAGAATCCCCATGGACAGAGGAGCCTGGCAGGCTACAGCCCATTGGGTAGCAAAGAGTCAGACATGACTGAGTGACTAAGCACATAACTGTGGTCTAGAACCTGAGAGTCACTTAAAAGTGTGCAGTAGATATGGGACATATCCGTTTTTACTTCTGCAATAGCTTTGTGTGAAATTTTCTTTTTCATGTGTGAAAATGTGAAAGTGAACTGTTCTTCCAGGCCAGTAAAAGCTTGTGGTCCTCTCTGGCCGCCATCTTGGAATTCTTAGCAAGATGGTTTTAATTTTCCTCTACAACAGAGTGAAGTGAACACTCCTGAGAAGAAACCTTTCACCTTCTGGATCTTTCTGGTAGTAAAGTAGAGCTTTATGCCTTTCTTATCTCTACCTCACAGAAGTATTTCAAGCACCTAAGAAATATGCCAATGTAGAATGTAGACTGCCACCAACACGGATAAATAAAGAGTTGCATATACACTCATGTAACTAACAGATACCAAATATCTGGAGGTTTGGGGAGTGGTAAACCAAACTAGGCATAGATTTAGAAATAAAAACTTAGACCTGTATTCATAAGAACAAGTAGAGTATTGGTTAACCCCAAAAAGGGAAAGGAAAACATCTTTTGTCATTCAGGATCCATCACTTCTAGCTTGTTATGAAATTAAGAATTAAAGAATTTGTAAACTCAATTTTTAAAGCTATTTTGAGCCAAACCTGCGTTTGACTTTTTGATAACTTGGAGAGTTTAAAGACAAAAAATAATTTAAATTTGCAAAGTGATTATATGGTATCACATTTTGCCTACTATTTAAAATAAAACTCTCAAACATGGAAATGTATTATTCGCTTGAAATACTTGCAGAATTGACTTTACCATGAAATCCTATGTCTTTTATAGATCTCTTGATCTTTGTTTAAGAGTAGGATTGGTGTCTGTGTGGTTTGTAAAACCATCTTAGTTTAAGCTTCTCAGAAGTACATGATATTTATAAGGGTTGAATGCGTGCTGATTTTTGGGAAGGAATTAATACATAATTTGAATTCAGAGTACAGGCTTTAAAAAAATACGATCCAGCTTGGAGAAGCATTTCTGAAATACCTCTGGGGAATAAATTTCTTTTATTAATCCAATCAGCCATTGGATGTCATTCTTCCAATTTAATTATTCTTATCTACCAATGAGTGACTCTGCTTCTTAGGCATGTAATTTCAGTGGGTGCAAATGGTGATGGCAAATAATTGTCCTCAGGGAGATAATTGCTCTTGTAATTATTTACCCATGCAAGTTAGCTCAGTTAAAAATTTAATCTTCTCTCAGGTGACCTGGCAATGTGAGAAATTGAGTTTCCTGTGTCCTCAACTACAAGAAGAGCCCTCTCATTTCATAGGCATTTTCTGGGTGCCAAGCACAGTGTTAAGTGCTTTGTATACATTATTCCACTGAATCCCACCATCTTCCTACGAAGTGGGCTTGATTATCTTCATCTTGTTTGTGAGAAACCTGCAGATGGCAAGTAGAGGAACCTAGCTTCAAACCCAGGCCGACGGGCTGGTATGAAATAAATCCTACTCTACAGGGTATTTGCAAATAAACGAGGAGGCAGCATTCGTAAAGACTTCAGCCCAGTGCCTAGTACCTTGTTATCCTTGTCATCACATCTGTCATAGAGATTCTACTTCTGTGCTCACAGCCTGCCTCCTTCCAGAAACCCATTCCAACCAACAGGGCAAAACATCATTGCTGTTTAGTCGTTAAGCCATGTCCAACTCTTTTGCAACCCCATGGATTACATAGCCCACCCTGTTCTTCTGTCCAAGGGATTTCCCAGACAAGAATACTGGAGTGGGTTGCCATTTCCTTCTCCAGGGGATCTTCCCCACCCAGCGATCAAACCTGCATCTCCTGCATTGCAGGCAGATTCTTTACTGCTGAGCCATTTGGGGAAGTCTACAAAAACCTCATGCCTGCATCCTAAATGAGAGAATTCTTTGGATGGCTTTGCACACCCCATGTCCTTGAGAATTCCTCATCTGGCTTCCCTGGTCCTTAGGGATTCTCTCTTCTCTGAACCCCCATCACTGCCATGTGTCCATTTCTTAATAATAGGGCCTGGATGTAGAGTATATTGCAAAGGTCTTTTGATTACATGGAGGCTTGTTTTTCTTCAGATTGCAGATTTATTGTGTACAAGGCTTTCTTGGATCTCTCCACAGGGTCTCCTAGGGTACATGGCTCTATACCAGACCCTGGATCACTACTCTTTGATTAAGTGCAAAACTTGCAAGTCATTAACTACTTGAAGTCTAGGAGGTGTAGAGGGCTCAGGGGCCAGGCAGCTGTTTGCTTGAAAAGGTGGGCAACTTCTCTTGAGGACTGTCATCTGTTGGTGCCACCTGTTGGTTGGCCTTCCTCTTTGATGATCTTTGCATAATGTGGTGTGGCATGCCAGGCGAGAGCTCTGGGGGCATTTCCCTCTTCAGAAAAGCAGGCACTGATAACTCCCTCCTTCCCCATGCCCCATCTGTGCTCCTAGTACACAGGGCTGTTGGAGAAGGGGAGCGGTTACCGTTTTAGAGGGCAAACTGATGTGTGTTAAGAGTGCCATTGACACTCTTTGGGGGTTTTCTGCCCCCAGATTCAGGGAATGGAGTCCCCAAAGCAATTGCTGGTGAAATTTGCAGTTATGTTAAGAAGGGGAGGCTGATATCTTGCACCCTGGGGTCATGGGCTAGCCTCCTTGTTCTGCTGCTATCAGAGCAGGCTGGACCAAGGCACAGGAGTACCCTGGAGTGATGGAGCCAGGGAGGAGGGAGACAAGGACATCCTTCAGAACCAACCAAGATCTGGGAATAGTGGCTCTGTTCCTACCCCATGCCTTAGCTCCGGCTAGTGGGGAAGGTGAGGTTGGGGGGCTGTGGGTTTCCTAGGGAGCTGTAGAGCCTAGGGGAGCTCCTGGGATGGGATGGGTTTCCTGGGGCCTGCCTGCTTCCGCACCGGCACTTTTCAGAAGGCACTTGGGCAGAAGAGACTCCAGTGACGGCAGCAAGCTTAGCCCTGGGCAGTCTGGTAAGCAAACCTCCCTTCTCTCTGCACTTTCACACCATGGTCTGGAGCTGAGTTTGGGCAGAGAAGAGGAAGGTGGTGGGAGAGAGAGCAGACCAGGCCTCCCCTCCTTCTAGGCCCTCTAGGCCCCCTGCAGACAGCTGCAGGTCAGTCTCGTCTGCCCTTGTTGGAGAGGGCTTGAATGGAAGATGTGCCAGGAATTCTCACATGGCCAGGATCAGCTCTTAAGAAGTGAAGTGAAGCTATTTTAATGAGTAAGAATGACTCAAAAAAATTAAAGAATTGACTGATTAAGTCATTTTGTGAGCAGTATGCAGCAGGAAATAGGGTTTTCCAAGAAGCAGAGTGGTAGCAAATACTGGTAATGGAAGTTGCTTCGTATTTAAATGGCTGAGGACAAGACTTCTCAGTGAAACTTATCACTTCTTGAGCTCCACCAGGGATAGATGTGGGGTTGTGCCTACAATGAATTCTCATGATGTCTCTGCAAGGAGGCTGAAACCTTTCCATCTCAGAGCCACGTGGGGCTGAGGTTCAGAGTGGTGACCAGATTTGCTAACCTGACAAGGTGAGCAAGCAGCTGAGCTGAGCTGCAGACCTGTTGCTTGCTCTTTCCACCAAGCCATCCTGACTTCCTACTGCCCCCAGCTGGACAGCACCTACTACGTGCAGGGGAACCTCATGGAGTCCTCTCCGTACTAACTGAAAATCATGGCCTTGCTTTAAACCTAACATGCGTCAGTTCGAAATATGGAATGGATGGAGGGACATCAGTCATCTCCCCTAGAGTTCATATCCCCAAGAAGTGCAGGATGCCCTGAAGGACAGGGTGGAGCCAAGTCAGACAGAGGGCCTCCAAGGATTTTTTTTAGAGCCCTGTCCTCACCACATGTCTGAGTTCTCTGTCTCTGCTCCCTGCCTCAGTCATTTTTTCAGGACTGATCTGCTGATAGCATCTGAAGAAATGATGGGCAATGATATGCTTCTTCAAGGGTCATGTTCACAGAGAAAGTTGCCATTTAAATAAAATCTTACCTCTAGTGTCCTGCTGAAGACATACATTTCCTCAATGTTCATAGAAGCACTATTTATGACAGCCAAGACATGGAAGCAACCTAAGTGTCTGTCAGCAGATGAATGGATAAAGAAGATGTAGTCTGTGTGCCTGTGTGCGTGCTCAGTCATTAGTCATGTCTGACTCTGTGGCCCCATGGACTGTAGCCTGCCAAGCTCCTCTGCCCATTGAATTTTCCAGACAAGAATATTGGAGCAGGTTGCCATTTCCTCCTCCACGGAACCTTCCTAACTCAGGGATTAAACTCGCGCTCCTTGCATTGGCAGGCGGGTTACCAGTAGCACCACCTAAGAAGTCTATATATAACATATATATATATATATATTTCACTATATATAGTGGAATATCACTCAGCCATAAGAAATAATGCCATTTTCAGCCACATGGATGGACCTAGAGATTATTATACCAAGTAAAGTAAGCCAGACAGAGAAAGACAAATATCATATGGTATTGCTTATATGTGGAAACTAAAAAGGAAAAAAAAGATTCAAATGAAGCTATTTACAAAGCAGAAATAAACCTACAGACAGAGAAAACAAACTTATGGTTACCAAAGTGGGAAAGGGAGAGGAGGGTTAAGTTAGGTGTTAGGATTAACAGATACACACTAACTATACGTAAAATAGATAAACAAGGACCATTGTATAGCTCAGGGAGCTGTACTCAATATTTTGTAATAACCTATAAGGGAAAATAATCTGAAAAATGATTTAATATATATAAATGAATCACTTTGCCATACACCTGAAACTAACACAGACTTGTATATCCGCTGTACTTCAATAAAAGAAAACTAAAAAAAAAAAAAAAAAGACCAGTGTCTCCCTTCATAGCATTGCACTGTAATGTCTAGTCATTTGCATTGGAGTTAAAGAATGAGGCAATGATTATTTTAGAAACAACTGAAAGAACAGCCATTTTCTTTGTGAGCTTTTCTTTTTCTTTTTTAACCCATATTGAGCACTGATTTTACTATGAAAAATGTAGTTGCCTTCCTGCACAATAATGCCCCAAAGAAATGGAAGAGCTGGAATGGGAATGAGTTGAGCTTCTGGGGTGAGAAAGGAGCCTGTTGCTAAGCTAAGGGGTGTAAAGCCTGAAGACAGAGGTTCCCACCTCCATTTCACTGGGAGATGGTTCAGTTGCACCTGGGGGTTGTGGGCAAGTTGTCAGTGATGGGGGGTTGTGAGCAAGTTCTCAGTGACAGGTGATGAGAGGACTCTCACAGGAGAAATTCTCCTTCCAAAGGAAGCTGCTGGCTTCTTCCATGTCATGTTTGAGTCCCCGAGCCTGTGTTTCAGATTGCTGGTCAGATGAACTCAGACTTTGGTCACCGTGCCTTTGTATTCCAGGCTGCTTGCTATCTTCATTTCACCCCTTAATTGCCTTAGGGGGAAGAGGGAAGTGAGACTGTCCATTGAAACACTCAAAGATCTGCAAAGCCCTCCTCCAGGGATCTGGTAACTATGTGTTTATGCATTTCATATGTGAGAAAGTGAGAACTCAGAAAGGTTAAGATACTTTTTAAAGTGCTTTCTGGAAAGCAAAAGCTTGTCTCTGTCCTCTGCATTAATTATAGACATTTCTCAGCAGAGTTATGGAAACAGTTGTATAGCAGGAGTTCCTGAAATAACAAAGCCTAAAAAAGAAAAACAGGCAGCTCTTTGTGAAGTGGATGTGCTCGTGGTGGTTCTGAATCTACATCCAAGACCACAGAAACAGCTTTTTTATTTCAGTTGAGTCAAACACTTAGGTGCATGACTTACCCTTCCACAGAGACTCAAAGAAGGATCAAGTTGGATTTTCAGATCTAGATCAAGATGGAACAAATGTATATGTAGTTCAAAGCCCCAGTGGCCTGTGATATGACATCGGCAAGAAAACGGCATTTGGATTATCTAAGCTGTCTATTCTCCCTGAGTTGTTTGAACAACCTGTGTGCATAGCTCTCTCATGGATCTGCTTAAATACTGAAGGATGAATCTCGTGATTCCCCCAATAAGATGTCTTTATTAAGTTCAGATAAAATAGAGGGGGGTGTTAGTTTTCTGTAAATTGACTACCTCGATGATGGAAAAGATAGCAAGAAGAAAGAAATTGGACTGCAGATGAAAAGCAAACGTGAAATTTTGGACTGAGAGCATGGATGCCATAAGCAATACCCGCCCCTGCCTCCGTCTTCTGCCTCTGACTGAATTTCCAGTGCAAATGAAGCCCAGCTCCCACGAGGAGTCACTAACCACTTTTTTGGCTGTTTCAGCATCTTTTCACATCATGATGGGAAATGTTGAAATTACATTTTCTTGGGATTTTTATGCCAGACAGAATAAATCATGCTGTTTTGCAAAAAGAAAGGAAAAGAAACAATCACATAAATTACAGGGTCGGGTTGAAAAGAAGTCCTCGAGGCACCAGTGAACCAGGTAATGGGGCCTCAGAGAGGGTCACTCACCCAAGCACGTGCTTTTCTGAGTCCACAGATTCCAGAGTGAAAGAGTCATTCAGGGCTGAGGGAGGGTGCAGGCTTCAAGGAATACTAGCTTGACAAGCTTTGATTTCAGGTGAGCTCAAATGCAAGCGATGGGGGTATGAGGGCAAGAGCCAGGCTAGAAAGGGCTATGAGACCATGGGTTAGTTATCAGGGTCAGCCCCACATGAGGGTTGGGGCCATCCTGGATCCTTGGTTTGAATGACAGAGGCTGAGCATCAGCTCCTAGAGCTCCTGTCTGGCTAGAGATATAATGACTGTAGTGAGGATTCTGATATGTATATTGGTGGCAGCCATCAACCTGACTGTCCATAGGAGGTATGAATCCTACCAGTGGACTAAGGATGTAGCAGAGGAGGTAGCCAATTAGGAAGTGGCCTCACAAAGACGGGGAAGGCAACTGGAGCTCCATCCATAGGGTGAGGCTTGTGGGAGGATCTATGGAACCAGAGAAAGAAAGGCAAATGCTATTGGTTGCCCCAGAGGGGCGGGGCTAAAGTCAGAGCCCCAGAGGTCGATGAGTCTGAGGTTGTTTGTTCATCATCCATTCATTCTTTCAATGGTACAATGAGCATCCATCAAATGTCACACACTATCCTAGGCTGTGTACCCTGAGAGGAAGCCATTTGCCACTCTCCCAGGGGTTTACAGACAATGGGAGAACCAGAAAGGAAAACCAGATGGTCAGTCCAGGATTACTGAATGGATCAGTAGGAACCATAGCTGTGTGTTAGAGCATCTAATTCCAGCTAGAGGCTGGGGAGCAATGAACAAGTACCATTTCTCTGTGAGACACTATGCTGCCTTCACATGGGATCTCATTGAAGCCTGACCACAATTGTGTAAAGCAGGTGACGGTATTCCCATTTTACAGATGATGAAACTGAGGCTCAGAGGGGTCAGGTCACTTCCCGAATGCCACACTGGTAGGGAGTGCTGGGGTGAAGAGTCGAACCCAGGTCTGTTTTGGCTCCTAAGATTGTGCTCTTGTGAACAATTCAAAGCCCATAAATACAGAACACACACAGCCAGAAACACTCTCTTTAAGAGCCTTTTAGGATTGTTCTACCCAAAGACACAAGAAGAGAAAGGTAATAGAGATTACAGCCTGAGACCAAGGAAGAATTAAAATAGTGCTTTTAATATAATTTTCAGCAAACGTACAGTAGGTACTTTACATGACATATTTCTAAACTGCTCATCTGGAAAATATAAGCTGCAAAAATACAGAATACCACACTCAAAATGTATTGAGTATGTGCTTTTTTTCCCCCCTCTGTTCTATGAAACAGGGTAATTTTTACCCCCTCCTATTGAAATCCAGCCTTGGCTGCTTTCAGAAGAACTGTTGGAGCCCCCGGCCAGAGAAGCACTTCCAAGAGGGGGTTTTCTAAAGCATATCAGCAGGCCATCCCCACAGGAGCCAAAAGAGGGGTGGGCAGAAGAATTGCACACCAGGCCAATAGGACTCTCTAGCAATCCAGGAAAATGCCTACTCCAAGGGTTTGGAGGACTCCGGCCCACAGACACCTGCTCAGTCCTCGTCACAGGCCTGTGCTTGGGGCCTCAAAGGACCACACACTGGCCAGACGGTCCCCACGGGGACCCTTGGGTTCTCGGACAGGGCAGAGCATCTAAGTCAGGCCTGCGAGGTCTGTGGGCGGTGGCGGGCTGTTCTCTGCAGGAAGAGGGCCAGGCCCTCAGCTTCTCACAAAGGAGTCTTCTGAAGGTGACTGTGACTCGGGGCAGGTTTTCTCAGTCTCAATGTCTTGGTACTCTGTGCCTAAAGGGGAAGGGGGAAGAGAGCCAAGAGGAAAAAGAGATGGGTCTTTTCCAGTTTTCCTACTTATATTTTAGGCTTACATAATAGCATCCTGGCTTTCCAGTGGGATGAATAAGAGCAAGAAGTCAATAAAATGCTAGGTTGTGCTCCATATCACCCCAGGGAACCAGATTCCAAGCCCAAAGACCTTTATGTAGGCTGAATCTTTCCGAGAAGCATTTATTTATATGTATCTATGCCAATGCCCGTGCCGATTTTTATTCTATGGGAATGAATAAGATGCAACTCCGTCATTTAACTTATCTTCATCTTATCTGAGTCACCAGTGACAGACCTTGTGTTCCAGGACCCTGTCATTGCAATCTCTGTTGAAGAGGTGGCTCTGTGCCAGAGGGAACCTCTTGGCATCATAATGTCATGCTTTCTCCACCAGCATTTAGGGCCAGTTTACCTTCCATTCAGCCACAGAGGGTCACCATCTGCTGAGCAAAAGAATCTCCTTGTTGGAGTGAGGTTTTTAAGCCTCTGCCATGTTTCTGAAATAGATGCTGTGGCTTCACTTAAAAGGCATGAAAAACCCAGCTTAGCCCCTATCATGATATACAAGCCGTAGAGGTCTCTGTGACCGTGACATGTAGCCTTCCAGTTCAATGAGAGCTGCAGTGGAACCATAGAATCCTCACTCATTTCCTGTCTTCTCTAGACTCTGGTACAAAAGATGGAAATGTCTCTCCTTTCTTTTGCAGCTGAGATCTGGCTTATAGAAGAAGCTGGACAGTTTGGAGCATCCTTTCTCAACTTTCACAAGGTCTGAGTTCTTACATTCCTGGGGGCTCTGTTAGAAGCCAGGGGGGCAGGGAGTTGGGGAAGGCGGGATAGATGTGAGAGAGCTGGGGTTGGTTCCTGTGTGCAGAATGAATCAGGTAGAAGACAATGAGGAGATGGTCAGCTTTTGCCCACATGGCTCAGAGGGAAAAAGGAAGGGGTGTTTTTAAAGATCTCCAGCATTTACCAAAGGAAAAAGGTGTTTTTTTCTTATTTTAGGTTTCTGTGCCTGTAGACAAACTCTGAAGTTTTCACCTCCAGCTCTTGGCTCATTTCTCTATGAAGCTATAGACTTCTGTGGTGGTTTCCAGTAGTAGATGCCTTACAGGTCTCATCAACTCTTTCTAAGAAGGCAGATCTGTGTTCTCAGATTGGTGGCTTTTGTAGTGTCATGGAAAGAGCACTGGTTCAGGAGTCAGACAGACCTGGCAGTGGCCCCTGGTGACTTTCTAACTAGCTGTGTGATCTTGGGAAGTTTTGGCATACTGAGCCTTGGTTTTCTGATCTGTAAAGTGGGAATAGTGATACTTACCTCACAAGGAAGGTGTGAGAAAGCTGCGAAGGCCCCTGGCAGGAGGGTGTGTGTGCGTGTGCACGCTTAGTCACTTAGTCATGCTCAACTCTTTGCGACCCCATGGACTGTAGCTCACAAGGCTCCTCTGTCCATGGGGATTCTCCAGGGAAGAACACTGGAGTGGGTTGCCATGCCCTCCTCCAGGGGACCTTCCCAACCGAGGGATTGAACCCAGGTCTCCTGCATTGCAGGCGGATACATTACCATCTGAGCCACCAGGGCGTGAGGTTAGCAACCTCTTAATAAACATGAACTCCCAGCCCCTTTCCGCCATTAAGAGGCTGGGCTAGAGCACAATTTTTGTGTTAGCTGAGTTTCTCTTATAATGAAATTTCCTATATTACCTACTTGTACTTCATTTTATCACCTTCTATTATAAAATCCAACAGTTTTGACAAACCCAGCACCATGAGAGTTACCTTCTATTAGGTTGGCATGAATTTAAGAACATTATTTTCTGCGATTTAATGGGATGGTAAAATCTCAACCTATGGAATGTTAAACCTCCAGAAAATTTACTATAGTTGTTCCATCTGCTCTTGGTAAGAGAACATAATCACTTTACCTTACAGAAAAAGACTCGGAATTTGTGCTAATCTTCAATTATTGATTGGCCTGAGACATTAATACAAAAATCGAAATGCCTAGAAACTCTGTTCCTAAAAGCCTCATATCTGATCACAGAGTAAGACATAGCTCCAACCAGTGGCCAGCATCAGTGTTTGATGCTCTGGGCTAGAGTCAAGCTCCTGAAATTGATGCTGAGGACCTCAGAGGTGCCAGGTGGGAAACGGTGTCTGGGGTTTCCCACTGATGCTGATGACCAGCACTGAGGACTGTCTCCTAGATACCTCAGCATTTTGAAACTGTGTTTTCGAATGCATCAGAGTAGAGGCGTCTCTTGGCTCCTCTTACCTGCCTGGTAACAGCAGAACTACCCATGTGTGTTGCTCACTGGGCTCTGTAATCAAGTCTGGGAATAACAACAAGGAGAATGGATGTCCCCAGAATACATCTGTGCTCTACAATACAATTGATACAACTTGTCTTAGTAGTTAGGGGGATTATGAGAGTGTAGGGAGCCCTGTGGTCCATTTGAGTGAGTCTTCTGAATAGGAAGTCCCTACAGGAGGAAAGGGGTCCCTCATTTCTTGCCCAGTACAGAGCGAGTATCCAAAAAGGCAGAGAACACAAGCTTTGGATTTGTTGACCTGGGCTGAATCTCTGCTTTGTGACTTTGAGCCAATTCTGAAAGCTTCCCCAGCCTCATTTTCCTCTTGTAAACGGAAGCTTAATAAGAGTCTCTGCCTCACAGGACTATGTATATGTGCGTGCATGCTCAGTAATGTCCAACTCTGCAATTACAGTCTGCCAGGCTCCTCTGTCCATGGGATTCTTCAGGCAAGACCACTAGAGTAGGTTGCCTTGCCTTCATCCAGGGATCTTCCTGACCCAGCATTTGAACTTGCATCTCTTGCATCTCCTGCATTGGCAAGTGCATTCTTTGACTACTGTATGCTGGTTCATTGTAAGTGCTTGGTAAATGTACTCTTATTAAATAGCTTTCTAGTGCCACTGTTCATATTGGTGGGAAGAAATCTGAAATACTATTCAGTATCTGGATTCACTCTTTTGTGTCCAGTTCCTACACTGTCCCCTTCCATGCCCACTTCCATCACTTAACAAAAGAGGATGATTACTCTGGTAGACCTAGGGAGTGAGTGTCAGGGCTGGAAGAGACTGTAGATTGTATAGTTCCAATTCCCCTCATTACACAGAAGAAAGATAATGTTACTTTCATTGTAAACCCTGACAATAATGGGACACTTACCTCGTTCCTGGAAAATGGGGTACCTGAAATAGATTGTTCCAATGCATGACTCAGCCCAGGGTACAGCAGCTTCCACTGCTTCAGTGCACTGGACTGTATGCCATGCTGCTTCAGACCTCTGTGCTCTCCAGAACAGATTAGCACGCGATAGCCTTCCCTCAGCCACACCCAGAGACTGACCGTCTTTATAAATAAAGCTTTACTGGAGCACAGCCCGCTCATCTGTTTCCACATTGTCTGGGGTTGCATCTCTGCTCTGACAAAAAAGTAGAGTCCACAGAGATTCTGTGGCCCTCAAAGCCCAAATGCTTGCCACCTGGCCCTTTATGGAAGGTTTCTGAACTTGCTCTGCTGGTCCTCTCCATGGAGGGTCTCTTCCCCTGGATCCCTAACCAACTGCTCTTAAGTTCTTGTTTTCTAGAGCACCAGGTCTTCCTGATTCTTGATGCCCCAAGGTAGAACTTCCCAGCACCCTAAAAGAGCCCTCTTTGTTCCCAGACATAGATAAATAGACCCTGGCTCTTACAATGACGAAAGTAAAAGTGAAAGTGCAATAACTTAGTCGTGTCTGACTCTTTGCAACCTCATGGGCTGCAGCCTGCTAGGCTGCTCTGTCCACGGAATTCTCCAGGCAAGAATACCGGAGTGGGTAGCCATTTCCTTCTCCAGGAGATCTTCCTGACCCAGGGATTGAACCCAGGTCTCTTGCGTTGTAGTCAGATTCTTTACTGTCTGAGCCACCAGGGAAGCCCTACTCTATTGCTTTTGTGTTCAGGCCTGTTTCTCTTATTCAACTGTGAGTTCTTAGAGGATGGGGCCATGTCTTTTTTTAACCTTTGTACCTGGTTCTGGGCCTAGCACATAGTCAAAATTTTACTAGAGTGAATAAACGAGGTTGGAAAACATCAAGCTCATATAGTGCTCCCTCAAATGGCATTAATATTACCTGCAAAGGAAAACTGCTACCACATGGATGGTCCCTGAGAACCATGAGCTTTGTCTTTATCTCCACCACAGTCACATATTTCTAAGGTGCTGGGGCATCCAGGCTTCTCTGAACTCCCCATTTTAGGCTTTTTAATTCATGTCCTCCCTGCCATGATAACTGAGCTCTCTGAGGTGAGAGAGGGGAGGCATGGGTGAGGGCTGTATGCAGAGAGTGTAAATTCTCCATGTGATCCTCATTTTTTTTTTTTTTTTTTAAAGTGAAAGTGTTAATTGCTCAGTTGTGTCTGACTATCTGTGACCACATGGACTGTAGCCCACCAGGCTCCTCTGTCCATGGGATTTCCCAGGCAACAATCCTAGAGTGGGTTGTATTTCCTTCTCCAAGGGATCTTTCCAATCCAGGGATCAAACCCAGGTCTGTGGCATTGCAAGAGGATTCTTTACTGTCTGAGCCACCAGGGAAGCTGGGATCCTAGGTAACAGGCCCCATAACAAGCATCTGAACAGCATCTTCTCTGCATTCTCTGGCAGTTAGAGATTCCTGTTTCACCAACTTATTCTTGAGCAGCCATAATACCCCCAAGGGAGCTAGGTTGAAAGGCTATCAGTAGGACTGTTTGTTCTCAGAGAATTACCTTCTCATAGCTATTCAGAACTCAAGGACTGGAACTGGGTTGGGAGAGGTGGATAAGGAGGAAACAAGGAGGGAGGAGCAGAGAGAGGAGGGAAAGGGCTGTAGTCATGCCTCAGACTAATTTCCAGGCCAAACTGAAATTCACTAACACCCTCTCTTAGAAAATGTGTCACCTCTGAGGGATCTGATCTGGATTCTAACCTGAGGGAAATGCAGATCATGGTTGAAAGGAAGCTGCTAAGAGGCAGTGGTGTATGCTCAGGGGAGCAAGTAAGCCCCTACTCTGTGTCCAGTACCTTCTCCTGGACAGATACTTTCTCCAAACCATCAAAAGGGATAGGAAGAGCACAAGACAGCAAATATTCTGTCTGTTGGACTGAAAACCTGCTTGTCTGGTTTTCTCCCCTCATCTAAACTAAACCAACCAAACAGGACAGAAGCTTACCCTGCCTGACTGTATAACCATTGTACTGATTTCTACAGGTGGACCTTTATTGCTTCGAGCCACTCAGGAGTGCCTGCAGGACTCCTAAGCAGGGCTTAGAACACAGGCGTGGTGGACTTGACTGGGTGGAGAAGGAAGTGTGGTTTCTTCCCAGGACCTGAACAGTTGGCAGCAAGAAAACCAGCCTTGTAGGCTCACAGGGAGCCAACCACTACTTTTCCTCAGAGGGGTTTTCAGTGAGTGTGTGTGAGTATATACTCACTCACTCAGTGAGTGAGTGTGTGTGTGTATATATATATATATATATATATATATATATATATATATTTCCATTTTACACTCTCCTAATAAGCAACCTGCTTTGGAAGTGTGGAAGATAATCCATTAGTAACTATGGCAGAATCTTTTTCCTGAGAAACTTTAGTGGTGTGGCAGTCATCCCAGGGGCTGGCTGGCCACCATGTGTGGAACGTTTGTGCAAGTCACCTCAGGAAATCTTGCCACATCTGAGTGAGAGGATGCTCTCAGTCAGTGGTCCCCAACCTTTTGGGCACCAGGGACTGGTTTCGTGGAAGATAATTTTCCCACAGCTGGGTGAGGGGGGAAGAAGAGGGGAAGGTTTAGGTGGTAATGTGAGCGATGGGGAAGGGGCAGATGAAGCTTTGCTTGCTTGCCCACCTACTGCTTGCCTCCTGCTCTGCACCCCAAGAGCTGGGGACCCCTGCTCTAGGTTATTATTGGGGATGAGAAGATGGAATCGGGGATTTGAATGTATAGACATCACATAGCCAAAGTCTACAAACCATCACTTGGCAAAGCTATTCTGCTGGAAGGTGATGAAAAAGAAGCAATTTTTATGAATAAGCATGTTCCCTCCTGCTCTGAAGACATTAGGGAGTCTGTCAAAGGATTCTTCAGCAGCTCTTTGTTTCCCCTTATTATTTTTCCTGTTAAGCGCTGCCAGCAAACTCCTTAGGGGACCTGTGAGCAGAAGCCTCTCTGGCTCCTTCGTTAGCAGTGAGGAAAGCCTGCATGCAGTGGCCTCCAGGAGTGGAAGTGTCCCCGGGGTGTCTGGGAGCTTCACTGCGTCCCCTGTGGAGGTGTGAAGGCAGGCTTTCCTCACAGCCCACAGACTCAGCACAGGGAAGACAGTAAACCCAGTCCCCCCTAGAGACAGAGACTCATGAAAAATGTGTTCCCTTCATATGCAGGAATAATATGGGTAGAAAACTTTTTGATCTATATGTAGGAGTGACAAAAATCTGTCACAAGTTGCAGCAAAGAGAGCCTTCCTCCATTCAGCCCTGGGCACCTTCCACTGAAATGGTGGAGGGGTTGGTGGCACGAGAGGACGTCAGCATTCACACTCTAGGTTTATTCCTTCCCTTACCATTTTTGTTTTCTGAGTCCACTGGAGATCTTCCTAGGAAATCTTTCCATTCAAAATCCTGCTCAAAACCAAACGAAGAAGCCAGGGGCTGGATCGGGCAAGGTATATACAATGGATCCTTGTGGCACAAAAGAAAAACCCTAGACTAGGTTTTCCTGGTTCTGGAGTCCAGGAGACAAAAAAGTTTTAAAGGTGATAACACATGTTAGAAGCATCTTATGAGAAGGGACTTTAAATTTCAATTCAATTGTTGATAAAACTGAACCCCGGAATTGTTTTCCTTTGTCATCTTAACATCTTATTCTCACTCAGCCTAAAATCTTAGGCAAAATAGCCAAAAAGGAAAGAGTTTTCCAAAACTTAAAAAAAATAAAAAAAAAGGCAAAGAGCCCCATGAAATGTGAGGTCCTGCAGCTTCAGTGTCTGTGGACTGAGTTTGGAGAGCTATACAATCATATCCAAGAGGGCAGTGATCTACTAGCAATATGTTTTCAAGACAAAACCAACTCAACACCCATACAGGATGGAATCACAGCCTCAGGATTCACAGGGTGTACAGAGTTTATGAACTGGTTGGAGAATAACCCCATGTTTAACTAGTTAACACACTGATGAATGTCTCCATTTTCAGGAACAAGGAGGGACTTGCGCAAGACAGAAAAAAGTTGTTCTGGAAGCATCCTGTCCCCAGGATGCGGCTGATCACGTGGCTCTGCACCGCCACACAAGCTTCTCTCGGGCATCCTTGCTCCATGCGGCCTTCTCTAGTTTGGGGCTGTCACTCAAACTGCCCCAATTATGGGTTTGTTAAAAATTTGGCACACCACCCACTCGACTCTTTCCTGATTCTCTTTATCTTCTAGATGACCTGCAAATATGTGTCTGAGTTTAAAAAAACAAACAAACACACGCCAACCAATCAACCCTTAGAATCTTTCCAGAGCCAGGAGTGGCCAAGATCAAGGACACTGCAACAGCATGAAAGGTGGGTTCCCTGGGCCGTGCGTGTGTGTGTGCATGCAAGCACAGCTGTGCTCTCACATAAGCTCTGCCCCGTCTGCAAGTGACTCACCAGGCTGAGTCTGCTGGCTGCAAGAGATTTCCCCTTGATTTTTACCCCAAACAATGGTAGGTTTGCTTCTAGCTGTTGGAGGTTCAGCCACTTTCAAAACACACACACACACATACACTCCACAAGGCTTCTTAGTTCAAGACTGACCCTGAAAACGTTACTGACATTTTCAGGCGGTGGACATCCAGTAGCTTCCAGGAGCTTGTGGGTCTGTAATCCCAGACACCACAGGCTGTTCAAAGCATGTTCCAGGGAGCTATTCTTTCTCTCCTCTCCCCAGAAGCCCTGCACTCATACACACAACATGCCACTGAGCGTGTCTCCACCACAGGCGGAAAAGAACACCTCTTGGCATGTGAAGCAGGCATATGAAAGGGGTTCCCATGACAGCGATCACTGAATTGTGGGGCATAAGTCGAGAAGGCAAATTTGCAATTCATCGTGTTATCTCCTCTTGTCTCAAATGTGATTCTTTTAAAGGCAAGCTGCATATACACTCTTTTTCAAGCATTTTTTTTCTCATAACACATTGTATAGTCTCGTTCTCGCAAACTATCTAAATGAGGATAAAATGATAAAAAAAATTACAATAGATTAACTGCATCCCTTGAATCACATTATATTTTTGGTGCATTAAAAAAGGATAAAATTAAAAGCAACCAGCATAATAAATTCGGCCTAGAGGACTGTGTTAGTGACTGAAGGGTTAACACAGATTTGAGAAGTAGTTAAAAATAGTATCAGAGGATTATACATACAACAGTTTGAAATTCATATGCATTGCATTTTTTTTTCCCCCTTAAAAATGGCAAAATGTTTGGCAAATGTAAGCAAATGACTTGGACTGGGTTGGGTTTCACCGGCTCTGAGCGAGGTCAGTCATAGCCAGGCGAGGCCCACTGCTTCCTGAGGTCATTCTGTGGGGCTGGTGGGGGAGGGGGCGCCTCCCAATGGGAGGTGCTGTGGGGGAAGGGGAGATGCTGGCCCCCCATGCCCGGCTCCCCCCCCGGGGCCCTCAGTCTTGAGAAATGGAAATGGAGCTGGTGAGAGGTGCCAATTACAGTCTCCAGCACGGATCACCCTTTAGCATCGCTGAGAGAACTCTGGGGCCTTGAGCCACAGGTGTAGACTGGGTGAGCCGTCTGCACCGTGGCCCCTATTGCAAACGTTAGAGAAGCAGGTCTCCACTCCTCCGACTCGGGTGCCCCTCTGCCCCCGTGTGGACGTGCACGGGGGCACAGGGGTGTCACTAGTGCTCATCCTGGCAATGTTGTCAACGTGGGTGTTTTTAGTAGATTTTTAGATATATTTTGTCTGTTTTGTATGTGTATGTATATCCAGAAAGGTCCATCCTCCAAGCTGGCCACCAGTGTTCCCTGAATTTGGCAGTGCCTGTTGCTTGCAGCTGTCGGCATCCTGAACAACCATGAGGTGCCTTCAAAAGCAGACTCTGAGCCCCCAGGAGGTCGCACGTCAACCACGTGATCCCACGCTCTCCTTATTCTGAATCCTGTCTGGCTCTGATTTTGAGAAAAGGACAAAGGTGCTGTGTATACCTGTGTGTGTGTGTGTCTGTGTCTGTGTGTATTGAATCTTTTTTTTTTTTGAGAAACTTTTTTCATTTTTTTTTTCTTTAGGAAAAATGACCCTTGAAAGACTAATACAGAGTTCAACCCTCCTTCAGTCACTATAAAACAGACTCCATGTTCTCACACCACTCGTGATCTTCGAGGTTATAGATAAATTTTGTCCTATGTGTCTGGTTGGTGGGCACAGGGTCCCTCCCCAGATTGTCTAGGGTCAGAGTAGAGGCAAAGAACTCACTGGTGCTCAGCCCGCCCTCGTGGTTTTTGATGTATCGTTTATAGTTTTTCCTCAGGCACTGCCACGTAGTGGTGTAGAGGAGGAAGGCAAAGGACTTGAGCGCGATGGCGATGCTGACGTACAGGTATCTGTAGGCCACGTTGTCGTAGAGGGCACAGGCGCCCTGCTCTCCACAGAACGTGCTCCAGAACAGGCAGGTGGAGTCGATGCCAGCCCCGAAGATGAGTGGCGGGGGGATGAAGCCTGTCGGGAGAAAGGACAGTTAATGTGCGGGCTCTGATGGCTGGTCCGCAGGAGAGAAGGACTCCCCTTGTGTGTCTTCCTACGGGACTGCAGGGCTCGTGGGCCATATTCAGTGGTTTTACAGCACAGTGGGGGGAAAACCCTGTCCGGAGGTCGAACTGCTTGGGTTCGAACCTCACCTCTGCCTCTTACTTCACAAACCTGTGCAAGTTTTTTAACATGAAATCTTACTTCACACATCTGTGCCTTCATTTCCCCATCTGCAAAATGGAGTCCTCAGATCACTGTGAAGGCTGACTCACTGAATACATGGGAAGCATTTAGAACAGTGCCTGGCACAGAGCATGTATGTGATACATACACACGTATGGATGTGAGAGCTGGACGATAAAGAAAGCTGAGTGCCGAAGAATTGATGCTTTTGAACTGTGGTGTTGGAGAAGACTCCTGAGAGTCCCTTGGACAGCAAGGAGATCCAACCAGTCAATCCTAAAGGAAATCAGTCCTGAATATTCATTGGAAGGACTGATGCTGAAGCTGAAACTCCAATACTTGGGTCACCTGATGAGAAGAACTGACTCATTTGAAAAGACCCTGATGCTGGGAAAGATTGAAGGTGGGAAGAGACGGGGATAACAGAGAATGAGATGGTTGGATGGCATCACCAACTCAATGGACATGAGTTTGAGTAAACTCTGGGAGCTGGTGATGGACAGGAAGGACTTGCATGCTGCAGTCCATGGGGTTGCAAAGAGTCGGACACGACTGAGCGACTGAACTAAACTGGCACAGAGTAAATACAAAATAAATGACACAGGATAACAGATGATATGGTTATCATCATCCACGGAGAGTCTGAGAAGAAAAACAGTCTTCTCTGAAGGGAGACGTTCTTGGTGTCGCTCAAAGAAGTGCAGCCTTGTAGAGAAGATGGTTACGAGGCATCATGTTGTGTGTACTGTCCTTTTGCACGGGGCTTCTGGGGCTGTGTGTGCTCTCGAGGAGAGGGGGTTGGAATCAGAGGGGAACAGAAGGTGACAACGAGTGCACTGTACTTTGCTGCTGCTGTTTTAGTTGCTCAGTTGAGTCCGACTCTCTTGCAGTTCCACAGACTGTAGCCCACCAGGCTCCTCTGTCCATGGGATTTCCCAGGCAAGAATACTGGAGTGGGTTGCTGTTTCCTTCTCCAGGGGATCTTCCTGACCTAGGGATCAAACTCGCCTTTCCTGCATTGGCAGGTGGATTCTTTACCATTGAGCCGGCAGGAAAGTCCACATTATACCTTGTGTGTGGGTATATATACGTATGTGCACATACCTATACATATGAAGGCTGTGTTCTCGTACATGTATATATGCACACAGATATATAAGTATACATGTGTGTATGGTTTAAAATGGAAAACATCCACATACACACAGTTTTCCTTCCCCTAGACGTTACCACTGGAGCAGAACACTTTTCATTCTGAGCTGGGAACTGGTTTTAAAAACCTTCATAATAGATCACATTATATCATAAGGTATCCTATCCCAGACCAATGAAATCAGAATGTTGGGTGTCTGGCCTGGTCATTGGCATTGTTAAAATAAAACATTTCCAGGTGATTCTTGCCTCTTAGGGGGAAAATGTTTCATCTGTATTATGAGGAAGCAATGGATGGGGCATTAACACAAATTAATTGCTTTGGAAAAAACAGCATCCCCAAGGCCAGAATATGGTGCCAGTCAACTTTCTTAAGAAGCAGGAAGTGATCCCTGGGAGCGTGGTGACAATTCCAAGATCCCTCTGCCGAGGTGTCCTGGTATCCTGAGTGTTCTTTCCAGCTCTGGACTGAGGTTCACTTTTGTATTAAGGAAGGTCTGTTGAGAATCCGGGGGCTTCCTCCGTGGCTCAGGGGTAAAGAAGCCACCTGCCAATGCAGGAGATGCAAGTTTGATCCCTAGATCAGGAAGATCCCCTGGAGATCACTCCAGTATTCTTGCCTGGGAAATCCCATGGACAGAGGAGCATGGCGGGCTGCAGTCCATGGGGGTCACAAAGAGTTGGACATGACTGAACCCCTGAGCATGTGCTGAGAATCTGATGAGCATCACCCCTTCATCCAGAAAAATACACCTATGCACAAAACCGCATCCATATTTCTGGGAGTTCATGGACCCCTGAAGTCCATTCATGAGTGCCAGAACAAGGAAGGCTATGTTATATCCATGGCAGAACCTCCTTTGAGGGGCCCTCTGGGAGGCAGAGGCTTAATGAAGGAAGTGGCACTTCCTTGGGATTTTTACTAATGGAAGTCTAGTTTACAAATTTTAAAAATCAATTTTATTGAAGCATAGCACATTTACAATGTTGTGTTTCAAGTATACAGCACAGTGATTCAATTATACATATATATCTGCTCTTTTTCAGATTCTATTATAGATTATTATAAGATACTGACTATAGTTCCCTATGCTGTACCATGGGTCCTTGTTGCTCATCTATTTTATATATTGTACTGTGTGTCTGTAAATCCCAAACTCCTAATTTAGCCATCCCTTTCCCTCTTTGGTAACCATAAGTTTGTTTCCTGTGTCTGTGCATCTGTTTCCTCAGTTTAATGACTGGTCAGCAATGGGGCTGGGGGAGGGCTGCGTGATCCTGTCAGCATTGACAGGTTGGCAGGGTTTCCTCCTGGGCCCAGGTGCCTTGGCACTTATCCTTAGCACTCGCAACTCTGTCACTTATGACCCCCTGAAAGAAACCCCCCTAAGAAGAATTTTCATTGAAACAGCATTTAACCTCTCTGGCAGCTTGAGTTTAAAAATACCAAACTCAAAATCCCATACAACCTGCTCCCTCTTTGCAGCTCAGGCTGGTCTTCCCAAGTGAAAACTCACATTCCCGGCATTCTCTGCCCAGAAGGCTGCTCAGGTGTTAGAGATCTTTGTCACCAACCAGTGTGTCCTGTCTCAGTTCCCCAACAGATGACTTTTCTTCATTTAACCGGAAAAGAGTCAACTGGAGGAACTGCCACGGCAACCACTGACAGACACTAGACACTCCACGTTACTTAGGTAAAGAAATAGCGACCTGGAGTCCCTGTGGATGGTAGGTGGATTTGGGGATCCACAGGACAAATCTGACCTGTCCTGTGGTCCAAGATTCACCTATCTATCTGTCAGAGTTCTATTGGTTGTCATTTGCTCCCAATTCTCCTACCTCCTTTTCTTCCTACCCACGCATCACCAGGCAATGGGAAGCCAAGGCTATTACACCTCTCATGTAAGTTTTGCTGAGGGAAGGAACTGACGGTACTGGGGCTTCTTTTTCCAAATGCACAGGTGCCTAAAGAGTTGTATGCAATCCAAGTTGGGCAATCAGGTCGAATTTTAAGCACATTGCAGGAAATTTTCAATATAATGGAGCCATTCATTAATACCTGCTTTAAAAAAAAAATCCCTCTAAAGTGCCAATAAGTCATAACTCCTTTTTGTACCTGTATACAAGTGGGGATTTTTATATTATGGAATTGTCTTGAAGTAAGGCATATTTCTGTGGGCTAATGATGTCAGTTTTATCCTCGTCAAGCTCTACTATCGGATGACAAGACCCCGGGAAGTGTCAGAAATAGCCTTCAAACAGAAATGAGAAAGCTAAGTACATAGCAAGAGTTTTCATGTTATACTCAATATTTTGGAGGACGTTTGTGGTCAAGATGAAAGACCTTCTAACTTGAGCTGAAATGCTGGGGTAAGTCACTTTTCTCTATGTGCCTGTTTCTTGATCTTTCGAATGGAACTACTTTGACCTTACCAGGTCAAGGTGAAGACTGGTACAAGTGAGTGGAGTGTTATACAAGGGTCTGGTCCCATATGGCCAGAACTTTTGCTCCCTTATTCATCTTGTACAGGGGGTGATAGTTCAGAATAAACTTTTGATTGAGTGCCTTATGAGTAGAACCTCATAAACTTTATGAGCTTCCTTTAAGATTCCCGGAAACAAACAGAAATAACTCTTTCCTGCCAAGTTCATCTTTTCCTTTTTATTGACTAAAAATGCTTTTCCAAAGAGAAGCTCTAGCCCACAGGTCCTGAGTTCCAGGTGTGCAAAGAATTTTGAAACAAGGCCCTTGCTGGATCTCTTCTTTATAGGCCTTTGCCATTGTCGAAATTCATCTGATTAGTGACAGAGGGAATCCCACTTAATTAATTTTCACAAATGGCCATTCACTGTTACATGTTTATCATTCAGGGGGGCATAGAAAAGCCCTGTAGCCCCTGAAAGATGCTAGTTCCCCAGATGGCAGTGGAAGACTTCTACAGAGTGACGACTGGGACAATAACTGCGTGTGCACTCAGATGCTCAGTCGTGTCCGACTCTTTGCGACCCTATGGACTATTATAGTCCACCAGGCTCCTCTATCCATGGGATTTTCCCAGGCAAGAATACTGGAGTGGGTTGCCATTTTTATCTCCAGGGGATCTTCCCAACCCAGTGACAATAATTACTACCAACTGCCCCTCACCCCTGCACTGCATGGGGTGTTCTCCATTCATCACAATCCTCCCCCGCCCACAACCCCCTTTATTATCTCTATAGAGAAACAGATGCTGAGAGGTTATTTGTCCCAGGCTTGATATTTCAAAACCTCCAATCCAATCATTTCTTTCCTACAAATTTAAAGTTTGTTGATTTGAGGAGAAGATTTTAGAGCTCTTATCAGGGCTTTTCCAGGGCTATAGAAAATGTATTATTTATCCTTCCACTAAGCTCCTAGGAATAACTGGTTTGTGGAAGGCTGGTTTTGAAGCTTTCAACAGGGGTTTTGATCTTTGCAAAGTTGATATGGCATTTGGGAAAGCCCTTCATGGAGTGGGTGTTCAACAAATCTGGTTCCTTTCCTGTTTTTTGGCTTTTCACTTGGATCAATGAAAATTCATCTCCTTTTAAATTCTCATCTCCAGAGAAAGATTTGCAGAACACCCTCCAAGCCAAGATTCAGTGACTAACCCCAACTGGCAGGAATCCTTCACTTCATAAGAATAAGACATTTTTGGAAGATAATCAGATGTTTCCAGAAGGGAGGTCACACAGGTAAGGTGTATGTTAGTACTTACTTCTGTTACAGCCTCAGTTACCTAAGCAAGGAGAAGGCAGCTGGTGATAATGATGAAGTATTTCTTAGAAACCCTGTTTTAAAGGAATGCTCTTTTCCTCGGTGCCTGCAGGAGCAGTCCTCTCCCCTTTGTCTCTTTTCTTCCTGTGTTTCCTTGGGGGGGAACTCACAGATTCAGTAGGCATTAACCAAGGTCCCACCACTGGGACACTAGGAACCCACCATATGTTGGGGAGGGTATCCGGAAGCTTAGAGCTGTTACTCGTTATTACAGAGAATATTAAAAGGATTAAATCTTACTTCCCATTATACTCGGGCTCAAATTGCAGCTATATTTCAATGCAAAAATTGCAGCACCGCTTAAGGAAATTGTCTGTTTTCCTGAAATCTATTAACAGAGATTAAGCCTCCAGGTCTTGTATTTTAGCTACTTAATTCACTCCATGGGTTGAAAACGCCAGGCTTAGTTATACTCTTTGGTCTAAACTTAAAATGTGAGTGGAAAAGCTTTTGTAAGAAAAATAAATTCACATTCCTTTATGAAACAAAACGGAAGCTACAAATTACTCCGGCATTTACATTTCAAAAGATATCCATTCCTCTCCCAGCTTACCTGCCAAGACTTGAATTCACCATGGAACCTCTTTTCAACCTGGAGGAATTACTGTTATGTCCAGCACTGCTAGAAAGGGATGTTGAAAAGACTGTTCTCCTTGAAGGATTAATGAGTTTCTCTGTTTCAGTGATGCCAAGAGAGAGACTCTATTGATACTGTCCAGCATCATCTGCAGATACCTGACATTCACTTTTCTCAAATCTGAGAAGTTGAGAGGAGCTGCTCTATTCTCATTTCATTCCCGGCTGCCTTGTTAAACTCGCTGAGGCCCAAGAAGCTTAAATTACTTGCCAAAGGTCTCATGCTCAGTATGGCAAAGTTGGATTCAAACCTGTTGTGCCTGACTGTAGCAGGGTCCATGGCAAATATGGGGTGTCACCTTAGCACTGGTCAGGACATAGATCCTGGGTGGTACAGGTCTTTTAGAAAGTTAGATATATCATTGGTGCTTAGAGAGAAATCGAGTACTTTCACATCAGTAAGCAAAAGAGGTCACTGTCGTCATCAAACGCAGCCACCAGGGATGGTGAGCCCTGAGGGGACTCAGGATGTGAAAATATAGGATACTGGCCCAGATAGCTGAGATCATATCAAAGGAATGATTTCCGTGAGCCCAGACTCTTGTATCTTCCCATACAGAGAAAAGCACTAAATTCCTTAACTTGGGGTATCTGGTTTTCTTTAACCTGGCTCCTTTCACTTCCATGGAGCAGTTCTCTGAGTTACTTGAGATGCTGTCTCCTGGGCTTGAAGTCCTAAAAATTCCCACTGAATAAAGCATAACTCTCAATTTTTAGATTGTGAATATTCTTTTAAGCCCACAGGTCCTTTAGGAAGTTAGATACATTGTTGGTGCTTAGCAAAAGTTTGCTGAATGAATAAATAAATGCAGAGGTGGTAGAAGGAGTCTCCCCTCACATTCCAGACATTGTATCCTGCACCCCACTATCCCACAGCCACTCCTCTGAAGTTTCTGGCAGGCTGGGCTTACTTCTTCCAAAACACTCATTCAACATGTTCATTTCTCCCACGTGCCTGTAGAAATTCAAGACTTCACAATGGGAGCTCAACAAATGTTGGATGAACCACACAAGGAGCTTCTAAGACACACGTCTCCTATATTAGTTCACCAATAACCCAAGACCCAAGGACAATCTGCTCAGGAATGACCCCTGCATACAGAAGTGCACCCTGAGGCTGATGTTACCAAGGATCTTTGCCCAGCTTGTTGTTCTGGAAAACCAAGAGCAGACATTTGTGGAGGAGAGCTCGTGGTAGTGAATTCAGTCGGATTTGGTGTAACATCTGCGGCATGCAACAGACTCCCCAGGAACAAGATCAGACCCTTGAGTGGATGTTATGCCCACACCCAGAGAGAGAAACAGTGATCAGAACATTTGTATAAGGATGAAAAAGGATGGATTTGATGACATCAGGTGTTCTGCTTTGAGTAAGTCATTCGTTTACTCTGAATTTCCTGACCCTTTATCCAACTCTGTCCTCTTCCACTCAAATTCCACCACTGTCCTGGGTGACTTGAACTTCTCCATGGATATGAGCTCTCACTCAGTCCTTTCAACCACTCATTCTCAATGTCAAGGCTGTTCCTTTCCTCTCTGGGTTTTGTCATTTCTCAAAACTGCTCTACCACCTCAAAGTCAGACAACAAAGCTCTGGCTGCAGATTGCAACTCTTTTTCATGAATTACTACATCTAGCTCCTATGTCGGGGAAGGCAATGGCACCCCACCCCAGTACTTTTGCCTGGAGAATCCCATGGACGGAGGAGCCTGGTGGGCTCCAGTCCATGGGGTCGCTGGGAGTCGGACACGACTGAGTGACTTCACTTTCACTTTTCACTTTCATGCATTGGAGAAGGAAATGGCAACCCACTCCAGTATTTTTGCCTGGAGAATCCCAGGGACGGGGGAGCCTGGTGAGCTTCCATCTATGGGGTCGCACAGAGTCGGACACGACTGAAGCGACTTAGCAGCGGCAGCAGCAGCTCCTATGTGCCTTTTCTCTCTCTGTTCTTTCTCCCCTCTCCTAGCTTACCTCATCCTTGTCCAGCTCAGGTACCATGGTCAGTCGCATTAGCCCTACTGTGACCACTACTCTTAATTTCTTTGCTCCATACTCCTCCTCACCCACCATTGATATCACCAACCACGTTACTGCTTCTACTCCAGGGCTCCCATGGGCTATGTAGGAAGCTCTTGGTGCCAAGGTCTCTGCCCTTTCTGACAACTCCTTTCTATCAGCTATCAGCATTTAAAACAAGGGAAGATAACCTGCATTCGCTTCTGGGTCTTTCCCTCTTTCTTCACAGTCCTCACAGCCAAGAATCTACAAAGGGCAGTCTCCCCATGCTGCCCCCACTGCCTCAAGCTCTGACCCACCAATGGTGGTGCCTCAAAGTCCTGCACAGTCCAGTATGAGAGTCACTGGTCACACACAGCTATGTAAATGAAAATCCACAAAAATAAGGAGAAACCAGTTTACAGAAACCACATTTCAAGTGCTCCACAGCCCCACGTGGCATAGACAGGGAGCACTTCCACCACTGCAGGAAGGTCTATTGGGTGGTGACGGTCTATGCCACTCCCCAAAGCTTGCTCCTCATTCTGGTCCTCCTGCTTTAATAAACAACATCTCCCATGTACCACCTGATCCAAACCTTTCATAAGGCGCTGTCACTGTGGATTCCTCCCTCTTAGATGCTCCGGTCTGTACACTTCCATTCAGGGACTAGGCCTTGACACTTCTTCCTCTATCCACATCTCCCCATCTTGGTGGCCAGCATCCTCAGCATGGTTCTCCGTCAGCTCCTCTGTTATACCAGTGGCTTAATATTCAGTTCCCACATTCTCTATGTGGCAGACAGTAGGCCTTTCTAAAAATGCACAATGGATCTTATCCCCATGTTAAAGTCCATCAACGATTTCATTTGCCTTGGGGATAAAGGTCAACCTTGTCACCAGCGCAGCAATTCTTTCTGATTGTGTCCTTGACAGCCATCCCCTCCAGCCACAAGGGCTTCCTGCAGCCCCCAAACAGGCTTCAGCCTTTGTTCACTTCCAGGCTTTTGGTCCTTTCAGTCAGTCCCTCAGTCTAAAGCACTCTCTTCTTTTTGCTAGCAAGGTAACTCTTCTGCATTCTTCATGCTTCAGGTTAATATTACATTCTTTCACCCACACTCCGGTCCCCAACCCCAGGTCGGGTGGCTCTCCCACACATCCACCCTACACCTCTCTACTGACTGCATCTCCATTTTCATCACACTGTACTGCGATGTCCTTACCATCACCCAAGCGGGGCCAAGCACAAAGCTTGACAATGTCTTGAAATCTGATCTCTCGGTTGGCCCTTCATTAACTGTAATGGTGGTTAATCTCATTGGGTGCTGCAGGAAATGGAATCGGGCCCAGTGCAAAGACTTCTCTGATAAGCCACTTTTAATTAAAAGATGAAACTGTGGCATATCCTTCTAGAGCTGTTTTCTAAACTCTGATGTGTGACCCAGTTGGACAATACAATCAATATAGTTGGTCATGACCCACTATTTTAAAAGAATGAAATAGAATAGAAAATATTAGAGCACATCACACATATTAAGGGTGAATATTTTTCATGAAATCTTTGCTTCAGTTGTATTTATGCATATGAATGCACTGGGCCACAATATAAAGTTTATCTCTTACTGTAGATTATAATCACAGAAGTTGAAAAATACTCATTTAGATAA
The DNA here is from genome assembly GCA_935064755.1 of Tragelaphus eurycerus. NCBI lineage: Eukaryota > Metazoa > Chordata > Mammalia > Artiodactyla > Bovidae > Tragelaphus > Tragelaphus eurycerus. Next base: position 5,235,022 of record CAKXYN010000075.1, on the reverse strand, counting down.
TGTTTGAGCTTTAGAGCGACGTACAGTGATCTTAATGGTGTCACATTACACATGCTCTATAATTTTCCATTTCTGTCTTCAAGTGTCTTATAATTTTCATTATTTTCATTTTGAAAACAACTTGCAAATTTTTCTTACATTTTGTGTTATCAAAATTATTCTGAAGGTTATTTTTTTACTCACTATATATTACATCACACATGATGAGTCCTCATCATGTGTTTAGAGGTACAGAGACCTCTGTAGTAATCCCATAAATGGAGGGCTTTTTGTTTCTCTGGTCAGCTCCTAAAGGAATTCCCTAAGAGCAATGCTGGGCTCACCTGCCTGGGTATGGTTCATGAAGCTCTCGACACATTAGATGCTTGTGTATGTAGAATGGAAATAGTGAAAGTAAAAAAGTGAAAGTCACTCAGTTGTGTCCGACTCTTTGCGGACCCATGGATTGTACAGTCCATGGACTTCTGCAGGCCAGAATACTGGAGTGGGTAGCTGTTTCCTTCTCTGGGAATCTTCCCAACCCAGGGATCAAACCCAGGTTTCCCCACTGCTGGTGGATTCTTTACCAGCTGAGCCACCAAGGAAGCCTGCATGTGGAATGGTTTCACCATTTTCAGAAATAAGGGTCTCCAACCTGCTACCTGATATTACACATTCATCTGTCCATCCACCAAACCAGGGTGGAATGGGGGGCATCACCACAAATGCATTTTCTATCCTCCCAATGATGAGAGAAAAAAACCCCCACCATAATTAGTACCCTGTGTAGTTGGCTCTAAAAGCCACTACGAGTTCTAGGAAGGCCTAAAATGTTTTAGTTTGAATTACAGTTGAACTTGTGTGCACTGGGTATTACTATACCTGGTTACTATTTCTGGTTCTATTTTCCATGAACCAGAAATAAGACAAAGATGCTGTTTAAGATTCTCCATTTATGCATAAATATGGAATTTAGAAATATGGTAATGATAACCCTGTATGCGAGACAGCAAAAGAGACACAGATGTATAAACAGTCTTTTGGACTCTATGGGAGAGGGAGGCGGGGGATAATTTGAGAGAATGGCATTGAAATATGTATAATATCATATAAGAAATTAATTGCCAGTCCAGGTTTGATACAGGATACAGGAAGCCTGGGGCTGGTGCACTGGGATGACCCAGAGGGATGGTATGGGGAGGGAGGTGGGAGGGAAGTTCAGGATTGGGAACACGTGTATACCCGTGGCGGATTCATGTTGATGTATGGCAAAACCAATACAATATTGTAAAGTAATCAACCTCTAATTAAATAAATTTAAATTAAAAAAAGAAGATTCTCCATTTATCCCAACGATGTGGACTGACAGTGATTAAGAAGATTCCCAGGTCTTGTCAAGGACATGGCAAAAGAGGTCACAACCTTGACTGGAAGTGATTTGCTACAGGCAGAGCTAGGGCAGATGTCAAGTATTTTCCATTCCCCAGGGAGGACCTTATCTTATTAATGGATTTAAGGGTGAATATTTTTCTTTCACATAGCAATTATATAGAATATAATCTCATTATGAAAGTAATAAACATATATTTTTTCATTCAGATTTTAAAAATGAATTTATAAAATATCATTTATAGCCTCACTATTCAATTATAATGGCTGATACCATTTTCTTATCTAGCTTTCCAGTATTTTCCCATATATATATATATACCCCCCGATAGCTCAGTTGGTAAAGAATCTGCCTGCAATTCAGGAGACCTGGGTTCAATTCCTGGGTCGAGAAGATCCCCTGGAGAGGTAAAGGCTACCCACTCCAGTATTCCAGCCTGGAGAATTCCATGGACTGTATAGTCCGTGGGATTGCAAAGAGTTGTACACGACTGGGACTTTCACATATACTTTAAAAATATTTGCATATAAAATATAAAACTCCTTTCTCCCTCCACTTACCATGTACCCTTTCCAACTTTATCAATATTTTTCTTTCCAGTTTAAAGGGGTACATAAATCCACTTACCATGTACCCTTTCCAAGTTTATCAATATTTTTCTTTCCAGTTTAAAGGGGTACATAAATCCTATTGAAATTAGAACCCATAATGGATTTAACTAATTCCCTGCTGATGGATGTTTGAATTGTTGCCAATTTTTCACTTTTATGAATATTTTTATAAACATTTCTATAGTTTTTGTGCTCATTCAGGTTATATACTATTTGGAATGAGAACTTTTTACTCTGAAGGTATAGGTCATGGTTATCTTCCTTTCCATTTTTATTTATCACTTAATGTTCACTAAGGAAGACCACAGCCTTATCATTTCAAGAAAAAAAAATGTCATCCTATCTTGATCTTGGCCTTGACAAAGGGAGTTCATAAAGCAGCAGTGTGGTCCACAGGGAGAAGGTTTATCTGACTGGCTTTTCCAGCTTCTCCTCAGCTGGTCCCAGCACTCCAGGAGAACCATGGGCTATTCCCATCTTAGACTTAATTTCTTCTGTCCATACCAAACTATGGAATATAGGCTTTATAGCATGAAGGTCATATTTGCCTTATCCTAGAAACCCAAGGTGGAGAAGGTGATGGCACCCCACTCCAGTACTCTTGCCTGGAAAATCCCATGGATGGAGGAGCCTGGTAGGCTGCAGTCCATGGGGTCGCTAAGAGTTGGACACAACTGAGCGACCTCACTTTCACTTTTCACTTTCATGCATTGGAGAAGGAAATAGCACCCCACTCCAGTGTTCTTGCCTGGAGAATCCCAGGGATGGGGGAGCCTGGTGGGCTGCCGTCTATGGGGTCACACAGAGTCGGACACGACGGAAGCCATGTAGCAGCAGCAGCAGCAGGGGAAACCCAAGGTAAATAAACTAAATCAGTTTGGAAAAGTTTAAAGGATGCAAAGTTTCCATTTGGGAAGCATTATGAGAATACCTCTCTCCCCCAGCTGGCAGCCCCATAAATGAAGCATTTTACAAGCTGCTCATGAGTTGCTTAATGAGGGTGCTCAATGACACCATCAAAGTCCTTTCTTCTTGGTTCCTCGCTTTTCCTCCTTGTGCCAATGAAAATTCAGGGTGGCATGAAGGCACAGTTAATATCAACAAAAACTCTGATATCCAGGGAGTGTGCGAGTGTAGGTCTAAACCCTGAACAACATTTAACAGACCTTTCTCTTGTTATCAAAATTGATATATGCACTCACCTGGTTATAAGCATCCGATTCACTACTGAGGGAATAACGAAAGAATACGTACCCAACAAACGGAGGAGGAGAAAAAGAACTCCCAGGGCGTAGGATTTGAGTTCAGGGCTGACTGTCCTACATGCGAAGAGATGAAGAGGAAAAAAGAGAAGATTCTTATCGCTTCACTTTAATTAACAAGACCCCAGAGTCATCCGCTGCTGTCCATCAGAGCCCGCCCTTAGAAAATTATTAATGGTTTTGTTCTTTTGCTTTTTTTCACCTTCCCTGCCAAAAGTCTGAAAAATCACTGCAACTGCAGGGACAAGATAAGTTTAGGAATTTAGCAGTGTTTTTTTATTAACTAAAACTAGTCATTTGAAGGATGGAATGCAAATTTGTTCCCAAAGTCTTCATTTAAAGGCATTTTGCGTTTGCCGGCACGGGGAAATATCTTAAGTTGGTGGGTACATGTATCAGGGGAAATATCAATAGGAAAGACAGTTCCCCTTATGCTACTCAGATAGGCCAGAACCATAAACACCTCTGTCATTCTGCATCATTTTGTGAAATCAACCAGACTAGCTTGGGTTGGTTCCCTAGATGGACCACTTATGAGACAGTCCATTCATCTATATCCAGCTTTGGTGCCTTTTAAACTGGAAAGGTACCTTTATTTGGCCTTCCCAGGTGGCTCAGTGGGACAGAATCTGCCTGCAGGAGACGTGGGGTTCGGTCTCTGGGTCAGGAAGACCCCCTGGAGGAGGAAATGGCAACCTGTCCCAGTATTTTTGCCTGGAGATCCCATGGACAGAGGATCCTGGTGGGAGACCATCCATGGGGTCACAAAGAGTTGGACAAGACTGAGCGACTGACACACACACAGCTTTATATGGTCACATGCTTTTGTTTTGAACTGACTCAGTGCCCCTGGCTTTGGTTTACCCACAGCAGTCCCTGAGCACGATCTTTTCATACATTTTCTAGAACATTCTCACACTGTCTGGGATAAGAGAGGCAGGAGGGGGGTTTGGAAATGATGACTGATTGCAAGTAGAGAGGCCCTCACAGCTAGTCACAGATCTCCTCTGTCAGGCTTCTTACTCTTGCAACTAGTATTGACTCAATGCTTGTCTTTCTCCTTGGGGCCAAGGACAATTTGTGTCTCATTCATCATCAATGTGGTGTGTGACACACAGCAGATGCTGAGTAAAAAAACACAAACCAAAAAACAAGAGGCCGGGGACTTCCCTAGTGGTTCGGTGGTAAGAATCTGCCTTCCAATGCAGAAGTCACAGGATCGACCCCTGGTCGGGAAACTAAGATCCCACATGCCGTGGAGTGACTGTGCACTCTGGAGCCCGAGCACCGCAACTAGAGTCTGTATGCCACAACGAAAGGTCCCTGATGACACAACTAAGACCTGATGCAGCCAAATAAATACTGAAAACAAAGAGCCCAGTGCTGGCCCCTACGTGACTTGTTAAATAGCCAGTAACCTCACACCTGTGGATGTCCTGAGCACTGCTGTTGGCAAGTATGCTGCTGTCTGGAGTAAGAGTGGAAGTGGGCCCACTGCTCTGGGATGGGACAAGGGCTGGTGCCCATAATCTGGGCTGTGGCTCAGACCATCTGTGCCCTTGTGTCTGCGTAGAACATCTGTGATGGCACGTACCTCCAGCTGGCCCCAGCAGCGTGGAGCTATGAGGTGCACAAGGCCCCACCTAGGTCATTTAGGCCATCTGTTGCTGGTCCACTGAAAGGGAATCACATATTTCCTGAAAATCTCCAAGAGCTGTTTATCAAGCTGAGATTTGGACACGATTCAGGTTTCGGCTGACTTTCTGTGTTTGGTCTGCAGCCACAACTACTGAGCTGGGTTTTTGCAGCAGAGTCAAGGGCAGAAAAAAAGGCGACCAGTCATTGCTAAAGGCTGTAAGGGTCATTTTTCTTGCTTTTTTGGTGCCTTTTGTGTGTCAACTGGTACAATACAACTTCATGGGAATTCCTAGCAACAAAAATAATGCAGCCACCCCAAACCCATGCCTGAGATCTGATGGGTTTTGTCCAGTGCATATTATATATAATCATCCTCCATATATAAGTTAAATTCAACAGTGCATTTCATAAACACTTCTCACATTCTTAAGAATTTTCAATATTCCACTGAGCTGTGGGACTATAATTTAACTCACTATTACAATTCAGATTTTTCTGCTATTATAGTTAACACTATAATAAAAATCTGTCTGCATTGAGCTTTTCTTCTTGTATTTTCTTAAGATAAGTGGCAAGGGGTAGGATTACCTCATTAAAAAAAAAAAAAAAAAACGTTTTTATGGCTCTTTAACTCATATTTGCCACCTTGCTTTTATGAAAGGATCAATATGTTTCTCAATGGCAGCAGAAAGGTGTGACTTTACCTGTTTTGTTAGAGCCTTGCTTACAGAACTGGGTGTGAATTTTTTAAAATTATTTTTTCAAATTTAACAAGTATAAAATGGCAATTTGCTATTGTACCATTATTGCTTCTGCACATTGAAAAAGCTTTGCTAAAAACTTTAAAACATAAGTACTTTGTATAAATCCTTTTCCTTGTGAATTCTAACCAAGATCAGGAAATGTAGTAGACACAGAGAGGATGGAGAAAGCAGCTACAAACGTTACATACCAGGGCTTCCCTGGTGGCGCAGTGGTAAAGAATCTGCCTGCCAATGCAGGAGATATGGGTTCAGTCCCTTGGTCAGGAAGATCTCCCAGAGAAGGAAATGGCAACCTACTCTGGGATTCCTGCCTGGGAAATCCCATGGACAGAGGAGCCTGATGTGCTACAGTCCATGGGGTCACAATAGAGTTGAACACTTAGCGACTTAAACAACAACAAAATGTATATTTGTACAGGCTGCATCCAAGCATTTCATTCCTACTTTTATCTCCAGCCCTTGGGATTGAATTGGTTTGTTTAGATAACTACATCCCGGTAAGATGGGTCTGTCTGTGCTTGGTACCACTTCCTCTGTAAAAGATGGTCACCAGACACAAAGCCTGCCTCTTCTGGGATCCTCACACAAATCTAGATAACTTTGCAACTGTGTAAGTTACTCAGAAAATTACTCAATAATTCACCTTTGAGACACCTCACCCACCCCCCAACAATAGTTCCTGAGAAACGGGGAAACACAGAATTATGGCTGACTCTCTCCAACTATCCATCTGTACAAAAGCAGTCACTGCTTGCTTCCACGAGCCACTCAGCACTGCATCACACCTTGTCAATGACCTGTTATATCTTTACAGAGTTTGCACACACACGGTCTCAGTGGGCAGGACCCAGCCCACTGCGGGAGGCAGGCAGGACCATTGACATCGCCTCCAGTTCCAGATTCAGAAACAACACTGAGCCCAAGGTCATACTACGAATCAGTGCCCTGAGATGGGAGCCAGACACGGGGACTTGGCTATTCCCATGCCATTTTCATTTCACTCCAACAGTGTTGCTCTTTGCAAATATCAATGAAAGACCGCAGTACCTTTCAAAATTACCTGCAGAGTCTGTTCCTGGTAGGACATGAAAGTGCAGTGTTTTCTCTTGGGCTGTGCTTTCTACTTTTGGCGTGAAAGTTGAAAGTGTTAGTCGCTCAGTCATGTCTGACTCTTTTCAAATCCACAGACTATAGCCCACCAGGCTCCTCTGTCCATGGGGATTCTCCAGGCAAGAATACTAGAGTGGGTTGCCATTCCCTTCTCCAGGGGCTCTTCCCAACCCAGGGATTGAATCCAGGTCTCCTGGATTGCAGGCAGATTCTTTACTGTGTGAGCCATCAGGGAAGCCTTACTTTTGCTGTGAGGTTTCCATCAAACATAACTGATTCCTACCAGCCTAGGGAAGCTGGCTTGCAAGACTCATACAGTCCCCAGAGCTCTGATTTCTGGGAGAACTGCAGACACACAGCAGGGAGGGAGGCAGGGCGGGGCGGCTGGCTCTCCGGTCCCTGGGGCTACGCTTACCTGATGAGGATGATGACCGAAGGCGTCTGCGCCATGGCCCCGATCATGCTACAGACACACATCACACACAGGAAGGTGAGGAAGGCCTCTTGACACCCGGGACTGGGGCATTTTCCAGGAATCACGGTCGCGTTCTCAGGTGGGATGGTCATGAGGCATGCACAGCCAGTGAGATTCTGGAAGGGAAGCAGTCAGCCCTGTTAACTGGGGCTATCTCCCCTCTCCAGATCTAAAGCCATCCATCAGCTGGGGTCTGTCACGGCCTGATTATGCATTCTGGAGCATTTCAATAATTACGCCTGAATCAACGAATTAGCTTTTTTGAAGGAGGTAGAAAAACACATGCAAAATAAAGGAATATTTATGAGGAGGAGAGCTGATTTCCCCGTCTCCCGTGTATTTCATTTCTATGCCCCAGAATTCCTCGATAAGCCCACACCGTAGACAAATGCATTGCCCAACCCCCATAGGATTAGAGAGGAAATCGTGCCTCCACAATGTGATAAAACACGGGCAAATTAAGTGTCATCACTTGCCAATTTGTCCTCTTTTGTGCAGTTATAATTACGCTGAAGTGTATTGAAAGGTAAATCAGGTAACCTGCATATGGTTGCTGGTTCACTGCCCACCATGGCACCTGGAACAAAGGATGTGCACTGCCATGCGTGAAGTTGCTGGGCTTGTGGGGCTGTGAGTGGGGGCTGGCTAATGGGAGACTTCTCGAGTGGCTGAGGGAGCAAAGAGGGTGCAGAGATGACAGGGAGCTTAGAGCGGATGGTGGGGAGCAAGCTGGAGGCCAGCGAGATACACTGATTAATATATGATCAGAGAGGAGAAAGCCAGGCAGCTGCATTCCATTTGATCTTCGGGTGGATTCTTGCCCAGCTGCCCCAGCTCCCCAGCATGGTCCTGGCTCATGCTCCAGAGGAGTTTCTAATGGCGGAGGGAGGAACAAGGGCGCAGGGAAAGGCAGCTCTAGCCAACAGCCAAGCCAATTAAGGTTCGATAATAATAATCCAGAGGTCTTTAATGAATACAAAGTGAAAACAATCATAAATGATTCATTGCTTTTCTTTCCAGGGCCGCTTGGCTCTCAGAGCACATGCTGGGGTAAATCCTCCTGAGGGTCAAACAAATCCTCTTTGGTTTTTACGTGCCCTCTCCTCAGCCCGTCTCCCATCCTTGCACTTCTCCTCCTCCCTCTCCCTTTCTTTCCCTGCCAGACGTAGCAGACTGGGGCTCCATCCTGTATGACTGTGCCCCACAAGAAGCTTTTACCCGTGGGAAGTAGGGGGAGACACAGGGTGGGGCTGGACCCCTCTTCCTAAGCCATCTTCCGACAGCAGGTGCTTTTGTATAAATGGCCCCATTACAGCACCCAGGGGCATCTCCCGTCGTGAAAGGTGCTGAGGCTCAGCCCCTCTGTCTCTTTGTACACATCTCTGCCCAGAGAAATCACAGTTCTTCCTCAAAACCCAGTGCTGACATTTCATTTGGCTGCAAGGCCTCCCCAGTTGCCCCCATCTGAGCTGGCACTTCCCTCCACGGGGACACACTCCTCACCCCATGGCAGAGACCCTTGCTGTCCTTCTGGTGGAGACCTTAAGCTCCTGGGATAAGAACATGTCATTTCTGTGATCTATCGAGCACTGTCTTATAGCACAGTGCTGAGACGCAGTAGAGGAAACTCAGCAGGTGGTTTTAGGATGCAAATGGGAACAGATCTTCCTCTACTTTTATCAGGAAACAGGGCTTCTCCCCAAAAGAGGTGATTCATTAGAAGAGTCCCTGATGCTGGGAAAGATTGAGGGCAGGAGGAGAAGGGGCAACAGAGGATGAGATGGTTGGATGACATCACCGACTCAATGGACATGAGTTTGAACAAACTCCAGGAGATAGAGGACAGGGAAGCTTGGTATGCTACAGTCCATGGGGTTGCAAAGAGTCAGACAAGATTTACTGACTGAATAACAAACAAGGGCTTCTCCTCAACTCAAAATGAAAATGCCACTTCCCTCTCTTCTGAGCAGAGGGAAACTGATCCTTCCTCTCCCCACACCCTGAACGCTGAAGCTAAACTTTCCCAGCTGTTCATGCTCACTACCTCCACGGTCTTGACTCACTCCAGCCAGCTTAGATTCCTACATGCAGCGATCAGATCAGCTAAGCTCACCAGTGACCTCCACAGACGACCCCTCCACCCACTTTTCTCTCCCTGGCGCCCCTTGAGTGCGTGCCTGTGACCCACTGCCTTCATGGCTTCCATGGCTCACTCTCTGGCTTCCTTCTTCCCTTTTGCATTTTCCTTGCTGGCACCTGCCCCCTCTCCTACTTGAAAATGCCGGAGCTCCTTGGGGCTCTGGTCCAGATTCTCTTCCCTTCTCGCCCTGCACTTTTCCCTAGATTGTGTTACATCCATGTGCTTTCTGATGGAGCTCCCCAGGTGGCGCTAGTGATAAAGAACCTGTCTGCCAATGCAGGAGATGTTAGGAGACACGGGTTCAATCCCTGGGTCAGGAAGATCCCCTGGAAGAGGACATGACAACTCACTCCAGTATTCTTGCCTGGAGAATCCCATGGACAGAGGCTGGCGGGCTTCAGGCCCTGGGGTCACACGGAGTCAGACACGACTGAGCAACTGAGCATGCATGCACGTGCTTTCTGATGACTCTCCTGAATTTCATCTCTAACTCACATCCATCCCAGACCCACCCGAGATGCCCCTTCCTAAGCCTCTGAACATGCTGAGACATCAAAACCAACTCTAGGATGAGCACCCTGTATGGGCTTCTGTGCTGGCATCTTGGCACTACTCTACCGTCCAGGGTGGGGAACCATCTCCTTAGGATTCCCTTCCCTGCACGATGAGAGCTGGACCAGAGGAAACACAGAAGAGATTTGTAAGTGAGGCAGGGGCTATTACTCTCAGGTGGTCAGACATGGGGACAGACAAATGCAGAGGTGCCCAGAAGGAGCCGGTTGGCTCTACCATCCCTGTGTGCACCCACCTTCTTTTTCGACCACCTGCTGAGATCAGAGGCCCTATGTCCACCTCTACTGACCTGGATGCAGTTTTGCTGATGCCCCTGAGTGCCCCCTTCATCTCACTGAGCAGCCTGCTGGGCACAGCTTCTGGGGAACTTCCCATAAGCCTCAGCCTGCCCACATGAACTGATACTTCTGGGGGTGTGGTGACTTTTCTCCAGTCCTTCATCTCACTTCTTCCGGATCCCAATTCTCCAACTCCGCCATGCTACATAACTTCTATTTCCTAAACACTGTACTTCCAAAAGATGTGTGTGTGCTGTTTTCCTAACCAACCCCTGACAGACATATACACTCCCAGCCTGCATCTCCTTTCTTTCCACATCTCTTATCTTAGAAACGACAAACTCTATAGAAATGCGATGGTAAACCCTCGACCTCCCCCGTACTCCTATGTCAAAGCCTCCTCGTGACCATAAGGCTAATAAGGACAGAAACCACTGTAGTTTTGATTCCTGACTTATCCCTAGCTTGAGAGGACAGTAATGAATGAATGAATCAGTGAATGAATGAATGAACCCTCAAGGTCCGTTCGTTTTACCACAACCTAAACAACAAAGACAAAACATCTCTCAAACCCTGCCCTAGTTCAAACCACCCCATCCTTCTCTCTTTGGTCCCTCCTGTAGCCTCTGAGGAAAAAGCGATTTGGGGCTGGGGTCCTTAAAACCACATGGACTCAGAGAGTGCTCAGGGATAAACAGGAAACTGGCCCATCCATGAGGGGCTGGCTTAGAACTCAGACCCTGGGAACGGAGTTCTGACTCTCATAGCCTTTAGGACTGTGATGTGATCAATACCCTTTGAATGAACTGTGTGACTGGTGAGCTCTGTTTAGTTTAACGAGTACTTTGTAATTGGAACCTACACCCAGTCTTAGATTTCTGCTCTGCACCTAGGCTATGGCTCAACTGTATTCCATTTACCATAAGAGGAAACTGCCTGGACCTCCTCTGCTCTGAGATGTGAAAATACTCTTCTGAAGAGGTCTTCCCTTGATCGGGTCATGATCGTGGCCCTACTGGAATGGTACAGAAATAAGATGCCTTTATCCCAGTGACTACCCAGCCCATATGGTCCAGGTGGGGCGAACGTGTCCAGGAAGGCACTTAATTCACACCGTGAATGGTGTGAGTGAACGGTGGGGCCGAGCCATCCTGGGATGTGCAGCCAAGGCAAGGGGCGGGGTGAGAGTACAAGGGAAAATGGGACAAGAATGGGCCCAGGGCAGGCCAGGTGGCTGGACAGAAATGAGGCCCTTGTTGGGCTATGGGTGCTAGGAGAGGGGAGAACGGGCCCATGGCCAGTGGCAATCCTGGCTTGCCCTGGTGCCAAAGAGAGAGGCTGGAAATGGATGTGTGTGCATGCTCAGTTGCTCCATTCCTGTCTGACTCCTTGCGACTCTATGGCCTGTGGCCCGGGCTCCTCTGTCCATAGGTTTCTCCAGGCAAGAAAACTAGAGTGGCTTGCCATGCCCTCCTCCAGAGGATCTTCCCGACCTAGGGATCAAACTCGCATCTCCTGCATTGCAGGTGGATTCTTTACCCACTGGCCACCTGGGAAGCCCCCTGAAAATGGATGGGTCCCTCCCAAAGGACCTAGGCAACTCTGTACTCATTTATTCAGATTAAACCTGTTTGAGATGAGCTGTGAAAGAGGCTAGGGAGGTAAGCGCTAGTGATCTGAGTGGGAACTTGGATGGGTTTCCCTCTTGGTTACAAGAGTCAATTCGACAAGATGAACAGAAAACGCAGGTGGTCCTGAGGCCTAGGGTACAGGCTGGAACATTCCTAGGACCCTGCCCACAGAGAATCCAGGGGTAAACGCTAAGCTTAAGTCCGATGGCAAGGGATGGAAAAGGTCCTTTATTTGGGCCCAGATGATAGAAGAGACTGCAGACCGATCTAGAATCTTCCCTCCTGATGTCCCAGTGTGGTGGAAATAATTATCCCAGGGTGCATAATTGGAAGAGAGGACTTTCCAGCACTGGGGCTTCACCCTACAATCCCAAGCGAGCAGGGAGGATTGGAACAGACTTTTGCTGGAGTTGACTGGGCACGCAGGTTAACTGAGACCTGCGAGAGCCCCGACCACTGGGAAGCCTGAAAATACAGAGACAACCCGCACGGCACGGACTCAGCACACATGAGTCTGAGCAAACTCCAGGAGACAGCGAAGGACTGGGAAGCCTGGCGTGCTGCAGTCCACGGGGTTGCAAAGAGTCGGACATGACTGAGCGACTGAACAGCAGCAACCTGGGTATGAGGGAAGGAGAGGCCCGTTGGTGGGGACCTGATTCTCACCCTGTGTGTGTACAACCGTCCAGGATGCGGGTGGGCCTTGGCAACACAGATGATCATGTCCTGCATAAAGCGGCAGCCCCCTAGCACTGTCCTTGGTGGCCTCCAATATATTTAACTATGAAGAAAGCACATTAGGCTCCAGGAGTGGAGTTTACCATCCCTGACCTGGCAAATGTCTGGTTTTCCATCCATAAGGCAAAGGAACGTCTTCCCAGTCTGCCATTCTCTGGCGGAGAAATGATGTGAGAGTTGGAGTCTCTGCCTGGTACTGTGAGTGGGGTGGCAGGACTGGGCTTTCCTGCCCTGAGAGATCTCGTTGATAATTAGATGGCCCCAATGCGCATAGAGGAACTGGCCTGACAAGAATTGGAAGCAGTGGTGGTGACCTGGCGGACAGGGTGGGATTAGCTCAGAAATTCTACGAGAATTTATCCTACAGGCAGACTTGCCCGGGCATAGAATGACATAAGTCCAATTCCAGTCACAACGGTGCCTGCAGGAACTAAAGTTTTGCATCCACCTGAATGCCCATCGATAGGGGTTGGTTAGATACACTCCAACAGGCTCACACAATGGAAGATTATGCAGCTGCAAAAAGGTATCAGCATGCTCCTTACACACTAACATGAAAAAACTCCATGATAAACTATCAACAACAAAAACACACAAGTAACAAGCTACAGTACAAAACAGATAACCAACAAGGACCTACTGTTCAGCATAGGGAACTAAATATTTATGTACACTTTTTCTGTGTACTTTTTCTGCACACTTTACTGAAAATAAACACAATTATAAATCAACTATACTTCAATTAAAAACAAATAAGCTATTGAGAAAGTAGCATTGACACATATACATTACCGTGTGTAAAACATAGCTAGTGAGAACCTGCTGCATAGCAAGGGGAGCTCAGCTCGGTGCTCTGATGCCTGGAGGGTGGGGCGGGGGGAAGGGAGGGGATATATGTACATATATAACTGATTCATGCTACTGTGCAGTCGAGACTAATATAACATTGTAAAGCAATTATCCTCCAATTAAAACGGCAAAAATGATGACAAACAGTAAACAAACAAGCTACAGAATAATACCTGGAGTGTGCATGAAAACCCAGGAGCATATACAAGAAACTAATAATAGTAATTACCTACTGGGCAGAGTCGTGGACTGAACAGCGGGTGAACAGGAGAGAGTGATGGAGAGGAGGAGTTTCCACTCCCTCCTGTTTCTACTTTCTGGGTCTTGAGCCACACAAATGTGCCATCTATTCAAGAAAATTTAAAAACTCCAGAAGAAGAAATCAACAGAAGAAGAAGAGCATAGTCACTGAAAATTCTACTCTTGTTCTACATCTAGCCATTAATTTAAATTGAGAAATGTTTCTATTCACAGGCAATGATGGAGATAAATAATTACAATAAAGCTGGAGACCATAAAAATAGAAAAATGACTCTCTCGAAGCTAGGATTCATTTTCCCATTGATGGAGGAAATCATTAGCATGCTATTTTGACAGCTCATATTACACATACAGAATATTCCTCGGCAGTGTTTCTGAAGTATCTGGCAAATAAAGTTGTTTTTGTTTGGGCTTTTTCCCTCTGTATTCAATACTGAGGGATCAATTCTACTAATTGCACAAGTAAAACTAATCTCTAGGTTGAAAATGACATTTCTAAAATGGTAACCCACTCCAGTACTCTTGCCTGGAAAATTCCATGGATGGAGGAGCCTGGTAGGCTACAGTCCATGGGATTGCAAAGAGTCAGACACGACTGAGCAACTTTACTGACGTCACTAAGGGGACAGACAAGGGATGATGTTCTTTGTATTTCGAGCCTGTGAAAACTTGAATGTTTCTTTCTCAACATCCTGAAATACTGATTTTGGTTTTCTTTCTGAAATGTATTCAGTTACCAGGAAAAAAGGGCTTCGCTGGTGGCTCAGTGGTAAAGAATCCACCTGCCAACACAGGAGACGTAGGTTCGATCCCTGGGTTGGGAAGATCCCCTGAAGGAGGGCATGACAACCCACTCCAGCATTCTTGCCTGGGAAACCCTATGGACAGAGGAGCCTGGCGGGCTACAGTCCATGGGGTCTCAAAGAGTCGAACAGGACTTAGCGACTGAACAACAGCCAGGAAGTAATGGCAATTTCTATGAAAGGTAGGACCTGAGTCCTGTAGTTCAGAAGGGGGTCAGCCAGGGTGGGTGCTGACACGTGCAGCGTCCTGCCCTGCTTCTGCCTGATGCCCGAGGTGGCAGAGGCCAGGGACGGTACAACAGCTGGGACGTCTTCCTTTGAATAATAACACACTCCCATGTGTCCTAGACTTTCACAGGATCTTTTTATGATTCAGGGGAGTTCCTCAGACCTTCTCCTGTTGTTTTTTACCGTCTTTTTCTAGCTTAGAATCTCTTCACCTCACTGGCCCAACCCCAGCAGGTATTTCCAGGTGAAGACCTCAGAGCCTGTTGCAAAAAGCATCAGCAGTAACCCATGTGCCTCTAGGCAAAGAGGAAATTGAAACACTGCAAGAAGAAAGGCGCTCGCTTGTTCCCTGGCAGGGTCACTGGCTGAAGGATAACGGCCATGGAGGAAAAACTCTGCGATGAAATCGAGACCTCCATCCACCCTTCGCCCCAGTAACCTGCATCCCATCAGAGCCTTAATGATCTCCTGCCGAGGGGTGGGGAAAGGGTTGCACTTTGGGGAGCACCAGGCTCACTCTCTGCTCTGGCATCCCGATGGAGAGGTGTGGGCAGAGCCCAGGGGAGGGATGGAACTGCAGCTCAGACGGATACCAGGCCCCTCCCTCTAGATTCTCCTCTTTCCTGACTCTGAACCAAAGCTTTGCCCGTGTCACCAGGTTCAAGCCTCCCCGCCACCCTGTGCTCACACTCACGCCATACTCGGGTGCCCTCCCATCCTATCCTCCAGGCAAACACCCACGCATTCCCCATGGATGAAGACCAGCCCTGAGACCAGCTGTCCTGAACAAGGAGCCCCCCGCACACATCCAAAATGGGGTAGCCACATCCCCTCCTTGCCATAGCACCTACTCGAGCTCTGTTCAAACTGGTGCTCGATAAATCCCTGTGGCCTGGAGGGGGGCACAGATGAGTCGTCTATCTTTAGCCCCCCACAAGCTGTTGTGCCGGACTTGTACTGACTTTGAACATTCTGCTGGTGGCTGACAGAAGCCTTTTTCTAAGTCAATTATTCAGTACATCAGAAGGATACAACTTCCAGCAGTCAATCAGCAGCTCCCAACATGCTTTCTGTTGGAATAATTACTTCTGGGAGTGAAAGGGACAGAAACAATCTGGAAAATATATTCCTGCCAAAGGAAGCTTAGAAAATTAAGTTGCAATCTTTTCCGTCACCCCTCCTGGGCACGTGCAATGAGAATTAGAAATTGTATATTAAATGCAATTCTGGAAACTTCCATTGCTATCACTCAAGGACAAATGAGATCAGACAACAACAAACAAAACCTCAAACCAGGGCAGGAAGGAAACTCTGATATCAGGAAACCACTAACACGAACCAGATCTCCTAACAATCAGAGTGATTTCGTCGGTGATTTATTCACGTCTAATTGAGTTAGGGGGGATTTTCACAAGTCTGGATGGAAGCCGTCAAGTGGGGAGAGATGGGGAGAGATGAGCACAGATGAGGTATTCAGTATTGAAATCTACAGTGGCCAGCCTACCTGCCTGCCAATTGTGGTATTACCACCTGAGTCTCTCTGGGGCATGCTGAGGTTGGCACAGTCTCCAGCCAGGCATGCAGAAAGCCTGGGGCCTTTATCAGAGCCGTGGCTGACACTGGGAGTGCAAGGGTCCAACAGAACCTCATCTCTGTATGTGGGTGCCTAGTGAGGGCAAGTGATGGAGATGCAGGCGAACAGGGGCCATCCGGTCTGGTGGAGGGGGGCCACCCTGCTGGGAGAGCAGATGCTGAGGCTTCTGCAGGGACCGGTGGTGGGGGTGGGTGGTCAGAGCAGCCTCAGAAGCAGTGAGGAGGTGCGAAGAGGCTTCTGAGCTGTGGATAAGGATGTGTTAAGGATTGTCAAGGGCTTAGGGAAGACCTGCCCTGATAAACAGCATGCACAGAGGTCCAGAGGTAAAAGAGAGCTGGGTATGCAGGGGGCACCCCAAGAAGCCTGATTGTGTCAGTGGTTCTTCAAGACAGGGGTAGAGTGGGGATGCTGAGGTTGGAGAGGCAGCAGGGTCAGATCGTGAAGGCACAACCCTGACTGCGGGGCGCACACATGGAGAGCTCCTTTCAGCTGGCGGAAAAGGCAGGCACACTAAAGAGAGAAGTCAGAGGGCTGGGGAAGACAGTGAGACTGCCGTCCAGCAGACCCTGCATTCCAACGCCCGTGCCACCACGGTCTATGTGACCTTGGGCAAGGATTCCTCTGTAATCAGGGAATAACACCTCCTTCCAAGGTTGTTGTGAGGATGAGTGAGATAATACACATGGGGCTGGGGGTACAGGTGACACAATGGCTGTGCCCACACTGGGAGAGGACTCCAGCGGATGTAGGTGGAAAAAATATGAAAGGGGGAAAGAGGGATGAAGAAACCTCTAGCTTGAGGAAGCATTTTCGGAGGGAGCTTGCAGACAAGAAGGGGAGAGTAAGAGGGAGTAAACATCCCAGGAATATAATCCACCCTTCTGGCATTTTCTCAAAATACTTGTAAGTATTTTGAAATTTCTTTTTGTTCATTTTTGGTTGATGGCCTGAGATTCCTCTGACCTTGGACCATGAGTGACCTGTGAAAGGCCCTGTCACCTGGCCCACACAGGCTCTCGGAGGAGCTTGCCAGTGTTGCAAGTTTCAGGGTTGTGGTTATTTTTAGGGCTGAACTGTCACAAAAGCCTCTTTCCAGGGTACACATAGGTCTGTGACCTTAAAGCCCTCATCCACCCATGGGAAGACAATGTATCCAGAGACCTGCCTGTGTGGGGAGAGTGTGACTCCCACCCCAGCCCCAGGACTTTCTCATTCTCTGCCTGGTAATTGCAGGGAGGTATCACCTCTCTGCGTTGCCTGCACCCCAGCAGACAATATGAGGGCTCTGGTACTGTGAAGAAGAGGCAGGTGTCTGGGGAATAAACGATGTGTGTCCAGAAGGAATCGGAGATGCTTGCACTCTGTTGATAATTGCATTCCACAGCTTGCTGCTTCAGCAGCCAGAAGCAAACCCGGGCCTGATTAAGCTCTTATTCAATAAGCCTCTCGTCCAGGGAAAAACAGGAGACACACATTTTTTAGACCGTTTTTTTGGTCAGAGAATGCTCTGGAATAGACTGCTTTGGTCTCAGGACACAAGCCTATACTGAGTCAATGTCATTCTCTTCACAGCACAGCAACCAAACTTGATTTATAATACAGCTTTTAGATATTAAAGTATTAATGAAATTGTTGTCACAAAAAAGAATAGCTTGTACTGTTATTTTAACCATTCTCAAGTTCCCATCTCTTTTCAAAAATTCATTTCTACCCACTTAAGGAAACTGCCTTATTTACTTTAAAAAAATCAGTCCTTGCCCCCTGCACCTGGGGGTGATTTATTTTCTCTATAGAAAAATGTTAATAACTGGCCAAGAATCTAAATGTTAAATGTAAGGAAAAATGAGGTCTTTGGAAATGAAAACAAATGATATAGTTTTCTTCCTTCAAAGAAATAGCTGCTCCCGAAAGACACAATAAGTAAAGAGGAGAAACAAATGATATCAACTCGAAGTTCCTTGAAAGCAGCCACTCAAGCCATCATGTCTTTCTTTCCATCTCTGCATCTCCAGACATTTACAGAACATGTGTAGGCGCCAGGGCTCACTTAGGAAACTCACAGGTCAGGGCAGATGACAAACCCTTTTAACAGATCACTGCAGTGAAAGGAGAAAAGTGCCTCCAGGAGAGACAGGTACCAAGACTGCAGAGGTGAGAAGCTCAAAGATAAAGGAGGGCAGGGATGGCTTCACAGAGGAGGGGGCATTTGAGTAGGGTATTGATGGCTGAGTAGGAGTTGTCAGACTGGAGGAAGAAGTAGGAAAAGACACAGGTTGTATGGGGAGAGCAGAATAACCAACCTGAAAGGAAGCACAGCTGAAGAGCATGGTGGAGGACAGACATGTGCTGAAGATAGAAACCCCATTCAGTGCCTAGACGTTATCTTCTAACTGATCAGAAAGGGTCCGATGCGGTAATACTTAGGAACTGAACAATTGGCATTCCAGTGGTTAGGACTCTGTGCTCTCACCACTGGGCCTGGGTTCAGCCCCTAGTCTGGGAACTAAGATCCCGTCAGCCATGTGGCATGGCTGAAAACAAAACAGTGAAATTCATTCTAGAATGCAAGGATGGTCCAATATTAGGAAATATATTTATACATCAGGCTATGGACAGCAAGGAGATCAAACAATCAACACTAAATATTCACTGGAAGGACTGATGCTGAAGCTCCAATATTTTGACCACCTGATGCAAAAAGCCAACACATTGGAAAAGACCCTGATGTTGGGAAAGATTGAAGGCAGGAGGAGAAGGGGACGACAGAGGATGAGATGGTTGGGTAGCATCATTGACACCATGGACGTGATCTGAACAAAATCTGGGAGATGGTGAAGGACAGGGAAGCCTGGTGTGCTGCCGTGCATGGGGTCCAAAAAGTCGGGCATGACTGAGCAACTGAACAACAACACGCAGTCTTACAGAAATCATTCTGGCTGCAATGCAGAAGACAGACCAGCAGGGCCCCATCCTGAGCTGTGAGGCCAGGGAGGCAACTACTACACCAGTCCAAGCGAGAGATGAGGAGGGCCTGCAGCAGGGCAGCAGGGTGTGGACGCAGAAGGGCAGTGGGATCAGCAGGACTAGGTGACTGGTCCCGTAGTCTCGGGTTTTCATGCAGAGTGTGTGGCAAGTTGCACACAGGTTAAGAGTCAACTGTATAATTCATGTTGAGAAGGAAAAACCCCCAAACAAATACAAGAACAAAAAGCAAACTGAAAGAAAAGATCGTGGCAAGATGGATAAAGGTGGGAGGCATCTAGCTGAGAAGATAAAGGCAAAGGGAATCGAGTAGAGAAGATGTTGATTTAGTGTTGCGTAGTCTCGGAGAAGGCGATGGCACCCCACTCCAGTACTCTTGCCTGGAGTATCCCATGGACGGAGGATCCTGGGAGGCTGCTGTCCATGGGGTCGCTGAGGGTCGGACACGACCGAGCGACTTTACTTTCACTTTTCACTTCCATGCATTGGAGAAGGAAATGGCAACCCATTCCAGTGTTCTTGCCTGGAGAATCCCAGGGACGGGGGAGGCTGGTGGGCTGCCGTCTATGGGGTCACACAGAGTCAGACACGACTAAAGTGACTTAGCAGCAGTAGCAGCAGCAGCAGTCTCAGGTATGGAAGAAGTCTTCCCCGATAAATGGTCTAACCTTTCTTTACACACTGCTGTTGATGGGGAACTTGTTACCTGTGTGTCATACCATTCCTAGCTTTGAACCACAATCTTTTCCTCTGGCTCCATACAGCTTCCTTTGAATTTTTACTCTCTGTTAAAATTGCTCAGTGACACTTTTTGGAAACCTATTTGATTTAGCACGAAGCAGCTGGATGGCCTGGCAGGCCTCCGATCCTTCTGATGGAGAATTCTCCACCAGAGCAGGGCACAGGCTGAGACAATTCACAAGGCAGGGACACAAACCACAGGCCACATGTGGTTGCCCACTCTTGGCCCTGACCTGGGGTTTTAAGCTACTCTGGCTGTCCGTGCTACTCTGCCCCGTCCCATCCCATCAGAAAATCAGCAATACCGTGCTGTTGCAGCCAGCGAAGCAGGCAGACAGGTAGGTGATGCCGTCCGCCCCGCACACTGGAGTGAAGGAATCGGTTTGGCATTCACAGTTTTTATTGCAAGACGAGTAGGGGTCCAGGGCCGAGCCAGGCGTTGAGCTGGAAGAGAGACGACAGATGGAATCCATCAGAGAAAGGTCTTCTTCTGGATCCCCATTGACAGCCCCCTGCCCTCTGGGGTCACAGTGGCCACTGTGGCCATGCTACAGGGAAAGAAGGGTGCTGGTGTTTGGACTGTGTGTGGATATACAGAGGATGCCTTGGCCAGCGTGCTTCCATCCTGCCTGTCTGACTTCGCAGGGTGGCAGACGAGCTTGGCTCGGTCTGACTCAATGTCAGGAGAAAGCCTGGGGGCCTGCTTGGAGGAGGAGACTGGTGTGGAGAGGAACTGGTATCCTGCGGCCCAACCGTGCTGCAGCCCCGATGCTCCAGATTGAACTTCCAGGTAGATGCAGAGGCTCATGTAGAAGAAGGAACAGCCATTGGTACTGGATACATAAGGACTCTCCATAATGCCCTCTAAGGACAAGTCTGATTCAGTTTCAGTTCAAAATCTTGGGATAATAGATAGGAAATAAGATGTCCTGTAAGAGCTAAATTCCTTCCTTCCCTCCCTCCCTCCCTCCCTTCTCTCCCTCCTCCCCCACCCCACACTTGACATGGATTGGACCCTGCGATTACTATGTGAGTCTAATGATAGCTTCTTATTGTTTAAGGAACTGTTGAAGTCTTTTCTATTTTACAGACTTCCCTGGTGACTCAGACTGGAAGAATCCCCCCACAATGCAGGAGACCTGGGTTTGATCCCTGGGTTGGGAAGATCTCCTGGAGAAGGAAATGGCAACCCATTCCAGCATTCTTGCCTGGAGAGTCCCCATGGACAGAGGAGCCTGGCAGGCTGTAATCCTTGGGGTTGCAAAGAGTCAGACACAACTGAGCTACTAACACATATGCACACTTCTCTCTTGTATTATAAGCTGAACTTTAAAATAAAACCTATTTTTAATTTTCTATCTTCACCTCATTCCTAAAATCAAATGCCAAAAATATGCACTTGAGTCCGCTGGGGAGTGAGCGTCTGCCTGTCTCCCCAGTGCTCCCCAGCCAACCTGGGAGACAGCCTTTAAATGGAATCCTGTCCTCTCCACTCAGAAGGTTCACATATATCCTTCAACACTGGGTGGAAGATGCAGAGGCATCATCAACTTCCGGGTCAGGGTCACTAGGGACGAAGCAGGCTCCATTAACCTACCCTGGAGAGAGGGTCTTGGCATCCCTGGGCAGACAGGGAATGGTGGGGCGGGGGGTGTGTGTGTGTGTGTGTGTGTATGTGACCTTTCTGAGACTTACGAGTTTCCATAGGGAACAGTAACCCCAGCCACGGGGCCCGTGTCACAGCCCAGGAAGAGGAAAGAGACGTAGCAAGCGGTGGACACCAGGTTGACGAGCATGGCCATCCGAATGGCCCCAAGGGCAGACAGGCTGAGTTTCTTCACCAGGAGACCGCCCAGGAAGATGCCCAGACAGGCACACGGGATCGCAGTCATCCCTGGAGCAGAGCAGAGGGGCGGGAACCATTAGCCAGGGGAGCCGGGCCAGTCAACGCAGACACTGGGCGCCAGCCCCGAGGCTGGGCCCTGCGTGAACAGAATCCCCCATGACAAAACCACAGTGCCACTTCCTCCCCTGTACTCTGAAGTCTCCACTAACAGCCTCATTTCTACCCTCAAGGAGCCCACAGATAATTGGGGGGACACAGACATGAAAAAACTCACAGTGATGAGGCATGTAAGTCATACACCTCTCATGCTAAGTGGGGAACCCTCATGGGAAACAGCCCCAGCTGGTGTGAGCACGACCAACAGACAGGGCAGATGGGCTGAGAAACACACATGCGTGTTAGCAACGTGCCCTCTCTGTGTTTCCCAGGCTCTACAGGAAAGGGGGCTCAAGGTCAATTGGGAATTTTCTCTTCTTCAGGCAAAGAAGGGTCTGGAGGTTGTTTAAACAGAGGCCTCAGAACTGACCGACCGAGAGACAGTGTTTTAACCAGCCCCGCAACTTCTCAGGAAGTAGCATTGATCAAATCAATACATTTTGTAGCTCCTGGTGAGTAATTGGCATACATTTTTATCCCCCTCCCCAACACCTTCTTATAAACAGAGCTATCTGCAAGGCAGCAGGACCATAAACCTGCTATTTCTGATTCTCAGAGACTCAGGGCATCTTAGGAGGACCAAAGGATCCTAGGAGTTCCAATCTCTGGTTTGGTTTTGTTCTTATTCATTTCATCTAAACCCAGCTTTAAATTACTGCATGTCATTTATCCACCATGTAGACTGTGCATAGCCAATTTTCCCGTTTAGGCTGCCTCTTGCTTGCCAATCAACAGACCTCTAGGTCAATTGACTACATCAATCAGCTGGTATGTGCTAAAGGAATGCAAATTAATTTTAATATTCGGGTGAGAAAAGCATAATCAGGAGGCTGAGCTCTGCAAAGAAAATAGCGCAAGTCAGATTTTAAGAAAAACAAAGTATTTTTGTATGATTTGACGTTCTTGGATTGTCTGCGCTTGGTTCTTTCTCATCCTGGTACAGACATGATCTTCAGGACCTCACCCCTGCTTGCCTGTCTCTCCCGCATGCCTCAGAGACTCCCCAACCATACCCAATTCTCTCCGCTCCCCCGGGAACAGACCAAATCCATTCAAGCCCCTAGTCTCTGCACTTGCTGATTCTTCTTCTATGACATTCTGTTGTTTTAGTTGCTAAGTCATGTCTGATTCCTTGTGACCCTATGGACTGCAGCCCGCCAGGCTCCTCTGTCCATGGGATTCTCCAGGCAACAATACTGGAGTGGGTTGCCATTCCCTTCTCCAGGGGATCTTCCAACCCAGGGATCAAACTTGCGTCCCCTGCACTGGCAGGCGAATTCTTTACCGCTGAGCCACCAGGGGAGCTCCCAGGACATTCTTACCCTATGCCTTTACCTGGCTGGGCCCTATCTTCACAGAGAGCCCAGGCCACCCCACCTAGAACGATCCAGCAGCCCATCTGAGGTTCCTTACTATTTCCTGCCACGTTTTATTGTTTGCATGGCTCTCCTCATTATGTGAAGCTGCCTCGGACATTTCTTGTTTTCCGGTTTCTTGTTTTCTCTCCCCCTCCTAAGATGCAGCTTCCCCAAGGACCGTTCCATCCTGTTCAGCCCTGGTTCCCTGTGCCTGGGCACTTGGGAACTATTTTCTGGATGAACAAAAGAGCGAGCAGATTGGATCTGTGTCAGTGAACATCGATGACCACAGCCCACGCCCAGAGAGCAGGCTGCATTCCGTTCCATTTTCCATCAAAGGCGGCGGGGAGCAGCCCCTGGTGATGATGGTAACTATGGCAATAACAGGCTTTGGGCACCTTCTCTCCAAGCCATCATCCACCTCCCCTCTCCCTCCCTGATGTGTATGAAGCCTTAGCATGTGGGCGGTTATCAGAACTTCTCCCAAAACTCCATCCTCATTACCTTAACCCATGCAGATTGAGTCCCTTTTATCTTCATGCATAAATCAAGGCCATCAGCCCTTAATCATCTGTGGTGCTCTTTCGGAACTCTGCCCCATCTACTGATGACTTCGCAGGTAGCCCAGAGACAGCAATGATGGCCCGGGAAGATGGCAGGGGGCTCCTCCCCAAGGTCTGCGGGAGCTACTGATGAAGGCCTCTGGGACACGAGCCTTGCCTTAGGCTTCCGTGGCCTCTCTCTGTCCCCTCAGGGCCCCCTGTCAGGCCCTCCCACAGCCAACCCTCCAGGTGCCACGTGCAGGGCATGGAGAAGGCACATGTCCTGCCTGCCTGGACTGCCAGACGGACGGACAGACTGACAGATGGCCACCAGGCTGCCTTTCCCTGGGCCAAGTGCTCTAACAGACAGAGTCACTGAGACAGAGACAGATGTAGGAAAGCGAGATTGATTTTTGCCTTCTGCCCTGAAGACTATTGATTTGTTGATAGGAAACTCTAGGAATCTGTTCTGAACTAGAACAGAGCTCCAACTTTGAAGCAAATGTAATCAAAATGTAAGAAGCTGCAGTCAAGAAATCAGGAAGTGAGAAAGAAAGTCTTTGGGTGCTGGAGGGCTAAACCAGAGAGATCGTAGGTATAAAGGAGAAGTTATAACTTTAATTACAGAGACACTTTTTTAAAAAGATATATTTATTTTAATTGGAGGCTGATTACTTTATAATATCGTATTGGTTTTGCCATGCATCAACATGAATCTGCCACGGGTGTACACGAGTTCCCCTTCCTGAAACCCCCTCCCACCTCCCTCCCCATACCATCCCTCTGGGTCTACAGAGACACTTTTCACCCTATCTCTGTCAGATGGGTACTAAAGGCTGACTGCATTTTGCTAATATCTCTTGGAAGAAAATACTTATAAAAGAGTGGATGGTAAAGAGTTATTAGCAAGAAAAAGAAAAACATCAGCTTTGTGCTGCTCTGGCAGCCCCCAGGGAGAGGTGCTGGGGTCTGGCCACATCCTTGTTGGTAGGGTTTTAATTTTTTTTTTTTTTAACTTGATACCTTATGTTCTGTGATGTGCATAAGATTAAGGGAACCTGATGACTTGTTGCATCTGTACACACCCCTGTATTAAAACATTTCCAGCAGCCTCAGGGGTTCCCTGCTGTCCTCATTCTCCCAAAGTCCAAGAGTAACTATTATTCTGGCCTCTATTACTTTAATTAATCTTTCCATTAAAAAAGTATCTGTTTTTCTTATTTTGGGTTGCACTGGATCTCTGCTGCTGTGTGGCGTTCTCCAGCTGCAGAGGGTGGGAGGCTGCTCCCTAGCTGCGGTGCACAGGATTCTCACTGCAGTGGCTCCCCTTGCAGCGGATCACAGGCTCTGGGTTCACAAGCTTCCACAGTTGTGGCTCCAGGGCTCTAGAGTGTGGCCTCAGCAGTTGTGGCGCACGGGCTTAAAGCTGCTTCACAGCACGTGCAATCTTCCTGGACCAGGGGTCAAACCCGGGTCCCCTGCATCTGCAGGTGGACTCTTATCCATCGTACCAACAGGGAAGTCAAACCTTTCCTCTTTCTAACTCTTATTAATAGGGTTCTTTTGAGTCTAACGTCTTTTGACTGTCCCAGATCCATCCACATGGAGGTATACATACAAATTCTTGCTTTCTTATGCTGTGTGGCAGGCAGGCCATTGTATGAATATTCTATAATTTATTTACCCATTCTACTAACTGATAGATATTCGGACTGTTTCCAGTTTGGGGGTTTATGCATAAGGCTGTTTTAGATACTGTTACCTATGTGCATATATATATATATATATATATATATATATATATATATATAAGTTGTGAAGTCCTGTCTGACTATTGTGACCCCATGGACTGTACCCCGCCAGGCTCCTCTGTCCATGAGATTCTACCAGGCAAGAATACTGGAGTAGGTTGCCATTTCCTTATCCAGGGGATCTTCCCAACCCAGGAATCGAACTCAGGACTCCTGCATTGAGGGCAGATTCTTTCCCAACTGAGCTATAAGGGAAGCCCTACTGTTACCTAAGCATATATAAATAAGTGGACCTAAACACTCATTTCTGTTGGATTATGCCCAGAAGTGGAATGCTGGATCCCAGAGTAAGTATATGCTTTCAGCTTTCATCAGATCAGATCAGGTCAGATCAGTCGCTCAGGCGTGTCCAACTCTTTACAACCCCATGAATCGCAGCACGCCTGGCCTCCCTGTTCATCACCAATTCCCGGAGTTCACTGAGACTCACATCCATCGAGTCAGTGATGCCATCCAGCCATCTCATCCTCTGTCATCCCCTTCTCCTCCTGCCCCCAATCCCTCCCAGCATCAGAGTCTTCTCCAATGAGTCAACTCTTCGCATGAGGTGTCCGAAGTACTGGGGTTTAGCATCATTCCTTCCAAAGAAATCCCAGGGCTGATCTCCTTCAGAATGGACTGGTTGGATCTCCTTGCAGTCCAAGGGACTCTCAAGAGTCTTCTCCAACACCACAGTTCAAAAGCATCAATTCTTTGGCGCTCAGCCTTCTTCACAGTCCAACTCTCACATCCATACATGATCACTGGAAAAACCATAGCCTTGACTAGACGGACCTTTGTTGGCAAAGTAATGTCTCTGCTTTTTAATATGCTATATAGGTTGGTCATAACTTTCCTTCCAAGGAGTAAGCGTCTTTTAATTCCATGGCTGCAGTCACTATCTGTAGTGATTCTGGAGCCCCCAAAAATAAAGTCTGACACTATTTCCACTGTTTCCCCATCTATTTCCCATGAAGGGATGGGACCAGATGCCATGATCTTTGTTTTCTGAATGTTGAGCTTTAAGCCAACTTTTTCACTCTCCTCTTTCACTTTCATCAAGAGGCTTTTGAGTTCCTCTTCACTTTCTGCTATAAGGGTGGTGTCATCTGCATATCTGAGGTTATTGATATTTCTCCCAGCAATCTTGATTCCAGCTTGTGCTTCTTCCAGCCCAGCATTTCTCATAATGTACTCTGCATAGAAGTTAAATAAGCAGGGTGACAATATACAGCCTTGACATACTCCTTTTCCTCTTTGGAACCAGTCTGTTGTTCCATGACCAGTTCTAACTGTTGCTTCCTGACCTGCATATAGGTTTTTCAAGAGGCAGGTCAGGTGGTCTGGTATTCCCAACTCTTTCAGGATTTTCCAGTTTATTGTGATCCACACAGTCAAAGGCTTTGGCATAGTCAATAAAGCAGAAATAGATGTTTTTCTGGAACTCTCTTGCTTTTTCCATGATCCAGCGGATGTTGGCAATTTGATCTCTGGTTCCTCTGCCTTTTCTAAAACCAGCTTGAACATCTGGAAGTTCAAGGTTCAAGTATTGCTGAAGCCTGGCTTGGAGAATTTTGAGCATTACTTTACTAGTGTGAGATGAGTGCAATTGTGTGGTAGTTTGAGCATTCTTTGGCATTGCCTTTCTTTGGGATTGGAATGAAAACTGACCTTTTCCAGTCCTGTGGCCACTGCTGAGTTTTCCAAATTCGCTGGCATATTGAGTACAGCACTTTCACAGCATCATCTTTTAGGATTTGAAATAGCTCAACTGGAATTCCATCACCTCCACTAGCTTTGTTCGTTGTGATGCTTCCTAAGGCCCACTTGACTTTGCATTCCAGGATGTCTGGCTCTAGATGAGTGATCACACCATCGTGATTATCTTGGTTGTGAGGATCTTTTTTGTACAGTTCTTCCATGTATTCTTGCCACCTCTTCTTAATATCTTCTGCTTTTGTTAGGTCCATACCATTTCTGTCCTTTGCATGAAATGTCCCCTTGGTATCTCTAATTTTCTTGAAGAGCTCTCTAGTCTTTCTCATTCTATTGTTTTCCTCTATTTCTTTGCATTGACCACTGAAGAAGGCTTTTTTATCTCTTCTTGCTATTCTTTCGAACTCTGCATTCAGATGCTTATATCTTTCCTTTTCTCCTTTGCTTTTTGCTTCTTTTCTTTTCACAGTTATTTGCAAGGCCTCTCCAGACAGCCATTTTGCTTTTTTGCATTTCTTTTCCATGGGGATGGTCTTGATCCCTGTCTCTTGTACAATGTCACGAACCTCTGTCCATAGTTCATCAGGCACTCTATCTATCAGATCTAGTCCCTTAAATCTATTTCTCACTTCCACTGTATACTCATAAGGGATTTGATTTAGGTCATACCTGAATGGTCTAGTGGTTTTCCCTACTTTCCAGAAGATAATTCCATGGGGAGGGAATGTTCTCAACTTTCAGACTGGACTTGTCACATTCTCAGGGGTCATCCTCATATCTCTTTCCTTCTCTGTACTCTCTGAAACAGATGAGCTCTTCCATCAAACACTGTCTACTGCATTCCCTCTCTTTTCCACACATCACCTCTGCTGGCTCTTTCCCCTCTGCTTAGATACCTGCTCAAGTCCTTCCTGCCACAATAGCAACTGTGTCTTAGCAACAGAACTATTACTCCAATCCCTAGATGGCAACACACATGACCCACCCTGTCTCCACTCCTTCCTTCCACTGCTAAGCTTGGGAAAGTGCCCCGCAGTCACTGGCTGTTCTTTCCTTCCTGTGGGCTGCTCCTCACACCACAGCGCAGGCTCGCCTGCTGCAGCTTCAAGGACACATCCCTGACATAGGCTGAAAGACATCCTGCTTATTGAAGGGACCCAAGGCATGTGAGGCCGCATCACACACGGACACTCTCACTGCTGATGGCTTCTTTCTTGGAGTCATCTCTTCCTTGACGCCCCGTGATCCACGAGTTTCTTTCAGGAGATGCTTCTATGGCCTCCTCTATTTCCTCATGGGTGGTGTTTCACTCTTCTACTTCTACACAATATCCTTCTGTAAATTCCACTCCTGTGTCCTCAGTGACCATGCACACACTGATGCGATCCACATCTCCTTCTCCAGTCCTCACCACGCACAGGACATCACGTGGTACATCACGGCCATCTCACACTCAGCAACTTCACATCTGAACTCACAGCCTTCCCTACAGATCTGATTCTTTTCTGCTACTTCAGGCTTCACAAATGGTACCACCCCCTGTCTGAGCCAGAAACCTGGAAGTCATTCTTGACTCTTCCCTCTCCTTGTACTGTGAGATCACGTTCCCTACCAGGTATAAGTAATCCTGCTTCTCATGAGTGGAAACTTGGTTCTCTTTAGCAGGCCAACTCCAAAGGACTGGAGGCAGATGTCTGTGGTATACTGTTGAGAAGACTGGAAAGGCCACACTTGAGCCTGGGGAGAAGGAGTGCTATGATCCATTTTGTATCTGCCATGGGCACAAAAATGGAGGAGAGCAAATGGCTTCTAACCTCTATATCTGATTGACCGTGGGCTTCATGTTGCCGAGAATATTCTTGTTTTTTTATGCTCCTGATCAAAGCCTACGGGGTTGGCCAAAAAGTTCATTTGGGTTTTTCCATCACATCTTATGGACAGAATGATCTTTTTGGTCAACCCAATACTAATCTTTCAAGATCCATCTTGATTCCCCTCTTGATTTCCCCTCTTCCCCCTAATTCTCCAGTTTTACCCCAATTTATGGACTTCCTGGCCTGTCACAATGCTTCCTATGCACATTTTATATTTTAGCTCTTTATCATCATGTACTTTAAGCAACTGCTTCAAGTGGGTAAATCTTACTCCAAGAAAATACTCTGAAATTCTTCTGCACACAGACCACATGTATATTCTGCTACAGGAGCAGCACGGTCTGGGCTGTTTGACTGGTCTCAGTCAATGCTTATGGTATGACAAGCACTGGCAGCCTCCCTGTGTGGGGCAGGGGCGGGTGGGTGACACAGACTCACCTAGCAGCTGGTTGGCAGAAGAGGTGGTGAGGTTAAACTGCTGCTCCAGATACTTTCCCAAGAAGGCAGCGAAGCCAGCCACCACCGCAATCTCCATGCAGGCGGCCAGGATGATACAGGTAAACACAGGGTTTGAGAGCAGCTGCTTGGTGACCTTGGGGATCACTGCAGGGAGAGAAGCAGATGACCAAGGTCACAGACATGCACTCCCAGGCCTTCTGCCCCCGAGGTCCCGCTCTGACCCATCCCAGTAAACAGCACCGGGAGTCGGTAAAGAGCACCTGGTCGCTCAGGCCGAGGCCTATAACCCAAAAGTCAGCCATAATCATGAAAACTCTGGCTTCAAAATACACGCTAATATTTTCTCAACTTAACTGAAAACTACTAAAGCGGAAAAAACCACACAATGTCTTTTTTTTTTTTTTTTAACAGCACATTGGAAACACTATTTCATAAGCCTTCCAAAAATTTTTATTTCTATCCAACATATACAAAGAGGCATTTGGGGTTTGTTTCATAAAAGGTAAAATATAACTTAATTATATATGATAAATATATTATAAATGAATTAATTATGTTATATCAGTATATCTAAGTTATATATAGATACATTATATTTTATTTTCTTGGGCCCTGAAATCACCATGGATGATGACTGCAGCCATGAAATTTAAAGAAGCTTGCTCCTTGGAAGAAAAGCTATAACAAACCTAGACAGTATATTAAAAAGCAGAAACATCACTTTGCCGACAAGGTCATATAGTCAAAGCTATGGTTTTTCTAGTAGTCATGTATGGATGTGAGAGTTGGACCATAAAGAAGGCTGAGTGCTGAAGAATTGATGCTTTCTAATTGTCGTCCTGGAGAAGACTCTTGAGAGTCCCTTGGATTGCCAAGAGGTCAATCCAGTCAATTCTAAAGGAAATCAAACCTGAATATTCACTGGAAGAACTGATGCTAAAGCTGAACCTCCAGTACTTTGGCCACCTGATGCTAAGAGCCGACTCGTTGGAAAAGACCCTGATGCTGACAAAGACTGAAGGCAGGAGGAGAAAGGGATGACAGAGGATGAGATGGTTGGATGGCATCACTGACTCAGCGGACACAAGTTTCAGTAAATTCCAGGAGACAGTGACAAACAGGGAAGTCGGGTGTGTTACAGTCCATGAGGCTGCAGGGAGCTGGACATGACTTAGCGACTGAATGACAACAAAGTGGATATATCAATATACCTGTGATAAATATTTATAACTGCATGTGTTAAGAAAATATAATCTTTCTTTTAACAACTCATTTTATTTATTTTACATTGGAGTATAGTTGATTTAAAATACTGTGTTAGTTTCAAGTGTACAGCAAAGTGATTCAGTTATACATATACATGTATCTATTCTTTTAAAGATATATTTAATCTTAACAGTTTCAAGAAAAATGCATGTGCTTTTCTTAGTCACTCATTTATGTCCAACTCTTTGTGACCCCATGGACTGTGGTCCCCCGTGCTCCTCTGTCCATGGAATTTCCCAGGAAAGAATACTGGAGTGGGTTGCCATTTCCTACTCCAGTGAATATTCCTGACCCAGGAATCGAACCTGAGTCTTTTGCGTCTCCTGTGTTGGCAGACAGATTCTTTACTACTATGCCACCTGGGAAGCCCAGTGTATGTGTATGCATATATATGTGTGTGTGTGGGTGGGTGGGTGTATTTCACATTTTTTGTGTGTGTATGTATGTGTATATATATAATCCAATCTCTATCCTGCCCTTCCTTCTCACAACCATAAGTATCTGGCCACGCTTCCATGATCTCTCATGTGGGGAAAACCAGGGTCTTCTTTACTACTTTTACTCTTGATCCAATACAGCCCTTCCATATACAGTAGCCAGTGGGACCAGCTCCAATCATTTTCCCATTCAGAACTCCAGAATGGCCCAAATCCACACGTGGCATGATGGCCCACCGTCTGCCCCTCGGCTGTCTGATCACACTTCTGATCACACTCCATCCTCGCTCTGGCCCCATCCCAGCTGGACCTGGTCCTCCCCACCCAGGTCTGTGCACTAGGGGGTCTTCCCTCCATTGGGATGCGCTGGTCCCAGATCTTTGCTCTATCTGTTCCTCCTTCCTCCGGTGGTCTATCCTCATCACTCAAGGCAATCTAGAAGCTGCCCTGGTGCTCAGGGTTTAGATGAGGATTAATGGTAGGCAAAAATACTTTGTGGCTTGTTTACCACTTTAATTACCAATGGAACTAAAGCAGGTTTTTGTTGAGCTGGTTCATTTCAATCTTATTGTGTTATACTCTGTTTTTTAAGTATGTGGTTTCATAAACACTGGGATTTCACTTTAATTCTGTGCTTTTACAAGTGAGAGATTTGGTATTCTTAAAATCCTTTGAAAGTAATCACGTTATTTGGATATTTTCAGCCATTAGAATTCTTGGCACAGGGTCTTTGACCAGATCTCTTCAGCTATGGAGTGATGACATGTCCTGGCAGTACACGGGAGTCTGGGGGTACCAGGACACACCCATCATTTCAATATTTATGCTATTATTTAGATGTACACTTAGTAAAAATAAGTTAAATAAAACTGATAAATCAAGTGTTTGGTTTCATGGCTACAATAACTTAAGATTAAAACTTAGGTTAAAACAAGTAGATTTAGGACTTCCCTGGTGGTCCAGTGGTTAAGTACCTCCCTGCCAATGCAGGGCACATCAATCCCTGGTCTGGGGAGATCCCACATACTGTGGAGCAGCTAAGCCTATGCACCATAACCATTGAGCCCATGCTCTAGAGCCCTTGGTCTGCAAGGAGAGAAGCCATCGCAATGAGAAGCTATGTATCACAAGAAAGAGTAGCCCCTGCTCGCCATAACTAGAAGAAAAACAAATAGATTTGCAGTTACTTAAAGAGAAGTCATGTAAATAATGGTATAGCTGGTAAGGAGGTAAGGCGGAAATGTGTAAAAGTGGTATACCAGTGACAAGTTAGGGGACCTCTGTTCTGCCATAATCAATAATGTGGAACACTTGGCTCATGGTATACTTGATCCCACCTGTGTGAACAGAAAAAGATAAAAGAGAGTCCCAGATGAAGCAGGTACCATCCGAAGTCTAGGAAAAACCAATCGGGGTCCATGGTCATACAAAATAAGCAGGTGAGCTGTGACTAGCACTGCTCACCAAGGTGATGAATTAGCCAGCTGTCCTAAAGAAGAGAGCTAATTACACAGGCTCAATCTCATCTCCTAGGAGACAAAACCTCTAAATGGCCCAACTAATTAGAATAAAATAATAATAGAAGATACGTAAGTTTTTAATAATGTTAACAGACATGCTCAATTAATCAAAATGACAGAACAATGGGTCAGAAACTGGCAGATACATACAACTTAAAACTTATCGTTTCTGGGAAAGATACCAAGTTTCAAAAATGAAAGTCTATATATAAGACAGGAACTTAAGGAGCCTTTGACATAATGAAAGGAACTTAGTTATTGGAATGGACTGAGCCAAATGATTGGAGGCTCAGAATCACCATGCACTGAGCAATCCAATTCTATATTCCAGCCGAGAAGCAATCAGACAGTAACCGGAGCTGGTTATTGTCAGCTATTCTGCAGTGGTTTCAGAAAGTGAAGTCACTCAGTCGTGTCTGACTCTTTGCCATCCCACGGACTCCTTCGTCTGTGGAATTCTCCAGCCAAGAATACTGGAGTGGGTTGCCATTTCCTTCTCCAGGGGATCTTCCTGACCCAGGAATCGAACCCAGGTCTCCCACATTGCAGGCAGACGCTTTACCCTCTGAGAAACTACTAAAACCTTAGGAAGGCAACTCTTGGATCAAATCAATGCGTGCACACACATGCACAAAATAAAACAAAAACTTTAAAAAGGGTGTTGGTGGTTCCGTTGTGTCCGACTCTGCTGCCCCATGGACTTAAATCACCAGCCTCCCATGCTTATGGAATTTTCCAGGCAAGAATATTGGAGTAGGTTGCCATTTTCTACTCTAGGGGATCTTCCCAACCCAGGAATCACACCTGCATCTCTTCCATCTCCTGTATTGGCAGGTGGATTCTTTACCACTAGCACCACCTGGGAAGCCCTTTAAAGAGAGTATGAATAAGAATAAAGATAAGGGAAAACAACTTTGAATCCATGGTATTCATACAGCTACTTTATTCACATACCTACTTTATTGCAAGTGCACAGGCCTTTATGAGTATGTTTTGTTCACCTTTTACATGATTTCCAACATTTATAATAATCTTTTTTCAAAATGTCATTTTGAATAATTGTCTAGAAGAGGTTATACTTAAAATCTGTATTTAAATGTTGGAAATTTTCCCTTTGTTAAATCCACATTGTTAAGTATTGTACAAATATTTAGAGCAATGTTGATTGTGTAATGTTTAAAAATGTGCAATGTTCAACAAATATAAGAGATTGGGCATAAACAGAAGGTAACGAGGTAAGTATATGTCTTCATGAACAAAAACCCCTAGGATGTTAAGACTCCATCATCATAAATCACTGCTAACGAGTGAAGGCTGGTTTAACACATTGTGATGGTACAATGCATCTGTGACAAGGGATGGGTTGATTATGTCACGAAGTACCAAGCCTCACAGAGAGTGGTATGGATTACACGAACAACCACAGTGCTTCCTTGTAATAAATGAATTTGAAAGCCCCCAGCTGTTCATGTTTTGGCAGGTAATAACACTGTTGCTCCATCACTGTAGTCTTTTGGCATTAAGATATCTAAACTCTAGAAATACTGCTGACAATCAGCAAGCTGGTTGGTGACATTCTAGGAAAACCATCCTTTGCCATATTTTTATTGGAGGCTTCACTTTCCTTGTTACTGTGAAGATTCTTTAGATCTGGGGACTTCCAAAGAAAAAGCACCATGGCCACACTTGTTCACAAATACTGCCATTGAGCTGACACCATCAATATCCAACTGTGTTCTCTGGCTCAAAAATGACACCAATGAGAATTCAAGTTTGATCACATTATCTATTTGTTGTTGTTCACTTGCAAAGTCATGTCCAACTCTTTGTGATTCCATTGACTGCAGTACACCAGGCTTCCCTGTCCTTCACCATCTCCTGGAGTTTGCTCAAACTCATGTCCATTGAGTCAGCAATGCCATCTAATCATCTCGTCTTCTGTCATCCTCTTCTCCTCCTACCTTCAATGTTTCCCAGCATCAGGGTCTTTTCCAAAGAGTCGGCTCTCCACATCAGGTGGCCAAGGTATTGGAGCTTCAGCATCAGTCCTTCCAGTGAATATTCAGGACTGATTTCCTTTAGGATTGACTGGTTTGATCTCCTTGCAGTCCACGGGACCATAAAGAGCCTTCTCCAGCACCACAGTTCGAAAGCATCAATTCTTCGGTGCTCAACCTTGTTTATGATCCAAGTCTCACATCCATACAGGACTACTGGAAAGATCATAGCTTTAACTAGACAGATCTTTGTCAGCAAAGTGATGTCTCTGCCTCTTAATACTCAGTCTAGCTTTACTTCCAAGGAGCAAGTGTCTTTTAATTTAGTGGCTGCAGTCACTGTCCACAGTGATTTTGGAGCCCAAGAAAATAAAATCTGTCACTGTTTCCACTGTTTCCCCATCTATTTGCCATGAAGGATGGGACCAGATGCCATGATCTTAGTTTTCTGAATGTTGAGTTTTAAGCCAACTTTTTCACAGCCTTCTTATTTTCTTTTCCTTGATCATGGCCATCACGGTTTACCTGGGGACAAGGAGGGCGCTTCTCAACAAAGACAACTCTAGCTATGGAACACTTTCATACTTCAGCAAGCATTTTAATTATTCCAGAGATAATTCCATTTCAGTAGGAAGGATTTCTTGTCAAGATAGGAGCCTGCCTGCTTTTGTCTTAATATCGAATGACTAATTTTGCTTCGGATTAGATGTGAAAATCATTAAGTTTGAGAATTATTTAACTGGAGGCCCAGGGAAGACTGAGTGGGACTTATTTGCATAAAGAACAATCTTTTTTCCCCGTCTACCTGACCGGCTTGCCTCCAGAAACAACAGCTTCCTCTCGTGTTCGGCTATTTTCCTCCTAGGTTCTTCCTCCCTTTCTGGGTTTTATTGCAATGACCTGTAGTGCTCTCAAAGAAGATTTCTTTTCAAAGGCTCAGTGTACCCTCCAGAGTCCCAACTCAAGGGGTATTAATTAGCTTGATATTAGGGCTATTCCCAGTCTTCCAGACTTTTTCATGCTAATGAAGTGTTAAGCCCACAAAACTTGTAACTTTCCAAGGTGGCAGCTGCTAATGAGGTGGCCTAGACTGGTGAACCGAGGCCACACCAGGCTGCCAAACACCTACAGATTCCCGCAGCCATTTGTCTCCCACCTTCTGATTTAGCCTCAGAGGTTGGGAGCTGGCGTGGGAGGCAGGTGGGCCTGTATCACGCAGCTTCACAGCTGGGGAAACCTTTTCACCTCTCATCAGGGGCCAAGTGCTGCTACTGGCGGAATGATTCAAAGTTGGGAAGAGTGGCAGGGGAGCCCTCTGTAGGGAAGACAAGTTTTCCACCGCTAGGCTTTGACCACCTGATGCGAGGAGCCGACTCACCGGAGAAGACCCTGATGCTGGGAAAGATTGAGGGCAAGAGGAGAAAGAGTCGACAGAGAACAAGATGGCTGGATGGCCTCACTGTTTCAGTGGACACGAATTTGAGCAAACTCTGGGATATAGGGAAGGACAGCGAAGCCTGGTGTGCTGCAGTCCATGGGGTCACAAAGTATCAGACCCGACTTAGCAGTGGAACAGCAATAAGAACAGGCTTGAGAAGACAGTCCTGTGGGATAGCAGTCCCTAACTCTTTTGGCACCAGGGACCCGTTTCATGGGAGACAATTTTTCCTGGGGTGGGGGGGGTATGGTTTCAGGATGATTCAAGAACATCACACTTACGTGTGCTTTATTTCTATTATTATATCAGCTCCACCTCAGATCATCAGGCATTAGATCCTGGAGGTTGGGGAACCCCTGCTCTAGGATGGAGTTTCCCAGAAATCTGTGGGTCCTGCAGGAGGGAGAACAGCAGATTTGGAGAAGTCTCGAGGATTAACCCTGGCAGAACATGTCCTGTGTGCCAAGGACCATTCTAACTGCTTACCCATCCACTTGCATGAATCTCATCACAAAATTATGTTCCTGGGATGACTGTGTTTTAGTTGCTCAGTTGTGTCCAACTCTGCAACCCCATGGACGATAGCCCACCAAGCTCCTCTGTCCACAGGATTCTCAAGGCAAGAATACTGGATTAGGTAGCCATTCCCTTCTCCAGGGGATCTTCCAAACTCAGGGACTGAACCCAGGTCTCCTGTATTGCAGGCAGATTATTTACTATCTGAGCTACCAGGGAAGCCCTCTTTGTAGGATTAAAATCCTCCACTTACGTATGAGAAGACAGCGGTCCCTTAGCTAGGGGAGCAAAGCAGAAACTCAAACCCTGGCACCTGCTGCCACACAGCCTGCTTAAAACCACTGTGCCACTCTGGTCTGGGTTCTGAGAGGTGCTAATGTTGGCCTGAGGACTAAGTATGTACTCTGCCTCTGGTAACCAAAGCATGGCTTAATTATTAGAATAAAGAATAACAATGATAAAAAATTCCCACTGTGCTTAGGAAAAATGGCCATATGTGACACAACTAAGGGCTTAAAGAGCAGAAGGAGAAAAGGGATGGGCGTGCGTGCTAAGTCACTTCAGTCACATCCGATTCTTTGTGACCCCATGGACTGTAGCCCGCTAGCCTCCCCTGTCCGAGGGATTCTCCAGGCAAGAACACTGGATTGGGCTGCGGTCCTCTCCAGGGGATCTTCCTGACACAGGGATTGAATCCACGTCTCTTATGTCTCCTGCATTGGCAGGTGGGTTCTTTACCACTAGTACCACCTGGGGAGACCCAGAAAAGGGAAGGACAGAGAGGTGAAAGAAAGAAAGGACTGCAGAGCCTACAGAAGAGCCCTGTACCACAGAAAAGGTTTCACTGAATGAGGTTGCATAAAATAATTGCTAAGAACCTGGTCTAAGGAGCAGGGTCACTGGGATTAGAATTCTGGCTTCAAGACTGAGTAGGTCTGTGACTTGAGTTCATCACTCCATCCCATGGATTGCCACAAACATGAAATGAGACTGGCTGCCTGTAAAGCATGTTGCCCAGGGACTTCCCTGGGGGTCCAGGGGCTAAGACTCCGTATTCCCAATGGAGGGGGCCTGGGTTCGATTTCTGGTCATGGAACTAGATTCCACATGCCACAACTAAGAGAATTTCCATGCAGCAATTAGATCAAACATGACATAATAAAGACTGAAGATCCTGTGTGCTGCAACAAATACCTGGAGCAGCCAAAAAAAAAAAAAAGGCATGCTTTCCAGTGCTTCTAGGATACAGCTAAGAGTCTGATAGGATTAATGGCAAGGATCTACTGTATAGCACAAGGAGCTGTTTTCAATATCTTGTAACAACTATAATGGAAAAGAATAGAAAAAAGAACATAGACACACACATGTATGTGCATAACTGAATCACTCTGTGTACATCTGAAAGAGAATTTTGTAAATCGGCTATTTGTTGTTATTTAGTTGCTAAGTCATGGGCACCTCTTTTGTGACCCTATGGACTGTAGGCTGCCAGGCTCCTCTGTCCATGGGATTTCCTACATAAGAATACTGGAGTGGGCTGCCATTTCCTTCTCCAGGGGATCTTCTCGACTCAGGGATTGAACCTGAGTCTCCTGCATGGGCAGGCAGGTTCTTAACCGCTGAGCCATCAGGTATACCTCAATAAAAAAGAGTTTGATAGCAACTAATAATAATTAATACAATAGAAATAATCCTTATATTAGGGAAAGAGCCCTTGCATTGGGAGGCCCTCAGACTTGCCGTTGGAATGTCTGTGGTCAGATGTGGTGCATCAACAGAGTGGGGAAGAGACTGGGGAAGGTGAGCGGAACTCCTGGAGGACAAGGGCTTTCCAGAAAGATTCCCCTCCTGCAAAGGGCTGTTCAGCAGGTCAAGGGGTCAGAGGGCATAAACCCTTGTCCACTGCTTGTCCTGGCAATTAGAGATACCCTGAGGAGTGGTCACTGTGAGGGCTCAGTTATACTACCCTTGATCCCCAGGCTCTCTGCCTTCGGTCTCTCTACTGAAATTGGCCTTGCCTTTCTCTTCAATAACATCGATGTCAATACAGCATGGCTAATATTCCCCAAGAGGGGAGATGGGGTCAGTCTATGCAACTGCTCAGGAATTATGATAATGATAGCCTACACCTGCCTGGCAACCAGTGTTGAATGGGCACTGTGGTGAGATTTCTTTTTAACTCTCACAACTATTACACTAGGGGGTGGTCTTAACCATCCTCTTCTTAGACACAAGGAAACTAAGGCTCCCTTGAGAGGCTGAAACCCAACCATCTATATCCCAGAACACAAAACCAAGAGGCGAAGGAGGGTGGATTTGAACTCAATTCTGCCTGCACTCTGGGACTCATCTTTAAATCTTCAGGTTTCTGGGTGGGGCCTCAAGTCAACAGAACAGTATTTTCCTGAAAGGTGAGCCATCATGAAGTGCTTCCCAACATAGGAGACCCACAAGCAGAAGAGAAGAGAGATGGGGGCATCTGGGTGAGATAAACAACAGTACTCAAGTCAGGACTGAAAAAAATGAAAGAGGATGGAAGAAATAATGGAGATGTGGAAAAACACCATCATGGAGGCATAAGAGCAAAGCAAAGGTTGAGTGAACCCTGAGAAAAATGAAGCTTCATGGGGTAGCATGAGTGTTCACCAGACGCCGAGCTGGTTCACATATGCCCAGGACAGCCTGTCATCCCAGTGCCACCAGCCCCACCAGATGCCCTGGTATGGGTCCCTCTGTCTGTCCCCCAGGAGACAGTGCTCTCAGGCTGAGCAGAAATGGAGCAGCTCCAATCCCAGAGGTGGGCATCGTGCCCAGTAAGACAAAGTGAAAGTTGCTCAATCATGTCCAATTCTTTGCAACCCCATTGTCTATTCAATCTATGGAATTCTCCAGGCCAGAACACTGAAGTGGGTAGCCTTTCCCTTCTCTAGGGGATCTTCCCAAACCAGGGATCAAACCCAGTTCTTGTTCTGCATTGCAGGTGGATTCTTTACTGGCTGAGCCACAAGGGAAGCCCAAGACTACTGGAGTGGGTAGTCTATCTTTTCTCCAGCAGGTCTTCCCAACCCAGGAATTGAACTGGGGTCTCCTGCATTGCAGGCCTGGTAAGAGCAGGCCTGCAGAAAACACTGTTCTGTATGTAATACATACAAGGTAGATGAAAGAATCCAATAAAGAAACACATGAATTGCATAGCCTTAAAAGGGAACTGTCATAGTCTCTTAAGGAACATTAACTGTAGATACAGGCTGATTTATGATCACACCATATTCCACAGGTTCATGGGCTATGAGGGAAGTGGGGATCTTAGTTAATATGGTCATTTCTATCACTGATTCTTGAGGTGCCCAATCCATCCCTTAGGTAGGTAGGGGTGGAGGAAATCCTGGTGGGAGGGGAAGCCCATGGAGCTGATTAGTCTTCTGGAAACAGGCACTTACCAGTTTGGCCCCAGACTGGCAGCCTTGGGCCCCCTGTGGTCTCACCACTACAGAGGATCCATCCCCTAATCTCTGCCCCAGGGACCCAGGGGAGCTTCTAGCACCTCTCATGGCCAACTTTGAGAGCAGTAACCATCAGGCTTCATCTTCAGTGAGGTAATAGGCAGATAGTAACACCTGCTTTGTTAGAGAAGGTCATAGTTTGAGTGAAGAAATGAGAAACCATCAGCACAAACAGCTAGGACATGGAAGCAATGTAAATGTCCACCAACAGATGAATGGATAAAGCAGCTGCGGTACATATATACAATGGAATATTACTCAGCCATAAAAAGGAATACACCTGAGTCAGTTCTAATGAGGCGAATGAACCTAGAGCCTATTATACAGACTGAAGTGAGTCAGAAAAACAATATTGTATATTAACACATATATATGCAAACTAGAAAGATGGTACTGATGAACCTTGCAAATGCAAGGCCGCAATGGAGATGCAGACGTAAGGAACAGACTTGTGGACATGGGGTGGGGGGAGAAGGGGAGGGTGGGATGAATGGAGAGAGTAGCATGGAAACATATGCACTAACATATGTAAACAGGTAGCCAATGGGAATTTGCGGTATGATTCAAACTAGGACTTTATGACAGCCTAGAGGGGTGGGATGGCGCGGGAGGTTCAACAGAGGGGACATGCGTGTACCTAATGCTGGTTTGTGTTGATGTATGGTAGAGACAAACATAATTTTGTAAAGCAATGATCCTTCAATTAAAAATAAACTAATGATAATAAAAAGAAAACCCGTCCACCCAGGAAATGAGCAACTAAAGTGAAACCCAAGAGTCAGATGGGTATGGATCGGTTAGGGCAACCCAGAGCCCAACAGTTCCACTAATTCTTTAAAGATCACCAGCTCCCTACAGCCCCTCCGAGGAGGAGCAGTGTGGTTGCCCATTAGCTGGTTTAAAACAAGAAGAAAGAGTCCACAAAGAATGCTTAGTGTCTGCAAGCCTGCAAGTTCCTAACTGGGGCCACCTTAGTCATTTCTCAGCATCAGGAGTGTGAAGCCAGAAACACGATCTCCACAGGATTGGGAGGTGGAGAAAGGAGCTTGGGACACAGCAGGCTCTCATTCAGCCCCAAATATTGCATTTTTCCATGCTGGCAGCAGACAGAAAATGACTACAGAAATCATGAGTTCTTGGTAAGCAAACAAGACACTTTTATAACTTCACTCTAGCCTTCTCTGGAACTTTCTCTGGGAGCAGGCTGCCACACCCCAGTGGTGGCCAGGGCAACTTCACTTGGCATTCACAAAAACACTAATGAGGAACTTCCTGGCAGTCCAGTGGTTAAGACTCCACACTCCCAATGCAGGGGGCTAAGGTCCAAACCTCGTCAAGGAAGATCCCACATTCCATGTGGCACAGCAAAACTAACTAACCAAATAAAAATTATGCAGTTCTAAAAAAGAAAGAAAGAAAACAACAACAACAACAAAAGCAATACTAAAACCAAAAAAAAAGCCTCAAAAAAATAGAAAAAAAAACACCCCAAACTACTAACCGTGGGAGAATTCATTTCTGGGAAGTCTGAACAGAGAAACAGCAGTGTCTAGAAAAGATGATGAAGCCAAACACTCAAGCTG
Organism: Tragelaphus eurycerus; assembly: GCA_935064755.1. NCBI lineage: Eukaryota > Metazoa > Chordata > Mammalia > Artiodactyla > Bovidae > Tragelaphus > Tragelaphus eurycerus. Next base: position 5,192,974 of record CAKXYN010000075.1, on the reverse strand, counting down.
ACATATGTACATACCCATCTCTAAACTTACACTTTCTAATGCTACTTCTGGAAGTGCTGGCATTACAGCAGGCCTTCTCGGCATTTTTAAAATGCTGGTGTAAATCTCAAAGAGTCATGCCACAGACTCCAAACCTTATTTCATCAGTAGGTCACCTCCCCATTTTATCTTATATGCAACTGCCAGGGAAGTTAGCCCCTGGAATGGACCCCCTAAGGGATCTCCCTCAGCTCTGACATTTGTTTTTTAACTGGGAGCTCACTTAGAATCTCCTGGGAAGCTTTCAAGATGTTCAGATGCCTGAATTACTTCTCCCACAGCTACCTCCCCCACTGTAGACTCGGAGAATCATTATTTGTAGCTATGGAGATCCTGCATATGTGTGTTTCAAGAAAAGTCCACAGCAATTTTTTCATTCCTAATTTTTTTTCTTTTATTAACTCCTTTTCTGAATACTAGCATCTCATTTCTCAGATTTTCATTTTAAAATAAGTTTTATCTGCTTTATTAAAAAAAAAAAGTGACAATGACACGAATTCCTGGTTGGGAAACAAAGACTCATAAAATAAACTCTAGTCTCACTAGGAGGGCAATGAGAAGACCCTCAATAATTCATTCATAATTTTACCAAAGACATGCTGGGCAGCTTTGGATACCAGGAACTTGGCTTGGCATGGGAGCTGAGAGCAGCCTGTCTTCTAGCATGATCTTCTCTAACTCCTGTTCTCCAAACTACGCACATCCCAGCCCAGAAGCCCTTCCTCTCCCCTCCATCCATGCGTCTCCTGTTCATCCTTCCAGATCAGGCAGAAATGCTACATCCTTCATGCACCTGTCTTCGAATCCTTCCTCTGGGGTCCTCACGGCATCCCTTGAACCTCCAATAATCCTCACCACCTTCTAGCCTGTACTGTGGCAACATTTCACAACTGCCTAAAGAGCTGACCTGAATAAAAGAGTCCCGGGATCACAGAAGTCTGACAAAGTCAGCCAGCTTTCCGTACAGCTGGCCTTCTCAGAGCCTTTAACACAGACATATTCTGTGAATTGCCAAGAGCATCACAGCATACAGTTTCCCAACTTATTTACCCATGGAACCACTCCTCCCTGTTAATGTTGCTGAATTGTACTTTGGGCATCGCAGAGGATTCGTGTTCCGAGGAGCCCCCGCTGGGAAATGCTGTCTTCTAGTTATTCTCTCCCTCCCTTCTTTCCAAAAGCACAGGGGGCATCCACAGTGAACCAGGCATGGTGCCAGGTGCCCTCGCCTGTGCTCATTTTAGGCACTTTGTTGAAATAACTGGAGATGGGGAGCTGTGGCTGAATAACAGATGTAACCCCCAGTGTGTCCTCCATCAAAGACAATACAAGCACAGTGATACCACTGACCCGTTTGGCCCCTGGGGACCTGTAAAAACAACTCCTGTGACATGACTGCATCGGAACCACAGCCTGGCACAGGATTCCAAGAGGTTGGGAAGGCAGCCGGTTTCCTGTGCCACGGAATCAAGAAAGAAGACTCTAACGGGAAATTTTCACGACGGGGGAGCATAGCTTGGAAGACAAATCGCGTGATAAAACACACTCAGCCGTTCAGCCTGCGGAACAAGGACTCGCAGATCACCAGGCTCCTCATAATAACATTATGCCGAAAGGCACAGGCCTCTAATTAGGAAAAATGAAGCAGAAACCGACTGCTGGGTCGCAAATGATGGAGGTGGCTTGGCAGAGAAGCTGACGCTGGAGGCATGAACTGGGTCCCAGGGTGGGCTAACGAGCTTGGGGCCCCCATGGAAGAGTGGGAAGTGCAGAGGTGGGGGCTGGTGAGGATGCTCTCTGCCCAAACAGCAAGACACCTGCCAGGAAGACAGGCAAGTCAAGACCTGCACCCAGAGGCACAGGGCAGGTCAGTGGAGCCACTGTGCTGGCAGACTCTGATTCAGTGTCAGGAACAGACTCTCCTCCACACATAGGAAAGCCACCCAGGAGCCAGCTGTGACACTCAGTCCAGGGGGAGCTCCGGCTCCGGAAGGAAAGTTACACGGCTCAAAATAGCCTGGAGTTGAAACTCCCCTCTGGGGTTCTCCCCACCATTCTATGCAAAACAAAGAACTCTCTCACCTAAAGAAAAAATGGACATTAAGGTTGATTACGCCAAGCTCCCAGGCGGAATTCCTTGCCTCAGCCGTTTAAGAGATAACTACTGTGGTCATGTATGGATGTGAGAGCTGGACTGTGAGGAAGGCTGAACGCCGAAGAATTGATGCTTTTGAACTGTGGTGTTGGAGAAGACTCTTGAGAGTCCCTTGGACTGCAAGAAGATCCAACCAGTCCATTCTGAAGGAGATCAATCCTGGAATTTCTTTGGAAGGAATGATGCTAAAGCTGAAACTCCAGTATTTTGGCCACCTCATGCGAAGAGTTGACTCATTGGAGAAGACTCTGATGCTGGGAGGGATTGAGGGCAGGAGGAGAAGGGGACGACAGAGGATGAGATGGCTGGATGGCATCACTGACTCGATGGATGCGAGTCTGAGTGACCTCCGGGAGCTGGTGATGGACAGGGAGGCCTGGCGTGCTGCGGTTCATGGGGTCGCAAAGAGTCGGACACGACTGAGCAACTGATCTGACTCCAAGCAACCTTGGAGAAGAACAAGCCTACTTAAGCCAGTAGCTTTCCACATACATGCCTATATATCCTTATTCGTGTCTTGGGTTAGTGCAGCAGCTCACTAATCTGACTGCTGCCCCTTCTTGCCTCATTAAAGGTGACCTGTTCCTGTAAAGTGCCGGTCTTGTTCTTTTTCCAAAACTCGCCTTCTCTAGCTCTCTTACCCTATAGCTGCACCAGCCAGTGTCTGTGAGTGCATCAAACACAGGCCAAACCCTGGGAGGGACTATGGGTGACGATGGCTTTAGGAGAAGCAGCAAACTGTGCTGAGCTGGGGAGTGCCTGTCCAGCCCTCCACGTGTTGTTATTCAGTCGCTCAGTCGTGTCTGGCTCTTTGCCATCCGGTGGACTGCAGCACGCCAGCCCTCCCTGTCCCTCACCACCTCCTGGAGTTTGCCCAAGTTCACGTCCATTGAATCACAGATGTCATCTAACTATCTCATCCGCTGTCTCCCTCTTCTTATTCTGCCTTCAATCTTTCCCAGCATCAGAGCCTTTCCCATCTATGTAACCCATCATTTATCAGATGGCAGTCATGTACTGGGTTGGCCAAAAAGTCTGTCAGGGTTTTTGGTAACACCTTATGGAAAAACCTGAATGAAATTTTTGGCCAACTGAAAACAAGGGCTTGGGCAAAGAGATGTGATCCCTGCCTCACGGAGCTTCTGGGGGAGGTGATAACTCCTACAAAGGTCACACACTGATCGTGACACAGAGAGCAACATGCCATGGAGGGGTGCCCTAGGGATGTCAGGAAAACGTCTTTGGGGAAATGATGTGAGTTGACGTCTAGAGATGGGATCAGAATCCTTGGAATGGAACAGCAAGTGCAAAGTCCTGGGAGGAAGGGATCCTGGGGATACAGAGGACCAAAAGGAGGCTCGAGAGGTGAGGCTGGTGTGGTGGGAACAGGGCGGCAGATGTGGGAAGAGCCTGGAGGGGCAGAACTTCATGAGGCTGGTGGTCATGTCAAGGGCTCAGCCTCTGTCTATCGGGATTAGATGCATTGTGAACACATTCTAGGGTGGATGACAGCTTGGAGGGGTCAGGACCGACTGGAGTGTGGGAGACCACGTGCAGGATGTCTGAGAGATATTTAGGTGCTAAAGTCAACAGAACCTGGTGATGGTGACATTAGGGGTATGAGTTGGGAGAGGGTTGGGGAAGGTATCAACCCAGGCAGATTTCATTCCCCTAAAAATGAAGGTCCTCATTCCCCTAAAAATGAAGGTCCTTTAGAGTCGGGCTCTGCAGTTTCTCTTTTGGAGAGGGAGCAAGTAGACATGGGCTTCCCTGGTGGCTCAGATGGTAAAGAATCCGCCTGCAATGTGGGAGACCTGGGTTCAATCCCTGGGTTGGGGCAATCCCCTGGAGAAGGGAACGGCTACCCACTCCAGGATTCTGGCCTGGAGAATTCCATAGACTGTATGGTCCATGGGGTCACAAAGAGTCAGACATGACTGAGCTACAGTTTTAGTACATGCTGTTGAAAATTCACTTAGGACCCACTGATGCCACTTTTTCTTTAACAGAGGGCCTGTGTATTGTCCAAAGGTGCAACACAATGTTGTGGTCAAGAAGTTGTTGGGCACTGGGACTTCCCTGGTGGTCCAATGGTTAAGAATCTTCCTCGCAATGCAGGGGGCATAGGTTCGATCCGTGGTTGGGGAACTAAGATCTTGCATCCGTTGGATCAACTAAGCCTGCAAACCACAATTAGTGAGTCTACATACCACAACAGAAGATCCCGCATGCCACAACTAATACCCGAGGCAGCCAAGTAAATAAATAAATGATCAATAAAAAAATTTTTTTAAAGAGAAGATGGGCACTGAGGCCCTCCCACTGCTCCCAACAGCCTTTCCTTTCCAACTGTAAGCTTAATCTCCTTGTCTGTTAAATGGTATCAGTGTACCACTTGGGGCTGGGAGGGACCCTCATGGGGCTGGGAGGATTAAATGATAGTGTATGGAAAACAAATGCTAACTGCTATTGTGTGTATGTGTGTGTGAGCGTGCACACTGGCAAGAAAGTGTTCCTTTATTTACTCATTCATTCAATCCCTATCACCTATTAATACATGTCAGGCAAACTGCTAAGAAAAGATGAGAACTGAAAGGCAAAGAAGAAAAAGATACACCCATCTGAATGCAGAGTTTCAAAGAATAGCAAAGAGAGATAAGAAAGCCTTCCTAAGTGAACAAGGCAAAGAAACAGAGGCAAACAATAAGATGGGAAAGACTAGAGATCTCGTCAAGAAAATTAGAGATACCAAGGGAACATTTCATGCAAAGATGGGCACAATAAAGGACAGAAATGGTATGGACCTAACAGAAGGAGAAGATATCAAGAGGTAGCAAGAAGAACTGCACACAGAAAAACTGTACAAAGAGATCTTAATGACCCAGATAACCACGATGGTGTGGTCACTCACCTAGAGCCAGACATCTTGGAGTGTAAGGTCAAGTGGGCCTTAGAAACATTACTAGGAACAAAGCTAGTGGAGGTGATGGAATTCCAGTTGAGCTATTTCAAATTCTAAAAGATGATGCTGTGAAAGTGCTGCACTCAATATGCCAGCAAATTTGGAAAACTCAGCAATGCCCACAGGACTGGAAAAGGCCAGTTTTCATTTCAATCTCAAAGAAAGGCAATGCCAAAGAATTTTCAAATTTCTACACAATTGCACTCATTTCACATGCTAGTCAAGTGATGCTCAAAATCCTTCAAGCTAGGATTCAACAGTATGTGAACCAAGAACTTCCAGATGTTCAAGCTGGATTTAGAAAAGGCAGAGGAACCAGAGATGAAATTGCCAACATCTGCTGGGTCATAGGAAAAGCAAGAGAATTCTAGAAAAACATCTACTTCTGCTTCATCGACTATGCTAAAGCCTTTGACTGTGTGGATCACAACAAACTGTGGAAAATTCTTAAGGAGATGGGAATGAATACCAGACCACCTTACCTGTCTCCTGAGAAACCTGTATGAAGGTAAAAAAGCAACAGTTAGAACTGGACATGGAATAAAAGACTGGTTCAAAATTGGGAAAGCAGTGGATCAAGGCTGCATATTGTCACCCTGCTTATTTAACTTATATGCAGAGTACATCATGAGAAACATTGGGCTGAATGAAGCTCAAGCTGGAATCAAGATTGCTGGGAGAAATATCAATAACCTCAGATATGCAGATGACACCATTCTAATGTCAGAAAGAGAAGAGGAACTAAAGAGCTTCTTGATGAAGGTGAAAGAGGAGAGTGAAAAAGTTGGCTTAAAACTCAATATTCAAAAAACCAAGATCATGGCATTAGGTCCCATTACTTCATGGCAAATAGATGGGGAAACAATAGAAATAGTGACAGACTATTTTCCTGGGCTCCAAAATCACTGGACAATGACTGCAGCCATGAAATTAAGCTTGCTCCTTGGAAGAAAAGCTATGACAAACCGAGATAGCATATTAAAAAGCAGAAACATCACTCTGCTGACAAAGCTATGTATAGTCAAAGATATGGTTTTTCCAGTAGTCATGAATGGATGTGAGAGTTGGACCATAAAGAAGGCTGAGTGCTAAAGAATTGATGCTTTTGAACTGTGGTGTTGGAGAAGACTCTTGAGAGTCCCTTGGACTGCAAGGAGATCAAACCAGTCAATCCTAAAGGAAATCAGTCCTGAATATCCATTGGAAGGACTGATGCTAAAGCTGAAGCTCCAGTCCTTCTGCCATTTGATGGGAAGAGCTGACTCACTGGAGGAGACCCTGACACTGGGAAAGATTGAGGGCGGGAGGAGAAGGGGATGACAGAGGGTGAGATGGTTGTATGGCATCACCGACTCAATGGACATGAATTTGAGCAAGCTCCAGGAGATAGTGAAGGACAGGGAAGCCTGGACAGGGGGAGGAGTGGACATAGCACAAGGGGAGGGATGTGGGGGCTCCTGAAAGGTGACCCAGCAAAATGTGCCAAAGAACAAGATGAGAGATGAGGGGCCTTAGAGCCAGGAAGGAAAAGTTATCTGATGGCACAGCTGAGAGGCAAAAATGTGTCTTGGATATATAGGCTCCCACCTGGGGGAGATGCTAGAGTTTTATGATCCCAAGCATTTGTTCGCCAGCTGCCTGCTTTGTGAACTGGTTATGCGACAGTCACCACCAGATAGGGACTTCTGGGCTGTGGAAGAAGTGACTGCTTTTCTACACAGTTCTGGAAAAGATTCTGAGCTTTCCATCTCTCACCTTCTCATAACAAAATCCAACCGGTGGCCAACTTTGTAAAAACAGACCTTCAAAGCCTGCTTTGAGGGGAGAGAGCACTGGAAAGTGATCACAGGTTTGAAGTCCTCTGTCACTGAACAGGAGCTCTGTGTCCTACCAGGGTCTCCAACCTCCAGGATCTAATGCCTGATGACCTGAGGTGGAGTTGATGTAACAATATTAGAAGTAAAGTGCACAATAAATGCAATGTGCTTGAATCACTGGAAAACTGGTGTCTTCGATGAAACCTGTACCTAGTTCCAAAAAGGTTGGGGACCACTGCTGTTAACCTATAAACAGAGCTAAGTCCTAATATTGACCTTATGCAGCTTCTGTAAAGTTACACCAGATACCACATGGCAAAACCAAGGCGAGTTGAATGGCATGGCTAAGGCTGCATGATTAGGAAGTGGCTGAGCTGGATTTAGACCCAGGTGAGGAGCCCTATGGCCCTCCCAGAGCAGAAGAGGCTGCGTTTCAGTTCCAGCAGGGAGGGGGATGGTATGGCTCTTCTTATGCCAGCTCTTCTCAGGGACCTTTGCTTTCTAGAGAGCTTGGCAGGAGACACAAGTTGATGGCTGGACTAGACACCCTTTAGTAGTAGTCACGTACGGATGTGAGAGGTGGACCATAAAGAAGGTTGAGCGCCAAAGAACTGATGGTCTTGAACTGTGGTGCTGGAGAAGACTCTTGAGAGTCCCTTGGATAGCAAGGAGATCAAACCGGTCAATCCTAAAGGAAATCAACCCCGAATATTCACTGGAAGGACCGATGCTGAAGCTCCGATACTTTGGCCACCTGATGTGAAGAGCTGACTCACTGGAAAAGACCCTGATGCTGGGAAAGACTGAGGGCAGGAGAAGAAGGGAACGCCAGAGGATGAGATGGTTGGATGGCATCATCGACTCAACGGACATGAGTTTGAATAAACGCTGGAAGATAGTGAAGGACAGGGAAACCTGGAGTGCTGCAGTCCATGGGGTCGCAAAGAGTCAGATATGACTTAGTGACTGAACAACAACAGGCTCAAATGAAACGAATGAGAAACCGCAACCTATAGATCCGTAGAGTAAGGCTAATTTCTCTAACATGTGTGACAATGCTCATCTTATCCGTACTCATAAGACGGCTGCATACTGTATGCAGACCAGTTGGGCTTTCCAGGCTTCAAATCAGATTGAAGAGTTTGGAAGTGCCTGGCAGCTTCACACGGTGCTTTTGGTGGAAATGTCCATGTGGCAGAAACACTTTGTCTCGGATGGAAAAAGTGAAGGCTCTAAACCACTGTGGTCCCCTCTTCGTGAGCTGGCAAGTGCAAAATTTGTTGATTCCCATAACAGCTCACTCCACTGGACTCTGGCTCCTGGGGATTCTTCTAGATGCACTGCCTTCTTCTCCTGCTGGGACATCCTTTAGGTCCATGAATGGATCTGATGCTGCTGGGAATCACTAATTCTAAATTAAAAACCATTAATTATCGGAGGGGAGCCCACATATACACGGGCTATGACCATGGAGGCTCTGGTCTCGGAGCCTCCGCCCTGTCTACCCACGTGTGTACTTGCCAGGCCAGCCACAGCACACCCAGCACTCACCTTGCCATTGCTTCAGTTCTGCCCACTGCAGGCCTCCCCTGCTACCATATAAGCTCCAGCATGTACGCTTCCTTGCTCATTGCTGTGTCCCTGGTGCTGGTGATATAGTTGCTAAGTCATGTCTGACTCTTATTACCCTATGGGCTGAAGTCCCCCAGGCTCCGCTGCCCATGGGATTCTCCAGGCAAGAATACTGGAGTGGGTTGCCATTTCCTTCTCCAGGGGATCTTCCTGATCTAGGGACTGAACCTGGGTGTCTGGCATTGCAGGCAGATTCTTCACCCACTGCTGGGTCCCTGGAGGTTGGCAGAGTCTCAGAAAATGGTGACTGAACTAACAAATGGGCTAACCAGAGACTGGATCAGAGCCTGAGAGTTCTGAAGCTGTGACATCCTCCAGACATGGCTCAGCTCTGTCTGGAACGACCCAAGCCCTGCCTTCCTTGCCTGTCTGCTGTATTTCCATAATGCAGGGCTGCCTGGCGCTGGCGCTGCCACCACCTTAGGGCACCTTGCTGGCTTGCTGGCCTGTCCCTACACTGGACAGTGAGTTCTTTGATGGCACAATTGCATCTTTTTTTTTTTTTTTAAATCTGTGTATCCCCAGAGATGAAACGCAAGATATTACAGGTATAGATCTTACCATGAGAGACTCAAGAAAGCAAGCCATCCTGGCGTGAGGAAATATTGGGTTGGCCAAAAGGTTCGTTCAGGTTTTGCCGTTAAGATGTTACAGGAAAACCCAAAGGAACTATACTGCCAACCTAATACCTGGAAAGGCTGCCACCAGATATGTCTGAGTGTCTTCAAGGCCCACTCTCATGCCAGCACCAGCTGTTGCTGTAAATCTGGTCCCTGGGATGCTGTGGCCAGCTGCGCTATCAGAGGGGTGGCAATCATCACTCTCCACCCACCTGGGGGCTCCTGAAGGGAACCTGTTTGAGGAGTCTTATTTTATGAAGCACAGACTCCTAAGACTCTAAGCCAAGGCAACCTCAGAAGATGCAAAGCAGGTGGCTGTCTCATCTAAAAAAAAAAAAAAAAAGACTTAGGCTCAGACGTAAAGAATCTGCCTGCAATTCGAGAGAGATCCAGGTTCTATCCCTGGGTCAGGAAGATCCCCTGGAGAAGGAAATGGCAGCCCATTCCAGTGTTCATGCCTAGAGAATTCCATGGACAGAGGAGCCTGGCAGGCTACAGTCCATAGGGTCACAAAGTGTTGGACACGACTGAGCAACCAACGCTCACTTTCTCATCTAACAGTGTACTCTGATCCTTAGATGTATTTTAAGATCATCTACAGATAATTCCACATTAGGACTTCGGTTCAGATTCAGATTCAGATCAGTCGCTCAGTCGTGTCCGACTCTTTGCGACCCCATGAACCGCAGCACGCCAGGCCTCCCTGTCCATCACCAGCTCCCGGAGGTCACTCAGACTCGCATCCATCGAGTCAGTGATGCCATCCAGCCATCTCATCCTCTGTCGTCCCCTTCTCCTCCTGCCCTCAATCCCTCCCAGCATCAGAGTCTTCTCCAATGAGTCAACTCTTCACATGAGGTGGCCAAAATACTGGAGTTTCAGCTTTAGCATCATTCCTTCCAAAGAAATTCCAGGATTGATCTCCTTCAGAATGGACTGGTTGGATCTTCTTGCAGTCCAAGGGACTCTCAAGAGTCTTCTCCAACACCACAGTTCAAAAGCATCAATTCTTCGGCGTTCAGCCTTCCTCACAGTCCAGCTCTCACATCCATACATGACCACAGGAAAGACCATAGCCTTGACTAGGCGAACCTTTGTTGGTAAAGTAATGTCTCTGCTTTTGAATATGCTATCAAGGTTGGTCATAACTTTCCTTCCAAGGAGTAAGCGTCTTTTAATTTCATGGCTGCAGTCACCATCTGCAGTGATTTTGGAGCCCAGAAAAACAAAGTCTGACACTGTTTCCACTGTTTCCCCATCTATTTCCCATGCAGTGATGGGACCAGATGCCATGATCTTCGTTTTCTGAATGTTGAGCTTTAAGCCAACCTTTTCACTCTCCACTTTCACTTTCATCAAGAGGCTTTTTAGTTCCTTTTCACTTTCTGCCATAAGAGTGGTGTCATCTGCATATCTGAGGTTATTGATATTTCTCCCGGCAATCTTGATTCCAACTTGTGTTTCTTCCAGTCCAGCATTTCTCATGATGTATTCTGCATATAAGTTAAATAAACATGGTGACAATATGCAGCCTTGACGTACTCCTTTTCCTATTTGGAACCAGTCTGTTGTTCCATGACCAGTTCTAACTGTTGCTTCCTGACCTGCATACAGATTTCTTAAGAGGCAGATCAGGTGGTCTGGTATTCCCATCTCTTTCAGAATTTTCCATAGTTTATTGTGATCCACACAGTCAAAGGCTTTGGCATAGTCAATAAAGCAGAAATAGATGTTTTTCTGGAACTCTCTTGCTTTTTCCATGATCCAGCGGATGTTGGCAATTTGATCTCTGGTTCCTCTGCCTTTTCTAAAACCAGCTTGAACATCAGGAAGTTCACGGTTCACATATTGCTGAAGCCTGGCTTGGAGAATTTTGAGCATTACTTTACTAGCGTGTGAGATGAGTGCAATTGTTCGGTAGTTTGAGCACTCCTTGGCATTGCCTTTCTTTGGGATTGGGATGAAAACTGACCTTTTCCAGTCCTGTGGCCACTGCTGAGTTTTCCAAATTTGCTGGCATATTGAGTGCAGCACTTTCACAGCATCATCTTTCAGGACTTGGAATAGTTCCACTGGAATTCCATCACCTCCACTAGCTTTGTTCGTAGTGATGCTTTCTAAGGCCCATTTGACTTCACATTCCAAGATGTCTGGCTCTAGGTCAGTGATCACATCATCATGATTGTCTAGGTCTTGAAGCTCTTTTTTGTACAGTTCTTCTGTGTATTCTTGCCACCTCTTCTTAATATCTTCTGCTTCTGCTAGGTCCACACCATCTCTGTCCTTTATTGTGCTCATCTTTGCATGAAATGTTCCTTTGGTATCTCTGATTTTCTTGAAAAGATCCCTAGTCTTTCCCATTCTGTTGTTTTCCTCTATTTCTTTGCATTGATCAGGACTTCGGTAGAAGCCATCATAGAACATGGAGTGAAACAGGACATTAGGTTGTTAAACTAGCATCTTCTGGGAATTAGCACAAGTTCCTTGAATCCCTCCCTGGCTACCAGGTGGTATTCACAGAGTCTCCACAGGCAGTGCCTAAATTCTCAAGATCAGGCTGTCACCCAGGAACCGTGTTATAACTCCACACTTGTGGAGATGAAGCATGGACAAGGTAATAACCACAGGGCCGGTGAAGGGTGGGACGGGGATCTGAGCTCAAGGTCACCTGAGGTTCTCACCACCGTTTTCAAGCACCTCCAGAGATAGTGCCCCTCATTAGAGCTCAGTAGAGTTACTCATCAGACCTCTAAAGCAAGCACTGCGAGCCCGAGGCGACAGCTGCTGACGGCGGGCCAGGCCACATGCCTGGTTCTTGCAAAGAAGTCACCATCCACCTCTTTCCCACCCCAGCCTCACCCAGAAGGAACGCCCCAGCCTTGCTCCTGCCCACTTCCCAAATCTAGCATGTTCTTCAGGACACCCTGCAAGAAGGGGTTCTTGAATTAGGGAGCACTGCACATCTCTCTCAAGTGGGGAGGGGGCAGCTTTGAGGCTGCCCATCATTACCCTCACCTCTAAGAGGCTGAGCCATATATAGAAACTACCAGGGGGGTGTGTGGGGGGGACTCCTCATTTTCATTCTGCATCACTGTTTGTGTCTCTTTTGTGAAAAAAAGATGCACTTCTTTTCCCTCTAAAAACGATGGTGAGCACTTTGCCACTCTCTGAAGTGGGACTTCGTTATCAAGACTTGAGTTAATATTTCCTTCCAGAGGAACACGGCTCTCATCTCTAATGGAGGGGCTGGAGGGCCAGAGAGAATCTAAGGAAATGCACTCTGGATGTGGCTTTTCAAGAACGCCTGCATCAGGCAAAGAGAACCAGCTTCAAAGTCTTTTCCTGCTTTCATGTGCTTGCAAGTGGCCTGGAAGAGTTCAAAGCGGGGGGTCGGGGGGTGGGTGGGCATGAAACATCCGGCTCCCTCCTTCCTTCCCCACTTTCTTCCTTCTACAGACACTTATATTTATCCTACACCAGGTGCAATGTTAGCCACTGGGCTCTCAGCTGGGAGGATCTAGTCTGCTGCCCCTTCAAAAAATGGTAGTCCCTTTGTTTTTGCTTTATAAAACGCATTTACTTCTCAGGGGTCAGTTAAGCACAGGACCAAGGAAGGCAGATCATGTAAAACCAGTGGGATTTTGTTTTAAGTCCCCTAGCATCCGGTCCCAAGTGTCCCTCGAGAAGGAGGTGTCCTTACCTCTCAGCTGCTGGAAGCAGGAGGCGCTGCTGTCTGGCTCCAGGGGGTGTCTCAGGACCCCGTTGCTGGGTTTGGGTCTCTCGTATTCTCTTTCGGGGAGCATGGCCTGCTCACTCTCCAGGGCGGGGTCTGAGTGCGGGGGCAGAGACTGTGGGAACCCGAACATCAAGACGGAAGAGAAGAAGAGTAAGGCACCGCAGAGCAGAAAGCCACCCCACCAGGCTCCAATCCAGCGGGGGTCGTCTGGGGTGATGTCCAGGTTACCTGCAACAACCAGAAAGAGCGCGGTTAACAGGAGAGCACCCGGCAGGGGCCGGGCACTTGGCTGAGGCTTACAATCAGCTGTACAGACGGGCCAGGGGCTCAGGAAATGGCTGGGGGTGGGGAAGAGTGGACAATGGGCAGAGCAGCCTGTGGCCTCTTAGCTGTGCTTCTGTCTTTCCCCAAGCTGAAGGCTGATCGCATTCCCTCCTTAATTTTCTTGTCTACTTTGTGCTTGGATCTGTCTAAACAAAAACAGTGAGAAGCCAGACACCCCCTGAATTTAGGCTGGCATTGACTGACTTGGCAGAGCTGCCAAGGTCTGCTAACAAAAGCACAGGGAGACAGAAACATTAATCGTTTAAGGCTGTATTTTTACTATGTATGTTCACACTCACCCCCCACAAAGCTGCTACCCTGAGATTCCTTCCACAACCCACTCTCCCAGCTTTAAATTGGTTCACAGATCATACAGGGCGGTGCAGAATGGAAACCAAGAGCCAGGATACCTGGAAAGAAACCCTGGCCACCTCTTGCAGGGCGACCTCAGGCTAGCGATCTGAACTCTCCACGCCTCAGCCGACTGATCTGTAGAATGCTGATTATTATGACGGTACTTACCCTGATCGAGTTCAGAAGATCAAATGGGCCACACCAGACACAAAGTGCTCAGAACAGTGTCTGGTGCGTGCTTAAGCACTTAATTGATGTGAGCTTAATATTCGTGGTGAGGGTTCTTTTCCTAAGCTGCTACTGTGTGTGTATGTGAGTGTTAGTTGCTCAGTCATGTCTGACTCTTAGCAACCCCATGGACTAATTCCCCAGCAAGAATACTGGAGTGGGTAGCCATGCCCTTCTCCAGGGGATCTTCCCAACCGAGAGATTGAACCTGGATCTCCTGCATTGCAGGATTCTTAACCATCTGAGCTACCAGGGAAGCTGACGGGGATGGGTTAATTCAAACTTCTGTGATGGCCTGTGGTCTGGGGGCCAGTCCTCTACTGAAAGCTCCGTAGCCAGTGTCTATGCTTTGAGGCTCCATGTGAGTGGTGTGGCCATCTAGTACTATGACTTGTTTGACTTTCCAGCTGGAGTCAAGAAGATGCACATTTCTGTTGCCCCCTTGGTAGATGTTTTTCCCTCTTTCCACATCTCCCTTGCAGAGCAGGGTGCTCCCACGTGAGCTGCTTAGAGATATCTCTGATGATGATCCCACGCCCCTGGAGCACAGAAGGAAATTCATCTCAGAGATCTGTGATACAGCAAATGAGCTAAGAACTAATGAGGCTGCAGGCCTGGACAGATGGATGGATGGGCTTGGGAAGAGAAATGACCACAGTCACTGGATGAGCACTCTCCATGTCTAAAGTGCTCTTCCTGAAAGCTCTTCAGTTATCAGTGATGAAAGTGCCAGCCGTCATCTGCCGAGGGCTCACTCTGCACTGGGCACTATGTGGAGTGGATTCTTAACCGTTCCAATCAACCCTCCCCACAACCCAACGAGATAGAGCTTTTTATTTTAATTGTCCCTATATCATACAGATGGAGAAATCAAGGCTTAGAAAGGCTGGGTGTGGGCTTCCTTGATGGCTCCATGGTAAAGAATCTGCCTGCCAGTGGAGGAGACAAATTTGATCCCTGGTTTGGTAAGCTCCCACGTGGCACAAAGCAATGAAGCCTGTGTGCCAGAACCACTGAGCTTGTACTCTAGAGACTGGGAACCACAACTACTGAAGCCCACCTGCCCTAGAGCCCGTGTTTCACAACAAGAGAAGCCACTGCAATGAGAAGTCCACGCACCTCAAATGGAGAGTAGCCCCAGTAGCTGCAACTAGAGAAAAAGCCTGTGCAGCAACGAAGATCCAGCACAGCCAAAAACAAATAAATAAAACTATATTAACAAAAAAAGGAACAGGAAAGGCTGAGTGCCTTGCCTACACCCACAGAGTTGAAGACCAGAACATAGGCATCCAGATGCCAAAGGCTCTGCTCTCTCCCTCTTGACTGGCAGGCCTTTGTTTTGGGTTCTCTAGAGGGTTCTTAATGGATAATTCCTCTGCTCTGGGCAGTGGGTAAGACGACCAGCTCTTCTGATGGGTGGCAACTTGGCCTTTGGAACACTAGTGGTCTCTAACCTGGAGGTTTTGACATCAACCAAGCAGCAATAGCCAGGGCACTTGAACGGACCAGATGCTTTTGTGCGGGTACATGGTGGAGAGGAGAAAGCGCACACTCTAGTGGGCTTGGGGCTGAATCTCACTATTTCTACTTAATGGCAACCCACTCCAGTGTTCTTGCCTGGAGAATCCCAGGGACAGGGGAGCCTGGTGGGCTACAGTCCGTGGGGTCACAAAGAGTTGGACAGAACCTAGGGACTAAACGACAGCAATGCACAATTATATGTCTTCTGATGGTTATTAACAAGCAGGAGTCTAATATACCAGTGTCCGTTTCCATTGCTATCAGAGGTGTGAAAATGCTTGGTTTTCAAACCCATCTACTCCAACAAAAGGTACAGATTTTTTAAAAAAGGAGTACAGTATAGAAACACAGGGTGATGTTGAAAGCATCTTTATGCAAACAAGAGAAGAGAAAAGGAAGTCACACCACCTTGGAGCTGAGCAAGACTGTTTGTACCAATCCCTTACTGTTTTCCTTCACCTGCTACCAAGCACTGAATGAAAACAAAAGATGGGAAAGGGGAAATACAGTATTTCCCTCCTTTGTCTCTGGGCCCCATAAAGCTGCCAGATGTGAGCCAGCAAAGGGAGAGAAAGCCTGGCAGCTGTTTGGGAGAAGGAAATCAGAAGCACATGAACAGTCATATTTTAGATAGGAAGTCAGTGACTGCTATATGGTGGGAAAGCACTCCTGGGAGAGGGGTGACCCTGGGGGAGGCGGGCGTTTGTGTGAAAGTGTGGCGACTTGCTCCCTGTGGGCTTGTGTCTGCAGGCAGCAAGCCAGTATGTACTCGCAGTTCCTGAGACAGGGCTAGGACCCACCTGTGACAGCATCAGAGCACAGCGGCCACTTTGGAAGGGGCGGGCAGGGCGGGTCTGCGGAAGGCAGGGATCTGAAGAACCAGGAAAATCATGGCTGACTATTCTGGGAAGTATTGATTTTTTTCCCCTCTGTTTCAATTATCGAGTGGATGGTGGCAGGGAGAGAAATAACAGGCTGAGAAGAAACCACTCAGCCTTGGAGCGGGCTGCCCTCAGGATCAGCCGTCTTCATGAGCAGAGCTTCAGCCCGGTTCTGGGGGCTCTTGAGGAGACAGTGAATGCTTGACACCAGCCTGAGACACATCTTTTCTTTTTCAAATTTGTAAAAATTGAAGCAGAGTTGTTTTATGGTTTTGCCAGATGGCGCTAGTGGTGAAGAACCTGCCTGCCAGTGAAAGCAGACATAAGAGACCCGGGTTTGATCCCTGGGTTGGGAAGGTCCCCTGGAGGACAGCATGGCAACCCAGTCCAGTAGTCTTGCCTGGAGAATCCCATGGACAGAGGAGCCTGGAGGGCTACAGTCCGTGGGATCACAAAATGTCAGACCAGACTGAAGTGATTAAGCACGCATGTGTAATTGCTTTGATGATGCACTAGTTTCTGCTGTACAATGAAGTGAATCAGCTATATGTATACATATATCCGCTCCCTCCCACCCCTCTGTCCCTGCCAACCCCTCTAGGTCATCACAGAGCATCGAGCTGGGCTCCCTGTGCTATAAAGCAGATTCCCACTATATATCTGTTTTACACATAATGTGTATACATATCAATGCTAGTCTCTCAATCTGTCCAACCCTCCCCACCCCGCCACCCCATGTCCACACTGGATGTTCTCTACAGGTATGTCTCTATTCCTACCCTGAAAATAGGTTCACTGTTTTCTAGATTTCACGGATATGCATTAATATATGATATTTTTCTCTTTCTGACTTATTTCACTCTGTATGACAGACTCTAGGTCCACCCACATCTCTTCAAATGATCCAATTTCATTTTTCTGAGGCACTTCCTTACTCTACCTATCTCAACAATGAATAGTATTTTTAAGAGGCCTCTTGGCCATTGAAGCTGACTATCACCCCCTCTGGCCTGGCAATTGTCACAACTCAGCATTATCGAAAGAAAAGCTATGACAAACCTAGATTGCATACTAAAAGCAGAGACACCACTTTGTCAACAAAGGTCCATATAGTCAAAACTGTGTTTTTTTCCAGTAGTCATGTACAGATGTGAGAGCTGGACCATGAAGGCTGAGCACCAAAGAATTGATGCTTTTGAACTGTGGTGCTGGAAAAGACTCTTCAGAGTCCCTTGGACAGCAAGGAGATCAAACTAGTCAATTCTAAAGGAAATCAACCCTGAATTATCCACTGGAAAGACTGATGTTGAAGCACCAATACTTTGGTCACCTGATGCAGAGTCGACTCATTGGAAAAGACCCTGATGCTGGGAAGGACTGAAGGCAGGAGGAAAAGGGGGCAGCAGAGGATAAGATGGTTGGATGGCATCACTGACTTGATGGACATGAGTTTGATCAAGCTCTGGGAGACGGTGAAGGATAGGGAAGCCTGGTGTGCTGCAGTCCATGGGGTCACGAAGAGTCGGACACGGCTGAGCGACTGAACAACACCAACAAGCATTGCTGACGTTGAAGGGGAGTTCTCTATGTGGATTGGCAAAGCATGTGTAGCAACATTACCCCACATCTGCACGTGGGTCTCCTCCTCTGAGAATGAGGATCTCACTGCTCTTCCTGTGGTGTTACGTGTGGCCATGCACCACAGTTTTGCCAGTAAAATGTGAGAGAGGGGACACACACATGTCACTTCCATGTGGCAATATATATAAGCCGGTGCATGACTCCTATGCTCCTTTTTTCCTGCTTGATTGTGAAGCATGTGGAATTCTCCCAAAGATGATGCCTAAGAAGCTATAATGAACAAAACATTCTTGCTGACCTGATTCAGGTATATAACACAAGCAGGAAATAAGTCTTTAGTATTCCCAAGTCACTGACATCTTGAGGGTGTTTGTTCCTGCATAATAACTCAGCCTACTCTGACTGGTACAAATGGCTTGTGCATGCACATGTACATGCTAAGTCACTTCAGTCTTGTCCAGCTTTTTCCGGCCCCATGGACTGTAGCCTGCCAGGCTCCTCTGTCCATGGGATTCTCCAGATAAGAATATAGAAGTGGGTTGCCATGCCCTCCTCCAGGGGATCTTCCCCACCCAGGGATTGAACCCACGTCTTAGGCAGTAAAAATTCCTAACATTTAAGAAAAGCGGCCCTGGGTAGGCTTAGTATAACAAAGGTATTCTTTTAGGTGCAGGTAGAAAAGGCAACTTGCCTGGAGAGTCCCATGGACAGAGGAGCATGGTAGGCTGCAGCCCATGGGGTTGCTAAGAGTCAGACACGACTGAGTGACTTCACTTTCACTTTTCACTTTCATATATTGGAGATGGAAATGGCAACCCACTCCAGTGTTCTTGCCTGGAGAATCCCAGGGACAGGGGAGCCTGATAGGCTGCCGTCTATGGGGTCGCACAGAGTCAGACATGACTGAAGTGACTTAGCAGCAGTAGCAGAGGGCAAGGTGTGCAAATTTATTTCTCTTTCTATCTGGTTCTAATTAGTGTTTTGATTTTAAACATGGCTGCAGTTTCAGCCTTTTGACAAAGGCTGCTCTCAGGAGGATGCTCAGAATACAAGTGAAGAACATCAGTTTGTCTCATTTACTTAGAATGCATCAAATTGCCAATGAATCTAGAACTGTGGATAAAGAAAGATATTGAAAAGGATGGGGATTAAGTCAGGGTCCAGGGCTGGGCAAATGCCTGGCATCCCCAGGAGACTCTGTGAATACCCTGGCTAAGCTCCCTCCAGTCTCTTGCCTGCCCCTTGGTCATTTCAGGAACGAAGAAAAAAATGCTGGGAAGGAGCAGGGGGAGCCACACCCGGGTCACCGTGAGGCCAGTGCATGGTGGGTCTGCCTTTGCACAGGCGTCTGCAGGCTGGTTATTGTTTCTGTCTAGTCACTCAGTATTGTCTGACTCTTTTGTAATTCCACAAACTGTAGCCTGCCAGGCTCCTCTGTCCATATAGGACTTCCCAGGCAAGACTGCAATGGGTTGCCATTTCCTTTTCCAGGGGATCTTCCTGACTTGGTGGCGGTCAAACCCACATCTTCTGCCTTGGCAGGCAGATTCTTTACCACTGAGCCACAGTGGAGCAGGCTTGTTAGGATTCCTGACTTATACAATTCATTGCTCTGACTCTTCTACTCGTGGAATCCAAGGTTGGGAGGGCTTTGTGGTTTCGTTGGGTGAGTTGAACAAGCTTTCAGCAGCTGCTTTCCCCTCTGCTGATGGTCACATAAACATATGGGCTTTGTTGAGATTTCCTGCCAGTTCCAAGGACTGCTACCATTGTAGGTTCAAAAAAGGACTTCCCAGCAACAAGTTTAAACCAGTTGAAAACTAACTAACCAAGCCACCCATGGGGATACCAAGACCATGAGAAGAACAGATCAAAGCAAACTGGGAATATTTACTTAGTCTGGGGCCATACTGATGTGTAAGCAATACTATGGCTCTCTGAGCAGTTTTTCTTTTTGTTCCCTTCAGTCCATTTACCTATTTTTCTAACCTATTTTGCAAAACTTTTGCTATGGGACTCAAGAATTCCAAAAGGATCATTACGTTACAGACCGAATTAGAAGCTGGAGGCAGGGAGGAACTGAGGGTGGAGGGCAGAATGGACTGTTCCAAACCCCAGCTGCTGGGCTAATTAGTCCAACATGAAGGAATCTGGCGGCAGCAGCCAGAGTTGCAGGGGTCTCTGCTTGTCAACATTTTTATGAAGCCAATAGATGAATCTGCCTTTTGGCAGCTGCAGATGCTGTGCAGCTGTGGCAAGGCGGGCTTTGGGGGGCCTGAGGCTGTGTTGGCCAAGCCAGGTCATCTCAGCAAAGCCTCTATTCACGAAAGGGGGCAGCCTTCTAGTTAAATGCCTGGAGATGTTTCAGGGAAGCCAGCTTCCCAACTGGGGTCAGACTGGCCTGAACTTTGACTTCTAGTATCTATGGAAGTGAGTTCACTCTCTGTTCCTCATGACACCTAATTATACTGTGTGTTCACTAACCCCCAGGCACTGTGTCAACTGCTCTGTGCGATTAACTCATGTCATCCACACACAGACCCATGAGGACAAATGTCCCCAGGATCACACAGCCCGTAAGGGGTCCAGCTGGGATCTGAGTGGAGGTTTGGTCCCCATGTTCCAACTCAGAACTCATAATCATTGCAAGAGATGGCCACCTCATCTGTTAATGCAGTGGTCTCCAACCTTTTTGGTACCAGGCACTGGTTTCAGATAAGATGATTTTTTTTTCATGGATCTGGGGGATGTGAGTGATGGGGAACAGCTATAAATACAGATGGAGCTTACCTCCTGGTGGGTGGCCTGGTATTAACAGGGCCACTACTGGTCCATGGCCCAGCGATCAGGGTGTTAACGGGCTGGCATTAGGACCCACCCTCTCGTGGGAATGCTCCATAGTTCCAATGAGGCGCTAGATGTATGGCTTCAAATATTAGTGAGTTCACGGCTGCCACTGTCATCAGGCTGTGAAGCCTCCACTGAGAAGAGCGGTCGGGCTTTTCCACACGTACAACTCTTGGATTGGGCACATCCTACCCCCTCTCTAAGCGTCAGTTTCCTTGTCTAGGAAAGGCAAGACTTGGAAGAGGTTCTTTCCAGGTCAGGAATGCTTGTATCCCAATCTGCTACCAAGTCCTTCTTTCTTCTATGTCTTGCTCTTCACTCATCTCAGTTCTACAAACATTCCAGAAAGGAACTTCTGCAGGCACCATCATTCCCTCCCCACTAGCCTGGGCAAGGAGGTGTCTATCCTTAAGGAGAAGGGTCAAATGAGCCACACACACTCCCATGCAGACGACAGACAGCAGCAACGGCAGAATCCCTTTGTCTGAGTACCCCCAGGGGAAGTACTCACGGTATACCTCGGCTCCACAGCTGGTCTGTCCCGGCAACCACCTGCCTACTCCACACCCCCCAGTTTCATCAACACACAGATTCCAACTGGGCTCCCTCATGTGTCTCGCCGTTTCTGTAAGGTCAGAACTGTGGCTTTTCTAGTTGTCATGTACAAGATGTGAGAGTCGGACCATAAAGAAGGTGAGTGCCGAAGAATTGATGCTTTTGAACTATGGTGTTGGAGAAGACTCTTGAGAGTCCCTTGGACTGCAAGGAGATCCAACCAGTCCATCCTAAAGGAGATCAGTCCTGGGTGTTCATTGGAAGGACTGATGTTGAAGCTGAAACTCCAATACTTTGGCCCCCTGATGCGAAAAGCTGACTCACTGGAAAAGACCCTGATGCTGGGAAAGATTGAGGGGAAGAGGAGAAGGGGATGACACAGGATGAGATGGTTGGATGGTGGTTTGAGCAAACTCCAGGAGATGGTGAAGGACAGGGAAGCCTGGCATGCTGCAGTCCACGGGGTCACAAAGAGTAGGACAAGACTGAGCTACTGATCAACAACAATTCCTCAACCACTGCCAGACTGCCTGGTGGAAGCCACAGTCTCTCTTCCAGCTGCCCCAGAACAAGGGCCTTCCAGGGACCTCCCTTGCCCACCTCACACAATTCCCGGGCTATTGCTTTTCCCAGTCCCTTGCCCAGCTCTCTGCTGGAATTTCAGAAACACATGGCTGTGTGTGTGGCCTGTGCATTCATGAAGGGTGCACACCCTAAAGAGGTGCTCTGTCTTAGTCAGTGAGGAAGATAGGGAAGGGTCATCCTGAGAGAACTGAAAACCTGGTCCTTGAAATACAGCAGCGATCCATTCATAGACAGAGTGACAAGTTTCAGGTACAAGAGGGGAAAAACTAAAATCTGTGGGGCTTTCCAGGTGGTGCTAGTGGTAAAGAACTCGCTGCCAATGCAGGAGACATAGATGCAAGTTCGATCCCTAGATAGAGAGGATCCCTGGAGGAGGGCATGGCATCCCGCTCCAGTATTGTCTGGAGAATCCCAGGGACAGAGGAGCCTGGTGGGCTACGGTCCATGGGGTTGCAGAGTCGGACATGAATGAAGAGACTTAACACACTGCAAACTGTGGAATTCTGACTGGGTCCTAACAGAATAAATTGTATTTCTGTGCCCTCTGCTGGTAAAAAGTGGCACCAGCCCTCCTGGAGCCTGAAGAAAGGAGGGAGACAAAGAGTGTCCCTAGGGTCTCATCAGATCGGAAGTCCGGTGTTACTCATGATGGGGGAGGCGGCCATCAGCAGGATGCCCAGACGGAATGGAAACGTGCCCATCTGTCTCAGGCACAGGAGACTGCAAACTGCCAGTGAGCAGAGGACCATGGATGCCACTGCCTCACCCAGGCCTGAAGGGTGAGGAGAGGTGTGGCGCAGAATGGGCGGGGACGACACCCCAGCCCGAGCAAAGGAACGGCTACCCAGAGGACTTTGAGTGGACAGGCGGTGGCCCCTCCAGCCACCCGTGTGCCTCTTGGCCACTCCAGGCTCTGAGGAAAAGATGTTATTTCATTCCCAAGAAGAATCTTAGTGAGGGGGCAGGGTCTTAAAGTGGAAACACCCACCCACTTGCTCATGGATCTGGGTTTTCTATAAATACACCTCTAAGATTGGGTACACCCCTTCCCAGGTGGTGTGAGTAGTAAAGAATGTACCTGCCATGGCAGGAGCCTCAGGAGACCCAGATTCGATCCCTGGGTCGAGATCCATGCCCTTCTCCAGATCCCCTGGAGGAGGGCATGGAAACCCACTTCAGTATTCTTGCCTGGAGAATCCCATGGACAGAGGACCTTGGCAGGCTACAGTCCATAGGGGTCACAAAGAGTTGGACATGATTGAAGTGACGTAGTATGCCCATACTTCCCCTCTCTAGGAATCAGTTTCCTTGTCTATAAAATGCAAGAGTTGGAAGAGAGTAAGGTCTGAGGTTCTTTCTGGCTCAGGGATGCTGGTATTCCACAAGCCTGGATCCTAGGGGGCCCTGCAGATATGCTGAGGGCAAAACTGGCTGCCTGGATACTTGCCTTCTCATCCCAGGCAGCCTTCCCCATGCTCTGAGAGGTTCCCTCTTTCTTCCCTTCCTTCGAGACTCCTGTCCTGTCCTGCCTTTGGTGCAGGGCGGAAGTGGGCTTTTTGTCCACAGAGGCAAGATGGGAGCTGACTCTCACCTGTGTGGTTTCTCTGACCAGGTCACCCCCTCATCCCATTCACTAGGAATAGGATCAAAGGGCCAACCCAAAGCTACAAAACTGCAGCGTTCAATCACCTCCTGAACAGACCCATTGTTTTAAAAGAATAAATAAATAAAGCTGCATTTGATATTTTCCCCCTCCATTTGGAAATTTGTAACATCATTAGTTACCAGTAAATATATCAGTGGAATTAATGGAGTGAATCACAAAGTGACTTGATTGGATTTAAAACCACATAATGTCTTTGGGGTGAATTAGTAAATTTAGCACTGTCGAGAGATGATGAATGGAGAACCGGGGGACTGAGCGTTCTTATTGATCCTGGGAATAGATCAGGATGAGAAGAAGGGGAATGGCTTCCCACACTGTTTTCAGAGAGGAAGGGAACGTGGCTTCTCGGCTCGCTAATTTGCACGGGAACACAGCGCCCTTATGCAGGCGTGTGGGTTGAGTTGTGACCACATATGGTGGGGCCCCAGGCAGTGCTAGTAGTCAAGAATCTGTCTGCCAGTTCGAGAGCCGCAGGAGACATAGGGGGTTTGATTCCAAAGTCGGGAAGATTCCCTGAAGAGGGAAATGGCAACCTGCTCCAGTATTCTTGCCTAGAGAATCCCATGGGCAGAGGAGCCTGGCGGGCTCTAGTCCATGGGATCACAGAGAATCAGACACGACTGGAGTGGCTAAGCAACAGTTTGGCGGGCAGTGCTTAAGACAGCCTCCAGTGATCCCCATCTCTGGAATTCATGCCCTTGTGGAAGGATTCCTTCTCCCCAGTGTAGACAGAAACAAGTGGCTTGCTTCTAACACACAAATGCAGCAGAAGCAACAAGGTGTCACTCCTGAGGCTAGGTTCTCAAAAGATTGCAGCTTTGTCTCAGGGGCTCTCACCCTATCCTGGGCTGTCTGCTCCCCAGGGGCCATGCTGAGCTCAGCCCTGCAGAGAGGCCCATGGGAACCAGCCTCAGAGTCCACCTGCCCAGGGCTGCCAACAGCCACTGGGGCTGCTTGGAAGCAGAGCCCCTCCAGGTGCGCTTTCTCATGATCTGAGACCAGCTCAACTCCTTGACTGTAGCCTCATGAGAGACCCTGAGCTAGAACCAGCCAGACTGAGGGTGGGAGGAGAAGGGGGCGACAAAGGACGAGATGGTTGGATGGCATCACCGACTCGATGGACATAAGTTTGACAAAGTCCAGAAGAGGGTGAAGGACAGGGAAGCCTGGTGTGCTGTAGTCCATGGGGTTGCAAAGAGTTGGACAAGAGTCAGAGACTGAGCAAAGCTGCTCCTGGGCTCCAGACCCAGAGAAATAAACTGAGATAATAACTCTTGCATAAAGTCACTAACTTTGGGGTAATCTGCCATAAAACAACAGATTAATGCACCGGGCAGCTTGCTGGGGTCACTGAAATGTAAGTAGAAACAATGCATGTCATTTCTGAGGCAGAGCTGGTTTCTTGGCAACTGGGCAGGCAGCAGTCAGATCAAACTTCTGTGAGCCTGGGCCTTGGAGGGACTACCGGGGGCCAGTCCCACCCCCTACTCACCCCAAATACCATTAATCTGCACTGGATATTCAGTACAGCTGAGAAACAGACTTTGGTTGCATAAAATCACCTTGATTTGGGAATTTCCTGTTACCACTGCATAGCCTGGGGCTTCCCTGGTGGTTTGGAATCTATCTGCAATGTGGGAGACCTGGGTTCGATCCCTGGGTCAGGAAGATTCCCCTGGAGAAAGAAATAGCAACCCATTCCTGTATTGTTGCTTGTGAAATCCCATGGACAGAGGAGCCTGGTGGGTTACAGTTCATGAGGTTGCAAAATAGTCAGATACAATTTAGCGACTATGCAACAATAACCGCATAGCCTAGTCTATATAGACTACCATGCTCTTCAATCCAGGGCCACAGACTCGTGCTGGTCAGTGGCCTGGTAGGAACCGGGATGCATAACAGGATGTGGGTGGCTGGCAAGTGAGTGAAGATCCATCTGTATACACAGTCGCTCCTCATCGCTCACGTTGCCATCTGAACTCTACCTCCTGTCAGATCAGTGGTGGCATTACACTCTCATTGGAGTGAGAACCCTACTGTGAACTGCACACGAGAGGGATGGATGTTGTGCGCTCCTTATCAGAATCACCCTGAAACCATCCACCCCCGCCCACCGCCAGTCCATGGGAAAACTGTCTTCCACAAAACCAGTCCCTGGTGCCAAAAAGTTTGGCAACTGCTGTGCTAAGGCATCAGGGCACCCAGAGGAGGCTGAAAAACACGCTTAATCTTCCCATTAAGAACACAGGACCAGAGGTTTGAAGTATGGTATGCTTCCTTCAGGGCTTCCCAGGTGGTGCCAGTGGTAAAGAACCTGCCTGCCAATGCAGGAGATGCAAGAGACATGGGTTGGATTCCTGGGTTAGGAAGATCCCCTGGAGAAGGGCACGGCAACCCACTGCAGTGTTCTTGCCTGGAGAATCCCACAGACAGAGGAGCCTGGCAGACTATAGTCCATGGGGTTGCATAGAGTCAGGCACAACTGAAGCGACTTAGCACGTAGCACATGTTTTCTTTAAAGCCCACCACAACAGCGTCTTATAGAAACAATTTTCAAAGCCGGTCTCCTTGACCCCATGTGTACACTTGCACTTAGGTGCTCCAGTTTAAGAAACAGGGTCCTCTTATGGGTTCACGGAGCAACGTTCAGTGACTATGTGTGTTTGCGGGGCATTTCCACATTTGTCCCCTCACTTACCTTACAATAGTCCTGAACGCAGATATAAATTCGGTTACCCTGAATTTACAGATGAGGAAAATTCATATTTGAAGAGTGAAATCAACCCCAGGGGGTTATTAAGCCTCTAGGCAGACATGAGTAGAACACAGGCTTGAGTCCAGGCCCTCTGAACCAACACTTACCATCTTTTCTCTAATCTCAAGGGGGCCACCAGCTAGAGAGGTTGGAGAGGGCAATGGCACCCCACTCCAGTACTCTTGCCTGGAAAATCCCATGGATGGAGGAGCCTGGTAGGCTGCAGTCCATGGGGTCGCTAAGAGTCGGACATGACTGAGCGACTTCACTTTCTCTTTTCACTTCCATGCATTGGAGAAGGAAATGGCAACCCACTCCAGTGTTCTTGCCTGGAGAATCCCAGGGACAGGGAAGCCTGGTGGGCTGCCGTCTATGGGGTCACACAGAGTCGGACACGACTGAAGTGACTTAGCATAGCATAGCTAGAGAGGTGGTTGCATTAAAGTTGCTTCTTAGTAGGAAGGCTTTAGAACTCAGAGGGCTGGGGCTCCTTTGTGAAGGGGAAAGGGCTTATGAGTGGGGCTTAGAAATTGAGATAAATTCCTTACTTGTGTCAATGAAGACTGCATCCACATAGATTTTGGTACAGAAAGAGCCCAGGATAAATCCACAGGCTGGTCCAAACACCAGCATCGTGAACAGGATTCCTGAAAGAAGATGAAAACAAGACTAGATTAAAAGCAGAGGACATTCAATGAGCAAAACTGTCAAAGCATGAGAAAACTGTTTTACATTGATCAGATGAGAGGTTTGATTAGACAAATGATATCAGAGGAATTAGTCTAAATATCCTAGAGGGGAAAGCTACTATTCTAATTTTTGGAAACCCTATTGAAGCACTATCACCCAGGAATTCTATAGCTTCTGTAGGTTTCTCTGAAATATTTCTAGGCCCCCAGTACACTTACTTTTAGAGGACTCCACTCCATGTCACATCAGACCAATAAAATATATCCATGTTTATCATGAAAAATTTTTTTCCAGCCATAAACACTTTGGGAAGGATTTTTATCATTTAGCTTTCACATTGATTTGGCTTTATGTAATTCACTTAATTTACAGTTGGCAAAGATGTCTCAGCCCTTATTGTGCACACTCAGGAATTCTTATGAAGGGAGAAAAGTTGAAGCCACAAATTATTCTCCAATGTAATGAAATGTTTATGGGCATTAAATTTAGCACATAACGAAGCTGACATAATGGTATGCTTTGAGCACATTTAATTAGACATTTTATTAATTTCAGTTTTGCGGGCCCCTCCCACTCGTATTTTTGGAATTGCTCTCTGTTGTTGCTGGAACAGCTGTTCAGGACTCAAGCTCTTTCACAGGACTTGAGAAGATGGTACCAGACATGTGCCTAAGTGCTGGGTTCACCAAAAACCTCATTCTGGTTTTTCTATAACAGCATGTGGGAAAACCCCAAAAAACTTTCTGGCCCACCCGATATGTATCTAATAGATACAGGATCTGCAATTTTGCACAAAACTTTTGGTTCATTCAGGAAAAAACAATGAGCCCAAATTAAAAAGTCATCATTTTGTTCTCCACTTAACCAAATTTCAACGTGAGCACTGACAGTTCACAAGGCCCTAGGATTAAAACTAACAGTAAAGAAGTGCCTTTTTCTTAGGAAGCTGGTTACCCGTGGGGACAATCAGTACATAGTCAATTCAACCCAAGCAGACAGCCTGGAGGGTGGAGGCTACCAGGTCTATGTGGGCACATGAGGGAATCTGAGCTCAGTGGAGGGTATGGAGGGTAATTCTGGTCTGCTCACAGAGCAGACTAACTCAGCCTGAAATCTCCAGAGTTGGATCTGCTCAAATACTTGTCCACTCACTCAATACTTATTGAGTTCCTTCTTTGCACCAACCAGCCTTCTTAGGGATGGGGTCTCAGTGTTGAAACAAACAATACACAATCCAAGCCTTCCTGGAGCTCACTAAGTTGGAAGGGAGAAGAAAACAAGACTTAAGAAACCAAGGGAATACTACTTAGCCATAAAAAGGAATGCAATGGTGCCTTTTGTAGAGATGTGGATGGACCTAGAGTCTGTCATACAGAATGAAGTCAGTCAGAAAGCGGAAAACAAATATCATACATTAATGCATATATGTGAAATCTAAAGAATGCTACAGGCGATCTTATTCACAAAGAAGAAATAGAGGCACAGACAGAGAACACACATACGGATTCCAAGGGGGAAGGTGGGGTGGAATGAATTCAGAGACTGGGATCGACACAGATCCACTACTGATGGAGAAGGAAACGGCAACCCACTCCAGCATTCTTGCTTGGAGAATCCCATGGACAGAGGAGGCTGGGGGCTACAGTCTATGGGGTCACACAGAGTTAGACAGGACTGAAGTGACTTAGCACAGCAGGGCACACACCACTGATTGCCTTCGCTCAGTCGTGTCCAACTCTTTGCGACTCCATGGACTGTAGCCTACCAGGCTCCTGTGTCCATGGGATTTTCCAGGCAGTAGTATTGGAGTGGATTGACATTTCCTTCTCCAGGGGATATTCCCGACCCAGGGATCGAACTCGGGTCTCCTGCATTGTAGACAGACACTTTACCGTCTGAGCCACAAGGGAAGTCCTATCACACCACTGACACTATGTATGAAATCAGTACTAATGAGAACCTACTGTGTAGCACAGGGAACTCTGCTCAGTGCTCTGTGGTGATCTAAATGGGAAGGAAATCTAAAGAAGAGGTGATGTATGCATACATGTAACTGATTCCTTTGCTGTATAGCAGACACTAAGGCAATGCTGTAAAGCAACTAGACTCAAAGAAAAAAGAAACTCTAGACGGGAGCTTGGCTGATTTCTACATACTTGGCAAAGGAAACCAGGTCTTTTTCACTTTCAGACCAGAACCCAGAATCCCAAAGCAAGTACTTAAAGATGACTTATAAAGAATGCTGTTTGATGAAGGAAGGGATGAAAGAGGATGGTTTCCATTACAGGAATGGAATCCTGTGAATTCCACTGAGGAACGAATCTACCCTCAGTGAAATCCTACTCTTAGATTTGGAGCAATCTAGAAGTTCAAGTGTGTCAAGACAGCCACTCCTGTACCCAGCTGGTGACCCTGGTCTCCCAGTTATTCCTGTTTATAGGAATCCAGAGAGCAGCAAAACCTACTTTATTACAACACAGGCTCTGGCTTGTTACAACTTAGGTTGACATAACTGAACAGAGAAAATTGAGAGAGGTGGGGGTGTTTTTGGAAGGGTCTAGAATGTAGGGAATCTTTCAAAGATGGGCTAGAATTAGGAGGATTGTCCTTAGCTGGGCTGAGTTAGGGAGAAGAGTGATCTTGGCTCTACTCGGTGGATGAAAGAGAGGGAAGCAGGAAGAGATGCTGAGAAAGATACAGGGTCAAGAGTGTGGACAGTGGGTGTCCAAGGTAAGAGCAGCACCCAAGGGAGACTGAAGGACTTGCTGCTTCAGGGCAAATCCTGAAGCCAGTTATTTCTTGAGCAGGACACAGATGAAGGCAGAGGGGAGCCACTGGTCAGAAGTAAACTGACTACTCGGGCCGTTCCCAAAGAAAGGGACTGGAAGACAGGGACACGATTCTCTTGCCCAGAACCACCCCTCTGACTCCCCTTCCATGCTCCTGGCATTTGATCTGATCTCCAGCACCACCACCCCCGCCCCCTCATCACATGATAACATGCTTCTTTTCATGCAAATACCCCCACAATCAATGTAACAATCACTGTTCCATCCCCCACAGAGTGATCAATAAAAATTATAATCTTGAATAGGTTAAAGGACCCAGCGTTTAATGTCAATGGAAAGGAACGGCCAGTGAGCTTCAAAGCTGGTGTTGAGAGCGTATTGCCCCTCCCCCACGTGGGGGCAGCGGAGAGTGCGGACAGGCCAGTGTCACAGGAAGCTGGAGACTCCAGGCCCTGGGCGCCCTGTCCTTCTGCAACTTATGACACAAAAGGGGGGCATCCCTCAAGCTCAGGGGCCCACAGGAGCCCTGTGGGGCCCAGACAGGCCAGCCATCCATTCTGGTAGCTCCGATGGGCAGAGGCCACTGCAGCGGAGCCACGTGCCAAGGTGACGGCTCCATCCGGTTCCTCTAGGACAGAGCTCGGGTCTCTGAAATGCCGGACTGTGGCTCTCCATTTTAACAGGACAGAACTCTCGCCCAAAGAAACCTGATAGCACGGCTTCCCTGGTGGCTCAGAGATAAAGAATCCATCTGCCAATGCAGGAGACAGGGGTTTCATCCCTGATTCCGGAAGATCCCACGTGTTGCGGAGCAACTAAGCCCGTGCGCCACAACTACTGTGCTCTGGAGCCTGGTAGCCGCAACTACTGAGCGTGTGCTCTAGAGCCTGGGAATAGCAACTACGGAAGCCCGCACGCCTCAGCGACCATGCTCTGCAGCAAGAGAAGCCATAGCAATGAGAAGCCCACGTGCCGCAACTAGAGAGCAGCCAGCCCCCAGGTGCCACCACTAGTGAAGTCTGTGTAGCAACGAAGACAAATGACAGTCAAAAAAATAAAAATAAATAATGAAAAAAAGAAAAGTCATAGAATCTCATTCCAAAAACAAGAAAAAAAAAAGATGTATAACATGCATTTTTGTGCAATGGGCACCCCCTCCTTGTTTGAAATCTCTGGGGACATCTTTAATTTATCTTTTTTATTTTAAACCTTTTATTTAGTATTGGGGTACAGCCAATGAACGAATGATGCTGGGATAGTTGCAGGTGAACAGTGAAGGGACTCAGCCATACACAGACAGCTATCCATGGTCTCTGGGTGCATCTTTTAATACGCAGCTCTTCCTCAGAGATATGCCAAGTGAACCCCTAGTAGTAACAGATTCCGGAATGTTCTCCAAGGGATGGTCCAGTAGTGGGGATGGCTTCATGCATCAGGAAGTACCCTTTCTGCTGCATAAATATCTCAGGGTAACAACTCAGATCACGCAGCATCAGAGAGAACAGTCCTGGGTCTGCAGAGGGTGCTGTTCCCCTGAGAGCCCGTGAGGTCGGCTGTGATCTTACAGAAAGGCACTTTGGAATGTGCTTCCTCGCTCTCTTGTCGATTCATCCCACCAGGCTGTGATTTTGTTCCTGTTTAGCAACCACCCCCCACCCCCACCCCCCAAACAAAACAAAACAAAACAAACAGCCGTTCTGCCTAAAAAGACAGATGGTCCAGCACTAAAATCCACCCAGCATCCCTGTGTTGAATGGTGAGGACCTCCAGGTCCTGGGGTCGCTGTAGCGGGGTGGGGTGAGGGGGTGGGGGTGGGGGTAGCGGGGGCTGTAGGTTACTCAGTGGCGCGTTGCTGCCCCCTACTGTCTGCTAGGCTGTATGCACAGGAGGGGCGCCTGAGAGGCAGAGATCAGAGAAAGGGGAGTGGCCCCCTCCTGTGCTGCCACCGTGAGCCGGCTGCTTTACAAGCTTAATCTCCTGTAATCCATTCAGTGACCCCTATGGGGGAGTCTCCTGGGCCCATTTCACAGCAGAAGGAAAGGTTCAGCATCTCCAACAAAGGAGCCAGGGGGCAGCACAGTGGACCCCGCAGCCGTGTTTCTCTCATCCCCTCAGACAGCTCAGGAGACAGCAGGGGCCACCTGGGTGCAGATCCCAGCCCCACCACTTCCTAGCTCTGTGCGCCCTGGGAAAGGTCTGTTTCACTTCCTGGTGCCTCAGCTTTCCCTATCTGTAAAATGGGAATGATACCAGGCCTATTCCGCAGGGAGGACTTAATGACCTCGTATCTGTAAAGCTCTGAGAACAGGGTCTGGCACCTAGAAAGAGTCGTGAAAGTGTTAAATAGGGGCCCCCTGTGTCTCTTCCTCTATAACGAAGGCCACCACACCTGGGTTCCCAGTCCTCCCCTTTCCTCCCATGCCTCATTTCCTAAAGCCAGCAGCAGGCAAGAGGGGCTGGAGCTGGGGGCAGGCCAGGTCCCAGAGAGGGAAGTGGGAAGCAGCCGTGATCCCAAGACAGACTGGCTGTCCAGAGTCCACCCCATGCTCTGACTGCCCACTCGCCAAGTGCATTCTGATGTTAACCTGGCTTCCCAGGGACATGATGACTGAACAAAGGGAGAGGGGATGGGGTGACCCCCATGATGATCAAACTCTGGCATCCTGCTCTGAACACAGGCCTTCTGTAAATTAGGGTAGTGTAAATCTGCAGTTCCCAAACAGTGGGCCAAGGCACCCCAGGATATGACTGTGAACTCACAGGAACGCAGCTAAATGTCTTAAGTTTTCGAGGGAAACCCAGTGATATCTGACATTTGTCAGATGCTACTTGTACAACTGCTCACCACGATCCACTCAAGGCAGCTGATGGTTTCAACACTGGATTGAGCTACATTCCTTTCAACTACATCCTGTCCTTGTGAACCAAGTAGTTGCTGTAATAAATAGCAAACATGGTGTGGAAATCAATGCAGAACACAGGATATGAGGCTGGTGGAGTCCCACCTGATTCCAAGGTTTAAGAAGCTGTGTAGTTCCCAGCAGGGACACACAGCCTATTACTGAGTAATTGTGCTTACTTAAAAATGAAATAGGTGGAACCTCCCTGGTGGTTCAGTGGCTAGGACTCCATGCTCCCAAGGCAGGGGGCTGGGGTTCAATCCCTGGTCAGGGAACAAGATCCCTGATGCCACAACTGAGATCCAGCACAGCCAAGTATATAAATACTTTAAAATTAAAACAACATAAATATTTTTTCTTTCAAGTAATGTGTCTTATTTTTCCAGACATGTATTACATTAAGTTGTTTGAAGCGAACAGCTTGATAAGCCACAAAGACTGGTGTATCTTGCAGACGCAGGGCTCTGTGAAAAGTAAAACACTACGGGTACAGTGGAGAAGGGAACGGCTCCCCACTCCAGTATCCTGGCCTGGAGAATTCCACGGACTGTACAGTCCATGGGGTCGCAAAGAGTCAGGCACGACTGAGTGACTTTCATGTCACTTCAAGGGCACAATGAACCAAGAAAGTTTGGGACTCTCTGGTATAAACCTGCTGACTTAGAACCAGCCAGCTCTGAACACTGGGGAAGAAGAGATGAACTGGACAAGGACTTGCCCTGGAGAAGCTCTCTGTCTTATTGGAGAGACTTCCAACCATACGAAACTCCAACTAAAAATCTCAATTTATCTACTTAAAAAAGAATTGTAATATATAGTGGAACTATATGTAACTTTGTTCTGTATTTTCCCAGTCTCCTGTAAAAGTGTTATCATATTTTCATAATTTTAAAACTCAAAAAGAAAGAGAAAAACAATACATAATGGAACCTACAGGGGCCAGGCACAGCTGACATATGGCTGTGGACAAAACAGAAAAAAGTCCCTGATTTTTGTGGAGTTTGTATTTGGGAAGAAGAAAGGCCGTAAACAAATTAACCTACCATATGATGTCCCTCCCGAAGAGGACAGGGCCTAAGAGGGCGGAGCTAGAGAAAGGCCACCCACTGTGCCATGTGCTGTAAATCACAGGGCTAGACATTATACGTGCTAGCAGGCTGGACTGAGTGAGCTTGCAGGGTAAGGCTTCCATCGTGCAGAGGGCAAAACAAGACTCCCCAAAGATGTCCATGCCTTAATCCCTGGAACCTGTTATCATAACTGACCAAAGAGAACACAGGCTACAGACGGAATTAAGGTCACTAATCAGCTGACTTTAAAATAAAGCGATTATGTTGATTACTCCTGTGGGCCACAGTAATCTGATTACCCCTGTGGGCCACTGCAATCACACTTTTGTTATTTAGCCGCTAGGTCATGTCCAACATTTTGTGACTCCACAGACTGTTGCCTACCAGACTCCAGAAATGTAATCACCTTTACACGTGGAAGGAGGAAGAAGACAACTCAGAGTCATAGAAGGAGATGAGACCACAGAACCAGAGCCGTGGCATCATGAGAAAGACTTGACTAGCCACTGCTGGCTTTGCAGATGGAAGACAGGGCCTTAGCCCAAGAATGTGGGTGCCCTCAGGAGCTGGGAAAGGAAAGAAAATGGGCTCTCCCCTCCAGAAAGGACCCTCTAGAAGGAAGGCAGTTCTGCCAACACCTTCATTTTTAGCTCAGTCAGACCCATTGTGGACTTCTGACCCACAATGTAAGACCATATATGGCTTACCTTAAGCCACTAAATTTGTGGTAACTTTTTGCAGCAGTGATAGGCAAACAAATACAATTGTTAAGCAAATGTGAGGATAACCTCAGAGCTTAACATGTGATAATACACATGTGAACCTCTAAGAACAAGACATTGCACAAATCTGCTTGCTAATTATGTGACCATGGGACATTTTTGCAGGTCATTTTTCAGACCTGGTGTTGACTGGGACTCAGTCCCTCCTGCTTTTCCTGGGACAGTGTTCTCTGCATGTGTCTCTCCAAGCACTGGGGAGGCACCTCCTTCTAAAGGTAGTGTGCCAAAGGGCCTGACATGACAGTCTTTAGCAAGAGGTCAGGCCAGGCATGCAGAACCAGAAAAATCTGCCAAACCCAAATGGAGACTTCTATGTATTTGGAATTTCCTGGTCCAGGAAGAATTAATCAACTTTATTATTATTACTGATATATGTTATGAATAACAATACTAAAGAACATCTTTTGTGTGTCTGTAGAAAGTGACACGCTGATTCTAAATTGTTCATAGAAACAATGAGGGCCAAGACCAGCCTAGATACCTTGCAAGAAGAAGAAGAATTGGCAAGACTTGCCCTACTGGACATTAGGCCTGCTTTCAAAGCTGTAATGATGAGAAAAGAGCGCTGCTGGCACAAGAAATAGCAAATATGCAAGTGAAACAGAAGAGAAAGCCCAGAAACGGATCCATACTTGTGTGGACACCTAATTTATGGGAAAGTGTGTGCACAAAGCAGTGGGGGAAGGAATGAGTTTTTCCATAAATGGTGCTAAGCAAGCTTGAACTCCTAGCGGAAAAAATCAGCTGCCCAACACATGTAAGAATCAATTCCAGGCAGATCAGAGACCTGTGAGAAAAGCAAAACAATAAAGTTTCTGGAAGATAACAGACAAAAGTATGGCTACCATGTTGGGGGCAGGAGAGAGTTCTTAAACCAAATGAAGCACAAACCATTAGAAGAAAAGCTTGACAAATTGGTCTATATTAAAATTAAGAAGGTCATTCCTTAGATTCATCAAAAGAGCACACTAAGAAATCTAAGATGTGGGAAAATATACATGTAACATACATCCTTAAAAACACATATACGAGAATCAGACAGCTCACATCAGGACCATATTTAAAAACTTTTATAAATCAATGAGAAGAGGACGAACCAGTTGTAGGGCTTCCCCGGTGGCTCAGCTGTAAAGAATCCGCCTGTCAATGCAGACGACACGGGTTTGATCCCTGGTCTGGGAAGATTCCGCATGTCAAGGGGCAACACCACAACTGCTGAGCCTGTGCTCCAGAGCCTGGGAGCTACAACTACTGAAGCCTGAACCTTCTAGAGCCTGTACTCTGCAACAAGAGAAGCTATTGCGGTGAGAAGTCCATGCGCCACAACCAGAGAGGAGGCCTGGCTCACGCAACTAGAGACAAGCCCACACAGCAGTGAAGACCCAGTGCAGCCAAATAAACATGATTATTTTTAAAAATTAGCAAAGAAAAAGAAAAAGCAGTGGAAAAGGGGCCATAAACCTTAATAGATGCTTCACAAAAGAGAAAACTCAAATGAACAATGGAATATGAGAAGATGCTCAACTTCACTGGAATTCAGGGATGTGTAAATTATAAACCCAGTGAAAAGTCACTAGATTTTCAGCTGATTGAAGAGCCTGACAATATCCAGTGTTGGCAAGGATGTAGGTGACCTGGACTCTTGCACACTGCTGATAGGAGTGTAAATTAGACAACCATTCTGGCAAAACTTTGGCAGTGTCTATAAATTTAAGAGGAACTCACCCAAAGACCCACAAACCTAATTCCTAGGCAGACACCCTACAGAAAAGTCTCATATGCACTAAGAGACACATCCAGGAATGCTCACCCCAACACTGTAGGATCCTCGGGCTAGAAACAACCAATGCCATCAACAGTACAACAGAGAAACAAGCTGTGACATCTTCATATAATGGGATTATTGTACAGCAAAGAAAGCACATCATCAATAACACGGATTCATTTTAAAAGATACAATTCCAGAAGAACAAGGGCAAGAATACCCACTGGTGTGCTTCCATTTACACAGAATTGAAAACAGCAAAATTAAACCATGGAGAGATATACAGGTAGGAAGTCAAACTGTAAAGATAAAACAGGGTAATAAATAATAGAGAAGTCAGGATGGTGGTTACTGTTGCCCTGCAGGGAAGGAGGGAGTTAGGATGGAGGAGGCAGAGGTGGAGGGTGGGGCGGGGCGGATTCTTAGGCATTGATTTTGAATTTGGTCTATTTTCAGGCTATGTAGATATTTGTTTCACAACAATTTGTTAGGTTGTAATATTTTCTCTGCACAAAAACACGGTTACTACATTTCATACTCAAACACACATGTGTGTATATAAATACCTATAGCAAAATGGCTATTGACTCTTTATCGAGTGCTTATTGTATTGATGTGATGCCAGGGACTGGACTATGCGATTTATATCCATTATCTCATCGTTATCTCACGATTCCTTCTAACAAGGCAACGAGGCAGCTGCCTTCACCACAGCTGTATCCGAAAAGGAACTGAGGCTCACAGAGGTTCGGCAACTCGCTCCAGGGCCCCTGGCTTCCAGGGGACAGCTGACCCCCGTGCCCCCTGCAGCACCAGTATCCAGCCAGCTCCAGCACAGGTAACAAAGTTAAAGAGGGAAAACCATACCCAATCCCAAACCCTGCCGCTCACAGATAGCCACCTGCTTCTCACGCCTCACACCACAACGAGGATGAGGACAGAAGCCATCTGGTTCCAGAAGTGGGTGTTAACCACCACGTGACTGTGGGCAGCCCTGGGCAAGCCCCTCGCCCTCTCTGTGTTTTCACATCTGAAAACAGCAGATGGTAATAAGATGTATTTTACAGAGCCTGTGGGGAGGGGTGAATGAAGGCAGAT
Source organism: Tragelaphus eurycerus (assembly GCA_935064755.1). Taxonomy (NCBI): domain Eukaryota; kingdom Metazoa; phylum Chordata; class Mammalia; order Artiodactyla; family Bovidae; genus Tragelaphus; species Tragelaphus eurycerus. The sequence goes on along the minus strand of CAKXYN010000075.1, from coordinate 5,155,622 downwards.
GTAAGGGCCAGTGTGACCCCAGCCTGGATGTAGCATGTCAGGGATGCTGGTCTCCACGGATGCTCTGTGGCTGTGCTGGGTGGAGAAGAGCTAGCAGACCCCAGGGAAAGGAAATCGGCTGTGGGCGCCCCGTTTCCCTGCTCAGTGGGCCTCGAGTCTTCTGCAGCCAGGCCCACTTGAAGGCCTGCTCTCTCCTGGCCCCTGGTGGAGGAGGCCGATCACTCAGCAACAGCCGCATACATGGTACCCTGTGAAAGAGAAAAAGCCGACTCTCCCCTCTAAGTTGCATCCTTTTCTTTGCTGGAGTGTGACACAGGGCCTGGTTTCTGTGCCAAGAGCCCATCAAGACAGGGACACAGGGGCAAAGGCTGTCCCTGAGGAGCAGAAGGCACAGACTCTGTATATTTCTGAAAGCAAAAGCAAAAAGGCAATCCAGAAGCCAGGGGTTTCTCCCAGGGCATCTACTCACTCTACAGTCGGATGCATCCATTAATATCTCTGAGAGTCATGGGTAGACCGGGGCAGGGACGATACCTGGCTGGAGGCTGAGTCAGCACGTGACAGGAAGCACAGCGGCAGGCTCCAATGTGCCCTGTGTGTCTGTGAGGGCAGCACAAATGCTCCCTGTACCTCAGTTTCCAACTCTGTAAAATGGGCTCATGACAACCCCCAGCTTCTTAGGAGCCTTTAAGAAGCAAATGCATTAGCACTTGACAAAGGCTCCAGATAATATCTTTCCTGAAGCATAGATGGTTCTCAAAAAACAGTAGCTGTTATGTTCCTCGCTGGTACTTCTGGCAGCAGGATTTCCTTTTCTGCTTTACAGGTTTTACTTTTTTGGTTACTTAGGTAAGAGATGCTTATTTCAAAGCATGTGGACTACACAGAATAATATATAAAAATGTCATTATTCCCATATTTCCTTTGGGCATTATTGCATTTGCATTGTATTTCTCTCATGTGTTCTTTGCATTATCAATTAATTAACTTGGTTGTGTCAGGTCTTAGCTGCGGCACGTGGGGTCTTTCAGTGCTTTTGCATTGGTGGGACCAGACAGGTTCACTTAGAAACAAAAACTCTTTTCCTCATCGTAAAAGATGCACACGTTCAATGAAGAATGATCTGAGAATAAAGCCAGGATGGAGAGGCCCCGCAACACAGGGGCCACACACAGAGAGGGCCAGCTCATTAGCTGAGTGACCTTGGGAAAGTTAATGAACTTCTCTGGGCCTCGGGGCCCTCACCTGAGCCTGGGTAACAATAGTCCCTACCTTGCAAAGTTGTTCCAAGGTTGAAGTGATGAATGCATGTCATGAGTACGTGTCACACTGCCTGGCATACAGTAATTGTTTAATAGCTTTGAGCTGTTATTATTACAAGGAAGGTGGTACGACTACCATCTCTCACCACCCAGAGAGAAACACTTCTATTCATTTAGATATTCCCTTCTAGTTTGTCTCTATCAGATCAGATCAGATCAGTCGCTCAGTCGTGTCCAACTCTTTGCGACCCCATGAATCGCAGCACGCCAGGCCTCCCTGTCCATCACCAACTCCTGGAGTTCACTAAGACTCACATCCATCGAGTCAGTGATGCCATCCAGCCATCTCATCTTCTGTCGTCCCCTTCTCCTCTTGCCCCCAATCCCTCCCAGCATCAGAGTCTTCTCCAATGAGTCAACTCTTCGCATGAGGTGGCCAAAATACTGGAGTTTCAGCTTTAGCATCATTCCTTCCAAAGAAATCCCAGGGCTGATCTCCTTCAGAATGGACTGGTTGGATCTCCTTGCAGTCCAAGGGACTTTCAAGAGTCTGCTCCAACACCACAGTTCAAAAGCATCAATTCTTCAGCACTTAGCCTTCTTCACAGTCCAGCTCTCACAGCCATACATGACCACAGGAAAAACCATAGCCTTGGCTAGACGAACCTTCGTTGGCAAAGTAATATCTCTGCTTTTGAATATGCTATCTAGGTTGGTCATAACTTTCCTTGTCTCTACAGAAAAGGTTAATTTTTTAAAGAGTGCTCTTCCTGGTGGCTCAGACAGTAAAGCGTCTGCCTGCAATGCAGGAGACCTGGGTTTGATCCCCGGATCGGGAAGATCCCCTGGAGAAGGAAGTGGCAACCCACTCCAGTACTCGTGCCTGAAAAATCCCATGGACAGATGAGCCTGGTGGGCCAGTCCATAGGGTCACAAAGAGTCGGACACGACTGAGCGACTTCTTTCTTTCTTTCTAAAAGAATATGTAGCAACCGAGATCATTGAGTATTTAGGGCATTGAACCTAAGATCCAATGGGCTAGTGCTCATGTGGGTTTGAACCCCACTCTCAGTAGATTTGGGTTTGGGCTTCCCTGGTGGCTCAGACAGTAAAAAATATGTCTGCAGTATGGGAGACCTGGGTTCGGTCTCTGTTGGGAAGATTCCCTGGAGGAGGGCATGGCAACCCACTCCAGTATTCTTGCCTGGAGAGTTCCATGGACAGAGGAGCTTAGCAGGTAACAGCTCATGGGGTCACAAAGTCGGACACAACAGAGTGACTAAGCACACAAAACAATATACAACACATCCTGGAAACAAATGATAAGATTTTGTAAAGAAAATGTTTTAGAAACTTTTTTTTTTAAACTAAGCGGGGTCTTCGCTGTGGTGTGCAGGCTTCTTTAGCTGTGGCACTCAGGCTCAGTAGCTCAGGCATGTGGGCTTAGCTGCCCGGTGGCACGTGGGATCTTAGTTTCCTGACCAGGGATTGAACCCACGTCCCCTGCACTGGAAGATGGATTTAAAACCAACTGATCACCAGGGAAGTCCCAAGAATATACTTTTAAGGAAGAGAATTCTCTATTGCAATAGAACTTAAGGTGCTGGTAAAAGGGAATTTCAGGGGCCAGGTATTTCTCAGTTGGCTTCATGGCAAGAGTGAACTAAGAAGCTAATATGATTCGGAGCCATGATGCCTGGCACCCGAGGCCCGGCTCCCGATCCCTTCCCGGCTGGGAGGAGGAAGGGTGCCTTAGGACACTGGGATCTCATGTGATAGTCCCGCTTCTTAGCAAAGACTGAGGCAGCACTGAGCTAGGCTGAGGGGATGAGGAGGAGCTCAAGCTTCTATGCTTGACAAGGAGAAAGGCCCCTTCAGGGAAAGTCTACGGTGTTCCCTGGAGGGATCCTGAACTTTGCTTGATATTTGCCTGATTTGAGAAAAGACAATCGTCTCCCCAATGGTGTCTCACTGGGCTTGTACACAGTGGTAAGTGCTTTGACCTCTTCTCAAAGGAGAGTGGCCTAAGGAATCCTTTGTTTTTTTGTCTGATTATGAAAGTAATGCATTCAGATATCTCACTATTGTGTGTACTCAGCTGCTTAGTTGTATATTACTGTCTGCAACCCCATGGACATAGCCCACCAGGCCCCTCTGTCCATGGGATTTCCCAGGCAAGAATACTGGAGTCGGGTGCCATTCCATTCTCCAGAGGATCTTCCCAACCCAGGATCAAACCCATGTCTCCAGCACTGGCAGGTGAATTCTTTACCATCTGAACCACCAGCGAAGCTCCATTTCATTATTAGTGTACATAAAATAGATAAGCAACAGAGATTTACTGTATAGCCCAGGGAATTACACCCACTTGATGAATGTGAAAGTGGAGAGTGAAAAGGTTGGCTTAAAGCTCAACATTCAGAAAACGAAGATCATGGCATCTGGTCCCATCACTACATGGGAAATAGATGGAGAAACAGTGGAAACAGTGTCAGACTTTATTTTTCTGGGCTCCAAAATCACTGCAGATGGTGACTGCAGCCATGAAATGAAAAGACGCTTACTCCTTGGAAGGAAAGTTATGACCAACCTAGATAGTATATTCAAAAGCAGACATCACTTTGCCAACAAAGGTTCGCCTAGTCAAGGCTATGGTCTTTCCTGTGGTCATGTATGGATGTGAGAGCTGGACTGTGAAGAAGGCTGAGCGCTGAAGAATTGATGCTTTTGAACTGTGGTGCTGGAGAAGACTCTTGAGAGTCCCTTGGACTGCAAGGAGATCCAACCAGTCCATTCTGAAGGAGATCAGCTCTGGGATTTCTTTGGAAGGAATGATGCTAAAGCTGAAACTCCAGTATTTTGGCCACCTCATGCGAAGAGTTGACTCATTGGAGAAGACTCTGATGCTGGGAGGGATTGGGGAAGGAGGAGAAGGGGACGACAGAGGATGAGATGGCTGGATGGCATCACTGACTCGATGAATGTGAGTCTGGGTGACCTCCGAGAGCTGGTGATGGATAGGGAGGTCTGGCGTGCTGCAGTTCATGGGGTCGCAAAGAGTCGGACACGACTGAGCGACTGATCTGATCTGATCTTGTAATAACCTCTAATGGAATATAATCTGAAAAGAAAATCACTATGCTATACACTTGAAAGTAACACAATATTATAAATCAAATGTACTTTAGTAAAAAAAAAAAAAAAAAAAAGTAACACATTCAGAAAAGGGAACGATTTACTAATATCCTATCATCCTGAGGAAAAAAGGAAAGGAAATCAATGCTGAATATTCATTGGAAGGACTGATGCTGAAGTTGAAACTCCAATACTTTGGCCACCTGATGTGAAGAACTGACTCATTGGAGAAGACCCTGATGCTGGGAAAGACTTAAGGCAGGGGGAGAAGGGGACTGCAGAGGATGAGATGGTTGGATGGCATCACCGACTCGATGGACGTGAGTTTGAGCAAGCTCTGGGAGGTGGTGATGGACAGGGAGGCCTGGGGTGCTGCTGTCCATGGGGTCACAAAGGGTCAGACATGACTGAGCGGCTGAACTGAGCATCCTGAGACCATCACTTCAGGTCTTTTCCCCTCTGTGTACTTGAGGTCAAACAAAAATTCTCATGGCCATTTGGTAAGGTACGTATTGTGAAACTTTTGGCAGAGGAGAAAACAGAAGCTCAGAGAAGTTAATCGATTGCCCCAGGGCTACACAGCTAGTACTTGCTGGGGGTGGATTTGAACACGGGCCTCCAGGATCACTTAGGTTCTTAGAGAAAGGACAGACAGGACATTATGGTACAGCAGTGAAGTCTATGCAATCAGCCAGACCTAGGCTGGGACCCTGGTCACACTTCTTGATTTCCCAATGACTCATTTGCCAATGCTAAGTCTAGATTAAGAATATCTGTCTTTATCTATATTTAAAATGGATAACCAACAAGGACATTCTGTACAGTACAAGAAACTCTACTCAATGTTACGTGGCAGCATGGATGTGAGAGGAATTGGGCAGAGAACGGACACGTGTATGTATCGCTGACTTCCTTCACTATTCACCTAAAACTGTCACAACCTTGTGAATCGGCTGTGTGTGTCTGTGTGTTAGTCGCTCAGTTGCGTCCGACTCTTTGTGACCCCATGGACTGTGGCCTGCCAGGCTCCTTTGTCCATGGGGATTCTCCAGGCAAGGATACTGGAGTGGGTTTCCATGCCCTTCTCCAGGGGATCTTCCAGACCCAGGGATTGATCCCAGGTCTCCTGCATTGCAGGCAGATTTTTTGTAGGTATGAGCCAGCTGTACTCCAATACAAAATAAAAAGGTTAAAAAAAAAAAAAAAAAAAAAGAAAGGGTATCTGCCTCACAGATCAGCTGGGGTGGACTGTGACTCTTGCCCACAAGAGGGCAGCACCAGCCCAGAAGACAGAATCCTGACTGCATACACCGACCAGATCATTCTTGTCCTCCGTGTCTACCAGCCCACCAAACCCTCATCAGAGCACTGCTCCTCTCGTCTCTCACTTGCCTCCGTGCCCTCGATTTACACTAATGTATTCTTCGTCTTGAAACCTGCAGGCTGCAATTTCTCCCCTAAGAAGGGAACATTTGGCTTCATACGTGTATGAATAAAACACGAATGCATGAACAGGAAGCCTGCAAAACATGCGATACCTGTTTATCCTGCTTCCAGCAGCCCGACAGCGTGATGTAACTGATCTTGCTTATTTCTGAGGGGGAGGTGATGGGGCGGGGAGAGAAGGGGGGCTGACCATCCCCAAACATAGATTAGGGGCTAGATGTTAAATGCAATTTGTGTCATAGAATTATCCTCATGGCAAAGTTTATAAACCAGACACCAAGCAGCTAAGGCTTCATGGCACATGCCAGAACTTATATGCCCCTCCCCACCCACAGGATCGTACCTGTTGCCTCCAAGGCCAGCTAGGTCTCTGGGTCTCAAAGTCATGTATTGGAGTCACTTGAGAAACTTAAAAAAAATACTAATGCCTCAGTCCTGCCCACCCCCTGCAAGATCTGATGGAGCTGGTCGGGGGTGCAGCCTAGACAGTGGGCTTTTTTCCAAGATCTCCAAGTGATTCTTTGTGCAGCCAAGTTGAGAACCTCTGGGCTCTGTTTCTGATGAACTTGTGCAAGGAACCAGCTGGGACCCCAAAACACATGTGGACACGTAGCAAAAGGGAAGGATGTCAACACCATCTGATGTCGGCCTGTGAGATGGAGGGGCGGCTGGGAACTGAGTGTGGCCAGACTGTACACAGAGCTTGGAGGTGGAACCCAAGTCCCTCTTGTGCAGCCAGCCAGAGTGGTCCTGCCTGTTGCCACAACTGTGCACCCAACTATAGCACAGGGGTTCCCTAGTCAGTGCCCCTGGGGGGACTGACATATCACAGACAGATATGCTCAGTCCTGTCTGACTCTGTGACCCCACGGACTATAACCCTCCAGGCTCCTCTGTCCATTGGATTCTCTGGGAGAGAATACTGGAGAGGGTTGACATGCCCTCTTCCAGGGGATCTTCCCAACCCAGGGATCGAACTCTTACATCTCCTGCACTGTCAGGCAGATTCTTTACCATGTGAGCCACCTGGGAAGCCTGTATCATCAATGGAGCAACCATCAAATTTTCCTATAGCCTTCTCTGTACACAGCAGGTACCAAGTGGCACTGCTGGAGCTGGCCGACTCTCTTCAGGGGGAGGGAAGGCACACCCGTCCTCACCCACGTTCCACAAAAACCCCTGGAAAACCCTGGGGCCCTGAGAGCTGAGACCACACTGGCTGATGAGATGAGAAGACGTGATGAGCAGGGTGACGGCTAGGAAGCCACAAGCCACACGGGCAGGAAACCCACTCAAATCAACAGCAGGGAGCGCCTTCCTGAAAGGCCCACATCCTGTTTGCAAGCTGAATAGGGTCTTCCCAGAAGGTCTGTCTAGAGATGGTCTGAGCTCACAGGGTGGCTGGGTTCACAGCTTCCTGTCATCCCCACTGCCAGCCACCAGCAGGGGCAGTGGAGCGTGGAGGAGCCCGGAGTCCAGCGTCTGCCCTCCCAGCCTCAGCCTGGGCTTCCTGGCAGCAGCAGGAGGCAGGGCTCCAGGCACTCACCCTCTCTAAGCCTTGGCTTCTCCAGCTGTAAAACGGCAGCAACCTGCCTTGCCTACCTCCTGCTATGGGCTGAATTGTGCTCCCCGCCCCCATCTTTCAATTCATTTGTTGATGTCCCAACCCCCAGGTCCTTCCTAATGGCACTGTATTTGCAGACTTAAGGAGGTAATTAAGCTAAAATGGGGTTTCCCAGGTGGCTCAGTGGTAAAGAATCTGCCTGCCAATGCAGAACACCCGCTTTGATCCCTGGGTCAGGAAGACCCTTCCTGGAGAAGGACATGGCAACCCACTCCAGTATTCCTTCCTGGAGAATCCCACGGACAGAGCCTGGCAGGCTGTAGTCCACGTGATTGCGAAGAGTTGGACACGACTCAGCGACTAACACTTTCACTGTCTTTAGGATGGATACTGATTCAGCACAACTGGTATCCTTAGAAGAAGAGGAAGAGACAGCAGAGGGCACACGCAGAGAAAATGCACATGAAACACCGGGGGAAGGCAACCCTCTGCAAGCCGAGGAGAGAGGCCTCAGGAGAAACCAACCCGGAGGACACCCTGATCTTGGGCTTCCATCCTCCAGAACGGTGGGAGATCCTGTTCCTCTGTGCAGTGATACTGCACGGTGCCTACCATGTAAGTCAGCTGGTCTGTTAAAGCAGTCCTAGTAAACAACACACCTCCCGAGACAGGCGTGAGGGTCCCATGTGACAGTTCGTGAGAGGGTCCTAGGAAACGCAGAGTGCCATCCAGACGCAGGAGTCCAGCCCCAAAACATGAACAAACCATCCAAGGACGCCCAGGCTTCAGGAGGGAATTGACAAGCAGCCTTCAGTGGGTGTCACCCCCTGGGAAAGGATGAAAGTGAAAGTGGCTCAGTCGGTCTGACTCTTTGCGACCCCATGGACTAGGCCAGAATACTGGAGTGGGTAGCCGTTCCCTTCTCCAGCGGACCGTCCCAGCCCAGGGTTGGAGCCCGGGTCTCTGTTATTGCAGACAGATTCTTTACCAGGAATTCTTTGCTCAGGGCTCTTCCCCGAGCCAGCAGGGAAGCCCGTGGGTAGGGCTGGAAGCCCAGGTAAAGCCCGCAGGGGACTCTCTCCTCCTGCCTGTGTGGGACTCTCGTCTTATTTATCATGTCTGAAACCCGCCCTGTGTCCACGGAAGTATGGGGTTGGCCAAAAAGTTCATTTCTGTTTTTCTGTATCATCGTTCAGAAAAACCCAAATGAGCTTTCTGGCTGACCCAGGATGTTTGCTGAATGTTGCACTCAAGACCAGTGGTTCTTACGCAGGGCATGAGTTTCCATGTGATAGAACCGCAGAAAATTAGATAAGGATTGCTGAGCACCAAAGTCAAGTTATGACAAGTGACGATGATGGGGTGGGGATGGCACAGACACATGGCCGAGGGCCGGGCACCTGCCTTCCCAGGCGTTTAATCCTCACCACGGCTTTACCAGCGGGTACACTCCCAGATATTGTCACACCAGGAGATAGAGGTATGGAGAGACGAAGTGACTTGCTGATGATTCACGGACAGCAAGTGGGAAGCAGAAATAACTACAGAGGCAAAGTGGGGACGTCCCTGGGGGTCCAGTGGTTAAGAATCCTCCTTGCAGTGCAGGAGATACGGGTTCAATCCCTGGTGGGGGAACTAAGATCCCACATGCCTCGGAGCAACTGAGCCCATGCCCCACAACTGGAGACCCTGCACCCTACAACCAGAGACCCCACGCACCACAATGAAACATCCCACCCACCGCAGCTAAGACCCAAAGCAGCCAAATAAATAATTTTAAGAAAAGAACAAAGACAAAGGTTTTAAGAAAACTGGGGAAGGAGGGGAGAGGGTAGTCTGGGAGAGAGCGTGGGCACAGGCGGAGACGGGGTGAGGCCAGGATAAGAGGCGGATACCGCCTCCCCGAGCTCGGGCGGTGGGAATGCAGGCAGCTCCCGGGCCCAGGTGTGTCCTCTAGAGCCGTGTGTCAGGAGGGTGAGCCTGGAGGCCAGCCATCCCACTGCAGAGGGAGGAGGATCAGGGTGGCCAGTGGCGGTTCAGAGAGGGCCGGGGTGGGGGGAGGAATGAGGATAGGATGAATTAAACTCTACTGAAGGCACGGGGTCTCTGGTTGAGCAAGCATGTGGGGCTTCCCAGGTGGCACTAGTGGTAAAGAAACTTCCTGGCAAGGCAGGGGACTTAAGAGACGTGGGTGCAGTCCCTGGGTCAGAAAGCTCCCCCGGAGGAGGGCATGGCAACCCACTCCAGTCCTCTTAGAGATTTCCATGGACAGAGGAGCCTGGCAGGTGATGGTCCATGGGGTCGCAAGAGTCAGACACACGAGTTAGCAACTGAGCACGCACACGTGAGATGCAGGTCGGCCTCCCTCCCTCGGGGGCTGCATCTTGGACCCCAGCACCAGAAGTGGGTCACCACAAGGTGGACCCACTGAACTTGACCCCGAGCAGCCTCCCCTGGCCTCTGCCAGCTGCTTCTTGAAGAGAAGAGACTTGATAGAGCGTTCCTATCTTCTAACCCAATGGGCACAGCCTGTATCTTCAAAGGACTTTGGAACCTTCTCAGTGGCCTTGGAGCAGCTCCCGGAGGGAGAGGGAGAGGACACTACTGTGAGGTCACTGAGGCTTGGAGAACCGCAGAGACAGGCCCAGGCCCCAGGGAGGCAACACGGCCCGCAGTCGGAGGTCGGACCCAGCCCCTGCGGAGCAGGGAGGGTAGGGTGCTCCCGCAGGTCAGCTCTCAGACCTCAGTAAGCATTTCCCATCTCATTCACCAAAGTGCTCTGCTGTCCACAGGAGGGGTCCTCATTGGTCTTCACTGCTCAGGAACGTAAGCTCACTCCATTTTTATGCAGCCACACAGACACCGCTGCTGGTTACGATAATGAGGTAATTCTTCATTAAGCACCTCTTGGGTGTTGGGTGCTCTAGACCTGGTAAATAACCGAACCCTCGTGATAACTCTGAGACCTGCTTCTTGTCACCTCCAGTTTACAAAGGAAGAAACCAAGACCCAGAGAAGCTGGGTCACCAGCCTGTGGCCACACAAGCAGAGAGGAGCTGGGGTTCTGTGGGCCCCCAAATCCTGCACTTCCTCCCACCCACCACTGGGCAGGAGGAAAGGGAGGTAGAAAGGGTCACAGGTCATTAAAATCCTTCTAGTTATTGTAAAGGAACTGGTGTGTGCTCGGGGGCCAAAGGGAGAGACTGGACCCCAGAGGGTCCCGCGGGCTGAGTGTATCTGTCATATACTCAATACATATACTGATTATATGTGTCACATGTATATATGAGATACACATTTACTCAGCCTGGGGGCTCTCTGGGGACCCTTAGTTTACCAATCCTCCACTCAGCAAGCGTACTTTCCACCATCAGGGGAAATGGGGGATGCCCAAGCATCTTCTCATCACCAGAGGGAGCCAGACACCTGCTCAAACCCTGGATGGATAAGAGGAGAGAGGGGAGGTGCCTGTGCCTTGCAAGGCAGGACAATCCCCGACTTGCTCCAGTAAGGGTACTTTCCCCGTCTACAGGAAGACACACTGGGGCAAATGACGTGGCCATCAGCCATCAGCCCTGCGGCCATCAGCAAAGGTCCTCATGGTGTGTCATCAGGAACATGACTGGGTCCAAAATACCAGAGCATGGGGAGAGAGGCCTTTGCATAACTGGTTACACCCTGCAACCACAGCGCCCTGAATTCCCCAACCCACACAGTCTGTGCTTGACTTGATTCATCTTAAAGCTTGTTGAATCACACTTTTCCCTTGCTTGAGATGATGAAGTTGGAGTTCCCTACTTTACAACACAAAGTCCAAATCTGGGATGGCCAGTGCCATGGGCAGGGTCGGGGTGCCAGGCTGTACAAGTTCACACAGTGCTGGGTGGACTGGCCTCTGAGAGCAGGCTGGGGTCACTGAGGCAGGTGGGGACTTGGCGAGTCCCCCACTGAATGTCCACTGACAGGTGGGGCTGGCTGGGCTCAGAGCGGATGGGAGAGGTACACGCATCAGCAGTAAGCTTGGTGCCCAAGAAGGCCGGCAAGTGTGGACCCAGTGTGAGCACAGGGTCAGAGGCGGGCTGGGATGGGCTGGCCGTGGCCCCCCTGGGTGCTACCCATCAGGTTATCAGTGGATTCAGGCCCACGGAATATGAGTAGGAGGGCCTCCACTTGAGCAAACGCTCAGAAGCCCAGTGGGTATTCACAAGGTGGGGACAGGAGCTGGGCAGAAATCCCACCATCAGAACTGAGTCCTGCAGCCAGGGGACTGGATTGCACTGTGGCTCTGAAAGGTGCCCCAGAAGAGAGATTTCCAAGTTCGATCCCTGGTCCCGGAGGATCCCACATGCTGCCGGGCAACTAAGCCTGTGCACCATGACTGCTGAGTCCACTGCCTAGAGCCTGCACGTGGCAACTGCTGAGTCCACGAGCTGCACCTAGAGAAGGCCAGTGTGCTCCAGGGCCCACAAGCCACAACTACTGCAGCCTGCGACCCTAGAGCCTGTATTCCATGACAGGGTGGAATACAGAAGCCCGCACACTGCAACGGAGAGCAGCTCCTGCTCAACTCGACTACAGAAAGCCCAAGCCCAGCAGCAAAGACCCAGCACAAGCAAAGTAAAAATAAATGCATGCTTTAAAAAGGTAGAGAAATCTCTCCATTGAGAGGCGTGGCTGGGCATTCCGAGGTCCCATCAGGGGGCAAGACAGGAGCAAAGGTGATACTGGGGGGACCCAGCGGCTGCACTGTCCCATTTCCAGCCTCACCTCCAGCAGTGTCCCAGGGACAGAGGTTCTGCTTGGAGAACAGTGGAAGATGCTTGAGGTGTGAGTGACAGGCCAATTTCACCCTGCTTCATCACTAAGGGGGCCTGGCTGCTTGTTGAAATGATGGTCTGGTGATTTTGAAGCCTGGTGGAATTCGAAGGTGGGGTACACAGCGCTGGGTTCACATGTTCTCAGCAAAGAGAGCCGTCACCGTCAGCAGTGGGCAGAGCGCTGGAGAGCAAGCATGCCCCACCAGTGTCATTTCCTCTGTGGTTTCCCGATAGGGTCGGCAGGCTGATTGGATTGGGGGATGTCATCGGTACAGGACATGGCGAGGCAAGCACAGACTGGACAGAAGTGCTTGCTCGCCGCGCAAGACAGGGAGGCGGCATTGTGCTGGGACCCAGAGCTGGCACAGCCTCTGTGGCCGTCAGAGCAGGTGCTGGGAGTCTTGTGGGGCAGAGGCCAGGAATGCTGTTGAACAGGCTATGATGCACAGGATGGCCCTCACGGCAAAGAACACCGCAGCCTGAAGTTTCCTGGTGTGATGGTTCAGTAGCCCTGCTCTGCAGCAGCCAGGCTGCAGCCCATCTCCCCTCTGCCCACCTCCAACTTATGGAGCAAGCAGACAGGGGTGGTGTGGGGTGGGGAGGAAACCATGACTGTTTAACACGGACTGTCGTCTAGCACTTAGAAGAGAATAAGCTTGAGGTGTACCCTCAAGTCAGGGAGGAGCGAAACCTGGATCACTACAACTCGAGAAGCTTTTGATTGCCTGGTCTGCTGGTTCCTGACCACAGTGCTGTGCAGTCAGGTGCATCTCCATACCCCCCGCTATCCGTTTCCATGGGGCAGGGTGTCAAGGGGCGAGGCAAGAACTGACAGGCCAAGTTGTCTCATCCAAGCGCGTGGCTCACTTCCCAGCCTAGGCTTTGGCTCTGAAGCTCACCCCACAACTCTCTCTACTACACTTCCGATTTTCCCGCCTTGCTCCTTGGTGCCAGCTGCTGCCAGGGGAGGGCACAGCACAGATCACGGTTGTGATGTCCACGAGTCTTCCAGTCTGCCACGTGGATCTCTATGCAAGGTTTCACGGTGGGCTGAATGACACTCCCTCACCCCTACTGAAAGGTATGTCCACATTCCAGACCTGGTGAACACAATTTGGAAAAGGGGTCTTTGCAGATGTAATTAATTAAGGATCTCAAGAAGTAATTAGGGACCTCCCTGGTAGTACAGTGGATATGAATGCGCCTGCCAATGGAGGGGATGTGGGTTCACCCGATCTGCAAAGATCCCACATGCCACCGAGCAACTTAGCCCATGCACCACCACTACTGAGCCTGTGTGCCTAGAGCCTGTGCTCCAGAACAAGAGAAGCCCCTGTGATGAGCAGCCTGAGCACTGCAATTTCAGTTCAGCACCCACTCAGCGCAACTAGAGAAAGCCCAGACCCACCACAATGGGAAGCCTGAGCATGGCGACCACATGGTAGCCCCTGTTCAACGCAACCAGAGAAAGCCTGTGCACAGCAATGAAGACCCAGTGCAGCCAACAAAAATATAAATAAATAAAAATTTAAAAAAATAAGTGATTATCCTGGGCCCCCCAGTGGGCCCTTAAATCCAAGTGTCCTTTAACACCACAAGATGGAGAAGAGAAGACCATATGAAGCCAGAGTCTGGAGAGATACAGTCACAAACCACGGGATGCCCAGGGGGTCCAGAGGCTGGAAGAAACAAGGAAAGGTGCTCTTTCGAGGCTTCTGGAGGAAGCACAGCACCATGACACCTTGATTTCAGACTTCTGGTCTCCAGAACCAGGAGAAGAGACATTTCTGCTTTTTCCAAGCCACCAAGTTTATGGTAATCTGTTGTGATGGCTCCAGGAAATGAATATAATTTTCTTTAAAGAAAGAATATTTTGCGTGTGTGTGGGGACTTCTCTGGCGGTCCAGTGCCCAAGACTGCACTCCCAGTGAAGGTTCCAGGGTTCGATCCTTGGTCGCGGAACTATACCCCACGTGCTGCAGCTAAAGACACTGCGTGCTACAACTAACACCCCGCACAGCCAAATAAATAAATATAAGTAAATATTTTCTAAAAATTGTGTGTGTGTGCATGTGTGGTGAACGGTGGCGAGGGCTGAAGGTGGGGCTCTGCTTGTTGAACTTCTCAGTTCTTTCCCAAAGCCTCCACTTGCACATCCAGAATCCTTTGAAACCTATTAACTAACTGAGAAGTTAGTGGAATCCATGAGGGAAAGAGCAAAGTTCGAGCACTGTCTTTTCTACCCAGGCATCTCACGCAGCAGTGCATCTCATAAGGAGGAATTGATTGCGGCTGTTAATCGCACTCTCAGTGATAGGGGGAAGAAAGACGGGCCCTCACTTTTAGTGACCTACTTAGGTTCTGGTACAAGTTACTCAGCAAAAGGAACAAGTGCACATCACCTCCAGGCCCCCAAATCACGACAAAGACATGTGCTGTGTGATCTGCCTGCAGGGACCACCCTAATGGCCTATCTGCATAAACTGTCAAGGAGCAGACCACCAGGTCATCAGAGATGGCTTTGCTCATTTCACAGGTGGAGAGCCCCAGAGATGAAGTGACGTATCCCCAGGTGTCGAAGAGTTGGGATGAGAAGAGAGGCCACAGCCTGCCCAAGGCCCCTTTCCCTGTCTCAGCATCCTTCATGTGCACCTCCGCTGGCGGGTTAGCGTCATCCATCGGGAAGAGCACTCTGGGCCACCCATCACTCTGTGGACTGGAATGCTGGAGGAAAATGATTCCCAGAGAGGTGACGCTTAGCTTCAAGGAGTCCGTCTCTGACGTGTATTGTTTAAAAGGCTAGAAAGGAAGGATGATAGCTCTGACTTCATCCATTCTGGAGTACGATTACTCAGCCGGGCACGCAGAGAGCCCACACTGTCCTCTGAATGCCTTCCATCTGCACCGCATCGTGGCCAATCGGGAGGACTCGGTGTTTTCTGGACTGCTTCCCCTGCAGATCGTGAGCTTCCCCAAGCAGGGAGCCACACCACCTGCCTCCTCCTTCCCTCTGGGCTCTGCGGTGCCTCCCTCTTCCCTCCTATTAGTAAGCCCCCCTCCTCAAGGTCCAGCTCATGCCAGCCACCCACGATGGCACTGCCAAACCTTGTCTCCTACTCGCATACCCCCACCTGGGAGAAGCCTTCATCTCGTCCTAGAATCCCAGGTTAGGGTTGCAGCACCCTCTTCATCCTGACTAGCTTTCTTCTCTCTGATCCTCAGCATCTTTGTGTGCACCCTCAGCCCCAAACATACCAATCTGAAAAACTAAAAGATACCCATCTATACTTATAATGGTGGGGAAATTCACATAAAATTGACCATCCTACCTGCTTTGAAGTCTACAGTTTAGAAGGGTTAAGTATATCTACACTGTTGTGTGATCAACCTCCAAAACTCTTTTCTAAAATATTTTCTAGCATTTCCTTGGTGGTCCACTGGTTAAGCCTCCAGGCTCCCAACACAGTGGGTACGGGCTTGATTCCTGGTTGGGGAAGTTCCAAATGCCATGTGGTGTGGCCAAAATTAACATTAAAAAAGTTTTTTCTAGATAACTTGAAAGAATGGAAAATTTCAAATTTTAAAAGTAGAGAGTCCAGACTAGAATAATGAAGGGCCAGATTACCCATTCCTAGTCCCAACCTTCATCAACTCATGGTCCATTTTCTATGTACATTCCACTTATATCTCCTGCCTCTGTGTTAATTTAGAGCAAACCCCAGACCTCATTTTGTCAATAATTATTTCAAGATCTATCTTTAAAAGATGAAGACAAGACCACAATGCTATCATCAGACTCCTGGCATTTAACAATAACCATAGAAGGCTGTTTAACTTTCAAAGCCCACTCATACACCCAAACGCCTTTATCCTCCAAACAAGTGTTTGAGCTACCATTCACGATCTGTTGTGCTGACTCAGAGGCTCAGAGGCTGTTGTTATTGCTGTTTAGTCGCTCAGTTGTGTCTGACTCTTTTGTAACCCCAAGAGGCTTCCGTGATCGCTCAGCTGGTAAAGAATCTGCATGTAATGCAGGAGACCTGGGTTTAATCCCTGGGTTGGGAAGATCCCCTGGAGAAAGGAAAGGCTACTCACTCCAGTATTTTGGCCTGGAGAATTCCATGGACTGTATAGTCCATAGGGTCGCAAAGAGTCGGACATGACTGAGTGACTTTCACTTTCATTTCAAGGACTATAGCCCACCAGGCTCCTCTGTCCATGGGATTTCTTAGGCAAGAACACTGGAGTGGATTGCCATTTCCTTCTCGAGGGGATCTTCCAAACTCAGGGATTGAACCCATGTCTCCTGCATTGGCAGGCAGGCTCGTTACCACTGAGTGACCTGGGAAAGCAGCTCAGAGGCTGAGTGATTCCCCAAGAGCACTGATGTGGGGACTGAGACTGAATCAAGGCTTCTCTTCTCTCCCCTTGCCCCTCGCCTCTTTGGGAGGATGACTTGCCTGGAGAAGCCAGCTCTGAATGAGCCCAATGTCCATCTAGTGGACGAAAACCCTCATCATGCTCTGACCTTCCCGCATTCTCATTTGGTTAGCCTGCCGTTTGGCCCCTTTAGATATTTCTGCTTTCTCTTAAGTATAAAAGTGATTACAGGAAGTTGTCTAACCTCTTTTACATTTTATTTTTCATCTTTGTGGGGAGAGGCAAGAAAGAAACCAGGAAAATGGATTTATGTCCCCTAGGTGGGTCCTCAGGCACTACAGGGAGGGTTTCCCGAGGGTGCCACTCAGTGACTCATCTACAGTTCTGCCTGGGAGAGCTTTGTCAAGGGCTAGAGCCTTTAGATGAGAAAGAAAGGAGAAAGCAAAAGAATACTCATTGCTCAAAGCCGCCTCCTGGCTTCATCCTGGGTATCCTCTGTTCCTAGGGCCTTGAGGACCTGTTGACAGGGCTGGAATTTGACGGAACTGGAACCAGAGTCAGAAGAACAGAGGGTCCCACAAGCCAGAGTTCTATCAACTGCAAGGATGCTTCCCTTGTGCAGCAAATGCAAAGACTGCATTCTTCTTTTCATGAAGACTGAAAGAAGTGGCACTAGTGGTAAAGAACCTGCTGCCAGTTCAGGAGACACAGGAGACACAGGTTCCATCCCTGAGTTGGGAAGATCTCCTGCAGGAGGGCACGGCAACCTGCTCCACTATTCTTGCCTGGAGAATCCCATGGACAGAGGAGTCTGGTGGGCTACAGTCCAGGGGTTTGCAAAGAGTCGGATATGACTGAAGCGACGTAGCAGAGCACTCAGTACTTGTATTAATATAATTTACATATGGAAGACTATAGGAAGTTGAACCTGGAAGCTGACTGGGAAGGTCCTTTATTTTTTTTCTTATAACTGGATTTTTTTTTTAACTTTATTTTTTAAAATAGCCTTCAGTTCAGTCGCTCAGTCGTGTCCAACTCTTTGCGACCCCATGAATCACAGCACGCCAGGCCTCCCTGTCCATCACCAACTCCCGGAGTTCACCCAGACTCACATCCATCGAGTCAGTGATGCCATCCAGCCATCTCATCCTCTGTCGTCCCCTTCTCCTCCTGCCCTCAATCCCTCCCAGCATCAGAGTCTTCTCCAATGAGTCAACTCTTTGCATGAGGTGGCCAAAGGGCTGGAGTTTCAGCTTCAGCATCATTCGTTCCAAAGAAATCCCAGGGCTGATCTCCTTCAGAATGGACTGGTTGGATCTCCTTGCAGTCTGAGGGACTCTCAAGAGTCTTCTCCAACACCACAGTTCAAAGGCATCAATTCTTCGGTGCTCAGCCTTCTTCACAGTCCAACTCTCACATCCATACATGACCACAGGAAAAACCATAGCCTTGACTAGACAGACCTTTGTTGGCAAAGTAATGTCTCTGCTTTTGAATATGCTATCTAGGTTGGTCATAACTTTCCTTCCAAGGAGTAAGCGTCTTTTCATTTCATGGCTGCAGTCACCATCTGCAGTGATTTTGGAGCCGAAAAAAATAAAGTCTGACACTGTTTCCACTGTTTCCCCATCTACTTCCCATGAAGTGATGGGACGGGATGCCATGATCTTCGTTTTCTGAATGTTGAGCTTTAAGCCAACTTTTCACTCTCCTCTTTCACTTTCATCAAGAGACTTCTTAGTTCCTCTTCACTTTCTACCATAAGGGTGGTGTCATCTGCATATCTGAGGTTATTGGTATTTCTCCCGGCAATCTTGATTCTAGCTTGTGTTTCTTCCAGTCCAACGTTTCTCATGATGTACTCTGCATATAAGTTAAATAAGCAGGGTGACAATATACAGCCTTGATGTACTCCTTTTCCTATTTGGAACCAGTCTGTTGTTTCATGTCCACTTCTAACCGTTGCTTCCTGACCTGCATACAGCTTTCTCAACAGGCAGGCCAGGTGATCTGGTATTCCCATCTCTTTCAGAATTTTCCACAGTTTATTGTGATCTACACAGTCATAGGCTTTGGCACAATCAATAAAGCAGAAATAGATGTTTTTCTGGAACTCTCTTGCTTTTTCTATGATCCAGCGGACATTGGCAATTTGATCTCTGGTTCCCCTGCCTTTTCTAAAACCGGCTTGAACATCAGGAAGTTCATGGTTCACATATTGCTGAAGCCTGGCTTGGAGAATTTTGAGCATTACTTTACTAGCGTGTGAGATGAGTGCAATTGTGCGGTAGTTTGAGCATTCTAATTTACATATAATAAGCTGCATATAGAGTGTACAATTTGGTAACATGTATCAGCCATTTCCTTCTCCAGGGGATCTTCCCAACCCAGGGTTTGAACCTGTGGCTCCTGCTGCATTTCCTTCATTGCGGGCAGATTCTTTTACTGCCGAGCCAGTGGGGAAGCCCAGTAATACGTGTATACACCTGTGAAGCAATCTGCTCACAGATGTTTGCTGTGATGTTTGTGGATGTTTGCTGCCAACACAAATCCTTGCAGAAATACCTATACAATGCACGAAAGATGACAGGGGACAGACAGCCTTCTACTGATAACCATCAAATTGTAAGCAGAATATTATTATATTCTGGATGCCGAATGCTTGATTTCATTCTCATCACTCCCACCACAGTGCACTGGTGCATTTTCCTTTCGCACCTGAGCTGGTCTACTTAGACTGGAGTTTCTCAACCTTGGCGCTACGGCTGTGACTGGTGAGTAATTCTTGGTTGTGGAGGGCTGTCCTGTGCATCAGACAATGCTGAGCACTCCCCTTGGTGTCTACCTACTGTTTAGAGCCCGCCAGGGCTTCCCTGGTGGCTCAGTAAAGAACCTGCCTGCAATGTGGGAGACCCAGATTGGATCCCCAGGTCTGGGGAAGGGAATGGCTACCCTCTCCAGTATTCTTTTTTTCCCTCTCCTCCTCCATGAAGCCATTCTTTATTCCTCCTCTTGAAAGAAAATTCTATAGATGACTACCCAACTTTACTCCACCACTCACTTATAATATATCCTATTTATTAAAAGCACCCCTATACTACTTTTTTTAAAAAATGTATTTATTTTTTTAATTGAAGGATAATTGCTTTACAACCCCAGTATTGCAACCCACTCCAGTATTCTTGCCTGAAGAACTCCATGGACAGAGGAGCCTGGCGCCCTACAGTCCATGGGATTGCAAAGAGGTGACTAAAACTTTCACTTTTTTCACTTTTCAGGCTTGACAACCAAAAGTGTCTCAAGGTATTGTCAAATGTCCTTGGAGGTAAGAGTGACCTTGAATGAGAACGACCAGTTTAGGGCATGGACTTCTGAGGGCAAGACCTTCGGTCTTATTCCTCCTTACCTCCTGAGAGCCTAGCAAGGTGCCAGCACACAGTATTTAGGAATCCCTAAATATCTGTGGGTCTCCAAGAATCTCCCTGTGATACAGACATGGGATCCAGCACAGTATAGAGGTAACTGAGACACAGGAGATGCGAGCTTGATCCCTGGGTCAGGAAGACCCTCTGGAGAAGGAAACGGCAACCCACTCCAGTATTCTTGTCTGGAAAGTCACATGGACAGAGGAACCTGGTGGGCTACAGTCCATGGAGTTGCAAAGAGTTGGAGATGACTGAGCGACTAAGCACGCATGCAGCGGGAGGCCCACAGAGGGTCTGGATCTCCTGGGTCATGTGATGAGTGAGTGACAGCTCCTCAGATGCGCTGCCTGCAAACCCTGCAGAGTGGGCGGGACTCAGCATGGAGCTGGAAAGAGGAGCTCTATTTGAGAATCTTCTGCTTTCCAGCTTTGGCCGCCAAAGGAGCGAGGCTGTTCACACCATTTGGACAGAACACTCCAAGTGCCTGCAGCTGTTAATTAATGAGGTCTGTGTTTCCAGAGACTTCCTCTGGTCTGGAGCCTCTGTGCTGACCCTGATCAAAGGCACCAGCGCTGCGTGGCCCCACCAAGCATGAGAAGAGCAGTGTTTAGTTTTTTTTTTTTTTTTTTAAATCTGTCTAGTAGTTTAAACCTGAATAAACAATACTGTTTTGAATCAGGTTTGCAATAGGTGATGGCCAGAGGAAGCCTGGCATCCCAGTGCAGTCAGGGCTGTGAATGAATTTAGTTACAGCCTCGAAGTCCTATCCTAATTAGGTTTGGAGTCTGCTTTCCTTTTTGAAGAGGAAAGGAGAACAGAGTAAACCATCTGATTTGTATTTAAAAGTGGGAGCCAGGTGAGGGCAGGGGCCGGGCTCAATGAGTTAGTAAATCTCAGATGTGATTCGCTGAGAAGAGAGAGTCTAATTCCTGGCTGCAAGAACACTGCGAAGTTTGAAGTTTGCCTTTCAAAGCATGCCAATTAGGAAGTCCACAAATAGCTTCCTAAATCTCTACCCTGACGCTCAGGCATGGCTGCACCCCCTGATGCCCCCAGGCTGCGTAGCCTTAGAAGACAGCCTGAGCTTGGAGTCACTAGTTTCAACCCGTCAACTGGCTGCAAAGTAAAAATAGTCTACATCAATCCCACTTGTAGAAAGCGGATCACAAATGCTGCATGTGGCCCTCTTGCAGTAAGTCAAGGCTTAACGAGTTATTTAATGACTCAGCTGCTGACATGGACCCTGGGTTAATGCCTTAACCACACGCTAGGCTTGTAGGTTTCCCTACCACCCATGTGTGAGAAGTCTCCCGTATCTGTATTAAGCAAGAAAAACAGAAACCAGCGAATACCACAGTGACATCCCCTGCCAGCTTACCACCCTGAGTCCTCTCACTCTCCCCTCAAGGGTGCAGGGCATGTGGCCAGGGGCCTGAGTGGTGGGCACGACGCACTGGCGGGCTGAGTTGAGAGGACCCCACCTCAGCCTGTATGCAAACCACACGGGAAGCGGAGGGAGGGGTGGATGAGTTCTGTCCTGGAGCAGAGAGCTGCGAGGGGCTTCCCCATTGGCTCAGCGGTAAAGGAGTGAAGTGAAAGTTGCTCAGTCCTGTCCTACTCTTTGCGACCCCATGGACTATGCAGTCCATGGAATTCTCCAGGCCAGAAGAGTAAAGTGGGTAGCCCTTCCCTTGTCCAGGGGATCTTTCCAACCCAGAGATTGAGCCCAGATGTCCTGCATTGCAGACGGACCCCTTCCTATAGCCTGGTGTGACCATGGTGATCTAGCCATGATTGGACACACCAGGGGGCATTATTGCACACAAACACACATGCCCAGGGCGCCATCAGCAGGACGGATCCTCAGTCTTTTCCTACTTAAGCACCAGCTTCCTCTCCCCCAACACACAGTATTTACATTCATGGTGTGAACAAGCAAAGCAGAGGCTCCCCAGAATTGCATCTGGAGTCTCATCAGGTCCTTAATAGTATCTTTCAAAGGTTCGCCCATTCACTGAGATGTTGATTTTGATCTGAATCGAGGAACTCAAGGTTTCCATCCACAGAGAAGAGTAAGGAGCCCTGCTAGGACTCTGGGCAGGTGCCAGGCCCTGCCTGAGTTCTACAGGCACTGTCTCATCTGATCCTCCCCCCAACCCGAAATGGTAAGCATATCCTTAGGCCCACTTTACAGATAAGGAAACTGAGGCTCAGAGAAGTCCAGCAGCCTGCCCAGAGCCAGACAAACACAGTTAAGTAGAACATGGCCTTGAAGCTGCCGCATTATGCACCCCACCCCCTTCCCCAAAGGAACTAGCTATGCCTCCGCAGCGTGTTCAAGGTCTGCATCTCAAAGAAGCTGCTTTTTTGTTAATAATAACTAGAAAGCTGCTATTTATTGAGCCCTCATTACATCCTAGACTGTTTGTGTGCACCTCTCATTTCATGTCACAACAATGTCAGAGACAGGAGCAAGTATTTTCACCAATTTTGAGAGGAGGGTACCAAGGCTTAGGGCTGGTCACTGGGACGCCAGAATGGGAACCTGGTCTCTGCCTGTTCTCCCCACTGGCCCATCTCTCCTCTGAAGACCTAGAGAACATCCCATGGCCCTGGACCTCTGGCACAGAACCGACTCCCCTCTGAAATCTCAACTTGGGCTGGCCTTTTCCTTTCCATGAATCCACAGGGATTCATGAGGTCGACCGGCTGGGGGCTCTTCGCATCCTCCCGGAGGTTCTGCCCAGCACTGAGGGTGTGGTCCCACCAGGGGTGCTGAGGGTGGCCAACACCTGGGCCTCCCGCAGGCAGAATCACAGGTGCCTGGTCCTCACTCTTCCTCGAGTTCCACCTGTGACTGTCGCCCATGAGAAGCTTCCCAGGTTCTCAGCTACCTTCTTCCTACCTTCCCTGACCAGCCAGGGAAGCTTCCAGCCTCTAATAGAGAGCTTCCTCTTTTAAAACTTTCCAGTCATGGGCTCAATAGGACCAGTAATATAACTTTTTATTCACTTTTAAATAGAAATAGCAAGGGAGTTGTCAACATTTTCATATTAGACTGTGGTGAAGGTTGGACAACTCTATAAACTGCATGTAAAATGAGTAAATTTTATGGTATGTAAATTGTCCCTCAATAAGATTGTTTTAAAAAAGAAATAGGTTTTTAAAAAGAGCTATAAGGGGGTTTGAGCACACAGATTCTAAGTTACTGCAGGAAGCAGGGGCTATATGGAAAAGGCTGGCCACATATTTGTGGAAACTCAACTGAATGATCAAGCCCACTCCATTTATCTCCTTGTAGAAAAACTAGAATGGAGATGTGAATTCAACCAAATGATTTTTTAAATTAATTTATTTTTTATTGAAGGATAATTGCTTTACAAAATTTTGCTGTTTTCTGTCAAATCTCAACATGAATCAGCCATAGGTATACATATATCCCCTCCCTTTTGAACCTCGCTCCCATCTCCCTGCCCATCCCAGCCCTCTAGGTTGATACAGAGCCCCTATTTGAGTTTCCTGAGCCATACAGCCAATTCCCTTGGTTATCTATTTTACATATGGTAATGTAAGTTTCCATGTTACTCTCTCCATACATCTCACCCTCTCCTCCCCTCTCCCCATGTCCATAAGTCTGTTCTCTATGTCTGTTTCTCTGTTGCTGCCTTGTACATAAATTTTTCAATACCATTTTTCTAGATTCCATATATATGCGTTAGAATACAATACTTTCTCTTCCTGACATAGTTCACTCTGTATCATAGGTTCTAAGTTCATCCACCTCATTGGAACTGACTCAAATGTGTTTCTTTTTATGACTAATATTCCATTGTGTATATGTACCACAACTTCTTTATCCATTCATCTGTCGATGGACACCTAGGTTGCTTCCATGTTCCAGCTATTGTAAATAGTGCTGCAATGAACAATGGGATACACGTGTCTTTTTCAATTTTGGTTTCCTCAGGGTATGTGCCTAGGAATGGGATTGCTGGGTCATATGATGGTTTTATTAATAGTTTTTTAAGGAATCCCCATACTGTTTTCCATGGTGGCTGTATCTATTTACATTCCCAGCAACAGTGCAAGAGTGTTCCTTTTTCTCCACACCCTCTCCAGCATTTATTGCTTATGGACTTTTTGATGATGGCCATTCTGACCGGTGTGAGGTAATATCTCATTGTAGTTTTGATTTGCATTTCTGTAATATGAGTGATGAAACATCTCTAATAGGAAGCAATGTTGAGCATCTTTTCATGTGTGTGTTAGCCATATGTGTGTCTTCTTTGGAGAAATGTCTGTTTATGTCTTTTTCCCACATTTTGATTGGGTTGTTTGTTTTTCTGGTATTGAGTTGTATGAGATGCTTGTATACTTTGGAAATTAATCCTGTGTCAGTTATTCCATTTGCTATTATTTTCTCCCATTCTGAGGGTTGTCTTTTCACCTTGCTTATAGTTTCCTTTGCTGTGCAAAATCTTTTAATTAGGTCCCACTTGTTTACTTTTGTTTTTATTTCCATTACTCTAGGAGGTGGGTCATAGAGGGTGTTGCTTTGATTTATGTTGAATGTTCTGCCTATGTTTTCCTTTGAGTTTTATAGTTTCTGGTCTTACATTCAGATCTTTAATCCATTTTGAGTTTATCTTTGTGTATGATATTAGGAAGCGTTCTAATTTCACTCTTTCACATGTAGCTGTTTATATGTAGCATTCTTTTACAGGTAGCTGTCCAGTTTTCCCAGCACCAATTATTGAAGAGGCTGTCTTTGCCCCATTGTATATTCTTGCCTCCTTTGTCAAAAATAAGATACCCATAGGTGCCTGGGTTTATTTCTTGGCTTTCTATCTTGTTCCATTGGTCTATATTTCTGTTTTTGTGCCAGTACCATACTGACTTAATGATTGTAGCTTTGTAGTATAACCTGAAGTCAGGAAGGTTGAGTCCTCCGGTTCCATTCTTCTTTCTCAAGACTGCTTTGGCTATTTGGGGTCTTTTGTGTTTCCATATGAATTGTGAATTTTTTTGTTCTAGTTCTGTGAAAAATGTCCTTGGTAATTTAATGGGGATTGCACTGAATCTGTAGACTGCATTTGGTAGTATAGTCACTTTCATAATATCGATTCTTCCTACCCAGGAACATGCAATTTCTCTCCATCTGTTAATGTGGTCTTTGATTTCTTTCATTAGCGTCTTATAATTTTCTGTGTACAGTTCTTTTGTCTCCTTAGCTAAGTTTCTTCCTAGATATTTAATTATTTTTGTTGCAGTGGTGAATGAGATTGATCCCTTAATTTCTCTTTCTGATTTTTCATTGTTAGTATATAGAAATGCAAGTGATTCCTGTGTATTGATTTTGTATTTCTGTGTATTTATTTTGTGATTGTTTTTTTAAAGGCTGTATCGAGCCTTAGCTGCAGCATGCAGGAGGGTCTTTTGTTGTGGTGCACTGGCTCAGTAGTTGTGATGCATAAGCTTAGCTGCTCCAAGGCATGTGGGATCTTAGTTCCCTGGCCAGGGACTGAACCTGCGTCCTTTGCACTGCAGGACAGAGTCTTAACCCCTGAACCATCAGGGAAGTTCCCACCCAATGGACTTTTAAGCTCTGGTGAGCAGGGGCAGGGATGGGTAGGATGAGAGAGATCTGAAAGCAGGGTTCAGAATTAGGTGTGTGCTTGGTAGGGCTCATGCACGGGGCTCAGCCAATGAAGGCCAGTTTGTCAGCAGACTGGTGAAGACAGGAGACTGTGAAGGCAGGACCTGTGGCTTGAAGAGCTGCACGGTCAGCCCAGTTGGAGAAATTAACAGGTCTCCAGTCATCAGTAAACTCAGAGTAAACAGATCCCTAAGATTCATTCATCTTGTCAATAAAGTTTATAAAATTTGATGAAATTAAATGGATTATCTACTTCATAAGATTACCCCAAGGGTGATAAGATACTCCATGGAAAATGCAAAAACTTAGAACAACGCCTGGCTGATTAAAAAAAAAATTTTTTTTTAAATATACTACTTAAAGGAACAAGTCTAGGGACTTCCCTGGCCTCCACTGATTAAGACTGTGTGCTTTCAATGCAGGGGCCATGAGTCCAACCCCTGGTCGGGGAACTAAGATCCTACATGCCATTAGGTACCAAAGAAACAAAGGAACAAGTCTAGGCATAGCCCTCACCTTGCACCTGGCAGTGAATTATATGATTCATTCAGTCTTCACAATAATCAAGGGCAAGGGTTCTTACTGTTCCCATTTTACAGACTGGAAAGAGAGGCCTCCAGCAATGCAGACACTAGCCCAGGTCACCCAGTGAACAGGTGGTGGAGCTGGGATTTGAACCTGGGCCTGCCTGAGTTTGCAGCAGTTGTCACTCTACTACAGCATTACAACCCTGTTCTGAATGGATTTCACTGATTATCTACACACAACAGATGATCCCAGTTAGCATATGTCACATTAACAAGAGGCCCTTCTCCCCTTACATCCACACTCTCAGTTGTCACGGCCACATCCTCAAAACGGGCCCCAGTGAAACATCTCCGCACACGAGGCTCCCAAAGTGTTAACCTGCCCTCCAGCTTGGCACTCAGTCTTAAAAGCAGAACCTGAACAAGCCCAGGGGTGCAATTTTTAGCTCTCCGTTTTTGTTGTCCTTTTGGGGGGATCTGGTAGCACAGGCTGAACTAAGGTTTCCTGTTCTGGTGTTTTCTTCCCACCACCTCCTACCTTGAGAAATGCTGAGCCATCAACGGGATGGCCTGGTTATAGAGCTGCCACTTCTGACTTCTCAAAAAAGACCTGCGGGAGGTTGGTGGGGGAGCCCTGATCGAGGCACCCTCCCAGGGATGCCTGGGGTGGGAGAGAGGCTGGAAGGGAGCCAGTGGTTTCCAGACACTGATTTCCAAGGAAAGCCTTAATGAGCCTCTGGAAGAGGGACCACAGTGACAGCTCCAATGGCCAAGCTCCAAGCTGTGGGCTGCCATGTGAGCAGGAGCCCGAAGGAGTGGCCTGGCCTGTCAGAGTCTGCCTCTGGGCTGTGGTTCTGAACCTCAATGCCCCCACGTAACTCCGTTACCAGCTTGCTGGCATCTCAGAGCTCATAATTAGACATTCACTCCTTGAGCCAAGTGGTCACCGTGTCGCCAAGCTCTGCCCTTTCCAAGTTCTCTCCAGCACTACCAACAGATTTGCATTCTCCAGGACACAAGTGTGACTACACTAACCCCTTTCAAAACTCACCAGGGATCCTTTAATGCCTTCGGGATGAAATTCACACCTCCTCGCATGGTTCACAAGACATCCAGTCCCTTCTCTACACACCATCCTCGCAGCCTCTGCATCCCTGTGCTTCTCAGATTAATCTAACTTGGATGGGGTCTGGCTGCTCCCCAAGTCACCCTTGTAAAATCCATACAGAAGCCAAATGTTACCTCCCCGATAAAGCTGCCCCTACCCACCCCCTTGAGCTCGCAGAATCTTCTTCCTTTGAGCATACTAAATGCTCAGCCCAAGTTTGCTACACTGAATTAACTCAAGACATCTGCCTTCAATTAAAATATGCAAATTCATCTGGAAAAGGAAGCATTCCTTAGTCACTGGCACTTCTGTGCCAATGCGCTTACTGGGTGCTTCCCGGAGGGCAGAATCTGATGGCAGAGAGATGACTGAGGGCCAGTTGCAGAGAGAAAGGAGAAGGGCACAAGGGTAGCCCTGGGAAGGATGGAGGAGAGACCTGGGGGCAGTCTGCAACCCCTCTCTTCCCCCTCCCTCCAAATCCTGCTGATGGCGTGTTTCCAAATCTTATTTTTCATAATGCACGATATGTTATTAATCAAACTACACAAGACTTGCCAAAAAAAAAAAGTCTGCTAAATGACAGAAGTTTGTCTTCTGTGATTTTGTTCCTGCTGCGTTTCCGCTGAAATTGGAATCCAGGAGCTCACAGTCTGATGGAAGAGACTGGGGTGGGAACCGATGCTTCTGGAACAAACTGTGCCCTGCGGGAGGAGGTGAGAATTTCTAGGTAACTGTAACCGTCTGCAGCAGGGGAGGGAGTGTCCTTCAGTTACAGAAGGAGAACCTGTATCCTGAGAATGTGTGATTGGCCAAGCTCTCTGTCACCCCACCATGCTGTAAGTGTGACCAGCACTCTGTAAGTGTGACCACCTGGCATAGAGGCCTGGGTGGCTGAGCGCTGGTCAGGTGCCAGGTGGCACCAGGTGCAGGATACTGGGCTCCTTTTCCCATCTTGAGAGATATTCAACCTCAGTCTCAGGGCTGACATAAGTGACATTCATCATAATTTTCTATCAAAAAATTATTTGCATACAGAAAAGAAGAGGATGGGCTCAGGAATCACTCTGATTTCTGGGGCTGATGCAGCCAAAGGCTGATATAAGTTAGTGTCATTTCCTTGGAGGTGTCCAAGGGAGCTGCCACTTGTAGCACACAGACAGCGCACGTGTGGCCCTCTGACCATGCAGAGACCTCAGAAGTAGCTGAACAGGGCAGCTTCCGGGAACAGAGAAGGATTCATACCCATCAGTCCCCTCCAAACAATCCAGTAGAGCTGGACCATAGAGAAGGATGAGCACCAAAGAATTGATACTTTCGAACCGTGGTGTTGGATAAGATTGAGAGTCCCTTGGATTGCAAAGAGATCCAACCAGCCCATCCTAAAGGAAATCAACCTTGAATATTCACTGGAAGGACTGATGCTGAAGCTCCAATACTCCAGCCACCTGATGTAAAGAGCCAATTCATTGGAAAAGACTCTGATGCTGGGCAAGATTGAGGGCAGGAGGAGAAGGGGATGACAGAGGATGAGATGGTTGGATGGCATTGCCAGCTCAATGGACATGAGTTTGAGCAAGCTCTGGGAGATAGTGAAGGTCAGGGAAGCCTGGCGTGCTGCAGTCCATGGGGTCATGAGGAGTCAGACGTGGCTTAGCAACTGAACAGCAACAACAGAGATACTAACCAGAAGGTCAACCTACGATGTTGTTTCCATTCACATTTCACAGGTGAAGAAGTGGAACATCAGAGACATGAAGCTACATCCTAAGGAACACAGGAACTCCTGGTGGAGTCAGGATTTGAACCCAGAAAAGGCTGACTTCAAAAGCAGCTCATTCCACCGCTATACCACACAAGAAGCAAGAGACTGCACTTCATGTCTCCATACCCAGCTCGGAGCCTGGATCCCAGGTAAGCACTTAGGCAGGGGTCCCCATCCTTTTTAGCACCTGGGACTGGTTTCATGGAAGATAATTTTTCCATGGAACAGGAAGGGTGAAGGATGGTTTCAGGATGATTCAAGCGCATTACATTTATTGTGCACTTTATTTCTATTATTATAACATCAGCTCCACCTCAGATCATCAGGCGTTAGATCCTGGAAGTTGAGACTGCTGGTTTAGGGGACTCTTTATGAATGAGTGATCAAATGAGCTCATGTTTGTAAACACGAGGTGTGTATTAATACTACCATGGGGTATGACCTGCCCCTTACCTAGAATTCCCAGAGCCCCGGTAACCAGGGGTCCCCTGAATGCAGTCAGTCACCCCCTTCTCCTTCCTCTGTGTAAATGCCCCTCTGGTGCCCAGACAGAAGGAGAAAGGACCATCAAGGGCTGGGGGCCCAGCATCCTTGCTCACAGCTCCCCCAGGTCATCTCTGCTCTTGCCCCCTGCTGCCCTTTTAGCAGAAGAGTGAGGCAGGGAAAGATGAGCTTGCTGCCAGAGAGAAGCAAATTGCAGGAAAAGGTCAGGCAGACAGGGACCAATGCCGTGGAATGCAGACAAGCCCTGAACCACTTCACAGGGAGAAAGGGAGAGGGTGGGGCCTCAGAGGGACAGGAAGTGGGGGCCGGGGTGACAGTCCTCACCATCAGGCAGAAGCCCCCCTTTGGCCGCAAAGGTCACTGTTGAGTCCTGCCCCAGGGCCACAGGTGGCAGGCCTTGTACCAAGGCCACAGAAGCAGAGCCCAGAACCAAGGTCACCTTCGAAGCTGACTGAACCGCTTTTGTGCCCAAAGCCCCTGATCACTGCTAACCAGCTTCCTAACTCCCAGTTAAGCAAAGATGCCTACTTTAGTGAACACCCTGTAGTGTGTGCATGCGCGCGCCCAACTCACTTGTGTCTGACTCTGTGCGACCCCTCGGACTGTAGCCCACCAGGCTCCTCTGTCCATGGGATTCTCCAGGCAAGAATACTGGAGTGGGTTGCCGTGCCCTCCTCCAGGGGATCTTCCCGACCCAGGGATTGAACCTGTGTCTCTTACATCTCCTGCATGGGCAGGCAGGTTCCTTACTGCTAGTGCCACCTGGGAAGCCCAATAGTGCCCCAACCAATCACCTTCCAGCAGGAATTTTCTTTGTCTTGAGGCTATAAAAATAAGCTATTAATTCACAAAAATGGTTGACTCTCCCTGATCGGTCCGGAGGTTGGCCCTCTGTACTCACAGGGCCCACATTATCTCTGCTCTTTGTTCTTAATAAACTCCCTCCCTTCTAAAATGCTCTGTGTCTGGAAATTCCTTTCCAACTAGTGCTCGGACTGCCTCAACAGTCATGCAACAGGTTCTGCCAGACTGGGCTCTGGGGAGTCATGGATGCTGTCCAACCTGTACCCCAGCTTCAGCACAGACAGGCCTCCCCTCCTCAGAAATGTCAGGGAAAGCCAACCCCTATGGATATCATGGGCCAAGGGTGCACCTCTGGGGCTCCCGGGGCGGAGCAGTGGGCTTGGGGGTCTCACTGCTCTTGACCTTGCTCCCTCCTTTGCCTGCAGGGAGAGGCACTATGGCCACATGACCCCACTAAGCCCAGGAAGCTAACTTTTTCTTCCTGGGTGAGGTCAGCCACTGGAGGAGGTGCAGGCAGCCCACCTGGACCACATCTGGGGCCGGCACAGCTCAGTCTGGGCTGGAGGTGAAGGTAGGGAAGCCGGATGGTGGTCCCTAGACTGCCATCTTTTCCCCTGACTGGTGCCTGGGCTTTTCTGAATAGTTTTTCAAAATGAAAATACTCCATCCCTCCTCCATCCTACAGATGCTAATGATGAATTAAATGATTACAAATATGCATCTACTATTATTTTTGACAGTGATTTTTTCACTTGAGCGGCCAAGTATTTCCAGAGCTCCCCCTGCTCCCACCCAAATAAGAGCTGCCTTTTTAGGCCCTCAGATTCCTGTGCTCTGATGGGTGACCTCACTGAGTGCCCCCAACTGCCCTCACTCACACTAGAAGATTCTCATGCCATTTAGGGCCTGCTTTTGAGGTACAAGGGGTTCACTCACACTCATTCTGCAAGAATTTTTGTCACCTGGAAAACTTTCTGGAGCAGAATGAGATGTAAATTGCATGTGTGCGTATGCAAGCATATATGTGTGTGCATGAATTGTGCATGTATGTATGTATATGTGCGTGCAAGCATTTGAGTATGTATATGAGTGTGTGCTCATGAATGCATATGAATGTGTAGTGTATATGTCTATGTGGTGTGTCTGTCTGCCTTGCACGGGTATTTGAAAGCTTGGAGTTAGTGGCTCAGGTCTTCCTTCTGGTTGGATTTCCTTAATGTTTGGAGTTTTCTCATCACTGTAGGTAGGGCCTGTGGGAAGGGCCCGGGCAGCCAAGGCAGTGGACAGTGGTGGGATCTCCAGGGAGGGCCCTGTGTGTGGGGGTGGGGGCAGCCTGTCAGTACCTCTCTGGATGGCAGCAGGAAGGGGGCTACCGAAGGCTTGCCCAGAGCCTCAGCATCACTCTGCAGCCAAGTCCTGCGCCCCTAAAGAGGAGGCCCTCTGTGTGAGGGTGGGCAGTGCTCTTGAGAACAAGCCCATGGGGGTGTCTACAGGGGTGACCTGGGTTCCGGGAGCCCTCCCTGCCAGGACCCCCACTCCCCAGCACTCTGTCCACCTCTCAGCATTCCCATGGTCCCCCTGCAGCTCTGTCCCCACCAAGACTGCCAGCAAAGCAGGGAGCGCACACCCTCCACTGCTTAGCTTTCTTGAGATCTGCCCAGCACTTCCACCAGCCCTTGGGGTTCTAGAGACTTCCTAGCTAATCTATCACTGCAGGAGTACAGTAGAGTGATTCAATCTGGAGTGATTCAATGAACAAATCTGGGTGAAATCTCAGAGTGTCAGGACTACTGGAGGGGAGCAGTTTATTCATGAACCAGAAGTGATTCAAACGTGAGTGGAGGAGAGCCTTCTGCTGTGCTTCTTCTTCCTCTTTAATCTCTGCGATGGAGCTCAGCTGTAGCCTCCTTCTCCTTCTGGTCTGTATTCATTTCTGTCTGCTCTCAGTCTGGTAATTTGCAGCCCTGTAACTCTGAGTGGGCTGACGAATGGGCTCAAGCCAATCCACCTTCAAACACACTTCCAGACCCAAGCAAGGAGCAGGGAGGGTCCCAGAAGAACAAGGCTCACTTACCTGGCACCTACGATAAACCAGACCCAAAAGAAGAAATGTTCATTAATTCACAAACGTAGTTAGAACTGGACATGGAACAACAGACTGGCTCCAAATAGGAAAAGGAGTACGTCAAGGCTGTATACTGTCACCCTGTTTATTTAACTTACATAGAGTACATCATGAGAAAAGCTGGGCTGGAAGAAGCACAAACTGGAATCAAGATGGCCGGGAGAAATATCAATAACCTCAGATATGCAGATAACACCACCCTTATGGCAGAGTGTGAAGAAGAACTAAAGAGCCTCTTGATGAAAGTGAAAGAGGAGTGAAAAAGGTGTCTTAAATCTCAACATTCAGAAAACTAAGATCATGGCATCCAGTCCTATCACTTCATGGTAAATAGATAGGGAAACAATGGAAACAGTGAGGGACTTTATTTTTGGAGGCTCCAAAATCACTGCAGATGGTGACTGCAGCCATGAAATTAAAAGACGCTTGTCCCTTGGAAGAAAAGCTATGACCAACCTAGACAGCTTATTAAAAAGCAGAGACATTACTTTGCTGACAAAGATCTGTCTAGTCAAAGCTATGGTTTTTCCAGTAATCATGTAGGGATGTGAGAGTTGGACTATAAGGAAAGCTGAGTGTCAAAAATTGATGCTTTTGAGCTGTGGTGTCGGAGAAGACTCTTGAGAGTCCCTTGGACAGCAAGGAGATCTAACCAGTCCATCCTAAAGGAAATCAGTCTTGAACATTCATTGGAAGGACAGATTCCGAAGCTGGAACTCCAATACTTTGGTCACCTGATGCACAGAACTGACTCATTGGAAAAGACCCTGATGCTGGGAAAGATTGAAAGCAGGAGGAGAAGGGGATGACAGAGGATGAGATGGTTGGATGGCATCACTGACTCAATGGCGATGAGTCTGAGCAAACTCTGGGAGTTGATGATGGACAGGGAGGCCTGGCATGCTGCAGTCCATGGAGTTGCAAAGAGTCAGACATGACTGAGCGACTGAACTGAAATACATTTAAATGAGTAAAATACATCCTTGGGTACTGTGTATACCAAAATGTGAAGACTAGTGCCTGAGGGAACTTAGATCCAAGCACCTTTCAGAGGCTTCTCTTGGCATGGACTCCATGCTGCGTTAGGTGAGCAGGCTGCTCAGTGCTGGTTGGAGGCAGTAATGGGCCTGCCGAGCTTGCAGAGGCCGCTGTGTCTATACCCCTCCTCCTCACCTGTCAAGGTTCTGGTTTCTAGATCCAGGGACGCCAGCCGCCTGGCTTACTGTGGAAAGTAGAGCCCTGGGCTCCCTTGCGTACCATCTGGTCAGGGGCATGGAACCCACAGCAGGCAAGATACCAATCGCTGCTCACATGCTATGTAACGAGTAAAGTGACAAGCCTGCCCACAGGCCAGCCATGTGTCCTGCCAAGCCCTGGGGAGAGGCACTGGACATGGGTGATGGAGGCAGAGTGACGCAGGTGACATCTCCAAGGGAGCACGCACACAGTCAGAGACAGTTATGTGCACCAAGGCTGGGGGAGGGCTTTGGGAGGTCAGGGAGTCCAGCCCCCTTTCTCAGGGCAGCGGGAAGGCTACACCAGCCTCGCTGCATGACATGTGTCTGCTTCCTGGAAAGCAGATGGACGGCAAACCAGCTCTTTTTAGAAACCTGTTCCAGGGCTGTGGCTTCAGCCTTTCTCTTCTGCTGAAACTCAGCCCCTGAGAAGGGAGGTGATGTGCTTGGTAAGTGAGGCTGAGACACAAAGGCTCACCCCCTTCCTCCTGACCCCAAGACCCTCCACTGCTGCCCAGACTGTTGATAAACAATACCTGAATACTGATTGAGTGGACTCAATGTGCTGTTGTGCTGCTGAGCTCAGCTGCTCATCTGTGTTCGGCTCTTTGTAACCCCATGGACTGTAGCCCACTAGATTATTCTGTTCATGGGATTTCCCAGGTAAGAATACTGGAGTAGTTGCCATTTCTTTCTCCAGTGGATCTTCCCGACCCAGGAAAGGGTCGAGATGCAGGTCAAACCTGCGTCTCCTGCATTGGCAGGTGGATTCTTTACCACTGTGCCACCTGGGAAGCCCGAGTGGATTGAATAGTGTCTCCCAAATAGATCTGTTCAAATCCTAACTTGGGTACCAGGGAGGCAAATGTGACCTTGTCTGGAAACAAGGTCATTGTTGATTTCATTAAGGACCTCAGGCTGAGATCACCCCAGTTTTAGGGAGGGCACTATATCCAATAAAGATATTAGATTGTGACTTCCCTGGTGGCTCAGATGGTAAAGCGTCTGTCTACAACGTGGGAGACCTGGGTTCAATCCCTGGGTCAAGAAGTTCCCTGGAGAAGGAAATAGCAACCCACTCCAGTACTCTTGCCTAGAAAATCCCATGGACTGAGGAGCCTGGTGTCCATGGGGTCGCAAAGAGTCGGACATGACTGAGCGACTTCACTTTCTATATCCAATGGGCTTCCCTGGTAGCTCAACTGGTAAAGAATCTGCCTGCAATGTGGAACACCCACGCTCAATCCCTGAGTCGGGAAGATCCCCTCAAGTAGGAAATGGCAACTCCTCCAATATTTTTGCCTGGAGAATTCCAAGGATGACATGTGTCTTTATAAGAGAAAGGAGACGGGGACACAGACCCAGAGGGGAAGGCCATGTGAAGCTGGAGGGATGCCAAATAATGCAGAACCACCGGGCTAGGAGGGAGCCATGGAACAGATACTCTAGCAGAACGTCTAGAAAGAAATGACCCTGCTGACACCTCCTTTTCAG
Source organism: Tragelaphus eurycerus (assembly GCA_935064755.1). Classification (NCBI taxonomy): domain Eukaryota; kingdom Metazoa; phylum Chordata; class Mammalia; order Artiodactyla; family Bovidae; genus Tragelaphus; species Tragelaphus eurycerus. The sequence continues at coordinate 5,120,378 of CAKXYN010000075.1, read as the reverse complement.
ACTTCATGCCTCCAGAGCTGTAAGAGAACACATTCCTGAGGTTTTCTGTCTCCAAGTTTGTGCTTCTTCATTACAGCAGCCCTAGAAACTCATACCACTGAGGACCTCCATTGTACCTGCCTCTGATGGGGCTTGTGATGGGGGCTTGGGATAACTATCTCCCAAATGGCAAGCATCCTAAGTGGACTGAACAGTGGACTGCATCTGCCTGTTCTCCTCTTCCATGGGGCCACCCAGTGCAGGAGAGCCACACTCTGAAGGGCGTCCAGCAACGTGCCTTCAAGGTCATCTGAAGGCCACCCCCTACCCCCCAGAGGGAACAGACTGATAACATGGGTTAAGGCATTCATCTCAGCCTTCTGGTTGCATTTAACTCATTGAGTCAGAGGAGGAAAACTCAAGGAATGAAACCTGTTTCCTCTTTAACTGTATGGCCAGATTAGAGCTTTAGATCTACTGATGTAAAGAGTGGAAAGGGCTCTTGAATTATATCTGTAGGACTTGATCACAGTTTCCCAGGTATGGATAATACCCCCACCTCCCAGGGACCCAGGGACGCTATATGGATCAGGTGTGTGTGGGGGGGGTGGGTGGGTGTGTGTATTCCTGCTAGTAGGGGAACCCTGGATGGCTCATGACTAGATGGCTCACTCAAAGATGACTGCATTTAATCAGAAGTGATGAAGCTCAAGTCCAGTTTGACCCCTTCCCATCTGTGTGACTATATACAAGTCACATCCTTTCCCTGGGCCTGAGTTACCTCAACTACAAATCTTGGAATAATACTATGTATCTTTCAGAGTTAGAATTAAAATGAGAGGTGACAAGTGACACGAACCTTCAACACTACCTGGCACACAACAGATCTTCATTTATGTTGCTGCTGCTGCTGCTACTGCTGCTACTGCTGCTGCTAACTCGCTTCAGTCGTGTCCGACTCTGTGCGACCCCACAGACGGAAGCTCACCAGGCTCCCCTGTCCCTGGGATTCTCCAGGCAAGAACACTGGAGTGGGTTGCCATTTCCCTCTCCAATGCATGAAAGCAAAAAGTGAAAGTGAAGCCGCTCAGTCGTGTCCGACTCTTAGCGACTCCATGGACTGGAGCCTACCAGGCTCCTCCGTCCATGGGATTCTCCAGGCAAAAGCACTGGGGTGGGGTGCCATTGCCTTCCCCTCATTTATGTTACACATGATTATTAACCATTATTAACGGCTGGGATGGAGCTCCAGTTCTGGCGTTCTGCTACCAGCTGGGTCAAGGAACCTCTTCATTCTGCAACCCAGGTGCCCCATCTATCCACTAAAGAGGGGCTAAGAAAGCTCTGAGGACCCATACAGCCTCTGACAACTAGTGATTTCTATGTAAGATGGCCAAGGAGGTCCTATAGGAAAATTCACACCAAGACGCAGCAAATACTTTTGTCAGTCAACATCTGGATACTGCTCATTTGTCTTCTTCCCTGCTCTCTGAAGACCAGAGACAGTCAGACTCAAGAAGGAGATGCTGCATGCCCTGAGGAGGGGGAGCCCAAGGGAGATTCATCTCCCTGGGACTCAGGGTCACGTGGATGGACTTAGGTATATGTCTGCAGAGGCTTTTATCACGTCCAGAGAGACAGGTATATCAGTCCCTGAGAGACCTCAATGCTCTTTCCCCCCACAAACTTATTTATTTTTGATTGAAGAACTGCCTTGCAACATTGCGTTGGCCTCTGCCGTCCATCAGCATGAGTCAGCCATAGGAATACACATGTCCCTTCCCTCTTGAACCTCCCATTCCTCTAGGTTGTAACAGAGCCCCGGGTTGAGATCCCTGAGTCACACAGCAAATTCCCATTGGCTGTCTGTTTTACACATGGTAGTGTATACACTTCCATGCTAATCTCTCCATTTGCCCCACCCTCTTCTTCCTCCTGCCCCGCCCCACCCCGTCCCATCCATAAGTCTGCTCTCTAGGTCTGCATCTCCATTGCTGCTCTGCAGATAGGTTCATCAGCACCATCTTTCTAGATTCCATATATATGCATTAATATACGATATTTTTCTCTCTCTGGCTCACTTCACTCTGTATAATAGGCTCTAGGTTCATCCACCTCATTAGAACTGACTCCATTGCATTCCTTTTATGGCTGAGTGATACTCCATTGTATACATACACCACAGTTTCTTTATCCATTCATCTGATGATGGACACCTAGGTTGCTTCCATCACCTCAATATTCTGATTGAAAATCCACTGTATATTTTCTTCTCCAAGCATTGCATGTGATGTTTGGTGCCTGCCAATTTCTTAGCTTTGAACATCATTTTTAAGAAAAAAGCAAGTAGCTCAAAAGCAATGAGAAAATGGCTATCATAACCTGTCGCTCAGAGCTAGCGTTTCCTGGGTCCCTTTGCTCAGTGTAGTGATGCATTGCCCGGACTGCAGGAGGAAGTGGACATGGGATCCACCCTTTCCTCGGCCCGAGCCCTCTCACCTGCAGTCCAGGTGAAGTTGGGCCCAGCACCCTGCTTCCAGCGACAGGAAGCTGAGGACTGACTCATAAGCCACAGGGCTTCCTGAGGCTGGCACAGCAGAGGAGCCAGTTGGCCACTCTGGTCTCAGTCCCTGAGACCCACCTCAATATTCTGATTGAAAATTCACTGTATATGTTCTTTTCCAAGTGCTACATGCAAGGCTGGTGCCTGCCAATATTCTTAGCTCTAAACATTAGCTCTGAGAAAAGACAAGGGCAGCTGCCAAGCGAGCACTGCCTTCTGAAAGGAGACAGACCAGGAGACAGTTGGATATTTGAGCATGTATTTTTCTGGTCAGAGGGGCAAAGGTGGCATGATGTTCATCCATCCATGATGAAAGAACCGGCTGGGTAACATGGTAAAGTGGACTGGAAGGCAAATGCATCCGGAGATGAAAATGAGAAGGGGCAAAGCTTTTTCTTTCCCTGAACATCCAGGCGATAGAGCTGACCTGAGGGTCATGGTGTCCAGAAACCTACAAACCCAGACACCCTGCTGCCAGCGAGGCTTTCTTAGGCTGACAAGAGGGACACCTTCTCACCAATGGGGCCAGTGGGGAAGATCTGATGGACACACCATGTCCCAGCATCAAATGGAGGGTCGGCTCTGGGTGTTAGGGCAGTGATGGCAAACAGTCTGAAAGGAGGCCTATGGGGAATATGACTGGAGAGAAGACCTCTAACCCTCTAGATAAACAATATCGCCACCACTTCACAGGAGGAAAATGGCAACGTGAGTCTATAGTTTAAATGGGAACTCTGAGATCAACTCAGGGTTGCTAATGAGTGACTTGTTTTGAATGACAGATGCAAAAGCATGGCAGGAACCTCTAAGCAAAGTGTTGGCACTGCTACAGCGCAGAGGGCTGAGGTTTAAAAGGGAAAGACCCCAGAAAGGCGTTCCTGGAGTAGGAGGAAGCGGCGTCTTCAATTTAGAGCAGATGACTCAGCAAGAAAGCGTACTCAACTATGATATTGTATGTTTTTTCTTCTGTTGGGGTAAATATTCTTCAACCCCAAAAGGCTGAACAAGTGTGGTTCTGAGGGAACTGGAATCCAGAAATAAAGAAAAACAAAGGAAAAGACTTCTAAACATGCTTTCCAATGACTTCAAGGCTCTTTGCTTGCTCTGCAAACTGGATGTGAACAAAAGCTCAGAAGCACAGAGAAACCATGGAGAAAGATGTGTAAAAATACCCCCGAGAAAATACCACCAAATTGGCACTAGGCAAGTGTTTGGTTTTTAAAGACTGATAGAATCTGGAAATTTCCACATCAGTGGAATCATCAGATCAGATCAGTCGCTCAGTCGTGTCCGACTCTTTGCGACCCCATGAACCGCAGCACGCCAGGCCTCCCTGTCCATCACCAGCTCCCGGAGGTCACTCAGACTCGCATCCATCGAGTCAGTGATGCCATCCAGCCATCTCATCCTCTGTCGTCCCCTTCTCCTCCTGCCCTCAATCCCTCCCAGCATCAGAGTCTTCTCCAATGAGTCAACTCTTCGCATGAGGTGGCCAAAATACTGGAGTTTCAGCTTTAGCATCATTCCTTCCAAAGAAATTCCAGGATTGATCTCCTTCAGAATGGACTGGTTGGATCTTCTTGCAGTCCAAGGGACTCTCAAGAGTCTTCTCCAACACCACAGTTCAAAAGCATCAATTCTTCGGCGCTCAGCCTTCTTCACAGTCCAGCTCTCACATCCATACATGACCACAGGAAAGACCATAGCCTTGACTAGCCGGACCTTTGTTGGCAAAGTGATGTCTCTGCTTTTGAATATGCTATCTAGGTTGGTCATAACTTTCCTTCCAAGGAGTAAGCGTCTTTTAATTTCATGGCTGCAGTCACCATCTGCAGTGATTTGGGAGCCCAGAAAAACAAAGTCTGACACTGTTTCCACTGTTTCCCCATCTATTTCCCATGCAGTGATGGGACCAGATGCCATGATCTTCGTTTTCTGAATGTTGAGCTTTAAGCCAACCTTTTCACTCTCCACTTTCACTTTCATCAAGAGGCTTTTTAGTTCCTCTTCACTTTCTGCCATAAGGGTGGTGTCATCTGCATATCTGAGGTTATTGATATTTCTCCCGGCAATCTTGATTCCAACTTCTGTTTCTTCCAGTCCAGCATTTCTCATGATGTACTCTGCATATAAGTTAAATAAACATGGTGACAATATGCAGCCTTGACGTACTCCTTTTCCTATTTGGAACCAGTCTGTTGTTCCATGACCAGTTCTAACTGTTGCTTCCTGACCTGCATACAGATTTCTCAAGAGGCAGATCAGGTGGTCTGGTATTCCCATCTCTTTCAGAATTTTCCATAGTTTATTGTGATCCACACAGTCAAAGGCTTTGGCATAGTCAATAAAGCAGAAATAGATGTTTTTCTGGAACTCTCTTGCTTTTTCCATGATCCAGCGGATGTTGGCAATTTGATCTCTGGTTCCTCTGCCTTTTCTAAAACCAGCTTGAACATCAGGAAGTTCATGGTTCACATATTGCTGAAGCCTGGCTTGGAGAATTTTGAGCATTACTTTACTAGCGTGTGAGATGAGTGCAATTGTTCGGTAGTAATCATAGATTTAACCAATTGCTTATGGACCTTTAAGGGAAAAAAGTGGCAATAAATATGGTTGAAAAATGGATTCCCTGCAAGCAAATTCAGAGAAGGCAATGGCACCCCACTCCAGTACTCTTGCCTGGAAAATCCCATGGACGGAGGAGCCTGGAAGGCTGCAGTCCATGGGGTCGCTAAGAGTCAGACACGACTGAGTGATTTCACTTTCACTTTTCACCTTCATGCATTGGAGAAGGAAACGGCAACTCACTCCAGTGTTCTTGCCTGGAGAATCCCAGGGACAGGGGAGCCTGGTGGGCTGCCATCTATGGGGTCGCACAGAGTCGGACACGACTGAAGCAACTTAGCAGCAGTAGCAGCAGCAGCAAGCAAACTGAATCCAACAAACCTCGTATCCTATCTTCATGAGGTCGCTAGATTGCATAATTTAGGAGAAAGCCAACAGAGAGTGAATCTTATCTGACAATGTCTTTCCCGACAGCCTTGATTGAAGATGGTGAAATGCTGGGGCTTCCCTACCGGTTCAGTGGTTGAGACTCCTCACTTCAACTGTAGGGGCATGGGTTCGATCCTTGGTCAGAGAACTAAGATCCTGCATGCCATGTGGCATGGCCATAAATAAATAAACAAAATATTTTTTAAAAAGATGGTGAAAGGCTGGTTGAGGAGGACCACATGCAGCTCCTGCTGACTGCTGAGTGCAGCAAGCCGGAGGGGCTGCAGGAGGCGCCAGTCCTTGCCTTGTCTGCACAGTAGATCTGGTTTGTCACATAGAGGGGGAGGGCATAGAGTGGAATCCAGGAAATCCAGACCACAGGAGACTGGAAGGCTGCCAGGATGAAGTGGAATCAAGATGAGAATGACCAGGAGAAGAAAGTTCTTCACTAGAGGAAAAAATAAACGTCACAGGTACAAAACAGGGAGCTTGGACTTAGGAGGCGCTTTCATGAGAAACAAAACCTTGGGTCTCTGGCTTGGCTAAAAGGTCAGTGCAGTGATATAAGTGGTGATACAGCTTTTAAAAAAGCATCTTTTAAAGAGGAATAGCGAGGTGGGTGAAATGGTTGAATGGGGTCAACAGGTACTAACTTCTAGTTATAAAATAAATGAGTCCTGGGATGCAATGTCCAGCATGGTGACTATAGTTAACTAGGAAAGTCAAGTGCTCAGTCATGTCTTTTTGATCCCACAGACTGTAGACCACCAGGCTCGTCTGTCCATGGAATTCTCCAGGCAAGAATACTAGTATGGGTAGCCATTCCCTTCTCCAGGGGATCTCCCCGACCCAGGGATCAAACCTGGGTCTCCTGCACTGCAGGCAGATTGTTTATGGTCTGAGCCCCAGGGAAGCCCTACTGTTAACTATGCTATACTGAATATTTGCAAATTGCTAAAAGACTAGATTTTAAAAGTTATCAAAAGTCTGTATCTGTGTGTGGTGATGAGCGTTAAATGTCATTTGTAGTAACGTGGATGGACCTAGAGATTGTCCTGCTGAGTGAAGTTAAATCACACAGAGAAGGAGACATATTGTTATGACATCCCTAAGAAATCTAAAAAGAAATGATACAAATGAGCTTATTTACAAAACAGGAAGAGACTCACAGACTTGGAGAAGGAGCTTGTGGCTTCCAGGGGCTAAGGATGGGAGGAAGCAATAGCTCAGGAGTTTGGGATGGACATGTACACACTGCTGTTTTTAAAACTGATAACCAATGAGGACATGCTGTGTAGCACAGGGAACTCTGCTCAAAGTTATGTGGCCGCCTGGATGGGAGGGGGTTTGGGGGAAATGGATACACGTATATTATGGCTTGGGGCTTCCCCCGTGGCTCAGCAGTGAAGAATCCACCTGCAATGCAGGAGACGCAGGAAACACGGGTTCAATCCCTGGGTTGGGAAGATCCTCTGGAGGAAGGAACAGCAACCCACCCCAGAATTCTTTCTAGGAAAAATCACATGGAGAGAGGAGCCTGGTGGGCTCAAACAGCTGGACACAACTGAGTGACTGAACATACACACATATACAGCTGAGTCCCTCTGCTTAGTACCTGTATCTATCACAACATTGTTAACTGGCTATATTCCAATATAAAAGAAAAATGTTTTCAATTTTAAAAAGTTTCTATTTTAATACAAGATTAGTCTTAAAGTTAGTAGTGCCAGAAGGTAGAGAACTGCTCAAAAAAAAAAAAAAAAAGAAGCCCAAAACCTCACTGGATTAGGGTATGTCAGAAGGACACAGGGGCTGCTGAAAAGAATACCCGATGGCTAAAGTTAACAATTTAAACAATAAAATAGAGGAGCACTGGATTGTAACTGAATGGTTGAAATAAATATTCATGAGTCCTTACTGATATAGGTCAATAACTGAATTAACAAGTAGAGGACACAACCTACATAAGAATTCCAAATATCTACATAAGAATTCCAAATCATCCTTAGAGTTGTTGCATCCTCAAGGAGGTGGAGCAGAACTCCTGACCTCTCGACTGTGGGTGGCGTGTGGCAATGTCTTTCGAAAGAGGACGCAGTACAGAGAAGAGGGGAAACGATTCACTGTGCAGTGGAGAAATCTGACAAGCCCTCCCCTGGCCAGGCGACAAGGTCGACATCCACAGTGACCAGTCTTGTTGGTGGTGTGTGCTCTTGATAAGGTGGGATGAGAGTGGCACTTGACCTCTGTCTTCCTCCCCAGAACCCATGTCCCCCATCTAATCACAAGGAAAAAGAGTACACAAATCACTAGTGAGAGATGTCCTACAAACTTGACCACCAATCCTGACGCTCTCAAGGTCATCAACAGCAAGGAAAGTCTGGAGAGTTGTCGGAACCAAGAGGAGCCCAAGGAGACAGGGTGTTTAATGTGATGGGGTCCTGTAGAGGATTCTGGGACATAAAAACTGCTGCTGCTAAGTCGCTTCAGTCGTGTCCGACTCTGTGCGACCCCATAGACGGCAGCCCACCAGGCTCCCCCGTCCCTGGGATTCTCCAGGCAAGAGCACTGGAGTGGGTTGCCATTTCCTTCTCCAATGCATGAAAGTGAAAAGTGAAAGTGAAATCGCTCAGTTGTGTTTGACTGTTAGCTACCCCATGGACTGCAGCCTACCAGGCTCCTCCATCCATGGGCTTTTCCAGGCAAGAGTACTGGAGTGGGCTGCCATTGCCTTCTCTGACAGGCAACCTTAACTAAAAACCAAGGACATGTGAACAAAGGGTAGACTTGAGTTCATCATAACGTGTCAGTATTGGTTCATTAATTATGACAAATATAATACAGTCAGTCCCACACATACGAACCTTCAGGTTGTGAACTTTCAAAGACATTTGCAGGTCCAATCACGTAAGTTAGCTCATGTGTCTGGCATACATTATCACAGGATAGCTTGCCCTCCGTCTGCTGTTGCTGATGACCCTTAGGCTCTGCCCTCTCCCACCTCCTCTCGCTCCTCCATCAGGAACTCTTCTGGCCTGGTCACTCCATGCCAGCCCCTGAGCGCCAGCTGTTGTGCTATACTACTGCACTTTTCAAGGTCCTGTACCGTAAGATTAAAACATGTTTTGTTTTTTGATTTTTATATATTATTTGTGTGAGAAATACTATAAGCCAATTACAGTACAGCGCTATATAGCTGATTATGTCATCTGCGTACCTAGTTGTTGGTTGGGTTACCAAGTTAGCTGGGCACCTTTGTTGGATATACGAACAAATTGGACTTGCAAACGTGTTCTCAGAATAGAACCTGATGGTATGTCGGGGACTTACTGCACACTATTATAAGACATAAATAAAAAGGGAAAGTGGGTGTGGGATACGTGGGAACCTTCTGTACTGTCTTCCTAACTTTCCTGCAAATGTAAATCTACTGTAAAATAAAAAGTGTACTAGAACAAAATGGGGCTTCGAGAGCCCACCTGTGGAAGCACAGCCCTGAATTTCTTCCCAGGAGCCACGGTCCTGCTTGTTAGACGTTTGAGTGACATCTCTCTCCCTCATCAAACTGGAACCCTAGGGGTACAAGATTTTTGTTCATCGCCACATCCCAGCTCAGCACCTGACAGTGCCTAGCACAGAGCACATGCTTCATGGATTCGACTAGTCAAGAAGATTCGACTAGGGGATGTGTTAGACTATCTGGATGGCTGTTGGGAGAAGGACTGAGTCCATTTGATTGTGCATACAACTCTAGAGCGGCACTGACCAATAAAAGAATATGAGCCACATGCATGATTTAACTTCTTCTAGTTGCCCCATTAGAAAAGGAAAAGCAAAATAGGTGAAGTTTATTTTAATATTATATTTAATATTAGTGTTGCAACATGTGAAAGATAAAAATTAAAATAAAATGGATTAACATAAACACAAATGCATCTGATATCTATATATACTTATTCAGGAGATTTTATATTCTTTTTTTTCCCAGTAAGTTTTTGTTACTCAGCATGTGTTACATGGACAGCATGCCTGAGTTTGGACTTGTCATACTTCCAAGTGCCCAAAGGCCACATGCATTGTGGGTTCCATACTGAAGACATGGCTCCAGAATGCTCTGAAAGTAAAACTTGGGAAGTTCAAGGAGCCAGGCTCCATGTAAGGGAGTGCACTGAGCACTGAATCTTGAGTGAGGCTGGAATAGCGGACCGGGGAAAAGGGCCGTCTCACCCAACACGTGCCCCAGTGGCCACTGCAGCACTGTCTATGGCAGCCAGGACATGGGAGCAGCCTAGACGCCCATCAGCAGAGGAGCGGGCAAAGAAGATGCGGCCCACACACATAGTGGAGCATCACTCCGCCATAGCAATGAGTGAAGCTGTGCCATTTGCAGAGATGCGGATGGACCCAGAGACTATCATACCAAGTGAGGTTCATAAAGAGAAAACTACATATTGTATATTAATGTACATATGTGGACTCTAGAAATACGGGGACAGATGAACCTATTTGCAAAGCAGAAACAGAGGCCCAGAAACAGCAAACAAGTGTATGGACATCAAGGGGAGAAGGGGAGATGGGATGAACTGGGAGATTAGGATTGACGCACGTACACACACACAGACATATATATACACACACTATGTATAAAACAGGTAACTAATGAGAACCTACTGTATAGCTCAGGGAACTCTACCCATTGCTCTGCGGTGGCCTAAATGGGAAGGGAATGCACACAAGAGGGGATATATGTGTACGTATGGCTGATTCGCTTGGCTGTACAGCAGAAACTAACACCACCGTGTAAAGCAACTGTGCTGTGCTTAGTCGCTCAGTCATGTCCAACTCTCTGCAACCCCCTGGACTCAGTCTGCTGGCTCCTCTGTCCATGGGGATTCTCCAGGCAAGAATACTGGAATGGGTTGCCATGCCCTCCTCCCAGGGAACTCCCCAACCCAGGGATCGAACCCAGGTTTCCCGCATTGCAGGAGGATTCTTTACCATCTGAGCCAGCAGGAAAGCAACTATACACCAATAAAAACTTTTGTTAAAAAGCTATCCCACCTATGTAGGAGGAGTCCAAGCAGAGGCCAGTGACCCTGGCTGGTGACCCCTGAACAGGAGCTCTTTCACTGGCTTAGAGTTTAGGCTGGCTAAACTACTGAAGTTCCATCCAGTTTTAACACTTCTCTGAGTCTAGGACTGATGTTTGAGGAGGCTGCTGCCATGATACTTATTATATATAACGTTGTGTGAGGTCTTACAGAAGGCAACCTGCCACAGTACACATGATCTCGCCTGGTTCTTTTCTAGCTCATCCACATGGGTATTTCTTTTTAAAGATAAGGAAGCAGAGGCTCAGAGAGGTTAACAGGCTGCCTCACAGTCACACAGGTTTGACTCCCTCCCAAGCTGGAGGAGGGGAACAAGGCACACCCAGCTGGCTGTAAGTGCTATGTTCAAGAAAACTTCTCTCAAAGACCCTCAGCCAATCACACAAGCTGTGAACTCACTCAGCAACTTGGGGCAAGAATTGGGTGAGGATACGCCGGTGGCCCCAGTCAGGGAGAGTGTGGGGACACTTTGACATGGGGCCACTGCCTCTGCCCTGGCTTCAGTGTCCTGGGATACAGGGACCAGGACAGGAGAGACCGGCTCGACTCACAGCAGCCGTGTCGCCTGCTCTTTAAAGTCACACCCCCGTGAGGTCATCAGCGACTGTTCCCCGGAACATGTGCCCAAAATAGCAGTGACATCTGGACGTTACAAAAAGGACTCATCACTGTGGAATTACCAAGAGCATGTGACCCTCGTCACGCGGCACTTTGTCTCTGTCTTGCTCGAGCCAGCAGGGGAGGGAGAAAGCCTTCGGTGGAAAACGTGTGTGTCTTCCTGGCACAGTCAGTTGGCTGGTTTCACGGCGGCTCCCCCTGCCTGGCTGGTCTCTGAAAGTTCGGCATGGCTCCGCTCGCCCCACAAGAGAATGCCAAAGTGGTTGCTCCGGTCCAGATGTGTTCAGAAAACAAGGTCTCACCAGCCCAGAGCTTTTCCTCGAGTCTCACTTTAAGCTGAAGCTCCTGATCTCAGTGCACTCCCCCTCCCTTGCCAAGCTTGCCTCCCAGGGACTCCTGCCTATTAAAACAGCTTCACTTTCTAACTTTGACTATTTGGTTCCATCAAGCAAATTTAAAAAGTCTATGCAATAGCGTTCACTGTGTATTGCTGACACCCTCCACTGCCCGTAAGAGGAGATTCAAATGTTCTGGCATGAGTTTTCTGCCCCCATCAACACCCATGTCGCCTTCGGGTGCAGCTGGGCTGATACACTGCCCAAAAGCTGTGTCCTGAGGCTGACACACTCACCAGCCTCTGGGCCTTTGCTTCTGCCATTCCCTCCCCTGAAATCCCTTCCATCCACTTCTTGCCTTGGCAAGTCACACCACTGCTTTAAGTTCCAGCTCAAACATCACCTCCCCGCTGTCCCTGAGAGTGACGCGCTTCTTACCAAGTTCTGACTGCTTGCATCTCTATTATAACAAAATAAATGAATATTTATAATTCATTTATAATATGGATTCTGGATATTAATAATTCCAGAAACTACAAAGAAAAAAACAGGAGAATGCGACAGAGGGCCATGGGGTGGGAGGAAAGTGGGAGGGGTAGTTGGAGAGCTCTGCTCTGAGAAGGGTTTGAGGTGGGCCCTGGGAGATGAGAAGCAGGCAGCTTCCGGGGCTGAGAGTCCCACGTGGAGGGAAGAGGGAGTGCGAAAGCCTGAGGTGGCCATGAACTTGAAGGATCTTAGGAACATCATGACGAGCAGGGGCAGAGTGGAAGGACACAGGTCGGGGGGAAGTCGGATTCTCTTTCACGATTCAAGATAAACAGACTGTGTTTACCCTCACGGGGGCAGGAAACCGCTGGATCCGTTTGGGCGGGCATGAGGACGATCCTGGCCGCTGAGTGATGGATCAGGGGGTGGATGCAGGAGATGGTGGTGGTGGTGGTGCACTGGACCAACCCGGCAGACAGGCAGTGAGAGAGATGATGGGCTGAGATGCAGTCCAGGGACAGAGCTGAGCACGTTCACTGGTGGATGAGATGCAGGGGGTGGAGGCAAGCAGCACTTCCCCACCATACCCGGCTGAGCTTTGGGGTGGCAGAAGCCCATTTTATGACTCTGGACAGCGCACCACGCCTCCGGGCGTGCTGGCTCTGTGTAATCACAGTGTCCACAGCAGCACGCCTTGGCCTGTGCACCCTCCGTGTTCACTTCTGTCTCCACTGGAGCTCATAGCACACTGCACTGTCATCTTCGCTTTCAAATGAGGCATCCCTCTGTGGCCCCTGAGGCCAGGGGCCAGGCTGAGGTGGGGTGGGGGGGGGGGCACAATGGTTGCACTATCACATGTGCAGAATGCCTACTGGAGGCTGACAATACTAGGAAGTGAGGAGACTTCCCTGGGGGTCCAATGGCTAAGACTCTGCTCTCCCAGTGCAGAGGGCCCAGGTTCAATCCCTGGTCAGGGAGCTAGCTCCCACATGCCTCATTGAAGAGCTCGCATGCTGTCTGTCAGTAAAGATGATGCATGCCCAATTAAAGATTCCACACGACACAACTTAAAAAAAAAAACCCACATGCTACAACTAAGACCAGGGACAGCCAAATAAATAAAGATTAAAAAAAAAAATACCGAGAGTGACGGGGCAACATCTCAGAAGCAGAAGGTGCTTATTTGCAGGTGACAGTCACAAAGTGATCAGTCATACTGACTGATCAGTCAGTATGTTAGAGATCAGTTAGAGATCAGTCATACTGACTGTAACGCAGCCTATCATGGGACAAGGAGAGGAGAGAGCCCCTGGAAACAGCCTCAGTGGCACCAAGGCATTCTGGGCCTTGGGGGGCCTGCTGGGCTCCTTCTGAGCTCTAGGGAATTCTACCCAGATCTGCTGCTCCTTCTGTTCTTAATCCTCCTGTGATCACAAGTCTCCACAAGCAAACCGTGCTCTTGCCCAGAGATGCCAATGTCACTGTACATCACCACGCTGCCACCCAGGCTCCTCCCCTCCTCACTGTGCCCAAATCGCTCTGTGACTATTTCCCCCTGGATGTCTTCCTGAATGGCCCTGAATGTCAGTAATCTCTTGGAAATTGGCTACTGTCGCTGTTGATGTCTGGGATGTCTGACCCCTAACAGCCTTCGGATTTGTCATGGACTATTAACCAGCTAACTCTTCATTAAGTGTTGGTAAAGATCAATTTCTTAGGAGGGGGAGGTGATTCAGCTTCACTTGTTTGCTAAAGACAGATGTGTCTGCTCTCATCATCCCCTGCGGCTTCACTTCATAGGAGATGGTGGCTTAGGTCCTGGAGGGTAAAATCCTTGCCTTCCAGGTGCTGGGCAGATTGGCCTCTGTTGCCATGGTGACAGTTGGAGCAAGGGGAAGTGGCAAGAGCTCAGGGTGTCACGGAGGCCAATCACTTCCTCCCCTCACCTACGCCCACCCCAACACACTCAGCTGATTGGGCCAGGAACGAACCACTCAGCCTGGCTGAGCCAATCACATTGTTTCTCCTGGGAATCTGGATTTCCAACAGGGACTGAGGCATAGTAAGGTTGGGGACTTGGCATCTACGCAGAAACCAAGAGGGGAGGTCACCACGTGGAAAGATGCAGGCATAAGCACCGTCATGGAGCACCGAGAGTGTAAACTTAGCTCTCAACCTTCCAATTCTACTTCTGGGAGACCCAAACTTCACTTCCTGTCTTGAGCTTCCTGTGAAATATCCCATTGTATCCTTAAAATAAACCCTGCCAAGGAGTTTTCTTTTCCTTGCAACCATACATTCTAAGATAATGGGCTCTGATGTCAGAGCAACTTGGATTCAAGGTGTGGTTCTGATACTATATGTCATCTTATCTATTCACATTTAACTCCTCCAGGCCTCAGTTTCCACATCTGCAAAGTGGGGCTAATGTCCCACACCTCATGAGGTTATTGTGGGGATTAAATCAGTTGATGCAAGTGAAACCACCAGCTTCCCTTTGTTGTTCAGTCACTAAGTTGTGTCCAACTCTGCGACCCCATGGACTGTAGCATGCCAGGCTCCCCTGTCTTCCACTATCTCCCAGAGTTTGCTCAAATTCATGTCCATTGAGTTGATGACACTATCTAAACCATCTCATCCTCTGTCGCCCTCTTGTCCTGCCCTCAATCTTTCCCAGCATCAGAGTCTTTTGCAGTGAGTTGGCTCTTCACATCAGGTGGCCAAAGTGTTGGAGCTTCAACCTCAGCATCAATCCCTCCAGTGACTATTCAGGGTTGACTTCCTTTAGGATTGACTGGTTGGATCTCCTTGCTGTTCAAGGGACTCTCAAGAGTCTTCCCCAGCACCACAATTCGAAAGCATCAATTCTTCGGTGCTCAGCTTCCCAATAATATCTGTTGACTGGCTCTCAGTTTGGGTGGAAGCAGTTACACATGGTGATGTTTGAAGACTCTTGTGATGATCACATCTCCCAGATGGCTATTTAAATCTAGAGGCCAGGGATGCTGCTAACATCCTGCAATGCACAGGACAGCCCCGCCGCAAAGGATTATGCAGCCCCAAATGTCATTGGTGCCAAAGTGGAGAAGCTCTGTTACTAAGTCTGGATTGTTGTTGTGAACGAGGGCCAGGGACCCATGGCCACATTTCACACCAGTCACAGCACATTTAGGGCTGTCCCTGGTGGCTAAGAGGGTAAAGAATCTGTCTGTGTTGTGGAAGAATCAGATACGATCCCTGGGTACAGAAGAACCCCTGGAAAAGGAACTGGCAACCCACTCAGTATTCTTGCCTGGAGAATCCCATGGACAGAGGAGCCTGGCAGGCTACAGGGTCACAAAGAGTCAGACATGACTGAGCAACTCACACACACATGTGCAGCACTTTCAAAGCTTCCCCTTGTGAGACGCCGTCTTCCCTACGACTCCCCCCTCTGTCCCCCCGATCCTTCCCACCTCCTCTTTTCCCACCATTCTCCTCCCTTTTATGGGGGGAAAGAAAGTGCCCTGAGCCGTGCTCTGGTCAGGACTCTCCTTTCTCTGGGAGAAGCCCGTGGTGACCAGATAGATAATGAGCACCTAGAGGTGAGGACTTCACGCTTACTTGCTTATGTCTTTGGCGGAGGTGGCACATGGAACCCACCAAGAGTGCTTTCGGCCAGCAGGGGAGCCAGGCCATCGTGCAGGGGGGCGGGGCGGGGGCACAGCAGAGTCTGGGCTCCACCTCTCATCAGTCTCAGCCCGAGGGACCTCAACTTCTCACACGGGTTCAGCTATGTCTGGGGCTGTTCTTCCAAAGACTCTTAGATGCTCCAGCTCTACGTGGAAGGTCTCATCATTTTCCTGCTGGGTAGATGCACACTTAGGGCCACAGGGAAGTCAGCGTCGCTGGGGAAGTGGGTGGTGGTTTTATTTTGGGGCCACGCAATGTGGCATGCGGGATCTTGGTTCCCCAACCAGGGATCCAACCCGTGCCCCTGCATTGAAGTGTGATGTCTTAACCACCGGCCCACCAGGAAAGTCCAAGGTGGGTGTTTTCAGATATTGGGGTGAAAGGAGAAAAGATGATTGTACTCCAGGTGGTTTTGGCCATGAGTACTTGGGCCACTTCACAAGGACGGACAGAAGAAGGGAAATTAGTGGGAGGGGGACACCTGGACTGGGGGGCTTCTGGGACTTCCCCAGGAGAAGAGGCAGGGCGCAGCAGTCCTGTTTCAGAGTCAAATGGGGTGAGGCAAACTCGACTCCATCACAACTGGTTGCCTGTTCCTGGGGCTGATGGAGGAGCAGGATGGCAGAAGAAGATCCAGACAACATTGAAACAGTGGGTACCAGGGGTAGATATGGGGGTTCTGGGGAGGCTTGCAGCAGTTCAGACAGACCTCAGATTCCACTTAGGGAGAGATCAGGGAAGCAGTTTATGTAAGAAGAGAGGGTCCAAGGGCTGTCCACAGGTGAATGGCTGGGGTCCCTTAGGGGCACAGGTGGGTGGCCGTGGGCCCTGTCATTCAGCCAGCACACAGCTGTCTTGTGGAGCCCACCCCAGCTCTCAAGATCCCAGTCTCTAGGCGTCAAGCTGAGTTTGTCCTCCACTAGCTGCTCAGATGTGGTGTCTGCCACACTGCCAGACTTGGGGAGGATTCGGGCATGGGGTGGGGCTGACACTGAAGCAGGAGGGCCTGAAGCGGAGCAGAAAGCCAAAAGCACTGTGGGTTTCAAGTGGTGCATGGAGTGAATGATTTGAATCACGTGGGTTTTGCCATCTTAAACAGAAAGGATAACGATGCCTTAGTTAATTGCATGGCCAGCCCTCCAATATCTTTTTAAAGGCCTAAGAGTGTGGTTTTTAAAGTGTGGTCCCCAACCAGCTGCAACAACATCCCCCTGGGAGCTTGTCCAAAATGCAAACCATCAGGCCCCTCCTCAACCCTGCAGAATCAGAAGGGAAAGGGGCCCGGCCAGCATCAGGCCTCCAGGTGACTGACAGTGTCAGAACCACTTGCCTAAAGGAAAGAGACCCCCAGCAAATGGGCAACTGAAAATCAGATTTTAATACTGTGGGAAATCATGGGACTTCTACTTCCCTGGTGAGGTGGTGGCTAAGACTCCACGTTCCCCAAGCAGGGGGCCTGGGTTTGATCCCTGGTCAGGGAACTAGATCCTGCATGCCTCCACCAAAGACCCCTCATACCACAAAAAAGACTAGGTACAGCAAAACAAACAAACAAACAAGCAAAACCTGTTATTTATAATACTGGAGAGCTAGAAGCCAAGACCTGACCTACAGCAGGAAATGAGCTAAAGAAATCAACTGCACATCCATAAGATGGGCTATTATATGGCTTTAAAAAATGCTGTTTAAAGATGAATTAGTGAGATGGGAAAATTCTTGACAATTAGGGAAATAAAATCCTAGGCTGGGGTCATACTCTTCTTGTGACTCTGGAATCAACACACATGCAGCTGAGGAATTGCAAGGCTCAGCACTGGCTCTCCAATGCTAATGTGGTTCAGTGGCCATGGTCTATGCTGCATTGGACAAGACCGCATCTTTCACACATCACTATAGCTACAGATTCTAATACACGAGCACAGGAAAGCTAAGTCTACATAATAAAGACAATAACTCTTTAAAGATCACTTTTCACGTGTCTATCATAAGGCTATTCAATAGAGCTGACATCCTGACACTGCAGATGTCTGTTAAGCCTCTCAGCGTCTGCATTTATAAGATGAGAAAGTCCCTGCTGGCTCTAATTAGGTCGAGGATTAAGCCTAGAGGTGTGCATCAGACATCTAAGAGCATTTTATAATCCGGCTGGGAAATGATGGTAAAATCCATGAGGCCATCCACTGCCTTCATTAAGGCTTAGCGTCTGCCTTCAGATGTGCACTGCTAGGCATTCTGAACATCACTGCAGAGTGCACAGCAATGGGGGCTGTGTGTGGGATCAAAGGCTGAGCCTGAATCTCATGATGGGACCTCATCACCAACTAAGCGGGTGACTTAGGTCAAGTGACTCGAGACCCTGAGGATATCTGCTTTGCAAGGAGGCTGTGAGGCTTGAGGAAGAAAGGAAAAGCAGTCAAGCAGAGAGGCAAGCACCCAGTAGTAGCTCAATAAATGCAATTGGCCTCTGCATTATTAAAAACTGCCACATCATAGGACACAGAAACAAATGGCCTGAGTCAGGGGACAAGGATGTTTGTTATTTATAACTAGGGAGCTGGAAGCCAGGA
This sequence comes from Tragelaphus eurycerus, assembly GCA_935064755.1. Taxonomy (NCBI): domain Eukaryota; kingdom Metazoa; phylum Chordata; class Mammalia; order Artiodactyla; family Bovidae; genus Tragelaphus; species Tragelaphus eurycerus. The sequence goes on along the minus strand of CAKXYN010000075.1, from coordinate 5,102,053 downwards.
CCTGACCTACAGCAGGAGACAGGCTAAATAAATCAAATGCACATCCATATGCTGGGCTATTATATGGCTTAAAAATTTCGGTTTAAAAATGAATTAGTAGGATGGGAAAGTTCTTGACAATAAGTGAAGAAAGAAAGAGAAAATGTACAAATAGCACAACACCAATGATGCAAAAATAACCTATACTTTTATATACGCCTGTGCATTTTATCTTGGAAATGACACGTAAATTGTAATCTTAATTTCTGGGTGGTAAAATTTTAAGTTTTTTTCTTCTTTCCTATATACTTCTCTGTACTTTAAAACACATTTTACAATGAGTATGTGTTATTCTAAGAACTGATTTTTAAAAAATTTTTATTTTTATAAATCGGGGTACAGTTGGTTTACAATGTTACATTCCTTTCTGCTGTGCAGTGAAACAAATCAGCTATATGTATGCTCAGCATCACTATGAGAAAAATGCAGGTCAAAACTACAATGAGGTATCACCTCACACCTATCAGAATGGCCATCATCAAAAAATCTACAAAAAATAAATGCTGGAGAAGGTGTGGAGGAAAGGGACATGGGGTAGGGGTGCCAGATGAACTGGAAGAGCTGATACATTTTGCTTGTTAAGTTTTAGAAACAAGAGGAAGCAGGGTTGGAGGCAATGCTTGGTGAGTGGCTAGGAGGTAGATGGGTGCAGGGAAGGGGTTCCAGAGAGGAAGGCGGAGCAGAGGGAAGACAGAGCCGGTGTGGGGCTGCAGCTGGGCACTTGGGGCCCTGCCTTCTGCAGCTGAAGAGCCCGCTGGGAGCCGGGGAGAAAGATCTCACTGGGCAGACCGAGCGGCCATTTGGGAAGAAGCTGGAGCATCCGGCAGGCTGCACTGGATGCGACTGCTAACCAAGGAGCTGTGGCAGATTCTCAAGTAGGGGGATGACATGATGTAGACATTATCTGCAACATAATGTGGATACAGCCCCTGAGTTTGGGACGCCCTGAAGCCCTGGGGGTAGAGAGGGAGAGGAGGAGCCTCTGACCGCCCTGGGATGCGAAGGATGGAGACCTGGGGCTGGGAGGCCTCTGGGATTGAAAACCCACCAGGACATCCCGTCTGCTCTGGGAAGAAGGGAAGGGTGGGGAGCAGCCAAGGGGCCTCCCCTTTGCTGGCCTGAGAGGCCGAGTGCATGCGCAGACGTGCTGCCCGAGAAACCCACTGAGGAGACGGATCTGCAGGTCGGTCCAGAGCCTTCCTGGAGTGGGGCTTATCTGGTCAGGGAAGGGATGCACTCTGGGAGAGGCGGGAACAGAGATCCAGGGCACATCCTCATCCTTTGGGGGTTGGAGGACGAAGACAGGTGGGAGGGGAGGATGAGGGCAAGGGAGCAGGGGTCCACCAGGAGGGAAGTAAGTGGACTGCCCCATCCCTGGAGCCCAAGAGAGGAGAGAGTGGCCCGGAAGAGGGTGATGGTGGTGATGAGACGGGGCATCACCTTTGACAGGTAGGGCTGAATCTCACCTGAAGAGGCCAAGAATGTGTACCTGGGCTGTGGAGCCACTGGGTATGGTGCTGGGAAGGGAACAGAGACCTATGCTGAATCTGGAGGGAGCAGCTGAGTCAAGAGAAAAGCTCCCTTTAAAATAAAGGATAAACAACCTTTAGGTAAAGGACCTAATAAAGGACCTTGTGGATAAACAACAAGGTCCTCCTGGATAGCACAAGGAACTATATATTAATATCCTGCAATAAACTGTAAGGAAGAGAATATGAGTCTTTTCCAGCACCACAGTTCAAAAGCATCAATTCTTTGGCGCTTAGCCTTCTTTAAGGTCCAACTGTCACATTCGTACATGATTACTGGAAAACCATAGCTTTGACTAGACAGACCTCTGTTGGCAAAGTTACGTCTCTGCTTTTTCATACGCTGTCTAGGTTTGCCATAGCTTTTCTTCCAAGGAGCAAGCATCTTTTAATTTCAGGGCTGCAGTCACTGTCCGCAGTGATTTTGGAATCCAAGAAAATAAAGTCTGTTGTTGTTTCTATTTTTCCTCCGTCTATTTGCCATGAAGTGATGGGACTTGGGAAGATCCCGTGGACAAGGTCATGGCAACCCACTCCAGTATTCTTGCCTGGAGAATCTCATGGACAGAAGAGCCTGGTAGGCGGGGTCGCAAAAACTCAGACACGACTGAAGCGACATAGCACATACTACAATGGGACTGGATGCAATGATCTTAGTTTTTTGAACATTGAGTTTTAAGCCAGCTTAAATAAATCATAATGAAAAGAATATGAAAAAGAATGTATCTGTAAAACTAAATCACTTTGCTGTACAGCAGTAATTAACAAAACATTGCAATTCAACCATACTTCAATAAAATATTTAAATACAAACCAGAGGGGAGGTAGAAGTGATAGAGGTGTGTCCGAAGGCAGAAGGCCCTCATCAGGGATGGCAAACACTACTGAGAGACAGAGGAGGAGAGACGGGGAGGGAGGCCAAGACCTGCCTAAGCTGCTCTGAGCTTCCCCAGACTGATCCCCAGAACCAGGGTCATAATTTCGACCTCTGCCAGTTCCGGGGAAGGGCTGAGCTACTGCATGGAAAATGCCTGGCACAAGAGACAATGTATAGAAGTGACTGTCAGTACGTGAAAATAACCAGAGAAAATTCTCAAGAAGGTGGTAGATCCTAAAACGAACTGGAAACCAGATGAGATCCTCACGTTGGAAAAGACTGCAGGTGAAACTCTGTTCTTTTGTGTATACAGCCCATTTACCACCTGGCATACAAATTTGGTGAATTTATCTTCCCTGGTGGCTCAGACAGAAAAGAATCTGCTAGCCATGTAGGAGACCCAGGTTTGAAACCTGGGTTGGGACGATCCCCTGGAGAAGGGAATGGCAACCCACTCCAGTACACTCGCCTGAGAAAATTTCATGGACAGAGGAGCCTGACAGGCTTCAGCCCATGTGGTTGCAAAGAATTGGACATGACTGAGTGACTAACCCACATACATTCAAATCTGAGCATCACTGAACAAAAAGGTAGCCGTGGATGTGTGTGTGTGACACCGAGCTCTTCACTAGGGGTTGGACAGGGCGGTCCAAGGATGGATCTTACTCTACTCCTTGTTCTTTTGATCTTCAAAAACCTTGGGTCTACTCACTACCAAATGAATCAAAAGCTTCTTTCTGAGTTTGGACTCAAAACCAATGCATAATGAATGCATTAGGGATACTGAGTATTTGTCAGGAGATAGTTGTTCGGCATCTGTTGGCTTTCACGGCCTGCACTGTGGAGATGAAGAATGTCTATAATCCCATGGGTCTGCTCTTCTAGTCCAAGCTCTTCCTCCCACCACTGGTCCTTGGGCTAAGTAAGGCCTTACTAGGTGCAGGAGGCTGGCTCTTTCCAAGGAAAATAGTCAGGTTGACTGGAATCTATGAAAAGCCAATGCATCCCTTTGGCCAGTGACTAACATCTTAGTGCAAACAACAGGGCCAATGACCCTCAGTTGATCTGGCAGCCGCAGCTGTGATGACTGCACAGAGGCAGGTCACAAGAAATCATATAGTTCACGCAGGACTGAAGAGTTCTGCTTAGCCATCTTGTTTCTAGAATCTCTCCCCTATCTTTTAATCACTATGTGGCCACCTGAGTCGTCCTCCTAAAACATGCATCTTAAAACCTGCTGATGACTTCATGTGGCCAAGATCAGCTGAGCCCCTTGGGTGGATATGCCCCCCCCAACATGACACCAACTTTGCAATTCTCCCTTTCCTTGTCCTCTGCTTGCTGGGTTCTCAATAGGCATTGCTCTTTCATCAGCCTACACTTTTGCATCTTGGCACATGCCACCTCCATGGCATGGGACATCTGTCCTTTTCCCTTGTCTGACTGGTGAACTCCTATTCACCCTCAGAGGCTCAGCTGAAGTTGCACCTTCTCTGTGAGGCCTTCTCTGACCCTCCCCTGCAGACCCCATGGCTCCAGTCCAAGGTCAGAAATCTGTGCTCACTGGGTACCAGCAACGTGGGGTTCCCTTCTGAGCTCTTCTGAAGCAGGAAGTGCGTCCTGCCTCTCACAGTGCCTACCAGCAGGCTCATGAGTGTTCACCACCAGGCTCATCAGTGTTCCCGGGTGCACGAACAACTCTTGACCTTACAGTCTATCCTTGTGTGAATTGGCCTGACGTCTGCATGCCCCAGTGTTTTCCAGATACCACAGCAAAACAGTCATATCCCATTCTTTAAGTCATCTTCTACTACTGTCTTCAATATTCAACATCTTCTTGCTTTTGAAATTAAGTTTAGGTTTGCCAGGCAAAATGATCCCAGGATGTTTTGCACAGCTTCTGCCTGGCATGTTTTTGATACCATGCACACATGCATGCTATGGTGCTTCAGTCATGTCTGACCCTTTGTGACCCTATAGACTGTAGCCCACCAGGCTTCTCTGTCCATGGGATTCTCTAGGCAAGAATAATGGAGTGGGTGACCATTCCCTCCTCCAGGGGATCTTCCCGACCCAGGGATCAAACCCACGACTCTTATGGGATACAGAGGGTCCTCCTACAACTGGCAGGAGAGAGGGGCTGGAGGCACAGCTCCAGGGAGCACTAAAGGAACCCCAAGCTCCTTGGGGCTCAGTGGAGAGAGACCACTTGCCCACTCCCACTGACCAGTGGGAACTCTGCTCAGCCTGAAGCTGAGCCTCATGGCTATTAAATTAATAAACCTCCCTACTCCTGCCTGCCAACCCTCCAATTAAATGATTAGAATGTGTTCAGCATCACTTAGCTAGGAATCTATGGCCCATAGATTTTCTAAAAGATTAAAATTAAATATTTCAACATCATTCCGGTTACCTTCTGTGTTTATACGCTTCAAATTCTTCATCTTTTTTAGCACCTAAGACACTGCAGAACCATGGGCTATTAAGGTTCTGACTTTTAACACTTAGCGTGTGTAAAAAGGATTGGAGGGGTACCTCTGGGTGAGTGTGAGATCCCTTCAGATTCTGAAACTCTGACTCTAATCTCATATATACATATACATTTGGAGAAACCTGTCTCCATCTGCATTTAAAATATGTGTGTCAACTGCTACACATAAAATGGATAACAAGGACCTACTGTCTAGCACAGGGAACTCTGCTCAGTGTTATGTGGCAGCCTGGATGGGAGGGGAATTTGGGGGAGAATGGGTACATGTATATATATGGCCGAGACCCTTTGCTGTTCACCGGAAATTATCATGACATTGCTTGTTAATCGGCTATACCCCATTACAAAATCAAAAGTTTTTTTAAAAATAAAATAAAACTTATGTGTCCAAAGGTGGCACAGTTCATCCTGGAAGCAAGGAAACCTGCCACTGCTTTCTCATTTCCCCGAATCTGCATGATTTAGTCTTCTGCTGCATTTTAGCTGATTTCCTGAGTCCTGTCCATTCAGCAAACAAGATTTGGCTCCAGTGCTGAAGTCTCACCTCCGATCCATGTTGCTGGCAACTATTTTCCCCACATCATTTGTGTCTGGCTCCCTGGCCCTGCAATGCCTGCTGAGCTAGGCATCCCCGCCCCCCGCCCCCAGATGAACACCTGCTGAGTGATGGCAGCTCACCTGTATGACACATGCACTGATCGGGCTCAGAGAACCAAGGGCTGCCATGCCTCCTGTGCGTGTCCGACTCTGTGCGACCCCGTGGACTGTAGCCCTCCAGACTCCTCTGTCCATGGGATTCTCCAGGCAAGAATACTGGAGTGGGTTGCCATGCCCTCCCCTAGGGGATCTTCCGGACCCAGGGATTGAACCCACATCTGTTACAACTCCTGCATTGGCAGGCAGGTTCTTTACCACTAGCGCCACCTGGGAAGCCCCATGCCTCAGAGGTTAGCTGAAATAAATCTAGTTCTCTCTCTTGCTCAGGGTTGCTATGAAAAAAGAACAAACATGAACATTTGCTAAGTCCCTCTGTGGGTTGGATGTCCCATTCAATCTGATGCTCCCTGTGGCCCCGTGGGATAGGTGTTGCCAAGAGTAAAGCAGACAGTCCCCAGGCCAGCAGAGCCCTGTCCCCACAACATGTGGGGACAAGTCAGGTCATACACCCCAAGGTCTAGGGTTGCACCTGAATCAATTCTGCTGTCTTTCAAAATGCAGATTCCCAGGCTGTGCTCTAGACTGAGTTGATTTCACCTTCTAAAAGTGGGATCTGGGGACTTTCCTGGCAGTCCAGTGGCTAAGACTCCACATCCCAATGCAGGGGACCTGGGCTGCATCCCTGGTTGGGGAATTAGATCCCACATGCCACAACTAAGACTTGGCATGGCCAAATAAATAAAAGTAAATAAAAAATAAATTTAAAAAATAAAAGTGGGATCTGGAAATGGGGATTTTTAAATAGCTTCCCCAGGCGCTTCTGATATACACTGATCCTTGAGACCCACAGCCAAAGGGCGGCGATTCCAGGTTGATGCCCACTCTGTTCTCCCCACCCCTACCTGCCATTATCAGTGCAATTACCCTACTCTCCTGACTCCTTAAGGCCATGACACAGGCAATGGTGGGGGTGGGTGGCACTGTCCAGGCACCTCCACGCCCTTGTCAGACATCACTGCACAAATGGAACACCGTGCGGGTCTGTGGGGGAGGGTGGCACCAGTGTCACTGTGGGCACTGCTCTTAGGACATGGCAGGTTTGCAGTTCAAGGTCCTACCCTGGTTACCCACTGCATGGCCAGATCTCAGGAAGGAGGCCTCTAGGTTAGGAGACTGACTGACTCCTGGACTCCCTGCCTTTAGCACTACTCGGCTCTTTGGAACTTCATGCAGATATGTGCTAACTTGCCCTCTCACCCTGGAATACCTCCTGGTACTACAAACACCCATCAGAAATCAGATCACCAAAACCCACCGGCTTAGCAGGATAGCCAACACCTGGATGGGACCTGAACTATTCAAAGAATAGTTGACTATTTGCTTTCATGAGAAAATGTCTTTTTTTTTTCTTCTTGGGACTATAATTATTATTTTGGCAAAGATTACAGCATATGGATATGTAATACTAGTATTAGTGAAGTTGGGTATCAAAACCGCAAACGTCCTTCCAGCTTCTACATCCCCAGGCCCTCTACCACAGATCACTTTTTCTGTTCTCAGAAGATGACTAATGATCTCTCACATTTGTATAAAACTTTCCCATTTGCCAAGTACTTTTATTCACAGTAGCTCATATATGTTCTCTTGGCTAGCTGAGGAGGCTGTTCAGACTGGTATCTTTATCTGCATATTAGAGAGGACCCCAGACCAGAGAGATAAAATAGGGGAGGTTGTTCAGATTGGGATCTTTATCTGCATTTTAGAGAGGACACTGGACCAGAGAGATAAAGCAGCACATACATGCACCCAGCTCTACCTGTTTGCAGAGAGAAAGCAGCACCTGAACAGGTCTTCTAGCTCCAATGCACTTTGCTGTGTCTGACCCTCATGGGAGGCTTACATTCACCTCCAAATAATTTTTGCAGTGAGTAGAGGATGCCTTCAGGTCTCACTACTGCATGTGTGAGGCTAACTACTTTTCTCATTACATGGGACACTAATGGTCCAGGACAGACACTAATGGTCCAGGACAGACCACCCTATCAGGTGGCATTAGTGGTAAAGAATCTGCCTGCCAATGCAGAAGACCAGCATTCCATCCCTGGGTTGGGAAGATCCCCTGGAGAAGAAATGGCAAGCCACTCCAATATTCTTCCCTGGAGAATCCCATGGACAGAGGAAGCTGGTAGGCTACAGTCTATGGAGTCGCAAAGAGTCAGATACAACTGAAGTGACTTCGCAGCATGCACCCTATAGTTAAACAGAGACCCAGGTGCTGGTGTTGAAGTCAAGGCTGCTGAAATACTCACCACAAGGCTGCTATGCTGGAAAGTGATGTGGTGGGGGGAGGGGGAATCAAAAGCAAAAGCTGATAGGAAGCTTTGTGCATAAGTAGGTCCCAGGAGCCTGACAATGTTCTAGCAACTGAATGAGCTGAGCTGATGGAACAGGCAGTATGAGCCGCTGAGACGTCCAGGTCTCAGGCTGTGTCTTCCGGGAGGTCCTGCCGTCAGTTTCACACCAAATGAGAATGAAGCGAGATGACGGCAGGGATTCTGGCAACTCCAAACAGGTGTCACAGCGCTGTCAGGACAGCTGCAAATCTGTTAGGGATGTGACTGATGCTCGGGGTGGAGGGGCAAAGCCAGCAAGTAGGACCTGTGCCACAAGGTCCAGGTCCAGTATTCCAGAAACTGACTCCCTGCCTGTGAACACATGACTTTACTACTGAGATTTTAGTCAAAAGAAGCCTGGACTTAGAATTTTTCAAACTCTGGGTTGGCCAGCTAGCTTGACCATTTCTTAAAAATGTCACCATGCACCAGCCTCTGAGACTCTGGGTTTCTACCTACTCACAAATGAGTTGTTTGCAGGGTCGAATGAAAAATGCATGAATTTTGGTGCAAAAAGTCAGGTCAAAAAAAGGAAAAGACAGTTTGGCCATAAAACACATCATTTGGCATAGACATGATTACCAAAACATCAGGTAGGTGAACATGTCTGTGGGTCTTAAAGAGGATGGTTGTAAGCAGCAGATAGGTCACAGAGGGTCAAGGCCCCAAGGCTTACAGGACGCAAGCAAGCATCCAGGGCGTGTTGCTACAGTACAAGCTCCCTGGTTACTGATTTTTTTTGGTTTCATTTACTGCTGTGTCCTCAGCACTCAGAACAGTGGGTGGCCCCTAGAAGGTATTCAGTCGCTATTTATCGGAAAAAAGGAACAAATAGCTAGAGTTGGTCCACCAGGGGACAGGGCTTCAAGAGATGTTAACCGTAACAGCCGCAGCCTGCCTCCCCTAGACTTGTCTAAGTTCTAGTGCTCTGGTGAATGAAGATTGTCATTTCACCATGAAATCTGGGGGCTTTCTGGCACAGCACAGGATGTGGAGTTGTGATTCCACATAGCCACAAGAGCTGGGGGAAATTTCACATGCTGCTTGATTTCTCCCTTTTAGAGAGAAGATGAGGTCAGGGAGGTGAATTCCTAGTTATGTAACCGTTTACCAGCAAAACTAGTACTTAGAACCAGGGAGTAGTAACTGAAGCAATGTTACTTTTTTAATTAAAAAAAAAAAAAAACAACAAATCTTTGGCTTTGAAAGAGACATATGGCTCCCTATCAAGGTAAGTGAGAAGGCTGGATTACTTAATGATGTCCCTGGGACTTCCCTGGTGAGCCAGTGATTAAGAATTCGCCTGCCAATGCAGGGGACATGGGTTTGATCCCTGGTCCAGAAAGACCCCACATGCTGTGGGGCAACTAAGTCTGCGCAACACAACTACTGAAGCCTGCAGGCCTCAGAACCCATGGTCCACAACGAGAGAAACCACCGCAATGAGATGCCCCAGCACAACTCGCCACAACAAGAGAAAGCCCACACTCAGCAACAAAGACTCAGCATAGCCAAAAAGAAATAAATAAATACAATTTAAAAATGATAATTAATGCCTTTGCCCAGGTGGGATGGACACAGGTCTGTCATTTTCTCAACCCAAGGACAGTCCTCAGGAGCTGAAGCCTCTTAATTCTTGGCACAGTGGAATTTTCAGGGAAAGGAGAAGAAAAACTCGAACAGAATCATTAAAAAGTCCCAGGAGGTTTCTCAGATACTAAATAGCCCTTCTTCAACAAAAGGCTGGCAAAGGAAGTGCACAGATGAGATTTCCCGGAACAAACTCTCAGACCAGCTTTAAAAATGAGAGAAAAATGTGCTTCAGGCAAGACCCTTTTGGGGTTTTGTGAAACCCAGCTGGCTAGGACTGTCAGACACGCAGGAGGAATCCAGAAAACAGATGGACGTCTTCCTCTAATTGCAACATGGCCCGGGGAAGGTTCTGCAGTTGGAGAGTCGCCTGGTGGTGCTGGTCCCAGCCTGGGCAGTAGCCCTGCCCAGTTATCCCCGAGGAGATCTGTTTCAGTGGAGTCCTCGGCCGCCCCTGGTGGAATCCACAGTTGGAACAAAGCCCTGAGTGAGCATCCGTCCCTGACAACGAGCTCAGCATGGGGACCAGCCTCCAGGATCCCAAACTGGGATGTCACTGGAGACTCTCGTCCTCTCCCACCATCAGCCCCCACACCCTGAAGGTGCTGCTGACAGCAGCAAGCTGAACCCCCCACACCGGGGGGGAGGAAGGAAGCAGACCAGAGGCTTTCGTGGGTCAAGAAGGGCCCTTGGATGAGCAGACACTCAGGTTCTCAGGGACCGCTCACGGATGGATGTGCCTCTGCAAGTGAGGAGTCGCTGGGAGTTAGAACTCATTTCTGGTGGTAATTCCAGGCTGTCCTGGAGTGAGCTTCCTGGGGGCTGGCAGAACCCACCTGGCTCCGCCAGGTGCTGGCAGGAACTGCAATCAGGCCTTGGGCAGACTGGTTCCTAGTTCTCCTGCAGATCACTGCCCTTGACAGAGTCTTCTTAAAATTCACAGTTGTGTGTGTGCATATTTACTTAAGTTTGTATATTTAAACAGATCTGGGTTTCAAGATCCCTTCGGGCCTTACAACCGGGATTGTTACCTAACACGGTTCTGGCAAGAGAAAGAGCAAAGGCAAAGAGTGACATTTCCCTCTGGCAGAGTTTACCTCTGCATCACTATGGATACGGAGGGGGTTTTATTGGCATCGTTACCGAGCTGGTCTTACTTCTTTATATAGATTCATCAAAGGGCCTCCAGGGACTTTCAAGGTCTCCTGTGTGGCCGGCTCTGGTGTGGGAGTTTAGTGGGCGGCTCTCTCTGGAGCTGTTCCCTGCCTGCAGGACTAACCGGCCCAGCCTGAAAACCCACATTTTCAGTCCATACTGGGAGCCTATCCTGGATCCTTAGTTCTGTTCTGCCCCTTTAACTTGGACCATGGACAAGCCACTGAACCTCAGTTCCCCAGGCTGTAAAAGGCGGTGACCTCACTGCACTGTGATGGAGAATCAACGAGAGACTGGATGTAGATCACATGACACGTCACAGCATATCCGGAAGTGAGTTAGGGCCATGCGTATGAAAGCAGATGTGTAACTGACAAGGGAGGCATTATTCTTCCTGGGTCTTTTAACGATAGCTGCGTGTCACTGCTGGAGGGGCCGTGGGAAGTAGGCCTCCTCCAGTCTGAAAATGGATGAATCTGACGGCCACTGTCATCCTGCCTTGGACAGAGGTTACCCTCCTCCTCCTGGAAGCACTTTTCCCCGCTGGCTACCAGGATCCTGCCTACTCCAGCCTCCCCGCTGCTCCCTCTGGTCTGTGGCCCAGGCTGGCCCATTCAGCAAGGGAGTGAAAGCGTCTGCCTCCAATGTGAGAGACCCGGATTCAATCCCTGAGTCGGGAAGATCTCCTGGAGAAGGCAATGGCAACCACTCCAGGATTCTTGCCTGGAAAATCCCATGGACGGAGGAAGCAGTGCTCCAGGCTCCCTTTCTAAGCCACACCCTCTCCCTGGGCCACCTCATCCAGCCTCAGAGTTTTAAGTACCATCTCTACACCAGTGATTCCTAAACTGATGGTGGAAAAAAAATGGGAGAACGTAACAGTGCTGGGCAGGGCGAGTTTGGGGGTAGATGGAGACTGGGACTTGTTGGGATGGGGACACGTGAGTAAGGACTTCAGGGAGAGGGGACAAGTCATGAGGTTGTCCGGTGGTGAGCATTCCAGACAGGGCATCCAGGGCCCAAGGCTGGGAGCCCTCCCGCTCTGCTGGGGGAGCAGAGTGGCCGGCCTGGTTCGGACACACTGGGGGATGGGGAGAGGTGCAGAGTCAGTGGGGCCGTGGCAACCACAGAGAGTCCTGACGACTGTTGGCATGATCTTGGCTTTTACACAGAAGGATGGAAAGCCATGGCAGGCCCTGAGCAGAGAAGTGATGGGATCTGATGGCTCCCAGGGACCCAGTTGACAGTGGGCTGTGAAGGTATGAGGAGGATGGCAAGGGTGCTCCATGCAGGGATGCAGAGAGATCCCTGGGGGCTGGGAGAGGGGGCAGGCCACAGACATAGTGTAAAGGGAACACTGACCAAGTCTCCTGTTAATGTCTTTGTAAAGAGTGGGGGATGGAAGACCTCAAGGCAGGGACTCCTAGTAACAGGATGGGTGGGCCTGCAGGGAAAGCAAGTGTGGGGGTGGGGGTCAGGCGCTTGGGTCTGGACTTGCTAAAGTATGAAATGCCTCCAGGACACTTCCCTTGACATCTCAAAGGCAAAATGCTCAGGCATGACTTGTTTTTCTCTCTTGCCTTCCCCTCTTTCCCCACCCTGACTTCCTATCACAGCCTGCCAGCTACACAGACTTGAAATCGCACAATAATTGTCATGACTTCCCTGTCCCCTAGAAACCCAATCCAAGCAGACTCCCAGTCTTTCTCATACTACTGCTGTGATGTTCCTCAAAGCTGTCTCCTCACCACCTTGCCTCTCTGAGTGGGTCCCCATCCTCCTGACGGCTTGCCAGAAGAATCACAAAGACGTTCTGACGGGCCCCACATCTGCAGTGGTTTCCCACTCCAGCTCACTCAGTCACGACAGCCAGAGCTTTTTGCCAAAAACCCAGAACATCTCTGCTGGTGAACAGCTTCCGTGGTTCACCTATTGCATCCATAGAAAAATCTAAAAATCCACGGCCTTCTCCCAAATCCCTCCCTTCCAGCTTCAACTCTGTTTATGCCCTCATTGCCCCTTTATTTACTCCACGGTGGTGGGAGCACAGCACAGACCCAAGACTCTCAACCTCAACCTTCCAGCCTTTCCCGTGATTGTTCCCTCCACCGAGGCCATCTTGCAGAAGCCCCCTCTGGTTTTAGGACTCTGGGGTCCTGCATTCTCCAGGAGCACCCCACATGCTCTTGGTGAGACTCAGCTGAAGGTTTGAACTCCTTCAGCACTAAGATCCACGCCCATCTTTTGAGAGGACACAGCTGACATTCCAGTTACGGCTGCTCTCCTGGGGCACGGAAGTCTTAGCCACTCGGCCAGCATCAGATAGCTGGTAAGGGGCAGAACCCAGGGTGAACCTTCTCAGTCTTGCTCCCAAGACTGTGTTCTCCTCACAACCACTGACCCCTCCCCAGGAGTGAAAGTGGCAAAGGCACTCTGAGAGACCAACCACAGACACACCAGACCTCTATATTCCGCACAGTGAAGTTGCAAAGCTGGTGAGGGATGCACCTACTGCCTTTGGAGATCTTAGGGAGCATGAGGGTTTCTTAGAGCAACTGAGCAGCAAAGGCAGCCCCCTTATTTTGGGTCACGGAAAGTGTTTATCATCAGATGGCTGCTTCCAACCAAACAAAACAGGCTCCTGATCTGATGTATGCTGCACGAGTTCTTAAAGGTTAACATAATTAACACTCTTTCTTTACAAGCTTTTCAAATTCTTTTTATACCGCTATTATTTTTCCACTGACTCATCCCTTTGAAAGCACACCCCATCGTGTTTAGTTACTTTTTGTCTCATTCAAGGCTCCATCGATTTCCTTTGTCTTTTTCTTCTTTGCCCCTGGCACTTGGAAATGAGGCCCCAGCAGACCCTGGGAACCCTCGGAGCAGAACCTTGCTTTGAAAGGCTAAAAGACTATATTCGTGAAATGTACCCCATTCCACACGCACGCACTCCAATTAGTCACAAAGCAGAAATTCCATAGGTTGGAATCTCTATTTCAAGTAATCTGATCCCTGAGCAAAGGGTGTTTCCTGTTTCCATGGTACCCTGCTGATACACCTTGGGTGTCCTTGGAACATGGGCAAGGAGGGGTCCCCTGGAGGCACAGGAGAGGCTTAGCTTGGGTTTCAGGAGATGTGAGTTCTCACCCTCCTCTGCATGATGGCGGTGGCTCACCACACGGTCCTTAACCCTGGCAGAAGCTGTTTCCTCATCTGTAAATCCTAGGTCTTAGAAGACTCAGCCTCACAGACCCTGCCAGATCTAAATTTTCCTAAATTTTTTATCCCTGAGGGCAGAGCTCTTCAAAGTTCACACAGGGTTCCCTGGTTGAATCAGCAGTTGAGGTTGCTAAATCTTTTTTTTTTAATTGAAGTACAGCCATGAAATTAAAAGACGCTTATTCCTTGGAAGGAAAGTTATGACCAACCTAGATAGCATATTCAAAAGCAGAGACATTACTTTGCCAACAAAGCTCCGTCTAGTCAAGGCTATGGTTTTTCCTGTGGTCATGTATGGATGTGAGAGCTGGACTGTGAAGAAGGCTGAGCGCTGAAGAATTGATGCTTCTGAACTGTGGTGTTGGAGAAGACTCTTGAGAGTCCCTTGGACTGCAAGGAGATCCAACCAGTCCATTGTGAAGATCAGCCCTGGGGTTTCTTTGAAAGGAATGATGCCGAAGCTGAAACTCCAGTACTTTGGCCACCTCATGCAAAGAGTTGACTCATTGGAAAATACTTTGATCCTGGGAGGGATTGGGGGCAGGAGGAGAAGGGGACAACAGAGGATGAGACGGCTGGATGGCATCACCGACTCGATGGACGTGAGTCTGGGTGAACTCTGGGAGTTGGTGATGGACAGGGAGGCCTGGTGTGCTGCGATTCATGGGGTCGCAAAGAGTCAGACACAACTGAGCCACTGAACTGAACAGTAATGTACAATACTGTTTTAATTTCTAGTGTACAAAGTGATTCAGATTGTTTTCCATTCTTTTTCAGATTCTTTTCCATTATTGGTTTTTAAAAGGTATTGAGTAGATTTCCCTGTGCTATATAGTAGGTTCTTGTTAAATCATTTTTAAGGGGGATGGTATTGTTGGTGTTCAGTTGCTAAGTCATGTTCAACTCTGAGACCCTATGGACTGCAGGCTCCTCTGTCCTCTGTATCCCAGAGTCTGCTCAAATTCACATGCAATGAGTTGGTGACGCTATCTAGCCATCTCACTGTCTGCCACTGCCTTCTCCTCTTGCCTTCAATCTTTCCCAACATCAAGGAGCTTCAGCTTCAGCATCAGTTCTTCCAATGAATATTCAGGATTAATTTCCTTTAGGATTGACTTGTTTGATTCCCTTGCAGTCCAAGGGACTCTCAGCAGTCTTCTCCAGCACCACAATTCCAAAGCACCAATTTTTTGGTGCTAAGACTTCTTTATGGTCCAACTCTCACATCCTTACATGGCTACTGGAAAAACTATACCTTTGACTATATGGACCTTTGTTGGCAAAGTGATGTCTCTGCTTTTTCAAATGCTCTGTAGGTTTGTATCTCAGCTGGTAAAGAATCTGCCTGCAGTTCGATTCTTGGGTTGAGAAGATCCCCTGGAGGAGTTATAGACTGCCTACTCTGGTATTCCTGGGCTTCCCTGGTGGCTCAGACGGTAAAGAATCTGCCTGCAATGTGAGTAACCTGGGTTTGATCCCTGGGTTGGGAAGATCCCCTGGAGGAGGGCATGGCAACTCATTCGAGTATTCCTGGGCTTCCCTGGTGGCTCAGTCAGTAAAGAATGGGTACATAGCATGGGGCGGGGGGTGGAAAAGCCCCGCCCATCACCACAACCCCTCCCCTCCCATGGAGAAGCTCCTGCCAGAGGGGCTTTGCTGCTGCTGCTGCTGCTAAGTCGCTTCAGTGCTGTTCGATGCTTTAGAAGGCGAGAAATCCTCCACTGTGGGTTCCCAGGTTGAAACTTTGTATTTCACAAAGGTCTTTCCCTCTGGTATTTTTCTAAGAAGAGCATCCAGCCATAAATCTCAAGGCCAGAGACAGAAAAAAAAAAATCCAACTGTGTCTAACATTCGGCTTTTGAAAACCAACTAACCCTTTGGGGCATTTTACAGCATAAAATATACAACAACCAATCAACAGGAGGGTAGTATTTAAATTATTCAAAGGAACATCATTAAAGCAAACTTTGCTATGCGGGTGGGGGCCTGGGCACAGTCTGTGCTTTAGATAAATGCCCATTTCCTTTGGGACTCCTATTACCAACTGTTACAAAATTATAGCCAAGAACATTTTATTAGAGCAATAATGCACCTTGAGAAGTGTGAGAACCACTCCGGGGAAACTGACCTGTGGCCTTTCGGCTCACAGCCTCTTCACTCAAGCCACAACTGTGCCTGATTGAACCGTAGCTCTTTTTACGTTTCATAATGGCAGATGGAAGAACTCTATTAAAATGGCATGAAGGCAAGTGAGCAGACCTCAGCTAGAAGAGGGACCCAGCTCCTTGGGGTGGAGGGCATTCACCTTCCCTTTTAACAAAATTCCAGAGAATAATTCATTTACACAGTGTTGGCTCGATTGCATACATGAGGTTGAAGGGGGAAAAAAGATACTGGAAAGAAACAGACAAAAAAGGACTTTATCCCTGGGATGTGGGAAAATGAATGATTCTTATTTTCCTTCTCAGCCTTTATTATGTTTTCAAATTGTCAGTGGGGGAGGTATGTGTTCCTTTAAGAGAAAATATAAACATTTTTCAATAACAAGTAGTCACACAGGTCTTTGCTCAGGCAAATGACTACATTTAAGCACGTAAAGGACTTTCCTGGAGGCTCCAAGGTAAAGAATACACCTGAAATACAGGAGACTAAGATTCGACCCCTGGGTTGGGAAGAGCCCCTGGAGAAGGGAATGACTACCCACTCTAGTATTCTTCCCTAGAGAATTCCGTGGACGGAGGAGCCTGGCAGGCTATATAGTTCATGGGGTTGCAAAGCGCCGGACATGACTGAAGTGCCTGACCCTGCAAGCACAAGCAGGTAAAAGATGCAAAATGGAACATTTGTGTAGGAACGCTTACAAAGCCAGGTATAATCTGTGCTTTGGTCCAATGCAAATATCTCTAATCCCCAAGCACAGGGGCCCTGTGGCTCCAGCTCTCTGCAGTGAAAGGGCCTGGCCAGAAGGCTAAACAGTCCCTGACAGCTGTTCCCACGTCGCCAGAGACAAATCCTAAATTTGGCATCCTCTGAAAGTGAACACAGCTTCTTTCTTTCTCCTGGGTCAGACAACTGAGATGGAAATACTTTAGGCTGTCCAGAGTTTTCAAGTAAACATTTTCCTCTTGAAGAAAGCCATCCCATGATTACAACATAGCTTTCCCAGAAGGGATGCCATTTACTGCCTCGTCTTTAAGAAATTACTTGGCAGGAGGATGTAATTTAATTATTTACTTAAATGTATGCCCTCTGAGCCTGAAGGAAATGAAGTTTTTTTTTTTTTTTTTAAGCAATGGACACTTTGGAGGGTTGTTTGATGGTGGGTCAGGCTTTGAAGTTTAAACACACACTTAGGTGGGCACATGCACACGTGTGCGCGCGTACACACACACACACACACATCCTGAAGCAGAAAGTCAAGATCTTCTAACACACTACTGATATGCCAGTAAAAGGCAAAACTCTCATGTCCAGCTCCTACAAAAATCCCTGAGAATGCCGAACTTCTGGCATTTTTGCACTTGGCCTAGGAAGAGATGGACAAAGGCCCAGGTGCCGCATGTTCTTGATGAAAATTAGAAGTAGTGATTTCTTTGTGGAATACAAACCACTTAAGGAAAAGAAAAAAAAAGCCCAAGTCCTGACCATTCTCACCTAAAAAATTTCTTGTCTACTTGTGATGTTTGAATATTACATTATGTCCAATATCCCAACCATCTTCCTTCTGGGTTAGAACATTTCCCAATTTTGAGGGCTGGTATTTGCGTCTTTTTCTTCCCTCTTCTCTATTTTTATTTTATTAAAAATGTCCCCAGGGCCTAGAACATTGTCTGGTGCTGTGGGCCGCCAATAAATATTGAGTTGGTCAAAAAGTTCGGTCGGGTTTTTCTGTACCATAATGGAAAAACTCAAACTAACATTTTGGCCAACCCAGTATTTATTGAATAAACACATTTGCTGAATGAATCATAGTGGGAAGGGTGCTTGCTGTGAGTGTCAAGAAACAGATAAACGTCTCCATCCCCAGGGCTAGAATTTCAAGGCCAGGTTGAAGAATCAGATTTCAGAGCTACAGCTTCCCCATGGTAGAAACGGGGTGCAGGGGCCTGGGATCTGACTATACCACTCTCTCCTTAGAGACTAAAAGCGAAATTGCCAAGGCTGCCTGCACGCTTGCACTGATTTCCTCGCATTCTGGCTCCATCATCACTTGATGTAAGACTGATCAGTTTCCCACACTCTGTGATTTATTTTCTCTTTCCATTGGGCACTCTGGGTCAGCCTTTCCTTGGAGGATTCTAGTATCAAAAGCAATGCATCCACAGAATGGACTAGTCTTCTGCCCCCTGTTAATCCTTAGCAGAAATACTAGGGAAGATTCTGTTGACTTAAAATATAATCAAAATTTAAAAATTGAGAGTTATGTTTTATTCAGGGGAAGTTTTTTAGGACTTTAAGCCCAGGGGACAGCATCTCAAGTAGCTCTGAGAGAATTGCTCCTAGGAGGCCGGGTTGGGGCAGGGGTCATGGTGGAGGGGTCAGGTTATATAGAAGTTTGCAACAAGGGGCAGGTAGTCTGAGCATCAAAAGATTATTGTTAAGTAAGGAAACCCAGGTCTCTCAAATTAAGAAATTTAGCACCTTCCTATCTGGGCTCAATGAAATTGTTCCTTTCATAAGCATCTCAGCTATCTGGGGCCAGTATCCTGTGTTTTTGTTCAGTGCTCAAGGCAGGGAGTGGCTGTAGCCCAAGGGTTGCCAGATTGCGGGTACTATTTTCCTTCCTGGTTGCCCTGGAGGGCTGGAACCGCTGACGACTATGTCATCCTTAGTGATAGTATGGCAGGAGATACTCCATTTCTCTGGAGAAGGCAATGGCACCCCACTCCAGTACTCTTGCTTGGAAAGTCCCGTGGATGGAGGAGTTTGGTGGGCTACAGTCCATGGGGTTGCTAAGAGTCGGACACGACTGAGCAACTTCACTTTCACTTTTCACTTTCATGCACTGGAGAAGGAAATGGCAACCCACTCCAGTGTTCTTGCCTTAAGAATCCCAGGCACGGGGGAGCCTGGTGGGCTGCCATCTATGGGGTCACACAGAGTCAGACACAACTGAAGTGACTTAGCAGCAGCACTCCATTTCTCAGTTCTCAAGTAGGTGGCTTATGCAGATGGAGAAGGCAGCTGCGATGGGAGGACTTGAGTCAACAGAGGCTCTTCAGTGTCCTCATCCCTTGCATGGACTCCACCCTTGAGCGTCAAAGATTATCAACTAAAAGCTAAGACACACAAACGTACACTTTGCAAAGGCTCCCGTGATTTCTGCCCATTGTTGGGACAGGTGAGGTTATTTTTATTTTTGCCATCCTGTACATGATCTGGGATCCTCCAACCTGGACCACTGGTTTGGCATATATGGAAGAGTGTTCCCTTATGTTTTAACTAGGGTCATAGGTAAAAATACTGAACTGCTCCAAGCAAAAGGAGACTCCTATGGCACAATACACTTTCCAGACCAATGTCAATCCATTAGAGAATGCTTGGAGGGTAAATTATGTAGCTTCAATAGTCCCTGAGAGGCAGTGTAGTGTCATGGTCAAGAGTAGGGGTGGAGGAAGCAGAGAACCCAGGGTAAGACATCACCTCTGCCCTAACAGGCTGTGCAACCTTGGACAAGTTGCTTAATCTCTCTGAGCCTCAAACGGATCATTCACAATATAGGGAAAACAATGATAGTTTCTTCTTTAGATGTGCAACCTGAGGATTTGGGGGGGAAAGTGCCATCAAAAGGTCTTAGCCTGTCTCTGACAACTTCTCTCTCAAGAAACCGAAACACAGTACTATTGTTTAACAGTTTCATAAGGTTACTAGGGGAACATTTGTTAGACGTCTCCAGGAAACAACATTCTATTTGACGTAACAGCAACCAGATCAAAAATGTAAAGCATTTATTTTTTTAAAGCATTTATTTGACTTTGCTTGTTTTTAGAGCGCTCATGACAACTCCCAGTAATCTATCAAGGCTCCCATCTGTTTGCTGATCCACTCAAGACATCTGAGAGCAGCGCTGCCTGCCACTCTCCATGTGTATTGTCTGCTTTCTAAGATCCATCTTCTGCTTAATAAAACCATGACAACTTTCCCACCCCCTTTTCCTCATTCCTCCTCTTTTTAAAGAACCAGGCAGTGGATCTCTGTGCTCACATCTCCAAATCCTCTAAAAGGAAAGAGCAAACAGGACTCAGAGGGCCCAAGGAGCCTGTTGCTTTTTTTTTTTTTTTTTGTCATCACCATGGATGCCAGTGGCTCTGTGTACCTGCCTGCCCCACCCTGTTCATGTGAAGCTGTTCTCATCAGTGGGAAAACAAAAATGAAAGAGGATCAAGCTAGTTCCGTTTTTCTCTCTGCTGGATGTTAAACCTACCGCCTACTTTGGTCATTTCTGTGCCCTTAGCAACTCCTTAAATAATACTCAGAGGGAGAAGAACCCAGTCAAAGAACCAACCACACAGCTGGCCCCTCTTCCTCTTCCTTAACTCCATTTTGCAGATGTAAAAACCAAGGCTCTTGTCCACTGGCAAATCAGTGAAATCAATCAGGTTGAGAGGTACGCCTGCCCAGGCTGTAGTTCTCCTGCTGGAATGTCCTACTGACAGTAACTCAAGTAACTCACTGAGCACAGAGCCAGAGCCCCTGTCCCTGCAGATGGTGACCAGTGGCGGACACTGGCTTGTGTGTGAGCATGACAGAGAACTACTTCAAAGCTTCCTTTGCAGGACATGAGCAGAGCTTCCCAGCAATGCACTGGCTGGAGCAGAAGGACTGAGACATGCAGACAGACAGTGCCCATAACTGATCACGCTAGCCCAATAAAATGCTTTTATGAAGTAATTATTGGTTCAGAAAATCTCTTAAGTCACTTAGAAACCTCTGTCCCACTCTTTTAAGTCTTTGCTGCTGCTAAAGGGCCCCTGGGAAACATTAGCTCCTGTGATCAATCACACGGCGTTGGCAAGGTGGCTAGCAACCACTCATGGATGGGATCACCAGGACAACCTCCCTGCTCCGGGACTGAGAAGATGATCTCGTCACCCCAGGTTAGGGCAGCAGTAACAGAAGCCTGTGCGAGGATGAGCAGGGAAAGAAGAGACTGGACAGTGGCCGGAACTATGGCCTTATGTCCCTTTCAGGTGAAACAGGATGAACCTGCCTTTCAGAATTAGGTCAACAATTAGAAACCAAGGATTTAAAGGGCCTGGCCCAGCACCTAGCACTGTTCCCAAACCACTGGTGGCCTCCATTAGGATGCCTGCCAGTCACGGTAGCATTGCCATTTATGATTCTCACACGTTCAGTGCCTACGATGCCCCCCACATCCCCACCACTCTATTCTTCACAAGAACCCTATGAAGTATCATCCGTGGCCTTAAAATAAGAGCCTAAGACGTCAATGGGCTTCCCTGGTGGCTCAGACACTAAAGAATCTGCCTGTCAATGCTGGAGACTCGGGAAAATGGCAACCCTCTCCAATATTCTTGCCTGGAGAACCCCTTGGACAGAGGAGCCTGGTGGATTACAGTCCACAGGGTCGCAAATAGACACGACTTACCGACTAAAAAACAAGATGTAAAGATTTGGTGTACCTATTAGCTGAGAACCTTAAATGTTTCTTAAATTTTAAAACCTCCTAGAAGTGAAAAAAAAAAAAAAATCACTTCTACAACACAACAAAAAACACAAAAGAATACTCTCTTATACCTAAAAAGCTCTAAAGATAAATAACTTTCAGTTGTGCAGCATACTATTTTTCTGACCTTCTCAATGGACCAGAGGCCTAATTTCCTTTGAAGACTAAGGCCTGGTGGTCGTGGGGAGGTGGGGAGTCACTCTCAGCCAGGCATGTCTAATTACAAGACTGCAATCTAGACATGAGTAGAGAGAGAGAGATTCTGCTTAGAGAAATCACTGAAATGAACTCTGCCCATGACATGTAGAGCAGTGGGGTTATATCAGTTCCCTTCATTTGTTTCTTATGCATTTTCTCACCTGCAGGGGACACATTTGTGCTCTGTTTGGGGTCCTGCAGTCTGTGGACTCACAGTAGGGAAGAGACCATTTAAACACTCAATGCTAACCAGGCTTCCCTGGTGGCCCAGTGGTAAAGAATTTGCCTACCAATGCAGGAAACATGGGTTCGATCCTTGTTAGGGGAAGATCCCCTAGAATAGGAAATGGTAACCTGCTCCAGTATTCTTGAAAAATTCCATGGACAGAGAAGCCTGGTGGGCTACAATTCATGGGGTTGCAAAGAGTTGTACGTGACTAAACCTATGCACACATACACGCTAACCAGGCATGGTGGGATGCCCTGGGAACCCACCAAGCAGAAGTACTGGGGCACAGACTGCCCAGCTGATTCACTAGATTGTTCCAAATACTGCACACCAAGCTCAATAGAAAACACATCCTCCCTGCCACCATGGCGAATGCAAAGAAAAAGTTTTCAGCCCCAAAAGACAGAGCTCAAAAGCCATTCAGGGTAAAGATCAAGGGATAAGAATCCAGCTTTCCGAGGATGACTTCCCAATGGAGGAGGGTAAGAATCAACTCCACTTTCAAAGGTGTTTATTAAACATCAATCTCGCTCCTCTAAGCTCTACTTTCTGAAAGTTCCAGGCTTCTTCTCACATGGATTAACAAAAGATGAGAAGGAAGAAAATTTTTTTTTTAATGCAGTGAATTTCAATCCCCTCATCTTGAAAAAAGGACTGGCTTGGCCGTTTGGCACAAATGTGGTCACGGAGGATATAAACGGCTACTTGACTTTACTTTTTCTTGTATACTCTGTAAAGAACGGTGGACTCCCTTCAAGTTGAGTATTATCCTTGGGAGGCTGCAGAGAAGCATCAATAAACCCTTCAGAGGCCTGAGCACACTTACCACCCAAGCCTTCACGAACTGAGCCCCAAAGGGTTCATCCCAATTCTGTCTCAAATTCTTCCCTGTAGTTGTGGGAGCCTGGGCCAGCCACCCATCGGCTCCGAGTTCCGTCTCCTATAAAATGAATGGGTTTGCTAAGACAGGGCTTCCCTGGTGGCCCAAATGGTAAAGAGTCTGCCTGCAGTGCGGGAGACCCAGGTTTGATTCTGGGTTGGGAAGATCCCCTGGAGAAAGGAATGGCAATCCATTCCAGTATCCTTGCCTGGAGAATCCCATGGATGGAGGAGCCTGGTGGACTATAGTCCATGGGGTGGCAAAGAGACAGACATGATTGAGTACTTCACTTTTACTTTCTTTTTGCCAAGATAACCATCTGCTCAGTGAGTCCATGATTTCTATTTCCAGGAATCAGATCCTCTCTGGCAGCTCTATTCCAGGGTCCACACTCCCAAGTTTCCCTTGAAGGCACGTCAGTACCAAACGGTTCCCACTGCCCAGCATCCTTCTTTCTTTGGCAACCTCCTGGCAATTCTGGAAATCCCGGTTCCCAGGGCATCAGTCATTTCAAAGATGCACTCCCTGGAGGACCACACAGTTAAGTCTGTCCCATCCTGTCTCAACTTTTCATGTTCTTATTATACTGCTCATCAAAGCCACTTTTAAATGTATTTGCAGTTCTGGTTGTGGCCCCTGAGAGCAAGAGATCCGGTTCAAAGAGAGATGAGCTGGGTAAACCCTCAATGGATGAATTCAGAAACAAAAGAACAGATTTCATTTTATGTCTTTCACACAAACACTTAATAATAAAGAAAAAATGATGCATTTTGAGAAAATCACCACTTCAACACAGCATGAGCTTTTTCTTCCATCCCAGAACTCCCCACGCTTTAGAGCAAGTGGACTAAGGCCACTGACGCCCTTAAGAGTTTTACTGGTAACTATTTACCAGTGACTATTCCTCTGGGCGGGAGAAGGCAATGGCACCCCACTCCAGTACTGTTGCCTGGAAAATCCCATGGATGGAGGAGCCTGGTAGGCTGCAGTCCATGGGGTCACTAAGAGTCGGACACGACTGAGCGACTTCACTTTCACTTTCCACTTTCATGCATTGGAGAAGGAAATGGCAACCCACTCCAGTATTCTTGCCTGGAGAATCCCAGGGACTGAGAAGCCTGGTAGGCTGCAGTCCACGGGATCGCACAAAGTCCGACACGACTGAAGTGACTTAGCAGCAGCATTCCCCTGGGCAAGGCTTCCCTGGTGGCTCAGCGGTAAAGAATCCACCTGCCAATGCAGGAGATGTGGGTTTGATCCCCGGGTTAGGAAGATCCCCTAGAGGAGGAAATGGCAACCCACTCCAGTATTTTTGCCTGAAAAATCCTACAGACAAAGGAGTCTGGCAGGCTACAGTCCATGGGTTTGTAAAGATTTGGACATGACTTAGCAACTAAAACTACAATTACCTTGGACTATTACCTTGCCCCTCCCTACCTCACTCCAGTGCTGCCGTTTCACAACAACCGCATGCACACACCTTAAAATATTCCAACCTTTAACAGGAGGATGTGGCTTGTTTTTGTTCCCAAACACAATTGGCCTAATCCACATGCTGCACCTAAGTGGGCTAGAGAAACTACGTGCTAGGGGCTAAAAATAATTTTGGGGAAAGAAAGCACCTCTGAATATCCAACTTCATTTGTTAAAAATCTCACCCTTTTAAAGTCAGGAATTTCTCAGGGAAACTTTTTTATTTCCCTTCCCCTTAAGGGCTCATCAGGATTTTATGCCAATGGATGGGAAGCTTGACTTCAGACAGGATTTCCTGCCTCATCTCTACACCTTCTGGTTCAGTCTAGTCCCAAAGCAATAAAATGTACTGACTTTGCCTTCCTGCCACTCCCAGCAAGTGTGAGACCCTCATTACGAATCAGTTTTGGCTTTCTGTTTTCTAAAATCCAGGCGTTACTCTAGTAAATGGCATGGAGTGGCGAAGAAAGGGGACTCGGACACTCTGCCTGCTCCCCACCGACTTTTTCCTTTTCCCTGGGTTCCCAGTGCCCCTACTGCCTGCTTCCCTTGGAGTGATCATTAGAACGAAAGAATGACGTGTCTGCTTCTGCGAGCATCTCTCTGGAGGGGAAACTGCTTCAGGGCAGGGCTGTGTCTCACTCATTTTTGTGGTCTTAATCCTTGGCGCATATAGGAATTCAATAACTCTCTGATGAAAGAATGAATGAATGAAGACCACGTCTTTGATGCTACACCATTCAAGGTAAAACATGCCTTTTCGCTGATGTTTAGTCGCTAAGTCATGTCTGTCTTTTTGCGACCCCACTGACTGTAGCCCGCCAAGCTCCTCTGTCAATGGGATTTTCCAGGCAAGGATACTGGAGTGGGTTGCCATTTTCTCTTCCCGGGGATCTTCCTGACCCAACAACTGAACTTGAGTCTCCTGCTTTGGCAGGTGGATTCTTTACCACTGAGCCGATTGGAAGCCCATAGTACACCTGGGCCACCCTAAAATGTGAGGATACGATGAGGACAACAGGCACTCCAATCATGGTGACAAACACGTGGCTGTCATTTGTTAAGTGCTTGCTATGTGTCTAGGAAAACCCACATATTATCTAATCCTTACACATTATTCTCTGGTGTAGGTACCCCATTTTTAACATCCCTTGCACAGAAAAGGACTATGCTTGGAAAGAATATGCAGTTGAGGTGACATCATATACCAGTGGAGCCAGGATTTCTTTTTTTTAACCTGTCATTAAAATAATTTCTGGGAGGAGCTTCCCTGGTGGCTCAGCAGTAACGAATCTGCCTGCCAATGTAGAAGACACGGGTGTGGTCCCTGATCTGGGAAGAACCCACGTGCCTTGAGACAGCTAAGCCTGTGCGCCACAACTACTGAGCCAGAGCCCAGAGCCCGGGAACACAGCTCCTGAGCCGCAGCTACTGAAGTCCGTGCACCCAGAGCAACAAGAGAGGCCACCACAATGGGAAGCCCAAAACTAGAGAGCAGCCCCCAAGGCCACAAACAGAGAAAGCCCACCCAGCAATGGATATCCACCAAGGCCGAAAATAAATAAATCAGTAGAATTAAAAAAAAAAAAAAAACTTCTGGGGACTTCCCTGGCAGTTCAGCGGTTAAGACTACATGCTTCCAATGCAGGGGATTCGACTGCAATCCCTGGTCAGAGAACTAAGACCCCACACAGCACGGCCAAAAATTGTTTTTTTAAATCACTTCTGATTATATACGTCGGAAATAATGAAATAATTAAAAATGATTCTAAGGTGGCTTGAGAGAGGTTATATTTTTGGAAAATGCTGCCCTGTACATGATACTACCTTCTGCATTTGCTAAATTCTCCCCTGTTGATTACAGTGATAAGACGGGTAAACAGGTCTCTTTTGAGCACTGGTATCAAAAAGGAGACAGCTGGGCTCGTGTTCCTGGCCTGCCGGGTCAGTTTTCTCTTTTGGGCGGGGGACAGGGTAGAGCATGAACTGGGCATCTCTCCTTCATCCTGTTGACCTTGCTCTCCTCCTTCATCAATTCTGGCCCCACAGAGCGCAACAGGAGAGCCAATGTGGTCACGGCACAGAGACAACAAAATAAAAATAAAACAACAGCTTTTCAATGCTAGTTAGCCCCCAAAACCTGCAGTGTATTTTTTTTTTTTTTTTTTTCTCCCAGGGCAGGGCTCATGTGGGCTGGCCCACATCGTTTCTGTAATTTAGTATTTCTGCCAAATCACTCTGCTGAGATGGAGCGTTCACTCCTGGAGCTGACAGATTTCAAACCGGAAGTTTTAGAACACGACAAAGGTGTGTGCTAGGGCGGGGGCTGCAGAAGAAATACTGTCTTTTCTATAAATCTACATGACTGGTGGAAAACTTGACGTACTTAGAGAGAAGCTCCTGTACGGGACACACAACAGTCCTCACCTTGGCATACTCCTGGGGAAAGGATGGTAGCTGGGCCGCTGCTCTTTGGGTGGGCTTCCCAGGTGGCTCAGCAGTGAAGAATATCTGCCTGCAATGCAGGAGACCCAGGTTTGACTCCTGAGTGGGGAAGATCCCCTGGAGGAGGAAATGGCAGCCCACTCCAGTCTTCTTGCCTGGAGAATCCCATGGAGGGAGGAGCCTGGTGGGCTACAGTCCACGAGACTGCAGAGTCGGACATGACTGAGTGAGCATGCACACAGCTCTTTGGGTACACACACTCTGAGGGGCCCTATATCTACTCTCTTCTTCCACAGGGTTCCAGGTGACCTGTGTTTTGGGGATGGGGGAGGATATAGCCCTCACTGGGCTTCCCTGATGACTCAGCAGTGGAAAAAAAAATCCACTTGCCATGCAGGATACGCAGGAGACACAGATTCCATCCTTGGTTCAGGAAGATCCCCTGGAGGAAGAAATGGCAACCCACTCCAGTATTCTTGTCTGGAGAATTCCATGGACAGAGGAGCCTGGTGGGCTACAGTACCTGGGGTCGCAAAAGAGTCAGACACGCCTGAGTGACTGAGCACGTCTGTACACATGCAGTCCTCACTGCCCCGCCATGAAGGCCACTATGACCCCTGTCTCTTCTTCTGCACCTGGGCCCAGAGCCATGGAAACCTTAAGCCTGCCCCACAGGGTGCCCGATCGAAGAGCCAGCAGGGCAGAGCCAGCCTGCGAACACCAGGGGTGCGTCTTCCCGGACAAGGAGGGCAGGCTCTCCAAGGGCTGCTGGTGGGCTCTGTGTGGGGCTGACTCGCAGACTGGAGGTGACCCTCACGGAAAAGGACAAAGGCCTCTCTTTCCTGCCTGCCCATGAAAAGAGGGGGATCCTCTCTCTGACCCCAACCCCTGAATCTGTCAACAAACTCTTGACCACCCCTTAAGACTCAGTTCAAAAGTCTTCCTGCTGCCCCCGAGCCTGTCAACCTCCAACAGCACACGTGGCCCTTGGGCTGGGCTTGGCCATAGAAGTGATTAACCAAGTTGATAAATGAAAAGAAGCTTCTAAGGAAAAGAAAATGGCGGGGGTGGGGGGTGGGGGCCTCACACTTACTGACCACTGAAGAGCTTGATGCCTCACCGGATCTGACTCCCATGAACTTCAGAAAATCACCCGTCAGGATCCCAGGTTTGCTGTTCAGCCTCTCAGTCGTGTCCTACTCTTCGTGACCCCATGGACTGTATGCAGCCCCACGGACAGGCTTCCTTGTCCTTCACCATCTCCCAGAGTTTGTTCAGACTTGTGTCAATTGAGTCGATGGACCCATCCAACCATCTTACCCTCGGTCGCCCCCTTCTCCTCCTGCCCTCAATCTTTCCCAGCATCAGCGTCTTTCCCAATGAATTGGCTCTTCGTCCCAACTTACAGATGAGTAGACTGAGGTTCGAGAATGAGGTTAAGTACAGAGCTTGCCCAAGGTCACACAGCTGTTAAGTGGCAGAGCCCAGGTTTGAAGGTTTGACTCTCACACCCAGGGATACAGCTTCCATTTAGCTTCGAGTTATATATAATAACGCAAAGCTACCATGGCAGTGCTAAAGGAAGCAGCCCATAGATGCCCATCCTGTTAGGAACAGTGTCAGCCCTCCCAGGATGCACACACCTGCAGCCTTGTTAATGACGCACACACCGCTACTTAAGACGTACAGTTCACAGCAGCGGTTCAGCTGAAGCACTCTAAATATAGCCTCCTGGGAAAAAATGTCCCCACACAGTGCCTTGTCTCCAGGCTGGGCACAAGAGTGCTCCAGAAGCGACATCAGATGCTGCAGTCACACTGCTGTCACTGAGGGGTGCGCAGGGGGCACCCAACAGCCGCAGGGTCTGAGCGCATAGGATCAGAGACTTGCGGGCTCAGGCCTGGAGGATGTCAGGGGCACCCCTGCTCTGGGACTCCTCCCCATCAGTGTCCCACCCCCCGCCTCACTTTTCCTGACTCACTCTGGTGTCCTTGGCTTACCTGCCAGGGGAAGGTTGATGAAGGGCACTAATTTAAACCCAGCTGTGAAATTTAGAGCCACCGGTTCCTACAGAAGGTGAGGGGCTGTCTCGCGAGGTGCTGCCTGCCTGCTGGTGTTCCTGCTGCCACGAATGGGCCTCGTGAGGGCAGGGATGGAACAGGAGCCAGGCTTTAAGGGGTGCCGGCCCTGGCTGTGAAGAGCACCCTGGCCGCTGCTCTGAAGCCCCTCCAGAGTACCTTTGGGCCTGAGAAATTTAAGGAATGATGCTGACAGGAGCCCCTTATCCAGCAAATGCAAGCAGCCTGCCCAAGGCCACACAGCTACTTAGCAGCAGAGCTGGTAAAATGGAAGCAATGACCCCCAGTCAACGCCTTCCTGACTACAACCCCCTACACACCCCTTCCCCAGGCCTGGCCTTGCACCTCTCAGCTCTGCGTGTGGGTCTCAACCCCCCAGGGGCCTTGGTCCCTCCCACCTGGCTCTGAGTCGGCCCCTGTGCAGCCCTGACCCACACCACCATCCTCTCGGATCCATCTCTGTGGTCCCCTCCCCTGCACCCCCTTTCTCCTCCCTTTGGCTTCTCTGCCCATCACCTGCTTAGCTTTCCTCCTTCAAGAAGCTCCCTTCCAGCTTCTCCAAACCTTGCATCGTCTGGGGCCTCTCCCTGTGCTTCAGCTGGCTCATGTACATCCCAGGCTCACCTAGCCCTCTGGAAGCCTCCAGCCTGGTCTGGTAGAACAAGAACTCAGTTCAGCATCCCTTGTAGACTTTCTCCTGACCATCCATCACGAGGAGCTTCATGCACCCCTGGGGCTCACTTCCCCCTTCTCTCTCCCCTGATTCCTGAGCCAATCACCCACAAGGGTCCCCCTCTTGCCTTCTCTCACCCTCCCCCACCACCCATGGCCACCACTCTCTCCTTGCCTATTTCTAAGAAGACAGTGGCCATTTGGTGCAAGAACCCCTTTTTCAGCCCTCTGTACCCCCATATATTCACTTGGATCCCATTTCTTCTACTGCCCAGCCTCTAACAATGCCAATGTCTTTGCCCTTCAAAGGACAAACTCCCTGCTCACGGCATCTTCAGAACACACTTCCTGCAGGACTCCTTTCCTTTCAACCTGTTCAACTCCTCTTCCTCTGCATCTGGGAACATAATTTGGTCTCACTTTCAGCTTTGCAAATTTAGTGACCCTTCTGCATCCTTTCCTAGGCTATTCTCAATACCACCCACTCTTTCCCCCTACCTTTAAGGTTACCACCACCTCCTTAACCCCAGCTCCTCTGACTCCATGGAAACAACATTCTCAAATATCCTCTAGACCAAAGGTCCTCAACCTCTGAGACCTAATGCCTGATGATCTGAGGTGGAGCTGATGTAATGATGATAGAAATTAGTGCATAGTAAATGTAATGTGTTTGAATAACTCCTAACCATTGCCTCCCTCTTCTTGTCCTTGGAAAAACTGTCTTCGCAAAACTGGTTCTTGGTGCCAAAAAGGTTGGAGACTGCTGATCTAGGCCTTTGAGGTGTCAGTTCTAATAACTAGAGATGGATTTTCATTTTCTCTAATCCCCCCCAGCAGCTGAAACTGCTCACGCTTGATGTTTTCTTCTTTGGACACTGTCCCTCCTTTGCAAATGGCACCTCATTGCTTTGCATGGCTCCCTCTTAACCCTGGACTTTTCCTTTAGCTGCTGCTTATTCTTGCCTGGAGAATCCCACGGACAGAGGGGCCTGGTGGGCTACCGTTGCAGAGTTGGACATGACTGAGGGACTAACACTTTTACTTTTCACTTTCCTTCTTTGTCCCATCACATCTGGTATCCAGTGGCTGTATTCTTTCTATATTCTTCAAAGCAAGCAGTCTCTGCTGCCACTATGTGAGATCTATGCCACAGAAGAGATTTTCAAATATACAACCCGGTATAACCTTTCCTGCTGCTTAACCTCATTTAACTCACCTTGAGATATCAACATTCAGATGCCTGTGGCCACCATCAATCCACCTGCTCAAAGCTCCTGTTTTCTCCTAATCTCCTCCTCCTTTTATGACTGTGACCACTTGCCACTCAGTCTGTATAGGCTCTGCCCCCAGTCTCCTCCGCTCTTGCCTTGATAAATCTCTGGAATCCATCCCTTCTCCATTTCTACTCCACTATCCTCATCCAGACCCTTGCTGATTCATTCTCTGGCCCACGCAGCAGCTCTTCCCATTGGGCTGCTCTCCACCTAGTGCCCCAGTGTCGCATGCTTGACGCTATTATCACATCCGCCTGTAAAAGCCAGAGTGTCCATGGGGTCAGGACCATGTCCTTCCCTTGACCTTCAGAGCCTTTCCACATCACATCCCACAAACCTGCAACATCCGAACGTGGTTTGCTATCTCCCAGCCTTCTGCGCCTGGGCCTCTTCCACACTGCATTCCTGTCTAGAATGTTCCCCTCCCTCCTCTAAGGCCCAGCTGAAACTTCAGCTCTTCCTGGAACTATCCCTGCCAGAAATCCTTTCCTGCTATCCTTCAACCCCCCAACAAGCAAGGGCTTCTCAATTCACTTGGTCATTACTCATGTGCCAACTCATCAGAGCTCTTCCAGTTGCCCTTTGCTTCTGTCTTATTTCTCCCACTAAACTTTCAGCTCCTGCCTTCACCAGGTCTCCTGGCCACTGTTTCAGAAGCCATTCCCACCCAAGGGGCTTCTCTGGTGTTTCAGACAGTAAAGAACCTTCCCACAATGCAAGAGACCTGGGTTTGATCCCTGGGTCAGGAAGATCCCCTGGAGAAGGAAATGGCAACCCACTCCAGTATTCTTGCCTGGAGAATCCCATGGACAGAGGAGCCTGGAGGGCTACAGTCCATAGGGTTACAAAGAGTCACATAGGACTGAACGACTAACACTTTCTTTCACTTTCTCCACAAGCCCAGGCCCTCCCTGGCTCATGAGCAGAAGTGGTCAGGCATGCCAGCCCCACCAGCAAGGAAGGACAAGACTTAGTCTTAAAGCTGGAACACAGGAGCAGTACCCCAATGTCATGGGGCACCCCATTCACCTGCTGTCTCACGGAGGAGTAGAATCAAGCAGTAGTTGGCTTCTGCTTCAACTTTCTGCTCACTTAGCATTCCAACTCTCCCTCGGGGATGGAAGCTGCCTTGGACCCCAGCCTACTGGCAGGATATGTGCAAGACTCCATCTAATGGCAGGACATCCATCCAAGCACTCACCCCCTGGCCTAGCTTCTGTGTGGCCCGGCCCCTGGAGGATGGACCTAGCTTGTCATATGCCACTCCAGATGGCTCTCCACCTGGATCTAGACATTGCTGCTCCCCTGACTTTAAATATTTCCCACTTTCTGAGGCATCTGTCTGCCGTGTCTCCTTAAATACGGAACCGAGTCAGAGCTCATCAGGCCCTTTTGGGGGGCCTGCACCTTGGACTGTGGGCCTCTTTTCCTCAGAACCTACTCATCAGCCAGGTCTATTTCCTGCACATCAGCTCCTGGCCGCCTGCTCCTCCTCCTCCCCCTCCATCCTCCCCTTGCTGTCCTCCAATAGGCCATGCTGCTGAGTTCCCAGCATGCTTTGGGCCTGGGCCCTGCCCCGGGAACCCTCTACAAATAAGGTCAATGTCCGGTAAGTTTCCATTTCCCCTCTGCCTCCAGCTCAGAGCCTGGCACACTAGGCATTCAGTAGGTTTTGCAGATTTCTAAAGGAAGTGTCTGAGGGTGAATGCAGCAAAGGAAGCAGCTGCTTCCATCTCCAGGATGGAGGAGAGGGCAGGTTGGCTCTCTCCCACTGCTCTTGAACCATGAAGTCTCTCTTTCTTCAGAGAGCTGTTTGCACACCACTTCTAACAGGCCTGGCTGATTTCCTGTTTCCAGGGCCCAGGGCAAATACAGTTCAGTGCCCATAATAGCAATCAATTACGGCTGTAATTGAAACTTCCGGCCTGGAAAGAAACCCTAACCCGAAGGCCTCCAAAGAGAACCAGGTTTCACTCCAGCACCTTCCCCGTTTCTCTGCACCCACGCTTCACATCCGGGCCCAGGTGTTTGGCTTACACCCGGGCAGTACTTAGCGGAGTCAGTGGGCAGCCGGCTGCCCACATACACAGCCTGCGAACTGCGGGAGCCGGGGGAGAGCTGCCCAACAGCTTCTATGTCCCCTCCTTTTGCTTGTTATTCAGTCGCTCAGTCGTCTCTGACTCTTTGTGACCCCATGGACTGCAGCACGCCAGGCTTCCCTGTCCTTCACCATCTCCCAGAGCTTGCTCAAACTCATATCCATCGAGTCGGTGATGCCATCCAACCATCTCATCTTCTGTCATCCCCTTCTCCTCCTGCCTTCAATCTTTCCCAGCATCAGAGTGGTTTTCTAATGAAGAGGTAACAAAGGCACTGACCTTGCTCCATATGTGTCCACCCAGGCAGGCTCAAAGGGGAACAGGTTGAAACTTCTGCTGGGTGTGGGGGGAGATGAGGAGGCCTCAGCTGGACTCTTGGGAGCAGGTATTGAAAACACAGTAGGGGACCCAATGAGGCCTCTCCATCTCTGTTTCTATTTGGAGGGAGCACCTCCAGCAGGCCTAGTCTTTTACATACAGTATCCACCTCAATCCTAGCCAAGTCTCTGTCATCCATCAGGAAACACTAAGAGCATTATTTTTTTTTTTTATTTTCATTTTGGCCACACCACATAGCATGTGGGGTCTTACTTCCCTGACCAGGAAGTGAACCCATACCCCCTGAACTGGAAAGCAGAGTCTTAAGCAGTGGACCACCCGGGAAGTCCCAGGAGAGCACTATTCTTATGCCATTTGACAAGGTGAGAAACTAAGCCTCAGAGAGGCTCAGTGTCCTGCCCAAGGTCACAGCACTGCATGGGGCAGGTCCAGGAATTAACCCGTGTGTGTCCAACAAAGTCCAAACCCTCCCCCAACATCCTCCTGCCAAGGGGGATCTTTGAAGATCTTTTCAGATGCCAGGGAAGGCAATGGCACCCCACTCCAGTACTCTTGCTTGGAAAATCTCATGGACGGAGGAGCCTGTTAGGCTGCAATCCATGGGGTCGCTAAGAGTCGGACATGACTAAGCAACTTCACTTTCACTTTTCACTTTCATGCATTGGAGAAGGAAATGGCAGCCCACTGCAGTGTTCTTGCCTGGAGAATCCCAGGGATGGGGGAGCCTAGTGGGCTGCCGTCTATGGGGTCACACAGGGTCGGACACGACTGAAGCGACTTAGCATAGCATCAGATGCCATAGTTATATGACGGGTCCATGTCTCGGTGGGATTTGAAACCAAGACAGACTCTCCAGTACTTTGGCCACCTGATGTGAAAAGCTGACTCATTGGAAAAGACCCTGATACTGGGAAAGGTTGAAGGCAGGAGGAGAAGGGGATGACAGAGGATGAGATGGTTGGATGGCATCACCAACTCGATGGACATGAGTTTGAGCAAACTCCAGGAGGTGGTAAAGGACAGGGAAGCCTAGCATGCTGCAGTTGGTGGGGTTGCAAGGAGTCAGACAGGACTGAGTGACTCAACAACAACAACAATACAGTTTGATTTTAAATGGCGATTTTTATCTCACTGGAAATGACCTTTTGCTTATTCTTAATAGTTTAGGTCCTTAGCTGATAAGTACAGTCCCACTCAGGTGGTTACCTGGGCTTGCCTCACCAGTTAAGGGCTCGCTGGAGCACATCAGGTCACAGGAACAAAACACACCATCCACCATCTGGCCTTTTGCCACAGTGAGGTCTCTGCCATAGAAGGCATTCAGGCTTGGGATCACATCTCACTCCCCCTTCCATCAAGGCAGCAGCCAACACAGCACCCGGCCAAAGTGCAGGCCATGCATCATGGAAATAACAGAGGAGTGAAATACTCATGCTCACTAGCAGTAGCATTTGTGTAAGGCAAGACTCACATCTGGGAGCTTCCACATTCCCATCTGTGAAATGGGGACAACCATACCAAATACTCTGCACTGCCGAGAGAGCTGATGAGTTAAAAATGGGAAAAGAATTTCCACATAATGTAGACCCAGAGAATATAAAATGCAGAACCTCATTCTTGTGTCCTCAGGAAAACAAAACTGAAGGACTCAGACTGATTTCAAGTAAATGCCTGGTTTATAGAGAAATGATAACTGTGGAATTTTCTCAACCATCCGCAATCAACCTTGCAATCAACCTTCCTATCAACCTTGGGAAGTCCTGCCAGAGTCACAAAGGAGAGATGACCCAGGGCGGGCCAGTCTCACCAAGCAGGCTGAATTGAGTTTCTTTTGTGTGGCTGGACTGGTCTGATCCGCTTGGGATATTTTCAGGACTGGTCTCTGTTTTCAGCTTTAACTGCCTCGAACCTGAACTCCCCTGTCTTTATGTTTACTGCCCATAAACACAACCTGTGTCCCAAAACCTCAGTGACTGGCCTGCGGCTAGCTTCCATTTGCTTGTCCGGAGCTGCAATTCCTCCACGAATCCTGAAGAAGCTCATCTTTTGGGGTTTGCCTCAGTTTACACTGAGGTCAACGGTGGAATCTGACATTGGAATTCACACTTTCTTTGTTCTGAGTCTGGCCCTCCTCAGGGAGTCTGGAAGAGCTGCTCTCTCCTCTAGCTTGAAGCTCTGTTGGGCAGGAACCCCCTACACAGAGGCTCCCTCTTTTTCCTAGCCTGGCAGGGACACTAGTCCTTCTAGAAGTGTTGTGGTGAAAAGGAAAAAAAAAAAAAAAAAGAGTTTTTTTTCTTTCCCTTTCCTGAGAACAAAGAAGATAAAGAGAACAGTGGGCAGGCCTGAACATTTCTAGCTTTTTTTTTTAATTTTAACTGCGCTTAACTCTGCATGTCTGTAACTAAGTTTGCTTTTCTACCCCCTAACTCTGCAGGAGCTACACTTCACATCTGTTTTTCTTTGTGTTAGTTGCTCAGTCGTGTCCGACTCCGTGTGACCCCATGGACTGTAACTCACCAGGCTCCTCTGTCCATGGGATTCTCCAGGCAAGACACCTGGAGTGGGTAGCCATTCCCTTCTCCAGGGGATCTTCCCAACCCAGGGATGGAACCCTGGTCTCCTGTACTGCTGGAAGATTCTTTACCCCCTGAATCACTAGGGACTCTACGCTAATACATCCCATATCTGGTGTTTACCCTGACAACAGCCTTCCCCTTGCAGTTATGTATCAGAAAGAAGGCCACAGAGCCACCGAACTGCCAGACTCAACTACTGGGTTACTGATACAGCCTATGACTGTCTTTGAAACCATGCAAGAGGAAGAAATCAAGATGTGGACGCCTTTGTTCCTCATCGCTGACTTCTGACTGCGAACCCTCATCTTATATCAGCCCCGGGACTCCTCATGGAGCAGGGAGGGCGCAGTTCTTGAGGCATGCTATGCTATGCTAAGGCACTTCAGTCGTGTCCGACTCTGTGTGACCCCATAGACGGCAGCCCACCGGGATCTCCCGTCCCTGGGATTCTCCAGGCAAGAACACTGGCATAAAAGCCTACTCTATTTCCCTGCCAGCCGAGAATTAGAGCCACCTTTCTATTTCCTCCCAACTCTGTCTCCGTAATTTTTATTCGTCTTCGGTGGGCAGAGAAAGACAAAATTTTGGCCAGCCATGGAAACTGAGTTGTCAGAACTGTGGGGCCACAGGTTGTGGGACCCAGAATGGTCCAGCCTCCAGCTTACTGTCTGTGACAGCTTTGGGCAATGAGCTGTTACCAGAGTTGCACCTTTAAGTTCTACAAATGCATCTTCTTTCTCATAAAGGCTTTCTCTAAAATTCTTCAGGCTTGTATTCATCTGTGATTCTTCTGTACTTTCTCTGACCACCTGGGGCTTCTCTGAATTTGCTTGTACTTCAATCTGGTGGGGCCAAGAGTAGAAACTACTCCACAGCCTGAACTCAGAAGTGTCTCCATCACAGGAGGTCCCTTCTACCTGGATGAGGTCCTTCACTGAAGCCCTAGTCTCAGAACTGAACCGTTTCTAGACCCAAACAGGTGGTGGCAAGTCCTCTCCCCAAGACCACCTGCATCTTTGGACATAGTTGCCATTTCTTAAGAGCTTGACTAGGCTGAGCATGGAATGAATGACAGGTGGTCCCAAGCTTTAGAGATAATTGATTCCTAGAATAATGGAATGTCCAGGACATGATGGGGCCCCTTGTAGCCTTCACTTAAAAAAAAAAATTTTATTTGGCTGTGCCGAGTCTCAGTTGTGGCAAGCAGGATCTTTGATCTTTGTACAATCTCTGATCTTTGTTGTGGCCTGTGAAATCTTCATTATGGCATGTGGGATCTAGTTTCCTGACCAGGGATCAAACCCAGGCCTCCTGCATTGGAGGAGCCACTGGACCACCAGGGAAGTCCCCAGCTTTCACTTCGGATTTGCTCATTTCACTGCAAGGCAGTTAAGGCCTGGAAAGACTGAGCCTTTTCTGCTCTGTTTATCAAAGTGACCCCCTCAGTGGTGAGCTGTTTGCTTAGGTGCAAACCACTGCAATCTCAGGTTTGTAAAAGAGAAGGTTAAAATACGATGGCATGTGTTAAGAGGCAATAAGGACAGACTCTGGCCAAAAAGCATGCCTGCAAAAAGCATATTATGAAAGGAAAACCACTATAAGGGATGTGGAGGGGCCGACAGTTCTGTAGGCTCTGCTCTGAGCCTCCTCTCCTCTGGATGGTCTCGGCTCACCAGCGTCCCCTCAGTCCCTACCCATGTGCTTCTGAGGCTGCGGCTCTCATCAGGCTGCAGCTGGAACAACTTGACTCAGAAGCGGCAGCCTCTGAACCTGGGAAAAGCCAGCAGGAGGAGCTGCTGCTGCTGCTGCTGCATCACTTTAGTCATGTCCGACTCTGTGCGATCCCATAGACGGCAGCCCACCAGGCACCCCCATCCCTGGGATTCTCCAGGCAAGAACACTGGAGTGGGTTGCCATTTCCTTTTCCATTGCATGAAAGTGAAAAGTGAAAGTGAAGTCGCTCAGTCGTGTCCGACTCTAGCGACCCCATGGACTGCAGCCTACCAGGCTCCTCCGTCCATGGGATTTTCTAGGCAAAAGTACTGGAGAGGGGTGCCATTGCCTTCTCCGAGCAGCCCCCAACAACACTGCAGACCAGAAAGTGCCCTGATGCTCAAAACCTCGTGCGTGTAATTCATCCCACTACTGTCGCTCACGGAGGATGGGGGTGGCTCTTATTCATCCATTCAACTGCTAGATCCTAAGGTCTGCCTAGGTGACATGGCGACAAGCACAGTGCTGGAGCTGGGGAACAAGGTCCTGCCCTGAGTCAGCGGACACCCCTGCAGGGAGAGGGGACAATAAACCATGGATGGATAAAGATATCACGTGTTGATGGGTGTTGAGATGGGGAAGATGCAGGGTGGAGTTTAACTACAGGGGAAGCGAGTGGGGAAGGGCTGCTGTTTTAACCACAGGGAAGCATGTGGTGAGGGCATTCCTATTATTACTTGGTTAGGCCGAGGTCAGAGAGCTCCTAGCAAGGAGTTACTAGGAATGTGTTTCTTTCTAGAAACTCACTTGTCCAACAAGAGCCACTGCTGCAGTGAATAAACCCGGGCAGCACAGGCAGGCCCTACCACTGAGACGGCATCGGGCAGATTCTGGAAGTAGGAGAGGAGGCAAGCCACTTGGGTATCGCATGGGAAGTGTGTCTTCGGGCAGAAGGGAGAGAAAATGCAAAGCTCACACGATGGGACCCTGCTGGGAGCATTCTAAGATGAGTGAGGAGTCTGGGAGAAACTGTAGCAGGATGAGGGGCTGGGAGGGTGGCAGGGACTCTGCTCATCATTAGGACTCTCGTGTTTCTAGGATACTGTATTGGGGTGACTTGATCTGACTAGGATCAAGTGTTTGCAGGACCCCTGAGCTGCTGTGCTGGGAACAGTGTGGTTAGGCAGCTACTGAGATGGTCAAAGTGAGACAAAATGAGTAGGAGCAGGGGGACAGGTAAGGGGGCTGGGGAGAGGTAGTGGACATCCTGGCTGTATCTTCACCACACAGTTACAGGGACAGCGATTAAAGTCATCAGGGCCTCTCTGGGACTGCCCAGGGGGTCTTGTCCCATCATTTACAACTGACTTGAGGCTCAAGGCAACTATCAGGCCATCATGCAAAGAGATCAGCGGGGCTTCTGAAGTGGAGAAATGACCCTAGCCAAACACTCAATCCCCACTAATACCTCATAACTCACAAAAGTTTTCTGGGGTCCTGAGCTGAGTGTTGGGGTAACAAAGAGAAGTAAGGACATCAAGCATCAGGTGGTGGTTTTATAGGCTCAGGGGGAACCTCCTCCCTCATCTACCATCTGTCTGCCCCCTAGGCTGCCAGGAGGAGGGGGAGGTGGCGAGGTGAGACCAAAGCCTGGAGGAATCCAGCCTGCAGGGTGCTTTTCCTCCATAAGTCACCTTGGCCCTGTACCCATCTCCATGAGATAAGGAATGTGGGAAAGGCCTCTGTGGAATGCATGTCTCTTTATTCATTCATTCATTCATTATCTTGCCATGCCTTGCAGCATGCAGGTTCATAGTTCTCCAACCAGGGATTGAACCCATATTCCCCTTCATTGGGGACATGGAGTCTTAATCACTGGATAGTCAGGGAAGTCCTTGCACATTTTTGTAAAGCACATTCCCCTTCTCTCATCACTTGCCTACTTGCACTAATCACACGTGAACAAAGGAAAAGAGCACGTGTAGAATTAAGTTTCTGGGGCCATTTTGACATAGATCCGTAGCCCTGAATATTCACTGGAATTACTGATACTGAAGCTCCAGTATTTGGCCACCTGATGTGAAGAGCTGACTCATTGGAAAAGACCCTGATGCTAGAAAAGACTGAAGGCAGAAGGAGAGGAGAGTAGGATGGTTTATCAACGACCCAGTGGACATGAGTTTGAGCAAGCTCCCGGAGACGGTGAAGGACAGAACCTGGCGTGCTGCAGTCCACGGGATCGCAAAGAGTTGGACACAACTTAGCAAGAGCCTCTAAGTCTTCATTACAGCTCCCAAGGAGCTAACATTAAGGAAACTTTGAGGAGTCTTTTGGGAAGCCTTTCCCTGTACCATCCGTTTGGAGTTCAGAAGATCCCTTTGAAGGAGGTGGGTACTGTTACTCAAACTGGAGGTAAAGAGAGCCCTGTAGACATTCTGAGACCTGCCCCAGATCACACAGCTCACGGTGGCAGAGCCCAACCCACAGCGGGGTCTGGGTCAAAATATGCTCTCTTCCTGATACTGCAGTGCCTGGTTAACTCACTGCACAGATGCCCAACAGGCAGAAAGCCCTGCTGGAAACTATCAAGTGGGCCAGCAAGGCCCAGAGATGGAGTAAAGTGGAGGAATTTAACTCAGGGCACCGTTCAGAGCCCGAGCTGCCTAACCAGTTCCCAAAGTGTTAGAAAGATGGAGATGGGGCAGGGCCCAGGCATCTTGCACGTGTTCTCCAAGATGGAACTGCGGGCCCCGACATACAACCCTGACCGAACTGGCTCTTGTTTCTTTCAATTCCAGAGCTGTCCCTCTTGAGAACACTGATGGCGAGACTTAAAGGTTCACAGACTTCCCAACTGTAACTCAGCAGACAGCTCAGTAGAGCACAACATTTGGGGCAACGGGCAGCCCTTGACCTGCCCTCGGATGATGGTTGGGGTGACTGAGAAGGAAAATAAGTTGGAGCAGTGAAATGTCATGGTATACAAATGTCACTGCAAAAAAAAAAAAAAAAAGAGAGATGTCAGAAGGAATACATTTTTCATTCTCCCTACAAATGACTCCATCTATGACATGGTACAAACTCATTTTACACATCAGAAATCCAGAAATCCATAAGATCTCTCCAAATAGAGTCTCTACAGCTACAGCATTGCTCTTTCGGATAGGCAGGGAATTTACTGGCCTTCCTTGTCCACAAGTGGTGCTATCCAAAGCAGACTGGTTTTACAAAAATATTCACTTTTAGTTTCAATTTTACACCTGCACTTAGCATATAAATGTTCATATTACTGTTTTCTATGCATAATGATCACATTTGTCAATTTTCATTGAAAAGTTTCATTGAGAAAGGAATTGGTACTTATTACAAATGTTACATATGTTTCTGTGTGTGTGTGTGTGTGTGTGGATTATATATATGTATGTGTGTGTGTGTGTGTGTGTGTGTATTCCTTATGGTCTACCAACTTGAACACAGAATTTTAAACCTAACTCATTATTTTACTATCAATATTGACTCACCACCTATGCATTTTAGATCATTTTAATGAACTAGCTTAGAAAAGGAGGTCATGGGTCAAAGTATTTAAAATGAAAAATGTTAACTATAATTTTTTAGCTTACGTATGCGATTGGGAAGATCCCCTGGAGGAGGGCATGGCAACCCACTCCAGTATTCTTGCCTGGAGAATGTCATTCACAGAGAAACTTAGCGGGCTACAGTCCATGGGGTTACAGTCCATGGGGTTGCAAAGAGTTGGACATGACTGAAGAGCCTTAGCACACATGCACGTGCCACTCAGCTAGATACTTCATAAATATTACTTTATCATCACAAACTCATACAAAATGAGTCTAGCATCGTGATTTTAAAGAAGAGCAAACTGGAATTCAGCAAGAAAACTTGACTTGCTCTCGGGGCACTGCACACTCAGGTGGGGAAGCTGGGATGTGACTCCCACTCTGTGTTCCTCTATAAAGATGAGCTCCAAGGAGTTCTCTATTGTTGGCCCAGGGTTTCAGTTGGACCCATTTCTAATTCCAAGGCTCCAAAGAGTGTGTGTGTGCGCGTGCACACATGCATTTGCAGTAACAGAAAAATCCCTCAAGATTTTGTACATGAACCATTTGTGGACCAAGTATGGGGTTGCCCAGTTCATTCAAGAAATGGTATCAGCAATGGGGTGGTCTGGTTCAGTGAGCTGACTTCTTTATCAAAGGCAACCTCTCTGGTCCCACTGGAGACTGGATACATGGCCCAGTAGTTCAGGAATGGCAAACCCCCTAACGGCTGTCAACCTGGCTTCTCCTAAAGGCACCAACTTCAGGACTTCCCTGCTGGTCGAGTGGTTAAGAATCCACCTTGCAACACAGGGGTCGGGCGTTTGATCCCTGGTCCAGGAACTAAGATCCCACACGCTGTGGAGCAACTAACTAACCCTGTGTGCGGCAACTGCTGAGCTCCTGTCACAGCCACGAGTCGGGGCAGCAAAGACCCTGCAACTAAGGCCTGACACAGCAAAACAAGTGAATATTTTTTAAAATGTATAGCAGCTCATTTAAAAAAATAAACCCACTGACTTACTTCTTAGATTCTTTCAAAGATTTAGAAAATAAAAACCTTGCACTCTTTATGAATTAGTATGCTGCACACCAGGAGAGCTTGAATCTCCAATATTTGGGTAAAATATTCATACTGACCTCAGAACAGCCTTGTTTTATATTTGAGGGCTTATTTTAGTACATTTAACTTGTGATACCTCAAAAATTACAGAACAGGGAAAACTAATGTAGCTCCCTCCTTCCCTCCTCCTCCCACCCCACCCCAATCAGTTCTGATTTTCAGAAGAGCCTACTGACCTCAAGGCTTCCAAAACACCTGTGAGAGGTTCTTACCACCAATTAAAACAACCCACTTCTCAGATTTCCCCAGCGGCCCAGTGGATAAGAATCTGCCTGCCAAGGCAGAGGACACAGGTTTGATCCCTGGTCTGGGAAGATTCCATGTGTCGCAGGGCAACTAAGCCTGCAACCACACCCTAGAGCCCACATTTCACAACAAGCGAAGACAATGCAATGAGAAGCTTGCACAACGCCAACTAGAGAGTAGCCCCCACTTGATGCAACTGGAGAAAGCGCTCATGTAGCAATGAAGATCCAGCACAACCAAAAGTAAAATTCATTAATTAAATACATGAAAGTGAAAATGTTAGTCACTCAGTGGTGTCTGACTCTTTTTGACTCCATGGACTGTAGCCCACCAGGCTTCTCTGTCCATGGAATTCTCCAGGCAAAAATACTGGAGTGAGTAGCCATTCCCTTCTCCAGGGGGATCTTCCCAACCCAGGGATCAAAGCCAGGTCTCCTGCTTTGCAGGCAGATTCTTTATTGTCTGAGCCACCAGGGAAATAAATAAATAATGAAAAAAAAAAATAATCTGCTTTGCTTGCACCTCCCTGAAGAGGTTCTGTGACTCATTCCCAGGCAAGCCCCCACCACAGTCTCCTTATTCAAAAAGACGCCCCTTCCTTTGTGTTGGCCTTAAACTACA
This sequence comes from Tragelaphus eurycerus, assembly GCA_935064755.1. Taxonomy (NCBI): domain Eukaryota; kingdom Metazoa; phylum Chordata; class Mammalia; order Artiodactyla; family Bovidae; genus Tragelaphus; species Tragelaphus eurycerus. Next base: position 5,058,887 of record CAKXYN010000075.1, on the reverse strand, counting down.
TCTGGCAGCCCACTCCAGTGTTCTTGCCTGGAGAATCCCAGGGATGGGGGAGCCTGGTGGGCTGCCTTCTATGGGATCGCACAGAGTCGGACACGACTGAAGTGACTTAGCAGTAGCAGTAAACTACATCTGACACCCTTTTTGCCTCTCTCACATACCTCCTACGGTCTTCATGGGCTCAGTGTAAGAGAGGCCCCCCCCGAGCCTCATATCCCAGTCATGTGCCTTGCACGCTGTCAACTTAAGCTCCGAGTCTCAATGCTTGAAAGCTGTTGACTTTCTGCTACAGAACAACGCCTACCTAATTAGGGTTTGCATGTTATCCAACCAGCTTTAACATGAACCAGACAGGTTTGAGGGGAAGCAGCAGTCTCTTCCTAGTTTTTTGACAGGAATCAGGCCTTTACTTAGAAAAGGACTCATGGGTAATGACGTTGGCCCACACATTTCACCGCACACACACTTGAGCTCTCCTGGGTATGGCTGGAAAGTGGCTTATTTCATCTATAAACTCTTGGACAACGTGCATGAGTGCTTAATCAGTATGATCTAACACAGAAAGTTATATAACTCGAGGTGACACAATTCCCCAACTATCTTGTAATTGGCCTTTCTGCTCCTTCCTTTAGAAATTACTTCGTCTAAATAAAGGGCCCCAGCCTTCTGAAATGGAGATCAAATAGAGAGAGAGACTGCTAAGAGGGTAAACGTGGGGGCTCAAAGAGGCGTCTTAATTAGCATTTTCTCTAGAGGGGAACTCCATTTCTGGATGTGGTACTTAATGAACACTTAGCCAGTAAAGAGATGAGTGACTCACCACAGAACTCATCCATCCTGTTTATTAAGTTTACTCCCTTTCGTCTTCTGGGGCTCTGGGACTCACGTTTTGAGTCTTTATCAACGACTGCAGTCATTTCAAACAAATAGAAAATTGATTTTAGGGTTTTTCTTTTTTTTTCCAGCTGGATTAAAAAAAAAAAAAAAGTCAGTGTACTTTAAAACACTTGACAGACAGGAGTGTTGGGAGCATGAAAGGCAGGCTTGGGCAGAAATACATCTGATCTGAACAGTAGACAGTTGACAGCAAGAACTCAGAACTGTTTCTCTTTAACAGAAAAGCATCTTTCCTCTTGACCTAACTCAGCAGCTGTACTAAGTCCAGTAAACTTCATTCATGTGTTCCCAGGTGGCACAGTGGTAAAATATCCACCTGCTAATGCAGGAGACACAAGAGATGGGGGTTCCATCCCTGGGTCTGGAAGATCCCCTGGAGAAGGAAATAGCAACCCACTCTAGTCTTCTTGCCTGGAGAATTCCAGGGACAGAGGAGCCTGGTGGGCTGCAGTCCATGGGGTCGCAAAGAGTCAGACATGACTGAGCACACACGCACATACTGTGTCTGACAAGGAAATTGTGTTATCCGGCTTGCGTGGAAGTCTTAGCTCATATCACAGATCTTTAGCTCCTGTCATCTCTTCACTGATCTTGGTATGGCAAGACCACCTATTCTTACAACTAGGTTGGGGAGAAGCCCTGCCTTTCCTCCAGATGCAGAAGAAATAGAGGATGGCAACACTCTTATGCAACTCTGATCTCTGGCGGCCTTGGCCTGTAGCAGCTTGAAGCAGGGTTTCACTCCTGTGCAGAGACTGAAGTCAGGCAGCTGCAGGGAGAGCACCGAATCCTAGCCACTGAAACCAGCAGTCAGTGACAACACTCTTGCCCGCGGGCTTTGTAGAAATGCATTTCCATAGAGATGGAAAGTGGTGAAACAAGTAAAGTGTTGATTAGGAGGAAAACGGTACATGTGAATAGACACACATGGGTGAGCTCAGAGCATCACACCCTCACAGGAGTGTGAATCACTCATAAGGGGCACTTCTTCCGGGTCTCCTTTGGCCAGCCATCTTGCTTTGCCTGGCAAGATGGATATGGATAAATCCATATTTGGTTTATCTTAAGGTCCTACCCTGTATGGGCGCGTATCTTGGGCAAGATGGATTCTAGCAAAAAGGTCTACCAGTAGGCGGACTTCAACTGCTACAGATTGAAATGAGGTTTGCATTCTATTTATTATTCTATTTATTAGCGCTCCCTCACGTTTTGACCACCAAGGAGCCATTCTGCACTTGTGTAGTCAGGAAGGTCTCCTTGACTTTGAGAAGGAGAAACATGAGGTCTCTTTAGCTTTTATCTGGGCAGGGCTGAGCTTCTCCTCCTCGTCATCTTGGAGCATCTGTCTACATGGGAAAAACTCTAGGTATTCAGCCTGGGGGCCATCTATCTCCTGCCTTGTGTCCAGAACAGGCAGGAATACGTAAGACCTAATTAACCTCTGAATTGAACATTTTCTCATTGTTGCTTTCTAGGCTTTATAAAAAATATATTAGCAAATTATCCCATCGCATGCCCAAGCACGAGACCACAGAGCACTCAGCAGCAAACCAGGATGCACTGAGCATTTCTGTTGCCACAGTACCAACCTTCACGTGCAGCACATCTTCAATCTTCACTAGGGCCAATTAACCAGCTTATTTCTCAGGGGACACTTAGAGGACCTGAGGCTCAGAGAGGCTTTCACTGAGCCCCCAGCTCTGTCTGCAGGACATGCAGGAGTGGAATTCAGAGTCACCTGGATCTGTTTTGTCTTTTAGGCTGCACTGCATGGAATGAGGGATCTTAGTTCCCTGACCATTGCATTGGAAGTTTGGAGTTTTAGCCACTGGACCACCATGGCTCGAGTTCTTTCTCCCACATGGGCAGGCTACCGTTAAAGAGCCAAGGGTGACAGGGACACAAGAGGATTATCCAGCAAGTGACGCTGGGAACTCCCTCAGGGTTGCCTGGAAACGGGCTAGCTAGTAACTGGCTCCCCAGTGGGCAAGACTGAACCCAAACTCCACTCTTCACAGGACGGGAGCTTCCCCAAAATTCCAGGTGCAGGGCAGCTGGCATTTCTGAGTATTCCTTTAAATGTGTGTGTGTGTGTGTGTGTGTGTGTGTGCGCGCGCGCGCGCGCGCGCGCACGTGCTAAGTCACTTCAGTCATGTCCGACTCTGTGCAATCCTATGAACTATATAGTCTGCCAGGCTCCTCTGTCCATGGAGTTCTCCAGGCAAGAATACAGGAGTGGACCAGCATTCCCTCCTCCAGGGGATCTTCCCCACCCAGGGACCAAACCCCATCTCTTCTGTCTCCTCCACTGGGGGGTGGGTTCTTTAATACCAGCATCACCTGGAAAGCCCCTCCTTTAAATAGGTAGCACCAGATAGGTAGCACCAAAGCTCAGACAAGTGCTTGAGCCTAATGCGTGTTGCTCCATGCAGGTCACTCTCAGGCTTGCCTTGAAACATGAGAACAACTGGAGGCCGGGCTCTGGGCTATACCCCAGACCCACCACGAGTTCAAACAGCCACACTGAGCCACGCAGGATGTCATGATGATGGGCCCATGTGCCTGCTCAGGTCAGGGACAGGTGGGCCATCGATTTCTGGCTGCTCCTGAACTGACCACACGTGGTCATTCCTGCACTGCCAAACACAAGTTCTGAGCGCTGGGCTAGTGGCAGTTCCAAGCCAGGAGCATTAACGCACAGATGGGTTCGTTTCCACATGGTGGTGTTGCTATAGTCACTCAGTCGTGTCTGACCCTGTGCGAACCCATGGACTGTAGCCTGCCAGGCTCCTCTGTCCATGGGATTCACCAGGCAAGAATACTGGAGTGGGTTGCCATTTCCTTCTCCAGGAGATCTTCCTGACCCAAGGGTGGAACTTGGGTCTCCTGCACTGCAGGTGGATTCTTTACCAACATGCAAATGACCAACCTGCAGAGTGACCTTGGTGGCTTTCTATTAATTTTTCAAAGACCAATCACATTTTTGGAGGCTCCCTTCCCCAAGTGAGCAAATCACTCTTTGGAGTTTTGTATACAGCTCTCCAAATTGCCAGAAGAAAACTGGGCTGCTTACTGCACTAGGCTGTATTTAAAATAAATAGAATGCAAACCTCATGAACTTGGCCTTTAACCAACATGCTGCTCCTTAGTGAGTTGTAGCAAATGAAGGCATCACCGTTTACTTGGGGTCAATAAAGAAATTTCCAAGATTTCTGGACTCAGAACCATGTATCACGCTTTGCATGGTATTTTACCTATTGCCAGACACCACTGCTTTAGGGAAGCACTCAAACGCAAGCCTTGAATGCATCTAGAACCTGATTTTCCCAGAGCACAAAATAAAAGAAAGATGTTTTAACATAAGAAAAATCATCACGGTTCAGCTGGGACTAATGCGTTTAACAGGCAAAGGAGAGGACGCTCCTGCGAATGCTTTTCAGCTGCATCTTCTTTATATTCCCAAATCAGGGACTTCCTTGGTGGTCCAGTGGTTAAAGACTTTGCCTTCCAATGCAGAGGGTGCGGGTTTGATTCCTAGCTGGGGAGCTAGCATCCCACATGCCTCATGGCAGAAAAAAAAATCAAAACACAGAACAAAAGCAATAATGTAATAAAGACTTTAAAAAAAATGGCCCACATTAAAAAAAATCTTTTTTTTCCCTCCAAATCAAAAGCATCCATCCTCTGCTACAGTCAAGGCTTCCCTGAAAATCGCTTTGGGGAGTTTGTGGCACCAGACAACAGTGACAGCTAATCCAGGGAGCTGATGTCTCTAGTCTTTAGTGTTCAGGTTGTCAGAAAGTGGCCCACAATTCATCCAGAGTTCAAACCCGCTCAGGCATCTTCTCTGTGCTGGAGCAGAGTTACGGAAACTCTGCCCCCAGGGTGGTCAGCATCAGCACATCACCACTGCATCACCGACTAACACTCGTAAGTGCTTGTTGCGGGGCAGATACATGGATGGCACCTCACACACACTCACTCACTTAATCCTAGAAGTTCTGTGAGACAGACACCAGCATCACCATCCCTCTCATGCAGAGGAAGATAGAGAGGTGCCAGCAGAGTTGCATGCCCGGAGCCACCCAGCTGGCGGGTGGCAGAGTTTTGACTCACACTCAGGTCAGGCCAGCTCTGAACGCCAGACTCTCTTCTACTTCAGAATAACTTTCAACCTCTCCCATGAATCAGAATCCACTGGAGCTTGTGAAATCTGGTGCTCCCCAAGCCTCTCTAGTCTGCTCCCCTAGAGCTTCTCCCAGAAGGGTCCAGGAATCTGCATTTACATGAAGTGGCCGAGGCGGCCCAGGCACTACATTGCAATGCCCTTGCCCGTCCAGCACATTTCAGTTACCACGGACGATCATCAGGAATCTGAGATGGAGGCTGACAGCCCCAGCTGTGGAGCAGGTGAGAACATGACTCTCACAGGAACCGTGCAGCTGGCTGGTCCCTGGCCCAGCTGTGCAATGCTAATGGGTGGCACTGCCAGGAGAGGCCAACCGCAGTGCCACTCTGCTAGAGCCAACTGGCAAGGGCTGTGATCTGACCAGGTGCCACCCTCTGGCCCTGTCTCTGTGAATCCTAGGGGGCCTGGCGTGTTCACGCTGCTTGTCAGTACTGGGTTTGGTCTTGCTCTCACTCACCAATGCCTGGCCCTTCCCACAAGCTCTGGGATGGCACCCCACTCCAGTACTCTTGCCTGGAAAATCCCATGGATGGAGGAGCCTGGTGGGCTGCAGTCCATGGGGTTGCGAAGAGTCAGATACGACTGAGCGACTTCACTTTCACTTTCATGCATTGGAGAAGGAAATGGCAACCCACTCCAGTGTTCTTGCCTGGAGAATCCCAAGGATGGGGGAGCCTGGTGGGCTGCCGTCTCTGGGGTCGCACAGAGTCAGACACGACTGATGCGACTTAGCAGTAGCAGCAGAGCAGAGAAAATAACAGAGCAACTGCTGAAGGAATAATGAGAGGGAAACCTATGACCACCAGTGCTTAATGCCGGCAGGAAGAAGGGCTAGGTGTACTGGCAGATGCCAAGATCAGTGTGGCTCCCTGGTGGCTCAGATGGTAAGGCATCTGCCCACAAGGCAGGAGACCCAGGTTCGATCCCTGGGTTGGGAAGATCCTCTGGAGAAGGAAATGGCAATCCATTCCAGTACTCTTGCCTGGATAATTCCATGGACGGTGGAACCTGGTAGGCCACAGTCCGTGGGGTTGCAAAGAGTCGGACGTGACTGAGCGACTTCACTTAAGATTAATGTCTGATGGGCCAGCTGATGCAAACTAAGTGAAAGGACTGTATATTCTCTGGAGCCAAGGACATCTATTGATGCTAAACACTGCAGACGAGACAGGACGTGTGGAGATTATGTCAGCAAATTGGTGCTCAAGCCTCAAGTACCATGAGTTGAATCCCTATGGAGCATGCATGCATTCATGCATTCACTGAATCAACACTGATGTCATGCCCACACCACGCCAGGCACTGTTCCAGGCACAGAGATGTGTCACTAAACAACGCGACACAAGGTCCCTTTCTTCAGGAAGTCACAGAACATGCAGTGGGGGTGGAAGGATACAAAGGTGCATATGAAGCATTTCCCACTCTCCAGGTACACGCAATCTGGAGGAAGGCTACCAATGTAATTTAAACACGGAAAGAGGGATAAACATAACTCATCCCACCTTTAGGACACCCTGTGAGGATAAGCAAGTGTTCCACTCCCTCTTTACAGATTCAAGAACTGAGACTCCAGATGCTTAAGTAGCTGTTTCCACCGCAAAGCTGGTTAGTGTAAGAACAGGGGTGTGGGGGTGCAAATGACGGTGCAAAGTTTCCATTTAGTGCACGCAATATTCTCAGCATAGGCACCCCTTGTGTTCTTACAACAAAAGAGCTTTTTAATTAACCAAGTTCTTAATTGAAAGTGGTATACCTTTGGGAAAATTTAATTCAAATGCAAGCAAGAAAGTAAAAAAAAAAAAAAAAAACTAAGTCTCCTGCCCAGTCCCAACCCTTCCAGAGAGACAATCGCTATTATCAATTTTGGGGAGTAGCTATTTTATGCAGCTCTTCATTTACCAAGTGTGCATCAAGCACATAAGATTGTTTGAAAGGCTATAACCAGGAAGAAGGAAAACTCTCAGAATGTCAGATAGGGACTAAGAGACCCAAGTTCCATGTTAATAGTGGTTTTCCTTAATAAAAAGAGAAAAGGAATTAAATATGTTCACGCTATGCTGCTCCCAATAGTTGACTTGAAAGAATTTTAAGACCTGTTACCAGACACATAAAATGCATCCCTCTGTCCAGACAGTAAGCAAGTGCTTTGTTCACGTGCCTTTGCAGAGTGACACTGGACAGCCTCTCGACTCTTGATGTCTTGCACCAGGACTGAGGTCTGGATCACCTGCCAATTATCAGGGACAATTAACACCTGCAGTGGTGACAGGGCAGTACCTTCTTTCCCTGTGAATGTGCATCTGGGATAATACTGATGGGAAAACCACAGGTCTACTCCACGGGTTAAGAATCTTCGTGTCCTCAGTGGCTTAAGATCCCAAGTCCTAGCAGCTAAGGGCTCAATACTGACTCATCAATTACGCAAGGGTGCTGTGGGATGGTCTCAGAAGTGTGGCTGGAAAAGGGGACACTCTGATGACCCTTATAAATAGGATAGAGGGGCTATTCTGACTGAGTGCCTCTCGGGGTGGGGCGAAGTGCCAACCTGGCTAACAGAAAAGGATTCATGCACCACCCTTGACTTGAGCCTTCCCATTTTTAAAGGCAGATAGAAAGAACTCGGTAACCATTGGTTGGAAGGATGGTCAGGTTAGCCAGAAATCCTTTACATGATCAGCTTTTACAATCTAAGAATGTGAACCCTTCTGTACTGATAAAAATTACACATATAAAAGCAAATATCGTATATTAATGCACACACACACACATATATATATATATATAATCTAGGAAAATGATACTGATGAACCTATTTGCAGGGCAGGAATACAAAGGAAGAAATAGAGAACAGATTGTGAACACAGCAGGGGAAGGAGAGGGTGGGACGACTGAGAGAGCAGCATTGAAATATACACATCACCACGTGTAAAACAGATAGCCAGTGGGAAGTTGCTGGTCACACAGGGAACCCAGCTCAGTGCTCTGTGACAGCCTAGAGGGGTGGGATGGGGTGAGACGCAGGAGGAAGGTTCAAGAGGGAGGGAGAAATGTGTATACCTGTGGCTGATTCATGTTGATGTATGGTGGAAACCAACACAAGATTTTAAAGCAATTATCCTCCAATGAAAAATAAATACATATTTTTTAAAGTACACAGGTTTATTTAGTGGCACTTTATGCAGCCTTGAACTCACTAAGAAGGTCCCTGGAGGTTTACCTGAGATCAAGAGCCTAACCAGCATTCATTCAATTCTTCTCACAACAGTTTCTGTCCTCCAGCTCCTAGCATGGAGCTCAACCACTACAAGGACAGGCAGAAGATCGGGCATACACAGCAGGCCAGTGGGCCCAGGAGGCGGGGCAGCCAAGTCCTGGTATCTCCCCATGGAGGTCCACGCTGGATAAGGAGCAAGTCCAGCCAGGAGGTTCTCATGGACCACAGCAACCGGAGGCAGGAATCCACCCTATAACTAGGCAGCATCCTATGACGTTTGCCGGTGCTGTGTCCCATACCCCTCCTCTCCCTGTGGCGGCCCCAGTGTTGGGAAAAGGGTCTACAATGAAAATACAGCATCTCACTCCTGTAGTCTCTAAAGCATGTTGTTGCTGTTGCTTAGTCAGTTGTGTCCGACACTTTGTGACTCCATGGATTGTAGCCTGCCAGGTTCCTCTGTCCATGTAATTTCCCAGGCAAAAATACTGGAGTGGGCAGCCATTCCCTTCTCCAGGGAATCTTCCCGACCAAGGGATTGAACCTGGGTTTCTTGCATTGCAGGTGGATTCTTTACTATCTGAGCCACAAGGGAAACCCTGCATATTTAGAAGGCTCAGGGCTGACGCACTGGGACGACCCAGGGGGATGGTATGGGGAGGGAGGAGGGAGGAGGGTTCAGGTTGGGGAACACATGTATACTTGTGGCGGATTCATTTTGATGAATGGCAAAAGCAATACAATATTGTAAAGTTAAGCAAAATAACATTAAAAAAAAAAAAAAAAAAAAAGGCGGCGGCTCAGGGACAAAGACAGGCTGATCACCCTTGCTTTAGACTGAATCCCTCAGAAGGAAATAAACAGCCGATATGCAAAGTCATTCACCTACCCTCAATTCAGCAGATGGCAGGGCATCCCAAGTTACCAAGGCAACACCAGCTGATCAACAAATACAAGCCTGTACACATGTGGGCACAGGCACCCGTCCCGTGCATAACAGTGCATGACAGCTCCCTGTGAGCAGGGACACGCCCCGAAAGCAAGGGACTCATTTCCACATTGCTCCTTTGGGCAAACCTGAAGGGTGCTGATGGCTCTTGCTTCCAGAAGGATTTTAAACATATAAACACAGCACAAAATTTAATTACCAAGATACAAGCAAGGTTAAATCTAACAAATGTTAATAATATTTTGTACTACTGCTTTCAGGTCTCTCTTTTTCATTCTGTTTTTCTTAAAGAAAACTTTACAGAGTTGAAGCCTCCTTTTGACTTCAGCTCGGAGAAGGCAATGGCACCCCACTCCAGTACTCTTGCCTGGAAAATCCCATGGATGGAGGAGCCTGGTAGGCTGCAGTCCATGGGGCTGCTAAGAGTCGGAAACAACTGAGCAACTTCCCTTTCACTTTTCACTTTCCTGCATTGGAGAAGGAAATGGCAACCCACTCCAGTGTTCTTGCCTGGAGAATCCCAGGGATGGCAGAGCCTGGTGGGCTGCCGTCTATGGGGTCACACAGAGTTGGACACGACTGAAGCGACTTAGCAGCAGCAGTCCAAACTTCTCACCTTTCCTTCCCAGAGAAGACTGCTTTTGTGATCTCCTACATGACTTTCCCATGTATAATTTTATAATTTTGGTACTTATGTTATTCAGTGCAGTTGCTCAGTTGTGTCTGACTGTGACCCCATGGACTGCCGGCCTCCCTAACCCTAACCCTACTATTTCACACATTCTTTGTTATTTTGCACTTTTTTTTTTTTTAAATTGGAGTATAGCCGATTAACAATGTTGTGACAGTTTCAGGTGAACAAGAAGGGACTCAGCCATACATACACATGTATCCACTCTCCCCCAACCCCTCTCCCATCCAGGCTGCCACGTGACATCGAGCAGAGTTCACTGTGCCGCACACTACAGTCCTTGTTGGTTATCCACTGTAAATAGAGCAGTGTGTACGTGTCCATCCCAAACTCTCTAACTATCCCTCCCCTTCCCCTCTGGTAACCATTAAGTTCTCTGAGTCTGTGAGTCTGTTTCTGTTTTGTAAATAAGTTCATTTGTATCATTTCTTTTTAGATTACACATATAAGGCATGTCACATGATATTTCTCCTTCTCTCTTATAATAGTGCTATTTTTAAAAATTTACATAAACAGGATACTACTTGACTGCAACTTTTCTGACTCAGCAATATGATATCCAGATTTAGCTAACTCATTAATTACTATAGACTAATTCTATATTATCGCTCAGTCATGCCCGACTCTTTGTGACCCCATGGACAGTAGCCTGCGCCAAGCTGCTCCGTCCATGGGATTTTCCAGGCAAGAGTACTGGAGTGGATTGCCATTTCCTTCTCCAGGGAATCTTCCCGACCCAGGGATCGAACCCAGGTCTCCCGCATTGTAGACAGACGCTTTACCGTCTGAGCCACCAGGGAAGTCCAATTCTATATTATACGTACAAAATACTTTATCCATTTCCTAAATGATGCATATTTGATCAGTTTCAGGTTTTAACTCTCACGAGGAACGTTATAGCAAACACCGTTACACAAATATATCTCCTCATGTACACATGCTGGATTTCCTCTGGAATCAGTCTGTAGATGGACTTTCTCTGGAGTGTACCTATAAATGTGGAATTGCTGATTTGTAGTAGAAACTGCCACTTACTCTCCAAAGTGACTACCAATTTTCATTCCCAGCAGCATTGTATGAAAATCTCCACATTTTTTTTTTTTTGGCAGCTCTTGGTATTTTTAGATTTTAACTTTTGCCAGATTTTAAATTCAAAATTTGAAATGTGTGGGATTATACCTCACTGTGTTATTAATTTGCATTTCCCTGACTACTGCTGAGTTTGGTGGTTTAGTCGTTAAGTCGTGTCCAACTCTTGTGACCTCAAGAACTGTAGCCTGCCAGGCTCCTCTGTCCATGGGATTCTCCAGGCAAGGGTACTAAAGAGGATTGCCATTTCCTTCTCCAGGGGATCTTCCCGACCTAGGAATGGAACCTAGGTCTCCTGCATGGCAGGCAGGTTCTGTACCGACTGAGCTATGAAGGAAACCTTGTACTGGTGAGTTTGACCATCTTTTATGCTTACTGTCCATTCAGTTTTCCTGCCTCTGATTTCTCCCTGCTCCCATTCTGTACCCATTTTTCTATGGCATAACCTTTTTTTACTTATTTGTAGAAATTCTTTACATATTTTGGATATTAATTCCTGACTAATTATACAGATGACTGTTATAATCATCTCACATCATGCCTTTTAATTCAGTGTATATTATTAAGAAGGTTTTAATTTTAATGTAATCAACTTCTATTTAAAGGTTTGTTCTTTTTTTCCTAAAAGGTCTACATCTGGGGGTTTGCGTTTTTAGCTGTGCCGAGTCTTCCTTGTTGCGTGGGCTCTTCTCCAGTTGTAAAGAGTGGGGGACGCGCTCTACTTGCAGTGCACAGGCTTCTGACTGCGGTGGCTTCTCTTGTTGCAGAGCACAGGCTCCAGGGCACGCGGGCTTCCGTAGTTGTGGCTCATGGGCTCAGTAGTTCCAATTCCTGGGCTCTAGAGCACACACCGCAGTACTCTTGCCTGGAAAATCCCATGGACGGAGGAGCCTGGTAGGCACCAGTCCATGGGGTCGCTAAGAGTCGGACACGACTGAGCGACTTCACTTTCACTTTTCACTTTCATGCATTGGGGAAGGAAATGGCAACCCACTCCAGTATTCTTGCTTGGAGAATCCCAGGGATGGGGGAGCCTAGTGGGCTTGCGTCTGTGGGGTCGCACAGAGTCGGACACGACTGAAGCGACTTAGCAGCAGCAGCAGCAGCAGAGCACAGGTTCCAGGGCACGCAGGCTTCCGTAGTTGTTGCTCATGGGCTCAGCAGTTCCGATTCCTGGGCTCTAGAGCACAGGCTCAACAGTTGTGGTGTGTGGGCTTAGTTGCTCCTTGGCAGGTGGGATCTTCTCAGATCAGGGATGGACCCCGTGTCTCCTGCTTTGGCAGGTGGATTCTGTACCACTGAGTCACCAGGGATGCCCTTCAATAGGGTTTTTTGTGTTTTTTTTTTTTAAACAATATTGTCCATTATGGTCTTGCTTATTTTTGTCAATTTTTTTCCTAATGTACTTTTTGGTTTTTGTTGCTGGTGTAAATGTTCTTTTAAAACAACAATAACAATGAAAAACTTCTTCTACTTGGTTTGGGTTAATCTATAGAAACATTGATTTTTGTACACATCTTATATCTATCAAACTTCTTACTAATAGTTTACAGATTCTCCATTTTGACATTGATAATCATATCTGCAAATATGGGCATTTTGGGGGGGAGTGTAAAATCAGGAAAGAACATTTTTTCTTGTATTATGAAGTAGCTAGAACATCCAGTGTGATAATGAACAGAAGAAACAAAAGCATCGTGAAATTTTTCCTGAAGCTCCTCAATGAAGTGTCATGCTCACCATAGCTTTTAAGACTTTTAAAATCAGAATAAGAAGCTCCCTACAATTTCTAACTTGTCCAGATTTTTCTGATTTGTTTTTTCTTATTTCGTGTTTTTAATTGTGAATGCATACAATATTCTTTGCAAAATATTTTTTCCCACCTATCTTATGTAAAATATGTACAAGATTTTTAAAGAAAAGCTGTCAGGGTGCATAACTACTTTTATTATTCAGGGTCAGAAACAGAAAAGAAGAGAGTAAACCTCTACGCCCCCAGCAAGGCTGGTCTAAGTATCCAAGGTTGACCTCCCACTAGGTACCTCCATGGACTGCACAGGTCAGCAGCATTTCTAGAGCTGCCTGTTGGAATGCCTTGGGCAATACTGTTTTGATCTGAAATTATCCTTTATTTCCTTTGTGAGGTAGAAGGGTTTCTTTTGTGAGCTTTTAACGCCCAACCATTAGCTGTTTATGACACTAGCTCTCTAATACAGTCATTATAAAGAGAAAAGGAACCTCACAAGGAATGAATGAGGTCAGCATCACGATTCTACTTGGGGAAGTTACATAACTTGTCCAAAGTCTCATATCATAAAGCGATGGAACTGGGATTCTATCTGTGTGGCTTCCACACCCTGCACTTTCCACTGCTTGTGGCAATGTCCCTGAATCTCCAAATATGATGGGTCCTGGGCTTCCCTGGTGGCTCAGATGGTAAGGAATCTGCCTGCAATGCAGGAGACCTCACTTCCATTCCTGGGTCAGGAAGATCTCCTGGAGAAGGGATAGGTTACTCACTCCAGTATTCTTGCCTGGAGAATCCCATGGACAAAGGAGCCTGGCAGGCTACAGTCCACGGGGTTGCAGAGGGTCAGACATGACTGAGCGACTAACACTTTGGCTCTTTTGTACCTGCCAGTTCCGCACCTCAACCAGCCTCAACCGCCATGTATTGATCGTGTACTACGTTTACAATCTGCTGATGGCTGAGTCTGCAGACGTGGGACCCTGGATCCAGAGGGTCATCCAAGGGACCTGGGGACCTTCAGAATTTAGTATCCATTGGGGGTTCTGGACCCAATTTCCTACAAATACCAGGAATAACTGTACACCCAACAGAACTACCTCTGGCTTCAGAATGCCCAACTCACAGAGCCACCAAAGCCCTTCTCCTTTGTTTTATTTTTGTCTTCCCAACTACTCTGTAAATTAGTGGTTGGGGTTCCAAACCGCCCACTCTGCAGAGCACTGTGAATAATGTAATTAAGCACAGGAAATGGTTCGTTGTTATTAGTCTGCATCCTAGCAATGAAGGTCAGGGGACGATCAGGAAGTTGATTTCTCCTATGTGGGAATTCAGGGCAGTGTACCAGATGGGAGAGCTAGGGTCACGTGAGCTCAGAGAGCAGGCAGCATCCAGGCCAAGAGCAAAGCTGCAGGGACCAGGGCAGACAGCAGTCATATGAGCAAGTCTTGCTTTAGCAATGGCAAACAGAAGGTGCTGGGCGAGAGACAGGAACTCAGGTGTGCTGATCCCCGCCACCCCCAGCTAGAGGTCTTCCATGCTTTATCTTATTTAACCCTAAAAAAAGTCCCCAGTAGGAACTGCCATTAGCTCTACAGTAGAGGGGACAGAGGCTTAGAGAAGAATTTATCGAAGCCACTCCACCCACACTCCACACCTCCCCGCTCCCCGCTCCCCAATCCTGGGTGAGTTCAGCATCCAGTTCCTCCCCATCCTAGATCTTAATCCTGCCCTTCATCAACCACCTGATCACAGAACTGATTTCCTAAAACTGTTTTGGAAAAACAGTTGGAAGAAAGGTGGTTCCTTTAAAAGAACAATACAATGTACTTGTTGAGAACATGGACTCTGCTCAGACTGCTTAATTCAAATCCCACTGCAGCCTTTTACAAATTTTGTGACTTTGAGCAAGGCATCTCTGGGCCTTGTTTCCATGTGGATAAAATGGGTACAGCAACAGGACCTACTTCAAAGGATTGTTATGAGGGTTAAGAGGCTCATATTTGCAAAGGTCTTAAGATAGTGCCTGGCAACTGAGACTGGATACGACCAAATAAATAAATAAATAATTTAAAAATTAAAAAAAGAGATATTAGCCAGGGCTGCAAGTATATGAAGGCTTGACTGTAGCTGCAAGATGTGCTTCCAAGATGGTTCATTCACATGGCTGGCAAGTGTGCACTGCAGCTAGAAGGAGGCCTCAGTTCTCCGCATAGACGAGTCCTCCCAATATGTGGCCAGCTTCGCCCCAGAGCAAGTGATTCCAGAGAGCAAGGCAGAAGCTGCAGCACCTCTTATGACCTAGCCTTGTAATTCACATGTCATCACTACCCCATCATTACACTGGTTACAGCACTATTCACCATGGGAGGGCACGAATACCAGGAGGCAAGGATGATTGGAGGCCAACCTAGCAGGCTGCTTATCATAGCACCAGGTCAGCTAAATGAAGAAAGGCCTTGCCTTTTAAGTGCTTGGCATTTGGTGAGATAATCAATATGCATTTATCAGGAGATCAGATACAGTCAAGTTCCACTGTTGCTCTCTGTTGTTTTATTATCCACTTTCTAAGCCATTTCCAAGGAAGCAACTATTAGGTCTCAATTTCCATTTGAAATCATTTTCTCTATAAATTAGTTTTCGTATTTTAATCATTCTATAAAAATGTTCAGAGCAGTAACCTCAAACTCAAAATACTCTGCAACTTTCTCCTTCACCAAGTATATCACTATGAAATACTTCCTCTAGAATTCAGCATTCTGCCTGCAATGCAGGAGACATGGATTCGATTCCTGGGTTGGGAACATCCCCTGGAGAAGGAAATGGCAACCCACTCCAGTATTCTTGCCTGGGAAATCCCATTGACAGAGGAGCCTGGCGGGCTAGTCAGTGGGGTCGCAAGAGTCGGATACAACTTAGCAACTAAATCATCACCAGAATTCATAAGGCTCAAAGCAAACTGAAATTGTTCACCTTGACTGACATGTCTGCACTAATGTGATTGCGGAGACCATGTGTGTCCCAAGACAATTGTGGGGAAGTGCCTCCCTGCACAAAAGCAGACTATCTGCTTCCTCCTCTTCCCACCAGAGCCGTGCACAGGAGACGAGCCAGGCTGAAACCTAGAGGAGGCCCAGGAGAAGGGACAGATGGAGCAAAGATGGGGAAACACCACCTCTCTGAGGGTCTGGGGTAACTTCAAGGTCCTTGACTCCTACTTCTTAGCAGCTGAGAGAATGTGGGAAAGTCAGATCCATGCCCCGGGTTTAAGACATGGGGACATGCCATAGCAATGGCAGCTGCCCCCACCAACCCCCAGGACGGCCTTTCCAACAGCGTTGTCAGCTCAACCCAGAAGGACATTCTTGACTCTGCCACTGCCCTGACTTAACAGGCTCCTGAAAAGCACTGATGGTAAGTGTCTTCTGATGGTGAGTATCTTCTATAATACTTATGCGTATAAGGTTATATTACAGTCAGGATAAACAGGTATGGCAGATGGTTCTGAGAAACTCATACTGGGACTTCCCTGGTGTCCTCTAAGCATGGGGACTCCAAGCTTCCAATGTAGGAGGCCTGAGTTCACTCCCTGGGCAGGGAACGAGATCCCACAGGCCACAGTAAGAGTTTTCATGCTGCAACGATAGACCCTGTGGGCCACTCCTGAGACCTGGTGCAACCAAATTACCAAATGAACCTTAAAAATTAAGAGATACTGCCAGACTGTCCCTGGTTTTCTCCAGTACAAAGGAGCAAAAATGACCAGACCTTGGTCTTTACTAGGACAGAGGCCCGAGGAAAGCACAGTGAGTCCAGAATGTTTCACTCTATGGCATGTCACTGTCTTTACTTTTGGAAGATGCCAATGTCTGACCATCATGACCTCCATATTTGCAGCCTCAGTATATTCTTGAATGTTCCATGGATGGAGTCATAAGAAAACCTAAAAAGCATGGAGCTGGGACTCAGAAACGGTTCACTAGTGGTCACCATCTTCTCTAAGCCAAAGCTGACAACAGCTACTGGGCTCTGCTCCCCAGCAGGAAACTACAGTGAAAGTACATACTGAATGGAAATGTTCCTCTTTGCAGGGAGTATATTTGCTAAATCTTGATTGAATGACAAAGTCATCACTGAATTCAGAATATTCGTCCCCATTTTACACTGACTTGTATGACATTCACTTTGTTTTAAATTTGCTTAAGGACAAATGCTCACCCTGACATTTCAGAGGGGCAACAGCATTGTAACAATCCAAAGTGTAACCCCACCCTGAAGTGTGAATTCAAACATCAGCTGTGAACTCTTGTGTGACAAGCAGAGCTCTGAGTAGAAAAGTCATAAAAAATTCCATCAGCCAGGCATGAGGGGCCTTTGAAAGTCTGTAATTGATCACTCTGGTGCCACCCAGAATTTTCCCACACAGTTCTTTATGTCATTTTTAGACTCATCATTCTCAAGAGTTGGTTCTTCTACTGTGGCTTATCCTAAGATTCAAATTACCTAGCTCACCCCACTCCCACACTCCTGCCTGGAAAATCCCATGGACGGAGGAGCCTGGTAGGCTGCAGTCCATGTGGTCGCTAAGAGTCAGACAGGACTGTGAGACTTCACTTCACTTTCACTATGCAAGCATAGCTCTAAGCAGTCCATCCTAAAGGAAATCAGTCCTGAATATTCATTGGAAGGACTGATGCTGAAGCTCCAATGCTTTGGCCACCTGATGCGAAGAGCTGACTCATTGGAGAAGACCCTGACGCTGGGAAAGACTGGAGGCAGGAGGAGAAGGGGGCAACATAGGATGAGATGGTTAGATGGCATTACCCACTGACTCAATGGACATGAGTTTGAGCAAACTCTGGAAGATGGTGATGGACAGGGAAGGCTGGTGTGCTAGAGTCCGTGGGCAAAGAGGCGGACACGACTGAGTGACTGAACAATAATGCAAGCATAATCAATAAACTCTCACCTTATTTTGTATGTATGTAATTAATTCTTGTCCTTCACCATCAGAGCTCTGATGACCAATACAATAGCCAGTAGTCACATGGGGCTCATGCAGTTGAGATGCATCAAAAGTGTAAAGCGCACACCAGACTTCAACGGCTTAGTGTGCAAAAACAGAACGCAAAGTATCTCACTAGCAGTTTTGTTTCCTATTGATTCCATGTTGAAATATTTGAGAAATACTGGGTTAAATTAAAGTATTAAAATGAATTGCTCCTGTTCCTTTTTATTTTGTAAAATGTAGCTATCAGACAATTTTAGACTCTACCTATGGTTTACCAGACAGCACTGGGTGTCTCTAAATTAGAGATTGCAAACTGGCAGCTGAGGTTCACAAAGGACTGACAGATACTGAGCTATTCAATGTTAGGCCAAAGGATGCTTTTTTTGGAGTTTTTAAATTTTTTATTTTATATTGGAACATGCTTGATTAGCCATGTTGTATTGGTTTCAGGTGTACAGCAAAGTGATTCAGTTACACATACACACGTATCTATTCTTTCTCAAATTCTTTTCCCATGTAGGTTACTACGGAATACTGAGCAGAGTTCCCTGTGCTATATAGGTCTCTGTTGGTTATACATTTTAAATATAGCAGTGTGTTCATACAATCCCAAGGATGCTGATGCTTTTAACTTCAAACAACATTATCACTTATAAAATCAGGTGATTCAAAACACAGAAATAGATTCTACATTATCTTTAAAAACAAAGCAATCTGGTAATACTGGGTCTGGGATCGCATATTCTTAGATGGTAAGGATGGCCAGGGGGCTTCCCTGGTGGCTCAGTGGTAAAGAATCCATCTGCAATCCAAGAGTCACAGGTTCAATCTCTGGGTCGGGAAGAGCCACTGGAGAAGCTAATGGCTACCCACCCCAGTATTCCTACCTGGAGAATTCCACGGACAGAGGAGCCTGGCAGGCTAGAGTCCATGGGGTCGCAAAGGGTTGGACATGACTGAGTGATTCAACAACAGCCAAAAGAGTGGACAGGAGCTGCCCTGCTTCAGCCAGGGCACTTGTCCCCACCAGGCCCTACTGCTCCCTAACACCAAAGCGAATTGTCAGCTGCCATTGTCACCCCGCCCCTGCCAGCATCACACACTCAAATTCTCTCCCTGGTTTCTATAGGCATTGGCATTTGAGAGCCCCATTCCAGAACAGGGTTGGGAGGCATTGCAAGCAAGAGCAAAAGCAGTGGGAAGGGGCTGATCAAGGCATGTCTGCATAAGAGGAAAGATCCAGAAAGAGAGGTGGGTTAAAGCACACATGTTTAGTTGAGGGATCTTTGTCTTTTTCTCTTCTTTTAAGGCTGGACGTCCAAGTGGAGAGGTCCCAGTGGCACTTGTAAATGTATAACTGAATACATATAGGAAAGAGCCAGAGGGAAGAACAGTGCCTCAGGGACTCCCAGAGGCAAGAGGAAGACGGATGAAATAACACTGGATCCAGAGTTTGAGAAGAAAAGGTGAGTCAAGAAGGGGGTACCAGGAAACCAAGTTTGCCATGGGGCTGCTAATGTGCCCACCCTGCCATCCTCTTTAAAAAAAAATTTTTTTTTAAACCTTTATGTTTTGTATTGGGGTATAGCCAATTAACAATGTTGTGATAGTTTCTGGCAGGCAGCACAGGGTCTCAGCCATACATATACATGTATCCATTCTCCCCCAAACTTCCCTCCCATCCAGGCTTGCACATAACATTGAGCAGAGTTCTATGTGCTTATACGGTAGGTCTTCGTTGGTTATCTGTTTTAAATACAGCAATGTGTACAGCAGTTAAACTCCCTAACTATCCCTTCCCCTCATTCTTTCCCCCGGACATCCTCCTCTTTTAATAATAGCTATCGTTTTATCTCAGGCAATGAATTAGAGAAAGACAAAACATAGCCAAGCATTTCACAAAACTATAGCACACCACAATTTCTTCAAACTCTGCTCTCCCCTTTCAACACTGTAAATGGTCCCCTGGCCAATGCTTATCTCTTAAAAAGAAAAAACAAACACCCCTCGCCACTCCCAACCCCGCTTTCCTTTAGCTTAAATCTCTGTCTTCCCCATCCCATATGATTTTTAAAATTTTTGTATGTGTAGCATAGAAGTGATAAGCACTGTAATTAAAATACACATAAGAGATCATAGACCCTCTGATAATGGATTTTGAAATATTCTAGATGATTACGGTTCTGCAGCTACTTTTTTCTAGGTAAATGGTAGAAATTTTCATTCTCGTAATCTTTTTACTATCTCATCAAATATTTTCCCAAGTGATTATGTTGGAAGCTGAGGCTTCAGACACCAGTCCTCTGATTCACTTGATAACCTGTCAACTGTGGCCAAAATATAAAGGAGATTACGGATGCTTATGGATAACGATTTTGTAACATTCACTCATACCCCTCGGCTGGTATCAGCAAATTGCTTTCTATTCGCAGATGAATAACACTTTGGTTCCTCCATGAAACAATTAATGTCAGCAGAGTTAGATTTGGGCTTGACTGGGATGCAGAGTAATGTAATGGAAATCTCAGGAATCCTCATTATTATCTAATTTGCACCATGACTCTGCAACTCTTTTCCAAATATCAGTTATTTGAACACTCTGCATTCCATTTATTGGTTGTGATTTCATGTTACTTATAGACTGAGAAATCTGGGATGCTTTCACGAAAGCATCTACTTGTGCAGTCCATAAATATTTACGTGCCTCTGCTCTACACCAGCTGGGGGGGGGGGCGTGTTTACAACACTGAAGAAGCTGGGTCTGATGCCCAGGAAGAGTCTACCAAGTAAGCAGGCAACACATGTTACAAAGTATAATAAGTGCTGCAGGAGGAGTCCATACAAGGCACATATAAGAAAGTGTATGGAGGGAAAAAGAAAGGAAAACCAGGAGGAGCTTATTCACGAGCTGGCAGCTGCACGGGGGTCACTGTGGAAGAACAAACCTCGCAGTGGGTTAAGGCAGGACAGAAGCAATTTATACAAGGCCAAGTGCTTCCCTGGTGGCTCAGATGGTAAAGAATCTGCCTGCAGTTCAAGAGACTCAGGTACGATCCCTGGGTCGGGAAGATTCCCTAGAAAAGGTAATGGCTACCTTCCCCAGAATTCTTGCCTGGAGAATCCCATGGATAGACTAGCCTGGAGGGCTACAGCCCATGGGGTCACAAACAGTCGGACACGAGTGAGCAACTAACATACAGAGCCAGATGAACAGCTACATGGTGTGTCTGGTTTCTAGCAGACTTTGCAGAAGGTCAGTGTGTCAGGATTTTAGCTGAAGGGAAGGGCCAGATTACTGAGAGCCTAATTTTAATATCCCTACAGGGAAACACAGATCGACTGACTCAAAGACACCGAGGTCAGCCTAAGGCAGTGATGTAAACACGGACAGAAGTTGCTGTGCTTTTCCCTTAACATTTGTTGCACCCACCATTAGATGGTATTCTACCTTGTTCTGCATAATAGGGTGTGTGGCCCAAGCTTGCATCAACCACATGAAACTAAAGCATGAGGTACTGTGTGCGTCTAAGTGTTAGTCGCTCAGTTGTATCCGACTCTTCTGCAACCCCATGGACTGTAGCCCACCAGGCTCCTCTGCCCATGGGATTCTCCAGGCAAGAACACTGGAGTGGATTGCCATGTCCTCCTCCAAGGGATCTTCCCGACCCGGGGATCGAACCCTGGTCTCCTGTATTGCAGACAGATTCTTCACCATCTGAGCCACCAGGGAAGCTCCGGTGTCTAACAGCAATGTAAAGAAATAGACTAGACTCAGTGTGATTCTGGGACCTAATCACTAGCACCTGGGAACCTTTCAGAAGTACAGATTTCCAGGCCTGCCCCCAGAACTACAAAGTACAAACTCTGGAGGTGGGGACCAGCGATGTGTGTTGCAGTGAGTCCTCCAAGTGACTCTGAATTCACGCATATCTGAAAGCCACCGACACGGAAACAAAGGTTCTAGTTATTTTCCTAATTGAGCTCCAAGTTTTCATCTCCTTTTAACTCCTTGTGTTGAACCATCCCGTGGAACAAAATGTTTCTATAGTTCACTTGATTTTTAACATTTTAAGTACTAACATTTTCCATGTGAATTTATTAAGTCAGCTTTTTCACTTGTCATTTGGCAGAGGATGCCACACTTTTGATCTGTGTGGTCTTTCAAATGTGTATCTCCTTCCTGTTGAGACAGGCTGGAACCCAGGGCCCTAGGCTGCAGTGCTGCACTCCTTGCACCTGGACACACCCCTCCTCCAGCAACAACATCCAAAGACACTGTATGGGGCTAAAAATAACTGCGCCCATATGCAGTTGGGGCAAATTCTGGACCCCGAAGATACAAAGACAAAAAATCCAACTGCCACTTTTGAAGACCCTGGAGCTAAAACAGAGTTTCAGGAGCAAAAAATACTGTAAGAGCCCCTTGCACACAACATCACCCAAGAGGTGGGCAAAACACTCCTGGACACACCCCTACCCCCACCGCACATAAGGAACTTGTGTAAGTGGGGGAAGCTCACCCGCACTCCCGGAGGGGGCAAGCAAGGGAACCTGCTACCTGTTCTCACTGCCCGCTGCAGCAGCAGGGGCCCCAAGAAAGCCTAGCCTGAACTTCTTGTCTGGCCTCTAGTTAAGAACCCTGGTCGGTAACACCATCAGGCCCCAGAAAATCCCCAATCTGTAAACAAGAAACGACTATTTGTCAGGTCACAGACAACAGCCCAGAAACTGGCTTATGGGCCAAAGCCGATTCACAGCAGGTGTTCTTAAAGGAGTCCTCTTCATGTCTTCCAGCCAAACTTCACATCCCGCTAGTGTGGCTAGTAGAACACCTCTAATAGACGCTTTAAATATCTGGTGTGTCTGCTGGCTAATTTTATCTTCTAAGGCTCAAGATAATTGCTATTTTTTTTTTCCTGAGTGCTTTCAAAATAAGTCACATGTCAGAGTGTCATCTGAGCCATGCCGACGACTGGTGGTGGCACTATTATTATTACTAGCAACAACCACCAAGCAGGCTTTTCATCAACGACACACTTTCGAAGAGAGCAGGAACTCTGTCTTTTCACCACTGTATCTTCTGAGTCTAGAACAGCTCCTGGCACCCAATACATAATGAGCGCTCAGTTAACACAAGCTGAGTGAATGAGGGAGTACATTAGCATTTCTAGGAATACAAAAGAACAAGGCAGCTCTAATCTCCTTCTTTGTAAATCACCTACCTACGTGCAAAAAGCAAAGACCTAGATGCGGACCGGCCCCACAGAGGAGTAAGAAATGGTCCCTGCTTGTGCCTGGGCATGGACACACAGGCCTGGACAGCGCTGGGTCACTCTAGCTGACCACGGCGGCTCGAGTCATCCCCACTCTTTACACTCACCACCTCAGGCATCTACAGGAAAAAGTTCCAGTGGAGACACACTCATCACCTGTCTCAACATTAAATGTTAAACAGACTCACAGACGTAGAAAATAGACGCATGGTTGCCAAGGGATAGCGAGAGGTGAGGGAAGGGTGGATCGGGAGTTTGAGACTAGCTGATGCAATTGTATATATAGAATGATGAGCAACAAGGTCCTACTGTAGAGCACAGGAAACTAGATTCAATGTCTTGTGACAAACCACAATTGACAAGAACTTGAGAAAGAATGCACATATGTATATTCTCTCTGCTGTATAGCAAAATTAACACAAGATTGTAAATCAACTATACATTTTTTAAAGGGTTGAAAACAAGTTAATCATTAAGTAAAACATATTCATAGCCTCATTGTACAATTATACCTTTATAACAACCAACTATACAGAAGCAACAGTTTACATCAAATACTATGGGCAGCGCAAAGGCAAACTGATTTCACTTTTCACCACAGGGCAGCACTATTTAGTAGGGGAGACGAAGTCTCCGGCGTGACCTGAGATGCACTACAGGCATGTTTACTCACCAGATTTCACAACTTAGCACACAAAGCAATGTAAATATCGTGCCAATAACAGCGGTGTGTTGATCACTTGCTGAAATGAAAATATCTTGACTATACTGGGTTAAGATACATTAATTCATTCCACCTATTTCTCTTTATTCTTTTTTTTTTTTTTCAATTTGGTCACCAGAGAATTAAAGCTACATCTGGGGCCCACATTCTATTTCTAGGAGACTTTATAGCTCCCAGAAGATGCAGCCAAGGAGGCCACAGCAGGATGGGGGAAGGAATGGAACACTGCCCCCAGCATCCAGCTGTTTCTTACGCTGACGGCTCAGGAAACCCTCAGGATTAAGGCCCACTTTCTGGTCCTCTTTACTGGCGGACTCAGGGACATTCTTCATCTCTCAGCCAAGGTTCGGCGGCCTGCGTGCCATCACCCACCCCCAAGCCCCCACTACCTGGACACCCAGCAAACATGGGGTGCAGTAGCCGAGCAGCCCCTCACCCACACAGACCCTGCCCACAGGTGCGCCCAGGGCCCACCTCCACTGGCTTTGCCTTCCACGCTTCTCAAGAGAACCTGAACTTGGAAGAGAGGACCAAACATGGAATTCTCAAAGCTGGTGATGGGGGGAGAGCTGGTGATGAAGGGAGAGCTGGAAATGGGGGAGAGCTGGTGATGGGGGGAGAGCTGGTGATGAAGGGAGAGCTGGAAATGGGGGAGAGCTGGTGATGGGGGAGAGCTGGTGATGGGGGGAGAGCTGGTGATGAAGGGAGAGCTGGAGATGGGGGCAGAGCTGGAGACGGGGGCAGAGCTGGAGACGGGGGAGAGCTGGAGACGGGGGGAGAGCTGGTGATGAAGGGAGAGCTGGTGATGGGGGAGAGCTGGTGATGGGGGGAGAGCTGGAGATGGGGGGAGAGCTGGAGATGGGGGGAGAGCTGGTGATGGGGGAGAGCTGGAGATGGGGGGAGAGCTGGTGATAGGGGGAGAGCTGGAGATGGGGGGAGAGCTGGAGATGGGGGGAGAGCTGGTGATGGGGGGAGAGCTGGTAATGGGGGAGAGCTGGTGATGAAGGGAGAGCTGGTGTGGGGAGAGCTGGTGATGGGGGGAGAGCTGGTGATGGGGGGAGAGCTGGTGATGGGGGGAGAGCTGGTGATGGGGGAGAGCTGGTGATGAAGGGAGAGCTGGTGTGGGGAGAGCTGGTGATGGGGGGAGAGCTGGTGATGGGGGGAGAGCTGGTGATGAGGGGAGAGCTGGTGTGGGGAGAGCTGGTGGTTGGGGGAGAGCTGGTGGTTGGGGGAGAGCTCATAGTTGGGAGAGAGCTGGTGATGAAGGGAGAGCTGGAGATGGGGGGAGAGCTGGTGATGAGGAGAGAGTTGGTGATTAAGGGAGAGCTGGTGATGAGGAGGAGAGCTGGTGATGAGGAAGAGAGCTGGTGATGGGGGAGAGCTGGTGATGGGGGAGAGTTGGTGATGGGGGGAGAGCTGGTGATGAAGGGAGAGCTGGTGTGGGGATAGCTGGTGGTTAGGGGAGAGCTCATAGTTGAGGGAGAGCTGGTGATGGGGGGAGAGCTGGTGATGTGGGGAGAGCCGGTGATGTGGGGAGAGCTGGTGTGGGGAGAGCTGGTGGTTGGGGAAGAGCTGGCCCTGCCAGCTCTGGTGGTCCTCCTCCCGCCCTGGGCTCTGTTCTCTCCCGTGTACATGGAGATCCCAGAGCCCACAGGTGCAAGCTCCACATACTCACTCGTCTTCCATCCCATCACTGCTGACAGCACCTTCTGGCCACAACTTGGGTCACTCTCTGCAGGACACGTGGTCTCTAAAAGTGGTCTGGCGGTCCTTGGCAGAGAGAACTCCAGGGCCCCTTGCAACTAGCACTCTAGGGGGTAACCCTTTCACCACTCTACCTTCTGAGGCACAGTGGAGGGGAGCCCCGTGTAAAATCCAGGGCTTAGGGGACCCCTTGTCTGACCAAAGGACTGTGTATCACTAGAAGGGCTCAAGTTAAAAGACAAAAAGAGGTGCTCTCTATATATTTACACACACACACACAGGAATATACTCAGCCATAAAATAGAATGAAATTTTGCCTTTTGCAGCAACATGGATAGACTTGGAGAGCACTATGCTAAGTGAAGTAAGTCAGACAGAGAAACACATATACTGTACGCTATCACTCACGTGTGGAACCTAGAAAATACAACAAACTAGTGAATATGTCAGTCATGTCTGACTCTGCGACCCCATGGACTGTAGCCCACCAGGTTCCTCTGTCCATAGGATTCTCCAGGGAAGAACACCGGAGTGGGTTGCCATGCCCTCCCCTCCAGGGGATCTTCCTGACCCAGGGATCAAACACACGTCTCTTGTGTCTCCTGCACTGGCAGGCAGGTTGTTTACCATTGAGCCACGAGGGAAGCTCCAGTGAATATATCAAAAGGGAAGCAGACACAGATGTAGAGAACAAACAAGTGGTTACCAGTGGGGAGGGGCGATGGGGGCGGAGTGGAAGGTGCAAACTATTGGATATATGACAGGCTCAACGATGGACTGTACAACATGGGGAAAAGAGCCAGTATTTTGCAATAACTGTTCATGGAAAATAATCTTTAAAATGATATAAAAATTTAAAAAATGAAAAAGACAATACCACCGAGGGTTTGTGAAGACATGAAAATGTTCCACATCTTCTGTTCACTTAGAAATGCAATTGGTCCAACTATGTTGGCAAACCTCTGAGTGGGACTACTAAAAATGAAGATACTGATGACCCAGGACTTTCACCCCCAGGTATACATCCAACAGAAGCACATGCAGACCTTCACCAAAACTTAAGCATTATAACGCTCACGGTGGGAAGGAATCATGACAGCCCCTAACTGGTCAACTGTACACACGTCCACCAAGAGCATGGTGGATGAAGTAGATGATGAAACGGTGGTACCCGTCATACCACGGGGTGCAGGAGAACAGACTCCCTACTCCCACACCCAACGAGGTGAATCTAACAAACAACGCAGAGCAAAAGCAGCCATACACAGCGGATTACGTACAGTAGCATTTCAACAGGCTTCCCTGATAGCTCCCTTGGTAAGGAATCCGCCTGCAATGCAGGAGACCCCGGTTTAATTCCTGAGTCGGGAAGATCCGCTGGAGAAGTGATAAGCCACCCACTCCAGTATTCTTGGGCTTCCCTTGTGGCTCAGCTGGTTAAGAATCTGCCTGCATTGTAGAAGACCTGGGTTTGATCCCTGGGTTGGGAAGATCCCCTGGAAAAGAGAAAGGCTACCCACACCAGTATTCTGGCCTGGAGAATCCCATGGACTATATAGTCCATGGGGTCGCAAAGAGTTAGACGTGACTGAGTGACTTTCACTTTGAACAACTTGAACAACATGGAGATTGTTGCATACTTAGAGCTGGCCTTCTGTATCCACAGATTCAACCAACCACAGACCATATAGCACTTTAGTATTTACTATGGAAAAATATTCACATGTAAGGTGACCTATGTGATTCAAACCCATGTTGCTGGGTCAACTGAATATAAAACTCAAAGACAGGTAAAGGTTATCCACATTAATAGATATCAGAGGACTGATTACTTTGGGGGAAAGTGGGTGGGTAGCAGCAAGGGGAGCCATGCTGGAAGCTTCTGTGTGCTGCATTACCTGATATGGGTGGTGGGAATGCAGTCTGTACATTTTGTGAAAATTCATATTTAAGGCCTCATATTTCCCTAAACAAAACTTTTGTCAGACATATTACAAGGTTAAAAACAATGGCAAAAAAATCAGCAACAAATGTGAAATCGTGGAGAAAATACTTTGAAATATCGATTGATACTCAAAATCATTTATAATATAATAAACATCATTATTTTCATCTTGAACTGATAGTATGAAGCCATCAGGATTAGCTAGATGACATTTTAAAATACTGTTTATTTCATGTCTCCTCTTTTTATGTATGTGTTGGTTTGTTCCATAATTTAACTTTTATATTAAGTAATACAAGTGCATAATTTATATATAAATAAAGATTATTAGAGTATTCTTGGCACTTACAGAAACTTTCGCTAATCAAATTTTTACTAAGCCAAAGCATTTGGACACCCTTATCTAGATGCGTTCACATAAACGTACCATCTTATCTCTCAGGAAAAAGGTACCAAGGTAACCAGACTTTGTGAAAATTTTGCACTTTTAAAGTTATTCATAAATCTCCAATAAGAAAGACAGTTGAATCCTCCAGGGAATCCGCTTTAAATTTTCATTTTTTTCTTTACTTGTGGAAACACAGCTGAAGAGAGAGGTTATCAGACAGACCTCTATCTCCCTTTGAAGTTTCAGAAATAGTTTGGAAAGAGGATTTAGGTCTCAGCACTGGGTTCCCACCACTGGCCCTTGAGAAAAGTCAACAAATTGGATAGGCCAGGCAAGCAAGCAAACCTTGATGAAGGCACAAACCTTTCTTTTCAGCGGGTGACAAAACAAGAGCGAACCTGACCCTGCAGCTCCCCGTCTGGATAAACAGAATTCTTGTTTGGTTGGGAGTGGGGCAGAGGTGCAGGGGCTGAGCTGGAAAACCACGTGAGCGGGAACTGCGTCCGCTCCCACCAAGTGTCTCTCCTCTTCCCTAGTAACTGTCTTCACTTCCCTCCTTGATTGATGAGCCCAGTTACTATAGACGATTCATGCTGCAACACACGACAGCAACTAGACCAAATTCAAGCGCTGCTGGGATTCAGGGACGCACCGCTGGTTGAGCACCTTTCATCAGGACTTCTATTGTCAGAGATCTATACACGTGTTGGTGAATTCCAACTGCCCTCCACCCTGTTTCTGCTCCCATGGCAAATTTCATGTTGATCTCACGCTTCTGTCCATCAACACTATTTTATTGCTTTTGGTCACAAGTATTAAATCTTCATTTTCACCGAGTGAAAAATCAGGCCCCACGGCCTCCCCATGTCGCAGCCAAACAAATGTGCTTTTACTGCCTCAAGAAGGAAATAAATAATTTACTTTTAAAAGTGTGCTGAGCACTGGGGTGAAATTCAGCCTTGTGTTTCCTCCTGATGGATTTTAGCTCTCAGTCTGTCCAGGGGAGTCAATTAAAGATTAAGCTGGAATTAGAGAGAAACCAGCTGGACTGCCTCAGCTGGACAGCATGCCCATTAGATCAGACAAAGGATGAGGATGAAGGGCAGGGGCAACCTGAGGATTGCTCTAGAAATAAGCAGCAACTCTCTCCTCTCACCCAACAACTCTCAAGGCCGTGCTCTGAGAAAAATGTGGGGAAAAAGGTATCTAGGTCTCATTATTAAAATTCTTAACCAGGCAATATTCATAGGAGTGTTGTAAAAATGAAATGAAATGCTCAGCACACAGGACCATGCCTGTTCAGTTATCATCGATTGCTATAGCAAGAAGTCAAGTGCATCTTGTAAGCTGTAACTTGTTAAAATGTGATTGCTGCTTCTGACGAGCCTCACCCCTGGCAGAGGGGAATAATTAAGGGAATACATAGAGAGATGGGGTCTCCCTGGTGGCTCAGTGGTAAAGAATTGGTCTGCAATGCAGGAGACGCAGGTTCAATCCCTGGATTGGGAAGATCTCCTGGAGAAAAAGGAAATGGCAAACCACTCCAGTATTCTTGCCTGGGAAATTCCACGGACAGAAGAGCCTGGCGGGCTACACTCCGTGGGGTCGCAAGAGAGTCAGACACGACTGAGAGACTAAGCGACAGCAACATGGCGAGGACACTCTGCTGGGGATGGAGCTGTCTCTTGCTGCAGTTCCCACAGACTCACGCAGGGATGCCATTCTGGGAAGGCATGGAGCCATGCAATTCCTGGGATGTGTAGGTAAGTCACACTTGGATGGGTTCTCTTGCTGGCTGTGGTGTGGGCAGCCTGGGCCTTGGGACTCACTGGGGCGCCTTCACGAATGAGCTGGGTGGTTCTGGGCAAATCCAGGCAGCCCCAGTATTCACTGCACACCTCCTGCAAGACTGCTGGGCAGCTCCTGTTCTTCTGCCACACTTGTCCTGTGCCTCTCCCGTTAGCAACCCAAGTCATCTGTGATTCCAGGGCAGAGGTCTTCCTCCCTAATTGCTGTTTACTCAGATACTCAGGAGAGGGGGCTGGCTGGTGGGTACATGGACCTTCAAGCCCCATCATCTCCTTTACCCAGAAAAGCTCTGTTTTGTCGTTTTCCATTTTGGATGTCTGCCCAAGAATTTGTTTGAATAAAGGATTCCCTAGCTAAAAAAGGGAAAAAAAAACAGTTTGGGAATTATTCCTCTGGGTGCAATTAATCTCATGAATTCTTAAAGGAAACTTCAACAGGGTTCTTAAAGTGTAGAAGTTTACTTCCTACAACTATTTTTCAGAGAGAGAGAGAGAGAGAGAGAGCGCTCAGTTGTGTCCAGCTCTTTGTGACCCCAAGGAGTTCAGCCTCCCAGGCTCCTCTGTCCATGGAATTTTCCAGGCAAGAATACTGGAGGGGGTTGTCATTTCTTCCTCCAGGGAAGAGGACCTTCCCAACCCAGGGATCGAACCCGAGTCTCCTGCATTTCCTGCACTGGCAGGCAGATTCTTTACCATGGCACCACCTGAGCCCACCCCTCAAAGTCGAGGCCAGATTGTGAAGTTAATTCAACAGGCACTCCTGTGTGTAGGCTAAGCCACTTTAGAGCTGGGGACCTTGCTCTGATTGCTTAGTGATCTACCGATGCAAAACAAGAAGCCACGCCATGTTTCCCACCTCAAGGAAAGAAATGTGTGGTTGGCATGACCCGTAGGCGGTCCTTTCCTGGCAACCATCAGCTAACTCTTCCTGCCACAAATTTGGCAGGACCTCCTGGGGCAGCTGCCTAAAGTCGGGACAGTCTGGCCTGCCAGCTGAAACAGGGTGCCAGGGCTTCATGGCAGGGGCCTGCCCTCTTCTGGGGCTGATGTGGGTAACCTGGTTGAGCAGTGCTGTGGTGCAGAGGAACACACATGGAACCTGGCACTTCCCAGGCAAACACACTCCCCCACAGGCTGATTCTATGAATGGACTTTCAGGCACATGGTCGTGCTGGATGCTGGGGAAGGGAGAGCAGTCCACGAGCTGAGACTCCGGGACAGGAACTGAACATTTATGCTGATGTCCATATTCATTATGCTGATGTTCATACTCAGTCTGGCATTCATTCCAAGGGTTGTACCAAGAAAGAAGTGAGCAGACTAGGAAAGGGAGGGACCCGCTCCTTTTCACAACAGCTTCTTGGAGAGGTTCACAGCCAGGTCTGCCCAGGCAGTTCTGGTTTGGGAATTTTGTTCCAAAGAGTCCAAGGTGAACGATAACGCCTATGATGCCAGGAGGACCTGGCACCTGAGCCGATCCTTGAAGACCTGTAGGATGTCCACAGGCAGGAAGCATTCACAGCGGGAATGGCCGGAGCAAAAAGCCATGAGGTAGGAACACAGGCCTATCTGGGAAACGCTGAGGAGTAACTTCAGTGGGAGCTAAAGGGCATGGGGTGGGGGCAAGGGGGAGCGTGATGGGAGATGAGAGAATCCGGCACACTCCAAGCGACCTCACAGGCTGGGTCATGCTTCCCATTGGCTGGTGATGGCATCTGGCGGGGCTTTCTGAGCAGGAGCAGGGGATTCTGAGGAGAGCTCTGGAGCGAAGGATGCATGGAGCTGGGAGAGGAAGGTGGGCCTGGGTGACGCAACAGGAACCCGAGGATCCCAGTCACCCCTCCCCAGCCCAAGATTCTACCCTCCCAGGCTGCCTGGGACGAGCAAGGCTGGCTGGCTCTCTGGGGAGGGAGGAAACCCGCTCTCACCACTTCCTGAACGGGCTCTGGTCCCAGGACAGGCTATTTTTGGCCCTCCCAGGCCTGCGCTTGACAAGAAAGGCACAGCTGCAGGGCACATCCACCCCAGGGGGAACTCGCTGTTCCATAAGGGGCTTGACATAAGGTCTCCCAGCCCGTAGGACACAAAAGGGGTGGGTAGGTGCTCTCCTTCCTGGAGTTACCGTGTCCTCGGTCTGGGGAAAGTCAGCCAGTGGCCTTTGTTCAGCACGCACCAAACACTGAAAGCAGGTGTTCTGGGGGCTGGGTCTGCTCATGGATCACAGGACAGTAAGAGACACTCACTCACACTGCAGTGACTCCAGCCTGCCCTCTGATCACCCACAGCTGAAGGGTGCAAGGGAGAATGCTCCCAAGGGAGGCAGGGACACATGAGCCCTGCAGAATGATCCTTGGGCAAGGAGGATTTATAGTCAAGGAGCTGTGTTTTGAAGGGACCCACTGGAAACAAGACAAGAAACTTCGTAAAGATGAGAGCTTCATCCTAGCCTAGAACCCTCCATCACTGCTCCATCACTCTGCTCATTCACTCACCATCTTTCGCTCCGATTACTTTAAAACTCCCCACTTCCCCAGTCCTCGAGTTCTTGCCTTTCCAACAGATCCTCAAAATCGGGGCCCAAGATGCTGGTCTCTTTAACGGCAGAGCTAAGTATTCATCTCCCTTGATGTCTTTGTGCACAGAAGAGTAAAATGAATGTTGAGTGAAAAAAATGAATGAACAAAGGGATGAATGAACGTGACTTGGGGGTGGGGAGCTCCACCTGAGGCTGGTGTCCTCTTCCTACCCCAGCAGTCCCCCGAGAGCTGGGAAGGGACAGAAGGCTCCAAGTGCACAGTGAAGATGGAGGAGACCCGTGGAGGATGCAAGAACTCTGAAGGCAATCAGGCAGTGCGCCTAAAAGAAATGTGCTGGGTCTTCCCTGGTGGTCCAGTCGGAAAGAATCCACCTTCTAGTGCAGAGGACATGAGCTCGATCCCTGATCAAGGAACTAAGATTCCACATGTCACGGGGCAACCAAGCCCATGAACCACAACTAGAGAGCCCAAGCTTGACAACTACCGAGCCCAAGCGCCACACAGGAGAGAAACCCACGTGTGAGGCCACAAAGAGCCCACTAACCGCAATGAAGACCCAGCACAAAAAACAGAAGCAATACCGTAACAAATTTTATAAGATCAGATCAGTCGCTCAGTCGTGTCCGACTCTTTGCGACCCCATGAACTGCAGCATGCCAGGCCTCCCTGTCCATCACCAGCTCCCGGAGGTCACCCAGACTCACATCCATTGAGTCAGTGATGCCATCCAGGCACCTCATCCTCTGTCGTCCCCTTCTCCTCCTGCCCCCAATCCCTCCCAGCATCAGAGTCTTCTCCAATGAGTCAACTCTTCCCATGAGGTGGCCAAAATACTGGAGTTTCAGCTTGAGCATCATTCCTTCCAAAGAAATCCCAGGGCTGATCTCCTTCAGAATGAACTGGTTGGATCTCCTTGCAGTCCATGGGACTCTCAAGAGTCTTCTCCAACACCACAGTTCAAAAGCTTCAATTCTTCGGCGCTCAGCCTTCTTCACACTCCAGCTCTCACATCCATATATGACCACAGGAAAAACCATAGCCTTGACTAGGTGAACCTTTGTTGGCAAAGTAATGTCTCTGCTTTTGAATATGCTATCTAGGTTGGTCATAACTTTCCTTCAAGAGACTTTTAAAAAATGGCCCACAGCAAAAAAAAAAAAATTTAAATAAAATAAAAAACAAACGCGCAAATCCAGCCTCTCCACTGAGCCCCCTTTATTTTTAGTGATGCCCCATTTCAGAAGGTGAAACTGAGTTTTACTTTCCCCCAGGAGGACGCCTGCTTTCTTTGTTTGCAGAAGTGGAGCTCAGGGGCGGAGGTGAGGCTGATGAATGGGAGCAGAGCTGGTAAAAGTCACAATCTTCACCAGCAGCCTGCACCTCAGTAATAAAAGGATGATGAAAATGATACGTGGGGCCACTTAGTACATACTGGGTGCAAGGCATTTTGCTAAGCGCTTATCATGGATTATTCACTGAGTAGTCACAATATGACTAGGAAATAGACACTATTATTATCACTGTTCGGGGAGCAGGTTAAATGAGATTAAACGTCTGGATCAAGGTCACATAGCTGGTAAGGAAGGGGCAAAGCAGTGATTTAAACCTAGGCTGTCTGATCACAAATTCACTTCTGTGCACTCTGGGCCATTAACTTTTTTCCTAGCATGGATAGATGGTCACGTGTGTTGGCAAAGAGGTAACATGAAGAAAGGGGAATATAGACTGAGGGTCTCCTAACTGCCAAGTATCATGCTAGGTGCTTTATGCATATAAACTAACATGGTACAAGGCTTAACACCAAGAAATATATTACACTTCTCCTTGTGCGGATGAGGCATCTGTACATCAGAGGTGAAATTGTGGGTCTGAACTCATAAGTGGTAATTAGCCCAAGTGAGGAGGCAGGAGAAGAAGGGGACAACAGAGGATGAGATGTTTGGATGGTATCACCGACTTGATGGACATGAGTTTGAGCAAGGTCTGGGAGTTGGTGATGGACAGGGAAGCTTAATGTGCTTCAGTCCATGGGGTCACAAAGAGTCAGATACCAACACGCAACTGAACTGAACTGAGGAGTACTGAGGTTGGTCATCGATTTAAGGAACCAACAGGAGAGATGGCATAAAGATGGAGGAGTAGATGGGGTAGTTGAGGGTGGTAGCTGACTCTAAGCACTGAACTAGATTAGAAGTTGGCAAAAAGTTTTCCTGTAAAAGGCCAGAGTCACTATTTTAGGCTCTATTGACAAAAACAGGATTTGGCCTGTGGGCCATAGTTTGCTGGCCCCTGAACTCCTGTTTTCAACAGCAGCTTTCACATTTGAATTCATTCATGATTTCTGAGACTTGAATTTGTTCTAGGAATCTAAAATCATTAGCATATGCTATCAAAAGGTAGACACCTGGGTAATTATTAAACCTACTCTGGTGGGAAAATTCTAATACATGTACAAATTTTCTAGTGGGAACAGCAAAGGAGTACTTTCCACTGAGAAGGTAAAAAAAAAAAAAAAAGTGCACATTCCCATACTCTGAGCCCTGAATACAGAACAGATGCTAAGACTTAAACTGACATCCAAATCCTTTGCTCCTCTTTGGAACATGGACCAGAGCTTAGATGAGTCGGTGGTTTGGGTAATTAAGAACTAAAGATCACTGGCTTTCATTCTGAAGGCCATATGCTCACAGAAAGCTTTTCCCTTGTGCTGATGCCAGGAACTGATGCACAGCTCCATTTTTTACTGAAGAATGAGGGGGCTTAGTTCACTGAGGAAAGAAAGAATTAAAGGATTGGAAATATCGACATCAGAAATAATCCGTCTTCATAAACCATAATGGGAGGACAGGGCTGTGCAGGACTGAGGCTATAATTTACGGGTGAGAAAAACCCTCTGGTAACTGATTTATGGATTTGACTTTGACCAATGACCTCCAGCAGACATGCTTCCTAGCCCTGGTGCATCCGAGAAATCTAAAAATCTCCCCCGGAGTGGTGATGAGAGGAAACCGACAAGAAGCCAAAGGCATGCTGTTTATGCACATGTAGGAGATTATCCGGTCCAACATCTGATCCAATAATCAATATTTCCATTTTCAGTATGTGAGTCAAGAGTCAACATGTACTGAGTGAGGGTCTCTCCTGTGCCTGGTCCCATGCAAGTTCTGAGGAGACAACAGTGAGCAAAACACAAGACGGTCAATGCCCTTGTCCTTGTAGCGTTTAGAGTCCGCTGAGGGGGATCATTTGGAAGATAGTATTTTGGGGCTTCCTTGGTGGCTCAGTGGTCAATAATCCATCTACCAATGCAGGAGACACGGGTTCTGTCCCGGACCCAGGAAGATCCCACATGTCGTGGAGCAACTATGCTTGTGCGCCACAACTACTGAAGCCCGAGGGCCCTAGAGTCCAGGTTCCGCAACAAGAGACACCAGGGCAATGAGAAGCCCACAAACCGTGGCTAGAGAGCAGCCCTGCTCGCTGCACTGAGAGAAACACCCGCGCAGCAATGAAGACCCAGCACAGCCAAAACAAATGAATACAGGTTTTAAAAGTATTGGTAATATTAAAAACAAGAAAATATATTTTTAACCTCAACCATTGAAAGCATTTCTAGTAAGGTGTGCTTGCAAAGCAAAGCTCTGCCTCTGGCCCTTCTTTTCTGCGATGTCTTAGGACTCCACCTCCCTGGGATACATTCCCAACATTTTTTCTTTCTTCCCTAATTAAACCAGAATGTACTGAACTATGTTTTTAAATTTTATTTATTTTAATTGGAGGCTAATTACTTTACAATATTGTATTGGTTTTGCCATACATCAATATGAATCTGCCACGGGTGTACACATGTTCCCCCCATCCTGAACCCCCCTCCCACCTCCCTCACCGTACCATCCCTCTGGGTCATCCCAGTGCACCAGCCCCGAGCATCCTCTATCCTGCGTCGAACCTGGGCTGGCGATTCATTTCTTATATGATATTATACATGTTTCAATGCCATTCTCCCCAATTATTCCACCCTCTCCCTCTCCCAGAGTCCAAAAGACTGTTCTATACATCTGTGTCTCTTTTGCTGTCTCACATACAGGGTTATCGTTACCATCTTTCTAAATTCCATATATATGCGTTAGTATACCGTATTGGTGGTTTTCTTCCTGGCTTACTTCACACTGTACTGAGCTCTTATTTGGTTTAGAATCTAATGAAACCATTTATAGAGCTGCCAGGAGACGCTTCCTCTCAGTGTCTCACTGACAACAGGAAATGTATCAGGATATCCTTGGACAGATGGTTCACTTCTTGCCATAGACCATGAGGGCATGGCTGGTTGGTTAGAGGCTTGAAGACAAAGTAGCAAGTTATCTGCATACAAAGGAACAGAGGTCAGGCTGATCTTAGCTTACTCTTCCACCAAAAGACAACAGCTCCATAGCGATAGGAAAAATTACTGTGACAAGTAAGTTTTCTACCTGGGAAACTCATTACTGAGGTGGAAAGAAACACAAAGCCTTCTCTGATACTCAGGAACTCAGATCGGTTTGGCAAAAAACTTGTTCGGGTTTGTCCACAGGACATTATGGATAACCCGAACCAACTTCTTGGCCAACCCAATACATCATCCATATGCTTTTGCTGAGAAAACATTTCAAACACATACTCAAGAACTAAAATAAAGAACTCAAGAATGAGAAAGTCCCAGGATACTAGGAAAGGCAAACAGCAATAACATCATCTAAAAGCAAAGAGTGAAGTATAAATGGCGGCTAAAATTTTGGTTTAAAAATTGAGTATGAAAGCCAAAAACTGAGCTTGAAGACATTTTATGGTAGAAATAATTATGCAATTAGAACCTTAGTCTATACAGAATCAGAGACTATAACCTTAGATTATATTAACAACTGGAAATTGGCTGAGGGCTGGTTGAACAACAAAAGAAGAAAGTCAATGAAGTTCTTATATTTTCAATGGGAAGGAAGATCTTACTCCTAGCTTTTTTCCCCTTATCTATAATGATTAGAGAAATACAGGTCTACAATCTAACAAAAAGCATTATTAGGATTAAAAATAATCTTACAATTCACGCCAGTAAATTCATAAAGGGAAAGATAAAATATATAAATAAGCAAACACAAAACATAAAATTCATATAAAAGGAGAGAAATTCAAAAAAAGCCAGAATGAGTTTTAAAGAGATAAACCATAATCCAAATATATTGTTTGACAAAGCACGTAAAATATAAGCCCTAGAAAGTATAAAACTACAAGAATACACAGAAAAATACCAACGTAAAGAGAAAGAACAATATTAAAATGAGATAAAATTCCCATAAAAAAGTACTACATATATAAAATTCAACAATCCCACATCTATGTATTTACCAGAGAGAAATGAAAACAGAACTGTGGGCAAGTGTTCATAGGAGCATTATTCATAATAGCCCAAAACTGGAAATAGCCCAATGTGCCTTGACTGGCATATGGATAAACAAACTGGTATGTCTATACAATGAAAT
Source organism: Tragelaphus eurycerus (assembly GCA_935064755.1). Taxonomy (NCBI): domain Eukaryota; kingdom Metazoa; phylum Chordata; class Mammalia; order Artiodactyla; family Bovidae; genus Tragelaphus; species Tragelaphus eurycerus. Next base: position 5,021,214 of record CAKXYN010000075.1, on the reverse strand, counting down.
ATTATTCAGCAATAAAAAGGGAATCAACTATAGGTAATGTTCCAACACTGCTGAATCTCAGAAGCAGTCAGCTGAATGAAAGAAGTCAGACACAAAAGGCCACATACACAGTGGTTCCATTCACACGACATTCGAGGAAGACAGGTCTATAAGGGGAGTATTCAGACCAGTAGCTGTCAGTGACCAGGAAAGGCAGGAGCGGGTGGTCTAGGAAGAGGGCAGAGACAACTTTCAGCAGTGATGGAACCTCTGTATCTGGATTACACGGGTGTTCACACAACTATATCCAATTGTCAAAACTCAAACTGTACACTTGAAAGAGTACATTTTATCAGAGGTAATATCTCAAAAAATCTGACTTTTAAAAAAGAAAAAATAATAACACACAATGTCATTTAATATAAGATAGATGGTATGAAGAAAATATATTTTACTTCAGCATCTGAAAATTAGCAACAAGGAGACATTGAAAAGAACAGCATCATATGAATGAGCTTCATACTCCTTTTTCAGTCTTGGATCAACAATTTTTTTTTTTCCAAAAGAAAAACAGATAATCATGATTTATCAAAATTACATGTGAATAACTAAAAAGCAAACAATAGAAAACTCTACCAGATGAAAATTAATAGATTCTACTTACATATTTTCTATTTATCATAATTCTCTCAGATGGTCATTACGCCCAGCTGACAGACAAGGAAACTGAGACAGGTAAAGACTAGGCAATATGGCAAAGGCCTCAGAGGCAATGGAAAAGGGCTCAAAACCAGGTCAGCTGACTTACAGTTGTTGGGGCAAAGGATGGGGGGAAGGGATAGTTAGGCATGGACATGTGCATACACTATATTTAAAGTGGATAACCAACAAAGACCTACTATATAGTACAGGGAACTCTGCTCAATGTTAGGTGGCAGTCTGGATAGGAGGGGGAGTTTTTTTCAATTAAATGTATTGATTTTTAATTGAAGGGTAATTGCTTTACAGTATTGTGTTGTTTTTCGCCAAACATAACATGGATCAGCCATAGGTATACCTATGTTCCCTCGGGAGGGGAGTCTGAAGAATGGATACATGTGTTTGCATGGCTGAGTCCCTTTGCTGAGCACCTGAAACTATCACAGCATTGTTTATTCACTGGCTATCAGATCAGTTCTGTCGCTCAGTCGTGTCCAACTCTTTGCAACCCCATGAATCGCAGCACGCCAGGCCTCCCTGTCCATCACCAACTCCCGGAGGTCACTCAGACTCACATCCATCGAATCGGTGATGCCATCCAGCCATCTCATCCTCTGTCGTCCCCTTCTCCTCCTGCCCCTAATCCCTCCCAGCATCAGAGTCTTCTCCAATGAGTCAACTCTTCCCATGAGGTGGCCAAAATACTGGAGTTTCAGCTTGAGCATCATTCCTTCCAAAGAAATCCCAGGGCTGATCTCCTTCAGAATGGACTGGTTGGATCTCCTTGCAGTCCAAGGGACTCTCAAGAGTCTTCTCCAACACCACACTTCAAAAGCATCAATTCTTCGGCGCTCAGCCTTCTTCACACTCCAGCTCTCACATCCATACATGACCACAGGGAAAACCATAGCCTTGACTAGACGAACCTTTGTTGGCAAAGTAATGTCTCTGCTCTATACCTCAATACAAAATAAAATGTTTAAGAAAAAAACACAGCTTAGTTGTCATGAATGTGACAGTAGCCAATCCTAATAATATTGGGCTGGCCAAAAAGTTCATTTGGGTTTTACTGTAAGATGGTGCAGAAAACCTGAACAAACTTGTTGGCCAATCAGATACTATTTGTAAGTCTGTCAACTATTAAACGTAGAACGTAGCATTTCCTTACGTCTCCTCTCATTTCTGTTTTTCCACTGTACAACAAAGAGCAAAACAAATTTTTGTGGAATTTGTCTGTCATCTAAGGTTCGGGAGTCCAACTTCAGGCAAATCACATGATCTGATACACCTAAAACCTACACCTTAAATCACATAAATCCAAGACCGTATTAAGCAATGAGTATAGAGAAATACCACTGCTTGTAAACCATGGCCAAACACAGAAAAAACTAGAATAGAAAGTAAATATGAATACGCCTGCCAATGTTCCTTTGGGTTACCATTCATAACTGTGCACAGTCACCCCTTCCATTTCACCCCTCCCCACTGCTCCTGTGATCCACCAAAGCCCACGGGATACAGGCAACAGTCCGGCCCGGTGGGCAGAGAGGCCCTACCTCAGACTAGGGGGTCACAAAATTCTGCCAGGAGAATCTGATGCCAGACCTCACTTCTGAGGGATAAATAGGAATTATCCAATGAAAACAATGGAGCTGATGAGGAAGAGTATGATGAGCGAAAGTCTCGAGGGATGATGGCACATTCTGGAAGCAAATCATATATATGGTTACAGCAATGCTATCTAATAAGGTACACACTACCCACACAGGACTATTAAAATGTAGCTGGTCCAAATGGAGATGCACTGAAAGTGTAACTCACACTGGGTCCCAAAAAGTTAGTGTATCCAAGGATAATTGTGAAATAGCTAATGTATCAATTGTGAAATAGCCTTCTGTTTCAACCAAGTGTCAAAATGATATATTAGATATTTTGGATTAAATATAGCATCAAAATTAGTGTCACTTGTTCCTCCTTTTTTTTTTTCTTTTCTTTTTTCTTTACTGTAGCTACTTTACTTTTTAAGGTAGTAGAAAACTTACAATTACAGCTTGCATTTGTGGCTCCCGTCATATTTCTTTTTTCTTTCTGGCTGCACCCTACAGCATGAAACATCTTAAGTTCCCTGACCAGAGACTGAACCCAGGCCCCCAACACTGGGAACTCAGAGCCATGATCACTGGACCACCAGGGAAGTCCTTCCCATTATATTTCTATCTGACCAAATGGAATCAGAGTGGCTAAAGATGATGATAATAACAGGCATCAGATTATTTTTCATCATGATAGTGAATATTCATGGAGTGCTCTGTGTTCTAAGCATTCACCAGGGTTAGCATATTCAATAGTTCCTACAGTTTTTAGAGGCAGGCTCTGCACACCAGTATTTCCATTTTAAAGGATAAAGAGCTTCAGGCAAAATACTTTTGCTTCCCTATCACACAACAAGGAGTAGAGAGTAGAGACTGAAACTACTTTTTGGTCCAGAGCCTCCCCCCTAGGTGCGTAAGATACAGAAGGAGCTTGTGTTGTCTTCCTCAAGGTAATGGAGGCCAGGGAGGATGTTAAGAAGAGTGCCTTGTACCAGAAGCAGCCCAACTTCCCACCTGTAGGGAAACAAGCTGAGCCTGGAGCTGGGAGAGCAGAGTCCCAGTGAGCCCGAGGACCCATCGCCAGGCTACAAAATCTGCCTGAGAGCAGTCCCAAATCAGGACATTACTCCAACTCTTACTCTGAAGACACAGCCCAGCACACTTACATATCAATTATATCTCAATAAAGCTGGAACAATTAATAAGCTATGCATGGTTAAAACTTAAAAAAAAAAAAAAATCTCTGCCTATAGACTACCTTTGTTTCCATCCACCCTCTCCCCAGGGCAGTCTGGGTCCCTTACCCCAGTCAGCACACACATGCACCCTTGCAGTCCTAGGCTGTGGACTGCTTGGCCAAGCTTTGAGAAATAATACTAACTGAATGATTCTGAATGCCCATTCCTTGCAGAGTAAATACCTACTGTTTTTTTCAGTCCCCTCTGTACGCAGCGCCTGTCTCTGGCATCCTAACAATCATAGCGAGTTGCTGCAAGCCAAACCAATACCCCGATGTCACAGGCAGAACGTCACACCCACTGTGAGGCTCGATGAGCTGCCCAAGGTCACACTTCAGCCTAAAGGTCCGCCTTCTCCAGGGTGAGAGGTCCTACCCCACTCCGGGGCAAGCACTGCTCTCCGGGCTGCTGTATGCCAGGGGAGACTCCTGCCTGGAGCGTCCCCCTGGATGCTGGGGTGGGAGTGCAAGCAGAGAGTGGGATGGAAAAAGGGAGTGGGCGGAGAGAGCTACGTTTACAAGGAAGGGTCAACCTGGACACAGGCCCACAACCACCATCTGGGTTTGCAGGGCGCCCTCCTGGCCTGGGAACCTGCTGCCATGGGAACTGATCATCAGTGAGCATCTGGGCAGAATCCGACCTTTGAAAACAGTCCACTTTATCAAAAGGGCTCACACCCATGTCTGTGGTATGACAGCTGACTCAGTTCAGGGCTAATCCTGCAGTTTCCCCCCGTATCCTCTCCTCCCTATGGACCACAGCTTCCTGTGTTCTCTGCCCCCGTGTCCAGGGAGCCAAGACTAGGGGTTACTAAGTGTGTGAGGCTGGACAGGTTTGGGGAACGGGGGTGGGGTGCAGGACAGAATGTGGATCCTGCCAGTCCCCAGCAAAGGCGTTCAGATTCAGTTAAAAGCAATGCACTTCTGACAGCCAATTGCAACACATCAGGCTGCCAGTTCTCAAGCTCAGCCTGAGGCTTGACACTCTCTCTCCAAGTTCTTTTCCACTGCCTCCCTTAAACGGTAAAGAGGGCACATGCTAGCTGATGTTAACTGAGGATTTATTTTATTTGCACTGGGCTTCCCTCGTGGCTCAGATGGTAAAGAATCCACCTGCAAAGCAGGAGACATGGGTTCGATCCCTGGGTTGGGAAGATCCCCTGGAGAAGGAAATGGCAACTCACTCCAGTGTTCTTGCCTGGAGAGTTCCATGGACAGAGGGGCCTGGTGGGCTACAGCGCATGGGGTCCTGAAGAGTCCGGCATGACTGAATGACTAACACTTTCACTTATTTGTGCTAAGTCATTTCATCTCATAAAACAAACAAACAAACAAAAAACATGATGTATTCTACTCATTTTACAGACAGGAAACTGAGACACAGAGAAATCAAGGGAATGACCCACAAGCGCACAGTGAGGAAGCAGAGATGCTGAGTAGGAACCCAGGCAGCCAGACACCCAGGCTCCCATCCTCTGGGAAGGGTATCTGGTACCCAGCAAGGCATGCTTTTCAATGAAGAAATCGTCTTCTCTTTTGATGCAAGATGGGACACTAGCTGCTTTATCACACTTGGAGAGACCTTACATTTGCCCACTGTAGAGAGGCTGGAAACGAGTCTGCCTTCTTGGAGGGATCCTGCCTCTTTGAGAGAAAAGAAATGCAGGTGGCCAAGAGGCATCTGAAAAGATGATCAACACCGCTAATCATCAGGGAAATGCAAATCAAAACCACAGTGAGATATCACCTCAGACTTGTCAGAGAGGCTGTCATCAAAAGAATACAAATCAAGTGTTGGCAAGGACGTGGAGAAAAGGGAACCCTGCTATACTGTTGATGGGAATGAAAATTGGTGCAGCCACTGTGGACAGCAGCATAGAAGTTTTGCAAAAAACTAAAAACAGAGTTACTATAGGACATATCCAAAAGCAGAGACATTACTTTGCCAACAAAGGTTCGTCTAGTCAAGGCTATGGTCTTTCCTGTGGTCATGTATGGATGTGAGAGCTGGACTGTGAAGAAGGCTGAGCGCCGAAGAATTGATGCTTTTGAACTGTGGTGTTGGAGAAGACTCTTGAGAGTCCCTTGGACTGCAAGGAGATCCAACCAGGCCATTCTAAAGGAGATCAGCCCTGGGATTTCTTTGGAAGGACTGATGCTAAAGCTGAAACTCCAGTACTTCGGCCACCTCATGTGAAGAGTTGATTCATTGGAGAAGACTCTGATGCTGGGAAGGATTGGGGGCAAGAGGAGAAGGGGACGACAGAGGATGAGATGGCTGGATGGCATCACTGCCTCAATGGACGTGGGTCTCAGTGAACTCCGGGAGTTGGTGATGGACAGGGAGGCCTGGTGTGCTACAATTCATGGGGTCGCAAAGAGTTGGACATGACTGACCAACTCATCTGATCTGATAGGACCTGGTATTGATATTAATAATTCCACTCCTGGGTTTATTTAAAAAAAATACTAACTCAATAAATGCATGCACCCCAATGTTCATAGCAGCATTATTCACAATTGGCAAGATATGGAGACAACCTATGGGTTCATCAACAAATGGATAGAGAAGATGTGGTGTATATATGTGTGTGTTTGTGTGTGTGTATATATTTACATTATCTATCTATCTATGATGTGCTGTGCTGTGCTGAGTTGCTCAATTGTGGCTGACCCTTTGTGAACCCGTGGACTGCAGCCTGCCAGGCTTCTCTGTCCATGGGATTCTCCAGGCAAGAATACTGAAGTGGGTTGTCATGCCCTCCTCCAGGGGATCTTCCTGACCTAGGGATTGAACCCAGGTCTCCCACACCGCAGGTGGATTCTTTACCAACAGAGCCACCAGGGAAGCCCAAGAACACTGGAATGAGTAGCCTATCCCTTCTCCAGGGGATCTTCCTGACCCAGGAATTGAACTGGGGTCCCCTGCATTGTAGGTGGATTCTTTACCAGCTGAACTACACAGGAAGCCTTATATATATATGATATGTATATCTAAAAGAATCAAATTTTCCCACTTATAGCAACATGAATGGACTCAGAGGACACTATGCTAAGTGAAATAAGTCAGAGAAAGACAAATACTGTACGGTATCTCTTACACGTGGAATCTAAGAAATGCAACAAGCTCTTGAGCATAACAGAAACGGAGCAAACTCACAGATAGACTAGCAGTAGCAGCACAGGGATCAGGCAGCAGAAGCATGAACACCGGGTGTGAGACAGGTTCAGGGATGTATTGAACAACCTGGGGATTATAGCCAACATTTTCTAATGGACAGTAAATGAAAAGTAACCTTTGAAGATTGTATTAAAAAATACAAATTTAAAAAAAAGAGAGAAATCTCCCTTGAAACTTCAGCGATCCCTCTTCCAGAGGCATCTGGTTCTCTATGGCCCTGGGTCTATCCACCTGCCCCAGGCTAAGCTAGACTTCCCACAGCCAAGTCCCCCCTCTGCCTGGCTGCTTCCACCTTCCAGCATCTTCCTCCCTCTTCCTGGACTCCTCCTCCACCTTCTGGTCCTGACAGTGACTCAGCTGAGACATCGCTCACCCTCCTCAGGCTCCTCTAGGCTAAGACACGTGGCCCCAGCTTAGTGCCCCCCTCCCCAACATCGGCAAATACTCCCAGCACGGGAAGGAATTGGCACAATTCATTTTTATTCATGAGTCTGTCTCGGAAAACTTCACCAGCTCCTCTAGGACACACCGCAAATATATACTGCAAATAGGCCTGCAGACACCCAACAAACAAACCTTGCAAACAGTAAGAAGAGTCCGAGAAATAAAAAGTCAATGGTGCCCCTAAACTTGTGTGTGAAAGTGCGAGTCGCTCAGCTGTGTCTGACTCTTTGCAACTATATGGGCTGTAGTCTGCCAGGCTCTTCTGTCTAGGGAATTCTCCAGTCAGAATTTCTGGAGTGGCTCGTCATTCCCTGCATCAGGGAATCTTCTTGACCCAGGGATCAAACCTGGGTCTCCTGCATTGCAGGCAGAGTCTTTACTGTCTGAGCCACCAGGGACGTTCCTAAACTTAGGTCAGTCTAAACCCTTGGGACCTTGTTATCTGGGACCCACTGCTGCCTCTGGCCTTGTCCTTAGTGTCAGATCCCAGTGAAGGCCCCAAGCGGTGTCCACACCTGTGGTCATTACAGACAGCAAAAGGTCCCCAGCCTGGCCTCCCAGGTCCGGGGACACTGTCTCTCTCGTTTGTCACTGATCTCGTCTGCCACTATGGCACCGCAGGGCTCACAGACAGAGTACGTCTTACTTAATACAGAGAATGTACAAAGAAAAAGTCAGCTTTGAGCCAGGAATGATGACAGGGCTGAAGGAAATACTTTTGCTGAAATTTCCGGATCACAGTCTCTATCTGTCAACAGAGGAAACGTAACCGGAAACCCCCAGTATAATAAAAACATATCCCTTGTCACAACACTGCGGTCTCCCTTTGGCCTGTCTGCAGGCACCTCAGGGGTCTCCACACTCGGACCCCAGATATCTGAGCAACACACCTCCTTGAAGAATCTGCTTTCAACTTAATTCAGGTCTTCCCAGCCTCAGCACTAGTGACATTTAGTGCTGAGTAATTCTTTGCTGTGGGCGGCGCTGTGTATCAGGATATTGAGCAGCGTGCCTGGCCTCTGCCCACTAGATGCCCATCGCATCCCCCCCATCCTCAACAAGCTAACATGAATCCAGACATCGCCAACATCCTCTAAGGGACAAATCATCCCAGATTGAGAACCATGGTCTTAACTCACCATCGTCCCCTGAGATCACTCAGGCAACTCCATCTTCCTCAAAGGAACCATTATTTTAGACATGCATGCTGTGTGCTAAGACACTCAGCCATGTCCATCTCTTTGCGACCCTATGGGCTGTAGCCCACCAAGCTCTTCTGTCCATGGGATTCCCCAGGCAAGAACTGGAGTGGGTTGCCATGTCCTACTCCAGGGGATCTTCCTAACTCACGGATTGAACCCAAGTCTCTTACGTCTCCTGCACTGCAGGCCACCGGGTAGGCCCTTATTTTATACATTCAGACAAAAATCCTAGCTTCCTCCTGCTGTTCTGTTTTTCCAGTCACCCACCGATGCCTATTCATTGCATCATTAATTAACTGAGGCTGGAATCTAATCCCTTATTCGCCATGTCCTCTGACAATTCAGGTAACCTCTGTGCGACTGCTCCGAGTCACCAGAAGGAGATGATCACTGTCAAGTTCAGATGAGATCGAATGCGCAGCACCTGGCAGCAGTAGGCCCGCAGCAACTGGTTTGTTCCAGGATATCCATTACCAGTTCTTTTCTGGGGACTGAGGGAGTGGAGAGCTGAAAGTCAGTCCTCTGCCCCAGTGCCTACCCCCTGCGCTTTCCAGGGTTGTGTGGGTGGGGGCACAGCTCATCGCATAGCCGAGACCCACAGCGGACCAGGTGGTCACAGGAAGCAAACTGGGGGCAATGTTCAGACACTCCCTGGGCCTCGGTTCTCACCCAGAGTACAGGTCAGTACACAGCAGCTTCCTGGGGTCCTGTGCACAGCAGCGCCCTCCTCTCCATTCCCACCCCTTACCCAACACCGGACCCACGTGAGCCCACAATCTGTGTCCGAGACCTTTCTCCATATGACCACAGCCAAATGTTTCCAAATGTGGCACCGCAGATACAAAAGTCTATGTAACACTCTTGCACAAAGCACTTTATTCAGTTCATTCTCAATACTCATGAATCATGTAATTCTGCTCCATGTAGGTGCTGCAAAGACTCAATTAGTGAACGCTGAACCACTGCTCCCAGGGGAACTACATGGATAGGCACCTGCTAGCCTCTGGAGGCAGCAGTTCCATCAACAGATCAATGTGTAACTTTGTTTAGTATGTTTCTGCTTCAGTTCAGTTCAGTTGCTTAGTTGTGCCTGACTCTTTGTGACCCCATGAATTGCAGCATGCCAGGCTCAAGACACCTTATCTAATGTTCCTGATTCATTAACTCTGAACTTGCAGCCCAACATGAGCTCTGTCACTCATGCCTGGACCAAGCTTATCACACACTTCTTTTTCCCATCAAGCACATCACAGTCTTCCCGCACTTAGGGACACTAGACAGCACTTCAGCACTATGCCTGGGGGTCATTTCAAACAGGAAAGTGAAGGTGAAACGTGTTAGTCACTCGCCATGTCTGACTCTTTGCGATCTCCTGGACTGTGGCGCGCCAGGCTTCTCTGTCCATGGGATTCTCCAGGCAAGAATATATTCAAACAGCAAAATCACCAGCAGAAAGAACAAAAATGCAGCATGAACTAGACCACAGAAAGGACCCTTGTTTACATTAGCAGAGCTGAAACAAGCAGGCAGAGTATGGCCGTATGTGACCTTCGCTGGGGATGTGTGTCGGGGGCCACTTGAACGTTTCGGTGCTCTGCATGTGTGACAGATGATCACAAAAGTGTGACAAGGATTGATCCTGAGGTTTCAAATAAAGTATTGAGTAGGTGAGTTTGCAAATATACAATTCGCCAACAGTGAGAATCTGACATATACAGCTATGACTACCTAAGGATCTACACACACACACACGCTCCCTGTGTGCCAAACAGGTATCAGCCCCATCTGCTCTTATGGCTGGGGGAGGCTGCTGGTTGTGAGAAGGAAGCTTCATGTCTGCGCAGGCATGTCTTGCAAGGCAAGACACTGCATGGCAGTGGGATCCACGCTCACTAGCTATTTTTAGTCAGGAGAGACCTGGAGGTATGAAGGTGTTGGGGGAAATGGGTCCATTCATTTGTTTTTTTTTAAAAAGAAACATCTAGCACAGATGTTGACTGTAACCATGAAATTAAAAGATATTTGTTCCTTAGAAGGAAAGCTATGACAAACCTAGACAGCGTATTAAAAAGCACAGACCATCACTTTACCGACAAAGGTCCACAGAGTCAAAGCTATGGTTTTTCCAGTGGTCATGTATGGATGTGAGAGCTGGACCATAAAGAAGACTGAGTGCTGAAGAAGTGATGCTTTTGAACTGTGGTGCTGGAGAAGACACGAGAGTCCCTTGGATAGTAAAGACATCAAGCCAGTCAATCCTAAAGGAAATCAATCCTGGATATTTATTGGAAGGACTGATGCTGAAGCTCAAGTACTTTGGCCACCTGATGTGAACAGCCGACTCACTGGAAAAGACCCTGACGCTAGGAAAGATTGAAGGCAAGAGGAGAAGGGGAGGACAGAGGACAAGATAATTGGATGGCATCACCAATTTAACGGATGAGTTTGAGCAAGCTCCGGGAGATGGTGAAGGACAGGGAAACCTGGCGTGCTACAGTCCATGGAGTCCCAAAGAGTCAGACACGACTGAGTGACTGAACAACAATAAATAAGTAAATAAAGCTTCACCAGGGCTCCTTCTGGGTCCCTGTGAACCACTGACAGCTCATCCCTTACCCTCTTGCTTTCATACTGCAGGAGTGTCCCAGGGAATGGTCACAGACCTAGAATTCCATGTCAACTCTGCTGTGCTGGCCGCAGCCACGGGACTGCATGCAGACCTCTCCCCACCCTACTGGCACCTCACACAAGCGATTCCACACCCTTGCTGGAGCCCCAACTGCCCAGGCTTGGGGCTAGCTCACCAGCTGCGGATTTCATCACATCTCTCCTTGTTTTAAAAACAGGGCCCAAGACTATGCAAATATCCGGCACTGTGGCCACATTTTCAATCATACACTGAAGTGCAGCTCAGAACAAACCCTACCTCTCTCCTACATGTGCAGCCAGCACATTCCTTATGAAGTGTTCTGAGCAGCCTGGGCCAAGGTGCTATATTTCAATGCCAATGCCTTTGTTTCTTTTTTTTTTTTTTTAATGGCCCCAAGACTTTTTTTTTTTTTCCTGATTGGAGTTAAATGTTTTTCCATGTGAGTAAGGAAAGTCTTTTTACCTTTTAGCACTTAGCTGAGAGGGGAAAATGCTATACTACCTCGGTCACCATGGCAAACGTAATGTTAGGGAATTCTGACCCAGAAAGCCAGGAAATTGACCACTGCTTCCAGCTCCAATTTTCTTCTAGCCAGCAATCCAAGCGGCTAACTCTGGCCAACTTCCTACCACTCAGTCTGGAACAGAGCCCAGTTTCCACCATCAGGAGGGCCTGGAGAGGGAGCTTGATCCCTTGCATCCCTGAGAACAGAGATGTCTCATGAGAACACAGAGGCCAGCCTTGGCAATAGCAGGGATGTTTCTAACATGTCTACCAGGAAAGAAATCATCGGGCTGGCCAAAAGTTCATTTGGATTTCCCCATAACATCTCATGGAAAAGCCCAAACTAATTTTTTTTTTTTTTTTAATCACCCAATATAGGTTGAGGGTTACCAAGTCCAAAGTAGATTTTGGTAGTGTTCCTCATTGAAAGAATAATAACTATAGAGACAGACAAGTGTAAGAAATTGTATTCCATAAGAACAATGAGTTCTTAGTGTCCACATACGATGGCCAAATATTCCAAAGCAATCCTCCTCCTCCTCCATTTATTCATTTGCTCATTCATTCATTTAACAAAGATCTACTAACAGCCTGTATGTGCCAGGCATGTTGATGCACACAACATCCGCTTTTACAATGAAAAAATGTGGTTCACTCTTCCGGGTAGAATGTGGAGACAGGCTCATGGGCAACAGATGCCATATCACAGAGTGATGATGAAGGATGGCTGTGCCACATGCATCACTGGAAGGGAGCCCCTGTGTATGTATGCGGGGATGGGGGTAGTGCTCAGAGAAGGGTTCCAAAGGAGGAGACCCTTGAGCTGACTCTATATAAAGCAACCAGGGTTTGCCAGATCCACAGGGTGGGGGAAAAAGACGTTTCCATGCAGAGGTGTTGGTGTGCATGCAAAGCGTAAAGGTACCAATACCCAGGGCCACCCTAAGGGTGACTAATAGCAGTACAGTGCCTGTTGTTAGGGCATAAAATGATGGACATGTATGTGTGTGAGTACGTGTGCAAGCGTGTAAGTGCTCTGCACACGTGTGCACACAGTAGTGGAGGGGGTGTCACATGTCTCCATCCCAGCTCTTTCTCACTCCCTGTCTGAACTGGAACTTTCCTGCATTAGGACCAGACTTTGGTACAATTTGTCCCCATGGTGGTTTGTGGTGACTTATTCATCTCACCTAGTGACCAGATGTGATCAGTTAGAGGCACTGTTCTGTTCTAGTGGGACCACTTTCATGCTGCATAATAAACAAGAGTCCAGAGAGTTCTAGAAGGCCAGTCTATGACGCACACTCTGTCTCCAATGATCCCAGCAGAACTCTGCAGAGTTTACTTGAAGAGAGCTCTCAGGAGGCTAGAAAGCATCATCTGACTGTATCATCAGCTGAACTCTCTTCCCACTCCTTCCCCTCCATTTTCCGAGGAGAGATGGAGGGAGCCCAGAGCGGGCTGCGGGGCATCCTGCAGACAACTTTCCCAGTCTCTGATCCTACACCGAAACGGGGTGCATGTGCTTTCCTCCTCAGCCTTTAGGATCATTTGCTCTGTCTGAGAAAGTGGACGTGCCCTGCGTTTTGATGGATGGGCTGCCTGCATGGGTACTTCTTAGGCAACGAGGGAGAGGAATCGAGCAAATGGTCAGAGTGGAAGCATCTGGACAAATAAGGGAAGGGAAAAGAGGGGAGAGAAGATACGATACAGGCATTGCAAAGCCACCCTGCATCTTTGAAGAAAGAGGCTAGACAGAGCAGGGGGCAAAGCCTTCCCCTTGGTCCGGGTGCCTGAAGATCTGCCCTTGAGAACTCTTGGCATCGAATCTTGCAGACAACGTAGACAGGAAGAGAGCTCATGCCTGTGGAGTTTGGGAGACTGCTAAAGCATTGACCTTGACCTTTATTCCTGCGGTATGTTCTAGTGCCCCTCTGTGCTTTTGATACTTGATACAACAGCTCCCAGGATCTGGATATTTAATATTTGATAGGTAACAGGATCCATCCGGTCCCATCACTTCATGGCAAATACATGGGGAAACAGTGTCAGACTTTATTTTTCTGGGCTCCAAAATCACTGTAGATGGTGACTGCAGCCATGAAATTAAAAGATGCTTACTCCCTGGAAGGAAAGTCGTGACCAACCTAGCATGTTAAAAAGCAGAGGCATTACTTTGCCAACAAAGATCCGTCTAGTCAAGGCTATGGTTTTTCCAGTGGTCATGTATGGATGTGAGAGTTGGACTGTGAAGCAAGCTGAGTGCTGACGAATTGATGCTTTTGAACTGTGGTGTTGGAGAAGACTCTTGAGAGTCCCTTGGACTGCAAGGAGCTCCAACCAGTCCACCCAGGAAATCAGTCCTGGGTGTTCATTGGAAGGACTGATGTTGAAGCTGAAACTCAAATCCTTTGGCCACCTGATGCAAAGAGCTGACTCATTTGAAAAGACTCCGATGCTGGGAAAGATTGAGGGCAGGAGGAGAAGGGAATGACAGAGGATGAGATGCTTGGATGGCATCACTGACTTGATGGATATGGGTTTGAGTGAACTCTGGGAGTTGGTGATGTACAGGGAGGCCTGGTGTGCTGCGGTTCATGGGGTCTCAAAGAGTCGGACACGACTGAGCAACTAAACTGAACTGAACAGGATCCACGAAAATAGGACAGAAAATAGGAGCTGGAAGTCAATAGGACCAGGATCAAATGGTGAATCCATCTATAAAATGGGTTTAATTAGTTCATTTCACCTGGGGTTATTGGTATGCCATGGGATTCATCTAAGACTAGGGTATTATTGCATGTCAAGTGCTATCTGTCCCCACCTTGTGGCAATGCTTTGGGGTTATGTTCCCATATCATCTCCTGTGTACAAGGGAGGGAGGGAAAGAGGCAAATAGCATTATTAACCAAAGAAAAGCATAACTAGGGTAGCTATTCTACCACAGGACACCACAGAAGCTTCAAGAGGGGATTTGTGAAAGTGAAAGTCGCTCAGTCATGTCCAACTCTTTGCGACCCCATGGACTATACAGTCCATGGAATTCTTCAGGCCAGAATACTGGAGTGGGCAGCCTTTCCCTTCTTCAGGGGATCTTCCTGACCCAGGGATCAAACTGGGGTCTCCTGCATTGCAGGCGGATTCTTTACCAGATGAGCTACCAGGGAGTTATTTGTACTCTTATAGATTAATTATGGAGAAGGCAATGGCACCCCACTCCAGTACTCTTGCCTGGAAACTCCCATGGACGGAGGAGCCTGGTAGGCTGCAGTCCATGGGGTCTCGAAGAGTCGGACATGACTGAGTGACTTCACTTTCACTTTTCTGCATTGGAGAAGGAAATGGCAACCCACTCCAGTGTTCTTGCCTGGAGAATCCCAGGGACGGGGGAGCCTGTTGGGCTGCCATCTATGGGGTCGCACAGAGTTGGACACGACTGAAGCGACTTAGCAGCAGCAGCAGCAGGAGATTAATTATAGACCCCAGTCCACTTCTGTGTAATCAAACTAGAAAACTGCATTCTGTGCTTCCTTATAACTCTCCGGTATGTTCTGACAATTAAAAAGCTCTTTCATCATGTAGAATTTTTAAAAGAAATATAAAAGCAAGAACTATTGCATTTATTTAGACATAGATTCTTTTCATTCAATCATGTTTGTGCCTCTTTATAAAGAAAACCATAGCAACACAAATGGATTAAGGCATTTCAAAACTAGTTCAGAGAGAACGTCCCTGGTGGTCCAGTGGTTAAGAATCCTCCTGCCAATGCAGGGGATACAGGTTTGATCCCTGGTCCGTGAGGATCCCACATGCCACAGAGCAACTAAGCTTGTGCGCCCAGAGCCTGTATTCCACAACAAGAGAAGCCACCACGGTGAGAAGTTCAAGCACCCCCACTAGAGAGTCACCCCGACTCATCACAACTAGAGAAAGCCCACACACAGCAAGGAAGACCCAGCACAGCCAAAAATAAATACATAAACAGATATTAAAAAAAATACTTCAGAGGCAACTCTTCTGGATCATTTACAAAGAGTTTTTGGAAGGGGTTGAATGTGTATGTTATATACTGAATTTGTATGTTGGAATCCGAATTCTCAGTGTTCTCATATTAGGAGATGGGGTCTTTGAGAGGTGACTAGGCCATGAGGGTTGGAACCATCATCAGCGGGATTCAGTTCAGTTCAGTCACTCATTTGTGTCTGACTCTTTGGGACCCCATATACTGCAGCACGCCAGGCCTCCCTGTCCATCACCAACTCCTGGAGCCTACCCTAATTCATGTCCATTGAGTCAGTGACGCCATCCAACCATCTCATCCTCTGTCATCCCCTACGCCTCCCACCTTCAATCTTTCCCAATATCAGGGTCTTTTCCAATGAGTCAGTTCTTCGCATCAGGTGGCCAAAGTATTGGAGTTTCAGCTTCAGCATCAGTCCTTCCAATGAATATTCCAGGTTGATTTCCTTTAGGATGGACTAGTTGGATCTCCTTGCAGTCCAAGGGGTTAGTGCTTTACAAAAGAGACCCCAGAGAGCAACCATGTCCCCTCTGAAATGTGAGGCCACGGTGAGCAGACAGCCATCTACAGGAACCAGAAAGTGAGTGCGCACCAGACACTGAATCTGCCAGGGCCTTGATCTTGGACTTCTCAGCCCCAAGCCTTCAAAACCATGAGAAACAAATGTTTGTTGTCTGAGCCACCCAGTCTGTGGTATTTATGTTATAACAGCCTGACACACACACTATGACAGTTTTAAAGCCATTTATAAAGTGATTTGAAAGCAGAGTTCAAAAACACAAATTATGTCTCATCTCTCTTGCTGTCCAAAAAAATACAACTTAGAGCTTTTGTCTTCTCCATGACTAAAGCTGCCCTTTGGAAGTAAAATGCCATACAAATGTGATTTGTGGTAGAGCAGCCAAGCTCTTTGCAGAAGCAAGGGTTCACATTTTTTACATTCTGCAAAGCACCACCTTATCACTCAGCCTCGGGTTGAAACCACGTCTTTACATGAGTCCTGCCAGCTGTTGGCTCTGAGAAGAGTCACCAAGGCCCAGGCATGGCTTTCTTCCCCTGCTGAGGCATCCTAAAATGCCCAGGCTAATTGGGACCTGGAGAATGCTAATGCTAAGGGACCCATGGAAATAAATGTTCCTAAAATTTGCATTTGAAAAGCACATCTCTGCCTAGTGTCTTAACACAAACCTGAGTCCACAAAATTTGGGCACTGGGGTCAATACTTTGGTGGGGTCATAGCCTGAACTGCTCAGAACTGCAACTCTGTGCCCAGATCCAAGAGGGGGCTTTCTGCCCAGGGCAGCGTGGGGACACAGTGATGCCATGTTGTGTTCAGAGGGAAGACCGTCTCGCTGAGAGGTGCACATGATACAGCAGAGGAAACTCGGTCCTCAGAGTCCTCCTCGGCTTAAACTCTGCGCCGTCCACACTCGCCGACTGTGGCCCACTCCGTCTGCACTGGTCTCGGTCAGTACCAAGCCTGGACTCCTCTCTCCTCAGCAGCCCAAATCTGTCACGGAGCAGACATGCCCTGACCTCATCGCCACCACAAGTGCGGTCACTGTGCGGCTGGGGTGGCCCCCGTCACTGTCTGGGTCGTTTCTCCACCTGCCTCCACTCAGCCGCATTGCTCCAGATCAGAGTGGCTCATAATTTGCTGGGCGCCAGCGCCCTGCAGCCGCCAGAGCGAGAGGCATGGGTGCCCTCTGGGTGATTCACCAAGTGAGCCTGGCTAGGAAGAGCCACACTGACTCTAAACACAGCTGCCCCAAGCAGATGCTGATAGCAGCGAGCTTGGAGCTTCCTGAGAGCCCATTCTGGGCTCCCCTTTGAGCTCCCGCTCCCTTCCACACAGCTGGGGTCTGCGATCCTCATCCTCCTCGGGCTGGACCGGCGCAGAAGGCTTTGCCTCTCTCGGGCCAGAGGCCTCCAGCAGCCCATTCTGGGAGTGGAAGCCATTTGGAGCTGAGTGTCCACACTCAGGCCTAAGAACTGCGCATGCACACACACAGATACACACTCATACAAAGACACACACATACATACAATCACACACAGATTCACACAGAAACATACACACTCACACATACACTCACACACACATACATACACTCAAAAACACAGACATGCAGAGACACACTCATACAAAGAAACACACATACATATGCTCACACACAGACATACACAGACTCACAGAAACACATTCATACAAAGACACACACATACATACATGACACACAGACATAGACACATTCATACAGACACACACATACATATACTCACACACACAGTCATACATGGACTCAAACAGAAACACACACACCCCCTCACACAAACATATACTCACAGACATGCACAGACTCACACAGAAACAGACACACACACATATATTCACAGACACACACATACATACACTCACACACACAGTTATACATAGACTCACACAGAAACACATTCATACAAAGATCTACATATACCTACACTCACACACAGACATACATAGACACACTCATACGCTCACATACATAGAGTCACACAGACACACACACTCACAAAGACATACACGTACATACACTCACACAAAGACTCACAGAGAAATACACACAGACACACATCCATACGCAGACTCAGACACACACACACACACACATACACTCACACACAGGTTCACACAGAAATACATATGCTATGCTATGTCACTTCAGTCATGTCCGACTCTGTGTGACCCCATAGACGGCAGCCTACCAGGCTTCCCCGTCCCTGGGATTCTCCAGGCAAGAACACCGGAGTGGGTTGCCATTTCCTTCTCCAATGCATGAAAGTGAAAAGAGAAAGTGAAGTCGCTCAGTCGTGTCCGACTCTTAGCGACCCCATGGACTGCAGCCTACCAGGCTCCTCCGTCCGTGGGATTTTCCAGGCAAGAGTACTGGAGTGGGGTGCCACTGCCTAGAAATACATATAGACAACCACATACAGACTCAGACAGACTCACCCACACATTCACACAAAGACACACACATATACACACTCATAGACACAGACATACATAGACACAGACTCAGGCACACACACACACACACTCATACACAGACTTACATAGAAATACAGACATCCATATGCAGACTCAGACTCTCACACACAGAGACCCAGACTCACACACTCATACACTTACACACAGACTTACACTCACATACAGACTCTCACACACAAACTCACACATATTCCTGCTAACTCCCCCCGGCCCGAGGGCGCCTTCAGACAAGAATCCTGTTTCCCTTGCTGCATCTCTGCAGGCACACCCTAAGGCGAGTCTTGCCCACTCCAGTCACAAGGCCAGGCCGGTGAGACAGGAAGGAGGCCGTTGGCAAGAGCAGGGAAGAAGGGCGAGGAGAGCTGCGTGGAGCCGGGTGTGGGTCCTGAAGCGGACAGTTAATGAAGGGTATTGTTAGAAAGCCTGAAGTTGAGACAGCCGCAGAGGCCCAAATGAGGCTGTTCCTCACAATGGAGGGCATTTCTTTTGACCTGTCAGGTCTAGTTTTAAAAGTCCTTCAGTTCCATGCAGAGTCCGGGAATTCGAGCGGCATGTCGGGCTTCCAACTCACCTTGGGGCATTCAACCACCCATGGGGCTAAGGGTTTCTTTCTGATGATCCCAGGGCCGAGGCCTGGCTTGGGGCCCCAGGTGCAGAGATGGGGACGGGGGTCCTCAAAACATGTCTTCTCTTGAATCCCCAGGCTGATCTCACTCTCTTGTGCTCTGATGCACTGGGCTTAACAGTCACCTCTCTCTCCCCCGGAATCTCTGAAAGCCCTCAGCCCCACAGCACATGTGGTCTGTGTGCTGCCACCAAGGGCAAGTCCCCCGGAGCCTCTTGGAGGAGGCTCTGGCTGTGGTTCTCTGGAGAGCCAGCACAGAACAGGTGGGAGAGTGTACAGGCAGGACTTGAGGCCGCGTTAAACAATGTATGGAAAGCAAGCCCAGGATAAGAAACAGAAGGGGCCCGGGAGCCTCTGGCTTCCAGTCCTGACCTTCTCTCATCAGCACCTGATGCTCTGTGACCACCAGCACTAGCCAAGTTGATAATCCTGAGTGAGTGTTCTGGCGCCACCACAGGCTTCCTTTTTCTGCCAACTTGTTTTCAAAAATGGAAGACACCCTGATTCCCCAACCACACAAGTACCGCCTCCCACAGAAAAGTCACAGGACGCACCCCACAGTCAGATCCAGTATGATCTGGGGTATCTGTTGTTTCTCCTGAGCACAGCACTCAAGAGTTCATGGTCACAGAGTACTGCCCCTCCTCCCCTGGACTGCTAAATCCTCTGCAGAGAGACATCTGGGCATACTCGGGGTGGGGAGTGCGCCGAACAGCCTGAGGGGACCAGTGGGCCCTGGGTCCATCACAGGCTCCTAAGACATCCTGTGGAGGGTCCCTCCGGGTTTATAACCTCCTGCAGCCACTTCCACTGCGTCACCCTCCCTCCTTCCCCTGCCACCCTCCCTGATCACTTCATGTCTCTTCCCACCGCTGTTTTTCCAGGTTTCACTTATTTCCTGTTTTCCCTCTCAGGTCACAGGAAATCCTTGCTCTGTAGCTCTTAAAATTTCCACTCCATTCTGTGCACCTCGTATGCCACTTCCTGCTGAAGACTGTGGCCTTTTCTGAGAATTTCCAAAGGAAATACAGAGGCTTTCTTGGGCCCTGTAAGCCTAAGAGGTGGCTGCCCAGGGTCCCAGAAGAGCCAACTCAATTCAGGGCTCAGTCACATCCAAACTCGTGACCTTGAGTAATTACCTCCAGTCATCTGACTCTGGTTCCTTCTCCCACACGATGGCATTTACAGTATCTTTGCCCCAAGGGTTTTCATAAAAAGCAAATGCATTCATGCATTCACTCAACACACACTTACGGAGTCCCTCCTACGTTCCGAGAACCATGTTAAGTTTTAAAGATGTAACATTGGATGATGCGTTCTCACGAGGCTTGCATTCTGTTGACGAACAGCAAGAGACAAAGAAATACATAATATACAAAGTGAAGATAAGTGCTGTAAAGAAAGGGAAAGCCAAGGAAGGGGGCCAAGAGTGAAGGCGGGAGGTGAGTGCTGGGGGCAGGCTGTTCAGGGAAGACCTTACCACTGTGGTGACAGAGGGACAGAGGCCTGAGTGACATGGAAGAGCACGTGCAAAGGCCCTGAGGTTTGATCTACATGCAGGAAAATGCACTCAAAAGTGCTCTGGACAGGGGCTTCTCTAGTGGTTTAGTGGTTAAGAATTCACCGTGCAATGCAGGGACACTACTTCTTTGATCCCTGGTTGGGGAAGGTCCCACTTGCCTCCAAGCAACTAACTGGGCCTGTGAGCCACAACTACTGACGCCAGTGTGCCTAGAGCCCATGCTCCTCAGCAAGAGAAGCCACTGTAAGCAGCAGCCCATACACTGCAGCTAGACAGCAGCCCTTGTTGGCCGCAACTGGAGAAAACTCACATGCGGTAACATAGACCCAGTGCAGCCAAAAAGAAAAACATTCATTCACTCATCCATTCATCTTTAAAAAGGTGCTCTGCTCACCTGAGACATGGATGATCTCTGGAATCCCACCTACCTTTGACAGGTATTTTCAACAAACCCTCCTTTGTGTCCTCAGAACAAAATGAAAGAGCTGGCCTTCTGCACCTCAGTTCTCCTTCCCAAGAAGACTGGCTGCTGCTACAGATGCCCTTCAGAGCAAACCTGCACAAGCTTTCCTTCGGGCAAAGGAGAAAAGCTACCCTGAGTTCAAACCCTGGCACTTGGCAGAGCAGCCCTGAGGCTGCCTTTGTTATCACACCCTCACCAGCAGTCCAAACTTAATGAATCTTCTACAAACGCTTTTCAGAATTCTACTGGGGTCGTGGGTAATGCAATTAGGAGATAAAGAAGTTGACTGGAATGAGACGAACTCAAAGATCACGTTTCAGACAAATTCACTTAAAATCAAGGGTTCTTGGTGCAGGATGGCAAGTTTCATTCAGAAAAGGGAAGCTCTAGGGAGAAAGGAACACAATCAGTTCTGAGGATGGAGTCAAAGCCAAGTAGCTGAGCAGAGCAAAACTAGGAGAGACACATCAAGAGGGTTACAGGGGACTTCTCTGGTGGTCCAGTGCTTAAGAATCCATCTGCCAATGCAAGGGACTCAGGTTCAATCCCTGGTCAGGGAACTGCTGCTACGTCGCTTCAGTCGTGTCCGACTCTGTGCGACCCCAGAGACGGCAGCCCACCAGGCTCCCCTGCCCCTGGGATTCTCCAGGCAAGAACACTGGAGTGGGTTGCCATCTCCTTCTCCAATGCATGAAAGTGAAAAGTGAATGTGAAGTCGCTCAGTCGTGTCCGACACTCAGTGACCCCAAGGGCTGCAGCCCACCAGGCTCCTCCATCCATGGGGTTTTCCAGGCAGGAGTCCTGGAGTGGGGTGCCGTTGCCTTCCCTGATAATAACTGTGGAGCAAACCTAAAGCGGACAGAGGTGGGGCAGGGAGTGCAGGCGAGAGAGAAGGGGGCTACTTCATGGAAGGCCACAGGGAGGGCCCATTTGATAAGATGCTATCTGAGCACAGCCCTCAGCCAAGTGAGGGAGAACCAGGAGGATGTGGGAGGCAGGCAGAGGGGATGGCAGATGCAAAGGCCCTGGGGAAGGAACAGGCTTGATGAATTGAGAACCGCAAAGAGGCCAATGTGGCTGCAGCAGGAGATGGGGCCGGAAAGACAGAAGGGCCCGATCACACGGGGCCCCGCAGGCCTTGGTAAGACCAGCTTTAATTCTGCAGCTTCTATGCGGGTGCACAGGGCACCAGAGGCCTCGTTCACAGATGGAATGGAGCAGATCCACTCCGGAGTTTTAGATCTTTCTGTGGGCCGCAGTATCAGAAGCGACTGGGGCACAAGTCAGGAGACCAGTGGAGAACTATGGAATCACGTAGGGACAGAAAGTCACAGAGGCTTGGATAGGAAGGGCACCGAGGTTGATCGTATGGGGCAGAGACACCCACCTATCAAATTTGCCAGGGGTCCTGGGTTGGGTTTTCGGCTCTTTCTCCCCAGGGTCTGGCCTCAGTAGGGAGACAGAAAAATTTTCTGTAAGATGATACAGAAGCCAAGTTCCCTGCTGCCTGTTCAGACAAGGTTAAAGAGCTCTTGATGCCAGGAGCTGTTTCCCATTGCCAGATGAGCCATTTACCCCAAGTTGTTTTCTTTTCATCATTTGCAAAGTGCTTCCCTTTGAAAAATTCCACTTACTCCACTTACAAATAAATATGCCTGCAGATCAGCAGAGCTGGAGAGGGAAAACCCCACAAAGCCAGGGCACCCAGGGTGGCCCAGAAGAGGGGGCGTGGTAATGACCAACAGTGGGTTTTTATCCCCAACACCTGGGGCTCATTTTGCGTCAAGAGCCCTGCAGAGAGGCCACCCAGATTCTGAGCAGCTCAGACATCAGCAGTGCTGGCAGGAAGTCAGAGATAAGGGAATTATCATGACCAGACTTTTAACTCATTTTCATCCTCCAAAAGCTGGCTCTGATCTCCAAGTACCCCTGGATGGGCTTCCTAATTACCTGCCTGGGGAAGCACTCTCCTCCTCTTCTCCTTGCTTTGAAATAAGAGCCCCAGCCCAAGCCTTGGAGCCCACATGCCCCAAGAGGCTTTGGCTTTAGATGAGAGAGTAAAAACACTACCCCCTGTGGGCCAGGGACATTACAGTGACAAAGTCATTTCAAAACTGCGTTCACCAACGATGGGGATGATTTCAGAACCTGTCCAGTCATTATGAACTCGCACCTCTGCCATGAAAAATGCTGGTAGTTACAGCTTCCACACACACCAACAGGTGGCAGTCATCTATTCTTTGTCTGTTCGTCAGCCCGTGTATTCATTTCTGTATTAACGGCAAATGCACAAGGCATGACACGGAGGCGGAGAGGATAGGAAGATGAAACTCATTTGTCAAACCTCTAATGGGCACCTACTGTGTGGTAGCCTGGGAAATGAACACGTGGTTTGAGAGCTGGAAAGAAAATGACAGGTTCAGAGCTGTCAACCTAGATCAGATCAGTCACTCAGTCGTGTCCGACTCTTTGCAACCCCATGAATCGCAGCATGCCAGGTCAACCTAGTGCAGTGGTTAGTAGGACAGAATGGAGCCAGACCGCCCGGGTTCAATCCCAGTCCCATCACCTCCTAGCTCTGTGGCCTTATGGTGGTGGTGGTTCAGTCGCTAAGTCGTGTCCGACTCTTGCGACCCCATGGACTGTAGCCCACCAGGCTCCTCTGCCCATGGGATTTTCCAGGGAAGAATACTGGAGTGGATTGCCATTTCCTTCCCCACTGTGGCCTTATGCTAGATACTTAATCTCTTGGCCTTGGTTTCCTCACCTGTGAAATGGGGATAATATTAGAACCACTCCATAGGGTTGTGGAACAGTGGCTCAGCCTATGAAAGTGAGCTGTGATCATTCTTAGGCATGAGCTATAGGAAGAAGCAGAGCTGGGCAAGGCAACTGGGGCATGGTGGGAAAATGTGGGGAAGAAACAAGGGACCTGGGGTGTGAGGGCCAGGAACATCCGATGAGGGTCCACAGGCAGCAGGAAAAATGCGGCTCAAGACACAGGCGCGGAAGGGGGTGGCCGGGAGTCAGGGGCATGGCCAGGAGTTGGGCACCCCTCTACAATGGAGAAGGCAGTGGCACCCCACTCCAGTACTCTTGCCTGGAAAATCCCACAGACGAAGGAGCCTGGTAGGCTGCAGTCCATGGGGTCGCTAAGAGTCGGACATGACTGAGCGACTTCACTTTCTCTTTTCATTTTCATGCATTGGAGAAGGAAATGGCAACCCACTCCAGTGTTCTTGCCTGGAGAATCCCAGGGACGGGGGAGCCTGGTAGGCTGCCGTCTATGGGGTCACACAGAGTCGGACACGACTGAGGCGACTTAGCAGCAGCAGCTACAATGTGTAGTAGTCCTCGGCCGGCAACAGAGACTAGGGAGGCTGCACTCAGCACCACCCTGAGGCGGTTCAGGCCAGCAATGGACTCCCGCTGGGATCCTCCAGTGGGGAGGGAAGGGAGGGTTTTTTAGGCTGACCTCTCCCCGACCAACATGTCCCTTTCTCATCCTGCAGTACTCTCCATCCACCAACCTCCTCTTCTGCTAGGAGTCTGGATTCACTTTCCAGGGGAAGCCCGCAGCCCGCAGGTTCAGCTCATCACCCTCTCTGACAGGCTTATCACAGTGGGTACTGGAGTCTACCCACTCCAGTATTCTTGCCTGGAGAATTCCACAGACAATTCCACACTGAACTCTAGACCCCTAGGAACTGCAGTGGGCAGGAATTTCTTACTTGGCTTGATATTTCTCCCCCATAACCGCCCCCCACCCCCACCCCGAACCCTGGTCCCCCAGGGCTTCCTAGGTGGCACAGAGTAAAGAGTCCTGCCTGCCAATGCAGGAGATTTGCAAGAGAAAGAGGTTTAGTCCCTGGGTTGCGAAGATCCCCTGGAGTAGGAAATGGCAACCACTCCAGTATTCTTGCCTGGAAAATTCCATGGACAGAGGAGCCTGGTGAGCTACAGTCCATGGGGTCACAAAGAGTTGGACCTGATTGAGCACACAGGCAGCAAGACCTGGCGCCCAGAGGGCACCCCAGGCCTGCCCACTCAGTGGGTAGACGCATAATATACATAGAATAATACTGAGCCACACCAGGGGCTCAGGGACCAAGCAGAATACGGACCTACACGGATAGCTTGTAATCCGACAGGACCTACACGGATAGCTTGTAATCCGACAGAACCCTAAAGTGTGGTCTGGAACTCCTGGTGCTCCCAACACCCTTTTAGGAGAGTCAAAACTGTTCCCAGAATAATACCCAGACCTTATTTGCCTTCTCCACTGTCATCCCCTCTTGAGTGTGCCGTGGGGCCTTCCACATGATGTCTGAAGACACTGTCACTTGATAGCTGGTGGATGTGTGCCTGTGTGTTCTCAGTTTTAATTTCTTGTACAGTCTACATCCAGAGATATAACCCAGGTAAACACAAGATCACTGGGATTCTCGGTAATTCTGAAAAGTGTTAATTAGAGTCCTGAGGACAAAAAGTGTGAGACTTGCTCACTGTTGCAATCAATCCACTCGCCCTTCCAACCCCCTACCCCCAGGAAGATGCTGTTTCATGGGCCAGTCAGCCTCAGAGATGAGACTGGGTGTCCCAGGGACAGAGGCAGTGCCTCACACAGACTCACCAAGCTGTGCAGGCAGGATGCCGCCACCCTACCCTGAGACCAACCCAGCAGAGTCCCAACCCCTCCCTCCCAGATCTTCTGCCACCCAACCCCCCACCCCCACCCTGCAGAGCTGAACACAGGGCGGGAAATTCCCACTGCCAACCTCCCTGTCCCTATTCCTGATGACAAGCCATGGCCACCAGCTCAGCATACTCCCTGTGGTTCCCATCCACGCCCTGCCCTGTGGTTTCATGGGTGCAGGCCCCAACAGGAACCTCGCTCTCTGTTGGCAACACTCCAGTCTATCTGACAGATACCGGCTCCTCCCTGTAGACTCTACCTGCTCCCTGAATCCCCTGCTGAGCCCCTGGGGGAGGACTGACCCCATCCCATTCACCACCTCTGAGTCTCCTTTGGATTCATCTGCCTCCTTGCCTGGGTTTCGCAGGAGACAAGCTCCAAGAGGACAGTTTGTCCCTGACTCTTCTCTGCAGCCCTGGCAAGGTCCTTCCTGGAGCTCAACAAGTGTTCACTCAATGCATGAAAGAATTAGTGAATGAGCGAGTGACTTATACTTTCTAAGATGACAGTTTATCTGACATTTAGCAACTTTATAAATAGATGTCTTCCTCTACAGGGATGGCCTGGGACCTCTTTCTAGGATTATGGAATGTGATCTCTTTCTAGGATTAGATCTCCCTCCAGGTCTTATCTGCAGAATGAGAAATCCTCTCTCCAGCTGATTCCAGACACAGCACGCCATCCACTCCCTGCCACCACCACCCCGGCTGACACCTACCTATTTCTTTGGATTCTTTGATTCCATTTCTCTGTGAGACACTGGCCCCCTTTTCCCCTAAATCTGAGACCCTCCCATCTGCCTCTTCCCTGACCAAGGTGATGATAACAAGAGAGCTGGCACCTGCCTTGCTGGATTTCACCCCTTCTTCACTGAACCCAGTGATTTGGGAGGAGATTATTGAGGATAAGATTTTGGAGCTGGGGTGGAGCAGTGTGGGGGCAGGAGGAAATGTGCAAATACTTGCCAAGAGGATGCAATCAATAGGTGACAACTACAATTCTCAGTGCGATAATTACACCACGTTTACAGAGCTGTGCAGAGCTGCCCTATTGATCTCAGAGAAGCATGTTTACTGCATCAGAAATGCAGGTGCAAGCCCAGTGCTGCGGTCCATCCTTCCCCTTCATTGATCTTGAAAATGATATCCACATACTAGAGGCCTGAGTGTGCAAACGTGCATCTCTTGCTTCTGTGGTTTTGCTCAGCAATTTATTATCCATTTCAGCCTGCCTTACCCAGATCCATTTTTATCCTTGGAAAGTGGCAAAGGAAAACCATGCATTTATTTACTCAAATCACTGGTACTTATTTCATGCCAAGCTCTGGGTAAAATGCTAGGGAAACAAAGATGTAATTGTTTGCTGCTGGAGTGTCTGAGCACTAGCCTTTGTGGCGATCAACAGCTCAAAATTCTGGTGAAAGGCACGAGTACAAATGTATACTTAAGACAACCAGAGAATGAGAGAAAATACTTGCAAAGTACGTATCTGGTCAGGGTCTAGTGAGCAGGAAATATAAAGAACTCTTAACGACTCAGAAATAAAAAGATCGATAACAATTTAAAAACAGGCACAGGATCTGAACAGACATATCTCCAAAGAATATACCCAAATGACCAATAAGCACATGAAAGTGAAGCTCTACATCATTAGGGTAATGCAAATCAAAACCACTTCACACGCATGGCTACAATCAAAAAGATTATAACAAGTATTTGCAAAGTTGTCAAAAAACTGGAACCTTGGTAGAATTGTAAAATGGTGCAATGGCTTTGGAAGAGTGTTTGGCAATTCCTCAAAATGTCATACGCAATTATATAATCCAGTAGTTCCACTCCTGAGCATATACCCATGAGAATTGAAACTATATGTTCAGGGACTTTCCTGGTGGCCCAGTAGTTAAGAATCACCTTCCAATGCAGGGGACATGGGTTCGATCTCTGGTTGGGCAACTAAGATCCCACATGCTGCAGGGCATGCTCCGAAACAAAGACCCAGCACAGTCAAAATAATAAATAAAAGAAAATTTATGTCCTCCTGAGAAATCTGTATGCAGGTCAAGAAGCAACAGTTAGAAATGGACATAGAACAACAGACAGGTTCCAAATCAGGAAAGGAATATGTCAAGGCTGTATATTGTCACTTTGCTTGTTTAACTTATGCAGAGTACATCATGCAAAATGTTGGGCTGGATGAAGTACAAGCTGGAATCAAGATTGCTGGGAGAAATATCAATAACCTCAGAAATGCAGATGACACCATCTTTATGGCAGAAAGTGAAGAACTAAAGAGCCTCTTGATGAAAGTGAAAGAGGAAAGTGAAAAAGTTTGCTTAAAGCTCAACATTCAGAAAACAAAGATCATGGCATCTGGTCCCATCACTTCATGGCAAACAGATGGGGAAACAATGGAAACAGTGACAGACTTTATTTTTCTGGGCTCCAAAATCACTGCAGATGGTGACTGCAGCCATGAAATTAAAAAAGATGCTTGCTCCTTGGAAGAAAAGTTATGAGCAACCTAGATAGCATATTAAAAAGCAGAGATATTACTTTGCCAACAAAGGTCAATCTAGTCAAAGCTATGTTTTTTCCAGTAGTCATGTATGGATGTGAGAGTTGGACTATAAAGAAAGCTGAGTGCCAAAGAATTGATGCTTTTGACCTGTGGTGTTGGAGAAGACTCTTGAGAGTCCCTTGGACTGCAAGGAGTTCCAACCAGCCCATCTTAAAGGAAATCAGTCCTGAATATTCACTGGAAGGACTGATGAAGCTGAAACTCCAATACTTTGGTCACCTGATGTGAAGAACTGACTTATTGGAAAAGACCCTGATGCTGGGAAAGATTGAAGACAGGAGGAGGAAGAGACAACAGAGGATAAGATGGTTGGATGGCATCACTGACTCAATGGACATGAGTTTGAGTAAGCTCTGGGAGTTGGTGATGAACAGGGAAGCTTGGTGTGCTACAGTCCATGGAGTCGCAAAGAGTCAGACATGACTGAGTGACTGAACTGAACCTGGAAATTATACATATGTGTTCAGAGCAGCATTGTAGTAGCCAAAAACTAGCAACAATTCAAATATCCATTGACTGATGAATGAATAGACAAAATATGTATATCCTTCAAAGGGCGACCACAGGCAGCAGAGAAGAAAGGGAAGAAGAGATACAGGGAGTCCAGGCAACACGGCTCCCCATGGGCAAGAGGCTGAAGGATGCTAACTTGGCCAGTCTCAGCCACACCAAAGCTACAGAAACGCATTCAGGAGAGGCGAGGTCTGTGAGAATCCTTAAGATTTCACAGAAAGGCCTGCATACTAATTGGACTTCCAGGTTAAAGACAAGCCGCTCTTGGTCAGGAGGGACAAGCATCCCTTTCTGCCACTGGGCCTTCTGAAATGGCCAGGCTTGGCAAGGAGGGGGTCTTATCCTTGTGCACCATGAGGAAGGTCCTGGGAGGGGTAAGCATGGCTATTTCTGGAGAGCCAAGCTTCCTGTGCCCTGTCATGCTGCCCTCCACAGCCCCAGCAGAGGTCCAGAGAGGAAATGCATAAGACCAAAGGTCAACGTGCACAGTGTTGCCCCTGGTATGACATCCTGTGGGTTGTTCCACCCCTCAGAGGCCCACCGGCGAGCTTCCTTAGTGCTGCTATCCTGGAGTATGGCACTAGGGATGGAGCGCACCCCATGGACGCCCATTGTCAGATCCCACCTTGAAGTCACCTGTCATCCCCCGGCTTTGCCACTCCATGGTGACAAGTTCCCATCAACTGCCGAATGTTTCCCAAAGGATGGGTACCAATCCTTCCTTAGAGGAGAATTTTGACAACTCAGGTCGTTGTCTTTCTCTCCTTGTCCTTTGAGCATTAAAACTAAACTGGGAAAAATGGGTCCTGGTTGCTTTCTCTCTTTTTAATGTAAAAAAAAACAAACACCTCCATTAGAGACATTTGGGCATGGTGGGGGTGGCGGGGCAGGAAATGGTATAATTAAGTCCTTTTCCTTAAGTACACTATGTAGCCACCCTGTACTACAGTTTTGGAGTCTGTATTTCACTTGATCATCTACCATATGCATTTGAATGTAACACTATAGTTTTCAGACTATGATCTTCAATACCTGCAAAATATTCCATCCTTTTCATATATCATAATTGACTGGACCATTTGACATGTCAGCTCTTTTCATTTTTTTTTTTTATTGAAGTATAGCTGACTTACAATGCGTTATTTTCTGCTGCAGGGCAAAGTGATTCAACATCTCAGTTCTTGACACTACCGGTGAATTTGTACCTTTGCTTTGTCATCTCAGGCCTATTTGAAAGGTTCTTCTTCAGCAAGAGCCCTTGGGTCCACATAATTTGTCCTCTTTCTCTGTCCATGTAAATGGAGGCCACTCACTGTTTTTTCATTCCTTTTTTTTTTTTAAGTTCCTTATATGATCTTTCTCTTGAATAGGTCTACCAGGTAGAAGACACTTTTATTTCCTAAGTTATTATTTTAATATAACAAAGGAAGCTTCCTCATTAGAGGAAGACACAGGAGGGGGAATGCACAGATTTTGCTGTAAAGCCTTGTTTTGCCTCTGGAGAGGGCCAGCTGTGCCCAGAAGTTTCCATACATAAACACACATAAGGCGTCTTCCCCTCAGACCTGGGTAGAGATGATGTGTCTTAGTGAGTCACCAGCACCAATGACTTTCCAGTCTCTCCCATTAGCCGTGAACCCCAAGAGGAGTTTGTCCAACAAGACCTTGAGTGCTCCTCAATGGTGCCACCATGCTGCCCGGAACAAGGGCATCTGGGAACTACCAACAGGGATGTAACTGGTCCTGCTGGCTGCCCAGGACTTATACCTCTGGCGAGAGTGTAGACTGACCAGCTGTACACCACCAGACAGGCTGCTTAAGTCTGTACGTTGCTATTCAATCACTAAGTTATGTCTGACTCTTTGTGACTCTGTTGACTGTAGCCTGCCAGGCTCCTCTATTCATGAGATTCTCCAGGAAGGAACACTGGAGTGGGTTGCCATTTCCTTCTGGAGGGGATCAGCCTAACCCAGGGACTGAACCCATGTCTCCTGCATTGCAAGTGGATTCTTTACCACTGAGCCACCAGGGAAGCATCTCTAACTTTATATAGAAGAAGTTAAACGAGTGATCTTGAAGTCTTTTCAGTTCTTAAATGACAAAAGGCCTGTCTTCATGGGCCAGGGACCCCAGGTGACCCAGGGACTTGCATCTGGAGAAAGAGGCCTACACTGAACCCATGACCTGAGCTAGCACACAGCACACCCGACCCCTGCTTTTCCATCACTGAGGGATATTTACACGTTTAAAGAAAATGCCAGATGATTCTTAACCAAGATAATAGGGGAAAGAGATGAGGTGTTTGAGGAAGCCAGAAACTCTAGAGTTACCCTGGAGTTTTCTCTTTCTCTCTACAATCTTTCCCTCCTCCTCACCACAATCCATTAGGAATTCCTAACAACTCATCTTCAAAAATCTCTGTCATAGACCCAAGGATTATCATACTAAGTGAAGTCAGAGAAAGACAAATATCATATGATATCTCTTCTATATGGAATCTAAAAAAAAAGTGATACAAATGAACTTATTTACAAAATAGAAACAAGACTCATGGACATAGAAAACAAACTTACAGTTACCCAAAGGGGAAAAGGGAGCGGGAGGGATAAATTAGGAGTTTGGGATTAACAGATACACACTACTATAAATAAAACAGGTAAACAAGGGCCTGATGTATAGCATAAGGAACAATATTCAATATTTTATAAAGACGTGTAATAGGAAACACACACACACACATATATATCCAAATCACTATCATACACCTGAAACTAACACAACATTGTAAATCAACTATACTACATTAAAAAAAAAAAAAAAAAAAAACCCTCCCAAGTCCATCTGAGTCTATCACTGCCCCCACAGCACAGCCTGGTCATGCAGGCAATGATGATCTTTTACCCCAGCTGCTGTTAACAGTCTCCTAATTATTACTGTCACCCGTTCACTCGGCAGCAAAACATCAGCAGATCACATCACTCCGATGCAAACCCTGAGGACGAAAACAGCCCTCGAAGGCCTCACTGTCTCCTGCCGAGCCCTGCCGTCCTCTCTCCACCTGCCTCAGTGTCAGCTCTCATACCCCTCCCGCTCACCCTGCCACACGGGTTTTATTTTCCTTTGTCATACATAGTAACAGGGCCTTTGCACACACTCTTCCTGCAGGGCTCCTGCTCCCCTCCACAGCGTTCACCACAGCTTGTGATTACTGTCCGCCTACTTAGCATTCAATCACTGTGAGTGCCTCCTTACTAAAACATCAACGCTACGATTCCAGGGCCCTGCGTCTTTTGTTCCCAGCACCCAGTCCAGAGCCAACCACATAGAAAATACTGATGAGTGAATAAACAAAGTACAAAGTCTATAGCAGAATATAAACTGTCCAGATAATTCAATAAGGGCCTGAATACTTGCTCTTCCCCTCTCCAGGGGATCTTCCCAATCCAGACGCAGGTTCGATCCCTGGATTGGGAAGATCTCCTGGAGAAGGGAACAGCTACCCACTCCAGTATTCTTGCCTGGAGAATCCCATGGACAGAGGAGCCTTGGTGGGCTACGGTCCAAGGGGTCTCAAAGAATCCAACAGGACTGAGTGACATTTTCACTTTTTCTAATAGAAAATATAGGAGAATGGTTAAAATAGGAATGTAGGAGAATTTTATCATTCACATATTAAAATGAGAATCTGGAAAGTTTCAGGCAAATGTGATGTCTCTTTGCACACGTGTGTGTGTGTACACCTCATCTCAGGATGGCCATCATCAGTTCTGCTTGGCCGGACAGCCCCCCACCCCTCACATTGCTTCAGAAGTGACTCGAGTGTCCATATCTCAAGGAGGGCTTCCCCGCGAAGGACAGCTCATGGGTACAGAAGCAGTCGCCGAATCCCCCGCTTCAGATATTCAGACCCCCCAGGACTTCACTGTGTCCTGTCTGCTTGCCAAGGGCCGGGCAGAGGGATAAGGCTCCAAAGGGACCCGGTAGCGAGAGAGGCTGGGATCTAACCTCAGGGACCTGGGACGCTGGGCTTCAGTGCTTGCACCTGGAAGAACGAAATGGAGCAACAAAATGCAAAGAAACTATAAGGGACTAAAAGTAAGTGCAACGTGTGCATGTGCAGGTGGGGCAAATTATGGACAAGATACGAAAAGACCAGAAATCCCAGTGCCCCTTCTATAGAGCCAGGAGCAAACAGGGTGTTGGGAGCAAAAACGGGGCACTACACACACCCCCTCACCAAAGGGGTGGGCAAACCCCCTGAGCCAGCCCTCTGGCCAGACCACTGGGCACACCGCTACCCTCACCCCATATTAGGAACCAGCTTGCCCCCCGCTTGGGGAGGGCGTCGGCAAGGGAAGCTGTTACTTGTTTTTACCCCGCCTTGGTGCAGCAGGCACCCCAATAAAGCTTTGTCTAAATTTCTTAACTGGCCTCTTATCAATATCTATTGACGCAGGAAGGTCATGAGCAGGTGAGCGCCGAAGCCAAAGCCACTCGGAGCCCAGCCCGGCAGCTGCTGTACCGAGAGGGGGGCTCGCCAGAAGCCGGGGCAGCCAGCGTGCCCAGCACTTCATCTCTTTAGGGATATCTCTCAAGCCTCCTGGATAATACGGCTCCCCCTTGTTGGCCTTGTCCTTCTTGCTCCACAGCTCAGAAACCTGGAGCTGCTGAAACCCCGCAGGGCTCACACGCGAATAGAAGGGCCCCAGAGGCCTACGCCAGCTTTAGAGTCTGAATAGGGGCCTTGCACAAGGATACGGAAATCATAAAAATAATAGCCATGCTTACGTAGGGCTTCCTAAGTGCCAGCGGCTCCTCTAAGCCCCTTCAGTATATCAACATGGCCTATCAACAACCCTAAGGAGGCATTTCACGGATGAGGGAAACTGAGGCACAGTAAGGTTGTGCAACATGCCCGAGGCCACCGTGCAGAGAAGTGGGTGGTCAGAGAGGGTGTGCGTGTCGCAGATGGTTACACGCCCAGGTTTCCACTGAAGAGCACACGATGGATGATGATGTGCAGTGTGAGGCCACAGCCAAGGGCCCATCAAGGGAGCCCCCACCCACGATGAGCGATGGTGGGAGAGTATCCTCAGCCTTAGGCCTAGAGGCAAGCGGAAAGAACCATGCCATGGGAGCCCAGCCACAGCTGGCCTAGTAGGGGGAAGGCAGAACCCCCACTAAGAGGGGTGGGGGTGGAGACAGGATGACACAATCCGAGTCATCTCTTTCTCACTCCGGGCTCTCTATATGTGTATGCTCAGTCTCTTGGTCATGTCCAACTCTTTGCGACCCCATGGACTGTAGCCCGCCAGGCTCCTCTGTCCATGGGATTTCCCAGGCAAGAATCCTGGGCCATCTCCTCCTCCATCAGGGCTCTGATGTCCTGCTAAGGCCTCCCAGTGGGCCTCCATTTCATCATTAGTCAATCAGGGAAATCATGCAGCCGCTACAGACAACAGTAAGCTGATACAGAAGACCTAGGTTCAATTTCTAGCTCGGGAAGAAGCCCTGGAGAAGGAAGTGGCAACTTGCTATTTTCCCACAAGTCTTCTTGCCTGGGAAATCTCACTGGCAGAGGAGCCTGGTGGACTAGTCACCGCCCCCCCCCCCCCCCCCCACACACACACACCCCACAGCAAGCACTCAGTCTCTTTCCAAGAGAACACTTTAACCTCCTCACTGGGCCAGCGGAACCACCTGCTTTCACTCTGCCCTGGAGCAATTTTGCCCACAGTCATGCAAGGGAAGGAGGCGTGGGGGGTGAGCCTGCAGAATTAATTTCGCATTGTAGCTGCCTAACGACCTTTAATTGCCTGGCTGTAGGCTTGCACATTAATGCAGGCAAAACCAGCCCTCAGTTTAAAAGAGCGTTTTCCTCCCCCCTCCACCTCTGCCTCCCTGTCAATAAATCACTCTGGTAAAATGGCAGGATGGCAAAGCAAAGCCAGAGGCCAGAGGTCCAGGCAGCCCTCCCAGCCGGATGCCTCATTAACATTTAGCAGGCCTGCCCAGATGTTCTGGAGCTGCCGGAGGTGGGGAGGAAAGGGGCCTGGGCCAGTCAGAAAGTGGCACAAACAAGCCTGAGAGGTGGCAGCAGTCAGGATATCTACCCAGGTCACCCATAGAAAATGAGGTTTACTCAGTACAAAACACTGGCTGGCATGGCGGTGTCTGGGCACAGGAGGCTCTCTGGGTTCCAAAGGAGACCCTGAGCTTTGAAGAATACCTGCAGGTGCACCAATGCAAACACAGCCAGGAAGCTGAGGAGGCTCACAGAACCATGTGAGTGTGCGTCCAGGTGTCTGTCGGGGCGAGAGGCACCAGAGCAACACTCTTGAATGACCCTGTTGCAATTCCCTGAACCATGAAAAGTACTCTACGTTCCTGAGGGCTGGAACATGCGCCCCAGGGCCAGTCTACTGAGGCTCAAGGCCTGCCTGCTGCTGCTACTCTCCAGCTATGTGACTCTGGGCAAGTGACTTGACCTCTCTTTGCTTAAATCGGTGGCCCACGGGAGGGCTCAGTAACACACCAGTGGGAGGGTGGCAAGACTCTGGGCAGCACCCTGCAGACTGTGGGAGCTGCCTTTACAGCTGGGGAGAGGTCCTGGTGAAAGCAGGAAGGAGGCCTAGGAGTACCAGGTCTGGGCTAGGACGCTGGATGGGGGAGAAGGGGCAGCAGCCTGGCACCTTCTCTGGTTCCACCAGCTCACATGCCCGTGTGCAGGTCCCATGAAAGGCTCCTTTCACCAAGAGGTGTGGAGCGTGCAGGAGGACTGCAGCCAGCGTCCACTGCCTTCCCCAACGGGAAAGTGGGGAGCAGGAGGGCTGGCCCTCTGGCAGAGCTGCGGGGGAGACCATGTGGCCTGCAGAGCTGGGCAGTGGGGAGTCTCACTGCAGGGCCACGTTCCCCTCCGCAATGCCCAAGGCACTTCCCGGAAGAGGGCAGGCGCCAGGCCAAGGTTTCCCCTAGAGGTGGGACAGCATCATGGCCTAAGTTTAGGAACCCTGCAGGCTTGCCTTCTTTGCCCAGCTTCTCCAGAGAAGGCTAAAGCTGCTGGTGACCTACCTCTGCTTTCTTTCTCTGCTAACCCTCTCATCTATCCCTCTGTACCTAACTGTAAGATTGTTAAAGTGAAAACGGCAGTCCCTGACCAGATCTAGAACTGCCAACCACTGAGGCCATGGAGTTAGATTCTGGGGCCTGTGGGTGAAGGTGCAAATGCCCGCAACACCACATACTTGCTGGGTGATTGTGGGCAAGTTAATCGCTCTGGCCTCAGTTTCCTTACGTGTGAAATGGGAACAATACTCCTACTTCTTATGCTTGTCTTAAGGGTTAAATCAGTAAATATACCTCAAACATCTAAAGCACCTTGGCACCTAGAAAGAACTACTGGAATCATAGAAGAAGCCATCCTGTAACTATGACGCAAATACCTAGATACCAAAAAGCCATGAGTCCATTTTCTATTTAAGCTGCAGTGTTGCACATGAGCTGCTGGACTAATTTTCCTCAAATGCAGTATCATCCCATCATTTTCAACTAAATGGGTTACCCCATGACTACCAGGAAAGT
Organism: Tragelaphus eurycerus; assembly: GCA_935064755.1. Lineage (NCBI taxonomy): Eukaryota > Metazoa > Chordata > Mammalia > Artiodactyla > Bovidae > Tragelaphus > Tragelaphus eurycerus. The sequence continues at coordinate 4,984,697 of CAKXYN010000075.1, read as the reverse complement.
TGGTAGGAAGAGAAGCACAGGAGGAAAGGAAGGTGATTGAGGCCCTGCTATTTTTCCTGGCCATGTTCTAGCAATTTACAGACAGTACTTCATTTAAACTTGAGTATTTCATTTAACCTTTGGAAGACGTCTCATAACACAGATGGTATTCTCCACATTTTAAGGATGAATAAATTTAGGCTCAGAAAGCGGCAGTGGTTTGCACAGGATCAGTGATGAAACTGACATCTGACTCCAACTCCAAAGCCTATTTCTCTTTTAATAATGATAAAAGTACTAGGAAGAGGAAGAAAGATAATTATGGTGACAGCTGATTTTCATCAAGTGCTTACTCTGAGCCAGGTGATACTCTGAATGTTTCACATGCATTCACCTACTCATCGTTAGAGATGAAGTAGGTACTGTTACTAATTGCACTCCCATTTTACAGATGTGAAAACTGAGGTCAAGTAACTTACCCAGGACTGCCTATCTTGGAAGTAGAATTGTTCTGATAAGTTACCATCTCAAATTAAAACTCTGTGCAATCTGTTCTTCCTAGATGCCCCCTTCCCTTCTTCCCTTTCCCCCAGTTTGCCAGCCTCCCCTCCTCCTCTTAACAATGCAGCTTGGAAATCCCCTCCACCAGGCTGCCTTCACAGAGACCACCTTCCTCCAAGAGCAGGGTACAGTCATAGTTTCTGCCTCCAGCCCTTGTTCCCACAGGGCCAGCACCTAGAGAGTGCTTTCCTGGTGCTCCATGCTCCTAGGAAAGGCAGAGAAATGTCAGTAGAGTCGAGTCCTTATTAATGTCACCTCTAATGAGCCCTCAAGAGCTCATAAGCAGAAAACATACTGTAATGTCAGTGGGGGGTTTCCATTTACATCTTCAGCTGGGATGACAGCAGGTTATTTAGCTACTAAATGCAGCCATACTCTTCTCATGGAGAGGAAACCCAGGGGAAACGGAGATAAAGGTGTCCTGACTCTCCAACCCCCTTCCAGGACTGACTTTCCTTCCATGTGGACTCTGAGGGCAGAGTGGGGTCAGTATTAATTATCCATACTCAGCAAATGAATGAAGGGCCTTTGGTGTCCCACAATCACAGTGACCTTATTTTAGGGACACAATTTGGGACACAAAGTGCCCACGAGGGAAACAGAATGGATCGTGGGAACTCGAGAACATCTTGGGGACTGTGGCCAAAGGAGGGAACACAGCCTCTGTGACCATCACAGGGGCTGAAAGGCAGTTAGTGGCCCTCAGCCACCTCTGGGGACAGCCCTAGCCTTCACCTTGGAGACACTTCCTCCTCCTCAACTTGATCTGCAAGGGCTTCTTTATCCCAGCAGTCATGGACATAGCCTGTACAGTCCCATATCGGCACTACATACATTCTTCTCTATCTGCAGGAAAGGACATAGAAAGAGGAATAGTGCCAGGAAAAGAGTTCCAAAATTAAACCATCATTATGTCGTCATCAAACCCCCCGGGGGTTTAAACCCTCCAGCCCAGAGCTGTCTGACAGAAGCTGCTGCCATAGAGGAAATGTTCGATAGCCTACACGTTCTCAAACAGGAGCCAGGAGCCACATGCGGCTCTTGTATCTTGAAATTCAGATGGCAGGACTTTCCTGTTGGTTCTGAGATTATGACTTCACACTCCTGATGCAGCGCACACAGGTTTGAGTCCTGGTATGGGGAACTAAGATCCTTCATGTCACATGGTGCAGCCAAAAAATAAGAAATCCAGCCAGTGCAACTGAACAATCATATCTTTAATTTTAATTGGCTTGAATTCATTAAAATAGCTGTATTTAAATGAATATGAATATAATATGGGGACTTCCCTGGTGGTCCAGCGACTGAGACTCCACACTTCCAATGCAGGGGACCTGGGTTCTATCCCTTGTCAGGGAACTAGATCCCACATGCCACAACTAAGATTTCCCACGTCAACAATAAGCTCCCACTCGTCACAGCAAAGATTGAAGATCCTGTGTGCTGCAACCAAGACCCAGAGCAGCCAAATAAATATACATATTAAAAAATACTTTGAAAAGAAATGAAAACGAAAAAGATAAATAGCCATGTGTGGCCAGTGGGTGCCATATTGGACAGTGCAGCTGCAGGTCACATTTAGAAAATAATCGACTACAGTTTAAACCTAGAAGCCAGGTAAAAATTGGGAGATGGGGCTTGTGCAGACATTCTGTCCTCCACTTAGTAACGCATTGAGCACTTACCACCTGCTAGGAATGGTGCATTTTCATGTCACTTCCATGATCATCGCAACACTGCGATTAAGAGAAATGGTATTATCGCTCCCCTTGCACCATGGGGGAAACTGAGTCACAGAGCTCGGGAGCAAGAGGGCGCCAGGACGGAGTGCTGGCAGCGCGGTCACTCAACCACCTGCATCCTGTGCTCAGTGTTTGCTAAGGAGCCGGGCTTTATCCTCTCCATTTAGACCTGTGAAAACTTTAACAATGAGCTTTACATTCCCAATTAGCATACGTTCCCAAGGCTAATTGTGGTGGGACGTCCCTGAAACAGTTTGAAGGTTCTGAAATAACCCACAGAGGCTGGTCAAACAACAGATCCTTCCAAGAAGAAGCATGAAAGCTCCTAAAAGGCAAGCGACTTACGGGCACTGACCGCCGTCCAGTAACAGGCCCAGTGCAGCGTCATGTGAAACGCTCCCTTGACACCACCAGGAAAGGAGCGACAAGCCCTCTTCCTCTCCCCCATACCAGCAACCCCCCCAAATCACCCTTCCTTCCCCTCTAGACTTGAGACTGAATTAAAATTCAGGAGAGAGGAAGCTAAGGCTTACCCACATCTCACATATTTGACTTAATAATCCAGCTGGTTTAAGAGATTCCATCCTCATAGCTAATAAGAGTGGGAGACAGCAAAAGAGACACCGATGTATAGACCAGACTTTTGGACTCTGGGACCGGGAGAGGGTGGGATGATTGGGGAGAATAGCATTGAAATATGTATAATATTATATCTGAAATGTATTAATTGTTCAAACTAATCACTGTCATGTTACAATTTGTTCATATTAGATGTTTGTAATGTTTCTGATAATAAAAGAGATTCTTGATAAAAAAAAAAAAAAAAAAAAGAGGGCTCATGTGAATGTAAGGGCTACTATGTGGCAAGAATGACCTTTGCCCTCATTGGCCTCACCTCTCCCCTGCCCGCAATCCAGGACCTGTTTTTTTTTTTTAATGTTCTCAGGTCTCTGACCCCTCAATGGATCAGAGTTGATAACCACATTGACAAAAAGTTCATTACGTTGCCTTTTCTTCCAACTAATCAGATCACTTCTCTCCCTCAAAGGTGCAAGGCTTAGACCCGTAATATTCCTTACTTAATATAAGCACCTCAATCAGGAAATTCCCCAAGGACGCCATCCTGCTAGAGAGGACCACCCCCCAAGAGAGCTCTCATTCAAAGCTCAAGGCATTACTAGGAAAAGGTGACGTTATTATCACAGTCTTGGACAGAGCCGTAAGGTACAGAATTATAAAAATTGTGGCGGAGAAAAACTTGGCTCAACACTGGAAAGAAGTTCAACCAGGAAAAAGAAAGGAAATAAAGAAATCTATGATACGGCAATGAAGCTGATCGATGCTTGTCAACCTCACGCCTCTGGCTGGTTTCAAAATGTTATGTTACAAATAAAAAAGAAAAGCCATAGGTCTGCAATGTGGCAAGTGTTGGTAATTCGTTCAGGGTGGCGTTCCAAAGAGATCTCCCTGGGTTCTTGTTTTTACTATAGTGAGAGTCTGATAACTACAAAACCTGGAGTTACTATGTCAGGGAATATTGGCGGATGTCTTAAAAAGCAGTAGTTTGTCAAAGAAATGGTACAGGGTGCTCATTTGACAATTTTAAAGCCAATAAGACAGGTACAAAGAAGTAGCAAGGGGACTTTCCTGTCCAGTGATTAAGAATTTGCCTTGTGATGCCAGGGATGCAGGTCAGATCCCTGGTCGGGAAACAAGATTCTCACATGCCACGGAGCTACTAAGCCTGAGTGCCACAATGAGAGAGCCAGCACGCCTCAATTAAGACCCAAGGCAGCCAAAATGAATGAATATTAAAAAAATATTGAGAGAAGCAGCCCTTGATACTCTCTGAGCTCCTGCACAACTTCTCTGTGTGAGATGAAGCCAAGGCCATTTATTACCCTGCTGTTTTTCAGCAAGCAGTCTTGACAAAGGAGAGAACAGAATGGCCCTTTAAGACAGAGAACAGGCTTGCTTACTGTCTGCTAGAAAAGCTGTGGATTCCTCAAATGCAGTGTTCCTCGCCTGTAACACAACTCCCCGTAGGAGCAGACATCCACCTATCCATCACGCCCTCCAAATCACCCCTGTGCTACTGACAAGATAAAAGGAACAGTAACGACATGCAGATTATTGTACCAGGAGTAATAAATGTTTCTCTCTGACTCGTGCAGCTCATGTCTTCTGAGCATCCATGAAGTAACAACAGGCCAAGTTTTAACTTATAACACTATAACATTTAGACATTAATAAAAGCAAATTCTAGACTCAACAAGCAGCTCAAGGCAAAGTAGTGATCATTTGAAAAAGAAAGAAAGAAATCTAGGGACAGGGCACATGGGCAGGCAGACTATTAATTGCCCAGGGATTATAACTTCCATACTCATAAAAACCATGAAACCAGACTTGCAATTCTAAAGCAAAGTGTAGTATATGAAAGCAGACACCAGCATTCAAATCTGCCAGACGCCAGCTCTGAGACTTTGAACAAGTCATCTAACTCCCCTCCCCACGCCTCAGTTTCTTCATCTGTAGAATGGGGACAGCACCAGTACATACTCCAGAGGATGACTATTATGAGAATTATTGAGTGAATTGATGTGAAGCACTTAGAACAGGGCATGCTGCTGCTGCTGCTAAGTCGCTTCAGTCATGTCTGACTCTGTACGACCCCATAGACGGCAGCCCACCAGACTCACCTGTACCTGGGATTCTCCAGGCAAGAACACTGGAGTGGGTAGAACAGGGTATTACACAGAGTAAATGCCACAGGGGTATTTGCTGTTATTACCACCAGCTCTCAAAATTCAGTGATTCTATGTCTCTATACAATGTTAATTATCCTAATTCTTCATCTAATGCCATGTTCCTTTATTTATAGCCTATATTGTCAAGGAAAGTCAGGTGGAGGAAAATGTATATAATAGCTACCTTGTATTCAACAAAAGGGAGATATTAATATGTAAGTGCATTTGGTAACATTTTTAATACAGAAAAATAAAAACTCCAAACAAATAAATGGCTACTATAAAGGTGAGGGAAGGTGACTCCCTAGCAGTGACTGGTTTAGAAGCTAGAATTCTCAGAATATTCCTGTTTTGTAGATTTGACTTTGAAATCATGTAGTTTACATAATTATAAAAACTTATGTGTTAAGAAGTAATCTATAAAGATCAAAAGCAAGATGGGGTAAGTTTAACTGCTCATTGAGTTAGAGTCCTAAACACACAGAGAGGAGCCATTGTCAATGATTTTTAAACATAGTAATATAAACTGTATACACCAAAAGGACATGCTTTAAGGACAAAAAGAGGTAGAAAAAAAATCTGATTAGTGCAATGTTTATCATCGCTGTAACATTATGATTTGTAAGAAGTATACATGCACGTATGCCCAGTCATGTCTGACTCTCTGTGACCCCATGGCCCGTAGCCATGTTTGACCTGGGGATCAAACCCAGGTAGGTCTCCCACACTGTAGGCAGATTCTCTACCTTCCGACCCACCAGGGAAGCCCTGAGGTAGTACTGCAATAAAAAAAAGCAGGAACTTTTTGGCCCTAGTTCTAAGGCGTTCCTGTGGAGGCTTCCCCACACCAGCAAGCCCTTCTGGTGTCCACGAGGTCAACTCACCTCTGACCCTGTCTGTCTGGAGATAGAATGAGGCTCCCAGGTAAAGGGCTCAGTCCTGCAAAACCTTCTTCCATGTCAGATGTCACTTGTAAGCCCAGATTGTTACCTGGGCTTCTAACTGAAGCATATAAATCATAGGGACCCTATGGTTAGGTTCCATTCATTTGCTGGAGCGGCTCACAGAGCTCAGGAAGAACAATTTACTCACTAGATTACTGATGTTTTATAAAGGACGTTAAAGGCTATGCATCAGCAACCAGGTGAACAGATGCACAGGGCGAGGTCTGACAGAGGAGCTTGGGGCCCAGCACAGGGAAGCCTTGAGGTTCCCAGACTCAGGAGCTCTCTGAAGCAAGGGACCAAAATGCTGTCCCGTGGGGCTTTGCTGGAGGCTTCATTACATAGTCATAATTGACTGAATCATTTGCCAGTGTCACTAATTCAGCCTCAAGACCCTCTCTTCGCCCCAGAAATCAGGGGGTGGGATTGCAAGTTTTAGCCTTCTAATTGGGACTGAAAGTTTCAGCCTTCTGATCACACATCACAGGGTTGGTTCTCCTGGCCCCACCTGTGGTGGGATGAGTAGTCATTGACATAAACTCGTTGTGATGGAATAGGGCTCCTTATGAATAACAAGACACCCATTTTCACCTTTGTGGCCCTATATATGGGGTTAGCCAAAAAGTAAGTTCCTTTGGGTTTTTCTGTAACATCTTATAGAAAACCCAAACAAAAATTCTGGTTACCCCAATATAAGAATGAACACACATACACCCCCCCACACACACACCCACCCACACACCCACACCCGCCTGCCTTCCCAGGTGGTGCATTGCTGAAGAATCTTCCTACCAGTGCAGGAGACTTAGGAGACTGGTTCAATCCCTAGGTCAGGAAGATCCCCTGGAGAGGGAAATGGCAACCCATTCCAGTATTTTGTCTGGAGAATTCCATGGACAGGGGAGCCAGGAGCCAGGAATACAGTCCGTGGGATCATGAAGAGTCAGACAGGACTGAGCAACGAACACTTTCACTTTCATCTCAGGATAATAGTTGAAATAAGGAACTTTCTTTTAATAGAAAATGAAGAAGCAATGCTAGAATTCGAATGTTACACAATTAAGACCATGATCAACTATGGCTATCAACACCATAGAGGGGACCAGACAGTATGTCTTATAAAGGAAGTATACATCATCACTGAGAAGTATTTTTGGCACCAAAAAAAAAAAAAAATTAACCTGAATCTGATCAGCCCTCTAGCTCTAACACAATCAACTTACAAGAAATGCGAGTAGGAGACTTCAGAAGAAGGTGTTAAAAAGAACCACCCAGACTGCACAAAACTGTAGGAGAAATGATACAGTTTCTTTATCTGGAAAGAGGAAAGAGAGAAAAACCTAGAGATAAACAGATACTTAAGAGATAAGGCAAAAAAAAATTGCAAATCACAGAGCTTTGGGGATCTGATTAAACACTTTTATCTGAGAGGAGTGAAGAAATTTGAACACTGAGTAGTATCTCTTGATATTAAGCAACTGTTTTGCATTCCTAAGGCATGACAATGATATTGTGATTAGGTTTTTAGAGAGTTCTCATCTTTGAGAAATACCAGTTACCCAAAAATGATACATACCTCTGAAAATTTCTGAAACAATACACCTGAAATAATCAAGGAGAGGGGAGACTTGGTGATAGCAGAGATTAAAGAAGAAAGGTCACGTTTTTATAATGACTGGGCCATCGGCACACAGGTTCATTCAACTATCCTTTCTTCTTTTGGATAGGTCTCTAATTTCCCATAATAAAAAAAATTGGTTATTCTACAAAATCTCAATTCTGAGGTCAGACACAGACATTATGTTCAAATCTTATCACTCACATATCAAAAGAGATGACTTTGGACAGGTGCTTTATTCTGTGGAGCCTCAGTTTCCTATGCTGTAAAATGGTCATGAAAAGATAAAATGAGGAAACATAAAGGCAATGCTGAGCTCAGGGCCCAGCACAGGGTCCCAGGGGAGCTGCCCACTCCTCACAGCTTTCCAAGTGCTCACCACTGCAGACGGCAAGCTGGGGAACCTAATCTTCCATCCTGACTTGAAATTAGAAAGTTTAATGCTCACAGATTATTTGCTTGATTATCTCCAAAAGGAGTGAAATGATTTCTTAAAAGGACACGCCTGGGACTTCCCTAAAGGTCCAGTGGTTAAGACTCCATGCTTCCCATGCAGGGGGTGCAAGTTCGATCCCTGATTCCAGAACAGAGATCCCACGTGCTGCTCAGGCCAGAAGAAAAAGAACACGCTCCGTCTTAGGTGTGATGAATAACAGCAATCTCTGCTTTCTCCCTTCACCCACATGCACACAAAGCCAGGGGCTCCCTCTTGGGCTGCCTCCACGATTCACAGGAAATCAACACCACCTCCCCAGCTGTAAACACTCCCAAGTTCTGAAACCGTTTCTCCCAGACATCCAGACAGCCAGCTCGGACATCTCCTTCCTTTCTGAGCCTGGGCGAGAGGCTCTGCCATGTTATTTTCTTGCCTGGATAATGCATCACATCAGGGAACAGCATCTGACACCTCAGATGTGGAGTTTACACAAGTTCTTGCTTTAACAAGCTGAACGCTGTTTCTTTTCTCTAACAGCAGCCGTGGTCTGGCCTGTGTTTCTGCAAGGCACTGAGTCACTACTTATGCTTGTAAAATATTCCTAAGCACGTTTGGTCAATGGTTCCCAATTCCACATAGACAAACGTGGTGGTGGGTCACTATTAGCCTGGTGTTTCATTCTGCCTTATCTTCTGAGCTCTTGCTTTACGTGACAGTTGCTGACAGAGTTTGCTGGGAACGCTTTCACTGGAGAGAGAACCATCAGGCTCAAATCCCCACGTTATCCCCTACTGGACTGGTTATTCAATCTGTGTCGACTGCCTTCCATAACATATGGACAATGAAATCTAACTCAAAGGATTATTTTGGAAACCACACCAGATAATATACTAAAGATAGGTATATAGTCTCTGGCACACGGAAAGCACTATAAACACCTGCCAATGTCACCACGACTCCTACAGGTGGGTGGAACAGTGGGTCTGACTCCTCCAGGGATCCCCAGTGCCCTGACTGACACATGGCAAGTTCTCCGGGGCTTCCCTGGTGTCTCAGACAGTAAACAACCTACCTGCAATGCAGTAGACCCAGGTTCAATCCCTGAGTTGGGAAGATACCCAGGAGAAGGGGATGGCTACCCACTGCAGTATTCTTGCTTTGAGAATTCCATGGACAGAGGAACCTGGTGGGCTATAGTCTATGGGGTCACAAAGAATCGGATACAACTGACCGACTAACACTTTCAAGTTCTCAATCAGTATTTGTTAAATTAGTGAGTGAATGAATAAAATGTAGACAATTGAATTTAACCTGCCTCTACTTGTGAAAAAGGGTCAAATTACTTTTAGTATCTCAAAAATTACAGTACTATTATTTTAAACACTCACACTATATTAATACATACAAGCATATTATTATCCTTCACTGGGCATGTAAGAAACTTCAAATAAATTCCATGCAGATGCCCTAGAACTTTTGTACAAAGGCTCCAGAAAATCCTCTCCAGATTCCTAAGAATTGCAGAATGTGCTTTGGAGCAGTAGCACCATGGAAAGAATTTGGAGACATACCAGATTGGGAGCAGCAAGACTCATCGGGGGTTGACACGACTGTCTACCTGAGACAGGCTGAGAACCTGGTCTGAGGCAAGGAATGTAGAGGGAACTGGGAGCCAGACACAAAGGATCTCTAGGAGTCGTGACTAGTAAGAGGTGAAAGTGTTAGTTGCCCTGTCACATCCAACTCTGTGCAATCCCATGGACTGTAACCCACCAGGCTCCCCTGTCATGGGATTCTCCAGGCAAGAATACTGGAGTGGGTTGCCATTCCCTCCCCCAGGGGATCTTCCCAACCTAGGGATCAAACCTGGGTCTCCCACACTGAAGGCAGATTCTTTACCGTGTGAGCCACCAGGGAAGCCCCCAGTAAGAAGTGAGTGAAAGTCACTCAATGTGTCTAACTCTTTGCGATCCCATGGACTTAGCCTGCCAGGCTCCACTCCGTGGAATTCTCCAGGCCAGAATACTGGAGTGGGTAGCTGTTCTCTTCTCCACGAGTAAGAGGTGGTAGCTTTTAATGTGGGTGTGGGGGATGGAGGAAAGAAGATGGTAAGTCAATGACAAAGCAAACTTGGGAGGAAATGAAGGAGTTGAATTCTGGACTTAAGCTGAGCGTGACACCCAAGTAGATGTCATTTAACAAGCCAGAAATAGGTTGCACACAGATGTTCACAGCAGCATTATTCACAGTAGCCAAGAAGTGGAAGCAGTCCAAACGTTCATCAGGGAATGAACGGCTAAACCAAATGTGGGAATACACATACAAAGGGATATGATTCAGCCTTTAAAGAGGAAATTATGACACCTGTCACAACCTGGAGGCACCTTGAGGACATAATACAAAGTGAACAAAGAGACAAATACCCTATGATTCCACTTACATGAGCTAACCAATAGTCAATCCCATAAAGACAGAAGTAGTAGGGTGGTCGTCAGAGGCTGGGAGCTGTTTAGTGGATACAGGTTTTGGTTTTGCAAGATCATGAAGTTTTGGAGATCTGATGCACAATAATGTGAGCATGCGTAACACTACTGAACAGCACATTTGAAAATGGTTACCACTGTAAATTTTATGCTGTGACTTTAGCCACAATCAAAACTTAAAAAAAAAAAAAAAAAAAAAGCTAGAAATATGGATCCAGAGTCATGAACTGGAAGAGTTCACTTGCCCAAATTTCCAATTCTATTCCTGATTGATTCATAGGTTGAACACTTGGTCACTCACACCCGATTTCTGCCCTCTGAACTCTCTCTCTACTCCCCCAAGTAGACCAGTAAAACAGGGCTCACTTGTCCACAGGCCACAAACAAGACCTTAGTAAAGTGTGGCGTGACGATTTCACTTCATTGCACTTTGCAGATACTGCATTTTTAAATATTTATTTATTTGGCTGTGCCGGGTCTTAGCTGCAGCACTCAGGACCTTTTGCTGCGTCATGCAAGATCCCTCCCTGTGACACGTGGACTCTCAAGTTGTGGCTCTCAGCCTCAGTAGTTGTGGCATCTGAGCTCAGTTACCCCTCAGCGTGTAGGATTTTAGTTCCCTAAACAGGGATTAAACCCATGTTCCCTGCATTGCAAGGCAGATTCTTAACCACCGGACCACCAGGAAAATTCCGATATTGTGATTTTTACAAACTCACGGCAGCAACCCTGCATCAGGCAAGCCTATCGGAACCATTTTTCCAACCCCATTTGCTCGCTTTGTGTCTCTGCCGTGTTTGAATAATTCTTGCAAAATTTCAAACCCTTCACAAGCAAAAAGATTACAACTCACTGAAGGCTCAAAGGATGCTTGGCATTTTTCAGCAATAAAATATCTTTTAATTAAGATATACACATTGGTTTTTTAAGACATAATGCTACTGCAAACTTGCAAACTTAATAATTGAGTACAATATAGTACAGTATAAACAGGAGGGCTTCCCAGGTGGCTCAGCTAAAGAATCCACCTGTCAATGCCAGAGACGTGGGTTTTGACCCCTGGGTCAGGAAGTTACCCTGGAGAAGGAAATGGCAACCCATTCCAGTATTTTTGCCTGAAAAACGCCATGGACAGAGGAGCCTGGTGGTCCATAGGCCATAGGATTGCAAAGAGTCAGACACGACTGAGCGACTGGTCAGGCACACACGCATGGAGTAGTATAAACATAACTTTTATATGTGTTGGGAAACCAACAAAGTCTTATAACTCACTTTATTGTGCTATTTGCCTTATTGCAGTGGCCTGGAATAAACTTGCGATCTCTCCGAGGTCTGCCTGTATGGGGGACAGCGTGCATCTACTTGGAATCAGGTCCCCCAGGTTGACTAAAGGAGGGCTCTGTCACCATCTGATCCATCCTGCAACTACCTTATCCTGCTAACACAGTTCATTTCCATAAACATTCTATGTTTGAAGTTCTTCCAAAACCCCACTGGGCTGAACAATGGTGGAGGTCGATTATTTCCCCAGAAAGAAAGGCCCTTGGGAATTGACCTTCTTTCAACCTGTTGATGTCTGCCTGTTCTTTTTCTTTCTCCCATGTTCACCTCTGGTCCACGAAGTCTTTCTCATCCTACCTTCTCACCAGTTTTGTCCCAGTTACGGTCTAGTAGGTTCTAAATTCACTCCCCAACTTACACAGAAAAGCAAGGCAGTGGAACCAAGCCTGGGAGTGAAAACAAATCAAGTCCAGGTTGCATAACAGGGGTGAACGTTCACCAATTAAACGTTGCTAGGTCTCCAATGTAAACAAAACCGTCTGGGGCGGGTGCTTCTCTCACTCTACTACAGACAGATTGTGAAAACAAGTCACGTGGGGTTTCTGGTGGGAACAAAGCTTTATCTGATGAGAGTTTAAAAAATTCCCATGGGGAAAACCAGGGCCCGAGCCGTCTGTACCCATGAGACCTCTCCTGGCCCAGAAACTCATCACCATTTCATACTTTACTGCTAAAACAACCCATAGCTTTAGGTATTTAGTATAGCAAAAAAGAGAGTGAGAGAGAGATAAAATTATGTAGTTAAGCCATTTTTAGCAGCATAGCAGACTTGGGGTCCTATTTATGCTGGTCACATATCTTACTGTCTATGGACAGGGGACACGACTGTCTATGGACAGGGGACAGTCGGACACAACTGAAGTGACTTAGCATAGCATAGCATGAACAGGGAGGGGAGCCTATGGTGGGAAAGATACAGGGTAATGGAGTTGTTTAGTTGCTAAATCATATCTGACTCTTTGCAGCCTCAGGGACTGTAGCCTGCCAGGCTCCTCTGGAACTTTCCGGCCAAGCATACTGGACTGGGTCTCTGTTTCCTTTTCCAGGGCAATCTTCCCAACCCAGGGATAGAACCTGCATCTCCTGCATTGGCAGGCGAGTTCTTCACCACTGTGCCACTGGGCCTTGCCACCTGCCAGCTGCACGACCCTGGACAAGTTGCTCAGCCTCCCTCAGCCTCAGATTCCTCATCGGTACACTGAGAGTAACAATCCTAGGGAGCAAGGGTGAGCACGTGCACAGCTCCTGTTTCCCGTTTGACATACAGCAAGCAGTCCACAAGTGAGAGCTAGTACTGTGGTCATTATCCAAACCCGTGGGTGCTTAACACACTTGTCTAAACAAACTGACAGCTGCTAAGTGTTCTTGGTGACAACAAGGGATCCTAAAATTAAACACTTGCTCACAGCCAGTAACAAGGCCGGTATTAAAAAAAATAAAACAAAAGCACCAGTGTGGGAGACATTTTGTCCTTTATACAGCCCGATGGCTTTTGAATCTTGTCTTTAGTCCCAGAATCACAAGGCATTAATGCTTAACTTAAACCAATACAGTTGGTCTGGCTGAATCAAGACAAGAGTTTCCCCCCATGATACAAAATGTACAGACTGAGGCCAGGGTAGGGGAAATGATCTAGATCTAAGAATAAATACCACTGGGTTTCGAAAGGTTCCCAGTGTCCATACACAATTTTAGAATCTATTAGATCCTCGCTGTGTTAATGAGGTCTCTTGCTGGGAATCCAAATTCCCTTTGTAAACCCCATTAACAACCCACGAGGCAGGTGGGCAGCTGTGAATGTGCTTATGGTAATAATGCCTTGCCCAGAACGGGAGGCAGTGGGAAATCACACCCATTTGCATCACATGCTTAGAACCTTGGAGAGAAAGGGGGAAAAGTATGTTTCCTTGGAGAGAGATTAGGATGAGCTCAACTCCAAGCCCCCACCCTGTATTGCTCATACTTGAAATAAGAGGCAATGGTAATTGGTAAAGGCGGTAAGGTTTCTCAAATGCAGCAACTATCCTAAAAACTCTGGGATAAAATATTACCCACAGAAAGTCTGCCAAGTTTATTTATGTCCTCAGCTGATTTTTTTTAATTGAAGTGTAGTTAATTCACAATATGTTAGTTTCAAATGCATAGCACAGTGATTCAGTTTTACATGTATGTGTATTTTTTCCAGATTCTTTTCCCTTAAAGGTTATTATAACATATTGGTATAGTTCCCTGTGCTATACAGTAGGTCCTTGTTGGTTACCTACTTTATATATAGTAAGTGCATCTATGCTCACTGAGGTTCTCAAATGCACAGTGGTAAAGAATCAGATGAGGGTTAGATCACTGGGTCAGGAAGATCCCCTGGAATAGGAAATGGCAACTTCCTCCAATATCACTGCTGGGGAAACCCCACAGACAGAGGAGCCTGGCAGGCTACAGTCCACAGGGTTGCAAAGTCAGACACTACCGAGCCCAGGCAGAGGGATATGTTCATTACAACCTAACTGATCTCCTTTCCCTTCTTCTCTTTGATAACTCTAAACTTGTTTTCTGTGTCTGTGAGGCTCTGCTTTGTAAATAAGTTCATTTGTATCTTTTTAATTTGGAGAGGGGGATTCAGCATTCTCAGATGAGTTTTTGGAGACCCCTCACAACTTTTTGCCTATTTGTTTTCCTTTTAATTGCCCCAAAAGAATTTTCCTTAGTAAGAACACATGGAAAGTTTTGACTTTGAGAGTGCAGATTCCATTAATGATCCAAGTGCATTTTTAAACTGTTTTTGCTTTCAGAGAAAAAAGGGAAAAGTTTTGATTTTTCCTATCTGTGCATCAAACTGGCACAGAAAATTTGCTGAATATTATCCAAAACACCCAGGGTTAGGCTGAAAGAAGGGATGGAAAATTTCAGCCTCCAAAGAATTTATTTTTGGGGGGTTGGAGGGAAAGGAACAGGAGGATGAGGGCTGAGAGGGTGTCTCCAGTACCACTGGGAACGCATTCTGACTTTTCACCAGTTGTCTAAGTGATGCTCCAAATGCTTCCTGTCGTAAGTATAGTGTCTCCCCAGGGAAGAGAGCAAGTTGAGGACGGAGCAGTGAACCACATTCCAGCCCCCAAACGCCATCCATCACACCATACAACCCATCACCTCGACTCTCTTGGTTTATCTCATCCCCCGTCTCTGATCATCAGGGTCTGGTCAACATAAGGACTTTCAGGGGTTTTAACCTTTCTGGGGTCAAAAACCTCTTGGAGAATCCAGTGAGAGGCTCCATGCCAAGAGTGTGTACATGTATCTCCATACCACCTTAAAACGTCGTGGACAACTCCCCCTAAAGCACATCCAACAACCTTTAGCGTCAAATAGCCCACTTAAGCAGCACTCAGTTTCTCTTGACATCCTCCAGGCAAATTCACCAAGCGCAATTCTCAAGACTACATGTAACTTTCTATCAGTGTCCAAAACAGATAATCAAAAAGGACCTACTGTATAGCACAAGGAACTCTGCTCAATAGTCTATAATACCCTACAGGAGAAAAGCATTTGAAAAGAGAATAGATACATGTAAATGTACAACTGAATCAGTCTGCTGTGCACCTCAAACTAACACATTAGGTTTTGTTTTTATTGGGGTATAGTTGCTTTACATGGAGCAGGAAACAGCAACCCACTCCAGTATTCATGCCTGGAAAATCCCATGGACCGAGGAGCCTGGTGGGCTACAGTCCATGGGGTCACAAAGAGTCGGACACGACTGAGACAATGTTGTGTTAGGTTCTGCTGTACAATGAAGTGAATTGGCTAAACGTACACATGTATTCCCTCCCTCTCGGACCTTGCTCCCACCCGCTTCTACCCATCTAGGTCACCACAGAGCACTGAGCTGAGCTCCCTATAATACAACACGGTTAATCAACTGAACTCCAATACAGAATAAAATTTTTTTTAATTAAAAAGCAACTAAAAGTTCTTATGAGCATCCTCGAGCCACCGAATGCTTTAGAATCTTCAGATTTTATCTGCCACGTGGGCAAAAACAAGCATGTGCCTACACACACACACCAGAAACACACACACAGCTTGGCAAAAATAAATGGCGAAGCTGAACTGGGACTGGAACATATTCATTTAGTTTATTCATTCCTGACACTATGAAGTCATTAGAGGAAGTAAGGGTAGCTTTGGCGAGCAGAGCCGTGCGAAGCAGCCAGGGTTGGTTATGTTTTTTCCATCGAATAAATAGCACCGCTGAATAAGTTTCATGGGCTCAACACTCTCCTGCCCACATAAACAATTTGCTATTAAATACTTATTGTTCCTTCACAAAACCTGCCACCAGGTTATTTTTAAATACTTTTACTTGTTCCCCCCCCTCCCAGAGGAGCGGGGAGTGGGTAGGAAGAAAGTGGAAGGGGCATACTTGCGGCCTCAGGGTCCCTATCCTGCATCTTATCTTAAATGTCTATGAAATAAAGGAGAACTAAACCAGAACCTTCAACCTAACCCTTTGATTGGATGTACAGGGCCATGTGTTCATTAGTTCTTTAGAGTAAGAACATTATGAACAGCCAGTGTTTTGATCACCAGGAGTTGTCTTACATGAGGACTGAAACACCAACCCTATGGGAAGGTGCTCAGTCAGACCTCAAGAGGACATCAATCCAGTCCAACTCTGACCTGACATGACCGGCATTTAAGCTGCATTAGGCAGGATCCTCTGGAGGAAGAGATGGAAGCCCACTCCAGTGTTCTTGCCTGGAGAATCCCATGGACAGAGGAGCCTGGCGGGCTACAGTCCATGGGGTCACAAAGAGTCTGACACAACTGAAGTGACTTAGCACAGGCAGGATCCTGGGGCTTCCCCGGTGGCTCAGTGGTAAAGACCCTGCCTGCAATGCAGGAGACCCAGGTTCAATCTCTGAGTTGGGAAGATCCCCTGGAGGAGGGCAGAGCAACCCACTTCTGTATTCTTGCCTAGAAAATCCTGTGGACAGTGAAGCCTGGCTGGCTGCAGTCCACAGGGTCGCAAAGAGTTGGGCATGACTGAAGTGACTAAACAGCAGCTTACGCGGGATCCTAGTCTATAACATTTGACTGCAAATGCTGGGAGGGATAATTTATGTGCTCAAGGGGATTCTCAGGAGAATGCCAGTTGGAATTCAAGCTTCAGGCATGGTGGGATTCAGGGAGCCCGAAAATGTGCCCTCCCTTATTCCTAGTGGTCTACTTTCCTTTGAGATCAAGTTCAGTTCATATGAAAACAAAGATGGACATTAGAATCTGTGGGCATACAGAGGTATTACAGCTTTCAGTAGTGGAAGAGAACGTAAGAGAGCTCTCTCTACCCCTGACCCAGCCCACCAGTCCATTTTTCAAATCTCATGGTGGACTCTGGTTGTCTAACTCCTGGGGCCAATCATTGCAGACCAGAGTCTTTCTCTGTGTCTTGTCTGGCCATGCCTGGGAAATCTCTGCTCATCTCTGGCGGTCCATAAGAAACACCTGGAATGGGAGACCCAGTTTCCCAATGAAAACAATGAGGTTGTAGACAGACCAAAACACACATCCAGAACACAGACTCTTCTGTTAAGCATTGTAACACCAAAGAATTCTCTAGCGATGAAGGACTCACATCCCACTGAAGAGGAAGGTCACTAACCTATAACCCCAAATCTAACAACAGCAAGTTGCAACCCTCTACAGAAACCAAACCCTTCATGGTGTCTGCTGTCACAGAAAGCTCCTGTAGCTGAAAGGAAAAAAAGGAAGTCAAGCCAAGACTATCTGAGAAAGGGGAAGTAAAAGGTCAGAAGTAAACTAAAGAAGATGTATGTTATTCAGGAAAATACAACACCTCCAAAACTTTCAATGAAGTGTAATAACTGTGTTACAGTCAACAAAAAAAATAGTAGAAAGGGGTCTGCTGTCACCCACCAAGCTCAGTAAGAGGCTTGTGGTAAAGAAGTAATGAACAGGAGATTCAGGAGCTTAAGGAAGGAAAATTCCCTTCTGCACATCTTCACCATCCCCAGGAATCTTCTCTAGGTCAGCCTGGGCCCTATCTGGTCTTCCTTTCTGTCTATCAAACACTATGATGCTGTGTTCCCAAACCCCTAAGCATGGGACTTCCCTGGTGGTCCAGTGGTTAACACTCCGAGCTTCCGCTGTAACACTCTGAACTTCCACGGGTTCAACCCCTTGTCGGAGAACTGAGATCCAGCATGCTGTATGGCATGGCCAAAAAAAAAAAAATAATAATTAATTTGAAAAGAAAAAAATTAAAATCCCTGAACAAAGATGCTTTCACACACAGAATCAACATCCATAAGCCCAAAACAGCCCTATATAGGATTGGTTTCCCAATGCTCCCTTCAGGGAACCTTCAAGAGGGTTCTTTTTCCTCTACCTACAGTCCTTCCCAGGTGGCACTAGTGGTAAAGAACCCGCCTGCCAATGCAGGAGATGCAAGAGATTCAGGTTCTATTCCTGGCTCGGGAAGATCCCCTGGAGGAGGGCATTGCAAGTCCCTCCAGTATTCTTGCTTGGGAAATTCCATGGACAGAAGAGGCCTGGCGGGCCACAGTCTGGGGCGGGGGGTCACAAGCAGTTGGATATGAGTGACCACACACACGTGCATGCAGCAGATGTGGGAGGGGTCCTCAAGACAAGGGCACCAACACTCACTGTGGCCCAAACTCTCTTTTCATGACACCTTATGCCTCCTCACTTACCTTCTGGAAAAAGCCATAGCAAGGCCAAGCAGCTGGTTTCCAGCTCCCAGTGAATCTATCTGAACCAACCTGAGCTTCGGCAAATGTGGATGAGGCTACAGTCACAGAAGCATCCATCACCCAAATGTCTACCCAACTCATTCCAGATTTCCTAGCAAACACTGGACAGTCATCTAAAATGATGTTACTGTTCATTAGACACAAAAGCTTTTTATTGGCAGAAAGCAAGTTTACTTAGAGTATGGTCTTAATTAAGTAAAACTAAATACAAAGGAAAAAAATGGCTGAGTACTTCCCTGGTGGTTCAGTGGTTAAGACTACGCCTTCCAATGGAGAGGAGCTGAGTTCAATCCCTGGTCAGGGAACTGGATCCCACATGCCTCAACTATGGCCTGGCACAGCCAAATAAACAAATATTACAAAAGAAGAAAAATGGCTGGAAGAAAATATATCTAAACATTGTCAATTTTCTATAGGTATCTGCTTAAAAATTATTTATGTTTTATTATTCTATTTTGTTTTTCCCAATTTTACTAAGACAAGAAAACATTCTTTTAAAAACTGAACAAATATTAAGAAGCAAATTAAGAAGCAATGTGCTGGAACCCAGAAAGCCATCAATATATCACATTAGGGCAATGGCCATACTCTGGGGTGCCTCTGACTTAATACAAACCAGATCGCCTGCTGCTTGGGGCAGCTGTAGCACTTTCTGTATTTTGAGATGAGCCACAGGAAGGGGTCTGCAGGCAAATAAGAGCCCTGTTGATTTAACTCAGGATGGAGGAGGTTGCTCATCTAAGATCTACTAGATGGATGATATCTGGACTGAAAATCAAGATCCAATCACTCTTATCAAAAGACCTGCCCTTGTACTTAAATAAGTCAATTGCTTTTTCCTGCCTCCTGTTTCTGCACCTGGAAATGGAGACAATACGTCCACAAAGATGAAAAGGGCAGCAGTTATAGGCCTCCACCATGGCATGATACTTAATATTCAAGCAAAGCCTCACTTGGTAGATTCAAAGCTCATTTTATTGATAAGGAAACAGGCTCAGGTTAGCTGAAAATGTGTCCAAAATCCTGGTGGGCAGGTCAGTGAAGGAGCCAGGATTTGAATCTCAAGACCATCAGAGCCCAAACTCGGAGTCTTGCCCAAGGTCACCCAGGCAGGGAGCATGGCAGTGATCCCATGAATCCTAGGGCGTAAATTATGAGCAGCGGAGAATGAATGAGAAATATCACCAGCCCGGGGAATATGGAAGTGCCAGATAAAAGCCACACACACGTCTCCTAGCAAGTTGCTAAAACACACTAAAAATGGCATGTGACCAGTCACCAGGGAGAAGGAATGGATGGAACCCAGCCAAAACAAATTGACTGGTTTTTACCGTGTCATTTATTTACAAAAATAGAAATTAACAAGGGGAACTTCAATATCAGTGAAGCTGCAAGAATATAACGAGCTGTGCTTGCTCCCACAAGGGATGGCTTTTTAATTATTTTTTCAGATGAACTGCAATCACAGTGTATTTGATCCATACCCGACCCACACTCTTTGGAGAGTTAAAACACATTTTACCCAATGTCAAGTTAAAATAAAAACTCATCAGAGGCAAAATAACTCTGGACTCTAGGGCTCGGAAGAGAAATTTAGTTCTCTTTGGTTGCTGCCTGATATTAGTGACCTTTGTGCTAAACAAACACTTGGCAGATGAAATCTGAGAATAATTCTCTTTGCATCATTAACTGGAATGTGGAGGGCTCCGGCGGGTTTCAACAGAAGTGGTAAACAAAGAAAATGTGACACATTGGTGTCTCATAGATGTGCCTCCCAGCTGGAGGAACCGCTCCGTGTACTCAGGTACCCTGCGAGGATCCCATTCTTGGGAATGAACAAGCCCTTCGCAAAGAATCCATTTCCTCCAGCCGACTCCCACTCTACGTATAGCCTTGTCTCTATCTCTGCATCTTCCCGTGTGTGTGTCAAACACACATGACTCAAAACGATCTGGTTTCATCTTAATCCCATTCTGTAATTTTTCCTTTTAGTAGAATTACTTATACCCTTATTTTTGGCTGTGCTGGGTCTTTGTTCCTCTGCGCGGGCTTTCTCTAGTTGGTGGCGAGTAGGGGCTACTCTCTAACTGTGTAGGGGCTTCTCATCGCAGTGGCTTCTCTTGTGGCAGAGCGTGGGCTCCAGGCATGCACGCTTCCATATCTGCAGCTCTCAGATGGGCTCAGTAATTACAGTTCTCAGGCTTTGTTGCTCTGAGGCATGTGGGATCTTCCCAGACCAGGGATCAAACCCCTGTGCCCTGCCCTGGCAGGTGGAATCTTATCCACTGGCCTACCAGGGGAGTCCCCATTCTGCGTTTTTAAAACAACATCATCCACATGTAATAAAATCGCACAGAACTATACACAGGCGCACATAGGAACACACAAATCACTGTACATAATACTGAAAATCTGAATAAACCCCATGGATTATACTCATGTTCACATCCCCGTTTTGATACTGTACTACAGTGATGCAAGATGTTATCATGGGGAGAAACTGGATGGGCATACAGAGAACTTCCATGCATTTTGCAACAGCTTGTGATTCTATAATTGTTGCAAAATAAAAGTTTTTAAAAAACTACATTCTCAAATAATTCCTTGATTACTGGGAACCAAACAAACACACATGACAATGCAGTTCTTTATAGAGAAGTTAGGACGAAATGGGTAGAGGTCTTGTCCCCCTGGTTCCTGTTATGAGTTGAATCATGCCCTCCCCCAATTCATATGTTGAAGCCTTAACCCCCAGTTACTCAGCGTGTGACTTATTTGCAAATAGGGCCTTAAGGAGGGAACTGAGGTTACATGAAATTATATGGGTGAATCCTACCTCAATCTGGTGATCTAGGGGAAGAAATTAGGACACACACAGATACCAGACCCGCGAGCACACAGGAGGACGACCATGTGCAGACACAGGAGGAGAAGCCAGCATCTGCAAGCCAAGCGAGGTGGCCTCTGAGGGAGCCGGTGCCAACACCAGGGTCTTGGACTTTCAGCTTCCATAACTGTGAGAAAATAAATCTTCCACTGCTTACACCTGGGTCCCCAAACTCCAGGATCTAGTGCTGATGATCTGAGGTTGAATTAATGCAATCCTAATATTTCTATTTCTTATTTACCATTATATTTATATTACTTAACTTACTTATGTGTTTGTATTTATCATCATTATATCTATATATTATTCTATCCTAAAGGAAATCAGTCCTGACTATTCATTGGAAGGACTGATGTTGAAGCTGAAACTCCAATACTTTGGCCACCTGATGTGATGAGCTGTCTCACCGGAAAAGACCCTGATGCTGGGAAAGATTGAGGGCAGGAGGAGAGGGGACGACAGAGGATGAGATGGTTGGATGGCATCACCAACTCAATGGACATGAGTTTGAGTTAACTCCGGGAGTTGGTGATGGACAGGGAGGCCTGGCGTGCTGCAGTACATGGGGTCACAAAGAGTTGGACATGACTGAGCGACTGAGCTGATTATTCTATTAACATTTCTATTATTAAAGTGCACAATCAATGTAAGCCATTTGAATCATTTGAAACCACCCTCCTCCAACTGGGTTGGCAGAAAAATTGTCTTCCACAAAACCGGTCCCTGGTGCTAAATAAAAAAAAAAAAAAAAAGGTTGGGAACCACTGGTTTAAGCCACTCAGCCTGTGGTGCTACATCACACAGCCCTAGCAAAGCAATACAGCACCCAAAGCCTGTATGCCCCGTTCACCTGGTCCTGCCCCCGAGTAACAAGCCCTCCAGCCTTGGCATCACCCCTCATAAAGAGGGAAACAGCTGCTGAATGTAGCAGGAAACCGAATCAAGTAAGGACAGAGGTCCTAGCACAGAAGATCCACGTTATAGGTGCCCTACCCTGCCCATGCAAGGCTGGCACTTAGCCAGCTATGGAGAGACCAAACACGGAAGAGGGATCCCCACTTCTGAAAGTGGACCCAAAGGGCAGACCAGAGCCAGCGCACAGAACGTTGTAAGGAGACGGATTTCCAACACGACGTAAGAGCAGTTTCCCAGTGGTGATCGTGGTTCTGATGGAATGAACAGCCAAGTGAAAGCACGCTGTCCACAGTTATGGAGAGAGGTGAAGGGAACACAAATCCCCCAGCTCTGATCTGCACCCATCGATATTCAGAGCACCATGGAACAGAGCAAAAGTCCTTCCAGACCCTGGATGTGCACTGTTAGCCAGGACTCCTGTCTCTCTCCTCCCAACTCTCTATTCTGCTTTCACACCCATCCCCCATTCCAATTGCATCTCTGCCTTTGGATTTGAGACACCCAGCTCTCTTCTCACCTTCCTGGCACCTCTGATTTTTCCCTAAGAGAGGCTTCAGGCTGTCTTGAGGAATGCCCTCACATGCTCCCGACTCCCTGGAGCATCCCCCAGACCTCTGTCCCCTGCCCCACCCACCTCAGTCCTGTCCCAGATGTAAAACAAACGTCACTCTCAGATCCTGTGCTCAGCCCCATTTATTATCTTGGGCAAGTTAACTTTTCAGAATCACAGTTCACTTGTCTGCTTTGTTTTATAAGAGCAAAACTTAAAAAAAAAAAATGCATGTTGAACGATAGAGGGCATTTAATATTATGGTACAGATCCACAAGGGAATATGATGTATGCAGAAAGATCACCATTGAAGAAGGCTGAATGACACAGGGAAATGTTCAAGAAATATTGAGAGAGAAATACAGTAGCAAAATATGTTCATGATAAAAACCTCTTTGTGTGGAGAAAAGCATAACAATGCAGAAAAGGAGGATTTTATATAAACATAAGGCTAAGAGGATGAGATGGCTGGATGGCATCACTGACTCAATGGATGTGAGTCTGAGTGACCTCCGGGAATTGGTGATGGACAGGGAGGCCTGGCGTGCTGCAGTTCATGGGGTCGCAAAGAGTCGGACATGACTGAGCGACTGATCTGATCTGAAGAGTAATTATTCTTAAATGATTCTTTTTCTATACTTTTCACAGTGAACATGTAATACTTTTCAACTAGAAATAAAGTTATTAAAAAAAAAAAAAAAAAAAAACTTACCACTCTCCTTTGGAGCCTTTTCCTTCCCAAAGGGGGAAAAAAACAAGGCACCAACCGATTGACATAGCAACCTAATGAAAGGAGCGGGCGAGTCCATTCCATTAGCCTACTTATTCTTGCCTACGATGCAACAGGCTGTGTCTGAACTCGCAGAAACAGAGTAGCTGAGAAAGCTGAGCTCGTGGAAGGTCAGAACATGCGTGAGTAGTAGGAGCAGCTCCCAGAGGTCGGCTGGTGGACCCCACTCACGCCCCCACCCCACACGGTCCCCCTGCCCCACACGGTCCCCCCGCTACTCTGCTCCATCAGTCCCTCTGGGGAGAGCGCGCCACGTGCCGCCCCCGGGTCACCCTCCGGCTGGGCTGTGAGGCTTGGCTCCACACTGTGTGGTCCTGAGAAGTCTGCCAGCAGACTGGTGTCCCCATTCATCGGGTTTTGTCCCCTGGTAATGAGTTCCCCTGGCTCCCTCCCCAGGCTGGGCAGGAGCAGCCGAAGAATGGTGCCAGCCCTAGAAGCCCCTTGTGAATGACATCAAGGAATCCGGGAGTTTGGCAGTAATTCAGCCTCAAGAAGCTGGAGCAAACAGTCACTTGGGTGGAAAATATCAGCTTGATTCGAGAGGGAACGCTTCCCTTTCCCCTTGGCCATAGGGGGTTTAGGTCACGGCCGTGGATGTGCTGACGGCACCCAGCTGGTAACTCACGATACAGGTGAGCCATTGTGAGTCACCAATGCAGAAGCATACTGATGCAGAAACACAGGATTTTGTGTAACCAAAAAGCTAAGAGGAATTATTCAAGGGGTAGGACTTGTCACCAGTGGCCTATGGCTGGATCGATGCTGACACCTCTGGGGAAGCAGCAGCCATGAACCCCCTGTGCTTCACATGTGCAGGGTTTAAAACCCTTTCAATCCCAGTTCACACTCACATGTCAGGCCTGTAATCAGATGGCTGGCCGTGGGCCTCTCTCAACTAGGTCCTCAGGGACAGAACCAAGGGGTACACGGGCTACTCCACCCCAACGGGTGATGGGCATCCATTGACACCTACCTCCCAGGGCCGGCCAGTCCCTTCAGACTGTCGTCCTGCAGGGATTTAAGATGCCATAATTCGTATCTATCCCATTTGGTCGGCTCCCCTAAATACTTCCCAAGCCAAATTAAACGGCTTCAGAAACTAGCTCCCTCTTACAGGAGACAAACGCCAAAACAGTCCCATGGTCACAAACATGTTTTATGACTTGCACAGTAAACGATGGGATCAGTTATGCTCTGCATATGCATGGCCTTCTTAAATTGTTCCTGGAGAATTCCAACCATGCAGGGAACAAAAGGCCACCTACGGAGGCCAGTCTGTGCAGAAGCTTGCTCTCTGTTGCTCCAAACACAGAACCAAGAAACCAGCTCAGAAGCACTCAGGAAGGCCTGCTCATAGCCCTGGAGTGTCATGTCTTGGAATCTGGCCAGACGCCACCAAGCTGCCCACGCACCACACAGACACACTCCCAGCTCTGGGAATGCTAAACTGTCAGAGAGGAAAAGGAGGCCCGGCTAGAAATCTGGTTGAAATGTTCCTTCTACTAGAGAGTCACTGTAAATCCCAGAGAAAAAGTTTCAGAACGAGAGAAGGGCTGTGCCTGCTATGGTCAGCCCTATAGCCCAAGCTTCCACCTCTCACAAAACCGAAATGAGTCCATATCCTAAGCTTGACCTATGAACCAGGCCCCATCAGTGCTGGAAAACGCCTGACTCATCAGGGTAATGGAGAAGGCAATGGCACCCCACTCCAGTACTCTTGCCTGGAAAAATCCCATGGACGGGGGAGCCTGGTGGGCTGCAGTCCACGGGGTTGCTAAGAGTCGGACACGACTGAGCAACTTCACCTTCACTTTTCACTTTCATGCATTGGAGAAGGAAATGGCAACCCACTCCAGTGTTCTTGCCTGGAGAATCCCAGGGATGGGGGAACCTGGTGGGCTACCATCAATGGGGTCGCAGAGTCGGACACTACTAAAGTGACTTAGCAGCAGCAGCAGTGTCAGGGTAAACTTCCACAAGAGGACGCTGAGCGTGCAAGCTCCAGGCGTGGGCTCCAAGCAGAGGTCATCCACCTCAACTGTGGCTTCAGGAGAGATGCCGTGGAGACATTTTTCTACTTGATTTCATTGTGAGACACAAAAACTCAGCGTTTCGCTACCCAAGGCAATGGCACCCCACTCCAGTACTCTTGCTTGGAAAATCCCATGGATGGAGGAGCCTGGTAGGCTGCAGTCCATGGGGTCTCGAAGAGTCAGACACGACTGAGCGACTTCACTTTCTCTTTTCACTTTCATGCATTGGAGAAGGAAATGGCAACCCACTCCAGTGTTCTTGCCTGGAGAATCTCAGGGATGAGGAAGCCTGGTGGGCTGCCGTCTATGGGGTCACATAGAGTCGGACACGACTGAAGCGACTTAGCATAGCATAGCATAGCATGCCTTCCCTGGGCTCTGATTTATCTACTTGCTGTTACTGCTACCAAAATCTCTCTATCCTGGGGGTACCAGCGTGATATCAGTCAAGTCAGAGTCGAGTGGCCCGGCTGGACCCGAGGAGACTGTTTTGGCTACAGGCTGCGGCCCATTCCCTGGCCTGCAGCAGACTCATGTTGGAGGGGTTTCCACTGAAGCCTTAAAAGCATCAAAATGCAAATGCTTTCCTTAGACCCCTCTTCCCATTGCGCCCACCTCCAGACACAATTACGGAAACCCCTAAGCACAGGAGGGACTAGCCATCAATCCTTTGTGTTCCACAGGTAGTCTGTGACCAGGCCCACAAGCTCTCCACCCTTTGAGGGGGAGATGCATTCTCTCCACCTTTCTACTCAAGAGCCTGTTCACAGAGGGTTAAGACATACGACATATGCATTCAATAGAGTCATCTACCTCACAGGTAGGACATGAAGTCATGGAGGACAATCAGCATTCAGGGTGTAACTGCCTTGAACCCTCCTGTCTCAGACAGCCCGGGCAGCGTATGGGGGAACCTTGGCAGGTAGGAGGCTTTTTGACGAATTCTGTTCAAGTTCTAGTTTAACCTAAACCTCCATATTGTAATTAACTTTATGCTCCAAGGCACATTGCTTTCGGGAGGCACAGAGCTTCTGCAGGTGATGGTAATTTATTTTACTTTCTTCTCAAAGCTTAAGCACTCAGTGACTGGGGTCAAATCATAGAAGCTAACAGATGGTGGGAGGCAAAATTAAACTCAGTAAACAAGAAAACGGAGATGCTCGGCAGGCCGGCCCTTGCCCTACAAATGACCATGCAACAGTGCCCAGAAGCAGTGACTGAGAAGCCCATTTGCTGTATGTAATTCAACCCCTGGATGTTTCTTAACCCCAAAGCTGGCAGATGGTTTCCATCCTTCCAGTATAAAATAACAGAAGTCATTGTAGCACAAAACAAATTTTTTTAAAAGTTCACATGTACCTTATTTCGTCCCCAATATCCGGTTCTAGTAAATAACCCCATTACAGCAGAAAAAAATTAACACACACAAAGTTACCAACTTTGAATAATACCAAATGCTAGGCATTTGCAATCACTTTTATCTTTGAGCTTCAATAAGACAATGACCAGGAGTTCATTTTGATGATTAAAAACAGGGGTTTCTAATGTGTAGACCCCCAAGGATTTCTTGGTGGCAAATACCAGGCCACCCAAAGTCCAAACACACAAAGGCAGATAAATATATATATTTAAAACTTCCCCCAGTCTCCTCCTCCCTCTTCCCAGGCTTTTGATGCTCATGCACAGCAGAGGTCAAATTCTGCTGCACATTGGAGTCACCTGGGGAGCTCTTTAAAAAATTACAAGTCCAGGCTGCACCCCCAACGACCCCCAGAATTTTCTGGGGTGTGCAATTTAGGCATCAGCATTTTCCCCAAACACCCCCAGTCTGAGAATGAAACTTAAAGTTCTGGGGCCCAAATTTCCTTCCTCTGTTCACATGCCCTGGCCCTGGTTCCCTACACAGGGAATCAGCCACAAAGGGAACCGCGGACCCCGGGCGCTGGCGCAAGGCCTACCTATGTAAAGCGAGGAGTCCTTCCTCCGCACGTGGTCGTCGATGTAGGAGACACCCAGGGGCTGCACGGGGGTAGCACCGATGCCCAGGAGCACCTGGGCCCCAATGAGCAGCAAGTACATCATGTTGGTGGCCGTCCGGCTGCGGCAGATGAGGTCCGGGTCGGGGCCCTGGTCCCCGCCTGAGCCGTTGGCGGCGCAGACGTCGCGGCCCTCGGCGCCCCAGCGGATCTCGCCCGCCTCGTACTTGTACTGGTGGGTCAGGAACTCGGGCAGCGCGGACAGCAGCGCCCCCAGCGCCATGACGATGCCGCCGCAGCCAATGAGGCGCGGCCGGTGCCCGCGGGCCCCGAAGTAGCTCACGAAGAGGATGAGCGCCAGGTTCCCAATCTCGAAGCTGCTGGCGATCACGCCCACGTCGGCACTCTGCAGGTTGAACCTCCGCTCCAGGGTGGTGAGGACGCTCACCTGTGGGGTGCAGAACGCAGTCTCAAGGCCCGTGCTGATGGAAAGCCCCCCGGGAGCCCCCTTCCTGCAGCGCAGCACAGCGCACCTGCACACCCTAAACCCTCCCCACCGAGCCCGTTGGTTCGCCTTGTTTTGACCACCTGTGCCAAGTGCTTTACACTTTGAGTCCAAAAACCTTCTACTCGGTATGCTAATCGCTCGTTCCTGGGGCCTCAGACGGTAAAGAATCTGCCTGCGATGCAGGAGACCTGGGTTCGATCCCTGGGTCGGGAAGATCCCTGGGGGAGGAAACGGCTACCCACTCCAGTATTCTTGCCTGGAGAATTCCATGGACAGAGGAGCCTGGCAGGCTACAGTCCGGGGCGGGCAAGGGGGGGGGGGGAGGGGTCGCAGAGTTGGATACGACCGAGCGACTAACGTTAACATTAACCCTAATTAAATGGTTAAAGAATTAACTTTCCCACGGGCAAAGAAGTTTTCTTGGCATCTGTTTCCATCCTGCAAGATTCTGCCTCTACGCATAAGAACCACCTCCCCCACCCCACAGCCGCCCCTTTAGGGCTCGTGAAAGTGCAAGTCGCTCAGTCCTGTCGCACTCTTTGTGACCCCATAAACTATACAGTCCATGGAATTCTCCAGGCCAGAATACTGGAGTGGATAGCCTTTCCCTTCTTCGGGAGTCCGATAAAAAGTCTTAAAAGGCACATCTTTCACAGACTGTCTCCCAACTACATCTTATCTCTCAAGTCCATGCTGGAGGTAGAGGACTCTTGGGCATATTACCAGGAGGTAATTAGCAAAGCATATTGAAGGAAATAAAATTACAAAGAGAAAAAAACCTGGGGTAGGCAAAATGGACAAGCCAGATTAGCTCAGTAGGATAATCATTAGCTCTTCACTTCCTTCTGGAAATTTCCAAACACTGGACATTTCTCTCAAGGCCATCAGGTAAATATTTTCCTGACTGTTCTGTGCACTCCAGCTGTATCGAGTTTCCTTGTGTCAAACAGTTTGATGACTTTCCCCACCTTTGCATCCCTGTCTGCCCCTCATTTGTTTAACAAATATCTACTGAATATCTGCTGTTGGCTTCACAATGCCCAGGACACAAAAGACAGAAAGGAGGAGGACAGGACTCAATGCTCTGTGGTGACCTAAATGGGAAGGGAATCCAGAAAGGGGATATGTGTATCCATATAGCTGATTCACTCCGAACAGCAGAGACTAACACAGCGTTGTAAAGCAACTATACGCCAACAGAAATAGAAACAAAGGAAACAGGAGGAAGGGATGACACCTGGCCTCAAGATGCCCCCCTAGCAGGAAGGTAGACGTGTGTGCTGGGTACATGCTACATTCATGATGCAAAATCACGTAGGAGGGTGAAGAGGAGATGCATTATTTTAGGGTTCCTTCAGAGAAAATGCAAACAGCCTCCCTGTCCTGTGGTGTGCAGTTTACACACAGGGTATTATCAGCCGTACAGAAGGAATCCCTGTCATGGGAACCCTAGTTGGGCAGGGAAGAATACTCCAGGCAAAAGCAACTGGGTGAGCAGATGCCGGGTGGCATGACTGCATGATGGAATGGAACATATGGAGTGGAAAGGTAGGTTGGTAAACAGACTATACAGAGTCACAGAAGCCACCCTAGAGGAATCAGACAATCCCAGGCAGTGTGGTGAAAAGAACGCAGAGCCTGGAGAGAGGAGCAGCTGGCTGGAATCCCACCTAGGCTCTCCTTAATTAGCTTCAGGACTTTGATCAAGTTTCTTAACCTCTCCAAGCCTTGATTTCTTTGGAACAGGAATAATAATGCCTACCAGGCAGGATGGATGTGAAGATTAGACACAACAGTATGAAAAGTCCATTAGCAGAGAGTAGCCTTTCCCTACATGTCCGGAGAGCATCCAGAGAGGTGGGGAAGAAGAGGGGTGCAGAATTAAAGCTCCGGGGCCATCTGTGACTCTCAATCACCTTGGACAAAGGCACCCCATGCTTTCACTGTCCCATCTGTAAAATGGGGATAAGGGTGATGCCTCTGAGAGCTGGTGCCAGGAGTAAACACTTGTATGAATAAATGCTAGGTAAGGGCCATCCGCAACCATGGTCACCATTTATACTTGGGGCTGCCCAGGTGGCGCTAGTGGTAAAGAACCCACTTGCCAATGCAGGAAGACGTAGGAGATGTGGGTTTGATCCCTGGGTTGGGAAGATCCTCTGGAGGAGGGCATGGCAACCTACTTCAGTAGTCTTGCCTGGAGAATCCCATGGGCAGAGGAGCCTGGTGAGCTATAGACCATAGGGTCGCAAAGAGTTGGACATGGCTGGAGTGACTTAGTGTGGAGCACGCACATGTTGGGACCAGCAAAGTGCTAAGAACACGAGGGTGACTCAGGTATGGTCAGCGTGTGGAGGATGGACTGAATGGGGACTACAGAAGTAAACCCCAGAAGAAAAAGAGGCTGGGCTATTTGTTATCGAGACAAGGGAGAAGAAAAGCTCAGTACTATGGCAATGGAAATGAACAAGAATATCTGGGAAGTGTCCTAGAGGCAGAATAACATCTTTAGGGAGAGTGGGCTGCCTCTGAGTGCTTGAGCATGTGCTGCTAAGGGAGGAATAAGAGTCAGTGGATCTAGCCTTCCTCCAAGTGTCTAAATATGTGCACAGGTGTCAGCATCCCATATGCACAGCCTCTCAGCAATGTCCACACACACATACCTGTGCTCATTAACATACCTCCATTCCACCCGCATCCAACCTTTTCCACATCAGGGACTGGTTTTGTGGAAGACAATTTTTCCACGGAAAGGCTGGGGGAATGGCTTCAGGCTGATTCAAGCACATTACATTTATTATGTACTTTATTTCTATTATTATTACATCAGCTCCACCTCAGATCATCTGTCATTAGATCCCAGAGGTTGGGGAGCCCCTGCTCTATTCTATTTACCTTTATTATTAAAAAACAAAACAAAACAAAACAGTAGCCCAGTAATTCCTGTTAGCCTCCTTTCAACCCCACACATTTGAAAAGACTCCTTTAACCCAGGGGTTTCCAATGCTACCTTCAGATTGGATGCACCCGGGAAGCACTTAAACATTTTAGATGCTAGGTCCCTCTGTGAGTTTCCAAGCCAGGGAGCTGGGATTTTGTTAAAGCCCTCTGGATGCTTCTACCTGGGTTAGCACAGCACTAAGGCAATGACACAAACTACCACAACCTTTCTGTCAGCCCTGGGCCTGGAGTGTGCTCTGCAGAGCAGGGCCCAGGACTGTGCACGTCCCTGTTCAGGACCAAGGACGGGACAGCTGTGTCGCCCTCCTTCATCAGCATTCCAATTCTGATTCCCGTTTCTGTTGTCTTTCTACTCAAGTCAAGGCCAGCTCACAACTCGTGCAGCCTGAGCTATAAGTTAGATTGTTTTTCAAGTACCAAGTAGTGGTCATGGTCGAGAAAAGAAGTTTCATGATTCCTGGTCTCATTAAAATGGCTCTCAAATGCTCCCAGAGATCTTGGCCAAAGATATGGACGAGTGAAAAGGAAGGTTTCATTTAGCCCCTTCTTTCCTTTTTAACAGGCTTCCCAGGTGGCTCAGTGGTAAAGAATCTGTCTACCAATGCGAGAGACACAGGTTTGGTCCCTGATCCAGAAAGATCCCACATGCCGCAGAGCAACTAAGCCCATGGGCCACGACTATGGAGCCTGCGAGCTGCCACTGCTGAGCCCATGAACCTTAGAGCCTGTGCTCTGCAACGAGAAGCCACCACAGTGAGAAGGCCATGCACTGCAATTAGAGAGCACTCCCCACTCATCGCAGCTAGAGAAAAAGCCCGCACGGCAACGAAGACCCAGCACAGCCAAAAATTTTAAAAATTAACTAAAATAATAGAAGGCAGTAACAGAGGTGGACGTGTGTGGGCAGCATCTCCTGGGTGGCCCTCGAGCAGGCTGGCGGGTCTGCAGCCTGGTGACCTCCACCAGGGGAGGAGAGGGCAACAGCTGCTGGGAGGAAAGACAGGCAGGCATGGGCAGAAGATGTAACCATTTCTGCCACGAGGCTTCATGACATCATCCTGGGGAGCAGATCTGAACTATGACCACCGCTCCGTTTTAGCAGGTATGCCCCATCATAACACATCACACAGGTGTGGACGATAATGATGACATAGGGTGGCAAGGCGAGAGGCAGCTGTGGGCCAAACAGAAAAGAACCTGCTCTTCTAGAGCACGCGGTGGCCCATGCCTGCGACTCTTGTCCTGCCTCAAACCTGCTCCTTGCATAGCGACCCACAGGGGAGACAGTGGGAGGGGAAACACTGGCCAAAACCGCGCACCCTTGCCAGGCACCACAGCGACCCTCTGCATGAAATTACCTTGCGACAGGAGGTCCTGGCAAGGAACATGGGACTAACAAGCCACTACCAAGAGGAAGAATTCCGGAAGGTCCCATACATCCTACCCAACCTCCCAGGATCCTCCTCACGGGAACCCATCCTGACTGAGGGCTGCACGAAGCACCCTGAGTCAGAATGATGGGACAGAGAAAACCTGCGAACTAACCCCATCACTATGGAACCCAAGACAGGGAGCCGCGTGGCAGGGCAGTCCTCTTGGGTTCCCTTACCTTCCTACTTGCCACCTGGGCGCCCCTTCCCCATAGAGTCTCTTGCTCTGTCAGCACATGTGTCTCCTCAGACAATTCATGTCCAAGTGTTAGACAAGAGCCCGCTCTCCAGTCCTGGAAGGGGGCCCCGACTCCTGCAAGAATAGGAGTAGTAGGGTCCTGACCTCCTTGACCCTGTGACCTCTTCAAAGCCTCACGGACACCTCTTTGAATCTAGAGTTAAACTATACAGATATTCTGAAAAGATGCTTTGTGGCCCAATTATGTCAGAGGCTAATGTCTTCATTTAAACCATAATTTGGAGAAGTTCAACTAATTAAGTATGCACGAGGCCATAAACCCACTTGTGGCTCATAAGTGGCAATGAATAATCCAACAATGAGGAAGATGCCTGCCAGCAGCAATGGCTGTCTCTACTTAACAGCTAACAGGACTGATGGCAGTGTCTTGATAATTAGAGATGAAGGAAGCTCCAGGAGGAAAAGAGGAGGTGTCCTCACCCTGCACCAAGTAGATACAAAGTGATTATTAAAAGAATGCAATATTTATCAGGTTTCTGCTATCCCAATTCAAAAACAAACAAAAAATACACTTGAATTTCAGAATATCCTGGAGCACTGGTTAAAAGTACAGATTACCAAACCCTGAGATGAGGCCCAGGAGTCTGAGGTTTTATAAGAAACCCTGGGTTTGGGGTGGTAGATCCCTGGTGACCAGCGTGGGGGAGGTATGAACACCACTGACACTCCAAGTGTCCCACACACATGAAAGTGAAAAGCGAAAGTGTTAGTTGCTTAGTCAAGTCCCACTCTTTGCAACCCCATGGACTGTAGCCTGCTGGGCTCCTCTGTTCGTGGGGTTCTCCAGGCAAGAATACTGGAGTGGGTTGCCATTTCCTTTTCCAGGGATTTTCCTTCTTCCGACACAGGGATTGAACCTGTGTCTCCCACATTGCAGGCAAATTCTTTTCTTCCCTGTGTGGACAGGGGGAAGCCTGTCCACACACATACTTACCATCAATCGAGAGCAACAGTACCCAACCTTCATTGGCAGCAAAATCACCCGGAGGGTATGGGACTGCTGGAGCCCAAGCTCAGAGTCTCCTCTGACTCAGAGCATCTGGGATGAGTCTGGGAATTTACATTTCTACCAAGCTCCCAGGTGAGGTGGATACTGCTAATCTGTGGACCAGACTTTGAGAACCACTGCTCCGCTGGGCTCTCTGTCCTCAATAAGCCTGTCTCCCCTCAAGATTAAAAAGCTTGCTTTTTGTTGCTGTCGTTCAGTCGCTAAGTCATGTCCTAATCTTTGCCACCCCGTGGACTGCAGCCTGCCAGACTTCTCTGTCCATGGGATTCTAGACAAGAATACTGGAATGGGTTGTCATTTCCTCCTCTGGGGAATCTTCCTAACCCAGGGAGCAAACCCGCATCTCCTGTTTGGCAGGTGGATTCTTTACCACTGAGCTACCAGGGAAGCCCCTGCTTTTTTTTAAAGAGATGCCAATTGAAAGCCCTCCCTCATTTCTGGCTCACATCCAGTCTCTCCTCCTCCCATGGGAAAGCTGGGTTGCATCTGGGGAGGCTCACCTCTTAGGGAGTCTGAGGTGTACACTGGGGGGCACTTGCCCCATGTAGGGAGCCCAGCCCCAAAGGGAGACCTTCAGCTTCCCTGGGTATGAGGGTATGTCCAGCTTTCCATGGACAGAGGAGCCTGGTGGGCTGCAGTCCATGGGGTCGCAAAGAGTAGTCAGAAATGCCCTGAGACAGGAGACCACAGACAGATGGGTCTTTTCTCACCTCTGAAAGGGCCAGTGTTACCAGGAGGTCACGGAACACACAGCCAAGCTCCCGGAGCAGCAGCTGAAGCTCAGGCTTGCCTGCATGAGCCCTCCCTCAACCTGTCCACTTTCTTATTCTGGAGTAGCGGGTAGGGACTAGACTAGAATCACCTGGAAAACACACCAGCACTGCCCCTACCCCACCCCCACCGGGACTGAGATATAATGTGTGAGGCCGGGGCCCAGCCGAGAATCTGTGAAAGCTCCCAAGTGATGCTAATACACAGGCAGGTGGGGGAGTGTGTGTGGATGCACAGGGCCCAAGTGCAGGGTGCTTACAACAGTGCACCCTGGTCCTATTGGGGTGGAGCACTGGGGCCTCCAGCTCGAATCTGGCTTTGACAGCGCTTGGCCATGTGGATCTTTCTGCGCTGTCTCCGCACCTGTGCAGCAAGGCTAACAATAAGAGCATCATGAGGTCAGGATTCACAGCAGCTGGTACTCACATCCCTGGTGCACATGCGCTGTGTGACTTCCAAATAGAGCCACACAGCCAGCCTGCTTGGGGTGGGAAGTACAAGGAATATGACTAAAGCTAAGAAGGAATCCCTGCCCTGTCGAGGTTTAAGACCCGGGGGAGAGGAGAAAGAAAGGGTCCAAACAACACAGCTGGCCTTGTAGGGTCTTGCATTAGAGTGGCAGGAGGCTCAAGGGACATGAGAACACACCTCTTGCTGCAAGTGGAGGAAGATCGATCTGGGCTGCACCAAGAATAAGTTGGATTTTAATACATGGGCGGGGAGGGGAGGGGAGGGGAGGCACAGTTTTCTAAGAGTGAAGATCAGTGTGGTGGGGGAGGCACTGAGGAGGGCGAACTCAGACCAGCCTGGGGGAAAGGGAGCAGGACACCATGGTCCCTCCCTGCAACGTCCTCAGCCTGCCTCTGTCTGTAGAAAAGCTTTAGCCAAAGAATAAGTTCAATCAGAGAAGTGAGAAAATGTAGAAGCAAAGACGAGCAGGCAAAGGAGACCAAATAATAATGGCTTAGTCCGTAAGTGGGGATACCCTGGTGGCTCAGATGGTAGAGAATCCACCTGCAATGTAGGAGACCTGGGGTTTGATCCCTGGGTTGGGAAGATTCCCTGGAGAAGAAAAGGAAAGGCCTTCAGTTCCTTTTCAAGGGCTATAGATAATATTCTGAGCCATATCCTGTGAGCTGTCTAATGGATACTGAAACCCCCGCCACATGGAAGGAGTTAACTGCATGATGACCAGACTGTAGCTAGGACATGAGCTGCCACAATTCCAAGAACTGGCCTCGAGGAAATGAGAACAAGCCGACCCTGGAACTGAAGACTAACTGCACTACAAACAATCAGGATGACGCTGGTCAGACCACCAATGACCAACTGCCTGGTGACTGTTAGAACTGACTGTGCTGTTTCTGCAGGTAGCCCACTCCCTCAGCCTATAAAAAAGCCTTTGATTGTTGGTAGGGTGGGGGGGCAGGAATCGGCCTTTGAACAGGCATCAACACCCTGCCACTACCCCAAGTTGCTGGCATCCACAATAAAGCAAACTTTCCTTTCCACCAACCTGGCCTCTTTATTGGCTTTTGAGTGACAACCAGGTGGACCCCACTTTCAGTTACAAGAGCCCCGTGGGGAGATGAAACAGCCTTGAAGATCAGGCTGAGGTTGATCTGGAGGTCACTCGAGAGCCAAGGTAGGTTCTTGAGCAAGAGCCATCCCTCGGAGACACTATCCTGGCAGCGGGGCGTGGGATGGAGGGAGAAAAACTGCCCTAGTGATGATTTCAGCGGTGCTGAAGAGAAGCGAGGCTTCCGCAGGCATGCACTGTCAGGCCCACAGAGAAGGTTGCCCGTGTGGGGTGTCTCAGGAGCAAACAGCAGAGCCACAGCTGACAGCCTGGGTCCAGGAAGATGGGGCCCAGAAGGACCTTGGGGAGTCTCCCTTGCTCAATCTGGAGCCCGCCTGAGGGCTGAGAAGGCTGGGGAGAGCCTACAAGTGCAGAGAAGCTACACCTGGAAGCCCTCCTACTCCAAGGGGCACAGGACACGACAGTCCAGCAACCCCGCCCCCGGGGAATGCAAGCTGTACTCGCAAACCACAGGCCCAGCATCGGGGCCCAGTGATGCTGAGAGCAGACGCAGAAACAGTCTGGCTGTCAACTTCACGTTAAACCACAGTCAAAGAAAGGCCCCGAGCTCCTGAACAGGGATCAGCACGCTTTTTCCATAAAGAGCCAGTTAGTAAATATTTTCAGCATCTGGACTACTCCGTCTCTATAGCGACTCTTCTACTCTGCCATCTCAGCGCCTAAGCAGCATCCCTGGGCAGTACGTAACTGATGGCCACGGCTGCATTCCAAGAAAACTTTATTAATGAAAATAAGCTATGGCTGGACTTGGTCTCCGGCCACAGATTGCCAAAGCCCTGCTGGCTTCTCCCCCATCCAGTACGGGAAACTGTCTTATTCCCACGTCTGGCAATAACAACGCTGGCCATTTGTAACAAGTTTGCAAAGTGCTCCTGCTGCTGACATGGAAAAGCCGTTCTCGGCACAACTTCAGTGCAAGTTTGTTTTCTAAGCCCGTGGAAGGAATTTTCAAGCCCATATCAATTGCTTGTCTGATGTGCTGGCACGTGGTCTAGCAGCAAAGGCAGGAAGGGGCCCAACCTCAAAAACTCAGACAGTGTCTCCCTATGACGAAGCAGCAGCAGCAAGTGCATCAGGTGAGGGAGGCACGTTGCAGGGTTCTGTTTTCACCTGAACAGCAGCTCCTTGGAGTGAGTCATTTAGGGCACAGGGGAAATACACACAAGGTAGTTACTTGTGAATTCTAGAATCTGAAGTTTGCAAAACCAGGTATCAGAGGACAGCACAAGAGTGAGCCCTGGAATTGCGCTGGTGGCAGACAGACTGCCCACCCGCCTCACGGGTCAGCCAGGGAAGACAGTCATTGTTGCTTTCTTACTTCTTTTTTAATGCTGCCTTTAAAAAAAAGTATGTATTTGTCTGTGCCAGGTGTTAGTTGTGGCACAAGGGATCTGTGATCTTCCTTGCAGCACACAAACCCTTATTTGCGACATGCAGGATCTAGTTCCCTGACAGGGGATTGAACTTGGGCCCCTTGCATTGGGAGTGTGGATCCTTAGTCACTGGGCCACCGGGGAAGCCCTATGTCACTTTATTTCTAATGGGATGAATTAGCCCGCTTTATGGCCACATAATCGGGGAAGGCAATGGCACCCCACCCCAGTACTCTTGCCTGGAGAATCCCATGGACAGAGGACCCTGGTGGGCCACAGTCCATGGGGTCGCTAAGAGTCGGACACGACTGAGTGACTTCACTTTCACTTTTCACTTTTATGCATTGGAGAAGGAAATGGCAACCCACTCCAGTGTTCTTGCCTGGAGAATCCCAGGGACGGGGGAGCCTGGTGGGCTGCCGTCTATGGGGTTGCACAGAGTCGGACACGACTGAAGCGACTTAGCAGCAGCAGCAGCAGCAGCATGGCCACATAATAAATGGGTATAAATTTACAACAATAAAATTCTTAAAAATAAAACAAAACAGAATAAGAATTACACAGAGAAACTGGTGCAGACATGCCTCTAGCCTCCAGCCCATGCCACAGGCATTGGCGTGTTTTGGAAAAGGATGAGAAAATGGGTGGATGGAAGACATGAGGGATTTTGAAAGCCATGCACTGGTCATGCATTTAACATGCCTACAACTCCCTTTCCTGGTCTATAATACAGAGGTGATGATTAATCCTTTGAATCTTGCCACATGGTTAAAATGAGAAGGAAACACGCTGTGTAATGTGACTGCAGTTATGCCTGAGGTTGCGAATGTGCAACAAGGCCGGACCTTTCCTGGAAGCAGCATCTGCCAGCCCTCTCTGCACCTGGGTGTTTAATAAGAGACCATCGCTTCCCTCTGGTCACTCTGTCTGAGACCCAGAGTCGTGGATCCTCTTTCCTTAGAAAGACCTCACTCACCTGTGTCTCTAAGACTTCCTCTGTCTTCTGCATTATTTGCATGTTTTTCAGACCATTTCCTCCTCTAGTCCCTGTTTCTTGCTTTCTCTCTTCTCCTGCTTACATTCTCTCCTAAATAGCCCTAAAGTACAACAGAGGCATCTTTTTTTTATTCTTTATATTTAGTGAAATTTTATGTCTGCCTGCAATGTGGGAGACCCGGGTTGGATCCCTGGGTCAGGAAGATCCCCTGGAGAAGGAAATGGCAATCCACTCCAGCACTCTTGCCTGAAAAATCCCGTGGACGGAGGACCCTGATAGGCTACAGTCCGTGGGGTCGCAAAGAGTTGGACACGACTGAGCAACTTCCCTTCACTATGTTCATTTAATTCTAAGAGAATGTGTCATATTTTATGATCCTCTTCTTTTAAAAAAAAAAAAAAAAAACCTCTAAATTTGCTTCCTACTTATGAGTCTCACCATTGATTTTTCTCTATAGCTCAGTGGTCCACTGCAGAGAAACAAGGGTTTTCCGGCCCTACTGGGCACAGATAAAAGAATTTTCTTTCACTCAGTGACTGAGCTATAAACGTATTATCAGAAATCTTTTGCATCAGTCATGACTATTGCTAATAGTCTGTGTTTAGTACCTTTCACAGGACTTGAGACCATTCTTTGAATTCACAATTTATGTGGTGCCAGGTCTCTTTTCTTAGAGAAACTTCAAGAACAATATAAGTTAAATGATTTCCTCAACAAGAATTCCATTCAACAAAAAAGTATAGAGGACCAGTCTTAATAGATTTCCATCTGATACACTAACAATGTACACACACACATACTCCCCAGACAGAGCCGTGTTCACTGAATCAGACTCACTACATGCCCTGGGGCCTGTGCTTAGTATTAGATGGACTGAAAACCCCAGACTGAGTAGCTGGGCCAGGTTCTAATATCAGGGCTGCAGATGCCCTTAACCAGCTCATAGTATAATAGACAAGACAACTATGAAGACAGCTATCACAAAGGGCCAAGAGAGCTGCTCGCTGCCAGAGTAAAGAGAAGCATGGTCAGTACCCAAAGAAGCACTTGAGTTTGTACCCAGTCACATGGGAGGAATGTGGCCTCCAGGTGGGGTACCTTCCAGAATTGGGGGAAGATTCATTACAACCCAAAGAACACTTATTATTTACTTATCCAGGGATGGTCTTGTAGGCTCTATTGACATAGTGATTATTCATGATGATTATACATGATGATTCCAGGAGGTGGGTCATATCGTTATCCAGTTTAACAGATGAGAAAGCTGAGGCTCGGGGAAGGCAATGGCACCCCACCCCAGTGCTTTTGCCTGGAAAATCCCATGGACGGAGGATCCTGGTGGGCTCCAGTCCATGGGGTTGCTGAGAGTCAGACATGACTGAGCGACTTCACTTTCACTTTTCACTTTCATGCATTGGAGAAGGAAATGGCAACCCACTCCAGTATTCTTGCCTGGAGAATCCCAGGGACGTGGGAGCCTGGTGAGCTTCTGTCTATGGGGTCGCACAGAGTCGGACATGACTGAAGCGACTTAGCAGCAGCAGTAGCAGCAGCAAGCTGAGGCTGGAGAAGATGACTGTCCCACTGATGGCCATGCAGCTGGTAAGCAGAGGGGCCAGGACTGATGCCCAATCCCAC
The DNA here is from genome assembly GCA_935064755.1 of Tragelaphus eurycerus. Lineage (NCBI taxonomy): Eukaryota > Metazoa > Chordata > Mammalia > Artiodactyla > Bovidae > Tragelaphus > Tragelaphus eurycerus. The sequence goes on along the minus strand of CAKXYN010000075.1, from coordinate 4,944,358 downwards.
TGACTCCGCTACTGGGTTCTGTCAGCTAAGCCTGCTGTTTAAAAAATGTGGAAGAAAGTGAGTGTTAGTCACTGAGTGCTGTCTGACTCTTTGTGACCCTGTGGACTGTAGCCCGCCAGGCTCTGCTGTCCATGGGATTTTCCAGGCAAGAATACTGCAGTGGGTAGCCATTCCCTCTTCCAGGGGATCTTTCCCACCCAGGGATCAAACCTGGGTCTCCTGTATTGCAGGCAGATTTGATTTTTTACCATCTGAGCCACCAGGGAAGCCATCCCCCACAACCCCCAGCCAAATGGAGTTACTGTTAAAAGCTGTGCAGGAAGGGGCTTCCCCGGTAGTCCAGTGGCTAAGACTTCAGGCTCTTTTCAAAGCAGGGGGCTTAAGTTCAATTCCTGATCAGGGAACTAGATTCCGCATGCCACAACTAAGAGTTTGTATGCTGCAACTACAGATTTCATATGCTGTAACAGAGGTCAAAGATGCCGAGTGCCACAACTAGGACTCAGTGCAGCCAAATAAAGAAAACTGTCTAAAAAGCATATAAAATACATAACCAGTGAAAGTTTGATGTATGACACAGAGCACTCAAAGTTGGGGCTCTGTGACAACCTGGAGGGGTGGGATAGGGAGGGAGGGCGGAGGGGGGTTCAGGAGGGAGGGGACACGTACATCTATAGCCAATTCATACTGATGTATGGCAAAAAACCATCACAATACTGCAATTATCTTCCAGTTAAAATAAATAAATACATATTTTTAAAAAGCTATGTAGGACGGAAAAACATGATGAAGTCATAGAAATTTAAAAAATTCTGGATTAACAAAGATAAATAGGTTTCTCTATAAAACTATGAGAGATCCCCCAAAGGTAATATTCATTGTTAATTATCCATTGAGATATATTGCTGGGAGCCAGCATGAGGCACTCCGCCCGTGGCAAAGGTCATGAGGAAGGAGTCTCAGCATATGCAAATGCGAGATGAAACCTCAGGAGTCCCCCTGGAAATTCTCGAGCATCTACCCCCAAAACCAGAGTCTGCCTACTTTCTGCTTTGTGCTCTCACCTACACCTCTGACTTTACGGGGGGCTGTCCCCCACTATCTCTCTCTGAAAAAAGAGTTAAGTTACAGCTCCAGTTAATAAAGTTCCTGGGTGTGATAGTGTTTCAACCTACAAACTCCTTTGGAAGTCCTCTAGCTTGCCTGAATAGGTTTTTCCGGCCACATGTGATTGTTCAGAGCCTCCCAACCGTGAGAGGCATGAGATGTTCTAAACTGTCTAAATACAGATTCCTTTGAGCAGTTAAAAGATTGATTAGAAATTGTATTGGTGAATGGTTTTTCACTTGTTGGGCCAATGTTTGCTGCTAAGTTTCCATATCCCTTACCTGCTGTGTCCCTGGCAGTGTATTGATTAATATAATTGGTGTAAGTAGTAGCTTTAATGTTTGTAACCTTGGACCCTTGAGTTAATTCTTTTTCTTGTTATAGCCCACCACACCTTTGCCCTATAGAAATGCAACTTTATCTAATGCTTTTGGAGGGTGGTGCCTGACTAATCACTTTTAGAGAAAAATAAGTTTTCTGAAGAAAGGGTCTTAAAATGTTAACAGGCCTCGGGCCAGAAGTTGATGCAAGTCACCTAAACTTTTGCATATGATAAGTTTGCAGGAAGACAGCCTGGCTTACTGCATGACTCTACCCCCTTCCCCCATTATCCTCTATGCATAACTTAAGGTATAAAAACTACTTTGGAAGATAAAGTGTGGGCCTTGTTCACCGAAGCTTGGTCTCCCCATGTCGTTCTTTCTCTCACCTTCTGGCTGAATTATTCAGCCTCTTTTCTCCACTAAATTTTCTCACTGAGCTATCCTTATTTAACCACTCTTTATATCTTTAATTAACATTTAAATAAGCTGTTGTTTCCTGATCTCTGATGCCGTCTCCCCTTCGAATTCCCTGGATCCACCAGGGCTGGTCCCCGGCAATATATAGTTTCTGAAACTGCTGACTGTGGAGGCCTTCTTTTTTCAAATACTGTGGATCCCTTGAGAAAATATATATGTACTTTCAGAAACACTAGGATAAAGCTGATATGAGAAACGGTTTTCATTAAGTACTAGAAAAAGCTCTGCTTTCCCTAGGAACTAATTTTATCGTTTCCCATCCCTGTCCCCCCAGGAACCTCCAACCAAAGACTATTAAACAGGGAAGAGTATAACTGTATTTCCCTTTTGCTTTACATACCAGGAATCTCTTGACTCAAGTTTGCAGCCATGCTAGAGCAATAACAGTGGGCCACTTGATGCGAAGAGCCGACTCACTGGAAAAGACCCTGATACTGAGAAAGACTGAGGGCTAGAGGAGAATGGGTCAACAGAGGATGAGATGTTTGGATGGCATCACTAACTCAGTAGACATGAATTTGAGCAAATTCCAAGAGATAGTGAAGGATAGGGAAGGCTGGCATGGTGCATTCCATGGAGTTGCATTCCATGGAGCTGCAGAGTCGGACACGACTGAGTGACTGAATAACATCAACAACAATGCCAGGGCTGTGCTTAAGCATTTCTTTTTCTGCCTGGTCTCCTGATTTTACTTGTAATCCCAAAGGAGTATGCTACACATAAACTGTTTCTACCAAGACAGTGTACAAAGCCATTACTTATAAATTCCTCAAGAGCAAACCACCAGACAGGTAAGGTTAAGTCCTAAATACCAAGATAATCTACTTCCACCTAATTATATTCTCTCTCAGCAATGAACCACCCAAATAAGCTGATAAGAAAATAATATGGTTGCCAAAGCCTGTGCATCCAGGCGTAAGATAAACAGGGGTCAGAACAAAACACTGCTTGCTCGTGTGCATTAAAAAAGCTTCCAGAAGACTCGGATGTAGTCCAGTTTTGGTGTCAGAGCAATGAAGGAAAGAGTTCATCTTCCCCAGCCTGCTCACACCAGCTCACTGCTCAAATCCTGTTACAGATCCTTCGACTGTCATTTCAGTGCATCTCAGGCATAGCACACCCTCATGTTTCACTGAGGACACATGTTCATGGATGGAGAGAATTGACAGATGTTCCTGCCAAAATGGATGTTGAAGATGACCTAGCTACCATCCCCCGCCCCCTGCCTCCAACACTTTACTGGGAGGACCCAGGAGACCAGAGTGGAGACGTAGTTAGTCCAGGATCACACACCTACAGGAGAAGGGAATGACAACCTACTCCAGGATTCTTGCCTGGAGCATCCCATGGACAGAGGAGACTGGCCAGCTGAACCCCATGGTCAGTGGGGTTGCAAAGAGGCAGACAACTGAAGCAACTTAGCACACACACACACACACCTGTAAGTGACAACAATGCTTCCTGATGCTCAGCCCATGTCCCCCAGCCCATGTTAGAAGCAAGTACTCAGCACCACTTGGCCTCACTCCTTGCTGAGTAAAATAGTCTATGACTTGTTGGATGCAACTTACCCTGTTCAAGGAGATAAAACTGCTGTGCCAACATACGAACTAAGTAACCACAGGGGCCCCTGTAACTGATTGACAAGTAGAGAAGTGGACATAAGTGTGGCGACCACAACAGCGTCTCTTCCTGCTGGATCCTGATACGGGAGGTGACTCAGGGTGGAGCTAGGAGAGGGGTGCCCACTTGAGCTCCAGCCTCCCCCCACTCAGCATGGCTCCCTCTGCCCAGCCACTCCTCTTTCTCTCCTGAAGACCCCCCTCCTCCACTCTGCCTTCTTTTATTTCTCTTTCCCCTCCACTGGCCGCATCTCCATTCTCTTCCCAAGCTTGCCCAAAGCCCATCCATGTCAAAACCCAAACTTAAAATCACCTTCTGGTCACTGCCAGATTCATCTTTCCTTCCATGCTTGGGACTTCCCTGGGGGTCCATTGGCTAAGACCCCGAGCTCCCACTGCAGCGGGCCCAGGTTCCATTGCTGGTCGGGGAACTATATCCTATGTGCCACAACTAAAGACCCTGTGGGCCACAGCTAAGACCCAGCACCACCAAAATAAATAAATATTTAGAGAAATACCAAAGAACGTCTACGTCTGCAGAGTAGATGGCCCTGTTCTTCACACTCAAGTCAACGTGGAGCAGTGGCGCGCTCCGACTCTGCCAGGGCCGTGGAAGCTGCTCCTGCTAAAACTTCCCGAGGAGCTCCTACATCTTCAGTGGGTGTGCTATTTTCTTGCCCTCATCGTCTGGGCTTTTTCTGACCTCTGACCTTGCCAGCCCCTCTTTCTTTCAACATGCACCACTTAGCTGCCATCCTTCCATACCTCTGCTCATCCTGCTCTGTCTTGTTCTCTTGGCCAGGATTCTCCAAGGTCACCTCTGAGGGTTCTGGAGTCACTCCTCTATTCTCACAGGAGGGTCTCCACATGCCCCGCCTCCCACGTGCTCATGACCCCCGGTCCCTGCCTGCAGCCCCGGACGGTCACTGAGCCTGGCCTCCACAGCTCCCAGCACAGAATTCTGTCCCCCTCACCATTCAGTGAGCCTGGCCCCTCTGACCTCTGTACCCAGGGATATCATCTGCCCTGTCCCAGGCTGCAGAAACTCCCCAGTCCTCCTCGGTCCCTCATCCCACTGGCCTCTGCTCCTCCTCCTCTCCCTCCCCACCCTCCCACTCCCTCCTCCAGTCCCCGAAGGTCTCAGTCCTCTTGCTCATCCCCTCTTCCTCCCCAATTTCTCCCAAATGCACCTGCAGGGACTGCTGTGCTCTTTGCTGTCTCACCTCATTCAGTCCATCCCCAAATAACTCTCCACATAAAACTCTCCAGTGACGTCCACTGCCGACGAGGAAAGCCCAAGCTCCCTGTCCTCGGTTGCCAGACCTGCAGAGATCCAGCTGCATCCTGCTTCTCGTCAGCTTCCTGCACAAGCAGGGGTCAGCAAGCCCCGCTCTCATTTTCCTACCCTGATCTGCAAATGAGCAAATACCATCCATTCCACACCCAGTCTCCACAGAAACCCCTCCTTATCCAACAGCAGGCAGTTCAAATGACACCTCCTCCATGAACATCGCCTGTCTTTACCTTCTCCCTGGCCAACACTGTTTTGGCCTGTCCGGTGTAGCCCATGAAGAATGAAACTTCTTGAGAGCAAGAGTTGTTTTATCATGTCGGCAGCCCTACTTCTGAGCACTGAGTGGGGTTCAGGGTGGATAAGCCAGTCACTACATACAGCTGTCCTGCTCAACAGTGACCCACGAAGGTGGTGAGCAGGGACAGAATTCAGTCCGTACCCCACTTGTGCCCACTGGCAGCAACAGTACCAATTCCCCACAGACGCAATGGCTCTGCGCAGGCACACAGCAACCTGGGTTGGTAAACACACACTGTAAGTTCCCCTGTCCTCCTGCAGTTCCCCAGTGGTCCTCCCCTCTGTGCAAGTACCTAAAGAAGCCAACCAAAGGTGTGTATAGTCAAAGCTACGGTTTTTCCAGTAGTCATGTATGGATATAAGAGTTGGACCATAAAGAAGGCTGAGTGCCAAAGAATTGATGCTTTTGAAGTGTGGTGCTGGAGAAGACCATTAAGAGTTCCTTGGACAGCAAGGAGATCAAACCACTCAATCCTAAAGGAAATCAACCATGAATATTCATTGAAAGGACTGCTGCTAAAGTTCCAATATTTTGGCCACCTGATGCAAAAAGCCAACTCATTGGAAAAGACCATGATCCTGGGAAAGCTTGAGAGCATGAGGAGAAGTGGGCAACAGAGGAGGAGGTGGTTGGATGGTATTGTCGACTCAATGGACACGAGTTTGAGCAAACTCCGGGAGATAGTGAAGGACAGGGGAGCCTGAGTGCTGCAGTCCATGGGGTCCCAAAGGGTCAGCAACTGAGTGACCAAACAATGACAAAAGCAGCAGCTTGGCCAAGCTGTTCTGTCCACCCCTGGAGCCTGATACAAGGAGATTTCTGAAATGTGGGAACCATGCTAATTAATTGCTTAGTGCAACAGGGCAGACCTGGTCTCAAACTCAATACAGCACGTGGGCAGCACTTGGACATTTCAGGCAGTTCCTGGTGCTGGGAGGAAAAATACCCATGAGCCCAAGACAAAGACTGAACAGCATTTGGCCTCAACAAGGCACAGAGCCATCTGTTCCTCGGGTCCCCCATAGTCTTTCCTCCTCGTGCCTGCGGTTTCTCTGAGAGTTGCCCTCATTTCCTCCACACTTCAAGCATCACTTAATGAAGATGATCTGTGGGTCAGAGGGACTGATTGTGGGCAAGGTACTAGGCCAAGGATATGGGAACTGAAGTCCTAGGTAAGTCCCAACCCTCCCTGAAATAATACAAGCCAACATTTTATAGCACTACCGTGCAGCAGGCACTGCTCCTACACTCTCTGTGTATTAACCCACTTCATTCTCACAATAATCCCATTAGGCAGGTACTATTATTATCCCCACTTTATGGTTAAGGAGGCAGAGGCCCAGAGGTTAAGTAATTGGCCCACGTTCTTTCAGACAGAAAGGGTCAGGGCTAATTAAAGCCCAGGAGGTCTGGCGTCGGGGTGCATGCCTTTAACCCAGGCAAGATTTTTCTGCCATGTGGTTTTTCCTCTTTAAAAGAGGGGGACGATAATGGGGGTGAGAATAGCAGTGTGAGCAGCTTAATAAAATCCCTTTCCAGTGTGGGATGAATTGAGACAGTAGCACCGACATATGTGCGCTGCTGCTGCTGCTTCTAAGTCGCTTCAGTCGTGTCCGACTCTGTGCGACCCCATAGACGGCAGCCCACAGCGTGTGTAAAATAGACAGCTAGTGGGAAGCTGCTGAAAACCTCAGGGAGTCAGGCCGGTGCTCTGTGATGCCCCAGAGGGGTGGGGTAAGGGGGAGGCTGGGAAGGAGGCTCGAGAGAGAGGGAATGTGCATACACATATAGCTGATTCACTTTTTGTACAGCAAAAACACAACATTATAAAGCAGTTATCCTCCAACTAAACTTTAAAATCCTCTCCTCAAAGAACAATGCTCAAGCCAGATAAAATTATCAAAAACAACTGTTTCAAGACTCTAGAAACTGACTAAAACATATAGCAAATTGAGGAGCATTTATTCAAGAAGAATTTCCGAATCTCTGGTAAGAACAGTGGGGGTCTGGGTTCCCTCCCTGGCTCCCATGCCCCTCCCGTTGACGGAGGGGTTCTACCAGGTGGACTGGCCTTGCAAACCAGCAGCCATGTAGTCGGAGAGAGTCCACTGGATTTGCAGTGGATGCGAAAACCCACATCCCATGGTGCTGTAAGTAAGAATAACAATCTCAGCAGCAAATAGACAGCAGAGTCCACTTCAGCTACACTGGGGGCCTGATGCTGGCTGGGCATAGCAACAGACTGGCTGACTAGACAGAAAATTAACAGGAAGACCAACCATACAGTCCTGCCTGGATAAGGCCCCCGCAGATCTCTGGTTGACTGAAAGGCCACGCACAAGTGGAGAACAGAGCAGAGAGGGTCCACCTTCTCTCCACACTGCTGCCTGCGAGCCTGTGTGCACAGGCAACGGAGAAGCCAGAGGGCCCAGAGGAAAGTAGAGGCTGGGAAGACAAAAAGCTGCCTTAAGTCTGAATAACAGTGTAGTACTTGAGGCATCTGAAATGACCAACCATTGACTATGCAGAGGTTGACTCCTAGGAAGAAAACAAGAATAAAAATAAAACAAGAATTTAAAACATGAGATATACACATACACACACAAGAATTAAAAACCAAAAACAGAGCCAAGATATCTGTGACCATCCACCGTAAGAGAGACAGATTCCACAGATTTGGTCTAGGTATGTAATTAAACAGCGATAACAAACAAATCTTACTTGAAGAGTGAGGGTGTGCACAGAAAACTGAATCCAGAGTTGCTAGAATATATTATCTAATACACTCAATTTTTCATAAAACATTAAGAGTCACGAAAAAGAAAAAGAAAAAAATCCAGGAAAGCATAGTCTTTCCTTTCTCAGGGGAAAAACGTAATCAACGTAAGTTGAGGCAAAGTGGGTCCTCACTGTTGAACATAACAAAGATTCAGAGCACATAACATAAATGTTTAAAACACTAAACAAACCCATGTTTAAAATTTTAATAACAATATCATAATAATCCAATGAATGGATAATCTGAATAAAGACACAGTTATTATAACAACAAGAAGAAACAAAATGGAAATTTTGCAGTTGAAAAGCATGACTGAAATTAAAATTTCACTAAGGAGGCTCAATATCTGATGTGAGATGTCAGAAGAAATAATCAGTGAACTAGAAGATAAATTAATATAGTATCAATCTGAAGAACTGAGAAGAAAAATGAACAGAAGCTCAGAGACCTATAGGGAACCAGCAAGTATATGAATATAAATATATGGAAGTCCCACAAGGTAAGAAGAGAGAAAAAGGGCAGAAAAAGTATTTGAAAAAAATAAAGGCTAAAATATCCAAAATTTACTGAAAAAAAAAATAATAAATCTCTAGGTTTAAGAAGTTCAACACACCCCAAGTAGTGCAATAGCAAAGAGATCTATGCCCAGACACATTATAACCTCTTCACTTACTAAAAGGCCAAAAAAAAAAAACAAAACACAACAGATGACCTTCAAAGAAGTAAGGAGGAAAAAAAAAAACTCATCACATACAAGGGATGTTCACTAAGAATAAGAGCTGACTTTTCATTGGAAACAAGGTAAGACAGAAACCAGTGGAGCAGCATATTTAAAGAACTTAAAGAAGAAACTATCAATCACAGATCCCATGACCAACAAAACTATCATTTGAAACTGAAGGCAAAATAAAGATATTCTGAGATAAACACGACTGGAAGAATTCATTGCTAGCAGATCTTCCTTGCAAGGAATACTAAAGGAATTCCTTCAGGTGGAAAGGAAACTACACAATGCTGCTGCTGCTGCTGCTAAATCGCTTCAGTCGTGTCCGACTCTGTGCGACCCCATAGACGGCAGCCCACCAGGATCCCCATCCCTGGGATTCTCCAGGCAAGAACACTGGAGTGGGTTGCCATTTCCTTCTCCAATGCATGAAGGTGAAAAGTGAAAGTGAAGTCGCTCAGTCGTGTCCGACTCCTAGAGACCCCATGGACTGCAGCCTACCAGGCTCCTTCGTCCATGGGGTTTTCCAGGCAAGAGTACTGGAGTGGGGTGCCTCTGCCTTCTCCAACTACACTATAAAGTAACACAAATGTATACACTAAGACAGAGTATCAGGAAAATTAAATATGTGGGTAAACACAAAAGGCTATCTATTTTTCCTTTTAACTTCTTTAAAGGATATAGGATTGTGGACTTTCCTGGCGGTACAGTGGATCAGAATCCACGCCAATGCAGGGGACACAGGCTTGATTGATCCCTGGTCCAAGAAGATTTCACACGCCACAGAGCAACTAAGCCCGCGTGCCTCAACTACCGAGCCTGCACTCTAGAGTCTGAGAGTCGCAACTGCCGAGCCCACGTGCCCGAACTACTGAAGCCCGTGCACCTAGAGTCTGCGTTCTGCCACAAGAGAAGCCATCCAGAGAGAAGCCCACATGGCACAACAAAAAATCGCCCTCACTGGCTGCAACTAGAGAAAGCCCAATGCACAGCAATGAAGACCTAGCCTGGCCCCAAATAAACAAATAAATAAGTAGAAGTATACAATTTATATGAACAAAATATGAAAAAAAAATTTAAAAAAGAGTGCTAGGAGTTTTCTCACATTTGATGATACTCAAATATTAAAAAAATAAATAATAAGAGGTATAGGATACATTAAACAATAAATGTCATGTTTACAACAAATACAGATGTAATATATGTACGGCAGTGGCACAAATGAGGAGGAAGAAACCGAGCTGCATTGGAGCAAAGCTTCCATATTTTATAGGAATTAACTTAGTACTGATCTGAAGTAGACTGTGATAACTTAAGGTGCATATTGTAGACGAAATCGCTAGGAAACTAACTCAAAACATAAGGAGAGAAGGAATTAAAATAAAACATAACTATTAAACACAGAGGAAGGCAATAAAGATGAAAGAAACCAAAAAGATATGAGATATAAAACAAATTCCAAAATGGTAGATGTAAACCTAATGACATCAAACTAATAAGACAGCCCCAAAATAAACGAAGCAGAAATTGACAAATGAAAGGAGAAATAAACAATTCGATGATAATAGATACAGACCTTCATATCCCTCTTAATAATTGATAAGACAACTGGAAAGAAAATCAGTTAGGAATAGAGATCTGAACAACACTTTCTACCGATCCTACCAGTTAACAATAAAATGACAGACAACCCAATTTTAAAAATAGGCAATTTAAACAGACATTCCACCAATACAAATACCTAATAAGCATTTGAAAAGATGCTCAACATCTTTAGTTTTTAGGGAAATGCAAATGAAAATCATAAAGAATTACTACTCGCCCACTAGAATGGGTGTAATAAAAAATATACAGACAACACGAAGCATTAACAAGGATATGGAGAAACTGGAAACCTCTGTATGAGTCTGACAGGAGTGAACAGATGAAATGCTTAGAGTCACTGTGAAAAACAACTGAGTGGTTTCTTAAAAAGTTGTATATAAATTTACCACATGCATGTAAACTGGTACAGCCACTATAGAGAACAGTATGGAGGTTCTTTAAAAGACTAAAATTAGAGCTACCCTATGAACCAGCAGAATTGATGCTTTTGAACTGTGGTGTTGGAGAAGACTCTTGAGAGTCCCTTGGACAGCAAGGAGATCCAACCAGTCCATTCTGAAGGAGATCAGCCCTGGGATTTCTTTGGAAGGAATGATGCTAAAGCTGAAACTCCAGTATTTTGGCCACCTCATGCGAAGAGTTGACTCATTGGAGAAGACTCTGATGCTGGGAGGGATTAGGGGCAGGAGGAGAAGGGGACGACAGAGGACGAGATGGCTGGATGGCATCACTGACTCAATGGATGTGAGTCTGAGTGACTTCCGAGAGCTGGTGATGGACAGGGAGGCCTGGCGTGCTGCAGTTCATGGGGTCGCAAAGAGTAGGACACGACTGAGCGACTGATCTGATCTGATTTGATGAACCAGCAGTTCCACTCCTGGGCATATACCCTGAGAAAACCGAATTCAGAAAGACGCAGGCAGCACTTTCAGTGAAGCACTGTTTGCAATAGCCATGACATAGAAACAACCTAAACGTCCATCAACGGAAGAATGGATAAGGAAAATGGTGTACATACATACAATGGAATATTACTCAGCCACAGACAACAGCAAAACAATGCCATCTATGCATCATGGATGGAGCTAGAGATTATTGTACTAAGTGAAGACAGAGGAAAACAAATATATGATGTCACTCATATGTGAAATCTAAAAAAAAAAGGATATAAATGAATTTATACACAAAAGAGAAGTAGACCCACAGACATAGAAAACAAACTTATGGTTATCGAAGGGAAAGGGTGGGGAAAGGATAAATTAGGAGTTTGGGATTAACATATATACACTACAATACTACGTCCAAGGAGTATTGGCCAAGGAGAGATACCCCATGTCCAAGGTCAGGAGGGGCGGATGTGAGGAGATACCCCACATCCAAGGTAAGGAGCAGCAGCTGTGCTTTGCTGGAACAGCAAAGAATGAAGAGATACCCCAGGTCTAAGGTAAGAGAAACCCAAATAAGATGGTAGGTGCTGAGAGAGGGCATCAGAGGGCAGACAGACTGAAACCACAATCACAGTAAACTAGTCAGTCTAATCACATTAGGACCACAGCCTTGTCTAACTCAATGAAACTAAGCCATGCCCTGTGGGGCCACCCACGACAGGCAGGTCATGGTGGAGAGGTCTGACAGAATATGCTCCACTGGAGAAGGGAATGGCAAACCACTTCAGTATTCTTGCCTTGAGAACCCTGTGAACAGTAGGAAAAGGCAAAACTATAGGACACTGAAAGAGGAACTCTCCAGATCGGTAGGTGCCCAATATGCTACTGGAGATCAGTGGAGAAATAACTCCAGAAAGAATGAAGGGATGGAGCGAAAGCAAAACAACAACCAATTTTGGATGTGACTGGTGATAGAAGCAAGGTCTGATGCTGTAAAGAGCAATATTGCATAGGAAACTGGAATGTTAGGTTGATGAATCAAGGAAAATTGGAATTGGTCAAACAGGAGATTGACCAATCTAGGTCAATCTAGAATGTCTAGTCCTAGACATTCTAGGACTCAGCAAACTAAGATGGATTGGAATGGGTGAATTTAACTCAGATGACTATTATATCTACCACTGTGGGCAGGAATCCCTTAGAGGAAATGGAGTAGCCATCATAGTCAACAAAAGAATCTGAAATGCAGTACTTGGATGCATCTCAAAAACGACAGAACGATCTCACGTCCAAGGCAAACCATTCAATATCACAGTAACCCAAGTCTATGCCCTGACAAGTAACGCTGAAGAAGCTGAAGTCAAAAGGTTCTATGAAGACCTACAAGACCTTTTAGAACTAACACCCCAAAAAAGATGTCCTTTTCATTATAGGGGACTGGAATGCAAAAGTAGGAAGTCAAGAAACACCTGGAGTAACAGGCAAATTTGGCCTTGGAGTACGGAATGAAGCAGGGCAAAGGCTAATAGAGTTTTGCCAAGAGAACGCACTGGTCATAGCAAACACCCTCTTCCAACAATGCAAGAGAAGACGCTACACATGAACATCACCAGATGGTCAACACTGAAATCAGATTGATTATATTCTTTGCAGTCAAAGGTGGAGAAGCTCTGTACAGTCAGCAAAAACAAGATCGAGAGCTGACTGTGACTCAGATCATGGACTCCTTATTGCCAGGTTCAGACTTAAATTGAAGCAAGTGGGGAAAACCACTAGACCATTCAGGTATGACATAAATCAAATCCCTTATGATTATACAGTGGAAGTGAGAAATAGGTTTAAGGGACTAGATCTGATAGACAGAGTGCCTGAAGAACTATGGACAGAGGTTCGTTACACTGTACAGGAGATAGTTATCAAGACCATCCCCAAGAAAAGAAATGCAAAAAAGCAAAATGGCTGTCTGAGGAGGACTTACAAATAATTGTGAAAAGAAGAGAAGTGAAAAGCAGAGAAAAGGAAAGATATAAACATCTGAATGCAGAGTTCCAAAGAATAGCAAGGAGAGATAAGAAAGCCTTCCTCAGTGATCAATGCAAAGAAATAGAGGAAAACAGTAGAATGGGAAAGACTAGAGATCTCTTCAAGAAAATTAGAGATACCAAGGGAACATTTCATGCAAAGATGAGCTTGATAAAGGACTGAAATGGTATGGACCTAACAGAAGCAAAACATTAAGAAGAGGCGGCAAGAATACACAGAAGAACTGTACAAAAAAGATTGTCATGACCCAGATAATCACGATGGTGTGATCACTCACTGAGAGCCAGCCATCCTGGAATGTGAAGTCAAGTAGACCTTAGGAAGCATCACTATGAACAAAGCTAGTGGAAGTGATGGAATTCCAGTTGAGCTATTCCAAATCCTGAAAGATGATGCTGTGAAAGTGCTGCACTCAATGTGCCAGCAAATTTGGAAAACTCAGCAGTGGCCACAGGACTGGAAAAGGTCAGTTTTCATTCCAGTCCCAAAGAAAGGCAATGCCAAAGAATGCTCAAACTACTGCAAAATTGCACTCATATCACACCCTAGTAAAGTAATGCTCAAAATTCTCCAAGCCAGGCTTCAGCAATATGTGAACCATGAACTTCCAGATGTTCAAGCTGGTTTTAGAAAAGGCAGAGGAACCAGAGATCAAATTGCCAACATCTGCTGGATCACTAAAGATTGCAAATAGCATTATTCATAATAATCCCAAGCTGAAAACAATCCAAATGATAACCAATGGTTAATGAATAAATGAAATGTGGTATATCCATAAATACAATACTAATCCAATCAAGTTTACCTCAGTTCAGTTGCTCAGTTGTGTTTGACTCTTTGCGACCCCATGAATCGCAGCACACCAGGCCTCCCTGTCCATCACCAACTTCCAGAGTTCACTCAAACTCATGTCCATCGAGTGATGCCATCCAGACATCTCATCCTCTGTCATCCCCTTCTCCTCCTGCCCCTAATCCCTCCCAGCATCAGGGTCTTTTCCAATGAGTCAACTCTTCACATGAGGTGGCCAAAGTATCGGGGTTTCAGCCTAAGCATCAGTCCTTCCAATGAACACCCAGGACTGATCTCCTACCTAATAGACAGTAAATTATAATTTCAAGGAATAGTGTTCAGCAAGAAAATGGAACTACCAAAACATGCTACAACATAAATTAGCTTTGAAAAGATTATGTTAATTGAAAGGAGCCAGAAGAAAAAGATTATATATTGTATTATTCCATTTACTACATGACTAAGCGACTGAATTGAACTGAACTGATTCCATTTACATGGAACATCCAGAAAAGGCCAACCTACAAAGAATGAAAGCAGGTGCCTGGGGCTGGGGTGAAACCAGACTTCAAACAGCCATGAGCAAGCTTCTTGGAGTGACAGACATGTGTTAAAACTGGACTGTGGGGTTAGTTGCACAATGTTAGAAACCTACTAAAAGATCACTGAATTGTATACTTAGAATGGATGGATTTTATGGTATACTAATTATAACTCAATAAAATGGAAAAATAAGACAATGTGTACAAATAACCAAAATGTAAGGCAGAATGTGGAGTAGTGCAGTAAGAAAATGGGGGTGGATAAGGGGGTTCGGGAAAGAGTTCCTGCACGAGAAATCTTTGGAGCTAGGTCTTATAGAACCAGTAGAAGGTTGATAGATCAAGATGAAAGAAAGGGAAATCTGAGTGGAGAGAGCCTTCCTTACAAATTCAAGGAAGTGTATAGGGCTGGAGTGTGTTTGGTGAACTATGGCATCAAAACTGAGCAGGACCCTGTGGAGCTCCCATCCACAAAAGGGTTTCCGTGTCCCCCATTTCTTGTTTGTAATCAATAGGCTTCACTCAGCCTTCAAGACCTTCCCTGGGCTCCAAAGGACAGGTTCAAATGTGCGCTGATCAGGGAAAGGCAGATGACGGGTAGACGAAGGAGTAACAGTCAACAAACCACAGTGCAGCCTTGTGGCAGGGTCCTGATTCCTCCTCAAGGAATATTCTGCAGAACTAAAACCCCCACCAGGTGGGAGAAGGTAACTGTATGCTGCCCGTAGGCATGCAAACCCCAGGCTGGTTGGAACCAGAAGGTGATGGTGCTGACTCTCCCTTACCTTACCATCAGCCCATCAGAAGCATGTCCACAAGCTGATCGTGCCCTCTGTAAAACTTTTCACTAGGATTACTATAAAACTTCTCACCTCCCCCTGCAGGTTGAGACACACAGCTTTGAGGACATTAGCCCACTGTGGCCTTCTACCTAGGCCAAAGCAATAAAGCTTCTACCTAGCAAAGCAATAAAGCTATTCTTTTTTTAATTGATATTGACCAAAACTCAGTGTCCAAGATTCAATTCAGTACTCATGTACAGAAGCTGAATTAGGCTGTGCCACTGAGTTTGCCAGATACAGAGGTGAGCAGAGGCGATGAGCAGGAGGCCTATGGAACAATTCTGTCTTCTGAACCTGGGTCAGCTTCCAATCTAAGCCACTTTCTCTCCTTCTCTTAAATCGGTAGTTGTGGAACTTGTGTTGGTGTGACTATTTAACCATCACCCAGGTGATGTCCAGAGTTCCAGAAGATTCTAAAAGGGTACATTAGGGGTGTTATTTTTAAAACTCGGGCTTGACTTTCCCGTAAAGAGGTATGAACAAGTATTCAGCTGGAAACACACTAGCTTTTCCTTCCTTCCAGAACTGCACGTGGCGATGTCTTCACCCCAAGTGGAGAGCAAGGGATCTCCTTTTAAGCAATACTGACTGTGAGTAGGGATAGGAGGCATCAAGAGAAAATTTTAGAGCAGCAGTCTTCAACCTTCTTTCATTATTACACACCCAAGAACCTTTTCAGACCTTTCTTCCTAAATGGGCCCATGTGATATTTTGATAGACATACTGTACATCTGCTTATATGCTGTGTATCCATTTATGATTTATACAGAAAAAGAACAATCCAATCTTTGTGCCCCTCCCTCACCTACAAGATGCAATTTTCCCTCCACTCAGCAGCAGCAGCAGCAGGGGTGTGGGGTTGCACAGAGTTGGAAATGACTGAAGTGACTTAGCAGCAGCAGCAGCAAGGGTGGTATTGGGATTCCCAGGTGGCTCAGTGGTAAAGAATCCACCTGCCAAAGCAGGAGAAACCGGAGATGACAGTTTGATCCCTGGGTTGGGAAGATCCTCCAGAGAAGGAAAATGACAACCCACTCCAGTACTCTTGCCTGGGAAATCCCATGTACAGAGGAGCCTGGTGAGCTACCGTCCATGAGGTCACAAAGAGCTGGACATGACTGAGCGACTAAGGGCATGCACACACACAAACACACATGGGTGTTATCACTCTCAATGAGTATGCATGGGCTGGTGGTCTCATGATGAAGGCATGGAGAAGAAGGCCCCAACTCCCTGAGAATAACGCTAAGTGCTTGTGGATCGAAATGTCAAATTCCTTTAGCGGAATTTTTCCAGATCAGTTGGAAATGAGCAAGTGTGTACAGCCTTCTTGGCCCTTTGAGAAGAGATCCAAATGGTTCTGGGGGGCAGAGAATAATAGAGCCAGGACTCAGAAGGAGAACAATTATGGAAATGAGATGTTTTGTGTCTCATGAAATCTAGAGGCTGGGAGAGATCTATTGTTTTGGGAAATCACAGAGACAAGCAGATCTAAGATGGTATTAGAAACATTATGAAATGTACAAGAAAAGGCATTCTGTGAAGACTGCAATCTCCACTTTCTAGAACAGAGGCATCGCCTCTCCAGTGGAGCAATACACAGGGCAGTACAGCCAGCAGTTGGTGAGAAAGTGGCTGTTGTCTCACTTGAGACCAGAGAGCTGAGAGTATGCTGCTACGTGCACTCTTGACCCAGGGTCAGAGCCCTGTTCTTACACGGGGAGCTGTGTGTGTGATGGATGGTCAGTGGGTGCCTCCCCCGGGACACACGGGAGCCCTGTCATGTTAAATGGGTCACATTATCTCCCTCTGACTTCATGCTTAGAAAATAAGATGTGCTGAAAGAGACACCTGCACGCAACCCAAGAACACTGGAAATAAATCACGAGCATGTGCTTTCTGCCTCTCATTCCATTCCACCACAGAAAACTGTGTGTGTCTAGAGCGAAGACTCTCGTGCCTTCAGATGCACCTGGCTTTGCCCAGCTGTTTAAAAAGCTCCCGCAGCTGACATATCAACCACTGCAGGATGCCTCGGCGGGTAAGAAAACAGAGGAGATGGCCTTGCAGTCGCAGGCGCTGGACATCCAGTTCTGACACTGCCCTGGGTGCCCTGCCGCCAGAGCCTGGGCTGCAGGGTAGATTCAGCTTGGCACATGAGAACAAAAACATCCACTCAGCCACTGGTATCCAGGGAGACAGGCTTTATCAAGATGACAGTCTCAGCATTTGCATCAGCAGTGAAAACTGCTTGCAACAGAGTCTAAAGAGCCAGGAGGAAAGAAACAGTCCAGTTGAAGGCTGTTGATTGTTTATGGTGATCCAACCCACTCCAGTATTCTTGCCTGGAGAATCCCATGGACAGAGGAGCCTGGCGGGCTACAGTCCACGAGGTCGCAAAGAGTCGGTCACGATTGAGCGAGTTCACTTTCACTTTCAAACAATGTAAAGGGGCTTCCCAGGTGGCACTAGTGGTAAAGAACCCACCTGCCAATGCAGGAGACATAAGAGATGCGGGTTCAATCCCTGGGTCAGGAAGATCCCCTAGAGAAAGAAATGGCAACCCATTCCAATATTCTTGCCTGGAGAATCCCATGGACAGAGGAGCCTGGCAGGCTACAGTCCACAGCGTCGCAGAGTCAGACACGACTGAGGTTACCTAGAACAGCACAAAGAAAGTAAAACCCAGGATAAAAGATGAGCAGTCACATCCAACTCCTTAATATGCTTGCTTCATTTTGAAAGCAACAGCTAATACAGACAAACAGTGGCACACGGGGCGGTACAAAGTTATTGTAAATTCTTACAACTCTCCAGTGGCCAAGAAGGCAGGCTTCTATTTTCCAGAGGAGACTAAGGATCAAAACAGTTACCTATTTTTCCTAAGACCATACAGCTAGAAAGTGGCAGAGGCAGGATTTCTACCCAGGACTGTTTGGCTCCTGAGGCTACGATATCTCCTGGCAGAACCAAAGCTAGCGTCACAGACTTCTCTAAAGACAGTTCTGACCATTCTCTTACAAGATACAATGTATCAGGATGATAGACACCTTCATTCACCGTGGGAAGAGTGTCCCTCCAGAAGAAGCAGCGCCATACACCACTTAAAATTTTTTATTTATTTATTTTTATTTTTGGGGTGCTGGGTCTTTGTTGCTTGGTGCAGGCTCCCTTGCTCACTGGGCTACTCTTTCTGGAGGAACAGGGGCTCTAGATTCAAGGGCTTCAGCAGTTGCAACACATGGACTCAATAGTTGCAACTTCTGGGCTCCAGAGCACAGGCTCAGAAGTTGTGGTGTGTGCTTAGTTGCTCCATGGTATGGGGGAATCTTCCAGGACCAGCGATCAAACCAATGTCCCATGCATTGGCAGGCAGATTCCTATGCATTGCGCCACCAGGAAGGCCCCACTTCTGCCTGGAGTTGTACCCCTGAAGAGTAACTGTGCCCATGCCATGTATTTGACTTTTATTTTATTGGCAGATAAGGGTGCTTTGTGATCATTCAGGCCATCACTCTGACTCCCCACCCAGGAAGCAACATGCTGGTTTACAGAGATGTGTACACGCTCAGTCGCTCAGTCATGTCCGACTCTGTGCGACTCTATGCGACTCTATAGACTGTAGCCTACCAGGCTCCTCTGTCTATGGGACTCTCCAAGCAAGAGTACTGGAGTGGGTTGTCATTCCCTTCTCCAGGGGTAATTCTGACTCAGGGATCGAACATGCGTCTCTTATGTCTCCTGCATTGGCAGGACGGTTCTTTGCCACTAGTGCCACCCGGGAAGCCCTTGCAGAGGTGAGAGATGAATACGTTTATGCATATGTTTATACGTAACACTTGTACACACACAAAAAGCTGCTGCCGTAATTCTAGGACTCTATTATGAACCAAAGACACTTCATTAAGGACCCTCTCAGACTATGCCTGACTCTTCCTTTTAAGGCGCTATCTCTGGGGTAAGCAGTAATTCCAGAAAGAAAAGGGAAATAAACAGGAAAAACGAACACTGGAAATGGGGGCAAACCCACACACAGAGGAAGGGGCTTTACTGAATAGCTTCTCACTCAGAAATGAGAAAGGATATTGATCATTTTGAGTGATGTGAGTTGAGATAGTTCAATGTCCTCCCCGCACCTAGTTTAAAAAAAAAATCTTTGTGGGTTCCACAAGGAAGATCTGAATATATGAGAAGTGAAAGTGAAGTCACTCAGTCATGTCCGACTCTTTGCGACCCATGGACTGTAGCCCACCAAGCTCCTCCATCCATGGGATTCTCCAGGCAAGAATACTGGAGTGGGTTGCCATTTCCTTCTCCAATATTTTTAGAAGTGAAGAACATAATAAAAATGCAAACTACCACGTGATAATTAATAGCCTATAATGATAAATGTGACAGCACTCGAGAATTAAAAAAAATTCGATCAAAGAAAGCTGGAGTGGAAGCTTGGTGCAATAACCCTAAATGTTTAGACTGGAGGAATTAGGAAAATAGCTTCAATATCTCATACAATATGAAGTGGGACAGATTATTAAGAACCACTACAAGCACCATGAATCAATGGTATTGGCTGAGGAACCAGATGGCAAGTCATAGTAATTTTCTCCCAGTCATCAAATGTTAGTTTCATTTACAAAAAGCTTCCATATGAAACCCTGCCTCAATAAAACATTCAGTCCTCCCCGGATGATCAATATGGTTGAACTAGTCCTTTCTACAAGGGAGTAAGTACATTCATTTCAAAACAGCCCTATATCCTGCAGCCTGGTAATAGGTTTCACTTATAGGGATGCTCTTCAGTGAAATGTATCAGATTAAACTTCTTGACACTTCCTTTTCCCTTTCCATTAAGAAACAGATCCGGAGCCGGAGCCGCAGGCATCACTTTGGAGTCAAACTTCCCTCTAAGTTCAAACTGATCATCTCATTGTTAATATCTCCTGCAATCAAGTCTCATTTCTCCCACCCAGACATCAAGTTAAAAGCATTGTGTTAATAATACACAACACAAGAGAGTGCCAGGCCTTCTTGCCCACAGGTCATTTTGCTTTAAAGGCTTCTTTTTCATATAAAATATATACCTCCTCAAATGTACTTCTGGAGATTGGATTTGAAAAGCTGCGCCTACACTGCTACAGGCTGTGAAATAATTGTTGAGCAATTTGGTTCCCAAAAGACAAACAAAGGGGCCCGTAGTTCCTCTAGGCACTAAGCAGATTCTTTGGGTCTCTAGAGAGGGCTCACGACCACAAGTCCAAGATACTCCTGTGGATCTAGAAGAATGGACTCCTGCGTGATTCTCGCGAGAACTTCTCAGGCACCTGCAACCTGCTCCAAAGACTCACAGGCTCTGGAGGGTCTCAGTTTCATGCCCTTGTGTAGCAGGAAGTCAGCCCTCCCTAGGTAAAGTGGGGCTCAAGCACAGGTGGTCCTGGCAGCATGGGGGGGCCTTTTAGAAATGCAAACGCTCAGACCAACACTCCAGACCAACAAAGTCAGGCTCTGCCTTTTAAGAAGATTCCCAGATGATGTGCACTGTAAAGTCAGAGAACATTGCCTCAGGCTGCCTGCTTTATAATCCCCTAACCTACATCTCTGGGCATCACACATCTTAGCAGCCTCCTGAAGGAAGAGGAAAGGAAGGTGAACTTAGAGGGAATACCAGATACCCAGACTCCCTGTATAGGTATATTTGGGGTTGTTGTTGTTTAGTCGTTAAGCCATGTCTGACTCTTTTGCAACCCCATGGACTGTAGCCTCCCAGTCTCCCCCATCCATGGGATTTCCCAGGCCGGAATATGGGAGTGGGTTGCCATTCCCTTCTTTAGGGGATCTTCCTGACCCAGGGATCAAATCTGGGTCTCCTGCATTGGCAGGTAGATTCTTTACTACTGAGCCACCTGGGAAGTAGGTATATTTGGGGAGAAGGGCATATAAAAACTCTGTGACCCTTCGAGATCCAATCCACCCAGCAGTATGTTCGTTAGCTCTGCCTGGGTAGATACCTATCTGTTGACCCTTCCATCTGCACAGCCACTGTCAGTGCCCTGGCACCAGTATGCCCTCCCCTGAGCTACCAAACATCACCACGCCCCTCCCCATCATGCATGCACAGCATGACAACTGAGATGAGAGACATTGAGTTCAGGAGGCATTGCTCAGGGTGGGCCTACAGTTCCCCACAGCACTTAGAACAAAACCCTAACCCAGGACCCTGGCCCACGTGGTCCTAAAAAACTCCATCCTCCCCTCCTCTCCAAGCTCAGTAGTGTGCACAGTCTTTTTGTGTTCACCATGCCCATAACACTGGCCTTCCTCCTGTTTTGCAAATAGGCCAAGCACAGCCCCAATCTCAAGACCATTTGCTTCTCTCTCTGCCGGAATCTTCTGACCTCAGATCATGCCAAGGCTCACTCCTTCTCACCACCCAGGTCTCAGCTCAGGTGTTCCTTTCTGACAGAGGCTTTCCTTAAACAAGCACCACAATTCCCTCCAAGCCAGTCACAATTGCAACACCCTCTTTGTCCTGATTGGACTCAAGCACCTTGTCTGAAGGATAAGGGGATGACAGAGGACGAGATGGTTGGATGGCATCATCGGCTCAATGGACGTGAGTTTGAGCAAGCTCCAGGAGATAGTGAAGGACAGGGAAGCCTGGCATGCTGCTGTCCATGGGGTCACAAAGAATCAGATACGACTGAGCGATTGATCAACAACAACCAATGAATATCCAACCTTGGTTGATTAACATCAAAGATCATCATAGATTCATGTACAGTTCTACAAAATCCTACTGAGAGAGCTAGTTCAAACTCTTTCCAGTTTTCCTCAGTGATTAAAAAAAAAAAAAAACTGGCCTGTTTATTTTTTCCTTTATTTTATCTCCTCTTCCACTAGTGCACAAATTCTTGGACAGCCAAGATTTCTCTCTCTTTTTGCTGATTGCTAGTGCCCAGAAGAGTAACTAGCATACAATGGGAGCTTAATGTTGAGTTCTTGAATTTATTTCTTGATGGATATGTAGGGCTGGAAGAGAAAGTACTGGCTTAAATGTTCTAGTCCTGTGGTCCTCAATTCTGGCTGCATGGGAATCAGCTGCAGATGTCTGAAAAATGTCAAACACTGAAACACAATCTCTGAACACTAGACTGTACAGAGGGCTGTGCTGTCCAGCATGGTAGCCACTGGCCAGGCTCACGTGGCTGGAAGTTTAAATTAAGATTGAATAAAATTGAAAATGCAGTTCCTCAGTCACAATACCCGCATGTCAAGTACTCATTATGCAAATGTGGCCAGTGGATGTCCTACTGGACAGCACAGAGTTAAGCATGCTCCTACCACATGGAGCTCTACTGGAGAGCAGTGCTCCAGACTGAACATGAATCTAATTGATTATATGGCTCATTTATGTATTGAATGACACTTACTGAGCCCCTATACTGGAGAAGACTCTTGGGAGTCCCTTGGGCAGCAAGGATATCAAGCCAGTCAGTCCTAAAGAAAATCAACCCTGAATATTCATTGGAAGGACCAACGCTAAAGCTGAAGCTCCAAGGCTTTGGCCACCTGATGAGAAGAGCTGACTCACTGGAAAAGACCCTGATGCTGGGAAAGATTGCAAGCAGGAGGAGAAGGGGACGACAGAGGAAGAGATGGTTGGATGGCACCACCAACTCAATGGAGATGAGTTTCAGCGAACCTCAGGAGATGGTTAAGGACAGGGAAGCCTGGCATGCTGCAGTCCATGGGGTTGCAAAGAGTTGGACATGACTGAACAACTAAACCACAACAATTACTAGCAAGATACCATACTAAGTGCTAAAGATAATAGCACTTAAAGATAATAACAATAATAAATATAACAGAAAATACTTTCATAGGGCTTACTATGTTACAAATATCATTCTATAATCTTTACATGCTGCTGCTGCTGCTAAGTCGCTTCAGTCATGTCCGACTCTGTGCGATCCCATAGACGGCAGCCCACCAGGCTCCTCTGTCCCTGGGACTCTCCAGGCAAGAATACTGGAGTGGGTTGCCATTTCCTTCTCCAATGCATAAAAGTGAAAAGTGAAAGTTAAGTCACTCAGTCGTGTCCGACTCTTAGCGACCCCATGGACTGGAGCCTACCAGGCTCCTCCATCCATGAGATTTTCCAGGCAAGAGTACTGGGGTGGGGTGCCATTGCCTTCCCCGACAATCTTTACATAGATACATTCATTTCATTTTCATATTGAAGAGTACAGAGAGATTTTAAAAAGTGGCCTATGGTCACATAGCTGGTGAGGAGTCAGAATTTGAATCCAGGCCCTGTTGAATGGACTTTGGTGAAGGCACAGCTGGAGGAGAGACCCTGCACATTTCACAGTGGTGCTAACAGAGCCTTGGGGCTTTGTCAACATCACAGGCAGCGTGGAGCATGGCCAGGTAAAGCCTCTGCCTCCATGTGTAAGCTATTGCTACCTCCTCCTGATTTCAGAGGAACGAGGTCTAGGAAGCACGGTGCAGGGGCACACCTTTAACACCCTAATGGATAAGGGTTCTCAGCATGCAAACTGCCTTACTTACAGGGAAACCCACCTACTCTGGGCTGAGCCCAGCACACCTGCAGAGTGGGATGCTGTGCACGGCCTCTTCAGATACCTCTGGGCTCTGTGAACCTGCAGTCAGTTCTGTTTTGGGGTGCTTTTCTCCAAGAGTCACTCAAACCTCTGCTTCCCATGACTGAGTGAGAAGGAGGACTTCCCAGGACTGAAGTAGGCTGGTCCAAGGGGGCAGGGCTGGCTTAGGACTAGATTCACCAAGCTCACTTTCAGACTATCAGCTACCTAAATACTAAGACCATGGAGACTCCTCACCAATCCCGGTACCTCATTTGTGAAATGGTTGAGACGAGCACTTCGTAGGCAGTTGTAGGCTTTAGAAATTACATCCTGGACTTTCCTGGTGGGCCAGTGCTTAAGAATCATCTTCCAGTGCAGGGGACATGGGTTTGATCCCCAGTCTGGGAAGAGTTCACATGTCAAGCAGCAGCTAAACCTGTGCGCCACAGCTGCTGAGTCCGTGCTCTAGGGCCCATGTGCTACCGCTGCTGAGTGCACGCCCTGCGCTACTGAAGCGCTCATGCCCTAGAGCCTGTGCTCTGCAGCAAGAGAAGCCACCACAATGAGACGCTCTGGCGCCACAACAAGGAGGAGCTCCGCTTCGCCACAAATAGAGAAGCCCTCACACAGCAACTGAGACCCGATGCAGCCAAAAATAGGCAAATAAGCATCAAGCGGAGCAAAGATGGCAGGTAGCTTGTCCTTTCACACTAGGGCACTGTTTAACAGACTTGCCCAAGGATGACTTAACTCTCTAGGGCAGGGGTCGGCACTCTGGTCCGTGGGCCAGATCCCGCCCTCCACCTGTTTTTGTAAGTAGTGTTGCTGGAACACAGCTCTTTGCTTAGTCTTCTTGATTACTTTCCTGCTCCCAGGGCAAAGCTGAAGAGTTGTGAGAGCACCAGAGACAGGGGGCCTGCAAAGCCTGAAATATTTGCCGTCTGACTGTACAGATCGGCCAAACCCTGGTATCTAGAGGAATATATCCGGGTCTGATTTTACTCTTGACCATAAATAAGGTCAAAAGCAAATATTTTAGGCTTTCAAACTGTGGTTTGAAAAGGGAGAAGACCCTTAAGAGTCCCTTGGATAGCAAGATCAAACCAGTCAATCCTAAAGGAAATCAACCCTGAATATTCATTGGAAGGACTGATGCTGAAGCTGAAACTCCAGTACTTTGGCCACCTGATGCAAAGAACTGACTCATCTGAAGAGACCCTGATGCTGGGAAAGATTGAGGGCAGGAGGAGAAGGGGGTGACAAAGGCTGAGATGGTTGGATGGTATCACCGACACAATGGACATGACTTTGAGCAAACTCCAGCAGATAGTGAAGGACAGGGAGGCCTGGCGTGCTGCAGTCCATGGGACTGCAAAGAGTTGGGCACAACTTAGTGACTGAACAACAACATATATTAGGGGCGTGGACACTGTGAAGCTGCTTGTTACCTTGAAGATTTCTGGGTAAAGAGAAGAAGTGAACTAGGATGTGCTCACAACAGAAGCCTCAGCTGGCCCTGTGGGCAGTTGTGAAGACAGGATAAGCCTGGAGAGATGCAAGCAGTGGGTGAGAGGTCTGGCCTTTACACCCAGAGATGGTTCAGACATGGGGTGCCCAGCAGGCCAGGGGACTTTCCTCAGGCATCCCCTTGATGGGGTTCTGGGCAGGCTGCCCCAAATACACCACACTTAGGCATATTGATAATTTTGAGTTAAAGCTTTTTATGGACCAGCTCTGGCAAAATACAAAGATATTCTCTGTCTCTCTAAAAGAAGGATATAAACCTCCCACATGAAAGGCACCCTCCCCATAACAGACAGCAGAGAGACATCCTTATCACCAGAGATAGGGAATTCAAGGCTGAGAAGGCTGTGTCAACAAGCCCCATTACTTTTTCACTTCTTTACCACCCCAAGTCCAGATCCCTCTGTCTTGTTAATTCTTCAAAATGTATTGTCTCTTTGTTTAAAAGGTAAAGAAGCTGCCTACCTTAGTCACTTCCTTTTTTAAAAAATAATTGTATTTACTTATTTATATTTGGCTCGGCTGGGTCTTCATCGCTGCGTGGCCTTTTCTCTGGTTGCGGTGAGTGGGGGCTACGCTTCCTTACGGTGAGAGGGCTTCTCAGTGTGGTGACCTCTCCCGCTGTGAGCGCAGGCTCTAGGGCACCCTGGCTTCAGTCCCTGCGGCGTGTGGGCTCAGGGACTGTGGCTCCCGGGCTCTATGTGTGAGAGCTTAGGAGCTGCGGTGCCCGGGCTTAGCTGCTCCTCAGCATGTGGGATCCTCCCAGATCAGGGATCGAACCCATGTCTCCTGCACTGGCAGGCGGATTCCTATTTACTGAGCCGCCAGGGAAGCCCTTAACTTTGGCCGCTTCCTGGAGTCTCACATTTTCTGTGAGCTCCCGTTCATACAAAGTTAAATCTGCCTTTCTTCCTGTGAATCTGTTTTATGTTAAGGTAATCATTAGCCCAACCACCCACAGGACCTGACAGAGAAGACAGGGAAACCTTCTCTCCCCTGCACTCTGAGGGGGGCTGACAGAGAGGCTTTTTGTTGGCAGCACTCCCATAAGCTGGGGTACCTCAGGGCTGATCTGAATGGTACCTCACCATTCTTCCCACACTTACCTAATCATTCTCTTCTATCCTTTTACTTTTTTCCCCCAAAATGCCTACAAACACCCACTTCTTCCAATGTTCTCTGTTTACCGATTTATTGGTTCTCTCATTAATGAGTAAGTATAATATTTGACTCAGGCTCACTCTATAATTACATGAGGGACATGCTTTTCACTTTTTCACAATGCTTTTTTTTTGACAGAATGCACACACAGAGGAGCCATTGTTGTGATATTGTTATAAAAATAAAAATGGAGAAAGAGGTGATTTTAAATGAATGGGAAGTTCACACCCAGCAAGACTTTCAGGCCTCCATTCCTCATTCCTGGGAGCCATGCCCGTCCATCCAGGACAGAACTGGGGCCCGCATGGGTCAGGACAGCAGAGAGGTCCTTCTCAAAGGTCAGACCTGGGAACTTCCTTGGTGGTCCAGTGGCTGAGGACTCTGAGCTTCCACTGAGTGGGGACGAGGTTCGATTCCTGGTCAGGGAACCAAGGTGTCAAATGCTTCCTGGTGCAGCAAAAAAAAAAAAAGGTAATCAAGCCTCAGTGACTAGCTGGAGTGGAGGGGGGAGAGGCTGCCCAGACCAGAGAGTGCTGGAAAGTAACCAAAAGAGAAGGGTAACACATCTGCCTTTGGAGCTGGTGCTTGTCAGAGCGTTTATTTGGTTCCTGCTAAAGGATGGAGGGGGCTTCCCTGGTGGCTCAGAGATAAAGCATCTGCCTGCCAATGCAGGAGACAGGAGTTTGATCCCTGGGTCGGGAAGATCCGCTGAAGAAGGAAATGGCAGCCCACTCCAGTATTCTTGCCTGGAGAATCCCATGGACAGAGGAGCCTGGTGGGCTACAGTCCATGGGGTCACAAAGAGTCAGACACGACTGCTGCTGAACAGCAGCAGCAAAGGATGGAGAGCAGACAGAATCTTCTGGGAATCTACTTATCTCTTGGCTTGAAGAAGTAAAAAGGTAGATATAACATCTTGAACACCTTTGCTGTAAGAGGCACCGTAAGAATCAGAATGGTCCAAGCCACACAGAGAAGAATAAAGTCCTAGGCTGGGCCACTAGGAGAGCTCTGTGCCTGCTGGGAGGCCGTGCGTGCGGGCTAAGTCACTTCAGTCATGTCCAACTCTGTGTGACCCTATGGACTGTGGCACACCAGGCTCCTCTGTCCATGGGATTGTCCAGGCAAGCACACTGGAGTGGACTGCCATTTCCTCTTCCAGGGGATCTTCCCTACCCAGGGATCAATGCCGAATCTCCTACATCTCCTGCATTGGCAGGTGGGTTCTCTACCACTGAGTCACTGGGGAAGCCCATTACTATTATTAGAGGCAATTTTTACTTATGGAACAGGATCTGTGTTAACCACTTTTCATAGGTTAATCCTCATACAATCCTGTAAGATTAGTGCTACCACTATTCCATTCTGCAGATAAGGAAACTGAGGTTCCTTATATCTAAGACCACCTGGTATGAAGTGGACTGGAATCTAGGCAATGTGACCACAAAGTCACTCTAAACACCCCTGCTGTCTGCTCGGTACGAATCCCAGTGATGTCTGTCATCTGTATTAAGAGGAAGACTGCAACTGAAATTGAGGGAACGGGAAGCGAAGAGCAACAGCGAGTGTAACTATAAAGGCCAGAGACATACCCACTGCAGTGGTGAAGCCGGGGCAAACATGGACTCAGGAGGTGTGCCCTGAGCTACACCCCGCCCAGACGACATGGCCAGCCCCATCTCTGAGCCAGAAGAACTTGGGAGCTTCACCAGAAAGGACCGACTTACCATTCCTGACTTCCTGCCAGGCCTGCACTTTGAAGCAGCCAGAGGGCGGGCAGTATTCTCAAATCTTTTAATGAGGCAACCAAACCAAACCACAAACAAGGGCATAATTAAAGCTCTTTTACTTTTGTTTAAAAGTATCCGAAACCGGCCAAGCACAGATCCCTGCAGACAGTGGTAAAGACAGCAAAGCTGCATGTCTAGAACTTGATCTGGCCTTGTCTTCTCTCAACTGGAATCCTACGAGGAAAGGGGAAGAGAGTTCATTACCCATGGAGGGCACACAGTGTGCCAAGGCCTGGGCAAGGTGCTCTCCACAAAGATCCCATCATTAAATCCTGACATGAGCTGTGTGGCATAGGTATCATTAAATTCAATATCAAGACACAGAAGGAGGGACTTCCCTGGTGGTCCACGCTCTCAATGCAGAGGGTCTGGGTTCAATCCCTGGTCAGGGAACTAGATCCCACATGTCATGATTAAGAGTTCACATGTTGCAACTAACAGTTATCCTGCCGCAACTAAGAGATCATGCATGCTATAACTGAAGATCCCACGTGCCACCTGCAACTAAGACCAGGCATGGCCAAATACATTTTTAAAATAAATAAAATATTTTTTAAAGAAGATACAGGAGAAACTCAGAGAGGTTAGAGAACCTGTCCAGAGCACACAGCCAGCACAGCAGAGTGATCTTGTAAACCTCTGCGGTCATATCCAGCCTGGGTTCATTGAACAACGGGGCTACTTCAAACATCTTTCATTGTAAAGACAATCAGAAGACAGGGAGAGGCGGCAGGCCCTTCAGAGTTCCTTGGATTGAAATCTGTCTTGTTTGTACTGACATCAAGCAGCAAATCACCTCTGCAGCGCAGCTCAGCAACTCCAGACCCAGCTGGGCTCTGAACAGCCGAAGCTGCCAGGCCCGCCCGGGATGCCCAGATGAGAACAGGCATTGTTTGGTACCAGCTGCTGCAGGGCCCCCGTCCACACAGGCGGTACCATGGCACTCGATGCGGTGGGTACTGGCGAGGGGTACAGGCTTGGCGGCTGCAGTGTCTCAGCCAGAGGGCTGAGGGGATCTTAACAAGCTCTAGGGTTGCAGCTGGGGGAATTGAGTGGGCCGGTGTGCCCTGACAGCCCTACCACAGTCAGGAAAGGGCTGGAGCCAGCCGGCACAAACTTGGGCCAACTCTGGGAGATGGTGACGGGCAGGGAAACCTGGCATGCTGCAGTCGATGGGGTGGCAAGCAGTCGGACACGACCAGGGGACTGAACGACAACATCCTGCACTCACGGGAAAAAGGTCCAGGGAAGGAAGAGGGGGAAAGATGACAATATTCTACAGGAGAAAAGGAAAGTACTGACAAGCAAAGCCAAGTATCATCAGTCTATTCACATGCCCTGTATCAACTCTGCAACTGAAGGTATTTCTAACACATACATCCATGATCCAGGGCTAAGGAATAGATGCTTGGCAGTGACAATGATGTACGCCTGCTGTTCATGCACCTTGGTCTCCCCGAGCTTTCTCACAAAAGGCCTTAAAAGCCAGCACAGATTCCACTGGGAGAGTGAGTCTTGGCCATCACACTGATGCATGCAGGAAATTAACTCCTGCTCCCTCTCCCCGTCAATTGCATTGTCTGCGGTAAGCAGAATCCTTTGACCTCCAAGCTTCAGGTTCTGAATGATAATATATCAATTGTGGGATTAGAAATGGAGGCTGTAAGGTACTTGTCAGCACCTGCCACCCTGCAGGAGCTCATTAAACACCTATTATCCCTCATCTTCAGGACTTTCAAAGAGAATCAACAAAACGGCCATCACATCACACCCTAACTCTTGTCTGGAGTTACGCTAGACCACTCAGATTGATGAAGTCAGCGTGAGGTCCTGAGAAGAAAGCCGTAAAGATCAGGACACTGAATGCGTCCCCACACTGAGGTGACTTAGCAGTCAGCAAGCACAGAAACAGGGTCACCTGACAGAAACAACCCTGATGCCAGCAGCCTGGCTTTTTACATCTGTCTTTGGATGGGCAAAGCATAAAAAGGCAAGTCACCAGGTCCAAGTTCATACTCATGCAGGGACCCATGCAAGAGGTGCTGGGAGGACTTCACACACTCGCCCTCTCTCCAAGGTCTCATGCTAAGCGTCACTAGAAGACCACGGTTCTGGGCCCAGCTGCCCAGCACAGAAGGGGTCCCTTTTCCTGTAACGAGTTCAGACCATGGATGCTGAAAGGAAGAGGCACCTTCCCGGCTACTACTAGAGGTGTCAGAGCCAGGGCCGTGTGGAGAAGGGCACTCTGCCCTTGAGCGTCCTGTGTCTCCTAACAGGAGCTTCTGAAGCTCCTGACCTCTGAGCTCACCCACAGACTAAGCATGGCAATGGTAGAAAAGACAAAGCCAGGGCACCTCCCTAGTGGGCCATGGCTAAGAGCCTGCACTCCCAATGCAGGGGGCCAGCTTCGATCCCTGGTCACAGGCATCAACTAGAAGTTGGCATGCTGCAACTCAGACCCACCCAGCACAGCCAAGGAAACAAATAAATATCTAAGAAATCAATAAACACACAGCCGGATCTGCAGCTGGCCAGTGATGTAGGGAGGGGCAAAGAAGGCCACCACCTCAGCTCCATGTGGACCATCTGAGCAGCTGCCCAGAGCAGAGGGGAGACTCAACCCCCCTGAGATGATGGCAGCATCAGCCCCTTCCTTCCTGGGCCCCACATGAGATGTATAGGCTTTTTCTGACCAAATGAGCAGGAATCAGATAGCCCACATGACTGTACTTTTTCTCAGGAATCAATCCTTCCTGATGCACTGGGAAAGGACCTCCGACTCTGTACTCCTAGAACACAGGTGAGTTTGCCAGAAGGGCTCCAGCCATGGAACCCAAGGCGCTGGGATGGTCCCTGATGAGCTAAATCTCGGTGCAGCTCTGTTTCCTCAGCTCTCCAAAGATAACGGTATTATGAGAATTAAATGAGATAACAGATGAAAAACACTCAGCACACAGCCTGGAATGGAGAAGGCATTCCCAAAATGTTCACTTTGAACCAATGATTCCGATGATTTCAAAAAGGAAATGTCAAAATTAGAACCGGAATTTAATTATTCAGGCTTCCTAGAAAGGATGCAAATCTGAAAATCACTCAAACCCTATTTAATATGAGAAAATGAATGTTTCGTAATAATTTCCGATTTTAGTGATTCACAGGATCTCCATTGAAGACATTAATAATGGTTTTGTTATTTTAAAATAACACTTTATTATTTGGAAGGAAAGGCTCAGGAGTCAGAATTCTGCTTTTGGTGCCTCGTGCTGCCACATCCAAGCTACACGACACTGAGAAAGTTTTCTAATCTCTCAGGACCTCATAATCAGCTATGAAATAAGGACAACAGTTACACTATTTCAGAGGGTTTTGAGAAGATTAAAGAGGTTAAAGCATATAAAAAACCTAAAACAGAGTTAGACACTATCGTGATTCCTATCATTCTTTTCTTAAAATTTAGCTTATTGAAATGTAGTTGATTCATGATGTTATGTTAATTACTGCTATACAGCAAAGTGATTCAGTTACACAGATACATACCTTCTTATTCATACTGTTTTCTCTCATGGTTTCTCATAGGACTCTGAGTATAGTTCCCTGCGCTCTGCAGTAGGACCCTGTGTTCACCCACCCTGTACGTAACAGCTGGTCTCTCATCTCTAACTCCCCATCCTCCTTCCCCCCACAGCCCCACTTTGGAAACTGTGAGCTTGTTTCATAGGTAAGTTCATTTGGGTCATATTTTGGATTCCACACATAAGTGGTATCACATGGCATTTGTCTTCTTCTTTCTGAGTTCCTTCACTTAAGATGGTATGCTGCTGCAAGTGGCATTCCTTCATTACTTTTTATGGCTGCATAATATTCCAACGCTATATGCACCATGTCTTCTTCATGCATTCCTCTGTCGATGGACATGTAGGTTGCCTCCATGTCTTGGCTATTATAAATAATACTGCAGTGAACACTGGGGTACATGAATCCTTTCAAATTATAGTTTTGTCCAGCTATATTCCCAGAAGTGGGATTGCTGTATCATATGGTAGTTCTATTTTTGGTTTTCTGAGGAATGTCCATACTGTTCTCCACAGTGGCTGCACCAATTTACATTCCCACCAACAGTGAAGGAGATTCCCTTTTCTCCACACCATCTTGAGCATTTGTTATTTGTAGATTTTCCTTTTTTTAATGATGGCCATTCTAACTGGTTTAAGATGGTACCTCATTGTAACTTTGATTTCCTTTGCTCTAATTATGTTTATCATTCTTTGGACCACTATTTTGGTCGTTCACGTGACTTTATATGATGATATGGTGACCAAACTTTCCACTCTGTGCAGAGTTTCGGGTGTATTAACTGGAGGATTAAGTGGACAATAAATAAAAAGCATTTAGCACAGTTCATGCCACATGGTGTAGAATCACATGGCTTTAACATGATACGTGAAGATGCTGCACTCAGAGATAAGACCAACATGATTTCTGTTTGGAAAATATTCAGAACCAAAATTTCTACACACCAATCAGCCAAGCACATGAAATAATTAATTAGAAGAGTATGAATAATGTACGAAAGGAATGCCTTAGAACTTAAGAGACATAAATCACAACTTGGAATTTATAGCCAACAGCAATTTGAGGGCTACATAATGACATAAAATAATTGCAAATAACTGCAAAGAGAAATCCCCGTGGAAATGACGGCTATGTGTAAGGAAACGCAAGGAACGTTAAACACGTGGCGGATTCTAAATTTCCCAGCAAAGGGACTTTTCTAGTGGTCCAGTAGTTAGGACTCTGCATTTCTACTGTAGAGAAATGTGATTTATTATTAAAATTATTTCCCTAGTCAGGGAAGTAATGCTGCATGGTCTGGGGGAAAAAAAAAATTCCAAAAGAAATTTCCCAACAAAGCCAAAGCCTGGTGGTCTCATATCACCCACGAGTTCCAGTATTAGAGCAAGAAGGCCAGACAGAGCCTGAGCGGTTAAAAGAAACAGGCGTGTCTTTTACTGAGGAGCCTAGGGTTTCTGACATTCCCTCTGGTGCCTCAGCTGATGGAGTGAAAAAGCAAACCAGAAAGAGGCAATTCCAGGGTCTCAGAACCAAGTTTCTCTTTTTACTCTCAAGATGAGCAGATGTCTCAAAGCAAACAACCCAGGCACTTGGTGAAAGTGAAAGCCAGCCCATTTATTGCTAGCTGTTAAAAAAAAAAAAAAAAAAGAAAGAAAGAAAGAAAAAGTGGAGAGTGTGGAGGAAAGAGGGAGTTATTTTATTATCTACTGTCCTCACAGCATCTTGTGAAGGTCAAGATAAGCTGATAGAGAGGTCTGTAATGTGAACAGTTGGAGCCCCTGGCTCTTTCCCAAGACCTTGCCACTTGGCTGTTTACAGCAGCAGGCACCACTCCGGGCCACACCATGACTGGCAGCCCATCTACCATTCCTTGACTCTCCAGGCATGGTGAGTACAGCCCAACCAACTTCTTTTTTTTTTTCTTCCATTAAGACAGTAAAAGGGATGATTCATGGTATACATGTTACATTCAGCCACAACTGAGAACAGAACTAGCTCAGAATGCCACAGCTTCAGGGCAAAGGACCCAAAGGAGCTGCTCTGATAATGAGCAAGGTGGGTCTCGAGGGCTGGGGCAACCAGAATGGGCATATATGTTCCAGATCCACTGTGACAAGTTCTAGACAGTAGGCATGCTGTCCAACAATTACCAGTGTTCCTAGCCTCTGGCTAGTCCTAGCCCCTTGTTCCTGCCTCTGTGGCCTCCCCGGTTTACACGTTTACTTGGATCTCTGCCTCATCTCGGGGAAGGCAATGGCACCCCACCCCAGTACTTTTGCCTGGAAAATCACATGGACGGAGGAGCCTGGGAGGCTCTAGTCCATGGGGTCGCTGAGAGTCGGACACGACTGAGCGACTTCACTTTCACTTT
This sequence comes from Tragelaphus eurycerus, assembly GCA_935064755.1. Classification (NCBI taxonomy): domain Eukaryota; kingdom Metazoa; phylum Chordata; class Mammalia; order Artiodactyla; family Bovidae; genus Tragelaphus; species Tragelaphus eurycerus. The sequence goes on along the minus strand of CAKXYN010000075.1, from coordinate 4,910,001 downwards.
TCACTTTCATGCATTGGAGAAGGAAATGGCAACCCACTCCAGTGTTCTTGCCTGGAGAATCCCAGGGACAGGGGAGCCTGGTGAGCTTCCGTCTGTGGGGTCGCACAGAGTCGGACACGATTGAAGCGACTTAGCAGCAGCAGCAGCTGCCTCATCTTTCTTTTGTATTTCAGCCTGTGCGTTCGTTTCTTCCTCTACTTCACTCTCAAGGCACGGAGGTTTCTCAGAAGATGATGCTCAGGCCAAGAGCCCAACTGACTTCTTAGAGAATAAAATGGTATTGCAGCTCATTGGGATACCAGTGGCCACCTAATTGCAAAGAAAACTCCAGTTTTTTCTAGTCCATAATTGACTGGATTTGATGAGATTATACTTTTTGAATATGTTCTGTAAAACCAGAGTGGGGCTGAAAAGTCATGTACGGTGGCTATGGGAATGGAGGGTGGAAACTCTGCCATCCATCCCTTATTAGTTAAATTTCATTTCTCCCTTCTTGATTATTCATTTATTCATTTAGCAAATATTTACCAAACACCACCACATGCTCAACCCTGAGGTGGGAGCTGAGAACACAAAGATAAGCAAATAATCGGCTTCAACAATACATTATTTAAAGAGTGTGATGGGTTTATCCTCAGTTCCACTCAACAGAGGCACGTCCTGAACTTGTGCTTGAGAAGGGAGATGTGACCTTCCAGTCCTCCCACTAAGCATTTGTCCTCATGTGCCCTCTGTTCATACATGCATCTCTCTGATGCTAAGTGTGATTGTGGGCTAAGCATTTTTCACACTGCACAACCCCTAAATGCACTATTCACCTTCTGGACAGCTGAGGAGCATCCTTGGGTAATCCTCCACCACACACAAGCTTGGTGTCCGAGGCTGCTTGAGAGCCAAACTACCCAGCAAGAGGCAACTGTACTTCAAGGCACGAATCTTAAGGGGTTTGTGTTATAATGGGGTCAATGGCAAAGCAGGCCTCAGGACAAGGGCACCTGACCTGGTGGGAAGTGGTAGGGGGTGATGGAAGGGAGGGGCAGGGTTACCCCCACTCAAGCATGATATCCCAGGTTAATATTAGAAGATGAGGGAGAGATTTCCAGGCAAAGAAATCACGGTGCTTGGCACTTCCATGGCAGTCCAGGGGTTAAGACTTTGCCTTTTAGGGCTTCCTTGGTGGTTCAGTGGTAAAGAATCTGCCTACCAATGCAGGAGACACGAGTTCAATCCCTGATCTGGGAAGATCCCACATGCCACGGAGCAACTAAGCCTGTGTGCCACAACTGTTGAGCTGGCGTTTGCTGCCAGTGCTGAAGTCTATGCCCCTGGAGCCCGTGCTCTGCAGCAAGAGAAGCCACTGCAACGAGAAGCCAGTAAGTACACCGAAACCAGAGAGCTGCCCCTGTTCGCCAAAACGAGAGAAAGCCTGCACACAGCCACAAAGACCCAGCACAACCAAATTAATAAAATTAAAAAAAAAAAAACAAAAGAGAGAGAGTGAGACTTTGCCTTCTGATGCAGGGGGTTCCATCCCCGGTCAGGGAACTAAGATCCCACATGCCTCAGGGCCAAAAAAAAAAACAAAAATAAAACAGAAGCAATATTATAACAAATTCAATAAAGTCTTTAAAAATGGTCCACATTAAAAAAAAATCATGAAAGAAATCATGGTGCTTAGGCTATGAAGACCATCTCCTGACATTTGGGCTAAAGGCCAAAGGCAACGTCTGTTTCCCTGCGGGCCGTTTCTGCATGCTGCTTATATTCCGGGGGCTTGCTTCCACTGCTCAGTTCTAAAAGTCAGAGAGCTGACTCTGACCGACAGTCATTGGTATTAAAAGCTTCCAATACACCAGGTTTCTCTGAGTGGCTTTCAAACCTTCAATCCCAGTGTTAAAAATCCGTCCTTTCTTTAGGTCAATAGCTTAAACTTGCAGAGGACAAGGGGAGACCCTGCTGGTTGCATAAAACGCAGGGTAAATAAAAAGTCTTTAAATAAGAAAAGCAATGTCAGATCTCTGGGTCTGTTATTCGGGCTGCTTCCCATGAATCTCATCACAGAAACACAGGCGTATGGCTAGTACTCCAAGGATGATTATGGTGTTTAAATTCTGTCATGTGGCCCCAGTCCTGGGGCATAGTTTGGAAAAGGCCAAGTGGAACACTTCCCAGATGAAAATCAATCAGTGAGACCAAGAAAACAATTTCCTCTATGACCTGTCTCAGAACAAGAATTTAGGTTTTCATCTTCTCCACAAAGAGATCAGGGGACCAAGCAGGGTGAGTAGTTGGTATTACAGTTCCTTTGATCAGAATAAATACCTGTTTCCATCAATGCTGGGAGAGGGATGCAGATGTTTAAATGTAGTTCTTAGAGCATCGGGTGCTTCTGCTTCCCTCTGCGGGGGAAACAACTATTAATATAAGAATATCAAGCTCCCAAACACATGGCCTGGCCAGCCTGCTCTGCTGGGTCTCCATAGCCTCTCTCCAGTGCATTCTTTCCTTCTATGCTATGCTAAGTTGCTTCAGTCATGTCCGACTCTTCTCAACCTCAGGGTCTGTAGCCTACCAGGCTCCTCTGTCCATGGGATTCTCCAGGCAAGAACACTGGAGTGGGTTGCCATGCGCTCTCCTAGGAGATCTTCCTGACCCAGGGATTGAACTCCCTTATGTTTCCTGCATTGGCAGGCAAGTTCTTTACCACTAGCACCCCTTGAGAACCCCCTTCCTTTCTTTTATTAAGAAATAATCTGAGCCTTATGCTCCAATACTTTGGTTACCTAATGCTAAGAGATGACTCACTGGAAAAGACCCTGATGCTGGGAAAGACTGAGTGTAGAAGGAGAAGGGGATGACAGAAGATGAGATGGTTGGATGGCATCACCGACTCAATGGACATGAGTTTGAGCAAACTCCAGGAGATAGTGAAGGACAGGGAAGGCTGGCGTTCTGCAGCCCATGTGGTTACAAAGAGTTAAACACGACTTAACGACTGAACAAATGCTCTAGAGAGAGACCTTTAGAAAAGTCCTGGATACCTTAAAAACACTCACTGATTCTGTGCTATTAGAACACCCCAAAGTCCTCTCTCAAGGAATTCAGTTTAAAAAGATAAACAATAAACACAGTCCAGTGCCCGTCAAGGAATGAATGTTTAAACTAATGGTGGTCCATTCATACCACGGAATGCCACTCAGAACTTAAAATCCATGGATTGTTGATACAAGCAACAACTTGGATGGATCGCCAGGGATTTATGCTGAGTGAAAAAAAGCTAATCTCAAAGGCTGCATGCTGTATAGATTCCATTTACATAACAGTCTGAAATGACAACATTCCCTAGATGAAAAATGGATTATAGTCAGCCCTTCATATCTGTGGGCTTTGCATCCATGGATATGAAGGGCTGGCTATACCATGCCAACTTGAGCATCTGTGGGTTTTTAGCATCCATGAGGGGTCCTGGAATCAATCACCCTCACATACTGTGGGATGGCTGTAGGGGTGGCCTGGGGTTAGAGATTAGGGGAGGTGTGGCTTTACAAGGGTAGCAGGAGGGATCCGTGCGGTGGGACTGGTCTGTACCTAGACTGTGGTGGTGGTCACAGGACTCTACCCATGAGATAAAACTGTAAAGACTAAATTCACACACACATACACACAAGTGCATGTAAAACCAGAAAAACCAGCAGGTGAACTGCATCCATGTCAACTTCTGACTATGGTTATCTGGTGGCTCAGTGGTAAAGAATCCACCTGCCAAGCAAGAGACCCAGGTTGGATCCCTGAGTTGGGAAAATCCCCTGGAGAAGGAAATGGCAACCCTCTCCAGTATCCTTGCCTGGGAAACTCAATGGACAGAGAAACTTGGTAGACTACAGTCCATGGGGCTGCAAAAGAGTCGGACACAACTGAGTGACTAAACAACAATTATTATGCACTATGTACCACTGGGCATATTTTTGTATTATTTCTGTATTAATTATGTTAATTAAAAATAATCTATATTAATTCCTGTATTATTTCTGTATTTGTATCTTTCTACATTATTTCTTATATATGCCAGTGAATGTACAACTGGCTCGAAATTAAAAGTTAACAAAAGGATGCACAGGTCAAAGAAGAGCACAGTTCAGCTTCATTCAGACACGCTGCAGAGCCCTGAGCACTTAAAGGGATGCAGGTGCCCTCCTTGGCACCACCTCCGCTATCACACACCGCTTCTGAGACTGCTGGCACCTCTTTATGGGTCTTGCCAAAAATTCAGCTGCACATCAGAATTAATCAACCAACACCTGGAGCATGAGTTTCACTCAGAAAGATAAAGACTTACCACAGTATTTTTATGAGAAAAATGGACCATGACTTACACGAACCGTATCTATAGTGGGAACTCTAGGCATCTTTTTCGTAACCATGGGCCCTGGGCAGTTGGAAATGATATGAATCCCTTGACCTTCCTATTTCTTTCCTTTGTATTTTTCTTCTTTAATTTTCAGGCATATTTTTGTGTGCAACCTAAATATCACACAAATGCAGCCTTTAGCTACATGTACACACATCATATTAGCTCTAAGTGCATAAGTACACTATCCTCTCAAACATACTCCTAATCTTCCCCAAGTGTGGAATAAATTTCAAACCATTAAATAAAATGATCTGATACTGTCCATGCAGATGTTACCAACCCTCACCCCCTCCAATGACATCATTGTTTCCATGGTAACTAATGTACTTCAAAGTAGAAAATGCAGATGATGGCTTTAAAAGGGGAGGGGGGAGGCAGACAAAATAAATGATACAAACCAAACATGTCACAGGGTATGCGGTGATGCTGGATGTACCTGCATTATGGGCTGCCAGCTCAGGGACAAGCAATAAATATTTTATGAGAACCATTATGCTAACAGTCTATATAACAATGACCTATCAAATTACACAATTGCCTTCAGAAGCATGGCTGCCCCATTCAACACACATAGGTAAGTGTGGTAAAGGTGGGAAAGGGGATGAATTAGGAGGTTGGGGCTAACATATATATACGTATGCTGCTGCTGCTGCTGCTAAGTCGCTTCAGTTGTGTCCGACTCTGTGCGATCCTATGGATGGCAGCCAACCAGACATCCCCAGTCCCTGGGATTCTCCAGGCAAGAACACTGGAGTGGGTTGCCATTTCCTTCTCCAATGCATGAAAGTGAAAAGTGAAAGTGAAGTCGTTCAGTCGTGTTCAACTCCTAGCGACCCCATGGACTGCAGCCCACCAGGCTCCTCTGTCCATGGGATTTTCCAGGCAAGAGTACTGGAGTGGGGTGCCATTGCCTTCTCTATATACATGTACATATATATATACACAAAACATAGTAATCAACAAGGACCTACTGTAGAGCATGGGGAACGCAACTCAGTATTCTTGTTACAACCTATACGGGGAAAGAATCTAAAATAGAATAGATATATGTACATGTATGGCTGAGTCATTTTGCTGTACACCTTTAAAGTAACACAGCACTGTAAATAAATTATATTCCAATATAAAATAAAAATTAAAAAAATAAAAAATTTACCAAAAATAAGTGAGTGTTCAATAGCATAGGTACAGAACATGAGCTGAGTTTCAAATCAGAGTCACATACTTTGTTTTACAGTTATGCTGTTATTATGTCTGAGAATAGCTATTTCAGAAATATTTGAATGCCAGGAAGAACGTAACTGCTTATAAGAAAGAAGTGAAGAAAACTGATAGGGGAAAAGCCTCTATTCTTAGTTCCAACATGTAAGAAAAAGGGATAAAATCTCCAGGAAACGCAACATTGTTTTAGCATAAGGCCCTTTTGGTGAAGCGTGGGTACGTCTTTCAGTTGCTGTCCGTATCTCATTATTTGGATATTGGTGAATGAAGACTTTTCTGGACGTGAAAATCCATGCTCTCAGTTGTAGGAAAGGCAGCGAGGAGGTGACAATTCTGAATGGTTTGACATAAAACTGGAGTCTGCTTTTAAAACATAAGAGAATGTTTGATCTGCCCCTGTCAAAATGTCATTCTTAACATCTGACACTGAAGATACTTAACAGAAGCTTCCAGAGGTTCCATCACGTATTCCGTCCCTGCACTGCGGGAGCCTGTGTTGAGAAGACCATGTGCTGACACCCTGACCTACAGACACCCAAGGAGCCATTCATACTTGCTTCTTCTGATGCTCTGGCCACCACCGAGGACCAGGAACGCATCTGGAGTTGTGGAGCCAGTTTAATGCCCAAACCCACACCCTACTTAAGATCTCACAAGATGATGCCTTTTCTTCTGGGATTCTAGCTCTTGCCCCATTTTGCCGGTTGGTGCTCTGTGTTTCGGTCAAGCTGCAGGTAGAAGTCTTTCCCCAGGACAATATCTGTGCGGACCCGCCATCTAGTGCACCAAGGATGGGACAGGTGACCTGTGCACCACCCCCTCCACACACACACACACACATTTGGCTTCATGCTCAGGGCAGATTACAGGTCTCCCGTGGTTTTGAGACACCCTGAGATGCTCTCTTTCTAACCATAGACACCCCCTCCCCACCCTTTTATTTTTGGCTGCACTGGGTCTTAGTTCTAAATTACGGCATGTGGGATCTAGCTCCCTGGCCAGGGGTGGCCCGAACTGGCCCCCTGAATTGGAAGAATGGAGTTCTTAACCACTGGACCACCAGGGAAGTCCCTTCACAGATGACTTTTTGGAAAACTAAACTCTTTTTTTCTTTTTTTGCCTAGGAGACTGAGTCTAGAATTCAAGGCCTTCCTTTACTTCACTGTGACCTCCATCCAATGGCACCATCTTCCTTCCCCTTCTCCACAGCGGGCCACTGCCAGAGCCACAGCCCTTCTCTCAGACATCGCCCCTCCTCTCCTAAGCACACGCCTTCTCCTGGCACCGACGATCCTACTTCTTCTGCGGGGCCCACTTCAATGTTCTGCTCCTGCCCTTCTCCACAAAGGGGTTACATCCAGCCATCCAGACCCATCCACTCTTCCAAGAATCTCGGCCTTTGTTGCTGTTCTGATGTAATTTACAAACATTTGCAGGAAAGTACCACAACGTAAGCTCCTTTGGAGCAGAGATTTCTGTGTGTTTTGATAATGGCTGGCAAAAGGGCCTGGCAAATCAAAGAAGCTCAATAAATAGATCTTGAATTTCTATGGTAGCATCACAGAACACAAACACCTTAAATGTTTTAAGGGCAAGGGAGAGAAGAAAGCAGGGCTGGACATAAACAGTAAAAATATATACAAAAATGAGACTTCCCTGGAGGTCCAGTGGTTAAGACTTCACCTTCCAGTGCAGGAAGTGTGGGTTCGATCCCTGGTTAGGGAACTAAGACCCCACATGTCTCGTGAACCAAAAACCAAGACATAAAACAGAAACAGTATTGCAATAGATTCAATAAAGACTTTAAAAATGGTCCAAATTAAAAAAAATCTTTAAAAAATATATACACAGAGAACTGCCATCATCATTTGCAGGGGCTTCATGCCAAATTTTGAGAAGGCAATGGCAGCCCACTCCAGTACTTTTGCCTAGAAAATCCCATGGATGGAGGAGCCTGGTGGGCTGCAATCCATGGGGTCGCTAAGAGTCAGACACGATTGAGTGACTTCACTTTCACTTTTCACTTTCATGCATTGGAGAAAGAAATGGCAACCCACTCCAGTGTTCTTGTCTGGAGAATCCCAGGGACGGGGGAGCCTGGTGGGCTGCCATCTATGGGATCGCACAGAGTCGGACACAACTGAAGCAACTTAGCAGCAGCAGCAGCATGCCAAATTAATTAAAACATTAAATACTTAATGCCGTAACATAAAATGTAAGGGAAGAAATTCTTTCCCATCAGAATTTAATGCCTCAGATCAATAAAAACTATCTTAAAGACCAGGAAATAAATCAAGTAATACAAGCCACAAATAATAGAAAATGACTTTGGGAAAGTGGTCTGTTTCAGTCCAAATGCAGAAGAAAGTGATAGAAATGGGATTTCTCACTCCACGGAGTTGAACTGGTTCCATTTGCGTCAAACAGCAGGACACCAAACATATTGGCAAAAGTAAAATATCTACAATTAGCTGTTAGAGTGTTCGTAACCAGGAATGTGAGTAGAAGGAAGGCCTGGGTACAGCAACTCCTGCCACACAGACCACATCCACATGAGGTAGCCAGTCCAGGGGAGCTCAACACTGCAGCCCGCAGGGCCACGTGGGAGACGCTGTGCAAAACACAACAGGACAACTCAACCGAAGGCCAGGTCGAATCTCTGTTCAGTCCAGGAACGTCTCCAGTTTGGGGCCTTCAGAATACCTGTGACCACACGTGTCCTCTGTTCACAGGAGGTCAGCCTAAGATCAGCAGAAAGGCCCGTCCAGAGGCCAGAGCCAGCCTTACGGTCTGAGTCTGGAAGCCTGGGGCCACTAGGAAAGGCCAAGTTGGGAGTGAAAGCTGAGAGCAGGGGTACAGTAGAAGGCAGCATCTCATCTGAGGAGCTGGGATGCCCCTATCAGAGTCCACAACTCTAAGGACTATTTACACTTTGTAGGTAGGAGAGATAGATGGGCCCCTCGGTCAGACAGCTGGTGTTTGCCAAGTGGAGTAAAACTGAAGCTTTGCTCTCACCCAGACACTCCAAGGACAAAGCTAGTGGCAGAAGCTTAGCTCTGCTGATGTGAAGAGATAAGATCACCACTCCTGAGGTCAAGGAAGTCTTTCCTGCCTGCACATGCATAGGAAGGCTCCTTAGGGGTCGAAAAGGGAGAGGGCGCCAACCCTTAATAAAGTGTGGACGTGCACTGGCAGACGTACAGTAGAATCCACCTACAGTGGTGGGATCCATCTTAGCAAGAAGTTGTGCACCCGTGTTGGGTAGGGTCCTAGGACCAGTCAGGTGTGAAGAAAGAAACAAGGAAATTGGCCAAAGATACTTGGTCAAAGAGGTAAACAAGACCCAGAAGGACTGTCCTAAATGAGGGGGTTAAATCACCTCTTCACTGTGCTTCTCCTCGTTAGGAAGGACGCCCATACCCTTGCTCTCTGGATGGTATTTCTGCCCTGCTTCTGACTTATAACACCAAAGCCAAACCCTCTCTCTGGTTTTTGCCTCCTGGAAACACTCTTGTCTTCAATGGGGGTGGGGGGTAAGAACCAGGGACACTTTGCGACTAGCCTCAAGACATTAGTGGTCTAGCAGTTTGGATTCCTGGTTTTCATCCAGGCAACCCGGGCTCAATATCAATTCCTGGGCAGGGAACTAAGATCTCTCTTGGTGGTCTTCAGGACCGCTTGCTGCTGCCTCTGCAAGAAGACTTTCAGAGCAGAGACTGGCAAGTGTATCCTGGAAGAGACCAGACGGTACACAGTTAAGGTTCTTCCGTCCACGTGGTCTCTGTCACAACCACACCTGCTGCTGGATCACAAATGGAGTTGAAGACAAAGACCTGGACACGAACCCATGTGTTTATGTTCCAAAAACATGGCGCTCACAAAGCTGTCTGCAGGCTGGATCTGGCTCACGGGCCAGTTTGCAGACCCTGCTTGAGAGCCTCCTGCATAATTCAGCTCCTGATTTTCAGCCATCCCTCCCCCATGGTTCTGCCCGGTACTGACCATAAAACCCTCAGGGCAAAAAGGGCCACACAACTGTCTTCAGGGACCCATGGAAGAGGTGACAGTAAGAATGAGGCCGAGATTCATTAAGCACGTGTGCCAACCACGGTACTCAGCCTTTCACATATGATGGGTCCATTCACGCCCACAAGAACCCCTTGAGCTGGGTACTTTTATTCTCTTCAAGTTACAGATGAGGACACTGAGGTCTGGAGGGTGAAAAACCAACCCAGAGTCATGCCTGAGGGGTGGAGCTGGGATCAGAATCCAGGAATCTATAACCTAGGCAGATAGTGCCCACATCATGCCAGTCAGCCTTGGGCAAAAGACCACCGTAAGAGGAAACCAGGAGCAGCAGAGGCCTGAGAAGTGTCTTCACAGCAGAGAGGCGACCAGGTACCCAACACTGAGTTGTACACGGGGACAAGAGTGAAGGCTAAATAGGATAGTGTATGCCAAGTATCGGGCACATAGCAGACACTCAACAGACAAGAGAGGTCATTATTACTGATAAAGCAGCTCTCCACTTGGAACTAGTGGTAAAGAACCCGCCTGCCAGTACAGGAGACATAAAGACACACAGGTTCAGTCCTTGGGTCAGGAGGATCCCCTGGCGAAGGGCATGGCAACCCACTCCAGTATTCTTGCCTGGAGAATCCCACGGACAGAGGAGCCTGGCAGGATGCAGTCCATGGGGTCAGAAAGAGTCAAACACAACTGAAGCGACTCAGCACGCACACAGAATATACCAGCTTCAAGAGAAAGAACGCGCCTTCCACTTGGAGGTCTGGCTGTCACTACCCATCTCAACCCAGCAGTCAACCTTAGCACCAGGAACAGGGGACAGCCAGGCATTTTATTTTATTACTATTGTAGATATCACTTTTATTTTTATTTATTTATTTTTTTGGATGTGTGACAAGCAGGATCTTAGTCGCCCCCAGCAGGGATTGAACCAGTGGTCCCTGCAGTAGAAGCATGGAGCCTTAATCACTGGACCACCAGGGAAGTCCAACCTTTAACCTATTAAAGTCCATTTTAATATGAAGTACTTAAAAGAGTGGAGCTTCCCAGGTGGCACTAGTGGTAAAGAACCCTCTTGCTAATGCAGGAGACGTAAAAGACATGGGTTCAATCCCTAGGTTGGGAAGATCCCCTGGAAGAGCAAATGGCAACGCATTCTAGTATTCTTGCCTGGGAAATACCAAGGACAGAGGAGCCTGACAGGCTACAGTCCATAGGGTCACAAAGAGTGAGACAGGACTGAAGCAACTTAACATGCATTTAGAAGAGTGCCTGACCTAACATAAACAAAATGTAAATCTAGTCAAGAAAAACATTAGTGTTCAATGAGAGGACAAGTTAGATCAAACCAAAAGGAGTAACCAGACAAATTCTGAATAGAGAACATTCTGTAGAAGGTTCCTACCTCTTCAAAAAGTCAAAAACCTCTTGAAAAAGTCAACATCAGTAGCAAAAAGTGGGGGAATTATGCTAGATTACAAGAGACTGAAAGTGGTAGGCTTATGTTGATTGCAACTTTGGTTGCAACTTGCAACCTAAGTGTCCACCAACAGATGAACGGACAAGTAATATTTACAGTGGAAGCAATATTCACAGTATATATTACAACGAAGATTATTTCAGCTTTTAAAAGGAAGGAAAGGGCTTCCTTGGTGGTCCAGTGGTTAAAAAGCTGCTTCCCAATGCAGGGGACACAGGCTCAAATGCTAGTTCAGAAGATTCCACGTGCTGCTGGTCAACTAATCCCGTGCACCACAACTACTAAAGCCCACATGCCTAGAGCCCACGCTCCATAACAGGGAAGCCACGAAAATGAGAAGCCTGTGCACCATAACAAACAGCACCCCCACTTACCCAAGCAGAGAAAGCCTGAGTGTAGCAACTGAGACCCAGCACAGCCAAAAATAATAAACAAACACACCTTAAAAAAAAAAAAAAAAAGGATGGAAATTCTGAAGTACAGTTCAATGGTACGTGAAGGGAAAAAATTCAGAGACAAAAGAACAAATACTGTACAATTCCATTTACATGGGCTATCTAGAGTATTCAAATCATAGAGACAGAAAGTAGACCAGTAGTTGCCAGGAGCTAGGAGAAGGGAATAAAGAGTTATTGTTTAATGGGCTCAGAGTTTCAGTTTTTCAAGACGAAAAGAGTTCTGGAGATGGATAAAAGTGATGGTCACACAACAACGTACATGTACGTCATGTCACTGAACTGCACACTTAGGAATATTAAAGATGGTAAGTTACATGTTATATGCATTTTATCACAATAAAAAGAACTGGAAAAAGAGAGACTGAAAGTCCTATAACAAATGAAATGCAAGATCTTTAATTGGTTTGTGGTTGTTTAGAAGAGAGAGAGTTCTAGAGACGGAGCTAAAGATGGAGGTAGCAATGCCCAGTGGAGATATTTTGGCAACATTTGGAGAAATTTGATAATGTAGCAGGTATGTGTTGAAATGAGGGGATATTATCAGGAGTGATAATAAGGTTGTGGTTTTATGGTAAATGATCATACCTCATGGAGAGGCATAACAAAGTACTAAGGTGTGAAGTATCTTCATTTCTATAGTTACAAGTGGCTAAAAAATGTACATTCATATGCTTGCATGTGTATATATGTTGTTGTTTAGCCACTAAGTCATGTCCAACCCTTTGCTGTCCCGTGGACTGCAGCACACCAGGCTTTCCTGTCCTTCACGATCTCCCAGAGTTTGCTCAAACTCTTGTCCTTTGAGTTGGCGATGGCACCCAACCATCTCATCCTCTGTCCTCTGTGTGTATATATGAAGCAAATATGCCAAATGTCAATAATTGTTCAGTCCTAGGTGGTGAATACACAGGTGTGTTCACTGTACTATAATTTCTAATTTTGTTTTGTTTGAGAATGTACAATATGGAATTAAAAATGAATGAGGGGTAAAAATGCCCACCTATCTCCCAGGGTTATATAAGGCTTAAATGACATAAACCATGACAACACTTTGTAACCCATTAAACATTCCACATCAATAAGATGGTGACATTGTATTCATTTTTGGCATCAATAATAAAACCGAGACCTATGGTAAATAAATGATTCCCCAACCAGCACTCTTTCAATAAATATAAATCTATTCTTAGTAAGTCCGGTGAAACACTTTTTGAATAAGGTACGTAATTTTGTACTAAGGTTTTGAAAAATGTCTATCTGATGAAGAAGTGAACATTAATTAGAGTGTCTGTTCCCACTGGCATGGAGCAGTCTGTAATTTTGTGGAGGTTGTTACAGCAGAATTATTACATAATGGCCCTTGTTTGTGAGTGGCTGGCTGTTCAGACAGAGAATGCAGTCAAGGGCTGAGCACGCAGGTAGCAACATGCGGGGAGCAGGGACCCTGTGACCGGCTGGGGAACAGACAATAGCTCATTTCCAAAAGCTCACCTCACCTGTAAAGGCCACTCTGCCCTCACAGGAAGGAGGACACAGATAACACAGTTCTCTGGTCTAATGAAGTCATGCTCAACCTTCGTGACCTTTTTCTGCAGTTAAAAATTAAAAAAAAAAAAAAAAGAAGACTAGCCATGTTCTCTCACAAGGAGTAATGTGTTACGGTGATAGGAAAACATCAAACCTACTTAAGCACTCGATTCAGCTGCAGTTTCTTGAGGTGTCATCTGAGAAAAGAGAAGAGATTTCAGAGAAAATGAAAACTGAGAGACCCAGGATCAAACACCCCTTCTGTGCATGTGGGCGAGTCATTCAAATTCCCTGAGTCCTAGTGTTCTTAGCTGTTAAATAGAAATAACAGTACTTATCACACCAGGTGTCATGAGAGTCAAATCCAACCATGTACACACTTTCTGACGCATGTAAGACTCACAAAATGTCTGTTCCCCTTCCATCAGTGACCATCCCCTCTAATCTCTATATTCCATTTCACTGTGAAAAGTAAAATAGGTAAGACATGAGAGGGACTTTTCTGGTAGTCCAGTGGCTAAGACTCCACACTGCCAATATGGAGGACCCACGTTTGATCCCTGGCCAAGGAACTAGTTCTTGCATGCTGCAACTAAGATAGAAGATCCATTGAGCCACAACTAAGAGCTGCTCTGAATGCAGGTCAAGAAGCAACAGTTAGAAATGGACATAGAACAAGAGACAGGTTCCAAATCAGGAAAGGAGTACATCAAGGCTGTATATGGTCACCTTGCTTATTTAACTTATATGCACAGTACAGCATGCAAAATGCCAGGCTGGATGAAGCACAAGCTGGAATCAAGATTGCTGGGAGAAATATCAATAACCTTAGATATGCAAATGACACCACCTTACTGCAGAAAGCAAAGAGGAACTAAAGAACCTCTTGATGAAAGTCAAAGAGAAGAGTGAAAAAGCTGGCTTAAACTTCAACATTCAAAAATCAAAGATCATGGCATCCAGTCCCAACACTCCAGGGCAAATAAATGGGGAAACAGTGACAGACTTTATTTTGGGGGCTCCAAAATCACTGCAGTTGGTGACTGCAGCCGTGAAATTAAAAAATGCTTGCTCTTTAGAAGAAAAAAGCAGAGACATGACTTTACTGACTAAGGTCTGTCTAGTCAAGGCTATGGTTTTTCCAGTAGTCATGTATGGCTATAAGAGTTGGACCATAAAGAAAATTGAGCACCGAAGAATTGATGCTTTTGAACTGTGTGTTGGAGAAGACTCTTGAAAGTCCCTTGGACTGCAAGGAGATCAAACCAGTCAATCCTAAAGGAAATCAGTCCTGAATATTCATTGGAAGGACTGATACTGAAGCTGAAGCTCCAATAATTTGGCCAACTGATGTGAAGAACTGACTCACTGGAAAAGATCCTGATGCTGGGAAAGATTGAAGGAAGGAAGAGAAAGGGACAAGAGAGGATGAGATGGTTAGATGGCATTACCGACTCAATGGACATGGGTTTGAGCAAGCTCTGGGAGTTGGTGATGGACAGGGAAGCCTGGCATGCTACAGTTGCATGCCAAGGTTGCAAAGAGTTGAACATGACTGAGTGACTGAACTGAACAGACTGAAAGTATTTTTACTTTACTAATAAATAAAATAAAGTCACGAGAAATCTGAATTTATATCAGCAAAACAAAGCTGTAAACAACCCGTCATACAGAAATAAGGGGATGAAATAGAACAAAACACACTGGATGAGTGGTAAAGAATCCACCTGCAATGTAAGAGACACAGTTTCAATCCCTGGGTTGTAAAGATCCCCTGGAGAATGGAATGGCATCCCACTCCAGTATTCTTTCCTGGAAAATCCCATGGACAGAGGAGCCTGGTGAGTGGGGCTACAAAAGAGTCAGACATGACAGAGCAACTAAACCACCACCACCATTCAATCTTTGAAAATGATACTTCTCCATTAAAATGGTACAAACTTCCACACAAAATCTCACTCTTCTGAAACTTAACCAAAAAAAAAAAAAAAAAAAAAGTGGGGGGGGGGATCAGAAATAAAATAATTACCAGTCAAGAACCCCAGGGTTAGTAGAAGGAAAGAAATCTTAAAAATTAGGGCAGAAATAAATGCAAAAGAAACAAAAGAGACCATAGCAAAAATCAACAAAGCCAAAAGCTGGTTCTTTGAAAGGATAAATAAAATTGACAAACCATTAGCCAGGCTCATCAAGAAACAAAGGGAGAAAAATCAAATCAATAAAATTAGAAATGAAAATGGAGAGATCACAACAGACAACACAGAAATACAAAGGATCATAAGAGACTACTATCAGCAATTATATGGCAATAAAATGGACAATGGGGAAGAAATGGACAAATTCTTAGAAAAGTACAACTTTCCAAAACTGGATCGGGAAGAAATAGAAAATCTTAACAGACCCATCACAAGCACGAAAATTGAAACTGTAATCAGAAATCTTCCAGCAAAAAAAGGCCCAGGTCCAGACAGCTTTACAGCTGAATTCTACCAAAAATTAAAGAGCTAACACCTATCCTACTCAAACTCTTCCAGAAAATTGCAGAGGAAAGTAAACTTACAAGCTCATTCTATGAGGCCACCATCACCCTAATACCAAAACCAGACAAAGATGCCACAAAAAAAGAAAACTACAGGCGAATATCACTGATGAACATAGATGCAAAAATCCTTAACAAAATTCTAGCAATCAGAATCCAACAACACATTAAAAAGATCATACACCATGACCAAGTGGGCTTTATCCCAGGGATGCAAGGATTCTTCAATATCTGCAAATCAATCAATGTAATACACCACATTAACAAATTGAAAAATAAAAACCATATGATTATCTCAATAGATGCAGAGAAAGCCTTTGACAAAATTCAACATCCATTTATGATAAAAACTCTCCAGAAAGCAGGAATAGAAGGAACATACCTCAACATAATAAAAGCTATGTATGACAAACCCACAGCAAACATTATCCTCAATGGTGAAAAATTAAAAGCATTTCCTCTAAAGTCAGGAACAAGACAAGGGTGCCCACTTTCACCATTACTATTCAATATAGTTTTGGAAGTTTTGGCCACAGCAATCAGAGCAGAAAAAGAAATAAAAGGAATCCAAATTGGAAAAGAAGAAGTAAAACTCTCACTGTTTGCAGATGACATGATCCTCTACATAGAAAACCCTAAAGACTCCACCAGAAAATTACTAGAACTAATCAATGAATATAGTAAAATTGCAGGATATAAAATCAACACACTGAAATCCCTTGCATTCCTGTACACTAATAATGAGAAAATAGAAACAGAAATTAAGGAAACAATTCCATTCACCATTGCAATGAAAAGAATAAAATACTTAGGAATATGTCTACCTAAAGAAACTAAAGACCTATATATAGAAAACTATAAAACACTGGTGAAAGAAATCAAAGAGGACACTAATAGATGGAGAAATATACCATGTTCATGGATTGGCAGAATCAATATAGTGAAATGAGTATACTACCCAAAGCAATTTATATATTCAATGCAATTCCCATCAAGCTACCAATGGTATTCTTCACAGAGCTAGAACAAATAATTTCTCATTTTGTATGGAAATACAAAAAACCTCAAATAGCCAAAGCTATCTTGAGAAAGAAGAATGGAACTGGAGGAATCAACCTGCCTGACTTCAAGCTCTACTACAAAGCCACAGTCATCAAGACAGTATGGTACTGGCACAAAGACAAAAATTTAGATCAATGGAACAAAATAGAAAGCCCAGAGATAAATCCACGCACATATGGACACCTTATCTTTGACAAAGGAGGCAAGAATATACAATGGATTAAAGACAATCTCTTTAACAAGTGGTGCTGGGAAAACTGGTCAAATACTTGTAAAAGAATGAAACTAGAGCGCTTTCTAACACCATACACAAAAATAAACTCAAAATGGATTAAAGATCTAAATGTAAGATCAGAAACTATAAAACTCCTAGAGGCGAACATAGGCAAAACACTCTCTGACATACATCACAGCAGGATCCTCTATGACCCACCTCCCAGAATATTGGAAATAAAATCAAAAATAAACAAATGTGACCTAATTAAACTTAAAAGCTTCTGCACAACAAAGGAAACTATAAGCAAGGTGAACAGACAGCCTTCAGAATGGGAGAAAATAATAGCAAATGAAGCAACAGACAAACAACTAATCTCAAAAATATATAGGCAACTCCTATAGCTCAATTCCAGAAAAATGAATGACCCAATCAAAAAATGGGCCAAAGAACT
This sequence comes from Tragelaphus eurycerus, assembly GCA_935064755.1. NCBI lineage: Eukaryota > Metazoa > Chordata > Mammalia > Artiodactyla > Bovidae > Tragelaphus > Tragelaphus eurycerus. The sequence continues at coordinate 4,892,609 of CAKXYN010000075.1, read as the reverse complement.
AAATAGACATTTCTCCCAAGAGGACATACAGATGGCTAACAAACACATGAAAAGATGCTCAACATCACTCATTATCAGAGAAATGCAAATCAAAACCACTATGAGGTACCATTTCACGCCAGTCAGAATGGCTGCGATCCAAAAGTCTACAAGCAATAAATGCTGGAGAGGGTGTGGAGAAAAGGGAACCCTCTTACACTGTTGGTGGAAATGCAAACTAGTACAGCCACTATGGAGAACAGTATGGAGATTCCTTTAAAAACTGGGAATAGAACTGCCTTATGATCCAGCAATCCCATTGCTGGGCATACAGACTGAGGAAACCAGAATTGAAAGAGACCCCAATGTTCATCGCAGCACTGTTTATAATAGCCAGGACATGGAAGCAACCTAGATATCCATCAGCAGACGAATGGATAAGAAAGCCATGGTACATATACACAATGGAGTATTACTCAGCCATTAAAAAGAATACATTTGAATCAGTTCTAATGAGGTGGATGGAACTGGAGCCTATTATACAGAGTGAAGTAAGCCAGAAAGAAAAACACAAATACAGTATAATAACACATATATATGGAATTTAGAAAGATGGTAACAATAACCCTGTATGTGAGACAGCAAAAGAGACACTGATGTATAGAACAGTCTTTTGGACTCTGGGAGAGGGAGAGGGTGGGAGGATTTGGGAGAATGGCATTGAAATATGTACAATATCATATATGAAACGAGTCGCCAATCCAGGTTTGATGCACAATACTAGATGCTTGGGGCTGGTGCACTGGGACGACCCAAAGGGATGGTATGGGGAGAGAGGAGGGAGGAGGGTTCAGGATGGGGAACACATGTATACCTGTGGCAGATTCATTTTGATATATGGCCAAACCAATACAATATTGTAAAGTTAAATAAAATAAAATTAAATTAAAAAAAAAAAGAAACAAATAAGAGAATGAACCCACCCCAGTGTCATAAAACCAAATACTGCTTCCCAAGAAAAGTGAAGAAAATTTCTAAGAGCAGAACAGAATGGTATAGTGTAGCAAGGCTCATAAGTCCACCACCCTTGGGAAAATGAGCCAGTGAATAAATTAATGTCTGAGAGCTTTCATTAATATCGCATATCTGGAGAAAAGCACCCTGATAGCTATCCATGTATTCCTCTTTTCTCACTGGGAAAAGTGACAGCATCCGTATGGGAGGAAAGGCTGAGGAGGAGCTGTGAGCCATGCGGATGCTTATCCCTGCGGGAAGGAAGGGAAGGCTCCAGGAGCGAAATCCAGGCCACAGAATACCACCCATGGATACGCAGGGTGCGCCCCCACACAGGAAGACGGAGCCCACTTAAAGGACCTTTAAAAGATCCCTGGGGCAAAAGCCACCAAGCCCACGTCTTCTGGCCAGAACTAGTCCGCACCCTGTGCACCACCTGCTATAGCTCAGCTCGTCCTGGCTGCTCAGTGTCTTCCGGCCACAGAAAGCATCAACAGAAACAACAGCCTTCAGACTCTAACTGGGCAGTCAGGGGCGAAGCAAAGAGAAGCTTCATATGGAGAAATTACCCACACCCAGAAGAACAAAGATCTGGGCAGACTCACTCCGGCAAGAACTAAGTGGGAAAAAAGCCAACAAAAAAGCATGGTGGCTATAAACACAGACTCTTGATGGAAAGGAAAAAATGAAACACGGAATCAAAGACAAAGCAGTCATGCAATTTCCCTGGTGTTCCAGTGGTTAAGACTTCACCTTCCAGTGCCTCAGGGCCAAAACACAAAACAGAAATGATATTGAAACTAATTCAATAAAGACTTTCAAAATGATCCACCTTAAAAAAAAGTATTCAGCCTAAAAGAAAACTACCCAAGAAGAGGATTCCCCCTAAAGGATCTTTGAAACATAAAAACTTTATGTGACTATGAGTTCAATAAACTGCAAAGTCAAAGCAATATTAACAAACACAAACAAAAAGGAACAAGACTGTAGACCTAAAGAAATAAATTGGAGATTAAAATAAACACTAGAGATCAATATATAAAATAAAATCTGTATAGAACAAAGGAAAGGTGGCTTCGAACCAACATATTGACTAGAGCGAAGTGAGACATCAACACGGTAAATATAGGCCTAAAATCAGAGATTAAAATAATCAAAGGAAAACAAATAACTAAGGAGTTCAAAGACAATGAACATAGGTAACTGACATGGTTATAGCAGGGAACTCACCATACAGAACCAAGAAAGTATAAAAGGCACTATAAGAAAAGTGCCCTGAGATTAATAAAGAATGGACTCTGTTAACTGAATGAAAATATCAAGTTCCAGAAATGTACAGCACACATTATACACCAGTAACATATACGGTGACTAAGTTATATGTCCAGGATTAAAAAAGAATTGTCCAGACATCTCATCTATAAGCAAACAATCTATAAAAGAGGAAAACTTAGACTGGCCATGGACGCCTCTACAGCAACATTCAAGAGCAGAAAACAGTGGCCTCTTTCCAGTTTTAATGCAATCTTCTGTTAATTTTTTAAAATTGTGTTTATTTGTTTCTGGTTGCCCCAGGTCTTCACTGCTGTCCGGGCTTCTCTCTAATTGCAGCTAGTGAGCCTCCTCTCTAGCCGTGGTGCTGGGGCTTCCCCTCGTGGTGGGCTCCCTTGTTGTGGAGCGTGGACTCTGGGATATGCAGGCTTCGGCAGCACGTGGGCTCAGCAGTTTGGTGGTATGTGGACTTAGATGTGGCTCTCAGGCTTAGTCACTCCACAACATGTGGAATCTTCCTGGATCAGGGATCAAACCTGCATTTCCTGCATTGGCAGGAGGATACTTTATCACTGAATCACCACGGAAGCCCTAAATCTATTAAACTTGACTGAAATGAAACTTTTCATTTTAAGAACTTATATCTTATAAAATATGTCCAGCCAGCCCACCATTTCTCCATGTAAGCATAGAAGAACTCTGCAACGGTATGCTGCTGCTGCTAATTATAAGGGGGAAAGGGAAAGCGTCATCATTCAGTTGTGACTAACTCTGTGACCCCATGGACTATAGCCCACAAGGCTCCTCTGTCCATGGGATTCTCCAGGCAAGAATACTGGAGTGGGTTGCCATGCCCTCCTCCAGGGGGTCTTCCCAATCTGGGGATCGAACCTGGCTCTCCCACCTTGTAGGGGGAATCACTCTAAACTCCTCCTAGAATTCATACCTGATCCATTTTAGAGGAACCTCTCTACCTTCAGAAGTCACTGAGGAAAAAAACAAAAACAAAAACACCTGTTCTTCCAACTTCCTCACTCAGTCCTCCCCAGAGGGGGCTAGAGTGACTTACCAAATCAGTAAGGCTGAAGAAGAAACCTAGCAAGCTTGCACGATCTCTTCCTCTCCTCTGTGAATAGTCCTTAGGACAGACACATTCTTTGCTCCTGTGGGAGCCAAGCTGAGTGGGTTTGCCCCTGCAAGGACACACAGCTTGTCACTCTGACTTGAAGCAAAGTAGCAAGAAGCCTGAATCTGTCCATAAACTAAGTTTTCTGGCCCCAACTCCAAATGTTTCCATATAAATTCCAAGATGCTACTTTTATATTCCTGTAGTTAATGTTAGGTCTACCACCTATTGATTCTTAATTGGTGAAAAAAGGAAGTAGAGGTGATTATCACTCTCAAACCCTGACATCGGTCATGATTATTTCTGAATGGTAGGATTTGGAGTTCCTTAAGTGAAGAGGAACTAAAAAGCCTCTTGATGAAAGTGAAAGAGGAGAGTGAAAATGTTGGCTTAAAACTCAACATTCAGAAAATGAAGATCATGGCATCTGGTCCCATCACTTCATGGCAAATAGATGGGGAAACAGTGGAAACAGTGTCAGACTTTATTTTGGGGGGCTCCAAAATCACTGCAGATGGCGACTGCAGCCATGAAATTAAAAGACACTTACTCCTTGGAAGCAAAGTTATGACCAACCTAGGAGGTAGCATATTGAAAAGCAGAGACATTACTTTGCCAACAAAGGTTCATCTAGTCTACTATGGTCTTTCCTGTGGTCATGTATGGATGTGAGAGCTGGACTGTGAAGAAGGCTGAATGCTGAAGAATTGATGCTTTTGAACTGTGGTGTTGGAGAAGACTCCTGAGAGTCCCTTGGACTGCAAGGAGATCCAACCAGTCCATTCTGAAGGAGATCAGCCCTGGGATTTCTTTGGAAGGAATGATGCTAAAGCTGAAACTCCAGTATTTTGGCCACCTCATGAGAAGAGCTGACTCATTGGAGAAGACTCTGATGCTGGGAGGGATTGAGGACAGGAGGAGAAGGGGACAACAGAGGATGAGATGGCTGGATGGCATCACTGACTCGATGAACATGAGTTTGAGTGAACTCCGGGAGTTGGTGATGGACAGGGAGGCCTGGCGTGCTGTGATTCATGGGGTCGCAAAGAGTCGGGCATGACTGAGTGACTGAACTGAACTGAAACTATCTTTATTCAAAGTTTTCTTCATTTTAAAATTCTTCATAATGAACATATATTATTTTTACAAAAACAGGAAGGTCATTTTTCTTTCTTATTCTCTTACAAAAATTTTTTTGGTCCAGTTATGTTGAGATAAAATCGACATAGAACGCTGTATAAGTGTAAAGCGCACACAGTGATTTGACTTACATATGTCGTGAAATGATGACCACAATAAGTTTAGTGAACATCCATCTTCTCATACAGATAAAAACAAAACAAACAGGAGACAAACATTTCTTTCCTTGTGATGAAAAGTCTTAGGATTTCGTCTCCTAACAGCCGTCGTGTGTAACAGACAGCAGGGTTAATTACATTTATCATGTTGTGCAAAACATCCCTACTACTCATTCAATATAACTGGAAGTTTGAGCAATTTGACTATTTTAACCCATTTCTTCCTCCCACATCCCTGCCTCTGGTAACCACAAATCTGATCTCCTTTTCTATCAGTTTGCTTTTAACGTATAATTGACCTACAACCCTATGTAACCTCCCAGTGTACAAGGTAGTGATTTGATGTTCTTTCTGTACATTTCAAAATGACCATCTTGATAAGTCTAGTTACCATAAGGTCATTTTCCCTTAAAACCAGGATTCCAGAGAAGAACATCTAATGTAACAGAAAGTGGTCGCAATGGTTTAGGGGAAAGAGCAGGTTCCAAACGGAATGTGTAATGTGATACGATTTTCTTATAAAAATAATTAACAAGAGCAACATACTGCAGAGAGGTACTGGCTAGGCACTTTGAATAGATTACCTCATTTGGTAGCCTCAAGCTCATCTGAAGTAGGTTTATTCACTACCACATCCTCAAAGCGGAGAAAGAATGTGGGTGGGTAGACCCAAAGAGGGTGAAAGTTCGCCCACCAAAAAGTCAGCGTTGTGACTCCAGGTCACGGCATCACAGATGACGTTTGCTTCTTCTTCACTTTGTAATGCATCTATAATTATTTGTATTTTCCAAAATTTTAACACACGTATTCCTTGCATAATAAGTAAGACAATAAAATAAGGTCTTTTTTGTGTTAAGAAAAAAAAGCCACCAGCATGAACTTGAAGTTCAAGTTAATGGTAAAGCCAAGCAATGTGGCCACACAGGACTTCGAGACATCTCAGCCCATGCTGGAACTATCCGTGTGGGGCAACAGGTGTGAGTCCGCAGGCCAGGGAGGAATTCCAGCCAGACTCCACACACCCTCCACAATGGCCTTTGAAGCTGAAAGGCAAACATGCTCAGTAAATCCACCAGCCTCCTAGTCCCCCACGTCAGGGGGCCTCATCCCAGTAATCAGCCCTGTTCCTGGATACCTTGTCTCTTGACCCTCCCAGGTCCTAACTTCTGGGATCTGCGAATGTGACTTTATTAGGAAGCAAAGTCTTAGCAGAGGTAATGATGACTGTTCCAAGGACAAGGGCCCCCCCTCGCCCCGCCCCAGCCCCACTCTGCCCCAGCAGCTTGCCAAGTTCTTCTCAAGCAGAGCAGGAGGGGAAGTTTGAATGGCTTCCATCCAATTTTTAAACTGAAAACCACACGCCCACTTTTTGCTTGGAGACATTTCCTGTGTGTGAACACAGTTTGTTCTGTTACCAGCTTTAAAGTTATCCAGAACTGATATATCCGAGGCCAAGCTAAAGTGTTATTTTTTTTTTAAGTCCAATAGGAGAGGACCTTTCCTAATGCTGGCTCATCTTGCAGAAATCTCATTTGGAGATAAGTCAAGAGAGAGGATGAAGACAGAGGTGTCATTGTGTATGGATGGCAAGGTCCCCCTCCCCCACTGCTCCAGTCCCCCTGAACACAGCACTCTGGGACCCGGGGCAGCCTCCTGCCCCTCAGCTCCATCATGCAACACAGCCATGTCTGCTCCTAGCCCCATTTGAGGATGTGGCCTCCTTCCACACACTCAAAGTCTGGCTTCTAGCAGCATTGTCGGGCACTACTTCAAAGCGGGGTGGTCGAGGGGGGACGGACAGAAGACTGGCCAAGAGACACACCGACAGCCCTGCACTGCTGGCTGGAGCTGAGGCTCCCCGGTGCTAGCCCTGGCACGCTCCAGGATGCAACTGTGGCCCCTGTTCCCAGCCTGCCTCTGCCCCATTGAGGGCTCCCCAACTCCACCCCACATCCAAGGGCTCTCTCTAGCCAGACTCTTTCAACCCTGACTGCTCATTCCCTTAGATCTACCCTGAACAAAGTCAAGCAAATTATTCTTCATCTGCAGCCATACCATTTCCCTCATCCTCTCAAATCCATCTCCATCACCACCTCCCACCTGACACCAGCGCTTTGCTGCTATGGTCAGAGATCATATTGCCCTAGGTGAACACACCCAGACTAGCTTCGAGGCTCCGAGAGGGTTGACCCCACTTCCTGGCCCAGGACCTAACACAGTCTAATGAATGAGCTGCTGTTGCTAAGTCACGTCGGTCGTGCCCGACTCTGTGCGACCCCATAGATGGCAGCCCACCAGGCTCCCCCGTCCCTGGGATTCTCCAGGCAAGAACACTGGAGTGGGTTGCCATTTCCTTCTCCAATGCATGAAAGTGAAAAGTTAAAGTGAAGTCGCTCAGTCGTGTCCGACCCTCAGTGACCCCATGGACTGCAGCCTTCCAGGCTCCTCCATCCATGGGATTTTCCAGGCAAGAGTACTGGAGCGGGGTGCCATTGCCTTCTCCAATGAATGAGCAATTAATGAAAGCATTATAAAAACAGGCCATCTCCCCCACTGAAATGTATCAACATCATGAGGCCCAAGAACATGCCTTACTCAACTCTATATTGCTTACAGCACTTAAGGAAGTTGTTCAAGTTAATTAGTTTGGCAGAGATTGAGCTGAAGTCTTTACAAGGAGTGTGTGCTGGGAAATTCCAAGAATCATGCAGCTCCCACGTCCACCCAGAAACCACAGAGATGAATGAGGTGAGAAGGCAGATGTCTGGTCCTCACAGAACACGGACCCGGCCAAGTCTCAGACTGGCTGGCACAGCCCTAAAGTGTCTGTCAGCCTCACTGAACCAGACTCGGCTTCAGGGAGGAGATGGGGACTGTTGCACATTTTACCAGTTGTGAATAAGTCCCAAGTGTAAGAGACAGGGGACATGGGCTGCACAAAACACACCCCCACACAACATCCATACACATATAATGCTCACTCGCATGTATTTCTAGGCTTTTTTTAAAAGCCTAGAAATTGCCCTTCATCAAATGATGTGACCATCTAATGCAATCTCTGCATTCAGTTATGCCCAGAATACAGAAAGGACGTGTTCAAAGTTACTCAATAATCCAACAGGTCCACTCCCATAAACCACACCAGCCCCTCACAGAGAGAAACACAGTTATCTTCTTATAGAAAGCAAGCAAGGAATTGTCACAGGGCAGCATTTCTTCTAAGACAGAGCTTCCCAGTTAGAGTAATTCTCCAACAAATATCCCATAATCTTCTTGCTGCTGCTGCTGCTGCTAAGTCACTTCAGTCGTGTCCGACTTTGTGCAACCCCATAGATGGCAGCCCACCAGGCTCCCCTATACCTGGAATTCTCCAGGCACTGGAGTGGGTTGCCATTTCCTTCTTACCCACTCCCAAACTCTAAAAAGGGCATAGATTGTCCTTTTCTTTCTTTTTTTTTCCCTTTGTACCTTTAGACCGTTTTCAGGTCCTTTGCTCTTTTTCTTTCCTGGCATAATGGGTCGAATGTGTGTGTGTGTGTGTGTGTGTGTGTGCGCGTGCATGCATACACTCAGTCACTCAGTCATGTCTGCCTCTTTGTGACCCCATGGACTGTTGCCCACCAGGCTCCTCTGTCCATGAAATTTTCTAGGCAAGAGTATTGGAGTGGGTTGCCATTTCTTCCTCCAGCGGATCTTCCCAACCCAGGAATTAAACCTGTGCCTCTTGCATCTCCTACATTGGCAGGCAGATTCTTTACTACGAAACCACTTGGGAAGCAATGGGTTCAACTAATGCGTTGAACGCATCCCCCTCCCGCAAAAGACATGGTGAAGACCTAACTCCTGGGATCTGTGAATGTGACCTTATTAGGAAACAAAGTCTTAAGAGATGTAATTAAGGTCAGATGCAGTATTAGGGTAAGGTCCTCATCCACTACTACCGTATAAGAGAGGGACGCAAAGAGGAGAAATGTCATGTGACCTCAGAGTCAAACATTAGCGGATACAGCTGCAAGCTAAGAAACACCAGGCATCCAGGGCCACCTCCAGAAGCAAAAGCGAGGAAGAAGCAAGAGAGGATTCTTCCCAGCGTCTCAGAGGAAGGGTAGTGCGGCCACCTTGATTTCAGACTTCTGGCCCCCAAGACTGTGAGAAAAGAAACCTGTTGCTTGAAGCCACTCAGTTTCTGATGACTTGTTCCGGCAGTCCCAGGAGACTACTTACCACACCTGGGTCCTTCCTTCAGAAACACCCACAGAAATACACTTATATTCATCTACCTTCCCGCCTCTAAGTCCAGCTCCCCACCCAGGTATAACTGTCAAGGCCACCCTCTCTTTAATACACATCACATCTCTACACCGAAGGGAGAAAAGACCACCTGATGGTGGTCTAACATCTGAGATGCCCAAAATGTGTAAGAATGACCCTACTTCCCTATGAGCCCCATGGAAGCAAAGGTTTAAATAAACACAAAGAGCCCACTCCCTCACTCCCACTGAGATCAGATGTAACAGAGCTCAGGACGGGTCCCAGACAGCAACAATCACCATGCAGTCTGTGGTGAAGGATGGGATTGGATTGGATTGTTAGGGCCTGTAGAAGGTAAGGACTCACTGCCTCGACCCCTGAACAAGGACGGTGGGAAGCCAGCAGAGGGGAGCTGGATGAAGCTGTGAACGGTGCCCGTGGCATAAGCCTGGCACAGAGTCCCACTCCACAGTGATCCGGGTTTGGACTCCCAGGAGCACGCCCTCACCGGGGTCTCACAGACACGACTGTGGCATCCTGCCAGGCTGGCGAAGCCTGGTTCTGTTGGGGTCAGGGGCCAGCACAGGGAAGTCAGAATAAAAATGAGTGAATGAGCAGGAGGCACCAGAGCTGAGCTGACCACCGTGACCCTCACTGCTCTCAGCCGCACAGAGAGAAAGGCAGCCACAAAGGTGACGGACCTCAGCTCAAACTCTCAGCTTTCTTAAAGCAAAGGATCTAAAATGTTTTACTTGCCACGTGGAATTGTTTCCCTGATGGCCTTGGGGTGCCAGGACCCTGGGGTTACTTTTAATTGGCTGCCTTGGTACTATTATTCTTAAATGACGAAAACATTCCCCAAGGAAATCCAAAGTGTCAGAAGGCAGATAAATATAAATGCATATATTTTTATCTATTCACTAGATTAAGGATAGGTAGTGTTTCCTATCAGGAAGCAATTCTATTTAAAAGAAAAAAAGAAGGGATGCTTTAAAAGGCAGTGAGAGAAATGAGTGTTTTCCACCCCCAGCATTCACCAAAACTTTATTTTTAATTATACATGTTTCTAATCATTTTGTCTCAAAATAAAACTCGTCCTATTTACCTGCTCACGCCGGCTGGCTACTGTTGGCAGCTCTAGAGTACATTTAGGTAAGTGACTTAGTTCTGGGCCCTGATTCGGCTGAAGACGCAAGTAATTCACATACATAGAGCTTTCCACACAGACGTAAGATCGGGGCCCCCACGCAGGCCAAGGCCAACCTCAGGACACAGGCCCGTTAGACCATCAATCCACCTGTGCATCTCACAAGTTTCACGGGCTGCCTTTGGACTGAGCCCAGGGGCTGCTGGCTCCACGCGCCACTGTGAGTCCAGCAGCAGCAAGGCAGACCTCCCCAACTGCAGCCGGCAAAGCTGCAAAACTGCTCGAGGACTTCTTGATCTATTTATATGCATCTCCACCACACTAGCAAAGGTAAAGAGAGAGTGTTAGTTGCTCAGTCATGTCCAACTCTTTGTGACCACATGGATGATAGCTCGCCAGGCTCACTATGTCCATGGGATTCTCTGAGCAAGAATACTGGAGCAGGTAGCCATTCCCTTCATCAAGGGATTTTCCCAACCCAGGAACTGAACTTGGGTCTCCTGCATTGCAAGCAGATTCTGTACCACCTAAACCACCAGGGAAGTCCCAGCAAAGGAAAAGGGAAGGCACTAATTTATCTTTTCGTTGTTGTTGTTTGTTTCCAAAAGAGATCTTCCTTCAGTCTGGCTGAAAAACCTGTTGTTGGCACATTAAGCCTTGCAACCAACACAGTTTTTACCAGCACTGGGGAGGCCACCCAACACGCCACAGTGTGAGTCTTGCCCTAAATTTTTTGCAAGGGAGGTCTGTCTGAGGCTCTTCTGTAGCTACTTCAACTGGTCTCGTTCCCTTTATGTCTTTTTCTCTCCAGTGTTCACCACGGCCACAGAATAACCTCCTTGGCTACAACACAGGGGACTGGGAATCAGAAATTGACCCTGTAGCGTGCGGTGCTATGTACCCGCCTCGTGTATGGCTCTCAGAAGAGGATGATGTCAAGAGCCACACTGAAACGCATGCCAGTTATAGCAAACAAGACAGTCCACCCCACGTGCCATCAACATCCCAAGTGCCAAGGTGGCAGTGCTTCAAGAAATGAAGTGACCGAAGATAAAGCCCACTCCAGTCAACAGCCATCATCCCGTACGTTCCACTGAATGGCATGAGCCATCTCTAAGGCCAACCTTAATAGACATCTGCCTCCTGGAACCTTAAGTACTGTGGTGACCACAGACCTAGGTTAAGCCTTTGCACCCCTCGAGAGAAAGGGGGTGCTGGTACTGAAGCAGGGCGCCCACTTCCTGGGGGCTGAGCTCTCAGCAGCTCTGTGGGTCTACTTCAAACAATTCTCTGACCCAAAAAGTCAACTGAGAGCTGAACTAATCAACACCATTCTTTATTATACAGGTTGCATCACAATAATTCAATCTTACATAATAAAAACAGGTGTGTCCGTGCTGCTTTGAGATTTTTATCTTCATTAAGGGAATTCTCAAACATGAGATTTCAGGTACAGTATTTTCAAGCTTACATAATCAGTTAGAGGGTGGCTTTCCAATTTCAACTTGCTTATATTCCAGGTGGTAATTTCTCAATCAGCTGAGAATGGAGACTCGCAGCCATAAGGGGGGAGGGGGCCAACAATTAGAAACAGCCTGCCTGTTTTACATGAGCCTTTTCCAAAGGTGGGGAGAAAGACAATACCATTGGCAGGAACATTTTACAATAGTCTTTAATTGCAAAACATGATTGGCCACTGCTTTCCCTCCCCAACCTTGCAAGTGTAGAAATGGAGGCGCAAAGACTCATTTCAACCTTTCTCCAGTTCCTGTGGTTGTGTGAACAGAGACGTAGGAAGGAACTGGCTATTCCGTTTGTATTATTTCATTACAGCCCCCAGGCCTGTCTGTCGAAAGCCTGCTCAGCTTCCTATTTCTGCTAACACTACACAGCTTTAGGACGCTCAGAACTGACAGCCGCACAGGCTTTGTGGTTTCAAGGGTTACCTGCACGGCCAAGTTCATTATCCAGAGACCTGTCCCGAAGGGCAAGCCGCCAGACGAATTAGAATCTGCACGCAGTACAGAACTCCCACAGGGAGTGTGGATGGATAGAGACGCGAACAGACAGGCACAGACAGAAAGCAAGCAGCACATTTCGGGCTTTTGAATGGCCCTTGCTACTGCCCACAGCTTGGACCTTCTGCCACATCCTTGTGAAGAGAGCGCCACACCACTGTCTCCTTGGAGGGGCCTGAGGCCACAGCCGGCTCGTGGCAAAGATTTCAACCAAAGCTCACCTGGAAGTAAGACCTTCTCCTTATAGAAGTGCCCTCTTTGACTGCGTTACCTGGAACTTAAGATGCCAGGTGTGATAAGACATCCCCCAAAGGAGGTACTGAAGAGCCACTGTCAGGATATTTACAGGGGAAATCATCATGACGGCAAAGGGAAGAATGGGCCCACATCTCCCCGCTGCCCCTGCTTCAAACAGCAGGGCCCACAGCAACCTATGTTCCTCTTGTCATCAAGTATTTCCAATGAGTGTTGACTGGAAGGGATAAATGAGAAAATTCTAATGTCCAACTCTCATAACTTCGCCAGTGAAATAACTCTTTCCTATTTGGAGAGGAATACCCAGTCATTTAAGAAGTGTCTGGGTTACTATGATCTCTACTAAACAGCAAGCAACTAAACAGTCTGTCAGAAAGGGCTTCCCTTTGCAGAAGGGCTTGACTCAAGTCACAAAGAAGAACTGAAAGAAAGAAGCTGGGAAGAGCCGATGACAGAGAGACTGCCCACATCCAATGGGCCATGGGCCACTTCCGCTCTGCATGTTGTCACGAAACCCCCGGAAGGAAGTCTCTCGTGCTCGCTCACTCCACAACTGTGGCTGCAGAAAGTTCAGTGCTTTAGAAAGCTGACAGGTTCCTTCCTCAGTGAGGCCGACAGGGAGCCACCGGGGTTTAGGGCTCACGGGTCCTCAGTGTGTGTGCTCCTGATATGCCTGTGGCATTTGAGGGTGAACCTAAGAACTCACCTAAAATAAACAGGACTTCCCTAGCGGCTCAGAGGGTAAAGCGTCTGTCTACGATGCGGGAGACCCTGGTTCGATCCCTGGGTTGGGAAGATCCCTTGGAGAAGAAAATGGCAATCCACTCCAGTACTATTGCCTGGAAAATCCCATGGACAGAGGAGCCTGGTAGGCTACAGTCCATGGGGTCGAAAAGAGTCGGACACGACTGAGCGACTTACACACACACTAAGAACTCACCTAAAATAAACACAGTAACTGGTTGGACTGAGAAGGGCCTAGTTCAGGCCCTGTCCTTCCCAAGGACCGGACTGACCTGGCTGGGGGAGGGAAGACTGAAAACCACTGACGGGAGGAGAGTGGCGCTGGGTGGTAAGTACCCTGCTGTATAACCCCCTCAAGCCGCAGGCCCTGATGGATGCGTCCACCAAACGGGCAGCAAGACTATCAGGATCTCCTTCACTCTGCTTCCGAGAAACCAAAAAGGACCACAACCAGGGAACTGCTCACAACTGCGTCTGCTGAGCCCTGCTGATACCGAGCAGGGCTTCTGGCCTTTCTGTGTCCCCCATTTCTTTGATTACAGGAAACAACCTTCATGCAGCCTCCATGACCTTGCCTGGGTTCCAAAGGGCAGATTCAAGCAGTTGTTAATGAGGGAAGGAAGGGGATGTGAGACCCGGGAGAAACAAACAGTCAAGAGAAGCCTTGGGGCAAGATTCTGGTTCCTTATCAAAGCATACACACAACCATATCTTTGAGCTATTCTACAGAGCCTGAAACCCCCTCCAAGTGGGAGAAATTAACAATTAATGATGATAGGCTGCACCAGCATGCAGACCCCAGACCAGTTGGACCGGAAGGTTGATGATACTGACTCCTAAACACCAATTCACTAGAAGAATGCCCATGAGTGGATCACGCCCTCTTTGAGCAACTGCTGTAAAACTTCTCACTGTCTTCCCCCAAGCTGGGACACATGGTTGTGAAAGCATTAGCCCACTGCTGCCCCCTTGGCTCAGCAAACTATAAAGCTATCCTCTTCTACTTCACCCAAAACTCCATCTCTGAGATTTGATTCAGCACCAGTGTGCAGAGAAAGTGAGCTTCTGGCATCACTGCTTAGAACTGTAAAAGGACTAAGGTGAAGGCAGTGGGTGCTAAGTGGGACCTGAGCCCTTCCCTGCAACCAGGGCTGAGCTCTGAGGTTGCACATCTTGAACAAGGCTGCCTGGAGGGTAGCATATGTCCACAACATATGTCCCCCCGTCCACCTCCCAACACCCCAGGGAGCCTTAATATGGTTACTTTTCATCCAGAGAAACAGATCTTCAATTAAGAAAATAAAGCCCAGGCCACACACAACAGCCCACACCCTCAGGTCCCTGGAAGGATGTCTGCTGTGTCAAGGTCAGCGAGTAGGGCTATGCCATTATTGGTAAAGCAGCTATTGAACACTGCACCCTACAAGAAGCACTCTATCACGTGTCCCTGAATTTCAATCTCTCAACCATCTGTAAGATAGGCTCTCTCAGCATCCCATTTTTCAGATAAGAATACTGAGGCTCAGAGAAGTCAGGTCACTGGGAGCAAGTAAGGAACAGTTCCAGGTTCAAACCTAGGTCTTTTTGACTCTAAGTCCAATGTTCTCTTTCCTGCCTCTCGGCTGCCTACAAACCTAGAAGACCTACCCAATCTTCTCTACCCTGTGGCCACAAACCAGAGCAAAGATCCTCAGGGCCTCCCATAGAGAAGCACTGTCCTCCATTCTCTGTTCACCTCAAAGTACCCACTGACTGTAAATGGCCAGCAGAACCATTATTATAGTGGATTTCTCTTCCACGTGACTAATAATTGTTATAGCATCTGTAACATGAAATGCTGAAGGTGAGTCTCTAACACGTTGGCCATCTGATGTGAAAAGCCGACTCATTAGACAAGACCCTGATGCTGGGAAAGATTGAAGGTAGGAGGAGAAGGGGGAGACAGAGGATGAGATGGTTGGATGGCATCACCGACTCAAGGGACATGAGTTCGAGCAAACTTCGGGAGATAGTGAAGGACAGGGAAGCCTGGTGTGCCGCAGTCCATGGGGTCGCAAAGAATCAGACACGACTTAGCGACGGCAACAAGATGAAATGGATTGTTGTACTTATAATAAGGGAATGAACAGAATTTGCAATTTATTTACTAGTACTTATCTCTTGCTTTTAAAAACTTTTCACCTCCCAGACAAAATGCAGAGCAAAACAGGAAATGATCTGAATGTATGATACACTAAACCAAACCATAAGTTTGACCAAAATGATTTTATTTCTCATTGGTTGGGGCTACATAGTTCTTATGTAAATATGTATAACCATATTATATTAATAATAATAATAGCTACTATTTATTGACTATTCGGGATTCCCTTGTGGCTCAGAGGGTAAAGAGTCTGCCCACAATGTGGGAGACCTGAGTTCAATCCCTGGGTTGGGAAGATCCCCTGGAGAAGGAAACAGCAACCCACTCCAGTATGGTTGCCTGGAAAACCCTATGGGCGGAGGAGCCTGGTGGGCTACAGTCCATAGGGCTGAAAAGAGTCGGACACAGCTGAGTGAATTCACTTTCACTTTTCATGACTATTCACCACATGTTCGCGTTCAAAGTGCTTTATGTATGCTGAGTTAATACTCACAGAAACACTACGAGTTTTAAAAGCAAACACCAGTGCACAGAGAGGTTAAGTGATCAACCCCAGCTCACAGAGCTGGCAAGAGGAGAATAGGAATGAATCCTGGATTTTCGGATGCTCAACCAATAAGTCACAGCAGTCACGAGTGCTTGCTGTTCTCCATCTGAAAATTTTAACCATTTAACTTAGAGTTTCTCACAGAAACACCTGAGCACTCGGATCACATCAAATACAAGCGTCTTAGAACCACATCAATTCACTTACTCTATAAACGTCACTGATGACACTTCTTCCTGTGTATCATCTATTGTGCAGACTTAGAGAAACAGAAAGCAAAACTAAACTACAAGAGCAAGGATGCGATCTTCCTGGCCTACAGATCACCAAAGGCATTTCAGAGAGGGAATACAATACAGGTGACTTGTCTTCAGGGGAGACTGAGTTCTAAATCCACCTGGGCTCCATATAATCAAAATTTACATCAAAATGCCCCTTAATAGGAGAAGGCAATGGCACCCCACTCCAGTACTCTCGCCTGGAACATCCCATGGGCGGAGGAGCCTGGTAGGCTGCAGTCCATGCGGTCGCTATGAGTCGGACACGACTGTGCAACTTCACTTTCACTATCCACTTTCATGCATTGGAGAAGGAAATGGCAACCCACTTCAGTGTTCTTGCCTGGAGAATCCCAGGGATGGGGGAGCCTGGTGGGCTGCCGTCTATGGGGTCGCACAGAGTCGGACACGACTGAAGTGACTTAGCAGCAGCAGCAGCCCCTTAATAAGCCCCCCAAATGACAGAATACCGTATCTGGTGAATGTAACCCTGTATAAGAACATGTACATAAATGGGTAATGCACATAAATGCCCAGAATATGGTGGCTTAGACAGTACAGAATCCGCCTGCAGTGAGGGAGACCTAGGTTCCATCCCTGGGTTGGGAAGATTCCCTAGAGGAGGGCATGGGAACCCACTCCAGTATTCCTGCCTGGAGAATTCGATGGACAGAGGATCTGGGGGGACTACAGGCCATGGGGTCACAGAGACTCAGATACAACTGAGTGACTAGCCACACAGTCCTACAAAATCCCGGCTTCCCTGGTGGCTCAGTCAAAAAGAGCCTGCCCACTAATGCAGGAGACACTGGAGATGCATGTTCGATCCCTGATTTGGGAAGATCCCCTGGAGAAGGAAATGAGGACCCACTCCAGTATTCTTCCTGCCTGGGAAATCCCATGGACAGAGGAGCCTGGTGAGCTACAGCCCATGGAGCCACAAAGAGCTGGATGTGACTCAGTGACTAAACAACAACTACAAAACCCAGGTGAGTAGAAGTGATGAGACATGACAATGGGTATTTTGACTCTACTTCACAGGAACACGGTTAGCCCATGATGTGTGCAGTTAAATCTGTGCAAGTGAAATGTGTCTGTGAATTTGGAAGTAAGGTGCTGGAGAAATGCCACTCTGTCTACAGCTGAATTCTCCAGGGCAACAGAGGCTCAGCACCTTGTCCCTTATCTGCCCGCAGTCAGGCCCAGCCCCTGTAATCCAAGGACCACAGGCAGCTCAGCATGAGTCCCTATGGCTCTCACAGCCTCTGCAGGAGGCCTGGCACAGATCCTGAAACCAATGCCAATCTCTGCTCTCTCTCTCTTTTCTAACCAGCCAACAACATTCACAGAATTTTTTTTTTTTTTTTTTTCCAGGCCTACTTATATAGGGAAGGCAGCTGTGACCTCATCATTTTGGGGACATTACGTTTACTCATGCCTGGCCAGTCTGCTAAGTGAACTCCGTCCCTGGACAAGACAGCACCACCCAGCTTGCTTTTGTAATAAGAGCAAGAGAAAGTCACAGAGAGACTCTCTCTCAGGTGGCCTTGGCACAAGAGGAAACTTAACGCAGTTTCAGAACGACACTGTTCAGGCAGCCAGCAAAAAGGTGAATTTAAATGCTGAGAAATTGATCAGCAAGGCAGGGCCGCTGCAGAGAGGCCTCTGGGTCGCCCTCTATGAAAAGTACCTAAAACTGAAGTGCAGAGAGTTACCCAATTCAGGAAACAGCTCTTGGTCCCTTCACAACTAATTCCGTTTCTTCGATTGCTAAACACACAAGAGGAAACCCCCACAGAAACTGAGGTATATACACAAAGGTGGTTGAAAGGAATTGTCAGAAACATTTTTTTCCCCTTAAGTGATTATTAGCTAAACATTTTCAACCAACCTGTAAGGAAAAAAAAAAAAAAATCAGGGTAATTTTTTTTCTTCCTACCTGGGGCTATATAGTAATTATGCAAATGGAAGGGAATTTGTCATTTTGAGTAACCAAAAGTGTGTAAAATAATTTGATTAAGGAAACTACAGTTGCCTTAGTCATCATACTAATTTGACAAGGACTTTAAAAATTGTCTCTCAGCTGTCTGCTTCTGGGTTAGACATGCAAAAAAAAAAAAATTCACAATGATGCTTTAGAAATACAAAAAAAAATATATATATATATATAGAACAAATCCGGCTGCTTCACCTTGTAAGCTCACTGAATGCTCTCAGGCCTAGGAAAAAGGTGACCAAAAGCAGTGAGATGGGACTGTGTTCACACACTCAGCCATCCGTCTCCTTCTGTTGTCATCAAAACCTCAGACTTCGTTTTTGCATAACTCTAAACACAGAGAAGCAAGTCAGGCAACGGAGGATGAGATGGTTGGATGGCATCACTGACTCAATGGACATGAGTTTGAGCAAACTCTGGGAGACAGTGAAGGACAGGGAGCCTGGCATGCTGCACTCCACGAGGTCACAAAGAATAGGACATGACTTAGCAACTGAACAACAAGTCAGACAAATACTATGTGATATCCCTTATATGTGGAACCTAAAATTAAAAAAAAAAAATCAACTTGTTTACAAAACAGAGACTCACAGTCAAAGGAAACAAACTTATGATAACCAAAGGGGAAAGAGGGGAAGCAGGATAAATTAGGAATTTGGGATTAACAGATACACACTGCTGTATAACGAAATAGATAAACAACAGGGATAAAGTACTGTACAGCACAGGGAACTATACTCAATGTTTTGTAATAACTTGTAACAGAAAAAATCTGAAAAAGAATATATATATATATATATATATAAACTGAATCACTGCGCTGTCCTCCTGAAACTATACTTCAATAAAAAATAAACTATTTTAACAACTATAAAAGCTAGATTATACTTCAATAAAAATCAAGTATACTTCAATAAAAAATAAACTATTTTTAAAATTTTTATTTTGGCCTTGTTTCATGGCATGCGGGATCTTCCCCGACCGGGGATTGAACCTGTGACTCCTGCAGTAGAAGCACAGGGTCCTAAGCACCAGACTGCCAAGGAAGATCCTACATTATTTTAATAACAAGCTGCAAAAAAAAAAAAAAAAAACAAGGACATCCTCCATCCTCACCCCTGGTTCACAGGAACATCCTGTGTGCCTCACCCAGAGACTAAACTGGCCTTTTTAGGGTTTCATCCTGAAGAAATTCAAATGCATTTGTAATTCAATCTCATCCATAAGAGCCCAGAGGTGTCCGAGATTTTAATTTCCTGCACACATCCTTATCAACTCCAGTCCTCAGTCATTTGAAAATGCACATCAACCTCTGTAAGCAGGGCTACCCTCAGTGAACGGCTTGGAGCGGGTCTCCACCAAACTCCATCAAGTGCACTCAATACACCTTTCTGTCCATGCAGTTTCCACAGGCCTGTGTCTTCTCCAAACAGCCCAAGACTTTAACAGATGTTACATCCTTGCAAGTAGGTCAGTGCAGACTGGAGCCACCCGAAGCAAAGACCCAAGGAGAAGAAAATTAAATCTCATTCTCTCTTCTGCACACAGTGATGTTCAAATGGAATGGGTCCCCTCTTCTTAGGCAGAAAAAAAAAATTTTCCCAGCCATTCAGGAGGTTTAAGTGACTACCAGAGACCATCCCTGTGACTGCTGGCTTATCTGCAGCATGATTTCCAGTTAATCGCTGGCAAGTGTAAGAGATTTCAGAATCTACAGCTGGCCTGGGTTGCACAGGAGTCAGCTTATCTACATCATGATCACCATTGAGTCTAGGCATCACGATCTCAGCCCTTCTGCACTGCCCCAGGAGACCCGACCCCCAGGCCAAAAGTTGCCTGTCCCCTGCCTTGCTTAACAAAGGGTGGTTTTCTCCCATGCAGGTCTACCTTGAGCATGTGTAGGTTCTTAAGGGAAAACAGACACAGACACACACACACAGAGTCCAGCTTTTCAAAGTTGCTTCTCAAATCACAGGTGACTTCCTGCTTCATTTCTACAGTCGGGAAGTTCTACAGCTTCAGCAAAGACACTAGGTCATCTGTCTTTTCAGAAAGAAAAGGGAGAAGTGAAATGAAGCCTCCAAATATTAAAAAAAAAAAGGCACCTGGGAAGATGAAATAATAAGGTAGTAAATGTCATAGTAAATGACATGGACTTGGAAATCAAATAGGAAATAATATCAGAGAATCTGCCGTTACCCTTCTCTTCCTGAAAGTAAGCAGGGTCCCCAGGGGTGCCCTTCACCAGGTATCTGAAAATGTTTCCTCAGAGGGACAGGCTGATTGACAGGGTAAAGATCCCAGAGAACATACATCTTGCACATGGACCCCGTGTGCACGATCACCTATTGCACGTGGACCCCGTGGGTGTGACTGCCTACAAGCACAGGTTCTCAGGTTTCCAGAAAGCCTTTCTGGCAAACCTTCTACAATGTTTCCTTCTCAAATTAGCCATGAAGAAGTCTCACATCACTGAGGGTACCACAGCTTTTAATTCTACCTTCTAAATAGCAGATGAAGAAGAAAACCACAAGCAGCCAGAAAGAGCAAAAGCCATCGCAATCCAATTCATGGCAAACTATTAATCTTCATGAGGTTCAGGTGGCAATGCAGAGCTGGGATCAGCCGGGTAAGGCGGAGTCCTGAGCAACTGATGCCTCCACTCTTAGTAATTATAATGAATCCAATTTCCTAAGCCACTCCTTTCCTGGGCCTCCATCTGCTTTCTGCCAGTCACCTGTTGACTCTGGTTACCATACACCTCGAACCAGCTTTCCCTCAGCCCAGGCTGGAAATACCGAGAGGCCCCCGACAGGTGGACTCAATTCCTCACCAATTCTGGTATCACAGTCAACTTCCTGTCTCACAGCACCAGCCCTGCCACTAGTATCTACCAGTCCTCTGCTTTCGAACTTCGTAAAGGGGCTTAGGCCACTCACTTCATCAAAGCCCGGCTTCATTTCTTTCCAAAAGCCTTAAACCAATGCAAGCTAAAACTAGGCCCATGCCTTTATCATTTGTGGTGTGAAAAGTTCTTTTGGTATTTTTTTTTCCCTAGATGTAAAATAATTTCTAAATAGTGAGCTTCCAGATCTGTGTCCACAAATTCCCAAACCCATAACACACTGTATACTTCAAAGAATTCAGCTTTTGCCAACATTAGACACTATTATATGGAACATGAATAATCCACGCTATTGAGCAAAATTGGTTTGAGGCAAACTGTTAAAAACTGGAGGCAGCTGTTGATAAACACAGCCCCGGTTTAGGTAACACATACTTTGCATATGCTGTAGTACAGAACTACAGGTATTTTTATTACTGTGCATTTGCGTCTTAGTAATATATGTCTCTATTTTAACAACAGTCAAACTCCTCCAAGGACACTCTGAATACTGACACGCTCCTCCCACACCCCAAGACAGGATCACTCCCTGATTCCAAAACTGCAAAGGCCACAGGTACTGTCTGCAACTATGTGTTCGAACTACAAGTGCATTTTGTAAAACAAAAATCTAAACGGAAAATAAAACGTGCTTTTGGCTACAGGGCTTACCGACAGCATACATGTCACTGATGCAGGCAGGAACTGGGATCTAAACGCCTCTCATCTGACACAGAGCAAAGAAAATGCATTTGACTTTCAGAAGCCCTGTTAAGTCTGCCACCCCAGGAACCAACTTGAGTTTGAACAGCCCTCTCTTGTAACCACATCACTGACTTTACCCCACACTAGAGAGCTAGCCTGCTTATACTTCCCTCTGACAGCAAGCCCCAAGTCTTAGGACAGTGTTGAGGAATGGTACAGGGCAACCAGCGACTGGCCCTCATTAACTGCACCCGAAAGGCCAGGGACTAATGGGGCCATCGTGCAAAGCATGGCTCTATCTGGGGATGTGGCACTTCCACAGCCAAAATCTTGTCCAGTTCTATCTCCATCAAACTTGCTCACTAACACTCAAAGTCTATGACATTTGATTTCAGTTTCAGGTCAATAGTCAAGAAACGCCTTAACACTATACACTGAAAAATCCCGTTTAGTCAAGACAATACTCGGCTCTGGAAGTGCATTCTCTGAAACCCAAGTTGGGACCACCTGCGCGGGGCAGGAGACAGCGGGTAAAGCAGGTATTTGCCAGTGCTGAGTCATTACAAGCTGTTTCCTCTGATATGTTATGCACCCCTGGCCATTTGAACATGAATACCTCCTTTCAGAAGGCAGATGGAATCCATGTACAATGTGCACCATGGCGCAACACCCCCTTGTACACGAGAGACCACGGTGGGGACTTCAGGTCTAAGAGTGGGCGGCAGAACTGCACAAACTCACAGCTGCTCTCCAGGTACTGTAACTTTATCCCAGACGCTGAGAGATGGTTAATGGGATACGAAGTGGGAATATTCCCCCTGCAGCCCCAGCTCGGATCAGTGCCCCACACTTGGGCGCCTTTCCCTCTAAACTGTTAAATCCCTCCCTAATTGGCGGATGGAGAAAGCACCGGGAGAAATGATGCATAATGGATTTGTTCTCCAGGCGGCTAGAATGGGGAGTAGAGGACGCGAGATGCTAACGGGTTTTTCTTTCCATGTGCAGGTCACCTGAAAACCGCGATGCCTTCCCCTGCAGGGGTGCTCCAGAACTCACCCTCTGGCTGTTTTTAGAGGGAGTGGGGGAGAGGGATGGTTTCACGCCCACCTGCCCGCTGCCTCTCTTTCTCCGGTCCCCCCAGCTCCCTGCCGGCATCCACGGTCCCGCCGGCTCCCCGCTCGCCCAGCAGCCCGGGCCGGCAGCTCCCCCGGCGGCCGCCTCTGCACCACTCGCCAACCTCGTCGCCGGGCGGAGGTCATGCCCGCCTGCCCCCCGGCGCCCGGGCTGCCCCCTCCTCCTGCCAGCCGGGCACCTGGGAGCCGCGCTGGGGAAGGGGCCCGTGGCGGACTTAGCACGGGAGACTCACCAGGTAGGCGCCCACCGTGCCCTGCGCCAGCATCAGGGCGCACTCGGACACCAGGAAGATCTTGATGTTGGAGAAGCAGGACACCTTCTTTTTCTTCTTCTTGTTCCTCTGCGCTTCGTCCCCCTGCAGCTCGCCGCTCCGGCCGCCGCCCGACGAGCCGCCCGGCTTCTTCGCCTGCATCCTTCCCCCGCCGCCGCCGCCGCCGCTTTCCCGCTCGCGCTGGGTGTCGGGGCCGCTGCCGGGCGGGGGTGCGCGCGGCAAGGCTGCGTGCTGTCCCCGCCCCGGGCCCACGGCGGCCGCCCCCGTCCTGCCGGGGCTAGAGAGGTGGAAGGCACAGCTCCTCGCAGCCGCCGCCGCGCTCGCCCCCTGCCTCCTCCTCTCCTCCTCCTCCGCCCTCCCTTCGCCTCCTCCTCCGGCTCGGGCTGTGCCAATCACAGGGGCTCCTCTCGCCGCCCGCCGCCGCCGCCGCCTCGCCGCCCTCGGACGCCCGCCGCTGCCATCGCCCGCTGGCTGGGGCCCGCGGGCCGCGCCTGCCCTAGTCTCCCCTTCTTCTAACGCGAGGCCCCGGCCTCGATCGCCGCTGCGCGCGCCCGCTACGCCGCTCCGCGCCACCCGTGCGCCCCGGGGGAAGGCGCGAAGATACCAGCCTGGGGGCACAGAGCGCGAACCCCCAGCCGAGGCTTGGGAGGGCCCGGGTGGCCCGAAGCACGAGGGGAGGGAGAGGGGGAGTCCTTGCGGAGTCAGGGAGCGGGTGCTCCGGCTGGCACGAAGGCCGTGCCCGGCCCCTAGAAGGCGCTGCGGAGCGCGGGGCGCCGCCGCGGACACTGGGTGGTACTGCAAGGGGAACTCCGGGCGCCAAGGTGGGGTGCGGAGGCTCCCCCCGCGGGGCGGGGACCTAGAGCTCCGACCTCGGGGCACTTAGGAGGGGAAGAACGGTTTCTAGGAAGAGGGAGAAGACCGCGTACCTAGGAAAGGCTTGACGCTTTCCCCTACCAACTCCGCCCGCCCGGCTATTTCTGGGGACAGATGTTGCGCTCTGGGCTGTGGGGACGCACAGGAGGTCAGAGCCGCTGAGGCTTCCGCAGCCTGCCGGCCTCTGCTTCTGCTCTTCTAGGCCACTGGTGTGCTCAAAGGCCCCAGACCGAAAGGAGAGAAAAGAACGGAAGCGCAGCGAGGGAGAAGTTCCATTAACTCATCCGGAGCCGCGCGGTTCATCCATCGCCCCCAGCCAAGGGGTCTAGGTGGCTGCAGGGTCGCAGCGACCCCAGCAGAGGGCCTTGTGCAGCACGCCTGCGTGCCTGGAGGCCATCCTCAAGAATGATGTGGCCACGCAGCTAGAGGCCGCGGGAAACTATTAGCCACGGGCCTGCCTTGGTCCCCACCGCTACCCTAGCTTTGTGGCCGGGCCCCTTCCTTGCCTTAACCTGAATGTCTGGGCTCCCCCGTTGCAGCCACTCTTTTTAATCATTACCAGGACTTTGGGCCACAGGGCACTACATTTGCTGGTCCCCAGACGGCTTTTGGAAGCTCAGTGAAGCCTGAAAAGGACTGGACACTCCTGATACTGCTGAGTACTAGGAGGCACTCAGCATCTTCCACTTGGTCCACTGGGAGGCTTAACCAATCCTTTGAAAAATCTCTCCTTAATAACTGTAGAAAATTCTGAAAGAGATGGGAATACAAGACGACCTGACCTGCCTCTTGAGAAACCTATATGCAGGTCAGGAAGCAACAGTTAGAACTGGACATGGAACATCAGACTGGTTCCAAATAGGAAAAGGAGTATGTCAAGGCTGTATATTGTCACCTTGCTTATTTAACTTACATGCAGAGTACATCATGAGAAACGCTGGGCTGGAAGAAGCACAAGATAGAATCAAGATTGTCAGGAGAAATATCAATAACCTCAGATATGCAGAAGACACCACCCTTATGGCAGAAAGCAAATTAGAGCCTCTTGATGAAAGTGAAAGAGGAGGGTGAAAAAGTTGGCTTAAAGCTCAACATTCAGAAAACGAACATCATGGCATCTAGTCCCATCACTTCATGGCAAAAAGATGGGGAAACAGTGGCTAACTTTTATTTTTGGGGGCTCCAAAATCACTGCAGATGGTGATTGCAGCCATGAAATTAAAAGACGCTTACTCCTTGGAAGGAAAATTTATGACCAATCTAGACAACATATTAAAAAGCAGAGACATTACTCTGTCAACAAAGGTCCGTCTAGTCAAGGCTATGGTTTTTCCAGTGGTCATGTATGGATGTGAGAGTTGGACTATAAAGAAAGCTGAGTACTGAAGAATTGATGCTTTTGAACTGTGGTGTTGGAGAAGACTCTTGAGAGTCCCCTGGACTGCAAGGAGATCGGTCCTGGGTGTTCATTGGAAGGACTGATGTTGAAGCTGAAACTCCAATACTTTGGCCACCTGATGCTAAGAGCTGACTCATTGGAAAAGACCTTGATGCTAAGAACAATTGAGGGCAGGAGGAGAAAGGATCTACAGAAGATGAGACAGTTGGATGGCATCACTGACTCGACAGACATGAGTTTGAGTAAACTCCGGGAGTTGGTGATGGACAGGGAGGCCTGGCGTGCTGCAGTTCATGGGGTTGCAAAGAGTCATACATGACTGAGTGACTGAAGTGAACTGAACCGAATAACTGTGTTTAAGAAAAAGACACACTCTTCTAGGATCCTGGGTACCAAAGCAGGCTTAAATCTGAAACTGAATCATAATTAACACTTGTATAATTTCTACTTACTCCCAAAGAACTTGAGTGAGAAGGAATGGTGTAATGGTGGGGGCTGTTGTCTTGCCATACCTTTTAAATACAAACTGATGCTTCCTGCTGTGGGCCCAGACATGATCTCACCTAGGCTTGGTGTCCCTTTCGGATTCTCCCCTCCCCTTGTCTGGGCTGTCTCCTCTCTGAATTGGTTCTCACAACAGAGGTCTTTTTCCATTGCCCCTGATCCCTGTCATTATCAGCTATCCCATTCCCCAAGAGACTATCACCTTCCTGGAGACCCTCCCTTTCTCTCCACATCCTCCCCTCACTCAGAGCCAAGTTTTCCATGGATCACTCCTCTCACCCTCAGCCTGCTCCATCACTCTGGCATCATGACAGTACCTCATCACTTTTTCCCAAGAAGACCCTTGATGAGCTCGCCCCCTTCCCTGCCTTCCAGAATGTGAGCTACAAAGCTGAGCTAAGACCCTTTACTTGCTTCTAAACAGAGAGACCTTGTCACTATTGAACTAGCTTTCAAAGTGCAGACTAGTCCTTGAGTCTTATTTACATACTTTGTGATAACAAGAGCTAATGTCTGTTGTGTGCTGACTCTGGCCAAGCACAGTTGTTCTAAGTGCTTCATCCACATTTACGGTTTAAGCCACTCAACCATCCTGTAAACTAGATACTATTATTAGCTCTGTTTTACAAATAACAGACCCAGAAATGTTAACTACATTTACCAATGTCACAAGTATCCTGTAAGTGGCAGGACCAGCCTTTGAAACCAAGGTGTCTGCTATCACAGCCCCAGTTTGGAACTCCCTATATATTATCTTGTTTATCTGTTTATCACCCAGTGGTCTGTTTATCACACAGTGGTCTGTTTCTTGGGGAAGGTGGGACTCATATCGTTGCTATTTTATAAACGGAAACTCAGAGATGTAGAGGGACCAGCCTGGTGTCACACAAAAGGGACAGGACTTGTATCCAAGTCCAGCTCTCTGTCTATACTACATTGCCTCTGGTACAGTCCAGAAGGGGCTTCCCTGGTGGCTCAGTGGTAAAGAATATGGTAGCCAATGCAGGAGATGTGGGTTCAATCCCTGGGTCAGGAAGATCCCCTGGGGAAGGAAATGGCAAACCACTCTAGTATTCTTGCCTGGGAAATCCTGTGGACAGAGGAGCCTGGCGGGCTGCAGCCCATGGGGTGGACACGACTGAGGGACTAAAACAACGGTGAAACCTTCCAAAAGAGGGATGACTATTTTTCATTTTTGACCATTTATTTGACATAAAACTTAACTGTCTGTAGGAAAATCAAACTTTTGCTGTCAGAGAAAGGATTCTGGAGTAGGGTTGTAGATTCCTCCTACAATTAATGGTAAGCAGCCATGAAAATAATTCAATGCCTAGAGCCTTAAGAATAATCAAAATCAGCCTGAAGGCAATCAGGCATTACGAGGCCGAAAGCTCAGCTTCTCTGCACACCAGTGCCGAATCAAATCTCCAAAACCAAGTTTTGGGTGAAGTAGCTTTTGGCTTTATTATCTTGCTAAGTAAAAGGGGCCACAGTAGGCTAATGCCTTCAACCATGTGTCCCAGCTTGGGGAAGGGAGTGAGAAGTTTTATAGTAACTGGGCAAAGAGGGTGTGATCTGTTTGTGGACATTCTTCTGATGGGTTGGTGGTCAGGTAAGCAGGAGTCAGCATCGTCAACCTTCAGGTCTAACTGGTCTGGGGTCTACAGGCTTGTTGGCAGCATACCATCATTAATCATTAACTTCTCCCACCTGGAGGGGTTTCAGTACCTGCAGAATGAAGGTGAAAGTGTTAGTTGCTCAGTCATGTCCAACTCTTTGCCACCCCATGGGCTGCAGCCTGCCAGACTCCTCTGTCCATAGGATTCTCCAGGCAGGAATACTGGAGTAGGTCGCCATTTCCTTCTCCAGGGCATCTTTCCTATCCAGGAATCAAACACAGGTCTATGTTGCAGGCAGATTCTTTGCCATCTGAGCCATCAGGGAAGCCCAGAATAGCTCAACAATGTTGTTCTGTGTATCCCTCGCTGGGGAAACTGGATCTTACCCCAAGGCTGCTCTTGACTTTTTCCCTGGTCTTGCATTCCCTCCCTTCCCTAATTAACAACTGCTTGAATCTGTCCCTTGGAACTCAGAATGGCATGGTGGCTGAATGAAGGCTGGTTCCTATAATCAAAGAAATGGGGGACACAGAAAGTCTTTGTGCCCAGGAGCCCCACAGGCCCTGCATGGTACCAGTTAGCCCCACAACAGTCAGAAAGAAGGAAGTTTGTTCAAATTCATGTCCACTGAGCTAGTGATGCTATACAACCCTCTCATCCTCTGCTGCCCCCTTCTCCTCCTGTCTTCTATCTTTCCCAGCATCAGGGTCTCTTCCAATGAGTCGGCTCTTCACATCGAGTGGCCATAGTATCGGAGCTTCAGCCTAGTCCTTCCAGTGAATATTCAGGGTAACTGTCTTCATATCTGTAGAGCATGTGAGTGCTGATGGTGTTCTGAGTTCCTGTGTCTCACTCAGCTCTTACGGCGTGGAGAGCAGATCTTTATTAACCCCATTTTACTCATGGAAAGAAAGCAGCAAGTGACTTTGAGAGCTCATGGCTAGCTAGTGGCAGGAATTAAAAGCTGTATTTCCCACCCTAAATTGGGGCAGCACTGAGGAGGAGGGGGAATGAGATTAAGAAAAAATTTAAGCTTCCTATGATCTGGGGTGACCCCTCCAACCAGCTTCTGAAGTGGACAGTTGACCATCTTGTCATGAGCAAAACATTAGTTTAAACCCCATCCACCAACTGGGCGGCCTTGACTGTGGCCTTGGAGGAATGATGTAGCCACCATTTCTAGGCTGGAGCCTTTTTCATTTATCTGCCCCACCAGATAAATTGTGGATGATGGATGATGCGTTTAGAACTGGTCACCATGAGTGAGGCTTTCCAGGTTGCTCAGTGGTAAAGAACCTGCCTGCCAATGCAGGAGACATGGGAGGCTTGCATCTAATCCCTGGGTTGGGAAGATCCCCTGGAGAAGGAAATGGCAACCCGCTCCAGTATTCCTGCCTGGGAAATCCCATGGACAGAGGAGCCTGGTGGGCTATGGTCCCTGGGGTCTCAAAGAGTCAGACCACACAAAGACAATTGACCACACATGTGTGCAATATGAATGTGAATGACTGTAGAACCCTTGGGATTATTTTAGCCTCTCAACTCCTTCCTGGGACTAGGTGATTTGTCTTTTTTTTAAAATTTTTGGCCATGCTCCGTGGCATGTGGAATGTTAGTTCCTCAGTCAGGGATTGAACCCAAGCCCCCTGGATGTGAAGCGCAGAATCATAACCACTGAATCACCAGGGAAAAGTCTGACTTTTCAGAGTTAGATAAAAATCTAGCTGAGGCTCTGATTCCATGAGCCCTTACTTTGCTGTTAGAAGTATTCCAAACATTGAGATGCTGCCATGTACTCTGGAAATCTGACCTAGGGAAGCATAAAGAATTGAGTGACATGGGAAGATAAACTGACTTTTTATTCCTAAAATATTAAGAAGCTGCATGTATATGCTTAGTGGTTTGAAACTTGGAGAGCTTTTCTATCCTGCTTTAAAAAGCACCACCAATTCATTCCTGTAGGAGAGAAGTGGGTTAACTTCATGGGCATGGAAAAAAAAAAAATGACAATATCTTCCACTGTTACTGGACTGTGGCAAGATTTCACAGCAAGCAGCCTCAATGTAATTCAACACAATGAGAAACTGTTGTTCAAGTAATTCACATGAACTGTCTTTTGCCAACTTCAATTTTGTTCACAGGCAAATACGAAGTTGAAAAATAAATGCAAAGAATGATTTCTGATTGTCACTGGAATGGAAAATAGATGCTTAGATATTCACCCTATGGATGGATTTTTCTTTTATTTTTCTGAAAATACACCAATCATGTGTTGTGTCAAACCAAGGATAGAATTGGGGCTGGGCCAACTTCTTTGGCCTGAAAGTAATATTTGGGCTGAGTTAAAGCTTATTTCCCCTTCTTCAGGGCTTTTCTCTCTCCACCTCCACTTTCCAATTAGCCTTATCCATATGCCTTTCTACCATATAGCCTGTGTTTGCTGCTTTCTATACCCATAGTTCTGTATTTTTAATTACATGTCTTAATTTGAACATATCTTAAACTCAACTAAGAAGTAAAAAGGATAAGCAGCATTAATGTGGATGCAATTTAAAAAACAAATCCAAGTGGAGAAACAGAAGGAAAAAAAAGCTAATGAAGAATAGGTATGAGAAAATATGGTTTTTAGAAAATGTTATATTTATGGAAAATGAGTTTTGTGATAAAGGAGAAGGAATAAAAGCAAACATGTACCAACATTAGTGTATCTAGGGAGCTCACCATTTGCTACCTTCTGTTGATATTTCTGGGGCTTCCCTGGTGGCTCAGATGGTAAAGAGACTGCCTGCAATGCAGGAGACCTGGGTACCATCTCTAGGTTGTGAAGATCCCCTAGAGAAGGGAATGGCTACCCACTCCAGTATTCTTGCCTGGAGAATCCCATGGACAGAGGAGCCTGGCCATGGGGTTTCAAAAAGTGGGACACGACTGAGCAACTTTCACTTTTATTGATATTTCTATATAGGCAAAGCAATGGTTTTTCCAGTAGTCATGTACAGATGTGAGAATTGGACCATAAAGAAAGTTGAACACCCAAGAATTGATGCTTTTGAATTGTGGTGCTGGAGAAGACTCTTGAGAGTCCCTCTCAAGAGATCAAACCAGTCCATCCTAAAGGAAATCAATCCTGAGTATTCATTGGAAGGATTGATGCTGAAGCTGAAGCTCCAATATTTTGGTCACTGGGTGTGAAGAGCCAACTCCCTGGAAAAGACCCCAAGGTTGGGAAAGATTGAGAGCAGAAAAAGAGGAGGACAGCAGAGAATGAGATGATAGCATCACAGACTCCATGGACATGAATTTGAACAAACTCTGAGAGATATTGAAGGACAAGGGAGCCTGGCGTGCTGCAGTCCATGGGGATGCAGAGAGTCGAATACAACTTGGTAACTGGAAACAACAACGAATTGATATTTCTGTAAATAGAATGTGGTTATGCAAATAAACCATTAGCTTCTTAAGGTGCCCCCCTCAGCCCCTTTCACTGACACCACGCTTTTACTTTTCTTTCTCAGAGAAGGAATATCTCAGCTCTGCTCCTCATCTCTGAACAATGCATGCCACTCTTTGTAGCATTATTCTAAGGATGGGTCCTGACAGCAACTGTAGGCAAATGAAATCAGCCATCACTGAAAACGTCTGCAAGGCATCACAGCATCTCCAGTCAAGGAAGCTGGAGACTCAGAGGTTAATGTCATGGCAAGAGTCTCATGGGTTCCAAGCTTGGCAGAAAGTGGCCACAGCTGCCCGCCTTCTGGAGGGGCGGTGGGCTCTAAGCCTGTGTACTCTTGGCAGGCACAGCACAATGCAATGCATTAACTCTTGGACTGATCTAAGTGATAAAGGGTTCCAAGGAGAGGATAGACTAAGATCATGAAAGGGAATCCACAGGTTCAGGTGCCCCTGAGCCTTAAATGGAGAGTGTGAAATTAGATACAGATGAAAACATATAGAGAAATTATAAACAGATGGGAGGAGGAGCACCTCACCTTAGGTTAGGGTCCTCCCCACAGCCCGCCTTCCTTACTAAAGCCTGTCTAGCTCCTGCAGGGCATTCTCCTCCACAGTGGGGTGACAGGCAAGGGGGGTGCTCAGGGTGTGATTCACCAAACAAGAAGGCTGCCCAGTCTCTGCCTGTCACTGGCTGATTGGTTGCCCTCCTCTTCAAATTTATATGTTGATGTCCTAAGCCCCTCATTACACAAAATGTGGCCCTATTTGAAGGCGGGGCCATTAGAGAGATAATTAAGGCACAGTGAAGTCATGTAGCCGGGTCCAAATCCAACAGGACTAGTGTCTTTATAAGAAAAGGAGCTAAGGACACAGAAAACACAGAGCGACAGGATCTGTCAGTCAAGAGAGAGGCCTCAGAGGAAAGGAGGCCTGCAGACACCTTGATCTCAGACTTTCAGCCTCCAGAACAGGAAGGAAACAAATTTCTTTTGTTATGCCACCCAGTCTGTGATATTTTGTTATGGCTGCCCTAGCGAGTTAAAAAAATACCTTAACCCTCTCCCCCGGCCCCGGGCTCTCACTCTGTAA
Organism: Tragelaphus eurycerus; assembly: GCA_935064755.1. Classification (NCBI taxonomy): domain Eukaryota; kingdom Metazoa; phylum Chordata; class Mammalia; order Artiodactyla; family Bovidae; genus Tragelaphus; species Tragelaphus eurycerus. The sequence continues at coordinate 4,860,610 of CAKXYN010000075.1, read as the reverse complement.
TCTGGCCAGAATTAACTAATTGTGGTTCCTTGGGCTCACCATGCTTTCTCCTCCTCCTTTTGCACCTGCTCTTTCCTCTGCCCTTACCGCCCCTTTCTTCAGCTCACACCTACTAGTATCTTAAGATGCACCTAAGGAAGCCCTTAAGATTACCCTCTCCCTACTGCCCTGCCAACTCCCCCACTGCCTCACTATTGCCTACATCCCATTACACCTATGCTGGCCTCTGCTCTAGCATTTATCCCATTGCTGAGGACAATCACCGCCCTCCTCCCTATCCAGACTTTGATCAGTGTCTTTCATCTCCATAGTTCTGCCCCCAGAAGAGCCAGGACCCACGTGGTCAGTAACTAGTACTGGGAAGAGAACCAACAGACTGAAAACAGAAGAAAAAGTCACCCTGCCCCGCTAGATGGTTCAGATTCCAAAGGAATTTGGAAAGGAAGCTGACAGATAAGATTTGGATTCACGTAAAGCTAAAGTTGTGGGGTTGAAATCTGATTTGGAAGATCAGAACTGAAATTGCAGAAAACCCAAACAAATGATACAGAATCAAGCTCGAGAAGGTTTCTATCAATGTAGAAAAAAGAAACAGAAAAAACAAGATGAGAGAAAAGATGGGTAATTCAGTTGATCAAAAGTAAATAAAGACTTAATATATGGATAAGAAGGACCCCCTTGAGGAAGATATAACTAAAATGATGTTGCAGAACACTGAAGAAAAATAATGATGGAAGAAAATTTTTCAAGCTGAGAAAAGAAGTTCAATGTACAATTGAAAATAGCATACCATTTCCAGGCCATATTAATGAAGAAAGATGCACAATTTGATATAATCTAACAAATTTCTTTCGGAGAAGGCAGTGGCACCCCACTCCAGTACTCTTGTCTGGAAAATCCCATGGACGGAAGAGCCTGGTAGGCTCCAGTCCATGGGGTCGCTAAGAGTTGGACACGACTCAAGGACTTCACTTTCACTTTTCACTTTCCTGCATTGGAGAAGGAAATGGCAACCCACTCCAGTGTTCTTGCCTGGAGAATCCCAGGGACGGGAGAGCCTGGTGGGCTGCCGTCTATGGGGTCGCACAGAGTCGGACATGACTGAAGCAACTTAGAAGCAGCAGCAAATTTATTTGAATATGAAGGGTGTTTTTTTTTTTTTTTAATCTTCAACTATCTAGACAAAACATTAAACTCACTTATCATCAAATGAAAACAGGCTGATTTGAGAATGCATCACATGACTGATGCCAGACGATAATGGAGCAAAGTCTAAAAGATACTAAGAAAAAACTCTTATGAGACTCAAGCTGAGATGTTAATCTTCAAAGAAAACAAAAAAGACATTCTCAGTTATTCTAATCAGGGGTTCAAAAAAGATACCTTATGCCCTTTTTTTGAAAAATTTACCGAAAGATAGGTTCAAATGGAACCAATATTACTTAAGAACAAAAAAAAAAAATCAAGAATACCAAAAGTGGGTTCAAAAACATTGTAATAGTCCAAGCCAAATGTATAGAATTAAGTTTTTAAAAAATGCTGTATATAGAGTATTGATACAGATGGAAAGTTTTTGTTGTAGTTACTTCTTGAAATAAATAAAAATAAAACTAATAATAAACAGGTTTATAATCCCAAATGATATTGGCAATGAATGTGGGAAAGAAGAGTATGTAGAGAATTAGAAGGGTACTAAATTCCTCATCTTATAGAGGAATGAATTGTTATTATATTATTCATGAATTTGATAATTAGAGAACCTATACATTAAACTGTGATTTTGAAAAACCAAAGTAGAAGAATTCAAAAGAATATATACTTATAAAAATAGGGAAAATAAAGACCAATAAAAATTGTAATTTGGGAAGAAAATGGAATAACACAGTGGTTCAAAACATGGGCTTGAGGCAGGGAAACCTGGTTTCTGAAAATGGTTCTCCAATTTACTAATGTTGGTCCTGAAAATTTACTCACCTACTCAGAGCCTCTCTTTTCCTATCTTTAAAATTGGAATAAAATACATATTTCCCAGGGTAGTTGTGGGGTTAATAGGAAATCTTTGTCTAAAGAAATTTATCAACAAATTCCTTGCCAAACTAAGAATAAACCTACCGTATGACTCAGCAATCCTATTACTGGGCATATACCCTGAGGAAATCACAATTCTAAAAGACACATGAACCCTGTTCACTGCAGCACTGTTTACAATAGCCAGGAAATGCAAGCAACCTAGATGTCCATCGCAGACGGACGGATAAAGAACATGGTACACACACACAATGGAGTATTAACCACAAAAGGAATGAATTTGAGTCAGTTGTAGTGAGGGGGATGAACCTGCAGCCTGTTATACAGAGTGAAATAAGTCAGAAAGAGGAAAACAAATATGTATTAACACGTATATATGGAATCTAGAAAAATAGTTCTGACGCACCTATTTACAGAGAAGAAATGGAGATGCAGACGTAACAGTCTGGTGGACATAGCGCGGAGAAGAGAGGGCGGGACAAGTCAGGAAAGTAGCACTGATGCATATACACTCTCATGTGTAATATACACTCTCATGTGTAATATACACTCTCATGTGTAATATACACTCTCATGTGTAAAGCAGATAGTCAGCAGGAAGTTGAGGTTCAACACACGGAGTCCGGCCTGATGCTCCGTGACGACCTACAGGGGTGGGATGGGGGCAGGAGGCAGGCTCAGGAGGGAGGGGAGATGTATATACATATTTATGACTGATTCTCGATGTACAGCAGAGATCCCCACAACGTTATAAAGTGATTCTCCTCCAATAATAAAAAGAGAACAATGTTGGCATTTGATATACGAGGTAGATATTTTTAACAAGTTAATAAAGAATCGTGTTCCATTTGACAGGTTTTTAATTAGCAGTAGATATGGAATTTTATCAAATGCCTTTTTGCTCTCAGTGTTAGTCAAATGGGCTAACTGCAGTAACAAATGATCCTCAAAATGTTAATAGGTTATATATAGAAAATAGGTAACTAATGAGGACCTATTTATAGCACCAGGAACTCTACTCAGTATTCTTTAATGGCCTATATGGGAAGAGACTGCAGCCATGAAATTAAAAGACGCTTACTCCTTGGAAGGAAAGTTATGACCAACCTAGATAGCATATTCAAAAGCAGAGACATCACTTTGCCAACAAAGGTTCGCCTAGTCAAGGCTATGGTCTTTCCTGTGGTCATGTATGGATGTGAGAGCTGGACTGTGAAGAAGGCTGAGTGCCAAAGAATTGATGCTTTTGAACTGTGGTGTTGGAGAAGACTCTTGAGAGTCCCTTGGACTGCAAGGAGATCCAACCAGTCCATTCTGAAGGAGATCAGCCCTGGGATTTCTTTGGAAGGAATGATGCTAAAGCTGAAACTCCAGTATTTTGGCCACCTCATGCAAAGAGTTGACTCATTGGAGAAGATTCTGATGCTGGGAGGGATTGGGGGCAGGAGGAGAAGGGGATGACAGAGGATGAGATGTCTGGATGGCATCACTGACTCGATGGATGTGAGTCTGAGTGACCTCCGAGAGCTGGTGATGGATAGGGAGGCCTGGCGTGCTGCAGTTCATGGGGTCGCAAAGAGTTGGACACGACTGAGCGACTGATCTGATCTGATGGGAAGAGAATCTAAAAAACAGTGGATATATGTATATTCATAGCTGATTCACTTTACTATTCGCCTGAAATGAACACAACATTTATTATAAATCAACTGTACTCTAATATAAAATGTTTTAAAAACAGAAAAAAATTAATCCAATACTTAGCCTAAGCATGAATTGAAAAAGTGAGTTGCTGCCACCTGGGCCAGCAGGGACTGGATCACCCTGAGTTGGGATGGTGCCAAGATGCTGAGCAGGTTTCTGGGCCCACACTCCTGGGAGCTGGCTGGAAGTTGGATTCCCACTGTAGGAACTGTGGGGTTGGCATTGGGCACTGCCTGGCAACTGATTCTGGACTGGGTGCCCTACATAAACAGCAAGTTTAAGAAGAAACTCTAATTATACTGACCCCCCAGCTCCGGCCCCTCTGGTAGCTGGTGGTGCTGCCTACTTCCATCTGCCTCTGCAATAGTCCACGCTCTCTGGATGGACCTTGAGGTTAAAAAAAAGAAATTGAGTTGTTGTTCATCAGTATTAACATGGTTTTTGTTTTCATTTTTACTTACAGTAAAGGATTGAGAATGCTTGAGTCTCCCCAGTGTTCCTCCTCAGCGAAGCTCTCCTAGCCCTGTTTTCTGATCCTACTCCTCACTTGAGTCTTGATCTTTTAACCTTCTTTGATTTGGCTCCTGTTCTAGATTTCTGATCAATTGCACAGACATGAAACTTAGAATGGTCCTTTGCAAAATGAACTTGCCCATGACCAAGTGTGAGTTTGTCTTTGTTTTCAGGTCTGCAGCTGTTTCTCATGTCACTGTTTAGATTCAGTTCCCTGAAACCCTGCCTGAGCAAAACCCCCAGATATCCCAAGTGATTATCCAGGATGAGTTAATGGAGAGATATAACAATAAATTTAAATTATTTAGCCTCTTGTATTAAAATATTGGGGGCTTCCCTGGTGACTCAGTGGTAAAGAATCTGCTTGCAATGCAGGAGACCTGGGTTTGATCCCTGGACTGGAAAGATCCCCTGGCGGAGGGGATGACAATCCACTCCAGTATTCTAGCCTGGAGAATCCTAAGGACAGAGAAGTCTGTTGGGCTACAGTCCATAGGCTTGTCCAGAGTTGGACACAAATGAAGTGAAGACGTCAAGAATGCGTTAAGAAAAATCCAACTGTGACTTAACAATAAAAAAAATATCCAAAATAGAAGGACACAAATAGGTTAAAATTTTTTAAATGAATAAAGATTTACTAGAAAAATAGAAACAAAGTGAAAATAGAGGTAGTATTATAAAATTTATACAAGAATGGATACAAGGCCAAATAATACCAAAAGAGTCAAAGAGTTCATAAAAATGTGCATCCTTCAATGAAGATATCAAAGAATATATAGTTTATGCAACAGATATATAAAGTAAAGATGCATAAGAGGAAATGGACAGAAAACAATTATTTCATGTGAGCCCTTTACAGAATGACTAGTCTTGGAAAAAACAAGTAGACAAAGTATATACATTTCAAGGGATTTGTACTATAAATAATTAAAATGTATTTAAGACAAAACCAAGGAAAACAGAAGAATAATTTTTCTAAAGATAAGCATAGAGAATTGAACAAATTTTTAAAAATAGAAATAGTAAAGTTGAAACACAAATTCAAGAACTGCTTTTTGTTTTAACACAACTTGAGAACACATGAAAAGTAAACAGAAAAAACAAAATATAAAAATAGAAATGAAACAAAAATAAAAACAGGAAGATTTTAATAAGTATGAAAATATTATTTTAAAATACTATGCTAATCAATTTGATAAAATGAATTAAATGATTATTTTGTGGCAAATTTTACCCAACTCTAAAACCTCTGAAGATATCTCACTGTCTGCAAATTTCACTAGTGATAACTTTCAGACTTTCACTGCTACTGCTAAGTCACTTCAGTCGTGTCCAACTCTGTGCAATCCCATAGACGTCAGCCCACCAGGCTCCTCCATCCCTGGGATTCTCCAGGCAAGAACACTGGAGTGGGTTGCCATTTCCTTCTCCAATGCAGGAAAGTGAAAAGTGAAAGTGAAGTCGCTCCATCGTGTCCGACTCTTCACGACCCCATGGACTACAGCCTACCAGGCTCCTCCGTCCTTGGGATTTTCCAGGCAAGAGTACTGGAGTGGGGTGCCATTGCCTTCTCCGTCAGACTTTCACAAAGACAGATAATTTCCTATTATATAATTTTTCCAAATAGAAAAACAAAAGCTAAGAATATAAAGATTCATTTTATGAAGTCAGTGTAGCACTAATATAAAACAGACAAAAATGGCACAAAAGAACAATAAATACTATCACGGTTTTGTAGTGACAATATTTAGGTTAAATACTCAATGACATGATGAAAAGCAAAAATTATGCAATGTTATCTTTCTTAATGACATAGTGATTCTAAAGTTCATTCATAGGAATAACAAGTAAAAAATTAAGAATATATTAAAAGAAGAAAACTGAGCACTTCGGTTAAGGAGGCTTGTCCAACTAGAAATTAAAACATATTGCAAGCAACATCAAACAAAGCAGTATGGCACTAGTTCGAGAATTGACAGGCTGATAAAATAGAGCAATAAGCCTTAAAATAGACTCTAGTATACATTCTAGCTTAGTAAAGAAAGCACAACAAAAAATAGGAGAGGTTATTCATCAAATAGTTGAGAAAAATTGACTAACTCAAATAATAGCCTCACCTTACAGTAGCCCAAAACAAAAACAACTGCAACAGCTGGATTAAAGAACTATACATAGACAAAATTATAAGTAAATAATTATCAGATTTCTGGAGAGGGAAAGACAGTCTAAGTATAAGAGCAATGGAAGTAAGTACAAAAGAAAAGCTAAATAGATTTTGCCATTACACAATTAGAACTCCTCTATGTCAAGGAATATCATTCACAATAATAAAATCACAACTTGGGAAAAGTACCAACAGGGCATAGGATAATATCATTAAAACAAAAGAAATAAAGAAAAGGAACAAAAAGAAAATATAAAACAAAAGGATATTATCATTAAAACAAAAGATCACAGAAATTTTAAAGAAATATAAAATCTAATAAACATGTAAAAATATTCACACTCTTTTCTAGGCAAGAGTACTGGAATGGGGTGTTTACTCACCCACTAAACTGGCAAAACATTTTTTTTTTTAAGTTTTCTGTGCTGGTAAAAGTTTGACAGAGATTTCCATAATAAATAGCTGGCAGAGGCAAGAATTTGTATTAGTACAACTCTTTGGTGATATCTACCTAGGTTCTCAAATCTTCTCAGGTGGCTCAGTGGTAAAGAATCCACCTGCCAAACCAGGAGACGCAGGTTTGATCTCTGGGTTGGGAAGATCCCCTAGAGAAGGAAAGAGCATCCCATTTCAGTACTCTTGCCTGGGAAATCCCATGGACAGAGGTGCCTGGCAGGTTACAGTCCGTAGGATCGCAAAAGAGCTGGACACGACTTAGTTTCTAAACAACACAGCAGCTTAGGTGCTCACATTGGTCCCTTCTTCTGGCTCAGTGAGCACCTTCCAATGAACGTAGCTTAAGAAAAGAGAAACAGAGACAGACATAGAAATACAATGCTTTACTTTTTACTATGTGTTGAATAATAAGAGATGTTGGTTTGATCCCTGGGTCAGGAAGATCCCCCTGGAGTAGGAAATGACACCCCACTCCAGTATTCTTGCCTGGGAAATTTCATGGGCAAAGGAGCCTGGTGGGCTACAGCCCATGGGGCCTCAAACAGTCAGACATGACTGAATGACTGAGCACATACATATATTGAATAATTATTTATAGTACTGAAAAATTGTATGTGTTCGTTAACAGGTGACTGGCCAGCCACTTAAAAGTTATTGTTCATAGAACATTATAAGTAGGAGGGGAGTTTAGGGGAGAACAGATACATGTGTATATGTACGGCTGAGTCTCTTCTGTCCGCTTGAAACTATCACAAATTTGTTAATCAGCTATACGCTAATATAAACTAACTTTTAAAGTTAAAAATAATCATAAGGCAGAAATACTGAACACAGAGCACTATAACCATAGTACCTGTCCCAGTATGTATTTAGGAATACTGGAAGAGTTATCAATGTCAAGGGCCTAGCATTGAGCCTTGCTCATAAATGGCAGATTTTACATTCATATATATTCTGAGTTACCATTTTAAAACATAAACATGCATTAGATTGTAATTTAAAAGAAAATTTACCTATATTTTAAAAAAGTATATACTATATTTCTCAACCCAAATTGCCTTGTTTAATGAGAAACCTCCAGCAAACTGACATTTCTTATGCATTCTGTTCTAGATCAAAGGCATACAATGAAACCCAGGCTGCTGCTAAAACCAGGCTCCATCCTGCCGAAGTTCTTTTGAATAAGAGATCATATATAAATCCTTTTATTGTTCTCTGCTGTCTAGCTTTTATCTCACTAAGCAAGCATTCTCTCATTCCCTTTTCCAGAGCCCCCTTCCAAAGTGTAAAGGTGAGAGCGTATATATACTTGGCCAAGCTGACAAGGTGGTGTGGCCCCTACTTCCCACCCAACCCAAGGATGTTGCCAGAACACACGCTCGTGGAGCTCTGCATCCTTTGAACAGAGAGATCAGAAAAGTCCGGATTCACCAGTCAAGGAGGATCCTCCTTGTGAAAACTGTAAGAAAACCCAGATTTCTCAAAGGAAGTATAGTAACCAGATTGAGACAGAGAAAAGAGTGCTTCTGTCCTTTCAATGTTGCGCATTGAGGAGACTATCCAGAGACCATAGGTTTCTACCTGTAGTAAAATGTGTTGGACGTCAATGGCTAGAAATTGCAGGGACAGGTACAGAACTGGTGAGGAAATATGGACAAAGAGAAAAGTGGTGTCCTTCAACAGAGAAGAGTCTTCACGATGAGTGAAGTCAAGCCTTTCTTTGAATAGCAGAAAATTCACAGGCCACCTCCAGGGGCAAGAAATACTTAGGTTCATCTCCCAGCGGCCGAGGAGTCATCTGGGATGAGACTGGAAATCAGTGAGCTAAGGGCTACGAGGTACAGAAACCAAATGCTCAGAGTCCTGGACTGTCAGCATGACGCAAAGACAAGCACAAAAGCCAATACCGTGGCTGGACTGCGAAAGACACGGGGTTCAAGCGAAGGTCACTGGCTGCAGAAATGTATTAGGAAGTCTTAGAGGCTATCGATAAATCCTCATGATATGAATCAAGTCCAGTGGCTTAATTATGTTAATGATATTAGAAAAAAAAGGCAATGTGAACTCAGGGTGTTAAACAGCAGTATTTTTCCTTCTAGAAGGGTCTCAACAGCAGTGTCAGTGGGTTCACTGCTTATTTTCACATGAACTTTCTAAATGCCCAGATTTGGATTTCTGATACTTCAGTGGATGATACTAGCAATCCTGGCTTATGTACAGATACACACACACACACACACACACACACACACACACACACACATAGTAGAATGGACCTGAAATACCATGTGTTACCAGAAAGCAAAGATGCAAGGGACAGTGCTAAAAAGACAAAGAGCCAACTTAGAGGTCTCCTACTGGCCAAATGAAACTTGAGCGACAAAAAGGGTATAATAATTGTGATAACTTGAAATATGATGAATTTAAGCAAGGCTATAATTTCATAATGATATTAAGAAAAATTAATGTAAAGTACACTAAAGGAAATTAGGATGAATGCAGAAGTTTGGCTATAAAGGGATCGATTATTTTATTAATTTTAATGAAAAGAGGTTAATATAAATCAGTATTTTATTTCTTCTATTAACTATATTTGCCTTTAAAACAGAGATATGAACTTAATATCTATCTGTATAAGTAGAGAAGGAGATATACAGGGAACTGCAAATTACCAAATCATCTTGGGAAAATATACAGAACCAAGATGGGGAGGGACTAGGCACCATACTCACACACAATAAGTATGCAGAATGGAGCTTCAGACTGTTCCAGGATGACTCGAAAAGGCCAAGTGTCTGAAAAACAGCACTCATTGCACAGCCTTAATACTACCTTTCCTGGGAGATAAAACTCCTATAGGCCTCTATGAACTATAAGACAGCAATATGGCATCTATACACTGTAAATAATGCTGAGAGGCCAGGTTATCACAATAACAGGACAATGAGCTATGTCATGCAGGCCAAGAAAGATTTCAACATTCAGTGGGGAAATTCCGGGCTACTACAAACTAAAATCTGCAAGAAAAGAAGACAGCTATGAACCTAAATTATTTTTCTTCATTGATGTTAAAAGAGAATATTATCTCAAGATGGAAGTTTCAGCCTGATGTCCATGGCTTTGTTTTGAACACGCTTGGTGAAAAAGCCTGGGTTTATGCTGTAACCAAGAATCAGCTGATTAATGGGATCCTGTAAACTTGGCTGCCCAAACTATTCATTTTCTCTTTGGTTTGGGTAAGAATACTATAACCTTGGGAAAGTTTTAATTAACAATTGCTATAATTTTAGGAAGTATCAGTTCAGTTCAGTTTAGTCACTCACTCGTGTCCTACTCTTTGCGACCCCATGAATCGCAGCATGCCATGCCTCCCTGTCCATCACCAACTCCCGGAGGTCACTCAGACTCATGTCCATTGAGTTAGTGATGCCATCCAGCCATCTCATTCTCTGGCATCCCCTTCTCCTCCTGCCCCCAATCCCTCCCAGCATCAGAGTCTTCTCCAATGAGTCAACTCTTCGCATGAGGTGGCCAAAATACTGGAGTTTCAGCTTTAGCATCATTCCTTCCAAAGAAATCCCAGGGCTGATCTCCTTCAGAATGGACTGGTTGGATCTCCTTGCAGTCCAAGGGACTCTCAAGAGTCTTCTCCAACACCACAGTTCAAAAGTATCAATTCTTCGGCGCTCAGCCTTCTTCACAGTCCAACTCTCACATCCATACATGACCACAGGAAAAACCATAGCCTTGACTAGATGAACATTTGTTGGCAAAGTAATGTCTGCTTTTGAATATGCTATTTAGGTTAGTCATAACTTTCCTCCCAAGGAGTAAGCGTCTTTTAATTTCATGGCTGCAGTCACCATCTGCAGTGATTTTGGAGCCCAGAAAAATAAAGTCTGACACTGCTTGCACTGTTTCCCCATCTATTTCCCATGAAGTGATGGGACCAGATGCCATGATCTTAGTTTTCTGAATGTTGAGCTTTAAGCCAACTTTTTCACCCTCCTCTTTCACTTTCATCCACAGGCTTTTGAGTTCTTCTTCACTTTCTGCCATAAGGGTGGTGTCATCTGCATATCTCAGGCTATTGATATTTCTCCTGGCAATCTTGATTCCAGCTTGTGCTTCGTCCAGCCCAGAGTTTCTCATGATGTACTCTGCATATAAGTTAAATAAGCAGGGTGACATTATACAGCCTTGACGTACTCCTTTTCCTATTTGGAACCAGTCTGTTGTTCCATGACCAGTTCTAACTGTTGCTTCCTGACCTGCATATAGGTTTCTCAAGAGGCAGGTCAGGTGGTCTGGTATTCCCATCTCTTGAAGAGTTTTCCACAGTTTATTGTGATCCACACAGTCAAAGGCTTTGGCATAGTCAATAAAGTAGAAGTGTTATTAAAATAATAAAGAGAAGACTTCCCTGGTGGTCCAGTGGTTAAGACTTTTCCTTTCAATTCGTGGGGTGCAGGTTTGATCCCTGGTAGGGAGGTAAGATCCCACATGCCTCCTGTCCAAAAAACCTAAAACACAAAGCAGAAGTAATATTGTAACAAATTCAATAAAGACTTTAAAAATGGTGAACAATAAAAAGTTTCTAAAAAAATAATAAAGAAGTATAGAGAACAAAGAAGTGGTCACCTGTAAGGAGAGAAATTAGGGGGGAGGGGCAAGATAGGGGCATAGAATTAAGATGCACAAAGTGAGTGCATGCTAAGTTGCTTTAGTCATGCCCAATCCTTTGTGACCCCATGGACTGTAGCCCACTAGGATCCTCCATCCGTGGGATTCTCCAGGCAAAAATACTGGAGTGGGTTGCCATACTCTCCTCCAGGGGATCTTCCCAAACCAGGGACTAAAACCACGTCTCCTGTGGCTCCTACATTGCAGGCAGATTCTTTACCACTGAACCTCCAGGGAAGCCCGTACAAAGTACTATGTATAAAATAAATGAACTAAAAGGACATATAGTACAGTGAATATAGCCACTGCTTTATAACTTCAAATGGACTATAATCTACAAAAATACAGATCCACTCTGTTGTACACCTGAAACTAATATTGTAAATCAATAAAATAAAATAGAGAATGAAACAAGATGACATTCTAGGAATAGATTTAGGTATAAGTACAATAATTTTTTCCATAATAGTAATATGTCTGACTTCTTTGAAACGTTCAAAAAATGTCAACTAAAACAGACAGTGAAAGCAATGTTCTCTAAAAAAGTGTCGCAACAAGGATTTTTTTTTTTTAATTTATGGATCTTGCAATGTTAGTTTCTATTGCAGCTGGGGGAGCAGAGGCCAGATTCTAATTGGTTACAGAGTAAATAAAACAGGACTGGGGCTCGGGTAAGGCAAGTGAGGCATTTGCCTGTTGGCTGAAGACTTGTCTGGTTTTTGATCTTTCAGGTGCTTTGTTCCACTAAGCCTGAAATTAACAGTTGAAGTTGAGAGTTAACTACTTTGAGCCCTCCTTCCTTTTCCTCAAAGCAAGTGCAAACGTAAGTAAGGAGTGGGATGCAAAACACTAAGTAATCAAAAGTAATAATATTTTAAAGTGAAAGTGAAGTCGCTCAGTCGTGTCTGACTCTCTGCTACCCCATGGACTGTAGTCTACCACACTCTTCCGTCCATGGGATTTTCCAGGCAAGGGTCCTGGAGTGGGTTGCCATTTCCTTCTCCAGAGGCTCTTCCCGGCCCAGGGATTGAACCCAGGTCTCCCACATTGCAGGCAGACACTTTTACCTTCTGAACCACCACAGAAGTTAAGGCAGTAGTTTATTTTCAACACACAAAAATCAATTGTATTTCTGTATTTTAGAAGTACACATCTGGAAAATAGTCTTAAAATACCTGCTTTCAAGAACATTGAAAGCAGGAATTCAAACAGGTGTTTGTATATCCATGTTCATAGCAGCACCATTCACACAACAGTGTGGAACAAAAAGTGGAAGAAACCCAAGTATCCATTCCACAGACAAACGAATAGGACTTCCTAGGTGGCACAGTGGTAAAGAATCCGCCAGCCAATGCAGGAGACACGGGAGGTGCAGGTTCAATCCCTGGATCGGGAAGATCTCTTGGAGGAAGAAATGGCAACCCACGCCAGTATTCTTGCCTGGGGAATCCCATGGACTGAGGAACCTGGTGGGCTACAGTCCATGGGGTTGCAAAGAGTCAGACACGACTAAAAGCAACTTAGCGTGAAAACACAAATGAAATAGGATTCATGCATATGATGTAATACTGTGGGTGTGTGCTAAGTCACTTCTGTCATGTCTGACTCTCTGTGACCCCATGGACTGTAGTCCACCAGGCTCCTCTGTCCATGGGATTCTCCAGGCAAGAGTACTGGAGAGGGTTGTTGTGCCCTCCTCCAGGGGATCATCCTGACCCAGGGATCAAACTCTTGTCTCATACCTCCCGAACTGGCAGCAGGTCCTTTATCTTTAGTGCTACCTGGGAAGCCCACTCAGACCTAAAAAAGGAAGGAAATTCTGACACGTGTTACAACGTGGATGAACCTTAAAGACATCATGCTAAGAGAAATAGATCAGATCAGATCAGTCGCTCAGTCGTGTCCAACTCTTTGAGACCCCATGAACCGCAGCATGCCAGGCCTCCCCGTCCATCACCAGCTCCCGGAGGTCACCCAGACTCACACCCATCAAGTCAGTGATGCCATCCAGCCATCTCATCCTCTGTCGTCCCCTTCTCCTCCTGCCCTCAATCCCTCCCAGCATCAGAGTCCTCTCCAATGAGTCAACTCTTCGCATGAGGTGGCCAAAATACTGGAGTTTCAGCTTTAGCATCATTCCTTCTAAAGAAATTCCAGGATTGATCTCCTTCAGAATGGACTGGTTGGATCTTCTTGCAGTCCAAGGGACTCTCAAGAGTCTTCTCCAACACCACAGTTCAAAAGCATCAATTCTTCGGCGCTCAGCCTTCTTCACAGTCCAGCTCTCACATCCATACATGACCACAGGAAAGACCATAGCCTTGACTAGGCGAACCTTTGTTGGTAAAGTAATGTCTCTGCTTTTGAATATGCTATCTAGGTTGGTCATAACTTTCCTTCCAAGGAGTAAGCGTCTTTTAATTTCATGGCTGCAGTCACCATCTGCAGTGATTTTGGAGCCCAGAAAAACAAAGTCTGACGCCAGTCACAAAAGGACAAATATTGTGCCATTCCACTTATAGGGGGTACCTAGAGGAGTAGGTGGATAAGGTAGTATTTTAAAATAATCATAATTTGTGCAAATTTAGGAGGAGCCATATTTCACCATTTTAAATACCAACAGGGTAGAAATTAAGAGAATTGTGGACAGTAGGTGCATACAGAGGGTTCTTTTTCTGAAGTTGTGTGCAAGGAGAGAGTTTTTGCTCAGAGGAAATCCAGAGTTCACAGAGATGAGATGGCTTGGGGGTTGGTTCAAGATGTAAAATAGATAGCCAGTGGGAGTTTGAGGCTTGACGAAGGGAACCCAAAGTCAGTACTCTGTGACAACCAGAGGGATGGGATGGGGAGGGAAGTGGGAGGGGGCTTCAAGAGGGAGGGGACATATGTATTCCTAATGCCGATCCCCGTTGTTGTGTGGCAAAAATCGTCACAATACTGTAAAGTAATTATCCTCTAATTAAAAATATATACATATATTATTAAATAAAAAGACACAAGAAGCTGGAGCATATTCATATGCTAAAGGGGGGAACAAGCCCTTTCCTTCCTCCTCGGGCTGTGTAATTACAGGGAGGCAGAGGAATTGGGGCACTACAGATGGAGATACGGTGCAAGCCAATTCTTCCCACGTGCATGGTATTGGGGTGTGGGGAAGAAGGGAAGGGCTGTCAGGCAGAGTGGGCGTCCCACCTCAAAGCAGCAAGCAATTCCGTCCTCTTGGGAAATGCACATTTTTTTTTTTATCCTTTGTTATACACTGTGGCAATGAGATCCACCCCTCCAAATATCATCACGCACCCATCTCTACCCTCTCCCCATCACGTTAGACTAACTACAGAGATTGTCTGCCCCAGGCTCACTTTTCTTTTCCCTTAGCTCCTTGGGCTTCTTTTGTGGTTCAGATGGTAAAGAATATGCCTGCAATACAGGAGACCCCTGGGTCAGAAAGATTCCCCTGGAGAAGAGAATGGCTGCCCACTCCAGAATTCTTGCCTGGAGAATTTCACAGACAGAGGAGCTTGGTGGGCTACAGTCCATGGGGTCAAAAGAGTCAGAGATAACTGAGCGACTAACACTGGCTCCTTTTATATTGCCAGGAGAGCACTGGGGGTGGGGTGAGGAGCCTTTCACCTTGTTATTGAAAGTGCATTCCGGGGGCCAGTAGCAGTGGGCACCACCTGGGAGTTTGGTAGGAATGCAGACACCCAGTTCAGTTCAGTCGCTCAATTGTGTCTGACTCTTTGCAACCCCATGAATTGCAACATGCCAGGCCTCTCTGTCCATCACAAACTCCCGGAGTTCACTCAGACTCAGGTCCATCGAGTTGGTGATGCCATCCAGCCATCTCATCCTCTGTCGTGCCCTTCTCCTCCCGCCCCCAATCCCTCCTAGTCTTTTCCAATGAGTCAACTCTTTGCATGTGGTGGCCAAAGTACTGGAACTTCAGCTTTAGCATCATTCCTTCCAAAGAAATTCCAGGGCTGATCTTCTTCAGAATGGACTGGTTGGATCTCCTTGCAGTCCAAGGGACTCTCAAGAGTCTTCTCCAACACCACAGTTCAAAAGCATCAATTCTTCAGCGCTCAGCTTTCTTCACCGTCCAACTTTCACATCCATACATGACCACTGGAAAAGCCATAGCCTTGGCTAGATGGACCTTTGTTGGCTAAGTAATGCCTCTGCTTTTGAATATGCTATCTAGGTTGGTCATAACTTTCCTTCCAAGGAGTAAGCGTCTTTTAATTTCATGGCTGTAGTCATCATCTGCAGTGATTTTGGAGCCCCCCAAAATAAAGTGTGACACTGTTTCCACTGTTTCCCCATCTATTTCCCATGAAGTGATGGGATCAGATGCCATGATTTTCATTTTCTGAATACCCAAGCTCCATCTAATTGAGAAACCCCGCTTTTACCTCCTCTGGTCTCTACCTTGCTGAGCATTAGAGACACTTGGGGTCTTTAACAAATGCTAACACCTGGTTTTCACCCACAGATCCTGATTCAGTGAACCATCCTCACCTCCACACCCCCAACATGGCATGGGTTTCAGAAGTTTTATAAACTCTCTTGTGGTTCTAACGTGTAGTAATGCAGCAAAATTTGAGAACCATTGCTCTACACCTCCTGTGGCTCCACCTTCTAGGCCTTTTTTTTTTTTTTCAGAGTCTGTGTGCCATTTCTAGGCAGCAAGAGGAAAAGGGAAAGGATTTTTTTATGGATATATATATGTGTGTGTGTGTGTATATTTTAATATTTATTTATTTCACTGCATCAGGTCTTAGTTGCAGTACATGGGGTGCACAGACTCTCTAGTTGTGGCAAGCGGGCTTAGTTTCTCTGAAGAATGTGGGATCTTATTAGTTCCCCAACCAGAAATAAAACGCAACTCCTGCAATGGCAAGGCAGATTCTCAACCACAAGACCACCAGGAAGCCCCTAGGAAAGAATTTCTTCTACTTTTGACCAGGATTATAGGCAGGCAAGATTGAGTGATTTTCTTTCCAGGTCCTGTGCGTTTAGCTCGTCTATAAGGAAGCCCATCTGTGACCTGGTGAGTGTGTTAGTGGTGGTTCTGTGTTGTCTGCAGGGCTGGGTTCCCAGAGCCCACTCCTGTACACAGAGGTGAGGACTCACCTGTTAGGGTGTTGTGTATTCACGTGCTCAGTCTCAATGTGTCCAGCTCCCTGTGATCCCACGGACTGTAGCCTGCCAGGCTCCTCTGTCCATGGGATTTCCCCAGCAACAATGCTGGAGTGGATTTCCATTTCCTCCTCCAGGGGATCTTCCCATTCTAGGGATCGAACCGTGTTTCTTGCATCTCCTGCATTGGCAGGTGGATTCTTTACCAAACTGGTCATGGAACAACAGACTGGTTCCAAATAGGAAAAGGAGTACGTCAAGGCTGTATATTGTCACCATGTTTATTTAACTTATATGCAGAGTACATCATGAGAAATGCTGGACTGGAAGAAACACAAGCTGGAATCAAGATTGCCGGGAGAAATATCAATAACCTCAGATATGCAGATGATACCACCCTTATGGCAGAAAGTGAAGAGGAACTCAAAAGCCTCTTGATGAAGGTGAAAGTGGAGAGTGAAAAGGTTGGCTTAAAGCTCAACATTCAGAAAACGAAGATCATGGCATCTGGTCCCATCACTACATGGGAAATAGATGGAGAAACGGTGGAAACAGTGTCAGACTTTATTTTTCTGGGCTCCAAAATCACTGCAGATGGTGACTGCAGCCATGAAATTAAAAGACGCTTACTCCTTGGAAGGAAGGTTATGACCAACCTAGATAGCATATTCAAAAGCAGAGACATCACTTTGTCAACAAAGGTTCGCCTAGTCAAGGCTATGGTCTTTCCTGTGGTCATGTATGGATGTGAGAGCTGGACTGTGAAGAAGGCTGAGCGCCGAAGAATTGATGCTTTTGAACTGTGGTGTTGGAGAAGACTCTTGAGAGTCCCTTGGACTGCAAGGAGATCCAACCGGTCCATTCTGAAGGAGATCAAACCTGGGATTTCTTTGGAAGGAATGATGCTAAAGCTGAAACTCCAGTATTTTGGCCACCTCATGCGAAGAGTTGACTCATTGGAGAAGACTCTGATGCTGGGAGGGATTGAGGGCAGGAGGAGAAGGGGACGACAGAGGATGAGATGGCTGGATGGCATCACTGACTTGATGAATGTGAGTCTGAGTGACCTCCGAGAGCTGGTGATGGATAGGGAGGCCTGGCGTGCTGCAGTTCATGGGGTCGCAAAGAGTTGGACATGACTGAGCGACTGATCTGATCTGATCTGAAGCCATCTGGAAAGCAGTATTAGGGTGTGACTCACCATTTGAAACTCAGATAAGCCCTCCAGTTTGGAGCAGCCCTTTGTGTACTGGGCCATAACTCTATCTTTTATTTTCAAACTTCAAAGTTCAGTTTTGAAATAAATGGTTTATTTCGCCACATAAGCCTACAGTCCCCCCCACCCCACCCCACCGTTCCCCTGCCCCCAGGTGAAAGTGACAGATTTAAACTTAATCAACTGTTCTGGGACTTTATTGGTGTCAGCTAGTTGGCTGTTTTCTCTGAGAGTGCTTCAGAGCTTCAACAGCTGAATATTTGCCTTGCTTTTGATCTTTGACGTAGTCCAGCTGCCTTTTTCCACTAAGCCTGAAATTAACAGATGAGGTCAGGATTTAACTACTTTGAGGCCTCCTTTCTTTTTGTCAAACCAAATGCAATTATTTACTCTAATAATCAATAATATAAACTTTAAAGTCAAAAGGAAGATTAGAAGGGTGGAAGAGAAGTTAAAAGACGATTCAGATACAGAGCACAACAAACAGTGTCAATGAGATATTTGGAGAATAAAACGTGCTAATACGTAGAACAGCACTGACCATCTCATAGGACTTTTGTTTAATTTAAAGACAGATCTTATTCTCTGGTGGTTGTACTCATGCAAACTGCATATAAAAGAAAATAGTAATAGTTTGTATAACATCACAAATATAAGGACTCAAGCTGCTAGGGTTTCAGGGTGACAGCCTGAAAGTCAAAATGGAATTTGTGTTTATGCACTCATAATTTTTATTTCCCGAGTACAGACTGATTTACAATGAAAGTTTTGCTAACCTTCGTAATAAGCTCATTAACCGTTTACATGACTTCTTACATCTACGTAGTTTTATTTTGCAGTTGCAAGAATTCCTGTTACCGATGAACTTTGACTTGCATAAATAATAAAATGAAAGAAAAATGCACAGTTAATTACTGCTTGAGTGAATAAATGAATGATCCATTAATTTCTCATCACTGCTCTGTATCAAAGCCAAAGTTCTTCTTAGAATGAAATAATAACAGTAGTAGGAAGCAGGGGAAGAGAGGGAAGGGAGATTTATTCTTTTCGACTAGAATGATCAACCTGGGGTCCAAATAAGAGAAAATAAGGGTCTCAGCTGGTGAGAATTTCCCTACTTCTCCTACCCAATATGGGGTTTGGCTGCAGGTGGGGGAAATTGCCGTCTCCAATTTCATTCCTGGGGACTGCCTCTCCTATTCTATTTGAGAATGGTAGATAAGTGAGAAAGAGGCAACTCACCACAACTCTCTGAACTCCTGGGATAGAAGGTGCCCTGCTCCTGTGAGCAAAAGAGACTCCATGGGCTCTACATTCTAGCGTAGCAAGTGCAAGCTGATGTTTAATATCTGCTTGTCACCCAACCCAGACAGAGGAGGGAAAATGCTGAACACTCTCCTAGGAATTCACATGAGTGTTTTGGTCATTTAAGAGAAGAGCGCTTGCTCAAAAAAAAGAATCGTGCCTTTCATCTGATGAACTATACTGTAACTAGGCACTTCTTCAATGTAGTAAACCATTTACTTCTGTCAAGAAGCTCTTAGAGCAGAACTCTGGAAATATAAGTAAGCTCTTTTTGTCTAGTTGTAATTGTTCAGTTGCTATATTGTGTCTGATTCTTTGTGACTCCGTGGAATGTAGCACACCAGGCTTCCCCGTCCTTCACTATCTCCTGGAGTTTGCTCCAGATCATATCCATTGAGTCAGTGATGCTATCTAACCATCTCATCCTTTGCTGCCCATTTCTCCTCTTGCCCTCAGTCTTTCTCAGCATCAGGGTCTTTTCCAATGAGTTGGCTCTTTGCATCAGGTGGCCAAAGTATTGGAGCTTCAGCTTCAGCATCAGTCCATCCAATGAATATTTAGGGTTGATTTCCTTTAGAATTGACTGGCAAGTGGGCTTAGTTGCTCTGAAGAATGGGGATCTTATTTCCCCCAATCAGGTATTAAACACGCAACTCCTGCATGGCGAGGCAGATTCTCAACCACAAGACCACCAGGAAGCCCCTCAGAAAGAATTTCTTCTACTTTTGACCAGGATTACAGGGACGAGGAAGCCTGGTGGGCTGCCATCTCTGGGGTCACACAGAGTTGGACACGACTGAAGTGATGCAGCAGCAGCAGCAGCAGCCGCGTAGGCAGGCAAGATTGAAAGATTTGGACTCCTTGTAGTCCAAAGGAGTCTCAACAGTCTTCCCCAGCACAACAATTTGAAAGATTTTTGTCTAATCTTAAAACAAACTGGGAATTCAGATCCACTTTTGAGATGGCCCAATCAAAGCAGAGATATTCTCAGGTCCTGTTTGCTGTAGTTATGTATGTGAAAAAAATATGAGTTGTGCTTTTTATGATCACTTTCATGAAATCCCAGGAAACACCTGTGGAGCAGTTCTGGGATGAGCGTGGACTTTCGCACTGAACTGAAGAGTATGGTCTGAGAGGAAGGGCACCTTCCATACACCAGATGGAAAGCATTCATCCATGAGCCTGTTACAGAGCATCATTTATTCTTCAACATCATAGGCTGTTCACCTTGTCTGGAATGCTTGGCCCCCAGATATGAGGCTATTCTAAACAAGTAGTGAGAGAGAATGGCTTTAATACTTCCCCACCAAAAGGCATATATAATGGTGGTAATATATCTTGTTAGAGATTCCCATGTCAATTCACAAGGCATTTAGCATAGTAACAGGGCCCAAAATCAAATTCAGATTGAGGAAATAATGGGTGATAATTATAATCAGAGGGCATAACCCCATTTACTTTTAAAAATATTATTTTAAAAGTAATTTGTAATCAAGTTTCATCATATTTCTATTTCAGATTTCAAGAGAAATTGATTCGCTGTAATGATATTCTTTTCCTTTGAATATAAACCTGTTGGAGGTAGCACATTAAAGGAATTTGAAACTAACTCCGGCTTCCTCATCTAAGAGGACTTTACACAGGCTGATCCTCTGTCTGGAAAGGTCAACTCCTTTCCAGAGATGGGAAGGAGTTGGGTCAACGATGGGTTGGACGAATGATGGGTTGTTTGTCCCATCTTCCAGACTTCAGTATATTTTATGAGCTCAGCTATGTGTGTGCACCTGCTGTGTTGCTCAGTTGTGTGCAGCTCTTTGCAACACTATGGACTGTAGCCCGTCAAGCTCCTCTGTCCATGGGATTTTCCAGGTAAGCATACTGGAGTGGGTTGCCATGCCCTCCTTCAGGGGAGCTTCCTAATCCAGGGATCAAACCTGAGTCTCTTATGTCTCCTACATTGGTAGGTGGGTTCTTTATCATTAGCACCACCTGGGAAGCCCATGAACTCAATTAGGCACTCCCCAAAATTCGCTTGTTGAGGTCCTAACACCCAAGACCTCAGAATCTGACTGTATTTGGAGACAGCGTCTTTAAAGAGGTAATTAAGGTTAAATGAGGTCATTCGGGTGGGCCCTAATTCACTTGTGCCCTTGAAAAAATAGATCAGGATAGAGATGTACATACAGAGCACACCACATGAAGACACACGAGAATGTGATGATCTGCAAGACAGGAAAGGTGATTTCAGAAAAAGTTAATCTTGCTAACAACTACTCTTGGATTTCCAGACTCCAAAACTGTGACAAAACACATATCTGCAGGTTAAGCCACCCAGTCTGTGCTACTTGTTACTGCAAACTGAGCAAACTCATACAGTTGACGCATCCCTTATCTGTAGGGCAGTCAGTCTAAATTAGTCTAATTATGCTTCCTTGTGTCACTTTTGTCTTCTTTTTCATAATTTTTATCACAATTTAAAACCATTGCATTTTATAGAACCCAAAATGCCATTGATTGTAAAATGCACAATTACTGTATCAACCTCTGAGAAAATTAGATAAAAAACCCAAACATTGAAGGTAGAGAATTTAGCATGGGACTCCATATATGAAGTTGGCTCACCAATGGAAGGGCACATCAGAAACAAACCCAGCCCAGAGAGAAAGGGACAGCAAGGAAACTCCACCTTAGTCCTGGTGGGAAGAAGAAGCAAGTCTCTCCTCAATTTTGTATCAGGAGGTGATCATCATGCAGGTGTCTGGTCTGAAGCCCAACTGCAAGTGTGGTCCAGAGAAGCTCAATCAGGGGATACAGTGTATTTTTTATTTTTAAATTATTTACTTTGTGTTGGAGTATAGTAGCTTTACAATGTTGTGTTAGTTTCTGCTGTATAGCAAAACCAATGAGCCATACATTATACATATATTCCTCCTTTTTGAATTTCCTTCCCATTTAGGTCACCACAGAGCGCTGAGTAGAGTTCCCTGTGCCATAAAGCAGGTTCTCACTAGTTATCTGTTTTATACATAGTTGTGTATGTATCAGAGAAGGCAATGGCATCCCACTCCAGTACTCTTGCCTGGAAAATCCCACAGACAGAGGAGCCTGGTAGGCTGCAGTCCATGGGGTCGCTAAGAATTGGACACGGCTGAGCAACTTCACTTTGACTTTTCACTTTTATGCATTGGAGAAGGAAATGGCAGCCCACTCCAGTACTCTTGCCTGGAGAATCCCAGGGATGGGGGAGCCTGGTTGGCTTCCATCTATGGGATTGCACAGAGTTGGACACGACTGAAGTGACTTAGCAGCAGAAGCAGCAGCAGCAGTGTATGTATGTCAATTCCAGTCTCCCAATTCATCCCACCCCGTGTCCCCCCTAGTGTCCATCCGTTTGTTCTCTACATCTGAGTCTCTATTTCTGCTTTGCAGATAGGTTCATCCGTACCAGAGTAATGCAGATAAAAATAAGTAAACGGGGCCTAATTAAACTTAAAATGTTTTGCACAGCAAAGGAAACCATAAACAAGACAAAAAGACAACCACAGAATGGGAGAAAATATTTGCAAATGAACCAATTGATAAGGGATTAATTGCCAAAAAATACAAACTGCTCATGCAGCGCAATATCAAAACAACAAACAACCCAATCAATAAAAGAAAAAGTGGGCAGAAGACCGAAATGGACATTTCTCCAAGGAAGACTTACATGTGGCCAGCAAACCAGTGAAAAGATGTTCAACATCACTTAGAGAATGCAAATCAAAACTACAATGATGTATCAGAATGGCCATCTGATGATGGTCAGAATGGTCATCATCAAAAAATCTATAAACAATAAGTACTAGAGAGGGTGCGGTGAAAAAGGGACCCTCTTACATCGTTGGAGGGAATGTAAATTGATGTAGCCACTATGGAGAATAGTATGGAGGGTCCCTGGAAAACTAAGAATAGAACTACCACGTGACCCAGCAACCCCACCCCTGGGCATATACCCAGGAGTGTATTTTAATGTAGGATGTACCTTAAAAGAGGTTTCATGTTGGGAGTAGCCCTGGGTGAAAGAAACAAATGCAAATACTCTCTGGAAGAACTTGGCTCCTTTCCAGGCCATCTTGATGGAAAGACACATTCATCATTTAGTGAGACTTTATGTTAGATATGCTGTTATGTTGAAAAGAAAATAGCTGCCCCTTGAGATAAATGAGATATGGGATGATTTGATTGCATGGATATTTGCTTAGTGTCTGAGGTCCATAGATCACATTAGCATCTCTGCTCCCACCTTTAGCTCCTTCTCCCAGCATTAGTGATATATAGTGGGGATCTGATAAAGAGGTATAAAATCAATGAGTAAAGCAAAATCCTCTTGAGTTTTACCCACTGAAATTTTGACTTTAAAAAGAAATTCCAGTTCTATTGGATTGACCAATGAATTTATGCTTTTGAACTGTGGTGTTGGAAAAGACTCTTAAGAGTGCCTTGGACTGCAAGGAGATCAAACCGGTCAATCCTAAAGGAAATCAATCCCGAATATTCATTGGAAGGACTGATGCTGAAGCTGAAACTCCAATACTTTGGCCACCTGATGTGAAGAATTGACTCACTGGAAAAGACCCCGATGCTGGGAAAGATTGAAGGCAGGAGGTGAAGGAGATGACAGAGGATAAGATGGCTGGATGGCACCACTGACTCAATGGACGTGAGTTTGCGCAAGCTCTGGGAGTTGGTGATGATGGACAGGGAAGCCTGTCGTGCTGCAGTCTATGGGGTCGCAGAGTCAGACATGACTGAACAACTGAACTGAACTGATTGGATTTACCAAAAGGTTCATTCGAGTTTTGCCATAAGATATTATAGAAAAACTTGAATGAACCTTATGGTCAACTCAGTATTTCCATTTACTTACATGTGTTGAAGGAATTTTTAATTCAGTGGAAGGAACATTGGACTTGGAAACTGGGAAACTTAGATTTTGGTCTTAACCTCTGTATTGATTAGCCCTTAGATGTTGGGTAAAGGCCTTAAACTTTCTGGGCAACTTTTAACCTCTCTGTAGAATCATTGCCTTGTATCCTGTAATCTCCACAGTCTTTGCAATTCTAATAGAATATTCTCCAGTGGCAAAAAGAGGAGAACCATGAAACACACAATTGGAAGAGATTCACAAGTATTATTATCCTCTGACCTCTCCTGGTGTGACCAGGTAGGCAGTTAACATGATGCTGAGAACTTGCTCATGGATGAAATTTTCCCATGACTCTCTCTTCCTCTTCACTAACCCCTTACTACCCAAAGATGCCTCCTTTGGTGATTGCTTCACATATTTTCCTGCAGTGATGTAAGTAGCAGTGGATTGTGGGCAAAGGGTAAGAAACAGAGCCTGGGAAAAATAAAACATGAATGGAAGAATTAGGTATCTGTCATGGGTAAGAGAAACTCCAAGAGTTTGAAAGAAGGCAGAGACAAATGACTGAGATCAAGGCAAATTTTGTGTGAGAAGTAAGGTAGATTTATAAGAAATAGGCCAATATAAACCCTGAAGCTTTGAGGCATGCAGAAGACAATTTATAGACAATCAGAAACAAAGGATTCTCAGGAGCTGAGGTTAGAGACAAAGCAAGGAGAATGCAAGGCTTCCCAGGTGGCTCAGTGGTACAGAATTCGCCTGCCAATTCCTACTGTGCAGGAGACACAGGTTCAATCCCTGGGTCAGTAAGATCCCCTGGAGGAGGGCATGGAAACACATTCCAGTATTCTTGCCTGGAGAATCCTGTGGACAGAGGAGCCTGATGGGCTACAGTCCATGGGGTTGCAAAGAATCAGACACAACTGAAGCAACTTAGCATGCATGTACATATTGAATGAAAATTTTTAAAATAAATATGTGATTTATTCTTTTTGATTGAAGCAGTTTGTCTTGTTTTAATTTATTTGGCTGTGCCGGGTCGTAGTTGTGGCACTCACAATCATTGTTGCAGCATGCAGGATCCAGTTCCCTGACCTGGGATTGAACCCAGGCCCCCTGCACTGGGAGCATGGAGTCTTAACCACTGGACCACCAGGGAAGCCCCTGTGTGATTTATTCTTCCTAGTAAGTGAAGCAGCAATTTCTTATACAATCCCAGGGAAAACAGAGAGGTCTATGCTACCTACCTCTGGACAAGGGAAGACATGTGTAGAACAAGTCCCAGAGAAGAGAAAGAAGGGAGTGTCTGCCATCTGCCCCGACAGGCTATGGGAAGGCCAAAAAGAAGGGCATGGTGACAAGAGAAGGAAGACCTTGGGTACCACGTCCTTGCTCCAGGCTAAAGAAAAGGCAGCACCTTATGAAACACCTGACCAGCCAGCCACTCTTCCTGGCTTCATTAATATTCAACCCTTGTGGTTTTTTCTGCATGTTTAATTTTATCTGCTTGTGAAACTTTATTATATGTGTTTGTATCCACTAGCAATCTCTAAGGAACAAAGACCAATATACATTAATTATGTGAAAGCCAAAAAAAAAAAACAGAGGAAAAGCAACCACTGTCTAGGCTCAGTCCAGATAATAATCAGGTCTTCAATATTAGGCAAAGCAACTGAAGGTTTTCAAGATTTTATTTGGAAAGTTTAGGAAGTACAGTGGAATCCTAGCTTTTTATTTTTCCCTGAGAAATAGTGTGTGTGTGTGTGTGTGTGTGTGTGTGTGTGTTACAGGAATAGCAGGCATAGAGTTGGTGCTAAGGGTACTTTTAATATTGCATGTAACTAAAATACACAATCGTATATTCCTTATAGGTTTTCAAGGAATCAGAACATATCATTCATATAATACACACACACAGACACACAAGTATACATGTACACACCATATGTCAGTTTTAAGAGAATTAGAATGCAAATTCACTTAATAAAATATGGTGAATATAATTTTAATCTTTGATGATTCAGGAGCTATTTTTGGCTCCCTATGACTCCGAGTTTATTACTATGAACATAAATGACTGTGCCATTCCTCACAGTCTAGGTTGTTTGCACTTTTTTCTGATTATTTTATTGTGAATGGACGGAAGCCTTCCATTGTACTTTCACAGTTATGCAGAACTAGTCACGAATGGGCAGGTCATTTTGAGGTATGATTGGGCCACTTATAGGAAAACAATAAAACTTGTCTTAAGATGCAAATATATGTGAAAGCTTTGCTAGTTATGCCTTTGGGGTGATTGGTTTCCCACAGCAAACAAACAAAACCCCAAGGAGACATAGTTCATATTTACTTCAGGCGATAAGAGAAAATTTTAGTGAGGAGGTCACATTTGACCTTGGCTTTGAGGGGTTAACCCATTAACTAATGGAGCCCAGAGGGGATTCTGGGAGGAAGTCTTAGTGGGAACAGAGGGGCAGAAGCGGCTTGGAGGTGAGTCTCCTGATACTCAAAGTTGGGTCTGGGAGGCAACACCATCAATATCCCTGACCTTCGTGAGAAATGCAGAGTCTCAGGCCCTGACTCCAGCCCTCCTGAATCAATCTACATTTTGATTGATGCTTCACGTGTATAGTTTTAAGATGTACTTGTATAGAATGTTGCTTATATTATTTGTAAGTACGGCTAAAAATTGGATCCAATTTTGAAGGGCCTTGATACTACACTGAGAAACGTTGACTTTCTGTGATAGGTTATATGTACTATTGACAGCTTCTAAGCAGACACTGATGGGTATGTTAGTTGCTCAGTCATGACCAACTCTTGGCAATCCTGTGGACTGTAGCCTGCCAGGGTCCTTTTTCTATGGAATTCTCTAGGCAAGAACACTAGGGTGGGCAGCCATTCCCTTCTCCAGGTCTCCCGTGTTGCAAGCAAATTCTTTACCATCTGAGCCACCTGATGTGCAGACTGAACACCAATTCAGTGGGATCAATGCTGGGCTTACCGTGGATCAGGTCTTACAACTCCACTGATGTGTCAAGTTCCTCCAACTTGAAGTCTGGGGAGGGAGGCAGTGTAGCAGCTAGGTGGGCAGGTCATTCTTGGAGGCCTAGACCAGCTAGGTGGATAGGGCATCCTTGTGGTACTGAGTCAGTGGCTATTTACCAACTGCCCACGTGCAAATAATATTGGATTGGCCAAAATGTTCATTGAGGTTTTTCTGTAACATTGTATGGAAACACCTGAAAAACTTTTGGCCAACCCAATACTTTGGGAGCGTTGGTCTGGTTTCTCTGTTTTAGATGCATATTATTTAGGAGAGGTAGAAGACAGGAGAAAATAAGTAAAAGGGGTTTATGACTAAAACTTAGTGACGTCGCTCAGTTGTGTCCGAATCTTTGCAACCTCAGGGACTGTAGCCTACCAGGCTCCTCCGTCCACGGGATTTTCCAGGCAAGAGTACTGGGGTGGGTTGCCATTACCTTCTTCAGGGGATAAAAGACTTAGTACTTTGTCCACCACCTGATGCGAAGAGCTGACTCCCTGGCAAAGATCCTGATGCTGGGAAAAATTGAGGCCGGGAGGAGAAGGGGGCGGCAGAGGATAAGATGATTAGATAGCATCACCAACTCAGTGGACGTAAGTTTGAGCAAACTCCAGGAGATAGTGAAGGACAGGGCGGCACGGCATGCTGCAGCCCGTGGGGTCGCAGAGAGTTGGACATGACTTAGTGACTGAACAACAACAACAAAGACTGAACTCTTTTGTTTGGGACACAACAGAGAGAAAGGAACAAGGATAAAGATAGGTGAGAAACTGCAGAGGCAAACCGACAGAACCCCCAAAGTTTGGTTCATTTTTCTATAACGTGCCTGGCACTGTGCTAGGCCTTAGAGTATCAGGACAAACACACATTCTTCCCATAAAGTAGCTCAAAACTAGGGATGAAAGCAGCCATACCACAAACAGGTTCTGGGTGCCACGGTGGAATTTTCAGGGAGTTGAAGAGCCTTATCTGGCTGAGCCCCTGTAAATAGAGGAGTGGAGGGCTGGAGACTTGAAGAGAAGTCTGTTCACATCACTGGAGAATGAAGTTTCTATAAGTGAACTAATAGGGGACCAGGCTGTAAGAACAGGCAGAAGCATGACTCAAAGGACCTTTCTGTGGGACAGTGGAGAAATCCTACTTTATCCCACAGGCCATGGGCAAACGTTGAAGGATGTTAAACAGGAGAATAATATGGAGAGAACTGGATTTTCAATAAATAACTCTGCCAACAATGAAGATGATGAATTAAAGGGAAGCAGTACAATTTGCAGAGAAATCAACAGATGAGAGACATTTGAGAAAAGAGCAGTCAACTGTGGTAGAAACCATGAAAAATGGGTGGAGAGTTGGCAGGGGGCCTGGCGGGGGTGGGACCCATTGTCTTGTTGGTGGAGAGGTTATTGATTTCCTCTGAGAAGATAATTCAGTGGAGAGCAGGTGTCTACCAAAGAGCTGAGGTATGTCGCGGGAACAGGGAACACCTGTGAGTATTTGCAGCTGGCAGGCTATGCAGCCCCATAGGGCGAGGAGAGACCACATTGTATCTACCAAGTTCTCGGTGGGAACAGGGGTTTTTGTTCTAGGATAGTGTTATATTTATTCTAGGATATTTACATTTATTCTAGGATAGTGTTATACAGGTATCTTCTAGTTGCCAAATGTGTGGGGATCTACACAAATGGATGAATGAAATATTTTGAGTCATTTTGCTTGAACAGGCTTTCTCATTCAGACTGATGGGTGATAACAGTGAATGAAAAAAAGTGAAAGGAAAGTGTTTGTTGCTCAGTCATGTCAGAATCTTTGCATCCCTATGGACTGTAGCCCGCCAGTTTCCTCTGCCCATGGGCTTCTCCAGACAAGAATCCTGAAGCAGGTACCCATTCCCTCCTCCCGGGGATCTTCCTGACCCCAGGATCGAACCTGAGTCTCCCAGATTGCAGGCAGATTCTTTACCATCGGAGCCACCAAGGAAGCCGCAACAGCAAATGAAACCCAATCGAGTTGACCAATTTCATGGCCCCTCTTGTCAGTACTGTCCAATGATGCCTAAAATGAGTGTTCGGAGCACAGCTTTTCTCTCAAAACACAGTTCGGCTGGGCTTCAGTTTTAAAAGCCTCTGAAAGGCTTATTTGCTCTAAACGAAGAGAGAATGAAGGCATGCTGGCGCTGAGTGACAGTGTCATACACGTCTCTGTGTGTGGAGTCAATGTGTGGTGTTTATTGACAAAGAAAGAAAACCAATATTTGTAGAGCATGTGCCAAGCATTGGTTACTGGGTTAGGGACCTTCATTTCTACAACAAACCCATGAGGTGGTTATTTTCACTCTCAGGCCAAACAGAAGGACAGGGGCTGGCACAGATGGCTCACGCAGTGTTCCTGGGCTCCTAGCGACAGGATGCAGACTCGGGGCTGCCCGACTCCAAGGACTGGGCTTTCTCTCCCTCACCACACAACCTCTTGAGAAAGGAAGATGTAGGAACTCGGGTAATTATTATGTGTTAGTCGCTGAGTCGGGTCCCACTGTGACCCCATGGACTGTAGCCCGCCATGCTGCTCTGCCATGGGATTTCCCAGGCCAGAATACTGAAGTGGGCAGCCATTCCTTTCTCCAGGGGATCTTCCCAACCCAGGGATCCAACCTGGGTCTCCTGCACTATAGGTGGATTCTTTTCCAGTCTGAGTCACCAGATCAGATCAGATCAGATCAGTCGCTCAGTCGTGTCCGACTCTTTGCGACCCCATGAACTGCAGCACGCCAGGCCTCCCTGTCCATCACCAACTCCCGGAGGTCACTCAGACTCATGTTCATCGAGTCAGTGATGCCATCCAGCCATCTCATCCTGTCGTCCCCTTCTCCTCCTGCCCCCAATCCCTCCTAGCATCAGAGTCTTCTCCAATGAGTCAACTCTTCGCATGAGGTGGCCGAAGTACTGGAGTTTCAGCTTTAGCATCATTCCTTCCAAAGAAATCCCAGGGCTGATCTCCTTCAGAATGGACTGGTTGGATCTCCTTGCAGTCCAAGGGACTCTCAAGAGTCTTCTCCAACACCACAGTTCAAAAGTATCAATTCTTCGGCACTCAGCCTTCTTCACAGTCCAAGTCTCACATCCATACATGACCACAGGAAAAACCATAGCCTTGACTAGATGAACTTTGTTGGCAAAGTAATGTCTCTGCTTTTGAATATGCTATCTAGGTTGGTCATAAATTTCCTTCCAAGGAGTAAGTGTCTTTTAATTTCATGGCTGCAGTCACCATCTGCAGTGATTTTGGAGCCCAGAAAAATAAATTCTGACACTGTTTCCACTATTTCCCCATCTATTTCCCATGAAGTGATGGGACCAGATGCCATGATCTTCATTTTCTGAATGTTGAGCTTTAAGCCAATTTTTTTTTTTTTTTTTTTTTTTTGCTTTGGAAATGCCTTTATTATTTTTTTTTTTATTTTTTAAAATTTTATTTTACTTAACTTTACAGTATTGTATTGGTTTTGCCATACATCAAAATGAATCCGCCACAGGTATACATGTGTTCCCCATCCTGAACCCTCCTCCCTCCTCCCTCCCCATACCATCCCTCTGGGTCATACCAGTGCACCAGCCCCAGGCCTCCGGTATCAGGCATCAAACCTGGACTGTTAAGCCAATTTTTTCACTCTCCACTTTCACTTTCATCAAGAGGCTTTTTAGTTCCTCTTCACTTTCTGCCATAAGGGTGGTATCATCTGCATATCTGAGGTTATTGATATATCTCCCGGCAATCTTGATTCCAGCTTGGGTTTCTTCCAGTCCAGCGTTTCTCATGATGTACTCTGCATATAAGTTAAATAAGCAGGTGACAATATACAGCCTTGACAAACTCCTTTTCCTATTTGGAGCCAGTCTGTTGTTCCATGTCCACTTCTAACTGTTGCTTCCTGACTTGCATACAGGTTTCTCAAGAGGCAGATCAGGTGGTCTGATATTCCCATCTCTTTCAGAATTTTCCACAGTTTATTGTGATCCACACAGTCAAAGGCTTTGGCATAGTCAAGAAAGCAGAAATAGATGCTTTTCTGGAACTCTCTTGCTTTTTCCATGATCCAGCAGATGTTGGCAATTTGATCTCTGGTTCCTCTGCCTTTTCTAAAACCAGCTTGAACATCAGGAAGCTCACGGTTCACATATTGCTGAAGCCTGGCTTGGAGAATTTTGAGCATTACTTTACTAGCATGTGAGATGAGTGCAATTTCGTGGTAGTTTGAGCATTCTTTGGCATTGCCTTTCTTTGGGATTAGAATGAAAATTGACCTTTTCCAGTCCTGTGGCAACTGCTGAGTTTTCCAAATTTGCTGGCACATTGAGTGCAGCACTTTCACAGCATCATCATTCAGGATTTGGAATAGCTCAACTGGAATTCCATCACCTCCACTACCTTTGTTGGTAGTGATGCTTTCTAAGGCCCACTTGCCTTCACATTCCAGGATGTCTGGCTCTAGGTCAGTGATCACACCATCATGATTATCTGGGTCGTGAAGCTCCTTTTTGTACAGTTCTTCTGTGTATTCTTGCCACCTCTTCTTAATATCTTCTGCTTCTGTTAGGTCCATATCATTTCTGTCCTTTATTGAGCCCATCTTTGCATGAAATGTTCCTTTAGTATCTCTGATTTTCTTGAAGAGATTTCCTAATCTTTCCCATTCTGTTGTTTTCCTCTATTTCTTTGCATTGATCACTGAAGAAGGATTTCTCATCTCTTCTTGCTTTTCTTTGAAACTCTGCATTCAGATGTTTATATCTTTCCTTTTCTCCTTTGCTTTTCACTTCTCTTCTTTTCACAGCTATTTGTAAGGCCTCTCCAGACAGCCATTTGTTTTTTTGCATTTCTTTTCCATGGGGATGGTCTTGATCCCTGTCTCCTGTACAATGTCATGAACCTCATTCCATAGTTCATCAGGCACTCTATCTATCAGATCTAGGCCCTTAAATCTATTTCTCACTTTCACTGTATAATCATAAGGGATTTGATTTAGGTCATACCTGAATGGTCTAGTGGTTTTCCCTACTTTCTTCAATTTAAGTCTGAATTTGGCAATAAGGAGTTCATGATCTGAGCCACAGTCAGCTCCTGGTCTTGTTTTTGCTGATTGTATAGAGCTTCTCCATCTTTGGCTGCAAAGAATATAATCAATCTGACTTCAGCGTTGACCATCTGGTGATGTCCATGTGTAGAGTCTTCTCTTGTGTTGTTGGAAGAGGGTGTTTGCTATGACCAGTGCGTTCTTTTGGCACTGCTTAGTCTTTGCCCTGCTTCATTCCGCATTCCAAGGCCAAATTTGCCTGTTATTCCAGGAGTTTCTTGACTTCCTACTTTTGCATTCCAGTCCCCTATCATTAAAAGGACATCTTTTTTGGGTGTTAGTTCTAAAAGGTCTTGTAGGTCTTCATAGAATGGTTCAACTTCAGCTTCTTCAGCGTTACTGGTTGGGGCATAGACTTGGATTACTGTGATATTGAATGGTTTGCCTTGGAAACGAACAGAGATCATTCTGTCGTTTTTGAGATTGCATCCAAGTACTGCATTTTGGACTCTTTTGTTGACCATGATGGCCACTCCATTTCTTCTCTGGGATTGCTGCCCGCAGGAGTAGATATAATGGTCATCTGAGTTAAATTCACCCATTCCAGTCCATTTGAGTTCAATGATTCCTAGAATGTTGACATTTACTCTTGCCATCTCTTGTTTGACCACTTCCAATTTGCCTTGATTCATGGACCTGACATTCCAGGTTCCTATGCAATATTGCTCTTTACAGCACTGGACCTTGCTTCTATCACTAGTCACATCCACAGCTGGGTATTCTTTTTGCTTTGGCTCCATCCCTTCATTCTTTCTGGAGTTATTTCTCCACTAATCTCCAGCAGCATATTGGGCACCTACTGACCTGGGGAGTTTCTCTTTCAGTATCCTATCATTTTGCCTTTTCATATTGTTCATGGAGTTCTCAAGGCAAGAATACTGAAGTGGTTTGCCATTCCCTTCTCCAGTGGACCACATTCTGTCAGATCTCTCCATCATGACCCACCCATCTTGGGTTGCCCCACAGGCATGGCTTAGTTTCATTGAGTTAGACAAGGCTGTGGTCCTAGTGTGATTAGATTGACTAGTTTTCTGTGAGTATGGTTTCAGTGTTTTTGCCCTCTGATGCCCTCTTGCAATACCTACCATCTTACTTGGGTTTCTCTTACCTTGGGCATGGGGTATCTCTTCATGGCTGCTCCAGTAAAGCGCAGCCACTGCTCCTTATCTTGGACGAGGGGTATCTCCTCACCACCACCCTTCCTGACCTTCAACATGGGATAGCTCCTGTAAGCTGTCCTGCACCCGCACAGCCATGGGGAAGCCCAATTATGCCAATTATGATAGGATGAAAATGTTAAGTAACGTGAGTGGAAAAAGGACATGTGAAACAGAAGAAATGTGGGAAGTCTGAGGGTCTCTGGAGTGGCCTATGAGCTGTTATAGATCTGCCTTGTGGGATGGAGGTACTTCAGTGTCTTTCGGAAGAGATCTCAGACATGGATGAAGCTAAAAGCTTTGAAAAAAAGAGTGTCCTCTTCAAACAGGAGATGTATGATGTAGATTATGGAAATTTTTGTAAGGTACAAATGGCAGATTTTGCCCTATGGTTGGGTTTGCAAAACACACCAACTCTAGGTTCTGGAGTTATCATTACTAGTTCAAGTTTAGCCATTTGACTGTGAGTTTGGGAATTTTAGCTTCCCTGCTGTCTCAGATGGTAAAGCATCTGCCTGCAATGCAGGAGACTCGGGTTTGACCCCTGGTTTGGGAAGATCCCCTGGAGAAGGAAACGGCAACCCACTCCAGTATTCTTGCCTGGAAAATCCATGGTTGGAGTAGCCTAATAGGTTGCAGTCCATAGGGTTGCAAAGGGTTGGCCATGACTAAGCAACTTCACTTTCTGGAGGGATTTTGATCTTTAGAAGCCTGTAAGCTTCCTCTGAGTTCCCACTCTGCCATCTATGATACAAACAATGGTGGACCATTTATTCAGAGCTTACTACAGCTGGGTCTCTGCTCTTCATATTTATATGCTTCCTGTTTATTACAACTGTCCTGTGAGGTAGGTATTTTTATCCCTACTAGCACATGTGGATAGTGGAACTTAGAAAAGTGAGAAATTTTGCTTCAGTGTACATAGAAACTGAAAAACTGTGGTTTGGACTTAAATCCATGCTGACTGGAAGAGTGAGTTCTCGGAGCCACCATGCTCTGCTGCCTTTTATGCATCTGTTTTTTTTTTTTTTTTCTGATTGTTTACTTCACTGAGTTTCCCACTGGGCTTTGAAGCACTTGAGGGCAGAACTGACTCATCTTTGGACACTTGGAAGATAAGTCAGTGTCTGACACACGGTAGGTACTGAAGAAACATTGGGAAGAAGGAAAGGATGGATGGAGGGAACAAGGAGAAGACTATTAATATTTCATGTCTATCCTAGTCTTTTCCATATGTAAACATAAATTTTCTCTTTCTATATATAATGTAAGAGTATCATAATAGTTATACTATTTCTCACTTGTAGTGTATAGTGAGCTTCTTTCTATGTCATTATATAGTCTTCTAAAAATTATCTTGACATTTAAAGAAATAATATTATTCCCCATTTCCCTCTTTTCCCACCAGAAAAATAAGTTGCTTATTAGGGAAATTTAAAAATCAGATCAGATCAGTCGCTCAGTCGTGTCCGACTCTTTGTGACCCCATGAACTGCAGCACGCCAGGCCTCCCTATCCATCACCAGCTCTCGGAGGTCACTCAGACTCACTTCTCGATATGAGCTGGACTTCCCTGGTGGCTCAGAAGGTAAAGAATTTGCCTGCAATGCAGGAGAAATGAGTCCAGTCCCTGGGTTGGGAAGATCCCCTGGAGAAGGGTATGGCTACCCTCTCCAGTACTCTTCCCTGGAGAATCCCATGGACAGTGGAGCCTGGTGGGCTACAGTCCATGGGGTCGCTAAGGGTTGGACATGACTGAGCGACTTCACTTTCACTTTTTACTTTCATGCATTGGAGAAGGAACTGGCAACCCACTCCAGTGTTCTTGCCTGGAGAATCCCAGGGACAGTCGAGCCTGGTGGGCTGCCATCTATGAGGTTGCACAGAGTCGGACACAACTGAGGTAACTTAGCAGCAGCAGCAGCAGCAGATATGAGTTGGACTTCCCTGGTGGCTCAGAAGGTAAAGACTTTGCCTGCAATGCACGAGAAACAAGTGCCGTCCCTGGGTTGGGAAGATCCCCTGAAGGGTATGACTACCCCCTCCACTGTTCTTCCCTGGAGAATCCCATGGACAGTGGAGCCTGGTGGGCTACAGTCCATGGGTGGCAAACAATCAGACATGGCTGAGTGACTAATACTTTCACTTTCACTGAGATTCTCTCATGGGTTATACAAGCCCCTAGAACTCTATTCAAAATTTAATTTTCACAAAAAATTTTAGGCATCTTAAGGAATGATGCTAAAGCTGAAACTCCAGTATTTTGGCCACCTCATGCGAAGAGTTAACTCATTGGAAAAGACTCTGATGCTGGGAGGGATTGGGGGCAGGAGGAGAAGGGGACGACAGAGGATGAGATGGCTGGATGGCATCACTGACTCGATGAATGTGAGTCTGAGTGACCTCCGAGAGCTGGTGATGGATAGGGAGGCCTGGCGTGCTGCAGTTCATGGGGTCGCAAAGAGTCAGACACAACTGAGCGACTGATCTGATCTGAAAGGTAGGACTAGATATACTTATAAGACCAAAGTTTGGTAAGCTTATTTCCAAACTTAAAAATCTCAGAGCCACAGCATTTTATGAAATGAAGCAAAAGGCCCCCAAAACAGCACAAAATGAAACTCTCAAGCTCTACATAAATTGCATTGGTACTGCAGATTTTTGTGTTTTAAAAGGAAAAACTAGGTTACCACAAAGACACCGTGTATTTAGACAGGAACATGTTGGGCTGGTGTTCTCTGCATGTTGATTGCTGCTTGGATTTACTAGGTTAATCTCTTTCATCCTTGTTTTCAACAACTCAACATTTTTCCATCAAGGCTTAGTGAGGGGCCAGGAATGCAATTTAGGGATTTGGATCCTTAGAATTTAATCCCCAGGGTGTGTTGTGTTTGGAGAATTCAGGTAGAGTCTTGTGGATCTTGCCTTGAGTTTGGGCATTTGGTTTCTGCGGTTCTGAACCAGCCTGGACCTCGCTGCCAGTACTGGAGATTGAACGTGTATGAAGCCATCTTGAGAGAGGGAGTCTCTGCTAAGAGAGACAGTGGCTGGTTCCTATCTGCCCTGTGCAGGTCCTGCCCAGCTTCTTGCTCTGGAAGCAGACCTGGCTCTTCCCATCCCAACCAACTGAACCTGTTCTCATGCTTTCTTGCTGGAGCTGATGGCAGTTACAACTCCATGGGACCTCTGGCACATGTTGGCTGGGTCACTGGCATTCTAAGGAGAGGAAGGGGAAGAACAAGTCTCTAGCTGACAGGAAAGCAAGTGCAGAAACACAATTCAGTGTGGCTGGACCCTCAGTCTAGGGAATGCCCCAGATTCATTTGTGACCCTTAGGTCCCCGAGTCATAGGGATGCCAAAATCTACTTGTATCATCTTGCTAAGCCTTGGATTGCCAGTCTGTAAAACAGGGATGAAAAACACACTTTATAGAACAGCTATGAGAAACAACAAAGCATGTGTAAAGTGAGTAACACAATACCAGTCACGTAACTAAGGTCTTATCAATCACTGTATCAACAAATAGGTATTGAATACTGACTATGGGCCAGTGCACAGAGGTGAGTCAGCAGATGTGCTTCCTTTCTGTAAGGAAATTATGTTCCATAAACTCAACAATGTGAGTAATGTTTTGTTGCTATTATTATACAGTACGCTGCTGCTGCTGCTGCTAAGTCGCTTCAGTCATGTCCGACTCTGTGTGACCCATAGGCGGCAGCCCACCAGGCTCTGCTGTCCCTGGGACTCTCCAGGCAAGAACACCAGAGTGGGTTGCCATTTCCTTCTCCAATTATATGGTATGCTGCTGCTAAGTCGCTTCAGTTGTGTCCGACTCTGTGGGACCCCATAGACGGCAGCCCACCAGGCTCCGCGTCCCTGGGATTCTCCAGGCAAGAACACTGGAGTGGGTTGCCATTTCCTTCTCCATTGCATGAAAGTGAAAAGTGAAAGTGAAGTCACTCAGTTGTGTCCAACTCTTAGCGACCCCATGGACTGCAGCCCACCATGCTCCTCCATCCATGGGATTTTCCAGGCAAAAGTACTGGGGTGCCATTGCCTTCTCCGATTATATGGTATATTAGCTATCTATTTCTATATAACAAATCATCTAAAAATACAGACACTTAAAATAGCAAATTTTTATTTTCTTCATTCTATGGGTCAAGAATTGGGGGGCAGATTAGTTAGGTGGTTCTGGTTGGTGCTACAGGGATGAGAGGGCTTCCCTGGTGGCTCAGTGGTAAAGAATCCGCCTGCAATTCAGGAGTCACAGGAGATTCAGGTTTGATCCCTGGGTTGGGAAGATCCCCTGGAGGAGGTCATGGCAACCCACTCCAATATCCCTGCCTGGAGAATTCCATAGACAGAAGAGCTTGCTGGGCTACAGTCCGTAAGGTCACAAAGAGTTGACACAACTGAAGCAACTTAGTACACACAGGGATCGGAAAGCTTGACTAGTTCTGGAGAATTCAATTCCAAGATGGCGCAGTCACATGGCTGTTGGCAGGAAGCCTCCATCCTCTACACATGAGCCCTTTCACAGGGTCTGATGGATCGTCACAACACGGCAGCTGGCTTCCCCCAGAGTGAGTATTCCAAGAAAGAGAGGAAGGAAAAAGCTGCCATATCTTTTATGACCTATTTTTCAGGAGATACAGTCTGCCACCATATTCTATTTGTAAAATGAGTCAAGAAGTCTAGCCCACACTCAAGATTAGGTACCACCTTTCAGAAGGAGGAATTTGGAAGTACCTGTGGACATATTTGAAATATACATATTACCATGTGTAAAACAGATAACTAGAGGGAAGCAGCTGTACAGCACAAGGGGCCCAGCTTGGTGCTCTGTGATGACCTAGAGAGGTGGGATGGGAGGTCGGTAGAGGCTCAAGAGGGAAGGGATATATGTACACTTAGGGCTGATTCATGTTGTTGTACGGTAGAGACAAACACAATATTGTAAATAATTGTCCTCCAATTATTAATAAAAGTAAGTTTTTTTAAAAAAAAACAACACCCAATAAAGTACAGGAAAGAGATCAGAGAAGAGAGTGGAGACATTGCTAGAAGTCAGCTCAAAAGGGTCCAGGATGGCTGTTTGCAGCTGGAAGCAACAAAGAGGATCTTGCCATTTTGGTAGGAAATAATATGCTTCCCTGGTCTCTCAGATGGTAAAGCGTCTGCCTGCAATGCAGGAGACCTGGGTTTGATCCCTGGGTCAGGAAGATTCCCCTGTTTCCAGGAAATGGCAACCCACTCCATTACTCTTGCCTGGAAAATTCCAGGGATGCCTGGTAGGCTACAGTCCATGGGGTCGCAAAGAGTCAGACACAAATGAGCAACTTCACTGGTTCACAGCGGGGTGCAGTTTCCCAGACGCACAGCAAGGAACTGGCTACTGACTGATTAATATGTGAACATCAGACATGTGAACAGAGCATACTGAGATCATGGAATGGCCTTACCTGAGTTCTCTGTACTGTTCAAAGTCCAAAAGAAGGAAAGACCTGTTTTCTAGAATGTTCCTGCTTTTCCTTACATTTCTGCTGCTTTTAAGACCTGTTAGGAGAGGCTTGTCCTTTCTGAAGTTCAGAGAACTGGACTTAAGACTCTCTCACTTTTTTATCTATAAAGAAGCCTCTTCTGGTTTGAAAACTTCTTAATATACATAAAGCCAGAACAGTATGTTCAGTCACCATAAGGAAGCATAAAATTTCTGATTTTACTAAAACCACAGATACTCAAGTCCTTTCTCTTATGACACAGTTTTATCTCAGAGCTGATGAACGCATGCTCACTTCAATAACAGGAGTGAAACCAACCTTTGCCTCATTTACTTCTTCTAAGAACCCTGAGCACTGAAGCACTGATACTTTTGAAATACAGTGGTGGAGAAGACTCTTGAGAATCCCTTGGACAGGAAGAAGATCAAACCAGTGAATCCTAAAGGAAATCAACCCTGAATATTCACTGTAAGAACTGATGCTGAAGCTCCAATACTTTGGCCACATGATGTGAAGACTCATTGGAAAAAAAAACCTGAATCTGGGAAAGATTGAGGGCAGGAGGAGAAGAGGGCAAGAGAGGATGAGATGATTGGATGGCATCACTGACTCAATGGACATGAATTTTAACAAACTCTGGGAGATAGTGAAGGACAGGGAAGCCTGGCTTGCTGCAGTCTGTGGGGTTGTAAGAGTTGGACATGACTGAGTGACTTAACAATAACAAACTCTTGCATAACTCAAAGGGCCTGGGGTCCTTTAACAGAGAGAGAACATTCCCCCACACATCATTCAAAACAACTGAAAATGCTGGAAATCAGTAGTTTCCCATTGCTGAGTTTGATTCCTATGCGTGTTTAGTTTTACTAACCACCGTCCTGGGTGAGTAGGCACTTTAAAATCTGTTGGTTTGTAGACAAAGCAAATAAAACTCATCTGTTTATCATATAACTGCTTTGAGAATGAGAATTGGTGTAAGATTTCCATTGGCAAAGTGTTTTAGAAGCCAGGTTGGGCCCTCTGTGGCTTTTCATGGACTATTTGTTGCCACAGACAGTTCACCTTATGATGAGCTGGGCCAATACCCTCAAGAAGAAAAAGCATGAACACCATCCCCTTCTTTCTTCTGTTTCCT
The DNA here is from genome assembly GCA_935064755.1 of Tragelaphus eurycerus. NCBI lineage: Eukaryota > Metazoa > Chordata > Mammalia > Artiodactyla > Bovidae > Tragelaphus > Tragelaphus eurycerus. The sequence continues at coordinate 4,820,522 of CAKXYN010000075.1, read as the reverse complement.
CCCCTTCTCCATAAGGTGGGTGTTTACCTGACCTCATTTCCACTGGCTAAATAAGGAAGAGAATTTATACCTAATTTAGTAGTTCAATGAGGTTCCATTGCTCTTCAGAGAAAGACAAAATTCCTCTTTTTCATCCATGGAACTCTGCATGTCCTGCCCTGTCTTCCTCTCCAATTATGCTAGATCCCATTCTTATCCTTGATCTCTCTGTTTTAATCCCATTGGCTTAGTCCCTCATGGTTCCTACCATCTTCTGCCACAGGACCTTTGCACACACTGTTCCCTCTGCCCATAATGATCTTCAACTCTCAGTTCTCCAGGCACATCAAAGAAGCATTCCCCAAGCTCCCTGACTAGGTCAAATCCCTCTTTAAAGGCTCTGCAAATGCCATGTAATTCTTTCTAGTCTTGGGTTTGCTGCTATTCTAACACGTGTTGGTTTGTCCAATGAATTTCTTTCTATTTATCTTCCTTGGTAGATGAAAGTTTTGGCTATCCCTTACATGCCTACAAGGGCTGTGCTTGCCCAACTTCAAGACAGAAGAGAGCCCAGAGTCAGCAACAGAGATATCAGTGGTTTAACTGATGGGTAAGCTTACACCTCTGAAGCAGAGTCTTGGAGTGGCACCCCATTGCACAGTGGATGGCAGGCAGGATACGGTGTCAGTCTTCACTCCCAGAGGGGAAGGGGAGATTGCCAGTTGTAGGGGAATTGACGTCGCGTGGGCGACGTCACCAGGGAAATCAGTAGAGGGACACGCCCCTCACTGCTCCTTTGATAAGAACAATCACTGGCTGGGGCTTGGGGCAAGTATGAAGGAAGGTCAGTCAGGTGAGTAGGGTAGAAGTGAAGCAGGCTCTGGTCAAGCAGGGGATATGCAGAGAGCAAGAGAGCAATCATCTCGAGTGGCCTAATCATACAGAAGGTTAGACTGTATCTGTTTTTAATCACCTTGGCACCTAGGTTCTTGGCACAGTGTCTGGGATGTCATAGGGGCTGACTTACTATTCACTGAAGGCACCAGGGTTTGACCTCTTCCATCATTGTTTTCTAACTGTGAATTTTAGCATATTACTTAACTCTGTCCTCTTCAAATGGAGTTGGTAATATATACTGACCTCTTGAGGTTGTCATAAATGTTAAATGAAGTAATTAATGTAAAAATTTAACACTTAATGCTGAACATATACCAGGCACATACCAGAAGATAAATGGTGGAATATTTATGTTAATCTTCAACCATCACATATATCTTCAAAAGAAGAAAATAGATTTCTAAAAATTCAATATTGATCACAGTGCAGGAAGAGCTTGAAGATGGTCTGTCTGTCTCCATCCCCAGAGAGGGTTCCAACAGGCTCCCTGACGTGTGTTTTAAATTTGATGCCTGTTCCACAGGCCAGCACTTTAATATTAGCAAATGAACCTTTTTCATTTTAAATCTGGAGCTTTTATATGAATGTGTGGTAAATTGTTTCAGTTGTGTCTGAGTCTTTGTGACCTCATGGACACCCAGGGTCCCACCAGGCTCCTCTGTCCATGGAATTCTCCAGGCAAGAATATTGGAGCGGGTTGCCATGCCCTCCTCTAGGGGATCTTCCCTACCCAGGGATCAAACCTGCATCTCCTGCACTGACAGCTGGGTTCTTTACACCAGTGTCACCTGGGAAGCCCTTATATGTATCTGGCACCCTCATTTTCGTGGTTGTCACCCAAGGGACACCTCTTGCTCACCTGGCTCTGGAGGTCAGATGAGTTTGTGTTCTTGGTCCTGTGTGGCTGTAATATTTAGGGTCACCTAGAAAGAAGCTCATGGGCTTCCCAGGCAGTGCAGCGGTAAAGGATCTGCCTGGTAATGCAGGAGACACAAGAGATGTGGGTTCAATCCCTGATTCGGGAAGAGCCCCTGGAGTATGAAATGGCAACCAGCTCCAATATTCTTGCCTGGAGAATTCCATGGACAGAGAAGCCTGGTGGGCTACAGTCCATAGGGTTGCTAAGAGTTGAACACGACTGAGTGACTGAGCACTCACGCATGCACAGAAGCTCATACCCCTGTACACTATTCTGAATTTTGTGACTGCTACCAGGGACACCTCTATATCACCTTGCTCTTGTGGTCAGGGGGGCTTATGCTCATGGGTCCCAGAGGACATAAGCAATGGAGAAAGAGTTCTTAAATAGTCACCACCCTCAGGGCACAGCAAGAGGCAGCAGACCCAGAGGCCTGGTCTGTCTGTGAAGGAGGCTTATTAACTAATCATTATGACTGTGGCCTGAGGGGCAGGTTTCTAATTAAACACACATCCAGGAATCTAGGTGCTGACTGTAATCCTTTCCAGAGGACTTGGAGGATGGGTCCTATCTTCACAGTCACTCTCCTGGAGGGGAGCTTTACGTGCATCTGGCCCCGTGGTTTTTATGTCTGGTGCCCCAGGTTTTGTGACTGCTGCCCTGGGGATACCCCTTGATCACCTAGCTCTGGTGGCCAGGGAGGCTTGCGTTCCTGATTCCTGTGAGACTGTGGCAATTGGAGAGATGGTTCTCAGGAGGCTACCACCCCCAGAGTGCTGCACGGACAGTGTACTGAGGCACAGCCCAGGCTCCTGGTCTTTCTGTGAAGGGGCCTCTTTGCTTGTCCTAGTGCTCTGGGCTGGGGGAAGGCTTCACGTCTGGCACATGTCTAGCGGATTATGGAGTTTCTCTTGAGGAATGCAGGCTGTGGATGCCATCTTGGTGTTCTCCATCTGTCTTGATCCAGCTCACCGGCATCTTCCAGAAAGGAGCGTATACATTAGTCTGTAGCCCTGATATTTGTGACTTCTGCCCAGGGGACAGCTCCAGACTGCCTGGCTCTGGTGGCCCATGGAGCTTATGCTTGTGGTCTCACAGATCTGTATATAACTGCATACTTTTAAAACCTGCTGCCTGCAAGCCTGGCTTTTAGTACCTGAATCTAGAGGTTGAGATCCACCCCTTTGGGATACTGGCAGGTTTCAGCACATTTTCAACCACTGGAAGCTACTGGAAGTATAATAGTCAGCTTGGACAAGCACACAGGTTTGAGAAACAAAGAGCTGGGGCATCATTGAATAGCAAGGTTCATCTCCTATACAAGATCAGTCCTTCAAGACTGCTGCTGCTGCTGCTAAGTCACTTCAGTCGTGTCTGACTCTGTGTGACCCCATAGATGTCAGCCCACCAGGCTCTCCTGCCCCTGGGATTCTCCAGGCAAGAAAACTGGAGTGGGTTGCCCTTTCCTTCTCCAATGCATGAAAGCAAAAAAGTGAAAGTGAAGTCGCTCAGTTGTGTCCGACTCTTAGCGACCCCATGGACTGCAGCCCACCAGGTTCCTCCATCCATGGGATTTTCCAGGCAAGAGTACTGGAGTGGGGTGCCATTGCCTTCTCCGCCTTCAAGACTAGAGGAGATGATTGTTTTATATACTGTGAAGAAATCAACACAGAGAGTCAAGCAAAATGAAGAACCAAGGAGGCACGTCCTGAATGAAAGAATAAGAAATGGAGATAACTAATTTACCTGATGAAGAGTTTAAGAAATAGTCATAAAGATTCTCACTGAACTGTAGAGAAAAATGAATGAGCACAGTGAGGACTTCAGCAGAGAATGGAAGTATACCAAATAGAAATCACAAGCTGAATAATACAGTAACTGAGTTGAAAAATACACTAGAAAGTTTCAACAACAGACTAGATGAAGCAGAAGAAAGGATCTTCTGTCACTTGAAGACAAAGCAGTGGAACTCACCCAATCAAAGCGGCAAAAAGAAAGAAAAATGAAAACAAGTGAAGATAGCGTAAGGGCTTTGTGTGTGTGTGTGTGTGTGTGTGTGTGTGTGTGAGTTGCTTTGTTGTGTCCGACACAGCTAAGTTTGTGACCCCATGGATTGTAGCCCGCCAGGCTTCTCTGTCCATGGGATTCTCTAGGCAAGAATACTGGAGTGGGTTGCCAGGGAAGGGATTTATGAGAGAACATCAAATAAACTAACATTTGCATTTTATAACTCTAAGAAGAAGAAAGAGAAAGAGGCAGAAATCTTATTTGAAGAAATAATGGCTGAAAACTTCCCTAACCTGGGATAGGAAACAAACACTTAGATCTATGGAGCCCAGAGAGTTCCAAAAATTATAAATTCAAAGAGACCCACAGGAAGGCACATAGCCAAAAGTCAAAAGTTAAAAACAAGGAGAAAATTGTAAAAGCATCAAGAGAAAAGCAACTTGCTCTGTACAAGGTTACCCCCATAAGACAATCAGGAGACTTTTTAAGCAGGAGCTTTTCAGGCCAGAACAATATGCTCAAAATATATGTAGATAGGCTACTGGTGGCTCAGTGGTAAAGAATCTGCTTGACAATGCAGGAGACTCAGGTTTGATCCCTGGTCTGAGAGGATCCCACATGCTGCAGTACAGCTGAACTTGTGCACCACCGCTACTGAGCCTGCGCTCCAGGGCCTAGGAGCTGCAGCCACGGAAGCTCACACACCCAGAGTCCATGCTCTGCAACAAGAGGGAGTACCACAGTGAGAAGCCCATGCCCTGCAAGCAGAGCAGCCCCCACTCACTGCAACTAGAGAAAAGCCCACACAGCAGCAAAGAGCCACCACAGCCAGAAATTACCAAATACAAATTGTTTAAAAATACCTTAAGACAAATGAAAATGGAAATGTAACATACCAAAATTTATGTAATGCAGCAAAAATTTTCTGAGAGGGAGGTTCATAATGATAAGTGCCTACTTCAAGAAACAAGAAAAATTTCTAATGAACAACCTAACTTTACACTTCAAGGGACTAGAAAAATAAAAACAAATTAAGTCCAAAATTAATAGGTGGAAGGAGTAGCAAATGTAGAGTAGAAATAAATAAAATAGAGGGGAAAAAACCAAAGCAAAACAAAAATCCAAAAAGATCAATGAAATTAAGAGCTGGTTCTCTAAAACAACAAAACTGATGAAACTTTAGACACACTGAAAAAATACAGGAAGAGAATTAGAAGCAAATGACATCAGAAATGGAAGAGAAGATATTACAGTTGATGTTGCTGCTGCTGCTGCTGCTAAGTTGCTTCAGTCGTGTCCGACTCTGTGTGACCCCATAGACGGCAGCCCACCAGGCTCCCCCGTCCCTGGGATTCTCCAGGCAAGAATAATGGAGTGGGTTGCCATTTCCTTCTCCAATGTGTGAAAGTGAAAAGTGAAAGTGAAGTCGCTCAGTCGTGTCCGACTCTTAGCGACCTCATGGACTGCAGCCTACTGGGCTCCTCTGTCCATGGGATTTTCTAGGCACGAGTACTGGATGCTAGAGAAATACAAAAGATCATGAGACTACTGTGAATAGTTATATGCCAATAAATTGGGCAACTCAGAAGAAATAGATATATTCCTAGATGCATACAGTCTACCATAACTGAATAACAATAAAATAGAAAATCTAAATAAACCAACTACTTGTAAGAAGATTCAATCAGTAATCAGAAACTTCCCAACAAACCAAAGTCCAGGACCAGATTGCTTCACTGGTGAATTCTACTGAACGTTCAAGGAAGAATTGTTACCAATTCTTCTCAAACTAGAAACTCTCCAAAACTCAAACTCTTCAAAAAGAAAAGGTAGAAACTATTCTAAACTCATTTAATGAGGGTAGCATCAGAGTGGAGTGAAAGTTGCTCAGTCAAGTCTGACTTTTTGCAACCCCATGGTCTACACAGTCCATGGAATTCTCCAGCCTCTCACGCAAAAACCAGACAAGGATGCCACAAGAAAAGAATATTACAGGCCAATATCTCTAAAACATTCTTGCAAAAATCTTTAACAAAATATTAGCATACCAAATCAACAATGGCTCCTACACCATGATTAAATGGGGTTTATTCCACAGATGTAAGGATGGTTCAATATCTGCAAATCAGTCAATGTGATTCACTACATTAAAAAGTAAAACATTAAATAAAATTGCAGAGTACAAAATCAATATGTAAAAATCTGTTGTGTTTCTCTATACTAACAAGAAACTATCAAAAAGAAAAATTACGTAAGCAATCTGGTTTATAATTGCATCAAAAATAATAAAATACCTAGGAATAAATTTAACTAAGGAAGTGAAAGGCATGCATAATGAAAATGATAAGACATTAATGAAATAAATTGAAGATACAAATAAATGGAAAGATAGTCTGTGTTCATAGGCTGGAAGAATTAACACTGTTAAAATGTCCATCTGTTCTAAAACAGTACACATATTTGATGCAATCCCTACCAAAATTCCAATGGCATTTTTCATGGGAATAGAACAAACAATCCTAAAATTTGTATGGAGCCACAAAAGACCACAAATAGCCAAAGCAATCTCAGGAAAGAATAAAGTTAAAGACATCATGCTCCCTGATTTCAAACTATATTACAAAGCTGTAGCCTGACATAAAAACAGGCACATAGATCAAAGGAATAAAATAGAGAGCCCCCAAATAAACCCATGTATATATAGCCAACTAATTTATGATGAAGAAAGCAAAAGTATACAATGAAGAAAGGACAGTCTCTTTAATAAATGAATAAATGGTGTTGAGTAAACAATGGCACCCCACCCCGGTACTTTTGCCTGGAAAATCCCATGGACGGAGGATCCTGGTAGGCTCTAGTCCATGGGGTCGCTAAGAGTCAGACATGACTGAGCGACTTCACTTTCACTTTTCACTTTCATGCATTGGAGAAGGAAATGGCAACCCACTCCAGTGTTCTTGCCTGGAGAATCCCAGGGACAAGGGAGCCTCGTGAGCTTCTGTCTATGGGGTCGCACAGAGTCGGACACGACTGAAGCGACTTAGCAGCAGCAGCAGCAAACCAGATAGCCATATGCAAAAAAAAAAAAAAAAAAAAATGAAACCACTATCTTACACCATAAACAAAACTTCAAGCAAAATGTATTAAAGACTTGGTGATAATTTTTTTAATCCAACACCCAAAAAAAACAAAAGCAAAAATGAACAAATGGGACTTTGTTGTTGTTCCGTTGCTAAGTCGTGTCCGACTCTTTGTGATCCCGTGGACTGCAGCATGCCAGGGTTCCCTGTTCTTCACCTTCTCCCAGAGTTGGCTCAAATTCATGTCCATTGTGTAAGTGGTGCTATCTAAACATCTCATCCTCTGTCACCCTTTTCTCATTTTGCTGTCACTCTTTCCCAGCATCTCTTGCAGTGAATTGGCTCTTTGTATCAGGTGGCCAAAGTATTGGAGCTTCAGCATTAGTCCTTCCAATGAATATTCAGGGTTGATTTCCTTTAAAATTGACTAGTTTGATCTCCTTGCTGTCCAAGGGAACTCTTGAGAGTCTTTCTCTAGCACCACAGTTTGAAAGGATCAGTTCTTCGGTGCTCAGCCTTCTTTATGGCCCAGCTCTCACATCCATACATGACTACTGGAAAAACCATAGCTTTGACTCGATGGACCTTTGTTAGCAAGGTGAGGCCTTTCCTTTCTAATACACTGTCTAGGTTTGTCATAGCTTTCCTTCCAAGGAGCAAATGTCTTTTAATTTCATGGCTGCAGTCACTGTCCTTAGTGATTTTGGAGCCGAATAAAATAAAATCTGTCACTGCTTCCACTACTGCCCCTTCTTTTTGCCATAAAGTGAAGTGCAGTGAAGTGGGACGACATCAAACTAAAATCTTGTGCACAGCTCAGGAAACCATAATGAAAATGAAAAGGCAACCTTCTGATTGAGAGAAAATATTTGCAAGTCAAATATCTGATGAGGGGCTAATATACAAATTATATAAAGAACTCATAAAACTCAATAGCAAAATAAACAAACAAACCAAACAATCTAGTTAGGAAATGGGCAGAAGATCTGAATGGATATTTTTCCAAGGAAGATATATAGATGGCCAACAGGTACAAGCAAAGGTGTTCAACATCATTAGTCATCAGGGAAATGCAAATCAAAAACACAAAGAGATATCACCAAATACCTGTTTAAATGGCTATTATCAAAAGGACAAGAAATAAGTGTTGGCAGAGATGTGGAAAAAAGGAAACCCCTGTGTTCTGTTGGTGGAAATATAAATTTGTGCAGCCACTATGGAAAATAGTATGGATGTTCTCGAAGAAAAATTAAAAATAGAACTACCATATGATCTAGCAATTCCACTCCTGAGTATTTATCTGAAAAAAACAAAAACACACAAACCCAAAACACTAATTTGAAAAGATACATGCAGCCCCATCTCATTGCCACATTACTTAGAAAAGACAAGGTGCGGAAACAACCAAGATGTCCACTGATGGATGAATGGATAAAAAACTGGTATATATGCCCAATGAAATGTTATTCAGTCATAAAAATGGATGAAAGCTAGCCATTTGTAACAAAATGGTTGGACCTCAAGGGCATTATGCTGAGTGAAATAAATCAGAGGAAGACAAACACTGCACAACCTTTCACAAGCAAGACCTAAAACAGAAACCCCGAACTAAAACAAAGCAGACAAGCCCACAGCGACAGAGGACTGGCTGTTGGCTGTCAAGGTAGGGTGTGGTGGGGGGTGGGGGAAGGGGTTAACTGATGTGCATGTGTAGGTTTAGTTTCAATAAATAGGAAAAAAAAAAAGATCAAGAGGGCTGCCATTAATTAATTCTATGAGATTCCTTAAAGTGTCCAGCAGGCCAAATTTCCCTACGGGCTTTGTTCTCACTATTGTTTAGAAGTCAAGAATTAAGTTAAACTGAAGAACTCTAACTTGTTTTTGGTCATCATATTGTATTATCACTGTTATAAAATAACAAAATGTGAAGAAAAATCAAGCACAGTTGGAGTTTCCATAACTTATTTCTTCTTTAAGTTATACCTGGGGAAAAAGTAAACAAAAGAGGCAAAGTGTTTCTTCTATTATTACAAAATCTCCTTAATTTGGAATTCATTTGGCTGAGCAGCTCTGGGTAGGGACCTCTGGGAGATGGTTTGGAACGTAGCTTGATCTGTTTCTTCTCCAATCAGTTGCAGCTATTAATGACTCCATAACATCAAGGTGTTTAGAGCAAAGAAATGTTAATATGACTTTTAATACAGTCTAGACTAATGCTTTTCCATTTTACAGATGAAGAAATGGAGAAAGAGAAGGGTTTAGTTTCTTTCCCAAGGTCAGTGGTTAATGAAAGTTCATTCTTAATTTCGGCAATGAGGACATTACTTTCTTAAGCCCCAAATTCACTGATAAGTGAATAAATTAAGAAGCTAGTAACCCTTTTTTAAAAAATTTCTTGTTTTAGGCTTTTATTCCTTTTCCTTCTTATCAGAGCCTCCTCCCTCATTTTTTTCTCAGAGGTCCTCTCTTCTCTCATGTTTGCACCTAAACAAATGATGTACTGTGAACACTCCATCCAAAGAACTCAATTTAGACCTGTGGCTGAGGATGGGATTCCATTGTTTGTGTTTCATCTCATGTTCACAGAAGCCCGGCCCTAGCAGAGGAGAGAGAAAAATGGTATCTCCATGGATGGATGGTATCTAAGCTCTCATCAGACAGGCTGCATCCTGGGCCTGAGGACATAAGAGGAGCTCCAAAGCCCACACATTGGTGGAGACTGTTGACCTCACCCTATACATTTAAATGGGACTCACTCATTCACACAGCACATAACCCTAGATCAGTATAGACAGGCTACAGACATTCCAGTTTTGACATCACACTGCCTAGGGACCACTTCACTCACATTCAGATCCTTGGTTTTGTCTATTGTTTTCTGAAACTTTTATTATTCTTTGGACTTGCTAACTGAGTTTGGTATCCTGAGGTTGGTCCTCAGCTCTGAAGATAATAATGATGATAAAATAATAATTCATATTTATCACATACCTACCATGTGCCAAACCATTATATTGTAATTATACTGTTTGCAATCTATAATAATCCTTTATGATACTCAGTTTGCAGACAAGGAAACTAAAAGTGATAGGTATCTCTGTTCATTTCCAAGGCAAACCATTCAATGTCACAGTAATCCAAATCTATGCCCCAACCAGTAACGCTGAAGAAGTTGAAGCTGAACGGTTCTATGAAGACCTACAAGACCTTTTAGAACTAAAATCCAAAAAAGATGTCCTTTTCATTATAGGGGACTGGAATGCAAAAGTAGGAAGTCAAGAAACACCTGGAGTAACAGGCAAATTTGGCCTTGGAACACAAAATGAAGCAGGGCAAAGACTAACAGAGTTTTGCAAAGAAAATGCACTGGTCATAGCAAATACTCTCTTCCAACAACACAAGAGAAGACTCTATACATGGACATCACCAGATGGTCAACACCGAAATCAGATCGATTATGTTCTTTGCAGCCAAAGATGGAGAAGCTCTATACAATCAGCAAAAACAAGACCAGGAGCTGACTGTGGCTCGGACCATGAACTCCTTATTGCCAAATTCAGACTTAAATTGAAGAAAGTAGGGAAAACCACTAGACCATTCAGGTATGACCTAAATCAAATCCCTTATGATTAGACAGTGGAAGTGAGAAATAGATTTAAGGGCCTATATCTGATAGAGTGCCTGATGAACTATGGAATGAGGTTCGTGACATTGTACAGAAGACAGGGATCAAGACCATCCCCATGGAAAAGAAATTCAAAAAAGCAAAATGGCTGTCTGGGGAGGCCTTACAAATAGCTGAAAAAAGAAGAGAAGTGAAAAGTAAAGGAGAAAAGGAAAGATATAAACATCTGAATGCAGAGTTCCAAAGAATAGCAAGAAGAGATAAGAAAGCCTTCTTCAGCGATCAATGCAAAGAAATAGAGGAAAACAACAGAATGGGAAAGACTAAGGATCTATTCAAGAAAATCAGAGATACCAAAGGAACATTTCATGCAAAGATGGGCTCGATAAAGGACAGAAATGGTATGGACCTAATGGAAGCAGAAGATATTAAGAAGAGGTGGCAAGAATACACAGAAGAACTGTACAAAAAGGAGCTTCACGACCCAGATAATCATGATGGTGTGATCACTGACCTAGAGCCAGCCATCCTGGAATGTGAAGTCAAGTGGGCCTTAGAAAGCAGCACTAGGAACAAAGCTAGTGGAGGTGATGGAATTCCAGTGGAGCTATTCCAAATCCTGAAAGATGATGCTGTGAAAGTGCTGCACTCAATATGCCAGCAAATTTGGAAAACTCAGCAGTGGCCACAGGACTGGAAAAGGTCAGTTTTCATCCCAATCCCAAAGAAAGGCAATACCAAAGAGTGCTCAAACTACCGCACAATTGCACTCATCTCACACACTAATAAAGTAATGCTCAAAATTCTCCAAGCCAGGCTTCAGCAATATGTGAACCATGAACTTCCTGATGTTCAAGCTGGATTTAGAAAAGGCAGAGGAACCAGAGATCAAATTGCCAACATCCACTGGATCATGGAAAAAGCAAGAGAGTTCCAGAAAAACATCTATTTCTGCTTTATTGACTATGCCAAAGCCTTTGACTGTGTAGATCACAATAAACTGTGGAAAATTCTGAGAGAGATGGGAATACCAGACCACCTGATCTACCTCTTGAGAAATCTGTATGCAGGTCAGGAAGCAACAGTTGGAACTGGTCATGGAACAACAGACTGGTTCCAAATAGGAAAAGGAGTACGTCAAGGCTGTATATTGTCACCATGTTTATTTAACTTATATGCAGAGTACATCATGAGAAATGCTGGACTGGAGGAAACACAAGCTGGAATCAAGATTTCCAGGAGAAATATCAATAACCTCAGATATGCAGATGATACCACCCTTATGGCAGAAAGTGAAGAGGAACTAAAAAGCCTCTTGATGAAAGTGAAAGTGGAGAGTGAAAAGGTTGGCTTAAAGCTCAACATTCAGAAAACGAAGATCATGGCATCTGGTCCCATCACTACATGGGAAATAGATGGAGAAACAGTGGAAAAAGTGTCAGACTTTGTTTTTCTGGGCTCCAAAATCACTGCAGATGGTGACTGCAGCCATGAAATTAAAAGACGCTTACTCCTTGGAAGGAAAGTTATGACCAACCTAGATAGCATATTCAAAAGCAGAGACATTACTTTGCCAACAAAGTTTCGCCTAGTCAAGGCTATGGTTTTTCCTGTGGTCATGTATGGATGTGATAGCTGGACTGTGAAGAAGGCTGAGTGCCGAAGAATTGATGCTTTTGAACTGTGGTGTTGGAGAAGACTCTTGAGAGTCCCTTGGACTGCAAGGAGATCCAACCAGTCCATTCTGAAGGAGATGAGCCCTGGGATTTCTTTGGAAGGAATGATGCTAAAGCTGAAACTCCAGTATTTTGGCCACCCATGCAAAGAGTTGACTCATGGGAGAAGACTCTGATGCTGGGAGGGATTGGGAGCAGGAGGAGAAGGGGACGACAGAGGATGAGATGGCTGGATGGCATCACTGACTCGACGGATGTGAGTCTGAGTGACCTCCGAGAGCTGGTGATGGACAGGGAGGCCTGGCGTGCTGCAGTTCCTGGGGTCGCAAAGAGTCGGACACGACTGAGCGACTGATCTGATCTGATCTGATGAAATAATCTCAAGGCCACACAATTTATAAGGGACCATGTTGAAATTTGTACTTAGGCCTTCCTGCACCTAAGCTTTGGCCTTCCTATCGGATCACATTCTTTCTCTCAGGACCTTGTATTAGGCACATTGTTGCTCTTGTTCTCTTCTAGGTTTCCTTGAGAAAGTAGTATCTTTTAGCTCCTACTCCGAGAAGGCAATGACACCCCACTCCAGTGCTCTTGCCTGGAAAATCCCATGGACGGAGGGGCCTGGTGGGTTACAGTCCATGGGGTCGCTAGGAGTTGGACACGACTGAGCAACTTCACTTTCACTTTTCACTTTCATGCATTGGAGAAGGAAATGGCAACCCACTCCAGTGTTCTTGCCTGGAGAATCCCGGGGACAGGGGAGCCTGGTGGGCTGCTGTCTCTGGGGTTGCACAGAGTCTGACACAACTGAAGTGACTTAGCAGTAGCTCAAAAGGTAAACCTTAGATATTGTCCTCACTGAAACCATGCTAGTCCCTAGTAAAACAAGGTTACAGAAATCTCTTTAATTCTGCCAGATATTGATAATACTGTTTCACTATTAAGAAGAGGTGGCAAGAATACACAGAAGAACTATACAAAAAAGATCTTCACGCCCAAGATAATCATGATGGTGTGATCACTCACCTAGAGCCAGACATCCTGGAATGTGAAGTCAAGTGTGCCTTAGAAAGCATCACTGTGAACAAAGCTAGTGGAGGTGACGGAATTCCAGTGGAGCTATTTCAAATCCTGAAGATGACTCTGTGAAAGTGCTGCACTCAATATGCCAGCAAATTTGGAAAACTCAGCAGTGGCCACAGGACTGGAAAAGGTCAGTTTTCATTCCAATCCCAAAGAAAGGCAATGCCAAAGAATGCTCAAACTACCACACAATTGCACTCATCTCAGATCAGATCAGATCAGTCGCTCAGTTGTGTCCAACTCTTTGCAACCCCATGAATCGCAGCATGCCAGGCCTCCCTGTCCATCACCAACTCTCGGAGGTCACTCAGACTCACATCCATCGAGTCAGTGATGCCATCCAGCCATCTCATCCTCTGTCATCCCCTTCTCCTCCTGCCCCCAATCCCTCCCAGCATCAGAGTTTTCTCCAATGAGTCAGCTCTTCGCAAGAGGTGGCCAAAGTACTGGAGTTTCAGCTTCAGCATCATTCCTTCCAAAGAAATCCCAGGGCTGATCTCCTTCAGAATGGACAGGTTGGATCTCCTTGCAGTCCAAGGGACTCTCAAGAGTCTTCTCCAACACCACACTTCAAAAGCATCAATTCTTCGGCGCTCAGCCTTCTTCACAGTCCAGCTCTCACATCCATACATGACCACAGGAAAGACCATAGCCTTGATTAGGAGAACCTTTGTTGGCAAAGTAATGTCTCTGCTTTTGAATATGCTATCTAGGTTGGTCATAACTTTTTTTCCAAGGAGGAAGTGTCTTTTAATTTCATGGCTGCAGTCACCATCTGCAGTGATTTTGGAGCCCAGAAAAACAAAGTCTGACACTGTTTCCACTGTTTCTCCATCTATTTCCCATGTAGTGATGGGACCAGATGCCATGATCTTCGTTTTCTGAATGTTGAGCTTTAAGCCAACCTTTTCACTCTCCACTTTCACTTTCATCAAGAGGCTTTTTAGTTCCTCTTCACTTTCTGCCATAAGGGTGGTGTCATCTGCATATCTGAGGTTATTGATATTTCTCCCAGCAATCTTGATTCCAACTTGTGTTTCTTCCAGTCCCCCGTTTCTCATGATGTACTCTGCATATAAGTTAAACAAACAGGGTGACAATATACAGCCTCATCTCACACGCTAGTAAAGTAATGCTCAAAATTCTCCAAGCCAGGCTTCAGAAATACATGAACTGTGAACTTCCAGATGTTCAAGCTGGTTTTAGAAAAGGCAGAGGAACCAGAGACCAAATTGCCAACATCCCTGGATCATGGAAAAAGCTAGAGAGTTTCAGAAAAACATTTATTTCTGCTTTACTGACTATGCCAAAGCCTCTGACTGTGTGGATCACAATAAACTGTGGAAAATTCTGAAAGAGATGGGAATACCAGACCACCTAATCTGCCTCTTGAGAAATTTGTATGCAGGTCAGGAAGCAACATTTAGAACTGGACATGGAACAACAGACTGGTTCCAAATAGGAAAAGGGGGGTTCGTCAAGGCTGTATATTGTCACCCCGCTTATTTAACTTATATGCAGAGTACATCGTGAGAAACACTGGGCTGGAAGAAGCACAAGCTGGAATCAAGATTGCTGGGAGAAATATCAATAACCTCAGATGGACAGGGAGGCCTGGTGTGCTGTGATTCATGGGGTCGCAGAGTTGGACACGACTGAGCGACTGAACTGAACTGATTGAGTCTAAGTTCTTCCATACCTGCTGATTATGGGACAATGATAGAATAAGGTAAGATGTAGGCAGAAGGAACTGCTAGGAAAGTGATACAGCAGGACTGTAGGGCATGGGAAGAATAGAGAGACAAAAGAGTATTCAGCAGCCCATCAGAGGAGCTTCCCAGGTAGTGCTAGTGGGAAATAACCCACCTGTCAATGCAGGAAATGTAAGAGACATAGGTTTGATCCCTGAATCTGGAAGAACCCTTGGAGGAAGGCATGGCAACCCACTCCAGTGTTTTTGCCTGGAGGATCCCACAGACAGAGGAACGTGGTAGGCTACAGTCCATAATGTTGCAAAGAGCTGGACATGACTGAAGCGACTTAGCAGCAGCAGCAGCAGCCGATCAAAGACTTTATTTATGGCACAATAACCCATTAAACTGTGAGACCCATTTGTAATGGGACCTCATCCAAGGGTGCATTTATTTAATCATAGTCCCTCTTCTACCCCACCGCCACAAGGCCCTTGGGCATTCCTAGTACTGAGGATGTATAGTTTTATTTCATAATTGACTGGTCCCAGAAGTCCTGAATGCTTCCTCAGGAACAAGACCATTGGAAGAGGCATAAAGACTAAAAAGTTTGTGGTTATTTTAATGCCTATACTGAATGGACTGACCGAGATGCTGGAGATCTTTGGTGGTGGCACTTAAAGCAATAAATCACATGCAATTTCAAAGATAATGTTAGATTTCAGCATCTTTAGGTTAAAGCCATTTTCACCAAGCATAATCCAATGGTGGTCTCAGAATAGCCGTTGGCTTCTAATGCCTCCATGTGGATACCAGCCACATCTTTTCCAAGCCATGAGGCACTCTCAATCTTTCTCTGTTTCTCTCTCTCATACACACAAACACAAAATATTGGCTGTTTTCATCTTAGATAATGTCTTCCTCGGACACAGAAATGAGACCAAGATGATCTCTGTGTCTTGACCTGGTTACATTGATAAGTGTAGCAAGAATGGGCTTCGCAGGTGGCACTAGTGGTAAAGAACCTGCCTGCCAATGCAGGAGACAGAAGGGATGTGGGTTCGATCCCTGGGTTGGGAAGATCCCCTGGAGGAAGGCATGGCAACCTACTCCAGTAACCTTGGCTGGAGAATCTCAAGGACAGAGGAGTCTGATGAGCTACAGTCCATGGGGTCACTAAGAGTTGGACACGACTGAAGTGACTTAGCATGCACGCAAGAAGCAAAGACGACTCAACGTTGACCCACTACTGTCTAGGAGCATCCTTTCAAGCCAAAGCAGACGACTGAAATGGACCCTTTTGATCCTTGACCACTATGAAGTCAATTAGACCACTGCAGTATGTTTATGGAAAGAAAATGGAAGCCTCTTTTGACCTGGACAAGGCCTGCGATAGCCTTCATTCCCCTCTGGCCATAAAGAAGCCCATGTTGTGTCTGTTCTGAATTAGCAGCATGTGGAGAAAGTGATTCTGATGGTGATGGAGCCTTAGATGGCTAGTATAATTGCTGCTTTCCAATAGGCTTTTAGGGACATGAGGCTCATACCAATAGCGAAAGCCAGAGTTACTGCTCAGATGTGGTCTTTCCATTGCTTGTTGACTTTATTTCTTTCCCATAATAAGAACAAAATTGTACAAGCAATCCACATTTGGGTGGATTTCATCATGTAGTCCTTGACTTTTATTTAATAATGACTAAAAAAATCTGTAAGCTTGCTTTCTCTAAAGTTAATATCTTGTCAGCTATATATTATTTTTTAACTTAAATATATATATATATATATATATTCTTGATGCGCAGTTTTCCATTCTCATTTCCTGCTTGCTTTCACCTTTCATTCATTGGCAACCCTAGATTGTTCTATTACCTCTCTTCTGTGTGATACCCTTTCCCCATTTTATGAATCTGGACACATTTTCTAACTTCTCTCCTGACTATCCCCATGAATTATTTCACCAGGAAATGCCTAATGTTCCTTCAAAACCCAATTAGGCACAAAGAGAGCCGTGGTGGTGACAAAGGGAACTCTCAGTTTCAACAACAGGTAGAAACCACAGGAGGAAAGATTCTTAGCTAACTTCTCACTTGTCTCTTCGTTTCTGCCTGCTGCCAAAATAAGAGCTCCACGAATATTTAACTTATAAAAATTGAAAAATTCAGACACAAGCTTCTTTGAGAAGCTCTAGGTCTCTTTCAAATGCCAGAAAGTGAAAGCATTAGTCGCTCAGTTGTTTCCCACCTCTGCGGCCCACTGGGCTCCTCTGTCCGTGGGATTTCCCAGGCAAGAATACTGGCGTGGCTTGCTATTTCCTAGCATACACAAATGTGGATCCAAGAAAGCTTAATATTGAAAGAGTGTGGGCTACCATACAGAGAGTGTTATGGCCACCATGACATGTAGGGTTTTTGTAAACAAGAAAAGAACCTTAGTTCTCAGTCTGAAGAGATTTGAGGTGAAGACACTGAGAAAACCTAATGGGGCTAGAAGGAGCATTTTTAAACCACTGTATTCTAAATTCCCCAGTTCCTTGCCCACCTGGTTTCTAACATATGCTGATATGTACACCATACAGTCCATAGCTGCTTCTACAGCCCTGACCTTGTCTTCTAGCAGTTGGAGGGGTAATTGTGTCCCACACTTAAACTGGGTGATAAACACACTGCCAGAGCCATTCTGGGGATAGTCTCCCATATCTGCAGAAAGCATAAAACTAAATCAAATAACTGTAAACAGAATCACCCTGGGTAGCCCGGAGGCTGATCTCTGCACAGCGCTACCATCCAAAGGACGTAAAATTGGACTTAAAAGAGCCTTGAAAACTAATGCAAGTATTTGGAAATCTTCTGGGGAGGCAGAGATGAGGGGAAAGATTGCAGAATGCACTGAATCATAATATTCTTAAACCTCAAAACCTTACTGAATTCAACCCATTAGTAAAATGAATTCCTCCGAATGCATGTACTTGTCTACAGTTCCTTAAATAGCCTGCATATCCAGACCGGAAACAAGTATCTAACCAACAAGAGGGAGAAAATTTAAGGAGTGATGCTGGCCTCAGGGTATCTGGGTGGCTGTACACCACAAGACTGGCATTTCCAGAGCAGTCTGTTTGCTACCCTGTGTGATGCAGGATGTCTAACAAGCACATTTTATATTTATGTCATTGCAATCTTATATTAGGGGACTTTAGCTTGGGAAAAGATAGCTTTTAGGAAAAATAGGCCTTTCCGTGTTACTATCCCCCTCTTCTCACTAAAGAAATGTCTCTCTAATAGATTTTTAAAAATATCTTTTCCAATGGCATTAAATTGTACTTCTTAAGAGGGGGAAAAAAAGAACAAAGAGCCACGTCTCACTTTGCTCTCTTCGGTACTAAAACTCTGCTTACCTTATCCGGGGCTGTGCAATTGAATGTCATTCAGCTAACAGACTTCTTTTTTTCAAATTTTAGATTTGCACATCAGTTTAAGCAAACACACTTATTACCACTGACAATAATGCTTGATGATGAGACCATGTTGTAATGCTTTACATTTTAAAGTTGATTTTTAAAGAAACAATGGCTAAATAGGCATTCTTCTCTATCTTTATGGTATGCCCTTCATAATTTTCAAATGTATCTTTGAAATAAAAATAGATTCCTGTGTTTCAGACATTCAGTGTTATCTTGACGTTAAATGGATGACGGGTTCTGTGATACACATTCAGTGAGAGATGGATGGAACACCCGCCGGAGAAGGTCATCTGGGTTGATGATTGTGCGGGTCAGGTCAGCCTGAACAGTTCCACCCTAGCCCTAGAGTATGTTGCCAAAATGTGGTGTTGTGAAGCCAGCTGAAAGAAGCCAGGGTAGTAACAGAGAAAGGTCAGCAATGAGGATGAACAGGGAAGTGCTCACGCTCAGTCATGTCCAATGCTTTGCGACCCCACAGACTGTAACCTGCCAGGCTCCTCTGTCCATGGGATTTCCCAGGCAAGAATAGTGGAGTGGGTTGCCATTTATTACTCCAGAACAGAGAAGGGAGGCTGACTATTGAGGCTGGTGCCCAGGAGAGGCAGAGATACACACGGTGAATGTGAGGTGCATCCAGGGTTAGCAACTCTGAACTTTGTCCAAGAGAGACGTGATCAGAACTCTTGACTGACATCAGTGTTGCAGTGGTGGATGTGAAGAGCAGAAGGTGGCAGTTGTCCCCCTCTACCAATGCATTGTGTGACATAAACTGTCAATTTGGCACCAACATCTCTTCTCCCCTTCTTGCTAAGTTTATACATCTAAACATTAGTTGAAAACTTGAATGCCAGGAATCAAAGACTACATTTTTCAGACTCCCTTGCAGCTAGGTGCTACTGTGACTGTGTTCTATTAGGATGTGAACAATGGAAGTGCCTGAAAACAGTGAAGTCTTGCTCTTCTTCTATAACTTTCTCTTTGGAAGGGTGATGTGACAGCCAGGATGGAGCATCTATCTTAGGCCACACATTGCAAGTTTCCACTGACAGCAGAAATATCAGGTGGAACAATGCAAGACTGCTTAAATTTTCATTAGAAGGAAATACATTTCTTTTGTGTTCTTCATGGCCCTGTTATTTTGTTATTTCAGTTGCTTGTAGTCAATGTTATGCAATACAAGTAGAAAGGAAGTAAAGAATGACATTCTCTCTTCTTGGTTTTCATTCTTTCTTCTCAAAGAGTAAGGTTGTAAAAACATCATGGGAAACCCTAGATTGACTTGGAGAGTAAAGGGCTGAGCAAGAAGGAGTTTGCAGACTTATTGGTTATTCCTGACATCTCAGTTTGCATTGTTACAGCCCAGGATACTAAAAGATCATCAGATTCAACAAAAAGATGAACTTAAGAAAATGTTTATTTATTTTTGGCTATGTTGGATCTTAAGTGTGGAATGTGTTGTAGTGTACAGGCTTAGCTGCCCTGTGGCATGTGGGGTCTTAGTTCCCAACTTGGGATTAACCCTGCATCCTTTGCATGGGAAGGTAGATTCTTAACCACTGGACTGCCAGGAAAGTTTCCAGAAAGGTAAGCTTATCTTGACATATCAAAGGCCACCTCAATCCTTGGATGCACTTCAAAGAACACAGACATTTTCTCCAGATTTCCTTTGCCTTTCCTCACATCTGCTTTCCAGACACCAATAACACTCTTCCTGCTTCCAAACTGGGGGGGAAGTAGAGTATAATAGGGCCAGCAGTTGACAAAGTATAGCCCACAGACCAAATCTAACATACCACCTGTTTTTGTATAGCTGGAGACAAGAACAGTTTTTATATTTTTAAATGCTAAAAAAAGCTAAAAAGACTATTTTGTGGCACGTGAAATGATATAAGATTGTATTCTTGAGTCAGTAGTGAAATTTTGCTGGTGTACAAGTGTGCTCATGGGTTTATTTATCTGTTGGTAATTTTCACAATCCATCAGCAGAGTTGAGAAGTCAGGCTAGAGATTGTATGGCCTACAAACTTAGAAGATTTTCTATCTGGCCCTTTATTGAAAAAAAATTGCCAACCCCTCATACTTGGTAAAAGCAGCACATTTGGTTTAAATCCTGGCTCTATCGCTGACTAGCTGAGTTGAACTTGGACACACCTTTTAACCTCTCTTATCTTCAGTGTCCTTCTGTGTAAAACTTGGATAATAATACCTTTCTTGATAGAGTTTAGGGAGAAAAAAGTGAGATAAACACTTAGATTGCATAGCTTGAAGTATGCACTTAAATATGATGTGTGTGTGCTCAGTCACTCAAGCATGTCCGACTCTTTGTGACCCCACGGATTGCAGCCTCCCAGGCTCCTCTGTCCATGGTATTTCCCAAGTAAGAATACCTGAGGGGGTTGCCATTTCCTCCTTCAGGGGATCCTCCTGACCTAGGAGTCAAACCCACATCTCTTGTGTCTCCTGCACTGGGAGGCAGATTCTTCACCACTGCACTAGCTGAGAAGCCCTTTAAATATGATAGTTACTATTATCTCAGATTCCCTACTCCTGGAAAGCTGAAGTCTTCTAAGATGACAATCTTTCTCTATGCACACAGGATTTTTTTTTTCAGATATAAATCTGAGAAGCTAATGTTGATTGCTGATTAAATCAAATGGCACTAGAATGTAACCCATATACATGTGCCTCCAAGAGTGTTTTTAAATTTCAACAAGGGGGACTTATCTGGCAGTCTAGTGATTAAGGCTTCATCTTCTGAGGCAGGGATGCAGGTTCCATTCCTGGCTGGGGAGCTACAATCCCACAAGCCTTGTGGCCAAAATACCAAAATATAAAGCAGAAGCAATATTGTAACATATTCAATAAAGAATTTTAAATGGTCTACATAAAAAAAAAAATCTTAAAAAGAATTTCAACAAGAGCTCTTGATCCAAGTAGGTCTCCATTTGATAAACTGTACTGATAATACATCGGTTGGGCTGCTGGTTCTTGTATATTTCTGGATTATTCTGAAAACTATAACTGCAGTGGTCCTCTGGAACACATGTGGAGCTTGCTCGCCCCTTTTGTAGAGCCTAAATAAACTGCTGACATTGTATATTCAGTGAGTGCTTATTAGGCTTCTACTATATCAGTGAGAGGTACTATGGTAGGTTCTGAAGATAACCTGTAAAAGTGACAGTCATGGTCCCTGCTTTCATTGAGCTCACTGTCCATAGGGAATCACAGGTAGAACTGAAGCTGTTTACCTCCGATTGGGACTTGAACCCCCATGGCTGGGACTTGAACCTGGCTAAAACCCACAGTTTTCCAATTGAGATCACACACCCGGTTTTAGGACCTAACAAAGCTCAGGCTCTTGATGTCTCATTGCAGAAAGAGTCCAATGAGAAACAAAGCGATTGGTAAGAAAAGGATTTATGTAGAGAGAAACACATTCCACAGAGTGTGGACCATCTCGGAAGGCAAGAGCAGCCTTGAAATGTGGTGTGGTTAGCTTTCACAGGCTGAGTAATTTCATAGGCTAATGAGTGGGAAATTACTCAGCCCATAAAAGCTAAGAGGAGCCTGGCGGGCTACAGTCAATGGGGTGGCAAAGAGCTGGACATACCTGAGCAAATAACACTTTCACTTTGGGCTTCCCTGATGGCTCAAGCAGTAAAGCATCCCCCTGCAATGCAGGGGATGCAGATTTAATCCCTGGGCTGGGAAGATCCCCTGGAGAAGAAAATGGCAACCCACTCCAGTATTCTTGCCTGGGAAATCCCAGGTACAAAAGAGCTGGGCAGGACTATAGTCCATGGGCTCACACAAGAGTTGCACACGACTGGGCTCTCATGCACGATGAGTGGGAGGGATTATTCCAACAATTTGAGAGAAGAAGCAGAGGTTGCCAGGAATCAGGCCACTGCCCACTTTTTGACCTTTATGATTGCTCTTGGAAACTGTCATGGTACCTGAGGATGTGTCCTAGCTTGCTGATGTGTTACATTGAGTGTATACTGAGGCTCAAGGTCTAGTGGGTCTACTCATCAGTCATTTGGATCTATTTTGTTCTAATCAGCTTATGCCATGTCCATGGGCTATGTCATTATTTTAAAGGCTGTGCCCCCTAGTGTTTCAAAATCTTTAGAGGAGAAAAAAATAATGTGTATGGTCAGTTAGATGATTAATTGGAGAAGGCAATGGCATCCCACTCCAGTACTCTTGCCTGGAAAATCCCATGGACGGAGGAGCCTGGTGGGCTGCAGTCCATGGGGTTGCTAAGAGTCGGACATGACTGAGCGACTTCACTTTCACTTTTCACTTTCATGCGTTGGAGAAGGCAATGGCAACCCACTCCAGTGTTCTTGCCTGGATAATCCCAGGGACGGGGGAGCCTGGTGGGCTGCCATCTATGGGGTAGCACAGAGTCAGACATGACTGAAGTAACTTAGCAGCAGCAGCAGATGATTAATAAATGATTTAGGTGGAATATTGTTCATCACTGATCTAAAAAGAAATGTAAGAAGTCCTGATTGATATATATCTTTTAATTCTTCTGTTATTTCTACTAGATCACCTTGTGACAGTCACAGAATATATGTGTGTATGTGTGCATGTATGCTCAGTCATGTCCAACTCTTTGTGACCCCATGGACCGTTGCCCACTGGGCTCCTCTATTCTTGGGACTTCCCCAGCAAGAATACTGGAATGGGTTGCTATTTCTTCCTCAAGGGGATCTTCTGGACCCAGTGATTTAACCCGTGTCTTCTGTGTTGGTAGACAGGTTCTTTACCACTGTGCCACCTGAGAAGCCTTCATAGGATAGCAAGTCTTAGGAAATTGTCTTTCCTCTAAAGATTGTTCTAAGCTAAGTTATAAGAATGTTCTTGTGCGCTCACATAAGGAAAAACTTTAAAGCAATGATATAACAATCTTACTGAACTGTAGGAAATACAAGCTCTTGATGAGAAATTCTACTCTTCATTTAAGTTAACAAAGCTTTACTGGAAGCAAGCCATCTGATGGGAGTGTTTTTCTTCAGGTCTTTGAACTTGCTCTTTGCATGGAAGAGAACACCTTTGCATTGCACTATTTGGATTCTCAGTCTCACAAAAACCAAACAACACACCAAAGTGGCTTTATCATACTTTTGTGCATCAAATTCAAGGTGGTTAAATAACTGCATTTTAAAACCATTAAAATATATTAAATTTCATTCCTGTTTGTGGTAGTCAGATTAGATGAGAATTTTTTTTAAAACACCCACCTGCAAATCTTTTAACAATTCATTTTTCTTTTCTTTTTGATGTATCTTCTTGCAATACAAATAATCAAAATAGCTGGAATTCCATTATAATATCATAAACTTCAGAAAAAATAAAGGAGAAGAAGATTCTTGAAAGGCACAATCAAAAAAAAATTTTTAAGAGGATGTTTTTGTACTGTGTGCTATGTCTATTTCTAAGAGGATCTTTTCCCAGTATATGCCTGAGAAATCCTAGCTTCCTTCAGAACTCAGATAAAACATTACCTCCTCTACAAATCCTTCCTGTGTATGAAGTTGTGTCTGACTCTTTGCGACCCCATGAACTTCAGTAGGCCAGTCTTCCCTGTCCTTCTCACTATCTCCCAGAGCTTGCTCAAACTCATGTCCATTGTGTCAGGGATGCCATCCAAGCATCTCATCCTCTTGTCCCCTTCTCCTCCTGCCTTCAGTCTTTCACAGCATCAGGGTCTTTTCCAATGAGTGGGGTCTTTGCATCAGGTGGCCAAAGTATTGGAGTTTCAGTATTAACCCTTCCAATGAATATTCAGGGTTGATTTTCTTTAGGAGCAACTGCTATTCCTCAAAGGTATATACTATATATTATTTATCTCTGGATCTTCTGCATCGGAAGCATTGCACAACACTTATGAAGGCTCTGTAAGTATCGGATAAAGAAGTTAATAAGGAAAAGACCTGATAGGAACTCAACACTAAATAGAGTTTGCCCTGGGCTCCCCTTGTCAAGATAAAGGTCTGGCTTTCCAAGCTGCTCCTTAGTTGAGAACAAGGCTCCAGATTCCCTCTCTCACATGCACCAAAAATTAAATCTTTGACTTGTACGATTTAATTCTAACTTCTGCTTTCTCCACATCATTCTGCTCATCAAAGGCTCCCGTTGGTATTTGCCATCCAGACAGTATTTTCAAAATTTCTCAGTGGATAATAATCTTACTGTCCTTCATCCTTCCCTCCCCTATCCATTTACTTTACTCTTAGTGGTTTTTGCCTTTTTTATACTTTCTTACAGGGCTTCCCTTGTGGTTCAGCTGGTAAAGAATCTGCCCATAAACTGGGAGACCTGGGTTTGATCCCTGAGTTGGGAAGATCCCATGGAGAAGGGAAAGGCTACCCACTCCAGTATTCTAGCCTGGAGCATTCCATGGAGCTGACTGTGGCTCAGATTATGAATTCCTTATTGCCAAATTCAGACTTAAATTGAAAAAGTAGGGAAAACCACTAGACCATTCAGGTATGACCCAAATCAAATCCCTTAAGATTATACAGTGGAAGTGAGAAATAGATTTAAGGGACTAGGTCTGATAGATAGAGTGCCTGATGAACTATGGAATGAGGTTCATGACATTGTACAGCAGACAGGGATCAAGACCATTCCCATGGAAAAGAAATGCAAAAAAGCAAAATGGCTGTCTGGGGAAGCCTTACAAATAGCTGTGAAAAGAAGAGAAGTGAAAAACAAAGGAGAAAGGGAAAGATATAAGCATCTGAATGCAGAGTTCCAAAGAACAGGAAGGAGAGATAAGAAAGCCTTCCTCCCCGATCAATGCAAAGAAATAGAGGAAAACAACAGAATGGGAAAGACTAGAGATCTCTTCAAGAAAATTAGAGATACCAAGGGAACATTTCATGCAAAGATGGGCTCGATAAAAGACAGAAATGGTATGGACCTAACAGAAGCAAAAGATATTAAGAAGAGGTTTCAGGAATATACAGAAGAACTGTACAAAAAAGATCTTCACGACCCAGATAATCACGATGGTGTGATCACTCACCTAGAGCCAGACATCCTTGAATGTGAAGTCAAGTGGGCCTTAGAAAGCATCACTACGAACAAAGCTAGTGGAGGTGATGGAATTCCAGTGGAGCTATTCCAAATCCTGAAAGATGATCCTGTGAAAGTGCTGCACTCAATATGCCAGCAAATTTGGAAAACTCAGCAGTGGCCACAGGACTGGAAAAGGTCAGTTTTCATTCCAATCCCAAAGAAAGGCAATGCCAAAGAATGCTCTAACTACTGCACAATTGCACTCATCTCACACGCTAGTAAAGTAATGCTCAAAATTCTCCAAGCCAGGCTTCAGCAATATGTGAACTGTGAACTTCCAGATGTTCAAGCTGGATTTAGAAAAGGCAGAGGAACCAGAAATCAAATTGCTAACATCCACTGGATCATGGAAAAAGCAAGAGAGTGCCAGAAAAACATCTATTTTTGCTTTATTGACTATGCCAAAGTCTTTGTGTGGATCACAATAAACTGTGGAAAATTCTGAAAGAGATGAGAATACCAGACCACCTGATCTGCCTCTTGAGAAACCAGTATGCATGTCAGGAAACAACAGTTAGAACTGAACATGGGACAACAGACTGGTTCCAAATAGGAAAAGGAGTACGTCAAGGCTGTATATTGTCACCCTGCTTATTTAACTTATATGCAGAGTACATCATGAGAAATGCTGGGCTGGAAGAAGCACAAGCTGGAATCAAGATTGCCGGGAGAAATATCAGTAACCTCAGATATGCATTTGACACCACCCTTATGGCAGAAAGTGAAGAGGAACTAGAAAGCCTGTTGATACAAGTGAAAGAGGAGAGTGAAAAAGTTTGCTTAAAACTCAACATCCAGAAAACGAAGATCATGGCATCTGGTCCCATCACTTCATGGGAAATAGATGGGGAAACAGGGGAAACAGTGTCAGACTTTATTTTTGGGGGCTCCAAAATCACTGCAGATGGTGATTGCAGCCATGAAATTAAAAGACCCTTACTCCTTGGAAGGAAAGTTATGACCAACCTAGATAGCATATTCAAAAGCAGAGACATTACTTTGCCCACAAGGTCCATCTAGTCAAGGCTATGGTTTTTCCAGTAGTCATGTATGAATGTGAGAGTTGGACTGTGAAGAAAGCTGAGCGCCAAAGAATTGATGCTTTTGACCTGTGGTGTTGGAGAAGACTCTTGAGAGTCCCTTGGACTGCAAGGAGATCCAACCAGTCCATTGTAAAGGAGAGCAGTCCTGGGTGTTCTTTGGAAGGACTGATGCTAAAGCTGTAACTCCAGTACTTTGGCCACCTCATGCGAAGAGTTGACTCATTGGAGAAGACTCTGATGCTGGGAGGGATTGGGGGCAGGAGGAGAAGGGGACGACAGAGGATGAGATGGCTGGATGGCATCAAGGACTCAATGGATGTGATTTTGAGTGAACTCCGGGAGTTGGTGATGGACAGGGAGGCCTGGCATGCTGCAATTCATGGGGTCACAAAGAGTCGGACACGACCGAGCGACTGAACTGAACTAAACTGATACTTTCTTACTTTAGTGGGGTTTTGGATATCAAAGAAGACCATAAAAAAATGATCTGTATGCCCATATAAATGAGAAACTCATGATTCCCAAAAAGATAAATGGAAGATAGAAAGATTGGGATTCCTCTTCTCACAGTATTTCACTTAAGAATGAAGGTTGCAATAATCTTTCGTGCAATATTTGCAATTCATGTGATGCAGTACTTTTAAAAATTGATATAAATGTCATGTTGTTAATAGAGATTCAGTGCCCACACAAAGGAGACGGGGGTGAACTCAGTCCATTTAATTCTCTGCCAGTCAGAGCTCACCTGGCTAAAGTGTTCCATTCAAAAGGCATGTATCCAAATGGAAACAGACAGGATGAAAAAGCCTAGGAATAATGCCATATAATGAAAAGTTGAAGAGATGATATGGTGTTAGAAAACATGAATTAGTCCAGGACAAGCTCTTTCTGTTTGAGGACTAAGCATGCAACTTTGGAAAAAATTTGGACTTTGAAATCTAATGAACTTTTTTTTTTAATAATTATTTTCATTTATTGATTTGACTGCACCAGGTCTTAGCTGCAGCATGTGGGACCTAGTTCCCTGACCAAGGATCAAACCCAGGCCCCTGAATTTTGAACACAGAGTCTTAGCCACAGAACCACCAGGCAAGTCCTTCCAATGAACTATGTTTTAAACTTACTGTTGTAAGGGCCCATCTCCTTATTATAAATTGAGGAAAGAAAATCTTTCATTCCAGGATTATCTTGGGTATCACAGGAGATCAATCAGCCTTGTGCTAGATCAGCTCTGATATAATTCAGTACCTGGGTACAGATATGTTACCTACCTTAATTTTGATCAAAACTCAGTAAGGCAAGCTCTGTTCCTCCTGATTTACAAATGAGGAAAACGATGCTTACAGAAGTTAAGGAACTTGCCCATCTTTGTAAGTGGCATTCTATGTAGAGAGGAAAAGAAAGAAGAAAGAAAGTGGAATTGCTCAGTCGTGTCTGACTCTTTGTGACCCCATGGACTGTAGCCTACCAGGCTTCTCCTTCTGTGGGATTTTCCAGGCAATAGTACTGGAGTGGGCTGCCATGCCTTCTCCAGGGGATCTTCCCGACCCAGGGATTGAACCCTGGCTTCCCACATTGTAGACGGATGCTTTACCATCTGAGCCACCAGGGAAGTCCCATGTACAGAGGAGGCCGTCAAAAAAAAAAAAAAAAAAAAAGTCGATTATTAGCACAGGAATGAAGAAGGCATTTTATTCTAGGTTGCTCCAGAAACCATCACAAGCCTTTCAGCATGAGAAAATTATCAGCTTAAGGAAAATTCTTATTGCATTTTGGAGCTGTCTAGCAGTAACAGTTTTCTTAAAAACCCAGAAAACTCCTTGTCCCTTGATTTGTTCACACTGGGGCTGGCAAAAGAGTTTCCGAGAATCTAGACCTGAGATTTCTTCACTGCGTGGAAGGCAAGACTCCAAGGCATGTAACTGTCTCCAGCTGCTGACAGTTATTTCATCCAGACACCTGTTACCCAAAAAATGCACACCCTGACATCTATGTCATTCTCCACTCCCTCACCCAGTGGTATCTTCCTTCATAGCAGTGAGTCTCTACATGTGGTAATACATATTATTTCTTTATTTGTTACACTGTATTTCCTGCCATCCAGAGCAGAAAGAAAGCTTCATGAGGCCAGGGCCTGGGTCCTATTCCCTGCTGAATTCCCAGAGCAGGGGCTAGCCCTCACAGACACTGGGGAATATTTGTTGAAGGAATGAATAATGAATGCCCCAAACCACAGTGGAAAAGAATATTTAAAAAGAGTGTATACACATGTATGAGGAGGGTACAGCAACCCACCCCAGTATTCTTGCCTGGAGAGTCCATGGGGTTGCAAAGGGTCAGACACGACTGAGTGACTAATCACAGCACATACATATGTATAACTGAATCACTTTGCTGTACAGCAGAAATTAATACATTGTAAATCAATTAAACATTATGTAAAAAAATGAATATCCCACTTATATCCTCCAAGTCATGAATGGATTTAGAAACACATCTACTCTCTTACTTGTTCTTTCCCCGGAAATCCTGCATCCTGCCATGATACCATCACCCTCCCACAGACACAGTTTGGATGACTCAGCGTTCCCATGAGGAAGGGTTCCTTTGCCATTTTATGAAAGCCTGAGCTTGACTGCTGGTAACATGGCCAAATCCTGTGCAGGGTGCTCTAGCCATTTAGCAGTCCATTTGCCATTGCCGTGAACATACGGAAATCCCTTATGCGTCGGCCTACATGTGACAGAGACTATTCTCATCCAGTGTACCATTCCAAGGACCACAGTGCTGAAGAAGGAAAAGAGGTGGTTCCTTCTCTTTGAGAGAGAAATGGCAAATACGAAGAAATTAATGAAAATCCACTATTGGGAGCATTGCATCCCAGCCCTGATGTATCCTTCTGTGAAGAGCAACATCTGTTAGAGAGAAGTGCCCAGCCTTTCTCCTCCCTCTGGCTTATTTATCTCTGGAAGAGAGTGGCTTTTCTGAGTGGGAAAAGCCCATTTGGGAGAAGGAACCAACCATTCCTTCTTCTTCTCTTGGAAAATGGCAGCTGAGAGGAACTCATGCTCTAGCTTGTTCTTTGCCAAATGGTCTGCTTAGCAGTCATGGCTCTGCTCCTGTGGGAAGACTTGATGTTTCCTAACACTGTCTGAATTTGTGTGGATTGATTAACTGGGGTGCAGCTTTGAGCCGCTCATTATAATTGCACATGTAAACTATATCTTGCAGTTGAGTCTTAATCAGTAATAAAGCACCTATTGTAAATTCATTTCTTTGACTGCCTTTTGTCTCTCTTTCAACTGGTTCTAAACTTGCATGAGAAGAAGGGACACAGCTTATGAATCCCTTTATATCATAATAAAACTGAGAAGGACCATAATACAGTTAAAGAACTCTCTCTCACCCAGATAAAACGGGATAAGAAGAGTTAAGCTTTCTTAGATTTTTCTCCCAGGTCTAGGACAGTGATAGTTCCCCATGTCTTTTTGTTTCTTTGTGTATTTACGTGGAGATTTATTGAAAATAGGATACCAAGGGCTTGAGGGCATCTCCTGGGAGCTAAGTTAAAAAATTCCGATAATGGGTAAAAACTTTTCTCTTCCAAGGAAGTTAGAAATCACTGCTCCCTCCATTGCCAAATGTGGTTTGAGAAAGCCCATGGCCTATCTTGAACTCCTCATATGAATCTCCTGGAACCTCCAGCATATGGCCAGTAACTCAATATTTTCTCCAGGTCTCCACTTCTATGTCTGCCTCTCTTCAACAGGCTGTGAGAGGATGAGTCATGTTACCATAAGCCTAATTGTTTTGCTTTTTTGATCAGATCTCAAAGATGAGCTAAATTCTAGTGGGATCTAACTCTGGTTCACAATCTTGCATAACATTCAGACTTTTGCTCAACTCTCAGAACATGGACGATGACGGTGGTCCCACACGATGACCTCATTCCCACATCAAACATGTGGTCAGGGTGAGGACACGGAGAGCAGCCCTTCATCCTTACCTTGCAGCTTGACTTCCAGGCTCTTCCAATATCCTTGTCCTCTGGAACCTGGGAGGCTTGGTGAACACAAATTAACTTGCTGGAATTCATCTGCCCCTTGTCTGAAACTCCTGATCATTTCCTTCTGGTACAAATCTTACTACTTTTGGCAACCACTCTTTCCTCCTATGTTACGAATAGAACCATAATAATAGAGGTCTACATGGAATCTATAGATAGATAATCAATTATTCCTGCCCCATAAGGGTAAGAATAATGGCATCATTGAGAATAATGGGATTAGTAAGGGGTGAAGAATAAAATTCAGTAAGCTGTATCCTTGTAATGTGTGCTATTTTATTTTTTATTTCAATCACTAACATTTCTTGATCATTTGTTTTTAAGGCCATGAACAGGTAGTTGTAAACAGGACTGATCTGTACACCAGGAAGAGTGGAGACAGAGGCATACAGAGGTAAAGGAAGAAATTCAGTGATTAGACACACGCTAAAGGCTTTTCTTCTTTTTTTTAAAGATATACAAAAGGTCCTTACAAAAGGTGTATATATATGCAGTCCGTGGGTTTGGGAAGACACGGACATGACTTGGCAACTGAACAACATAAAAAAGGAGAATATTTCTTAATTACTGATTTGATCCCAGATAAAAAGATAAAGAGAGGGGTCTTGACAATATTCACACAAAGGACAGGCCAGGCACCATGGCTGGAGGCACAGCTAATTCTCCAAAGTGGGTTTGCTCATGTGTTGCCTCGGGACCTAAGTACTAGGCCATGCCCTTTATATACGTTGCCAAGTGTAATTTTCGCAACCCTTCTGTGAAGTAGTGTTTGCTTCTCAAAACAGGGGAAGAAGTGGAAGCCAAGAGAGGGCAAAGTAACTCACAAGGTCAAAGGGTTTGTGAGCCCAGAGGCTGGACTTGAATGAGCTCTGTCATCTCTAAGGCCAGAAGTTTCATCCCAGACCCTTTAATTGATCCCCCTACTTTGTGGGGTTCTCTCATTAATCTTTTTTTAAATTGAAATACATTAAAAATATAACTATAATTTTAAGGTATACCCCATGTTGACTTGATACATTTGTATGAAGTGAAGTGAAGTCGCTCAGTCGTGTCCAACTCTTTGCGACCCCGTGGACTGTAGCCTACCAGGCTTCTCCCTCCGTGGGATTCTTCAGGCAAGAATACTTGAGTGGGTTACCATCTCCTTATCCAGGGGATCAGGATTGAACCTCGGTCTCCCACATTGGAGGCAGATGCTTTAACGTCTGAGCCACTTGTATGCTGTAATAGAATTGCCACTGTATCTTTATTTAGAGACTCTATCACATCACATAATTATCATTTCTTTCATTTTGGTGGCAATAAGTAAGACCTAGTAAAATGTGGTGATTAGACTATATCATTGTCTGTATTCACTGTACTGTGCATTAAGAACTCCAGAACTTGTCTACTAGTTGGAAGTTTGTACCCTTAGACAACATCTTTGATCCATTCACTCAACCACTAGTGATTCCTTGTCCCTTCTAGTGGCTCAGCTGGTAAAGAATCCACCTGTAATGCAGGAAACCTGGGTTCAATCCCTGTGTTGGGAAGATCTCCTGTAGAAAGGAACAGCTACCCACTCTAGTATTCTGGCCTGGAGAATTCAGTTTGTACCTTTAGACTATGCCTTTGATCCATTCAATCAACCACTACTGATTCTTTGCCCCCTAGAAGGGACAAGGACACTGCCTAGTGTCCCACAGGAGCAGGTCTGTCAGCAAGCTCTGGTGGGGGGACTGGGACCACTGTGGGGGTACTGTCTGCTGGCCCTGCTAGGTAGTGACACACAAACACATTCCCATGATGTATTATTGTTCCTGGAAGACAATCCAGGAAGAGCCAAGGGTGCTTTTCTTCCTTGGAAATCCCTTCTCCATGCAAAGAAGAGAATCTGTGCACGTAGGGATGAAGATGGTAACGAGGCACCAGTAACAAGTCTATGTGGAGGCTCATAGCAAGTTGGAGAATATTAGAAACCACCACAATCTTCTCCTACCTCCCTAAGACCCCAGCTAAGACACTTCACATGCCCAGCTCCCTGCAGGTGAGGCATCCATGCTTGCCTGCAGCAAGGAGGTGGTGAGACTTCATGACAGTGGCATCTTGCTTTATGAAAACTCATCATACAAAACTGTGTAGTTATTAGCTTTATAAAACTATTCTGCTTACTTAAATAGTTGGTGAAGGTCAAATAGAGCATGGGCTTCCCTGATGGCACAGTGTATAAAAATCTGTCTGCCAAGGCAGGGGACATGGGTTCAATCCCTGGTCCGGGAAGATTCCACAGGTCTTGGGTCCACTGGGCCTGTGTGCCTCAACTACTGAGCCTGTGTGCTGCAACTGCTGAAGCCCACGTGCCTAGAATCCCATGCTCCACTGCAAGAGAAGCCACCCCAGTGAGAAAGCCAGGTACCACAACTGTGGGCAGGCCCTGCTCACTGCAACTAGAGAAAGCCTGTGCACAACAGTGAAGGCCCAGTGCAGCCAAACATTAATTAATTAACTGAAAAGATCATATAGAGCATGAACTGGGTTATGGAAATTCAGTCAGGCTCAGACTTGAGACCAAAACATGAAACATAAAAGACAGACCCAGTTTTACCTGTTGAATTGGAAGCTGGTGGTGAGAGAGCAGGACATAAGCATAAGATTTTGGAAATAATTTGCAACCAAGGTGCAAAGACTGAAATACATGTCTGATTACTCTCCTGTGCATGGCCTTGCTGAGGTTTCTAAATCTGCCTTGGCATCCTCTCCTGGCCAAGGACACTGACACTTTCACCTCTTGCCATCTCACCCTCTAAAATCTGGGGCAGCCAGCAACACTATCCACGTTTGGGGCTGGGGAGACGCAAGCCCCAGCCAAAAGGCGCCGCTGGGTTATCGCATCAGGCCGTCTCAGATAGCTGCTTAATTTTTAAAAATCCACACTTAACCCTTGGGTCCCAGGTCTGCACTGGTTCAGAGCAAGGGCACAGAGGGACAATCTGAGCTGTTTGTGTGGCTGCTACTTCGTGAGGATCAGATGGACAGATCACACCGTGCCCCACACCAGTCATACCCTCTCAGCAGGAATTTATTCTGGGCTCTGCTTCACAGATACTAACACTCGCCACTTGGTTTGGGAACTGGAAATAGCACACGCCCTTTTTAGAACCTACACATGGCTCCCAAGAAACTCACCTCGAATAAAAACCCTGAGCCCTATTTGGAAGACTTTCCCATGTCAGATCCTCAACCTGCTTATCCAGACAAGCTGTTCTAGTTCTCGATTTTCTGCATTTACGCCCCAAGACCTAGATAACACTGCCAATCTCGCCTTTGAAATTAAGCTTTCCTCCCTCCACCATCCTACCAGGAGTTGACCGTCACGAGGACAATGACAACATCTGTCTATTTTTACTTATGCTTATATCTCCAGTGTGTAGTCCACATCATCAGATATTAAGACAAACTCTAAAGCCACAGTAATTAAAGCAGTGTGAGAGACCAAGGCACAAATAAACAGATTCTTGGGACAGAAGAGATAGCTCAGGAACAAACTGAAGGATATGCAAAACGTAGTGTTGTAATCTGTTCTTTTTACAGATACTTACTGGGCAAGTGCACACACCATGCTTGACAGTGGGAACATTTGGTGAGTAAGCCAGATATGTTCCTGGCCCTAATGAAGCTACCAGTGGGTCATAGGAAAGGCAGACTTTAAATGGATAGTTTTATTTGTAATAAATACTCAAAAGTGATGGATTTTATGCTCCCATCTCAGGAACTTTATAGTCTTCGCTCCCTCCATGTGGAATTCTCCTTCTCTCTTTACCCTAAGATACTGGCACAGCTGTTCCTCCACTTCATTCAGATCTGTACTGAATGTCGCCTCCTTCTATGAAAGGAAGAGCCTTCTATGACCTACCCTTTCCTGAACATCAGTTGCTCACGACCGTCTAAACATTTACCCTCTTCATTTTAAATTTTTTGATTACACTTATATTTCTAATAGTATCCCAGGGATGGGGAGCCTGGTGGGCTGCCATCTATGGGGTCGCACAGAGTCGGACATGACTGAAGTGACTTAGCAGCAGCAGCATGCTATATATTAGTATGTTTTGTAATGGTTTTTTGTTTGTTTGTTTGTTCCTGCTCCTTGAATGAAAGCTCCCCAAGAATATAAGCATTGCTCACTTTTGTATCCCCAGGCCCTGGAACAGCGCTTACCTGGTGGTAGGTACTGATCAAATATATAGTGAGTGAATAAGCATGAGCTTAATGAGGAAGAGTCTTTCCAATCAGCAGAAAAAGCACACATAAAACAATATAGGATTTGGGGATGATTTTCTGTATACCCTACGCATAAATGCTAGATAGTTTGCTTAGTAAATTTATTAGTGAGGTGTACACGAAAAAAGGAAGACAACAGGTTACGCAGGTATAGCCAGATAGCTTATCACAAAGTGATGCCATGTAAGCACCACTCTGGTGTAGAAAGAGATCAACAACTCAGCAGAGGCACCACACAAAATCCTGCCAATCATAGTGACCAAACCATTCAAGTTTGTTTGAGATTAACCCAGTTTTAACACTGAATACCCTGATTAAGGTCTCAGTCCCAGGGCTTCCCTGGTGGCTCAGAGGTTAAAGCATTTGCCTCCAATGATGGAGACCCAAGTTCGATCTCTGGGTTGGGAAAATCCCCTGGAGAAGGAAATGGCAACCCACTCCAGTATTCTTGCCTGGAGAATCCCATGGATGGAGCAGCCTGGTAGGCTATAGTCCACCGGGTCGCAAAAAGTCGGACACAACTGAGTGACTTCACTCACCCAGGTAAATCGGGTCAGTGGGTCACTGTATTCTCAGTTCCCACTATGCCGTTCTACCAGTCTCCCCTCTCCTAATTTCTAATACCGTAGATTAGCCTCATATATATTTGAGCTTCATATAAGTGAAATACAGCAGGTTTTTTGCTTACTCTTTTTATAAGATCTATTCATGTTTTTCATGTAGAAGGAACTCATTCATCTCATTGCTGTAAAATATTCCACTTATTTATTCCTTCTATGGATGGTTATTTTGGCTACTATCAATAAAGTCATTGTGAGTATTCTTAATCATGTCTACTGATGAACCTGTGTGTTGATTTCTGTTGGGTACATCTATCTGTTCTTAGGAAAGGAAGTGCTGAATCACAGAGTATAAATACGTTCAGCCTTAGCAGGTAATGCCATGTAGTTTTCTGGAGAAGTTGCATTCTACCAGGAATGTATGAAGATTTCAGTTTCTCTACAACTGACCATTTTGATATGATAATTAATCCTTTTAACTTT
The DNA here is from genome assembly GCA_935064755.1 of Tragelaphus eurycerus. Taxonomy (NCBI): domain Eukaryota; kingdom Metazoa; phylum Chordata; class Mammalia; order Artiodactyla; family Bovidae; genus Tragelaphus; species Tragelaphus eurycerus. The sequence continues at coordinate 4,784,604 of CAKXYN010000075.1, read as the reverse complement.
GATTAATTTGATAATCTTTTTAATTTTACCTATTGTAGTGATTATTATATGTTTTTAATAGTGACTGTTCAACTCTTTTTTCTGATTTTCAGTATATTTTTTCTTTCGTTTCTTTCTATCAATATTTTCTTTATTCTTATATTCTCTTTGGGTTCTGGCTATGAGTCTTTTGTTCGTAATATAGATTAAAATATATTCTCCAAATGTGGTTTGTAATTCCACTCTCTCAAAAAGTGGCCAATGTATGTGTTTTCCCTTATAAATGGTGCCTATATTTTTCTGTTTAAGAAATCTTTGCTAAATTAAATAGTCCTAAAGACATCCTTCTGCACCTTCAACAGTCCATTTAAACTTGAGCTGTGTATGTGGGTTGAGGGAAGACTCATGTTTTGGTTTACCATGTTTTATTTTTTCATACAAATCTTAAGCTGATCCACCATCATTATTGTCAACAATATCCTCTTTTAATTCTGTCATAAAGCAAGTGTGTTTTATGTATAACTCTATGGATTTTTACTCTGTTTCACTGGCCTACTTGTCTATTCTTGCACTAATTAATATATTAATTAACATGCCTTTATAACCAGTTTCAACATCAGTTGGTGGAAGTATTTCAAGTTTATTCTGGCTACCTTTGGTGTTTGGCATTTCCATATGAAATTCGAAATTCAGATTCTCAGTTCCCAAAAATAAACCTCCTGGTATTAAAATCACCTGGAAAAATCAACAAATCTGCAACATTGTCTCTTCTAATCCATGAAACAGGATACAGTCTCACACTTATTTAGGTTTCACCTGTATTCTTTTAATATTGTTCTTCTGTATTATAAAAGCCTTGCACATTGTTTATTTTTAGGCATTAGAACTTTGGGGATATTATCCTACATGGTATTATTTGTTTAATTCATTTATAAAAATTGTTGGATGCTGGACAATGGGAATAAATTTATTTTTTATATTTTTATCTAACCACCTTACTAAATTTATTTACTAATTCTAATGATTTATATATTTTTAAAAAACTTTTTTTGTGTAAAATCATGTTGTCTGTGAGTGACAACTTTATTTTCTTCCTTTTTAATCCATTATGTTTATTTTGTAGTAATATACTGCAGAGGTCACAGCCTTCAATACAATATTAAATAGGAATAGAGAGGGCAGAGTCATTGTCTTCATCCTAACTGCTGATAAAAATTGTAATAATTGATCATTAAATATGATGTTTGTTTTTTGTGTGTTGTAGATAGGAGGCTCCTTTTTTACAGTTAGTTTACTAAAAGATAATTCTTTAAATAAAAAATCAGGGTTGAATTTTGTCAAATATTTTTTCTTCATTATTGAGAAAATTATTTGGTTTTTCTTTCTTCTATTAATAGGATGAATTGAATCAATTGATTTCTAAATTTTAAACCAATATTTATTCTTTGAATAAGTTTAAAATTGATCCTAATGTGGTATTTTAAATAAATTTAGCAAGGCAAGTTTTTTTTTTAATATACCCTTGATCTCTGTGTGAAACAATAGTTTTTTGAGAAAGATGTACCCGTAATTTTCATTTCTTATAATGTATTGCCAGTATGGGAAATCAAAATTACACTGACTTCATAGTATTAATTACAAAGTATTCACTCTATTCTCTAAAAGATCTTATATAAGACTCTTGTGGTCTTTCCTTTAATACTTGTAACTATTCCTCAGTGGAGACATCTGGTCTTGGAGTTTGCTTTGGAAGGTTTCGCATGTGTTTTTCTGGTCAAGAATTGAAGCAAGATGCAGGAAAAGAAGCTCCTGTCTGTTCTATGAGGCATGAGAAAAAATACATTCATCATTACGTCCAGAATTTTAGAAGTATGTTTATCACTGAAGATAATCTAGTCGATCTGTATTCAAGTCATCTGGTCTTAAAATATTTTTGTCTGTAAGAAGTTTCTTTTTTAACTCTGTATAGAGTTCAAATAACTTTCTCAATCTTTGATTTCATGCTTTTTTTCACTTTTCTGACATTATTCTCAATTATCTCTTCAAATATTGCTTCTGTTCCAATTTTTAATCATTTCCTTCTGGCATATGAATTATCCAAATATTACAAATATTAGATCTTCTTAATGTATCTCAGGTCTAATATAAACTTTTACACACTTTGATTCTTTTTTCTCTACATTAATTGATCTGAATATTTTCTACTGACCTATCTTACAGTTCACTAGTCCTCTTTTCTACTGTGTCTAATCTGCTCATCTACTAATTAACTTAATTAGTCCTTAATTTTTATATTTTCATTTGTCTCTTTTCAAAATGAATTATCAAGTTTGTCATCTTTTCTGTTTTCTCTCTTGATTTTTAGTTTTTAGTCACTTTTCTTAACTCCTAGAATGCATGATAATTTCTTTATTGAGAGTCAAATATCATGTATGGGAAATTATCAAGATCATATGAGCCTCTGGCTAACATTCCACAAAGAGTTTATTTTTTCTTTCTGGTAGGCAGAACTGAGTCAGATCTCTTCAATCCAGTTTGTGATGAAGCAGTTTGACCACTGGTTTCAGTTTTCAGGATGGACAGTCTGTTTTCAGTTCATTGCTGCTCTGGTGTGCTTCCCAGGGTTCCATCTACTTGGTGCGCTCTGACCTTGAATGTCTGCCTTCCCATCTCTATGAGATTACCAACATCTTTGCTCAGCCTCTCAGCCTCTTAGACACAACTTTATACTCTACCTCTTAGTCTCTTGGCTCTGAGCTGCTTCAGTACAGTAATACCTCAAGGGGGAAACATGTCTAGAATGTCAGGCTCACATTAACGTGCTTCTCTGCTGCTTTCTTTTTTAAGGACGATTATCTGTTTCTCATGGTGATCACATTTTTTTTTAATTATTTCTTTATCAAGATATAATTAACACTTGCTGCTAAGTCACTTCAGTCGTGTCCGACTCTGTGCGACCCCATAGATGGCAGCCCACCAGGCTCCCCCGTTCCTGGGATTCTCCAGGCAAGAACACTGGAGTCGGTTTCCATTTCCTTCTCCGATGCATGAAAGTGGAAAGTGAAAGTGAAGTCGCTCAGTCGTGCCCGACTCTCAGCGATTCCATGGACTGCGGCCTTCCAGGCTCCTCCATCCATGGGATTTTCCAGGCAAGAGTACTAGAGTGGAGTGGCATTGCCTTCTCCGAATTAACACTTAACATTATATTAATTTCAGGTGTACAACATAATAATTCAATATCTGTATATTTGTGAAATGGTCACAATATGCCTAGTTAGTATCTGTCACCATACACAGTCACATTTTTTTCTTGTGATGAGAACTTCTATGATTTACTTTCTTAGCAACATTCAAATAGCAATACAGTATTATTAACTATTGTCACCATGAAGTGAAGTGAAGTCACTCAGTCGTGTCCGACTCTTTGCGACCCTATGGGCTGTAGCCTACCATGCTCCTCAGTCCAAGGGATTTTCCAGGCAAGAGTACTGGAGTGGGGTGCCATTTCCACCATGCTGTACATTATATCTTCATGACCTTTGTCCTGAACTACTGGCTCTGATTCTGTGTTTATATACATTATTGCTCTTGTTGGCTTCAGATCTTTGCACCCATTCTCCAACTTTGAGCCCCGTCTCATCTTTCAGCCCTGGGGTTTGTGTCTGTTTTCCCAGCAAAGACCATGCTCCTCTCCTTAACTAAAATTTCTATTTGATTCTCTTCCTTGTTATATTGCCTCAGGCCAGCAGGAATGGTGATGAGCAGAACAGATGGGATGACATGGAATCATGAAGATGGATGGTTTGGCAGGCACATTTAGTGTCCTAAACATTGTCATTAATAAAGACCCAGCTTCTTTCCTATATTTTCCATTCTAGTTTTTCACTATTTCACTTTTTGTTCTCCACCCAACCCCACAATAGTACTTCCTTCCAATGGGACTCAGAAGACCATTTGAAGCTCATCCCAGGTTATCTTTCTACCTTATCTGCACGTGGCTTCGCTTCTTATATATCATTATCATGTGCTCAAGGGTCCATAACAGGACAACCAGGTCTAATCTACATGGTGACTTCTGATCTACTAGCCACATTCTAAACATTTTTTCTTCTCATCTCATTGTATGGATCTCAAGAATATAGAATTTTTATGGAATTTTACTCTGTAGCACTATACCTGTGTCTTCAACTTATTGACTAGTACTTGTTCTAAATCCATAAGATTAAAATATCGTATTTTTACACTATATCATAAAGAATATTTATAAGAATTTAACCATATAATTTTATTTTTAAGACCTTCTAATTTTAAATTATGTCCTTAATTTTTAACCTAGTAAATATCCTCCAGTTCAATTCAGTCACTCAGTCCTGTCCAACTCTTTGTGACCCCATGAATCGCAGCACACCAGGCCTCCATCAGCAACTCCCAGAGTTCATTCAGACTCACGTCCATTGAGTCAGTGATGCCATCCAGCCATCTCATCCTCTGTTGTCCCCTTCTCTTCCTGCCCCAATTCCTCCCAGCATCAGAGTCTTTTCCAATCAGTCAACTCTTCGCCTGAGGTGGCCAAAGGACTGGAGTTCCATCTTTAGCATCAGTCCTTCCAAAGAAATCCCAGGACTGATCTCCCTTAGAATGGACTGGTTGGATCTCCTTGCAGTCCAAGGGACTCTCAGGAGTCTTCTCCAACACCACACTTCAAAAGCATCAATTCTTCAGCACTCAGCTTTCTTCACAGTCCAAATTTCACATCCATATATGACCACTGGAAAAACCATAGCCTTGACTAGATGGACCTTTGTTGGCAAAGTAATGTCTCTGTTTTTGAATATGCTATCTAGGTTGGTCATAACTTTCCTTCCAAGGAGTAAGCGTCTTTTAATTTCATGGCTGCAGTCACCATCTGCAGTGATTTTGGAGCCCAGAAAAATAAAGTCTGACACTGTTTCCACTGTTTCCCCATCTATTTCCCATGAAGTGATGGGACCAGATGCCATGATCTTCGTTTTCTGAATGTTGAGCTTTAAGCCAACTTTTTCACTCTCCTCTCTCACTTTCATCAAGAGGCTTTTTAGTTCCTCTTCACTTTCTGCCATAAGGGTGGTGTCATCTGCATAACTGAGGTTATTGATATTTCTCCCAGCAATTTTGATTCCAGCTTGTGCTTCTTCCAGCCCAGCGTTTCTCATGATGTACTCTGCATATAAGTTAAGTAAGCAGGGTGACAATATACAGCCTTGACGAACTCCTTTTCCTATTTGGAACCAGTCTGTTGTTCCATGTCCAGTTCTAACTGTTGCTTCTTGACATGCATATAGGTTTCTCAAGAGGCAGGTCAGGTGGTCTGGTATTCCCATCTCTTGAAGAATTTTCCACAGTTTATTGTGATCCACACAGTCAAAGGCTTTGGCATAGTCAATAAAGCAGAAATAGATGTTTTTCTGGAACTCTCTTCCTTTTTCCATGATCCAGTGGATGTTGCCAATTTGATCTCTGGTTCCTCTGCCTTTTCTAAAACCAGCTTGAACATCTGGAAGTTCATGGTTCATGTATTGCTGAAGCCTGGCTTGGATAATTTTGAGCATTACTTTACTATCCTTATTCCAGTATAATAAATTCCCTTCAGTTAATACTACCCATTAAAAAGGGCAATGACTTTGAAAGGATGTACTTCAAAAGCCAAATCTGTCATTGTTTTTACAGTGGAAGAATGTTGCTATGCTACTGTTCTGCGCTCCATTCCTGTAAACCAGGGGTTGGCAGACTACTGCCTATGGGCCAAATGTAGTTCTCCTGTTGTATGTGTAGAACTAGGACTGATTCTCATATTTTTAAATGATTACATTTGAAATGCTTCTATAGGTCTTTGCTTTTGCCTCTGGGCTTGCAAACCTAACCCATTTATTATCTGGTCCTTTATGAAAGAGCTTTCTGACCTCTTGGTGAGCTCATAATAAACCCTGTGCCTTTAAGGCACTAAGTAAGGTGCCAACAGAGGTCAAAATCACTGGTTCTCTTGAGTGGAACTGCAGGACAATAGGTTGTTTGTGTTAAAAGCCACAGGACTATGCTCTGCTCATTATTATTATTTTTAAATTATAGCTTGGACACTTCTTTTAAAATATTTATTTATTTACTTGGTTGCATGAGATATTAGTTGTGGCTTATGGGATCTTTAATTGTGGCATGTGAGATCTAGTTCTCTGACCAGGCATGAAACCTGGGCCCCCTGCGTTGGGAATTCAGAGTCTTAGCCACTAGAGAAGTCCCTCTGCTCACTTTGAAATAAAGATACGATGACTTCCTGGAACGTCAAACTAAAAGATTCTGTAGACTGCCAAAAAGAAGCTTTGGGTAAAAATGTGTCCTTCTCCAGAGACATCATTGCAATTTCCTTCCTCCTAGTCAAAGACCCAACTAATGCTGGGAAAGATTGAGGGCAGGAGGAGAAGGGGGTTACAGAGGATGAGATGGTTGGATGGCATCACCAACTCAATGGATGTGAGTCTGAGCAAACTCTGGGAGTTGGTGAAGGACAGGGAAGCCTGGCATGCTTCAGTCTAAGCGGTCGCAAAGAGTTCAATACAACTTAGCAACTAAACAACAACTGAAAATGGAAGTGCCTATCCCAGTGCACAATTGTTTAGATTTCCATAGTTAATACTCTGCCAGTCTTGTTTCTCCAGGCTGGGGCCGTGGGGGAAGAAGCAGAACTGGGAAGGCAGTGCTTCATGAAATGAAACATTTTGGAATCCAGTCCTTGGTTTTGTAGGCTCCGGAACATTACTCTTTTTATCACTCAAGTCTGATCAGGCTCTCAGGCAATGACTCACACTAATTCAATTCACGACCAGATGCCAGGTTGCTGATTTGCACTGGGAGGAGTACTTGTCATGAGACACAGGGCTGGCTATTTCTGCTGCTGGAAGAACTCTCTCTCTGGGAGAGTGGATTGATACAGGAGGCCAAACTGAGGTTGTCAGCAAGCTCTGCAAAGTTTTAGAGACCCAGAAGGTTTTTAAGGTTATCTGCATTACGGTCTCATAGTCCTTTAGCATATTTTTGCCTAAAAAAACTTTAGTTCATGTAGACCAGGGGTCAGCAGACTATGGCTGGTGGGTTGGTCACCTGTTTTTGTAAATGAGTTTTACTGAAACACAGCTGTTCTCATTCATTTATGCATGGTCTGTGACTGTCTTCTGCAACAGAAACTCTATGGCCTTCAAAGCCTAAAACATTTATTATCGAGCCCTTCAGAGTTGTTGTTCAGTTGCTCAGTCGTGTCTGATTCTCTGCGACCCCCTGGACTGCTCTTTAGAGGCCAGATAGTAAACCCACACTACTAATCTACTAATTTGCACTAGTGTTTCTCAAGTTGTAGTTTTGACCTATCAGTGTTTTAAAAAATCATTTTAAAGATTTATGATCAGCATTTTATTTCAAGTAGAACAACAACAATGGGACATATCAGAGTCCATTTTATTTTCAAGGTAAGTATTACACTGTGAAATGTTTGTTTTTGAATGCTGTAATGGTTAATTTCAGGTGTCAACCTGATTGGCCCAAGGGCTCCTCAGATGTCTGTGAGAGTGTTTCTGGAAGAGATTAGCATTTGAACTGGTGGACTTTGTAAAGCAGATTCGGTTCAGTTCAGTTGCTCAGTTGTGTCTGTCTCTTTGGGACCCCCTGAACAGTTACACGCCAGGCTTCCCTATCCATCACTAACTCCCGGAGCTTGCTCAAACTCACGCTCTTCAAGTTGGTGATGCCATCCAATCATCTCATCCTCTGTTGTCCCCTTTTTCTTCTGCCTTCAATCTTTCCCACCATCAGGGTCTTTTCTAACAAGTCAGTTCTTTGCATGATGTGCCCAAAGCATTGGAGTTTCAGCTTCAGCATCAATCCTTCCAATGAATATTCAGGACTGATTTCCTTTAGGATGGAATGGTTTGATTAAATGTGATTAACTAATGCACATTTAATTTAATGTGCATTAATTTTTTTAAACACCATCCTTGTAGAGAAGGGGGACAAAAAGAAGCAAATGTAGAAAAATATGGGAAACCTATTGAAAATGTGTTCATTTCCCCAGTACACCTTACTGTCCAAGGGACTCTCAAGAGCCTTCTCCAGCACCACAGTTCAAAAGCATAATTTCTTCGGTGCTAATCCTTCATTATAGTCCAACTCTCACATCTGTACATGACTACTGGAAAAACCATAGCTTTGACTATTCAGACCTTTGTCAGCAAAGTAATACCTCTGCTTTTTAATATGCTGTCTAGGTTGGTCATAGCTTTTATTCCAAGTAGCAAGCATCTTTTAATTTCATAGCTACAGTCACTATCTACAGTGATTTTGAAGCTCAAAAAAATAAAGTCTGTCACTGTTTCCCAATCTATTTGCCATGAAGTGATGGGACTGGATGCCATGATCTAAGTTTACTGAATGTTGAGTTTTAAGCCAACTTTTTCACTCTCCTCTTTCACTTTCATCAAGAGGCTCTTTAGTTCTTCACTTTCTGCTATAAGGATAAAGCAGATTGCCCTCCTCCAAAGTGGGAGAACATCATTTAATCTGTTAGTGCCCTGGATAGAACAAAAAGGTAGAGAAAATCTGAATTCAGCCTCTGACTGATTGAGTTGTGGCATCAGTCTTTGCCCTCGGTGTTCCTAGTTTACAGGCCTTCAGACTCAGACTATAATCTACGCCCCCAGCTTCCTGGAGGGCTTCCCAGATGGTGCTAGTGGCAAAGAACATACCTGCCAATGCAGGAGACATAAGATACGTGGATTTGATCCCTGGGTCATGAAGATCCCCTGGAGACGCACATGGCTACCCACTCCAGCATTCTTGCCTGGAGAATTCCATGGACAGAGGTGCCTGACAGACTGTAGTCTATAGGGTGGCACAGAGTCAGACATGACTGAAGCAACTTAGCATGCATTCATGCTGGCTTCCTGGGAATTTTTAGAGTTGATAGAGAGCAGATTATAAAACTTTTCAGCCTCCATAATTACATGAGCCAATGTTTTAATAAATCTCTCTGTATACCGATTGGTCTTGTTTCTCTGGAGAATTAATACACATGTACATACACAGATATGTGTATATGTATCCTGGCTCCTAATGTAAAATGACTTTTCTTATTGTGAGTCCCTTGGACTGCAAGGAGATCAGCCCTGGGATTTCTTTGCAAGGAATGATGCTAAAGCTGAAACTCCAGTACTTTGGCCACCTCATGCGAAGAGTTGACTCATTGGAAAAGACTCTGATGCTGGGAGGGATTGAGGACAAGAGGAGAAGGGGACGACAGAGGATGAGATGGCTGGATGGCATCACTGACTCGATGGATGTGAGTCTGAGTGACCTCCAGGAGTTGGTGATGGACAGGGAGACCTGGCGTGCTGCGATTCATGGGGTCGCAAAGAGTCAGACATGACAGAGCGACTGATCTGATCTGATTGATGGTCATGTTAAATAAAGTTTCAAAAACACTGACCTAAAAAAAAATTCCTGTATTCTTAGACAATTTTGAGAAACACAGAAGAACTCTAAGTTTCAGACTTTCCTTTTGACTTTCATTATTATTTATAATTTATAATGATAATATTGTATGGTATGTCATCATTTTTAAGTGTCTTTCACACAGATCCCCACAAATTTCCACAGCCAACTGCTGAACAAGGAGCTATTACCCTTCATGCAGAGTTGAGAAAACTATGGTCCCTGTGCTTAGCTGTCTTGGTCAAGGCCACAATTCCTTTGTTTTGGCCACACTGTGTGGCAAGTGGGATCTTAGTTCCCCAACCATGGATTGAATTTGTGCCTCTACTTTGGGAGCACACAGTTTTAACCAGTGGACCACCAGGGAAGTTCCAAGGCCACCCTTCTTAAAGCTGAAGTTTGTTTTGAAACCCCTGTCTTCTGACTCATCATCCAGGGCTTTTCCAACCATGAACTGTCTTTTCAGAGTCTAAGAAACTCCCTCCTTTCTGATAATCCCTCTTAAAAGGCTTTAGGATTTTCAGGATTATCTTCTTTACATTCTCTTTTATGGTGATAGCTTTGGGATAAAGTGCTATAGAGATATCTCTTGCCAAAACCATCCCTGTAACTCTCTGCAAGGCCAGGACATGACAGCTTCACGGTGTTTCTCACCCTCCTCTATGGAGCACTTATGAGGATAAGGATCTTCTACTACCAACCTGGCAAAATTGACTGCTTCAAAATTGGGAAAGGAGTATGTCAAGGCTGTATATTGTCACTCTGCCTATCTAAATTACATGCGGAATGAAGTGATAGTCGCTCAGTTGTGTCGGACTCTTTGTGACCCCACGGACTGTAGCCTGCCAGGCTCCTCTGTCTAGGGGATTTCCCAGGCAAGAATACTGGAATGAGCTGCCATTTCTTTCTACAGGGGCTCTTCCTGACCCAGGGATCAAAACCAGGTCTTCTGCCTTGAAGGCGGATTCTTTACCATCTGAGCCACCAGAGAAGAGTACATCATGCAAAATGCCAGACTGGATGAATTACAAGCTGGAATCAAGATTGCCAGGAGAAATATCAACAACCTCAGATATGCAGATGATACCACTCTAGTGGCAGAAAGTGAGGAGGAACTAAAGAGCTTCTTGATGAAGGTGAAAGAGGAGAGTGAAGAAGCTGGCTTAAAACTTAACATTCATAAAACTAAGATTATGGTATCTAGTCCCATCACTTCATAGTAAATAGATGGGGAAACAATGGAAACAGTGATAGACTTTATTTTCGTGGGCTCCAAAATCACTGCAGATGGTGACTGCAACCATGAAATTAAAAGAAGCTTGCCCCTTGGAAGAAAAGCTATGACAAATCTGGACAGCATATTAAAAAGCAGAGACATCACTTGGCTGACAAAGGTCTATATAGTCAAAGCTATGGTTTTTCCAGTAGTCATGTACAGATGTGAGAGTAGGACTATAAATAAGACTGAGAGCTGGAGAACTGATGCTTTCAAATTGCGCTGCTGGAGAAGACACTTAAGAGTCCCTTGGACAGAAAGGAGATCAAATCAGTCAGCCCTAAAGGAATCAACCCTAAATATCCATTGGAAGGACTGATGGTAAAGCTGAAGCTCCAAGACTTTGGCCACCTGATGTGAAGAGCTGACTCATTGGGAAAGACCCTGATGCTGGGAAAGATTGAAGGCAGGAGGAGAAGAGGATAAGATAGTTGGATGGGATCACCGACTCAATAAACATGAGTTTGAGCAAACGCCAGGAGATAGTAAAGGACAGGGAAGCCTGGCATGCTGCAGTCCATGAGGGTGCAAAGAGTCGGACACAACTTAGCGACTGAACAACAAGAACAATCTGGCAAGATTGGGAATGCAGAGTGACAAGGACCCACCCACTTGGTCTCTGCCCTTCCCCATCTTTCCCAGGGGTGAGCGAAATTAATTTTAAACTATCTTATAGGGAGGGGCCAATGTTTCTTCATGCATTGGGAGCTGGGTAACATCATTTGGGAGGTTTGTCTTTGGCACTGGAAAATGCCTTCTGCCTTGACATTGGAGAATTAAGAAAACTTGAGGAAGAGTAGTGGGAGACAGAAGTGAGCTCCAGGTGTCACCCCTGACATTGAGAGCTCGCCCTGCACTGAAAGCTTTTACCCAGATAAGCTCAGTTCAGCTCCCACAGCTCTATGTGACAATGAAGTCTGAGATAAGCTGGTGATCTGTGCAAAGCCGCAGAGATGGCAGTGGCAGAACTGGGCCTCAAATTTAGGCAATTTGACTCCTGAGCCCATGTTTTTAATCACTGTAGGTACTGACACCCTCCTACCCCACCAACTACCCCCTCTCTGCTTCTTCTTCTTTTGTTTTTTTTTTTCAGTTTTGGCTGTGCCATAGGTCATATAGGATTTTAGTTTCCTGACCAGAGATTGCGCACATGCCACCTATATTGGAAGCACAGAGTCTTAACCACTGGATTACAAGGGAAGTCCTACTCTCCCTTTTTGAATGAAGGGAGTATAAAAGCTCTTAAGGTCATCTCCTTCTAGGCTGTGCAGTATAACCCACCAGATAGCAAAGTAGGGCCTAGGTGAAGCCTACTTTGGGGTCAGTGCACATTTGACCTGATCCTCCTTTGGGCTGTAAGTGTCTGGACTTGATCACAAAAGATGAAAGGCGCCAAGGGCAGCAGGGAACACTTAACATTTGCTGAAGATGGCTAGACAAATAAAAGATTAACAGCATGGGGACAAAGGTCCCCCTCCAGTTTCGGGAAAATGGGTAGGAGGGTTAAAATCTTGCTGGTAGTCACTTTGATACTCAAAGGGAAGATAACTGTCTTGAAGATGGTGATGTAAAGTTGACTTTCTTCCCCTGCTCATTTCTTCCTATAAATCCTAAGAAATAAAGAGGGGAGTGAGAACTAAAAACAGCAACTCCATTTTCATCACTGGGACCCACCTTCTGCAAGGCCACTGGAGGGTGTTGGGAGCATGGGATACTCCAGGAGCCCTGAATTCCGAGGTTCTTCCCAGGCAGGGCCAGTGGCTGCTGAGATAGTGGGAGTGGTAGGAGTTGCCTCCATGTCCCTTCAACGGACACAGCTGCTTTCTGAAAATCCTTCCAGTCCTGGGGGGAGGTTACTGCTTAATAACAATGAGGTCTGATTCTCCAGGAGTTGATTTTATGTTTTTTTAATTTAATTGTATTAAATTAATGTTATTGGAGTATAGCTGCTTTACAGTGTTGTATTAGTGTCTGCTGCTGCTGCTGCTGCTGCTGCATTGCTTCAGTCGTGTCCGACTCTGTGCGACCCCATAGATGGCAGCCCACCAGGCTCCTCTGTCCCTAGGATTCTCCAGACAAGAATACTAGAGTGGCTTGCCATTTCCTTCTCCAATGCACGCATGCTAAGTCACTTCAGTCATGTCCGACTCTGTGCGACCCTATGGACAGCAGCCCACCAGGCTCCTCTGTCCACAGGATTCTCTAGGCAAGAATACTGGAGTGGGTTGCCATGTCCTTCTCCATGTCTGCTGTACAGCAAAATGAATCAGACATGCATATACATATATCGCCTCCGTTTTGGACTTCCTTCCCATTCATGTCACCACAGGGCATTGAGTAGAGTTCCCTGTGCTATACAATAGGCTCTCATTAGTTTCTATTTTATACATAGTATCAATAATGTATATATGTCAATCCCAAACTCCCAATTCCTCCCAGCTTCTCCTGCCTTTCCCCCTTGGTATTTTTGTTCCCTGTCTGTGTCTCGTAGGCATTGATTTTAGATGTTGAAACCTCCTTATCTATTTTCCAGTGACTGCTGTAGATGAGAAGGTGGTGGGCAGAGAATAGCCTGTCAAAGGCTGTGATTTCAGTAGTCACTGGTTTTGAAGGACTGGGTCATTAAATAAACTAAGTTGGGGTTGATGACATGTTGAGGAGGAAATCCATGTGGCCCTGGTGGGTGGGTAGGGGATTCTAATCAGCAGATTAGCACATCCTACAGACTGATGTGAGGTCTCTAACCAAAACCCCAGGAGTTATGGAAAAGGGAGGAGGAAAGGTCAAAGAAAGGTACGGAACTGTAACCCCTGTCAGGGAGGAGAGAGGGGGAGGAGAGAGGGGAAGGGAGAGGAGACACAAAGTAACAGTCATGAACTGGCAGCTACAAAGTACTGTCTCAGAATCTGAGAAATTTTTCAAAGTAGCTCAATTTCTCAGATACTTATATATTAATTAGATAAGGTGCTCATTTACAAGCCTTCTAGTTCCTTCTGGGAACACCTATGTTACACTTTATTTTGAGCTTCCACAGTCCAAAACAAGGTCAGAAAAGAGATAACAAAGGGTGTAGGAGAGGAAACAATTTCCTCTACCCTCTTAGATCCTGCAACTTGCATCTGCAAATTAAACTGAAAAACAGAGTAACCAAAGAAAAGGCGTGTGCATTTTATTTGATGCTAATGTCGACATGTACACAAGGAGTTCACAGAAAAGAAAGGAAGTTCCAAAGAGGCAGTTAGACTCAGAGGTTTGTATACCACAAGCTGGAATCAAGATTGCCGGGAGAAATATCAATAACCTCAGATATGCAGATGATACCACCCTTATGGCAGAAAGTGAAGAGGAACTAAAAAGCCTCTTGATGAAAGTGAAAGTGGAGAGTGAAAAAGTTGGCTTAAAGCTCAACATTCAGAAAACGAAGATCATGGCTTCCGGTCCCATCACTTCATGGGAAATAGATGGGGAAACAGTGGAAACAGTGTCAGACTTTATTTTTCTGGGCTCCAAAATCACTGCAGATGGTGACTGCAGCCATGAAATTAAAAGACGCTTACTCCTTGGAAGGAAAGTTATGACCAACCTACATAGCATATTCAAAAGCAGAGACATTACTTTACCAACAAAGTTTGCCTAGTCAAGGCTATGGTCTTTCCTGTGGTCATGTATGGATGTGAGAGCTGGACTGTGAAGAAGGCTGAGCGCCGAAGAATTGATGCTTTTGAACTGTGGTGTTGGAGAAGACTCTTGAGAGTCCCTTGGACTGCAAGGAGATCCAACCGGTCCATTCTGAAGGAGATCAATCCTGGGATTTCTTTGGAAGGAATGATGCTCAAGCTGAAACTCCAGTATTTTGGCCACCTCATGCGAAGAGTTGACTCATTGGAGAAGACTCTGATGCTGGGAGGGATTGGGGGCAGGAGGAGAAGGGGATGACAGAGGATGAGATGGCTGGATGGCATCACTGACTCGATGGATGTGATTCTAAGTGACCTCCGGGAGTTGGTGATGGACAGGGAGGCCTGGTGTGCTGCGATTCATGGGGTCACAAAGAGTCAGACATGACTGAGCGATTGATCTGATCTGATGGTTATTCCAGTAGTCACGTATGGATGTAAGAGTGGACTTTAAAGAACTCTGGACTATAAAGAAAGCTGAGTGCTGGAGAATTGATGCTTTTGAACTGTGGTGTTGGAGAAGACTCTTAAGAGTCCCTTGGAGAGCAAGGAGATCCAACCAGTCCATCCTAAAGGAAATCAGTCCTGAATATTCATTGGAGGACTGATACTGAAGCTGAAACTCCAATACTTTGGCCACCTGATGTGAAGAACTGACTCATTGGAAAAGACCCTGATGCTGGGAAAGATTGAAAGTGGAAGGAGAAGGGGACAACAGAGGATGAAATGGTTGGATGGCATCACTGACTCAAAGGCATGAGTTTCAGCAAGCTCTGGGAGTTGGTGATGCACAGGGAAGCCTGGCATGCTGCAGTCCATGGGGTTGCAAAGAGTTGGAACAACTGAGCGACTGAACTGAACTGAACTGAACTAGAGGACGTTAGGAGTTATTTAGTATGCTTCTGTTTGTGCTTGACATATCCCAGAGCTATCTCTGCTCATAAAGATTGTTCTTGGGACGTCCCTGTTACTCCAGTGGTTAAGACTCTGCCTTGCAATGCAGGGGACATGGGTTTGATCCCTGGTCTGGGAATGAAGATTACCACATGAGGCAGGGCAATTAAGCCTGGGTGCCATAACTTCAGAGCCCGCTGCAACAAGAGATCCAACCTGATGTAGTGAAAACCCCATGTGCTGCAGATGCTTTGCCATCTGAGCCACCAGTGAGGCACAGAAAGATATACCCATTTAAATGAGGAGTTCCAAAGAATAGCAAGGAGAGATAAGAAACCCTTCCTCAGCAATCAATGCAAAGAAATAGAGGAAAACAATAGAATGAGAAAGACTAGAGATCTCTTCAAGAAAATTAGAGATACCAAGGGAACATTTCATGTAAAGATGGGCTCAATAAAGGACAGAAATCGCATGGACCTAAATGAAGCAGAAGATATTAAGAAGAGGTGGCAAGAATACACAGAAGAACTATATAGAAAAGATCTTCACTACCCAGATAATCACGATGGTGTGATCACTCACCTAGAGCCAGACATCCTGGAATGTGAAGTCAAGCGGGCCTTAGGAAGCATCACTATGAACAAAGCTAGTGGAGGTGATGGAATTCAAGTTGAGTTATTTCAAATCCTGGAAGATGATGCTATGAAAGTGCTGCATTCAATACGCCAGCAAATTTGGAAAACTCAGCAGTGGCCACAGGACTGGAAAAGGTCAGTTTTCACTCCAATCCAAAAGAAAGGCAATGCCAAAGAATGCTCAAACTACTACACAATTGTACTCATCTCACACGATAGTAAAGTAATGCCCAAAATTCGCCAAGCCAGGCTTCAGCAATATATGAACCATGAACTTCCAGATGTTCAAGCTGAAAGGCAGAGGAACCAGAGATCAAATTGCCAACATCCGCTGGATCATGGAAAAAGCAAGAGAGTTCCAGAAAAACATCTATTTCTGCTTTATTGACTATGCCAAAGCCTTTGACTGTGTGGATCATAATAAACTGTGGAAGATTCTTCAAGAGATTGGAATACCAGACCACCTGACCTGCCTCTTGAGAAACCTGCATGCAGGTCAGGAAGCAACAGTTAGAACTGGACGTGGAACAACAGACTGGTTCCAAATAGGAAAAGGAGTACATCAAGGCTGTGTATTGTCACCCTGCTTATTTAACTTACATGCAGAGTACATCATGAGAAACGCTGGGGCTGGAAGAAGCACAAGCTGGAATCAAGATTGCCAGGAGAAATATCAATAACCTCAGATATGCAGATGACACCACCCTTATGGCAGAAAGTAAAGAAGAACTAAAGAGCCTTCTGATGAAAGTGAAAGAGGAGAATGAAAAAGTTGGCTTAAAGCTCAATATTCAGAAAAATAAGATCATGGCATTCAGTCCCACCACCTGATGCAAAGAGCTGACTCATTTGAAAAGACCCTGATGCTGGGAAAGGTTGAGCAGGAGGAGAAGGGGACGACAGAGGATGAGATGGTTGGAAGGTATCACTGACTCAATGGACACGAGTTTGAGCAAACTCAGAGTTGTTGATGGACATGGAGGCCTGGCGTGCTGCGGTTCATGGGGTCACAAAGAGTCAGACACAACTGAGCGACTGAACTGAACTGTGCTGCAGGGATCTAAGTTGACACAATCAAATAAATACATAAATAAATGTCTTTTTTTTTTAAAGGATTGTTTTCTTTGTGATGTGAGAGGGGGCACCTTCAGTAAGGGAAAATTATGGCCTTGTTTTAGATAGATTGGGGAAGATTAGGAAGCTTTTCTCGTGTTTGCATTTTCTCAATTTCCTTCAGCTCAAAATAATCTTTACATCAAAGTGCCACATGTTGGGCTGGCATACTCTGATCCCCTTCTAGGAGGAATGCCTGGCAGCAGAAGTCATGTTACAGTGGGCAGAAGATCACAGTCCTGAGGTAGAAACTGATAGATACAAGAATGGCATACAGGGCAGTGTAACCACACGCTGCTGATTGTCAAAAGACTCAGTCTCTGGTCATGGAGATGATAATAAATTGAAAATCTTTAAAAATAGGGTAAATATTATTTTTAAAAATTTTTCTATGACTTTGGATCAAGGTTGACATATTGGGTTGGCCAAAAATTTCATTCAGGTTTTTTGTAACACCTATAGAAAAACCTGAACAAGTTTTTGTCCAACCTAAGACAGCCAAAACAGCAAAAGTGCCACCCATCCATCTGTCCATGCATCCATATGTCCATCCATTCATCCATCCTAATCAAGTATGTGCCAGGAGCCATACAAGGCAGGCTAGGCACTAGAGACACAGAAATGTCCATGCTCCAAATACACAGAAACTCATGCTCTTGCACAGGAGAAAGACACATGCATGAACAATTCCACTGAAACTCGATTAATGATATGATCTAGTTAGCAACCAAATATGCCAGAAGAGCTGAGTGTGGGTGTTATCCCACAGGTGTGGCAAATGGTTCTTGCTGTCACTGGGGGTACAGAGCTGGGCCTTGCATTCCTTCTCTTGTCTGGATGCTGGATGAAATCCTAAAGTGGCTTACTAGTTTTGTCTAAGGAAGATGGTGCTCTGTTTGTCACGGCAACTAGTGAACTGGGGCTGCTGCTGCAGCTCAGCCAGCACCTGAGTTTAAGAACTGCTGACTTAGGGGCCCTGGGAAGACTCTTACCAGCAGATGTGTTTACAATAAAAGACAGAGTGATGTTAATTCAGTTTAGCAATAATAATTTCTTAGTGAGGAGGGGCTGAAAATTAATGTTGAAACCAAATACCAAATCTGCAGTTAATTTGAGGTGTTGTGCATGTGTGTGTGTGTGTGTGTGTGTACATATGCACCCTCAGGCACCTAGTGTCTGGATATATAAACATATATGCATAAACATACATTATGAAGATGTGTCTAAGCTCATGTCAGCCTATTAGGAAACCAAATATAAATGTGTATCCTTGAAATAACTTTTTAAAAAGAGCATGGGTTCACTTTTCCTAAACATTTTTTTCATTAAAATTTTGAAATTCAAAGAAGGAAGATTATGTATAGCTATCATTCACCAAAGGACTACTATGATCTAGATTCATTTGTATTTACGACTTTCTGAAATAGGTACTGCTTATCTTACTGTAAAGACAAATAGAGCCTTAAAAGAGATTACATTTAGTACTTTGTTCACCCAATTAGTAATTACCAAAGATGTGCCTTGAGCTCAGCTTATCTGATTTGGGGTTCACTCCCCTTTTTATCACATTATGCTGCTTCATCCTACTGAGGAGAAATAACTTCAACCAAAGGCTGTTAACTCCCCAGGCCTTTAGGATCCTGGTACCCAGAATGGGTAGACCCTGGAGGCCTTGCAGAACAAACCTGAATGAAGTGACACCTACAGAAGGGCTGACTTCCATGCAGCACCCTCATGTGCAGGCAGAGAAGAGCATCCACAATGAGTAAGCCACTGGTCCACCCCCAGCTTGTTGCTGAGCCAGTTGAGCGCAGCATAAAGCCAACCAGGCCAGAAGCCAAGCCTCATGGAGTGTTGCTGTGCAGACCCTTTGAACATGGAGTTTTAAAAATGACTTCTCTGCTCTGAGGTCCATGTATGATTTGAAGAGAAGGACAATTTTAAGTCAAATCAAGCTTCCATGAAAACACATGCCTAAGAACCCACCGATACTTAAGGAAGAAGAAAACTTGTCTTCTGAGAAAATAGACACATAGGATGGGATTATCTGTGTTCCAGAAGATCATTTGGCCTAGCAAGGACTTCCTACAGCATAATAACAATCTCCTCTGCTGCTGCTGCTGCTAAGTCGCTTCAGTCATATCAGACTCTGTGCGACCCCATAGACGGCAGGCCACCAGGCTCCCCCGTCCCTGGGATTCTCCAGGCAAGAACACTGGAGTGGGTTGCCATTTCCTTCTCCAATGCATGAAAGTGAAAAGTGAAAGTGAAGTTGCTGAGTCGTGCCCGACTCTTAGTGACCCCATGGACTGCAGCCCACCAGGCTCCTCCATCCATGGGATTTTCCAGGCAAGAGTACTGGAGTGGGTTGCCATTGCCTTCTCCAACAATCTCCTCTCCTCTAGTAATTTTCAAATACGACCTGGAGAGCAGACGGGCTTTCTCTGCTCTCCTGCAGGAGTCTTGCCATTTGGTAATGGAAGGCTTGCACTTTGACCAAGAATGTTAGTCATTCAGTTGTGTCCGACTCTGTGACTCCATGGACTATAGCCTGCCAGGTTCCTCTGTCCATGAAATTCTCCAGGCAAGAATACTAAAGTGGATAGCCGTTCCCTTCTCCAGGGTATCTTTCTGACCCAGCGATTGAACTAAGGTCTTTTGCCTTGCAGGTGGATTCTTTACCCTCTGAGCCATCAGGAAAGCCCTTGATCAAGAGAGAGCTCCTAATTCTAGCCATACAGTTTTTCAAGTTCAAGGGGATTCAACAAAAAGGGAAAGAATCTGCTCTTGGACCACTTGATGGTGGAGAGGTTATTTGTTAATGATCTTTAGGAGCAGAACATGTGTCAATGGAAGGGCAGGGAGAGTAATGTGTCGTGTTTTGAGGTCAGAGGTAGGCATGAAGGATGACCAAGGAGTTTGGCCTCCATGACTGGAAATGGCCAGTCAGAGAGGAATATCACCCCTGACCTGCAACCTCCTGACCCCACCCCCTCTTTGTGTCCTTACAACAAAGTTCACGTGTTCCTGGAATCTCACCAAGTCATCTCAGTCACCCTCCTGTCCCTAGGAGAGCTTGCCTTCCTCTCTTATTATGCAGAGCTGCTACTTCACTCCTCCACAGGGGTCCTTAGCACATGTGACCTGATTTTGTATCTATTCTGGTTTGTGTCCTATCTTCTCTACTAGATTATAGAAAGAGAGTCGAGGTCTTACCAAATTATTTCTTTTTAAAAAATTGGGATATAGTTGCTTTACAATGTTAGTTTTTGCTGTACAATGAAGTGGATTATATGGATTATATATATATATTGTGTGTGTGTGTGTGTGTGTGTGTATCCCCTCTTGGGTCTCTCTCCCTCCCACCCCACCCCGTATCCACCTAGGTCACTACAGAGCGCAGAGCTGAGCTCCCTGTGTTTACAGCAGGTTTACACATGGTGGTGCACATACATCAATCCCCATCTCCCAGGTCATCCCACCCACCCCCTAGCCCCGTGTCCACAAGTCTCTTCCCTTTGTGTCTCTATTCTTGCCCTGCAAATAGGTTCATCTGTACCATTTTTCTAGATTCCACATATATGCATTAATATATGATATTTGTTTTTCTCTTTCTGATTTACTTCACTTTGTATGATAGACTCTAGGTCCATCCATGTCTATCCAAACGACCAATCTTGTTCCTTTTCATGGCTCAGTAATATTCCACTGTGTATCTGCACCATATCTTTTTTATCTATTCATCTGTTGATGGATGTTTGGGTTGCTTTCATGTCCTGGCTATTGTAAACAGTGCTTCAGTGAACACTGGGCACATGTGTTTTAGTTCTATTTTACCAACTTATTTCCCATGACACTCAACATAAAAGCTGGTTTTTGTCTTTTTATACCTAGAGCAGAACACAGCTGTGCAGTGGCATCAAAGAATCCTAGGGACTCAAAAGAGCACTTGGTGACTGAGTGAGTGATGTGCTGACCCACCGAACATGGAGGGAGCTAGCAATCCTGTTGGCTTCTGTAATATGGGATAAGGCTCAGGCTTTGCCCCAGGTCTTCACAGAATCACTGACCCTCACATCTCCACAGCTGCAGGTTTCTCAACTGGGGAACCTGTGATGACAGAGACCCTCCTGGAGAGCAGCCTCATCCGGTATTTGGGCACACGGAGGTCCAGGGCTCTAGGCTTAGCACCTCAGCACCAGGCCAGGCTTGGGGTTGGTCCCTCCTCAAACCTGAACCTCTGGTCCAGCGACTGAGTGCTCAGTCATCTGCCTCGTTCTCTGTCCTGTCCTCCAAATAGATGTAGACCCTGGCCCTGAACACCTCTCCCCTTGAGCTGGCTTTGGACCTCCCTGGAACCTCTCTCCTGCTTCCTTGTGCTTCTCTGAACACATCTGATGAATTTATTAGCCACTGTCTCTTCCCTGTCAGTCACCTTGCCCTTGCTCAGGTACAGCTCCTAACCTAGGCACTGGATTTGGACCAAAGGGCCACACATCCTTTTCTAGAAGAGTAGCTCTTATCCTAACTCCCTGTTCTGATTCTACACCTTCATCTGGTTGACTGGGCCAACACTTGACCCCTGGTCCCTCTCAGTGTGAGGTGGCAGGAAAATAGCATTTTCGAGATCACCTGACCAGAGCTCAAGTTTCCACCTGGGTAGACCTTGGAAGAGTTATGTGACTTCCTTGAACCTTGTATCCTCAACAGCAAGAATGTAGACTTTTAGATTTACCCAAAGGGTGATGGTGACAGTTAGATGAGATATTCTGAATTCAGAATTAAGCATGGTGCTTATCATGGAAAGGACTCAACCAAGACTCACTTCTCCGTTGCTTGCTCACCTAATTATTTTTCCCATCTGCTGGGGTCCAGCCCCGGCTGATCCAGGGAGTTCGAGGTGTAGACGGCATCGGTGAGGGTCAGGAAACAATTGCTTAATTAAGTATTAATTAAAGATATAAAGAATAATAGAATGAGGATAGTTCAGTAGGAAAATTTAGTGGAGAAAGGAGGCTGAATAATTCAGCCAGAAGGTAAGAGAAAGAACGACATGGGGAGACCAAGCTTCAGTGAACAAGGCCCCGCACTTTATTTTTCAAAGTAGTTTTTATACCTTAAGTTATGCATAGAGGATAATGGGGGAAGGGGTGGAGTCATGCAGGGACAGCAGTCCCTGAGCCAGGCTTTCAAACTTACCATATGCAAAAGTTTAGGTGAGTTACATCATCTTCTGGCCCGGAGGCCTGTCAACATTTTAAGAAACTTATTTTTCTCTAAAGGTGATTATTCTAAAGTCAGGCGCCACCCTCCAAAAGCATTAGATAAAGTTGCATTCCTATAGGGCAAAGGTGAGGTGGGCTCAACCAAGAAAAGAATTAACTCAAGGGTCCAAGGTTACAAACATTAAGGCTACTACTTACATTTCTATACACCAATTATATCAATCAATACACTACCAAGGACACAGTAGGTAAGGGATATGGAGACTTAGCAGCAAACAGTGGCCCAACAAGTGAAAAACCCTTCACCAATACAATTTCTAATCAATCTTTTAACTGCTCAAAGGAATCTGTATTTAGACAGTTTAGAACATCTCATGCCTCTCACAGTTGGGAGGCTCTGAACAATCACATGTGGCCAGAAAAACCTATTCAGGCAGGGTAGAGGATTTCCAAAAGAGTTTGTAGGTTGAAACACTGTCACACCCAGGAATTATTAACTGGAGCTGTAAGTTAACTCTTTTCAGAGACAGGTAGTGGGGGACAGCACCCCGTAAAGTCAGAGGTGTGGGTGAGAGCACAAAGCAGATAGTAGGCAGACTCTGGTTTTAGGGGTAGATGCTCAAGAATTTCCAGGGGGGCTCCTGAGGCCCATCACCAGTTATGATGGAGTCAAACTCAACATTTCCTAAAAACCCTCCATTTGCCTAACATATATTCTTAACTATTCTAGAATACTGCCATTAGAGAGATGTTTGCATTAGATTCACAAGCAGGGGGATTATGTGTAAAAATTGAATTTTTTGACTAGAAGGGATTTTCTTGTTGGCAGCATATTTTCAGTATTTAATTTCATGACTTAACTGATTGCTTCCATCCCTAAACTGTGAACTTTGGGGCAGGTGATGTTCCTGGCTGAGGCATCCTTGGTAGGTAGAGTAGGAAGGTAGGTAGGTAGAGTAGAGTAGGAAGAGGAGGTAGGTAGCAGTGGGAGAGGTGGTCAGGGTTTCAGGTTGGGAGGCAAGCCTAGCAGGTGGACGGATGCTCCATTTGCCTGGACTTGTCCTGCCACCATGGTGTCTGGATGTGATGGGCAGAAAGAAAAGGAAACCTCCTGAAGGATGCCAACCCTGGCAGCTGGCAAGATGAAGCCAGGGCACTGTGAAGATCCTTGGCATGCTTTCAAGGCAGGGGTGGTAGTGCCAGTATTAGGCATAAATAATAAAAGGCCAGAATCTTCCATGAGCTCTAAAGAGTGAGAATCTGAAACTTTGTTCTATTTTTAATACCAATTTTCTCCCAACCTCGCTCTCCTCTCATATATAAAGATGACCTCAAGTGCAAAAATATGATTCCACTAAAGTGGAAGAGAGTCAAAGAATTTCTAGATGATTAGGCTTGGGAATTTTGTCCCGTTTCTGCTACAGTGAAATAGATATTGGCAAATAGTGAAACCTGCGGGGAATCAAACCAAGTATGGAAGAGCCTGGTCAGTTATAATTAGAAGAATTACATCATTCTCCTTTTCCCAAAGAGCAAGAGAGTGGTATTTAAAGGGCTAGTGAGACACATGCAAACAGCTTTGACTTAGCAACAGTCCAGAGCCCCCTTATAAATGACTGCACATTTTGCCAAAAAGTAATTAAAGCTCTAATTTTTTTCTCTAATACACCTAGACCTGGTTGATATAAGGTGGTTATATGTCAACAACAAATTGCATCTATGTTTTATCTGCAGTTTTTATTGAGCCTTTATGTATTGATGATGAAGATGATTAGTCTCTTAGGAAAAAATTAGATAAGTACATTTAAATCGCATGCATATAAAAAGACCTGGTCATTTCTCCTGGCTCTAATGAAGGCAGTAGGAATGTAATTTCCTTTTGTATAAACAGCTTGGTTGTATTCAGTTGTATTAGACAGACAGGGATTGAGCACCAACCCCACCCTGGCCTCCTGCTGACAGGGGAGGGTGGAGGACTCCGGGCTGGGTGGGGAGATGCAGGCTGTCTAGCTGAACAGTCAAGGGCATTGACTTCCAGGACAGATTAGACTTGAAACTTTTCCCAGATCCTTTCTGACCTCATGAACTTGGTAGGACCTTAAGTAGCCATAGAGCTGTTAGACCTTACACAAGACTGGGAAAAAGACTGTTGGAGGGGACAAACAGAACCTTGTGTGCACCAGGACCCAGGAGAAAGGAGCAGTGAACCCAAAACAGATGACCCAGACTTGCCTGGGAGTGTCCAGGAGTCTCCAGTGGAGGCGTGGGTTGGTGGTGGCCTGTTGCAGGGTTGGGAGCAGTGAGTGTAGAATTACATGCATGGAATCTCTTGAAGGAGGTCGCCATTATCTTCATCACCTCCACCACACTTTGGCCCGAGGTAAATAGCAAGGAGGGAACACAGGTCCACCCATCAAGAGGAAATTGGATTAAAGATTTACTGAGCGTGGTCCCACACATCAGAACAAGACACAGTTTCCCCCTCAGTTAGTCTCTCCCAACAGGAAGCTACCATAAGCCTCTTATCCTTCCCCATCAGAGGGCAGACAGATTGAAAACCACAGATCAGATCAGATCAGTCGCTCAGTTGTGTCCGACTCTTTGCGACCCCATGAATCGCAGCACGCCAGGCTTCCCTGTCCATCACCAACTCCCGGAGGTCACTCACACTCAATTCCATTGAGTCAGTGATGCCATCCAGCCATCTCATCCTCTGTCGTCCCCTTCTCCTCCTGCCCCCAATCCCTCCCAGCATCAGAGTCTTCTCCAATGAGTCAACTCTTCGCATGAGGTGGCCAAAATACTGGAGTTTCAGCTTTAGCATCATTCTTTCCAAAGAAATCCCAGGGCTGATCTCCTTCAGAATGGACTGGTTGGATCTCCTTGCAGTCCAAGGGACTCTCAAGAGTCGTCTCCAACACCACAGTTCAAAAGCATCAATTCTTCGGCATTCAGCCTTCTTCACAGTCCAGCTCTCACATCCATACATGACCACAGGAAAGACCATAGCCTTGACTAGGCGAACCTTTGTTGGCAAAGTAATGTCTCTGCTTTTGAATATGCTATCTAGGTTGGTCATAACTTTCTTTCCAAGGAGTAAGTGTCTTTCAATTTCATGGCTGCAGTCACCATCTGCAGTGATTTTGGAGCCCAGAAAAACAAAGTCTGACACTGTTTCCACTGTTTCTCCATCTATTTCCCATGTAGTGATGGGACCAGATGCCATGATCTTCGTTTTCTGAATGTTGAGCTTTAAGCCAACCTTTTCACTCTCCACTTTCACTTTCATCAAGAGGCTTTTGAGTTCCTCTTCACTTTCTGCCATAAGGGTGGTGTCATCTGCATATCTGAGGTTATTGATATTTCTCCCAGCAATCTTGATTCCAACTTGTGTTTCTTCCAGTCCAGCATTTCTCATGATATATTCTGCATATAAGTTAAATAAACATGGTGACAATATACAGCCTTGACGTACTTCTTTTCCTATTTGGAACCAGTCTGTTGTTCCATGACCAGTTCTAACTGTTGCCTCCTGACCTGCATACAGATTTCTCAAGAGGCAGATCAGGTGGTCTGGTGTTCCCATCTCTTTCAGAATTTTCCACAGTTTATTGTGATCTACACAGTCAAAGGCTTTGGCATAGTCAATAAAGCAGAAATAGATGTTTTTCTGGAACTCTCTTGCTTTTTCCATGATCCAGCGGATGTTGGCAATTTGATCTCTGGTTCCTCTGCCTTTTCTAAAACCAGCTTGAACATCAGGAAGTTCACGGTTCACATATTGCTGAAGCCGGGCTTGGAGAATTTTGAGCATTGCTTTACTAGTGTGTGAGATGAGTGCAATTGTTCGGTAGTTTGAGCATTCTTTGGCATTGCCTTTCTTTGGGATTGGAATTAAAACTGACCATTTCCAATCCTGTGGCCACTGCTGAGTTTTCCAAATTTGCTGGCATATCGAGTGCAGGACTTTCATAGCATCATCTTTCAGGATTTGGAATAGCTCCACTGGAATTCCATCACCTCCACTAGCTTTGTTCGTAGTGATGCTTTCTAAGGCCCACTTGACTTCACATTCAAGGATGTCTGGCTCTAGGTCAGTGATTACACCATCATGATTATCTGGGTCATGAATCTCTTTTTTGTACAGTTCTTCTGTGTATTCTTGCCACCTCTTCTTAATATCTTCTGCTTCTGTTAGGTCCATAGCATTTCTGTCCTTTATCGAGCCCATCTTTGCACGAAATGTTCCTTTGGTATCTCTGATTTTCTTGAAGAGATCCCTAGTCTTTCCCATTCTGTTGTTTTCCTCTATTTCTTTGCATTGATCGCTAAAGAAGGCTTTCTTAAATCTTCTTGCTAGTCTTTGGAATTCTGCATTCAGATGTTTATATCTTTCCTTTTCTCCTTTGCTTTTCACTTCGCTTCTTTTCATAGCTATTTGTAAGGCCTCCCCAGACAGCCATTTTGCTTTTTTGCATTTCTTTTCCATGGGGATGGTCTTGATCCCTGTCTCCTGTACAATGTCACAAACCTCATTCCATAGTTCATCAGGCACTCTATCAGATCAGATCAGATCAGTCGCTCAGTCGTGTCCGACTCTTTGCGACCCCATGAACCGCAGCACGCCAGGCCTCCCTGTCCATCACCAGCTCCCGGAGGTCACTCAGACTCGCATCCATCGAGTCAGTGATGCCATCCAGCCATCTCATCCTCTGTCGTCCCCTTCTCCTCCTGCCCTCAATCCCTCCCAGCATCAGAGTCTTCTCCAATGAGTCAACTCTTCGCATGAGGTGGCCAAAATACTGGAGTTTCAGCTTTAGCATCATTCCTTCCAGGTCCTTAAATCTATTTCTCACTTCTACTGTATAATCATAAGGAATTTGATTGAGGTCCTACCTGAATGGTCTAGTGGTTTTCCCTACTTTCTTCAATTTAAGTCTGAATTTGGCAATAAGGAGTTCATGATCTGAGCCACAGTCAGCTCCTGGTCTTGTTTTTGCTGATTGTATAGAGCTTCTCCATCTTTGGCTGCAAAGAATATAATCGATCTGATTTTGGTGTTGACCATCTGGTGTTGTCCATGTATAGAGTCTTCTCTTGTGTTGTTGGAAGAGGGTATTTGCTATGACCAGTGCATTTTCTTGGCAAAACTCTGTTAGTCTTTGCCCTGCTTCATTCCGCATTCCAAGGCCAAATTTGCCTGTTACTCCAGGTGTTTCTTGACTTCCTACTTTTGCATTCCAGTCCCCTATAATGAAAAGAACATCTTTTTTGGGTGTTAGTTCTAAAAGGTCTTGTAGGTCTTCATAGAACCGTTCAACTTCAGCTTCTTCAGCATTACTGGTTGGGGCATAGACTTCGATTACTGTGATACTGAATGGTTTGCCTTGGAAATGAATAGAGATCATTCTGTCGTTTTTGAAATTGCGTCCAAGTACTGCATTTCGGACTCTTTTGTTGACCACGATGGCCACTCCATTTCTTCTGAGGGATTCCTGCCCGCAGTAGTAGATATAAAGGTCCTCTGAGTTAAATTCACCCATTCCAGTCCATTTGAGTTCGCTGATTCCTAGAATGTCGACATTCACTCTTGCCATCTCTTGTTTGACCACTTCCAATTTGCCTTGATTCATGGACCTGAATTCCAGGTTCCTATGCAATACTGCTCTTTACAGCATCGGACTTTGCTTCTATCACCAGACACATCCACAGCTGGGTATTCTTTTTGCTTTGGCTCCATCCCTTCATTCTTTCTGGAGTTATTTCTCCACTGATCTCCAGTAGCATATTGGGCCCCTACTGACCTGGGGAGTTTCTCTTTCAGTATCCTATCATTTTGCCTTTTCATACTGTTCATGGGGTTCTCAAGACAAGAATACTGAAGTGGTTTGCCATTCCCTTCTCCAGCAGACCACACCCTGTCAGATCTCTCCACCATGACCCGCCCATCCTGGGTTGCCCCACAGGCATGGCTTAGTTTCACTGAGTTAGACAAGGCTGTGGTCCTAGTGTGATTAGATTGACTAGTTTTCTGTGAGTATCGTTTCAGTGTGTTTGCCCTCTGATGCCCTCTTGCAACACCTATTGTCTTACTTGGGTTTCTCTTACCTTGGGCGTGGGGTATCTCTTCCCAGCTGCTCCAGCAAAGCACAGCCATCGCACCTTACCTTGGACGAAGGGTCTCTCCTCACCGCCGCCCTTCCTGACCTCGGTCCTGGGGTAGCTCCTCTCGGCTGTGCTTAGTGCGCTGGTTGCAGCCACCGAGGCATTCTTAGTGCGCCGGTCACAGCCGCCGAGAAAACCACAATCACAGAAAACTAACCAATCTGATCACAGGCCACAGCCTTGTCTAACTCAATGAAACTAAGCCATACCATGTGGGGCCACCCAAGACAGATGGATTATGGTGGAGAGTTTTGACAGAATGTGGTCCACTGGAGAAGGGAATGCAAACCACTTCAGTATTCTTGCCTTGAGAACCCCATGAAAAGTAGGAAGGGGCAAAAAGATAGGGTACTGAAAGAGGAACTCCCCAGGTCAGTAGGGGCCCAATATGCTACTGGTGATCAGTGGAAAAATAACTCCAGAGAGAATGAAGAAATGGAGCCAAAGCAAAACCAACACCCAGTTGTGGATGTGACAGGTGATGGAAGCAAGGTCTGATGCTGTAAAGAGCAATATTGCATAGGAACCTGGAATGTTAGGTCCATGAATCAAGGCAAATTGGAAGTGGTCAAACAAAAGATGGCAAGAGTGAATGTCAACATTCTAGGAGTCAGCGAACTAAAATGGAATGCAATGGGTGAATTTAACTCAGATGACCATTATATCTACTACTGTGGGCAGGAATCCCTTAGAAGAAATGGAGTAGCCATCACAGTCAACAAGAGAGTCTGAAATGCAGAACTTGGATGCCATCTCAAAAATGACAGAATGATCTCTGTTCGTTTCCAAGGCAAACTATTCAATATCACAGTAATCCAAGTCTATGCCCCAACCAGTAATGCTGAAGAAGCTGGACAGTTCTATGAAGACCTACAAGACCTTTTAGAACTAACACCCAAAAAAAGATGTCCTTTTCATTATAGGGGACTGGAATGCAAAAGTAGGAAGTCAAGAAACACCTGGAGTAACAGGAAAATTTGGCCTTTGGAGTATGGAATGAAGCAGGGCAAAGACTAATATAGTTTTGCCAAGAGAACGCACTGGTCATAGCAAACACCCTCTTCCAACAACACAAGAGAAGACTCTACACATGGACATCACCAGATGGTCAACACCAAAATCAGATTGATTACATTCTTTGCAGCCAAAGATAGAGAAGCTCTATATAGTCAGCAAAAATAAAACCAGGAGCTGACTGTGGCTCAGATCATGAACTCCTTACTGCCAAATTCAGACTTAAATTGAAGAAAGTAGAGAAAACGACTAGACCATTCAGATATGACCTAAATCAAATCCCTTATGATTATACAGTGGAAGTGAGAAATAGATTCAAAGGATTAAATCTGATAAACAAAGTTCCTGAAGAACTATGGACAGAAGTTCGTGACATTGTACAGAAAGCAGGAATCAAGACCATTCCCCATGGAAAAGAAATGCAAAAAAACAGAATGGCTGTCTGGGGAGGCCTTACAAATAGCTGTGAAAAGAAGAGAAGCAAAAAGCAACGAGAAAAGGAAAGATCTACCCATTTGAATGCAGAGTTAGAAAGAATAGCAAGGAGAGATAAAAAAGCCTTCCTCAGTGATAAGTGCAAAGAAATAGAGGGAAACAATAGAATGAGAAAGACTAGAGATCTCTTCAAGAAAATTAGAGATACCAAGGGAACATTTCATGCAAAGATGGGCTCGATAAAGGGACAGAAATCGCATGGACCTAACAGAAGCAGAAGATACTAAGAAGAGGTGGCAAGAATACACAGAAGAACTATACAAAAAAGACCTTCACTATCCAGATATTTACAATGGTGTGGTCACTCACCTAGTGCCAGACATCCTTGAATGTGAAGTCAAGTGGGCCTTAGGAAGCATGTCTATGAACAAAACTACTGGAGGTGATGGAATTCCAGTTGAGCTATTTCAAATCCTAAAAGATGATGCTGTGAAAGTGTTGCACTCAATATGTCAACAAATTTGTAAAAATCAGCAGTGGCCACAGGACTGGAAAAGGTCAGTATTCATCCAAAGAAAGGCGATGTCAAAAAAAAAAAAAAAAAAGAAAGGCAATGCCAAAGAATGTTGAAACTACCACTCAATTGCACTCATCTCACACGCTAGCAAAGTAGTGCTCACAACTCTCTAAGCCAGTCTTCAGCAATATGTGAACCGTGAACTTTTAGATGTTCAAGTTGGTTTTAGATAAGGCAGAGGAACCAGAAATCAAATTGTCAACATCAAATGGATCATTGAAAAAGAGAGTTCCAGAAAAACATCTATTTCTGCTTTATTAACTATGTCAAAGCCTTTGATTGTGTGGATCACCACAAACTGTGGAAAATTCTAAAAGAGATGGAATACCAGAACACCTGATCTGCCTCCTGAGCAATCTGTATACAGGTCAGGAAGCAACAGAACTGGATATGGAACAACAGACTGGTTCCAAATTGCGGAAGGAGTACGTCAAGGATGTATATTGTCATCCTGCTTATTTAACTTATAGGCAGAGTACATCATGAGAAACGTTGGGCTGGAGGAAGCACAAGCTGGAATCAAGATTGCCAGGAGAAATACTAATGACCTCAGATATGCAGATGACACCACCCTTATGGCAGAAAGTGAAGAAGAACTAAAGAGTCTCATGATAAAAGTGAAAAAGGAGAGTGAAAAAGTTGTCTTAAAACTAAACATTCAGAAAACAAAGATCATGGCATCTGGTCCCATCACCTCATGGCAAATAGATGGGGACACAGTGGAAACAGTGGCAGACCTTATTTTTCTAGGCTCCAAAATCACTGGAGATGGTGACTACAGCCATGAAATTAAAAGATGCTTGCTCCTTGGAAGAAAAGTTATGACCAATCTAGACAGCTTATTAAAAAGCAAAGACATTACTTTGCCAACAAAGGTCCGTCTGGTCAAGGCTATGGTTTTTTCCAGTGGTCATGTATGGATGTGAGAGCTGGACTATAAAGAAAGCTGAGTGCTGAAGAATTGATGCTTTTGAACTGTGGTGTTGGAGAAGACTCTCGAGAGTCCCTTGGACTGCAAGGAGATCAGTCCTAGGTGTTCATTGGAAGGACTGATGTTGAAGCCGAAACTCAATACTTTGGCCACCTGATGTGAAGAACTGATGTATTTGAAAAGACCTTGATGTTGGGAAAGATTGAAGGTGGAAGGAGAAGGGGATGACAGAGGATAAGATGGTTGGATGGCATCACCAACTCAATGGACATGAGTATGAGTAGTCTCCGGGAGTTTGTGATGGACAGGGAGGCCTGGCGTGCTGCAGTCCATAGGGTCATAAAGAGTCAGACACGACTGAGCAACTGAACTGAATTGAATTGACCTATTAACTTCTCCAAACCTATTGTATGTAGTAATTCTATTGTATACAAAGGAGTTCAATGCCAAGAACACATTCATAAGTCCAGTTAATTGGTAAGTCCAACAATGTTAGCCTAGGTACCCAATAACAGGATCAGCTATATAGTACTGTGCTGCAGTAGGTTTATAATACTGTTCACACAAATAATACACACAAAAACACACAAACAAAAATAAAATAAATGTTTTTAATCTTACAGTATAATTCCTTGAAAACTACAGTAATACAGTACAACAGCTGGCTTACAGGAGCTGGCAAGAAGGAGAAGAAAGAAGAGTTCCTGATGGAGTTGGGAGAGGAGGTGAGAGCTGGTAGAACTGAAGAATCAGCAGCAATAGGAGATGGAGGGCGAGCTACCATTTCACTGACACCTGACACTGGTGGCACGGGTTCTGATTCCTTGCTGGATTTAATTCTATCTACCCTCCTGAATGAGATGATGTGGGTTCTGGGTAGTAGATATTTTTTTCTCATACAGATAACATGGTAGCACTGGATTGCTTTGTGAACAGCTGCTGCAACCTTTGTGTAGCCTTCTATGTTCAAGGCCTGTGCCTCAAAAGCACCCCCACAAATACAGAAAATCCCCTTCCTTCTCCTGCATCGTAAATCCCTTTAGCTCTTCAGTTACTTCTTCTTTGTCATATCTCTCTTCCTCCTTTCTCTAGGCACATTTGGATTTTTGAAAGTTTCCAACTTAAAGGTTTGTATGTAGGGGACTTACTGTATTTGCAAAGCAGGAATAAACATAATGCCTAGATTAGATCCAGCTGTTTTTTGGTTGCAATCTTTTGGATTTTCTGTATATAAAATCATGCCATCTGCAAATAGAGACAATTTTACTTCTTCTTTTCCAATTCTGATATGTTTTATTTCTTTTTCTTGCCAGATTGCTCTAATTAGGACTTCTCTATCATGTTAAAGAGGAGTGGTGAGAGTGGGCACCCTTTGTCTTGCTCCTGAACTTAGAGGAAAAGCTTTCAATCTCTCATCATTGAGTATGATGTTAGTTGTGGGCTTGTCCCAATAATATATGACCTTTACTTTGTTGAGATAAGTTAATATCTTAATATGTTGAGATAACAAAATGGCACTGGGTTCATTTTGGAGAAGGCCCCTAGGGTGAAGGTGAGTATGCAAGCCAGACATTACAATATAACACAGTAAATACTATGGTAATGCTACTCTTTGTCACAGAAGGACCACTGTGGGGCTTAGGAATTAACGCTTAGTTGTCTGGACTCAGCACTGAGTTGTGCTCTAAAGGAGGAAGAAGAGAGAGTCAGGTGAGAAAAGCATCATAGATACAGGGGATAACTTGAGCAAGAGTGAGGCGCAAAGCACCACAGGGGATGTGAGGAGATGACTGGTGGTGCTGGCCCACAGTTCTCTGGGGTGCTGGGAAATGATCACAAAGAAGAGCAGTGGGAGGGGGCAAATAGAGGGCAGAGTGGGGCCGGGTAAGCAGGACAGAGTGGCAGCAACAAGAACGTAAGCTACTAACGTTTGTCTGTCTGATACTTTCAAGGTTCAGAGACTTTGATAGAAAGTGAAGTTGTATGATAAAGACAAGAAGGAGGCTTCACATTTGCAACAATATGGAGGCAACTAGAGATTTCCATACTAAGACAGAGAAAGACAAATACCATATGATATCACTTATATGTGGAATCTAAAATGTGGCACAAGTGAACCTATCTATAAAACAGTAACAGACTCACAGACATAGAGAACAGATTTCTAGTCCCCAAGGAGGGGCAGGGAGGAGGAGGGAAGTGTGGGTTTAGCAGATGTAAACTATTATATATAGGATGAATAAACAACAAGGTCCTACTGCAGAGCACAAGGAACTAGATTCAATATCCTCTGATAAACTGCAATGGAAAAGAATATGTACCAAAAAAAGAATGTCTGTATGTGTGTAATGAAAAGTCACTTTGCTATACAGCAGAGATTGGCACAGTATTGTAAATCAATTATACTTCCATTTAAAAAAAAAAGGACGTAGGAGGCTTTGGTTTTCTTGAATTTTCAACACAGAGCTGTGTTTACAAGGCCTGTATGATCATGAAATGATTCTTTAATTTACTAGAAGTTGGCAAAAATGGGGCCACAGTTGATGTCTCAACAGAGAGATGCATGGACCAGACAGGGACCAGGAGGTAAGAGGGAAATGCAGACAGTACCTTCCAGGTCTTAGGCAAACTGACAGGGATGGGGGCCTGTGTTAGGTCTTCCCAGCTGGGCAGGGTAGATGGCCTGTCTTCCGAGGAATCAAAGGGAGAATGGGGTGGTAAATAATGGAGGTGAGGGTTCAGATTGTGACCTACCCTGCATCTGTAAGTAGATGAAACGTCCTTCGGGCCCAGAGACATGCTCTATGAGAGGCCACTGGGCTGCCTGCAGTGTGGGAGACCTGGGTTCCATCCCTGGGTTGGGAAGATCCCCCTGGAGCAGGGCATGGCAACCCACTCCAATATTCTCGCCTGGAGAATCCCCATGGACAGGAGAGCCTGGGCTACAGTCCATGAGGTTGCAAAGAGACTAAGCACACACACACTGGTCTTAAGGTATCAGAAATTCTCAAAGAAGTTATATGAATACATGGGAGTACTATATAATTTCTATGTAAATATGATCTGAATGGGAACATGTATATTATCACATGTGAAACAGATCGCCAGTCCAGCTTCGATGCATGAGACAGGGTACTCGGGCTGGTGCACTGGGATGACCCAGAGGGATGGGATGGGGAGGGAGGTGGGAGGGGGTTCAGGATAGGGAACACATGTACACCTGTGGCAGATTCATGTCAATGTATGACAAAACGAATACAATGTTGTAAAGTAAAACAAAACAAAAAGTACATAAAAAAGAATATTAAGAGGTAATATGTATATGCATTAGTAATACCTGAAATTAAAACAGCTTTGACAAAGGGCTGCTGCTGCTGCTGCGTCGCTTCAGTTGTGTCCGATTCTGTGTGACCCCATAGACAGCAGCCTACCAGGATCCCCGTCCCTGGGATTCTCCAGGCAAGAACACTGGAGTGGGTTGCCATTTCCTTCTCCAATGAATGAAAGTGAAAAGTCAAAGTGAAGTCGCTCAGTCATGTCAGACTCTTAACGACACCATGGACTACAGCCTACCAGGCTCCTCTGTCCATGGGATTTTCCAGACAAGAGTACTGGAGTGGGGTGCCATTGCCTTTTCTCCACGACAAAGGGCAGTGTGTACATATCTTTTGATCAGTATTGACCCACAACAGGGAAAAAGAAACATAGCTGTGGTAGGCAGCCTATGGTTCCCAATGAGCCCTACCTCCTGGAAATCACATTTTTGTATAATTTCATCCCCAAGAGTATGGGCTGTACCTAGTGGCTTCCTTTAATGTGTGAGATATGGGAAAACTGAGGAGATGTCAATCCTGAAGCCAGGCTATACAAGAATGTGACTCCCCTCTCCCTCTAAAGTCAGCTGCCATGTTGAGATGCCCCTGTGGCAAATAATGCAGGGTGGCCTCCTGCCATCACCAGTGGTAAACTGAGGTCCTCAAGCCAACAGCCAATCAGTAACTGTCCTGGTCAGGTCATTAGATGATGTCAGCCTCATCTGACGCCTTGGCTGCAGCCCGTAAGAGACCTTGAGCCAGAGGACCCAGCCAAGTCACACCTGGATGCCTGACTCACAGAAATGGTGAGATTAAAATATCCATTCCCTGCTGGTCCACTGGTTAAGAATCTGCCTTGCAATGCAGGGGTCCTAGGTTTGATCCCCAGTCGGGGAACTAAGATCCCACATGCTGCAGAACAACTAAGCTTGAGCCACAGCTACTGAGCCTGTGTGCTCTGGAGCCTGAAATGAGAGATCGCTAATGATGCAATAAAGTTCCTGCATGCAGCCAAATAAATAATTTAAAAAACTACAAGTGCCTGGAATAAATCTTTAAAAATAAATAAATAAAAACCAAACTAAGTTACTATTATAAGCTGCTAAGTTTGGGGGCAATTTGTTATATAGCATAGACAACTAATATAGTGACTAACATTAATTATTATCATATTAATGCATACTTTATTTTGTTCCTTAACTTCTAAGAGGGCTGCATGTTTAAGAACACGTAAGAACATGTTTAAGAAACTTGCCAAAGATTCCTCAGCCAGAAAGTAGCAAACAAAGATTCAGACCAGGACTGATTGGCTCCCAATGTGTATGCCAATTCAAAAGGAAAGCATTGTCTCAAATGAAAGGTTGTCTGGAGGAATCAAGAACCTCTTAGACATGAGTCTAAGGCCTGCTTTCCCCCAAGTATCTCTCCTACTTCTTTTTTTTTTTGAAAAATATGACTTTCCCCTTTCTCTTTCATTTTTAATTATTTTTGACTGCGCTGGGCCTTCATTGCTGTGAGTGGCCTTTCCTCGTTGCAGCGAGCTTTCTCTAGTTGCCATAGTTGTGGCTACTCTCTAGTTGTGGTGCTTGAGTGTTAAGGTGGCTTCTCTTATTGCAGGGCACAGGCTCTAGGGCACATAGGCTCAGTAGTTGTGGCACACGCTTAGTCGCCCCATTGCATGTGAAATCTTCCCTGACCAGGGATTGAACCGATGTCCCCTGCACTGGCAAGTAGACACTTTACCACTGGTGGTAAAGTCCCACACCTGCTTCTTTTTCATGCTATCAATCCCATGAGTCACTTTGAGTTAAATTCTTACCCCCAAAACAGGTACCATACAGACCGTGGAACTTGATTCCAGGCAAATTTCATCACCTCATTTTCACCTTCATAGGATACGGTAAACAGTGAAGCTCTGAACAGAGAAAGGGCAAGAAAACAGCCCATACCATGTGGAATGCTGGTTCAGAGGGAGGCATATGGGGGAGATTACAGGGTAAGGTAAGAGGCCCCTTAAGTGGGCCAGAGCTGTTTTGAAAGTACTGGGGACAAGGGTAGAGTGGGTGGTGAGGTTGGTTTCTTGCCCAGAGAAATAAGAAGGTAGGTGAAAGGGATCATGGATAAAGACAATCTCTAACATGATTTAACC
The DNA here is from genome assembly GCA_935064755.1 of Tragelaphus eurycerus. Classification (NCBI taxonomy): domain Eukaryota; kingdom Metazoa; phylum Chordata; class Mammalia; order Artiodactyla; family Bovidae; genus Tragelaphus; species Tragelaphus eurycerus. Next base: position 4,747,710 of record CAKXYN010000075.1, on the reverse strand, counting down.
TCTGGCTGGAACTCTGAAAACAGTAAGTTTGGGGAGTTTTCTCTGTAATGCTATTATCAAGCCTTGAGGACTGACTGATAAATTGAGTAGGAATCAAACACAGGCTCTAAGGGTGGAAAGGGGCCCTGCCTGCATTCAATCAAAGGGGATTTTCATTTCCTTGCATTCTGCTGCAGCATTGCCCCTAACTCACCAGGTGAAACGAAGCAGGTCCAACACAGATGCAGGCTGGGTATCCAGATGCTAGTATGCTGTTGAGGGCACTAGACTCTGAGAGGCTTCGAGCTGGAAAAGACCCACCAGTTAATTTAGTCTACGTGGTTACAGGAATTGCCTCTGAAACACCGGTTTCCAAACTTTCTGGAACTAGGTGCTAGTTTCATGGAAGACAATCTTTCCAGGGACCGGGATGCGGGGGTGCAGATGGTTTGGGGATGATTCTCATAAAGAGCATGCAACCTGGATCCCTCACTTGTGCAGTTCACAGTAGGGATCATGCTCCTGTGAGGACTTAATGCTACCATTGATCTGACAGGAGGCAGAGCTCAGGCAGTAGAGTGAGTGATGGAGAGCAGCTGTAAATATAGATGACACTTCACTCACTTGCCAGCCACTCAGCTCCTGCTGTGCAGTTCAGTTCAGCCACTCAGTCACGTCCGACTCTTTGTGATCCCATGGACTGCAGCACGCCAGGCCTCCCTGTCCATCACCAACTCCAGGAGCTTACCCAAACTCATGCCCATTGAGTCGGTGATGCCATCCAACCATCTCATTCTCTGTCATCCCCATCTCCCACCTTCAATCTTTCCCAGCATCAAGGTCTTTTCCAGTGAGTCAGGTCTTTGCATCAGGTGGCCAAAGTATTGGAATTTCAGCTTCAGCATCAGTCCTTCCAATGAACACCCAGGACTGATCTCCTTTAGGATGGAGGGGTTGGATCTTCTTGCAGTCCAAAGGACTCTCAAGAGTCTTCTCCAACAGCACAGGTCAAAAGCATCAATTCTTCAGCACTCAGCTTTCTTTATAGTCCAACTCTCACATCCATATATGACTACTGAGGAAACCATAGCTTTGACTAGATGGACCTTTGCTGGCAAAGTAATGTCTCTTTTTAATATGCTGTCTAGGTTGGTGATAACTTTCCTTCCAAGGAGCAAGCATCATTTAATTTCATGGCTGCTGTGCAACCCAGTTCCTAATCCCCCAGGGGCTGAGGATTCCTGTTCTAAAAGACATTCAGCTTTAATCGGAAACTTTTCAGTAAAGGCAGCTCACAAAGTCTTTCTGTGTTTTGATATCAGGATGGTATGGGGAGGGAGGAGGAAGGAGGGTTCAGGATGGGAAACACATGTATACCTGTGGCAGATTCACTTTGCTATATTGCAAAACCAATACAATATTGTAAAGTTAAATAAAATAAAATTTAAAAAAATTTTTTTCAAGCACAGAGATATACAACAATAATACTAGAGATAATTAAAAGTATGTATTCACTATCTGCCTTTGTTAAACTGCATTATTTTTCCATATTTCCTTCAGATCAAAAAAAATAATTCAGACAAAGCCAAAACTCCCTTTGTAATTGCTCTAAAGCCATTCCTTATCCTATTCCCTGAGATAATCTTCTGAAAGTTGGTGTAATCATTCCCAAACACGTTTTTCTACTTTACCGTATATACATGTATATATGCACAATGCTGCTAAGTCACTTCAGTCGTGTCCGACTCTGTGCGACCCCATAGACGGAAGCCCACCAGGCTCCCCCGTCCCTGGGATTCTCCAGGCAAGAACACTGGAGTGGGTTGCCATTTCCTTCTCCAATGCATGAAAGTGAAAAGTGAAAATGAAGTCGTTCAGTCGTGTCTGACTCAGCGACCCCATGGACTGTAGCCTACCAGGCTCCTCTGTCCATGGGACCCTCCAGGCAAGAGTACTGGAGTGGGGTGCCATTGCCTTCTTATATCGTTTATTTTTGCATGATTTTAAAGTTTATGTGGTGAATACCACATTGTATATCACCTTTAAAAAATGGTCTGGATAATTTGTGTTGAGATTTGTCCACATTGGTACATAATTTATTCAGTTTATTTTTTAAAATTATTTATCTTTTATTGTTTTACTTTATTATGCTTCACAGATACTGCATTGCTTTTGCTTGTTTACATTTATGTTTTTACTTTTTAACATTCTTTTATTTATTTTGGGGGCTGCATCGGGTCTTTGCTGCAGCACGCAGGCTCTCCGGTTGTGGCATGCATGCTCTGGAGCACATAGGCTCAGCAGTTGTGGCACTCAAGCTTAGTTTCCGGGTAAGGCAATGGCACCCCACCCCAGTACTTTTGCCTGGAAAATCCCATGGACGGAGGAGCCTGGTAGGCTCCAGTCCGTGGGGTCGCTAAGAGTCGGACACGACTGAGCGACTTCACTTTCACTTTTCACTTTCACGCAATGGAGAAGGCAATGGCAACCCACTCCAGTGTTCTTGCCTGGAGAATCCCAGGGACAGGGGAGCCTGGTGAACTTCCGTCTATGGGGTCACACAGAGTCGGACACGACTGAAGTGACTTAGTAGTAGCTTAGTTTCAGTGTGGCCTCTGGGATCTTAGTTCCCCAACCAGGGATTGAACCATGCCCCCTACATTGCAAGGCAGATTTCTTAACCACTGGACCACCAGAGAAGTCCCATAGTTCATTCATTTTACGAGCTATTCATTCCCTATTCTGTGACTATTCTACATTTTTGGAACACATTGTGTCAATAAATATATAGGCTCTAAATTTTTCTGTATTTTTTGGTTATTTTTATTTCTGCTATTACACACAATTCTAAATTAATATTCTACTTGTCTCCTTATACACATGGGTAAGAGTTTCTCTGTGGACAGGTAGCATTGCCAAGTTGTAGGATATCCACATTTTTAGATTATTTTTAATATGTATTACCATAGTGCTTTCCAAAGTGGTACCATTTACACTTCTACTTTCAGTGTCTGAGCATTCCTTTCACACTCTATCCCTCCACCTCTTCTTTGCATTAAGTGATTTCCTGATGCAACATCCATTGAGGTTGTTCCCTCTGGCTACTCTTGGGTTGGCCAAGGCCCTTTGTAACTATGGTGCTCAGGACTGAACAAGATACACTTGGTGATGACTTTATCCATACACAACTTTGCAGGACTCTTACCTCCCTTAAGCTTGTTAGTGAATTTCTTCTAAGGACCTGGTACTTTATGCTGAGCACCCACCTCCTCTGTGGCTGATACTGTCTGTCCTCTTACAGTCCTTGGAAGCACCAGTGACCTGGAGACTAATAATAGTTCTATTCATCTATGCCATTAATTCTTAACCTTCGTTGGAATTGAGACTTTTGAAAGTTGTAGACATACACACACACACTCAATTTGACATACAATTCCAGAAGGTTAATTGACCACTACAGCAAATTTATGGACCTTGAGTCAACCCTGCACTGCTGTGTGGAGGAATTGAAAAAAAAAAAAAGATTTAGAGAACAGTTTGCCTATTGAAATATGTTTAGACTATTGAAAAAATGCTACAATGCCCAAAAGAATTGTAGAAATTTTAATGAAACTTAATATGCAAAAAGCAAGAGTGTTCCAGAAAAACATCTACTTCTGCTTTATTGACTATGCCAAAGGCTTTGTGTGGATCACAACAAACTGTGGAAAATTCTTCAAGAGATGAGACTACCAGACCACTTGACCTGCCTCTTGAGAAATCTGTATGCAGGTCAAGAAGCAAGAGTTAGAACAAAGTTTGTCACGGGATCTACAAAACTTTAATAGCTCTGAAGCGGTGGTGTTACAATATGTAGATGATATTTTGCTCTGTGCTGAGATAGAAGAAGCTTGTTTGCGAGCCTCAGAAGATTTCTTAAACTTTCTGGCAGGCTGTGGTTACAAAGCATCAAAAGAAAAGGCTCAGCTTTGTCAACAATCGGTTAGATATCTGGGCCTAATCATATCAGAAGGGACTAGGACCATAGGCCCTGAGAGAATTAAACCTATACTAAATCATCCCCTACCTATGACTTTAAGACAATTGAGAGGAATTTTGGGAATCACAGGTTACTGTCGCATTTGGATTCCGGGTTATGGGGAACTTGCCCGGCCTTTATATAAACTTACAGCTGAAACTCAGCAGGCCCAAACCGATAAACTGATTTGCTGCTGCTGCTGCTGCTAAGTCGCTTCAGTCGTGTCCGACTCTGTGTGACCCCATAGACGGCAGCCCACCAGGCTCCCCCGTCCCTGGGATTCTCCAGGCAAGAACATTGGAGTGGGTTGCCATTTCCTTCTCCAGTGCATGAAAGTGAAAAGTGAAAGTGAAGTCGCTCAGTCATGTCTGACTCTTAGCGACCCCATGGACTGTAGCCTACCAGGCTCTTCCATCCATGGGATTTTCCAGGCAAAAGTACTGGCGTGGGGTGCCATTGCCTTCCCCGATAAACTGGTTTGGTCTCCAGAAACTCAAAAGGCTTTTAAGGTTCTTCAGACTGCTCTGCTTCCAGCTCCAGCTCTGAGCTTGCCCACAGGGTCAGAATTTAATTTGTTTGTTACTGAAAGAAAAGGTGTGGCATTGGGAGTTTTGATACAACCCCGAGGGCCTCACCAGCAACCTATTGCTTATCTAAGCAGGGAATTAGATGTAGTTTCACGTGGGTGGCCCCACTGCCTAAGAGTAATTGGGGCAACAGCTTTATTAGCACCCGAAGCTTTAAAAATAATTAATGGGTGAAACCTTACTGTACTGACTTCTCATGATGTGAGTGGAATCTTAAATTCTAAGGTTAATATTTGGATGACAGACAGTAGGCTTCTTAAGTATCAGTCATTGTTGTTAGAAGGACCAGTAACTAAGCTTAAAGTTTGTGGAAATTTAAATCCTGCCGCTTTCCTTCCTGAAAAAAGAAAATGAAACACCTGATCACGATTGTTCTCAATTCCTAACTTTAAACTATGCAGCTCGGGAGGACCTAATGGATACCCCATTAGACAATCCTGACATGGAAATATTTACAGATGGCAGTTCTTTTGTTCAGGATGGAAAGCGTAAAACAGGTTACACCATGGTGACTGCTGAACAGGTTTTGGAAGCAAAATCTCTCCCCCAGGGAACCAGTGTTCAGTTAGCGGAGCTTGTGGCCCTGACCCGAGCTCTAGAGTTAAGCAAAGGGTAGCAGATGGGCCTGATAATCTATGTGAGTCTACTTCTGCTGACTCCAAAAATCCTGAGTCTGCTGTTTGATCCTCAAGACAATGTCTTCCTGTCATGGGCTCATCCCTACGCTGCATTCCACAATTGGTCTAACTGCTGGGTCTGTGGAGCACTCCCCTCTTCATCAGTGGAAGGCTTCCCGAGGTGGACATCTCCACTTCAAGGAAAAGACTTTCTCCAAGTCTGTGAATACCTTCGACAACAATCACATGCGATGCCTCTTCTTCATCTGATGACTTCCACCAACCCTAAAATGGACTGGTGCAACACTTCACACTTTAACTATGGACATGATGTGACTTTTAATTTTGATTCTGAATGTTGTGTTCTTGCTCTTTGCTCCCTGCATCTGTAATTGTGTAACTGGATTTGTTTCTAGCCTCATGAAAGCTTTTAAATTACAAATGGTTGCTTAAACTCCTGCTACTGCTGCAGCTTCCTCCAACTACTATTTGGGGCCCCTGGATCAGAAATCCTCAATATGAGGATTAGGAGAATATGTTGCCTCACCAATTTAGGGACAACGCCCCTTGTCAGCTTGGAAGCAGTTATGGAATGAGAACGATGCCCCTTTTCCCTAGGCAACATAATTCTCCTAAAAGAAAAGCAGGGAATGAGAGAGTCATGTCCTAGGCAGATTGATAAGGGCTCCCCAAGGAGAGAGGGGCCTGGAATTCTCACGGAGGAAGAAAGGACAAACTTTTTTTTTTCTCTACATTCCTTAGGATTATATAACAATAATGTATCCTGCCTGAAGACAGTCTTTGGATTAAACCTTCTGGCTAATTCTGTTATCTTAAAATGTAAATTATGGGAGTAGGTCTGGTGAGATCTTTACAACCTCCAGACGTTCTTTGGATTCACTGAAGAGTATATAACTTCATTGCTAACACTAGCAAGCAGGTACTCTTTCTACCCTATTCTGATACCTATGTCAGAAGCTTTCTCTATCTACTTTATACTTTAATAAAACTTTATCACACACACACACACACAAAAGAACTGGACATAGAACAACAGACTGGTTACAAATTGGGAAAGGAGTACGTCAATGTTGTAAATTGTAACCTGCTTATTTAACTTATATTCAGAGTACATCATGTGAAATCCCAGGCTGGATGAAGCACAAGCTGGAATCAAGATTACTGGGAGAAATATCGATAACCTCAGATATGCAGGTGACACCACCCTTATGGTAGAAAGCAAAGAAGAACTAAAGAGCCTCTTCATGAAAGTGAAAGAGGAGAGTGAAAATGTTGGCTTAAAATTCAACATTCAGAAAACTAAGATCATGGCATCTGCTCCCATCACTTCATGGCAAATAGATGAGGAAACCATGGAAACAGTGAGAGACTTTATTTTGGGGGGCTCCAAAATCACTGCTGATGGTGAGTGCAGCCATGAAATTAAAAGATGCTTACTCCTTGGAAGGAAAGTTATGACCAACCTAGACAGCATATTGAAAAGCAGAGACATTACTTTGTCAACAAAGGTCCATCTAGTCAAAACTATGGTTTCTTCAGTAGTCATGTATGGATGTGAGAGTTGGACTATAAAGAAAGCTGAGCGCTGAAGAATTGATGCTTGTGAACTGTGGTGTTGGAGAAGACTCTTGAGAGTCCCTTGGACTGCAAGAAGATCCAACCCCTCCATCCTAAAGGAGATCAGTCCTGGGTGTTCATTGGAAGGACTGATGCTGAAGCTGAAACTCCAATACTTTGGCCACCTGATGTGACAAACTGACTGACTTGAAAAGACCCTGATGCTGGGAAAGACTGAGGGCAGGAGGAGAAGGGGATGACAGAGGATGAGATGAGATGGTTGGATGGCATCACCAACTTGATGAGTTTGAGCTGTCTCCTGGAGTTGGTGATGGACAGGGAAGCCTGGCCTGCTGCAGTCCATGGGGTCACAAAGAGTTGGACCTGACTGAGTGACTGAATATGTTTTTAGGAGTAATTTTTTCTTGGCTGCTCTGGGTCTCCCTTGCAGTGCATAGGGTCTTTGCTGAAGTGCTGGGTCTTCTCTAGTTGTGGCGCTGGCTCAGCAGTTAGCAGCATGTGGGCTTCATTGCCTCACAGCATATGGGATCTTAGTTGCCCTACCAGGGATCAAACCCACATCCTCTGCATTGAAAAGTAAATTTTCAACCACTGGACCACGAGGGAAGTTACAGGGTTAATGTTTTAAAATAAAATTTCAACTATATTCCTTGATGCAGCTAGGTAGAATGGAAAGAGTTTAGACTCAGGAGTCCACAGGGCCAGTTAAATGTGACACTTCTTGGTTGGGTGAGACACATAACCTCTACTAGCCTCAGTTTCCTCACCTGTCAAATGTATTCATATTTCAAAATGTTCTTATGAAGGTTAGTCACAATTTTTGGAAGGAATGCGATAAATACTGAATAAATACTGGTTTTCCCTACTCTACCTTTATCCCTTGGAACACCACCCAGCAGATCTATGAACAGAGTCTGATGTTGGTATTTCCTTGGGCTATTGTGGATTTTGATGAGACTGCATTGGTAACATTTGCTATGCAGGGTTGACCGTCAATACACATTAATTTCCCCAAAGATCATTTTTTTGGAGGCTAGGTTTTAGAGAGAAATCCAAAATTTAATTTTATTTATTTTTTACATTTCCTCAACATTCTATTTCTGTACTAATGAGAAGCTGGTCCTTCTCTACTCTGGCCCCTTGACATCTCACTAGTATTCATGTCATCTCTCCTCATCAGGGCTGTTGTCACCTCTGATGATCACAAAAGAATATTGGCACTGCCTCATTGGGTCATATCATGGAAGAATTATCATCAAGGTGCTCTCTAGGACCCTGGGGAAGTCCCTGATTCCCCACATGTCTTTCAAAGGCATATTTTGTTTCAGGCATCTGTAAAAATAATAGCCAGGGATTATTTGTAGATGAATATTAATGTGTCCATTTCAAAGCAAAGCACAAATTGAATAGCTTTATCTACATAAGGCCCCAAACAGATTTAATAGAAGTTTCCTCCCAAGTCATATATTATTTACTCTTAATATTCAATAAAAAATTCACACCAGTGAATGGAATGCTTTTGACACCCTTCACTTATAAACATCAGAAAAAAATGTCTGGAGAGAGACTGAAATTATGGTTACTAAACCTGTTCCAACTCGGTCTCTGTCAAATTTCTAGCAAGAACTGCTTGACTTAACAAGAGACTTGCCATTTTGAAAACATATATTGATGATGAGGAATTCCCTGCCCCCTACCACCCCAAAGCCTCCCAGGATTAGGACTAAAAAAGGGACCTCAGAGGGTGGCTTCTCCTAGGCTCTCATCTTCCAGGAAGTTGAAGTGACGAACCCAGGATTACTGAGTTAATGGTAACTGAGAGCAAGATGGTATCAACAGATGCTATGACTCCTGGTGTGAGAGGTTAGAGAGGAAAAATGAAGTCAAAGCTGTTTCCCTTCTCTGACACAATATCAAACAACAAGATTTACTCAAGGAGAATTTAAGGTCTATTATTTCAAAATACGGAGAAGGCAATGGCACCCCACTCCAGTACTCTTGCCTGGAAAATCCCATGGACAGAGGAGCCTGGTGGTCTGCAGTCCATGGGGTCGTGAAGAGTCAGACATGACTGAGCGACTTCACTTTCACTTTTCACTTTCATGCAATAACACACAAAAGACACTCTTGGTCTTCCTATGTATTGAATTCAGTCAAGCCATTCTGTGTACGACTGTGATGCCAATATATATGAACCCCCCTCGATATTTAGTGATATTTATCATCTGTCTGTCTATCTACCTATCCATCTAGGAGGGTGTGGGTACAACGACTACCAAAAGGAAAGAAAGAAAGCAGATAGCTGCCGTTTCTTGTTCAGTCACTAAGTTGTATCCAACCCTTTGTGGCCCATGGACTGCAGCATGCCAGAGTCACAGGATAAACTGTTGATTTTTCAGCAGCTTCTGAAAATAAAAATAAAATTGTAATTAAATTGTGAATGTTTTATTATATGACCACCAAATCATTTTAATGGGAAGAGACAGGATTTTGCATCTTACAGACTTTGGTTAACCTATGGGAAATGTGCCAATCAAGTAAACATGTCAGTGACATCAGTAATAAAATCACAATTATTCATTTGGCTAGGCAGAATGTGTATCGTGAGGACAATGTCCTTCCAAGCACCACTGAGTCACGCTCTGAGTCCCAGGAGAAACAGGATGCAGTCCCTACCACAGATAAGCTAAATACTGGGTTTACAGATAATATAAAGCTGGAAGGGAGCAAATGCAATATATGACAGAGTCAAGGCTTCCAGTGATTTTGATGACGTACATTGTAATCCAAAATTATACAAAATATATATGAAGTCTTGCTGTTGGATATAGAAAAGAAAAAAAATACACAGTACAGGATAGGGGAGATGGAACCTGACATGTAGGCGAGATCTCAGTGCTGGGGGTGGGGGGGGGGGGGAGGTGCATATTAATTTGCTATGGCAGGTGTGATACGGTGTCAGACCTAAGTGACTTAGTGTTAGTCACTAAGCTGTGTCCAGCTCTTCGTGACCCCATGGTCTGTAGCCTGCCAGGCTCCTCTGTCCAGGGAACTCTGTAGGCAAGCATACTAGACTGGGTTACCATGTCTTCCAGGGGATCTTCCTGGCCTGAGGGTCAAATCTGCATCTCTTGCATTGGCAAACAGATGCTTTGCAGTCTCAGATACCAGGAAAGCCAACTTTAGGTAGTGTCAGTTCAGGTCAGTTCAGTCACTCAGTCATGTCCACTCTTTGCGACCCCATGAACCACAGCACGCCAGGCCTCCCTGTCTATCATCAACAACCAGAGTCCACCCAAACCCATGTCTATTAAGTCAATGATGCCATCCAACCATCTCATCCTCTGTCATCCCCTTCTCCTCAGCCCTCAATCTTTCCCAGCATCAGGGTCTTTTGAAATGAGTCACCAGCATCAGGTGACCAAAGTATTGGAGTTTCAGCTTCAGCAACAGTCCTTCCAATGAACACCCAGGACTGATCTCCTTTAGAATGGACTGGTTGGATCTCCTTGCAGTCCAAGGGACTCTCAAGAGTCTTCTCCAACACCACAGTTCACAAGCATCAATTCTTCAGTGCTCAGCTTTCTTCACAGTCCAACTCTCATATCCGTACATGACCACTGGAAAAACCATAGCCTTGACTAGATGGACCTTTGTTGGCAAAGTAATGTCTCTGCTTTTTAATATGCTGTCTAGGTTGGTCATAACTTTCCTTCCAAGGAATAAGCGTCTTTTACTTTCATGACTTCAATCACCATCAGCAGTGATTTTTGAGCCCAGAAAAATAAAGTCAGCCACTTTTTCCCCATCTATTTGCCATGAAGTGATGGGACTGGATGCCATGATCTTCGTTTTCTGAATGTTGAGCTTTAAGCCAACTTTTTCACTTGCCTCTTTCACTTTCATCAAGAGGCTCTTTAGTTCCTCTTCACTTTCTGCCATAAGGGGGGTGTCATCTGTACATCTGAGGTTATTGATTATTTCTCCCGGCAATCTTGATTCCAGCTTATGCTTCTTCTAGCCCAGCGTTTCTCATGATGTACTCTGCATATAAATTAAATAAGCAGGGTGACAATATACAGCCTTGATGTACTCCTTTTCCTACTTGGAACCAGTCTGTTGTTCCATGTTCACTTCTAACTGTTGCTTCCTGACATGCATATAGGTTTCTCAAGAGGCAGGTCAGGTGGTCTGGTATTCCCATCTCTTTCAGAATTTTCCACAGTTTATTGCGATCCACACAGTCAAAGGTTTTGGCATAGTCAATAAATCAGAAATAGATGTTTTTTCTGGAACTCGCTTGCTTTTTTGATGATCCAGTAGATGTTGGCAATTTGATCTCTGGTTCCTCTGACTTTTCTAAAACCAGCTTGAACATCTGGAAGTTCACGGTTCACATATTGCTGAAGCCTGGCTTGGAGAATTTTGAGCATTACTTTACTAGCATGTGAGATGAGTGCAATTGTGCGGTAGTTTGAGCATTCATTGGCATTGCCTTTCTTTGGGATTGGAATGAAAACTGACCTTTTCCAATCCTGTGGCCACTGCTGAGTTTTCCAAATTTGCTGGCATATTGAGTGCAGCACTTTCATAGTGTCATCTTTCAGGATTTGAAAGAGCTCAACTGGAATTCCATCACCTCCACTAGCTTTGTTCATATGATGCTTTCTAAGGCCCACTTGACTTCACATTCCAGGATGTCTGGCTCTAGGTGAGTGATCACACCATCGTGATTATCTGGGTCGTGAAGATCTTTTTTGTACAGTTCTTCTGTGTATTTTTGCCACCTCTTCTTAGTATCTTCTGTTTCTGTTAGGTCCCTACCATTTCTGTCCTTCATTGTGCCTATCTTTGCATGAAATGTTAGGTAGTGTAGTAATATCAAATCTTGTTTTAATCACATAAATGTCTACTTTATTTATCCCATTCTAAATAACCATCCAAAGAATTTTTTTTAATTCACCTACAGTAACTCCTTTTTTTAAAAGAAAAAAATAAATTTTACCTCATTGAAATAATAGGTAGGCCTTTTGGGTTTTTTTCCAAGTATCTGCTGATATTCTTAATTGCTATTTTTAGTATCTATAAGACCCACTGGGAAGGGTTCAATGAAGCTTCCTAAACCGGTTTTTCTCGTTAAAAAGAGTTTTTAGGTTAATTTGACTTTTGTTTTATAGGTAACAACAAAACAGTTATTTACAATGGGAACACTCTAGATTTAATAATTTGTTAGTTTATCTAATTTTAAAAGGATCCATATTTGGCCACCAGTTAAGAAAGCAAAATTTGCTTCAACAGTGTGGGAATATCTTGTGTAAGATTGCAGTCTCGCTGCAGTGGGCTCCTTCGCGGCTGTGAGGAGTCCGTTGTGTGCCTTCCCCCTAGGTTCGGGTGCTTTGCTGGCAGTCTCTGGCCTGTCTTACCTCGTAGAACCTCTGCATCACATAGCATTTTCCCTATATGTGTGTGTCTTAAGTTTACCATTTTTATACCATTTTTATAAAGACATGATTCATATTTGACTGGGGCCCACCCTCATGACCACGTCTTGACTTGTTACATTTACAACTGCACTATTTACAAATAAAGTCCATTTTGAGGTGCTGAAGGTTAAGATTTCAACATATGAATTTAGGAGGAGGAGACAGTCAAATCCATGACAGAGGGCTTTCGAGACCAAAATTGTAGCTTAGGTAATATTTATAGTTTAATTATAAGAGACTAAGTCTAGTGAATCCTTGATTATTCTTATTAAAATATGGTTTACAGAGACTTCCCTGGTGCTGCATTGGCTAAGACCCCACGCTCCGAGTTCAGGGGGCCCAGGTTCAACCCCTGGCCAGCCAACTAGAACCCATACGCCACAACTAAAGATCCTGTATGCTGCAATGAAGACCAAAGATCCTGAGTGCCGCAACTAAGACCCAGCACAGCCAAACAAAAACATTAATAATTTTTCAAAAAATAATATAGTTACAAACTCCAGAAGGGATTGTCCCACCAGACTCTTAGTACATTCACCTTGTGTAACCAATTTTGAAAACTCTTCATACTGCAGAAATGAAACTCTGCATCTATTAAACAACACTCCCCATTTCTCCTTCCCCCCAGCCTCTGGTAACCACCATTCTATTTTCTGTCTCTATGAATTTGACAATTCTAGGTACCTGATATAAGTGGAACTTTACAGTTTTGTTCATTTTTACGACTGGCTTATTTTATTGAGTGTAATGTTCTCAAAGTGCTTCCCCAGTAGCTCAGTGGTAAAGAATCTGCCTGCCAGTGCAAGAGATGTGGGTTCAATCTCTGAGTTGGGAAGATTCCCCCTGGAGAAGCAAATGGCAAACCACTCCAGTAATCTCTTTTTAAATATTTACTTCTTTGACTGCACTAGGTCTTAGTTGTGGCATGTGGGATCTAGTTCCCTGACAAGGGGTTGAACCCAGGCCCTCTCCTTGGGAGCATGGAATCTTAACTGCTGGACAGTTAGGGAAATCCCTCACTCCAGTATTCTTGTCTGGGAAATCCCATGGATAGAGGAGCCAGGTGGGCTACAGTCCACGGGGTTGCAAGAGTCAGACATGACTTAGGGACTAAATAATGACAACATTCTCAAGGTTCATCCTTGCTGTAGTATGTGACAGGATTTTTGTTTTACTTTTAAGGCTGTATAATGTTTCATTCTACATATATACCAGCAAACTGCAAGCTTTTAGTATGATCTCCTGAGTTTCATGAAATTTGTCTGATCCAGACAATGGACAGACTGATGTAGGTAATCTGGTGACTGGAAAGGGAAAGGAAGTCAGAATTCATTTTAGCCTGGATCTTCTAAGGAAAACAGCTTCTTTGTCATTACAAGGTAGGGAGTAAGCACTTCAGAGAGTGAGGGAGAGGAGGAAAAACCAACAGAAGGATGACTTGGAGTCAAGCCATAGCCAAGTGCCACTAGAAACCAAATTCTAAGGGACCAAGGGTCCAAGGATGTAGGGACAGACCTCTGAGAATCCTTATCAATGGTCACAGGCAGGGGAATGGAGAAGGACAAAAGGATTTATCCTGGGTCCTGTCTCTCCATCAGAGATTCACTCTATGGGGGTAATCCCCATACCCTTCAAGGACATGTGCAGGAGGGCACCAAGCAGTGTTCTGCAGCCTCCACACCTCAAGTCCGTAGCATGGCCATGATGGAGAGGAACAGAAATAGGCAGGCGGAAGACACTGCCAGGTTGCCCCTGCTTGAAATAAGTCAGAGCCCACGCAGAGCTGGTTGTTGTTATAGGGGCTGAAGCAAGAACAGATGAGGCTGAGAGCATCTGAAGAGGTTCAGGAGAGGAGTCAGGTACAGAAAGTGAGGGACGACAAGTGGTTTGTGGTGGATCCTCCTAATGTCCAGGCACGTCGCAGGGAATATCTAATGCAACCCTCACACCAATCACAGGTATTGCTCAAACTCAGAGAAGTTAATAAGCTGGCACAAAAGTTACAAGATAAGAAATACAGGGGCTGCATTTGGATCCAGATCTGATTCTAACCTAGTATTTCTGTACTGAGAAATCAGGATCCCGTTCTATCTGTCCATAACATTATAAATCTTTCTGAAGTGATTGATCCATTCTAGGTCCCCTGAATAAGCTGAGTTTCTGGATCTATGGAGCTGAGGACCAGAATCTGGGATATAGAGACCTTGCTGAGAATAGCTTCTGTATCTCCACCCTTTCTCTCCCAATGAATCTGAAAATATTTGCAAGCTGTTAGGGGATCTGTGTTGAGCTGCTCCATAGCATATACATTACTGGGAGCAAATTTTTGTTCCATACAAGGTTTAATAACCATAGGGTGCTCCAGGAGGTGAAAACTTTAGGGGTTAAATGACTTGGGTGGACTAAGGCAGCACTAGTTTCCATGAACACAAAGATCTCACTGAGCTGAAACTCTGTATGTTAAACATTAGCAGAAAACCATATTCTCTTCTCTTGGTATAGAGCTGATTTCACTCAAGGAAGATCTGAGTAGCTATGCCATGCGACCTTTTCATTCACTCATCCTTCCTCTTCTTTTCCATCCCTTTTATCCATTTCTTTCTTCCATCTCTCTTTCAATTTTATATCCTCTCTATTCCTTCCATTTTCCCTCCTTCCATCTTTGCTCCTCTGTTGCAGACTTCTTTCTGTTCATCCTTCTACTTTGTTACCAGTTAACAGCTTTTCTGGTTATAAGCAATAGACCCAAACTCTGGCTACTTTGGGCAAAAGAGAATTTGAGAAAAGAATCTTGAAAAGCATTAAGAACCAGCAATAAGGGCAGAAACCAGACTTAGGGTACAATCTCAAAAATGACAGAATGATCTCAGTTCATTTCCATGGCAAACCATTCAACATCACAGTAATTCAAGTCTATGCCCCAACCATTAATGCCGAAGAAGATGGAGTTCAACAATTCAATGAAGAACTACAAGACCTTCTAGAACTAAAGATGTTCGTTTCATCATAGGGGCCTGTAATGCAAAATAGGAAGTCAAGAGATACCTGGAGTAATTGGCAAGTTTGGCCTTGGAATACAAAATGAAGCAGGGCAAAGGCTAACACAGTTTTGCCAAGAGAATATACTGGTGATAGCAAACACCTTTTCCCAACAGCACAAGAGGTGACTCTACACATGGGACATGACCAGATGGTCAATAAGGAACTTAGATTGATTATATTCTTTGTAGCCAAAGATGGAGAAGATTTATATAGTCAACGAAAACAAGACTAGGAGCTGATTATGGCTCAGATCATGAGTTCCATATTGCAAAATTCAGACTTAAGTTGAAGAAAGTAGAGAAAATCACTAGGCCATTCAAGTATGACCTAAATAAAATCCCTTATGATTATACAGTGGAAGTGAGAAACAGATTCAAGGGATTAGACAGAAAAGAGTTCCTGAGAACTATGGATGGAGGTTTATAACGTTGTACACGAGGAAGTGACCAAAACCATCCCCAAGAAAAAAATGCAACAAGGCAAAATGTTTGTCTGAGGAGGCCTTACAAATAGCTGAGGAAAGAAGAGAAGTTAAAGGCAAAGAAGAAAGGGAAAGATATACCCATCTGAATGCAGAGTTCCTAAGAATAGCAAGGAGAGATAAGAAAGCAATCTTAAATGAACAACATGAAGAAATAGAGGAAAATATTGGAATGGGAAAGACTAGAGATCTCTTCAAGAAAATTAGATATGCCAAGGGAACATTTCATGCAAAGATGGGACTACAGGACATAAATGGTTATGCACCTAACAAGCAGAAGATATTAAGAAGAACTAGCAAGAATACACAGAAGAACTGTATAGAAAAGATCTTCAGATCAGATCAGATCAGATCAGTCGCTCAGTCGTGTCCGACTCTTTGCGACCCCATGAACTGCAGCACGCCAGGCCTGCCTATCCATCACCAGCTCTCGGAGGTCACTCAGACTCACATCCATCGAGTCAGTGATACCATCCAGCCATCTCATCCTCTGTTGTCCCCTTCTCCTCCTGCCCCCAATCCCTCCCAGCATCAGAGTCTTCTCCAATGGGTCAACTCTTCGCATGAGGTGGCCAAAGGACTGGAGTTTCAGCTTTAGCATCATTCCTTCCAAAGAAATCCCAGGTCTGATCTCCTTCAGAATGGACTGGTTGGATCTCCTTGCAGTCCAAGGGACTCTCAAGAGTCGTCTCCAACACCACAGTTCAAAAGCATCAATTCTTCGGCGCTCAGCCTTCTTCACAGTCCAGCTCTCACATCCATACATGACCACAGGAAAGACCATAGCCTTGACTAGGCGAACCTTTGTTGGCAAAGTAATGTCTCTGCTTTTGAATATGCTATCTAGGTTAGTCATAACTTTCCTTCCAAGGAGCAAGCGTCTTTTAATTTCATGGCTGCAGTCACCATCTGCAGTGATTTTGGAGCCCAGAAAAACAAAGTCTGACACTGTTTCCACTGTTTCTCCATCTATTTCCCATGTAGTGATGGGACCAGATGCCATGATCTTCGTTTTCTGAATGTTGAGCTTTAAGCCAACCTTTTTACTCTCCACTTTCACTTTCATCAAGAGGCTTTTTAGTTCCTCTTCACTTTCTGCCATAAGCGTGGTATCATCTGCATATCTGAGGTTATTGATATTTCTCCCAGCAATCTTGATTCCAACTTGTGTTTCTTCCAGTCCAGCATTTCTCATGATGTACTCTGCATATAAGTTAAATAAACATGGTGACAATATGCAGCCTTGACGTACTCCTTTTCCTATTTGGAACCAGTCTGTTGTTCCATGACCAGTTCTAACTGTTGCTTCCTGACCTGCATACAGATTTCTCAAGAGGCAGATCAGGTGGTTTGGTATTCCCATCTCTCTCAGAATTTTCCACAGTTTATTGTGATCTACACAGTCAAAGGCTTTGGCATAGTCAATAAAGCAGAAATAGATGTTTTTCTGGAACTCTCTTGCTTTTTCCATGATCCAGCGGATGTTGGCAATTTGATCTCTGGTTCCTCTGCCTTTTCTAAAACCAGCTTGAACATCAGGAAGTTCATGGTTCGCATATTGCTGAAGCCTGGCTTGGAGAATTTTGAGCATTACTTTACTAGCGTGTGAGATGAGTGCAATTGTGAGTAGTTTGAGCACTCTTTGGCATTGCCTTTCTTTGGGATTGGGATGAAAACTGACCTTTTCCAATCTTGTGGCCACTGCTGAGTTTTCCAAATTTGCTGGCATATTGAGTGTAGCACTTTCACAGCATCGTCTTTCAGGATTTGGAATAGCTCTACTGGAATTCCATCACCTCCACTAGCTTTGTTTGTAGTGACGCTTTCTAAGGCCCACTTGACTTCACATTCCAGGATGGCTGGCTCTAGGTCAGTGATCACACCATCATGATTATCTGGGTCGTGAAGCTCTTTTTTGTACAGTTCTTCTGTGTATTCTTGCCACCTCTTCTTAATATCTTCTGCTTCTGTTAGGTCCATACCATTTCTGTCCTTTATCGAGCCCATCTTTGCATGAAATGTTCCTTTGGTATCTCTGATTTTCTTGAAGAGATCCTTAGTCTTTCCCATTCTGTTGTTTTCCTCTATTTCTTTGCATTGATCGCTGAAGAAGGCTTTCTTATCTCTTCTTACTATTCTTTGGAACTCTGCATTCAGATGTTTATATCTTTCCTTTTCTCCTTTGCTTTTCACTTCTCTTCTTTTCACAGCTATTTGTAAGGCCTCCCCAGACAGCCATTTTGCTTTTTTGCATTTCTTTTCCATGGGGATGGTCTTGATCCCTGTCTCCTGTACAATGTCATGAACCTCAGTCCATAGTTCATCAGGCACTCTATCTATCAGATCTAGGCCCTTAAATCTATTTCTCACTTCCACTGTATAATCATAAGGGATTTGATTTAGGTCATACCTGAATGGTCTAGTGGTTTTCCCTACTTTCTTCAATTTCAGTCTGAATTTGCCAATAAGGAGTTCATGGTCCGAGCCACAGTCAGCTCCTGGTCTTGTTTTTGCTGATTGTATAGAGCTTCTCCATCTTTGGCTGCAAAGAATATATTCGATCTGATTTCGGTGTTGACCATCTGGTGATGTCCATGTATAGAGTCTTCTCTTGTGTTGTTGGAAGAGGGTATTTGCTATGACCAGTGCATTTTCTTGGCAAAACTCTGTTAGTCTTTGCCCTGCTTCATTCCGTATTCCAAGGCCAAATTTGCCTGTTACTCCAGGTGTTTCTTGACTTCCTACTTTTGCATTCCAGTCCCCTATAATGAAAAGGACATCTTTTTTGGGTGTTAGTTCTAAAAGGTCTTGTAGGTATTCATAGAACCGTTCAACTTCAGCTTCTTCAGCATTACTGGTTGGGGCATAGACTTCGATTACTATGACATTGAATGGTTTGCCTTGGAAACGAACAGAGATCATTCTGTCGTTTTTGAGATTGCATCCAAGTACTGCATTTCGGACTCTTTTGTTGACCATGATGGCCACTCCATTTCTTCTGAGGGATTCCTGCCCACAGTATTAAATATAATGGTCCTCTGAGTTAAATTCACCCATTCCAGTCCATTTTAGTTCACTAATTCCTAGAATGTCAACATTCACTCTTGCCATCTCTTGTTTGACCACTTCCAATTTGCCTTGATTCATGGACCTGACATTCCAGGTTCCTATGCAATATTGCTCTTTACAGCATCGGACTTTGCTTCTATCACCAGACACATCTACAGCTGGGTATTCTTTCTGCTTTGGTTCCATTAATGATCCAGATAATGACTATGGTGTGACCACTCACCTAGAGCCAGACATCCTGGAGTGTGAAGTCAAGTGGGCCTTAGGAAGTATTACTATGAATAAGCTAGCAGAGATGATGGAATTCCAGCTACACTGGAAACAGCTACACTGTTTCAAATCCTAAAAGATGATGCTATTAAAGTGCTGCACTCAATATGCCAGCAAATTTGGAAAACTCAGCAGTGGCCACAGGACTACAAAAGATCAGTTTTCATTCCAATCATTTCATTCCAGTTTTCATTTCCAAAGAAAGGCAATGCCAAAGAATGTTCAAACTACTGTACAATTTCCCTGACTTCACATACTAGCAAGGTACTGCCCCAAATCCTTCACTAGGCTTTAACAATATATTAATTAAGAACTTCTAGAAGTTCAAGTTGGATTTAGAAAAGGTAGAAGAACCAGAGATCAAACTACCAACATCTGTTAGATCATGGAAAAAGCAAGAGAGTTCCAGAAAAACATCTACTTCTGCTTCATTGACTATGCTAAAACCTTTGACTGTGTGGATCACAACAACTGTGGAAAATTCTTAAAGTGATCTGAATACCAGACCACTTTGCCTGCCTCTTGAGAAACCTGTATGCAGGTCAAGAAGCAACAGTTAGAACTAGACATGGAACAAAAGACTGGTTCAAAATTGGGGAAGGAGTATAACAAGGCTGTATATTGTCATCCTGCTTATTTAACTTATATTCAAAATATATCTAGCAAAACGCCAGGCTGAATGAAGCACAGGCTGGAATCAAAATTGCTAGGAGAAATATCAGTAACCTCAGATATGCAGATGACACCACCCTTATGGCAGAAAGTCAAGAGAAACTAAAGAGCTTCTTGATGAAGGTAAAAAATAAAAGAGTGGAAAAACTAGCTTAAAACTCAACATTCAAAAAACTAAGATAACGTCATCCAGTGCCATCACTTCAGGGCAAATAGATGGGGAAACAATGGAAACAGTGACAGATTTTATTTTCTTGGGCTCCAAAGTCACTGTGGACAGTAACTGCAGCCATGAAATTAAAAGATGCTTGCTCCTTATAAGAAAAGCTATGACAAACCTAGACAGCATATCAAAAAACAGAGACATCACTTTGCTGACAATGATCCACATAGTCAAAGCTATGGTTTTTCCAGTAGTCATGTATGGACGTGAGAGTCAGACCATAAAGAAGGACAGCACCGAAGAATTGATGCTTTTGAACTGTGGTGTTGGAGAATATTCTTGAGAGTCTCTTGGACAGCAAGGAGATCAAACAAGTCAATCCTAAATCAACCCTAAATATTCATTGGAAGGACTGATGCTGAAGCTTCAGTTCTTTGGCCACCTGATGCAAAGAGCCGACTCACTGGAAAAGACCCTGATGCTGGAAAAGATTGAAGGCAGGAGGAGAATGGGATAACAGAGGATGAAATGGTTGGATGGCATCACTGACTCAATGAGTTTGCACAATCCCTGGGAGATGATGAAGGACAAGAAAGCCTGGTGTGCTGCAGCCCATGGGAGCACAATGGGGTGGATGCAACTGAGCAACTGAAAAGCAAGAATTATGACATTTTGGGCTATCAGAGCTCTTCAGAAGAAATAAATGAAACACAATTTTTCTTCATCCTTACATCACTTTGGTAGGACACAATGTTCCAGGAGACTCTAACCAGTTAGCCAAGTAATGCAGGACATTTCTACAGAGGAGGTAAGTTCTCAAAGGAAATCAAAGTAAAAATATGAAAGAGAATGGATGCCCAGTGGCCAAAATATTTCTAAAATTGTTCTGTATGTGTCCCTCCCTCCTCCCGTTCCCCCTGCCCTCCTTTTCTACTTTCCGACTCAACAAGAAGGCTTGAAGGTGGCTTCCAGGAGCCAGTTGCTCCTGGTGAAGGTCTGGGGCAGTGTTCTGTCATTTCTTTCCAAGTGATAATGAATCATGCCCTGAAGCCCCTTGAAACCTGCCTTGTGCTTGAATACCCATTATCTCCTTGCATATTTACATTTGCTTCATCTTGTGGACTGAACTATGTCCCCTGCTCCCAAATTCATATGTCAAAACCATATCTCCTTAGATCTGACTGTGGCTCTATTTAGAGAGGAGAGAGGAGAGATGATTAAGTTTAAATAAATCTGTTAGTGTGGGCCCTCCTCTCTAGGACTGGTATCCTGACTGTTGTTGTTGTTGTTCAATCCCTTAGTCATGTCTGACTCTTTGTGACCCCATGGACTGCAGGGTGCCAGGCTTCCTTGTCCTTCATCTCCCAGAGCTTGCTCAAACTCATGTCTGTTGAGTCAGTTTTTGCCATCTGACCATCTCATCCTCTGTTATCCCCTTCTTCTCCTGCCTTCAATCTTTCCCAGCATCAGAGTCTTTTCTTACGAGTTGGCTCTTTGCATCAGCTTGCCAAACTATTGGAGCTTCAACTTCATCATCAGTCCTTCCAGTGAATATTCAGGACTAATTTCCTTTAGGATTGACTTGTTGGATCTCCTTGCAGTCCAAGAGACTCTCAAGAGTCTTCTCCAATACCACAGTTCAAAAGCATCAATTCTTCTTGATTCTTATCAGCTATCCTGATCAGATCAGATCAGATCAGATCAGTCGCTCAGTCATGTCCGACTCTTTGCGACCCCATGAACCGCAGCACGCCAGGCCTCCCTGTCCATCACCAGCTCCCGGAGGTCACTCAGACTCGCATCCATCGAGTTAGTGATGCCATCCAGCCATCTCATACTCTGTCGTCCCCTTCTCCTCCTGCCCTCAATCCCTCCCAGCATCAGAGTCTTCTCCAATGAGTCAGCTCTTCGCATGAGGTGGCCAAAATACTGGAGTTTCAGCTTTAGCATCATTCCTTCTAAAGAAATTCCAGGATTGATCTCCGTCAGAATGGACTGGTTGGATCTTCTTGCAGTCCAAGGGACTCTCAAGAGTCTTCTCCAACACCACAGTTCAAAAGCATCAATTCTTCGGCGCTCAGCCTCCTTCACAGTCCAGCTCTCACATCCATACATGACCACAGGAAAGACCATAGCCTTGACTAGGCGAACCTTTGTTGGCAAAGTAATGTCTCTGCTTTTGAATATGCTATCTAGGTTGGTCATAACTTTCCTTCCAAGGAGCAAGCGTCTTTTAATTTCTTGGCTGCAGTCACCATCTGCAGTGATTTTGGAGCCCAGAAAAACAAAGTCTGACACTGTTTCCACTGTTTCCCCATCTATTTCCCATGCAGTGATGGGACCAGATGCCATGATCTTCGTTTTCTGAATGTTGAGCTTTAAGCCAACCTTTTCACTCTCCACTTTCACTTTCATCAAGAGGCTTTTTAGCCCCTCTTCACTTTCTGCCATAAGAGTGGTGTCATCTGCATATCTGAGGTTATTGATATTTCTCCCAGCAATCTTGATTCCAACTTGTGTTTCTTCCAGTCCAGCGTTTCTCATGATGTACTCTGCATATAAGTTAAATAAACATGGTGACAATATGCAGCCTTGACGTACTCCTTTTCCTATTTGGAACCAGTCTGTTGTTCCATGACCAGTTCTAACTGTTGCTTCCTGACCTGCATACAGATTTCTTAAGAGGCAGATCAGGTGGTCTGGTATTCCCATCTCTTTCAGAATTTTCCATAGTTTATTGTGATCCACACAGTCAAAGGCTTTGGCATAGTCAATAAAGCAGAAATAGATGTTTTTCTGGAACTCTCTTGCTTTTTCCATGATCCAGCAGATGTTGGCAATTTGATCTCTGGTTCCTCTGCCTTTTCTAAAACCAGCTTGAACATCAGGAAGTTCACGGTTCACATATTGCTGAAGCCTGGCTTGGAGAATTTTGAGCATTACTTTACTAGCGTGTGAGATGAGTGCAATTGTTCGGTAGTTTGAGCACTCCTTGGCATTGCCTTTCTTTGGGATTGGGATGAAAACTGACCTTTTCCAATCTTGTGGCCACTGCTGAGTTTTCCAAATTTGCTGGCATATTGAGTGTAGCACTTTCACAGCATCATCATTCAGGACTTGGAATAGCTCCACTGGAATTCCATCACCTCCACTAGCTTTGTTTGTAGTGATGCTTTCTAAGGCCCATTTGACTTCACATTCCAAGATGTCTGGCTCTAGGTCAGTGATCACATCATCATGATTATCTAGGTCTTGAAGCTCTTTTTTGTACAGTTCTTGTGTATTCTTGCCACCTCCTCTTAATATCCTCTGCCTCTGTTAGGTCCACACCATCTCTGTCCTTTATCGTGCCCATCTTTGCATGAAATGTTCCTTTGGTATCTCTGATTTTCTTGAAGAGATCCCTAGTCTTTCCCATTCTGTTGTTTTCCTCTATTTGTTTGCATTGATCACTGAAGAAGGCTTTCTTATCTCTTCTTGCTATTCTTTGGAACTCTGCATTCAGATGTTTATATCTTTCCTTTTCTCCTTTGCTTTTCACTTCTCTTCTTTTCACAGCTATTTGTAAGGCCTCCCCAGACAGCCATTTTGCTTTTTTGCATTTCTTTTCCATGGGGATGGTCTTGATCCCTGTCTCCTGTACAATGTCACGAACCTCATTCCATAGTTCATCAGGCACTCTATCTATCAGATCTAGGCCCTTAAATCTATTTCTCACTTCCACTGTATAATCATAAGGGATTTGATTTAGGTCATACCTGAATGGTCTAGTGGTTTTCCCTACTTTCTTCAATTTCAGTCTGAATTTGCCAATAAGGAGTTCATGGTCCGAGCCACAGTCAGCTCCTGGTCTTGTTTTTGCTGATTGTATAGAGCTTCTCCATCTTTGGCTGCAAAGAATATAATCGATCTGATTTCGGTGTTGACCATCTGGTGATGTCCATGTATAGAGTCTTCTCTTGTGTTGTTGGAAGAGGGTATTTGCTATGACCAGTGCATTTTCTTGGCAAAACTCTATTAGTCTTTGCCCTGCTTCATTCCGCATTCCAAGGCCAAATTTGCCTGTTACTCCAGGTGTTTCTTGACTTCCTACTTTTGCATTCCAGTCCCCTATAATGAAAAGGACATCTTTTTTGGGTGTTAATTCTAAAAGGTCTTGTAGGTCTTCATAGAACCTTTCAACTTCAGCTTCTTCGGCGTTACTGGTTGGGGCATATCCTGATAAGAGGAAGTAATTTGGAAGTACAGAGAGAACACAGTGATGTAAGCACATGAAGGAATAATGATGTGAAGACACAATGAGAAACAAATCTGCAATGACAAAGTGGCTGTCTGCAATACAAGGAGAGAGACCTCAGGAGAAACCAACTCAGGATATTGGACTCTCACCTCCTGAACTATAAGGAAATACATTTCTATTGTTTAAGCTCTCCAGTCTGTGGTGTTTTATTATGATAGCATCAGCAAATTAATACACTCTGTATGTAATGATCACTATTGCTCAGGTAGGAAAACCAAGGCTCAGAGAAGTCATGATATTTGTCAAAGACCCGCAGAGAACCTAGATCTGGTTCCAATCCAGTTTTCCCTCTGCTTCATCCTTCTACTTTTTTACTTGCTGCCATAGTCTTCCTTCTGTAGATCAACCCTGCCCTGATGGGTCTCTGTCCTTCCCCCTCGAGTTATGATCCCTCAGGAGTAGAAAAAACCCATGGCTCTTGGTTGGCTATACACTGTGGAGGACATCACCATCCATGACTGCCAGCCTCATCAATCCCTTCCTAAATTCCTCTTCTTCAATCCCTCTCTCTGATGAAATAAGACAAGCCTTTCACTCAGTGACGGCTGTTGACAGGAGAACAGCTGATGTGGTAGTCACTCTTTCTCAAGAGTTGGCTCTCTCCCTAATGCATTATGGAGCTTTAAGTATAGTTGATTTATCACAGATTTAATCAAGGCATATTATTTCAATAATGTTTAGCCATCTTGTTGAAAGCAGTCATTGTAAATTTGGTGATGCCTCCACTGAGATTACCTACAACAAATAGTAATGTTATATTTAAAGGGGCCCTTGGTCAGCCCAAAAGATATTGAGTTTATAGTGAGAGTCGTATTTCTTTTTGTAATCTTATCCTTTCAGGTTTAACCTCTTGCTCCCATCTAAACTGTATATTTTTAACTGGGGTGAGGCATATGCATCTATAAATAAAGAACTTTTCTAGAGGAAGCTTTGAGACACCAGTTAATGAAACAAATCCCCTTATGTCACATATTATCTCCTTAGGTGTTGAATGGTTCAATGTCTGTTTGGCTTTGACCTCCACTGCTGCCAATTCTTCTTCCTAAAAAACTGCCTCCACAAATAAATGTACATTTAATCCAATTCTGAAACCTTGTATTTCAGAGTATAAAGCCAATCCAGATGGATGGCTCCTCAGTGTTGCCATGATGTGTGATAATGTAACCAGCAGAATTTGTCACTCGCACCCACACGGTCCTGAAGTAGCTTGTGTGTGCCCAGCCTTGGAAGGCTCCACGTGTATGTACACAGATGACTTCCTTAGGAAGGAAGCCCGACCAGAGCACAGAACTGGGGAGAAGTGCTGAAAAATTCTTAGCTCAGTCATATTTTTCTTTCTTCCAGGGCAATGTCTCTCACTCAGTGCTTTTAAACCAGTGAAGAATGCTCATTGATTCTGCCATGGTGGAGAACAAATTGCCCCAAGAGGCAGACGTGCAAGGCCATTACCACGTGAAACAAGAGTCAGAACAGCACAAGTCATACAAAGGCTGATCTAAAGGAGAGGTGGGCGTTTGCTTCTCATATAATAGAACAGCCTCTATTTTCTCCATTTGCTCCTGCCACATAAATAATGTTCATTGGTATACTCAGCACAATGTTAACAAGAGGAATTTTTTTGTGAGGACATTCATGTACTCCGATAGTGAAACAGAAGAGCTTGTTGGTGTAGAATTTTATCTAGCTGTCTATTAACCAAATACCCATGACAAATGTTGGGAAAACATATAAGGTTACTCAAAAGCTTTACATTTGCCACAGTCCAGTTGTTAGGATAAGCAAGCCCTTACCTGGAAGCTTAATATTGTTTCTCAATGTTGTTTTCATAACTCCTAAAGTCGTCAGTGTGAGTTTCATCATTTTTCCAGGTTTTCATGAGTTCTATGTAAATATCAATAATTTTGGTCTTGTATCTAATCCCATTCCCATGATTGGAGTAGTGAGAGTGGACAAGGGAATAAGACTTGACCTTGAGGGCTCTGTAATAACAAATATCATTTATTGAGATAAGAATTCTGAAGGATGGGACAGGAGGGCTGGAGGAAGGCTTTAACACACCATTCATGATGCTTGGACCCGTGGGACTAGTATAGAATTGTGTGGAAAATAGAACAGATCTAAACTCAAGGTATTGGAGAAAAGAGTTGTGAAAGGTTTTTGTGGTTATTCATTCTAAAAAAGAGTAAAATGAATGAAAACAAAAAGTCACAGACATAAATAACCACAGCGTGAGGCTGTTTGCTAGGTGAATACAATATAAGAGGAGAGACACAGACTTAGAGAGCAAACTTACGGCTGTCGGGGGAAAGATGAGGGAAAGGGACAGTTAGGGAGTTTGGAATCCACATGTACACTCTGATTTATTTTAAATGAATAACCAAAGAGGATTTTGGAATTGTGCTCAATGTGATGTAGCAGCCTGGATGGGAAGGGAGTTTCGTAGAGAATGGATATGTGTACATGTATGGCTGAGTCCCTTTGCTGTTCCCCTGAAACTATTACAACATTGTTTGTTAATCAGATATGCCCTAATACAAAATAAAAAGCTTTCGGAAAAGAGAGGCAAGAGAGATTTAGCCAAGGATTATGTGATCTGTCCAATGGGGTTTTGGGGTGAGTAGGGATGATGCATGGATGGGTCAACCCGGGACCTCCTTAAAAATGCCGCATTTCAAATGTATTCAAAATAATGTTTTTTACTCAAATATCTCAGCCAAAAAGTCATTTCAGATAAATTAGAATAAGAAGATAAAAATCAGCCAAGTCACATCATCTTATGCAAAGGTAAAAAGCATGTGTGTGTAGTTGTTTCCAAAATGGAAACATATACTGATAACTTGTGACCAGCTTTTCATGTCAAAAGTGTATTTCCACAATGTAATTTTAACTGTTGGGTAGTGTCCAATAATATAAAATGATTTATTCGATTTACTATTGTTGGGCATCTAGGATGTTTCAAGCCTATAATAAATAATGTTATACTGAACAACTGTGCAATTATATCTTTGTGCTTACCCCTAGGAACAAATTTTACAAATGGAAGTGCTGGAACAAAGTATATGGACAATTTAAAATCTTCTGACAGATATCTCCAAATTATCCTTCAGGAAGTTGTGTTAGAGTCCATATCTCACCTGAAATGTACAAGCATGCCTGTCTCCTTGTACCTCTGCCAGCATTGAGCAATTATAATTTTGGAAATTATGCCTGATCATTTCAGTTGAATTTGCTATTTCTGCATTTGGATGGGGATGATCCTGCTAATGCCCTCCTCTAACACACACACACACACACACACACACACACACACGTCTAACTGAAGTAGGTCCAGAGTCATCAATGAGCTGCTACAATATATACAAGGGCAGCAGGACTAAACATGACCAGAGGATTTATTATGAACCATTTTCAAATATATAAGGGCATGGAATGGCAGGGCTTGGAGACCATCAAAACCAATTCTTATGAGTCATCTTAACAAGTTTGAGGCATTCTGAATGCTCACATTTCTTACTGACGGTTGCTTCTACTACATGTGTATAAGCACTGTCAACTGTCAGACACTCATTTCCTACTGTGGGGTGTGCGTGTGTGTGTGTTGTAGGAGGGGTGCTAACTTATATGGAAGTTTGTTGGGAGAGAGCAAGGACAGACACAATTAGAATTTCAGGAAGAGGGTCCAAGATACGCAACCAGAGAAAGGTTGGGAGGGAGTTGGAAGTCAGGAGTCTGAGATGAAGGGAAAAAGAGAGATTTCTGTTGAACATTATTATTCAGACATTGCAGACATCCCATTCTTTTCTACTTCCCAGGTACCTGGAATTCTGTGCTCCCCAAATAGCAGTCAAGCTAGGTCTCTCAGTGTCTAGTGAAGCAGGACTCTCTGCCAACCTGTGTTAGTCATAGAAGTTGGTATGAGTAAGCAAAAATTCATTGTTGGGGTAAGCCACTGAGATTCTGGGTTTGATTTATTTTGGTATTGTCTAATTTATTTATTTTAAAAACTTTTTATATTGGGATATAGCCAATTAACATTGTCATGGGTGTTTCAGGTGCACAGCAGAGTGACTCAGCCATACATATACATGCACCCATTCTCCCCCGAGCCCCCCTTCCAGCCAGGCTGCCACATAACATTGAGCAGAGTTCCTTGTGCTATACAGTAGGTCCTTGCTGACTATTCATTTTAAACACAGTAGTTTGTTTTATTACTATATAAAAATCAAGTAGTTTATTCCCACAAAAGTCATGGGAAATAGGTGAGAAAGATACCTAAGTGATTGCCTAGAAAGATTTATAGTCTTGGACCTTCCATTCAGCACTTTTTCATGAAAGGGCAATAATTAAAAGACTTAGAAGCAGAGCTGCCTTGAAGATCCTTCCTCCCTCACATGGTAGCCCTGCAGGAGCCTCTTCATAAACCTCAAAGACCACCAGCCTGAAAACACACAATCAGCATTTGTAGACTTCCAGGAGTATTGTGTGCATGACATCAATCCAGTTTATTTTTTTGAAGGTTTTTTTTTTTTTTTGATGTGGACCATTTAAAAAATCTTTATTAAATTTGTTATAACATTGCTTCTGGTTTATGTTTTGGTTTATTTGGTCTTGAGACATGTGTGATCTTAGCTCTCTGACC
The DNA here is from genome assembly GCA_935064755.1 of Tragelaphus eurycerus. Taxonomy (NCBI): domain Eukaryota; kingdom Metazoa; phylum Chordata; class Mammalia; order Artiodactyla; family Bovidae; genus Tragelaphus; species Tragelaphus eurycerus. Next base: position 4,718,791 of record CAKXYN010000075.1, on the reverse strand, counting down.
ATGGATTCAACCCACATGCCCAGCATTGGAAAGTGAATCTAACCACTGGATTGCCAGGGAAGTCCCAACAATCCAGTTTAGAAGGGTAGTGGTTTCCACTTTAGTTTTTTGCAGAAAATTGCAAATAAAAACCTTAATTTCAGAAACTTAGTTCACCATTTATAAGTAGTCTAAAATACAGTCAATGCAAATTCAAGTCAATAATCAGTTCAGTTCAGTTCAGTGGCTCAGTTGTGTCTGACTCTTTGCAACCCCATGAATCACAGCATGCCAGGCCTCCCTATCCATCACCAACTCCTAGAGTTCACTCAAACTCATGTCCATCGAGTCAGTGATGCCATCCAACCATCTCATCCTCTGTTGCCCCCTTCTCCTCCTGTCCCCAGTCCCTCCCAGCATCAGAGTCTTTTCCAATGAGTCAACTCTTTGCATGAGGTGGCCAAAGTATTGGAGTTTCAGCTTCAGCATCAGTCCTTCCAATGAATACCCAGGACTGATCTCCTTTAGGATGGACTGGTTGGACCTCCTCATAGTCCAAGGGACTCACAAGAATCTTCTCCAACACCACAGTTCAAAAGCATCAATTCTTTGGCGCTCAGCTTTCTTCACAGATCAACTCTCACATCCATACGCGACCACCGGAAAAACCATAGCCTTGACTAGACGGACCTTTGTTGGCAAAGTAATGTCTTTGCTTCTCAACATGTTATCAAGGTAGGTCATAACATTCCTTCCAAAAAGTAAGCATCTTTTAGTTTCATGGCTGCTATCACCACCTGCAGTGATTTTGGAGCCCCCCAAAATAAAGTCTGACACTGTTTCCACTGTTTCCCCATCTATTTGCTATGAAGTGATGGGACCGGATGCCATGATCTTAGTTTTCTGAATGTTGAGCTTTAAGCCAACTTTTTCACTCTCCTCTTTCACTTTCATCAAGAGGCTCTTTAGTTCCTCTTCACTTTCTGCCATAAGGGTGGTGTCAACTGCATATCCAAGGCTATTGATATTTATTCTGGCAATCTTGATTCCAGCTTGTGCTTCTTCCACCCCAGCGTTTCTCATGATGTACTCTGCATATAAGTTAAGTAAGCAGGGTGACAATATACAGCCTTGACGAACTCCTTTTCCTATTTGGAACCAGTCTGTTGTTCCATGTCCAGTTCTAACTGTTGCTTCCTGACCTGCATACAGGTTTCTCAAGAGGCAGGTCAGGTGGTCTGGTATTCCCATCTCTTTCAGAATTTTCCACAGTTTACTGTGATCCACACAGTCAACAGCTTTGGCATAGTTAATAAAGCAGAAATAGATGTTTTTCTGGAACTCTCTTGCTTTTTCCATGATCCAGAGGATGTTGGCAATTTGATCAATTGTTCCTCTGCCTTTTTCTAAAACCAGCTTGAACATCTGGAAATTCACGGTTCACGTATTGCTGAAGTCTGGCTTGGAGAATTTTGAGCATTACTTTACTAGTGTGAGAGACGAATGCAATTGTGCGGTAGTTTGAGCATTCTTTGGCATTGCCTTTCTTTGGGATTGGAATGAAAACTGATCTTTTCCAGTCCTGTGGCCACTGCTGGCCACTGCTGAGTTTTCAAATTTCCTGACATATTAAGTGCAACACTTTCACAACATCATCTTTCAGGATTTAAAATAGCTCAACTGGAATTCCATCACCTCCACTAGCTGTTCGTATGATGCTTTCTAAGGCCCACTTGACTTCACATTCCAGGATGTCTGACTCTAGGTAAGTAATTTACACCATTGTGATTATCTAGGTAGGGAAGAGGGGAAGGCAATGGCACCCCACCCCAGTACTCTTGCCTGGAGGATCCCATGGATGGAGGAGCCTGGTGGGCTCCAGTCCATGGGGTCGCTGGGAGTCGGATACGACTGAGTGACTTCATTTTCACTTTTCACTTTCATGCATTGGAGAAGGAAATGGCAACCCACTCCAGTGTTCTTGCCTGGAGAATCCCAGAGACAGAGGAGCCTAGTGGGCTGCCGTCCACGGGATCGCACAGAGTCGGACACGACTGGAGTGACTTAGCAGCAGCAGCAGCAGCAGGTAGGGAAGATCTTTTATGTACAGTTCTCCTGTGTATTCTTGCCACCTTCTATTAATATCTTTGCTTCCATTAGATCCATACCATTTCTGTCCTTTAACAAGCCCATCTTTGCATGATATGTTCCCTTGCTATCTCTAATTTTCTTGAAGAGATCTCTAGTCTTTCCCATTCTGTTGTTTTCCTCTATTTCTTTGCATTGATTGCTGAAGAAGGCTTTCTTATCTCTCCTTGCTATTCTTTGGAACTCTGCATTCAGAAGCTTGTATCTTTCCTTTTCTCCTTTGCTTTTTGCTTCTTTTCACAACTATTTGTAAGGCCTCCTCAAACAGCCATTTTGCTTTTTTGCATTTCTTTTCCATGGGGATGTTCTTGATCCCTGTCTCCTGTACAATGTCACGAACCTCCGTTCATATTTCTTCAGGCACTCTATCAGATCTAGTCCCTTAAATTCATTTCTTACTTCTACTGTATAATCATAAGGAATTTGATTTAGGTCATACCTGAATGGTCTAGTGGTTTTCCCTACTTTCTTCAATTTAAGTCTGAATTTCGCAATAAGGAGTTCATGGTCTGAGCCACAGTCTGCTCCTGGTCTTGTTTTAGCTTGTATAGAGCTTCTCCATTCTTGGATGCAAAGAATATAATCAATCTGATTTCAGTGTTGACCATCTGGTGATGTCCATGTGTAGAGTCTTCTCTTGTGTTGCTGGAAGAGGGTGTTTGCTATGACCAGTGCATTTTCTTGGCAAAACTGTTAGTCTTTGCCCTGCTTCATTCTGTATTCCAAGGCCAAATTTGCCTGTTACCCCAGGTGTTTCTTAACTTCCTACTTTTGCATTCCAGTCCCCTATAATGAAAAGGACATCTTTTTTGGATGTTAGTTCTAAAAGGTCTTGTAGGTCTTCATAGTAGCATTCAACTTCAGCTTCTTCAGCATTACTGGTTGGGGCACAGACTTCGATTACTATGATATTGAGTGGTTTGCCTTGGAAACGAACAGAGATCATTCTGTTGTTTTTGAGATTGCATCCAAGTACTGCATTTCGGATTCTTTTGTTGACCATGATGGCCACCCCATTTCTTCTAAGGGATTCCTGCCCACAGTGGTAGATATAATGGGCATTTAAGTTAAATTCACCCATTCTAGTCCATTTTAGTTAGCTGATTCCTAGAATGTCGATGTTCACTGTTGCCATCTCCTGTTTGACCACTTCCAATTTGCCTTGATTCATGGACCTAACATTCCAGGTTCCTATGCAATATTGCTCTTTACAGCACTGGACCTTGCTTCTATCACAAGTCAGATCCACAACTAGGTATTGTTTTTGCTTTGGCTCCATCCCTTCATTCTTTCTGGAGTTATTTCTCCACTGATCTCCAGTGGTCATGTATGGATGTGAAAGTTGGACTGTGAAGAAAGCTGAGCACCAAAGAATTGATGCTTTTGAACTGTGGTGTTGGAGAAGACTCTTGAGAGTCCCTTGGACTGCAAGAAGATCCAACTAGTCCATTCTGAAGGAGATCAGCCCTGGGATTTCTTTGGAAGGAATGTTGCTAAAGCTGAAACTCCAGTACTTTGGTCACCTGATGCGAAGAGTTGACTCATTGGAAAAGACTATGATGCTGGGAGGGATTTGGGGCAGGAGAAAGAGGGGACGACAGAGGATGAGATGGCTTGACGGCATCACCAACTTGATGGATGTGAGTTTGAGTGAACTCTGGGAGATGGTGATAGACAGGGAAGCCTTGCATGCTGCGATTCATGGTGTCGCAGAGTCAGACAGGACTGAGCGACTGAACTGAACCAACCCAGGGAGTTCCTCTTTCAGTATCCTATCATTTTGCTTTTCATACTGTTCATGGGGTTCTCAAGGCAAAAATACTGAAGTGGTTTGCCTTTCCCTTCTCCAGTGGACCACATTCTGTCAGACCTCTCCGCCATGACCCGCCTGTCCTGGGTGGCCCCACTCGGCATGGCTTAGTTTCATTGAGTTAGACAAGGCTGTCGTCCATGTGATCAGATTGGCTAGTTTTCTGTGATCACGGTTTCAGTCTGTCTGCCCTCTGATGCCCTCTCACAACACCTACCGTCTTACTTGGGTTTCTCTTACCTTGGACTTAGGGTATCTCTTCATGGCTGCTCCAGCAAAGCACAGCCGCTGCTCCTTACCTTGGATGAGGGCTATCTCCTCAGGGCCGCCCCTCCTTCCCTTGAACGTGGAGTAGCTCCTCTTGGCCCTCCTGCACCTGGGCAGCCACCGCTCCTTGGACATGGGGTTACTCCTCTTAGCTGCCTCCTCTGACCTCAGGCATGTGGTAGCTCAGCATTGAAAAAAGGCTACCCACTCCAGTATTCTGGCCTGAAGAATACCATGGACTGTATAGTCCATGGAGCTGCAAAGAGTCAGACACGGCTGAGTGATTTACATTTATACCATTAAAAAGGGTTTCCCTGGTGGCTCAATTGGTAAAGAATCTGCCTGCAATGCAGGAGACCCCAGTTCGATTTCTGGGTTGAGAAGATCCACTGGAGAAGGGATTGGGTACCCATGCCAATATTCTTGGGCTTCCCCTGTGGCTCAGCTGGTAAAGAACCCACCTGCAATGTGGGAGACCTGGGTTCAATTCCTGGGTTGGGAATATACCCTGAAGAAAGACTACCCACTCTAGTATTCTGGCCTGAGAATTCCATGGACTGTATAGTCCATGGGGTCACAAAGAGTCAGACATGACTGAGCGACTTTCACTTCACTTCACTTTATTTTTCATAGCATTAAAAAATAACTTTTCTAAAAGGTCATAAGCACATGAATGAATTGTTTGACACAGAATATTTAATTGGTTTGGAATAAGAAAATGATATATGTAGATGATACCACTCTAACAGCAGAAAGTGAAGAGGAACTAAAGAGCCTCTTGATGAGGTGAAAGAGGAGAGTGAAAAAAACTGGCTTAAAATTAAACATTTGAAAAACTTAAGATCATGGCATCCAGTCCTATCAGTTCATGTCAAATAGAAGGGGAAAAAATCAGGAAAAGTGACATTTTATTTTCTTGCAGACAGTGACTACAGCCATGAAATTAAGAGACATTTGCTCATTGGAAGTAAAGCTATGATAACCCTAGACAAGTTTATTAAAAAAGCTGAGACATCCCTTTGCTGATGAAGGTCTGTATAGTAAAAATTATGGTTTTTCCAGTAGTCACATACAGATGTGACAGTTGGACCAAAAAGAAGGCTGAATGCTGAAGAATTGATGCTTTTGAACTGTGGTGTTGGAGAATACTCTTGAGAGTCCCTTGGATAGCCAGGAAATCAAACCAGTCAATCTTAAAGGAAATAAACCCTGAATATTCATTGGAAGGACTGATGTTGAAGCTGAAACTCCAATACTTTGGCTACCTGATGTAAAGAGCTGACTCACTGGAAAAGACCCTGATTCTGGGAAAGATTGAAGGCCAAAGGAGAAGGGGTAGTAGAAGATGAGATGGTTAGATAGCATCACCAACTCAATGGACATAAATGTGAGCTAACTCTAGGAGACAGTGAAGGACAGGAAAACCTGGCTTGCTGCAGTCCATGGGGTCGCAAAGAGTTAGACATGACTTAGTGAATGAACAACAAGAAAATGAGTACTTTCAAAGTGTTGACACAAAAAATGTGAAGGCATGTTATTGTTAAAAGCATCAGACAACTGATTCTTGATTTTGAGGTCCTTAGGATTCTAAAATCGGAGAAGGCAATGGCACCCCACTCCAGAACTCTTGCCTGGAAAATCCCATGGATGGAGGAGCCTGGAAGGCTGCCATCCATGGGGTCGCTGAGGGTCGGACACGACTGAGTGACTTCGCTTTCACTTTTCACTTCCATGCATTGGAGAAGGAAATGGCAACCCACTCCAGTGTTCTTGCCTGGAGAATCCCAGGGACGGGGGAGCCTGGTGGGCTGCCGTCTCTGGGGTCGCACAGAGTCGGACACGACTGAAGTGACTTAGCAGTAGCAGTAGCAGTAGCAGGATTCTAAAATATCCCAGTGATGACTGATTCTTCCATATTAGAAAACAAAGCTAAACACTTAAAGCTATTCTCACAAACTGTAAGATAACACATCTTCTTCCCTATTAATAAGCCATCTCTTCAAAAAAATTTTATACATATTTTTATTAAATTGCACGCTACTCAGTGTGCAACTAAGTAGGCCTGGTCAATCGGAGACTACTTGGCTGCTGGAGTCAAGGTGGCCAAGAGTAGGAGGCTATAATGTTAGAATGAATGCTACATCCTTAAGACATTATGTGAGGTGCAAAAAAGGAGTGGTCAAGTGAACCCTTGAAGGGGAAAAAAATCTTCATTAAATCTTGACTCTCTTCCTGTTTTGGGAAAAGGGTTTTCTGGGGCATGATTGTAATAGAGCTCTTTTAAAACCTTAAGTGAAATTCCCTGGGGATTTTAAACAGCAGGCAGCCCAAAGAAAAGCTCACAGTTAACCAATTAATGTGACCATTGTGCAGAGCAAAGACTGGTAAAGAAGACCAGGAGAAAAATCATCCCAGTCCTGAATTAACAGGACTGGCTATTGACATCAATCAGAGAAGTGGCTGCCCAAACTTTGTTTTACTTTGCTCTGTGTAGGTCTGCTCTATCCAGGAGCAGGATTTTAATGATACATATTTTATAAAGAACAGCCATATGCTGCCTTGGAAACTCAACAGAGTCAAGTCCTGTGATGACAGAGTACCTCTCCCTCTCTCAATATTGGAACTCTCGCAGCTGCTTGTTATAAATTACCAATACTTGGAGCCCTTCTGATAATGTTCTGTTTCATTATACTTTAATGCAGAATCAAAATAAATTTTGACAATTAAGGATATGCAAATAAGATTTTCTGAACTCTAAAGATGTCTTTCCTGATTTTAAATCTTATATATACAGTTTGGGATATAACAAATATCTTTGGTATTGCAATTAACAAAGTTTCAGGGAAAAAATTCCATCATGTGCCAGTGCAAATGCCAAATAATATATCACAGCAACTACATAGGTGATGGCTAATTTTATGTGTCAACTTAGCTGGGCCACAAAGTGCCCAGGTATTTGGTCCAACGTTATTCTGGGTATGTGTATGAGGGTGTTTTGGGATGAGATTAACATTTGAGTCGTTAGACTGAATAAAGCAGATTGCTCTCCCTGGTGTGGATGGGCCTTATTCCATCAGTTGAAGATCTAATAGAACAAAAAGACTGGCTTTATGAGTAAGAAAATTTTCTTCTGCCTGACTGCCTTCAAGTTGGACACTGGCTTTTTTCCTGCCTTCAGACTTGAACTGAAATAGGGGTTCTTCCTCGATCCCTAGCCTATAGACTCTGGGCTGGAACTACATCACCTGCTTTCTAAGGTTTCAGACCTTTGAACTTGAACTGAAACTAAATCATCAGCTCTCTTGGGTCTCCAGTTTGCCAACCGCAGATTCAAGGACTCAGTCTCTATAGTCACAAGAGTGTCGCTATAAACAGTTATAAGAAATTCACCAATTCCTTATAGTAAATCTAGATAGAGGATAGGTTGGTAGATAGATACATCGATAGATTATAGATAGATAAACAGATGACAGGCAGATAAATAGACTGATAGATACAGAGATATGGAATTATATCAGTCTTATTGGTTCTGTTTCTCCAGAGACCACTGGCTAATGCAGTAGGAAATGACACCATATCTGACTGAGGGCTCATGATGCTTTTTAATCACTGAAAAACAGGACACTTAAAAATTACTTTTGGACTTCCTTGCTGGTTCAGTGGTTAACAATCTGCCTGCCAGTGCAGGGGACTTGGGTTTGATCCCTGCTCTGGGAGGATTCCATAAGCCATGTAGCAATTGAGCCCATGGACTGGAACTACTGAGCCCATATACCACAATTACTGAACCCAACATGCTCTAGAGCTCTGCTCTTCAGCAAGAGAAGCCATTGTGATTAGAAGCCTTCACACCACAATGAAGAGTAGCCCCTACTCTCTGTGACTAGAGAAAGCCCCTGTGCTTCCAACAAAGGTGTAGCACAGCCAAAAGAATTAAAAACGAAAAAAGTAAAACTTAATACTTTCAACTTTACATTGGATCTAGGTAACACTGAGAGGGACTGCTTTGAGGTTTGTTTCAGATCCTGTATATTATTTACTTAATTAGGGTAATTTCCAGAGAATATATTCAGTGTTAATCTATCACTCTGGAATTAAATAATAGCTAAGGAGCAGAAATATCTGATGCTTTCTTGTAAACAAGAAGGCTGATGTTATCAACTCTTCTCTACAGTTAATTAAGAAGGGTGAATTGGTTTTTGTCTGCCTGAGTTTTCAAATTTCTGTCCATTAAAAAATCGTATTGCTGGTTTATTTTATACTTGACTCATGTGCAACCTTAGAGTACAAGATATGAAGTATTTGCTCTTTCCTAAGTCCAGTGTTCTCCAGGACCTGTATTTCCTTGCATATTTCAGTACTGTGGCCTGGGGCAGGGTAGGGCGGGGTAGGAAGATGATCCTAGGATATGTCCCTATGGAAGACACCTGTGCTTTGCATCCTCAGTATTCTAGTTCAAGTGCTATCTTCTCTGGGAGTCTTTCCTTAGTCTCCAGAAAACCTGGAAAAACTCTTCTAAAGTTTCCAGAAGCATTCACCTCTACTATGGTGATTATCCTACTTGTTCCATCTGTTTATTTTAACCCCTGCCTTCCCACTGGAAGGCAAACTTTTGGAGACAGGATCTTCTTTTATTTTTTCCATATGGTGTTGCTGTAATATGAATGTTAGTACTTACTGAGCACTTATGTTCTGAAAATCTTTTTACAAATTAATTATTTCTTTTTGACAACACTGTGGGCTCATATGGGTAACTCTATATTAAGCTGAGGACACTTAGGTGTAGGCAGGTTAAGTAGCTTCCTTACTCTCATATTGATCAATCTTCTCTTCCAATTGGCTGATCTACAGAGCTTTCAGCCTATAAATTTTCTTTGTGGAATAACTTTCTGGGAGTCGGCTGCCAGTAGTTCTGAGATTTCCTTATTCATGAAGAGTCTGGCTTTTGTTAGCTGGAGGTGAGCTACCTACCCACTCGAGTGTGGTGAAAGTAAAAGAGTTAGTCTTTTAGTCATGTCTGACTCTCTGAGACCCCACGGACTGTAGCTCATCATCAAATCCCATAAGAGGAACAAGTCAAGTTCAAGGCAGGCTGGTTCCGAGGCTCAGTAAGTGCCTGACAAGTATGCTACTTTCATTTTTTCAGCTTTATTGAGGTATAATTGATGAATAAACATTGTATATATTTGAGGTGAACAACATGAAGTTTTGAAGTCTGTATACATTGTGAAATGATTTCCACAATCCAGCTAATTAGCAGAAACAGATCCATCATTTCACATAGTTACTTTTTAAATTAATTTTTGGGGGGGAGGGGGGCACTGTGCTAGGTCTTCACTGCAGTCTATGGGCTTCCCTAGTTGTGGCAGGAGCCTAATTGCTCCTCGGCATGTGGGATCTTAGTTCCTTGACCAGGGATTAAACCCAAGTCCCCTACCTTGGAAGGCAAATTCTTAACCACTTGACCACCAGGGAGGTTCCTAATTAATTTTTATTGGAGTATCATTGCTTTACAATGTTATGTTAGCTTCTACTGTACAGTAAAGTGAATTGGCTATATGGATACATATATCATCTCTTCTTTCAGACTTCCTTTCCATTTAAGCCACCACAGAGCACTGAGCACAGTTCCCTGAGCTATACAGTAGGTTCTCATTAGTTATCTATTTCATACGTAGTATCAATAGTGTCTATATGTCGATCCCCATCTCCCAATTCATCTCACTCCTCCCCCCTCTCCACTTTGGTGCTCATATGTTTGTTTGCTATGTCTGTGTCTCTATTCCCTTTTCTTTTTCCTTCTAGTGAGAACACTCAAGATCTACCCTCTTAGAAAATATCAAGTGTGCATTACAGTATTGTTAACTCTAGTTATCAGGCTGTACATAAGCTCTCTGGAATCGATTCATCCAGCATAACTGGAACTTTGTGCCTGATGAGCAATAGCTCCCCGTCTCTCCCTACCACCCAGCCCTTAGCAACCACCATTCTATTCTGCTTCTGAGTCTACCAGATTTCACATATGAGCACGATCATAAGGTATTTTATCTTTCTACTTCTGGCTTATCTAACTTAGCATAATATCCTCCAGGTTCATCTGTGTTGTTGCAAGAGGCAATATTTTCTCTCTCTCTCTCTTTTTTTTAAGGCTGAGTGCTATTCCATTGTACATATATACTGCATTCTCTTTATCCATTCATTCACTGCTGGACAGTTAGGTTGCTACCATGTCTTTTACGTGCATGCTTGCTCAGTCATGCCCAATTCTTTGTGACCCCATGCACTGTAGCCCATCTGACTTCTCTGTCCATGGAATTTTCCAGGTAAGAATACTGGAATGGGTTGCCGTTTCCTATTCCAGAGGATATTCCTGACCCAGGGACCAAATCCCTGTCTCCTGAATTAAAAGGCAGATTCTTTACCTCTGTGCCACCTGAGAAGTTACCATTTCTTGGTTGTGGAGAATAATGTCTCAATGACAACAGGAATGCAAATGTCTCTTCCAGGTACTGTTTCCATTTTCTTTGGACATGTACCCACAAGTGGGACTGCTGGATCATATGGTAGCGATTCTTAATTTAATTATTCTAAAATAAATATTTTTAATTGGATTAAAATGGTAATTTTTATTTGAAAATCAAATCTATTTTTAAATCTGTAAAGAACCTCCATAGTGGCAGAACCAATCTGCACTCCCACCAACGATGTATGAGGACTCCCTTTTCTCCACATCCTTGCCAACACTTGTTATCTCCTAACCTCTTGATAGCCTTCATTTCTTTATTTTCTCTCCCTCTCACATGAAGATGCAATTTCCAGATTTTATAGACAATATCCAAATGTTCTATTAATGGTGATTTTGAGGGGACGAGAAAGAGCAATGGTGGAGGGAAAACCCTGTCTGTGGAAAGTGGAGAGGAGAACATTGGGGGGGTGAGGTCAGTCGGTCCTCCTGGTCTCTGGACCGGGTTATTTCTCTCCCAACCCCAGCTCACTTGCACCTTTCCCTGCAGTGTTGCCTGTCCCTCCCTTGACCTCCCTGTGCCTCATGGGGTCTCCATCCCTTGTACCCCTCTCAGGCTATAACTGAACATCTCAGAGAAACCCCTGATGGGCCCATTGCAGTTTGTGGGTCCCTCCTGAAAGTGTCTTGATCCTGGTCAGGAGGTTAAGTGTTGGAGAGAAAGCCTTGTTCAAGGAGCTTCAACCTGCTTGAATCACTCAAGGAGAAAGACAGGTGCTGGAAATTGGATGCCAGCTCACAGGAGGCCTGCTGGAGATGATCTAAGAATGCATCCGGATTTCCAAAAGAGCCACACATCTGAGGGAGGTCCCTGACCTTAGCTGGTCAAGCTCAGTTTGGAAGATTCCAGTTTTGAGCTCACTGCTGCTGCTGCTGCTAAGTCGCTTCAGTCGTGTCCGACTCTATGCGACCCCATAGACGGAAGCTCACCAGGCTCCCCTGTCCCTGGGATTCTCCAGGCAAGAACACTGGAGTGGGTTGCCATTTCCTTCTCCAATGCATGAAAGTGAAAAGTCAAAGTGAAGTCGCTCAGTCGTGTCCGACTCTTAGCGACCCCACGGACTGGAGCCTACCAGGCTCCTCCGTCCATGGGATTTTCCAGGCAAAAGTACTGGGGTGGGGTGCCATTGTCTTCCCCGTTTGAGCTCACAGAAGTGAAGAAAAACCAAAGACTTGTCTGTCACAAGGGACTTTAAAGTACCTATCAGTGTTTTCCCTCTGGAGAACCACCCAGAAATACCTAAATTTATATTATGTCCTCATCATTTAATCTATGTTCATAGGAATGAATTCTGAGTAAATGAGTGAACCTCTGAGTCAATGAATAAACCTTGAACTGAAACAGCTTAGAGAGTACCGATGTCCCAGAAACAGGATCTTCAAGTCTTCAGCAAATCTTTGAAGCTGCCTGTGATGCTCTCATTAGATAAGGATGCAAATTACCTTTGGTGTGACTTCTCAGAAGATGCCTCCTTTTGGAATGACTATAAAGTTGTTTCCAGGCTCTCTTGAGAAGACAGATAATGAATACCTCTTTCAAAGACTTGTGCCAAATGTCCATATTGTTTTCAAGTCCTTCCCATGACCAGGGAAGTAGGCAGGAGGCCAGTAAGTTGTTGCATTAAAAAGTTAAGCACTAGAGTGTTAAAGAGATTTTCATTTTCATAGTCAAAACATGGGTCCAGTGGTGGCTATGCCACTCACATGATACTTGAATCGTCACACAATTATGCTTATGTCAGTAGTTAGAATAGAAATAGAGGATGAGATGGTTGGATGACATCACCGACTTGATGGTGATGAGTTTGAGCAAGCTCTGGGAGTTGGTGAGACAGGGAAGCCTGGTGTGCTGCAGTCCATGGGGGTCTCAAAGAGTCAACACAACTGAACTGAACCGAGAAAAGAAAACCCCAAGATGTATTTAGAAAACAAAAATTTGGATTCATTCAGAAATTTATTCTCGTATGCCTATCTGCTATATGGTCCTGCAACACAGGTAAACATCTGTGTTCTAGGAAATGAAAAGACACGAGGAGTCTCCTCCTAGGAGAGGGCGTGGAGGGCACCAATTCTGCCATCACCGACCCCTCCTCAGTCAAGACGTCTGTATCTTTTACCAAACAGTTTCCACTTGTAGGTACCTCTATGTCTGTGAAGAGGAGTGCCTGTTAAAATATAAGGGTAATTAGGGGCTCTCCAGGTGGTGCCAGTGGTAAAGAACCTGAGACATAAGACACTCAGGTTCAATCCCTGGGTTGAAAAGATCCCCTGGAGGATGGCATGGCAACCCAGTCCAGTATTCTTGCCTGGAGAATCCCATGGACAGAGGAGCCTGGCGGGCTATAGTCCATAGGACTGCAAATAGTTGGACATGACTAAAGTGACTCAGCACATTTTTCTATAAGACAAAGGAAACTGGACTAGGAAACTAATTGTGTTCAGTGCTTTCTTGGTTGAAGGAGCCCATATTCCCAGGAGATTGATTGAAACTCTGCAGTGGTGGTCAAGTGATTTAAGGGGTTCTAAACAAACCACAATAAATGTTGGGGCCCCCTTGAATGTCCCCTTGAAGTGACTAGTCTTTCTGCAAAAGACATAGGTGTCACTGCGCCCGGACAGGATGTTATACTCTGAACCTTTGTTCTGTGAGCTGATCTGGGCACTGTGTCCTGAGGTGGGGATTCAGGGGTATCAGTATCTCCCTTACCTAATTAGAAGAGTCACAGACTCACCAAATGACCTCACTGCACTTAAATTTGATATTCAGCACAGACTTGTGGGAGCGTCTCTCTATTATAATTTCATGCACAGCTATCACTATGACCAGTATAAATAAGAGTTTGTGACAGGGGCTTATTTCAAATGTCCTTGCCAGTCAGTGCAGATTGTGGACCATGGGAGACACAAGGCTGCTATTTTCTTGTAAAATGTAGCTAATAAATATGTAAATCAGATTATCTTTATTCATAACCTGACAGGGATCAGACAGGAGATAACAGCCAAAAAACACTATGTTACCTATAATATTAAGTGATTTAATATCTCAAAACCTCAAACACTAGGATAAAAGCATGAAAGAACCCTGTTTTTTCCTGGCCAATTCTTGGCAAGCAATATTTAAATACTTGTCAGTGCTTCCTGTGCAAATGCTTGGATCTTGATAGATATACTGTTGCCTTTTCTAAGCCACCTTGTGCTTATTGCATGGTGGGTGACCCCTTCTGATATTACCTCACTGTCAGAAGATGCTTGCTTCTTCAGCTGTGGTGCAACCTTTCTTATTTAGCTATTCAGAGGCTTCAAAGTAGCAGCTCAATACCCATGCTTTTATCTTCTTCATGGGTTCTAGGACCCCACGGGGTGGAGGAAGCCCATTGAGCCAATCCTCTGCCGCCCTCCCCTTCATCTTGACCCGCCAGGCTGCTGATGTCTGATTTCCCTGAGATCTGTGTTGCCAAGAGAGCTAAAGGAAGCCAAGGAGCTCATTTTCTTCAGAGACAGGTTTCTCTCTGGGTCATCCAATTATCCTCACTCAGCAGAGTAATCACTGAGACTCTGTGCACTGTTGGAATTGAAGGAACTTGAGAGGTCATCCACCAGGTTTACACATTGAATCTCTGGAGGAAAAAGCCCCAGAAAGGCAGAGATGGAGCCTCAGTCTGGCACCATCATCTCCCAGCTCTGTGCCCTGACCTTGGGTGGGTTAGGTTACTTCTCAGCCACCAAACTGGGATAATGATGTTCACTGTGAAGATGAGAAGATGTCCCTGAGGCAGAAGGCTTACACAGTAAGTGGCACAAGGTAGACACGCGGCAATTGTGAATTTCTGTCCCTCATCTCTTTCTTGTCCCAATAATGAGTTTATGTTAAACTTGGGGTCATATGGCTAAAAACATTCTTCCTCAAACAGTAAACATTCTTCTCATGATTTATGACTTCTATGGCCCTTTCGCATGTATTGTTTCATTCCATCCTGGCAAGTAGAGCTAGTGAGTGTCACCCACATATTATATAAGAGTGTGTGGGATCTTGGAGAGGGTAATCCTTTGTGGTCTTCCTTCATCCTGCTGTGTGCATCCTGTGAATCTTGCTCCATGTTTTCTCTCTTCATAGCACTTATCGGCCACACCTATGGCACAAGATAGTGCATCTGACTCCAGAGTGCTCCTCGTTTGTATCTTACGTAACTGCTAATGTTTACTGTTGGTCGTCTGTCTATGCCTGCTAGCATCTGACCTTCACAACGACATCAAACTGTTCTGCTTATTTCCTGCACTAGCCCAAGGACCCAGAATGGTGCCCAGAAAGGAATATTTTTCCCACTCAATATTTGATGAACAAACGGACCAAACTCATGCCTTTAGTAAGGGACAGAAGGGGCTCAAACTCAAAACTCCTATCTATATATTCCATCCATCACCTAGCAAGAGTGTGACATTGATAGTATTAAAGAGCATTTGAGCTGATTAAGATGGAGAGATGACAGGGAAGAGGGAAACAGAGAAAGAGGGAAGGAAGAGATAAAGAGGGGAGAAAAGGAAAGAGGAGAAAAAAGTGAGAATTTAGGGAGGGGTGCACAGGGAGCTTGCAACGTTGTCTCCTCTAGCGCACAAGAAGGGTAATGTTTGCTTTTTAATATTTATTAACTTTTATTTTGGCTGTATCAGGTCTTCGTCACACCGCGTGGGCTCTCTAGTTGTGGTACATGGGCTTAGTTGCCCTGCTTGCTTGGGATCTTAGCTCCCTGACCAGGGACTGAACCTGGTCCCTGGCATTGGAAGGCAGATAAACCACTGGACCACCAGGGAAGTCTCACGAGGGGGGCATCATTATACTCATGCCCGGACTGCCCAGCTGCTTGGTGGATAATGCCTTGAAATACAGGATGAGCAATGAGGTGTCTGCCCCAGCTCCCTCACAGACTAGGCACTATCCTGCCAGACATTTCAGCTCATGGCATCCCCTTTAGAATGTCACTGTGATACAAAGAACCTCCTACTCAGTTCAAGATATGACTGCTGGGAGCAAGAGAAGTAATTCATTTTTTAACTGTGCAAGCCTAAGACTACATCACTCTGGATGCTTAGACCTGGCCCCAGAGGTGGGTGTAGTCTTCCAGGGCAGGTGCACAGTAGTCACATTGAAGACATTTTAGTAACTCCGTGACCTATTTAGAAGGAAAGACACTGGAAGGTCTGATCAGGTATTTCCCAGAAGCTTCACCGAAGTTCAAGAGAAAAGGGAAACTGGAATTTAAGTCATTATGAGTCTGTGTAGGTATCCTTCTGAACAGGAAAGCCCACCCCACACCCAAAAGTCTGTTGTCAGAAACGTTTATGTAATGAGTTGTGGAGACTTCTTGTGCCCAAACCATGATGGGAGCATTTCCTGTCTTCCTTGAGTCAGCAGATGTCAGAGCAGAAGACCTCCCCTTTCCAGCAGAGCCTGGCACCAGAAGGAGCCACTACTGTCCCTGTGCACCTCTCTCCACCAACATGCTCACATACTGGGGACCCTGTGGGCCATTTCCTTCCTCATTCAACTGATTCCTGTTATTTGAGATAGTCACTGTTTACAAAGTCATTTCAGACACAGAATTAGTGAATTCTGAACCACGACTTCTAGGGGAAATACATGGCTAGGTTCCTGAGAACCTCTGATCACATTTTCATCAAACCATAAGTACATAAACTTGTTCTTTGTATTTCTGTTTAAAGACACCTTATTCAACAGAAAATTGGTTCACTGAGTTCATGATTAACAGCACTGTGACTCATGGCTGAATGAAACTTATCTTATACATTTATTTTCTTCATAAGGCATGTCACAGTCTTCTTGCACTTAGGGGCACGGGAACAGCACTGCCCTTGGGGACCATTCCAAACAGCAAAATCACCAACAAAGAGTACAGAAACGTGAAACACATGGCTCTAAACAGACCGTGAAAAGAACACTTGCTTACAGTCTGAGAACTGAAACAAGAAGCTGAATGTCACCTTCTTTGACCTCCACTGGGAATGTGTGTCCTCGGGAATTCAAATTTTTGCCGCTCTCTACATGTCTGCAAGTGACCGCCAGTTTCATGAGTATTGACTTTGAGTTGCAAATAAATGTTGGCAGTACGTGAATTCACAAATATGGAGTCTGTGAATAATGAGGATTGGCTGTATTTACAGAAAGTGGTTGGCAGTGCTGTGAGGTTTCTGGTAGAAGAGACTTAGATTAGTATGCCAATAAGCTCTACCAGCAGTTCATCAACTTTGCCCACAAGATAAGGAGCTGAAAAGTCTTCAGTAAAGCCTCTGTGGGCTCAATAATACTTCATACCATCAAATCATAATCAAATTATCACACATTCATTCCTTATTTGGTCCTGGAAGCCAAGATGTGGCAGTGGGGGATAAGGGACCAAGTAAAGGAGAAATTATCACTATCATCTTCATCACCATCCTCACTACCACCACCACTAGCATCATCACCACCATCAACAACAATAAAACATGAAGCACTTACAGTGTCCTAACGCTGTTCCAACCACTCTGCTGCTGCTGCTGCTAAGTAGCTTCAGTTGTGTCTGACTCTGTGCGACCCCATAGACGGCAGCCCACCAGGCTCCTGGTCCCCGGGAGTCTCCAGGCAAGAACACTGGAGTGGGTTGCCATTTCCTTCTCCAGTGCATTAAACTGAAAAGTGAAAGTGAAGTTGCTCAATCGTGTCCGACTCCTAGCGACCCCATGGACTGCAGCCCACCAGGCTCCTCCGTCCATGGGATTTTCCAGGCAAGAGTACTGGAGTGGGGTGCCATTGCCAACCACTCTACGTGGTTAATTTTCACAACTCAGGAATGCCGGTTCTGTTACTATTCTTATATCGTCAAAGAAGATAGTAAGTCTCAGTGAGGTTAAGTGCCTGGCTAGTTTTAATAAGGAGAAATATGTACCTTTCCTGTGAACAATAGATGAGTTTCTTTGAAAAACTGCATGGTGTAGGTCAAATCCTGATTTGTTTCCCATAGTACCTTTGAAAAAAGTGGATGTGAAACCATCTATCTTCAGAGCGTTGCAAAACAGTTGGCAAGCACTTAATGCCACTAAGTGCACAATTGTGCACCTAAAATGGTAAGTCATACATTTTACCAGAAAACACATACACATGTGTGTGCATGCAGGTGTACACACACACACACACACAAACCATGAGGAGAATAATCTGTATTTCCCCAAACCCATCACATACACATGTGGATGTGAAACCATCTATCTTCAGAGCGTTGCAAAACAGTTGGCAAGCACTTAATGCCACTAAGTGCACAATTGTGCACCTAAAATGGTAAGTCATACATTTTACCAGAAAACACATACACATGTGTGTGCATGCAGGTGTACACACACACACACACACACAAACCATGAGGAGAATAATCTGTATTTCCCCAAACCCATCATGAGATTCAACATCTTCTGTGCCTTTGCATTTGCTGTTCCTTTTCTCTGAATGCCTTTTCTTGATCTGTCAGCTTATTCATCCTATAAAACATGCCATGAGCAGGGTCACTCTCTCTACCCACAGAGTTAATCTCTGCCTCCTCTGAAGCAGTTCTGGACCTCTTTGTATCTATTATTATTGCACATAAGATGAAAGTGAAAGTCGCTCAGTTGTGTCTGACTCTTTTCGACCTCTCCTTGGAATTCTCCAGGCCAGAATACTGGAGTGAGTAGCTTTTCCCTTCTCCAGGGGATCTTCCCAACCCAGGGATCGAATCCAGGTCTCTCTCATTGCAGGTGGATTCTTTACCACCTGAGCCACAAGGGAAGCCCTGTTCATTGCAAATATTTGTTCACGCATATTTTGTTCCTGCTTTGTCGGCATCTCTCAGGACTGTTTTAGTTTCTGACACACAGCAAATGCTCAATAGATGTGTGTAGCACAGAAAGAAAGTTTTACTAACCAATTTACAACATCACTCAAGTGATCACATCTGGAACTAGGCCTAAGACTTGAAATGAAGGGAGAAATTGTCATTGCGAGTTTAGACCCATGTTCCTCTCCAGCCCAGAGATTTGTTTGAAAGTGGCAATTGTTTTTCATTATCAGGGCAGCCTGTCTTCAGTGATATCAATCTAAAAACCATCTAGGAATGCCATCCATGAAATTATATAAACCTTTCTGAAGCAAAACTGACATTATATGACATTTTTATTTTACTCAAAGCTTGCCTATACATTTCTTAAAAAAAATAAAATTGGAGTATAGTTGCTTTACTCTTTTGTGTTAGTTTCTGCTGTACAACACAGTGAATCAGCTATATCCTGTAAATCCCTTTATTTCGCCATCAACCAGGCACAGTGTGGCAACCTGGGGTGTTGGTACCAATATTCAGACTGAAAATTGGAGACCAGCCTGGGTTCCAGTTCCAACACTGCCACTGTCTAGCCCTTTGGGTGTGGGTAGGGATGTAAATGTTCTGGCTCACAGCTTTCCTCTCTGTAACATGGAACTAATGCTCTGTTCTTTGTCTTAACAGGATTGCCCCAACTATCAAATGAGACAGTACATGTTAAATATCTTTAAAACTCGTAAAGCATCTTGAAAACAGAAAGTGTCTTTGTAATCAGGTATGGATGAAGAGCGTGACCTGCTATGTCAGTAAACAGAGGATGTTGTGGGTTGTGGTCATCAAGTCCTCAGCCACTGCAGCAACCCCCACTGTACACCTTGATGTGAGTCAGGATGGACAAAAACAGGATAGTGGCCTTAGGTAATTAAGTTGCATATCAAATGAACGATTTCAGTGAGCCCAGACTTGCATCTTTCCATACATAGAAGGGCATGAAACATACTAACTTGAGATGTCTGGTTTTCTTTAAGTAACATAATCTTTGATGTTTTGACTACCTGTTGAAAAAAATTTGCACAACATGAGAGTTGCGAGTTAAGTTTTATTTGGGGGCAAAATGAGGACTGCAGTCCCGGAGACAGCATTTCAGATAGTTCTGAGAAATTGCTCTGAGGAGGTAAAGGGAAAAGTGAAGGTGAAAGTCACTCAGTGGTGTCCAACTCTGTGTGACCCCATGGACTACACAGTCCATGAAATTCTCCAGGTCAGGATACTGGAGTGGGTAGCTGTTCCCTTCTCCTGGGGATCTTCCCAATGCAGGGATTGAACCCGGGTCTCCTGCATTGCAGGCGGATTCTTTACTAGCTGAGCCACAAGGGAAGCCCAGTTATATAGAACATTTGCAACAAAGGGAAGATAGTCAGAACATCAAAAGATGATTGTTAATTATAGAAAACCAGATACCCCCCGTTAAGGAATTAAGTGCTTTTCTATATATGAGAAGATGCCAGAGTTTGGACTCACTGAAATCATTCCTTTGATATGCACTTCAGCTATTTGGGTCCAGTGTTCTGTGTTTTCACATCCTGAGTGCCCTCAGAGCTCACCATGGAGAGTGGCTGCAGACTGAGGGCTTCTAGATGATGGGTATTCTTTTCCTTCCTGAGATCCCTCAGGGTTCACTAGCTCACCATCCTGGTGACTGCAATTGCTGGTAACTGTGACATCTGTTGTTTACTGATTTGGCAGGAAATATTCCATTTCTTACTGGATTCTGGTGCAAAACTCTCCTATATCCTGGCTCCTTCCTTACCTCTGGTGCAGTCCCTCAAACTCAAGAGACTGCCTTCTGGGCTTGAGTTTTCAGAAAAATCCACCAAATAAAACAAACTCTCACCTGTCTGTAAGTTGTGCTTTTTTTTTTCCAGTTGACATAGATTTATCAGTGTAATATCTAGCTTCCTTACTGCATCTGTGCACGTGTGCTAAGTTGCATCTGACTCTTTGTAACCCCATGAACTGTAGCTCACCAGGCTCCTCTGTCCATGGAATTCTCCAGGCAAGAATATTGGAGTGGGTTGCCATTTCCTTCTCTAGGGGATCTTCCTGACCCAGGGATTGAACCCATGTCTTCTGCACTGGCAGGCAATTCTTTACCACTGAGCCACCTGGGACGCTCTCCTTTTCCCATATATGTCTCTTTTCAAGACCTAAGTGGGTTCTACTGTAACAGGACCTCATGACATAGCAGAGGACATAATATAGGCTGCACATCACCGCCTCCTAGCCCCACACTCATGCAGACATCATTAATCAACCACAGTACGACCACAGTACTGCTTATGATCCTCCTGAATGCACTGCTCTGTGTAGGGCATTTTTTTTTAATTTACTTACTCTTAAGGACTTTTTTCCCCCTCTCTTTTAATGTCTATCCAATTGCAGACCAGAATGCAAGTCCTACTGTATATGACTAGTATATAGCTCATGCTGCACAAATCCTATAAGCCTGATAACACCTGAAGTGGTCTATGCCCTACTCAATGGAACAAGTCTACTGATTACATGCATGGATGTTATGGCAACATTAAATTGCTATGAGATTTATAGTGATGTGGATGAACTTAGAGTATGTCATACAGAGGGAAATAAGTCAAAAAGAGAAAAACAAACTTCATATATTAACACATATATACTATCTAGAAAAATGGCACCAATGAAACTCTTTGCAGGGCAGGAATAGAGCCACAGACATAGAGAATGGATTTGTGGACACAGGGCGTGAGGGAGAGGATGGGACAAACTGGTAGAGTAGCCTTGACATAATATACATGACTATGTGTAAAATAGCTTGCAGGAAGCTGGTGCATACCACAGGGAGCTTAGCTTGGTGCTCTGTGATGACCTAGATAGGTGGGGTGGGATGGAGCCTCCAGAGGGAGGAGATAAATGTGTACATATAGATGAGTCACATTGTTTACAGCAGAAACTAACACAACATTGGTGAGCAATTATACTCCAATTAGAAATATGATAAACCATGGACTGGTAGCCCACCAGGCTCCTCTCATGGAATTCTCCAGGCAAGAACACTGGAGTGGGTTGCCACTCCAGACTCGAACCTGAGTCTCATGCGTTGCAAGCAGATTCTTTACCATCTGAGCCACCAGGGAAGCCCCCAAAATGTGATTATTCATAAGAAAAAATTGCTATGAGCATTCCTCAATGATTATTTTCTATTTCTACACTTGGACTCTAACCTGAATAACACTGCTCTAGCCAGCAGGCCTCAGCTGATATGGGTCAGAGACTTGTGTGACTAACCTCCTGCTGGCTCTCCTGTAAAATGAAATGAACAGCATTGACTTAACAGGCTTCTCACAAGGATCAAATGAGATAATTTGTGAGAAAGTGCTCAGTAAACTCTGCCATGTTATCCAAATTTTAGGTTATTACTCTGATCCCCATATCCATTTCCGAGTCCTTGAAAATCATGCAACAGGATGTATAAAAGCTTTGTTCAACAAATGCAGGGTACTTTTAAAAATTATGATTGTCTCCTTTTTGTGTTTGCTTTCCTAGACCAAGAACGCTCATAATTTTTGTTGTTGTTGTTGTTGATTTCTTTGCCAGTACTCCAAGCCTCTTGTAAGGGGATGGTAAATGTCAGCCTGACTAGGGCTCCCAGCAGGGCTTTGAAGTCTTGCAATAGCACAGTAGGCACAAGCACCCCCAGTCCTCAGTAGGGCATGCTGAGAGGCTGGAAAACCAGTTCGGCACGCAGGGGCCCTTCATCCAAGTCCAGGCTTAAGACAGGTGGTAGATGGAGGGTTTCTTTGGCAAAGTTGTCAGGTCTCTGGGCTCCTCCCTGTATGTCTGGGAGGGTAGTAAGGGCTTTTTTTTCCTCTTATTTTAAGTCAACTGAGAGGGTTTTGATGGAACCACTCTGACAGTGCAGCATGTGCCCTACTGGCATGTGCGGCGCCTGGAAACATGTGTCGAAACATCATCAAGAGAAGCCAAAGAGGAGTGGGTGAGGCTGACACTGCAGCCACCGACCATAAAGAACAAAGGTCAGCGTTCTCCAGGGACCAGAAGAGGACTTGGTGAAAGGGACCAAAGGAGACAGACTGCTGGGATAGCGTGATCCCAAGAGAGGGCTGGGCCATCCCAGTCCAGAGCCTGAGAAGTGGAGTCTTGCCTGTGCTGAGGAAGCCACTCTCAGAGGTATGGTGTGGTGGTATGTGTGCATGTGTGTTTGTGTGTGTGTTTGTGTGTGTGGTGTGTGTGTGTCTAGGGTGAGGAGCCTGCAAAAGTGCCAATGAGGGTGAAACCCAGAAAATGGTTATCTTCTGCCTTCCATCCAGAGGGACCAGCCCAGAAGACAACAGGGCAACACGTATGACAACTTCTTTTTCACCTAAACCACTCACCCTGTTGGCCTTGCCTGGGATATTCAGAAACAACATCTCTGGAATGGCAGAGACCAGGCATGCAAGCTGAAGCAAGTATGTGCTGGGTGAGAAATTTATAAGGTTTTGATTATTGTATTTTACTCCCCTGGAAATAGATAATTCTTAGATTTGGCTTAACGTTTTGATGCCAGAATGGAGGGCCTAATTGTTCAATATCTTAAAAAACAAACAAAACAAAACAAAAACCAGAAAGTCCTGTGTAAGATTACATCCAAGAATGAGAAAAAAAAGTTGGATTTGAAGGGACCGAGGGGAAAAAAACTCAACTGAACTTCTAACCATCTCTCAAGTTAAGTTCATTCAATACATTGGCTTTCTCATCAGTGAATTCCCTTCTGGACTTTTTACAGCCACAGGAAGTGTCATAAGCTGGGACACGAGCAGAACTAGGGAACTAATAAAGTCCTACATGAAAAGATGCTTTGCAACAGCTCTCATGGAATGTCCTTGAAGAGACCTGATCAACTCTGATGACCAGTCAGTGTTGTATTGCCGCTGAGGAAACCACCCTTGCTTTAGGAATGAAATACAGGGAAGCCACGTTCCCTATGCCTCCATTTCCACCACCTCCACCTCCTCTTCCACCTCACTTCCACTATCACTACCACCCCTCTTTCCAACACCGCCACCACCTCCATACCCAGCAGTGCCACTTGCCACCACTGTCCCACTGCTCCCAGCACCATCAGCACCACCAGGATCATTGCCACCACCACGACTGGTGCCGTTGCCACTGCCGCCACTACCACTATCCTCCCCCCTCCCCACCACTGAAGTTTCACCTTCACTACAACTTCCACTGTTACACCACCTCCGTCATCTCTGCCATCACCACCACTACAGCTGTCATTGACATCACTGCAGCCACAGCCACCATTTACTATGTATTAGCATGTGCTCAGGGCTTCCCAAGTGGTGTGAGTGGTAAAGAGAGCGTCTGCCAAGGTAGACATAAGGGATGCAGATTTGATCCCTGAGACAGGCAGATCCTCTGGAGGAGGAGATGGCAAGCCACCCCAGTACTCTTGCCTGGAGAATTCCATGGAGAGAAGAGCCTGGCAGGCTGCAGTTCATAGGGTCGCACAGAGTTGGACACGACTGAAGGGACTTAGCACACATGCTAAGCCCAGTGAAAAATAGGATATACTTAGTCCTCACAGCTGTCTTTGGAGGTAAACACCATCATCATCCTTGTTTTACCAAGGAGGAAACAGAGGCTCAGAGAGGTAAAGTGATCCAATGATGCAGAATGGCGTTTGAACCTTACTTTTAATTGGTGAATATAAGGAAAATAATATAAGTGTTATTCATGGAAGAACCCTCATTTCAACACCAGCTTTCAGTAAGTCCACAAATCTAAGATATTCACCTTTCTCATGTTTTATCCCTTTAAAGATACTCTTTGTCATCATCGTTTAGTCACTAAATCATGCCTGACTCTTTGCGACTCCATGGACTGTAGCCCACCAGGCTCCTGCATCCATGCATTTCTCCAGGCAAGAATACTGGACTGGGCTGCCATTTCCTTCTCCAAAAGATGCTCTTAAAGAGGTTTGATTAACAGAGAAAAGTATACTGCAAACACAAAATTAAAAAAAAAAATTTAAAGGCTAAAAAATTTAATCAAATCCTAATCTCAAACTGTTCATGAGTGTTTTTAAGCACTTGTTGAGAGTGAAAAGGGCAACCAGTGGAGAGTGAGTAGGGGAAACTGTTCTTCTCGTGGTTGCTTCATTATTAATTTCCTGAAACATTTACTTGTTCCCTAAAGACAAAGGTTTTGCACTTGGCAAAATCACTGCATCAGTGAGGTAATTCTTTTTGGTAACCCTTATGATTATTTAATGAGAAAGAAAATTGCCCTTAGTCTCAGTGTCATCTTAAAGCCTCCTTGCTGGACTCTCACTCTCTGATCACTTCCTCTTTTGTACCAGCATCATCTTCCTTGATTCCCATCAGAGCAATAACTCTGCAACCCCAAATCATCATTTACCTTAATGTTTTTCTTTCTCTGCAGCCCGAGTCCTAATTCTGACTTGAACATACTGAATTTGAGTTGCCATTGAGTGATCATGGTAGTCATGCTAGTTGGGCGTCTCGATACATAACTTTAGTTCAAAGGAGAGTTCTGAGATATGGAATATTCCATATTTGGGAATTATTAACGTCAGATCAGATCAGTCGCTCAGTCGTGTCCCACTCTTTGCTACCCCATGAATCGCAGCACGCCAGGCCTCCCTGTCCATCACCAGCTCCCAGAGTTTACCCAGACTCATGTCCATTGCGGAGAAGGCAATGGCACCCTACTCCAGTACTCTTGCCTGGAAGATCCCACAGACGGAGGAGCCTGGTAGGCTGCAGTCCATGGGGTCACTAAGAGTCGGACATGACTGAGCGACTTCACTTTCTCTTTTCACTTTCATGCATTGGAGAAGGCAATGGCAACCCACTCCAGTGTTCTTGCCTGGAGAACCCCAGGGACGGGGAAGCCTGGTGGGCTGCCATCTGTGGGGTCACACAGAGTCGGACACGGCTGAAGTGACTTAGCACAGCATAGCATAGCATGTCCATTGAGTCAGTGATGCCATCCAGCCATCTCATCCTCTGTTGTCCCCTTCTCCTCCTGCCCCTAATCCCTCCCAGCATCAGTCTTTTCCAATGAGTCAACTCTTCACATGAGGTGGCCAAAGTACTGGTGTTTCAGCTTTAGCATCATTCCTTCCAAAGAAATCCCAGGGCTGATCTTCTTCAGAATGGACTGGTTGGATCTCCTTGCAGTCCAAGGGACTCTCAAGAGTTTTCTCCAACACCACAGTTCAAAAGCATCAATTCTTCGGTGCTCAGCCTTCTTCACAGTCCAACTCTCACATCAATACATGACCACAGGAAAAACCATAGCCTTGACTAGACGGACCTTTGTTGGCAAAGTAATGTCTCTGCTTTTGAATATGCACAGAGTATAATTGTAGCAACAGGAACAGACAAACTGTCCTACGTGGAGCATAAAGAGTGGGGAAGGAAGAGGGCTGGGTAGAGTACAGCAGCAGAGTTAAGTCCTGCTAGTAGTGTGAGCTAAATATGGGAGTAGTTAGTTGCAGGAGTGCAACACTGATACATAATTGCTATAATATGGGAAGGACTGCTTTAAGAAAAACAATATCTTTAGAAACAACCCATACATAATTATGGTAGAAACTTAGGAGAATGAAAAAACAAGATCACAAGTTAATCATCACTGTATAACCCAGAGATCATTATTATGAACATTTTATGTACCTCTTCCCAACCATTTGAAATATATTTTATGTTACATATTTTTATATTGACATTATAGAACATATATCTTCTTTAGTGTCTTTTTATAGGCTTCTCATGATGCTACAAACGTCATTTAGATGTGTGCCTAAAGGAATACTTTTAAAAATTTTATCCTGACAGCAAAATTTATAAGTAGAAATTTGTCCTCTGTCTGGGTATAGGAGAGCAAACTGGATTTAGGTTCAGTTTGGAAGGGAGGGGAGAGCCCATTTTGAGAAGCATTTGTGCATGCAACATCTCAATACTTTCATGAAGTTATAATTACTTTACATGAGCTCAGCACTTGTTTTCCTCTTTAAAATTGAAGTCATTCCTTCTATTCTATTTTCAAAACATGCCAAATGCATAAGGGAGTTGAGGGTTTGAATATAATGTTGAGTTCTAGAGACATTATTACAATTATACGAGAATAAATAGAAGGTTGCCTAAATTACAGACAAAATAAGTCATCTTCTGCCATTTTTGGTTTTCTGTAATGAGAAAAATCTCACAAACAAAGACACTAGAGACTGACATACACTTGCCATATTTTCCAGAGGTGGATGTAGTAACACTGCATGTTAAGTACGTGACAAATGCCTCTTGCATTTGTACTGACACACAGGTTAGAATGCTAGAACTGGTGAGGCTTTATAGCAGATAAATGGGGGAGGGATTAAAAGCAAAACAACAGCACTGAACTGGTACATGCAGGAAAGAGTAGTGAGCCAGTATTATTTCTAGGGAAGTCTGTAAAATTGGGCATCCATTCATCCTGGATTAGTGATGGAATTTGAGGGACCAATACCCTAACAGGCTTGTTGTTCTGTCAGGTCCCTGCAAGTACTAAACAAGAAGTGAGACAAGCAAAGAGTCGTTCCTTTTCTTTTGTAGTTCAGTATAGGATGTTAACCGGAGAAGGCAATGGCATCCCACTCCAGTACTCTTGCCTGGAAAATCCCATGGACAGAGGAGCCTGGTAGGCTGCAGTCCGTGGGGTCGCTAAGAGTCTGACATGACTGAGCGTCTTCACTTTCACTTTTCACTTTCATGCATTGGAGAAGGAAATGGCAACCCACTTCCGTGTTCTTGCCTGGAGAATCCCAGGGACGGGGGAGCCCGGTGGGCTGCCGTCTATGGGGTCGCACAGAGTCAGACACGACTGAAGCGACTTAGCAGCAGCAGCATAGGATGTTATCAGGCTTCCCAGGTGGTTCAGTGGTAAAGAATCTGCCTGCAACACAGGAGACACAGGCTTGATCTCTGGGTCAGGAACACCTAAGCTTGGAGAAGGAAATGGCAACCCACTCCAGTATTCTTGCCTGGGAAATCCCATGGACAGAGAAGCCTGGTGCTATAGCATGAGAG
Organism: Tragelaphus eurycerus; assembly: GCA_935064755.1. Lineage (NCBI taxonomy): Eukaryota > Metazoa > Chordata > Mammalia > Artiodactyla > Bovidae > Tragelaphus > Tragelaphus eurycerus. The sequence goes on along the minus strand of CAKXYN010000075.1, from coordinate 4,691,086 downwards.
TCAGGCACTATTTAGTGACTTAGCAGCAAATAGGATGTTATTAGTGGTGAAATTTTGTTCCTTGCCATCATGACCAAATAGCCATCTCCAGTCCAGGTCTGAACTTTGACTGAGGCTCAGTTTCCTCACTGTGGCACTCTGCCTCATACCTACAGCATGAGATAGTATGTGTTAAAACATGGTATAAAACATAAAGAACTATCTGAAGGACAGTGATAACTTTTCCTAGCAGTTTTGCAGATATGATAACAGAATTGTATAGACTAATATATCTGCAAGAATGATTCATTTCTGCCAAGTCTAAAGTAGGTCCCAGTGATCAGTAGAAATTTTTATCTTGTAATCTCTCATCATCGCCTACCTCTGATTTATGTCTTATATTTGATACAATACTTTTCATTTGCTTTTGAAGTCAAGAGAATGACTACTTCATGTACCGTGATTCTCCCGGGATGGTGTGAGTGCCTTTGAGATTGATGACAAATGTAGAACCCCTCAGAAAATTCTTTGGTATAGGTAAGGTTGAGAAATGAAATGTTAGTTCATGCCCAAATCCCCCACTTCCATGGGCTACGAACCCAGTATTTCCTCTCAGTGGCCCAAACAGCAACAATGACCGACAGTCTGTAGTCAGTCTGTAGACAGTCTGTAGTCTAGATTGAGTGCTTTCCACACACTCACTAGATATCTGTGGGGCTGAGTCTAGGGCCTTCCCTGTTTGAGTTTTCTTGTTCAAGTTCAGATGTGATATAAAATCCACTTTAGTCTGTGCTTTAAATTTCTCTCAGTGACAAACCCTAGGAGCATCCAATGTGTAATCCAGTAACGTACCAGACTGAAGCAGGAATATAGTAGCTAGTGACTCCGGGGTTCTGGCCATATTTCTTAATTAACAAATATCTTTGGTTCTGTTTTTCTGCCATGAATGAATACTGTACAGCTCATTTCTAAGAGAAAGAGCAAAGGAGAGACAGAGGGATACTCATTCCCTACCTATCCCCAAATTCTAAAGCAGTTATCTAGGCTTTTCTATCTTTTGCAGTTGACATCACAGGTTTGTCTCTTTCTTTACTGGCTAAGGTTTCTTTGTGGCCCAGGCCCTAACTCCTCTTGGACTTCTTTGAACAGTCACTTATTTTTTCCAACTGAATGATAGGCTTGTTTCCTGGTCAGTGATCAAGAAATCCTTAGCATTCTTCACATGTTCTTCTTCTTCTCCTAGGCCTTGCCATCAGCTTTGCATCCACTGCCTTTTGGCCTGTGTTCAATGAATGGAATGGCCTCATAGCCTGCATGATTTAAATTATTCAGTCTTCATTTTGTTCTTACTTATGCTTTTCCTTCTACTTTCCTTGCGTGTGCAGTTGAATGAAAGTGAAACATGCATATGATGCACTCTGTTCTGTTATTCAGGACCGCCCCACGTGCTCTGTATACTGACTTTGTGATCTCAACTCCAACACCTTATTTACGCTCTGCCCCACACACAAACTAGAGGCAGCCAGGCCAGCGTTCCAGCTCCCCTGGCCATGTCTTTACGGACTGGACTCTGGCCTGCCAGGTTTGCCTGTTTATCAGAGTCTCAGCACTGGGGGACTCTTGCTAATGTACCAAAGGTTCAGAGTGCATGGTCTCCTGCTCCATTCTGTTCTTGCTTGTCTGACTTGCATTACTTGTGGGCATGTACCTCTGGAACACTATCTAGAAATCAGAAGGCAAGGAAAACAGCCCCATGTGTGCAACCAGAAAGCTCAGAATCCCTTTAACAAAGGATTTGTGAACTGATTTTTAGAACTCTTGGTGGCTTGTCAATCTCTTTCCCTACATTTTAGAAACAAACATGACCGAAGGCTTGGGAGGCTCCTGGACTCTCCAAACGGCTGCTCACCAGGCATTCATGCATGTCTCAGAAAGAACACACACATGAATGAGTGCGTATTCATTTTCAAGGAGAAATTCTATAGCTTTCATCACATTCTCTAAGGAGCTGGAATCTTCCCAATTATACACCATTTTTTAAAGAGGTTTCTTATCCAATCAAGGCATGCCCCCACATGTGATTAACTAGCCCTGAACTTCCAGTGAAAAAAGAAAACTGAGATTACTGATTCATTTCAAAATAAAAATTATTATGCAAAACACTATGCCTACTAAGTGCCCATCAACAGATAAATGGATAAAGAAGATATATGTAGGTATACACCACATATAAAGAAATACGAGTTATCAAAAAGAATGAAATTTTGCCATGTGCAGCAACATGGGTGGACTTGGAAGGCATCATGCTGAGTGAAATAAATCAGACAGAGAAAGAGAAATACTGCATGCTATCACTTATATGTGAACTCTAAAAAATAAACCCAGTGAATAAAGCGAAAGAGTAGCAGACTCACAGATACAGAGGACAAACTAGTAGCTACTGATAGTGAGAAGAAAGGAGGGAGGGGAAATGCAGGGGTGGGGGAAAAGGGTTATCATGGGATTTTATGAAATCATGTGTGTGAAACATTGGAAAATTGTCAAGTGCTATAGAATTTTTTTAAATAAAAAATTTTAAATGTTTTAAAAATTTAAAAATAAAGCAATATGCTTATCTTATATTTTGAGATTATATATAATATTAACACATAAATATACTTTCATATGTTATATCTTTTCATATAATCATCATATATTTTTGTACGTATAAAAATAAACAAAAATATATACATCCAGACTACAAAAAGGCATATGTATATCATGTATAATTCCAAAATACGTGTGTGTTAGTCGCTCAGTCGTGTCCGACTTTTTGTGACCCCATGGACTGCAGCCCACCAGCTCCTCTGTCCATTGAATTCTCCAGGCAAGAATACTGGAGTGGGTTTCCATTCCCTTCTCCAAGGGGTCTTCTCAACCCAGAGAATGAACCCAGGACTCATGCATTGCAGGCAAATTCTTTACCATCTGAGCCACCAGGAAAGCATTATAGACATATATAGAGTTCAGGTTCAGTCATCCTGTCCCCCCTTGAGCACTGCAGGCACATTCTTTACCATCTGAGCCACCAGGGAAGCATTATAGACATAGATAAATTAGAGCTGAGGTTCAGTCATCCTGTCCCCCCTTGCCTGTCTGAGTTTTATTCCCATTTCTGGAGTGTGCTTCACAGGTTTGTGATTGGTGCTTTAATGTTGTGATGCTTGGGCTCAGTAGATGTGGCATGGACGCTTAGTTGCTCTTTTCCCAGATTTTGAAAAGAAAAAACAGTTTCTTGTGACTTGAAGGGAGGAAAAAGTGTAAAAGTCACATCCTTGGATTATACTTTGAACAGGTGTGTCTGCCATTGAAACTCTCATTTTCTACCAATGTTTACATATAATTTAGTGCACATCTTTGAAGTAAAAAATTGGGACTAATTAACTGATAACCAAATGGTGCTTAATTGATCTTTCATGTTTTTGAAAAGCAATTGATTTAAATAATGACTTTGAAAGAAAACATCAAATGACCTTCATCTCAAGAATAACTTTTTCTCATTTAGTTTTTCAGGAGTGTAGGGTTTGTGCTACATGGCCCATGTTAGCAAAGATCAGTTCAGTTCAGTTCAGCTCAGCTCAGCTCAGTCATGTCCGACTCTTTGCAACCTCATGGACTGCAGCATGCCAGGCCTCCCTGTCCTTGTGGAAGACAACTCCCGGAGCTTGCTCAGACTCATGTCCATTGCGTTGGTGATGCCATCGAACCATCTCATCCTCTGCCATCTCCTTCTGCCTTCAATCTTTCCTAGCATCAGGGTCTTTTCCAGTGAGTTGGTTCTTCACATCAGGTGGCCAAAGTATTGGAGTTTCAGCTTCAGCATCAGTCCTTCCAATGAATACCAAGACTGATCTCCTTTAGGATGGACTGGTTGGATCTCCTTGCAGTCCAAGGGACTCTCAAGAATCTTCTCCAACACCACAGTTCAAAAGCATCAATTCTTCTACGCTCAGCTTTCTTTATAGTCCAACTCTCACATCCATACATGACTACTGGAAAAACCATAGCTTTAACCTGACAGACCTTTGTTGACAAAGTAATGTCATTGCTTTCTAATATGCTGTCTAGATTGGTCATAGCTTTTCTTCCAAGGAGCAGGAGTCTTGTAATTTCATGGCTGCAGTCACCATATACAGTGATTTTGGAGCCCCCCAAAATTAAGTCTCTCACTGTTTCCATTGTTTTCCCATCTATTTTCCATGAAGTGATGGGACCAGATGCCATGATCTTAGTTTTCTGAATGTTGAGCTTGAAGCCAACTTTTTTACTCTCCACTTTCACTTTCATCAAGAGGCTCTTTAGTTCTTTGCTTTCTGCCATAAGGGTGGTGTCATCTGTATATCTGAGGTTATTGATATTTCTCCCAGCATTCTTGATTCCAGCTTGTGCTTCCTCCAGCCCAGCTTTTCTCATTATGTACTCTGCATATAAGTTAAATAAGCAGGGTGACAATATGCAGCCTTGACATACTCCTTTTCCAATTTGGAACCAGTCTGTTGCTCCATGTCCAGTTCTAACTGTTGCTTTTTGACCTACATACAGATTTCTCAAGAGGCAGGTCAGGTGGTTTGGTATTCCCATCTCTTTAGGAATAGGCTCTGTGAATAAACAACGCTGTATCTGGGGAAATTCTTGATGTTTAAAGCCAGGGAAATCTAGATTTGATGCCCAACTAACAACATGGCTTAATGCTTCAGACTCTCAATCTCTTCATTTCTATCAGCGGGGATCAGATCAGATCAGATCAGTCACTCAGTCGTGTCCGACTCTTTGAGACCCCATGAACTGTAGCACGCCAGGCCTCCCTGTCCATCACCAACTCCCGGAGGTCACTCAGACTCACATCCATCGAGTCAGTGATGCCATCCAGCCATCTCATCCTCTGTCTTCCCCTTCTCCTCCTGCCCCCAATCCCTCCCAGCATCAGAGTCTTCTCCAATGAGTCAACTCTTCACATGAGGTGGCCAAAATACTGGAGTTTCAGCTTTAGCATCATTCCTTCCAATGAATACCCAGGGCTGATCTCCTTCAGAATGGACTGGTTGGATCTCCTTGCAGTCCAAGGGACTCTCAAGAGTCTTCTCCAACACCACAGTTTAAAGGCATCAATTCTTCGGCGCTCAGCCTTCTTCACAGTCCAGCTCTCACATCCATACATGACCACAGGAAAGACCATAGCCTTGACTAGGCAAATCTTTGTTGGCAAAGTGATGTCTCTGCTTTTGAATATGCTATCTAGGTTGGTCATAACTTTCCTTCCAAGGAGTAAGCGTCTTTTAATTTCATGGCTGCAGTCACCATCTGCAGTGATTAATAGTGCCTGTTTTGCAGGGTTGGTAGTAAAATAATAATTGTAGTTCCTGGCACACAGTGGTGGCTATTTTTATGAATTTCAGAGCTAGATGTTCAATACGTATGGGATAATTGAATGCCAAATGCATTGAAGAGACTCAGGTCCTACTGCAGTTTTGACCAGAGGAAACCCAGCTGCTATGAAGAAGGCAGGCCCTTGATTTTGCTTCTCGGGTAATTACACTTCATTTCCCTTGTTTGTAGAGTCCATTTACTGTCTATATTGATTCAACAGCATGACGTTGTATTGGAGACAGGCTTGGGAAATACATTATATGTATTCATCGAAGAGGCCAATTTTTCAAACAAATGCATAATGAAGCTTTGGATTGTCTCAAATGATTTATTCCAGTGGCTATTCATTAAGGACGGTATGCGATTTTGTTGGTGAAGCTGGAGATTATCACAATAGATGCAAGACCTGTGGTTTTTATGAGTATTTTGAGAAAATTCCATCATTGAACCAATAGCTGTTAGTAGTGTCACTGAATTTATTAAATCATGCACAGCTGTTAATAATGCAGTCTCTTTGGAGTACTGTTGATTAACTGCAGACTAAATCAACTCCTGGGTCTCTCCTTTTATGCTTTCTTTATTTTCTGTATTAATTGGATAGAAAGGAAAATTTTCTTGGGCCCATGACTAACTGTTCTCAGGGGAGAACAGTATCCAGGGACATTCTATCAAATACCATGACTCAGAGGTGATCTAGTACAGTGGTCTGGTTTCTTAAGTTTTAAAGAAAAAAAAATTTTGCAATAATGTTAGATTTATGGAAAAACAATTTCAGACTTTATACAGGGAATTTCCAAATACTTTTAACCCAACTTTTCCTAATGTTAACATTATATAGAGCTATGCTGTATTTGCAGAAACTGAGAAATACATATTGGTACAATACTTTATAGACTACAGGTTTTAGTTTGTCAGTTTCATTTTTAACCAGTACCCTATTTCTGTTCCTGGATACAATCCAGGACACCACATTTCCTTTAGTTGTCATGTCTCTTTAGTCACCTCCAGTCGGCAACAATTTCCCATTCTTCCCTTGTTTCCCACGACGTTGGCAGTTTTAAAGAGTGCCTGTCTGATATTTTGTAGACTGTCCTTCAATTTGAGTTTGTTTCCTGTTTTCTCATGATCACACTAGGGTTAAGAGTCTGGGGGAAGAACCCCACAGTGAAGCGCTCTTCTCACAGTACCATAGCAGGGAGCACATGGAATCAATATGACTTACTAATGGTGGTCCTGGTTAAGGTCTTGGTTAAGGTGATCTTGGTTAAGGTAAAGATCTGCCAGATTTTTCTACTGTCAAGTTTCTCTTTTCCTCTTTCTAAAAGTTAGTTTTTAGTCCAGGTTGAAGTCAAGAGGAGAGAAATTACATTCCACTTCTTGGCAGAGGGAGAATTTACATAAATTATTTGGAATTCTTCTAAAAAAATAGGTATCCCTTTTACTCTATGTATTTATTTATTGGGACTTCCCTGGTGGCTCAGCAGTAAAGAATCAGCCTGCAATACAGGAGATGCAGTTTCATCCCCTGGCTTGGGAACATCCCCTGGAGAAGGAAACGGCAAGCCACTCCAGTATTCTTTCCTGGAAAATCCCATAGAGAGGAGTCTGGTGGGCTACAGTCCATGGGGTCGCAAAAGGGTTGGACACGACCTAGCAATTAAACAACAACAATCACAACAAATTTATTTATCCAATCAATTACTTACATCTTTATGGATTCATGGACATTTGTTTTATTCTTTGGGTTACAATCTATTATTGCTGTTATTTTGCTTTTTGCTACTCACATTGTTCTAGGTTTGACCACTGAGCGATTTTAGATTGGCTCCTGTATCCTTTTGACAAACCCCACCTCTCTTTCCTCCCTGCCTTCCTCCCTTCCTTCTTTTTCATTTTGCTTTTTTTTGTGGGTGAAGGAGGGGTACTTCCTTTCTTTTTGACATTATAAAATGTTTCTCACTCGTCTTGTATTTTCCCTTCTCCAACTTTGAAATCAGTCCTTTCTCCAAAGAAGTATGGCGATTTCATTTTTTAACAGACTTTTTAGCCTGATTTAATCCTAGTCATGTCATAAGCTAGCTGAACAGTTAGCACAAGTTTCTTAAACTCCTCAAGTCTTGGTTTGCAGAGCCACAAAAAGTGGATGATAACAGTGCCTACATTGTGGGGTTGTGATGTAGACTAATCCAGGCAAAGGATCAGACACTGTCTCTTCAGTATCAGTTCTCATTGCCTCTCTTCCTTTCCTGGCAGAGGTAATGTGAGGGATACCAAGAGGAGGGAAAAGAATTGGCAGAAGTATTGCAGGAAGAGAAGGCAAATCCATATTTGGGATATGTATGTATTACTGTGGTCTTGGACAGCAAGGAGGTCAAACCAGTCTATCCTAAAGGAAATCAACTCTTAATACTCATTGCAAGGACAGACGCTGAAACTAAAGCTCCAATACTTTGTCCACCTCATGTGAACAGCCTACTCATTGGAAAAGACCCTGATGCTAGGAAAGATTGAGGGCAGGAGGAGAAGGGGGAAAACAGAAGACAAGGTGGTTGGATGGCATCACCAATTCAGTGGACATGAGTTTGAGCAAACTCGGGCAGATAGTGAAGGACAGAAAAGCCTGGCATGCTACAGTCCATGGAGTCACAAGGAGTTGGACATGACTGAGTGTCTGAACAATAACAACTGTGAAAACAAATGTTACTCTCTCTACAATGTAAGGGCAGCATTGTAATCAATCTACAGCCAAGTGACTGGCAGGTCCCCTAGAAGAATAGTCCCAATCAGGCACTCAGCGTTGGCTACTCTCACAATTGAGAGGACCATCAGCAAGAGCACTAGCCAAAAGTCCAGGCTTCTGAGCCCAGGTGTTTTCTGCATCCCCTGTTTCATGGCTGTCTGAGCACACACTAGTGTGGACGGGAAAAGAGACTGATTGATACTATGTTTTTCGTAGAAAGAATCTACAAGATGTCTAATAAAGTGGCTCTACCATTATACATTCCAACAAGTAGCATATGAAATAATCTGTAATTGTGTGTCCTTGCCAGCAATTAGTATTTGAGTTTTGTCTGGATTGTTGCCATCCTAATAGTTGTGTAGGATATCTCATCCCTGTTTTAATTTGCTTTTCTTTAATAAACAGTGAATTCCTTTCCTCATAAAAAATAAGAGAGACAGACTGGCTGACATTTACAGGACAGATAATCTCATCTGATTGTTTATAGCCTCCTCCAGGATGGATACCTTCCAGAAGGCATTATGGAGAATATGAATATCTTCACATCTCCTACTAGTGCGCTGGCTGGTTCCCCAAAAGAATGGTGCCATGTGAGTGGCCTAACTCCAGAAGTCTATAGTGATTCCTCTGTTGGGGTTCACCAGGGCTTTCTTGATGCATCCCTGTCCTCCCCAGACACTTTGCTTATCATTGGATTTGCCGGATCAGCCTCGAGGGGTTCAGAGCTTATAGGGAAGGGTAGACAGTGGATCTGTGGGGGCAATTGGAGAACACTCATCTTGGAGATTTCCCGTGACCAACCTATCTAGATAAGCTTTCCCTCACCTCTCAGTGTCTATATTGTACACCTAGTTTATTTCCATCATAGCACTTATAAAGATCAGAGTTTATCTTACTTACTTACTTGCTAATTATTTGTCTCTTCTACTAGGATGTAAACTCCGCAAGGGAAAATAAGCTGCCTATTTTATTCATTTCTGCATCCTCTATGTATGAAAAAATGAATGATATGTAATAGGTACTCATTAAATGTTAGTTGAAGCCATGATTCATTGTAAGGTCTCTCCTAGCTCTAATATTTCTATCATTCACAGTGTCCATAAGCATTTGATAACTATTAGGTATTTTTAGGATGGTATATTTTATTTCAACTCATCACATAGTCTGCATAGCTCAGTGGTTCTGGAAGGCTATCATTTTCTGAGTCTAGGGAATCTGTTCTAATGAGACAGCTAGCTGTGGTGTAGAATAGCTATGAACTTTGGAATCAGCTAGCATATCTAAGTAACTATGATCCAGTATGAGGCCCATAAGCATTTGTTAAATATTTGTCATCTATTCACAAACACCACACACACACACACACACACATGAGCATGGCATTTGCTCTCTAGAATTCCAGGAAGGCACATGCATGCTGCCTTTTGCCCCAGTAAGAATGGGCCTTTGTAACCATGGAAAAGATCTGGTCGCAGTCCAATGCAGCATTGGTAAATTCCTCAGGCAAAGATCAAGAACAGGGCCTTAGTGTTCTCTTAGACCCTTGTGTCTGGGTTATCTTAACTCCCCAGTTCCCATGTCCACTTGACCTCAGTTGGTGTCACGGGACAGGAGCCAATCTCCATCTGCTGGGCAGACTGAGGCCCGGTCAAGAGTGGGTATCCTCCACCCTTCATTCTGCTTAGCAATGGAAGCAACTGTATTTAAGATTGAGCTGGCCAAAGGGTCACTGACTATGGGCCATTTGGGGAGGGGGGGGGGCAGTCTTTCTTTCTAATTGGAGTATAGTTGCTTTACCATGTTGTGTTAGTTTCCACTAATAGCAAAGTGAGTCCACTGTATATATACATGTGCCCCCTCTTTTTTGGATTTCCTTCCTGTTTAGATCATCACAGAGCATTGAGTATAGTTCCCAGAGCTATATAGTAGGTTCTCATTAGTCATCTATTTTATACATAGTATTAATAGTATATATGTGTCAATCCAATCTCCCAATTCATCTCACCATCCCCAATTTCTGGGGGACAGCCTTCAAGTTATATTTTAACTAGAAAGTGACCCAAACAGAAATGATAGAATTTTACAGACCAGCAACCATAGCTCCATTTTCTCCTCCTTGTTAAATGGCCTCAGAATCTGAGTTTCTTATCTTGGCTACATCGTGAGGGCCAAATGGCAGATGCAGGGCAACTGTGTGGGGATATGATGAAGAAGGGACTTTCTGACAGGTGTACTTATTATCTTTCAAATCCCTTTCATCCTGGGAACCTCGCCTTGTTGAGAGGTGTGAGCAACCCTCCTGAGCCCTCTCTGGAACCCTCCTAGATGGGCAGCTCTTCCGAAGTCTTTCCATACTGGCAATTTCTTGGTGTAGTTCTCTTGATGGGCTGTAGCTCCTCCTCTGGATGCCTGGAGCTCAAAGTGGGGGAGAAGCACCCCCATCTCCTTCCTACTCCATCTTCACAAGACTCACGCATGGGTTCCATGTACATTTCTTTGCCAAACAAGGAATGGCATTTTGGAAAGTAAATACAAAGTAAAAAAAAGCAACAGATAAAACTCTAGCCAAGGTAGAACTTCTTAGCTATACACAAGAGAAGATACACTTGGATCTAGCAGTGTATCGGTGTCCTGGCAAGGGTGTACTTGCCAAGAAGCTAAAGAAGACTTAGCTCCAGTTTCTTACTTACATGGACCCCTTGTAAGACCCTGGGAGCAGTCCGAGCAATGTGTTCAAGGGCTTGTATGTTTTCGGGCAATTGACAGAAGTATGATTTTTTTTAATTGCAAGCAATTAAGAACCACCCTGTATTGCATTCCATTTTATTATCTGTCACACATTCCGTCTGGTTCAGAGCCACTGGAGGGACCATAGACGTGTGTTTCAATATGAAGTATTTATGTGGTTGTGCTCATGCTCCTGTGTAGTTGCTAGCAGCTGTTTGGTATTGAAATGGTTTCTAGGAAGAGCCCCACATGCTGAGTCACCCAGCATCATCACACATAAGAACATGTCCCAAGGTCATGAGAAGATCTCGTACAGAGTCCAGACCACAAGTGTGTAGTCAGTCGGAGAGAGAAATGAAGATATGAGACTTATTGGATAGGATACGAGCCTGGAAATCTCTCCCAAATCTACAGCTCAAAGAAGAAAGAAAAGAAGATACTGGTTTTCAAAAACTGATAATAATTTTAAAAAATTATATTACATTACCAAAATTTTCTATTTTTACAACAATAAAGTGATTTTTTATTATTATTTCAAAAAACAATAAACACTAAAATAAAGCAGCCCTGGAGATGATGGTTAATGGGACAATGATGTCATCAAGGATACTGGTTATTTCTTGCTCTCTGTCACCCTCAGTATTTTGGCTTAGTTATCTGAAATTGGAAGACAGTCACTGAAGCTCTGTGGCTTGAATGGGTAACTTGAGTGCATAACCCAAGAGGAAGATCAGTTATTATACTATTGGCATTTTACCAAAAATACTTTTTGAAGCTAAAAGAAAATCTGTAATCTCTCAATAATAATTAGAAAACAAGTTTTACTTACTAAAGGAAAAACTGAACCATCTTCTTATTCTCTCTACAGGAAATAATGCAAAATCCCAGAGATACGTAAAAACTACTTAAGAGGTGTGTCAAGTAATCAAAAGATTTTATTTACTTTGTTTGTAGTAAGTAAATTTTGTTTAAATGCTTTTTAGAATTCATAATCTGTTGTAATTTCCTTCCACATTCTAAATAAGTGATCATCTTTGAAATCAACTTTTGTATCTTAAGCATTGTATTATTTTTTCCAACAAAGACCCTCAAATTGTATGTTTTAAACCTAGTAAAGTTTAGAACTGCTCTGTGAGGACTTATCTTCATGTGTGAAACTGATCTTTCTACCCTCAGGACCACAGCATACAGCCCTCTTAAGCCCCTGCAGTCCTACAAGCTTTGGGAAAATCCATCTCTTCCACAGGAGATCTCACCTTCTATCCCATACTCTGGTCTCATACTCCAGGTTCCACAGAGCCTTGGGCTCCAGCCAGGGGGATGATAACACTCTGCAAGTGCTGGAGTGATGATAAGCTCAGTTGGATGGGCAAGGGTAAAATTGGATCCTTCTACCTGAGTGTCCTTTTCAGTTATGGTCTATGGGTCCCTTTGTCAGGCTACCTATGAAACTCATCATTTTATTTACAGCCATTTATTTTTTCCTAAAGATGACAGAATATGAAATCACAACAGGGAAAAATTACTTCTCTTTTCAGCATGGCTATGGCTCTGCCCTTAGAGATACTGGGACTCCATCATTTTCCTTTTAAGTATTGGGTTCTTCCTGGCTTGGTTTAGGATGGAGGTGAGATTGGCTGACGACAGCTTAAAATGGTTTCATGGACTGAGATGAGACTTGGCTTAAAAGAAAAGCAGCTGATAAGGTCATGATTTAATGCTGCTGATAGAAATCACCATATAAGATAGAATCCTAGAAATAAATGAATCAGACGAGAAAAAAGAAAAACGCATCAAAAGAAATGAGGACAATTTCAGAAACCTCCAGGATAACATCAAACGCTACAACATTCGAATCATAGGAGTTCCAGAAGAAGAAGATAAAAAGAAAGATCATGAGGAAATACTTGAGGAGATAATAGTTGAAAACTTCCCTAAAATGGAGAAGGAAATTACCACTCAAGTTCAAGAAATCCAGAGAGTCCCTAACAGGATACATCCAAGGCGAAACACCCCAAGACACATATTAATCAAATTAACAAAGATTAAACATAAAGAACAAATATTAAAGCAGCTAGGGAAAAACATCAAATAACTCACAAGGGAATTCCCATAAGGATAACAGCTGATCTTTCAATAGTAACTCTCCAAGCCAGGAGGGAATGGCAAGACGTAATTAAAGTGATGAAAGAAAATAACTTACACCCTAGATTATTGTATCCAGCAAGGATCTCATTCAAATATGAAGGAGAAATCAAAAGCTTCACAGATAAGCAAAAGTTGAGAGAATTTTGCACCACTAAACCATTTCTCCAACAAAAACTAAAGGACATTCTCTAGATAGGAATCACTAAAAGGGTGTATAAATTCGAACCCAAAACAATAAAGTAAATCTTATTTATCAATAATTGCTTTAAACGTTTATGGGCTGAATGCCCTAATCAACAGACAAAGACTGGACGAATCGATACAAAAACAAGACCCCTACATACCTTGTCTACAAGAGACAACCAAAAGACTAAAACGGGTCAAATGGATACAAAAACTAGACCCCTATATATGTTGTTTACAAGAGAACCACCTTAAAATATGGGATATATACTGACTGAAAATGAAGGGCTGGAAAAAGATAAGATCCTGAAAAGGAGACAATGAAGGTTACACATAACGACTTAAAGGAACAATCCAAAAAGAAGTTATAACAATTATAAATCTATATGCACCCAACATTGGAGCATTGATATATCTAAGACAAACATTAATTAATATGATAGAAGAAATATGCAGCAATACAATAATAGTGGGAGACTTTAATACCCCACTCATATAATCTGGCTGTAATAGACAAACTAAAGAGCAAAACATATTTACTTATGAGCCTCAAAAAATTCAGTTCACTCAGGAGAGTTTAAAAAAAAAAAAAAAAAAGACTTATTTGTTCACTCTATAAAGGTTTATTGACTATTTTGTGGGTTTGGTACCACTTTGGGTAGTAGGGAGGAAGAGGTGACAAATGTGACCCTGTCCTAAATAATATATTGTGGTAAAGATAGACCTACCAATACAAAATACCAAGATGTGCCTAAAGATGAGGACACCCAAACTGGACTTTTTGTTTCCTGAACTTTTCATTTCGAGAACAAACCTCCTAATATAGGATGAATTCAACATGATATTTTTAAAGTGTTCTTTGTGATTAAAAACAGAAAGCCATTGGTTAAGAAATTACATATACTCCTCCCCACCATCACTCCCCTTCTTTCTTCCCATTTCCCTCCCACCGTCATTGATCCTTTCCTTTGTCCATTTTCCCCTGCAAAAAAAAAAAAAAACCTAAAAGATATTTCATAGTTTGCAACTAGCAATAAGAATTAACAATAAAAAAAAAAAAAAGAAATCACCATTATTTTATAATCAATGGTATGAAGTAAGCCATCACTAGCAATGTGCTGAATTAAACCTCTTCAATTAATCTATTAACTGATTAACTGAGCAACTATTATATGAAGGCACATAAATATAAACCCAGTTTTTTCTACACTTGGGTAAATGATCAACTAAAAAACATATGAAGAAGAGAAATACTAAAAGGGCATAGATGTCACAGACTTCCACGGTGGTCCAGTAGCTAAGACTCTGCACTCCCAATTCAGGGGGCCTGGGTTTGATTCCTGGTCAGGCAACTAGATCCCACATGCCACAAATGAGTTCACATGCCACAGCTAAAGGGCCCAGAGGCTGCAAAGAAGACTGAAGATCCCATGTGCCACAACTGAGGCCTGGCACAGCTAAATAAATAAATAATTTTTGAAAAGGGCATAGATACCAGTGCAAATAATAATGAATATTAACACAGTGTCAGCTAGAGCTTTGTATGATTACCATGCTCTAGGCACTAGGAAACCACCTCACGTATTACTTCACTAAGCCTTTGCAATGAGCCTATGTGATGGGTGATACTATTAGTCTATATTAAAATGAGTATATTGAGGTTGAGAAGTTCTGCAAAGTCACACAGCTAGTTATGGTGCAGCTGTAACTCAAGCCCACATTTGACTGCAGAGTCTGGTCGTGCAAGCACTATTTCATAGCTCCTCATACCTCATTCTGAGGACACTGCCATGTAGTAGCTGTTCATTCAAAGAAGGAACAGTGAGAGGCGACCCAATCTGACATCAACCTTAAAGACAAGAATTGCACTTCTTTTTTTGGTTAAAATAAATAGCTTCCTCCTGGGAGCAACACCTATACAATCTGGACTTTAAAACGCTGTTGAAACCATCATAGGGCAACCAGGGCAGCCAAGTATCTTGAAGGGCCAAGATGCTAAAAGGAAAGGAACAGATTAATGTGAATTCCACATTCACCACTTTCCTTCTCAGAACATTTGAAGATGTCTGTCACAGAGCACAGAAAGCAAAGGCTTGCAAGTAGGGAAAAAATAAAATTGGAATTTAGGGTTGTTAAGGTAGACTGGATTAAAAAAAAAAAAAAATAAACAACCCAGGGGGGAACTGACTGCTGATTTTGAGAAGTGCTGCTGCTGCTAAGTTGCTTCAGTCGTGTCTGACTCTGTGCGACCCAATGGACGGCAGCCCACCAGGCTCCCCCGTCCCTGGGATTCTCCAGGCAAGAACACTGGAGTGGGTTGCCATTTCCTTCTCCAATGCATGAAAGTGCAAAGTGAAAGTGAAGTCGCTCAGTCATGTCCGACTCTCAGCGACCCCATGGACGGAGCTGCCGGGCAAGATTTTCCAGGCAAGAGTATTGGAGTGGGGTGCCATTGCCTTCTCCGTTTGAGAAGTGAGCATACATTAAAAGTAGAAAAACCAGATATGCTTCCCAACCTGTTTTATGAGGGTTGCATAGCCTTAATAACACACTTGAGCAAATATATTAGAAGAAAAGCATTGTTTTTCATCTCTTCATTAATTCAGATGTGAAAGTCCTAAACAAAATATTAGCAACTAGAACCTAGTAACACATAAAAAGGATAAAACATCTCATCTGGGTTGGGATTATTTCAGGAATGGAAGGTTGGTTTAGGATTTGAAAATTAAATATTAGTTCAGGAAAACTAGGGTAGATAATATGATTATTTCAGTAAGTGCATGAGATTGTTGTTTAGTCACAAAGTTGTGTCAGACTCTTTGCAACCCCATGAATTGTAGCCCTCCAGGCTCCTCTGTTCATGGGATTTCCCAGACAAGAATACTGGAGTGGGTTGCCATTCCCTTCTCCAGGGGATCTTCCCAACTCAGGGATCAAATCCACATCTCCTGCATTGCGGGTGTATTCTTTACCACTTAGTCACCTGGGAAGCCCTAAGTGCATGAGATATGCAATATAATTCACATTCACCCATGATAGAAATGCTTATTAGCAAAATAGAAATAGAGGAGAGCTGCCTTAATCTGACAAAGGAAAGGTTATCTATAAAAACCCTGTAGCAGGGATTTCCCTGGTGGTCTAGTGGTTAAGAATCTGCTTTGCAATGCAGGGGATACAGGCTCAATCCCTGGGTGGGGAACTAATGTCTCACATGCTGAGGAACAACTAAGACCATGTACCACAAATACTGAAGCCCAACTGCTGAAACCCAGGCTCCACAACTAGAGAATCTGTACTGCAGTGAAACATCCCAAGCGATGCACTGAAGATCCCATGTGCTGCAACTAAGACTCGAGGCAGCCAAATAAATAAATAATTAAAAAAAAAAAACATATAGCAAATCTTGTGCTGATGAAATATTGAAAGCTTTGCCTCTGAGATCAGAAATAAGACATGGATCTCTGCTACCACCATTTTTATTCAATATTTACTGAAGGTGTTATTCAGTGAATTAAAGCAAAAAAAATAATGGAAAAATAAATTGGAAAAGAAGAAATAAAACATTATTTGCAGATGACAGGCTATATGTAGATAATATATATAAATAACTCAAAAATAAGCAACATATTAGACTTAATAAGTTAATTTAGCATGGTTGCTGGATATAATCTAAGGATGGCAAGATAAAATTTCATTTCTATATACTAGGAACAATTTGAAAATTTAAAAACATACACTTACAATAAACACCAAAAATAAGGCCTAAAAGTAAACCTGAAGAAAAATCTACAAGATTTTACTTTTAAAATCATATAACATTACTGAAATAAATTTTAAAAGACACAAGTAAATGGAGTGGTGGATAACATTTGTGATTATATTAAATATTGTAACAATGTCAAATTGTCTCCAATTTATCCATAAATTTAATGAAATCTCAGTCAAAATCCCAGCAGATATTTCTGTACAAATTAACAAGCTAGTTATAAAATTTATATGACTATGCAGAGCACCAAGAAGAGTACAAAAAGAACTTTAAATCGAGTAAAACTTAAGGATTTTTAATACCATATTTCAAGACTTACTATCAGATCAGATCAGATCAGTTGCTCAGTCGTGTCCGACTCTTTGCGACCCAATGAACCGCAGCACGCCAGGCCTCCCTATCCATCACCAGCTCTCGGAGGTCACTCAGACTCATATTCATCGAGTCAGTGATGCCATCCAGCCATCTCATCCTCTGTCGTCCCCTTCTCCTCCTGCCCTCAATCCCTCCCAGCATCAGAGTCTTCTCCAATGAGTCAACTCTTCGCATGAGGTGGCCAAAATACTGGAGTTTCAGCTTTAGCATCATTCCTTCCAAAGAAATGCCAAGGCTGATCTCCTTCAGAATGGACTGGTTGGATCTCCTTGCAGTCCAAGGGACTCTCAAGAGTCTTCTCCAACACCACAGTTCAAAAGCATCAATTCTTCGGCGCTCAGCCTTCTTCACAGTCCAGCTCTCACATCCATACATGACCACAGGAAAGACCATAGCCTTGACTAGGCGAACCTTTGTTGGCAAAGTGATGTCTCTGCTTTTGAATATGCTATCTAGGTTGGTCGTCATAACTTACTATAATGCTACAGTAATCAAGACAGAGGGGTGTTACTATAACAGTAGACAGATATACCAGAAGAACAAAATAGACAGCCCAGGAATAGGCCCACATATTTGTGGTCTCCTGATTTATGACCGAGTTTTGATGCTGGAGTTTAGAATGTCTTTTCAATAAATAATGCATATATAAACTGGATATCTAAATGGGAAAAAATAAATTTCAGGTAGATCACAAATCTAAATGTATTAAGGTAAAGCAATAAAGCTCCCAGAATAAAACAGGAAACTATCTTAAATGTCCATTAGACACCACTGATACAGTGAATGGGCAAATCACAAAAAAAGAAATGAGCTGCATCCAGGACTTTTTCAAATCAGTAATTAAGGAAAACATTATCAACCTAATGTTCAACAATGAAAAACTTGGGCAAGCATCTCACAAATGAGAATATACCCATGGTCAAAAGGAGCACAGAATGGTGACAAAAGAAAGAATACATTTAGGCCAAATGACATGCTGTTGCACATGCTCCAGAATGGGTAAAATTAAAAGGCCTAGCACAGCTGATGTTATAGAAGACATCATATAGAAGACTTCAGGAGAACATATAGAAGACATCAACTCTCGGTCACTATGTTTGGAAGGGTAAACTAAAGAACAAATACCTTGAAAACTGTTTGGCAGTGTCTACTAGAGAAGAATATGTCCATTCATGATGACCCAGAAATCCCACTCCTAGATCTGTATACAACAGAGACACATGGGAAAACGTTTTTAGAAGCATTTTTCATAAGGCTCCAAAATGGAAATAAATCCAAAGAGTAGCAATGAACAGTGAAATATTACATAGCATTGAAGAACAATAAATTTTGAATTATGAAGAACAATGTAACAATATAGATAAATCTGCAGACACTTGTTTGAGCGAAAGAGCCACACACAGAAAAAATTCTATTATTCATATATTTATGAGAAGGTTAAATTGACCTATGGTGACAGAAATCCAGACAATGGCTACCTTTGTGAATGGGAACTGGGAGAGGCAGGAGGATGCCTTCTGCCAGGCTGGAAATAGCTTTTATCTGAATCAGATGGCAGTTCTAGGGTGTATGTTCATAAAAGACCTTATATCTCTTCACTTAAAGTTTATGCACTTTTCTCACAGATAAGCAAAAGTTGAGAGAATTTTGCATCACTAAACCATTTCTCCAACAAAAACTAAAGGACATTCTCTAGAGCAATACAATAATAGTGGGAGACTTTAACACCCCACTCATATAATCTGGCTGTAATAGACAAAGTAAAGAGGAAAACATATTTACTTATGAGCCTCAAAAAATTCAGTTCACTCAGGAGAGTTTAAAAAAAAAAAAAGACTTATTTGCTCACTCTGTAGAGGTTTATTGACTATTTTGTGGGTTTGGTACCACTTTGGGTAGTAGGGAGGAAGAGGTGACAAATGTGATCCTGTCTTAAATAATATATTGTGGTAAAGATAGATTTACCAATACAAAATACCAAGATGTGCCTAAAGATGAGGACACCCAAACTGGACTTTTTGTTTTCTGAACTTTTCATTTCGAGAACAAACCTCCTAATATAAGATGAATTCAACATGATTTTTTTAAGTGTTCTTTGTGATTAAAAACAGAAAGCCATTGGTTAAGAAATTACATATACTCCTCCCCACCATCACTCCCCTTCTTTCTTCCCATTTCCCTCCCACCCTCATTGATCCTTTCCTTTGTCCATTTTCCCCTGAAAAAAAATAAAAAATAAAAAAAAGTTTATGCACTTTTCTGAATGGTTAAATTTAGCTTATTTATTTAGAAACATATGCTGAGGGTCTGCTCTGTGTCAGGCCTTATGCAAGAACTTATAACCCTAGTAAGCATATAAAGATAAATTCAGAAACTTACTGGTGTTGATATAGACAAATATTAAATATTATGGTAGACTGCAGGGGGCCACAGGAAGCTCCCATGTAGGGGCAGGGTGTGTGTTTTGGCAGAAGACAAAGTGGGTGAACTCAGTGTTGGGGCGACTTGAATTTTTGCCCTTGAAGGACAGCGTGTTCAGTCTTTTCAGAGCAGACTCGGACAAAACCAGATATCAACCGGCCAGGTCTTTTCAAAAATTTGATGTCACGAAAAAATGAGATGGAGCAGCTTTTCTTAGAAATATTAGAAAAGTTAATGTGTGAATTTTAATTTTGCCTCTAATTAAAAAAACTTTTTTCAAAACAACGGGGGATATTTGAATATGGATTCAGTATTGCTTGATGGATTGTACTAGACACTTTCTATAAAAATACTTTGGGTATGATGTATCATACTGTTGTAGTGTACAAGAACGGAGAAGGCAATGGCACCCCACTCCAGTACTCTTGCCTAGAAAATCCCACGGATGAAGGAGCCTGGTGGGCTGCAGTCCATGGGGTCGCTAAGAGTCAAACACAACTGAACGACTTCACTTTCATTTTTCACTTTCATGCACTGGAGAAGGAAATGGCAATCCACTCCAGTGTTCTTGCCTGGAGAATCCCAGGGACAGGGGAGCCTGGCGAGCTGCCGTCTATGGGGTCACACAGAGTCAGACAGGACTTAAGTGACTCAGCAGGAGTAGTAGTGTACAAGAATGCCTTAGTGTAAGGATAGGTGTGTGGCAGCTATAGACAGGTTGAGGATGTGTGGGCAGGGTGGAGGGGGGGGCACCATAGCATTCTGCTCCATTTCAAATCTCCCTTTTCTTGGATATTCCTCAGTGATATACATTGTGAGTTATACCTTGTGAGTTATTCCTCAGTGACATACATTGTGAGTTATACCAGTTATACCTTGTGACAATTTCACTAGACAATTTTTTTTCCCATTCTAAACACTGGCATCAAAAATATGGTTAAAAGCAAAATAATGGCTTTCCATTGGAGCTTATTAAATGTTTTACTCAGTTTAGCAGTATGACCTGAAAGTTATCAAAAACCTGTATTTGTTTAATAACTTTTAGAACATTTATATTAATGACATTTACCCACAAAGTATAACCTAAGATTTTTTATCACTTTTATTTGACAACATTCTCCATGTAATTTAATGTACCAAATAATTCCAGCTACTTTAACATTTCTTCTGAGATGCCTCAGGAGCCTTCTGGAATACTCAAAGTTAGCCACAAAAGAAACTTACAATCTGTCATCAAAAGCAGTTCAATATTCCAGGAAAACTTTGTTCTTTTCACAGAGAAAGATAACCAAATTCCAGTTTTGAACCAGCTTACTATTAATAACAAAATTAATCTAATTAAATTCTTAATCTTAATCAATCCTGACAATGTAAAAGATTCTTTTCCCAAAGTTTCTTTTTCACAAACCTTTTATTACTTTCTGGATTCATATTAATTTGTCCCTTATTTCCCCCATGTATTAGCAATCAGCTTTGCAACAAAATTATTCTTTTTTCCTCAATAAAAATATCTCCAGTCTTTATACCTTCTCTTGCCAGCATATCCTACATACCCTACTTACTTTACATGCTGAAATGCTTCCTTTATCATTTTACCATCTTTAATTACATACTACTATTTTTAACCTTTAAAAAACCTTAACAAAACCAAGAAGAGACTCCTTGAACATTATACCACCATTTTCTGATAGGCAAACTTAAGAACATATTCCATAACCTCAAAAACTACATTTTTTCTCATAGCACAATTTAATATGGTACAAGGTATGTGTTTAATGAACCCAAAGATCTTTTGAAGTTCTACTAATTAACCCGAAGCTGAAGTCTCAGGCAAAGTGAACTGTATTTGTATTTCAAGGACATGATAAGAGTTCAATTCAAGCTTTCTCTTAGGCATATTTTTGTTCTCTCAGAATCAGAATTCTGAAAACAGTATTTTATCAAACTAGCTTTCTCTAACTGCATATGCAAAAAGAACCAATTTCAGAATTCCAAAAAAGGAGTTTCATCTTAACCAATTTTCGCTGGAGTCTAATATTGCTGCCATACATTGTTAAAAAAAAAAAAAATCATCTATCCTTTTCTTGAGCCATAATTTCATAGCGAAAAATTTTCTAATGCATTGAACCTGAATTTCCTATTTGCCAAAAGACAATAAAGATAACAATCACACAAATGGAATATACATTCACACATCAGAAGACACAACAATCACAAATCCTGGGGAAGGATGACCAATATGGAGCCCCAAACAAACATTTTCCCAGTACAAACGGTCCTTGATGTCAGACATACAGCCGAACCAACTGGCAAAAAAGCCCAAATGACACTCAGTGATCACAAATGGTCCTCAATGGCATACAGACTTCAGAAGCTACTGGCAAACTGCCCAAATAGCACTTCTTGCTCACAAATGTTTCCCCATACCTTACACCTGAGAACCAATTGGCAAGAATGCCCAACAGCACTTCCTGTTTGCAAATGGTCTCAAAGTCAGACACACATCAGGACCAATTAGCAAAATGCCCAAATAGTACTTTGAGCTCAAAAGAGTATTTTCCCAGGTGCATACCAGAGGACTTAGTCCTGGAGCTCCTCAGTTCTTCCAGATGCCTGTTTCCGTTCCACCAAGGAAAAGCGTTAAGTTGGCAGCCAGTGCCCAACTGGGGAGAAACAGGGAGGATCCCTGAAACAAATGGTTTCGGCAGCTGCTAGGAACGTCCCCCCAAATCCCTCCCTCAGGGCCAGCTAGTCGGGAGCAGCAGGCTCCTTGCAACCATCCCAGCCCACAATCATGGCCGCCGCTCTACTTCGGAAAACCCCAGGGCGACAGGTATCGCGAGAGTGCAGCCTCACCTTGGGGCCTGAAAAACTGGTACTGAAATGGGCGGTATGGCTGCCCTCCTCTCTGAATCCAATAAAAGGGCAAGGTTGGTGGAAAGGAAAGTTTGCTTTATTTCAAAGGCCAGCAACATGGGGATGGTGGGGGTTGTGGAGAGGGTGGACTCCTACCCAAAGACTGACTTGCTGCTGCTGCCAAGTCGCTTCAGTCATGTCCAACTCTGTGCGACCCCATAGAGGGCAGCCCACCAGGCTCCCCCATCCCTGGGATTCTCCAGGCAAGAACACTGGAGTGGGTTGCCATTTCCTTCTCCAATGCATGAAAGTGCAAAGTGAAAGTGAAGTCGCTCAGTCATGTCTGACTCTTAGCGACCCCATGGACTGCAGCCCAGCAGGCTCCTCCGTCTGTGGGATTTTCCAGGCAAGAGCACTGGAGTGGGGTGCCGTCACCTTCTCCAAGACTGACCTACCTGCTGACAATCCAGATGGTAGGGGCTTCCTATAGAAACAGCACGTTAGTTCTGATGGTCATCTTGAAATTACTCATGCAGTGGTCTGATCAACGTCAACTTATTGTTTTCAGTACAGTTAGTCTTTGGTTCCAGTATTGGTTTATTCCCATTTCTTTGAGGCCAGTTCTCAGATCTGTGGCAGCTTATGCCATGGCTATAGTCTGGTCTCCTTGCCTCACTCAGTCGTGTTAGACTCTTTGCGACCCTGTGGACTGTAGCCTGTCAGGCTCCTCTGTCCCTAAGATTCTCCAGGCAAGAATAGTGGAGTAGGATGCATTTCCTCCTCCAAGGGATCTTCCTGACCCCTAGATCAGTCCCACGTCTCCTGCCTCTCCTGCATTGGCAGGCAGAGTCTTTACCGCTGACAGTCTCGTCATCACTTAGTTAACTCCTTTCATCTGGTGGGCTTTCAGTATCTATAAGACAGCTCACGGGATACGGCTCAGAATATTCTCTATAGACCTGAGGAGAAACTGAAGGTCATTGACTTTTCTTAAGGCCTAAACTATTACTATTTAGACTATTAAGTCTTGTTTGACTGTTTACTTTTGTTTCTTCATTTTCTCACTTCTCTGATTAAACTTATTGTTTGGCTAAAGTTTTCCACAGACAAAAGGTCAGCAGAGAACATGGTGTGTTTGAGTGTGAGTGTTTGTGTGAGTGTGAGTGTGTGTGTGTGTGTGTGTGTGTGTGTGGGATGAGGGGGACTATAGGGTCCAGCTTCACTTCAAACTGTCACAAAAATTACTTTTAAATGTTTCAGGAAAAAAGATGCACTAATACACATATATCACGGTTGTCAAAATTATTGACGCTAAATAGTATGGACATAGGTTATCAATGAATTTTTTTGTATAATGTTGAAAAAAATAAAAAGCAAACTCAAGACAATAGATTGTTGGGTTTGAATCGAACTCTGTCACAAACTCTTCCCTGGTGGCTCAGATGGTATAGAATCTGCCTGCAGTGCAAGACATCTGGGCTTGATCCCTGGGTCAGGAAGATTCCCTGGAAAAGGAAATGGCTACCCACTCCAGTATTCTTGCCTGAAGAATTCCATGGATAGAGGAGTGTGCCAGGCTACAGTTAATGGGGTTGCAAAGAGTCGGACACAACTGAGAGACTAACACACACTTATTCACTAGCCATGTGACATTGCCCAAGTTACTTAATTTCTCTGTACCTCAGCGTGTTAACGGAGAAGGCAATGGCAACTCACCGCAGTACTCTTGCCTGGAAAAATCCCATGGACGGAGGAGCCTGGTAGGCTGCAGTCCATGGGGTCGCAAAGAGTCAGACACGACTGAGCGACTTCACTTTCACTTTTCACTTTCATGCGTTGGAGAAGGGAATAGCAACCCACTTCAGTGTTCTTGCCTGGAGAATCCCAGAGACGGGGGAGCCTGGTGGGCTGCTGTCTATGGGGTTGCACAGAGTCAGACACGACTGAAGTGACTTAGCAGCAGCAGTGTGTTAAACTGAATAATAAAAATAGTACCCACCTCTCTGGGGTTTTGTGTATGTGTGTGTCTGGTGGATATGTGTAATAAATCTTAATGCCCCAACTCAGCAGTCTTCATGGAGCCCATTTTTTTACCAATAGCTCTGGCTCTAAATTCTTGCTTCCAGTCTGGATTTATTCTTATCCCAAAGCATTTACTTCACATTTACCTCTGTTAAAAGTCATCCCAAACTTCTTTGTTCTGGTATCCTGTTTTGTAAGTCCTTTCTGTGATCCATCTCTTTCCGTTTGCTTTCTTAAAGCCCTGATGAATGTCCAGACACTGGAAATCTTGGACCCTTCCCTCTTAGCTGTCTTCTAGTCATTTAGAAAGATGCTAGAATAGGCAGGTACAAACGCTTGTCCCTGGGGGCTGCCCTGGCATCTCAGTGGTAAAGAACCTGCCTGCCATGCAGGAGATGCAAAAGAGGCAGATCCAATCCCTGGGTGGGGAAAATCCCATGGAGAAAGAAATCAATACCCACTCCAGTAGTCTTGCCTGGGAAATCCCATGGACAGAGGAGCCTGGTGGGCTACAGTGCATAGGATCATGAGTCAGAAATGACTTAGTGGCTAAACCAGCACCACATACTCATTCCTGAGGGACTGTGTACTTGCACCATCTCAGGGCACAAAAGTGTGTGAGGAGTAACAGCAAACTAATAAAACCAGGCTCAGTGGGGGTCTAAGAGGGCTCCCCAGCCTCAGCTATCTACTCCTGGTATGACTAAAGGAGCTCCATTTCTTCAAGCAGAGAAGGGGGTTTGGAGATGTATTCAAGCCTATTAACAATCTAACCCAATGAATAGGGAAAGTACAGATTTAATTTAATTTTTATGGATCACTCCCCAAAAGATGGTGGAAGATTAAGGTCTTATCTTTTTGTGAACTGGCTTATTTTGTATGCATATCGACAAGCTCCATATGCACTCAGGTTTGCGTAAGATCTTTGTTAGATTTGTCATCAGATCATTATTGGATTTTAGCAAAAACGCCCAGTAGAAGGGATAGAATGGGCTGGTGTTTACAGTGGGCTTTTGACCCAGTAGTTCTAGACTCTGTACCCACAAATGTGTTTTTTTTTTCCTGTTGATAAGTAATAATGATTACTGGGGGCGTTATTGCTTCGTGTCTTGTTCTCTGGCCCTGCAACCTTGTGTCCAATCTGGCATTTGGAGATAAGTATTGGCTTTGTCACTGATATTCTTGGTCATGTAAAGAAGGGCCTCAGATGTGCCCTTCACATAGTTTGGTGATTGCTTTGTGAGTAAAGAAAGAATGGAGCATTGTGAACTCTAAGAAAAACACTGTGTTCTACCCGTTATTCACTGCTTTACAATGACTTCTCCATGAGAACTCAAGGATGTACTGCGGCCAGGCTATCACAGGGTGTAATTTATGACCTTTCTGCTCTGAGGTCATATTATCATTTACTGTTCCGAAAACTCAACTGCCTTCAAAACAGCCTTTCTTCGTTAAAAAAAAAAAAAAAAAAAAAAAAAGATCATTTGTAAAAGGGATAGAGACTGGCAAGTGGGCATCATTTGAAGTGGGACAGATTGAGTTTGAGACCTCACAAAGGTTTAGGTTGCCCCTTTCAGGAGTCATCTATAGTCCTTATTACTTCTTATAATAAAGTCAAGGAGATACACAAATAAAATATCCCTAGATATCAGTTTCATTTTAATTTTTAGAAGAGAAGTTGCAGGGGTGTGACAATTTTGTGCAATTATTTTTTTAATTTTTAAACTATCTTTTTGGCTGTGCTGGATCTTTGTTACTTTGTGCAGGCTTTCCTTAGCTGTGGTGATCAGAGGCTACACTCTAGTTGGGCACACTTCTCGTTGTGGTGATTTGTCTTGTTGCAGAGCATGGGCTCTAGATGCAAGGGCTTGAATAGCTGTGGTGCACAGGCTTAGCTGCCCCCACAGAATGTGGGGTCTTCCCGGACCAAGGATCGAACTTGTGTCCCCTTGCACTGGCAGGTGGATTCTTAACCACTGGACCACCAGGGAAGTTCACATCCAATTATTAATCTGGCATTTGGAGAGAAGTATCGGCTTTGTCCAGAGAAGGCAATGGCACCCCACTCCAGTACTCTTGCCTGGAAAATCCCATGGACAGAGGAGCCTGGTAGGCTGCAGTCCATGGGGTCACTAGGAGTCGGACACGACTGAGCGACTTCACTTTCACTTTTCACTTTCATGCATTGGAGAAGGAAATGGCAACCCACTCCAGTGTTCTTGCCTGGAGAATCCCAGGGACGGGGGAGCCTGGTGGGCTGCCATCTATGGGGTCGCACAGAGTGGGACATGACTGAAGTGACTTAGCAGCGGCAGCGGCAGCATTGGCTTTGTCACTGATATTCTTGGTCATTAAAAGATGTCCCCTGGAGTTGATGCAGGTTACAAGGTCCCTTCTTCAGGTAGCTAAAAATGGGGTCTTCAGACCCAGTGAAAAGTGATCCCCTTGTCCTTTTCAATTGCCCAGTAGCTTTCAGAGATAGAGGTTAAATGTGGCCAGACCCTAAAACACTTCTTTTGAATAACTTGTGCAGTGCTAAATCTTTGTCCTTTAAGTTTGGCTATTTTGGGAAACAGCCTGAAGTCATTTAGAACAAATCTGGTATGAAATAAGGAGGCCAGTCTTGCCAGTGGTGAGTACTTTATTCTGTTCAAAAATAAGGCAAATAAATCAAGTAATGGGAGCGCTTCTCCTCTCCTGGTGGACTGAGCAATGAGTCCCATGAATGTTCAGGGCAGGTTAGACAAGTACGCATCTACCCAGCAGGTGTGTTATTAACTGCATTCTCAAACTGAAGCTCCCTGGGTAGAGAGATGGCTGACATCACTGGAAAGA
This sequence comes from Tragelaphus eurycerus, assembly GCA_935064755.1. Taxonomy (NCBI): domain Eukaryota; kingdom Metazoa; phylum Chordata; class Mammalia; order Artiodactyla; family Bovidae; genus Tragelaphus; species Tragelaphus eurycerus. The sequence continues at coordinate 4,663,628 of CAKXYN010000075.1, read as the reverse complement.
ACATCCGTGCAAGAGTCAGCGCAACCTGCTTTAAATCTGCACAGTCAATTGTGTGCGGTCCTGGAGAAATCAGTCAAACTGTCTGAATTTTAGTCTCTCTATCTATAAAATGGGGCTTGTTTATACCTATCCCCAAAGGTTTTCTGAGTGTTAAACTACAGGGGAATTAGCTAATTAGTTTTGTGCTGGCTCTGTTCTGTTGGAAAAACTCTCCTAGCCATATTCTTCTGCATTCCCTGACCCTGACCTTGGGAGTTCCCTCTTGCTGTTCCCTTCTTCGCCACATTCACATCTGAAGCAGTTTTCGCAGAATAAGACACCTCTGGCCGTGACACAGCTTTTACAGCTTATTCTATATGTGAGAATTGGGAAGATCTGGGACTTGCTTAAAAATCCACAGGGCCTGCAAACCAGTTTTATAATTTCGTTGGCAGTACAAATCCATCTGTGTCTAGTGAGTTCCATATGCCAGAAGCCCTCCCCAAGTTCTCTCCTAGACATTACCTTAAGCCCACCTTGTTGTTATACCCATCACACTTCTGTAGCTGAAGGGGCCAGCTGCTTGCCACTGAAATTCCAATAAAGAGGCCAGGTTGATGGAAAGGAAATTTCACTTTCTTTTGGATGCTGGCAACCTAGGGGACGGGAGGATGCCTGTCCAAAGGCCAACTCTTTGACCCCCTATCCTGACAACCAATGGGTTAGAGCTTTTATAGGGGGAGGGAGGGGCTACATGCAGAAACAGCACAGTCAGGTGACAGTCATCTGGGCAACTGGCCATGCAGTGGTCTGACCAGCGTCATCTTGATTGTTTTAAGTACAGTTAATCTTCAGTTGCAGCGTCAGATCAGATCAGATCAGTCGCTCAGTCGTGTCCGACTCTTTGCGACCCCATGAACCGCAGCACGCCAGGCCTCCCTGTCCATCACCAGCTCCCGGAGGTCACTCAGACTCACATCCATCGAGTCAGTGATGCCATGCAGCCATCTCATCCTCTGTCATCCCCTTCTCCTCCTGCCCTCAATCCCTCCCAGCATCAGAGTCTTCTCCAATGAGTCAACTCTTCGCATGAGGTGGCCAAAATACTGGAGTTTCAGCTTTAGCACCATTCCTTCTAAAGAAATTCCAGGATTGATCTCCTTCAGAATGGACCGGTTGGATCTTCTTGCAGTCCAAGGGACTCTCAAGAGTCTTCTCCAACACCACAGTTCAAAAGCATCAATTCTTCGGCGCTCAGCCTTCTTCACAGTCCAGCTCTCACATCCATACATGACCACAGGAAAGACCATAGCCTTGACTAGGCGAACATTTGTTGGCAAAGTAATGTCTCTGCTTTTGAATATGCTATCTAGGTTGGTCATAACTTTCCTTCCAAGGAGCAAGCGTCTTTTAATTTCATGGCTGCAGTCACCATCTGCAGTGATTTTGGAGCCTAGAAAAACAAAGTCTGACACTGTTTCCACTGTTTCCCCATCTATCTCCCATGCAGTGATGGGACCAGATGCCATGATCTTCGTTTTCTGAATGTTGAGCTTTAAGCCAACCTTTTCACTCTCCACTTTCACTTTCATCAAGAGGCTTTTTAGCCCCTCTTCACTTTCTGCCATAAGAGTGGTGTCATCTGCATATCTGAGGTTATTGATATTTCTCCCGGCAATCTTGATTCCAACTTGTGTTTCTTCCAGTCCAGCATTTCTCATGATGCACTCTGCATAGAAGTTAAATAAACATGGTGACAATATGCAGCCTTGACGTACTCCTTTTCCTATTTGGAACCAGTCTGTTGTTCCATGACCAGTTCTAACTGTTGCTTCCTGACCTGCATACAGATTTCTTAAGAGGCAGATCAGGTGGTCTGGTATTCCCATCTCTTTCAGAATTTTCCATAGTTTATTGTGATCCACACAGTCAAAGGCTTTGGCATAGTCAATAAAGCAGAAATAGATGTTTTTCTGGAACTCTCTTGCTTTTTCCATGATCCAGCGGATTTTGGCAATTTGATCTCTGGTTCCTCTGCCTTTTCTAAAACCAGCTTGAACATCAGGAAGTTCACGGTTCACATATTGCTGAAGCCTGGCTTGGAGAATTTTGAGCATTACTTTACTAGCGTGTGAGATGAGTGCAATTGTTCGGTAGTTTGAGCACTCCTTGGCATTGCCTTTCTTTGGGATTGGGATGAAAACTGACCTTTTCCAATCTTGTGGCCACTGCTGAGTTTTCCAAATTTGCTGGCATATTGAGTGTAGCACTTTCACAGCATCATCATTCAGGACTTGGAATAGCTCCACTGGAATTCCATCACCTCCACTAGCTTTGTTCGTAGTGATGCTTTCTAAGGCCCATTTGACTTCACATTCCAAGATGTCTGGCTCTAGGTCAGTGATCACATCATCATGATTATCTAGGTCTTGAAGCTCTTTTTTGTACAGTTCTTCTGTGTATTCTTGCCACCTCTTCTTAATATCTTTTGCTTCTGTTAGGTCCACACCATCTCTGTCCTTTATTGTGCCCATCTTCGCATGAAATGTTCCTTTGGTATCTCTGATTTTCTTGAAGAGATCCCTAGTCTTTCCCATTCTGTTGTTTTCCTCTATTTGTTTGCATTGATCACTGAAGAAGGCTTTCTTATCTCTTCTTGCTATTCTTTGGAACTCTGCATTTAAATGTTTATATCTTTCCTTTTCTCCTTTGCTTTTCGCTTCTCTTCTTTTCACAGCTATTTGTAAGGCCTCCCCAGACAGCCATTTTGCTTTTTTGCATTTCTTTTCCATGGGGATGGTCTTGATCCCTGTCTCCTGTACAATGTCACGAACCTCATTCCATAGTTCATCAGGCACTCTATCTATCAGATCTAGGCCCTTAAATCTATTTCTCACTTCCACTGTATACTCATAAGGGATTTGATTTAGGTCATACCTGAATGGTCTAGTAGTTTTCTCTACTTTCTTCAATTTCAGTCTGAATTTGGCAATAAGGAGTTCATGGTCCGAGCCACAGTCAGCTCCTGGTCTTGTTTCAGTTTGTTCTAATTTCCTTGAAGCCAGTTCTTGGAATTGCTGCAGCTTAGGTCAAGGCCCGGAGAAGGCAATGGCACCCCACTCCAGTACTCTTGCCTGGAGAATCCCATGGACGGAAGAGCCTGGTGGGCTACAGTCCATGGAGTCGCTGAGGGTCGGACATGACTGAGCGACTTCACTTTCACTTTTCACTTTCCTGCATTGGAGAAGGAAATGGCAACCCACTCCAGTGCTCTTGCCTGGAAAATCCCAGGGACGGGGGAGCCTGGTGGGCTGCCATCCATGGGGTCACACAGAGTTGGACACGACTGAAGTGACTTAGCATAGCATAGCATAGGTCAAGGCTACAGTCTGGTCATCCTGTAGTTAACTTCTTCCACCTGGTGGGGGTTTCGGTATCTATAAGACAGCTCACAGGACATGGCTCAGAATATTATCTGTAGCCCTCAAGAAGGACCTAAAGGTCCTTGGCTATGCTTAATGACTGCTTTATTATTATTTGGTCTTCTCTGTTTGCCTTTGTTTCTGCATTTTCTCACTTCCCTAATTAAACTTTGACTAAAGTTCTTCTGCAGACAAAAGTCAGGCAGAGGACACGGTGGGAAGGACCATAGAATCCGGCTCTGTTTCACTTACAGTTTGATAGCGGCACACCCTGTTGCTGCTGCTGCTAAGTCGGGTCAGTCGTGTCCGATTCTGTGCGACCCCCATAGATGGCCGCCCACCAGGCTCCCCTGTCCCTGGGATTCTCCAGGCAAGAACACTGGAGTGGGTTGCCATTTCCTTCTCCTGAGGCACACACTAAAGGCTGTTAAAACACTGAGTTGAGTTGAAAGGCAGCATCTTTATGTGATCCTTAGCCAGTGAGGGCTACTTTTGTTTGACTTACAGTTTAACTAAAAGATCTCAATTCAATAGGTCTTTGAAAAATGCTTTGAACAATAGTCCCCTCTGTCTAGCTATTTAGGGCATAAATAGGATGGCCATGTAGTTTATTTTTCAAACTGAAACTTTTGCCCATATAAACAAGGATTACCTCAAGGATTGGTTCAAAGAAACCAGGTATATATTCGTTGCCTTTTCGGACACAGTGAAAACCTTAATCCCTGGATGACTTCTTTCCTTCCATCTTGCTTGCTCTCTGGCAAATCCCTGCTGTAGCTCAATTTTTCTTGAAACACCTTGTGAGGAGCAGCCAACACAAAGGAGTCCTCTACATACTTATAATCCCTTCCTATTGAGTTAGTAGTTTGGTAGGTAAATAGTCTCACTTCCAAGTTTTAGAAGGTAATGCGTATGCATGCGTGCTTAGTGACTAAATCATGTCCGACTCTTTGTAATCCCATGGAGTACAGCCAGTCAGGCTCTTCTGTCCATGGGATTCTCCAGGCAAGAATACCAGAGTGAGTTGCCATGCCTTCCTCCAGGGGATCTTCTCAACCCAGGGATCTAATTGCATCTCCTGCATTGCAGGTGGATTCTTTACCACTGAGCCACTGGAGAAGCTCTTAGAAGGTAACAGCTTTTATCAAATATTTTCCCTGAGCATAAACAAGTTAACTTTGCAACTTGCAAATCCATTTGCTATATCAGTCAGCATTTAGTTCAAGAAATGAAAATCACTTCAGGTGTTTTAAACAGAAAGAAGTCAAATTTTTTTTAATGGGTGCTTATGAAATTATTGGAAAAATTGGAAGGGCAGGCGCTAAGGAGATGCTGCTGCATGGCTCTGAAATCCTGCCATGGCAATTGTGATCTGAGGTTCTCTGCTGCTGCCAATGGCAGCATCCTGAGTCCATGAGCCTGGTGATTCAACAGTGGAATGTGGAGTTGGGTTATTGCAAAATCCCAAATCTACTGGAGCTCAATTGTCAGCTACACAGAGATGAATGTCTCCCTTCTTCCTTCTTTCCAAATCTTCTGCAAGAACATCTCAGGGGCAAAACCTCAGTAGCATCCATAACTCCCAAGGCAAGGGATTCTGGGAAATAAAGTCCGGGTCCTTTTGTCAGTTCGGGTCCTTTACGGAGCAAACACCAAAATGAAATTAGAATTGATTAGATGAGCAAGATATTTACTTGGGGGGATTGTCTCTGACTAAAAAGCGGGGAGAAAGCACAACTGGGCAAGGAGAGTAGATTTCAATTACAGACCAGATACCTGTACTAGAAGAGAGGGGAGGAAGGACTGGGTTGAACAAGCTTCAGAGTGCAGTTCTAAGAAAGTGACAGACAGGACGATGGGGCATCCCCGGGGATAGTTGCCCATTAAAGGAATCTCATGATGGCAGGAATGGCCTGGCCCTAGGACCTGCCAGCCATATGGAGGAAGAGAGGTCTTGGCACTCATGTAATGGATGTAATTGGAGGGAATGTGGAGTTATCCACCAGCGACGCTCCCAGCGATCGGGAAGTTCTCTTGGGAATGAGTGGCACACGTCCATAGCCCCACCCCACCAAGGGTGGAAGGGATTAAAAAGAGCTGAATCCTACAGTCCTGAGAACAGCATCATTATTGAGTTCCTCCAATCTTCCCATCCTCACCTGTTCCTCTGAAACAGCTTGTATTGGTGAAAACAAGAAATACCCTTTTTGTTCTTATTTTTGTCTTAGAACTTCTGGGAGTGGGGAATCCATCAAGAACATTACATGAAAACAAACTAAAACTATTTTAATGAAAAAGTACTTTAATCTGATTAAAGAAGGCACAAAAGGTCAGCTTAGATTAATGCTCTGGGTAGCCTTTTTATTCTCTGTAAAATTCTCGGAATACCAACACAGGTTTAACTACCTTGTTTTCTGAGTTTTGCTCTAATGCTGTATCCTTTATAAAAGAGTAATTTTAATCTATGTCAGAGTGCAATAATTATAAGAATAGCTACTACTAGTATTTGTGATGTACCAAGCAATTTACCAATACTTTGTGTGCATTCACGGATTCAGTTGGCATAATGGCCATCATCTTCACTTCACATGAGGAGCCTGAGAACAGTTATGCGATTCATCAAGGTCAGGTGGGAGGGGAGTAGAATGAGACATGGACCCCAGTTTGGTGCCAGGTCACACTTGTGCCCTGCTCACACTCATGGAGCCCTTTCCATGTGCTCTGCACTATTCTACAGAGACAGTCCCATCAGCCCACCACCCCATTCAGGTCTACAGTAGTCTAAGACTCCTGGAAGTCAGACCATTTCTAGAATTCAGAAGTTTTCAAATTTTCAGAAGGAAGTTCAGTTCATGTACTAATAAAATATTCCCAGCAAGGTATAGGGCAGCACTTCATAATCAATGTTACTATTTCTAGCAAGTATGGTAGAAACTGGGCTCCCCAGGTGGTGCTAGTGGTAAAGAACCTGCCTGCCAATGCCGGAGACATAAGAGACACATGTTCAATCCCTGGGTCAGAAAGAGGTCCCTGGAGGAGGGAATGGCAACCCACTCCAGTATTCTTGCCTGGAGAATTCCACAGATAATTTCACACTGAACTTTATCTCCCTAGGAACTACAGTTGGCAAGAATTTCTTACTCAGCTTGGTATCCCTCCCCCATAAACACCCCCTCCTGGCCCCTCGGGCTTCCCAGGTGGTGCTGGTGGTAAAGAATCCACCTGTCAATGCAGGAGATTTGCAAGAGACACAGGTTCAATCCCTCAATCAGGAAGATCCTGTGGAGAAGGGAATGGCAACCCACTCCAGTATTCTTGCCTGGAGAATTCCATGGACAGAGGAGACTGGCAGGCTACAGCCCATGGTGGCACAAAGAGCTGGACACAACTGAGCGACTAACACACTATTATTACATCAGCTCAGATCATTGGGCTTTAGATCCCAGAGGTTGGGGACTCCTCTTCTAATCCTAAATTCTTTGGTTCCCACTGACCATACAATTGGATTATTGGTCCTGGAGGATGTGTACAGTGAAGACCAGTCTCAGCTAGAATAGTTAATAGATTGCACCACTCAGAGGCCACCAGCATACTGTCTTGTCCAGGTTTTAGTCTTAGGGGTGCCAACTAGAGAATTGATTGCTACTTGCCATGGGCTTAGCTGGCATTGACCCAAGCTCAAAGGTCTTGGAAATGTTTCCTTAAAGTTAAAAGGTTGGGGTGTGTGTGTGTGTGTGTGTGTGTGTGTGCATTCAGTAATGTCCAAATCTTTGTGACACCATGGACTGTAGCCCACCAGGCTCCTCTATCCATGGGATTCTTCAGGCAAGAATATTGGAGTGGGTTACCATGTCCTCCTCCAGGGGATCTCCCCGATTCAGGGATCAAACCCACATCTGCTGCGTCTCCTTCATAGGCAGGTGGATTCTTTACCCAGCGCGCCACCTGGGAAGCCCACAGGTGGTTGGTAACTTCAGTTTATTGCTGTAAGTGTCTTCATTTTCTTGGATGTCATGACTCTGAGCTCTGCTAGGTGAGTAAAGGAGTGTTTTGTTATAATATACAACAAAATGATTTATTATCCCCTAGGATGTGGAGGCCATCAAGGCCCTGGGCTTGCATACCCCTAGGGTCAAGCCTCAACTTTAACTTTCACCTTAACCTTCACTTCGGGTTTTCATGGACAAGGTGGAAAGAAAAACAACAGTGCCTGCTTCTAATTAAGGTCCTTGTGAGGATTAAATAAAAATCACATACCAAAGCACCTGGTCCTTAGTAAGCACTCCATTGATGTTAAATAGGAATAATAATATTATTATTACTATTAATTAAAGACTGTTACAGTAAGGGCACACTTTAAATTTTTAGGTGACTAAGTAGATTCACATATTCTTGGTAATCAAGACGGAGCTCCGGGAAGTGATTAGTGACTGTTGTTAATTAACTCTCTCCAGTAAAAAAGGACCTTGGAGAACTCTGCACTTGAACAGCTGATTGCAATACAATGAGCTCTGTTATGCAAAGGCTCTCGTTAGGGGCCCTCTGCTTTCCACTCAGAGAAAACAGACGTTACAGAGCAAAAAGATCACCATGTTCCCCTCCTTTTTAATTAGAAAGCACTAAGAAGATGAAAATGCATAATAAGTCTCTGCAGTAGTTAAGCGTAATTCGAGTAATGTGTACCTGGGGGCTCCCTCTAACATGGCTCCTCCTCGCAGAGAAGTGCTCTTGATAAGGAGCAGGTAGGAGAAGGACGAGGCTGGAGTTGGCATCTCTGAATCTCTGTTTGGCCACCGCCTAGCCAAGGGATGTTTCCAGGGTACTGTAACTTTAAGGAGCCTCAGTCGCCTCATTGGTAAAAATGAAACCTACATCTGAGTATAGTTATGAGAGTAAATGTGGGGAGGTAGTGTGATAAATGGGAGAAGGCAATGGCACCCCACTCCAGTACTCTTGCCTGGAAAATCCCATGGATGGAGGAGCCTGGAAGGCTGCAGTCCATGGGGTCGCTGAGGGTCGGACTCGACTGAGCAACTTCACTTTCACTTTTCACTTTCATGCATTGGAGAAGGAAATGGCAACCCACTCCAGTGTTCTTGCCTGAAGAATCCCAGGGACAGGGGAGCCTGATGGGCTGCCGTCTATGGGGTCACACAGAGTCGGACACGACTGAAGCGACTTAGCAGCAGCAGCAGCAGCAGTGTGATAAATGATGCCACTGACCACCACTTGCTCAAAGTATAGCACATCCCAGCTCATGGTAGGCAACCCATGGACAATAGCTCTTGGTATTAATATCATCTGGGGGAAACCACACATCCAGCTTGGATTCTTTCATTTGTGAGACCATGGATCGGAAGAGTTTGGGAGGGGTGTCTGGCAGATGACACCGTCTTTGTTTTCTGAATCAAAGATTAAATCTTGACTTGCCCAGTGGTCCAGTGGTTAAGAATCCGCCTTCCAATGCAGGGGATGCAGGTTCAATCCCTAGTCAGGGAACTAAGAGCCCACGTGCCGCAGGGCACTAAGCCTGCACGATGCAACTAGAGAGCCCACGCACCACAGCCAGAGAAAGGCCTCACCCTGCAGAGAAGACTCAGAACAGCCAGTAACAATTGTAAGGCAAAACCTTCAAAACCAATAGGTTGTGTGAAATCAGGAGTAAGAATGCATGGAGATGGGGCAGGAAAGGGAGAGATGGCAAATTCTCAAGATTCTTTCTTGCGGCTTCCGGCTCTAGAAAGTTCTTAGCAGCAAGGGTTAAGTGGCTTTGAGAAGAAGTCAGCGCAGCACAATGATGAAGGGGCTGTAAACTCAGATTGGGCGGGTTGAATGCCAGCCTCTGCCATTACTAACCGTGTGACCTTAGAAAGTTAAATTCAATGCCTCCATATACTCATCTGTAAAACAGGGGTAAAATAGTGCTTGCCTCTTTGGGTAGGTGGCACTTCGACCAGGCCTGCTGCTGCTGAGTGCCTACCATGTGGCAAACATTAGCTGTTCCAGACCTGAACTGACTTGCAAAATCAGCAACTAATTTGTTCCTGGAATTCATTCAAGGTTTCAGTTTGATTTCTTATTATTCCGGTAGAGTGAAGGCTTTATCCTTTTCATTTTGATGAAACCCAAGAATTTGGTCCTAGAGTTCCCTGAAACACAACCAGTATGCACAGACATTTCAGGAAAGACATTTTGTGTCATGGGGAGCCCAGTTCAAAGGGTTTCATTCTATAAATACCAAGAACTGGAGCAGTGTTTCACATTACAATCATGATTGTTGATATTTATTATGTTTGCGACTCAGAGAAGTCCTCACGCAAGTACGAACTGGCTTTTCTCTTTGTGTTCTCCTCCTTTGCTTTATGACAGCTACATCTCTACTACCTGTTTCTTGTAAAAATATTTACTTATTGGCTGTGTTAGGACATAGTTGCAGCCATTCTGTGTAACGGTCGAGGGATACTTTTTGATTTATTTATTTGGATTTCTGACTACACTGGGTCTCATTGCTGTGCGGCGTTTTCTCTAGTTGCGGCTAGCAGGGGCTACTCCAGTTGCCGTGCACAGGCTTCTAACTGTGGCAGCTTCTCTTGATGAGGAGCGCAGGCTCTCGGAACTCGGGCTTCAGTAGCTGTGGTGTGTGCTTAGCTGCTCCTCAGCATGTGGAATCTTCCTGGACCAGGGACTGAACCCATGTACCCTGCGTTGGCAGGTGGATTCTTAACCACAGGCCCACCAGTGAAGTCCAGGATCCTTTTATAATGGTAGGAAGCTGGTATCCCTGGAGTTCTGGGGTGTCTGTGTTTATATGCCTTGCAGGATGCTCCCGCAAATCACTGACATGTATTTGAGATGTGTTGCTGTGGTGATGATGTGAAATAGAATGATGGCCTGAGTTTATTGGTCCCCAGAGAGGTAGTTTTCACATCATGCTTGCCCTACATAGCTTCAGGGTTCCATGGATACAGGCGGGACACTTTGTAGATACAGCACTGACCCTTGCTATATCACAGCTAGCTCTCATTGGCTGGTGGGAGCTAATCAAATTTTCAGAAATTCTGTGACCCAGTTGTCAAGTAGAGACAATAAAAATGCAAGTTAAATGCAAAAACAACTAAATGTGTGCATGTATGCTAAGTTGCTTCAGTCACGTCCCACCTTTTGCAACCCTATGGATTGTAGCCCACCGGCTCTTCTGTCCATAGGATTTCCCAGTCAAGAATACCAGGGTGGGTTGCCATTTTCTTCTTCGGGGGATATTCTTGACCCAGGGATCACACTCATGTCTCCTGTGGCTCCTGTATTGCTGGTGGATTCTTCATGCTGAGCCACCAGGGAAGCCCAAACAACTAAATAAATTACATTAAAAAGAAAGAATATACTCAAAACTCATAATTTTTAATTATTTTACTATGTATTTCTATTATTTACACTAGATATTGTGTATATTTTATCCTTATAATGAAACTACTATATAATAGAGTTGCTTTGTTGTTTAGTTACTAAGTCATGCCCGAGTCATGTCCAAGGCTTCTCTGTCCATGGGATTCTCCAGGCAAGAATACTCGAGTGGGTCACCATTTCCTTCTCTAGGGGATCTTCCTGATCCAGAGATGGAACCCGCGTCTCCTGCATTGCAGGCAAATTATTTACAAGTGAGACACCTAGGAAGCCCATATAATAGAGTACTACTATTTCCAACCCCTACTCTACGTTCAGTAAAATTGGTCTTGGTGGGAGTATTTACACATCACAGAAATCAGGAAAAAACTATAAAACAAAACCTTCCCACCATGGAACCAGTTGTTAGCAATCAGGGAACTTAACATAGGTTTGGGGGTTTGGAAAGTCCGAACAGAAGGCTGTGAACTATGATACAAGGGTGGGTGTTGGAGACTTGAGCCTGGGTCCCCCATGATCAGAATGGGGGCTGAAGTGGTAACTGGAGCTTGTGACAAGCATGAAAACCACAGAGAGAGGGCTGCAGAACCCAGGAGGAGAATCCAGGGGTGTGCATGGGACCTGACGATCAGGGCACCTTAACAGGGACATCATCAGCTTAGGAAGCCTCACAGTGGGTGCAGAGAAGGGAACAGGCAGCTGAAATAGTTTCCAACACCAGCTAGTATCAGCTAGATTTCCATGAGGAGACAGAGATACACCAGTTTTTTAAACAGAAAGAATTTAATATCAAGAATTATTAGCAAAGTAGAAAGTCGTTACCTAGTTAAATGAGAAGAAAAAGAAGACGGTCTTAAGGTTTCAAGATGTTACAACCGCAGAAAAGTAGCCACCACCTTGAAGGCCTGGAGGAACAAAATAAAAAAGACTGGAACTTTTTTTAAACCTTAGAAACTCAGAGAAGGATTCCTGGAATTGAAACTCAGAATCTTTATGGGGGATGTCGCTTGGCTGCATCTGGCGTCAGTGGGGCAAGGGATGGAATATGCGATAAGCCATTTTCTGCAAATGCTGAAAACTTATCTGTTGACACAGGAAGGAACTGCTGCTGCCACCACCAGCTTCAGTGAGCCTGAAAGGGACAAGAGAAAGGAGCAAGCGCCTGCCTCCTCTTGCAGCCTCACAGTCGCTCTCTAGCACCCCCTACTGATCATGACTAGTGGGACACAGCTGTTGCTGTTTCCTACTCTGCCGCCTCAGTGCAATGTAGCTGGCCAAGCTCCTCTGTCCATGGGATTTCCTGGGGCAAGAATACTGGAGCGGGTTGCCATTTCTTTCTCCAGAGGATATTCCAGACCCAGGGACTGAACTTGCGTCTCCTGCATTGGCAGGCAGATTCTTGACCACTGAGCAACCAGGGAAGCCCCCAGGACACAGCTGGCCAAGTGGAAATGTGGTTTGCAAAGAGTTTAGAGAACTGGCATGGAGGCCCAGGTGGCACTACTGGTAAAGAACCTACCTGCCAATGCAGGAGATGTGGAGAATCAAGTTTGATCCCTGGGTCAGGAAGGAGGATCCCTGGAGGAGGAAATGGCAATCCACTCCAGTATTCTTGCCTGGAAAATTCCAGGGACAGAGGAGTCTGGTGGGCTACAGTCTCCTGCTGCTGCTGCTGTTGCTGCTGCTAAGTCGCTTCAGTCGTGTCCGACTCTGTGTGACCCCATAGACGGCAGCCCACCAGGCTCCCCCATCTCTGGGATTCTCCAGGCAAGAACACTGGAGTGGGTTGCCATTGCCTTCTCCAATGCATGAAAGTGAAAAGTGAAAGTGAAGTCGCTCAGTCATGCCCAACTCTTCACAATCCCATGGACTGCAGCCTAACAGGCTCCTCCATCCATGGGATTTTCCAGGCAAGAGTACTGGAGTGGGGTGCCATCGCCTTCTCCAGGGGCTACAGTCTAGGGGGTTGCAAAAACTCAAGTCAGACATGACTGAGTGAATGAGTGTGTGCGTGCACACGCGTGCGCACACACACACACACACACACACACACACACACATAACTGGCACTCCTGAATGATGTGTAATGCTACCCCTAGACATGGGAGATGATAGTTCTGGCTGTGGGCAGAAAGCATGAAGGTCAATGAAGACTGCACATCAGTTCTGCTAAGTCTGAAACTGAAAGAAGAGGAGATCTCTTTGCTTTATTGCTTTGGCTCCTCTGTTATCAGTTTAGGAAGAAGTAAACATCACTTCAGCTTTTTCATAGGCTGAAAGTGTGAGCGGTGTTTGGGAAATGAGATGAGATTCTGGAAAAAGAAGAAAAAAAATAGTTGTGTGAGAGAGAAGGCTCTGAAACCAAGTGAAAGCCTTGATAAGCATATGTCCTACTAGCATTTATTTAAGTGGCTCATTTAAAGTGGGCTTCTGTTAAGCTATTTTGCATTAGATGGGAATGTAGTCATTTCATGTGTTTGAGATTTTTCAGGTATATTTTAAGGTTCCAGCTCTTCTCGGATTCCCAGTTGACCTCTTTTCTCAAAGGAGTTGAAAAATTCACATCTTTGCCGTGGAACCCATTGATAATTAACAAGGTCACCATTTTAGATAGCAGTACAAACTTCAGTAGAGAAAAATCTTCATCCTCTTGAAATGTATCTTAGCAACTTAGTAACTACAATCTGCTGCTCACCTTTTCCCTGCCAGGTTCTGGGTTAAATGATGAAGAAGGATGTAGTAGTGAGGGAGACCCAGTCCCTGCCCACAAGAGGTTATGTTTAACGGAGGAGGTAGCAAGACAACCAACACAAGACTTGGAGGAGTGTTCGTTCCGCCTAGAGGTGAGTTAGGAGGCTGCAAGTAAAGAGTGAGAGAGCCACAGAGAAAATGGAACATTTGAGATAGCCTCTGAAGAATAAGCTTTCCTTGTGGCTGGCTCAGTTGGTAGAGAATCTTCCTGCATTTCAGGAGACCTGGGTTCAATCCCTGGGTTGAGAAGATCCCCTGGAGAACAGAAAGGCTACCCACTTTAGTATTCTGGCCTGGAGAATTCCATGGACTGTATAGTCCATGGGATCGCAAAGGGTCAGACCCAACTGAGCAACTTTCACTTTCACTGAAGATTAAGCAGGAGCTTGCTAAGGAGAGAGAAGAGAGAAGGACATTCTAGGCAAAGAGAATTTGCAGGTGTGTGAGAGTAGGAGGAACGAGGGATTGGAGAGAGGTCTCTGAAGGTTCAAGGAGGCTAGGTCAGAAAAGCACCTTTCCTGCCCTGTTGAGGCATTTGACATTTATCCTATAGGTGATGGGGAACTATTAGAAGAAGCTGTTTATACAGCAGCTCTGCAGTTGCCAGCCCTCAGCTGCCCATCATCCAAATCTTATCTGAAAATAATGCTGGAGAGGATGTGGAGAAAAGGAAACCCTCTTGCACTGTTGGTGGGAATGTAAATTGACACAGCCACTATGGAAGACAGTAAGGAGATTTCTTAAAACAACAACAACAACAACAACAACTAAGAATAAAACTACCATATTACTCAGCAATCCCACTACTGGGCATATACACTGAGAAAACCATAATTGAAAAAGACACATGTACCCCAATGTTCACTACAGCACTATATACAACAGCTAGGGCATAGATGAATGGATAAAGAAGCTATGGTACATATATAAAGTGGCATATTACTCAGCCAAAAAAAAGGAGTGGCTTTGAGTCACTTCTAGTGAAGTGGATGAGCCTGCTATTCAGAATGAAGTAAGAAAAACAAATATTATGTATTAATGCATATATTTGGAAAATAGTACTGATGAATGTATTTGCAGGGCAGGAAGAGAGGCTCAGAAATAGAAAAGAGACTTATGGACACAGTGGGGGAAGGAGAGGGTGGACAAATTGAGAGAGTAGCATGGAAACATATACATTACCATGTGTGAATCAGATAGCTAGTGGGAGGTCTCTGCATAGTGCAGCGAGCTCAGCCTGGTGCTCTGTTTCAACCTAGAGGGGTGGGGTGGGGGTGGGAGGTGGGAGGGAGGTTCAAGAAGGACATGTATATTCCTATGGCTGATTCACATTGTTGTACGGCAGAAATCAACACAACATTGTAAAGCAATTATTCCCCAATTAAAAATAAATAAATTAAAAAATAATAATAAAATAAAATTCTTTTAGAAAAACTCCAAGTCCGACCAAGCCCTAACCTCCTCTGGGCACACCTTGTTTCAGCTTCACCTAATTTGCAGGCTCTGGCTACTGATCAGTATGCATCTCTCTTGTGTCACGACTAGCCAGAGGTGGCCCACATCGGCGTTAATCTTTCCCGCACACTGCGCACTCCCTACCCCGCAGGACTCATTGCTCAGCCTGCCTGTGCCAGGCTGCACCAAAGCACAGGGACTGCTCAGTGGAGAACTGCGGCTGACAGCGGTACTCACACAAGTGCTAAGCTACAGCTCTCAGAGAGAGGCTTTCAACAGGAGCCTCCTTCTTTCTGCTTTGAGTTGTATGGATGAACTATTGTTGTGTAACAACTCCAAAACACAGCGCTTAAAACCGAGTGGTCATTACTCATACATCTGCAGTGGAGGATGGCCATATTCCATGCTTTCTGATTCTTCTCACAGAGACAGAAAACAGAAAGAGGGAAAGTGGAAGCAGGTGTAGCCTCTTAAGACAGATCTACTTCATTAACTTTTCCACCCCATGTTATTGGCCAAAGTCAGTTTCATGGCCACACCCAAAGTCAAGGCTCAGCAAAGTACAACCTGTCCTCTGAGACATGCAAGTGTGTAGATGCAAAGAGGGTTGAGAAGCTGGAGCCCATAATGCAATCTACCGTAGCTGTCTGGTGATTGCATTCTCTGGCTCTTCTTATTCTCTCCTTCTCATTCGCATGGGCTGTACCTAAGTAGGAAACTCAAATTGAGAAATGGTGCTTGGGTCTCACTTTGGGTAGGCTATGGTAGTATACCTACTGTGGTGGCTTCGTGCAGTGTAGACTTGGCTAAGCTGGAACTGCCTCCCCCAGAATCCTATCCTTATTCCATGGTTGCTGGTGAGGGTTGGCCATGAAAGACTTTAGTGCCACATCTGGAAGATGGTCAGGCAAGAGTGTAGCCCATGATCTGTCATCTTGCCTTGTTGGCCTGGAGCATCAGTCCTGTCCTTCGGCTTGAGCTGGATCTCCTGTGTCAGCTGCTCTGAATCTTATCCAAGGTACACATACAACTCCATGGTAGAAGGTCCCACGATATCACGCATTATTGAGGTTGGAGGCAGACGTGCATTCCAGTCTGTTCTCATGGGTCCCAGTTTGTCCTTGTTTCACCCACCTCACGTCTACTTTCCCTCCCAATTCCCCACACTGCTGGCTCAGGCCTTCTCCTCAGATGAAGAAGCAATGACTTTATGTAGACTGCTTAAGCAGCTTTTGAAATTGTGTACAATAAACTGTGGAAAATTCTGAAAGAGATGGGAATACTAGACCACCTGACCTGCCTCTTGAGAAATTTGTATGCAGGCCAGGAAGCAACAGTTAGAACTGGACATGGAACAACAGACTGGTTCCAAATAGGAAAAGGAGTGTGTCAAGGCTGTATATTGTCTCCCTGCTTATTTAACTCATATGCAGAGTACATCATGAGAAACGCTGGGGTGGAAGAAGCACAAGCTGGAATCAAGATTGCTGGGAGAAATATCAAAAACCTCAGATTTGCAGATGATACCACCCTTATGGCAGAAAGTGAAGAGGAACTAAAAAGCCTCTTGATGAGAGTGAGAGAGGAGAGTGAAAAAGTTGGCTTAAAGCTCAACATTCAGAAAACGAAGATCATGGCATCTGGTCCCATCACTTCATGGGAAATAGATGGGGAAACAGTGGAAACAGTGTCAGACTTTATTTTTGGAGGCTCCAATATCACTACAGATTATGACTGCAGCCATGAAATTAAAAGATGCTTACTCCTTGGAAGAAAAGTTACAACCAACTTAGATAGCATATTGAAAAGCAGAGACATTACTTAGCTAACAAAGGTCCATCTAGTCAAGGCTATGGTCTTTCCTGTGGTCATGCATGGATGTGAGATTTGGACTGTGAAGAAGGCTGAGCACCGAAGAATTGATGCTTTTCAACTGTGGTGTTGGAGAAGACTCTTGAGAGTCCCTTGGACTGCAAGGAGGTCTAACCAGTCCATTCTGAAGGAGTTCAACCCTGGGATTTCTTTGGAAGGAATGATGCTAAAGCTGGAACTCCAGTACTTTGGCTACCTCATGAGAAGAGTTGACTCATTGGAGAAGACTCTGATGCTGGGAGGGATTGGGGGCAGGAGGAGAAGGGGACGACAGAGGATGAGATGGCTGGATGGCATCACTGATTCTAATTCTATAGACGTGAGTCTGAGTGAACTCTGGGTGTTGGTGACGGACAGGGAGGCCTGGCGTGCTGCGATTCATGGGGTGGCAAAGAGTCGGACACGACTGACCAACTGAACTGAACTGAAGGACCAATTCTTATATATATCTTTTGTTCTAGTTCATTCATTTGTGATTCTCTCTTTCTAATCAAACCCTGGCATGCCTATGGTTTGAATAGGCCATTTAAAATAGTTGAAAGGTAGAGTGAAGGTTGACCTGTTTATCAATTTGTTTATTTATGTTTCCATTCATCTATCCTCTATTTTTTGACTATCTGCAGCATGGTAATCCTCGCTCTGATATTAAAGGTCTGTCATATAGATTCTATACAGTAGGGTTGCTGTCCAGGAAACACTATCTACCGACAGTAATGCTGTTTATAAATGAGGATTATAAGGCAATAGGCTGGCTGCTTCCATAAGGAAGCACAAAATGCCACGGGATGCAGAGAAAGGTGCATCTCATACAGCTTGGGGAAAGTAAAGAAAGGTTTTCCTAAGCGGAATTTGGTGAGCAGGAACATAAAGGATGAATGGGGGTGTCCCAGTTGGGACAAGATTGGGAAAATCTTCAGAAATGGTTGTCATTATGATCGTGGAAGGGAAAACACCACTGAGAGTTACAGAAATGTTTGAGTAATGGCCATGAGTTTCCTTGTAGAAGCCCTTGTTCAATTCATGGCTTTTGAAGCATATTTAGGGTGATTTAATATGCATGGCTTATCCATTCCGTTGTGTCAATCAATTCCTTTCCCCCTCTATTTCCTGCTTACTACTCCAAAGTGACCCATGGAAACAAAAAGAAATTTCAGGTAGTGAAGTTGCTATGGAGTCGATATCACAGGTCCAGTCACTGTGGACTGTGGATCCATAATAGTGATTCCCTTTCGTCATCAGTGTGAACTGGCAGCTACCATTTGACCTGTGCACTCCACGGATTTAGGATCGTATTGTAGCACTTTCGTCAGAAATTACCACTATCTCACTGTGATGGTGTGTACTTTCTGATAGCAAACCTGAAACTTTGATCTTCTCACAACTGGTCACAAAACAAGTTTTCTCTCTTTCATTTTGCAGTTTTTGTTCACAAATTCATTTTACTCTGGCCCTTACAACTGCCCTCCATCGCACATAATCACCACATTGCCAGGGACCACCTTCCCTGACACATACTATGAGATGATGTAGACCCATTGGGATGAGCAGACCAAGCACTTGCAGACACAACTGTGAATTAAATTTGGCTTTTGTGCCCTTTTTTGTGCCATCTCGTACTAGTGGTGCCACTTAGGCAAGTTATTTAAACCCAGTGTTTCAACTGTCTATAATACTGGAATAATTACTGTGCTCGCTTCATAGAACTGTTGGAGAATAAAATGAGCTAACATATATAAAGTATTTAGAAGAATATCTGACTTGTCTAGTCAAGTATCTAGTAATGTTATTATAGTTATTACTATTGTAACTAGGTTCCCCATCATCTCTTTTTGTCCTTAGCTGGCTTAGAACAATGGGATTTTTTTTTTAAATTTGTTCAGTCCCTAAGTCATGTCCAAATCTTTGTGATCCCACAAACTGAAGCATACCAGGCTTCCCTGTCCTTCACTGTCTTCCAGAGTTTGCTCAAACTCATGTTCATCAAGTCGGTGATGCCATCCAACCATCTCATCCTCTGTTGCCTCCTTCTCTTCCTGCCTTCAATCTTTTCCAGCATTAGAGTCCTGCTCTTCACAGGTGGCCAAAGTATTGGAACAATGTGATAACACTAAGCAAAGTAGTGAATAGCCAGAGTGAATATGTGAAAGAACATGTTGTCCTGCAGACTGGAAATGCAGTCCATCTGGTGAGGCAAGGAGCTGATTAACACTTAAGGGGATAGATTGTGATGCCATTGAAGTTTCCAATAAGCACAAATTGTGCTTTAGAAATGGTGGTCTGCCCTACTCTTTCACTCTTTCCAAAATGCATGGTACTTCTAAGAGTTCTTGGAGACCAGATACTGTGTAATCTTAAAATATTATAGTAGTGGTTCTAACCTTTAAGGAAACAGTCAACATGAAGCCTAGTATTAAATAAGAGCTGTCTACTGAAGGTAACAAAAGGAAGGAGGCTATATAAACAGTGTCAAAATAATGGGTTTACCCAAAAAGGAAACCATGTGATGAGAAAGATTACAGTGGTGTTAAGTTGAACTGTGTAAAAAAAGAAAAAGAGTTTCATTGACAATGAAGCAAAGGATTTGCTGATATAGGGGGAAAAAGGAAAAAGAAGAATCCAGAAAAAGCAGCAGATGAGTTTAAGTGAGAATTGACATTTTCAAAGCCATTCGTGAGTCTGTGAAATAAACATAGGCTTCCCAGGTGGCTCCATGGTAAATAATCTGCCTGCAATGTAGGAGGCACGGGTTTGATCCCTGGGTTGGGAAAGAATGTCCTGGAAAAGGAAATGGCAACCCATTCCAGTATTCTTATCTGGACAGTCCCACAGAGGAGCCGACAGCGCTCTGTAGACTGGCAGGCTACAGTCCATAGGGTCACAAAAGAGTCAGACAATAATTTAGTGACTAAGAAACAACAGCAAAAGCAGAGGGAGAACACAGTTTTCCTAAAACTCAGACAGGAAGGAGCAGGAAACGAAGTTTAGATGACCAGAGAAAGCCCTAACTGAGACCAAATTTGAGGCAGCCCTCAGCCAGAAGTGAGGTTTACAAGAGAGGGTCTGGGAGAGAAATTAGCACAGAAAGCCAGCTTTGAAAAATCAAAGACTAAGGTGCACAAATTGGAGATGAAGGAAGATGGCTTTAAGAATTCATGAAAGAACACCCATACTGTTCTCCACAGGAGCTGTGTCGATTTACATTCCCACCCACAGTGTAAGAGTGTTCCCTTCTCTCCACACCTCCTCCAGCATTTATTGTTTGTAGATTTTTTTGATGATGGCCATTCTGACTGGTCCCATCACCTCATGGCAAATAGATAGGGGATACAGTGGAAACAGTGACAGACTTTATTTTTTAGGGCTCCAAAATCACTGCAGATGGTGATTGCAGCCATGAAATTAAAAGAAGCTTGCTCCTTGGAAGAAAAGTTATGACTAACCTAGACAGCATATTAAAAACCAGAGACAGTACTTTGCCAACAAAGGTCCATCTCGTCAAAGCTATGGTTTTTCCAGTAGTCGTGTATGGATGTGAGAATTGTACTCTAAAGAAAGCTGAGAGTCAAAGAATTGATGCTTTTGAACTGTGGTGTTGGAGAAGACTCTTGCGAGTCCCTTGAACTGCAAGGAGATCCAACCAGTCCATCCTAAAGGAGATCAGTCCTGAATATTCATTGGAAGGATTGATGCTGAAGCTGAAACTTCAATACTTTGGCCACCTGATGCAAAGAACTGACACCTTTGAAAAGACTTTGATGCTGGGAAAGATTGAAGGTGGGAGGAGAAGGGGACAACAGAGGATGAGATGGTTGGATGACATCACCAACTCAGTGGACCTGAGTTTGAGCAAACTCCTGGAGTTGGTGATAGACAAGGAGGCTTGGTGTGCTGCAGTCCATGGAGTCACAAAGAGGTGGACACGACTGAGCGACTGAACTGAACTGAACTGATTCTGACTGGCGTGAGATGATACCTCGTTGTACTTTTGATTTGCAATGCTCTCATAATTAGCGGGGTGGATATTGTGCATCTTTTCTTGGCTAAATAAATATATCTTTTTTGTAGAAATATCTACTTAGGTCTTATGCTCATTTTTTTTTTTTTTTGATTGGGTTGTTTGTTGTTTTAATACTGAGTTGCAGGAGCTGTTTGTATATTTTGGAGATTAATCCCTTGTCAGTTGCTTTGTTTGCAAATATTTTCTCCCACTCTGAGAGCTGTCTTTTCATCTTGCTTGTGGTTTTCTTCTTTGTGCAGAAGCTTTCATATAAAATAGATAGCTAGTGGAAACCTGCTAGATAACACGGGGAGCTTAACCCGGTGCTCTGTGATGACCTAGATGGGTGGGATGGAGAGGGTGGGAGAGAGGTTTAAGAGGGAGGGGGTGTATGTATACATACAGCTGATTCACTTTGTTGTACAGCAGAGACTAATGCAAAGCACTGTAAAGCAATTATACTACAATAAAAATCTAAAAATAGTAATAAAATAAAAATAAATTTTAAAAATAATTCATGAAAAGAAGAAGTATATGGAGGGGGATCTCTCAAAACTCTGTCAGAAAAAGAACGCCCCGAGAAAGAATGGTTCCATTCAACAATATTTATTGAGAACCTACGATGGGCCATATGCGGAGGTATGTGCTAAAGCTGGAGGAGTAAAATAGCAGCACCAGCCACCATAATCTTAATTACCGTCTGCAAACATGTGCCAGTTCTGGTGATATGCAATGAAAAGTGTCTGCTTTCCAATTGGTTTTATAGAAGATATTTGATTCTACCACTAGACCCCTGGAGTACAGAGGGCAGATATTATTATTTTAATTTCACACACCAGGAAATGCAAGCCCAGGGCCATTAAGTGAATGGCCCATTTGGTACTGAGGCCAGACACACAGCAAGACGGAGACCAGGCTGTCTGACTTCTGCCCCCAACCTGTCCAAGAAGAACTGCCTGATAACCATTTGTGTTGATTAAACCCAGGGCAATTTTCTGTGGTACTTATAAATCTGTATTTCTATGTTATGCTTCTAGAACATTATTCTCCTAAGAGGCCTGAGGCATTTTACACATCTTTAATTCTGACTCATTCAATCTTTCTTGGGAGATATAGAATAACACATAATTTTCAAGTGGTTGGCATTTAATGGAAAAACAGAAATACAGCAATTTACATTTCCTTATTAAAAAATACCCTCTGACCTCCTGGTAGGGAAGTAAAAGTAAATGAATAATAAATTGAGGTTTGCACTCATAATGAAGTCAGAGACTAATGAGAGTTCCAAGGAAGAGCTGAAATTTGTATTCAAAGGCATCTGCCTGGAGAGTCCCAAGGCCTAAAACATGAAAGGCAGGCCCCTCCACATAGAGCAGTCAGATCAACGGGATCCGAGTAGCATCAAGGTTAGACATAATCCTGGAAAATCTGTCTTCACAACACGGCCAGTTTTTTTCCTTCTTTTCGTAATTGCATTTTTCATGCCCCAGGGTATAAATTAATTGATTTGGTTTGTCAGAAGCTTGTATTTTCAGGGCTCTCCGATTGTAACTTGCCTTCTTAAATATGTGTTTGTTTTCACAAGTTTGGTCTGCACTTTCTAAGAAGGACTAGATCTTTTTCAGGAAAGGAAGTAACATGAACAACAATATCAAATTCCTTTTTCATTTCTAAATGACTTCATCATCCTTACAGCATAGCAGCAAACTGTGTGGTTCCTTCCTTTCCTCTCGCTCTTCCCTCAATGTGCCTTCTAGCAGGAGCCTGGGATTTCAGCCTTGCTCTCTTTAGATGGAGGGGTGTCTACAGGGCCATCCATTTTTGACATGGCCATTAGGGAGATCGCTTTAGAATGCAGCTCTGAAGGTGCTGTTTCTTTCCTTAAAGTATTTCAACGGCCCCTTATCATCTTTAGATTGACGCTCAGGTCCCTTAATTTGGTATACAAGGTCCTTCAATTTCTCATCCCACCTTTCTCACCATCTGTCCCATTTAAATTTTTTTAAATTCACTTACATTATTGATGTAGGAGATTTGTCTATACTTCCATGTCTTTGCCCATGTCAAGGCATCTCTCTAGCTGGGACTCTCTTTTTACTCTTCTCTACTTTCTTAGGCCTATGAACTCCTACCCATCCTATCCCCTGGAATACCCCACCTATTTGTCCCTTACTTCTCTATCTCACACTTAACGCATTAAGCTTTAATTTTCTGTCTCCTTGACTATCTCTTCTTCTAGAGCACCATTATCCAGTATTATCTATGCCACAGATGTCACTTTCAATTTTCTAGTAGCCACATTTTAGAAAGGAAAACTATAAATCCTAGGTGATTAATGTTAATTATATATTTTATTTAATCCAACATAGCCAAGGCATTATCATTTAAGAAACATATACATTATTCATTTTACATTCTTCCTTTCATGCTAAGTCTTAGAAACTCAGTGTGTCTTTTACACTTAAAGCACATCTCAAGTTGGATGTTAAATTTTCATCAGAAATACTTGATCCATGCTTATATTTCATAACATTTAGAGTTCAAAAGGGCTTCCCTGGTGGCTCAGCTGGTAACGAATCTGCCTGCAATGCAGGAGATCTGGGTTCTATTCCTGGGTTGGGAAGATCCCCTGAAGGAGGGCAGGGCAACCCACTCCAGTGTTCTTGCCTGGAGAATCCCCATGGGCAAAGGAGCCTGGCAGGCTACAGTCCATGGGGCAGCAAAGAGTCAAACACGACTAAGTGACTAAGCACACAGAGTTCAAAAAGGAGACTCACCTTCCCAAGTTGTTTCAAGCAGACTTAAAGTTTTCTAGTAATAGAATCATGTATTGGAGAAGAAAATGGCAACCTGCTCCAGTATTCTTGCCTGGGAAATCTCATGGACCAAGGAGCCTGGTGGGTTACAGCCCATGGGGTCACAAAGAGTCAGACATGACTGAGCACATGTGTGCACGTTCATAGGAGGAAGAATTGGTTTTGAAGTTAATTGGAATAGAAGAAAATTACAAATACAGTCCCTCAGTTACATTTCAAGGGCTTCGTGTCCACAAATGACCGATGGCTGAGTATGAGCAGCCCTGATCTAGGCAGTAAAGTCCTTCAGGGAGGGTGGTCCTTCTATTTGTACAAGTCTGGGGGCACTCTTCTCTGTATCTTGTCCTGAACTGGGACAGCCTTGGGGCATAAACAGTGTCTCTCTTTCATCTCCAGGCTTCCAGAAGCCAGGATGGCATACAGCCGGTGCTCACTGCATGTTTGAATGAAGAACTAGTCGGAACTGGGAGTTAGTGGTGAGGGTGAAAGAAATCACTTTAACCTGGACCCCTCTTCAATTTCCAGGGAAGATATGTGAGCGTGAAGAAGCTCCCAGATCCTCCTTCTGAGTGACAAGTGAGTTCACACAGTGAGATTAAAAAGAACAAAAATGGCTTAGCTAACTTTATTCCCAGAAAGTTTGTCCCATTTTTAAGCGCCTCTGTGATTCTGGATTCTATCCAGACGCTGATGTGGCACCGTCAAACTTTTTTTTTTTTTTTTTAATGAGATTTCAGGAGCAGACTGGTCCCGATGGGAAAGGAATTTCAGTGATGTGATGAGGGTTTTACAGTTTCTTTGGGAAGATGTAGGAGCTCTGAGCAATTCTGTCATAAGCTTAAAAAGGAAGGATCTGCCCATCTCATTGCTTTTGGTCTAGTTAGGGGATAAGTCAGAATGATGCAGAGGCAGGTGACAAGGTCACACCTACTTGACCTTCTTGTCCTTTGTATGGAAATAGGTGCTCCCATGGCCATAAACCCTCAGCACTGCAACCGGAAGACAAAGGGCAGAGGTAAGGGGAGAGGAGGTAGGTACTGGGACCCTGGAAAGATGATGTATTGTGTGACTAAAGGGCCGTGGCTGCACTGAGAGTTTATTAGGAACGGAGTATTTATAAATAACTGCCCTTTGCCCAGCATGTGGAATTGCTGGACAATGATGGAGAGTCTGCCACTGCTGCACGCATTGCCTCTTAGACGTGTAGCTTGCACCTGATTTGGGGAGCACCTGGATTCTCGAAAGAGATCGGATAGCAAGCTTGTGTCTCGGATGCGTCGTTTCTGCAGCCAACCTCAGTTATAGCTCTTCGTGGCTTGAAGTAAAGTCTCAGTTAGTGCTTGAAACTCTGGCAGCTTCCTTGTCAGCTATGGCTAAACCTCAGCTGAGGACAAACAGCTCTTTCTAAAAATGAGAAAGGTGCCAGAGAGCAAGAAGCTACAGCCCCCAGCGCTGCCCAGGGCCATGAAACTCCATGATACTCCATGCAGAGCCATGCGAGGGT
This sequence comes from Tragelaphus eurycerus, assembly GCA_935064755.1. Classification (NCBI taxonomy): domain Eukaryota; kingdom Metazoa; phylum Chordata; class Mammalia; order Artiodactyla; family Bovidae; genus Tragelaphus; species Tragelaphus eurycerus. The sequence goes on along the minus strand of CAKXYN010000075.1, from coordinate 4,638,431 downwards.
TTTGGATTTTAGTCTACAGTAGAGATGAGTCATTGAAAGGTTTTAAACAAGACAGGGACCAGATCAGATTTAGGTATATTTAAAACAACAACATTGCTTGGCCCTGCACTGGCCCTGCATTAAATGGGTCTAAGAGGGAATTTGGGAGATGAACCAAGACCACTATAATTGTCTTAGATTTGATGGTGGCTTGGGAGAGGGTGAAACTGAGAGATACTCAGGGGTGCATTAGTGGGGATTTGGAACCTGATCTGGTCTGGAGAGGGAGAACTTGAAGAGGGACACTTGGCATGGCCACATGTGGAACCGTTTTCCTCCAGTTAACTGTTAACTTCCCATCAGAACTTCTCACAGACGTGGAAGTGACATGATTCCCCCCCATAGTAATAAGTACATATTTCTGCACATGAAGAGTATTCTTTGAAATTAGATAGACTTCAGCTTCAGAAAGACAGGGTGTCCCCAGTGTTTGAATTAACACAAGTAGGACATGGGCATACTGGGCACCAGAAAGCTGTCTGCATTGGCTCATGCTCTGTTTATTTTTAGGAGCTTCCTAGGAGAAGGAAATGGCAACCCACTCCAGTGTTCTTGCCTGGAGAATCCCAGGAACGGCGGAGCCTGGTGGGCTGCCGTCTGTGGGGTCACACAGTCGGACACGACTGAAGTGACTTAGCAGCAGCAGCAGGCAGCTCAGTGGTAAAGAATTCACCTGCCAATGCAGGAGACCCAGGAGACACGGGTTCAATCCCTAGGTCGGGAAGATCCCCTGGAGGGGAGGGCGTGGCATCCTTCTCCAGTACTCTTGCCTGGAGAATCCTTATGGAGAGAGGAGCCTGGTGGGCTACAGTCCATGGAGTCGAGAAGAGTCAGATATGACTTAGGGACTGAGCACGCACACTGTTTATTTTTATTTTTTAGATATTTATTTATTTGGCTGTGCTGGGTCTTAAATGTGGCACTCAGGATATCTCATTCCAGCTTGTGAACTCTTGGTTGTGGCATGTGGGATCTAGTTCCCTGACCAGGGATCGAACCCTGGCTGCCTGCATTGGGAGTGTGGAGTCGTAGCCTCTGGGCCACCAGGGAAGCCCCTCTTGCTGTGTTTAGGCATGAATGTAGGCTACCTAGCTACATTGTGGCTCAGTGCAATAGAATACAACTTTGTAGTGCTGGTGAGAACCACAAAAATCCTACTGAAATCAAGCTTTCAGTTCAAATTTTTCACTTTATTTTTCATGTGAGAAATGACTCAGCTCTTGTCTCTCTTCAACATCACTTACAATTATGGAAGCTGAGAGAAGAGCAAGAACGAAATTCTATTTCATGTCACTGAAAAGCATAGCCTTTACCTCCTAAAATATACAACTTGCCCAGAAAGTGCTAAGCAGGTTCTAAAAGCTGTCACTCTCTTGCTCTGTAACTGATGAAAGGTGTCATAGAACAAGATGAATGGTGGCTTCTTATTCCAAACCCTCTGCCCTGTCTCCAATCCTGTAACACATATACTAATTCAACAAGTGTTTGGTGAACAAATTATATGTAACTGAAAACTTATGAAGTGATGTATAGCAAGTACGAGTAAAACTTCTAAGAGGGAATAAGCAATAAAAACGACAGCACAGTCAATCCTATACATACACACGCTCAGGTTGCGAACTTTCAAAAATGTGAATGTGTGTTTCATTAATGTCAGGCGTGAGCAAAATCACAGCTTGCCCTCCTTCTCCTATTGCAACAGTCCTTCAGCTCTACCATCTCCCACCTCCATCAGTAACTCTCCTTGCCCGTTCACTCGATGCCAGCCCCTGTGTGCCAGCTGTTGAAGTGACAACTGTACTTCTCAAGGTCCTGTACCGTAAGATTAAAGATGTTTCTTTGTTTTTTGTGTGTGTTTGTTTTTCATGTATTATTTGTGTGAAATGTATTGCAAACCTATTACAGTACAGTGTTATATAGCCAACTGTGTTAGTTGGATACCCTGGCTAACGTTGTTGGACTTATGAACAAATTGGACTTACAAATACACTCTTGAAACAGAACTCATTCATATGTAGGGGACTTACTGTATAGGAATTCATCTGGAGCTGCCAGGGATAAGGAGACTGAAAGGAAAGCTAGCCAGGACTCTTGGGCCCTTTGTTAAACCAGTGGCAGAGTGGGAAGGGTCCCTAAGCTGTGAGGCCTTGAAAGCCTTGGTCTCAACTTCTGCATCTGAAAACTCTCCCCATAATGGAATTCTCCGAGATGCTGAATGAATGGTAGGCTACATACCTATGCAGGCTGTGTAATGGTGAGGCTGCATGAATCCTTCCACATCTAGGATTCAGTAAATTTTACTCTGAGCTTTGTCCTGTTCTCATCTGATGTATCAGGGCTCACACATGACAGAGGATCTGCCTTAATGAAAGGCACACTTGCTCTGGGGGGGCTGGCTTCAACCCCACCCCAAGTGAAGCATGTGGCAAAGATATCACAGCCTATGAAATCACACTGTTCAAACCAGAGACAAGGTGCTAACAAAACATAACTTCATTGGGACATCACCTAGGAACAATTATTTAAATTAAAATCTTCCCAAAGAATCTGTCTGCGAGAATGCATGTGATACAAGGATGTTGTTGGAAGCACCACAACATTTTAAGGTCGTTGCTCACACAACCAGAGTGAACCCTGGAGATGTGTTATAAACTGCCATCAACCATGAAAACTGAAACCCCTCATGAACAATGAAGAATGAAGTGACCTCTCCTTGGACTGGCAAAGCCCAGGGAGTGGCCTGGTGTGACCTACTCTCCTTCTGGGGTGGGGACACAGACCGAGAAAATCATTTCTGTGATGCACACTCCTGCAAGAAAACCCCTGGGGTGATGTTCTTTTAGACCAAGTTTCCAAAAATGAGTCAGAGGAAAGCGTTTCCAGTTTCTCCATTCCTCAGCAGTATTTTGGAATCGGCTTTTTCTTATTTGTTCCCGATGCCCAGACCTCATGAACGACTTTTGTGACATTGTACTGCATTAACCTCTCATTGGAGGCAGCTGCTTTCTGGGATTCAAAGATTGGGGAAAAACAAATCAAAACAAAACCTAATATTTCAGGGGGCTATATATGTAGGCCAGGACTTAGCTTCCACCATGAGCCCATCTGCCTCCAAGACTGAATCTTATCTGATCATTTCCATGGCAACAGCTGTGGATTAGAATAGGATGAAGGTTTAGGACGAGTTGCTGGAATTCAGTCGTAGAGGAGTGAGGATTATTTAACTACACACTTGTGTTACCATGGAAACACAAATTTACAAATCAGGCAGGATTTTTGTAGCTCAGTAGCATGGTATTATATTCTTAGGGTTGCTTCAAATCCCCCAATTCCATCTACTCTCCCATCAGGGGGGAACTATCCCACCAGATACAATTTAATTATTCCCCAGATACTTTCTCCTTTAAATGTTTAAAACAGATATATGAATAGACTGAGACGAGGACCAAAGAAATTGTTTTTAAAATGCTTTTCCATTTTGTTGTTCAAAGGAAAATGCAAGTAAGTTTAAAGGAAGAACCTAAAACATACAATGGCAAGCATACTCATACGAGGCGTTGGACACAACTGAACGACTTCCCTTTCACTTTTCACTTTCATGCATTGGAGAAGGAAATGGCAACCCACTCCGGTGTTCTTGCCTGGAGAATCCCAGGGATGGGGGAGCCTGGTGGGCTGCCATCTATGGGGTCGCACAGAGTCGGACACAACTGAAGTGACTTAGCATAGCGGAACATAACATAGGTCCAAACTGAAATTGTTATAATTAAGAAAATGATGTTTGCGTATTATAAATCAACTAAACTTCAATAAAAATAAAAAAAAATTTAATGATGTTTATTTCTTGTAGGGCCTGTCACTCCTGGACTTCTAACTCATTTAACACCAAGTTCTGGTTTTCTGCTTTTATTTATTTTATTTAATTTTTATTGGTTAGTTGCTTTTCAATGTTATGTAGCTTTCTACTGTACAGCAAAGTGAGCTATACATATATGTTTATCTCCACTTTTTTGGATTTCCTTCCCATTTAGGTCACCACAGAGCATTGAGTAGAGTTTCCTATGCTATACAGTAGATTCTCATTAGTTATCTACTTTACACATAATATCAATAGTGTTTACATTTAATACCAAGTTAATTTCAGGAAATCTCCAGTGTTGACCATTGTTTTAGGTTCAACAAACCACTTTCACAATCTGCATCTGGAGATGAAAAACTGTGGTCTGAAGTGTTCTTGGGACTCACCCAAGGTAGACAGACTTTCCTCCTCCCCTCCCATTTTCCAGCACATCCATTTGGTCTATTCATGGGAATATCCATTAGGATACCAGTGAAAACATTAACTTCTTATGATGTCACTTATAGAATGCCTCAGAAATGGATTCATTTTATCTTTCCTTGCCTGGCCATCTTTCCTTAAATTATTCATCTTCTTGTGCAATGCTTATGCACTAAGTCGCTTCAGTTGGGTCCGACTCTTTGTGACCCTATGGACAATAGCCCACCAGATTCCTTTGTCCATGGGATTCTCCAGGCAAGAATACTGGACTGGGTTGCCGTGTCCACCTCCAGGGGATCTTCCTGACCCGGGGATGGAACTTGCGTCTCTTACATCTCCTGCATTGGTAGGTGGGTTCTTTACCACTGGTACCACCTGGGAAAGCTGGTCATCCTTCCTTAAATCGTCCTTCTCTTTGGAGGTACACATTCTTTGGACAGGAAAGACCTATGGCCTTTCTTGCCTCTGACTTCTGAAGTGGGGAACATGAAATACATGGGACTCAGTATGACTTTATATCTCAGAGCTTGCATGTATGCAGACCACTCAAGGACACCAAAAATAGCCAGACCAAGAAGGGCTGTGGTTAGAACTGGTTCCTGTCCTGAAGTGAAGCAGGTGCTGGGGCTGACAGAGCCAACTGCAGGCACCAAAGGAAAGTCTGGGGAGAAGCCAGAGTGAGTAACAGGGCAGAGCAGGAGCAGCAGCTGGTGTGGAATGTCTGTCTGCTAGGATGTGGAAGAGTTCTGATGGTGACGTTTCTCACCAACTAAACATTTGCAGTCCAGATACACAGTCCCGCAGGGAGAGCTGGGAGTTTGGGAGAAGTTGGGAGGAGGGATGCATGAAGTAGAAGTGCCCATCACATTACTGAGATACAGCTCAGGCAGATGCCAAAGGACATGGAAAAGAGCGTGTGCTGAGAAACGTCCTGGGTTCATGGTGAGCTGGACCGGCCACCAGGAGGAATTGATGTTGACTTCTGAGCCGTGGTTTGAGACTGTTAGGACTGGGTTCAGAGGCTGAGATCGCACGTGGGGTGAGGTCCAGCTATGGAGAGAAGATGTGTGGCATTATCAGAGCAGGGCTGAGGAAAGGCCACCTCAAGGCACTGCCCAACCCCGTGGTTTGGGGCCTGCATGCATGTCAGACTTATCCGAGACCTAGTTCCACTCCTTGCTAGAAATATCAGATCAGGCCAGCTATGTCATTTCTCTAAGTCTCTATTTTCTTCTCTGTAAAATGGGAATAATTACAGTCTCTGTTATCATTGGGTTGTTTTGAGAAGCGCGTAAGCTAATTCTTACGAAGTGTTTAATCAAAAGCTTAAGAACAGGAAGTATTTACTCTTCCTTCGATAGCACTTCCAGGACACTTATGATAATGTGGTGTCAAAACTCTATTTTAGCTGGGGCTCGAAATTTGACTTCAGAAGAAGGCAATATGGTAAAGAGAGTAGAAGTAGGGTATTTCCAATAATCTAAGTGTGTGACACAACTGGGCCTGATTCTGATAGTGTAAGTGTGTTTAGCCTTAGACAGGCTTGGATTTTTCTATTCCACAAAAGTTCTTTCTTAAAAGTAACAAGTTATAGCACAGGGAACTCTACTCGATATTCTGTGGTGACCTAAATGGGAAGGAAACCCTTAAAAAGGGGAAGCAGAGACATTACTTTGCCAACAAAGGTTCGCCTAGTCAAGGCTATGGTCTTTCCTGTGATCATGTATGGATGTGAGAGCTGGACTGTGAAGTAGGCTGAGCACTGAAGAATTGATGCTTTTGAACTGTGGTGTTGGAGAAGACTCTTGAGAGTCCCTTGGACTGCAAGAAGATCCAACCAGTCCATTCTGAAGAAGATCAGTCCTAGAATTTCTTTGGAAGGAATGATGCTAAAGCTGAAACTCCAGTATTTTGGCTACCTCATGCGAAGAGTTGACTCATTGGAGAAGACTCTGATGCTGGGAGGGATTGAGGGCAGGAGGAGAAGGGGACGACAGAGGATGAGATGGCTGGATGGCATCACTGACTCGATGGACGTGAGTCTGAGTGGCCTCCGGGAGCTGGTGATGGACAGGGAGGCCTGGCGTGCTGCAGTTCATGGGGTCACAAAGAGTCGGACACGACTGAGCAACTGATCTAATCTGATCTGATCTGTGCATGTATAACTGATTCACTTTGCTCTCCAGCAGGCACTAGCACAGCATTGTAGAACAACTATACTCCAATTAAAATTAATTAAAAGAAGAGTGACAACCTACATCACAGCTCAAACCACATCCCTTTTAGTCGTATCAAACCATTAGTAAGAGAACTAAAATGTTCACAATGTTATTCTAGCCATACTTTTATTGGTTCCCTGAAAACTAAAAAATAACCATTTAGTATTATGCCCACCTCCATGTCCCTTCACACATGCCAATACTGAAAATGTTGCATGTGGCTGACACCACCGTCTGCCACTAACCCCCACCAGCTACTTAAGTTGATGCAGTGACAGAAGCTGTCAGAAGTTAAGTGATTTTATTCAAGGTTAAGTAGGAATGCAAAGCAAAAACTAAGACAAGCAGTCAGAGAATCATAAAATCAGAACATGAACTGATACGGCCCTTTCTTGGACAGGGCAATAATGGCCCATTTGCAAGTTTGCATGTTGATTGTGTCTCTGGCTCAAACCCTCGCTATCAAGAAGGAAAACTACAGAGAGCAGAGTAAGGTGAGCATGCTCCAGTGAGGAAGGTGGCATTCCAAGAATAAAACACATCATTACAGTGTTGGGACAAGACAAACCAGATAGTGTATTATAAAGCAGAGATGTCACTTTGCTGACAAAGGCTGTATAGTCGAAGCTATAGTTTTTCCAGTAGTCATGTTTGGATGAGAGTTGGGCCAGACAGAAGGCTGAACACTGAAGAATTGATGCTTTCAAGTTGTGGTGCTGGATAAGACTTTTGAGAGTCCCTTGGACTGCAAAGAGATCAAACCTGAAGGAAATCAACCCTGAATACTCATTGCAGAGACTGATGCTGAAGCTGAAGCTCCAATACTCTGGCCACCTGATGCAAAGAGCTGATTTATTGGAAAAGACCCTGATGCTGTGAAAGATTGAGGGCAGGAGGAGAAGAGGGCAAACAGAGGATGAGATGCTTAGATAGCATCACTGACTCAATCGACATGAATTTGAGCAAACTCCAGGATATAGTGAAGGACAGAGGAGCCTGGAGTGCTACAGTCCATGGGGTCACAATGAGTCTGAGATGACTTAATGACTGAACAACAACAATAAGGCAGCCTGGGCAGTGCTTGGGTGTGGTTGCGGCTGTGGAGTGAGAGAGATTAGAACCTGTCCTGGGCTAGGGGAGTTTTAAACATCCATGCCAGCTCTCTCATCTCATCCCCTGAGGATGGCATTATATGTGGGGGCATGATTTTGGAAAGCAACCTAGTCACATTTATTTATATCCAAAGTCACAGGGCTTTTAAACTCTGAACACTTCTGAGTTATGATCTTATAAGCACCAACACACAAAGATGTTTATTGTAGCACAGTTTGTAATCGCAAAACATATGAAACAAAAACTACTCACATCTGGAGACAATCTCAATATCTCTTAATAGGAAAGTGATAGAATACATATGACATAAATATTCAATGAACACTGTGCTGCTGTTGAAAAGATGTAAATGGTCTATATGTACAAACATGAAAAGATCTCCAAAATGCAACGCTAAATGAAACAAATAAGATGCAGAATCAAGTGTGGTCCAATCTGTTTAAAAATATGGCACCATATGAACAGAGACTGCAGATGTGTAAACAGTTTCTAAAGGGACCATAAGAGGCTGAAGTTACTTCTGAGAGTGGGACAGAGGTTCAGAGAGAAATGAAAGCACTTATTTCTCAAATTACACTTTACAGTGTGTCATTTTAGTGTTAGTTGCTCAGCCATGTCCGACTCTTTGCGACACCATGGACTGTCGCCTGCCAGGGTCCTCGGTCTGTGGGGTTCTCCAGGCGAGAATATTGAAGTGGATTGCCATTCCTTCCTCCAGGGGATCTTCCCAACCCAGGGATTGAACCCGAATCTCCTGCGTTTTTGCAGGCAGATTCTTTACTATCTGAGCCAACCGGGAAGTCAGTACTCATTGTAATTTTTAAGTGAGTACATATATATATATACACACATATATATATACATATGTATATTCCTTTTATTAGTAAAATTAGCCTTGGAAAATAATGGAAGGGGTTGATTTGGTATGACAGACCAAAAATGATTAGGGAGAGAAAAGAGATTTAAAAAAAAAAAAGGAGAAGAAGAAAGGAAAAGTAAAGAAAGAACTACTTTAATTGGTAGGAGTGAAATGATCTTTATAAAAAAAATTAACAGCTTTGTTGATATATAATTTACATATCATAAAATTCCATACTGTTTAAAGTATAGAGTTCCATGGTTTTAAAATATATTTATAGAATTATGCCATCATCACCATAGTCTAATTTTAGGACATTTCATCAGCTCAAGAGAAACCTCTTACCCATTAGCAGTCACACCTCACTCCCCATGTCTTCACCCCATCCTTTGGCAGATACTAATCTGCTTTCTGTCTCTATAGATATGCCTGTTCTGGATACTTCATAACAATGGAGTCGTACCATATGTAATCTTCTGTACTGAGCTTTTTGCACTTACTATAAAGTCTTCAAACTTGAGATCAAATTTCTGATTATCTCAGAGTGTGCACTTGTGGCCAAATAGCCCCATGAAATATCCACAGAAAAGAAAGACAGTGATTTCATGGTTAAATAATCTTGGGAAACACTGCATACTCTGTTCACATCATGGAGACTGAAGACTTGAGAAGTCCCATTGTAAAGAAACCCACTTAGCTTTGCTGAATTCACCATTTTCCAATGATACATAGGTACCAGTCCGAGATAAAGAGTCCCTCTGTGTTCTGAGGTCAGAGAGATGACCTTGACATGAGATTCACGGCAGATTATAGAGGTGGAAATCAGGAAAGGTGGGTCAACCCATTTATCAAAGGAAAGACTCATTTCATTTTAATAATTTTCCCAAAGAAGTCAAGCCTTAAAGAGCTTGAGTTCTTGGCTGTCTTCCAATACTCCTAAGAGAAACTTTCCTCTGTTTAATAAACACACCGTCTCTCCCTTGCATCGTGCCTATGGAACTTCAGACATGTAGACAGTATTCTATTATCTCTGCAGAGACAAAAATGATAGAATCTTTGCTTCTAGAAAAACGGTGGAAAGGTTTTGAAACCCAGGACAAGCCTTCTGCATCCCTGGATAGTTGAACAAGCTGTGGATGGGTGCTCTGAGTCAATCCTGTTGCAGAGAAATCCATTAAAATGCCAATCAGCTTCTCTTGGCTGAAATGTTCCAATGTTGTGTGTCTGAGACCCAGGGAAGGCGTTCTTTAGTCTAGACCTAAAATAATTAAACGGTTAAGTTTGAAGTGTTTACTATGAGAAGGTCAAATTTCTCTCCAAATGCGGTATTTCAGCACTACCTGCTAGAGATTTAGGCTAGGAAATAAGCAGATTTCAGCCTCCAAGTCCCTCATTTTTTCCTCTGATGCAGAGTAGTTCAAGGACCATGTTTATAGCTCCCTTTAATCCTGATTATGCTTAACACATTATGCTCGGTATTGCAATTTATAATAAGAAATCTATGTTTGGTGTTCATTACCTTTGCTGGCTCAGAGTTCCTAAAACCCTTGGAATTTCCTAAGTGATCTGGGAGCATCTTTTGTTCTCATGAGATGACTCTGAGTGGGCTCCTAGATTGGGGTCCATTGCCAGTAAGACCAAGATGTGATTGGAACCTACCTTAGAATTTTAATCTCCGCCCTCCATTCTCCAGAGAGGGGAGAGGGGCTGGAGATGGAGTTAACAATCGATCATGCCTATGTACTTTCCTAGTGGCTCAGACGGTAAAGCGTCTGCCTACAATGCAGAAGACCTGGGTTCAATCCCTGGGTCGGGAAGATCCTCTGGAGAAGGAAATGGCACCCCATGCCAGTACTCTTGCCTGGAGAATCCCATGGACGGAGGAGCATGGTAGGCTACAGTCCATGGAGTGGCAAAGAGTCGGACATGACTGAGCGACATTACCCACTCACTCGTCACTCATGCCTATGTAAGGAAGCTTCCATAAAAATCCCAACAGTACGGGGTTTGGAGAGCTTCCAGGCTGAAGAACACATCCACACACCAGGAGGGTAACATACCCCCACTCCACGGGGACAGAAGTTCTTGCACTTTAGACCCTCCCTGCCCTCACCTTATGTATCTCTTCATCTCTATCCCTTATCATGCCTGCATGCATGCTAAGTTGCTTCATTCATGTCCAACTCTTTGTGACCCTCTGGACTATAGCCTGCCAGGTTCCTCTGTTCATGGGATTCTCCAGGCAGAAGCACTGCCATGCCCTCCTCCAGGGGATCTTCCCAACCCAGGGATCAAACTCGCATCTCCTGTGGCTCCTGCACTGCAGGCGGATTCTTTATCCCTGGGCCACTGGAGGAGACCATCCTTTATCATATCGTTTAATAAACTTCTAGCCTAAGTGTTTCCCTAAATTTTGTGAGCTGCTCTAACAAACAAATCAAACCCAAGAAAGATATCTTAGGAATCTCAGGTTTATAGTCGTTAGGTCAGAATCACAGGTGACAACCTGGGACTTGCTATTGTGGTCTGAAGTGGGGTGAGGGCAGACTTGTGGGACTGAGCTCTCATTCTGTGGAATGTGATGCTATCTCCAGGTTAAGGGTTCAGTTCAGCTCAGTTGCTCAGTTGTGTCTGACTCTTTGCGACCCCATGAATTGCAGCGTGCCAGGCCTCCCTGTCCATCACTAACTTCTGGAGTTCACTCAAACTCACGTCCATCGAGTTGATGATGCCATCCAGCCATCTCATCCTCTGTCGTCCCCTTGTCCTCCCGCCCCCAATCCCTCCCAGCATCAGAGTCTTCTCCAATGAGTCAACTCTTAGCATGAGGTGGCCAAAGTACTGGAGTTTCAGCTTTAGTATCAGTCCTTCCAAAGAACACCTAGGACTGATCTCCTCCAGAATGGACTGGTTGGATCTCCTTGCAGTTCAAAGGACTCTCAAGAGTCTTCTCCAACACCACAGTTCACAAGCATCAATTCTTTGGCACTCAGCTTTCTTCACAGATCAACTCTCTCATCCATACATGACCATTGGAAAAACCATAGCCTTGACTAGACGGACCTTTGTTGGCTAAGTAATGTCTCTGCTTTTGAATATGCTCTCTAGGTTGGTCATAACTTTCCTTCCAAGGAGTAAGTGTCTTTTAATTTCATGGCTGCAATCACCATCTGCAGTGACTGTGTGGATCACAATAAACTGTGGAAAATTCTGAAAGAGATGGGAATACCAGACCACCTGACCAGGTTAAGGGTATCAAAACTCAATTAGTTTGTAAGACACTCAGCTGGAGTCTCAGAGAATTTCTTGGTGGGGGGAAACCCACATGCATTTGGAGTCAAGAGTGTGAATGTGACAGTAATATGAGCGTAAAGGAGAAACACAAGAGGAAAACTGTCCTTTTTTCCCCCCTACACAACACTGTTAGAGCCATTGCATATGCTCAAAAGTTACAGATGTGGGGACTTACCTGGTGGTCCAGTGGTAAAGAACCCGCTGGCCAATGCAGGGGACATGCGTTCAATCTCTGGTCCAGGAACTAAGACCCCACATGCTGTGGAGCAAGTAAGCCTGCAAGTCACAACCACTGAGCCCTCATGCTGCAACGACAGAAGGCTGGGTGCCCTTGAGTCCATCTTGCACAGCAAGGGAAGCCACCACAATGAGAAGCCTGTGCAGCACAACTAGAGAGTAGTCCCTGCTCAGCATGACTAGAGAAAGCTTGTATACAGCAAGGAAGATCCAGAACAACATAAATAAATAAATTACAGACTCAAAAAAAAAAAAATGGTTGCAAAGATGATACCTGAGAGCATCCAGTCAGGAGGAACTAGGGATGTCTAACATTCTGGGTATATTATTAGTTAGAGCATGTGTGCATGCTCAGTTGCTTCAATCTAGTCAGGCTATTTACAACCATATGGACTGCAGCCTGCCAGGCCCCTATGTCCATGGAATTTTCCAGGCAAAAATACTGGAGTGGGTTATCAAGTCTTTTTCCAGCAAAACTTCCCAACTCAGGGATCGAACCCACGTCTCCTGCATCTCCTGCATTAGCAGGCAGATTCTTTACCACTAGTGCCACCTGGGAAGCCCCTTGTTAGTTAGTAGGCTTGTTCAATTCCATATCAAGTCATGCTATGATGTATTTCCACTGTAGCCCCTTCAATTTCAGTTCAGTTATTAAATGTTCTTGTTCCAGGCATTACTACCCCATGTGTTATTCACCAGAAAGATGTAAGCCTCATGAAGTTTGCACTCTAAGGAAGGAAAAGGACCAACTAATGTGCATTACATGTGTATTACAAGTAAGAGCAGTGTGTCTGGATGCACAGTGGAGAAATAAACCACTGAGATGAAGAGGGTCTAGGATGGCTTCCTATGGGAAGCAACACAATACCTAAGAAGAGCTCCAAAGGACAAATAGGAGTTCCTAGTGATGGAGGTTCGTGACAATGTACAGGAGGCAGTGATCAAGATGATCCCCAAGAAAAAGAAAAGTAAAAAGACAAAATGGTTGTCTGAAGAGGCCTTACAAATAGCTGAGAAAAGAAGAGAAGCTAAAGGCAAAGGAGAAAAGGAAAGATAAATCCATTGGCATGTAGAGTTCCAAAGAATAGCAAGGAGAGATAAGAAAGCCTTCCTCAGCAATCAATGCAAAGAAATAGAGGGGAAAAAATAGAATGGGAAGGGCAGAGATCTCTTCAAGAAAATTATAGATCCCAAGGGAACATTTCACGTAAAGATGGACACAATAAAGGACAGAAATAGTATGGACCTAACAGAAGAAGAAGAAGATATTAAGAAGAGATGATGAGAATACACAGAAAAACTATACAAAAAAAGATCTTCATGACCCAGATAACCATGATGGTGTGTTCACTCACCTACAGCCAGACATCCTGGAATGCAAAGTCAAGTAAGCCTTAGGAAGCATCACTATGAACAAAGCTAGTGGAATTCCAGCTGAGTTATTTCAAATACTAAAAGATGATGTGTTAAAGTGCTGCACTCAATATGCCAGCAAATCTGGAAAACACAGCTGTGGCCACAGGACTGGAAAAGGTCAGTTTTCATTGCAGTTCCAAAGAAAGGCAATGCCAAAGAATGTTCAAACTACCCCACAATTGCACTCATCTCACATGCTAGTAAAGTAATGCTCAAAATTCTCCAAGTCAGGCTACAACAGGACGTGAACAGTGAACTTCCAGATTTAGAAGAGCTGGATTTAGAAAAGGCAGAGGAACTAGAGATCAAATTGCCAACATCCACTGGATCATCAAAAAATCAAGAGAGTTCCAGAAAAACATCTATTTCTGCTCTATTGACAATGCCAAAGCCTTTGATTGTGTGGATCACAACAAGCTGTGAAAATTTCTTAAAGAGATGGGAATACCAGACCACCTTACCTGCCTCCTGAGAAATCTATATGCAGGTCAAGAAGCAACAGTTAGAACTGGACATGGAACAACAGACTGGTTCCAAATAGGAAAAGGTGTATGTCAAGGCTGTATATTGTCACCCTGCATATTCAACTTATATGTAGAGTACATCATGAGAAACACTGGGCTGGATGAAGCACAAGCTGAAATCAAGTTTGCCAGGAGAAATATCAATAATCTCAGATATGCAGATGACACCACCTTTATGGCAGAAAGTGAAGAAGGACTAAAGAGCCTCTTGATGAAAGTGAAAGAGGAGAGTAAGAAAGTTGGCTTAAAGCTCAACATTTAGAAAACTAAGATCATGGCATCTGGTCCCATCACTTCATGGCAAATAGATGGGGAAACAGTGGAAACAGTGACAGACTTTATTTTTTTAGGCTCCAAAGTCATTGCAGATGGTGATTCAGCCATGAAATTAAAAGACGCTTACTCCTTGGAAGAAAAGCTATGAGCAACCTAGACAGAGTATTAAAAAACAGAGGCATTACTTTGCCAACAAAGGTCCATCTAGTCAAAGCTGTGGTTTTTCCAGTAGTCATGTATGGCTGTGAGAGTTGGACTATAAAGAAAGTTCAGTGCTGAAGAATTGATGCTTTTGAACTGTGGTGTTGGAGAAGACTCTTGAGAGTCCCTTGGACAGCAAGGAGATCCAACCAGTCCATCCTAAAGGAAATCAGTCCTGAGTGTTCATTGGAAGGACTGATGCTGAAACTCTAATACTTTGCCTACCTGATGCAAAGAATCGACTCATTGGAAGAGATCCTGATGCTGGGAAATATTGAAGGTGGGAAGAGAAGGGGACGACAGAGGATAAGATGGTTGGATGGCATCACTGACGCAATGGACATGAGTTTGAGTAAACTCCAGGAGTTGGTGATGGACCAGGAGGCCTGGCGTGCTGCAGTCCATGGGGTTGCAAAGAGTCGGACACGACTGAGAGACTGAACTGAACTGAACTGAACTGAGTGCTATCCAGAGGGGAGTGGCATTTCCAAGAGAAAACTGTATGAGTGAAGGTGTAAAAGCATAAAATGACAGTGGGTAAGTAAGGACCTCTGTGTCATGTTTGTGCTCCTGGAGCAGACAGTTTTGGTGCGTAAACAGTGTTGGCCATTTCCTCAAAAGCAGCTAGTTAAACCTGAGTGTACCTCTCTATCTGCTCATAACACTGTTGCAGATTTTAAGCCTACACATAAATAAACACTCTAAATATTTGCCACTATTATTACCACTAATTCTAAGACCTATGCTGATGTCTATTTTTTAAAATATTATTTATATTTTTGCCATACCATATAACATGTGGAATCTTAGTTCCCAATCAGAGATCAAACCGGCAGTCCCTGAACTGGAAGTGCAAAGTCCTAACCACTCTACCACCAATGAAGTCCCTAATGTCTAAATAAAATTAGGATGTTTTTAGGAAATAGGACGTCCAAGATAGTGTGTCTTGATACTAATTAAAAAAAAAAAAAAAAACTTTGCTGAAATGTGTTCATTCTACATAAAATGCTTTTACGTTCTTCTTTTGGAAGGTACATTAACAACTAAATAGCCAACATTTGTTAGAACTTTATTTCTGCCAAGTATTTTTTAATCTGTCTATCTATCTATCTGTCTCTGTCTATCATCTATCATCTCTCCAGGCAGGAGGGAATTCTAGATAAAGCATTTCTATTTGGTCATTTGATTCCTGGGCTCACACAAAAAATGCCTACGTTTTAGCAGGAAAGGAGGAATCAGGGTAACATAAATGTGTCAACTAGTGCTGAAGCTGTTCTCCCATGAAGCAGCAGGTGAAAGCCCAGGCTGAGTCAGATAGTCCTAAATCTACTTCCCAGCTGTGCCACTGATGATCTGGGAGTAGGCCATCGGAGATGTCTGAGCCTCCTTCTTCTCATTGGTAAAATGGGGCTAACGGTGCCATAACTGTCTGAGAACTAAAGAAGATAATGCATCTATAGCACTGAGCATTCATTTGCTACATATCGAGCCCTAAATAATAGCTATTGTTAATCAATAGTCTGTAGTGTGGGAGACCTGGGTTGGGAAGGTCCCCTGGAGAAGGGAAAGGCTACCTACTCCAGTATTCTGGCCTGGAGAATTTCATGGACTATACAGTCCATGGGGTCAAAAAGAGTTGGACCTGCTGAGTGACTTTCACTTTCACTTTCATTATTACTCACCCAGTCTCTATTGACATGGAATAAACTGTAGTGGAATCTGCAGTCTAATTTTTTAATAAAGATCAAACATAGTTTTTACATGATTTATTGATTTTTGGTTGCCCTGGGCCTTCGTTGGTACACACGGGCTTTCTCTGGCTGTGGTGAGCAGGGGCTGCCCTTCCTTGCAGGGTGTGGGTTTCTCATTGTGGTGGTTTTCCTTGTCGTGAAGCACAGGCTCTAGGCAAGCAGGCTTCAGCAGTTGCAGCTCTCAGGCTCCAGAGCTTGGGCTCAGTACTGGTGGTGCATGGGCTCCACAGCATGTGGGATCTCCCCAGACCGGGGATCGAAATGGTGTCCCCTAAAACTGCCAGGCAGATTTATATCAAAGGAAGTCCAGAGGCTTATACTTTAGAGAAACAATGACAAGAAGCAGGAAAAGGGTATGCCACTTTCCAGGACCTATCAGCCAATCACTTGACAAGTGTCTATCCTCAAACATTTATTGAGCATTTACTAGTGCCAGGTGGAGAAGGCAATGGCACCCCATTCCAGTACTCTTGCCTGGAAAATCCCACGGACAGAGGAGCCTGGTGGGCTGCAGTCCATGGGGTCGCTAAGAGTCGGACATGACTGAGCGATGTCACTTTCTCTTTTCACTTTCATGCATTGGAGAAGGAAATGGCAACCCACTCCAGTGTTCTTGCCTGGAGAGTCCCGGGGATGGGGAAGCCTGGTGGGCTGCTGTCTGTGGGGTCACACAGAGTCGGACACGACTGAAGTGACTTAGCATAGCATAGCATAGTGCCAGGTACTTTCCTAAATATTGTGGTTGTAAGGATGAGCAAAACAGGCAAAAATTACTGTCCTTGTAAACCTTACAATCTAGTGGAGGAGGAAAGACAATAAACATCTGAATAAGTAAAGCATATCATATGCCAGATGGTGATAAGTACTAAGCTGAAAAATAAAGCAAGGATGCGGAAGTATGCCGGCTAGAGTTTAGGGGAGGGTTTGTAATTTTGAGCAGGGTGATCAGTTCCAAAAACTCTCTGTGGAGGTGATTCAGGATTTGTACCTATTCACAGAAGAATCTGCTTGGCACCCAAAAGGGTGCCTACCACTCAAAGCAGAAATTTGGACCAGGAGGCAGATACGTGGGTGAAGCCTCCTGGTAAGTCTCCTAGTAAGCAACTCTGCTGCTTTTTCCCACTAGAGTTTTTTTGTTGTTGTTATACAATGTGGGCTAGTCCCTCGAGAACAGGATTGTCACACACAAGTCCTAAATACCACCCAAGCACGTTTGAGACTTGGAGAGGTCCCTGCTGCCATCTGGAGCACACTTGGAGATGGAGCTCTGAGTCCCTGAGCCAGTGCTGCTCTGGGTGGAAGCTGCCAGGCACACCCACTTGCTTGGAATTGACACCTCTGCCAGAAATCACTGTTCTCTTGTTCCACAGAGCCCTGGGCAAGCAAGAAATCATATTTAGTGATGCACCCTGACGGCAGGAGTTAGAGAGGGGCAGATTTGTCTCTGATGAGAATTTCTTGGTGGGATTTGAAATTCTCAGTGGACTTTCCTCAACCTGTTAGATTTCTCAGCCCTCAGATCCTTTGCCTCTTGATCACAATGTCAGTCAGCATTCATGGCAGGAACAAGGGAAATGGGCAGCCCATTTCATCTGTCCTGTTTATTAGGGGAGCAAAGTTTTCTTCTAATTACCCTGATTGGACTTCCTTTTACATTTCATTGGCCACAACTGGCATCGTACAGTCACCCCTAACTGTGAAGGAGGTGAGATTTGGTCTAAAGTGTGTGTGTGTGTATTAGTTGCTCATTCGTGTCTGATTCTTTGAGATCCCATGGACTGTAGCCCGCTGGGCTCCTCTGTCTGTGGAATTCTCCAGGCAAGAGTACTGAAGTGGGCTGCCATTCTCTCCTCCAGGGAATCTTCCCAACCCAGGGATTGAACCTGGGTCTCCAGCATTGCAGGCAAATTCTTTTCGGTCTAAGCCACCAGGGAAGCTGTTGGTATAAAGTAATGGTTCCCTAATTGAATAAACATTAGAATCATGTAGAGAGTCTGTTAGAACACAGATTGTAAGGCATCTCCTCTAGACACTCTGATTTCTTAGATCTGGGGCAGCATTGGGAATGTGCAGATAACAAGTTCCCAGGCGAGCTGCTGCTTCCTGACCCACTTGGAGAATCATTAATTGTAAGGAAATCTTTTATACTTTGACTGGCATTCTCCTAAACAGAATCTTGCTCTCAGTGAACTTTTGGAATAACCTCTTACCTGTTCTTCTTTCTTTTCATGTTATACATCATCGCCACATTTCCTTTCCTAGTTTTAGGTCTGATCTATTATCTGTCTACTCAAAAATTGTCAGGGATCCCCATTGTTCAATAGTCTCTAGAATCCAAGGTCCTTTGTGATTAAATACTAGTTTCCAACTATTCATTTATACATGGCCCTAAAAACAAGGCCTTGAAATGACTCAGTTCTATCAAATCTCTATCTTACCAAGAACAACTATAAAATCTGGTTAAAGTTTTAATCTGGTTAAAAAGAGATATGTGAAAGATCACAAAGTAGCCAAGACAGCAAGAATGATCAAATATCCAAGAACAAAAAAAAATTCAGAGATAAATTCTTTCAAATATACAAGAGTAAAGAACCCAGTATTACATAAAATTTTCCAAACTAGAAAAAGGGAGACGGCCTCATGACACATTTATGAAACCAGCGTAACTTCAATACCAAACCTGACGGCGACATTACAAGAGAGCCAAGTTATTTTGCAATATCTCTCACGAACATAGATGTAAAAGCTCTAAAAAAAGAAAATAACAAATTGAATCCAACAATATATAATGCACCACAACCAAGCTGGAATCCATGAAAGCAAGGTTAGTTTTGACACTAAAAGAAAGGAAGTAAAAAATCATATGGTCCTTGTAAGAGATGTGCAAAAATTACTTGATTAACTTCAGTCCTTGATCATGAAAACAAAACATACATTTTTAACAAATTAGGAATGGAAGGAAACTTTCTTAATTATACAGAATCTATCTACAAAACCTCATCCATGAACATTCCATAAAACATTGAAGTAGTGAAAGTCAAATTTGGGTCTAAGACAGTGATGCTGTTTATAATTATTTCCACTTAACCTCATACTGGAGGACCTAGGTATTGCAGAAAGTAAGAGAAAGAAATAAAAGGTATAACAACTAGAAAAGTAAAAAAAAAAAAAAAAAAGATAAGTGTCCACAGATGATTGTGTTTTTCAAAATTAAGAATGGGACTAGAATATTTATGGTCATATCTAGCAAAGGACTTGCAAGGAACTAGGAAAGCACTCATATCAAGAATATGTGTATATATATATATATATATGAACATCTAAAAATCAATAAGAAAAGGATCCATTGGAAAAAAAAATGAGGAATTGAGGAAAAGACTTTGCAAGTTTTGACAAAGACTTGACATAACTGACATGTTCATAAACTGCTGGTGGGAGGGTTAATTTGTGCAAACACTTCGGAAAACTGAGCCCAGGTATATTCTCTGCTCCTGCTGGAGCAGGAGAATATCTCTACACTCAGATGTGTCCAACAGAAAGGTACGCATGTGTAGGGCTCCTAGGCCAGGACTCCCAGAAGCAGATCATGAGATGCGGATCTCTGTACAAGCAATTTATGAAGGGCATGCACTCAGGAAAGGGCAGCTGGACAGAGACGGGGAAGAAGTCCAAAAGGTTGGGGTTTCAGGCAAAGCCCTAGGAGGGCAGCTTCATCCTCACCTTGCATAGGAGGTGTGGAATGTAAAATATATCTCAGAGTTTATCCTGTCAAGTCAGTTTCAGGATTCCCCTAATCCTTGATGTCTAATTTAGTAATCTTCCATCCATTGACCTCCACTTGCTCCTCGGATATAAATTCCCCCTTGGCCTTATAGTATTCAAAATGGAGCCTGGTGTTCTGTTGATGTCTTCCCCTACAATGCGTGCCAAGTTGCTTCAGTTGGTCCGACTCTTTGTCACCTCATGGACTGCAGCCGCCAGGCTTCTCTGTCCATGAGACTCTCCAGGCAAGAATACCGGAGTGGGTTGCCATGCCCTCCTCCAAGGGATCTTCCCGACCCAGGGATGGAACATGCATTTTTTTTTTTTTTTATGTCTCCTGCATTGCCAGGTGGGCTCTTTACCACCAGTGCCACCTGGGAAACCAGTCTTCCTGAATTAAATCAGCCTTTATTGCTTTGTCTTCTGTCTGTTTCTGTCTTTTATTCATTTTACAGCAGAAAGAACAATGAGAGAGAAGATGAAGGGAAACAGCAAATATAAGGTCCTGAGTCTGGGGAGAAAACTTGTCTTGTTCTAGAAACTGTTGGAAGGCCAGTGTGCTGGATGTCAAGATCTAGGAGCAGAGAGAGTGAAGATGTCTGGGTGGGGGGTGAGGAGGGGTGCAGATCATCTGGGCCTCCTAGGCCATGATAAGCAGTTTAGTTTTATTCCAATTCAATGGGAGGCCATGGAATTGTTGAAGGAAGAGAAGCAAGGCATGATTTCTTGCATGAATTAACATAGTTTTCTTCCAAAGAGACTGGCACATCCCCTATATTCAAATGAATAACTAGGGTAAAAGCTGAGTGAGCACTAAAATAGAAATGTAAATTCTTGACTAACATGGTCAACGGGTATGAATTATGCTGATTGCTGGTTTATTATTAGACAAATGTATTGCCTTCACTCAATCAGCAAATGTTAATCTACAGTAAATCCTCTACATAATTCATAAGTCCAGTTTGTTCGTAAGTCCATCAAAGTTAGCCTAGGTGCCCAACCAACGCAATCAGCTATATAGTAGTGTGCTGTAATAGGTTTATAATACTTTTCACACAAGTAGTACAGAAAATACAAACACAAAAAATAAAGAAAACATTTTTGACCTTACAGTACAGGACCTTGAAAAGCACAGTAGTGCAATATGACAGCTGGCACACAGGGGCACGTCTGTATCTTTGACAGTTTGAAACTTGAAGGTTCGTATGTGGGGGACTTACTGTAATGGAGAAGCAGTGTGGCTTAAAGGGTAAAAGCAGACTCTTTGTCCACACCCTCCCCATTCAAAGAGTCAGCATCTCTTGACTTTGGTAGAAATGTGGAATCTCAGGCCCCACGC
Source organism: Tragelaphus eurycerus (assembly GCA_935064755.1). Lineage (NCBI taxonomy): Eukaryota > Metazoa > Chordata > Mammalia > Artiodactyla > Bovidae > Tragelaphus > Tragelaphus eurycerus. Next base: position 4,617,122 of record CAKXYN010000075.1, on the reverse strand, counting down.
GGACCTGGGGCGGCAGCCCAGCCTTTTGCCTTCTAACAAAGTCTCCAGGTGACTCTTATGCAGCCTCATGTTGAGAAGAACCGCCTGGGTTTGAACCCTGGCCCACCTCTTAGCACCTACGTGGCCTAAAGCAAGTTTCTCAAACTCCCTATGGCCTAGTTTGCTCATGTGAAAATGCAAGATAATCACAGTACACTGGACTGTTGTGCAACATTTGCTGCCCAATAAATGCTTGCTGTTAACACAACGCCATAGAACCAAGATCTCTGCCTTCCTGGAGTCTGCCTTCTGACTAGGGAGGTAATACACAACACACACCTGAATGTATATGAATTCTATTCCCTACTATACTTTGGGGTGTATAGGTTCTAAGCCTTGGTTTCCTCATCTACGCAGTGAGGGTTAAAATACCCCATTCTCTATGTTTGTCATATAAATGACTGAGGTAATACATACTATGCTCCTAGCACAGTGCCTGGTCATTTTGAGTTTTCACTAATGACACAGATAATTGGATTTAAAAACATAGATTGTAAGGTTAGACAGATAGCTCAAAAGGTAGGATTTTAAAAAAATTATTAGAGTATAGTTGATTTATGTTTTGTTGGCTGTACAGCAAAGCATACATATATCCACTCTTTTAAAGATTCTTTTCCCAGGATAGGTCATTACAGAGTATTGAGTAGAGTTCTCTGTGCTATACAGTAGGTCCTTATAAGTGTTAAGTGTTAGATGCTCAGTTGTACCCAACTCTTTATAACCCCATGGACGGCAGCCCACCAGGCTCCTCTGTCCATGAGATTTTTCAGGCAAGGATACTGGAGTGGGTTGCCATTCCCTGTTCCAGGGGATCTTCCCGACCCAGGGATTGAACCCGGGTCTCCTGCACTGAAGGCAGATTCTTTACCGACTGAGCTACAAGGGAAGCCTTATAAGGGTCCTTGTAAGTTATCTATTTTATGTATAATAGTGTGTATATGTCAATCCCAATCTCCCAATTTGTCCCGCTCCCCCTTTCCCCACTGGTAACGGTAGTTCAAAAAGATATTACACGTACACCCCAATGTTCATTGCAGCACTATTTACAGTAGCCAGGACATGGAAGCCACCTAAATGCCCAATGAGTCAGTCATATACCTCTGTGTGATAGAAATGCTTGTTAATCGTTCCCCATAGAGTGTCACAGGATTCTCAGGTGACTCAGTGGTAAAGAATCCACCTGCCAATACAGGAGATGCAGGAGATGCAGGTTTGATCCCTGGATCAGAAAGATCCCCTGGAGGAGGAAATGGCAACCTGCTCCAGCTATGGTCCCTGGGTCGCAAAGAGTCGGACACAGGGGCCTTGGGATGCAGTGGCTCAAAGCGGGATTTCAGTTCCCTGCCAGAGACTGAAGCCAGGCCGAGGCAGTGAGAGCACTGAATCCTAGCCACTAGACCACCAGGGACCAGTGCCAAGGGCCCGGCCCCTTGGCTTGATAGAAATGAATTTCCACAAAGAGATGGAAAGGGGTAAAACCAGTAAAGTTGTGTGTTAGGAGGAAAAGGAGTACATGTGAATAGGCACACAGGTGGGCTCAGAGACAGAGAGTCGTGCCTCGCGGTGTTTAACAGATTGAATCACTTATATGGGGCATTTCTTCCAGGTTTCCTTGGGAAGTCAAATGGAAAATACCTGGCATAGGTCCCTTCCAACAACCAGAACCAAGAGTCCCCAAAGTGAAGGACAATGCCACCCCTTCACCCCCAGGAAGGACCTGGTCTCCTGCTGATATTCAAACAGAGAGACAGCTGAGTACACATAAGAAGTCTTTACACTCAGGAGTCGTAACAGAGAATACTTAGAAAGTAGCCTGGTGTGTTCATGCTCAGAGGTCCCAGAAGCCCGGCTCCAGGGAGTCCATGCCAGAGAAAAAGTTTGCAATTTTAAGAAATCCAGTCGAAAATATGAACTACATCACTAGACATCCTTCAAAAGGTAGCATGTCCAGGAGCTTTTCTCTGTGGACTTCTCAGACTCTAAAATGGTGAGAGGAAAGCTGTGTCTCCATTTCAGGAAAATGCAATAGGAGCAGAAATAGCAGTTGACCTCAAGGGCTGGACATCAGCAGGAACTAGAGAAATTTCAGTGCTGGAGGGAGAAGGAGCTGGTCATGGTCTGTTAGAGCACAGGTGAGACACAGACCAAACTCTTAGACATGATACTTCTGGCTGCAGTGACAGGAGTCCAATCAGAATAACGTAGTTCAAAAAGGGAGACTTTTTAAATATAAGAAACTGTGTTTAAAGCTGAGGGTATGAATACCTATAGGACAAATGTGTGGTCTTCTGTCCCAGCAGTCCTTTGAAACTAATACAGCTGTCTTCAGGGTTTACCTCAGAGTCAAAAACAAGAAAATTTGAAACAAACAAACAAAAATCCCAAACTTTTTATTGTACTGTAAGTCACATAATGTAAAACACACTATTTTAGCCATGTCTAACTGCACAATGGCACTAAGGGCATTCACAGCATGGTGCAAGTCTCACCATCATCCATTTTTTGAAGTTTTCACCTTCATAAACTTAAACTCTGTTCCTGTCAAACACCAACTCCCCTCCATATGCCCACCTTGGCATCTACCAGAGTACTTTCTGAATTTATGAATTTGAATATTCTAGGTACCTCATATCAGAGAAGGCAATGGCACCCCACTGCAGTACTCTTGCCTGGAAAATCCCATGGACGGAGGAGCCTTGTGGGCTGCAGTCCATGGGGTCGCTAGGAGTCGGACACGACTGAGCGACTTCACTTTCACTTTTCACTTTCATGCATTGGAGAAGGAAATGGCAACCCACTCCAGTGTTCTTGCCTGGAGAATCCCAGGGATGGGGGAGCCTGGTGGGCTGCCGTCTGTGGGGTTGCAGAGTTGGACACAACTGAAGAGACTTAGCAGCAGCAGCAGCAGGTACCTTATATAAGTGGAATCAATCAGTATTTGTCTAGGTATGTTAGTCATTCAGTCATGTCTGACTCTCCATGATCCATGGACTGTAACCAACCAGGCTCCTCCGTCCATGGGATTCTCCAGGCAAGAATACTGGAGTGGTTTGCCATTCCCTTCAGTAGGGGATCTTCCTGACCCAGGGACTGAACCTAGGTCTCCTGCATTGCAGGTGGATTCTTTACCATCTGAGCCACCAGGGAAGTCCTAGCCACCAAGGAAGCCTATTTGTCTATATCCAATGTATATAAGAACAAGAGAATTTAATTGGCCAATTCTGGATCAGATCTAACCAGTGTTGGCAGTGCTTTTTCAAGTGTGGTTCCCAGACCAGCAGCATCAACACCTGGGAAGTTGTTGGAAATGTGAATTTCCCAGCCCTATCCCAGTCTAACTGAATTTGAAGTTCTAGAGGTAGGTCCCAGGAATGTTATCACAAGTTCTCCTTGTGATTGATTCTGATGTATTCTCAAATTTAAAATTCCTTGAGCTATGTATGGCAAGAGGAAGCAGGGAGGGAATTATAGGAGTGAGGGAAGCAGGGTTATAGATGATACCAATAACTTTAGTGGCCCATTTCTGTGAATGAGGAGGGCTCATATAGTTCTTAAAACAGGAAACTGGGATGGGAAGAAACCCCAGAAGCTGCTATTATTCCTTCCCCCCCGAATCTTTGGTAAAGAATCTGCCTGCCAATGCAGGAGACGTGGGTTCAGGCCCTGGATTGGTAAGATCCCTTGGTGAAGGAAATGACAACCCACTCCAGTATTCTTCCCTGGGAAATCCCATGGATAGAGTCTGGTGGACTATGGTATCGTAAAGAGTCAGACACAACTTAGCAGTTGGGCACTTGAATCTTAAGAGAGATATATGAGACTTGAACAATTCCACTGGAAGGGACCATATCAAAGATCAATATTCTATTATTGCTTATATGAAACCATTATATTTCAGTGCTGGTCTGGACTAAGGCAGCATAGATTATGAATAAAAACTTAGTATAGTTACAGATATAATACAGGAAGTGCACAAAGACTGTTCTCCTATACTGTTTCTCAACTTTATCTGTATATTGGGATCTTTTGAATCACCTGGGGAGATTTAAGAAACACTGACACCTGGGTCTTACCCCCAGCAACTCTGATTCAACTGATCTGTGATACAACCTGGGCTTCAGGAACTTTGAAAGTTCACCAGGTGATTCTAGCATCAGCTAAGTTTGAGGAGGACTAGGTTAATAATTCGGAGAAGGCAATGGCACCCCACTCCAGTACTCCTGCCTGGAAAATCCCATGGATGGCGGAGCCTGGTGGGTTGTAGTCCATGGGGTTGCTAAGAGTCGGACACAACTGAGCAACTTCACTTTCACTTTTCACTTTCATGCATTGGAGAAGGAAATGGCAACCCACTCCAGTGTTCTTGCCTAGAGAATCCCAGGGACAGAGGAGCCTGGTAGGAGGCTATCTATGAGGTCGCACAAAGTCGGACACGACTGAAGCGACTTAGCAGCAGCAGGTTAATAATTGATCACTGAAGCTGTGAGCTTGCTGTATTTTTTGAAGGTAATAAGGAATATAATTTGCTCCAAGAGAGTTTTCTAGAGTGTACAGGTGAGATTTAGCTTAAAACTGGCATGAAGTTTGCTTTGGTAGAGAGTGAGATTGCATGTTTACAGTAGAATATGAGATTCAGTTCAGTCCAACAAACAGTAATTGACCGTCCTGTGCCAGGCACCCTGCTGGGGGATAGGACACAGTGCCAAACAAAAGTCCTTGTGTTCACCTCCCTGCTTGCTGCAGGAATCATGCCCACAGTGTGATCTGGGGTTTGTGTTGTTTGCATATTAATGGTCCTCTCTTTTTGTGAGATTAATCAGTTGTTAGTATGCCATAAGTTACGGGCTATCATGAGCCAAAGTTTCAATGTTTGCAAAGAATTTACCTCTGGATAAATGAATTATGGTGAATTTATAGGTATCCTCAAAGTAATGTCACTCACTTACTTCAATTCCAGCTTTTGATGAGAACTGGAGACAGAGTTATGACTGAGAATTGTTCCTAACCCACACAAGATGAGCCATACAATCTTAAATTATCTATGGAAGATTCAGTTACATCTGTAATTTGACCAATTTTATCAGTAAATTCAGCTTCTTCAGTCACAGTGGTGGGTTGATTTGTTTCAGGCAGAACTGTAATAGATACGAGGGGATTTGGGCGTTTTAAAATAGAACAGAGAGAATTATAAACAACAAGGTCGAAGCCAGTGAGTCCACTTACTTATTATGTAGCAACTGAAAAGTTCTCTGAAAATAGCTTCCTCATCTTGTACATCCTTGCGCATAGTAGGTGATCAACAAATGTTGAAATTTTGAGTTGAATGGCAGGTTTGCTGGATGATCCACAAATCACAGGATTGCCACCATCGTAGTGTATTTGTTAGGGCACCTAGGGAGCAAATTTGGCAGAAATCTTTTCAAACTGGTGGAAGCACAGTTTAGACTTGCCCTTGTATATTATCTTTCTCCACAGGCTCTGCTGTTCACTGCACTGGCTTCCAAACTCTCCCTCTGTTGAAGCCAATTGACCACTGGTTCCTCTAGGCTTATATTCTATTAGTTTAGCAGCCCTCGTGGAGAAAGAATTCTTATTGGTTACAACAGTATCCTTGGGGTGGGGTAGAGGGAGGGATCAACCCAGATCGGCCTGGTTTGGGCCACATGCTCAACTGAATGTGTTTATTTCAGGGGCCAAGCCATATAACCAGTCCAGGAAGTGCAAGGTGGATCCTGACAAGTCAGCTGAGAGTAAGGAAGGGCAGTCCCCAAAAGGAAAACTGAGTTGCTATTTCCAGTTCTACAAGTAGATACTATTTGAAGTAGGCATTATTCAAAGTAGATATCATTTGAGGAAATTGATGTTTAGAAAAATGAAGTGATTTACCTAGAATCACATAGGTAATAAGCGGCAGAGACCCACTTGCACTCAGTGCGCTTCACCCAACACACTGGCCTCATGTAGCCATGAAGCTAGGGAAGTTCAAACTTCAGGGACCATCATGTACCTGAGAGGATCCTAGCAATTAAAGAAAACAAAGTTTTGTATCTCTCTTTTCAAGTAGCATTTTGATAACTGCATAAGCTTCCTCCCAAAGGAAGAATTTGATTTTGGCTTATCTTCCTGCTCATACTTGAATGCCTCACCTGCTTGCCCTAACCTCATGCTTTGGGAAGCAACTTCAAATTTTATTCTTACATCATTTTTGAATTGAAACATTCTCTGGCCTCCCTGTAGAACATGATTATTTCCTGCTCCTAGTGCCTTCTTTTAAGATCTCTTAGGACAGTTATTGGTGAAGGCAATGGCACCCCACTCCAGTACTCTTGCCTGGAAAATCCCAAGGATGGCAGAGCCTGGTAGGCTGCAGTCCATGGGGTCTCTAAGAGTCGGACATGACTGACTTCCCTTTCACTTTTCACTTTCATGCATTGGAGAGGGAAATGGCAACCCACTCCAGTATTCTTGCCTGGAGAATCCCAGGGATGGGGGAGCCTGATGGCCTCCCGTCTATGGGGTCACACAGAATCGGACACAACTGAAGCAACTTGACAGCAGCAGCAGCACAACACTTATTAGGGGCTTCCCTGGTGGCTCAGTGGTAAAGAAACCGCCTGCAATGCAGAGTTCAATCCCCGGGTCAGGAAGATTCTCCTGAAGAAGGGAATAGCAACCCACTCCAGTATGCTTGCCTGGAAAATCCCATGGATTGGTGGGCTACAGTCCATGGGGTTGCAAAGAGTCAGACAGGACTAAGCAATTGAGTGTGCATGCATATGTGTGGGCACACACACACACACACACACACACACTCACACACACACATACAGAGGACACTTACTACAGGCTCCCTTGTATTGTTTTAACTTCCCTTGTGGCTCAGACGGTAAAGCATCTGCCCGCAATGTGGGAGACCCAGGTTTGATCCCTGGGTTGGGAAGATCCCTGGAGAAGGAGATGTGTTGTTTAAAATTGTGTTGTTTTAATTGTCTTTGTACATATCTTATCTTTCCCATTAAAATGTAAGTTACTTTCAGAGTGATATTTATTTTCTCGTTCTCCCGGTAGTAAGTATATTGCTTAATAGAGTGTGTGTACCCAGTTTATGCATGTTGAGTGACTGGATAAAGTGTGAATGAATGCCAAGGCTTTCTTTGTCTTCTCTTCCTAGAACTCTTGAATTTTTTTTTTTTTTGTATTTTGGAGCAACTCCTTATTAGTTGGTGTATGTTGATGAGGTTGAACTTTGAAGACAAAGGTGTAAAATATATTATAGACCAGATATTCCTTAGTTTTCCAAGAGTCATAAAGGATTCATGAACAGTTGCTAGAAATGCTTTCTCTTATAATTTTCCTGTGTGTCTCCCCTCTGGGACACTTTCCCCACTTACTTGAATGCTTAAGCGGTAGTGGAGTTGTTGTCAAGTCTTTGCTGGTAAATATTTAATCAGTAAAAGCTTTTTGCAAGTCTTTCTAATGGTGTATATTCCAAATAATACAAGAAATAATAGACTTCTCTGACATAAATCCTGGACGACCTATGGAAAAATGTACAAATAACCAGAATCAAGAATGCAATTTTCCTGCACAAGATAACCTGACTGTTCTGTGTTAGATGTATCTTTGACCACTGTATTTTTTTTCTAATTACTTTTAAATGAAATTTATTTTTATCTATTGAAAATGTAATAGATGCTCATTGTGGAAAACATACACAAAACCCATGCCAAGGGACAATGTCTATATGAATACTTTTCTTTTGTAGATTTCTGAAACATTTAACCAAGGTTTTTAGTGATTTGATAGAGGATTATTAATTTCCTTTCACAGTACATCTTTTTGTGTGCCCCCAGCGATACCTAAATTCTATTTTAGAACAGCTGGAGAGGAATCATCACCTCACCAACCAGTAGAAACAGCCTTACCAATCTATTAATGGATATGATTAAGACGAAGCAAGCAGACCAGAGAAATAAGTGCATGTACGTCAAGGAAGATGAATCAGAGCCTCTGTGGGCCATGACTGCAGACGGCCCTTATTTGCATTCAGAATGCTAGTTACATTTTAATTTCAATAAGCAGATTATACTCTGAAAACCTCTATTGTTAGACTTTTGAAATTTTTGTTATTGTTGTTCAGTTTTCTCCAGTAAAACTTGCCTTTAGAAAAATGCTTAAATTCTTTGGGGGCAAAATATGAAGGGAAGGGAGTTTTCATACTGGGTCCAGGTGCAAGGAGAACTCAGGGAGTCTTTAGAAGACAGATGTTAATGGAGCCTGGACCTGCTCCCAGCAAGCTGGGGAGAAGAGCATGGGATCTTCATAATGGATCATTTTCCACTGAGACTTGCATCACCTGCTCTGCCTTGGTCCTCAGAGATCTCTACCAGCTCATGAGTCACTCACTAGCACTGAATTGTGAAAAGCCATCTCAACATGGCCACTTCCTTCAAATTCAAACATGACTGATCTCCTACAAAGTGCTTATTTTTACTAAATGTACTGAAACAGGAGGGAAGGGGGCAGGGCACAACCTTCAAAAGAATGTCGTGGCAGTATTTATATTGGTGGTAGGCTTAGTAAGGGGATAACAAGAGAACCTGTCATATTTAACTAAAGATAACTAAAGATTGGCTAGAACCAACTGGGTCCAAATGGCAGAAGATTCAACTTTCAATGGACCCCGAGTCTCATTATGTCCTCGTTGTAATACTTTGGTATAAGCTAAGTGACACACCCACCAGCACCGTGACAGTTCTGAGGCTAACCATAAAGGTCAAAAAGTGGGCAGTGACCCAGTTCCTGGAAAGCTCAACCTCTTCCCCCAGATAATTGAACTAATCCTCCCTCTCATTAGCCTATGGAATTACACTGCCTGTAAAAACTAACCACGCCATATTTGGGGGCTCTCTCATTCTGAGATATTTCTCCCAGCAATCTTGATTCCAACTTGTGTTTCTTCCATCATGGGGTCGCAAAGAGTCAGACACGACTGAGCGACTGATCTGATCTGATCTGATCATTCTGAGATGGCCTGCATTCTGTCTGTGGAGTGTGTTTCTCTCTAAATAAATCCACTTCTCACCTATCACCTCATCTCTGAATTCTTTTGCAATGAAGCAAGAACCTCAAATGTGTCGGGAAGAGTGCCACCACTCTGCAGTAATCCCCAGTCCATAACTGCAGTCATTTTTGGACCTTCTCTTCATTTGTCCTCTACCACGGCCTCTCCTCCAACCCTCACCAAAATAACGGAGACATACTACTAGTGAGTCCTTATAGTTCCTTTTCCTACTCTGTATTATCATGTCTTCTCCACGTTCTTTAGTTCAGTTCAGTTTAGTCACTCAGTCATGTCGGATTCTTTGTAGCCCCATGGACTGCAGCATGCCAGGCTTCCCTGTCCATCACCAACTCCCGGAGGTTGCTCAACTCATGTTGAGCCATCCAACCATCTCATCCTCTGTCGTCCCCTTTTCTTGCCCTGTGTCTTTCCCAGCATCAGGGTCTTTTCCAGAGAGTCAGTTCTTCACATCAGGTAGCCAAAGAATTTGTGCTTCAGCTTCAGCATCAGTCCTTCCGATGAATATTCAGGACTGATTTCCTTTAGAATGGGCTGGTTGGACCTCCTTGCTGTCCAAGGGACTCTCAAGAGTCTTCTCCAACACCACAGTTCAAAAGCATCAATTCTTCAGTGCTCAGTTTTCCTTATGGTCAAGTTCTCACATTCATACATGTCTACTGAAAAAACCATAGCTTTGGCAATATGGACTTTTGTTGGCAAAGTAATGTCTCTGCTTTTTAATATGGTTTAGTTATCACCTTACTAATCCTACCACCAATATAAGAACCATATTCTATCAATTTTCCCTTGTGATACCCTTAACGTTCATGTTCTAAAGCATTCTCAGTGCCATCACTACTTGATTTCAGGGATCAACCTCACCCGTCTTCACAGTGTTCTACATTTTCTTGCTCCTGATATGGCATTGCATTCTGCTTGCCACTCCAGTCCTTCTCCATTTCCCAAATTCTCCCCTGGACTGACTGACACTGTTGCCAAGGTTAGAACTCGGGTGAGGCAAGTGGGGTTACGTTAAGAGAAGGCAAAAAGATAGAGCGGCAGGGATGTTTACTGTATTTACACTAAAATACATGATGTCATTAAGGGGAACCAGCTTCCAGTTTAGTTGGAAGTTGAAGGGAACACCTGGTGAAGTTGAAGATGTATTGGAAATGAGTTTCTTGATAGTAGAGCAGCAACCAGGATTCAACAGGACCAGGATTAGGGCGGGAGTGCAATATGTTAGGGAGGTGCCAAAAAACTCAGTCATCAAGATAAATAATATTTTAATACACTATTTTAAAATAAAAATTACTAGAAAACAATACAAAATGAATAAAATATCATTTTAAATAAGGACATAATTCAACCCTACCCTAGCGTGACTCAGCCTCCTTGTTGTTGTTTAGTCGCTAAGTCATACCTGATTTTTGCAACTCCATGGACCGCCACATACCAGGCTTCCCTGTCCTTCACTATCTCTCAGAGTTTGCTCAAATTTATTTCCATTGATTCGGCGATGCCATCTAACCATCTCATCCTCTGTCATCCCTTTCTCCTCTTCCCTTCAATCTTTCCCAGAATCAAGGTCTTTTCCAGTGAGTTGGCTCCTCCCATCAGGTGGCCAAAATATTGGAACTTCAGCTTCAGCATCAGTCCTTCCAATGAATATTCAGGGTTGATTTCCTTTAGGGTTGACTGGTTTGATCTCCTTGTTGTCCAAGGGACTCTCACCCTAATCCTGGTCCTGTTGAATCCTGGTTGCTGCTCTACTATCAAGAAACTCATCCCCAATACATCTTCAAGTTCTCCAGGTGTTCCCTTCAACTTCGACTAAACTGGGAGCTGGTTCACCTTATGTTATGTTCACGTCATGTATTTAGTGTAGATACACTAAACATCCCTGCCACTCTATCTCTTTGCCTCTCTACATGGTAAAAACCCAAGTGAGCGAGTGAGCCAAAGTCGCTCAGTCGTGTCTGACTCTCTGTAACCCCATGGACTATACAGTCCATGGAATTCTCTGGGCCCAAAATACTGGAGTGGGCAGCCTTTCCCTTCTCCAGGGGGTCTTCCCAATCCAGGGATTGAACCCAGGTCTTCCGCATTGCAGGCAGATTCTTCATCTGCGGAGCCACAAACTTTAATGAATTTATCTATTGGTTTTCCCTGTCTGTGCGTTAGTAGATGTGGGCTCTGGAGAAAAACTCTTCTACCATGAACTCATGATTACCAATTTAAAATGGATGTTGAGCTCTGTCTGATAATCCTATCAGAGCTCTCTGGTTAGCACTCTTACCTATTCTGCACAGTTAACCCTAGTCACCTTGCTGCTGCTGCTGCTGCAGCTAAGTCGCTTCAGTTGTGTCCGACTCTGTGCGACCCCATAGACGGCAGCCCACCAGGCTCTCCCGTCCCTGGTATTCTCCAGGCAAGAACACTGGAGTGGGTTGCCATTTCCTTCTCCAATGCATGAAAGGGAAAATGAAAGTGAAGTCGCTTAGTTGTGTCTGACTCTTAGCAACCTCATGGACTGCAGCCTAGCAGGCTCCTCCATCCATGAGATTTTCCAGGCAAGAGTACTGGAGTGGGGTGCCATTGCCTTCTCCTCCAGTCACCTTAACTCTCCTCAAAATTATGTCACCCACCTATAGCTTATGAACCAGCACTCACAGGCTCTTCTCAGCATATGGTCAATCCCTTATCTTCTAGAGTAGTTGCCAATAGATAGGAATGCTCCAAATGTCCTATTCTTATGCTTACAACCTTTTTGCATCTTCACCTATACTATTTCCATTATTTCCACTCCTTACTGGGGATCTCTAACTCGCAGGACAAGTACATTTCTATCTCTTCTGGTTGTTCCCTCTTTTCTTGCACCCAGACATCTGATGATATTTTCAACATCTTTCTGCAAAGATCTTTTTACGCATGCAAATTGTTCACAGACAGGTCAGAAGAAGACTCTACCCCAACTCTTTCTTGTAGGAGTCCTCTTCCTTTAGCTTCCACACTGTTCTCAGAGGCTACTTCCACCAATCTCTCAACCTTCGGATTTATAAGGCATAAGTCAGATTGCAGGCCACTGTTTAACTCCCCACTGACATTGAGGGGACATATATTAAGCAATCTCTCTTGACTTATGGTGAAGAAGAGGTATCACTAGTCTATTTGAGATTCCCAACATTCCAAAATTATATTTATCTTTAAATATCTTCTGTGAATCTTGTATTTGGATTCCCTGTCACTAAGCTTGAGAGTCCAACCTTGCTGCTGCTAAGTCGTTTCAGTCGTGTCCGACTCTGTCCGACCCCATGGACTGCAGCCTACCAGGCTCCGCCATCCATGGGATTTTCCAGGCAAGAGTACTGGAGTGGGGTGCCATTGCCTTATCCAGCCCAACCTTAGTGGGTAGGATATGGTTGCAACCCACTAGAAGGGAAACAAATTCACTGGGTTGCCTTGCCTGGAGCTGGTCCACTGTTGGTGGGTTGAGGTTGGCAGGCAGAGAGAACTGGGGTGGAGCTGGCAAGATAGCCTGATATTAGGGTACTGCCAATTTAAGGCTGGCAGGCAGGAAGCCATCTACTGGTGTGTTAGAAAAACTTAATGGAAGCTGCTCATGGGGAATGCTATTGAACTTACTGGGGAGCTGGCTAGGTCATCAGTATATCAGAAAGCCACCAGGAAGACCCCTGCAGAGTATGTTGCTGTACATGCTGAGAAATTGGCTAAGACATCCTTGGAACTTTATGGAAAGCTTTACCCTCAGGGGCGTCTCTGAAACTTTCTGGGCATGAACTGCACTGGTAGCTCTCATGCCAGATGAGCACTGCAGGATAAAAAGAGAGAAATCACACCAGACTCAGGAAGAAGCCCTTTCCTTCTGCAGTACTTGTGTGCCACATCTACTGGCAAAGGAGGAATGGTTTATAAGATCCATCTCTAGTATCCCAAGCAGGGAAATAAAGGGTGGATTAGGAGCTGAGAGGCAGTAAATTGATAACTGTCATACCACACATGTTTAAAACTCTTTTACTCATTTTTATTGTTCTTAGATTAACATCTGAAGTATTCCATTATTGAATGACTATATTAACTATAAATGAATGAACATTTTGGGTGTTTGCATTATCCCCTGGTTGGGAATACTGTTGCTCACCAAATATTCCTGGCTGTCTGCACACAGGGCAAATGGTAGGATTGGACTTCTCAATTCCTTTGCATTTGGATTGAGCCATATGAATAGTTTTGAATGATAAGTTGTGAGTAAAAGTGCAGTGAATCAATAAATGTATTGGTGGCCACTTAACAACTGGTTCTTTTGGTGGTGGGGGACAGGAGGAGTGTGATTTATAGCACTAGTTTATTTCTCTGGTGCAAATACTCCTGCCATGGCTGATTTCTAGCTACCAACTTGATGGCAATGAATATGGAGTTGGGAAGAGCTATGCACAACTGGCTCTGGTGAGGGCATATAAACTGACTCCAAGACACCACTGTGTGAGTTGCTTCAGAGCAAAAGATTAAATTGTTGGTGTGAGACCCTCTGGACTTTTCTTTTGCTTTGTCATCTTGTGTAAAAGTCATTCAGTCATGTCCAACTCTTCGCGACGCCATGGACTATACAGTCTATGGAATTCTCCAGGCCAGAATACTGGAGTAAGTAGTGTTTCCCTTCTCCAGGGGATCTTCCCAACCCAGGGATCAAACCCAGGTCTCCCATATTGCAGAAGGATTCTTTACCAGCTGAGCCACAAGGGAAGCCCAAGAATACTGGAGGGGGTAGCCTATCCCTTCTCCAGTGGATCTTCCCAACCCAGGAATCGAACCGGGGTCTCCTGCATTGCAGGCGGATTCTTTACTAACTGAGCTATCAGGGAAGCACTTTGCTTCGTCATGGTATTTGTCAAAGTTTAAGACAGTGCTACTACCAACACTATTGAAACTAAGCAGGACCCTGTGGAGTTTCTGGGTGCAGAAGTTTTTTTGTGCCCACCATATTTCTTGATTCCTAGAAATAGGCTTCAGTTAACCTCCATGACTTTCCCTGAGTCCAAAAGGCGGGTTCAAACCATCGCTAACTAGTGAAGGGAGGGGATTCAGAGACAGGGATGAGGAGTCAAAGGGAACAACAGTGCAGCCTTGGGGCAGGGGCCTGTTTCCCCCTCAAGGGATATACCTAACAATATCTTTGATCTGTCGTGCAAATACGGAAACCCCCAGTAGGTGGGAGAAGTTAAACGTATGCTTCCCATAGGCAGACTCCAGACCAATTGGAACCAGAAGTTGGTAATGCTGACTCCCACTTCTCTCACCACGAACTAGTCAGAAGAATGTCCATGAGCTGATCACACCCTCTTCGAACCTTTACTGTAAAACCCCTCCAGGTCAGGACCCACAGTTTTGAGGGCATTAGCCCAGTGTGGCCCGCTTTGCCTGGCAAAGTGATAAAGCTTTTCTTTTCTACTTCACTCAAAACTCTGAGATTTAATTTGTTGTCAGGGTACAGAGGCAAGGTTCAACTTCATTATTAGGCTAGATTCCTGTGTGAACAGGTCTTATGAGTGAAAAGCAAATATGTTTGTGTGTCTTTGTTTTCAGTCATGAGAGTTTTGAAGCTCTCCCTTTAGCATAACCTAGCCTAACCTGCCTGAAGCCTCGTAACTGGTTCAACTGGAATACTTAGTACTCCTTCCAGTTATTCTTTTATACTCTGCCATATTACATTCTGTAATCTTGTTTTCTTAATATTTCATCTCTAATTAAAATATCTACTGGTCCTACTCTCTCCCCTGCCTCATGCCAAAATATGAAGTCCCAACTTTTTGGCATAGTTCTTAAAATTCTCCAAATGTGTCCTCATACTACGTTTGCTATCATATTGCTCACTATTTTTTTGTGCAAACACACAATTCCTCAGCATTTCTTTTGATCTTTCTGTGCTTCACCTTTGCCTCTACTAGCATGTAGCACAGTGAACATGGAATGTACTTTGAATGTTCTTTCTGTTCATCTCTGCTGCTGCTGCTGCTAAGTCGCTTCAGTCATGTCCAACTCTGTGCAACCCCATAGACGGCAGCCCACCAGGCTCCTCCGTCCATGGGATTTTCCAGGCAAGAGTACTGGAGTGGGGTGCCATTTCTGTTCATCTCTACTGATAGTATAAAAAGCATAATGATACAGGCATCAAATAAATGTGAGGTTCTCCCAGGGCCTGAAATTATTGACTAAGCAGAAGAAATTATCTCTCTTATGAGCCATGAATATATCTTAAACACACATATACACACAAATTATAATACTCAGAAATAGAAAGGTATAGTAGAGTTAGAGTCTAGACAAAGAAACAAAAAAGAAATTGACAAAGCAGAGGAGGAAAATGAGTGACAGAAAACACAGCTCAAAAAGACTAGGAACGGTGATGAATAGCAAGAAGCAAATTCATTGACAGCACCAAAAACCAGTGACAGAGAACAGCACATTTCACAAAGAAGCAGAGAGAAGAAGCATGAACAAGGAAGTGTAGTACAGACTGCAGATAAACAAAAGGAACAGCTAATGTTTCTATGTGCCAGGCCATGGGAATGGGTTATCTTATCTAATTCTTACACTTCTGTGAAATGCAGGTATTATTTTCATGTTTCAGATTTAGAAATTAAGAATTAAAGATGTTAAGTAATGTGCCCAAGATTCCACAGCTAGTGAATCAGAGTTATTTCTTTCTCTCCATCCTTTCTTTTTGCACAGTCCCAGTTTTGATTACCCTATTCCGTGTTCTTCAGTCTAGGGTATAAATCCTGATTGTTCTAAAGCAAGCCTGATAATCGTATCCCCCCTGCCAGTATTTGGCTAGGAGGTGTCCATGTGACCCCATTCTAAATGAGAAGACATCAGAAGAAGGCTACTCTGAAGTTTCTGGGAAAGTTTTTGTCCCTTTCAAAAGAAGACCTAAAGAAGAAATCATCTCTTTTTTTCTTGGAGGCTGCTGTGGTGATTGTGACAGGTATAATTGCCATATGTCCATAGGTAGCCTGAGGAAAAATTCAAAATACTAGGTACGATTAAGAAAAAAGACAGAAAATTCTATTTCTGTGATGACTTCCCAAAGTGAACATTCAGCTGACTCTGACCTTACCTCCCAACTTTTTGATATGAAATAATTTCTTTACCATGTAAGGCACATGCTGCTGCTGCTGCTAAGTCGCTTCAGTCATGTCCGACTCTGTGCGACCCCATAGACGGAAGCCCACCAGGCTCCCCCGTCCCTGGGATTCTCCAGGCAAGAACACTGGAGTGGATTGCCATTTCCTTCTCCAATGCATGAAAGTGAAAAGTGAAAGGCACATGAGTTGAGGTTTTAAATTACTTGTACCCCAAATCATGTTAAATGATGAAGCAAAGATTTTAATCCAGCTCTTTTTGACTGCAAATCCATGCTCTGTATGACTATACATACTTTGCCTGTGTGGGCTTTGCTTGATGTTCATAACAGTTATCCTAACTCAGGAATACAAAGTAAATGGCATCATATATGTCATCCTATTTTTTTTTTTTTAATTTGGTTGCACTGGGTCTTCATTGCAGCATTCAGGATCTTTAGTTGCAACATGTGAACTCTTATTTGTGACATGTGGGATCTTGTTCCCTGACCAGGGATTAACCTGAGTCCTCTGCATTGGGAATGCAGTCTTAGCCACTAGACCACCAGAAAAATCCCCTTCACTCTATTTTCTTAGGCAAAGAAATGTGTTGTATTTTAGCGTTGAATTTTTTGTTTTTAATCTCATGACTTAAAAGGATAATCTTCAATTTCTCAAGGTTCATTTTCTAAAAGTGGATTCCTCCTTTCCCTGCAGGACACTCTTGATGTGTTACTATTGATTGTGCTCAACACAAATATATCATTCTGTGAAGGCTTCACGGTCTCTATATGCTGGGTGTTAGTGAATTTCAGGTATTTAGTAAATACTATGAACTATGTCAACCCCTTGAAAAATACATGTGCTGTGAGGTCAAAGTAGTATTATTCATCAAATTGAGTAACCTTTTATAATGGCTTGTAATGATGATGATTTATTTTTAGTACTCCCTAATTACCCTCTCCCTCTGATAATAATTCATATGACAGAAAGAGAGTGTAGTTGATATAATGTATACATCCAGCTAGTTGGCTTGATGCATCTCCTAATGGTCAAGAATCATTATGGTTATTGAAGAAAGAGATACTGAATTTGAATTTACACCTGTCCTAGGGCACTAAAATAGATGAGTAGTTAGCGGGGGAAAGGTTTATAGAGTTTAAAGTTTAAAAGAACCAAGTTGTTTAGACAACTTAATCTCTCAGCCTAAATTCAAGCCCTGGAAGTTCTCTGGGTCAAAAATGTGGTGATACTGTAGGAAAGAAAAACCAGCAGTGAAAGGAAGCAAAGAAACACAATTAAAAGTGCACAAAGATGCATACCTTAGAAGACCCAGGCCATGAAAACTAATTCATGATATAGTAGGAGCATTATAAATAAGTTCAGGATTCATGTTGATGTATGGCAAAACCAAGACAATATTGTAAAGCAATTAACCTCCAATTAAAATAAATAAATTTATATTAACAAAAATAAATAAGTTCAAAGGACATGCAAGTCCAGTCAGTAGCCCTTCACAACTCGTGTTTTGTGGACATTCTCCTAGTGCCTTTTTTGAGGTGACAAGATTATTGAAATGATCTTTCAAGTAAAGGGATTTACAGAGTAAGGGAGAGAGCAGAATATTTTTAGGTGAGAGCAATGCTATATGCAAACAAAAGGAAATAATGACCAACTTACATATGGTAGAATTTGAGTATGATTACTACTGAAGACTTTATTAGAAATAAAAAGAGGAAGGAAGTTCACAAAGTACTTATATGATATACTGGAATATCCTTGTAATCCAGCAATTGACCATTAAAATTAAAAAGATTTGCTACCTTTAGCCAGAGAGGTATTAGCTTATTAGTGAAAAAAACTCTAGAGTTAGAATCTGACGACCTGGGGCTGGCTTCTAGGTCCACTGCTTATTCCACCATAGCCTCATCATTTATAAAATCAGGATAATGATATTAACTAACTTGCATTGTCATTATGCAGACTAAGAGGGATAAGATGTGTGGATGGATCTAGCTTAATACTTGATAAGGAGGAGGCTTCATGAGTGTTCCTTCTTGAGAATTATTCAGAACTAAAGCGTATACAACCCCACATGGTTATATCTGACATATCTTGTTAAGAGGCTGTAAATAAACATTTAAATAAACAGAACCCACCAGAATGTCTACCAGTTAGTTAATAATGAATCAGCATGAATTTACTGAGTAATCAGAATATCAGGTCTTGAAAATCTTCTTTCTTAAATCAGTTACTTGACTTTTGAGGTGAATGAATTTCCACTGTGCTAAAGTGAGGAAGTTCTGCGAAACTAGAGCCTACCCTAGAAGCCCAGGCACAGGTCCTCTCTCAGGACTTCCTTTGCTATATCCTTGGTAGTCAACAGGTGGCACTGTGCTAGATAATCTATAAAAGGATTCCCAGAAAAATGCTCTTTTGTCCAAAGTTTTGATTGAAGCAGTAACCAGCACTGTAATCAAGCTGACATCACAGTTTATCTTCCTTCCAACCACTGTAATTCCCCCTTCTTGCTCACAGAGTGTTGTGGCTCAGTTGCTTTCAAAGATCTTTTCAGGAAATGCTTTGTGAGCAAATTAAAGAGGAGGCAGAAATAGCTGATAATTATCTATGCACCAAAGAGTCCAATGCCAAGTTCTCCTGTGGCCACAAAGAGGAAGCAGTGGAAATGATGAAGGGAGACTGAGTGTGCAACCCACAACCCCAGTGGATGCAGTAGAAAGGCATTAGAAGATCATGAAATGTTAACACTTAAACGAGAAAATAAAGTGCTCGTCTTTACTTTATTCATCTGTGAAATCAAGATAGCTACCAAACATGCTTTTCTCAAAGGCAGAGAGAATTTTAAGTGGAAGATTTTGTAATTAGAATAACACTGTCCAGTAGAACTTTTAGTGATGCTGGAAATATTCTACATATCTGCACCATCCAACATGGCCTTGTGGCTATTGAGTACATGAAGTGTGGCTAGAGTGACTAAGGAACTAAATTTGTAGCTTTAATTGTCATTTAAATAATCCCATGTGCATAATGGCAATTGCATTGGATAGCACAGAGAAGTTATTAAATCCAAATTATGCTTCTTAATCCACATTCTGTCTACAAGTATTCCATACCTGTTATCCGGTATTTGTCTAACCTGAGGTTCCTTCAGCAACACGTGTGTGTGTGCTCAGTCATGTCCAACTCTGAGCGACCCCCCGCCATGGACTGTTGCCCACCAGGCTCCTCTGTCCATGGGAATTCTCTAGCAAGAATATTAGAATAGGTTGTCATTTCCTCCTCCAGGGGATCTTTCTGACGCAGGGATCAAACTCGCATCTCCTCCGTCTCCTGCACTGCAGGTGGATTCCTTACTGCTGAGTCATTGGGGCTTCAGTCTTTGTCCGGGTGTTCCAAGATGGCCCCTTGCAGTTTGGGCACTGCTAAGAGAAGGATGAACTTATTACTGCCTCCAAAGTGGCTTTTCTGCACTTTCTATCCTGTATTCTCAGTGCTTCCTTCTGGAACACCTATAGATGTAATTCCTCAATCTAGCAGGGGTGGGGATTTGCTATTTAGAACTTGTGCTTAAGAGCACAACTTCTGGAATCAGACTGCCTGGCTCTAAGTCTCAGCCTTACCATTTATCAAATATACATCAGAGGAAAGTTACAAATCACAACTCTAGTTGCAATTTTCCTCATCTGTAAGAGCCTAGGAATTGGAAGATTAAATAAAATTGAACAAGTAATACTGTCAGTAGAGTAGCCCATTGTAAACAATTCAGAAGTGTGAGCACCTTTTATTGTTATTGATATCCTCTGAATGCCCTTCCATTTATCAATGCCTCTTAAAATGCAATGCCCAGAACTATGAGGGTGTGTGCTCAAGTGCTTCGTAAACTATATGTTCATAAAATAGAGTAGCACTATATTGCTTTTGTTCTCATTGCTGTGGTCACCACGGCTCCCCTTTTTCCTCTTCATCTCTTATTTCACTTGTCACGGAATTTGAGGTTTTTCTGTATCTTAAAGGAAGACAGCTTCTTGAGTGGAAGAATCATAGAACATGTTATGGGTTCAGGCCTGACAGAGAGAGCTTCCACAAACATTTATAAATCAAAATATTACCATATTTCCCAGTCTATGTTTATGAGCTTGTTCCCTTCCATCAGGCCATATGCCAGAAAGTATTGGAGGAGAAATACTTGAAAGGATAGAGCCACAAGAATTTCTCTTCTTTCATATGGTAGAATTTATACCCATACCTCAGCCAAGAAGCAATTTACTTGTATTTTACATATCAGTGGGACTGTGAAAAATAATTGTGAGCAATCAAAAACAAATAGAAGAACAAAACAACAGTATTATGCAAGTACATGATCATTAAAACCGTACAGTCAAGTTGAAGTGAAGTCAAAGTCGCTCAGTCTTGTCCAACTCTTTGAGACCCCATGGACTATACAGTCCATGGGATTCTCCAGGCCAGAATACAGGAGTGGGTAGCCTATCCCAATCCCAGGGCATCTTCCTAATCCAGGGATCGAATCCAGGTCTATCGCAAATGCAGGCAGATTCTTCCCCAGCTGAGCCACCAGGGAAGCCCAAGAATACTGGAGTGGGTAGCCTATCCCTTCTCCAGTGGATCTTCCTGGCCCAGGAATTGAACTGGGTCTTCTGCATTGCAGGTGAATATCTTCAGGTGGTAATTCATGAAAAGGAGGACAGGCAGAGCCAGTGTTGTGCTGGAATCTTCTCAAAGGTGACTTCAGGGGAGTGATTGCTAAATTTTCAAAAATTTGGTAAGCAAGCAGACTTCATAGTGGTAGTAGCTTGAAATTAGCAATGGAGGGAGAATTTATATCATGGAAACAAACAAGTACTATAACCCCACACATACCATCATGAGCCTTCTTCCCTATTCCAATCTCCCTTGCTTTATGTGTATGTCACTTCTGTTTTGAATGCAAAAATAATGGATACCTACCCATTGAGTTTAGCATGGCAATTTGGAAACTTTAATATTACCAGGTCATCTTGGATTAATTGGAATAACCAAGCACCTGAGGAAGAAATCTTTAGGTATTGTGTTAAAAATATCTTTGCTCACATATCTGGGGGATTATTTTTGTTTGTTTTTGCAGTGGGTATGAGCACCAGATTAGCAATTAGAAACTGAGTTCCAATGTTGCCTATATCACAAGTTTTATGGTGAGATCTGAGGAGATCATGTAGCCTTGATTAGCTGTCCAGGCTGATCTCAAGTCTTCTCTGGCATGGATCTTTGGTAAGTTAACTAGAAAAGAGAGTGTAAATTATAGTGGAAACCATAAAGTGAAATCTCACAAAAACCTTCTGAAGGCCTCCTTAGTGGCTGACTTTTATAGGATACTGGCCGTGTGGATTCTACCATGAAAGACGAGTATACTATGGGAGACAATAGCCAATTTTAGCACAAGAGAACCAAGAAAGAGGGAAAAAGAGCAATACCGATCATAGTTTCCAACAGAGGGAGTGTGGGGGCAGAGGCAGTGGACACAGCAGTGTTGAAACCAAGTAGTGTTGCTCTAGGAGCATCACTATGAGGGGTCCACAAGTCCTCATCTGAGGCAGAAATGAGGTATCTACGGCAAATCACAGTGTTAATCAAAGAGGGAGATGATCAGGCTGTTCCTAATTTCTACGAGAGTAGACGGGTCAATGTAGGTAGATTTGGGGAAGACAGAGATATAGTTTGGAATTAAGGAACCAAGCATCCTTTCAACTGCCAAGAGCAGTGCAGAGCAGAAATTGAACCCACGAAGAAGCTAGCATCTTACAATGGCTGTGATGGGTTAATTTTGCCAGTACTTTCATAAGGAGCACAGCCCCTGGTCAGGCTCCAGACTGTGGTCCTGTTTACAGATGTAAAGTCCGGAATGTCCTGAAACCTGCGCCGAAGCCCACAGCCGACTTTGACATCTAGGGACGCCACTGTGCAGCACCCAGAACCTCACGGTGGAATTCAGTTTTTTGTTGTTGTTGAACTCATTCCTCACGACTTAGGTTGGGAAAGAAACTTGTCCCTTAAGAACTGTGTTCTTGCTTAGCCATTTTTATTTCCTCTGCTCACAAGAAATAGTCATTTCATGTAATGAAGGAGGTCCATGTGAGACCTTACAGTGGGGAACTTTTTCTTATTTTTCCCAGTGCTTCTTTCTTGTTGACAGATTGGACTCAAAAATATCAAGCTTCTGGGAACCAGAAAGGTGACAGAGGGGTAGGTGATTCAAGAAAAAGTCAGAGGGACCAAGGTTCCTGCTTTCTAAGTGGCTGGTCAGTTCATTTAAGAACACAAAATTGGGCTGGGTAGTAGAGGCAGGAGGAAGACTCAAAGGGACCAAGAAATATTGATGTGTTTTATCATTTTTATAAGTGTATTAAAATATAGTTTTGTGCTGAATACTTGACCCTGGGAATCCTGAATAAAATTATATTTGACAACACTTAGCAAGTACTGCAGAGAAGGCGATGGCACCCCACTCCAGTACTCTTGCCTGGAAAATCCCATGGACGGAGGATCCTGCTGGGCTGCAGTCCATGGGGTTGCTAAGAGTCGGACACGACTGAGCGACTTCCCTTTTACTTTTCACTTTCATGCATTGGAGAAGGAAATGGCAACCCACTCCAGTGTTCTTGCCTGGAGAATCCCAGGGATGAGGGAGCCTGGTGGGCTGTCGTCTATGGGGTCACACAGAGTCGGACATGACTGAAGTGACTTAGCAGCAGTAGCAGCAAGTACTGTATTGTTAGTGGGACTTTGGAAGCCAGTAATTTCAGAGTAATTATGATTTTACATGGAATGAGATTTTAATACAACATTTATCTTGTCTTCTAACATCTCTCTTTACTGTCTGTCTGTATAAGGCAGGAATATCAAACCCTTCATATCTTGAAAGTTCTGCTTTGTTATTCTGTGAGGGAACTGTTACACAAACTTCATGTTTGCAAGTCCCTTTGTAATCAATTATTAATCTCTTCCAGGATCAATCTTCGTCATATGAATTCTTTCTCCTCTTTCTGCTTTTCATTGGAAAAACTATATACCAGTAATATTAATTGTAGTTAAATAAAAATCATCCATAATCCCCAAACCCTAAAGCAACTTTTCTTATTTGCATATACTTTTCTAGCTTTTGCTTTTATGAATAAAGATTTTTACAGTAACAGAATTGTATGCAAAATTTAATATTGTAAGATTACCATTGTGTCTTGAAAATGACCTTTATTCCTATGTAATTTTGGAGTATAATTTTCATATTTTGCTGTATATGTGCAAGTAAATTGTCTCATAATATATAAAATAATCCTCTGTCATTGGACTTTAACGTTGTTTCCAATTTTCTCTCTTGCAGTGAGGACTGAAAAGTAGACTTCTGTGGAATAAACTTCTTGCTTTTCATTTCCCCAGATCCTAGCAGAGAATCCCATTGGCAACAGGCACAAATACATATTCAAAAAGTTAATTAGTGAAAGATACTCTTGTTTCCTTTTGACAAATTATTTCTTCAGGATGAACTTCCAAGAATAAGAGAGGTTGTTGAGTTAAAAGGGATAAATATTCTGAAGTGCTTAATATATGTGGTTTATTAATATTTATTTCAATTTTTTTTCAACTATCATTATTTCAGATTTTGGCTTAGCCATCAAAATGGTGCCTCCAATGTTGTTTTATTTATTTATTTTTTAACATTTTTTTACTTAAAAAATTTGCTTATGTATTTGGTCATGCCACGTGGCATATGGGACCTTAGTCCCCTCACCAGGGTTTGAATGCACACCCCCTGCATTGAAAGTGTGAAGTCTTAACCACTGGACTGCCAGGGAACTCCCAATGTTGTTTTACTTTGCACAGTGGAATATACATAGAATCATATTTTAATGGTTATTTTACTTGCCAGTTTCCCCCACTGGCAAGTATCTTGATTCTCAGAGAGTATCCTGATCTGCCTTGAATTTCAGGTGCCTGGCACAGAGTGTGGTATAAAATAGATGTTCAATGACTTAAGTCAATAAGTTGTGCAAGGTTTTCGATCACTTGTGCTATTTATTTTAATGTTTTGGAACTTCTAGAAGAGAAAACAAGAGTAGTGGTTAAAACAAAAGTTCTAGACCCTGTTTACTATGTCTCTGGGACCAGATGGGTTAAAATCTATAAAATGGAGATATTACTATCTCAAGTGTCTTAGAACTGTGGTGAGGATTACATGATGTAATATAAATGAATGATCAGTTCCATGAAAGCACTTAACAAATATTACTCACTTTAATCTGGGTCTATTCATTTATGAAATCTTCCTGTCTCATAAAATTGAATGGATGTAATTATCCTCCAATTAAAATAAGTAAATTAAAAAAAAATAAAATTAACCTGCCCTTTCAGCCAAAATACAAGAAAGAAAATATTTTGTTTATGATTGCTTTGCTGGATTTTATAGTAGGGACCCATTATGTTTGATAAAAAATAAGTACAAGGCAAGATCCAGAAATTTAGATTTTAATAAATCAAAAGTACCAAAAAAAATGAATGGGATATTAATGTGTTACAAATATTGATCTCTTGTTTTAACAAAATTAGTGCAAAATTTTGCTTCTTGTGCATGTTTAAATTTAAATTTTACTTTCTGTTATCAGATTAATGTATTTTCAATATTTTACATATTTGAAATGGTCATAATTTTGTTTAGTGACTTTTTTCAGATTCATGTTAACAGGGTCTTGATCTTTTCTCCAATTACCTACTTAGCATTTTGTTGTATTGTATATTCCCTGGTGGCTCAGTGGTTAAGAATATACCTGCCAATTCAGGAGACACGGGTTCGATCCTTGATCTGGGAAGATCCCCTGGAGAAGGAAATGACAACCCACTCCAGTATTATTGCCTGGACAGAGGAGCCTAGCGGGCAATAGTCCATGGGGTTGCAAAGAGTCAGACATAACTTTGTGACTGAAAAATAACAACAAATGTTTTTAAAACTGAGATTTTAAATCTATTTAGTCCTTTAATAGAGCCAGAATTTATTTTGTTGTATTTCATGCTGTATAAACCTACAAACTTACTCTTTCCTCCTTCAACTTGCTGTCTCATCATTATTGATAATTCTTTCTCATTTATTTGATTTGAACATTAAGTACATATGCATTGTTTCATATATTGATTAATTTCTGAAGATTTATATTTCAATTTTGGTGCCAGTGCCACACTGCTGAATAGGTTTTATAACATATTCTATTATCAGTAAGCTAGGGCCTATATGGGCTTCCCACCTGCCAATGCAGGAGACCTAGGAGTTGCGGGTTCAGTTCCTGGGTTGGGAACACCCCTTGGAGTAGGAAATAGCAACCCACTCCAGTATTCCTGCCTAGAGAATCTCATGGACAGAGGAGCCTGGTGGGCTACAGTCTGTAGGGTCGCAAAGAGTCGGACATGACTGAAGCCACAGCATATATGCATGCAGGGCCTATACGCTTCTTTCTGGTTCATAACATTACAATGATCTTATTTTGAGCCATCATTTGAAAATATAGCTCATCAATTTTTAATAAGCTTGGTTGGAATCTTATTGGAATTGTTTTAAACATATGGATTAACATGCTCTACTTATTTAAAAAGCATGACTCTTTACTTTTAGAAATGATTAAATTTCTCCCAAGAAGACTTGGTTATGTTTTTAATGCACATGTCATTTTTCTTTAAGTTTTCTTCTAAGTATTTTACTGCACTGAATTTGTGATAGCTCATTTGTCATCATATTCTAGTTGACTTTCATATACACATCATCATGTGTCAATTTCTGAGCATTTCTTTTGTGTCTGGTCATTTTAATAAATGCTTATTTATAATTTTAGAATATTATTATATTTTTATGTATATAATTATGCTATCCACAAGCAATGACACCGTTGTCATTTTTCCGGTGGGGATTTATGGTTTAATGATTATCATTACTCTTTACTGGAGACAGAGTTTCAGTTTTGCAAGATGAAAAAGTTCTGGAAATGCATGGTGTTGATGGTTGTACAGCAATGTGCATGTACTTAATGCCACTGAACTGGAAACTTTTTTAGGTAGTAAATTTTATGTTACGTGTATTTTGCCACAATTAAACATAAATAAGTAAACAATAAGATGTGTGTGCGTGCGTGTGTGTTAAGTCGCTTCAGTCGTGTCCGACTCTGTGCAACCCCATGGACTGTAGCCCGCCAGGCTCCTCTGTCCATGGGATTCTCCAGTTAAGAACACTGGACTGGATTGCCATGTCCTCCTCCAGGGGATCTTCCTGACCCAGGGATCAAACCCATATCTCTCGCCATCTCCTCCATCTTGATGTATTGTAAAAACAATACAATATTGTAAAGTTAAGCAAAATTAAAAAAAAAAACAAAAAAAAACAAAACTGAATTTAAGGTGATATTTCTTTTGATCCATGCTGATTTTAATATATATTTGGGTTATAAATAGTAACTTTATTATGAAAGAGTCTCATTTCTAAGTTCTTTGTTTTGAATGGATATTAAATGTTGTCTATTGATTTTTCTATGTTCTCTGATTGATAAGTCATATTCTGATAGTAGATTTTCTTAGGCACATTTGCAATCACCAAACATTTATTGAAAACCTAGTAAGTACCAGACACTCTGCTGGAAGCTTTGTTTACTCTGAAAATAGCTGATGAATTTTGCATGTTGAAACTGAGAGTCAAGCAGCCAGTCATGCCCCAAGCCACAGAGTAAAAACTGTTGGAGCCAGGATTCCGTTCTTCTCACAGAGCAAGCTTCATTTTATTTCACTAGCAGCAGCGTTACCCTGCTCACAGAAGTGATTAACTTGGTCAACAGGGTGTTTTAAACATTTTTTGAGCCAACATTTAAAAACTTGGAGAATTGTCACAGCCATCCAGAATAGGCTCCCCTCTTGAGCAGTTGGTGGGTTTTCTGCACAGCCCGCTCCTGTGGGTTGTCAGAGCCCCTTGGATGAAGAGCTTGCCTCCAGCGCCCTGCAGTTTAAGCCACTCGCTCTACCCAGTGAGGATTGGGGTCAGCAGCCACTTGCCACCTGCTCACACTGCTGCTTTCTTGACTGTAGAGGAGTTTATTCCTGAAAATAAGCCCTAATGAAAAATAAAAGTTACGCTTGGAGGGATGATGGAAGAGAGTATATGTTTCTTGTGAAAATGAAGGTTATGCCCATGCATTTGGTGTGAAAGTCACTCCACCCCTGCTCCTCTGATAGATTTAGAAATGCTGCAGGTTATAAATACCTACTGATTCTTATAGGATTCTCTTTCTATGAATAATCAAATTTTATTTCTATTGTAATATTTGATAAAATCATTGTGTTGCCAAGGGTTAAATTATAAAGCCAATTGATTCAGTGGGGATAAAAGTGTCTTGTGATCTAGAGTTTCAGACTGGCAATAACAACATAATTTTTCCTTCAGGAGTAAAAAGACTAAAGGTATTTTTAGAACTGTAAAAGAACAGCTATAAAAATCTGACATCACTGAGTGATCAGATTTGATCATAGGAGCTGATTTGTGGAAGTGACACCTTTTCCTTTTTTTATTCCTAACATTACTATTATTGGCACAAAGACACTGTCACCTTATTCTCTCCACTGTTATTGTCCGATGAACAAAGTTCAAAGCCACCTAAACTGAATTGTTTTTTTTATCTAGCCCAGTGGTTTCCCCCAGCCTGAGTTGCTGTTTCCAAATCCTAATTATAACATTATGTATACAGCTCCCAGGAATTCCAATAACTCTCCCCAACCAGTCAACCAAGTTAATAACAAGTAGCATTATTCTTGCCTGGAAATATCCATGGACAGAGGAGCCTAGTAGGGTATAGTCTATAGGATCTCAGAGTCAGACACGACTGATCATGCACACCTACCTACATAAATATACAGTGTTATGAAGTCCCATTTATAGAAGTAATACATGCTTTAAATTTTTTTTCAGTAAAGTCGCAGGAAGTTGGAAGTTTTTTTTTTTTTTAATCATAACTGGATGTTGAATTTTGCCAAATGCCATTTCTGCATTTATTGAGAGAATCATATGACTTTTATCTTCCATTTTGTTGTATCATGTTGATTGATTTGTGAATGATGAAACCATCCTTGCAACACTGAAGTAAATCCCACTTGATCATGGTAGATGAGCCTTTTAATGTATTGTTGGGTTAGGCTTGCTGATATTTTCTTGAGGATTTTTACAGCTACATTCATCAAGAATATTGACCTATAATTTTCTTTGTTGTCGTATTGAGAGCTGACTTTGCTATCAGGGCAATACTGGTTTTGTATGTTTGGAAGGTTTTCCTTCTCTGCAATTTTTTCAAAAGTCTAAGAATAAACATCAAATCTTTTAATGTTTTGTAGAGTTTGCCAGTGAAAGCATCTGGTCCTGGGCTTTTATTTTGGGGGAAATTTTCAATCTCCTTACTAGTAATTTCTACACTATGGTTTTCTGTCTTCACAATTCAGTCTTGGATGATTCTATGTTTCTCATAATTTATCCATGAACGTCCAAAACAATTTAAAACTGAGATTCTGTTTTTTTTTCTGAATTGGTAACTTTTAACATTTTTGTCAGTTCTGTTTTTTGATCATATTCTGCCCAGGCCTTTTATTTCATTCATGCATATTGGTATTGGTATTTATGGTTTTTTAATAGGATATACAATTTATTGTTTTTCAAATTTAATATATGTTAATTTACTATATATTAATTTAGTATTTCT
Organism: Tragelaphus eurycerus; assembly: GCA_935064755.1. Classification (NCBI taxonomy): domain Eukaryota; kingdom Metazoa; phylum Chordata; class Mammalia; order Artiodactyla; family Bovidae; genus Tragelaphus; species Tragelaphus eurycerus. The sequence goes on along the minus strand of CAKXYN010000075.1, from coordinate 4,588,095 downwards.
ATGAGATTAATCTTTTTATATTAGTTGTTTACCCTTTCTCATTTTAAATATTTTATTCATTATTATTATTTTCTCTACTTTTTCATTTTTAGATATACCAAAAATTCATTTATTTTAATAGAGTTTTCATTTTCAAAGTCATCATAATAGTTATTCAGCATTTCCAAAGTTTTTGTAAATTTGTCAAAATTTGTTTCTTCTTTTATCTTTACTTGTTTCAATTTTTCTTGAAATGTTTATCCTTTTATAATTTGAAAATTGTTACCAAACTCACATATTATTTTAATAATAATAAGGATTATTATTTTCTAAATAATTTATCTTAAGAGCTATATTGTCAACTGCTCATGATTTATATAGAAGAATGCAGCAATTTTACTTCTATTGTTATTAAATATTCTGTCTTTATATTCCTAAGTCCTTCAGCAGCAAATTACGCAGAGAGTGGGATTGTCCTTTTTTCCCTTGGTATTGTTTTGAGCTAATCCTTGAGAAAGTGCTGCGACAGTAGGCTAGTATTTTGATATGCGTTAGAGGACTGCTACAGAGGATGCTCAGATTAACCGCTGTACACCTGCAGGGTGCGGGTTCCCAGGGTGAAACTTTGGGGAGGATGGAAGCGCTATGAATGATATCCCTTGAACTTGGGCTGTGTACAACCTGCAAGAAAGTATTTAAGGGTGGTTTATGCTTTTTACCTCAGTTAAGTTCAGTCCCAGAATTTTATCTTGAGAAATAATTCTGCAGAGAAGTAAAATGTGTTCATTCTTATCCACGATAGTAAAACTGGGGACAGTTATTGTATACTACTTTTTAGTATCCACAATTAGAAATGATGATAAATGTTATAAATTTATGTCTAATATGTGAGCTGTTACACACTTATTAATAATAATAATTATGAAAAAATCCAAGGAAATACCTCAGCTACAAAGCTAAGAATCATAAAGTATTACATACTTTCTGATTTTAACATTTTATATCAATATTTATTCACATGACCAAAATGAAGACATATTAAAAAATGTAAAAAGTTACAGATTGTTTTCTTTTGTAAGAGTAGTACCAAAGGTTATAGTTGCATATAATCTTTTCTTTAATGGAAGCAAAAGAAAAGAGCTATGGCTCTCAGAAAATTAATATTTGCTGCTTTAAAAGTCAGAGCATTTTTCTTTAGACTGAAACATACTTTTGTCAAAGGGCATTTCAAGCACAGTGAGTGTTCCAGCCTAGTGCCCCCTCCCTGACTCATTGTGGAATAAGTGGCTCTGTTCCCCTTTGTCACAGGTTGCTCTGGCCTCTCCTTGTCACTCTGAATCTTTGTACCCTGAAAATTTTTCCAAGATCCCAAATGTGAAGCCTCCTCAAACAGCTAACCAAAATTTGCAAGTGTGGTGGCAGTTTTTTCTCTATCAGCAATGACCATCCACAAGAAGGCTGGTTTTTTCACTCTATGAGTAGAAGTTGGCAGCAGGTGGTCTTCAGTCATTTCGACAACACCTCATTGGGCTGGCACTGCTTCCTAATGCACAGCAGGAAAATTGCTCAGCTGTCAATCCATACTTGAGGACATGCTGGTTTTTTTAAGAATTTCCCTCAAAAGCCTGCCTAATTTATGATAAAGCTGTTGGCTGACTTTGGACTTCAGTTAGAGCATTAAAACAATGTCATCAGGTTATTCAGTTTCATGCAGATGTTGTTTGAGATTAGCCTTGTCTTATTTTAAGAATCCAGGTTATGTATATCATAGCATATGCTGAATTATAACGTTAGACAATTACAAAGCAGATTTTCCCTATAGGATCTGCATAGATTCTAATCCTGACCCGGATAACAGCACCCTTGTTAATGCAAGTCCCCTTAAAAAAAAGAAGAATTCTACATATATGCATACAAGGGTATGCTTATACTTTTATAAGAGTTTTTTAAGGATGCTTATATTTTAAACTTTTAAGGAGTCTTTAATAGAGAACAAATGTATCTATGCCAAGGGAGAAAGTGGGAGTTGGATAAATTGAGAGATTGGGGTTGACATCTATCTATATACATATACATACACACACACACACAAACACATACACACACACACACACACATATATATAAACCCCACTCTGGTACTTTTGCCTAGAAAATCCATAGACAGAGGAGCCTGGTAGGCTGCAGTCCATGGGGTCGCTAGAGTCGGACACGACTGAGCAACTTCACTTTCACTTTTCATTTTCATGCATTGGAGAAGGAAATGGCAACCCACTCCAGTGTTCTTGCCTGGAGAATCCCAGGGACGGGGGAGCCTGGTGGGCTGCAATCTATGCGGTTGCACAGAGTCGGACACAACTGAAGCGACTTAGCAACAGCAGCAGCAGCAGCAGCAGCATTTATACTATATATGAAATAGATAACTATTGAGAAACTACTCTATAGTGCAGTTCAGTTCAGTTCAGACTCTTTTGTGCCCAACTCTTTGCAACGCCATGAATTGCAGCACGCCAGGCCTCCCTGTCCATCACCAACTCCCGGAGTTCACTGAGACTAACGTCCATCGAGTCAGTGTTGCCATCCAGCCATCTCATCCTCTGTCGTCCGCTTCTCCTCCTGCCCCCAATCCCTCCCAGCATCAGAGTCTTTTCCAATGAGTCAACTCTTCGCATGAGGTGGCCAAAGGATTGGAGTTTCAGCTTTAGCATCATTCCTTCCAAAGAACACCTAGGACTGATCCCCTTAAGTATGGACTGGTTGGATCTCCTTGCAGTCCAAGGGACTCTCAAGAGTCTTCTCCAACACCACAGTTCAAAAGCATCAGTTCTTTGGTGCTCAGCTTTCTTCACAATCCAACTCTCACATCCATACATGACCACAGGAAAAACCATAGCCTTGACTAGACAGACCTTTGTTGGCAAAGTAATGTCTCTGCTTTTCAATATGCTATCTAGGTTGGTCATAACTTTCCTTCCAAGGAGTAAGCGACTTTTAATTTCATGGCTGCAATCACCATCTGCAGTGATTTTGGAGTCTAAAAAAATAAATACTGACACTGTTTTCACTTTTCCCCCATCTATTTCCCATGAAGTGATGGGACCAGATGCCATGATCTTCATTTTTTGAATGTTGAGCTTTAAGCCAACTTTTTCACTCTCCTCTTTCACTTTCATCGAGGCTTTTTAGTTCCTCTTTACTTTTTGCCATAAGGTGGTGTCATCTGCATATCTGAGATGATTGATATTTCTCCCAGCAATCTTGATTCCAGCTTGAGCTTCTTCCACCCCAGCGTTTCTCATGATGTACTCTGCATATAAGTTAAATAAGCAGGGTGACAATATACAGCCTTGACGTACTCCTTTTCCTATTTGGAGCCAGTCTCTTGTTCCATGTCCAGTTCTAACTGTTGCTTCCTGACCTGCATACAAACACCTCAAGAGGCAGGTCAGGTGGTCTGGTCCCATCTCTTTCAGAATTTTCCACAGTTTATTGTGATCCACCCAGTCAAAGGTTTTGGCATAGTCAATAAAGCAGAAATAGATATTTTTCTGGAACTCTCTTGCTTTTTCGATGATCCAGTGGATGTTGGCAATTTAATCTCTGGTTCCTCTGCCTTTTGTAAAACCAGCTTGAACATCTGGAAGTTCACGGTTCACGTATTGCTGAAGCCTGGCTTGGAGAATTTTGAGCATGACCTTACTAGCGTGTGAAATGAGTGCAATTGTGTGATAGTTTGAGCATTCTTTGGCATTGCCTTTCTTTGGGACTGGAATGAAAACTGACCTTTTCCAGTCCTGTGGCCACTGCTGAATTTTCCAGATTTGTTGGCATATTGAGTGCAGCACTTTCACAGCATCATCTTTCAGGATTTGGAATAGCTCAACTGGAATTCCATCACCTCCACCAGCTTTGTTCATAATGATGCTTTCTAAGGCCCACTTGACTTCACATTCTAGGATGTCTGGCTCTAGGTCAGTGATCACACCATTGTGATTATCTTGGTTGTGAAGATCTTTTTGTACAGTTCTTCTGTGTATTATTGCCATCTCTTCTTAATATCTTCTGCTTCTATTAGGTCCATATGATTTCTGTCCTTTATCGAGCCCATCTTTGCATGAAATGTTCCCTTGGTATCTCTAATTTTCTTGAAGAGATATCTAGTCTTTCCCATTCTGTTGTTTTCCTCTATTTCTTTGCATTGTTCACTGAAGAAGGCTTTCTTATCTCTCCTTGCTATTCTTTGGAACTCTGCAATCAAATGCTTATGTCTTTCCTTTTCTCCTTTGCTTTTCGCTTCTCTTCTTTTCACAGCTATTTGTAAGGCCTCCCCAGACAGCCGTTTGGCTTATTTGCATTTCTTTTCCATGGGGATGGTCTTGATCCCTGTCTCCTGTACAATGTCATGAACCTCCGTCCTATTAGTTCTTCAGGCACTCTGTCTATCAGATCTATTCCCTTAAATCTATTTCTCACTTCCACTGTATAATCATAAGGGATTTGATTTTGGTCATACCTGAATGGTCTAGTGGTTTTCCCTACTTTCTTCAATTTAAGTCTGAAGAAATTAAGGAGTCCATGATCTGAGCCACAGTCAGCTCCTGGTCTTGTTTTTGCTGACTGTATAGAGCTTCTCCATCCTTGGCTGCAAAGAATATAATCAATCTGATTTTGGTGTTGACCATCTGGTGATGTCCATGTGTAGAGTCTTTTCTTGTGTTGTTGGAAGAGGGTGTTTGCTATGGCCAGTGCATTCTCTTGGCAAAACTCTATTAGTCTTTGCCCTGCTTCATTCCGTATTCCAAGACCAAATTTGCCTGTTACTCCAGGTGTTTCTTGATTTCCTGCTTTTGCATTCCAGTCCCCTATAACGAAAAGGACATCTTTTTTGGGTGTCAGTTCTAAAAGGTCTTGTAGGTATTTATAGAACCGTTCAACTTCAGTTTCTTCAGCATTATTGGTTGGGGCATAGACTTGGATTACTGTGATATTGAATGGTTTGCCTTGGAAACAAACAGAGATCATTCTGTCGTTTTTGAGATTGCATCCAAGTATTGCATTTCAGACTCTTTTGTTGACCACAATGGCTACTCCATTTCTTCTATGGGTTTCATGCCCACAGTAGTAGATATAATGGTCATCTGAGTTAAATTCACCTATTCCAGTCCATTTTAGTTCGCTGATTCCTAGAAAGTCGACATTCACTCTTAACATCTCCTGTTTGACCATTTCCAGTTTGCCTTGATTCACAGACCTAATATTCCAGGTTCCTATGCAATATTGCTCTTTATAGCATCGGACCTTGCTTCTATCACCAGTCACATCCACAACTAGGTATTGTTTTTGCTTTGGCTCTATCCCTTCATTCTTTCTGGAGTTATTTCTCCACTGATCTCCAGTAGCATATTGGGCACCTACCGACCTGGGGAGTTCCTCTTTCAGTATCTTATCTTTTTGCCTTTTCATACTGTTCATGGGGTTCTCGAGGCAAGAATACTGAAGTGGTTTGCCATTGCCTTCTCCAGTGGACCACATTCTGTCAGACCCCTCCACTATGATCCACCCATCAGGAGAGTCTAGAGGAGCTACTCCACGTTCAAGGTCAGAAGGGGCGGCTGTGAGGAGATACCCCTCCACCAAGGTAAAGAGCAGCGCTGCGCTTTGTTGGAGCAGCCCTAAAGAGATTCCCCACGTCCAAGGTAAGAGAAACCCAAATAAGACGGTAGGTGTTGCAAGAGGCATCAGAGGGCAGACACACAAACCATGATCTCAGAAAACTAGTCAATCTACTTACACAGACCACAGCCTTGTCTATAGTGCAAGGAACTCTAATTCATGCTCTGTAATGACCTATATGGAGAAAGAATCTAAAAAAGAGTAGATATAGGTATCAGTTCAGTCACTCAGTCATGTCTAACTCTTTGTGACCCCATGGACTGCAGCACACCAGGCCTCCCTGTCCATCACCAACTACTGGAGCTTATACAAACTCATGTCCATTGAGTAGGTGGTGACATCCAACCATCTCATCCTCTCCTGCCTTCAGTCTTTCCCAGCATCAAGGTCTTTTCGAATGAGCCGGTTCTTCACATCAGGTGGCCAAAGTATTGGAGTTTCAGCTTTGGCATCAGTCCTTCCAATGAATATTCAGGACTGATTTCATTTAAGATTGACTGGTTGGTTCTCCTTGCAGTCCAAGGGACTCTCAAGAGTCTTCTCCAACAACACACTTCAAAAGCATCAATTCTTTAGTCCTCAGCTTTCTTTATGGTCCAACTCTCACATCCATACATGACTACTGGAAAAATCATAGCTTTGACTAGACAGACCTTTCTTGGTAAAGTAACGTCTCTGCTTTCTAATATGCAGTCTAGGTTGGTCATAGCTTTTCTTCCAAGGAGTAAGCGTCTTTTAATTTCATGGCTGCAGTCACCATCTGCAGTGATTTTGGAGCCCAGAAAAAGAAAGTCTGACACTGTTTCCACTGTTTCCCCATCTATTTCCCATGTAGTGATGGATCAGATGCCATGATCTTCGTTTTCTGAATGTTGAGCTTTAAGCCAACATTTTCACTCTCCACTTTCACTTTCATCAAGAGGCTTTTTAGTTCCTCTTCACTTTCTGCCATAAGGGTGGTGTCATCTGCATATCTGAGGTTATTTATATTTCTCCCAGCAATCTTGATTCCAACTTGTGTTTCTTCCAGTCCAGCGTTTCTCATGATGTACTCTGCATATAAGTTAAATAAGCAGGGTGACAATATACAGCTTTGACATACTCCTTTCCTGATTTGGAACCAGTCTGTTGTGTCTTGTCCATTTCTAACTGTTGCTTCCTGACCTGTATACAAATTTCTCAAGAGGCAAATCAGGTGATCTGGTATTCCCATCTCTTTCAGAATTTTCCACAGTTTATTGTGATCTACACAGTCAAAGGCTTTGGCATAGTCAATAAAGCAGAAATAGATGTTTTTCTGGAACTCTCTTGCATTTTCCATGATCATTTCATGGAATTATGATATTATACATGATTCAATGCCATTCTCTCAAATCATCCCACCCTCTCCCTCTCCCACAGAGTCCAAAAGACTGTTTTATATATCAGTGTCTCTTTTGCTGTCTCACATACAGGGTTATCATTACCATCTTTCTAAATTCCATATATATGTGTTAGTATACTGTATTGGCGGGGAAAGCAATGGCACCCCACCCCAGTACTTTTGCCTGGAAAATCCCATGGATGGAGGAGCCTGGTAGGCTGCAGTCCATGGGGTTGCTAAGAGTCAGACATGACTGAACGACTTCACTTTCACTTTTCATTTTCATGCACTGGAGAAGGAAATGGCAACCCACTCCAGTGTTCTTGCCTGGAGAATCCCAGGGAAGGGGGAGCCTGGTGAGCTTCCATCTATGGGGTCGCACAGAGTCGGACACGACTGAAGCAACTTAGCAGCAGCCGCAGCAGCATACTGTATTAGTGCTTTTCTTTCTGGCTTACTTCACTCTGTATAATAGGCTCCAGTTTCATCCACCTCATTAGAACTGATTCAAATGTATTATTTTTATGGCTGAGTAATACTCCATTGTGTATATGTACCATGGCTATCTTATCCATTTGTCTGCTGATGGACATCTAGGTTAGGTTGCTACCATGTCCTGGCTATTATAAACAGTGCTGCAATGAACATTGGGGTACACATGTCTCTTTCAATTCTGGTTTCCTCAGTGTATATACCCAGCAGTGGGATTGCTGGGTTGTATGGCAGTTCTATTTCCAGTTTTTTAAGGAATCTCCATACTGTTCTCCATAGTGGCTGTACTAGTTTGCATTCCCACCAACAGTGTAACAGAGTTCCCTTTATTCCACATCCTCTCCAGCATTTATAGCTTGTAGACTTTTGGATCACAGCCATTCTGACTGGCGTGAAATGGTACCTCATTGTGGTTTTGATTTGCATTTCTCTGATAATGAGTGATGTTGAGCATCTTTTCATGTGTTTGTTAGCCATCTGTATGTCTTCTTTGGAGAAATGTCTATATAGTTCTTTGGCCCATTTTTTGATTGGGTCGTTTATTTTTCTGAAATTGAGCTGTAGAAGTTGCTTGTATATTTTTGACATCCCTTCTCCTCCTGCCTTCAGTCTTTCCCCCAGCATCAGTGTCTTTTCTAATGACTCAGTTCTTTGCATCAGGTGGCCAAAGTATTGGAGTTTCAGCTTCAGTATCAGTCCTTCCAATGAATATTTAGGACTGATTTCCTTTAGGATGGATTGGTTGGCTCTCCTTGCAGTCCAAGGAACTCTCAAAAGTCTTCTCCAACACTACAGTTCAAAACCATTAATTCTTTGGTGCTCAGCTTTCTTTATAGTCCACCTCTCACATCCATACACGACTATTGGGAAAACCATAGCTTTGACTAGACAGACCTTTGTTGGCAAAGTTCTCTGGTTTTTAATGTGCTGTCTAGGTTGGTCATAACTTTTCTTCCGAGGAGCAAGCGTCTTTTAATTTCATGGCTGCAGTTGCCATCTGCAGTGATTTTGGAGCCCTCAAAATTAAGTCTGTCACTGTTTCCACTGTTTACAGAAAGGTCAAGGGATCCTGAAAAAAATGGTATCTAGAATTTTCATTTTCTATTTCCCACCAAGATACGAAAGGTAGCTGCTGTTGTTGTTGTTTACTTGTTAAATCATGTTCAGCTCTTGTGACCCCATGGCTGCCAGGGTCCTCCGTCCATGGGACTCACCAGGCAAAAATACTGGAGAGGGTTGCTATTTCTTTTTCCAGGGCATCTTCCCAGCCCAGAGATTGAACCTGCATCTCCTGCATTGGCAGGCAGAGATTCTTTACCACTGAACCATGAGGAAAGCCTACAAAAGGTAAGGAATTACTTAAATACAGAAATGAGGTCTGTATGCTGAACAAAAAATGTCAGTTCAGTTCAGTTCAGTCACTCAGTCGTGTTCAACTATTTGCAACCCCATGAATTGCAGCACGCCAGGCCTCCTTGTCCATCACCAACCCCCAGAGTTCACTCAGACTCATGTCCATCGAGTCAGTGATGCCATCCAGCCATCTCATCCTCTGTCGTCCCCTTCTCCTCCTGCCCCCAATCCCTCCCAGCAGCAGTCTTTTCCAATGAGTCAACTCTTCGCATGAGGTGGCCAAAGTACTGGAGTTTCAGCTTTAGCATCATTCCCTCCAAAGAAATCCCAGGGCTGATCTCCTTCAGAATGGACTGGTTGGATCTCCTTGCAGTCCAAGGGACTCTCAAGAGTCTTCTCCAACACCACAGTTCAAAAGCATCAATTCTTCAGCGTTCAGCTTTCTTCACAGTCCAACTCTCACATCCATACATGACCACTGGTAAAACCATAGCCTTGACTAGACAGACCTTTGTTGGCAAAGTAATGTCTCTGCTTTTCAATATGCTATCTAGGTTGGTCATAGCTTTTCTTCCAAGGAGTAAGCGTCTTTTAATTTCATGGATGCAATCACCATGTGATTTTGGAGCCCCCGAAAATAAAGTTTGACACTGTTTTCACTTTTTCCCCATCTATTTCCCATGAAGTGATGGGACCAGATGCCATGATCTTCATTTTCTGAATGTTGAGCTTTAAGCCAATTTTTTTCACTCTCCTTTTTCACTTTCATCAAGAGGCTTTTGAGTTCCTCTTCACATTCTGCCATAAGGTGGTGTCATCTGAATATCTGAGGTGATTGATATTTCTCCTGGCAATCTTGATTCCAGCTTGTGCTTCTTCCAGCCTAGCATTTCTCATGATGTACTCTGCATATAAGTTAAATAAGCAGGGTGATAATATACAGCTTTGACATACTCTTTTCCCAATTTGGAACCAGTCTGTTGTTCCATGTCCAGTTCTAACTGTTGCTTCCTGACCTGCATACAGATTTCTCAAAGGCAAGTCAGGTGGTCTGGTATTTCCAACTCTTTCAGAATTTTCCACAGTTTATTGTGATCCACACAGTCAAAGGCTTTGGCATAGTCAAGAAAGCAGAAATAGATGTTTTTCTGGAAGTCTCGTGCTTTTTCCATGATCCAGCAGATGTTGGCAATTTGATCTCTGGCTCCTCTGTCTTTTCTAAAACCAGCTTGAACATCTGGAAGTTCACGGTTCACATATTGCTGAAACCTGGCTTGAAGAATTTTGAGCATGACTTTACTAGCATGTGAGATGAGTGCAATTGTGCAGTAGTTTGAGCATTCTTTGGCATTGCCTTTCTTTGGGACTGGAATGAAAACTGACCTTTTCCAGTCCTGTGGCCACTGCTGAGTTTTCCAAATTTGCTGGCATATTGAGTGCAGCACTTTCACAGCATCATCTTTCAGGATTTGAAAGAGCTCAACTGGAATTCCATCACCAACACTAGCTTTGTTTGTAGTGATGCTTTCTAAGGCCCACTTGACTTCACATTCCAGGATGTCTGGCTCTAGGTCAGTGATCACACCATTGTGATTATCTTGGTTGTGAAGATCTTTTTGGTACAGTTCTGTGTATTCTTGCCATCTCTTCTTAATATCTTCTGCATCTTTTAAAGTCCATACCATTTCTGTCCTTTATCGAGCCCATCTTTGCAAGAAAAAATGTCAAATATGTACTAAAAGTGCCAATTATGGGATGGTCTTTTGCTAGACACTTTACATATATTTTCTTATTAATTCTTATAATTATTACTTGTGATCAGAACTATTATTACTATTATCCGTATATAGATGAGAAAATTAATGTTTAGAGGGTTTAAGTTACTTTCCAAGGTTATGTTCATGACATGAGAATGAATCCCTCGGTCTATCAAATAACAAACTGTGTATAGCAAAGGGGTTTCCATAAAATTAGAGCTCTTCATTGCAGTAGATATAGGGGACTAGTGAATTCATTTCAAGCCCAGTTAAGCTTAAAGTTTATCGGATATACTTTTATGGATGGAAAGTCAAGAGAATGCATTCTGTAGTAACAAAATTATTTCTCCTCCTATATATTTTAAAAATTTTGTTTGTTCTTTTTTTTTTTTGGCTTTGCTGGGTCTTTGTTGCTGCGTGGGTGGGTTTATTTTCTTTGCTTTATTTCTCTAGTTGCAGCAAGCAGGAGCTCCTCTCCAGCTGTGGTGCACAGGTTTCTCATTGCAACGGCTTCTCTTGTTGCAGAGCACGGGCTCTATGGTATGCGGGCTTCAGTAGTTGCTGCATGTGGGCTCAGTAGTTGTGGCTCCTGGTCCCTAGAGCAGACTCAATAGTTGTGGTACACAGGTTTCACTGCTCTGCAGCATATGGGATCTTTCAGGATTGGGGATCAAACCCCTGGATTCTTTACCACTGAGCCATCAAGGAAGCCCCTCCTCCTATATTTTTAATTGATGAGTTATGTAAATGAAACCTATGTGTATCAAAGTGATTCTGGAGATGGACTTAAGTGGTTTATAGAAAACTAATGCTCTGGAAAAATATGCTTGGCAGGGAAATTGGCCCAGGCTCCTCTTGTGTAGGAGACAAAAATCACCCATTTTCTTGGGGAACTTTTCTCTACCAAATAGTTGGCACACTACACATGTTGTTAAGTAATGTAAACCCCACTGACTTTATTATATAGTTACATTTGAGTGCTCAACACAATAAACCCAGATCCACAACACTAGGAGATGGGATAAGCTGCCAAATTCTAAGCAGGTGAGTACACCTTCCATGGTTGCTCACTGACATGTCCTCCCATGCCAGACTCCAACCATCACTTCAAATTGGATGTATCACCTTCTGTAATCAGACACTAGTAAACCCACCTGTTCTTCTCTTCATGGGGTAATGATGTAATATCTAAATACAGGGCAGTCTTGAGAGAATCCTAGAAGCTCTGAGTTTGCAAGGCTCTCAAGGACACTCCTCTGGTACCTAGTGAATTATAACAATTACTCTGTATCCTTGAAGGAGGAAACAGAACAGGCTACATCTTGAAAGCAGGACTCCATCTTGGGCTGGACTGTGGATTTTGATCTATATGCCCAGTATCTATGGAAATGACATGCCAACGGGAAAACCAGACCTGCCCCACCCCTGCCCGCCATGGAAGAGCCCCAGGGCTCATACCTAGACTCTCCATTGCCTAAAAGAATACCCTAAGTATCTGTGTAACTGGATAGAATCACAAATTCTATTATATTTATTGGGGTATGACCACAGGCTGATTGTTAATTGTCCGCTGTTAACTACCTAGGCTTAAGGCATATCACAGATTAACTTTGACTGTATCTTTCTTTTCCTTTGTTCAGGCTAGTTTCAGGGAATTTGGGGAGGCAGGTTTGTGCCTGTACACTTAGGGTATATAAGATTTTCACAAAAACTGGTCGGGGTCCTTGGCTAAGAGGAGACTCTGCCTCAGGCCCGCCGGTGTAATAAACTGCACTCCACCATCTGCATTGTCCTTCTGAGTGAGTTTGTTTCCGGGAACACGTGGCTACAACACCCTAATGTGGACTGAGTGTTTCTACATAGTAGGAAGGTGGTTCTATGTAAGAGCTTACTGAAAAATCTGCACAAAATTTTTGGCCAAGCCAATAATTCTTTCTTACCCAAAGAAGGGCAGAGAATGGGAAAAAGGAGGTTTGTCCTCAATTATGGTAAAGAAAATCTGAGGTTCATTTGTGGGCCATTCAGCCCAAGAATCCTACCAAGGATCTCTCCCTTCTTTCCACAAACACACTGGCCCTTATCTATGATGCACTTAGTGAAGCCTTAGCATATTAAAGCCTTTCACAATATACACTGATGATAGATTTCCTAGTTTGCCTTCCTACAGAAGTGAAGCCTGAGAAGTGGATTTGAGTAAAGGTTGTTTATTTGAGAGGTGACCTCTGGTGGGTGGAGGAAAACCAATAGGGTGTATGTTCATGATGGGTTTATCTCTGCTATGGGTAACTGAAGCTGAGTTCTGCTGGGGATTCTCTGGGAGATGGAGAATACAGGATGTTTTAGTTGACTCAGGCTGCTATAATAAAATACCCCAGAGTAGTTTAAACAACAGAAGTTTACTTTCTCAGAGTTTTGAAGACTAGAGGTCCAAGATTAGGGTGCTGGCAAATTCAGTTTTCTTCCCAGTTTGCACACGGTTGCCTTCTCACTGTGTCCTCACATGACCTTTCCTCGGTGCAGTCACAGAAAGAGAGAATTCAAGCTCTCTGTTGTCTTCTTATAAAGACACCAATCCTAGCAGATCTCCAGATCTGAGGATCTGGAGACACTGGAGGGGCAGGGGGCTGGTGGTTAGGGCTTTAATATAGGAATTTGGGGCAGGGACACACATATTCCATCTGTAATACAGGATGTAATATTAGTGCGGTGTTTTTCCACCAGCCCCCATCCTCTAGCACAGATAAAGGAAAATGAGCAGTTCTCATCAGGTTGTAATCTGGCAGGGCCCTCTGAGGCCTTCCTGGGACAGATCCCTCCCCGACATCCTCACCTCTAGCTCTCAGAAGTACCTAGATAATAGTATCTGCTGCATATTTCTTGAGTTTTTCAGATGCAAAAACCACCGCCAAATGGAAGAAATTAACTATCTATTGATCATGAGCACATAGACCCCAGACCTTTTGGAGCCTAAGGCTTGATCACCATCAACCAATCAGAATTGTGCACAAGCTGATCACGGACCCTGAAACTTCCCTCCTTTACCTTGCCTTGAAAAATGCTTTGCTGAAACCCTTCAAAGAGTTCACGTTTTCTTTTCTGTTTTGTTTTCTTTTTTAAAGTATGAGCTACTGTTCTTGCGTGGCCTTGCAACTAATCATTCTATCCTCCAAACTCTGATATTTAGGTTTGTTTGGCCTCACTGTGCATTGGGCACAGGAACTTGTGTTCAGTAACAAGGTCAACACCAGAGCAGGCTAAGGAGACATGAGCTGTGAATGAATCTGCTTGCTCTGTGGTCTGTATGTGTCTGTACTCTCACGGGTATGTGTATTCAACCTGCGGTTCATAGGTCTTAGAAACTAGTCCCTGGCCCTGAACCTCTGGACACCGACCCTTAGCAAGAATGCTTGAATGCTCCTAATGTTTCAGGGGCGACTGCCTCAGGCTACCCAGTGCAGAGCTATCAGCCCTCCAGCAATGGGTCAAAGACAGAGTGAAACCAGGGAGAGGGTAAAAGCAATGAAGCTTTTCATCCAAAGAAATCAACTGCCTTGTGCTTTACATTTTCAAAACCTTCGAAGCATTTGTGAATTGGGAGGATAACACGTGAAGCACCATTTCCAGCTGCCATTCAGTGTTATTCTTTCTCTAAATATATATGAGCAGACTACTATGTGCTTGTCAGGTGACCAGGACACATGATTATTCTTTCTTTTCTTAAAAAAAAAAAAAAAAGCTGATGGGAAAGACTGCATCAGAGCTCCCCCGTCACTTGTATACATTAGTGAGCTTAGCAGTCTGGAAACTCTCTTTTGTCCAAAATCTTTCTTACTTTAATGTCATTTATTTGTGTTGTTATTTATTAACAGTAAAGTTGGCTTACATGTATGAGAGCAATTTTCATTCACATTGCCCAAGTGTTTGCCTCCATGGAACCAGAAAACAGCATAGCCTCATTTTTATTATAAAATCTGCAGAAGAAGGAAAGGAAATGAGTGAATATTTTTTAGCATCTTATTGTGGCTTCCCTGGTTGGCTCAGTGGTAAAGACCCGCCTGCAATGCAGGAAACATAGGAGATGATTCAACCCCTGAGTCAGAAAGATACCCTGGAGGAAGGCATGGCAACCCACTCTAGTATTCTTGCCTGGAGAATCTGGTGGACAGAGGAGCCTGGCAGACTACAGTCCATGGGGTCGCAAAGAGTCAGACACGACTGAGCTACTAACACACACACACGTTCTAAGAGCTTTCCCTACTTAAGCCTCATAAAACCTTATGAAAATGCAATGCAGTAGATATTACTTTTACACTATACAGATTTTTAAAATGAGAAACAGAGAGGTGAAGTAGCTTTCCCAGAGTCACACAGCTATGCATGGTAGAGAAGGACGTAACTCAAC
This sequence comes from Tragelaphus eurycerus, assembly GCA_935064755.1. Lineage (NCBI taxonomy): Eukaryota > Metazoa > Chordata > Mammalia > Artiodactyla > Bovidae > Tragelaphus > Tragelaphus eurycerus. The sequence goes on along the minus strand of CAKXYN010000075.1, from coordinate 4,573,077 downwards.
CAGGCTGGCTCCTTTGGCCATAGTCTTAACCACTAGGGGGTCTTTCTTTTTCATGTGCAATTATGTGGTCTTACAGTAGTCCAGGAACCTATTAAAGACATGCTGATGGCAAGTGGTGGGAACAGATGCAGTCCCAGAACTACCTGTCTATAAGGCCTTCCAGTCTATACTCTGAAGTCCTAACCAGGCAACTCTTTAGGTTATTTTTAAAAAGCTTATTTCTTTCATCTTTGGGTCAGACTTTTTCTGACAGATTTTCTTAGGAATCCGTTGGATGAGAAAATTCCATATATTCCATTGTTATGCATTTTTATATTTACATCTAAGTTTACAAAGAATTCAACATGGCTAATTTTTAGTGTGTTTTGCTTCACAGCTTAAATTTTTGAATTTGCTAAACCTGGTCACACAGAGAAGGAGGTGGTAGTTTAAAACTAGCTTATAGGAGGTAAATTTAGGTCAAGTAAATATAAAGATGATATGGAGCTTGTTATCCCAAGATTAAAAAAAAAACTATAAATAGGTTCAAAGATGGCTGAGATAAATATGTAAATCACAACCCCTTTAGACGTTGTTAAGGAAAATTAGTATGTATGAGAAACACATTCATCCTATATATGGGATTTTTGTCTAGTTTGTACGTTTTCTCATTCCATCACTTCTGAGTGGCTCGTCTTTGTCTTCTGCCAGCTTCTTAATGGGCATGGGGGCACTTTTGGCCCTCTGGCTTTTCTGTTGTCACTGGTAGAATTCTGAATGAGAGGAGAACATGGTAATCAAGGTGGCCTGCGCACTGCCTGAGTGAACCTCCATTCACGGTGTGCTCTGGGGCTCCCTTCTGGGCAAGCATTCCAATTCTAGAGCAAAATCGCAGGGCTACAGACATTTTACAAAAATGTATTTCTCACTGCAGTCTGAATGCTGAAGGGAAAAGCACAACAGCCCGTTGGCATACGTTCATTTACCACTCAGCTAGAAAAGGCTAAGTGTACCTATCAAGAGATGCCTTGAGGATTGTCAAGAATCTTGAAGTTCACGGAGTCCAGTGGACTCCCCCTCCTTTTTTTTTTACTGGAGTCCAGTTGCTTTACAATGCTGTGTTAGTTTCTGCTGTGCAGCAGAATGAATTAGCCATGCTGCTGCTGCAGCTGCTGCTGAGTCGTTTCAGTCGTGTCTGACTCTGTGCAACCCCATAGACGGCTGCCAACCAGGCTCCCCCATCCCTGGGATTCTCCAGGCAAGAACACTGGAGTGGGTTGCCATTGCCTTCTCCGTGAATTAGCCATAGGTATACCTATATCCCCTCCTTTGGGACTTCCTTTCCATTCAGGTCACAAGAGTGAATGAAGTAGAGTTCCCTGTGCTATCCAGTAGGTTCTCATTCGTTATCTATTTTATACATAGATCAACAGTGTATATGTATCAATCCCAATCTCCCAATTCCTCCCAACCCCCTTTTCTCCTTAGTATCTGTACATTTGTTCTCTATATCTGTGTCTCTATTTCTGCTTTGTAAACAAGATCATCTATACCATTTTTCTAGACTCCATATACATGCATTAATATATGATCTTTGTTTTCTCTTTCTGACTAACTTCACTCTGTGTGACTCTCTAGGTCCATCCATGTCTCTCTACAAATGACCTAATTTTGTTCCTTTTTATAACTGAGTAATACTCCATTGTATATATGTATCACATCTCCTTTATCCATTCCTCCATTGATGGACATTTGGGTTGTTTTACAGACAAGGATAGGGCTTCCCTGGTGACTCAGACGGTAAAGCGTCTGCCTATAATGCGGGAGATCCAGTTTCGATCCCTGGGTCGGGCAGATCCTCTGGAGAAGGAAATGGCAACCCGCTCCAGTACTCTTGCCTGGAAAATCCCATGGACAGAGGAGCCTGGTGGGCTACCGTCCATGGGATTGCAAAGAGTCAGACACGACTGAGCGACTTCACTTCACAGACAAGGATACTGAGGCCCAAGTGGTCCAGTTACCCGTTGATACATAATGAACTACTCCCAAATTAAGTGGCTTAAAGCAACAATCATGTTATTATAGTTCCCAATTTAGTGTGTAATGAATTTGGGCAGGGCTCAGCTGGGTATCCTCTGCCCTATGTGGTGACAACTGTGACTGCCAGGTGTTCTTTGACTGGTGGAGGGGCTTTTCCTCTCTCTAAACTTCAAACCAGGTGTCACTAGTGGTAAAGAATCCACCTGCCAATGCAGGAAATTAAATACACAGATTTGACCCCTGGGTCAGGAAGATTCCATGGAATAAGAAATGGTAACACACTCCAGTGTTCTTGCCTGGGAAAGTCCGTGGACAGGGGAGCCTAGTGGGCTATAGTCCATGGGGCCACAAAGAGTTGGACGTGACTTGGAGACTAAACAATAGCAACAGATTTCCAACAAGAAAGCTCCCATTTAGTTCCAGAGCATCTCCCCTGATAGGAGGGAGGTCAACTTAGAGAATTCCAAACTGCTTCCCAAAGTGATCTGTCAATGATCCAGGCTAATCATGGGGTATGTCAACAAGGGAGTCAGGGGACGATTTTCTTGCCTTCAGCTCTATATCGTACCAGATCTTGTATCAAGTTCTCTTCTAAAGCAGATCAGCATCTCTGACCTCCTAGCTGTTTGGTTATTACTTTCCCATACTCCCTTTGTATGCATGAAGACGAAAAGCTAAAATTTTACATAACCTCCTGCTCCTTCTGTCTCTGTAACCCAGCTTGCTCCTTGCAAAGTCTAGATCACATAGGTCTCAGAAAGTGGGGACTCACAATACTAGGAACTGGAGCTTATCTCATTCACCCTTGTCCTGCTCTTTGCAATTGCCCTAGCCCCTGCAAACTCTCAAACCCACTTAATCATGCCTGTCCATGTGTAAAAAAACTCTGTAACCCCTTTGTTCAGGGCTCAGAGCTTGGAGTGTTACTCCTCTGGGCTCATCGGCGTAATAAACCTGAGTTCTCCAACTCTCTGAGTGTGGTGCTTGGTTTCTTGAGTACTGGTTTCTGCAACACGTGTACCTTCTCTCCTTCCTGATGGATGGAGGACCCCAGAGTATTTGTTTTGCTTGGCATGTGATCATGTCAGAAGGAAGTAAGAGACTCTGGGTTTGGGTCTCAGTGTGCTGGAGCCCTGCCATCCAAGCCAGCATTTCTGAATTGTGCAGTTCCCAGGATCATAGCTTCTTTTTTTTTTTTAACTAGAGAGTGAAAAGGGGTAGCAGGTGTGGAGGGAACGCAGCAGTCCAGGCTATCATTTTCTGGACAAACCAACCATTCTGATGAATGATATCAAATATGAATCTGGAACTAGATGCTCCTCAGTTCTTTTTGGCATCTTCCGCTGGCTTCTTTTCAAAGATACAATGTGGGAAAACACATGCCCCCTATAAACTATTTTCCAATGCAGACATCATAAGGAGCATATCCATAAGCTACTGCTTTCCCCCTTTGTTCTATGCGGCTGTGAGCGTCACTTTTGATTTAGTCTTTCATACTTATGTTTTCACTTTCTATGTCCCCTCCCAGCCCCAAATCTGCAGGGGCCCAGAGAAGAGCATATGAAAGATCAGCTGTGCAGTCAATGGGCAATGGGCTGTTTACTGAAGTTGTCAAATAGAAGAATTAATTTAAAGAGAGGATTGCTGAGGAGGATAGAAGGAGGCTCTGTGGACATTGGCGTTAGACAGGTCTGAGTTCAAATTCTTGCTCTGCCACTTAATCTCCATGAGTTTTGCTGTTGTTCGATCACCAAGTCGTGTCGCACTCTTTGCAACCTCATAGACTATAGCCCGTCAGGCTCTTCTGTCCATGGGATTTCCCAGCCTAGAACACTGGAGTGAGTTGCCATTTCCTACCATGTGAGCTACAGCAACTTAAAGTTTCTGAACCTCAGTTTTCTCATCTGCCAAATGGGTATAACCATCCCTGTGTCATACGATCATATTAAGGACTGAATGAGATGGGGTATGTTCTGTGTCTGCCATGACGGGAGTTCAGTAAATGTCAATGTCCTTTGCTCAAAGAATATTTACAGGTAGAAAGAATATTTTTTAAATATTTATATTTTTTAAAACCCTGGGCCAGGAAGATTCCCTAGGGACATGGCAATCCACGCAAGTATTCATGCCTGGAGAATTCCATGGACAGAGGAGCCTGATGAACTACGATCCATGGGGTCACAAAGAGTCGGATGTGACTGAAGTGACTTAGCAGCAGCAGCAGCGTACCTAAAATGAGGATATTCTGTAATATAACCACAGTACAATTATCAAAATTTGGAAGTTAACTTTGATACACTCATATTATCCATCTGTGGATTTAATATCCACAGATATTAAAGTTTTATCCACTGTCCCACCAATGTCTTGTATGGAAAAAGAATCACTTATCTAGCCCAGAATTCAATTCAGAATCACACACTGCATTTACACACCATGTACCACGTTCTTTTTCTATCCTAGTCTTCTCTGTCACTCATGGAGAGTGAATTTTTGAAGTGCATGTACCAGCAGTTTGTAGAACATCCCTCAACGTGCTCCCGTCTAATGTTTCCACGTGGTTAGATTTGTAACGTGCATTTTTGTCAAGAATACACAGATGTGGTGGTGTATTCTGCTCAGTGTAGCATGTCTCATTACTGACCAGGGAATTGTTGCAGAAACTAATGCATGTGGCTGGGGATTTTTATTTTGGCCACCCAAAAAATTAATTCTGTGATTTCACTAACTCTGTGTGGGTTATACCATTCAATAGGTATACCAGACACACTCGTAAACTCTTCTCATTTTCATGAAATGTTGTCTTCAATCCACTCTTCTATAGAATCAAAGGAGTATTCTTCAGCACTGTGAGTTTCATTTTCACTTTCCATATCAGAGTCAATCACTAAGGTTATTTTTTTGTCTTTCTGTTGGTCTAATAATCACATTGTCTGACTCAGAACTATATTCTGAAAAACTATCATCTTCTGAGACACTATTATATATGTTGCTGAGACAATCAGAGAACGTATTTTCATAAAATTCACTGAAGATCTCATGATGCATCATATTTTAAAATTTTACATTTATAATATGCACAAGGTTGGAACAAAAATATGAACAACAACAATCATAAGTTGTATAATGAAACTTTGATCAATTTTAAGCACTAACAACTTCACACAGTGGTGTTAAGTGTCTCTCTCTCTGAAAGCATATTGATAGGTCTCCAATCAATAAGGTTCACATAATTGAAGACATATTGATAGGAGTCTAGTCAATAATGTGATATCAGGAAACACTTGGTCATGCTTCTTTCTTCCCAACCACTTGGTTAGACTTACACCAGCCATATTTCTCCACTGAAAAGTTACTTTTCCTATTCATAGTGAACGAATGGGCTTTCCTGGTGGCTCAGTGGTAAGGAATCCGCCTGCCAATTCAGGAGACCCAGGTTTGACCCTTGGGTTGGGAAGATTCTTTGAAGGAGGAAATGGCAGCCCATTCCAGTGTTCTTGCTGGACAGTGGAGCCTGGCAGGCTGTAGTTCACCGGGTCGCCAAGAGTCAGACACGACTTAGTGACTAAACAGAAGAACAACAATGAATGGTCAGCTTGTGAGGAGATAGATTAAAAGACTGAACAAGTGCCATTGCTCATCACATTTTTGCCCACTTGTTTTAGCATCCTTGGAGACTTTTATCTAGAGCAATTATTACTATAGCATTTGCCAAATAGCTATATTCTAACTCAATTTCTTCTACATTTAGCTGAAATTTTTCTGTAAGGGAGAGCTTTTCTTCTGTAACATTAATTTATTTTTTCATTTGCATGTTTATCTTACTGAAAACTCAAGGGTTCTTTTTTATTCTATAGGTTACTATGTTTTTTATTTTGTTGCTCAAATTATTCTGTATTTGATTAGTGGAAGCCCCTTTAAGTTAGCGTGTATCCTTTTCACAAGAACCTCGTTTTGCGTTATCTATGCCCAGCCCTGGAATCAGCCATTTCTCCAAGGAGCCATTTTACTGGGGAATGTGTTTTATTTAACTGTAAAGTGCAGTTTATTCTTTTTCTTTTTCAGCAATAACTGAGCATCCATTATATTTAAGGCAGTGAATGTGGTACTCTGGAAGCTCCAGATGCGATTCTTTACCCAAAGGAGTTTCTATCTTAAAGGAAAAATAAGGCATATACACAAATCCCCATATAAGAGAGAAATGACGCATCTGAAGAAGGTTAAATATGAGGTGTTGTGGGATGCAGAAAAGGCGAAAATGCCTTCAGGGTGTTAGAGTTCAGGCAGGCTATAAAACGGAAATGGTATCCAAGCTCTAACCAACCAATCAAGTGCGTGCTTAGTTGTGTCTGACTCTTTGTGACACCATGGACTGTAGCTCACCAGGCTCCTCTGTCCTTGGGATTTTCCTGACAAGAATACTGGAGTGGGTTGCCATTTACTCCTCCAAGGAAGAGTTAAATAAGGAGTAAATGGGGGGAGACAGAAAGATGATCAAGTAGAGAAAAATAATTTGCTCATTATTGAGACAACAGATGCAAATTTACTAACTGAATTTACATATGATTATTTTGTTAATGTATTTTATTTTTTGGCTGCACTGGGTCTTTGTTGCAGCCAATGACTTTCTCTAGTTACAGTGCAAGGACTTCTCTTTGCAGTGCACAGGCTCTCGAGTTGCAGGGTGCAGGCTTAATCACCCTGTGGCATGGGGGATCTTAGTTACCCAACCAGGGATGGAACTCAAGTCCCCTACACGGGAAGGCAGATTCTTAACCATTGGACCAGCAGGGAAGCCCCCCTATGACTATTTTAAAGCTATACATCTTTTAAGATTTTGAAGATTTGCACTCCTCCCTTTTAAAGTAATTTCTGACACCACAAAAGAGGCACAAAGATTTATTTCACAGAATTTTTCAAGGAGTAGGAAAACAGGGCTTCTCTCAAGCCTGACTTTGGCCTTCCCTCTAGGCTTGACCCGAAGGAAAGCCTGCTCTGATCTGCTTGTGGCATCAGACAGGCTGAGAGGACCTGGTCTCACTTCACCTCAGTTCATCTTGGCTGCTCTGGGGGCCCCTGACCAGATTGGTCCACCTTACCTGGGTGCAGAAGCCTGGTGGGCTACAGTCCATGGAAGCACAAAAGAGTTGGACACAACTTAGCGACTAAACAACAACAACACATTTTTAATTTTAGTAAGACCATGCTGGGCTCCCTGGTGGGCTTGGTAGTAAAGAACCTACATGCCAATGCAGGAGACACGGGTTCAATCCCTGGGTTGAGAAGATCCCCTGGAGAAGGAAATGGCAACCTCCTCCAGTATTTTTGTCTGGGAAATCCCATGGAGAGGAGCCTGGCAGGCTACAGTCCGTGGGGTCGCACAGAGTTGGACACAGCTTAGTGACGAAACAAGATAAGAACAAGTGTTTTCTTAGGGCCTCCACCTCCCACTGAACTTGAGATCCTGGTTCATGGATCTGTGGCAAAGATAAACGGATGCACAAAAAAGCACGTGGTAACCTATGTGAATTCTTTCAGTCTGTACCTTGTGCAACAATTGGATTTCCCCCGGTGGCTCAGCAGTAAAGAATCTGCCTGCAGTGCACAAGCCACAGGAGATGTGGGCTCAATCCCTGGGTCAAGAAGATCTCTTGAAGGAGGAAAATAGCAACCCACTCCCATATTCTTGCCTGGAGAATCCCATGGACAGGGGAGCCTGGCAGGCTACAGTTCATAGGGTCACAGAGTCAGACTCGCTGAAGTGACAGCACGCATGCAATATTTGGGACATTTTGTACTAAAAATTGTCCTTTGTTTATCTGAAATTCAAATTGAACCAGGAATCCTGTATTTTGTCTGGTACCCACCCTCTTTGGAAACAGAAGTCAGTACTGACCTCCTGCCCTATGACACCTTCCCCCCGAGGACCCAGAGGAGCCAAAACTTTCTGAAATGCCCTGCAGACCATGCCCCACTTGCTCAATAATTGTGCAGTGTGAGATTGATGGATAAATTGGACATTATGGGAATTAATAGTCAGATGGTACATACAAACACCAAGAGATAAATTACCCATATTAGTTTTTATTTAAACTGTAATTGAATATGTGAATAGAAAATTAGTGTAATGTATTGATACCATCTGGTGTTCTAATTTCACACCTTTTTTTTCATCTATCTTAATTTAAACAAGATCGAATTTTACCCCAACACATGATTTTATTTCATTTAATTACTGTTTTCACTTAGGTACCATCGTGTTGACCATAATCCTAAGTGGATTTAATAATTTGTAGATAATAGAACAGGTGTGCTGTCTTCAATAAGCCAATGTTCTTCCTAGTTATACAAATGCTAAGACTCAATAGCTCACCTGCATAGCAAGATTGAGTAGTAAAACAGTGCACAGCACAGAAGTGTATTTAAAGAAATTGGAATTCTTTCACTCCTGTATTCCTTTCAGTATCTCTTTGTTAACTGCCTACTATGTGCCCCAGATTTACTAAGTCCTAAGGCTAGAATGAGTCTGGCGACACATTCAGACCTGTCAGCAGATAACGGCAGCGTGAGTCAGTAAGGAGCAGTTACAGTGCTCTGGGTCCACAAAGAAGATCATCCCATATATGATAGAGTGAAGAGAAATGAGCAGCGAAGAAAGGCAGCCAGAGAGAGGAGCAAAGCAGAAGCAGGAAAGGCATTTAACACAACCCTATTTTCTAACTCTGTTATTTGATTACGAGCTCTTAGACTAGTATAGGACTCTGTGGTTTAAAAGCTCATTCATAGGCATGGGTGCAAGCACACACATGCACACACATGTGCGCATGCACACACTCACTGTAGAAATTGTAGTGTGAGACTGTCCTATTTTTGGCTGCCATATGGCAAGGGAGAATCTTAGTTTCCTGACCTAGGATCAAACCTGGGGCCCCTGCATCGGGAGTACAGAGTCTTAACCACTGGACCACCAGGAAAGTCCCCTTTGAAGGGCAAAGAAGCACAAAGGAAGAGAGACAAAAGACAGGTGATGTTTTTATTTGGGTGCTCACCAAAAGAGCAGGGAATTAGGACACAGTCACCTTAACTGGTTCAAGGTCTGGGTTTACAGGCTCTTTTTTCTTTGGTATATCTACATTTTCTAATTTGCATGCCTTACACTTGTGTTCCTCTGTTGAGATTTTTTAACATGATTTTACATTATATATATAATGTAATATATATATTTTAATGTACTTTTACACCACATTTATATATATATGTATATAATATTTTATATGTACCTATGCTTTACTTTTTAAATTTATTTAATTTTTGATTGGAGGATAATTGCTTTACAATGTTGTGTTACATTTGTACATTTTAGTATATTGGGTTGGCCAAGAGGTTCATTGGGGTTTTTCTGTAACATGTTACAGGAAAATGCAGATGAACCTTTTGGCCAATCCAATATTTAATCTAACAGACTGGTTCCAAATAGGAAAAGGAGTACGTCAAGGCTGTATATTGTCACCCTGTTTATTTAACCTATATGCAGAGTACATCATGAGAAATGCTGGACTGGAAAAAACACAAGCTGGAATCAAGATTGCTGGGAGAAATATCAATAACCTCAGGTATGCAGATGACACCACCCTTATGGCAGAAAGTGAAGAGGAACTAAAAAGCCTCTTGATGAAAGTGAAAGTGGAGAGTGAAAAGGTTGGCTTAAAGCTCAACATTCAGAAAACGAAGATCATGGCATTTGGTCCCATCACTACATGGGAAATAGATGGAGAAACAGTGGAAACAGTGTCAGACTTTGTTTTTCTGGGCTCCAAAATCACTGCAGATGGTGACTGCAGCCATGAAATTAAAAGACGCTTACTCCTTGGAAGGAAAGTTATGACCAACCTAGTTAGCATATTCAAAAGCAGAGACATTACTTTGCCAACAAAGGTTCGCCTAGTCAAGGCTATGGTCTTTCCTGTGGTCATGTATGGATGTGAGAGCTGGACTGTGAAGAAGGCTGAGCGCCAAAGAATTGATGCTTTTGAACTGTGGTGTTGGAGAAGACTCTTGAGAGTCCCTTGGACTGCAAGGAGATCCAACCAGTCCATTCTGAAGGAGATCAGCCCTGGGATTTCTTTGGAAGGAATGATGCCAAAGCTGAAACTCCAGTATTTTGGCCACCTCATGTGAAGAGTTGACTCATTGGAGAAGACTCTGATGCTGGGAGGGATTGGGGGCAGGAGGAGAAGGGGACGACAGAGGATGAGATGGCTGGATGGCATCACTGACTCGATGGATGTGAGTCTGAGTGACCTCCGGGAGTTGGTGATGGACAGGGAGGCCTGGCGTGCTGTGGTTCATGGGGTTGCAAAGAGTTGGACAGGACTGAGCGACTGATTTGATCTGATAAATGGACAGAGTGCAAATGATACATGATTAAGCAAACAAGAAAAATGTTAACAAAAGTGAAGCTCAGAAAAAGTATATGTGTTCACTATATTACTTTTTAAATTTGAAAAAAATTATTCTTTAAGAGCACTGTATGCATTGTCTTTCTGATGCTCACAACAATCAAGTAATGTGAGGTTTATGATTCCCATTATACAAATGAAGATACCAAAAGAAGGTATTTAAAATTGCATAGTGGAGGCTTCCCAGGGACTAACCATTTCCAGTCCAATGGTTAAGATTCTGCACTTCTAATGCAGAAGGCAGTAGTTCAATCCCTGGTCAGGAAACTAAGATCTCACATGCCACATGGCATGACCTAAATAAATAGAAAAAACTGCATAATGGCCCTCAGGGGACTAAAACCCAGGTTTTCATGCCCAACGCCTGTGTTCATCTGATTGGTCTCTTTAGGCAGCCACATAAGTGACCTTATTGAGGTCCATATGAAGGGGGGATTAATTTTTGTAATGTCTTGTCCCAGCTAAACACAACTCCCCCACACAGAGGATATGGGTCTGAATTTTCCTTGTTCGACACCCTAACTTCTCTAACTTGTGTCAGAAGAATCTCTGCTCCTCTGAGACTTGATCTATTTGGCTAACTCATTCTGTGTCAATCTCCTCATTCTCTTCCAACTAGCCAAATGGTCACATTCTTGCATTTCCTAAAGAGATGGACATCTGGTTTACCGCATTTCTTTTCTGAACGTTCTACCACCATCGTGCATGACATCAGCTTCCCACACGTGGCACACCCAAAGCTCTGGCTCTTCTTTGACCGTCTTTTCTCCAATAAGATGCATCTTCACAGCATGTTTTCAGTCCATTGTAGAACTATGCCCTCAAACTTTCCTATTTTACAAACTATTTGTTCAAGGCAGGGTGATTGGTCATCAACAACAGAAATCAATTTTGTCTACTAAAGCAGATGGATGATCCAATGGAAGAGATCAGCTAGTTTATGAATGACAGTGAAAACCAGAATGCCAAGTCAGAAGACAGGGGTCACCACCACTGCAGCAGGCACTGCTGGCCCTAGACACCCACCCACCACCACACCACCGGCCTTTGGCCCTAACACCACATCTCCTGTAAGTAATCGCTAACTGCCTCTTCTTCTGGGATTCTTCTGAGATTATGTTAAGTGGGAAGAGTATTGGATATTAGGAAGTCAAAATTGACAAGTTCTTATACAGTTAATCTGCTTGGCAATCCTATATCCTCATATACTCTTCTTCCCATAATCACCTTTCAAAATGAAGTCTTCGTTTAGCTTCTGCACTTCATTCTTATATGCTGAAAACTCATTTACAGTGCTACCTCCCAGTCAAGGCTACATCACGAGTCTCTCAGCAAGTGCATCCAGGTCTGAGTCCAGGTTTCTGAGGAATGCCTATTCCTCCCCCTGGCTCTCTCTTGAGCCACTCACAATATTTTGAAGCTTATGAACCAACACAACCTGTAGACAATGATGGAGGGAGAAATGGAAGAAATAAAAAAAAATCTTTGTGTGTGTATACACACACACATAGATATATATATATAGAGATAGATATATATATAGAGAGAGAGAATAGGAGGGGAGGCCATGCCCTTGTACTGCATCTGGTCTCAAGGTCGTAGCTGATGTACACGACTCTCTCCTGTGCCCTTGTTCTCTAGGCTGTCAGCCAGCACCCATGGTGATTGCGGATGCTTGCCTAGTGAGCTCAAACCTTCCTGAAGGATGTGAGCTTGGTGGTCCTTCCAATTAACATGGCAAGAATGGCTGAACTAAAAGGCACCCAGGGGAACCTGTGTTCCATTTATAGTCCTTTCTACCCCACTGCTTGATTCAAAACCATTTCCCCTTGGTGGGATTAAGTGCCCTGGCCAACAATCTAGTCTCCTGTTTTGCTGGTTAATTGAATGGCATGAGGAACTCAAAGTGGACAGATGGTATTCTTAGGCTCCAATTCTATGAAATCATTGTTGGATTCAGAGCTGGGAGCATTCTGTAACTGGATATTCAAATACCTAAACTAATAGGAGTCTACAGATTCAGGCAGGAAAGCAACATTTTTGCTAGTGAGTCACCAGATTTGATTATAGACATGCTCCCCAATTCTAGCCCCTGTAATGGACACTTGTAATATGACTATGAGAGTCACAAAATGATATACTGGAAACTGATTCTGAGAATATCCTTTATTCTACAAGTCTGCTTCCCTTCCAAGGAAGGTTTTGTCCCTTAGTTGAGCCAGGGGACTGATATTTCAATGTAATATTTAATATGACATGTACAGGTAGCAGAAGTATCATTAGCAGAGAAAACAAATTCAAATTCAGAATGTATCTCTTTCACTAAGAAGGAATTGTTCTATTATGAAAGAAGGCTTATAGAATCATTCAGCCACTAGGTCCCAAAATGATCCTCCAAAACACAGCACTACAGAACTGCAGTTAGCTGTTGCTACTGGAAAGTCGGCCACTCAGCAAGGGGGTAGACAGATAAGCACTGGCTAAGAGAAATCCATGTTGGAAAAGACCCCAATGCTGGGAAAGACTTAAGGCAAAAGGAGGAGGGGGCGGCAGAGGATGAGATGGTTAGATAGCATCACCAACTTAAAGGGCATGAATTTGAGAAAACTCTGCAAGATAGTGGCAGACAGGGGAGCCTGGCATGACCCCTGCAGTCCACAGGGTCCAAAGAGTCAGACGTGACTTAGTGACTGAACAACAACCACTCTACCCTTAGCATTTACACAATGCCTGAATTATAGTGATATAGCTGTTACATTTGACGAGTGAAAATATAGGGCAGACAGTTAAATCTGAGGTACTAACCCTTTCTTACCTTGGCTGCTAGAGATGTCCACCTTTGCCCCACTGGCAAGTTTTCCTAATAGAATCAGAGAATATAAAAGGTAAATGTTCAAGTGTAAGAGGGAAAAGTTGGGAAAGAACCACAGATAAACCAATGTCTTCTCTTCTGTCTAACCTAGACATGGGCAGACAGGAGGGAAGGAATGTCTGAGAGTTGTTCCAGAAAGGACAGTGGTCATTTTCCTCCCTGGTTGGATACTTAGTACAGGAAAACGGCAGCATTCCCAGATAGATTAGAGGATCCAAGAATAGAGGAGATTTATGTCCAGCCTTCCATCCAGTTCCCTGGGAAACTGAATAAATCAGCTGCTGCTGTGTAATAAACACCACAGAATCTTGGTATATAACACAAGGCATTTATCTTTGCTCACAAGTTTGCAGGTTGCTTTTGCTGCCTGTTTCAGGCTGTGAGTCTCCCCCATGCATCCTCTTTGGGGGCCAGGCGTGAAAGGTAGTGACTTCCTATGAATCTACCAGGGAGGTAAGAATTTTTCAGAATGATGAGCAGAAACAAGGCCCACCCCTTCAGCTTTAGACTCAGATCTCAGACACTATGGCTTCTGCCTATGTGCCATTTAGTCAAAAGAATATAGGACCAAGCTCAACATTAATGGATTTCAGAGGAAAACTTCTTCCATAGGGTAAAGATTTGCTGAATAATAATTGAATCTACAACCAGGATGGCAAACACTATCATTCAGTTGCAGGGGGTGCTGAGGCAGAATGGACAGTGGCCATTTCTCGGAGCCCTTGAATCTTTTCCCTGAATAGAGGGAGAAGAAAAATACTTTCCTCTGTGCCCACATAATTATGAAAATTACATAGTACAATGTCTGAAATATTCTAAGTGCTCATACATACTTGCATTCTCTTGGCAGCTGTGCCATGGGGCTTCCCACATGGCTCAGATGGTAACAAATCCACTTCCAATGCAGAAGACCCAGGTTTGATCCCTGGGTCAAGAAGATCCCCTGGAGGAGGAAATGGCAACCCACTCCAGTAATCTTGCCTGGAGAAGCCCATGGACAGAGGAGCCTGGTGGACTACAGACCAGGGGGTCACAAAAGAGTGGGCCAGAACTTAGCGACTAAACAACAACAGCTATGCCATAGGCTGTGGTTTATCCAGCCTTTAATTGGACATTACATGTTTGACAAAGTAGTTACCAGTTTTTGAAGGCTTGGAGTGTGCAATTTTTGTCTCAATTAATCCTTTTGATCATCCTGTAAAATAGATCTTATTCTTCTTGGTTTGTGTATAAGAAGGCAGAGACTAGGAAAGTTGAGTCCTGAGCCCTGGCAAAAACCGGAAGAACTGGTATGAGAACGCCCACGGGCCTGGGTACGGAGCCTGTGTCTTTCCACTGCCCTGCGCTGCAGCCTGTGAATCCAGGTCTCCTCTCTCCTAGAGCTGTCCCCTCTGTCCTCTCCTAACAGCTGCTGAGCTCTTTCAGAAGTCAACTTCCAGCCACAGCCACGCAGAAACAAGGAGGAAAGCTTAATGGGGTGAATGAGGCAGCTTTCCCAATAGGACTTTGGTAAATAATTCAAAACCAAGACCAGTGGAGTCCAAGGAAGCGTCTCTTCCAAGAGGCTTTGACAATGCGCAGCTTGCCTGCCTCCATCCAACCCCTGGGGAGTCCAGCTGGGGAACGGAGATTGTGGCTGTCATAGGCTGTGGGGGGTTGGCAGCCTCCATCAGGGCCTTCCAGTCTGACCACCACCAGCCATGCTCTATACATCAGGCTCCTGGCTCTGCACTTGGCTTTTATAGCCACTGCTGAGTCCATGTATAAGTCACTCAGCAGTGTCCTGCTCTGCGACTCCATGGACTGTAGCCCTCCAGGCTCCTCTGTCCATGGGATTTTCCAGGCAAGAATACTGGTGTGGGTAGCTAGTCCCTCCTCCAGGGAACCCTAATCTATTCCCTTCTCCAGGATCGAACCCTGGTCTCCTGAATTTCAGGGAGATTCTTTACCATCTGGGTCACCAGGGAAGCTGAGTTCGTAGTGGGAGTATTTAATTAAAATCGCCGTGGTGTTACAGAAAGGAGAGACTGGGCTGAGCGCCAAGCTTTGCAAGTCTTCTCTCTCCACAGTCCCTTTGTGCAGAGCCCTGCCTCCAGGACCCAGACCTGTGACTGCCCTCTGTCCCTCTCACCAGGCAAATGGCACAACTGGAACAGCATGGCCAACCCTGGGCCTTCAACCTCGAGAGTGCAACTCTGGAGCTTTTTACAGCCATGCACATGAACAGAGGAGATGTAGCTTCTGTTTTATTTAATAGATCATCCCGTAGAGGCTGGTGACACTGGCTGGAAGTAGAGTTGTGGTGCGATTCTTTTGCATCACAGACCAAACTGTGTTTTCAGGGAGTGACATGAGCCAGGGACAGTGGTCAATGGGGAACCAAAATACTGTTTTATTAGGATTGGTGAGCTGAGATTGTGTCCCAAACACCTCTGATGAGCTCTCTGGGAATCTGGGCAGAAGTGGATGGCCAAGGCCCATGCAAAAGGACCCTACTTCTTCTTGGAATTTGACGACCTTCCCTCAGTAGGTTTCACTGAACAAGCACATGGAAGAGGCAAGATTGCCTGAGCAAATGTTTAGAAGTCTAGACGAGAAGAGAGAGCTAGAGACACGTGTCTAGGGGCATCAGCCTGCTCCAGGTAGCCAAGTCAGGTGAACACTGAGTGTAAGATGGAGAAAGACGGACCCTCCAGGACATAACTTTATAATAGGTGGGGCAAGTGGGCCCCGGGAGCTATCTGCTTCCTGTGGGAAACAGACCTGAGAAGGAGACGCACGGGGACTGCAAGGGAGCGAATGGGGTTTGCATGACATCCTGAGCAGTGTGCCTGTCCCTCCTTGTGGTATACTGTATACTTTTCTCATCTATTTAACCACCTGGCTGTGAGCTCCTTGAAGGCGGGCCTTGTGTTTTTTTCCTGTTCGTGAAATCTTTCCCCAATTCAGTGCCTGGTGAAAAGTACTTGCTCACTAGTTACTTGTTGAAGGGATGAAGGATTGGTAGAGTCAGAAGTGGGTTCCAAGAGATGTGGGACGGTGGAGGAGGTAGGACCTTCCCTCTATGGTAAGAAAAACCCAGGAAGCTTCATGGACGACATGGCTTTTGAGCTCGGCCTTGCACTTCCACTATTTGCCTGCTGATCTTACAAGTCTTAGTGCTCTCACTGGTAAAAGGAGATGCATAGGTTCTGGGGGAGAAAATATAAAATGAATATAGAGAATTTAAGACAGTGCCTGGTACACAGTAACATTCAATAAATGGTAGTTGTTTTTATTATCAATGTATCTTTTACAAGATCAAACCAGCCAATCCTAAGGGAAATCAAGCTTGAATATTCACTGGAAGGACTGATTCTGAAGCTGAAGCTCCAATACTTTGGCCACCTGATTCAAAGAAGTGACTCATTGGAAAAGACCCTGATGCTGGGAAAGACTGCAGGCAGGAGGAGAAGGGGACGACAGAGGATGGGATGGTAGGATGGCATTGCCGACTCAAGGGACATGAGTTTGAGCAAGCTCTGGGAGATAATGAAGAGCAGGAAAGCCTGGCGTGCTGCAGTCCGTGGGGTCGCAAATAGTCAGACACAACTGGGTGACTGAACACCACCACCACAAATACTTTATAAGTGGCCCATTAGAACCCAGGGTGTGGTGACTGGGAGGGCTGGCCGATGCTAAAAGCAGGGTCCAGAAAGGTGGATTGAGCCCCGTGGAGAAGGGCCAGCCTGAGGAATCGGGCTTTATTTTCAGAGACAGGAAGGTCGTGTTAGTGTAGGGTTCTAAGTATGGTCTCTGTGGTCAGGTTCCTGGCTTGACTTCTTGATAACTGTGTGAACTGAGGAGTCTACTTCACATTTTAGGCCTCAGTTTCTTCATCTGTAAAATGGGGATCATGAGGGCACAGGGCTGCTATAATAAGCTACCTTAACCTTATTGACTTACAACAGCCAATTTATTCTCTCATACTCAGGGGAATCAGAAGTCTGACTCCAAGGTGTCAAGAGAGTCACATCTCTTCTGAGACCCTCTGGAGAATCCTTCCTGCCTTTTCCAGGGGACTCCGAGCAGCTCCTGTCTTGTGTCTTTACATGGCTTCTCCTCCTCTTTCTGTCCTCTCTTCTAAGGCTACTTGTAAGATTTAGGATAATTCGGGATGTAATTCAGGATGATTTCATCTCTAAGATCCTTAATTTGATTACATTTCTGAAGACTCTTTCTCCAAATAAGGTCATGTTCACAAATTCTGGGGTGTTGACCTACCTTTTTGAGAGCCAACATTCAATCCACTGAAAGAGTATATAAAAATAAGATATGAAATTTCAGTGATGTGCATGTAAAATGTGTTTAAGAGAGCATTATGTCTTTCACTGATGAAGCTGAATGCAGGTCGTGGTGTATGCTTCCCTCCCAGTTCTGCTGTAGATTCCACATGCATGCATGCTAAGCTGCTTCAGTCATGTCCAAAAACGTGAAGTCGCTCAGTTGTGTCCGAATCTTTGTGACCCCATGGACTGTAGCCTACCAGGCTCCTCTGTCCATGGGATTTTCCAGGCAATAGTACTGGAGTGGATTGCCATTTCCTCAGTCATGTTCAACTCTTTGCAGTCCTATGGACTCACCAGACTCCTGTGTCCATAGATCTTCAGGCAAGAATACTGGCGTGGGTTGCCACGCTCTCCTCCAGGGGATCTTTCCGACCCAGGGATTGAACCTGTGTCTCTTATGTCTCCTGCATTGGGTTCTTTACCACTAGTGCCACCTGGGAAGCCCGTAGATTCCACAGACACATGCTTTTCTGGGGACCTCTACTCCCAGACTACATTGGTTACTTGTTTTCATTGTCTTCCTCCTGTCACAACACCCATCTCACTTTCTGGCTGTTCCTCCTCATGCTGCTTGATTTCCTTGCCTGACTGTCTTTTTTCAGTCATTATTGTATCAGGTCTCCTACCAATATTTTTGAATGCATGAATGTTTTTCACTAACAAACCACTATGGAGGTGTGAGGAGAAGTGTACAGCTTTTAAGCAGACCTGAGTGAATCTCAGCTCTGAAATTTTTCTGAACCTTAGTTTCCTCATCTGAAAAATGGGCACATTATCCTAACCTTGAAGAATTATTGTGAGAATCAAATTGATATTATTTACTACTTCACTTTAGACTCAGTCTTATTACTCTCAATCTGCCTATCCACAGTATGCATATTTTTCCTTAATTTGTCTTCCTGAGTGATGAATTCATTTTCCAAACATTTAAATTACCCTAAAAAAAATCCAAGATTTTATCTGATTAAGACTAATATTTCACCTGTCTTACTAAGACATTGCCAGAGCACCTCTGGCTGCCTTTTTTTTTTTTTTTTTAATTCATTATCATTGGGGAAAAAGTTCTTATAGTATTGTGAACTTAGCTTACCCAATTTATCCACAACTGAAATAAATAAATAAAGTAGCAAGTCGGAAACAAAACCACTACTCAAAATCACAGCAATTGCCTCTGGACACCCTGTGTTTAGACACATTGACGTTTTGTGTAAGTCTTAACTGGTTCATCTCCTAAGTGAGATTACAAATAAATATCATACTTACCAAGCTTGAAATATGCTATTTCTTTCCGTTATTCAATGCTGAATAAAAGAGTGCACAGTGAGACTTCCTCAGGAGAAAATTAATCACTCTTGACAGAAGGAAAATAGAAATGTGCCATTTTGTACACAATCTGCAATTTTTGGCTCAACAGTATTAATACTTTTAATTTCTAATTGAGCAGAGTGGAAATAAGAGCAATTAATTGTCCATCTTCCACATTCTCAGTGTTTGAGGTTCAGGAAGGGTTCAGCAATTGACGGGTCTTATTCTGATTTCACAAAGACAGTTGCCATAAATGAAAGTGCTTTGCTAAAAACTTGATAGCAGTTTATTCTTGTGGCTTTTTATTGCTTGAAGTTTTTTTTTTAATTGAAGTATAGTTAAGTAGTGCAGTTCATGGGGTCGCAAAGAGTCGGACACGACTGAGTGACTGATCTGATCTGATCTGATCTGATAGTTAATTTACAATGTTGTGCTAGTTTCAAGTATACAGCCTTGTGATTCAGTTATACATATATTTATATCTGCATTTTTTTTCAGACTCTTTTCCATTGTGGATTATTACAAGATATAGAGTACAGTTCCCCATGCTATACAGTACATCCTTGTTATTTACCTATTTTATATATAGTAGTGTGTGCCTGGGTGCTGTCATTTCAGTCATGACTGACTCTTTGCGACCCCATGGACTGTAGCCCACCAGGCTCCTTTGTCCATTGGATTCTCCAGGCAAGAATACTGGAGTGGCTTGTCATGCCTTCCTCCAGGAGGTCTTCCTGACGCAGGGACTGAACCCTCATCTCTTACGTCGGCCTGCATTGGCAGGCCGGTTCTTTACCACTAGTGCCACCTGGGTATAAATAAGCACCACCCTTATATATAGTCATGTGTGCCTGTACTTGGTTGCCGAGTCACATCCGACTCTGCGACCCCGTGGACTGCAGCCCGCCAGGCTCCTCTGTCCATGGGGATTCTCCAGAATACTGGAGTGGGTTTCCATGCCCTCTCCTCCAGGGGATCTTCCCAGCCTAGGGATCGAACCCAAGTCTCCCACATTGCAAGTGGATTCTTTACTGACTGAGCCACCAGGGAAGCCCAATATAATAATGTGTATCTGCTAATCTCAAATTCCTAATTTATCCCTCCTTCCCACCCTGCTATCCCCTTTGGTAACCATAAGTTTGTTTTCTGGGTCTGTGAGTCTATTTTCTCTGGTAAATAAGTCCATTTGTATCATTTTTTAGAGTCCACATATACGTGATATATGATATTTGACTTTGTCTGACTTGCTTCACTAAATATGATAATTTCTAGGTCCATCCATGTTGCTGCAAATGGTATTATTTCATTCCTTTTAATGGCTTAGTAATATTGCATTGTGTATGTGTAACACATCTTCTTTATCTGTTCATTTGTTGATGGACATTTAGACTGCTTCCATGTCTTGGGTATTGTAAACAGGGCTGTAATGAACATTGAGGTGCATGTATTTTTTAAAATTAGGGTTTTCTCTGTATTCCTTGAAGTTTTAAGGAACAGCAAACATGTGGGCCAGTATAAGATGCTAAAAGGAAGGCAAGATTCATTACTTTATCTCCAGGCATTTGGTCCTGATCAAAGCTCTCCATCAGTAATGAGATATCAGCTTTCTAAGCCCAACATTTTTGTGCATCTGATACTGTGCTTGAAAGGTGGGTACATTTTCCAATGCAACTTATATTTTATAGAGGCAGGGTGGGAATGGTCGTGTGGACATCTGTCTAATTTTCCAGCTCCTCACTGGGTCACTTACAGAAATCATATCCCTTTCCTAGCTCTCAGATTCCTCAACTATGAAATGAAAATCTCAGACCAGATGCTGTTTATGTATCGTCAAGATCCGTTCTTCTGCAGCTCTGGGAACTGACTCTTCCACTGGCCAAGCATATTGGTCCAATAGTTCTTTCATCAAAGATGAGGAAGTGATATATATCATTTTATACTTTTAAGAGAGTTTGGATAAGATATAAACCAGTGGCTCTCGATCCTGGCTGTGTATTAGAATCACCTGGGGAAATCTTTTATTCTAATTAAACGTTTGAAGAAGTATCATACGACGTATATACATGCATAAAAGTGAACCAATTAGTGAGTTTTCGTGAAGGGAAAACTCCCCTGTTTTGTAAAGTGAAAGTTTCCCACATAACCATCTCCTGAAGAGCTTTCTAAGGCTCAGCTCCCAAGTCATTGAGATGACCACTGAATCAGAATCTCTAGCAAATGAACCAGGGACCGTTATTTCAGTAGGATCCCAGCCAGGCTGACATTGCCATTTGGAAACCCCTCGTGTGTGCTTGTGTATTAGCTGCTCAGTCGTGTCTGATGCTTTGGCAACCCTGCAGACTGTAGCCTGCCAGGCTCCTCCTCTGTCCACGGGATTTCCCAGGCAAGAATACGGGAGTGGGTTGCCATTTCCTCTTCCGGTGCATCTCCCTGACCCAGGGATAGAGAACCCAGGTCTCCTGAATTGCCGGTAGATTCTTTACCATCTGAGCCACCAGGGAAGGAAATGTCTTCCTTAGGTAGATGGTAATTTGTTGTTTTTCAAAGGAACATGAAAGCTTCAGGCATCCACTTGGGAAGGGACTAGATGTGTTAGCCTGAGGCCGTGTGAGTCAGACATCTTGTCAGCGTGGAGTAACCATCCCACAGGGGAGGGGCTCAGTGATTTGTGTATATTCTAATTCCTGTGATGACCTGGCAATGGTTGAATTATACTCTTACTTTCCAGAAACTGAAGCGCAAACAGTTAAATAAGGTGCCTGAAATCCCACAGCCAGTGCTGGGTTTAAGACTCAAGTCAGGTTCCGGTTAAGATGGCGGAGGATTAGGACGGGGAATACACTTTCTCCTCCACAAATTCATCAAGGGGACATCTAAACGCCGAGTAAATTCCTCAAACAGCTTCGGAATGCTGGCAGAGAACATCGGACACTGAGAAAAGCAACTCACTCCCCTCTAAAGGAGGTAGGAAAGAATATAGAAGCCAGAGAGGGACAAAGAGGGAGGGGCGGACCTCTGTCCGGGGAAGGGAGCCTGGAAAGGGAAAGAAAAGTTTCCAAACACCGGGAAACTCTCCCTGTAGAGTCTGTGCCAACCTAGAAAGCACGGAGAATATCATAACAGGGAGGAAAACAATTGAACAATTAAGACCCACAGACTACGAGCCCTGTGGTAGATTCCGCGGCGGGAAGGCATCATCGCAAACACCCGCTTCCGCCAGTAGCAAGCCGGGGCTGGGCGGGGAGACGCTGCGGGCTGCTCCCACGCCACCGGCCGCTCCCCCGTGGGAAGCACCCCCGAGGAGCGCTCCCCTCCCCCCACCGCCAGCCGCTCCCGCGCGGGCGCACACCCACCCCCCTGCGCCGGGGGCTCCCGAGCAGGTCGACCCCCACCGCCAACCGTTCCCGTTCCCGTGCGAACCATCCCCTCGCCGCCGCTCCCCCGCCAGCCGTGGCCGCGCGGGCCGTTCCCGCCGGGAGTGGTTCGGGCTGGCAGACCAGACTGTGGCACCGTCCACAGAAGAGGCCGGCCCAGGCCCAAGACACTGCGGGGCCCGCGCACAGAACAAAGGACTATACAGACCAACTACAGAGAAAGGGGCCTATAGATCTTGAGAAACTTAAGCCGGAACAAGGAACTAGCCGAAAATGAACTGAACCCACAGCAATAAAAGAGAAACTCTTATACATATTGTTACTATTTTTACCAACATTATTTCCTTTTTTTTTCTTTTTTTAATATATGTTTTTTTAAAATTTTATTATTTTTTTATTGAAAAGAAGGGGAAAAAAAGGAAAAAAAAAGTTTTTTTTCTTTCCTTTTAATTTTTTTTTTCTTCTTGTTTTTGTTTCTTTTATTTTTATGTTTTTATCCTCTAGTACTTCATTAATCTCCACTGTTAGATATAACTTTTGCGACCCTGTTTTGGTTTTATTTGTGTGTGTTGTTTTTTTTTTTTCTTGTTTTTTTTTCTTTTATTTTTATGTTTTTATCCTCTAGTACGTCTTTAATCTCCACTGTTAGATATAACTTTTGCGACCCTATTTTGCTTTTTTTTGTGTGTTTTTTTTTTTTTTTTTTTCTTTTTCTCTTTTTTCTTTTTGTCCTTTGCTTTTTTTCTTTCCTTTGTTCTTTTCTTTACTGATTACTGACTGGATCTGTCTCTCTCCTTTACACTCCCTCCTTTTATCCTCCTGACCAACTCTATCTCCCTCCTCCCTTTCTCCATCTCCGTATAACTCCGTGAACATCTCTGAGCAGTCTAGTTGTGGAATGCAATATAGAAGACGAACTTTTTGAGACTACTGCAAAAATAAGACAGATAACAGGAAGCAGGAGGCTTAAGTCCAAACCCTGATCCCACAAAACATTAATTGACAGGAGCTCATCAAATGCCTCCATACCTACACTGAAACCAAGCATCACACAAAGACCAGCAAGTTCCACGGCAAGACATACCAAGAAAATCCTCTAGAAAAACAAGAACACAGCCCTGAGCTCCAAGTCACAGGCTACACAAAACGACCTCAAAACCATAGACATCTCATAACACACCACTAGACACTCCACCGCACCCCAGAGAAAAGAAATCCAGCCCCACCCACCAGAACATCGATACAAGCTTCCATAGACAAGAAACCTCAACTTGCCACCGGTACAAACCCACATATAGGGCAGAAAAGCCACAATAAAGAGAACTCCACAGACTGCCAGAATACAGTAAGGACTCCCCAAACTCAGCATTTTAAACAAGATGAAGAGACAGAAGAATTCCCAGCAGGTAAAGGAACAGGATAAATGCCCACCAAACCAAACAAAAGAGAAAGAAATAGCGAACCTACCTGATAAAGAATTCCGAATAATGATAGTGAAATTAATCCAAAGCCTGGAAAGCAAAATGGAATCATGGATAAATGGCCTGGAGAAAAGCATCGAGAAGATGCAAGAAAGATTTAACAAGGACCTAGAAGAAATAAAAAAGAGTCAATATATAATGAATAATACAATAAATGAGATCCAAAACACTCTGGAGGCAACAAATAGTAGAATTACAGAGGCAGAAGATAGAATTAGTGAATTAGAAGATAGAATGGCAGAATTAAAGGAATCAGAGGAGAAAAAAGAAAAATGAATTAAAAGGAATGAGGACAATCTCAGAGACCTCCAGGACAATTTTAAACGTTACAATATTCGAATCATAGGAGTTCCAGAAGAAGAAGACAAAAAGAAAGACCATGAGAAGATACTAGAGGAGATAATAGTTGAAAACTTCCCTAAAATGGGGAAGGAAATAATCACTCAAGTCCAAGAAACCCAGAGAGTCCCATATAGGATAAACCCAAGACACATATTAATCAAATTAACAAAGATCAAACACAAAGAACAAATATTAAAAGCAGCAAGGGAAAAACAACAAATAACACACAAGGGAATTCCCATAAGGCTAACAGCTGATCTTTCAATAGAAACTCTTCAAGCCAGGAGGGAATGGCAAGACATACTTAAAGTGATGAAAGAAAAGAACCTACAGCCCAGATTATTGTACCCAGCAAGGATCTCATTCAAATATGAAGGAGAAATCAAAACCTTTACAGACAAGCAAAAGCTGAGAGAATTCAGCACCACCAAACCAGCTCTCCAACAAATACTAAAGGACCTTCTCTAGACAGGAAACACAAAAAGGATATACAAATTCAAACCCAAAACAACAAAGTAAATGGCAACGGGATCATATTTATCCATAATTACCTTAAATGTAAATGGGTTGAATGCCCCAACCAAAAGGCAGAGACTGGCTGAATGGATACAAAAACAAGACCCATACATATGTTGTCTACAAGAGACCCACCTCAAAACAGGGGACACATACAGACTGAAAGTGAAGGGCTGGAAAAAGATTTTCCATGCAAATAGGGACCAAAAGAAAGCAGGAGTAGCAATACTCATATCAGATAAAATAGACTTTAAAACAAAAGCTGTGAAAAGAGACAAAGAAGGTCACTACATAATGATCAAAGGATCAATCCAAGAAGAAGATATAACAATTATAAATATATATGCACCCAACATAGGAGCACCGCAATATGTAAGACAAATACTAACAAGTATGAAAGGAGAAATAAACAATAACACAATAATAGTGGGAGACTTTAATACCCCACTCACACCAATGGATAGATCAACTAAACAGAAAATTAACAAGGAAACACAAACTTTAAATGATACAATAGACAAGTTAGAACTAATTGATATCTAGACATTTCATCCCAAAACAATGAATTTCACCTTTTTCTCAAGTGCACACGGAACCTTCTCCAGGATAGACCACATCCTGGGCCATAAATCTAGCCTTGGTAAGTTCAGAAAAATTGAAATCATTCCAACCATTTTTTCTGACCACAATGCAGTAAGAGTAAATCTCAATAACAGGAGAAAAACTATTAAAAATTCCATCATATGGAGGCTGAACAACACACTCCTGAATAACCAACAAATCACAGAAGAAATCAAAAAAGAAATCAAATTCTGCATAGAAACGAATGAAAATGAAAACACAACAACCCAAAACCTGTGGGACACTGTAAAAGCAGTCCTAAGGGGAAAGTTCATAGCAATTCAGGAATACCTTAAGAAACAAGAAAAAAGCCAAATAAATAACCTAACTCTACACCTAAAGCAACTGGAAAAGGAAGAAATGAAGCACCCCAAGGTTAGTAGAAGGAAAGAAATCCTAAAAATTAGGGCAGAAATAAATGCAAAAGAAACAAAAGAGACCATAGCAAAAATCAACAAAGCCAAAAGCTGGTTCTTTGAAAGGGTAAATAAAATTGACAAACCACTAGCCAGACTCATCAAGAAACAAAGGGAGAAAAATCAAATCAATAAAATTAGAAAAGAAAATGGAGAGATCACAACAGACAGCACAGAAATACAAAGGATCATAAGAGACTACTATCAGCAATTATATGGCAATAAAATGGACAATACGGAAGAAATGGACAAATTCTTAGAAAAGTACAACTTCCCAAAACTGGATCAGGAAGAAATAGAAAATCTTAACAGACCCATCACAAGCACGGAAATTGAAACTGTAATCAGAAATCTCCCAGCAAACAAAAGCCCAGGCCCAGACGGCTTCACAGCTGAATTCTACCAAAAATTTAGAGAAGAGCTAACACCTATCCTACTCAAACTGTTCCAGAAAATTGCAGAGGAAGGCAAACTTCCAAACTCATTTTATGAGGCCACCATCACCCTAATTCCAAAACCTGACAAAGATCCCACACAAAAAGAAAACTACAGACCAATATCACTGATGAACATAGACACAAAAATCCTTAACAAAATTCTAGCAATCAGAATCCAACAATACATTAAAAAGATCATACACCATGACCAAGTGGGCTTTATCCCAGGGATGCAAGGATTCTTCAATATCCGCAAATCAATCAACGTAATACACCACATTAACAAACTGAAGAATAAAAACCATATGATTATCTCAATAGATGCAGAGAAAGCCTTTGACAAAGTTCAACATCCATTTATGATAAAAACTCTCCAGAAAGCAGGAATAGAAGGAACATACCTCAACATAATAAAAGCTATATACGACAAACCCACAGCAAACATTATCCTCAATGGTGAAAAACTGAAAGCATTTCCTCTAAAGTCAGGAACAAGACAAGGATGCCCACTTTCACCATTATTATTCAACATTGTTCTGGAAGTTTTGGCCACAGCAATCAGAGCAGAAAAAGAAATAAAAGGAATCCAAATTGGAAAAGAAGAAGTAAAACTCTCACTGTTTGCAGATGACATGATCCTCTACGTAGAAAACCCTAAAGATTCCACCAGAAAATTACTAGAACTAATCAATGAATACAGTAAAGTTGCAGGATATAAAATTAACACACAGAAATCCCTTGCATTCCTGTACACTAATAACGAGAAAATAGAAAGAGAAATTAAGGAAACAATTCCATTCACCATTGCAATGAAAACAATAAAATACTTAGGAATATATCTTCCTAAAGAATCTAAAGACCTATATTTAGAAAACTACAAAACACTGCTGAAAGAAATTAAAGAGGACACTAATAGATGGAGAAATATACCATGTTCGTGGATTGGTAGAATCAATATAGTGAAAATGAGTATACTACCCAAAGCAATTTATAGATTCAATGCAATCCCCATCAAGCTACCAACGGTATTCTTCACAGAGCTAGAACAAATAATTTCTCAATTTGTATGGAAATACAAAAAACCTCGAATAGCCAAAGCTATCTTGAGAAAGAAGAACGGAACTGGAGGAATCAACCTGCCTGACTTCAGGCTCTACTATAAAGCTACAGTCATCAAGACAGTATGGTACTGGCACAAAGACAGAAATATAGATCAATGGAACAAAATAGAAAGTCCAGAGATAAATCCACGCACATATGGTCACCTAATCTTTGACAAAGGCGGCAAGAATATACAATGGATTAAAGACAATCTTTTTAACAAGTGGTGCTGGGAAAACTGGTTGAACACTTGTAAAAGAATGAAACTAGAACACTGTCTAACACCATACACAAAAATAAACTCAAAATGGATTAAAGAGCTAAATATAAGACCAGAAACCATAAAACTCCTAGAGGAAAACATAGGCAAAACACTCTCTGACTTACATCACAGCAGGATTCTCTATGACCCACCTCCCAGAATATCAAAAATAAAATCAAAAATGAACAAATGGGACCTAATCAAACTTAAAAAGCTTCTGCACAACAAAGGAAACTATAGGCAAGCTGAAAAGACAGCCTTCAGAATGGGAGAAAATAATAGCAAATGAAGCAACAGACAAACAACTAATCTCAAAAATATACAAGCAACTTCTACAGCTCAATTCCAGAAAAATAAACGACCCAATCAAAAAATGGGCCAAAGAACTTAATAGACACTTCTCCAAAGAAGACATACAGATGGCTAACAAACACATGAAAAGATGCTCAACATCACTCATTATCAGAGAAATGCAAATCAAAACCACTATGAGGTACCATTACACGCCAGTCAGAATGGCTGCGATCCAAAAATCCACAAGCAATAAATGCTGGAGAGGGTGCGGAGAGAAGGGAACCCTCTTCCACTGTTGGTGGGAATGCAAACTAGTACAGCCACTATGGAGAACAGTATGGAGATTCCTCAAAAAACTGGGAATAGAACTGCCTTATGACCCAGCAATCCCACTGCTGGGCATACACACTGAGAAATCCAGAATTGAAAGAGGCACGTGTACCCCAATGTTCATAGCAGCACTGTTTACAATAGCCAGGACGTGGAAGCAACCTAGATGTCCATCCACAGATGAATGGATAAGCAAGCTGTGGTACATATACACGATGGAGTATTACTCAGCCATTAAAAAGAATACATTTGAATCAGTTCTAATGAGGTGGATGGAACTGGATCCTGTTATACAGAGTGAAGTAAGCCAGAAAGAAAAACACAAATACAGTATACTAACGCATATATATGGAATTTAGAAAGATGGTAACAATCACCCTGCTTATGAGACAGCAAAAGAGACACTGATGTATAGAACAGACTTTTGGACTCTGGGACTGGGAGAGGGTGGGATGATTGGGGAGAATAGCATTGAAATATGTATAATATCATATCTGAAACGAGTCAGTCCAGGTACGATGCCCTATAACAGATGCCTGGGACTGGAGCACTGGGATGACCTGGAGGGATGGTGTGGGAAGGGGGGAGGGAGGAGGGTTCAGGATGGGGAGCACGTGTATTCTGGTGGCGGATCCATCTCGATGTATAGTAAAAGTAATACAATATTGTAAAGTTAAGAAAAATCAAAAAAAAAATAAAAAAATAAAAAGACTCAAGTCAACCAGATACAAAACTCCATGCTCTTTCCATCTTCCTTGACACACAGATCTAATCTCTAAGATTTAAACCAGTTCCAACAAAGCCCAACAACTGCTGAATATGTGCCAGGGTGCATCATGGCAGATGCTGGCGCTAGCTCACATCAGAGTTTTCAAGTGCTACCTCAGTTCCAGCACAGGTCAATTCTAGCTGCATCGGGGAGCATCTAGAAAAACTTTTTGATAAGTCTAACTTTTTTGAGATCAGACAAAAATGTTTCTCCACATAAAGGATTTACAGTGGAATATCTTTAATCTAAAATGTGGCTTTGGTCATACGGAAGTGTAGGGAGCTGTACATATTCTTTTATTGATTAAGAATTTTTGTTCTAGCAGACCTTGTTGGAAAAAAATTCTTGTGAAAATTTCTAGTGCTTAAACGTGTTATATAAATCCCCCCTCTGCCATATGTGTCTAACTTTGTGGCTAATTGTAGGGCCAAGTAGGATCAATATTCTGTAAAACTGTGTCCTGTGAAATTCATAGTAGATTCCTCCATGGCTCTTTCTTTAGCCTTATTTTATTTTATCATTCTTTCATTTTATTTGTTTTTTGACCATACTGTGTAGCATGTGGGATCTTTGTTCCCTGACCAGGGATCGAACCCATGCCCCTTTGGAATCGTGGAGTCTTAACCACTGTGTCACCATGGCAGTCCCTTATTAGGCTTTCTGTTTTCATATGTGGGGGCTGGGAAGTGTTGGCAGTGGTGTCTTCCCTCTGACATGCTGTGTAAGAAGCATAAACTGTAATGTGAGTAGATAATTTGACAGAGATGAGAAACACTGAGGCCAGAAGATCAATCAAATCATCTCTTCTCAAGGGTAACCAGGACAATGATGTTATAATGATACATACTTGTAAAACAATATGTAAATACAACATAGCTCCTTCTAATCAACATTCTGGACATGAAAAGTAAGGACAGATAAGGGAGAATGGCAGAGGTATTCACCTTTGTTTTGAACACTAGATCTCAAGTAGAGCGGGGCTATTTGCACACCCCACCCCCCCACCCCCCGCCCAGGAAAGATTTGGCAATATTGTTACAGTGGGAGAAAGGATATGCTAGTATCTACCGGATAGAGATCTGGAGTACTAATACCAAATATTAAATACTAAATATCCTATAATACATAAGGTAACCTCCTTCCCAACAAAGAATCACCTGGCCCAAAATACAAATACAAATGGCACCAAGCTTGGAGAACCCTGGTTTAGGAAATGATAACACATTTCCCACAGAGGCCAGCTTTTTTTTGTAAAAACAATTGGAAAGACAACATTATTTCCACTCAGATTGAATAACATGGTGCTAAGGAGACCGTGTATTTGACAGCGTTTGCTTAGACTCCAAGCTAGTTCCCCTCAGGGCTATATTGGAAAATGGAGCTGAGAGAAAACCACTTCCTCTTTGGGACTCGGGTTATTAAGCCTTTCTAATCTCGTCTACCCTCAGCACTCTCCCCTCCCAGCCAATTCTCCTCTGAGGGCAGAATTTGCTATTCTAATGAGAAATAACACAAACTAAAAAATGATACCAATGCAAAATGCATGTCTCTTGAGCAAAGTTAATTTAGGTATATAAAATCTCAATTGAAAAACTGTCTTTTTTTTTTTTTAAGAATCTTAACTTTGAATAAATGTGGCTGCCATGGTGTCCCTAGGAAAGGGTTGCTAAGGAAACAGAAAGCCAACCCCACAGTCAATGCACCCTATCCCCATGGAATACCATTATGGTCCATCAGTCATCTTGAGAGTTAAAGACACCACAGTGAACAGAATGACGACTTTATCTGTTTATCCCAGGAGGACAGTTTCAAGAAATAGATTTACCCAAAGCCATCAGAAGATTATCTAATGCCCGTCCTGGTAATGAGATAGAAAATGCATGTCACTCACAGCAATGCTACCTGGGAATACATTGTCTAGTCTTTAATATTGTGATTATAAAAATGCAAAATATACTTGATGATAGCCTGAAAGACTATATTCACTATAACAACTATAAGTAAGGTCAATTATATACCACACATAAGTGGTTATTGCTTGGGACAGAGTGCATTAATTTAAATATAACCCTTGTATAGTTGCTCAAAAAGCTGACAAAAATTCCTGGAAACTCTTCTCCAGGATGCCAGGCACAAGAAGTAATGTTTTTGGTGTATTCTCTACCAGTATGATGGCATCTGGAATACTGCCACAGACAATGGCCAGAGAGAGCTCTGTCAGTGTGACCAGGGTTACAATGCTACAGAAGGAAGAGTTATCAGAAATTAGAATTTCTGGCAACCTCTTGCACTATTGGTGGGAATGTAAATTGATACAACCACAATGGAGAACAGTATGGAGGAGGTTCCTTAAAAATAAAAATGGAGCTACCATATGACCCAGAAATCCCCCTACTGGCTATATACTGAGAAATCCATAATTCAAAAAGAAATATGTACCCTAGTGTTCATTGCCTCACTATTTACAATAGCCAGGACATGGAAGCAACCTAAATGTCCATTAACAAGTGAATGAATAAAGAAGATGTGGTACACAGGTACAAATATTACTGTTATAAGAAGAAATGGAATTGGGTCATTTTTAGTGATGTGGATGAACTTAGAGTCTGCCTCACTGAGTGAAGTAAGTCAGAGACAGAAAAACAAGTATTGTGTGTGAACTCATGTACATGGAATCTAGGAAAATTGTACAGATGAGCCTACTTGCAGGGCAGGAATGGAGACACAGATGTAGAGAACGGAAGTGTGGACACAGCAGGGGAAGGAGACGGTGGGGTGAGTTGAAAGAGTAGCACTGACATGTTTACATTCCCATCTGTAAAACAGATGGCTAGTGGGAAGCTGCTGTGCAGCGCAGGGGGCTCAGCTTGGCTCTGTGATGACCTAGAGAGGTGGGATGGGGAGAAGGGAGGTTCAGCAAGGCGGGGATACGTGTAAACATATAGCTGATTCATGCTTTGCACACCAGAAACTAATACAACATTGTGAAGCCATTGTGGTCCAATTTAAACACATTTAATGTTTAATATTAATGGGAAAAAAAAGAAAATTGGGATGGTTCATCTGATGAGTAAACAGGAGAGTAAAAGAAATGTCCTAACACCTGTAGAATTGCCGTAGTGATCCCATGGCCCCATCTGGATGTGGACCAGCCCAAGCCACATGCACAGGTGTTATAGTACCTGCGGGGAGACACCTCGCCAGCATCACTCGTTTTGCCTGGACACCCACCAGCCTCAGTATTCTAATCTGTTTCCCAAGGAGCTACCATCTCAGGCACTGTGTGCTCCAGGCCTTGCATCTAGAGGAACCCCTCAGCTATGTCTGTGTGTCATTGCCAGCCTTGGCTTGCCTAACCTCCAGAGTTTTTTCCTGCCTTCCTGACGCAAATGTCTGTGCACCCCCAAGAACGGACACTGACTCCCTCTATTTGTGGACCCAAGCAGCTTGTTCTTGTTTGCCTGGGGACTAGGGATTGAACTTCCAGATGTCCAAGTTAGATTTAGAGAAGGCAGAGGAACCAGAGATCAAATTGCCAATATCCATTGGATCATTGAAAAAGCAAGAGAGTTTCAGAAAAACATCTACTTCTGCTTTATTGACTACGCCAAAGCCTTTAACCGTGTGGATCACAACAAACTATGGAAAATTTATCAAGAGATGGGAATACCAGACCACCTGACCTTCCTCCTGAGAAATCTGTATGCAGGTCAAGAAGCAAGAGTTAGAACTGGACATGGAACAACTGACTGGTTCCAAATCAGAAAAGGAGTACCTCAAGCCTGTATACTGTCACCCTGCTTATTTAATTTATATGCAGACTACATCATATGAAATGCTGGGCTGAATGAAGCACAAGCTGGAATCAAGATTGCCAGGAGAAATATCAATAATCTCATATATACAGATGACACCACCTTTATGGCAGAAAGTGAAGAAGAACTAAAGAGCCTCTTGGTGAAAGTGAAAGAGGAGAGTTAGAAAGTTGGCTTAAAATTCAACATTCAGAAAACTAAGATCATGGCATCTGGTACCATCACTTCATGGCAAATAGGTGGGGAAAAAATGGAAACAGCAAGAGATTTTTATTATTTGGGGCTCCAAAATCACTGCAGATGGTGACTGCAGCCATGAAATTAAAAGATGCTTGCTCCTTGGAAGAAAAGCTATGAGCAACCTAGATAGCATATTAAAAAACAGAGACATTACTTTGCCATCAAAGGTCCATCTAGTCAAAGCTATGGTTTTTCCAGTAGTCATGTATGGATGTGTGAGTTGGACTATAAAGAAAGCTGAGCGTCGTAGAATTGATGCTTTTGAATTGTCATGTTGGAGAAGACTCTCGAAATTCCCTTGGACAGCAAGGAGATTCAACCAGTACCTCCTAAAGGAAATCAGTCCTGAATGTTCATTGGAAGGACTGATGCTGAAGCTGGAACTTCAATACTTTGACCACCTGATGCAAAGAACTGACTCATTTGAAAAGACCCTGATGCTGGGAAAGATTGAAGGCAGGAGGAGAAGGGGACAACAGAAGATGAGTTGGTTGGATGGCATCACCAACTCAATGGACAAGTTTGAGTAAACTCCAGAAGTTGATGATGGGCAGGGATGCCTGGCGTGCAGCAATCCATGGGGCCACAAATAATCAGACATGACTGAGCAACTGAACTGGGTATTAACTAGGGTGTCCTGTAAGCCAGAGTGCTTCTCTGCCACTCACTGGGCTACACCCATACCTTCTCCAACGAGATTAGAACCTCTTCCAAGGTGGTGCTTCTTGTGGTACTCTACAGCAGTGCCAGGGTACCTTTTTGGGTTTTATTTCATTTTAAAACTTTTCACTTTATATTGGAATATAGTTGATTATTCAATGAAAGGATTGTTGCTGAAGCTGAAGCTTCAATACTTTGGCTACCTGAGGCAAAGATCCAACTCTGAAATAGACACTGATGCTGGGAAAGATTGAAGGCAAAAGGAGAAAGGAGTGGCAGAGGATCAGATGGTTAGATAGCATCACTGACTCAATGAACATGAATTTGAGCAAACTCCAGGAGATGGTGGAGGACAGTGGAGCCTGGCATGCTATAGTCCATGGGGCCGCAAAGAGTCAGACACGACTTAGCAGCTGAACAACGTTCACATAGTTGATTAGCAAGTTGTGATAGTTTCAGGTGTACAGCAAAGGGATTCAGCTATTCATTTGTCTATTCTTTTTCAGTTATACATGAATCTAATCTTTTTCAAATTCTTTTCCCATTTACTTTATCACATGATATTGAGCAGAGCTCCCTGTACTATACAGCAGGTCCTTGTCAGTTACTCATTCTGCATAGCAGTGTGTGCATGTCCATCTCAAACTCCTTAGGATTTTCTTTTTATCTTTTTTGTTCCTTCTCATCATAACTTAATGATTAATTCTGTTTACACTTTCTCTGTCCAAATTACTTCGTCGTGTTTGTCTTTGGGTGGTACCCACACTGATACACCCTTCTACTGCACAACCTCTAACCCAGAAATTATGTCACTTCATAAACATGAATGCTGATTTCATTTGTTTGGTTAACATGAACAAAACCAAAATTGTGTACAGGTTCTAGGAACTGTCCCACATTTCCCAAGGTGGCTGCTCTCAAAGGTAGATTGCTCTGATGAGGCTTGAATTAAAGCAGGTGTCAGCTTCCTTTTCTTCCTTTTCCTAGAAATGCACACTCTTTCCAGACAGGAAATAGCCCCTTGTTTCAACAAACTACATGGATCTGTAACACAGTTTGCTGCATGAGGGCATGAGGAGTATCATGCTCCTCTTAGTAGAGGGTAATTACTTTCCTGTCTCTGCAACATGAGTGTTAAATCCCATCCTCATCTTTCTCCATCGCTGTGTGTGTGTGTGTGTGTGTGTGTGTGTGTGTGTGTGTGATGGAGTTACAACTGCACAGTGCTTACTATGTGCTAGGCACGTTTTTAAACCAGGATATCTTTATATCCTAACTCATTTAATCCTAGATAAAGCACAACATTCAGAAAACGAAGATTATGGCATCCAGTCCCATCACTTCATGGGAAATAGATGGGGAAACAGTGGAAACAGTGTCAGACTTTATTCTGGGGGGCTCCAAAATCACTGCAGCTGGTGACTGCAGCCATGAAATTAAAAGATGCTTGCTCCTTGGAAGGAAAGTTATGACCAACCTAGATCACATATTCAAAAGCAGAGACATTACTTTGCCAACAAAGTTTCGTCTAGTCAAGGCTATGGTGTTTCCTGTGGTCATGTATGGATGTGAGAGTTGGACTGTGAAGAAGGCTGAGCACCAAAGAATTGATGCTTTTGAAGTGTGGTGTTGGAGAAGACTCTTGAGAGTCCCTTGGACTGCAAGGAGATCCAACCAGTCCATTCTGAAGGAGATCAGCCCTGGGATTTCTTTGGAAGGAATGATACTAAAGCTGAAACTCCAGTACTTTGGCCACCTCATGTGAAGAGTTGACTCATTGGAAAAGACTCTGATGCTGGGAGGGATTGGGGGCAGGAGGAGAAGGGGATGACAGAGGATGAGATGGCTGGATGGCATCACTGACTCAATGGACGTGAGTCTGGGTGAACTCCGGGAGTTGGTGATGGACACGGAGGCCTGGTGTGCTGCGATTCATGGGGTCGCAGAGTTGGACACGACTGAGTGACTGATCTGATCTGATTAATCCTCCCATTTACAGATGGAGATCGTGGCCAACAGAGCTTAGTTAATGTGCTCAAGGTTGTGATGCCACTTGATGTCCATTCACCTGCGTCATTCTTCGAGTTGGCTTTATTCATGTCTCAAATAAGGGACGGTAGGAAGCTAATGAGCCAGTGGCCCCAGGGAAGTAGCTCTTCATTATACATGATTAAGATGGGAAAATGTACATCACAAACAAGATGCATTCTGTTTTTTCATTTGCTTTTACCCTCATATGTTGGGAGAATGAAAATTAAGACCAAACTATGTTCTTCCTTTCCCTCCCCCTATCTTAGATACCCAGCATCTCAGTTCACAGGAAAGACTGTAAGAGACCTAGAAGACACCGGCCAGAGGGAAGGTTATCAGAACATTCACATTCATGGGTACTTAGGCTCATAGTAAATGGAACCAGGGGACCATAAGTATGATGGCTATATTATTTAGCAAAACTAGAATAATTGTGAGAATAAAAGAGTATGCTGTTAATAGTCACACTGGCATGAATCATGTAAATCAGAACAGTACTGGGCACACCTAGATATGTGGTAACTCTGTTAGCAGTAGAAGGAAAGACCACCAGAATCCAGGCATGGAATCAAATGGCCATTTAACTGGAGAAATTTAATGAAGAGGCTTGTTGGCTGAGATACAGACAGAAATGTAAGAACCAACAAGGATGTTGATCACCAAGGGACTAGCAAAGGCAATGGAGAAGGCAATGGCACCCCACTCCAGTACTCTTGCCTGGAAAATCCCATGGAGAGAGGAGCCTGGTGGGCTGCAGTCCATGGGGTTGCGACTGAGCGACTTCACGTTCCCTTTTCACTTTCATGCATTGGAGAAGGAAATGACAACCCACTCCAGTGTTCTTGCCTGGAGAATCCCAGGGACGGCAGAGCCTGGTGGGCTGCCGTCTATGGGCTTGCACGGAGTCGGACGTGACTGAAGTGACTTAGCAGCAGCAGCAGCAGCAAAGGCAAAAGGAATCACCAACCCTTAACCATCATGAGCTGGAGCCATAGAAGAGGTACTGCCCACAGAGCAGGGGCTTAAAAACATACAGCCATTACCAGAATTGGAAGAAGCTGGGAAAATACCAGCCTCTCTCTCCTCCTGCTTTCCGATCTCCTGCTAGACCTACTTTCCCACTGGTTTTGATCAGTGGGAATTCAGATGACCAATAGCCTCTTAATGGTCCAACCTGCAAGGAAACTAGACTCTCAAGACATGGAGAATTGCAGAGAATGGATCTGCGATCAAACAGTCATTTGTGGCTAATTTCATAAGCCCCCTTTCCTGTTCTACATCAGTTACCACAAGAAGTTAAAGACTCTCTCCTGTTATCTGTCTGTAAAGCACTGCACATGACCTAATCTGACCACATTTCCACCCTCAACTCCTGCCTCCCTTTCTCTGTGTTTTTGGAACTCAAGGAAGCCATCAGCAAAGTCTTTTTTCATCTTTAGCTTCTCCTCTCACTGTGCCCTTTGCACACATGAAACTCGACTATTTATGGACTCTGATTTTTTAAAGATCTTCACTTGCCCCATATCCCTCTTTAGCGACTGCATCCATGTCTATGCTCTTTTTGCGGGATGAAAAGAAAGTGAAAGTCACTCAGTCATGTCTGACTCTTTGTGACACATAGGGTCCCAGGAATTCTCCAGGCCAGAATACTGGAGTGGGTAGCCGTTTCCTTCGCCAGGGGATCTTTCCGACCCAGGGGTGGAATTCAGGTCTCCCACATTGCAGGCAGATTCTTTACCAGCTGAGCCACCAGAGAAGCTTTTACAGGATAAATATAGTCAAATAAAGTCACTGCATTTCCCTGCCTCCTTTCCTTTCCTGACCCCACTGTCATTCTGATATTCATCTTTTCACTACCACTGAAACAGCTCCTGTCAAGGATATCAAGTATCTCCTCACCTCCAAATCCAACAGGAAATTCTCAACATGCATCTCACTTTGTTCATTAATGTTTCAAGTAGTTGGTTGCACTTTGCTTCTCCAAGGACGTTCTTTTTCTGTTGGAGTATAACTGCTTTACAATGTTGAGTTAGTTTCCACTGTACAACGAAGTGGATCAGCTATTTGTATACATTTATCTCCTCCCTCTCAGATCTCCCTCCCTCCCACCCCATCCCACTTCTCTAGGTCATCATAGAGCAACAAGCTGCGCTTCCCGCTAGCTACCTGGCACACGGTAGTATACATACGTCAATTCTACTTTCCCAACTCATCCCACCCTCCCCTTTTCCTTGCTGTGTCCACATGTTTGTTCTCTACATGTGTATCTTTATTCCTGCCCTGGAAATAGGTTTATATTTACCATCTTTCTAGATTCCAAATACATGATATTTGTTCTTCTTCTGACTTACTTCATTCTGTATGACAGACTCTAGGTCCGTCCAAATCTCTACCAATAACCCAATTTCATTCTTTTTTATGACTGAGTAATATTCCATTGTATATATGTACCACATCTTTTTTAATCTATTCTTATACTTAGTTTTCAGGCTTCCCTGGTGGCTCAATGGTGAAGACTCCACCACAGTGTAGGAGATGCAGGAGTTGTAGGTTCAATACCTGGGTCAGAAAGATCCCCTGGAGGAGGGCATGAAAACCCACCCCAATGTTCTTGCCTGGAGAATCCCATGGACAGAGGAGCCTATCTTGCTGCAGTCTATGTGGTTGTAGAGTCAGACACGACTGAGTGACTGGGCAGGTAATGAGAGTGTAACAGGTAGGAAGGCCAGAGATCCCCAAGCATCAGGAGGAAATAAATTGCAAGTTGCAGATGTTTTTTGTTGGTTGTTTATTTCCTCCTGATGCCTGTTGACCTCTGACCTTCCTACCTGCTACCCTCTCAGTACTTCCTTTTCACACCTCAGGGATCAATCCTCATTAATCAGTGAGTGGTATCCATTCTCTCCTATCTCCAAATGTTGGAAATTTTCAGGTCTCACTTCTTGGACTACATTTCTCTATCAACATCCATTTCTTAGTGAGATTTTCTGATCACATGATTGTAAATACCATTTATGCCCTGATAACTAACTACCAAATTTATATTACCAGCCTCATTATCTCCTACAAAGCTATACTCTTATATTCAGCTGCCTGTATAATTCTGCTTGTCTAATATATATTGAGACATTTGAAACATAATCTGCATGAAATATAATTCCTGATGCTTCTAATTATTCCCCAGACCTGCTCCACTTACCATCTTATTCATTGCAGTCTATGGCAACTCCATTCTCACAGTTGCTCAGGATAAAAACTCAAAGTCCCCATTGGCACCATTTTTCTCTTCTCGAATATCCAATTCATCAGCAAGTGTTGTGTTCAGTTCAGTCGCTCAGTCATGCCTTACTCTTTGAGACCCCATGGACTGTAGCACACCAGGCTTTCCTGTCCATCACCAACTCCCAGAGCTTGTTCAAACTCATGTCCATCGAGTCAGTGATGCCATCTGACCATCTCATCCTCTGTTGTCCCCTTCTCCTCCTGCCTTCAATCTTTCCCAGCATCAGCGTCTTTTCCAATGACTCAGTTCTTTGCATCAGGTGGCCAGAGTTTTGGAGTTCCTTCACTTTCATCAAGAGGCTCTTTAGTTCTTCTTTGCTTTCTACCATCAGTGATATATCATCTGCATATCTGAGGTTATTGCTATTTTTCCCAGCAATGTTGATTCCAGCTTGTGCCTCATCCAACCTGGCATTTCGCAAGATGTACTCTGCATATAAGTTAAATAAGTGGGATGACAATATACAGGCTATACCCAAAATTTGACCACTGATCACTACTCCAGGCTCTAAGGTCTTCATACAAGCCTCTACTGCTGGATCCATTTCTGGGTCACCGAAAACACCTACTAATTGGACTTCCTGTTCTTTATCTTTCTACAATTTTCCTAAGCCAGCAGTGAGAAGGTGTGTCACACCATGAAACTGAGCCATTTCCCACCTCACTCAGGGTATGAGGGAAAGTCCATATAAGATCTAATTATGGTTTTTCTGGAATCACATCTCCTTCTCTTTCTCACTGCACTCCAGTCATACTCTTTTTTTTGCTGATTCTTAAGCATTACATGCTTGCCACTTCTTCCTGGAACATTCATCCATGGATAGCTGCATGACCAATGCGTTTATTTATTAAGCCTCTCCCATTCCCTCCTAGGGCTTCTCAGGTGGCTCTAGTGGTAAAGAATCTGCCTGCCAGTGTAGGAGATGCAAGAGACACAAGTTTGATCCTTGGGTTGAGAAGATTCCCTGGAGAAGGAAATGGCAATGTGCTCCAGTATTCTTGCCTGGGAAATCCCATGGACAGAGGAGCCTGGGAGGCTACAGTCAATGGGGTCTCAAAGAGTCAGACATGACTTAATGATTGATCACCTTACCTCCTATATCATCACACAGTGACATGAGAAATGCTGGACTGGAAGAAACACAAGCTGGAATCAAGATTGCCGGGAGAAATATCAATAACCTCAGATATGCAGATGATACTACCCTTATGGCAGAAAGTGAAGAGGAACTAAAAAGCCTCTTGATGAAAGTGAAAGTGGAGAGTGAAAAGTTTGGCTTAAAACTCAACATTCAGAAAACGAAGATCATGGCATCTGGTCCCATCACTACATGGGAAATAGATGAAGAAACAGTGGAAACAGTGTCAGACTTTATTTTTCTGGGCTCCAAAATCACTGCAGATGGTGACTGCAGTCATGAAATTAAAAGACGCTTACTCCTTGGAAGGAAAGTTATGGCCAACCTAGATAGCATATTCAAAAGCAGAGACATCACTTTGCCAACAAAGGTTCGCCTAGTCAAGGCTATGGTCTTTCCTGTGGTCATGTATGGATGTGAGAGCTGGACTGTGAAGAAGGCTGAGCGCCGAAGAATTGATGCTTTTGAACTGTGGTGTTGGAGAAGACTCTTGAGAGTCCCTTGGACTGCAAGAAGATCCAACCAGTCCATTCTGAAGGAGATCAGCCCTGGGATTTCTTTGGAAGGAATGATGCTAAAGCTGAAACTCCAGTATTTTGGCCACCTCATGCGAAGAGTTGACTCATTGGAGAAGACTCTGATGCTAGGAGGGATTGGGGGCAGGAGGAGAAGGGGACAACAGAGGATGAGATGGCTGGATGGCATCACTGACTCGATGGATGTGAGTCTGAGCGACCTCCGGGAGTTGGTGATGGACAGGGAGGCCTGGCGTGCTGCGGTTCATGGGGTCGCGAAGAGTGGACACAACTGAGTGACTGATCTGATCTGATCTGATCTACCTAGCATCTGCC
Source organism: Tragelaphus eurycerus (assembly GCA_935064755.1). Taxonomy (NCBI): domain Eukaryota; kingdom Metazoa; phylum Chordata; class Mammalia; order Artiodactyla; family Bovidae; genus Tragelaphus; species Tragelaphus eurycerus. The sequence goes on along the minus strand of CAKXYN010000075.1, from coordinate 4,532,133 downwards.
CCTTCCACTAGAATATAGCCCACTTGATGACAGTGGACAATCAACAAATAAACTTTGGAAAATAGAGAATCAAAAATGCTTAAAGAGAATCAAGGCATTTATATACCAAGATTCTCTCTCTTTCGCTGCCAGTGAGTCAAAGACTGAAACGGAACCTGATAAACATATCTTTGAGACTATGGCTATCTCATCATTAGCATATTGTCTTGGTGAAAAGCACCTTTGGAGACTCTGTGGGGAGAAACGATTATTGATGCAGTCCCTTTCAAAGGGGTTCAGAGTAACGAGTCCACCTGATAAGGCTCTGCTCTGCTGCTGCTGCTGCTGCTAATCTCATCAGTCGTGTCCGACTCTGTGCGACCCCATAGATGGCAGCCCACCAGGCTCTCCCATCCCTGGGATTCTCCAGGCAAGAACACTGGAGTGGGTTGCCATTTCCTCCTCCAATGCATGAAAGTAAAAAGTGAACGTGAAGTTGCTCAGTCGTGTCTGACTCTTTGCGACCTCATGGACTGCAGCATACCAGGCAAGAGTACTGGAGTGGGGTGCCATCGCCTTCTCCAGATAAGGCTCTAAGTCTGTTTAAAACAAATTCCACTCTGCACCTATCCCAAGCCTGCAACTTTGCAGCTGAGCATGGCTGGGGGAAAAAAAAAATGTCACACTGACCATGCAACCCTGTATGTGTGCTCCTTCAATCTGAAAGGAACCCAGAGGTCAGTTCTGGTGATCAGAGAAGGAAGAGTGTTTGAACCAGAACCTGAATTATGACAAGAATCCAGCTGTGCCGAGGTCCAAGGGATAGAACTCAGGCAGAAGGAGCAGTGAGAACAGAGACCCTGAGGTTGGAACAAGCTCAGTGGATTCCATGGAGCCAAAGGAACATGTGGCTACACTTCAGTGACCTTCAGCGTACATCAGTGTAGCCCCCTTCAGAGGGCTGAAGAGATGGGAGGGACTGTCATTGGCTAAATCACCCACACGGCACTGGAAAATCACTGGAGGATTTTGAGCAAGGGAGTGATGGAGTTCTACTTTCCTGTTGCCATATAACAAACATCCCCTAAATGTAGTTTCCTGACACAATAACAGTATCTGCTTTGCTCAGAGACCCACCATACGGGCAGGGCTTGGTGAGTCAGCTCATCTCTGCTCATCTCTGCTCAGCTGGGGCAACGATAAAGCTGAGACTGGCAGTCATCTGAAAGTTTGCTCACTCACATGTCTAGTGGGGAATGTCGGCTTTACAAGGCAACCTCAGCTGGACTGCACCAAGCCCTTCCATATGCCTTCTTGGCTTCCTCACAAGATGGTGGCTGGATTTCCAAGGCAAGCGTTTCAAGAGAGAGAGCCTGGTGGTAGCTTGTATCACCTTTATTAACTTAGTCTTGAAAGTCTGCTGTGTTTTATTTGTGGAGTCCATCCCAAAGCCTACTCAGTGTCAAGAGGAGGGAGTATAGAACCTTGTAGTGATGGTGGGGTTTCAGTAGTACCTTGTAAGAGCATGTGGAACAAGACCTATTGGTGCAGTCGTCTTTAGAAAATAAATTCTGTCCCCCAAAGTATGTGAATTATGTGCTTGAAAGGACACTCTGGTTGCTTTGAAGAAAATAAATTATAGGGGGACAGGGGTAGAAATGAAGCCTAGACGGGTGGCCCAAACAGGCTTGTGGAGAGATGCTGGTGGCTTAGACTATGATAAAGGGAGTGTATTTTAAAAGTAGGAAGAATGCAAGACTTAGGGGCCAAATTTCAGTTACTTCAAAGACTAAATGGCTCTAAAGACAAGGGAGAATGAGCAAGAGACACTTCTCTTACCTTCAAAGGTACCTGACCCTCAAGGGCAGCAACATGTTTATATTTCCTCCCTCTTCCAAATGTCTGGGGCTCACTATTGGAGGTTATCTGTTGTTTTGGTTATATTATCATCATTATTTTAAGCACTTATATTTGGAATGTATATTTTGGCAGAACAGGATTGCTCTGCTAGATAAAGACCCATGATAGAGCAGCAGAGAGCACCTCACCTTGGTGATGGAAGAAAAATCTGGAAAACTGTTCTCTGCTCCTCCAGACTGCTTGTGGGCAGCCTGTTTTGGGCAGACATAGACTGGGGTCAACACAAGTACACGTGACTTCCTCCTTGGAAGGTGTGCCAGGACCCAATCCATTCCAGTCATAATGGGGCTGTGTTCTTCAACATGGAGAAGGAAGTGGCAACCCACTCCAGTATTCTTGCCTGGAGAATCCAATAGAAAGAGGAGCCTGGGGGTTCCATGGGGGTGCAAAGGGTCAGATACAACTGAGAAGCTGAGTACATTCCTTGATAAGCAAGTCATCAGGACTTAGGGAAACCACAGCACCTACTACTATGCTGCTAAGTCATTTCAGTCATGTCCGACTCTGCGAGACCCCATAGACGGCAGCCCACCAGGCTCCCCCGTCCCTGGGATTCTCCAGGCGAGAATGCTGGAGTGGGTTGCCTTTCCTTCTCCAATGCATGAAAATGAAAAGTGAAAGTAAAGTCGCTCACTCATGCTTGACTCTTAGCGACCCCATGGACTGCAGCCTATCAGGCTCCTCCATCTATGGGATTTTCCAGGCAAGAGTACTGGAGTGGGTTGCCATTGCCTTCTCCGACTATAGGACTATGCATATCAGTAAGATGAGAGTCCATCTTCTTCCTTGGGTTCCGTGTTTCAGACTTGTCATAGTACAGTCCCCTCATCCCTGCTTTGAATCATAGAAGTGAGGAAAAAGAACTAGCATTGAAATCAGACAGCGCTAGGCTCCAGTTCTAGCTCTGCCACTTATGAATGTTAGGCCTTAAAAAAGCTATTTGGGTCTGCTTCCTTTTCCACAAAATGATGACACTAATTCTATCTTAAGGGGGTTACTGTAAAGATTAAATGAAACACCAAAAGAGTAGCTAACAGAATCTGATGCACACTAAGTCCTCAATAAATTGCAGTGATGACTCACATTTTAAAGGAGAAGAATGCCACAATATTTAGAAAGCCATTCCAAAATTTCCCACAGCTAGCACCACACATACAGACCATTACAGGAAAACTGACACTGCTTGCTAGCTGTGGTCATGTAACATCTTTTCATGGCTCAGTGATTTAACATTTAGAAGATGGAACTTTCACAGCACGAGCAAGTTGAAAAATAAGTAAAACCCCAGAAAGCATTTAGGCACAAACCAACTTAGATGAACGTGGATTTCCAACTTGGCCAGCTAGCTGGATGGTTTTTACATTCTGCTTGAGAAAATCTATGCTATCCCAGAGGTTGTTGTGAATTTACCAGTGCTGTATGCATGTCAAAAATTCAGGAAGAGATTAGCTTTGAAAAGCTGATGTTTTTGTACGTAACACCAAAGCCTAGAGCAAATGGGTGTGTGAGAAACACTGAGAGTTTTAAGAGGGCTAATGAACCGAGCTGTTACTTAGACCTGAGCTTCTAGGTGACCCTGGGTGCATGGTGGGGCATCTAGGTCTTTTGCATAAAAGCAAGTTTTCAGATGTTGGAAACGCTTTGCTGTTGTTGCTCAGTTGCTCAGTCATGTCCTACTCTTTGTGATTCCATGAAGGCAGCATGCTAGGCTTCCCTATACTTCACTGTCTCCCACTTTCCTCACACCCATGTCCATTGAGTCTGTGATGCTATTTGACAATCTTATCCTCTGCTACCCGCTAATCCTTTTGACTTCAATCTTTCCCAGCATCAGGGTCTTTTCCAATGAGTCGGCTCTTCACATCAGGTGGCCAAAGTATTGAACTTCAACTTCAGCATCAGAACTAATAAACATTCAGGGTTGATTCCTCTGGTTGGATCTCCTTGCAGTCCAAGGGACTCTCAAGAGCCTTCTCCAGCATCACAAATTGAAAGCATCAGGTTTTCTGAGCTCAGCCTTCTTTATGGTGTTACTCTCACATTTTCACCTGACTACTGGAAAAACCATAGCTTTGACTATATGAACTTTTGGCAAAGTGACAGCTCTGCTTTTTGGAAATACATAGATCATTGTTTTTATTTCATTCATTTCCCTTCCAGCTAATTATCTAGTATCAGAGAGCTCAGTGCATCCTAACAATGAATTCTAACTAGCGTATCAAAATTAGTCTTTCCTTAGGAGCCTCTGCTGATATGAGACTTTCTTTCCAGGATCACCTATAGCTACTTTTTACTGAGTGCCAAAAAGTGCCAAGAGATTTTATATACACAATCTCAGTTTATTCTAACAACCAGAATCATTTGTTCATCCACTTACCAAATATTAACTGACTGCCTCAGAGTCATTGATGTCAGCATACTATTCTACAAATGAGGCATTCAGAGAAGGTAGATGATGTGCCGAAAGTCACAAAGGCGGTCAGTAGGAGAGCCAAATACGAATGAACCCAGTTCCCACACTGTCCCCACCAAGCCATACTTCTCGGGAGTGCCAACACGGTGCGAGGAAGAAAGCTAGACTGGACTCTGCGGGTCTAGGTGCCACTTGTGCTCAGTTGGGTCTGGCTCTTTTGTGACCCCATGGACGGTGGCTCATCAGTCCATGCTGCTGCTGCTGCTGCAAGTCGCTTCAGTCGTGTCCGACTCTGTGCGACCCCATAGCCGGCAGCCCATCAGGCTCCCCTGTCCTTGGGGTTCTCTAGGCAAGAACACCGGAGTGGGTTGCCATTTCTTTCTCCAATGCGTGAAAGTGAAAAGTGAAAGTGAAGTCGCTCAGTTGTGTCCGACTCTTAGCAACCCCATGGATTGCAGCCTACCAGGCTCCTCCATCCATGGGATTTTCCAGGCAAGAGTACTGGAGTTGGGTGCCATTGCCTTCTCCTCTCTGTCCATAGAATCTCCCAGAAGAGAATACTGGAGTTGGGTAGCCATTTCTTACTCCAGGGGATTTTCCTGACCCAGGGATCGAACTCACATCTCCTGCCTGAGTCTCCTGCATTGGCAGGCAGGTTCTTCACCACTTGAACCACCTGGGAAGACCCAGGTACCACTTACTGACCAGTTATTGGTTAACATGGCCTTGGACAAGTCCTTTAATCTCTTGGGTTCCTTTCCTCATCTCCATAACAAGCTGTGAACATCTTTTTAACCCACCTTCTGGTGTTTCTGTGAGAATTAAATACTGTAAAGTCATAATACAGAGAAATCTCACAAACATAATGTTGGGTCAAGGAAGGCAGATGTAGAGCATGCATCTTACATGACTTCACTTAGGATTTGAAAACATGCCAGATGAATAAGAAGTATGGTTGCCATTTACCTTCAGAGGGAAGAAGGAGGTTGTGATTAAGAGAGGGATTTGGAAGGTTTCTGGGATTTTGAGAATGTTCTGTGTTCAATTAAAAAAAATACAATTTTTGAAAAATCATAAAAGTAAGTAAAACTACTTTGAAAAAGAATATACTCAAATATAAGGTAGTGTTCTGAATAGAGTTTCAGCTTTCCACTCCCTGCTACCCCTGACACTGCCCAGGTGTGGCTTCCCCCTACAGTGACCTGTCTAGGCCTCCTTACCTCTCCGGGAAGAAACTAGTCCTGGAGAAAAACTAGGGGCAGAGATGGGACCTGAGTGGTCTTCCAAAGACTCCCAGGTCCCTGGGCTGGTATCTCTAAGGCAGTATTGGGTTCTCTTTAAGAACATCCTTGATGAAGTCAGCCAGGCCCAACTCAAATGCTTCCAATGATGGGGAACCCACTACTTTGCAAAACTACTCTGGCCTAAGTATAAGCTTGCGTGTTCAGTTGCTTCCAGCTCTGTCCAACCCCATGAACTGTAACCCACCAGGCTCCTCTGTCCATGGAATTTCCCAGCCAAGAACACTGAAGTGGGTTGGCATTTCCTCCTCCAGGTGATCTTCCTGACCCAGGGGTCAAACCTGCTGCCCAACATCAAATCTTTTTCAGATGAAGAGAATACCATAAGACATCCCTTATATACATAATCTAAATAGAAATGATACAAATGAACTTACTTACAAAAGACAAACAGACGCACAGACTTAGGGAAGGAATTTATGGTTGCCTATGGAAGAAGGATATAAACATCTGAATGCAGAGTTCCAAAGAATAGCAAGAAGAGATAAGAAAGCCTTCTTCAGCGATCAATGCAAAGAAATAGAGGAAAACAACAGAATGGGAAAGACTAGGGATCTCTTCAAGAAAATCAGAGATACCAAAGGAACATTTCATGCAAAGATAGGCTCAATAAAGGACAGAAATGGTATGGACCTAACAGAAGCAGAAGATATTAAGAAGAGATGGCAAGAATACACAGAAGAACTGTACAAAAAAGAGCTTCACGACCCAGATAATCATGATGATGTGATCACTGACCTAGAGCCAGACATCTTGGAATGTGAAGTCAAGTGGGCCTTAGAAAGCATCACTATGAACAAAGCTAGTGGAGGTGATAGAATTCCAGTTGAGCTATTCCAAATCCTGAAAGAGGATGCTGTGGAAGTGCTGCACTCAATATGCCAGCAAATTTGGAAAACTCAGCAATAGCCACAGGACTGGAAAAGGTCAGTTTTCATTCCAATCCCAAAGAAAGGTAATGCCAAAGAATGCTCAAACTACCACACATTTGCACTTATCTCACATGCTAGTAAAGTAATGCTCAAAATTCTCCCAGCCAGGCTTCAGCAATTTGTGAACCGTGAACTTCCTGATGTTCAAGCTGGTTTTAGAAAAGGCAGAGGAACCAGAGATCAAATTGCCAACATCCGCTGGATCATGGAAAAAGCAAGAGAGTTCCAGAAAAACATCTATTTCTGCTTTATTGACTATGCCAAAGCCTTTGACTGTGTGGATCACAAGAAACTGTGGAAAATTCTGAAAGAGATGGGAATACCAGACCACATGATCTGCCTCTTGAGAAATTTGCATGCAGGTCAGGAAGCAACAGTTAGAACTGGTCATGGAACAACAGACTGGTTCCAAATAGGAAAAGGAGTACGTCAAGGCTGTATATTGTCACCCTGTTTATTTAACTTATATGCAGAGTACATCATGAGAAACGCTGGACTGGAAGAAACACAAGCTGGAATCAAGATTGCCGGAAGAAATATAAATCACTTCAGATATGCAGATGACACCACCCTTATGGCAGAAAGTGAAGAGGAACTCAAAAGCCTCTTGATGAAAGTGAAAGTGGAGAGTGAAAAGGTTGGCTTAAAGCTCAACATTCAGAAAACAAAGATCATGGCATCCGGTCCCATCCCTTCATGGGAAATAGATGGGGAAACAGTGGAAACTGTCAGACTTTCTTTTTCTGGGCTCCAAAATCACTGCAGATGGTGACTGCAGCCATGAAATTAAAAGACGCTTACTCCTTGGAAGGAAAGTTATGACCAACCTAGATCACATATTCAAAAGCAGAGACATTACTTTGCCAACAAAGGTTCACCTAGTCAAGGCTATGGTTTTTCCTGTGGTCATGTATGGATGTGAGAGTTGGACTGTGAAAAAGGCTGAGCGCCGAAGAAATGATGCTTTTGAACTGTGGTGTTGGAGAAGACTCTTGAGAGTCTCTTGGACTGCAAGGAGATGCAACCAGTCCATTCTGAAGGAGATCAGCCCTGGGATTTCTTTGGAAGGAATGATGCTAAAGCTGAAACTCCAGTCCTTTGGCCACCTCATGCGAAGAGTTGACTCATTGGAGAAGACTCTGATGCTGGGAGGGATTGGGGGCAAGAGGAGAAGGGGACCACAGAGGATGAGATGGCTGGATGGCATCACTGACTGAGTCTGAGTGACCTCCGGGAGTTGGTGATGGACAGGGAGGCCTGGTGTGCTGAGATTCATGGGGTCACAAAGAGTCGGACACGACTGAGCGACTGATCTGATCTGATCTGTTGGAGGAAGGATTGGGGAGAAGGGATAGTTAGGGAGTTTGGGATGGACATGTACACACTGCTGTATTTAAAATGGATAACCAACAAGGACCTGCTGTATGGCACGGGGAACTCTTCTCAGTGTTATGTGGCAGTCTGGATGGCAGGGGAGTTTGTGGAGATTGGGTACCTGTTTATGTTTGGCTAAGTCCCTTTGCTGTCCATCTGAATCTATCACAACATTGCTAATCACCCATATTCCAATATGAAAACAAAAGTTAAAACAAAATCTTTCCACTCTCCTCATCTACTTCTCATACCAAGCAGTTTCCAAAGCACTCTTTACCCAGACCACCTTCAAGAGAATTTTTACTGAGCTCTTCTCTTACCCAGCATTTCTATCAGTATAATTTCTCAAAATTTCATAATTTTCAGGTTCTCAAAATTTTACACTTTGAATACTAAGCATTTTGCTTTTGAGAAAATCTTTTCATAAAATAAAGTAGTATTAGTCTGTAAAATATATAAGGACTTTAATGGAAGGAACATTCCTAGGTTTTACTATCAGAAAATGTTCCTTCTCATAGACACATGGCTTGTGCATTCAGTAGTCAATAATAAAAAAGACTCTCCTTGAAAATTTTGAGAAAAGATTTTTTTCATTCTTGTGCAGAGATTTTATTCTATAAACTCTTGTATTCTCCGATAATTAATTTTTTATTGGCATTTAGCTGACTTACAATGTTTTTCTACTTTCTGTTGTATAGTAAAGTGAGTAAGCTGTATATGTCTTCACTCTTTTCCTGTGTAGGCCATTACAGAGTATTTAGTAGAGTTCCCTGTGTTCTACAGCAGATTCTTATTACTTGTCTATTTCATGTATAGTAGTGTGTATATGTGGAGAAGACAATGGTACCCCACTCCAGTACTCTTGCCTGAAAAATCCCATGGATGGAGGAGCCTGGTAGGCTGCAGTCCATGGGGTCACTAAGAGTCGGACACAACTGAGCGAGTTCATTTTCACTTCTCACTTTCATGCATTGGAGAAGGAAATGGCAACCCACTCCAGTGTTCTTGCCTGGAGAATCCCAGGGACAGCGGAGCCTGGTGGGCTGCCGTCTATGGGGTCACAGAGAGTCGGACATGACTGAAGTGACTTAGCAGCAGCAGCAGTGTATATATGTCAATCCCAATCTCCTGATTTATCCCTCTCCTTCCCCACTTTCCCCCTGGTAATCACAAGTTTGTTTTCTACATCCGTGACTCCATTTCCATTTTGTAAATTGGTTCATTTGTACAATTTTTTTTTTTTTTTTAGATTCCACATATAAGCAATATCTTATGAGGTTTGTCTTTCTCTGCCTGACTTACTTCACTGAGTGTGACAATCTCTAGGTTCATCCATGTCACTGCAAATGGCATTATTTCATTCTTTTTTATGACTGAGAAGTATTCCATTATATATACATACTACCTCTTCTTTAGCCATTCCTCTGTAGAAGGACATTTAGGTTGCTTCCATGTCCTGCTGCAATGAGCACTGGGGGAAAAAGATTTTTGAGAAATTTTGAATGGAAGAGCTGAGCAAAAATTCATTTGAAGGTGATCTGGGAGAAGTGTGACCACCTAACTGGGACAATTCAGATTCTAACCTCTGATCCAGCTCTCTTTTTACCTCCCAAGTGTCCCCACTTGGAAAACAAATTACATGGTTGCCCTCCCCATAATCTCCCTGGCCAAATAAAATCATGATTAATATTTTATTATAAATCCATTCCAGTCATTTTGTATACCTATTTTACACCTTTGATCTCGATCTACATATAAAATTTTATACTTTACTTTTACGTTTTACACTAAAACCTAGGCATTTTATGATATTACTCAAAATATTTTACAGATATTTTGAGTGGTTACATTTTTTTTATTCCAATGTAATTGATATAACCCTTATTTTTGGAAATAGTGTGTTTCCAAATGCTAATATTACAAACAGCATTGCGATGAAAATCTTTGGCAGAAAATTGTGCTTTCATTTCAGATCATTTCCATCAGTAGAATCCCAGAACAACATTTTGGAGGTGAGGATTACAAATATTACAAGTATTTGAAAGGCTCTCACATTCTCCCCTTTCCTCTCCTGAAGGCTCCAACCACTCTGTTATTCCTTCCAGCTGTGTTGAGTGTGTCTTGGTCAGTGCATTTAATCTCCAGTATCAAACACTCTTATTTGTTACAGTTCTATTAATCTGGTAGGTTAATAATAGCATCTCATTGTTATTCAAATTTCTATGTCGTTGATGAATGAGGTTGAAAAATGTTCAAATGTTTATTAGCCACTAATGTGTCTGTGTTTTAAATTGTCTTTGTCCTTTTCTCCCTGTATTTACTGGGAACTTGATGGTTTTCTTATTACCTTTTGGCATGAGGTCTTTTCTTATTAAGTACATCACCCTTTGTCCTGTTCAGAGCAAGTATGTCCCCTGGTTTATTTGCTGTTAAGCAATTTTGAGAGAAAATGTAATTTGTAGTGAAATCCCCATTGATCTTTTCCTTTGTTATGTCTGCCACTCTTTTTGAGAGCTTGGAAATTTCTCACCTTAGTCTTCTGTCTCGATTTGATCCCTTCTCCTTCCACTCCCACCTCCTATTTTCTCTGATTTATATACATTTAAACAAGCTCAATTCTTCGTGGTCAGGCACATTATGTACTGCTGGGGTTTAATAGGAAGTTTTAATTTATATTTTGTTTTGTTCTTCTGCCTGGAAATTCTATTGCTGTTATTGATTGTTCATTTTAATAAGGTGCCTCTGCTTCAAAACAGTTATACAAAGGACACAATTGGAAACATAAATAATGAAGAATAAGTGCTTTTACTCTCACTTTATTGTTCAGATAGAGGAATGCTAATTTTTATTCAAACATGAGATATGCCCCATTTTTAACTGGACAAATGTTCTTAAAAAAAAAAAAAAAAAAAAAACCCTCCTTCAACTGGGATAATGGTAGAAATAAATTGAAGTTTTGAATTATTATTATTTTTATTCTTTGAGAGGCAGTATCTGGCATAAAGAAGGTAACTCCTAGTCCAAGGGTTTCTTTGAGTTGTTAACTAAAAATTCAGTGACAAAGGCTACAGTAATTTTACAATCAAAAGGAAATGCCTAGCAAACTCTCCAGACAATAGACTATTTATCACAGTTTGCAGAGGTGGAGCAAGTACCTGATTTTTTGATCCAGTTGACACATTCAATTATCTTTTAAAACTCTAAATCACAGGACTTCTCTCAGCCATTTATTGGGTACAAAAATATAATCCTTAATTACAGATATTTCATGTACCTTATATCAAAAGCCCCAACAATCCCTTCCTGAGGCATTCTGTTTTCCAGACAAACTGGGAGAAGAAAATAAATGCTTGGCAATCAAGATTTGCAAAGTGACCGTGAGGGGCAGTCAAGGAGCTGACAGCTGAAAATGCAGGAGAAAGAAATCTGTACAATGTACCCTAGGGTTTGGGTTTGCAGAGAAAATAATTTGTTGTATATCATAGTCTCACAGATGTCTGGGACTGAAAGGCACTCTGTGAACATTAATTTAGTCTATCTACCTGCTTTGAGCTGTAACCAGTAGAATTTTCTGAGCCTACATGCTTATCATAAAGATCAAAACGTAATATGGTGGGAAAATCAGAGGCTAGGTTTGAGGTTATTTCTACCATTTCCTAATAACATTTCCTTGGGTAATAATGTGTTTAACCTGAACAATCCTAGATTCTTTTCTGAATATATCAGGTTATTATACTTACCTGGTTGGGCTCTTATGGTGCCTACTAGGATACTGTTTGTGAGATGGTCTGTTCCTTGTTATTAATAACAAGGAACAAATAACAAGGAATAAATGTCAGTCGGCCCTCCTTCAGCCCTCCATACCAAGAGATTAGGAGAGACAAGTTGTCAATTAACTTCAAGGTATTTCCTATTGATTAGCCTCCTAAAGATGGGAAACCTTCCTCGTGCGCACCTCAAATTCTTCATCTTGTAGCTTGAGTGCTTTTCCTCTGGTTAATTAACCAGTGGAATTGTAGAACAGAGACAATCAAACTCAGGAAGATAATCCTCCATCTGGTATGTCCATAGACTTGAGACCTGCTATCCATGGGTGGCTGAGAGGCCTTTTACTCCTTCCTGTAGGCATGAAACATGAAATGGGGCTGCAAGAAGACTGAACAGACAAATGTCACTCAGTCATGTCCAACTCTCTCGTGACTCCATGGACAGTAGCCCCCCAGGCTCCTCTATCCATGAGATTTCCAGGCAAGAATACTGGAGTGGGTTCCCATTTCCTACTCCAGTATTGCTGAATAACATCTGACAAAAATCTTTTTTTTTTTTCCTTTGTATCTCATCTCTAACTCCCCTACTTCCACCCCATGTGCTCTAGTTCTATAATTCTAGCATGTCTAGAATGTCTAAGACATAACATCCGGTTTGACATTGGATTGTTCTCTTTAAGTTGCCTCACTCATCACTGCAAGGACCAAGGAATGAATTTTGTGAGTTTTTGCCTCCATTGTCCATGAATTATTTTGTGATAGTGAACCTGGCATTTGATCTGAGTCCTCCCTCTAATGAATGTCAAGTGAAAGTGAAAGTTGCTCAGTCATGTCCGACTTTTTGCGACCCCATGGACTATACAGACCATGGAATTCTCTAGGCTGGAATACTGGAGTGGGTAGTCTTTTCCTTCTCCAGTGGATCTTCCCAACCCAGGGATCAAAGCCAGGTCTCCCACACTGCAGGCGGATTCTTTACCGGCTGAGCCACTAGGGAAGCCCAAGAATACTGGATTGGGTAGCCTATCCCTTCTCCAGTGGATCTCTCCTGAGCCAGGAATTGAACCAGGGTTTCCTGCATTACAGGTAGATTCTTTACCAGCTGAGCTGTGAGGGAAGCCATGGACTATGAAAGTATTAGTCACTTGATTGTGTCCAACTCTTTGCAACTCCATGGACGGTAGCTCACCGGGTTCCTCTCCATAGAATTCTCCAGGCAAGAATACTTGAGTGGACTATAGGCCACCAGGCCCCTCTGTCCATGGAATTCTCGAGGCAAGAATACTGGAGTGGGTAGCCATTCCCTTCTCCAGGGAATCTTCCTGACCCAGGGATTGAACCCATGTCTAACTGCAGCCAGATTCTTTACCATCTGAGCCACCAGGAAGCCAAGCTCCGAGTGACTATGTTAAATGCTTTTCTGTGTTGCTTGAAATGCATGAGACTAACTTGTGTAAAGGAAAAGTCCTTTAATTTATAAAAAATATTCAGGAAAGGAGGAACTTAAGAGAACATATTTATCTTTCAGATTAGGAAAACTAAGACTCAGAGATGCCTAAGGAGGCCACAAAGCCAAGAATATACAAGGTACAGCAAAGAATAAGTCACATATGGTCACATGTTTAGTTTGTGTTTCTAGAGAGCATATTAAAAAGCAGAGACATTACTTAACTTACAAAGGTCTGTCTAGTCAAAGCTATGGTTTTTCCAGTAGTCATGTATGGATGTGAGAGTTGCACTGTAAAGAAAGCTGAGCACTGAAGAATTGATGCTTTTGAACTGTGGTGTTGGAGAAGACTCTTGAGAATCCCTTGGACTGCAAGGAGATCCAACCAGTCCACCCTAAAGGAAATCAGTCCTGAATATTCATTGGAAGAACTGATGCTAAAGCTGAAACTCCAACACTTTGGCCACCTGATGCAAAGAACTGACTGATTGGAAAAGACCCTGATGCTGGGAAAGGTTGAAGGTGGGAGGAGAAGGGGACAACAGAGGATGAGATGCTTGGATGGCCTCATTGACTTGATGGACATGAGTTTGAGCAAGCTCTTGGAGTTGGTGATGGACAGGGAAGCCTGGTATGCTGCAGTCCATGGGGTTGCAAAGAGTCAGACATGACTGAGTGACTGAAATGAACTGAACTTAAATTGTATTCTTCTGTTCCCAAGCTGATGCAAAGAATTTGAGCAACTCAGGTGTCTCTGAAGTCATCCTTTAAAACCAGACATCAAAGTCACCGTATGGTTGGGAAAGCTTCACATTACTTGGGAAAGTGGCTAAGGTAGACCTTAGCACAGAATTGGCAACCAAGAAAAAGCAGTAGAGAGAATCAATAATTATTTTTCCACCTACCCATCAGCAGCATTATCATCAATTACTATAACATTATTATGATAGCGTGATAGTTGAAATTACCTTTCATCAAATATTCCTTTCTTTTCCTATCTTACTGTAGGTAGAGATTAATCTACCCCATTGATGTTGGGGTTATCATGTGACTTGCTATAACCAATGGAATGTTTTTAGATGTTATGGAAACAGAGACCTTAAATGTGCTTAGGTCTTTTGGCTTAGCTGGGTACTCAAGTGACACATTATGAGAAAACACGACCCAGTTAGCTATTGATTCTTAGCCTTGGCCCTGGAATAAACCCACAAAGAACAGAACTGAACCCAACCAACATCCTAGAGCCAAGTCCAGTTTGCCCAGTTGGGCCCATAGTAATGGAATCAGCCTGCAGACTTGAACAAAAGAATAAATGTGAATTATTGTGAGCTGCTGAGTTTGGAGGAGGTTTGTTATGCAGTATCCTTGTGACAATTAACACTAATACATATAACTAGTCTTTGAGTTGGAGAAGGCAATGGCACCCCACTCCAGTACTCTTGCCTGGCAAATCCCATGGGGGGAGGAGCCTGGTAGGCTGCAGTCCATGGGGTCACTAAGAGTCAGGCACAACTGAGTGACTTCACCTTCACTTTTTACTTTCATGCATTGGAGAAGGAAATGGCAACCCACTCCAGTATTCTTGCCTGGAGAATCCCAGGGACAGAGGAGCCTAGTGGGCTGCAGTCTATGGGGTCGCAAAGATTCGGACACGACTAAGCAACTTAGAATAATCAGCAGCAGCAGCCTTTGAATATTCATTGGAAAGACTGATGCTCAAGCTGAAGCTCCAATACTTTGGCCACCTGATGTGAAGAGCCAGCTCATTAGAAAAACTGATGCTGGGAAAGATTGAAGGCAGGAGGAGAAGGGGATGACAGAGGATGGGGTTGTTGGATGGCATCACTGACTCAATGGATATGAGTTTCAGCAAACTCCAGGAGATAGTGAAGGACAGGGAAGCCTGGAGTACTGTAGTTCATGGGCTTGCAAAGAGTTGGACATGACTGAGTGACTGAATAATAACAACAAAGCCTTTGAATATGAAATATGCAACAGACAGACTCTGTGTTCAGTGCTTTTAATCATCTCACTTCAATCTGATAATAACACCATGAGGTATGGCATTATTTAACCTTATATTACCCTATATTCACCAAACATTATATTTGTAAGATTTCTCCCTCTTATTACTTTATAGCACTTAATTCTCGCAGAAACACCAAGAGGAGCTTGGGCTGCTATAAGAGAATGCTATAGACTGGATGGCTTAAACAACAAACATTTATTTCTCTCAATTCTGGAGCCTGGGAAGGACAAGATCCCAATGACAAGACATCCTCATGATAGCCCCTTTTGAGCTTCCCCAGTGGACTGGCAGGAAAGAGTCTGTCTTCAATGCAGGAGACACAGAAGATGTGGGTTCAATCCCTGAGTCAGGAAGATCCCCTGGAGGAGAGCATGGCAACCCGCTCCAGTATTCGTGCTGGGAAAATCCCATGGACAGAGGAGCCTGGCAGGCTACAGTCCATGGAGTTGCAGTAAGTCGGACGCAACCGAACTGACTGAGCAGGCACACTCATGGCAGAGTAGAGGGAGCTTTGGTCTCTTACTCCTCTTCAAAGAGCACTAAATCCATCATGTGAGCTCTGTCCTTATGAACTCATCTAAATCTAACTACCTCCCAAAGGCCCCAACATCAAATGCCATGATTAGGGATTAAGGATTCAACATATGAATTCTGGGGAGACAAAAACCTTCAGTCATTGAAACTGTGATAGAAAAGCTAGTGCAGACAGAAGAGAACTCAAGGGCTCTATCTTGGTTTGCTTATTTGACATACAAGTGGAAATATTACATGGAGACCTGACTACAAAAGTCCGGAGTTCAGAAGCTAGACATTTGGGAATCATCAGAATATCTAACAAGGGGATAAATAAGTCCAATATTTGGAGGCTGAAATAAGGGAAAGAGCTTTACAAAAGTATTCTGAGAGGTAAACTAAGTGAGGTTGAAGGAAAAGCAGGAGACTGATGTTTCAGAAGCCAAGGGAAGTAAATATTGGAGAAGGATGGAGTAATCCACCTCCTTGAGGTCATGGTGCTTAGTTGCTTGGTCGAGTCCAACTCTTTTGCAACCCCATGGACTGTAGCCCACCAGGCTTCTCTGTCCATGGGATTCTCCAGGCAATAATAACCGAGGCAAGAATAACCAAGTGGGTTGCCATGCCCTTCTCCAGGGGATTATCTTCCCAATTCAGGAATCAAACTCAGGTCTGGTGCATTGCAGGTGGATTCTTTACAGCCTGAGCTACCAGGGAAGCCCTAATCCACCTCCTCTAATGGTTCTAATCAGATAAGAGTGAAGAAGACCTCACACTGGCTGCAGATTTAGCAATGTGATCTCATTGATGACTGTTGTGAAAACTTGTTTCCTAGAGCGGTGAGGGGAAAAGCATGAAGGGGGTTGGTCCAAGAAAGCATGGGAGTGGAGAGAGAACTGAAGAATTTTGTAATAAAATGCAAAGCAAGGTAGGGGTTAGAAGACTCAAGAGAAGGAGCTTGTTGATGTTTTTATCTTAATCATGGGAGAAAAAATGACATTTTCATGCTGCCTAAAATGATCCAGAAGAGAGGAAAAACTTGATAAAGTAAGAGAGAAAGGGGGGATTGATGGTGAAACTAGTGGTTGTGAGTGTTCCGGAGTATGGGATCCAATCTCATGGGGTCGGTTGGTCCTGGACCAGAACATGGATACAGGTAATTCATGGTAACAGGAGAGGAGGCAGGTGGTATCACAGATGGAGATAGGTTAAGGCATTAAGAGAATGAGGAAATACTCTTCCTAGGGATTCTGTTTGCTCAACAAAATGAGGGCGAGTCACTGGTTGAAGCTGATGATGAGGACCCTTATATTGCAAACCTGAGGAAACAAGAGAGTAAGGAATTGGTAGAAGGGATAGGATCACATGGAAGTGATGGGAGCTCAGCAAGCTTGTGAACTAGACCCTGGCCGGTCAACCTGGGTGTGTATTTTTCTCAAACCTTGTTTAGCTTTTGCATAACAGGCAGGGAATTGTATTGAATTTCAGTGGAGTTTTATCAGGCAAGTTTAACACAGGATGAAGGGGCAAGAGTGTTGAGTTAATAACCCACCTGACAGACTTAGGAGATGGAAGAATGAAACAATTTCTAAGCATTTTTAACAGTCTTCTCCCAAGAATGTTTTCTTTTTACTCAGAATAAACTGCACTGTCCTAAAGGTAGAAGTAGTTTATTCAAGCCCATGTGTAATTGTTACATTTTAGGGATCTCTTCAAGAAAATCAGAGATACCAAAGGAACATTTCATGCAAAGACCGGCTCGATAAAGGACAGAAATGGTACGGACCTAACAGAAGCAGAAGATATTAAGAAGAGGTGGCAAGAATACACAGAAGAACTGTAAAGAAAAGATCTTCATGACCCAGATAATCACGATGATGTGATCACTGACCTAGAGCCAGACATCCTGGAATGTGAAGTCAAGTGGGCCCTAGAAAGCATCACTAGGAACAAAGTTAGTGGAGGTGATGGAATTCCAGTTGAGCTATTCCAAATCCTGAAAGATGATGCTGTGAAAGTGCTGCACTCAATATGCCAGCAAATTTGGAAAACTCAGCAGTGGCCACAGGACTGGAAAAGGTCAGTTTTCATTCCAATCCCAAAGAAAGGCAATGCCAAAGAATGCTCAAACTACCGCACAATTGCACCCATCTCACACACTAGTAAAGACATGCTCAAAATTCTCCAAGCCAGGCTTCAGCAATATGTGAACCGTGAAGTTCCAGATGTTCAAGCTGGATTTAGAAAAGGCAGAGGAACCAGAGATCTAATTGCCAACATCCGCTGGATCATGGAAAAAGCAAGAGAGTTCCAGAAAAACATCTATTTCTGCTTTCTTGACTATGTCAAAGCCTTTGACTGTGCGGATCACAATAAACTGTGAAAAATTCTGAAAGAGATGGGAATACCAGACCACCTGACCTGCCTCTTGAGAAATTTGTATGCAGGTCAGGAAGCAACAGTTAGAACTGGTCATGGAACAACAGACTGGTTCCAAATAGGAAAAGGAGTACGTCAAGGCTGTATATTGTCACCCTGTTTATTTAACTTATATGCAGAGTACATCATGAGAAACGCTGGACTGGAAGAAACACAAGTTGGAATCAAGATTGCTGGGAGAAATATAAATCACCTCAGATATGCAGATGACACCACCCTTATGGCAGAAAGTGAAGAGGAACTAAAAAGCCTCTTGATGAAAGTGAAAGTGGAGAGTGAAAAAGTTGGCTTAAAGCTCAACATTCAGAAAACGAAGATCATGGCATCCAGTCCCATCCCTTCATGGGAGATAGATGGGGAAACAGTGGAAACAGTGTCAGACTTTCTTTTTCTGGGCTCCAAAATCACTGCAGATGGTGACTGCAGCCATGAAATTAAAAGACGCTTACTCCTTGGAAGGAAAGTTATGACCAACCTAGATCACATATTCAAAAGCAGAGACATTACTTTGCCAACAAAGGTCCGTCTAGTCAAGGCTATGGTTTTTCCTGTGGTCATGTATGGATGTGAGAGTTGGACTGTGAAGAAGGCTGAGCGCTGAAGAATTGATGCTTTTGAACTGTGGTGTTGGAGAAGACTCTTGAGAGTCCCTTGGACTGCAAGGAGATGCAACCAGTCCATTCTGAAGGAGATCAGCCCTGGGATTTCTTTGGAAGGAATGATGCTAAAGCTGAAACTCCAATATTTTGGCCACCTCATACGAAGAGTTGACTCATTGGAGAAGACTCTGATGCTGGGAGGGATTGAGGGCAAGAGGAGAAGGGGACGACAGAGGATGAGATGGCTGGATGGCATCACTGACTCTATGGATGTGAGTCTGAGTGAACTCTGGGAGTTGGTGATGGACAGGGAGGCCTGGTGTGCTGCAGTTCATGGGGTCACAAAGAGTCGGACATGACTGAGCGACTGATCTGATCTGATCTGATCTGACAATGCCATTAATAGCTTGTCTTTTCAGACAAAATGGCATAAATCTCATGTTAAATTGATAATAACCCAATAGTATCAAGGTAAATATATCTTATAACAATATACATTATAGATGTGCTGCTAAATAGTAGAAACCCAGAGTAACTGAATGAGCTCATTTATCAATCTTCATAAAACGCAAAGGTCAAAATCATAGACAATTAAATATCCTTCTCTCAACTTCAACTTCACCATCAGCTCTTTCTTGCTTTCAAGGATATTTCTTTGAAATAAATAATGTCCGAGTATTCTTTTTTCCTTCTTTCCTGCCTTCCTACCCTTCTGTCCCTCTATCTTGCTACCTTCCCTTCTTTTGTTCCTTTCTTTTTTTCTTCTCTCCTTCTTTCCCTCTTTCCTTCTTCTTTCTTAATATACCGATGTAACATTTTAAAGAGGAAAAAAAAAACACCAACTTGTAGAATTTATCTGCTCATGTGTGCTAAATCCACCACCTTTCCTCTGCTTTTCAGAGCATTATCTGATTATATCATTTCAGAACTTGGAGAGTTACCATGGAAACAGTCTCCCAACCCTTTCCTTTGAAAAGGATCCCTCCAGCTCTCAGAGAAATCACCTGCAAGTAGCCATCCAGCTGCCTTTGTTATGCTCTGTCTCAGTCTTCACCCATTATCTGCTGTCAGACTTGGGTCAAGAGCCTTGCCAATGACCTGTCAAGTGGAACAGCATCCAGAGTGGCTGGTTCAGGCTGGGCCACATCCTGCTCTCCTCCTGGCCTCCTCCTCAGGCCCCTCCTCCACCTGCCCTGGCAAGAGGTGGATTAAATCCAGGAGGGTGGGGCACAGCAAGGTTTCCTTCCTTTCAAAAACACCTGGAGGCTTTTTAAACTTCATCCTGGCTGCTAAAGAATCAAGACTCTGTCTGACAATTTCCCACATCCCCTCCTCCATGAAACGGAGTTTCCCTCTTTATTGGTGTGCCAAAAGCAAAAGAGCATCCCCAAGCACCTGCCATTTAAACAAGAACAGATTTATTACATTTTGCCAGAAAGATACTTGCTATAGCTGAAACAGTGCATATGTCAGCCAGGAGGAAAGTTGCCTGTAGTATTTTCCCTGGATGACCTATGAATGGATGGCTTAATGGACAGAGGCTGCCTCAGTTACCCCTTATTGCCCTCTTCTTCCTCTCAGTATCCTTTCCTGCCATCCCTGTGATGCAATCTTCATCTCTGGTCCAGCCTTTGCCCTCTGGTCATAATCATGGGAAGAGATCAGAGACTAGTCACTTAATGGTGAGATGACATATGAACTCAGTCCCTGACATGGAGGCTCATTGTGATTTCTTTGTATGACTCACTTTTGCAAATTGAGGGGCTGGTATCTATTCCCTGTGTGATCTGCTCTTATCTTGCCAACTGTCAGGGAGAGGATGCTAGAGTCAGCTGTGGGTGCTGCTTTGGGGACTGCCTGCATGTCTGTGGCTGACCGTGTCTCTGCAATCCTGTTTGGAGCCTCAGGACATAATTGACCTAGGATATAATAACTGGATGCCAATAAGTTGGAACTACTTGAAGAACAACTTTCCCCTTAACTTTGGTTTTGGAAACCTGAAGTATTTCTTGGGTTTGGGGGGCCTGTTTAGTAAAGTGGAGCTACTGCAATAAACAGGGCTTTCCTAATGGCTCAGATGATTAAAGAATCTGCCTGCAATCCAGGAGACCCAGGTTTGATTCCTGGGTCAGGAAGATCCCCTGGATAAGCTATGCACTCCAGTGTTCTGGCCTGGAGAATTCCATGGACAGAGGAGACTGTTGGGTTGCAAGAGTCAGACACAACTGAGCAACTAACATTCTCATTGCAATAAACAACTGAAATAGAGAATACAACTCAGTTTATTTTTGTGTATGGTGTTAGAAAGTGTTCTAGTTTCATTCTTTTACAAGTGGTTGACCAGTTTTCCCAGCACCACTTGTTAAAGAGATTGTCTTTAATCCATTGTATATTCTTGCCTCCTTTGTCAAAGATAAGGTGACCATATGTGCGTGGATTTATCTCTGGGCTTTCTATTTTGTTCCATTGTTCTATATTTCTGTCCTTGTGCCAGTACCATACTGTCTTGATGACTGTGGCTTTGTAGTAGAGCCTGAAGTCAGGCAGGTTAATTCCTCCAGTTCCGTTCTTCTTTCTCAAGATAGCTTTGGCTATTCGAGGTTTTTTGTATTTCCATACAAATTGAGAAATTATTTGTTCTAGCTCTGTGAAGAATACCGTTGGTAGCTTGATGGGGATTGCATTGAATCTATAAATTGCTTTCGGTAGTATACTCATTTTCACTATATTGATTCTACCTATCCATGAACATGGTATATTTCTCCATCTATTGGTGTCCTCTTTGATTTCTTTCACCAGTGTTTTATAGTTTTCTATATATAGGTCTTTAGATTCTTTAGGAAGATATATTCCTAAGTATTTTATTGTTTTCATTGCAATGGTGAATGGAATTGTTTCCTTAATTTCTCTTTCTATTTTCTCGTTATTAGTGTACAGGAATGCAAGGGATTTCTGTGTGTTAATTTTATATCCTGCAACTTTACTGTATTCATTGATTAGTTCTAGTAATTTTCTGGTGGAATCTTTAGGGTTTTCTACGTAGAGGATCATGTCATCTGCAAACAGTGAGAGTTTTACTTCTTCTTTTCCAATTTGGATTCCTTTTATTTCTTTTTCTGCTCTGATTGCTGTGGCCAAAACTTCCAAAACTATGTTGAATAGTAATGGTGAAAGTGGGCATCCTTGTCTTGTTCCTGACCTTAGAGGACATGCTTTCAGTTTTTCACCATTGAGGATAATGTTTGCTGTGGGTTTGTCATATATAGCTTTTATTATGTTGAGGTATGTTCCTTCTATTCCTGCTTTCTGGAGAGTTTTTATCATAAATGGATGTTGAACTTTGTCAAAGGCTTTTCTGCATCTATTGAGATAATCATATGGTTTTTATTCTTCAGTTTGTTAATGTGGTGTATTACGTTGATTGATTTGTGGATATTGAAGAATCCTTGCATTCCTGGGATAAAGCCCACTTGGTCATGGTGTATGATCTTTTTAATGTTTTGTTGGATTCTGATTGCTAGAATTTTGTTAAGGATTTTTGCATCTATGTTCATCAGTGATATTGGCCTGTAGTTTTCTTTTTTGTGTGGGATCTTTGTCAGGTTTTGGTATTAGGGTGATGGTGGCCTCATAGAATGAGTTTGGAAGTTTGCCTTCCTCTGCAATTTTCTGGAACAGTTTGAGTAGGATAGGTGTTAGCTCTTCTCTAAATTTTTGGTAGAATTCAGCTGTGAAGCCGTCTGGGCCTGGGCTTTTGTTTGCTGGAAGATTTCTGATTACAGTTTCAATTTCCATGCTTGTGATGGGTCTGTTAAGAGTTTCTATTTCTTCCTGATCCAGTTTTGGGAAGTTGTACTTTTCTAAGAATTTGTCCATTTCTTCTACATTGTCCATTTTATTGCCATATAATTGCTGATAGTAGTCTCTTATGATCCTTTGTATTTCTGTGCTGTCTGTTGTGATCTCTCCATTTTCATTTCTAATTTTATTGATTTGATTTTTCTCCCTTTGTTTCTTGATGAGTCTGGCTAGTGGTTTGTCAATTTTATTTACCCTTTCAAAGAACCAGCTTTTGGCTTTGTTGATTTTTGCTATGATTTCTTTTGTTTCTTTTGCATTTATTTCTGCCCGAATTTTTAGGATTTCTTTCCTTCTACTAACCTTGGGGTGCTTCATTTCTTCCTTTTCCAGTTGCTTTAGGTGTAGAGTTAGGTTATTTATTTGGCTTTTTTCTTGTTTCTCGAGGTATGCCTATATTGCTATGAACTTTCCCCTTAGGACTGCTTTTACAGTGTCCCACAGGTTTTGGGTTGCTGTGTTTTCATTTTCATTCGTTTCTATGCAGAATTTGATTTCCTTTTTGATTTCTTCTGTGATTTGTTGGTTATTCAGGAGTGTGTTGTTCAGCCTCCATATGTTGGACTTTTTAATAGTTTTTCTCCTGTTATTGAGAGTTACTCTTACTGCATTGTGGTCAGAAAAAATGCTTGGAATGATTTCAATTTTTCTGAACTTACCAAGGCTAGATTTATGGCCCAGGATGTGGTCTATCCTGGAGAAGGTTCCGTGTGTGCTTGAGAAAAAGGTGAAATTCATTGTTTTGGGATGAAATGTCCTATAGATATCAATTAGTTCTAACTGGTCTATTGTATCGTTTAAAGTTTGTGTTTCCTTGTTAATTTTCTGTTTAGTTGATCTATCCATCGGTGTGAGTGGGGTATTAAAGTCTCCCACTATTATTGTGTTATTGTTAAAGAGCTAAATGTAAGACCAGAAACCATAAAACTCCTAGAGGAAAACATAGGCAAAACACTCTCTGACTTACATCACAGCAGGATCCTCCATGACCCACCTCCCAGAATATCGGAAATAAAATCAAAAATGAACAAATGGGACCTAATCAAACTTAAAAGCTTCTGCACAACAAAGGAAACTATAAGCAAGGTGAAAAGACAGCCTTCAGAATGGGAGAAAATAATAGCAAATGAAGCAACTGACAAACAACTAATCTCAAAAATATACAAGCAACTTCTACAGCTCAATTCCAGAAAAATAAATGACCCAATCAAAAAATGGGCCAAAGAACTCAATAGACATTTCTCCAAAGAAGACATACAGATGGCTAACAAACACATGAAAAGATGCTCAACATCACTCATTATCAGAGAAATGCAAATCAAAACCACTATGAGATACCATTTCACGCCAATCAGAATGGCTGCTATCCAAAAGTCCACAAGCAATAAATGCTGGAGAGGGTGCGGAGAGAAGGGAACCCTCTTGCACTGTTGGTGGGAATGCAAACTGGTACAGCCACTATGGAGAACAGTCTGGAGATTCCTCAAAAAACTGGGAATAGAACTGCCTTATGATCCAGCAATCCCACTGCTGGGCATATACACTGAGAAAACCAGAATTGAAAGAGACACCTGTACCCCAATGTTCATAGCAGCACTGTTTGCAATAGCCAGAACGTGGAAGCAACCTAGATGTCCATCCACAGATGAATGGATAAGCAAGCAGTGGTACATATACACAATGGAGTATTACTCAGCCATTAAAAAGAATACATTTGAATCAGTTCTAAGGAGGTGGATGGAACTGGAGCCCATTATACAGAGTGAAGTAAGCCAGAAACAAAAACACAAATACAGTATACTAACGCATATATATGGAATTTAGAAAGATGGTAAAAATAACCCTATTTACGAGACAGCAAAAGAGACACTGATGTATAGACCAGACTTTTGGACTCTGGGACCGGGAGAGGGTGGGATGATTGGGGAGAATAACATTGAAATATGTATAATATTATATCTGAAATGTATTAATTGTTCAAACTAAATACTGTCATGTTACAATTTGTTCATATTAGATGTTTGTAATGTTTCTGATAATCAATAAAAGAGATTCTTGATAAAAAAAAAAAAAAGAGAGAGAATACAACTCAGGATTGCAAATGTTTATACCAAGTCTTTGGTTTTTGACATTTGACTGGTGACAACCTTCCCTCCTCTTCTGTTTTACATCTTGAAAAGCTGATAAGAAAGTCTGGGTGTTGCCTCCTTTGACACTTACGGGAGTTTCAAAAATCCATGTAAGCGTCTTCCTGCATGAGACAACCCTCACCCTGGCCTCACTGTCTAGCCACAATAAAAATTCCAATCCAATTCTTTTTCTTGCGTAGGCCATTTTTAGAACAATCTGAAAGATATTTCCTGTGCTCCCAAGAAAGCCTCATTATGCAAGTGATGAAAGTTTCTATACCCTCTTAGTGAGTGTGTAGAATCAACAGTCTTGAGATCCAAGTTTTGAGTGGGAATCCATTTTGTGTGTGTGTGTTTTTTTTATTTGAAGGATAGTTGTTTTACAATGCTGTGTTGGTTTCTGCCCTACAACAATGTGAACCAGCCATCAGTATACATATGCCCCCTCCTTCTTGAACCTCCTCCCACCTCCCAACCCCGACCCACCCCTCTAGGCTGAGCATCAGGTTGAGCTCCCTGTGTTATCAGGCAACTTCCCACTAGCTATCTATTTTACATTGTAGGTGTGTTCTCAGGCATGTCTGACTCTTTGCAACCCCATGGACTGTAGCCTGCCAGGCTCCTCTGCCCATGAAATTTTCCAGGTAAGAATTCTAGAGTGAGGTGCTATTTCTTACTCCAGGGGATCTTCCTGACCCAGGGATCTTGAGTCTCCTGCATTGGCATGTGGATTCTTTACCACTAGCACCACCTGGGAAGCCCTTCCATTCTACCTATGGTAATATATATGTTTCAATGCTACTTTCTCAATTCATTGTACCCTCTCCCTCCCCCGCTGTGTGCAAAGCCTGTTCTCTATGTCTGCATCTGTATTCCTGCCCTGCAAATAGGTTCATCCATATTTTTCTAGATTCCATATGTATATATGTTAATATACAATGTTTGTATTTCTCTTTCTGACTTGCTTCACTCTGTATAACAGGCTCTAGGTTCATCCACCTCACTAGAACTGACTCAAATTTGTCCTTCTGATGGCTGCTGCTGCTAAGTCACTTCAGTCATGTCCGACTCTGTGAGACCCCATAGACGGCAGCCTAGCAGGCTCCGCCGTCCCTGGGATTCTCCAGGCAAGAACTTATGATGGCTGAGCTTTTGCATAATTTCCACAGCATTTTGTGTAACAATTTGTGTATAGGAAGAATGAGGAAATTACTTCCGGTTAAGATGGCGGAGGATTAGGACGGGGAATACGCTTTCTCCTCCACAAATTCATCAATGGGACATCTGGGCGCCGAGTAAATACCACAAACAGCTTCGGAGTGCTGGCGGAGGACGTCGGACACCCAGAAAAGCAACTCACTGCCTTCTAAAGGAGGTAGGAAAGAATATAGAAGCCAGAGAGCGACAAAGAGGGAGGGGCGGACCTCTGTCCGGGGAAGGGAGTCTTAAAAAGAGAAGTTTCCAAACACCAGGAAACACTCTCCCTGCGGAATCTGCGCCGAACCTGGGAAACACGGAGACTATCATAACAGGGAGGAGAACAGTTGAGCAATTAGAACCCAAAGACTGCGGGCCCTGCGGTAACTTCCGCAGCGGAAAAGCACCGCTGCAAACGCCCGCATCTGCCATTGGGGAGCCGGGGCTGGGCAGGGAGACGCCTTGGCCGTTCCCACGCGGGACGCTCCCCTGCCAGCGCTCCCCAGAGGGACGCTCCCCCGTGGGACTCTCCCCTACTGGACGCTCCCCCGCCGGCCACTCCCGCGCAGGCGTGCCCCCGCCCACTGTGCCCGCGGCTCCCACGAGGGCCACCCCATCCCCCTCCCCCACCCGCCTGCCCGCCATTCCCGTCGCCGGCCCTTCCCCCTCTGCGGGCCTCAGCCCAGACTTCGTTCGCCTGATTGTCTGGAGTGCTGCCTAACTGGAGTAGTTTGGGCCGGCAATCCAGATTGTGCAGCACCAACCACACGAGTGGTGGGCCTTGGCCCAGAACACCGCCGAACCGTGCACAGAACAAAGAACTATACAGACCAACCACAGAGAAAGGGGCCTATAGATCTTGAGAAATTTAAGCCGGAACAAGGAACTAGCTGAAAATGAACTGAACCCACAACAATAATAGAGAAACTCTTATATATATTGTTACTATTTTTACCATCATTATTTACTTTTTTTTTCTTTTCTTTTTTTAATATATATATATTTTTTTAATTTTTATTATTTTTTAATTGGAAAAAGGAAAACAAAAATTTTTTTTTCCTTTTAATTTTTTTTGTTGTTGTTTGTTTTGTTTCTTTTATTTTTATTTTTTTTTTATCCTCTAGTACTTCTTTAATCTCCACGTTTAGATATAACTTTTGCGACCCTGTTTTTTTTTTTGTTTTTTTTTTCTTTTTTCCTTTTTGTCCTTTGCTTTTTTCCTTTCCTTTTTTCTTTTCTTTACTGATTACTGACTAGATCTGTCTCTCTCCTTCACACTCCCTCCTTTTATCCTCCTGACCACCTCTGTCTCATTCCTCCCTTTTTCCTTCTATGTATAATTCCGTGAACATCTCTGAGTGGTCCAGTTGTGGAATGCATTATAGAAGAAGAAGTTTTTGAGACTACTGTAAAAATAAGACCAATAACTGGAACCAGGAGGCTTAAGTCCATACCCTGATCCCACGAAACACTAATTGACAGGAGCTCATTAAAAGCCTCCATACCTACTCTGAAACCAAGCATCACACAAAGACCAGCAAGTTCCACAACAAGACATACCAAGCAAATTCTCCAGAAAAACAAGAACACAGCCTGAGCTCCAATACACAGGCTACACAAAGCGACCCCAAAAGCATAGACATCTCATAACTCACTACTAGACACTCCACTGCACCCCAGAGAAAAGAAATCCAGCTCCACCCACCAGAACACCGATACAAGCTTCCATAAACAAGAAACCTCGACAAGCCACCGGTACAAACCCACATATAGTGCAGAAACGCCACAATAAAGAGAACTCCACAGACTACCAGAATACAGTAAAGACGCCCCAAACTTAGCAATTTAAACAAGATGAAAAGACAGAAGAATTCCCAGCAGGTAAAGGAACAGGATAAAAGCCCACCAAACCAAACAAAAGAGGAAGAAATAGCGAACCTACCTGATAAAGAATTCCGAATAATGATCGTGAAATTAATCCAAAATCTGGAAAGCAAAATGGAATCATGGATAAATAGCCTGGAGAAAAGCATTGAGAAGATGCAAGAAAGATTTAACAAGGACCTAGAAGAAATAAAAAAGAGTCAATATATAATGAATAATGCAATAAATGAGATCCAAAACACTCTGGAGGCAACAAATAGTAGAATAACAGAGGCAGAAGATAGAATTAGCGAATTAGAAGATAGAATGGCAGAATTAAAGGAATCAGAGGAGAAAAAAGAAAAACGAATTAAAAGAAATGAGGACAATCTCAGAGACCTCCAGGACAATATTAAACGTTACAATATTCGAATCATAGGAGTTCCAGAAGAAGAAGACAAAAAGAAAGACCATGAGAAGATACTAGAGGAGATAATAGTTGAAAACTTCCCTAAAATGGGGAAGGAAATAATCACTCAAGTCCAAGAAACCCAGAGAGTCCCAAATAGGATAAACCCAAGACGAAACACCCCAAGACACATATTAATCAAATTAACAAAGATCAAACACAAAGAACAAATATTAAAAGCAGCAAGGGAAAAACAACAAATAACACACAAGGGAATTCCCATAAGGATAACAGCTGATCTTTCAATAGAAACTCTCCAAGCCAGGAGGGAATGGCAAGACATACTTAAAGTGATGAAAGAAAAGAACCTACAGCCCAGATTATTGTACCCAGCAAGGATCTCATTCAAATATGAAGGAGAAATCAAAACCTTTACAGACAAGCAAAAGCTGAGAGAATTCAGCACCACCAAACCAGCTCTCCAACAAATACTAAAGGACATTCTCTAGACAGGAAACACAAAAAGGATATATAAATTCAAACCCAAAACAACAAAGTAAATGGCAACGGGATCATATTTATCATTAATTACCTTAAATGTAAATGGGTTGAATGCCCCAACCAAAAGACAGAGACTGGCTGAATGGATACAAAAACAAGACCCCTCCATATGCTGTCTACAAGAAACCCACCTCAAAACAGGGGACACATACAGACTGAAAGTCAAGGGCTGGAAAAAGATTTTCCACGCAAATAGAGACCAAAAGAAAGCAGGAGTAGCAATACTCATATCAGATAAAATAGACTTTAAAACAAAGGATGTGAAAAGAGACAAAGAAGGTCACTACCTAATGATCAAAGGATCAATCCAAGAAGAAGATATAACAATTATAAATATATATGCACCCAACTTAGGAGCACCACAATATATAAGACAAATACTAACAAGAATGAAAGGAGAAATCAACAATAACACAATAATAGTGGGAGACTTTAATACCCGACTCACACCAATGGATAGATCAACTAAACAGAAAATTAACAAGGAAACACAAACTTTAAACGATACAATAGACCAGTTAGAACTAATTGATATCTATAGGACATTTCATCCCAAAACAATGAATTTCACCTTTTTCTCAAGTGC
Source organism: Tragelaphus eurycerus (assembly GCA_935064755.1). Classification (NCBI taxonomy): domain Eukaryota; kingdom Metazoa; phylum Chordata; class Mammalia; order Artiodactyla; family Bovidae; genus Tragelaphus; species Tragelaphus eurycerus. Next base: position 4,502,817 of record CAKXYN010000075.1, on the reverse strand, counting down.
ACACGGAACCTTCTCCAGGATAGACCACATCCTGGGCCATAAATCCAGCCTTGGTAAGTTCAGAAAAATTGAAATCATTCCAAGCATTTTTTCTGACCACAATGCAGTAAGAGTAAATCTCAATAACAGGAGAAAATCTATTAAAAAGACCAACATATGGAGGCTGAACAACACACTCCTGAATAACCAACAAATCACAGAAGAAATCAAAAAAGAAATCAAATTCTGCATAGAAACGAATGAAAATGAAAACACTACAACCCAAAACCTGTGGGACACTGTAAAAGCAGTCCTAAGGGGAAAGTTCATAGCAATACAGGCATACCTCAAGAAACAAGAAAAAAGCCAAATAAATAACCTAACTCTACACCTAAAGCAACTAGAAAAGGAAGAAATGAAGCACCCCAAGGTTAGTAGAAGGAAAGAAATCCTAAAAATTCGGGCAGAAATAAATGCAAAAGAAACAAAAGAAATCATAGCAAAAATCAACAAAGCCAAAAGCTGGTTCTTTGAAAGGGTAAATAAAATTGACAAACCACTAGCCAGACTCATCAAGAAACAAAGGGAGAAAAATCAAATCAATAAAATTAGAAATGAAAATGGAGAGATCACAACAGACAGCACAGAAATACAAAGGATCATAAGAGACTACTATCAGCAATTATATGGCAATAAAATGGACAATGTGGAAGAAATGGACAAATTCTTAGAAAAGTACAACTTCCCAAAACTGGATCAGGAAGAAATAGAAACTCTTAACAGACCCATCACAAGCACGGAAATTGAAACTGTAATCAGAAATCTCCCAGCAAACAAAAGCCCAGGTCCAGACGGCTTCACAGCTGAATTCTACCAAAAATTTAGAGAAGAGCTAACACCTATCCTACTCAAACTGTTCCAGAAAATTGCAGAGGAAGGCAAACTTCCAAACTCATTCTATGAGGCCACCATCACCCTAATACCAAAACCTGACAAAGATCCCACAAAAAAAGAAAACTACAGGCCAATATCACTGATGAACATAGATGCAAAAATCCTTAACAAAATTCTAGCAATCAGAATCCAACAACACATTAAAAAGATCATACAACATGACCAAGTGGGCTTTATCCCAGGGATGCAAGGATTCTTCAATATCCACAAATCAATCAACGTAATACAGCACATTAACAAACTGAAGAATAAAAACCATATGATTATCTCAATAGATGCAGAGAAAGCCTTTGACAAAGTTCAACATCCATTTATGATAAAAACTCTCCAGAAAGCAGGAATAGAAGGAACATACCTCAACATAATAAAAGCTATATATGACAAGCCCACAGCAAACATTATCCTCAATGGTGAAAAATTGAAAGCATTTCCTCTAAAGTCAGGAACAAGATAAGGATGCCCACTTTCACCATTACTATTCAACATAGTTTTGGAAGTTTTGGCCACAGCAATCAGAGCAGAAAAAGAAATAAAAGGAATCCAAATTGGAAAAGAAGAAGTAAAACTCTCACTATTTGCAGATGACATGATCCTCTACGTAGAAAACCCTAAAGATTCCACCAGAAAATTACTAGAACTGATCAATGAATATGGTAAAGTTGCAGGATATAAAATTAACACACAGAAATCCCTTGCATTCCTGTACACTAATAACGAGAAAATAGAAAGAGAAATTAAGGAAACAATTCCATTCACCATTGCAATGAAAACAATAAAATACTTAGGAATATATCTTCCTAAAGAATCTAAAGACCTATATATAGAAAACTATAAAACACTGGTGAAAGAAATCAAAGAGGACACCAATAGATGGAGAAATATACCATGTTCATGGATTGGTAGAATCAATATAGTGAAAATGAATATACTACCCAAAGCAATTTATAGATTCAATGCAATCCCCATCAAGCTACCAACGGTATTCTTCACAGAGCTAGAACAAATAATTTCTCAATTTGTATGGAAATACAAAAAACCTCGAATAGCCAAAGCTATCTTGAGAAAGAAGAACGGAACTGGAGGAATTAACCTGCCTGACTTCAGGCTCTACTACAAAGCCACAGTCATCAAGACAGTATGGTACTGGCACAAGGACAGAAATATAGATCAATGGAACAAAATAGAAAGCCCAGAGATAAATCCACGCACATATGGTCACCTTATCTTTGACAAAGGAGGCAAGAATATACAATGGATTAAAGACAATCTCTTTAACAAGTGGTGCTGGGAAAACTGGTCAAACACTTGTAAAAGAATGAAACTAGAACACTTTCTAACACCATACACAAAAATAAACTCAAAATGGATTAAAGAGCTAAATGTAAGACCAGAAACCATAAAACTCCTAGAGGAGAACATAGGCAAAACACTCTCTGACTTACATCACAGCAGGATCCTCTATGACCCACCTCCCAGAATATTGGAAATAAAATCAAAAATGAACAAATGGGACCTAATCAAACTTAAAAAGCTTCTGCACAACAAAGGAAACTATAAGCAAGGTGAAAAGACAGCCTTCAGAATGGGAGAAAATAATAGCAAATGAAGCAACTGACAAACAACTAATCTCAAAAATATACAAGCAACTTCTACAGCTCAATTCCAGAAAAATAAATGACCCAATCAAAAAATGGGCCAAAGAACTCAATAGACATTTCTCCAAAGAAGACATACAGATGGCTAACAAACACATGAAAAGATGCTCAACATCACTCATTATCAGAGAAATGCAAATCAAAACCACTATGAGATACCATTTCACGCCAATCAGAATGGCTGCTATCCAAAAGTCTACAAGCAATAAATGCTGGAGAGGGTGCGGAGAGAAGGGAACCCTCTTGCACTGTTGGTGGGAATGCAAACTAGTACAGCCACTTTGGAGAACAGTATGGAGATTCCTCAAAAAACTGCGAATAGAACTGCCTTATGATCCAGCAATCCCACTGCTGGGCATATACACTGAGAAAACCAGAATTGAAAGAGACACCTGTACCCCAATGTTCATAGCAGCACTGTTTGCAATAGCCAGAACGTGGAAGCAACCTAGATGTCCATCCACAGATGAATGGATAAGCAAGCAGTGGTACATATACACAATGGAGTATTACTCAGCCATTAAAAAGAATACATTTGAATCAGTTCTAAGGAGGTGGATGGAACTGGAGCTATTATACAGAGTGAAGTAAGCCAGAAACAAAAACACAAATACAGTATACTAACGCATATATATGGAATTTAGAAAGATGGTAAAAAATAACCCTACTTACGAGACAACAAAAGAGACACTGATGTATAGACCAGACTTTTGGACTCTGGGACCGGGAGAGGGTGAGATGATTGGGGAGAATAGCATTGAAATATGTATAATATTATATCTGAAATGTATTAATTGTTCAAACTAAACACTATCATGTTACAATTTGTTCATACTAGATGTTTGTAATGTTTCTGATAATCAATAAAAGAGATTCTTGATCAAAAAAAAAAGGAAGAATGAGGAAACAAATTTTGAGAGCAAGAACAGAGCTACTCTAATGGTAAAATCTTGCCCATCTTTGCATCCAATGAAGAGAGAAATTGCAGGGCTAGACTGATTGAGGTTCTGTGTTCCCTGAGCCTGGACCAAACATTAGGGAGGGTACAGACTTGTCCTACAATGATTAGCCAACTCTCATCCAGTGAAAAGTCCAAAACTCCATCCTTGCAAACCATTCAAGCATCTGTTGTCTGCAGAAAGCTGGTAGAATAGACAGGGAAGGGGGCAGAGTAAGGACAATGGAAGGGAAACAAAAATGGTGGCTGGAGGGGAATACAGACATTGAGGATGGATGCAGAGCTGGGAATAAACTCCTAATTATAAGCTACAAGGCCACCGATGACTTTTATAGGGAACTTGCAGATTCACTTTTGGGTAAAGAGAAATCCAAAGACATTTAGAAGCTCTTCTTCTATCTGTAAGAGGCCATGTGTGGAACCGATGGAAAATCCCTTTTCCCATTTCATCTGGCAGGCACAGCTGGTCCTTGGCAGAGATGCTGGGGCAGACAGCAAGACAAGTGAAAGGGCTGTTCAGGGGGTGATACCTGGAGGTGGAGGCATCGTTCAATGGTTAGAAACCTAGGCTCTAGAACCATATTTCCTGGGTGCAAATATTTCTCTGCCACAGGCTGGTTAGGTTGGACTTTAGCAAGCTGCATAAAATGAGAAAAACTTGACTTAAATTTTTTACAGTATTTTTAGAGAAAATAGAGTTCTCTCACAAAATGATCAACTCACCAGGGAAATGTATATGTATGCACCTAATAATACAGCTCAAAACATTCAAAGCAAAAATTGATAGAAATACAAACAGAAATTAATACATCTATCATCAAAGTATGAGATTTTAACACAAGTCTCTCAATATTGATAGCTGAAGTAGACCAAAAAAGCAAATAAAGTACCAAAAAACATTTAAAAACACAGTTGATAAGCTCATGCTAAGTTAGAGTCATTGCCAAATGACTCACTCCAATTTAGTGAGTGAAGTCACCCAGTCGTGTCCAACTCTTTGCAACCCCATGGACTGTAGCCCACCAGGCTCCTCCACCCATGGGATTCTCCAGGCAAGAATACTGGAGTGGGTTGCCATTCCCTTCTCCAGGGGATCTTCCCTACCCAGGGATCAAACCCAGGTCTCCTGCATTGCAGGCAGACACTTTAACCTCTGAGCCACCAGAGAAGCCCACTCTAATTTAAAGTGAGATTACTAACTGTGTTTTTAAAGGTTTTTTGGTATTTTATTTGATTATTATTTTTTTTTTGTCTACTTAAACTATCAATATTGAGAGAGTTATGGCTTCCCTGATGGCTCAGAATGGTAAAGAATCTGGAGACCCAGGTTCAGTCCCTGGGTTCGGAAAGATCCCCTAGAGAAAGGAATGGCAACCCACTCCAGTATTCTTGCCTGGAGAATCCCATAAGCAGAGGAACTTGACAGGCTACCATTCATAGGGTCACAGAGTCAGACACAACTGAAGCGACTTAGCACAGAATGAACATAAATAGGATTTAGCCCATCAATTTAGGAAACACACCCTTATGCAGTACATGCAGATTATTTATAAAAATTATTTATCTACCAGGCCATAAAACAAATCTCAACAAATACCAAAGAATAAATAATATATAAGTAAAACACATTTTCTGAGGAAAATGTATTAATAGAAGTTAAATAAATTCAAAATCCTCATATATGTAGAAATTTAGAGAGGTATATCTAAATAACACGAGTTAAATAAGGATTCATAAGTTAAGTAATACTTAGATGAAACTCCTAGAAGATGATGTAAGAGAAAACCTAGGTGAACTTGCATTTGCCAAGGACGTTTTAGATAAAACACCAAAGGCATGATCCATAAATTTAAAAATTGAGAAGTTGAACTTTATTAAAGTTATACTGACTTTATTAAAGTTTTGCAACAAAAGACTGATACTCAAACATATACAAAGTACTACTAAAATTCAGCAGTAAAAAAATAACCAATCCAATTAAAAAACCAACAAAAGATCTGAACAGACATTTCACCAAAGAAGATATACAGATTGCAAAAAGCATATGAAAAGATGCTTTGTATCATGTCATTAAGAAAATAGAAACTAAAACAGCAGTTTATAAGTGGCTAAAATCCCAAATAACACTGACAGCACCAAATGCTGACCATGATGTAGAGCAATCTGAACTCTCGTCAATTGCTGGTGGGAATGCAAAATAGTACAGACACTTTGGAAGACTAACTGCTGGTTTCTCACCAAACTAAACATACTCTTATTGTATGATCCAGCAACTGTTCTTTATTATTTATACAAACGAGTTGAAAACTTAAGTCCACACTAAATCCCTTACTATTTACAGATCAATGCAGTCAGTCCTAAAGGAAATCAACCCTGAATATTCATCGGAAGGACTGATGCTGAAGCTGAAGCTCCAATACTTTGGCCACCTGATGTGAAGAACTGACTCACTGGAAAAGACCCTGATGCTGGGAAAGATTGAAGGCAGGAGGAGAGGGGGACACCAGAGGATGAGATGGTTGGATGGCATCACCGACTCGATGGACATGAGTTTGAGTAAACTCTTGGAGATGGTGAAGGACAGGGAGGCCTGCTGTGCTGCAGTCCATGGGGTTGCAAACAGTTGGACATGACTGAGCTACTGAGCAACAACGAATACTCATAACTGCCAAAACTCGGAACCAATCAAGATGTCCTAGGACTTCCCTGGTTGGTCCACCTTGTTAAGAATCCACCTAGCAATGCAAGGGACACAGATCCGATCCCCAGTCAGGGAACTAAGATTCAACATACCATGCAGCCACTAAACCCTAGCACTGCAACTGCAGCTGCTCAGCCCACATGCTCTGGGGTCTGGATGCCACAGTTAGAGAGCCTGTGTGCCACAACTACTGAGCCTGTGCACCGCAACTCAGGGGTCTGTGCACTGCAATGAAAGATCACCCACGATGTAACAAGGACCCCATGTGTTGCAACAAAGACACGACACAGCCGAAAAGGAAAAAAGGATGTCCTTCACTAGGTGAATGGGTAAAGAAACCATGATATGTTCATACTGTGGAATATTATCCAGCAATAAATAAATAAATGTGCTATCAAGCCATGAAATGACATGGAGGAGCAGTGCATATTGATAAGTGAAAGAAGCCAATCTGAGAAAGCCCCACACTGGATGATTCTAACCACATGACATTCTGGAAAAGACAAAGTTACAGAGATGGAAAAAGGATTAGTGGTTGCCAGAGGTTCAGAAGGAGGAAGAGAGGGACAACTGATGGAACACAGGGCGTGAAACTAGTCTATATGAGGAAATGGTGGATACTTGTCATTATGCATTTATCAAAACCCACAAAATGTACAACACAAAGAGTGAACCCAAGTGTCAGCTATGAACTTTAGTTAGTAATGTATCAATATTGGTTCACCAGTTGTGACGGAAGCATCACCCTAATGCAAGATGTCAATAATAGTGGAAATTGTGTGTGGGATGGATGGGGAATTAAGTATATATGGAAACTCTCTGTACTCTCCATTCAGTTTTTCTGTAAATCTGTAACTGCTTTCAAAAATAAAGTCTGTTAATATTTTTTAAAATTACATCTGAAGCTTATGTCACATCTCTATTAGACAGCAGTGGTATAAAGTCTCTCAGTTCAGTTCAGTCGCTCAGTCGTGTCTGACTCTTTGCGACCCCATGAATGCAGCACGCCAGGCCTCCCTGTCCATCACCAACTCCCAGAGTCCACACAAACCCATGTCCATCAAGTTGGTGATGCCATCCAACCATTTCATCCTCTGTTGTCCCCTTCTCCTCCTGCCCTCAATCTTTCCCAGCATCAGGGTCTTTTCCAATGAGTCAGGTCTTAGCATCAGTGGCTAAAATATTGGAGTTTTAGCTTCAACATCAGTCCTTCCAATGAACACCTAGGACTGATCTCCTTTAGGATGGACTGGTTGGATCTCCTTGCAGTCCAAGGGACTCTCAAGAGTCTTCTCCAACACCACAGTTCAAAAGCATCAATTCTTCGGTGCTCAGCTTTCTTTATAGTCCAACTCTCACATCCATACATGACCCCTGGAAAAACCATAGCCCTGACTAGATGGACCTTTGTTGGCAAAGTAATGTCTCTGCTTTTTGATACGCTCTCTGCTGCTGCTGCTACTAAGTCGCTTCAGTCGTGTCCGACTCTGTGCGATCCCATAGACGGCAGCCCACCAGGCTCCCCCGTCTCTGGGATTCTCCAGGCAAGAACACTGGAGTGGGTTGCCATTTCCTTCTCCAATGCATGAAAGTGAAAAGTGAAAGCGAAGTCGCCCAGTCGTGTCCGACTCTTAACGACCCCATGGACTGCGGCCCACCAGGGTCCTCTGTCCATGGGATTTTCCAGGCAAGAGTACTGGGATGGGGTGCCATTGCCTTCTCCAATGCATGAAAGTGAAAAGTGAAAGCGAAGTCGCCCAGTCGTGTCCGACTCTTAACGACCCCATGGACTGCGGCCCACCAGGGTCCTCTGTCCATGGGATTTTCCAGGCAAGAGTACTGGGGTGGGGTGCCATTGCCTTCCCCGGATATGCTGTCTAGGTTGGTGATAACTTTCCTTCTAGTCAGTGTAATAACAAATTAAATATATAAGAATTAGAAAGGAATAAATAAAAATTTTACTTTATTGATAATAGAATTATCTATATAACCTCTCCCCCAAACAATAGACAAATTATTGGAAGTAATAAGATAGTTGATGAAGTTGGAAGTACAGAAAAATCACAACACAGAAGTGAATTTTTATTCCACTCTGAGGAACAATTAGAAAATGTAATGAAAAGAATATTCTGCTTAAAAGGATGACAAAAATTTAGCATAGATCTTTTTTTTTTCTGAGAGCCATTGAAGAAGACTAGAATAAATATAGAGATATACCATCTTTGTGCGTAGAAAGACTTAACATCACAAAGATGCCAATTTTTATTAGCTGTTGTCATGCTTGATCTCTGAATATATGACTGGTGGTTGTTGTTTAGCCACCAAATTGTGTACTACTCCTGGGACCCCAGGGACTGTAGCCCACCAGGTTCCTCTGTCCACGGAATGTTCCAGGAAAGAATACTGGAATAGATTGCCGTTTCCTTCTCCCGGAGATCTTCCTGACCCAGGGATTGAACCCACGTCTCCTGTATTGGCAGGCAGATTCTTCACCTCTGAGCCAGCAAGGAAGCCCATGTGACTGGTACAGTTTGAATATTTTCAACATGCTTGTATGTACAGTTAATTCTTACAAGATTATCTTCATTTTACAGATGATTGATACTCAGTGAGATTAAGGAATTAATACAAAGATTTATTAGTGCTGGCAAGTGGCTAATACCTAGACCTGACTCGAGAAACTACACCTTTGTTTCAAGAAATCTGCCTTGGGCTCTTAACATGCCTTTGCAAAGCTAGGAACATGGCTCTCATCCTTCATTTCACCCCCCATCTCCCCCACAGCCAATATTCCTTAAGTTCTGTCAATTTTACCTCTTCATATTTTCCAAATTTTCCATTGCTCTCCATCCTCCATGGGAATAACTTTCATTAAATTAAATCTTTATCTCTTGCCTATAAATGCAACATTTTCTAATGAGTCCCTAACCTATTCATCCTCTATGTTGTAGCCAGAATGATCTGAAATCCAAATTTGATCATCTGCATGAAGCCTTTTCACACCTTCCCACTGTACTCAAGGCTTCCCAGGTGGTGCTGTTGGTAAAGAATCCATCTGCCAATGCAGGAGATGCAAGAGATGCGGTTTCAGTCCCTAGGTCAAGATCTCCTAGAGGAGGAAATGGCAACCACTCCAGCATTCTTACCTGGAAAATTCCATGGACAAGAGGAGCCTGATGTGCCACAGTCTATGGGGTCGCAAAGAGTTGGACATGACTGAGCATGCATGCACATTTTACGCAAGACAGAAATTTCTTAACAAATGGTTTCATGGCAATTCTAGGCACTTCTAGCTCAAAAATCTTTCTCTAACCTCATGTCTACTTGCTCCACTCTGGAGCTTTCATGATCTTCCTTATTTGTATTAAGCTATCTCTTGCTTCAGCATCCATTTATTTTCCTTTTTCCCTGCTTCTCTTAACTCCTACTTCTCTAGTTTCCAACGTTTACCCCTTTAGGTTCCCAACATAAATCCTCTGGCATTAGCCTAGGGATAACATCCTTCAGAAAGTCCTCTTTAACGCCTCAGCTTCCAAGAAAACCCATCTTCACTTTTGCTCTCATGTCACTGTTTTGTAATTCATCGTTAACTTTATCACACGCCTACTAGACTTAGCTTCATGAAGGCAGAGACCTTGACTGGCACACAGTAAGCGCTAAATACTTTTATGTTAATTTTTTAGGTTTTACTTACAAACCAAAGGAGTACCAGTTACACACTGAAAGGAAGATGTCACAGTTGATAATACATATAACCATTAATACTATATTGCCTTAATCTGGTAGGTCATTAGTAAGCAGGCATTAAGGAAATGTACTAAAAAATGTAAAGTCTACAAGGAGTCAGAGCCCAAAATAATATTAGTAATGAATGATAATCATTCAATATGATATTGATAAAACCCTGACAGCATATGAAAGAGAGACTGAATGAGCAGCTCAGAATTTTTCAGGACATTAAATCAAGGGAATTTTCCAGTCTCTGATTCTGACAAAGAGATTTAGAATTAAGGCAGCCTTCACTGCCAGAATAATGAAAATAAAGAGCTGTAATCATTGTTAGCCATATTATCTGTGGTTCCTGCCTCAGAAAGGCTTCATGAGACACTAAAAATCAAAGAAAACACATTGGCCTGTCAGATTCAAGGGCTTCCCATGGAGAAGATGAATTCCTGGGACACCGTGGGAAGGTCTGGGGAGAGGACTTATGAATACCTGGATGACTGACAGGAAGTGGTTAGAGCCCTTCCCCCTGACATCTGCATTGCATTTAGCCTCATTATATTGAGTTTTATGAGGATAAAAGGCTGACAAGACATTGTAGAAAATTGGGTGGCATTTCTGGATTTAAATGTGTGTGTGTATGTGAGTGTTTTTAAAGGAACTCATATGGGGACATTTCCCAGCCTATTCATCTCTTTGTTAACACTGGAAAAATGTATTTGGCTTAAGTATTAAAAACTACAAAATGGAAAATTTTAACCACTATCATTTGGAGAACAGAGAGCATTTAAAAATCAGCATTGTTTCTTTGTGCCCAAGAAAGAATTTGAAGCACACTCCTGGGTGTTTTTCTAAATTCTTACATTGCTCACCCCTTCATAAGAAGCTACTGCTTCCTAGAAATGGAGAAAGGAGGTCTGGGTTCAGCTTATTTTCCTTCAAGCCTGATAAACTGATGTGTTCAAATTAAAACCTTCAGGCCAGATCCAAAAATGTAATCAGTGGTGAGAGTACATCAGCAAAAACAGAACAATCGAGAGACTCATTCTTTTGGATTTTCTTTCATAAGAGAAAAAGTTAACAATGAAAACAAATATTTCATTTCAGGGATCCTTGTGCTTGTAATGTTAAATGAATGCTTTAAATTGGAAACTCTTAGTATATATCATGATGTTACTCAACTGTAGATGTCAAATGCAGGTGAATCTGAGGCTGCTTGGTGGAGGTTTTCGGAATACAAGAAAATTCATTGCTCTTTCAGTCTCCCTTTCCTTCTCTATAAAAGTGGCAATTATCTAAGTAGCTATTTAAGAATTTTATTATGTTTTATTGATTTGAATTCAATTATATTCATTGACATTATGAACTGAAGAAATTGTGGGACAAAAAAAATTGTGTTCCAAAAACCAGTTGTAAATATAACACAAAAAGATTCCATGACAATAGCAGACTCTGTTGTTGTTGTTGTTCAGTTACTAAGTCGTATCTGACTCTTGGCAACCGCATGCTGCTAAGTCGCTTCAGTCGTGTCCGACTCTGTGTGACCCCATAGATGGCAGTCCACCAGCCTCCCCCATCCCTGGGATTCTCCAGGCAAGAACACTGGAGTGGGTTGCCATTTCCTTCTCCAATGCATGAAAGTGAAAAGTGAAAGTGAAGTCGCTCAGTCGTGTCCAACTCTTAGCGACCCCATGGACTGCAGCCCACCAGGCTCCTCCGTCCATGGGATTTTCCAGGCAAGAGTACTGGAGTGGGGTGCCATTGCCCCATAGACTGCAGCATACCAGGCTCCTCTGTCCTCCACTATCTCCCAGAGATTGCTCAAGTTCGTGTCCATTGAGTCAATGATGCTATCTAACCATCTCATCCTCTGCCACTCTCTGCTCTTTTGTCTTCAGTCTTTCCCAGCATCGTGTTTTTTTTTCCAGTGAGTTGACTCTTCTCATCAGTTGTTGAGAGCTTCAGCATTAGCATCAGTCCCTGAATATTCAGGGTTGATTTCCTTTTGGACTGACTGACTGGTCTGATCTTTATAAAAGAATACTTATAAAGCTCAAGGAAAGTAACACAGACCTATGTGAAGAAAATTATTAAATCCTACTATAGTCATAAAACAACATCTAAGAAAAAGGAGATGCAAATTATATTTCTGGATGGAAATACTCAGTATTAAAAAGTATATAGTGCAAATTAATTTGTAAATTCAGTTCAAGTCTAATAAGAATCCCAATGGGATGTTTCATAAAATTTAAGTAACTCTATCTTTTATCTGGAGGAGTCAAAGCACAGAATTAGCCAAAGTATTTTTTTTTAAAAAAGCTTCTGTATTAAAAAAACTGCCCTCATTATTAACAAAAAGATGGATGAACACATCAACAGATAAAGCTAAAAATCAAAGAAATGGACTCATGTCTACTTGAAACTTAGCATAAAATAAAAATGGCAATTCAATTTTAATTCAAAGTTGGATAACTTATTGAATCAGTTTCATTCAATCGCTCAGTCTTGTCTGGCTCTTTGTGACCCCATGGACTGCAGCAAGCCAGTCTTCCCTGTTCATCACCAACTCCTGGAGCTTGCTCAAACTTATGTCCATTGAGTCGCTAGTGCATTCCAACCATCTCATCTATACTCTGTCATCCCCTTCTCCTCCAGCCTTCAATCTTTCCCAGCATCAGGGTCTTTTCCAATGAGTCAGTCCTTCACACCAGGTGGCCAAAGTATTGGAGTTTCAGCTTCAGCATCAGTCCTTCCAATGAATATTCAGGACTGATTTCCCTTAGAATTCACTGGTTGGATCTCCTTGCAGTCTAAGGGACTTTCAAGAGTCTTCTCCAACACCACAGTTCAAAAGCATCATTTCTTTGGCACTCAGCTTTCTTTATGGTCCAACTCTCATATCCATACACAACTACTGGAAAAACCATAGCTTTGACTAGACGGACCTTTGTTGGCAAAGCAATGCCTCTGCTTTTTAATATGCTGTGCGGTCATAACTTTTCTTCCAAGGAGCAAGTATCTTTTAATTTCATAGCTGCAATCACCATCTGCAGTGATTTTGGAGTCCAAGAAAATAAAGTCTATCACTGTTTCCACTGTTTCCCTATCTATTTGTCATGAAGTGATGGGACCAGATGCCATGATCTTAGTTTTCTGATTGTTGAGTTTTAAGCCAACTTTTTCACTCTTCTCTTTCACTTACATCAACAGGCTCTTTAGTTCTTCTTCGCTTTCTGCCTTAAAAGAAGTGTCATCTGCATATCTGAGGTTACTGATATTTCTCCTGGCAATCTTGATTCCAGCTTGTGCTTCATCCAGCATGGCATTTTGCAGGATGTACTCTGCATGTAAGTTAAATAAGTACAGTGACAGTATACAGCCTTGATGTACTCCTTTCCTGATTTGGAACCATTCCGCTGTTCCACATCCAATTCTAATTGTTGCTTCTTAACCTGCACACAGAATTTCAGGAGGCAGGTCAGGTGGTCTGGTATTTCCATCTCCTTAAGAATTTACCACAGTTTATTGTGATCAACAGAAAGTGAAGAGGGGCTAAAAAGCCTCTTGATGAAAGTGAAAGTGGAGAGTGAAAAGGTTGGCTTAAAGCTCAACATTCAGAAAACGAAGATCATGGCATCTGGTCCCATCACTGCATGGGAAATAGATGGGGAAACAGTGGAAACAGTGTCAGACTTTGTTTTTCTGGGCTCCAAAATCACTGCAGATGGTGACTGCAGCCATGAAATTAAAAGACGCTTACTCCTTGGAAGGAAAGTTATGACCAACCTAGATAGCATATTCAAAAGCAGAGACATTACTTTACCAACAAAGGTTCGCCTAGTCAAGGCTATGGTCTTTCCTGTGGTCATGTATGGATGTGAGAGCTGGACTGTGAAGAAGGCTGAGCGCCGAAGAATTGATGCTTTTGAACTGTGGTGTTGGAGAAGACTCTTGAGAGTCCCTTGGACTGCAAGAAGATCCAACCAGTCCATTCTGAAGGAGATCAATCCTGGAATTTCTTTGGAAGGTATGATGCTAAAGCTGAAACTCCAGTATTTTGGCCACCTCATGCGAAGAGTTGACTCGTTGGAGAAGACTCTGATGCTGGGAGGGATTGAGGGCAGGAGGAGAAGGGGACGACAGAGGATGAGATGGCTGGATGGCATCACTGACTCGATGGATGTGAGTCTGAGTGACCTCAGGGGGCTGGTGATGGACAGGGAGGCCTGGCGTGCTGCGGTTCATGGGGTCGCAAAGAGTCGGACACGACTGAGCGACTGATCTGATCTGATCTGATTGTGATCCACAAAGTTAAAGGCTTTGCATTGTCAATAAGCAGAAGTAGATGTTTTTCTGGAACTCTCTTGCTTTTGTGATGATCCAGCAGATGTTGGCAATTTGATCTCTGGTTCCTCTGCCTTCTCTAAATCCAGCTTGAACATCTGGAAGTTCTCTTTTCACGTACTGTTGAAGCCTGACTTGGAGAATTTTGAGCATTACTTTGCTAATGTGTGAGATGAGTGCAATTGTCCAGTAGTTTGAACATTCTTTGGCATTGCCTTTCTTTGGGATTGGAATGAAAACTGACCTTTTCTAGTCCTGTGGCCACTGCAAAGTTTCCCAAATTTGCTGGCATATTGAGTGCAGCACTTTAAAAGCATCATCTTTTAAGATTTGAAATAGTTCAACTGGAATTCCATCACCTGCACTAGCTTTGTTCATAGTGATGCTTCCTAAGGCCCACTTGACTTCGCATTTCAGGATGTATGACTCTAGGCGAGTGATCACACCATCATGATTATCTGGGTCATGAAGATCTTTTTTGTACAGTTCTTCTATGTATTCCTGCCACCTCTTCTTAATATCTTCTTCTTCTATTAGATCCATACCATTTCTGTCCTTTATTGAGCCCATCTTTGCATGAAACGTTCCCTTGGTATCTCTAATTTTCTTGATGAGATCTTGTCTTTCTCATTCTATTATCTTCCTCTATTTGTTTGCATTGATCACTGGGGAAGGCTTTCTTATCTTTCCTTGCTATTCTTTGGAACTCTGCATGCAAATGGGTATATCTTTCCTTTTCTCCTTTGCCTTTAGCTTCTCTTCTTTTCTCAGCTATATGTAAGGACTCCTCAAACAAGCATTTTGCCTTTTTGCATTTCTTTTTCTTGGGGATTGTCTTGTTCACTGCCTCTTGTACAATGTCACAAACCTCCATCCATAGTTCTTCAGGGACTCTGTCTACCAGATCTGATCCCTTGAATCTATTTGTCACTTCCACTGTATAATCATAAGGGATCTGATTTAGGTCATACATGAATGGTCTAGTGGTTTTCCCCACTTTCTTCAATTTAAGTATGAATTTGGCAATAAGGAGTTTATGATCTTAGCCACAGTCAGCTCCCAGTCCTATTTTGCTGACTGTATAGAGCTTCTCCATCCTTGGCTGCAAAGAATATAATCAATCTGATTTTGGTATTGCCCATCTGGTCACGTCCATGTGTAGAGTCTTCTCTTGTGTTGTTGATGTTTGCTATGACCAGTGCATTTTCTTGGCAAAACTCTGTTAGCCTTTAACCTACTTCATTTTGTACACCAAGGCCAAATTTACCTCTTATTCCAGGTATCTCTTGACTTCCTACTTTTGCATTCCAGTTCCCTATAATGAAAAAACATCTTTTTTGGATGTTAGTTCTAGAAGGTCTTGTAGGTCTTCATAGAACTGTTCAACTTCAGCTTCTTCAGCATTACTGGTTGGGGCATAAACTTGGATTACAGTGATATTGAATAGTTTGCCTTGGAAATGAACAGAGATCCTTCTATCATTTTTGAGATTGTATTCAAGTACTGCATTTTGGACTCTTTTGTTTATTATGATGGCTACTCCAACTCTTCTAAGGGATTCTTGCCCACTGTAGTAGATATAATGGTCATCTGAGTTAAATACATAGTCCATGGAATCCTCTGGGCCAGAATACTGGAGTGGGTAGCCTTTCCCTTCTCCAGGGGATCTTCCAAACCCAGAGATTAAACCCAGGTCTCCTGCGTTGCAGGCAGATTCTTCACCAGCTGAGCCACAAGGGAATCCCAAGAATCCTGTGGGTAGCCTATCCCTTGTCCAGCGGATCTTCCTGACCTAGGAATAGAACCGGGCTTTCTGCATTGCAGGCAGATTCTTTACCAGCTGAGCTATGAGGGAGACCAAATACCAAGACACAGCTTCTTGAAACTGCTAAACTTCTAGGATGAAACGTAAATCTTCCAACCAACCAGATAGAAAACTCCTATCACATCAAGGAGAAAAAAGTTCAAGTTAACCTCATATTTCTTCACCAAAAACAGCCAATACCAGGTAACAATGGAGTGATGTTTAACAAGACCCAAGTAAAGAACCTGCCTACCAGTGCAGGAGACTTAAAAGATGTGGGTTCAATTCCTGGGTTGGAAAGATTCCCTGGAGGAAGACATGTCAACCAATTCCAGTATTCTTGCCTAGAGAATTCCATGGACAGAGGAGCCTGGGGGACTATAGTCCATGGGATCATGCAGAGTCAGACCACGACTGAAGCAACTTAGCACAAACACATATGCAAGGAAAAAAATGGTATAAGAACTAATTGAAATCATAAATGATATGAAATTAAAAGAATTATGAGATATAAACTACTGTGCATAAAGTACACAACAAAGATATTGCTACATTGTACAGCATAGGGAAATACAGCCATTATTTTATAATAACTTTAAATGGAGTATAATCTATAAAAATATTGAATCACTGTGTTGTACACCTAAAATGAATATAATATTGTAAATCAACTATTACTTCAATGAAAAACAATGTTGTCTGAGAAAAACTAATCTTAATACCTTACTCAGACCTATTATAGTATTAATTAAAATTTTATTATATTTGTATAGTAAATATAGCCACAAGTGTTAAAAATATAAATTATATTAAAAGGTATACACTAATGAGTTTTGCTTCCACTACTTTTTCCATTAATCTTATTCTACTTTCATTTTGGGAACTTTTGTGAGTTTTTAAAACTCTTCCCAGTATTTCTTTATGTGAAATCAATAAATGAAACAGTCATTCTTATTTTACCCCTCTCAGCCATAAAATGTAGCTGTCTATACACGTTTTTGAACCTTGTGTTTTTTGCATGATAGTATATGTTAAAGATGTTTCTGTATCAGTATATATGGAATCTTCATTCCTATTTCATACCTGTGGATCATTGCTTAAGTACATGGACCAGACACTTTTTTAAAAAGAGAATTTAAAATTTTATAAGTTAGCATTCCTCTTTGTGAAGACAATTCATGTCTCCAATTAGTTAGGTCTTATTTTCTCTCAATAAAATTTTCCTAGAAATCTCGTATGCATCTATTAACTTACCTATTCTATGGCACTTGTTATTTTTTATGCTGTTGTGAATGATATCTTTCCAAAAAACTACCCTATTGGGGTAGAATTAACCTATTAAAAGCTGTGGATATTTAGTGCACACAACTGGGTGTGTTTGAGATCAATATACACTTGTGAAACCATCACCACACTCACTGCCATAAACTTATCCATCATCTCCGGAAGTTTTTTCCTGTTCCCTTTATTTGTTGTTATGCTTGTTTTGCCTTTCCTTTTGTGGTGAAAGCATTTTACATAAAGTATCCCCTTAGCAAAGTTCTAAGATTACAATATTGTTAATCATAGGTCATGGGTCCTATAGTAGACTCCCAGAACTTAGCTCACATAACTGAAACTTGTACCTTTTGACCACAGCTACTCAGCTCTTCCTTCCTCCAGATCCTGGTAACCACTCTTCTACTCTTTGCTTCTCGGATTTAGACTATTTTAGATTCCTCATATAAATAAGACTGTGCAGTATTTATCTTCCTGTGACTTGCTTCATTCAACATAACGTCTTCCAGATCCAGTCATGTTGTTGAAAATGGCGGGATTTTCTTCCTTGTCAGGGTGAGGGACACTCCACTGTGCATCTATACCACATTTTAAAATCTCACTCTTCTATCCATGCACAGTTAGGTTGTTTCCATACCTTGGCTATTGTGAATATTGCTGCAATGAATGTGAAAGTGCAGATATCTGCTCAAGATCAAGATTTCCAATTCCTTTGGATATACTTCCAGAAGTGGGATGGAAATATATTTGATTTTTTTAAGGAATCTTCATACTGTTTTCATAATAGCTGCATCAATTTACATTCCCACCAAGAGTTGATAAGAGTTCCTTTTCTTCCACATCTTGCAAACATTTATTGCTTGGTTTCCTTTTTATAATAGTCATTCTAGCAAGTGTGAGGTGATAATATCAATTCAGGTGAATGGATAAACAAATGGACCACATCCATGCAAAGGAGAATATAATTTAGTCACAGAAAGGAATGAAGTACTGATACAACATGGATGAACCTCAGAAACATCATGTTAGTGAAAGTAGTCAGACACAAAAGGTCACATATTATGATTCCTTATACATGAAATATCCAGGATATTGAGACAGAAATGAATTAGGACTGCTGAAAGGGAGAAATGATGTGTGATTAGGGATGTAGGGTGATTTTATTGGATGATGAAATTTTTTGAAAGTAGAAAGACATATATATTGATAGCACAACACTGTAAATACACAAGATACCTCTGAACTGAACATGTTAGAATGATGAATTACATTATGTAGACTTCATACCAATAAAAAAAAAATAAAACAAAGTAAATTAATACAGCGAGGAACTTCCCTGGCAGTCCAGTGGTCAGAGGTTTGCTTTCCAATGCAAATTGGGTTCCATCCCTGGTCTGGGTAGATCCATATGCTTCAAGGCCAAAAAACCAAAAGGTAAAACATAAGCAGTATTGTAAAAAAATTCAATGAAGACTTAAAAAGTGGCCCACATTAAAAAAAAAATCTTTAAGAAAATATGGTGAATAACCAACATAATTTTTAAGGGCATGAAGAAGAATTCACAAATGCCACTTATGTTGTTCTACCATTGGCCAAAATATAGTGATATAGCCACACCTACACTCAGTAGAAGTTGGGAAATGTAGTTCTTAGCTGAGTGGTCACATATGCAACTAAAATTTATTGCCAGAGTATCGTAGTGTGGGATGACTAAAAGCAAGAAGGGAACCTGGATGCAAGGAGACAACAGCTCTTAACTTGTCTTTATAAAAACTTGCTGAAAACAACAAGGAACAATGAGTGCACACTAACATTTTGGCTATTTCCAGCTATTTTCTTGAATCTGAAATTTTATATTGTCTGTCTTCCAGATGAATGTTGCCAAGTATTTTACCCCAATGTTTCCCTTCAACAAACAAGAGTCATCAAGTCTGTAGGCTTCAGTATCTGTTTTCTTGCATCCTGTTGTCTGACTGTTGAATCAGCAGCAGATATTTTAGTTTGTGTTATGACAGCACCCCAATTCTGATGTTTCTCTGTCAATAGGAATAGATCTTGTTACAAAGATCTATTATCTTTGATACAAAGATATCTAAAGATACAAAGATACCTAAAGACACAAAGATCTTGTATCTTTAGATCTTGTATCAAAGAAACACAAATAAAATGCAAGTGGACAGAATTTATTCCACAAGGTCCTCTAGTGACCAGAGATGGTAACTCAACACAATTTCCATCATTGGGTCTGAGACAATTGCTCTGACTTTCCTGACTTACAGTGTTGAAATCACCATATCTGCATTTTACTCATTGAAGACACAGAAAGGACACAGGAATATGAAGCAACTTTGTGTTTAAGGATACAAAGTTGAAGGTGCATATACTCCTTCTGCTTATATCCTGTTGATCAAAATCTAGTTACAAGGCCATAATTAGCAAAGACAGAAACTAACAAATGTTACTAATGGTAATGCCATATGAAAGAATTGTGAAGGGGAGCTCGTAATAAGAGGAAGAAAGTCATAGTGGACACTGGAGGATAGAAGCAGTCAAGCGTGCACATAAAATTCCTAAAAACATGATGAAAAAAATGCAAAGTATATAATTTCCAATGAGTAAAGAAAAAACATGGAATGATGAAAATTATTCATCAGTCTAACAAAAATCAAGAAATGAAAAGAAACATTTAAGGTTTGAAGCAACTGAAAAGCACAAAATAAGATGGTGAAAATAGGTTCAAATGTATCAATAATTATAGATGATATAACAATAACAAACTTGGCAGATATAAAACAAATATTGTGGAAATGAGTAAAAAAATTAAACTTGTTCAATGTTTAAAAGAGAAACAAAACATAAAAACTTAGAATAGTTGAAATTAAAGAATGAAGAATAATCAACCAGTTAAGTTCTAACCAGTAGGAAGCTAATCTACCTGTATTAATAGAAACTTAAGGAGGCCTGAGGACAAGCAGTACTAAATAGAAGTATAACTGACAGTTACAAATGTCAAAGCTTAAAATCATGGAGAAGATATTTAAAATTTAAACTTGTATGGATCAACAATTTAGCTTCAAAATATATATAAAAGAAAATGTTGAAGGAATTACAAGAGGAATTGTCAAAGTTGCCATTGTGTTGGAGAATTTGGCTATCCTCTCAGTAGCTAATAAACCAAAGGAACTAAAATCAGTGGAGATGCAAAAATTTTGATCAACACAAAGAACACGCTTAATTAATGGACTTTAAAATTTTCACTATTCAGTGCAAAAAGCCAAGTGACCAAAGAATAATAGAGGGTTATTATACACATATAATTATGGGAAGTTCAAAAGCTTGCAAAACCAACAAAAATGTTTAGAAAATCAATCATGTTGTAAAACTAGAATAAAAAAAAAAAACAAATAAATTGAAAGACACATTTTAATTTTAGATTGTATCTACTTATTCCCTGTAATGAAAGATGGGATAATTGCACCTATACACTTCTCACTTCCTTTTTTTCCCTCATACATTTTCAAGTTTCCAAATGTTAATGTTCTATTCTGCAAGCAATGTATGAGAAAGACAAGCTCTCTGTCTTTCGTGACACTTGGTTTCATCCAGTTTCAATAAAGTCAAACCACAGACTATTCCAAGGCTAGGCTTTGATGGCTCTTATACCTCTATGGGAATGTCAAATTGATTGGTAAAGTGTTACCAAGAGGTGGTATATTCCTGGAGTCATATTACTGGACTCATATATTCCCAGACTCCTGCTCCAGGGGGTATCTTCCACTTACTGTGCAAGAAAAGCAAGAAAAATCTTATTCCAAAAAGTGAATAATTTAAAAGGAGAAATGTGGTAAGATCATCTACTATAATATGTATGTAGTGGAAACTTGGTTTGAATGATAGTGCTAATGTAAAAAGAGTATTTCTCACAATGTAGAGGTGGCCCAATCCCACGTGGATTTGAATCCACTAGGAGAGACAAACTCCATGGCACTGGAAGGCTAAGAATTCTGCTATCTCAAGTTGGGTTGTTGTTGCTGTTGTTTAATTCCTAAATCATGCCGAATTCTTTTGTGACCCTATTCTGCCGGACTCCACTGTCCATGGGATTTCCCAGGATACTGTAGTGGGTTTCCATTTCCTTCTCCAGGGCATCTTCCTGGCCCAAGGATCAAACCCGCATCTCCTGCTTGGCAGGTGCATTCTTTACCACTCAGTCACCTGGAAAGCCCCTCGAGCTGGGTACCACTCCTTAATTTCCCACTCTTCCCAGCCTCCCTAGCAGCTAGGAGTGCAAAATTAGAAAATGGAAGTCACTGGGTTAATCTTAAAATCAGCTCATCTAGTGAAGGAGGGTGTCCTTTGAGCCTCCCCTTCCTTTTTCATTTCTTTTGACTCCAACGTTTCAGTGGAATGATGGATTGGCTCTTACCAATTGTTGTCTACCACAACAACCTTCAAGCATGTCTTTCTCCATTTCAAAGACAGGAAATCTGAAAACAACTTTCTCCATAGCTCCTTGAAGCTGTGGTTCTGGATAGAGTGAATGTTCAACCCATCTAATGCATAAGTGGAAGATCTGGAAGGCAGAAATAAAGTGCTGCTCGTATTGTTTTTGTTGGCAAGCCCAATTGTGTGGGATCTAGTTATGCTGGAGAAGCATTAGCCAAGGATCTCATTTCCAGTCACTGAAGTCGTGGGTGCAGGCTGTAGCAGAAACAGTTTGGTTTTGAGGACACCAACAGTGGTACAAGCTTCCCAATCATTGCAGCTTTGTGATTATGTGACTTCCTGTAATTGAATTTCCTCTCTTGTAGTGTAGTAGCCATGTGGCGCTGGAGGCAGCAAGTGGGGTGGCAGCTTTAAACCAGGCAAACAGCTTCTTGATCAAAGAAGGCATAGCAAAAGGAAAAAGAGGATGGCAGCTCCCTTGATGGCCCAGTTTTTTCCTGTGATTTTTGGAGTTATTCTAGAAATCTTAACCTAGAGTTAATGTTAAGAGTTTTTTTTTTCAGCCTTACCTATGATTCTCTAAGCCCTTTCAGTTCAGTTCAGTTGCTCAGTCGTGTCTGACTCTTTGAGACCCCATGAATTGCAGGACGCTAGGCGTCCCTGTCTACAACCAACTCTTGGCGTTCACTCAAACTCATATACATGGAGTTGGTGATGCCATCCAGCCATCTCATCCTCTGTCATCCCCTTCTCCTCCTGCCCCCAATCTCTCCCAGCATCAGAGTCTTTTCTAATGAGTCAATTCTTTGCATGAGTGGCCAAAGTACTGGAGTTTCAGCTTTAGCATCATTCCTTCCAAAGAACATCCAGGGCTGATCTCCTTCAGAATGGACTGGTTGGAGCTCCTTGCAGTCCAAGGGACTCTCAGGAGTCTTTTCCAACGCCATAGTTCAAAAGCATCAATTCTTCAGTGCTCAGCCTTCTTCACAGTCCAACTCTCACATCCATACATGACCACAGGAAAAACCATAGCCTTGACTAGATGGACCTTTGTTGGCAAAATAATGTCTCTGCTTTTCAATATGCTATCTAGATTGGTCATAACTTTCCTTCCAAGGAGTAAGTGTCTTTTAATTTCATGGCTGCAGTCACCATCTGCAGTGATTTTGGAGCCCAGAAAAATAAAGTCTGACACTGTTTCCCCTGTTTCCCCATCTATTTCCCATGAAGGGATGGGACCAGATGCCATGATCTTCATTTTCTGAATGTTGAGCTTTAAGCCAACTTTTTCACTCTCCACTTTCACTTTCATCAAGAGGCTTTTGAGTTCCTCTTCACTTTCTGCCATAAGGGTGGTGTCATCTGCATATCTGAGGTTATTGATATTTCTCCTGGCAATCTTGATTCCAGCTTGTGCTTCTTCCAGCCCAGCATTTCTCATGATATGTTCTGCATATAAGTTAAATAAGCAGGGTGACAATATACAGCCTTGACGTACTCCTTTCCCTTTTAGTACTCTCTAATGTAAGCATTTGTACATAAAGTAGCTAAAGCGGGTTCAGTTACCTACAACTGGAAACTGGTTAATGCAAATGTGATGTGATGGGAAGAAATTTATCAGTTATCTTGGACCACGATGCAACTGTAGAGACAGAATTTGCAGCCAAAGATTGTGAAATAGAAAGGGGAAAGAAATTTGGGTGCCTCAGGAACCACCGCTTTAGCTCTTCACTGTCTATCTCTGAAATATTTTTTGTTTTAAACATGCAACATACTTTCTTAATTTAACTTATCTTACTTCAGCTCTCTACTTCTTGCAGGCAAATGAATTCCTTTTGTATGACATTCATTTTAGCTATTTTTATATTAATTTTATCAATCAGATCTTTTCTTGCTATTTTTCATAACTGATTATTACCAACAAAAATAAAAATTATTAACCTTTATTTATTACTGCATCCACCTACATTACAGAGGTCTCCTATTCATACTAGTAATTTTATGGTATATTCTCTTTCATTGTATTTCTGCTCCAATCCATCAGGAAAATGAAGGAAAAGCTAAAAGCCCAGGATATGTTGTATAATCCAATATTTTAAATTTCTCATATAAATCTGGTCTGAAATAGTCTTTGATTTTTGTATAACCTCAGATTTATTTTATTATGTAAAATATATCCAAACATTTATGTGCTTATTTTATTAAAAACAATTCCACATTGTTAGTAAGACACACTCAATATTTATAAAATATTGCTTTTGGTTACAGCTGTCCTACTAAATTAGTAAGATAAAAATATTTCCTACCTTCTCTTGCGGAGTTACAGATGGCTCACCTTCCAAAGAATTAAGTACCTGTTTCACTTCTTTCAGTAAATGAAATAACTGCAAAATTGATTTTTGGAGAAACTTCTGATGATAAAACGACTGCTTCCAACACACATTATTGTCCTTTGGAGGCAGTGTAGTGGATAGAGAGGCGGAGAACCGAGCATCTCCTGTTCAGTCACACCAGGTTCTGTCCCTTTGCCACATCACCAGCGTCTCTGGACCACAACTTGTTAATAAGGAAATGCACCCTTTCCAGCTCTAATCTTGTGTATTTCATAGACACACACTGAATGTACATTTAGGGCAAGGAATCACACTTTTTTTTTAATTGGAGGATAATTGCTTTACAATATGGCAATGTGAATGGGCCATAAGTATACATATGTCCCCTCCCTCTTGAACCTTCCTCCCACCCCAAACCCCATCCCCCCTCTCTAGGTTGTCACAGAACACCTGCTTGAGCTCCCTGTGTTATATGGCAACTTCTTACTAGCTATCTGTTCTGCATGTGGTAATGTATATATGTCAATGCACCTCTCTCAATTTGTCCACACTCTCCTTTCCCCACTGTGTTCAGGCAGTTGTTTTTTTTTTTTTTAATTAAAGAAATACAAGAGCAAAAATGTAAAATGAATTCTAAAATATCTCCACCAGATTACACTTCTTTCAATATTAAGCATGATTTTCTTCTTCACATTTGGAAGTTTTTGAAATTGAGATATATCTTACAATCAAATGTACGCTTAATATGGTAGCTCTTTCTCCTAACTTCTCTATCTCCATCTCCCAAATAAATTCTTGCTATAACAGTGGTATATCATATATTCAGTGGAGGAAGAAATGGCAACCACCCCTGTATTCTTGCTGGAAAATCCCATGGACAAAGAGGCTTAGTGTGCTATGGCTTGTCGGGTCACAAAGAATTGGACATGACTTCATATACGACTTCATACATGTGTGATACATTCAATAACCTCTAGGAATCTAGGAAAAACAAATAGGCACCAGGGTCAGATTCCCACATGAACTTATATACAGCTGTGCATGGGGTCAGGGGCTCACCAGTGTCTATGTCAATTGGGTTACATGGGAATAGGGTGAGGGGAGAAGTCTTCCTGAAAAATTTTGTTGGGCAGATGCCTGTAGTCAGGATCAGGAGGAAGATGGGTGAGCCCTGAGCCATGCTGTGTGGGTCTCCAGGTGAGGAGCGGTAACACAGCTGGGGAGAGGAACTCCTGTTCCACCTCTAGTGATAACGTGTCCCTGCTTCACTGCTGTGCCTGGCCAGTCTCTACCATTCTGGTGATGATCTCAGGAACTGCGGCAAAGCCCCAGAGGGACCACAGTGCCCGGAAAGTACAGTGATCATCAGCACAGAAGATGAGGCTCCTTGATGGAATCAGAGCAGGACCCAGTAGAAAAGATTTGGGTGATAGAAACCGAGGGAAGCCATTATAACTGGAGTGAGTTTAAACATGAGATCCTGTGAAGAAGTGGCTACTGTGAGCCTGTGAGATCTGAGTATTAATATTAATGTGACTTCATCCAAACTCATAGACCAGGGAAATATTTTGGAATAGATATACATAAATGTACACAAACATTTTTACATCTCTCTCTCTCTCTCTCTTTATATATATATATATAATATTTATATGTAGGCATATGGTGGTGGTGGTGGTTTAGTCACTAAATCATGGCCAGCTCCTGCGACCCTATGGACTATAGCCCTCCAGGCTCCTCTGTCCATGGGATTTCCCAGGCAAAAATACTAAAGAAGGTTGCCATTTTCTTCTCTAGGGGATCTTTCTGACCCAGGGATCAAACCCAGATCTCCTACATTGCAGACAGATGTTTTTTACCATCTGAGTCACCAGGGAAGCCCCATATATGAACATATGGAATAACAAAACCATTCTCACCAACCATGCAAAAATTAAGAAATAAAATAGTCTTTGCTTAGTATTTAATTAGGACTTTCTTATGAATGCTAATTTCAAGATTTCTCTAAACTCTAAGGGAGACCTAGAATTGAGTTTGAGTCAAATCTAATGAGCTACATCACACTATTTAATAAAATGTTATGAATTGGGTAGAGGGAAGGGGTTGTCCTGTGAAGGAGGGGTCAAGAAGGGACAGAAGGGGCAAGTTTCATGAAAGAAGGACCCAAGGAATTTGAGTAACACAGATATAAAATATTCATTTTTAAGTCACCTTGGATGTAAGTCATTTGCTCCTCTTTCCACATCCAAATGTGTCACATGATATCTGCCACACAGGCTATTGTTTTGTAGAAATCAAGAAAGGATTTGATTTTTCTTCGTTGCCAAAATGTAAATTTAAAAAACAGATATGTGAACAATAATTCAGAAGAATCAAAAAATTAGGGCCAGAGGTTATCATGAGAATTCAAGGCCCTGGTATCCACAGATATTTTGGAAAGGGCATTGAGCTTTCATGAGTCAAGAAGCTGAATTTATCTAATGTAAGTCTTAAGGGGATGAAGCGATCTTTATAGGAGGAGATGGATGTAAATATAGATGTAGGTAGGTGTTGTAACCACTTGGGTTGCCCAGGACAGTTCCAGTTATTCTCTGTTGCCCTTAGATCTTGTCTATTTTTGCATTTGTTCCAAGTGTTTCATTTTCTAGTCAAACATGCTGTTCTGTGGAAAGTATATTCACATATTGTTCTGAAGCGTGAGAGCCAACTCATTGGAAAAGGCCCCGATGATGGGAAAGATTGAAGGCAAAAGGAAAAGGGGATGACAGAGGATAAGATGGTTGGATGGCATTACCAACTCGATGGGCCTGAGTTTGAGCAAACTCCAGGAGATGGTGAAGGGCAGGGAATTCTGGTGTGCTGCAGTTCATAGGGTCACAAAGAGTCAGCACAATTTAGTCACTGAGCAACAACTGAAGCATGACTTGTCATTTAGATCAAAGGAAAATGACAAAGTTTAGATCATTTAGACACTTCTAAAATAATTTTCTTTATCCTAGATCTTTTTTTACTTGTAATAAAAAAATAAGGCAACAGCTGTTTAACATGCCAGTACAATTAGCAGGATGAGAACTTTGCATACGTGAGATGCTTTAAATAAAAAATTAGGTTGATTCCATAAGTGGTTCAATTTTTCTGTTTAGTTTATGAAATTGTAACAAAGCCTTCTGAAGCTCTTCCTGTCACTAAAGTGAAACACCTGAAATTTTTGTAAAATGTGTTGTTAAATTCAATTTTAGAAATTCAACGGGGAGAAAAAGTTGTTCAGGCAATGATAATACAAATACAAATTTTAGTGGAGGATGGCATTGTAAAAAATAGTCTTGTTCTCAATTAAGGGACCTATTTGAATTGGCTGTGGTGAAAGTAATCCATAATTATTTCCAGATAAGCAGTGATACTTTCTCAATCACAAAGAAGATGGGGCTGACATCACTGATAAATATTTTATACATCCACAGGGTAAACAAGCCACATGATTTTGAATATGAAGTTGAATTATACTCTATTTCAGCATGGAAGTTGTGCTTTCGCTTTCTAATGCCCACCAAAAGTCACATTTGAGAGATGTACAGATCTTAGATCTATTTTTTTAAAACCAAATAAAGTGAACTAAAATATTATGAAGCATTTTTGTAAGTGAGTTTCTTAATTTTGTTTGTACTGTTTATTAAGACTTACAACTTGCATTTCAGATCTCTTCATGTCACCATGCTATGACCACAATCCAGAGCTGCAACACCATGAAACATGCCCTATCCCCACCTTACAGAGCTGCTTTAAATTATCCAGCCCAGGCCCTAAAACCCTTTAAATATCTTTCTCTAATTTCTCCATTTTGAGTCAACACTAAGGCTTTTGTCATGGTGCTAGTCTCCCACCCTGCAAAAGGTCTAGTAAACTCAACATCACTTCATCGATGGGTAATTTAAACTTTGACTTATCAAGTTTAAATTTTCCCTTATTGTATTGTGCTCACTTTATCTCTCTTCATCTATATTCTGGTATTATCAATTATGTCCATATGTTTCTGTTTCTTTTATGAAAAATATTTTCCCCAAAATTACCCTCACTACTTTGAAAAATCAACTGTAAGGCATGCCAACAAAGTTTTCTTTCAGTTTATCCTTTCCAGGTCAGAAGTTTTTATTTTAAAGAAACACCTGGTCCTTCTTGCTCTGGAATAATATATTTAAGTAGTATGTGGCGCTTACCAGGTGGCTCAGTGGTAAAGCATCTGCTTGCCAATGCAGGAGACAAGAAGACGCGGGTTCCATCCCTGGATCAGGAAGATCCCCTGGAGAAGGAAATGGCAACCTGCTCCAGTATTCTTGCCTGGGAAATGCCGTGGTCAGGGGGGCCTGGCAGGCTGCAGCCTATGGGGTCACAAAGAGTCAGACACAGCCGAGCACACGTGCACCTAAGTGGTAGACACTGCGGCGGTATTCACAGCAGCCGTGATATGGAAACAGCCTCATCGTTCATCAGTGTATGAAGAGATAAAGAAGATGTGATATCTATACACAACAGAATATTATTAAGCTATGAGAAAGGAGGAAATCTTGCATTTATTAATACAACAATATGGATGGACCTTAAGGGCATTATGCTAAATGAAATAGGTTAGAGAAAGACAAGTACTGTATGATCTCACAGTGAAATTGGATTTCAAATATGTGAAATCCAAATAATCTGAATTTATGGAAACAGCAGAATGGTGGTTACCAGGGACTGGAGGCAAGGGAGAAAGGAAACTGGAAGAAATTATTTTAGCCCACAAACTTTCAACCAGCAGTTAAGTAAGTTCCGGAAGTCTAATGCACAGCATAGTGATTATAGACAATATGATATTCATAACCTTCCAAGTTTCTAAGAGACTTACACCTTAATTATTCTTACTACAAAGAAGAACTGATAATTACATGACATGATAAGTGTCTTAGTTAATGCTAGCTCCTTAAGGTAATCCTATTGCAAAATTTTATATATAAATACATCAAATCAGAACATTGTACACCTTAAATCTAAACTATGTTACGAATCAATTACATCTCAATAAAGAAATATTTAAGCAACAAGGGAACATTAAAAAGCCAAAAGTTTCATAGGTTTACACAGCTAAGAATGCCATCATTAATTGTACTTTATATCCTATAATTGGGATGGCCAGGGGTACCTGGGCTCTGTTCGGTAGATCAAAATGAGACTGCTTTTTGGCATTTGGTGGCGGTGCTGTGTTGCGATGTGAGGCCCAAGATTAAGGCTCCATATGTTGTGCTATCTTGATATCTGATAAAACTGGGAGGGCTTTGTGTTGTGGTTGTTGTTCACTTGCTAAGTTGTATCTGACTCTTTGCAATCCCCCGGACTGCAGCACGTCAGCCTCCCCTGTCAGTCCCTATCTCCTGAAGTTCACTCAGACTCATGTCCATTGAGTCGGTGAAGCCATCCAACCATCTCATCCTCTGCTGTCCCTTTCTCCTTCTGCCTTCAACCTTTCCCAACATCAGGGTCTTTTACAATGAGTTGGCCCTTTAGTTCAAGTGGCCAAAGTATTGGAGCTTCAGCTTCAGCATCAGTCCTTCCAATGAATATTCAGGACTGATTTCCTTTAGGATGGACTGGTTGGATCACCTTGCAGTCCAAGGGACTCTCAAGAGTCTTCTCCGGCACCACAGTTCGAAAGCATCCATTTTTCAGTGTTCAACCAATTCCCCTCCCATTCCATTCCTATGGATAATGTCTTCTCGCCAAACACCCCTCCTTATCATGGGGCCCAGGCACAGAGCCTACTTGTTCCCAGGCACAGAGCCTACTTGTTCCTAAGTAGCAGGCTTCAGTTCCCTTCCAGCCCACAGAATTATTCAAGCAAATCAATCTCATTCTCTTGTGGGAACTGTGGAGCACCTCACCATCTTGATACTACAAAGCCTGCCTCCATAGCCCCTCCTCCTGTACAGCCCTGTATAGCCCTGCATGGTGTATGAAGTCCTCCACTCCCAGGCTGTGAGTTCAAATAACTAATACACTGCAGCCAATCTCAACTGTCCAGTGTCACATGTCATGTATTCAAGCCACCTCCATAACCCTGGAGTGAAAACCCCACCCACCAATGGGAGGAAGAGGAGGAATGCATAAAAGCATGCATTCCCTGTATCAGATAAATTTCCTTAAAAGGGGTGCAATAGGCTGGTTCTAGGGTTTTGAAATAAAGGCAAACCCCCCAAAGTACCACTCTGGTTTCCACGAGACCCAACCAATACAAACCTAATATTGAAGACAGAAAGTGGTTTTGGATGTAAACACCAGGATTTCAAGCCCTTGGAATCAATGAACTGTTTCAATCACACTTCTAAAAGAGAACACAAGGGTAAGGACAGGCTTCCAAACCAAGCAACATAGATTCTGCAACATTTCAAAGCAGATGAGATCGTCTTTGACCAGAGACCAGGTGGGCACAGCAGGCCCCACTAGGCATCTCCTATTTCCTCTTGCCCATGGCCCCGCCTTCTGCTACATCCACCTTCATATACACAGCCCCTGTGGTGCTTTTTAGGAGTAAATAGAACTCTCAGTGTGAGAAATCAGCCACGGGAGATCTAGATTTCAATTATCCTTGCCATGGATCATCTTTGTCACTGTGGTTAAGTAACTGGGAGTGAGGCGCTCTTAGACAAATACAGCAAATGCACTGGGTGATGATACAGGTGCCTGATGCTCCTGCAGCTGACCTCCCAAGTATCTTGCACTACGCTTCAGTGCATGAGACAATGAAGAAGAGGATATGAGGGCTAATGCACAGAAACCCACTTTATGCATGTCAGAGATTGCAAGAATGCAGTTCAAAGCAATGTGATTCCTGGCCTCAGGTGTGCTCTCTCGAAGTTTAAATGCACGCACCAAACATGTGCCATAGTGCTTAGTAGCAATAAGAACACGCAAGCAGATTCTCAGCTTCTTTATGACCCGTGAGCTTGTTGTTTTCTACTTGACCTCCAGCAGTTGTCTACAAGGGGCTTCCAAGGAGGTGCTAACGGTAAAGAATCCACCTGCCAATGCAAGAGATATCAGAGATGCAGGTTCGATCCTTGGGTCAGGACAGTCCCCTGGAGTAGGGAATGATAACCAACTCCAGCATTCTTGCCTGGAAAATTACATGGACAGAGGAGTCCAGCGGGCTACAGTCCATGGGGATGCACAATTGTCTACAAATGGACTGAGAAAGGAGTGAGGCTTCTCAGGACATGATACCCTCCAAGGAGCTAGGATAAAAATCCCTTTGTGGACACTGGTCTTTTCTTATTATTTGGAAAGATTGTCCCAGGATTAAACTTAAGCTGCCTCCACTAAAATTCATCACGCTGGCATGTCAATTGTGTTGACTCTCGTCCTAGAAACAGTGTTTCCCATCAGTATCACACAGACAGCAGATTCCTGGGCCTCACATAATGAATATCTAGGTGCTGGAGATAGTGAAAAAGACACAGTGTCCCCTCCACAAGGACAGACAAAAAAAGTTATAAAACTGTTGTGACAGGCCAAGGACGGAATGCTATGGAGCATTTGAGAGAGAACTTTGCCCCAAACTCAGAGCCAGGAAAGACTTCCTAAGGGAGGGCTAATTTGAGGCTGAAAGGTAGTTAGGTGTTAGCAAAGGATCAGGCTAGACATGTCCATTTTTCCAGAAGGGGGATCAATGTGTGCTTAGGCCTGGAGGTGTCAGACACCATCTATTTCTATGTCAATGACACAAACCATCTCTAAGTCCTTCCAAAATGGACATCGTCACTCTTTAAACTGTTCCTCATCTTGAATGTGTAAAAAACTTAAACACTAGTGGAATAAAAAGAAAGAGGATGTAAATCCTATAAACCACAAATGAGAGAAAACCTAAAAAAGAACTTGAACATTTTGCAAAGTCAAGAAGTGTAAAACAATAAAGGAGCATAAGACCTCAGAAACAAAGCAGGAAAACACAGCTGGATTAACATCCAGTATATCAATGATGGCAAGAGAGTGAGTTTAAAAAACAAGTTCTCTTAAGTTGGGGAAAAATAAACAACCTGCTAATAAGCTGTTTATGGAAATATGCATAAGATAAATTGACATGAAGTCTGAAAGAAAAAGGGTTAGCCAAAATATACCAAACAAATATAAACTAATTTTTTAAAAAAGCATGAGAGACAAGATTAGGAAAGGTAGAATTAAAGCAGCCAGATATAAAAGGGGAAAAGGGTCATTTTGTATTGATAAAAGGTATAACACCAAGAAATCAAAGCCACAATGAACCCTGAAGCATCAGACAATTGTGCATTAAAATGTGTAAAACAAAACTGCTAGAAATACAAGAATTTGATGAAGCTATAATAAGGTGAGATATGTTTAAACAGTTCTCTCTAAATTTGACAGATCAAGTAAACAAAATTAAAAGAGTTTGAAGATATACTTCATTTAGACACAATTACAAGGAACTGAAAGCTTATTTAAGATTAATTTGTCCTCAACAAGAAGCCAAACCCAATTCAAAAATGAGCAAAAGACTTGGATAGACCATGCTCCAAAGAAGATATACAAATAGCCAATAAAGCACCTGAAAAGATGCATGACATCATTAGCCGTTAGAGAAATGCAAATCAAAAAGCAATTATCCTCCAATCAAAAATAAATTTAAAAAAAAGAGATGTTTTACAAAAAATGCAAACAATTTTCAAGATGTCTCCAATCAAGTAGGTTGTCAAATACTTTCAGTACTTTGTGTATGAGTTTGGTTAGTATTTTCTTCTTTAGTATCCATTTTATAAACTGTTTAGAGTGAACCTCTTAAGTCTTCAGTGTCTCCATCAATAAAATGAATGACAAAACTTTGAAATTTTAGAATAAAGCAAATACCAAAGATTTAAAAAAACAAACAAAAAAACCATACAAGATATCACTTCTAGGCCCTGAAACTTTCATACTTAAGTATTGGACTTATTATCAATAAAATCAAGTAATAAAACACCATGGAACTGGATTTGTCAATAAAAAATACTCGTGCGAATGTATGTCAATTCTCTTGACGTTCCAGGGTGTGTGTGTGTGTGTGCGTGTGTGTGCTCAGTTGCTCACTTGTGTCCTACTCTTTGTGGCCCCACGGACTGTAGCCCACCAGGCTCCTCTGCCCGTGAAATTTTCCAGGCAAGAATACTGGAGAGGGGTGCCGTGCCCTCCTCCAGAGGATCTTTCCAAGCCAGGGATTGAACCCCTGTCTCTTGCATCTCCTGCATTGACAGGTGGATTCCTTACCACTTACACTACCTGAGAGACCCAGGTTGCTACATACAACAAACAAATTCTTGGGCCCTAAGAATTCCATGTCGGACAAGGAAATTTGCTTTCGTTTTGTACCATGCATAGCAATGATTTGTTTACCAGAACCTTGTCAACCCTTTAATGTGAGGAATCCTCACCCTATTTTAAAGGTGAAGAAATACACACGGAGAAGTCAAGTGCATTGCCCAAGGACCCACGCCCAGCGAATGAGCGTGAGAGATAGGTTGAGATCTAACCTTCCCTTATACCAAAGCTGAGGCTTTTCCAACCACTTCACGATGCTGTCCTCAATTAGAGGGAAAGTCAGGAGACAAACATTGTTAGATGTGACAGTAAGTGATTATAGAAATTGTAAACATGTTAAAAATGGAGAAAAAGAAAAAGCAGGAGGAGAGAGGGGAGGAAGAGGAGGAAGTCTGCACTTGCCCCTAACTCTCAGAGACAGCTACTGCTCGCCCGGGGTGCCTCACCATTCATCATCTCGTTTCAGCCTCCCAAGCAGAGCATCCCCTTAAGTAGAACACTTATTATCCTCATTTTCCAGATGGTAAAATAGAGACTATGGAATTTAAATAACTTGCCAAAGTCTCATAACTAAAAAGTAGGGGACCGGGGGTAAAATATTATCATAATACAAAAAAAAAAAGCAATATTTGGAAATCCCTTAGACCTAAAAACAGGCAAATCAAAAGTAAGTTTTCCTTTGCTTTGTTTATTCTTTCTCTTCCCTAAGCAACCAGCATCTCTGGGACAGTCTTGGTGCTATTTTTCTGGGTCACCCCTGTCTAAATGGCCACTGTGCAAAGAAATGATGGGCCAGCCTCACCTTAGGGGTCTATGAAGACGTCTGTACCAAGACAAAGTAGAAGGAACTCTAGACTTTGCTTTTCTCATCAAGTGTGCTCACCTCAACCCAGTGATGCGAGGTTAATAGTAACAATAGCTACATTTAGCGAGGCTGATGCTAGGACCGACTCTCCTCTGTCTAACATAAGGCATCTAACCTAATTCTCAGCATTGTCTTTGAATATAGATGTGGCCAAGGCTTCAAGATCCTCCCAGAATTTGTGCTGTCTTTGTCTTCCGAGGCATGTAGCTAGACAACCTTGTCTAGCCCCCTTACATCTATTAATAGAAGTGGCCGTATGATGAGTTTTGACAATGGACCAGCCACAAAGGTGATGTGTTTTGAGACTGATGTGCCTTCTCCACTTTCTTTCTCTTTTCCCAGCAGCCTTTCCCCATCTATAGGCTGAATTTAGAGGATGATACGGTTCTAGAAGATTGTAGAGACAAATAGTGAAAGGTGCCTGGACCCCTGAATGACCACAAGGAGCTGAGCTCCTCCCCCACTGCTCACATTGGCCTGGACATGAGAAATAAACTTTCACTGCACTAAGCCCCTAAGACTAAAGAATGTTTCTTGTGGTACAAGAAGCAAATAGCTACCCACTCTAGTATTCTGATTTGGAGAATTCCAAGGGCAGAGGAGCCTGGCAGGCTACAGTTCTTGAGGCTGCAGAGTTGGACACGACTGAGTAACTTTCACATCTCTGGAGCCCACCAGGCTCCTCTGTCCATGGGATTTTCCAGGAAAGAAGACTGGAGTGGGTTGCTATTTCCTTCTCTAGGGGATCTTCCTGTCCCAGGGATCAAAGCCCCATTTCCTGCATTGGCAGGCAGATTTGTTATCACTGAGCTACCTGGGGAGCCCTTAAGTGTGGTCAGACTCAACCTAAATGGAGTGGATGTGTGTGTGTGTGTGTGTGTGTGTGTGTTAGTTACTTAGTCATGTCTGACTCTTTGCAACCCCATAGACTGCAGCCCACCAGGCCCCTCCGTCCATGGGATTCTCCAGGCAAGATACTGGAGTGGGTTGCCACTTCCTTCTCCAAAAGAAACTAAAGAAAGAAAGAAAGTGAAGTCACTAAGTTATGTCCAACTCTTTGCGATCTCATGGACTGTAGCCTACCAGGCTCCCCCATCCATGGAATTTTCCAAGCAAGAGTACTGGAGTAGGTTGCCAGTGGATGAATGGCTTCTTATCACCCATTTCCTACCACATCACAAAAGCCTTTTGAGTTTGAAGCTTGAGGAGTTAAAGCTCATGGTATTTCAGTCACCAGAAATGGGATTGGTAACCCTTAAGCTGGAGAAGGAAATGGCAACCCACTCCAATATTCTTGCCTGGAGAATCCCAGGGACAGAGGAGCCTGGTGGGCTGCCATCTATGGGGTCGCACAGAGTCAGACACGACTGAAGTGACTTAGGAGCAGCAGCAGTAGCAACCCTTAAGCTGCTGTCACAGATAGGGAAAAGTTTAGGGAGGATGCTAATAATGTTGGCCTTAGGACAGGGGTGATACTTCATTATTTTATGTCAACACCTTTATTCCACCACCTGGTAAACTTAGACATAAAGAAATAAACTTAAAAAAAATGATAGCCCTGCTATAAACTTCATGAGGCTATGATAAAAAGAAAGTAACTAGATCTTTCTGGGAATTTTATCCTACTGAAGTTGCTCTAAATTGTTCAACAGGCCCAACTAATTTGGATGCTTCCATAGCTGTGGTAAGCACTAGTTTCCTCTGGCTTATTTTTGTAGGCAAGTGAGTAGCTAGAAATGGGTGGCTCAGTGGTGAAGACTCCACTTCCAATGCAGGAGACATGGGTTTGATCCCTGAGTTGGGACGATTGCCTGGAGCAGGAAATGGCAACCCACTCCATTGTTCTTGCCTGGGAAATCCCATGGACAGTGGAGCTGGTGGGGTACAGTCACAAAGAGTCAGACACGACTGAGTGACTGAGCATGCATACAGGAGTAGTTGGAAACAGGAGATGTTCATGAACAGTATCTGCTGAAACAGGAAGACTGACCTGTTGCCCCTCCGCTCCACTGCAGGAGCCTCACCCCCAAGGCTGGTCCTGCCAAGGTCCTGCTCATCCTCCTGGTAGCACATGTTCACCTTTAGCGTGGCATGACTGTTTCTTGTTGGCTTCTTAACTGTTATTCTAACTTCCTAACACAGTTTTGGCTAATGTTGAAAATCACAATAACTCTTAAAACTGTTGACATTGATTACAGAGGGAAAAAGTCAACAAATGTAGTTCTGGCACTTATTAGTCATATAATAAGTCATATAAAGCCAAACTCATAACTCTGGCTGCCATTTTTCTACTAGTGACATGAAATCATTGGCATAGTCTCCAAGGATGCCAAATCTCCAATGAGTGAATTTATATTTAAGTGTGAATGGAGGATGTGGGAGGAAAGTGTAATGGGAGGATGGAGAGAGGTCAGGAACCCAGTATGGGGAAGAGGCACTTGAGTG
Organism: Tragelaphus eurycerus; assembly: GCA_935064755.1. Classification (NCBI taxonomy): domain Eukaryota; kingdom Metazoa; phylum Chordata; class Mammalia; order Artiodactyla; family Bovidae; genus Tragelaphus; species Tragelaphus eurycerus. The sequence goes on along the minus strand of CAKXYN010000075.1, from coordinate 4,465,996 downwards.
CTATTGCATAGTTCTTGCAAAACGCCAGCCTGGAGTGCCCTTCCTTTGGCCAGCATCATGGGAATTGTTAAGAGTTCCAGCTAATTCAGTGATTACATAGTTCCTCTATTTGGAATACAACGTTTGTGACATTTCTTTCCAAAGTTCACATAAAATTTTAGCAGGAGGACAGAGAGGAGAATACGGGTACTAGTTGGGGGTCTATCCATGGAACAGACAGACTTTGACTTCAGCCATACCATGTCTGTTTGTGGCTCCATATTCTGTGTCATGACATGTGACTCTGAGATTTAGAGGTGTATCTTTTCTCCAAGCCTTTCCTGATTTCCTTTGATAGCATATGTAATTAGCTATTTCCCTTCCCTATTAAATTCTGCATATTATCACCACCACTCTGGCTAAATCAGACTCAAGAGGCCAACATTATGAAACAAGGATTGGGAAATCTGTCTTCATTAAATAAGAAACAGAATAATTGAGAGGGTCATGATGGAAAAACAAACCACAGCTGGGGGATGCTAATAAGAATCAATTGCCTACTTTTGCAAACATTTAGAATTTAAATCAAAGACATGCCAAGTTATACTATTTCCAATTCTTTTGGAAACTGTTTCCTTACACAGCATTACACAGCCCTTCTCAAGGTTGGAATGTGACCCAAGAGACTTAGAATATTTCCTGTCCTATCAATAAACAAGGATGTCACAGTCATCAGCAATTCCAGAAGATCATGGCCTCTGGTCCCATCACTTCATGGCAAATAGATGGGGAAACAGTGGCTGACTTTATTTTGGGGGCTCCAAAATCACTGCAGATGGTGACTGCAGCCATGAAATTAAAAGATGCTTACTCCTTGGAAGGAAAATTATGACCAACCTAGACAGCACATTAAAGAGCAGAGACATTACTTTGTCAACAAAGGTCCATCTAGTCAAGGCTATAGTTTTTCCAGTAGTCGTGTATGGATGTGAGAGTTGGACTATAAAGAAAGGTGAGCACTGAAGAATTGATGCTTTTGAACTATGGTGTTGGAGAAGACTCTTGAGAGTCCCTTGGACTGCAAGGAGATCCAACCAGTCCATCCTAAAGGAGATCAGTCCTGGGTGTACATTTGAAGGACTGATGCTGAAGCTGAAACTCCAGTACTTTGGCCACCTCATGGGAAGAGCTGACTCACTGGAAAAGACCCTGATGCTGGGAAAGATTGGGGGCAGGAGGAAAAGGGGACGACAGAGGATGAGATGGGTGGATGGCATCACTGACTTAATGGACATGGGTTTGGATGAACTCTGGGAGTTGGTGATGGACAGGGAGGCCTGGCGTGCTGTGGTTTATGGGGTCGTAAAGAGTCGGACACAACTGAGCGACTGAACTGAACTGAACTGAGGGCACTGAATCCCAGATATCAGTAGCCATGAGATTGAAGACAGTCCTTACAGGGAGCCCTGAGGAACTTCAGGATGTGAAAAATACAGAATACTGGCCCCAGATAGCTGAGACGCATATCAGAGGAATGATTTCAGCAAGCCCAGACTCTTGCATCTTCCCATATGTGTGTGTGTGTGTGTGTGTGTGTGTGTGTGTGTGTGTGTGTTAGTAGCTGACTCTGCAATCCTAGGAACTGTAGCCCACCAGGCTCCTCTGTCCATGAAATTCTCCAAGCAAGAATACAGGAGTGGGTTGCTATTTCCTTCTCTAGGGGATCTTCCCAACCCAGAGATCAAACCCACCTGCCTTGCAGGTGGATTTTTTGCCATATGAACCACCAGGGAACTTCAGCCACGAGGGAAGTCCCCCATATGTAAAAAAAAAGCTAAACTCCTTGACTTGAGACCTCTGGTTTTCTTTAATTCACAAAAATCCTTTTGATGTTCAGACTACCTGCCCTTTGTTGCAAAATTCTATATAATCTGACTCCTTCTCCCTTCTCCCCCACCCGCAACTTCTCAGAATAGTTCTCTCAGTGTCGTTTGAGATGCTGTTTCCTGGGCTTGAAGTCCTAAAAATTCCTACTGAACAGAACAACTCTTAGTTTTCAGGTTTTGACTGTTTTTTAAGTCAACATTCATCATTTCATTATCTTGGAGTTGGGTTTTTTAATTTCTACAATTGTATGAGAGGAGTTTACATTTCATGTTGCAGAAACAGAACTATGTTCTAGTTGACTCCTTTTCTTCCAATTTCACATCAATAGAATATACAGTAATGCACCAAGTGTTATTCACATCTATACTAAGTGGCTATAGAAAGTCAGTTTTATCTGAGCTGAACAGATTTAGACTACCAACATGTAATGAGAAAAATGGACTGTTCATGCTTCTTTTCCAGTTATAAAAAATGTTTCCAAGACTCATCATTGACTCATGTGAATATGAAACATGGTACCTATCAAATATGTTCCCATAGTACAGCTGATGTCACCACAAAAGTAACCACTTGACAAGACATAAAGGAAGAAAAATGCCTTAACTCAGAAGAAATATCCAATTTGATTGCTTCTACGTCCTGTCCCTTTTCACTTCTCTATCTTGGCTTCAATTCTTAAGCATTGTCAATGAGTGATGCTTTTAATTTGAGGAAAGGGATATTATATGGATGCACACAAATTAGCAGGAGAGGGCAATTTAATTACAAAGGAGTCAGATTCTTGCTGAGAAATATTGATGACTGTGTCCTGAGAGTTTTCACCTTGTCTAAAATGTATTAAAACTGAAAATGGAAGAAGAAATATAATGGATATTCTGTAACAGGCTTAATGTGAAAAATAGAAAGGTAGTTCTATGCAACATAACCTCTATTTTGCTATTTTTGCTTGAACTAGATATTTTATAGGCATTTTCTCAATAACCTTTCTTGTAAGGCAACCTTACTAATTGATTTAAGGAACAAAAGGTCAGCACTCAGCCCTCTATTTTACTAACTGACTCTACAACCTTAGAAAGAAAACCATAATTCATTGATCACCAAATACAATCCAGGTACCATCAATTCAGTAAACATCCATTGATTCTTTTTTTATGCTGGCACTGAGTTAAGTCTTGGAAATGATAGGGACAGAGTAAAGGGACAAAATAGGCGATTAATAACTAATTCCACTAGGGAACTATAATTAAAAAGATATGGGAGACCCCTGTAAGTTAATGATTACTCAAGAAAGCACATTTGCTTAACCACAAAATCAAGCAGGCTTACTTAGCAACAAAACCATGCAACAGAAGCAAGGGACATGCCCAAACAATAAAACTATGGTGGCAGGAGCCCCATATCCTGTCCAGTGAGCTCAGTAAGTTAATGATTCCTAGGACATGCTCTCTGCACATTAAAAACAATCATTTATGAACCTAGCTTGACCACTCAGGGACTAGAAAACTCCCCCGTTCAACCTGGAGGAGGAACTAATGATGAAAACATGCCATATACTCAAGAAAGACGAATAAGGTCTCTCCCCCTCCCCACTTTTCCTTTGTTTATAAAACTGTAGCCTGATAAGTTCTTGGATCATGGCATTTCTCAACTGCCCACTTGTAAGCCTCACAAATGTCCTATTCTAATAAATCACTTTTATGCAGAGTACATTATGAGAAACACTGGGCTGGAAGAAGCACAAGCTCAAACAAGATTGCTGGGAGAAATATCAATAACCTCAGAAATGCAAATGATACCACCCTTATGGCAGAAAATGAAGAACTAAAAAGCCTCTTGTGAAAGTGAAAGAGAAGAGTGAAAAAGTTGGCTTAAAGCTCAACATTCAGAAAACTAAGATCATGGCATCTGGTCCCATCACTTCATGGCAAATAGATGGGGAAACAGTGGCTGACTTTGTTTTTCTGGGCTCCAAAATCACTGCAGATGGTGACTGCAGCCATGAAATTAAAAGACGCTTACTCCTTGGAAGAAAAGTTATGACCAACCTAAGACAGCATGTTAAAAAGCAGAGATATTACTTTGCCAACAAAGGTCCATCTAGTCAAGGCTATGGTTTTCCCAGTAGTCATGTATGGATGTGAGAGTTGGACTATAAAGAAAGCTGAGCACCGAAGAATTGATGCTTTTGAACTGTGGTATTGGAGAAGACTCTTGAGAGTCCTTTGGACTGCAAGGAGATCCAACCAGTCCATCCTAAAGGAGATCAGTCCCGGGTGTTCATTGGAAGGACAGGTGTTGAAGCTGAAACTCCAATACTTTGGGCACCTGATGTGAAGAGATGACTCATTGGAAAAGACCCTGATGCTGGGAAAGATTGAGGGCAAGAGAAGGTGAAAACAGAGGAAGAGATGGTTGGATGGCATCACTGACTCAGTGGACATGAGTTTGGGTTAACTCCAGAAGTTGGTGATGGACAGGGAGGCCTGGTGTGTTGTGGTTCATGGGGTTGCAAAGAATTGGACATGACTGAGTAACCCATGCCAGAGGCCAGGGGTGGTGGCCGGGAGGACCAACCCCACGTCCAAGGAGCCATGGCTGCAAGGGTGCAGGGGGGCCTAAAGAAGCTATCCCACATTGAAGGTGAGGAAGGGTGGCAGTGAGGAGATTACCCCTCGTCCAAGGTAAGGAGCAATGGCTGCGCTTTGCTGGAGCAGTCATAAAGAGATACCCCATGCTCAAGGTAAGAGAAACCAAAGTAAGACGGTAGATGTTGCAAGAGGGCATCAGAAGGCAAACACACTGAAACCATACTCACAGAAAACTAGTCAATCTAATCACACTAGGACCACAGCCTTGTCTAACTCAATGAAACTAAGCCATGCCCATGGGGCAACCCAAGATGGCCAGGGACATCTGACAGATCTGGACAGATCTGACAGAATGTGGTCCGCTGGAGAAGGGAATGGCAAACCACTTCAGTATTCTTGCCTTGAGAACCCCATGAACCGTATGAAAAGGCACAATGATAGGATACTGAAAGAGAAGCTCCCCAGGTCAGTAGGTGCCCAATATGCTACTGGAGATCAGTGGAGAAATAACTCCAAAAAGAATGAAGGGATGGAGCCAAAGCAAAAAGAATACCCAGCTGTGGATGTGTCTGGTGATAGAAGCAAGGTCCGATGCTGTAAAGAACAATATTGCATAGGAACCTGGAATGTCCGGTCCATGAATCAAGGCAAATTGGAAGTGGTCAAACAAGAGATGGCAAGAGTGAATGTCGACATTCTAGGAATCAGCGAACTCAAATAGACTGGAATGGGTGAATTTAATTCAGATGACCATTATACCTACTATTGCGGGCAGGAATCCCTCAGAAGAAATGGAGTAGCCATCATGGTCAACAAAAGAGTCCGAAATGCAGTACTTGGATGCAATCTCAAAAACGACAGAATGATCTCTGTTGGTTTCCAAGGCAAACCATTCAATGTCACAGTAATCCAAGTCTATGCCCCAACCAGTAACGCTGAAGAAGCTGAAGTTGAATGGTTCCATGAAGACCTACAAGACCTTTTAGAACTAACACCCAAAAAAGATGTCCTTTTAATGATAGGGGACTGGAATGCAAAAGTTGGAAGTCAAGAAACACCTGGAGTGACAGGCAAATTTGGCCTTGGAATACAGAATGAAGCACGCCAAAGACTAATAGAGTTTTGCCAAGAAAATGCACTGGTCATAACAAACACCCTCTTCCAACAACACAAGAGAAGACTCTACACATGGACATCACCAGATGGTCAACACCAAAATCAGGCTGATTATATTCTTTGCAGCCAAGGATGGAGAAGCTCTATGCAATCAGCAAAAACAAGACCAAGAGCTGACTGTGGCTCAGACCATGAACTCCTTATTGCCAAATTCAGACTTAAATTGAAGAAAGTAGGGAAGACCACTAGACCATTCAGGTATGACCTAAATCAAATCCCTTATGATTATACAGTGGAAGTGAGAAATAGATTTAAGGGCCTAGATCTGATAGATAGAGTGCCTGCTAAGTCGCTTCAGTCGTGTCCGACTCTGTGCAACCCCATAGATGGCAGCCCACCAGGCTCCCTCATCCCTGGGATTCTCCAGGCAAGAATACTGGAGTGGGTTGCCATTTCCTTCTCCAATGCATGAAAGTGAAAAGAGAAAGTGAAGTCGCTCAGTCGTGTCCGACTCTTAGCGACCCCATGGACTGCAGCCCACCAGGCTCTCCCGTCCATGGGATTTTCCCGGAGAGAGTACTGGAGTGGGGTGCCATTGCCTTCTCCATAGAGTGCCAGAGTGCCTGATGAACTATGGAATGAGGTTTGTGACCTTGCACAGGAGACAGGGATCAAGATCTTCCCCATGGAAAAGAAATGCAAAAAAGCAAAATGGCTGTCTGGGGATGCCTTACAAATAGCCGTGAAAAGAAGAGAAGCGAAAAGCAAAGGAGAAAAAGAAAGATATAAACATCTGAATGCAGAGTTCCAAAGAATAGCAAGAAGAGATAAGAAAGCCTTCTTTAGCAATCAATGCAAAGAAATAGAGGAAAACAACAGAATGGGAAAGACTAGGGATCTCTTCAAGAAAATCAGAGATACCAAAGGAATATTTCATGCAAAGAAGGGCTCGATAAAGGACAGAAATGGTATGGACCTAACAGAAGCAGAAGATATTAAGAAGAGATGGCAAGAATACACAGAAGAACTGTACAAAAAAGATCTTCCCTACCCAGATAATCACAATGGTGTGATCACTGACCTAGAGCCAGACATCCTGGAATGTGAAGTCAAGTGGGCCTTAGAAAGCATCACTACGAACAAAGCTAGTGGAGGTGATGGAATTCCAAATACTGAAAGATGATGCTGTGAAAGTGCTGCACTCAATATGCCAGCAAATTTGGAAAACTCAGCAGTGGCCACAGGACTGGAAAAGGTCAGTTTTCATTCCAATCCCAAAGAAAGGTAATGCCAAAGAATGCTCAAACTACCACACAATTTCACTCATCTCACTCGCTAGTAAAGTAATGCTCAAAATTCTCCAAGTCAGGCTTCAGCAATATGTGAGCCGTGAACTTCCTGATGTTCAAGCTGGTTTTAGAAAAGGCAGAGGAACCAGAGACCAAATTGCCAACATCCGCTGGATCATGGAAAAAGCAAAAGAGTTCCAGAAAAACATCTATTTCTGCTTTCTTGACTATGCCAAAGCCTTTGACTGTGTGGATCACAGTAAACTGGAAAATTCTGAAAGAGATGGGAATACCAGACCACCTGATATGCCTCTTGAGAAATCTGTATGCAGGTCAGGAAGCAACAGTTAGAACTAGACATGGAACAACAGACTGGTTCCAAATAGGAAACGGAGTACATCAAGGCTGTATATGGTCACCCTGCTTATTTAACTTATATGCAGAGTATATCATGAGAAATGCTGGACTGGAAGAAACACAAGCTGGAATCAAGATTGCTGGAAGAAATATCAATAACTTCAGATATACAGATGACACCACGCTTATGGCAGAACATGAAGAGGAACTAAAAAGCCTCTTGATGAAAGTGAAAGAGAGTGAAAAAGTTGGCTTAAAGCTCAACATTCAGAAAATGAAGATCATGGCATCTGATCCCATCACTTCATAGGAAATAGATGGGGAAACAGTGGAAACGGTGTCAGACTTCATTTTGGGGGCTCCAAAATCACTCTAGATGGTGATTGCACCCATGAAATTAAAAGATGCTTACTCCTTGGAAGGAAAGTTATGACCAACCTAGATAGCATATTTAAAAGCAGAGACATTAGTTTGCCAACAAAGGTCTGTCTAGTCAAGGCTATGGGTTTTCCTGTGGTCATGTATGGATGTGAGAGCTGGACTGTGAAGAAAGCTAAGAGCCGAAGAATTGATGCTTTTGAACTGTGGTGTTGGAGAAGACTCTTGAGAGTCCCTTGGACTGCAAGGAGATCCAACCAGTCCATTGTAAAAGAGATCAGCCCTGGGTGTTCTTTGGAAGGAATGATGCTAAAGCTGAAACTCCAGTACTTTGGCTACCTCATGCAAAGAGTTGACTCATTGGAAAAGACCCTGATGCTGGGAGGGATTGGGGGCAGGAGGAGAAGGAGATGACAGAGGATGAGATGGCTGGATGGCATCACTGACTCAACGCACACGAGTTTGAGTGAACTCTGGGAGTTGATGATGGACAGGGAGGCCTGGCATGCTGCGATTCATGGGGTCGCAAAGAGTCGGACACGACTGAGCGACTGAACTGAACTGAACTGAACTCACAAAGAGTAGGACATGACTGATAGAATAAACAACTAGTAGAATCCAGATAACTGTTCCAGGCACTTCATATGTGTTAAATTATTTAATCCTCCCACCACCAATTACATCAGGTAATGTAATTATCATCCTCAGTTTACTAAGAGGGAAGTGGGAAAGGATCATGAAGTTACTTGCTTAAAAGTATGCAGGTGATATTTGTCTGAGCCACTGCACATCTCAGATGGAGCACTGAGGAGTGAGAAGATACAGGAGTATGACAAGATTGAAGAGTTTTCCAACAGGAGTTCTCTTTTTGCAGTGTAGGGCAAAAGTCTTAGGTCTCCTAAGCCACTTCCCCTTTGGGCATTCAGTCCCACCTGGATATAAGGACACAAGTGAAAACAGCTAGAAGTAATTCGTCAGGAAGATGGAGGAAGGTTCTGGAAAGAGAGCTTTTGAAGAGAAGAGGGAATTAGGCAGAGACAACATTAGAAAGCAAGGCTGCATTAGAAAGCAAGGCATTAAATGCCTACATTCTTGGCTGCTAACTCCTAGCAGAACTAACTGTCCCTTCTTCCCTGGAGAAGACTGGGTATTATGGCTCAGAGTGGGAGACTACATGCCTGTGAACCCAGGGGAAGGAAAGAGTTTACTTCCAGAGTGCCATGGGTTTAGGAAAGAATTGTTACCCTCCTACCAGAGTGGTCCATCCATTTTTCCTTACTTAGGGAAAAGCATCCTTAGCCTCCACTCTTCTAAGGGGTTGAGAGGTGTTATCTTTGAAATGATTGGGCTACTGCTTCCTTAAAACCCAGTCCCCATGGGGTGATTTTCCACCCTACTTTAAAGGTTCAGTTCACAAATCATTTCTTCATACAGAAGCCTTCTGCTGTTACTAAGATGACCAGTCATTTTCATCCTGACCAGGGCAACCAATTCATCTTCATTTGCTCAGAAGTTGCCCAATTTTAGCACAAAAAGTCCCATGTCCCAGGAAATCCCTCAATCATGGGCAAATGAGCATGTTTGGACATTCTCATTTAATTGGACCCTGTTGGCCTCTTGCAAACTCACAGCTGAAGCCTCAGTATATTCATTCTACCACCTTATGTCCCTCTACCTGATGTGCAAGACCCCTGAGAATCCTACTCCCCAAACCTCACACCTCCACCCCCTCTGGACAGTTTCCTAGAGGCTCAATCTATGAAAGAAACATCACGTGTGTGTACCCATGACTTATTACATGCAAAATTTGTTCCCATCTGTCATTTCATAGAATCTTCCAAGAGTCCATAAAAAGGTTGAACAAGATTTATAAATATTCTGATCTTACAGATGATAAAATTATGGTTCAGGTGGAGATGATTTACTGAAAATAACACAGCTAGGGTTGGGCAGCATTAGACCTTCCCTTTTCAAGGTCCTGAGCTTGAAGTCTGGCTCAAATTCACATCCTAGTCCAGCCATTCATGAGCTATGTGATTTTACACTACTCAACAGAACTTTTCCATGTCTCCACCTACTAATCTGAATTTTGGAACAGTAACCCAGAACTTATTGAACTAAATAAAATTGTATGCACATATGATAAATGCTTAGTGAGCAGTAGCTTTTAGGATAGTTTGTCACTGGGTAATGTTTTGTTTCCCATGGAGGAGGAGGAGTGTTTGAATAAAAGAAGGATTCCTTACCATGGGAAGAAGTTTAAGCTTTCCCAACTGAGCTTGAATTGGGTGAATTAGTCAGAATAGGTATGTACTCCAGGATTCAGAATGACAGGTCAAAGGGAAAGGAGGTGCTCCCCCCACCCTCCCCCAATCCCCACTGGTCAGCCTCTGCTGTTACTCCCCATAACTGATTGACTATTTGCACCATTCAAAGGAATCCATTTCCAGCCTATAGATGAACATTGTGGAGAATCTCAGAGCACCCACCATCCTCTGACTGCTGGAACTCTTCTTAATTTCAATGGCTCAACCAAAGCTTTACATCACTGTGCATGCTTGCTCTTGCGTGCATGCTCTTGCGTGCATGCTCAGTTGCTCACTTGTATTTGACTCTGCGCCCCCACGGACTATAGCCTACCAAGTTCATCTGCCCATGGGTATTCTTAGGTTAGAATACTGGAGTGGGTTGCCATTTCCTCCACCAGGGGATCTTCCTGACACAGAGATGGAACCCTCTCTTTTGTCCCCTGCATTGGCAGGCAGATTCTTTGCCACCTGGAAGCCCAAATCACTGTACATATAAAAACAAACCAGTGTCAATGAAGCTTAAGCACTTTCATTTATAAAAATGGTTAAGTAGCAAGGGCTGAGCCACTACAGGAAGTAAGGCTTGTTTATGTGGTCCCATAATTCCATCATCCAGACGTGGCTAACACAACTGCTAGACTTTCTTCTGGTATCTTATTGGTTTGTCTAAACACATCTGTGGATATGCCTGAGTGCATATGTGCACATCTGAGTGTTTTTCTATGTAGGCCCATCCCTTACTTCCTCTAGTAACCTCACAGCCACCTTTCCTTTGAAAAACTCCTTGCCCACTCCAATCTCACGACCTGGGTGGTGAACAGGAGAGAGGACCTTGCTCCTCTCCAGCCTCTGCAGTGATTGGCCCAGAGATTCATGATGAGTCTGAGTCTATCCCCAGTACAGGATATTATAATGGGAAAAGTTTATTTTTCCATATGGGTTGCTAACATGACATAATGTGAGCTCACACTGATTTTAAATCCTAATAGTAAATTAGGTTGTGTAAAAAAAAATTACAAGAATTTTAAAGAAAGAATCAGAAATGTTAAATGAAACAAACCGTTTAATATATAGAGTACTCAAAAAATGTCCACATATAACAAAAAGGTCACCATGATACTATCATACTGTAATGACTCTTACATCATGTAAGTTCTTCCCAAACATCGTTTTTATGTCTCATGTTGGCCTGGTACATAAATGCTGCTGCGCGGACCTAAGACATTTGCTTTATTAGATTGCAGAGGCAACTGCATGTCGGTGCTATCAAAGGCAATTTACATACACAATTTACAGGATATTTTGCTACCTTTCTGATTTAATGATTCGGTAGAAATGATCAAATTATCCTCTTATAGTAACTGTTGAAGATAAATACAGTGATCTATGCTTCCCTTCTCGTTTGTTTGTGAATCATGCACCTGTGTTGTATTATGCTTGAAGCTAAAACAAAGAAACTTGTTCTGCTAAGCTTGGTCTGTGGGAGTGAAATAATTGCCTCAAAAGAATTTTCTCTAAATTCTTATTTTCTGGCAGTATTATTGGAGATAAACCGATTTTAAAAAGTTAACAAGATCTGTGGGTTGTCTTTTTGTTTTGTTTATTGTTTCCTTGGCAGTGCAAAAGTTTTTTAGTTTGAGTAGGTCTCACTTGTTTATTTTTGCTTTTGTTTCCATTATTCTGGAAGATGGATCAAAAAAGATGTTGCTGTGATTTATGTCGAAGAGTGTTCTATGTTTTCCTCCTTTATAGTGTCTGGTCTCACTTTTAGGTCTTTAATCCATTTTGAGCTTATTTTGTGTGTATGGAGTTAGAGAATGATCTATTTTCATATGACCCTGCAATCCCACTCTTATTCAAAAGGACACATACACCCCAGTGTTCACTGCCGCGCTGTTTACAATAGTCAAGACACAGAAGCAACCTACAAGTCCACTGACAGAGGAATGGATAAAGAAGCTGTGGTGTGACATATACATATATGTAATGGAATATTACTCAGCCGTTCAAAAGAATGAAATAATGCCATCTGCAGCAACACGGATGGACCTAGAGAGTGTCATACTGAGTGAAGTAAGTCAGTGAAGGAGAAATACCATGCCACATCCCTTATATGTGGAATACAAAAATAAATGATACAAATAAACTTGCATACAAAACAGAAAGAGACTCACAGACTTAGAAAATGAACTTATGGTTGCCAGGAGAAAGAAATGATTAGGGGGATAGGATGGACATGTACACATCACTATATTTAAAATGGATAACCAACAAGGACCTACTGTATAGCACATGGAACTCTGCTCAGTGTTACATGGCAGCCTGGATGGGAGGTGGGTTTGGGGAAGAATGAATACATATATATGTGTGGCCCTTCGTTGTCCTCCTGGAACAAACACAGAATTATTAATCAGCTATACTGGCACCCCACCCCAGTACTTTTGCCTGGAAAATCCCATGGACGGAGGAGCCTAGTAGGCTCCAGTCCATGGGGTCGCTAAGAGTCAGACACGACTGAGTGACTTCACTTTAACTTTTCACTCTCATGCATTGGAGAAGGAAATGGCAACCCACTCCAGTGTTCTTGCCTGGAGAATCCCAGGGACAGGGGAGCCTGGTGAGCTTCCGTCTATGGGGTCGCACAGAGTCGGACACGACTGAAGCGACTTAGCAGCAGCAGCAGCAGCATAGTCCAGTGCAAAATAAAGAATTCAAAAATTAACAGGACCTATATCAGGGTCTTTGATTTTCTGACTTACTCTGATGTTCTCAGGTAAGTATGTGGTCCCCAATTTACTTTTCCTCTGCTATTTTTCATTGTTTTTTGAAATAGGATGTTACTTTCTTATCATAGGACCACATCTGAAATCCTCTGCCCCCATGTATATGCCTCTTTCCCCTTACCAGCATAGGATTGTTACCCCTGCACTCAGTTGCTCAGTCATGTCTGACTCTTTGTGACCCTGTGGACTGTAGCCCGCCAGGCTCTTCTGGCCATGGGATTTTTCAAGCAAGAATACTGGAGCTGGTTGAAGTTTTTTTCCTCCAGGGGATCTTCCTAACCCAGGGATGGAAAGCACATCTCTTGTACCTCCTGCATTGGCAGACAGATTCTTTACCACTGCACCACCTGGGGAAGCCCCAACTTCCTACAAAGCCCAACTGGGGTCATCATTGCCTAAGAAAATAAAGTCTCTTAGAAGGAATGTCTGTGTCATAGGCATCTTCTTATTCCTTTTTTAAAAAAATATTTTGGCCACTCGTGGCTTGCAGGATCTCAGTTCTCCAACCAGGGATTGAACCTGGGCCACAGCAGTGAAAGCACTGAATCCTACCTGCTAGACTACCAGGGAATTCCTTGCATATTCCTTCCTGTAATAGTTTGTTCATTCTGTGTGCAGTAATCACGCCCATCACAATTTTTGCAATAAGATTCTAATTTGGCATTCATGGGAGAATGGTGAATGATGTTTTGAATTATTTTGAATTAAATAAGATGCAGTATTTTCCTAAAAGCCAATTCTAAATAAGCTGCAAAAACAAAACAAAACAAAACAAAAAAGTGTATAATAACAGATCTCTGGTTCTTTGTTCAGGATGTGTTCTTTCTGGTTCTGGCTGAGTGACTGTCAGGATCATCAACAAGAGGTCTGTGATCTTTGTTTAATGTCTGTTTTGATTTCTTAGAGCTGCTTTGTTAAATCACCAGACACCTGGTGGCTTAAAACAATGGAAATTTATTCTGTCACATTTCTGAAGGTCATAGGTCTGAAGTCGAAGGGTCCATAGGGCCGTATTTCCTGTGAAAGCTCTAGCGAGCATCTGTTCTTGGCATCTCCCAGCATCTGGTGGCTCCAGGCATCCTTGGCTGTGTCTGCATCACTCCAAGCTCTGCCTTCATGTCCACGGAGAAGAGGGCCTTCTCCTTTCTCTTCTTTCTGAAATCCCCCTTTGCCATTCTCTCATAGGGATGCTTATCATTAGACTCCTCTGGATAATTTGGGGTGATCGCTTGTCAAGATACTCAACTAACAAACATTTGCAAAGACACTTTTTCCAAATAAGGTTGCATTCACAGGTCCTGGGTAGACCTATCTTTTGGGGTACCACTGTTCAACCTGTTACAGTGCCTAATAACTTTTCCTTGAAAAAATACTTGCACTTTGATCTAAGACAATGTGGTTATTCACCATTACTGGATTCTTTGGGGAAGCTTTAGTAATGTCCAGTGGTTAGGCACAGTGAGAGCTGGGGGTCTCCTCTCTTCACCAGCTGGTTTTACGTTACAATGAAAGTGAGTCTCAGACCAAATCCTGGGCTTCCCGGGTGGTGCTAGTGGTAAAGAACCAATACAGGAGATGAAAGAGACATGGATTCGATCCCTGGGTTGGTAAGATCCCCTAGAGAAGGGAATGGCTATCCATCCCAGTACTCTTGCTTGGGAAATCCATGGACAGAGGGGCCTGGTGGGCTATAGTCCATGGGGTTTCAAACAGTCAGACAAAACTGAGCAACTAACACACATGAAAATGTGCGCCATGTACCCTGTACCTCAAATCCCCCGCTCCTGGCCATGCAGGCCCTCTAATGAGTACCTTGCGGGAAAGGCTCACTGATAGAATTATGCAACAGTGTTTTAGCCACAGGATAATGCTAGCTGTTTAGGCTAGGGCTTTTCAAACTATTGTTTGCATCCCATTAGGGTGTTCTGAAATAAATTGAGTGATTGCAACAAATAATGAACAAAGTAAAATATAGTACAATTGAATATAATAGAAAATAATAGAACGCATTACAAAAAGTGAGGGTAAGAAGTATTTTTTCTGGAAATTTTTCCTTTCAATGTGTGTGTATGTGTGTGTGCAGTAGTAGTAGGTCATGCTATAAAACATATTTATTGGCTTCCCTGGTGACTCAAACAGTAAAAATTTGTCTGCAATGCAAGAGACCTGGGTTCAATCCCAGAATTGGGAAGATCTTCAGGAGAAGGGACTATTCTTCTACTCCACTATTCTTGCCTGAAGAATCCCATGGACAGAAGAGCCTGGCAGACCACAGTCCATGGGGGCTCAAAGAGTCGGACTATTAAGTAGTAGGTCATGATATAAAATGCATTTATTAACCTGATCTAAAAAGAATAAGAAATTATTTCCTAAGAGGAACAGGATGCAGGACTTGATGGAGTCCTTTACAAAGGTCCTTCAACAGTTATAGACTGACTGGGACCCTAGACACATAATCCAGACAGGAAAGGAAGGTTATTTGTATATAATTTTTTTCTAGTCAGTCTAGATAACTGAATATCAGTCATTTCACTAGTGGAAGAGTACTTAGTGAGTGTTAATAGCTCAGTCATGTCTGACTCTTTGTGACTGTATGGACTGCAGCCCACCAGGCTCCTCTGTCCATGAGATTCTTCACCAGTGGAAGAAGAGTATTTCTAACACCATCCATTCTAATCAGCAAATGTTCTGTAGATAGCTGAATATTTGTAACAACTTCCTTAGAATGTGGGATTCTGATTAAATTCATTAAAGTACTAACTACCCCCTGGAGTGTGTATTCCTGATTAGAGTACTTCAACTCTAAGCACCCATTGCTAAAGTATAAATAAAACAATATCATATTCTGTAGTCGTGTGTGTGTACATGTAAAACAGACAATACCAAGGTTATTCTCTCTCACGCAGGGTTGATAGAAGACTTGCAGGGGAATAAAAGTGTGTTAAAAGAAGATTGTAATGGAATATACAGGACAATGCTGGATCATAATGGTTGATATTAAATGTAAAACAAACCACAGAAGTCTCCACCTGGAAACCTCTGCTGACACTTGAGTTAATGGAGTTTAAACGAAGGCAAAACTAGACGATGACAAGGATGGAATCCCAAGACCAAATGTTCAGTCATACCTCAAGCAGCGGCTTCAAGTATTTCCTCTTTACAGGCAACACTCTCCAGTCCCCCAACATAATGAGTAGTTATCCATTATCTGAAACATAATATGTGTATTGACCTAATAAATACATCCAAGGCCGTCACTGAGTGCAGCCTGACCAGCACACTCTGCCTTTCCCTCTCCAGGAGCCCACCTTTGGAGTGCCTCTAAATACAGGGAGATGCACTGCCCTGACCCCTTGCACACGGTGCCCAGCGGCTCAGCCTGTGAGCTGCCAACATCATTTGCAGGGCCCCCTGCAAAAGGAAAATATGGCGCCTCTAGTTCAAAAAGTGAAAACAAAGCTTTTTTCCTTTCTTACACAATCTTTCCTTGACCTTTTATCATGTTCCTTATTTGCTATTTAGTTCTGGGTCCCCTTGGACTCAGGGATATCTGAGGGGTGAACACTGACCTTCACACATGCGTGGACCAGATTCCTCTCTGTGTCTCACTGCCCAAACCCTTTCCTCCCTGAGTCTATCCCAAGGTGGTAGCTATTCCTGGACAAGGGTTGGGCAAAAGGCAGCCTAAGACCCATGCCAGAGAGGGGCTGGGGGCTGCAAACCTCTAGTGCATTGTCCATCGTCCCGTTGGAACACACTTGCAAAGCACAGATTCAATGATTAGACTATGAAGAAATTGAAGATGGCACCCAAAGACCACTAATCCCCAAGTGTGGGCCCTTCCGGGGACAGAGCCCTGTGTGACTCTGCTGGCCCTGCATTCATGAAGCCAACCCTGGTAAGGACCTGCTATTTTCTGGTTTCTGGGGTCTGTTTCCAGCACTGATGCCTCTGAGATAACATGGACATGAAGCTCCATGATTCTTTCTAATATGTTCACCAGAGTCAGTGAGAAAAGCAAATCTATCACAATAACAATTTTGTAAATAGCTGAAAGTTCTCTACAACACTTGCTAGTTGACAGGATGACAAGATCTCATGGGTCAGAATTCATACCAATTCAAAACTCAGCATCTGTTACCCTGGAGATGAGGATTAAGTTTACATGTTAGGTTGAACTCTGTGAAATTCTCAATATTCTGCTGCTTTTGTTTTTACCAACTTGAACAGCACATTTATGGACTGGGAGTTTGTTCCACCCCATCCCTTCTGAAAGAAGAGCCCTGCATTTCACTGAGGACATAAAAAGGCATCAGACATTTGAGTCATTGAGCAAAGGGTTCACTATCTCAACTCGTTTCATTTCACCGCACTATTGCTCCACTTTGTAGGAAGAAGATGGAGACTCAGAGCCTTAGGTAACTTCCTCCAAGTCAAACCTCTGATAAGCAGCCATGCGAGGAACCCAACACAGGTTATACTTCCATAGGGTAAGGTTTCTCATTGCTGACAGAGCTCAGTCTCACAGACCCAACAACCTTCACTCTGGTTTACATTGAAAATCTGCCATGTGGCAGCTCCTGGCTCCCCAGAACACAGCTGCTGATGACACAGCTGGAATGGACAGCCCCACCCTCCCAGAACTCACGGAATTCAGCACTTAGGGGAAGCAGAGTCACTGAATTCATCACTGCCTGAGGCCCCCTTTGGTTCAAGTCTTAGCCTTCTGCTCCAGGGACATCTGGATCTGTCAACACCAGCAAGACACCTGTGACTAAGGGGGATTTAGCTCCTTGTCGGAGAGAGAGACACAGAAGCTGAGTCTGTCCACAGCTCCCCTCTCCGCTCTGAGGTTTACATGCACCTTGATCCCCAGAGGGAGAAAAGGAATGCTTGGGGCACAGAGGTGCACCCCCCTCCCCATCCCCCCAGGGCAACTGATGCTGGAAACAAGATGCACACTGGGAGTATCTGCAGCTAGAAGGCAAAGTAAATATACAAGCAGAATGCTGAATGGAGTGGGAGCGGGGTCTCCCCCACCTCTGCCTAATCTTTCTTGAGTTTTCCCACCTACAAACCTTCCCCTGAGCCAGCCACCACTCTCGGAAAGGCTGACAGCTCATTGCTGCCGCCCCTGTTTCCTGAGCTCCTCCGCTTCCCTCTCCCTCTCCATGGTAATTGTGATCCACCAGCGCAGCGACCGCCCCCGCTTACTCCAAAAAACAGTTTGAAAGATCCATTTGACTGAAATGGCTTGATTACAACAGGGAGACAATTGGTTGAATAAAGTCAATTATCTTTTCAGTGACAGGTGCCCACTTTGAAGTCTAGGCACCTGCTGGCATAATCACCGAGGCTGACATTTCCAGGCCTTTATTTAAAAAGAGAATAGTACAATATCAGGCTTGAATTAGGGTGTGGGGGGGATTTTTTTTTAAAGCAAGGCAGAGGGTGACTGTGATCTGCAGCTGTTGGGTCATTACCTTTCCATTAGCTCACAGAATTACGAGCTGGGCCCTTGGATGCTGCCAGAGCTGTCAGAGGCTCTAACCCAGCCGGTGCTGTCTGACAGGGATTGGGGGGAGTGTAATTAACTCTGGGTCGCCCAGCAGGTCTGCACTTCCAGTTTTCGGAGAGTTCACCATTCAAACCTGGGAAGCATTCAGATCTGAATATTTAGCAACAAGAATGAGGGGGATGTGGTCTTCCCAGGTGGTGCTCGTGGTAAAGAATCCGCCTGCCAAGGCAAGAGATGAGGGCTGGAAAGATCCCCTGGGAGAAGGGAATGGCATCCCACTTCATTATTCCTGCCTGGAAAATTTCATCGGCAGAGGAGCCTGGTGGGCTAGAGTCCGTGCGGGAGCTTCAGACTCTGACATGACTGAGCACTCATCGGTGGGATGAAGCATGTATTATTACCTAGCCCATTATGGAGACATCATATAAGACTGGGGGAAAAAAAAATCTCCTTAGGGTAAGGGTGATATTTCCACCTCCCCTCTGTATCACCTATTATTTACTTATTTATTTAGGCTACACTGGGTCTTTGTACGATGTGTGGGCTCTCTCTAGTTGCGGCATGAGCCGGCATCTCTTGTTGCTGAGCACGGGCTCTAGAGCGCACAGGCTCAGTAGTTATGGTATGCCAGCTTAGTTGCCCTTCAGCAAGCGGGGTCTTAGTTCCCCCACCAGGGGTCGAACCCACAGCCCCTGCATCAGAAGGCAGATTCTCAGCTTCTGGACCACCAGGGGCGTCCCTCCTCTATGTTCTATATGCTCAGTCTCATATTACTCCTGACCTAGTCCCCTCGCCCCTGCCACAACCCTATATTTTGTTCTCCATACTCACCCAAATGAAAGGACACTGCAGTATTAGAACAGCAGATGGCCAGAGGCAGCAACGGGAATGTCTGGGGACCAAGGAGTGAAAGTCAAGTTGTTTATGTGGCTAAAATGTACTACTGACTTGTTTATGCACAGAAAGAAATAAGTGTCAGTACTTGCCCTAGGAGTTCATAATTTAGATCAAGAGTTAAAACGTGTAGTGCTTACAGACATGGGGGCAGGCATTGAAGGGGGGGTTTAAGTGGGAGTTCGGAATTAGCAGATGTAAACTATTATATATAGGATTGGTAAAAAGCAAGGTGCTACAGTTTAGGGAGCTGTGTTCACTATCATGTGATAAACCATAACGGAAAAGAGCATGAAAAAGAATGTGTGTGTGTGTACATAGGGGCATGGACAGGAACTTGGGCAAACTTCAGGAGACAGTGAGGAACAGGGAGGCCTGGTGTGCAGCAGTCCATGGGTCACAAAGACTCAGACACGACTGGGTAACTGAACAACAGCAGCAATGTGTCTATATGGGCTTCCCCAGTGGCTCAGCAGTAAAGAATCTGCCTGCAGTGCAGGAACCGCAGGAGACAAAGTGTTCCGTCACTGGGTTGGGAAGATCCCCTGGAGGAGGGCATGGCAATCCACGCCAGTATTCTTGCCTGGAAAACCCCATGGACAGAGGAGCCTGGCAGGCAACAGTCCATACGGTTGCAAAGAGCTGGACACAACTGTAGTGACTTAACATGCACACAGACACGTGTATATATATATATATATATATATATATATATATATAGCTATTGTTAATTTATGTCCCACTCTTTTTGTGACCCCCACGGACTATAGCCCACCAGGCTCCTCTGTCCATGGGATTTCCCAGGGAAGAATACTGGAATGGACTGTCATTTCCTTCTCCAGGGGATCTTCCCAACCCAGGGATTGAATTCACATCCTCTGCATTGACAGGTGGATTCTTTATCAGCTGAGCTACCAGGGAAGCCATATATATATATATATATATATATTATTTATTTATTTGTGTGTACATATATAAACTGAATCGCTTTTATGTACAGCAGAAACTAACACAACATTGTAAATCAACTATACATCAATAAAATAAATTAAAAAAAAAAACTTGCACTGCATATAGGACTAGGCAGGTACTATAAATGCATATAGCTAGCTGATGTATAATAGGGACTGGTGGAAATGGTAGCAAACCAGCAAGCCCTGTCCTGCCTAAAAGAGGCCACCTCTATTCAACTCCAGGTAAGAGATAGCATGTGGCTATGTGAGCCCTATGTTGACAGAGCTTCCAACTGTGAAAAGAAGTTGGAATCAGGACTTTATTTGACCTTTTCAATGTTTAAAAAAACCCATATAGCCTGTTCCTCTATTCTGCTTTTCACCGGAAAGTAGATTTTCTTGCAATTCGCTTGCCTTTAAAAGGAAGAAACCTGAAAAAATCTGACAACATGGGTGAACCTTGAGGACATTATGCTAAATGAAATAAGCCAGTCCCAGAAGGACGTATACTGCATGATTCCACTTATGTGAGGTATCTAAGACAGTTAAACTCTTGGCCCGAATTCAGTAGGGTAATATTTTCAATGTGCTGAGAGAAGAAATCAACGTAAAACACCCATACAAGAGTGAGGGTGAAATGAGGACATTTTCAGGAAAAGGAAAACAAAGAGAATTACCAAAATCTTACACTAAATAAACTTCAAAAGGATGTATTCCAAGAAGAAGAAAATCTTAGAACAAATATCTGAGCTTCAAGATGAAATGACATGCAAAGAAATTTATAACATATGTAATTTCATCTAAATACACTCTGATTTTATAAAACAATAACATAGAAATAGATTCGTAGAAGCAAAGAATAGAATGGCAGTTTGCAGGAGCTAGGAGGAGAAGACCATGAAAAGTTGTAATCAAAAGACATAAAATTCTAGTTAGGCAAGATGCATAAATGCTAGCGATTTGCTGTACAGCATTGTGACTACTGATAACAGTACTGTATTGCATGCCTAAAAACCGGTTAGGAGAGTAGATCTCGTGTTAAGTGTTCTTTTCACAACAAAAAAACATTAGAGTCAGATGCTACCAGCTATCAAAAGAACTATTGGTTGCATTTCCCTTCTGTTCTGCATTCAAGCTGTCTGCTTCCAAATTTGTGTTTGGAGAAGAATGCTAAAAATCCGTTTGTTGTTAAGTCGCTAAGTCGTATCTGACTGCGACTCCATGGACTATAGCCCGCCAGGCTCCTCTGTCCATGGGATTTCCCAGGCAAGAATACTGGAGTGGCCATTTTGTTCTCCAGGGGAAAATCTGAACTATATCCAGAAAAATATGACCAGCCTGATGAGAGAATCTAAAACCATACCATGTAAGTAGTAATGAAAGAAATCAGTTTTATTTAAATCAGTGACAATACTGGGTGATGCAAGGAGGTTACTTCATATCCTTGAAAAGGACAAGGACCAGTTTGTCAATTACAGAACCTGAACCAACATTGTGACTTCTTTTTTTTTTTTTAAACTTTTTGCTTATTTATTTGGCTGCACTGGGTCTTAGTTGCAGCATGTGGGATCCAGTTCCCTGGCCAGGGAATGAACCCAGGCTTCCTGCACTGTTACAACAGTCTTAGCCACGGGACCACCAGAGAAACCCCCTGTGACATCTTAAGAAGGTTGAGAGAGATCATATAAGGAAAAACTTTCTGCCCAGAATTTCAATGTCTGCCTAAAAGGATATCAGTAGCACTGCCCTAATGGCAGCCAAGACAGAGTTTTGAAAGAGTTAACTTATCGAATATATATGAGTCTTCCAGTGGTGTCATAAGCTAATATGATGAATAGAAGCTTATTTGTAAGAACTTCTGCCCTCTTAATGCCTGATGGACTCCATGGGCACAAACATCAATTTTGAATTTCCAAAGGTGCAGAAATGGCTGCTGTGCTAATATGATCAATGTCACATTAATGACTATTTAAAGGAGGTGGGGGTGTGTAGATGGCCTTTTGCCTCTACTTTACCTGACTGTAGGGCTTCCCTCTTAGCTCAGTCGGTAAAGAAGCTGCCTGCAGTGCAGGAGACCCGGGTTTGATCCCTGGGTCAGGAAGTTTCCCCTGGAAAAGAAAATGGTGACCCACTCCAATATCCTTGCCTGGAAAATGCCATGGACAGAGGAGCCTGGTGGGCTGCAGTCCATGGAGTTGCAAAGAGTTGAGCATGACTGAGCAACTAACACACATTTCACCTTATCTGATTGTAGGTTTCAGAGGTTTCTCCCTCTTCTTGGGAGAGGGTGGCTGAGAAGCAAATCCAATTTCTATGACTACCTCTTCAGTGATTTTCAGTAGGCAGATTGCCTCCTATATGCATATGCTAGTTTATTCTTTTACTACATTTAAAAACATTTTCTGTATTTATTTTTTTATTTTTGGCTGTGCTGGATCTTGGTTGCCGCACAGTCTTTCTCTAGTTTTGGGGAGTGGGGGCTTCTCTCTAGTTGAGGTGTGTGGGCTTCTCACAGTGGTGGCTTCTCTTGTTGCAGAATATGGGTTTTAAGGTGCATGGGCTTCAGTAGTTCTGGGGCACTGGCATACTTTTACTGTGGCATGTAGGATCTTTCTGAACTGGGAATCAAATTGGTGGCCCCTGCCTGGCACCCCATCCCAGTACTTTTGCCTGGAAAATCCCACGGACGGAGGAGCCTGGTAGGCTCCAGTCCGTGGGGTCGCTAGGAGTCGGACACGACTGAGCGACTTCACTTTCACTTTTCACTTTCATGCATTGGAGAAGGAAATGGCAGCCCACTCCAGTGTCCTTGCCTGGAGAATCCCAGGGACAGGGGAGCCTGGTGAGCTTCCGTCTATGGGGTCGCACAGAGTCGGACACGACTGAAGCGACTTAGCAGCAGCAGCAGCCTGGCAAGGCAGAGTCTTAAACATTGGACCACCACAGAAGCCCCTTTTACTCATTTAAAGCAAAGTCATCCTAAGAACAGAAAAAATTATTTTCCAAGACATCATATAAATATATGAACATCCTGACTGTCGACATCTGTAAAATCTTCAGACATCACAGGTCATCTGTCAGTAATTTGTATTGAGTGTTTTCTGTGTACCAGTTGGACCAGACTATCAGCTACTTGCTCCAGTGCCCATTGTTAATAATTCTGAAGTCATGTTCTCTATCCCAGAGACCCCAAGGATAACATGACTCTTGTCTTCTACCCTAACTGCCTAGCAAAGCAGAATCTTCTGAGGAAACCAGAATACTTGAGTTTGGGAGTGCACTTGAAAAGAATACATGTGGTGTCAGAGCTAAAATCTGTGCATAGCTGCATTAACTTTGTCTTTGTCTTATTATTATGGATGTTGATGCTTCTCCCACCATCATCACTGCGATTGCTTTTATTTCTGGTTGGGGAGGTTCCTAGGGAGCTGCTGGCATCTAACAGACATGGATGTCAGCAAAACATTTGACCCCCGGAAGTGGTTGCTTTATAACTAGTCTTCTTGGCAGTGACTGAACTCCAAGGCTATCACTTATGGTGATTGCAAGCTGAGTGCACTGTTGTGCTGCCATAATACTAATGTGATGGGGGAAGAAAAACATACCTGGAAATTAGCATATTTAATATCTTAGAGCTCGAATGAAGTGAAAGTTGCTCAGTTATGTCTGACCCTTTGCAACCCCATGGACTATACAGTCCATGGAATTCTCAGGCCAGAATACTGGAGTGGGTAGCCTTTCTCTTCCCCAGGGGATCTTCCCAATCCAGGGATCGAACCCAGATCTCCCACATTGCAGCCAGATTCTTTACCTGTTGAGCCACAAGGGAAGCCCTAGAGCTCAAGATCAGGAGCCAAAACCTCCATCCTTGAGTGTAAGAGTTCAAGTCCAGTTTTTTTCTCATCTGATATTTTATAGCACAATGATAGTTGTTGGGGGCGGAAGTGGGATGGAGAGGATTTTCCACTGATGCAAGTTCAAAATATCTGGGAGATGGAGAGTTCAAAATAATCTAGGAGGAGATTCCTCAGTGGCTCAGTAATAAAGAATCTTTCTGCAATGCAAGTGACACAGGAGACTCCAGTTTGATCCCTGGGTCAGGGATTCTTGAGAGTACTGGAGTGGGTAGCCTTTCTACATGAGAAAATCTCATGGACAGAGGAGCCTGGCCGGCTACAGTCCACTGGGTTGCCAAGAGTTGGACACAACTGAAGCGACAGAGCATGCAGGCACAAGTACAGATAGTTTAGGAAGCAGAGCAGCAAAAAGGAAATATATATAATACTGTGTCCAAAAGAATAAGATTTTTAAAATATTGTTTTCTGAAATTTGGAGGAATTATATCATAAAAAGACTAAAAGACCAAGAGTTCATTCAATGAAGCCCCTTAGAGCCTTGTCAGACCTGAACTTTGGACTATTGTCCAGTGGAGGTTATATATTACGTACAGGGGATGCAGAGAGAATAAAGCGTAATCCCTCTTTTAAGGAGAATGCACTAGTGGAAAAGTCAGAGCACAGCAGGAAAAAAACTAGTTAATGACACACCACAAACTACGTGTGCAGTACAAATGGTCAGTGCTTTATCCCTGTGACCCTTGATTTTCTGACCTCTAAAATGAAAGTGTGCTACTAGGCTTTCTCAAAGAATTGTTTCTGGCAAAAGGAGTATTTGTAAGGAAGGGAAAAAGTATTGACAACAAAGAAACAGAAAGCCATGGATCATTGACTATTAGAATTTGAAGGGATCTTAAGCTTTCATCTAACAACTCTTTAATATCTGAAGACTATGCCTTAAGTTCAAAGATCATTGAACAAATAATCACTGCCTAATATTTGATGCAAACATCAGCAGTAAGCAAGCAAATAGGGTCCTTGTCTTCTTTGAGTTTATACATTCTAGAGGATGAAGACAGACAACACATACGCATAGAGGGGGAATGGTGATTGCCTTTTCCAGTTTCCCTAACCTCCTCCTCAGAAAGATGAAGAGTAGCAAAAGATATTATTGATGATGGTATATAGGGCATGTTAAAAAGGTGGAGAGGGAGGCCTCTCTGATGGTCCAGAGGTTAAGACTTCGCCTTCCAATGCAGGGGTTGTGGGTTTGATCCCTGTATCACACATGTCTCTCAGCGAAAAAACACAAAATATAAAACAGAAGCAATATTGCAACAATAAATACAATAAAGACTTTAAAAATGGTCTACATCAGAAAATCCTTTAAAAAATGGGTGGAGAGATTTTTTTAAAAAATAGTTGCAAACCACTCTTAAAAAATCATACATTGCTAATCAAGCAATAGTAAATACTACTCTGGAACAAAGCCACTAGAACTTTCACATCCAAATGAGCACTGTCCTCTTCAAAGTATTCCCTTCAGGAAAATAAACAGTTATCCCAACAATGCTGCCATTGATCAAATTATTTCTGGAACTAGAACATTATCTCTCAAGCCATGTTACTAGTCACACCAGATGAGAGCCTCATTTGAAGATCACCTCTCATTTTTCACAATCAAAATGACTCTGTACAGCGTGAGCATCCATCAGATGCTTTCAGAGCTCCCCTGGGAGCAGAAAGGCACTGGCCTGGAGTTAGGCTCAGATGCTGGGCAGCTGCACCGGAGCCTCTCACCTGCACTGTCCTTTGCTTTAATTGCCCAGCGTTGGTGCTAATCCCACACTTGGGATCCCCCACCTACCATTCCACCAGTGAGCCAGTGATCATTTTGACTTCACAGCCCGGTCCTGACTCAAAGTGTCTTTAGGCATCGCAATTTTTGGCTGTAATCCTTCCTTCTCAGAGTTCCTGTTGGTTGTTCTGGATGCCATGGAAATACACCTTACAGACTTCCAACACTTACCCAAGAGAATTATGGACCACCCCCTGCATGGAGCTAAATGTCCTCTGCTAGCTGCTCCCAGCCAATCACAGAGCAAGGCTGGGATAACCTACCTGGGGGAGGTGAGAGCCCTCTGATGACCAGCTTTGGCTCAAGGACTCCCAGTAACTTCTCCAAACCTTCCTTAGACTGACCATCTAGGAAGCATACAATGAAGTCTGATGATTTTTCCAGCTCCTGGAATCTCTCTGCTTTCTCTCACAAGGATGCTTTCCCTCTTAAAAGCCTTATATATTCATCTCATCTTGAAATCTGCTTCTAAGAGGACTCAGAACACTATAGCACTTTATTTGTGCCCCAGTTTTACCATCTTCTGACTTCCCTCTCCCACCTGTTGTTAGCTCTTCTTCCCTAACCAGCATATCTGATCTCCAGACACCTGAACTCCAACCACACATGTCCATCCAGGTCAACCTCTGCCCTGCCCTTCAGAGGGGCCTTCATTTCATCCTTTTAGCTCACAATAGTAGAGTCTATTTAATTTTTGTCTACTTGCCATATAAGTAACCAGAGATCAATTTGCCAGTATCCATTGGATCATAGAAAAGATAAGAGAATTCCAGAAAAAACATCAACTTCTGCTTCATCTACTACACTAAAGTCTTTGACTGTGTGGATCACAAGGAACTGTGTGATCACACAATTTTTGTTGATCCACACAATTGTTATGTGGATCACAACAAACTGTGGAAAATTCTGAAAGAGATGGGAATACCAGACCACCTTACCTGCCTCATAAAAAATCTGTATGCAGGCCAAGAAGCAACAGTTAGAACCAGACATGAAACAATGGATTAGTTTAAAATTTGGAAAGGAATATGTCAAGGCTGTATATTGTCACCCTGCTTATTTAACTTATATGCAGAGTTCATCATGTGAAATGCCAGGCTGGATGAAGCACAAGCTGGAATCAAGATTACTGGGAGAAATATCAATACCCTCAGATATGCAGATGATATCACCCTAATGGCAGAAAAAAAGCTGGCTTATAACTCAGCATTCCAAAGATCATGGCATCTTGTCCCATCAGTTCATGGCAAATAGATGAGATGGAGGAATAATGGAAACAATGACAGACTTCATTTTCTTAGTCTCCAAAATCACTGTGGAAAGTGACTGCAGCCATGAAATAAAGACTTTGCTCTTTGGAAGAAAGCTATGACCAACCTAGAGAGCATATTAAAAAGCAGAGACATTACTTTACCAACAAATGTCTGTTTAGTCAAACCTGTGGTTTTTCCAGTAGTCACATGCAGATGTGAGAGCTGGACAATAAAAAAGGCTGAGTGCTGAACAATCTATGCCCTTGAACTGTGATGCTGGAGATGACTCTTAAGAGTCCTTCGAACAGCAAAATCAAACCAGTCAATCCTCAAGAAAGTCAACCCTGAATATTCCTTGGAAGCACTTATGCTGAAGCAGAAGCTCCAATACTTTGCTCCACTTGATGTAAAAAGCCAACTCTTTAGAAAAGACCGTGATGCTGGGAAAGATTGAAGGAAGGAAGAGAAGGGGACAACAGAGGATGAGATGGTTGGATGACATCATCGACTCAATAGACATGAGTTTGAGCAAACTCTGGAAAATAGTGAAGGACAGGGAAGCCTGGCATGCTGCAATCCATAGGGTAGCAAAGAGTTGGGCATGATTGAGTGACTGAACAACACTAACAACTTGCTACATGGTTCCTTCATTGCAGATGATCTGCGCATCCTGAGAAAATCCTAAAATGATGCATAAATTCTGGAGGCAATTCCCAAGAACACGTCCAAGGCTCCAGTGCCACTGAGATCCAGTGCTACCCTGAAAGTCTCACTGGAACAAATCCCTAGTATCTGATAAGAATTCTTTCATAGACAACACCATCCATTTTGAAGTATATGTTTTGGTTTGTTTGTTTGAAAATGATTTTGTGGTTTTATAGTCTCCCTGTGTGCACTAGAAACAAATACACAAGCAACAGCTGTCCTGGGTGAAATATTCCCCAAGTTCTTGGACCAGGAGAAGAGGAAAAATTATTGTTGATACAAACTGATTGATCTGAGTTAGGAAGAAGTCCCCTGGAGAAGGAAATGGCATCCCACTCCAGTATTCTTGCCAGGAAAATCCCATGGACAGAGTAGCCTGGTAGGCTACAGTCCTTGGGGTCACAAAGACTCAGACATGACTGAGCAACTGAGCACACACCAGAAGAAGTACCCAAATTTCCTAGTTAGGAACATGAAGGAACCATTTATCCAATTTTTGCAGTCCAGCTCCCACAATTCTCTAGGACTTCAGAGCCTCTGGTTCTATCTCAGACACTAACTTAGGAACAGAATCATTACTGATGGCCCCATTAGGTGTGTGTAAAGCACTCAGCCCCATTTCTGGTACACAGAGGTGCTCAGTTAACAAGATCTGCTTCTTTCTAGTGATACCTTTTTTGAACTCATCCCTTCCTTTCAGAAACATTTTAGAAGACTCACTTAAAGCCTTATTCATTTTTTAAAAAAATCAGAAACTTAGGCTGTGTTACTCTTTCTTCATTATCTGATGGTCAAGAAGGAAAATCTTAAAGTGAGGTGAGGTAAACAGCTGGGTGCCTTGATCCAGAAAAGATGTAAAGGATGTTTGTGTTGCTAGGAACTCATTTCAGGATTTTAAATGCTTGGGTGGTGGAGTTTAGTCGCTAAGTAATGTCAGACTCTTTGCAACCCCATGGTCTGTAGCCCATGAGGCTCCTCTGGGCTACTGGAAATCCATGGGATTTCCCAGGCAAGAATATTAGAGTGGGTTGCCACTTCCTTCTCCAGGGGATTATCCCAACCCAGGGTTGGAACGTGGGTCTCCTCCATTGCAGGCGAGTTCCTTACCAACTGAGCTACCAGGGAAGCCCCTTTTAAATGCTCACCCAGAGCCAAAGTTTCTGGGTGACTCCCCCTTCCACTACCAATGTGCAAAGACTACAGAAAACAGAAGAGGATCTACAAGCTGCTTCTCCAAACTTCACATCCTGAAGTTTTCCCAGTTGGACTCTAAAATTTAATCTGCTGCTGCTAAGTCACTTCAGTCGTGTCCAACTCTGTGCGACCCCATAGATGGCAGCCCACCAGGCACCCCCATCCTTAGGATTCTAGAGAGCCATTATTTTGTCAACTCCCAGTTACCAGGAAAATAGAAGAAAAAAATGTGTGCATTTGGGGCAAATGACATCAAATAGGGCAACAAGACCTAGGAATATTGCAGTGCCTGAGAGTGATCATTTACAAAACTTCCTTAGAACCTATTGATTCTAGGGCTTCCCTGGTGGTCCAGTGGTTAAGAGTCTGCCTTCCAGTGCAGGGGACATGGGTTTGATCCCTGGTTCGGAAGTTAAGATCTCACACGCCATAGGGCAACTAAGCCTGCGTGCCCATGCACTGCAACTAAAATCCGACACAGTTAAGTAAATAAGTAAAAAAATTTTTAAGTCTACTGAATAACAGGATTATTTCAGTGTTCCATTGTTCAAATGCTTCCCCACTGGGCTAGTTTTTTTGTTTTTTTAATCCAGACATGCTTGAACTACCAAATTCTATTAGACACTTTAAAATAAAATATCTTGAACTTCCTGGTAGGGAGTAAACTTTCCAGTGATGGATCTTAAAAGCACAAATTATCAAAGGCTATGATAATTTTTAAAAAGACACAGAAGGGCAATATTCTTTCCTCTAGAGTTCTGAAATTTAAAAGGATACTCTAAGACACTTGGGAGTGTCTTAAATCAAAAAGTGTCTTAAATCAAAAAATTGATTTTGAATATGAACTGTCCCATGTGGTGCTATTGTCTTCTACCTATATCTTGTTATCTTATATCTGGATAATATAACTGTGGTTTTCTTGAACTATCCTTCTACTGACCTACTTGGGAGAAAGAGCTCTAAAATTACCCCTTGTCATGTAAGTAAAT
The DNA here is from genome assembly GCA_935064755.1 of Tragelaphus eurycerus. NCBI lineage: Eukaryota > Metazoa > Chordata > Mammalia > Artiodactyla > Bovidae > Tragelaphus > Tragelaphus eurycerus. The sequence goes on along the minus strand of CAKXYN010000075.1, from coordinate 4,436,110 downwards.
TCTGCTGGCTTCAGTTAAATCTACTGAGTAAACTGTGTCATAAAAAGTAGAGATGGGCAGCAGCCTTTCAAAATCATTGTTATTACCAACTTGCCCTGTTACACGGAGAAGGCAATGGCACCCCACTCCAGTACTCTTGCCTGGAAAATCCCATGGATGGAGGAGCCTGGTGGGCTGCAGTCCATGGGGTCGCTAAGAGTCCGACACGACTGAGCGACTTCACTTTCACTTTTTCGCTTTCATGCATTGGAGAAGGAAATGGCAACCCACTCCAGTTTTCTTGCCTGGAGAATCCCAGGGGCAGGAGAGCCTGGTGGGCTGACGTCTATGGGGTCACGCAGAGTCGGACACGACTGAAGTGACTTAGCAGCAGCAGCAGCAGCCCTGTTACAGTGAATTAAAGACCTTCTAAGGTTTGATGGGTGTTTTAGGAGGTTTGTGGAAAAGCAACCCATTTTCCCAAAGCTCTTTAATGGACATAACCTTGAAGTCTCAGTTTGCTCTGGGAATATCAGCAAGAAATGGGGAGGTCCAGGCCCAGTGTCCCAACCCCTGAGCCTTTTGGGGGTCTTCCGGCATCACCTCTGGGCAAGTGTCCAGGGTGGCCTGTTTAGTAGGGCTTCTGATCCAGCATTTGCTGGCCCCACCAACACTGTCTGCATTCAAACAAGACTTAAAACCTATGGATTACACTAAGTAGGTTCCAGAAGCCCCTAAATTCCACCAGTAGAAGTCAGCCTGAGAGTAAGTCTCAATATTCTGTCCACCAACCACATTTCTTTACTCTAGCTTGAGAACAGTGCACAGCTTATATTTTGCTTCAGCGTGGGAAGGTATTTTGTTTTTGTTTTTAATAAAACTCCAGATGAAGTCTTTAGTTTCTGTTTGGGTTATCTTGTATGAAATTATGCATGTCTTTAAAGGCTTGAGTCCCTCAGTATAAAAATTCTTCACTATGTACAGCACAAAGGAGCCAAGATCCACAGAAGTAGCGACAGGTTTCCATCACAAGTTGAAATGTATGTTCCTTGAAAGGTACCAGGATTAACCAGCCACATTTTTTAAACATGCTGTTTTCTTTGCTGAGTTTCTATAGTCAAATTCTTATGCATCAAATGAGTGTGTAGCTGGCTTGAAATTTACAAATACAAAATTAGATGTACAAGAATAGAACTTTATTTTTCTATAACCAAACATCTTTACTTATCAGAATCTCCTAACTTTAGTAACAAAAAATCCCCAAATCTCAAAGGCTCAAAATGACAAAGGCTTATTTCCCACTCATGATATGTGTCTGCTATGGATCTATAGTAGTCATTCACAAGCCCAGGGTGATAAAAATCTCCATCATCTTATGATGTCAGTATCTTAACATAAATCTCCCGGGTTCTCTGGGTATAGAAGAAGAGAGCTTGGAGAATCATTATACAGCCCATAAATTCTTCCACACAGAAGTGATGTGCATCATTTCTGCTTATATTTCATCATCCAAAGCAACTCAGATGCTCATAAAAAATTTTACAGGAATATACATCCCAAAGGAAAGGGTAATCAGACATAACATTTATTACAGCATCTTACCTTGGGAGCTCCCATTTCCATCAGTGTGGAGCACTTCTTAATCTTAGCACCTAAAGGAAGTTCTATTCAAATCAAGATAGTTCCCTACTCCTCTCTTCCAATAATATTGCTATCTCTAGTCTTTCTTTAGAGTATTTCTTACTATTGGAAGAATTCGGATTTCCACTGCAAGTGACTAGTGTCTCCTATTTTCAAACTATCTCTGTGGGATCAATATTTAATCAGTTAAGACTTTACACTCACTCAAGTAAAACTCCCTACCAGAATTGTAGTCTTCTCTTCCCTTTACTTCTTCCTCAGTTCCCCATTTTAGCTGAGAAAGTGGCACAGGAAAATCATCTCAAGGCAAAAAGAGAATTTCCTGATTACATTGCTCATCTCAGAAGGGAAAGAACCAGTAATTTAGGTGATGTTTTGGGAGTTGTGATGGGAGAAGGGGTATGAAAGAGTTGAGGACCTCACTTTAATTGTGACACTAGGTTTCAAATCATCCAGCAGAATAACTTTATAGAATGGAACATTGATATAGAAATCATACAAAGCAAATACCTTATTCAAGTGCAGGAAACCTTCTTGTCTTTTTAACCTGAGAGCTGAAACCCTGGGTACATATTTGTGGTGAATGATCACTTCAACTGTTTTGCAGACTCTTACTCTACCCAAGACTTGGGGACTAGAAACCAAATAAAAATACAAGGGCTACTGAGATAAAGACTCCTCCATAATCAGTTTTCTTTCAGCATCAATTTCTCATCATATTATGGGCTACAGTCCATGGGATTGCAAAGAATCAGACACATCTGAGCAACTTACATGCATGCATGCTCATCATGAAAAGAATTTGAGATTCTACTATTCTATGAAGTATTTCAGGGCTGGGATAGACATGTCTTCAACTATATCCTTTCCCCTTCAAAGGGACCTTCAAGTGAAATGTTCAGCCAAACAGTATTTGAGGGAATTGTGAAATATTTTCTATATACATATTAAAAATAAGGATAGATGAACTTCCTGTTGGTCCAGTAGCTAAGATTTTGCCTTCCATTGCTGGTGGTGCAGGTTTGGTCCCTGGTCAGGGAATTAAGCTTTCACATATGACTCATGGGCCAAAAGCAGAACACAAGCAACAAAAGAAACATTGTAACAAATTCAATAAAGACTTTAAAAATGGTTCACAACAAAATTTTTTTAAAAACTAAAAAGAAGGATAGAAATTAGGAGGTAGTATTCACTGTAGGAAATAGATGGGGAAACAGTGGAAACAGTGTCAGACTACTTTTTGGGGCTCCAAAATCACTGCAGATGGTGATTGCAGCCATGAAATTAAAAGATGCTTGCTCCTTGAAAGGAAAGTTATGACCAACCTGGATAGCATATTAAAAAGCAGAGACATTACTTTGCCAACAAAGGTCCGTCTAGTCAAGGCTATGGTTTTTCCAGTGGGTCATTTATGGATGTGACAGTTGGACTGTGAAGAAAGCTGAACGCCAAAGAATTGATGCTTTTGAACTGTGGTGTTGGAGATGACTCTTGAGAGTCCCTTGGACTACAAGGAGATCCAACCAGTCCATCCTAAAGGAGATCAGTCCTGGGTGTTCATTGGAAGGACTGATGCTGAAGCTGAAACTCCAATACTTTAGCCACCTCATGTGAAGAGTTGACTCATTGGAAAAGACCCTGATGCTGGGAGGGATTGAGGGCAGGAGGAGAAGGGGACGACAGAGGATGAGATGGCTGGATGGCATCACCAACTCGATGGACATGAGTCTGGGTGAACTCCGGGAGTTGGTGATGGACAGGGAGGCCTGGAGTGCTAAGATTCATGGGGTCTCAAAGAGTTGGACACAACTGAGCGACTGAACTGAACTGAACTGAACTGATTCACTGTAGGTGACTCAATAATTATCTGCTTCATGCTTGAGCAGAATGAAACAGTCCATTGGTCTCAGCTTTGAGAAATGAGAGGTAATTGAAAATTTGCAAAAATTTTAGGGTAAAATCAAAGGAAAAGGCAAATCCCAAAAGTTTTCAGTGTGTTTCATCTCAGCTTTATTTAGCAGTGATGTAAAAGTGTAATGGCTGTACCTGAAGACAAGAACTTCAAAAAGATACTCAGTACAAAACTAAACATATTTTTAACAAACAATTCCAGCAGTCACAATACTTGGTATTCAACTCAAAGAAGTTGAAAACTTATATAAACACAAAACTAACACATAGATGTTTACAGCCATTTTATTCATAATTGGCAAAACCCAGATGTAACTTGGACACCCTTTAGTAGGTGCTACTGCTGCTGCTGCTGCTTCTGCTAAGTCACTTCAGTCATATCTGACTCCATTCAACCCCATAGACGGCAGCCCACCAGGCTCTGCCATGGCAAGGACCATGGTGGCCCTAGCTTGTTTCTAATAAGATCCTGATTAGTTTTTCAGAGACAACAGAACAAAACCACAAGTCATACATTTGGATCATGCACATGGGAGATGATTTTGACCTCAAACAACGACCTGAACCAAAGGACTGGGGCATGATGGGAATATGACCAGAATTGCTGTCCAGGAAGATCTAGTGCTGAAGCCCCCTTTACCATACCTTACCATAAACAGCAAAGTTTCAAAACTCTCCAGTGGATACCTGCTCCACCAATGATTCTGAATATCAACTCTCTTCCCTTGGAAGTTTGAGCAAAATCCCAGATCAATCTGGGAGACACTGATGCAAGCCATTCCTCCTGTCTCCTTACCCACAGACCTCACCACAAATCTTTTTCTTTTCTTAAAAGCCTGTACTATAGCCTGCCATAGTACTAACTTCTATTTTCATAGGGCAGCCAACTCTTAGCTCTGTAATACATGCAGACAATGGAATATTATTCAGTGCTGCAAAGAAATTAGCTACTTAAACCATGAAAAGACATGAGCAAAACTTAGATGCACATTCCTGAATAAAAGGAGGCAATCTGAAAAGACCACATATTGTATGATTCCATATATATGATGTTTTGAAAAAGGCAAAATCATGGGTACAGTGAAAGGATCAGTCATTGCCTGGGGTTAGGAAGGAGGACCGAGAAGGCAATGGCACCCCACTCCAGTACTCTTGCCTGGAAAATCCCATGGACGGAGGAGCCTGGTAGGCTGTAGTCCATGGGGTCGCTAAGAGTCAGACATGACTGAGTGACTTCACTTTCACTTTTCACTTTCATGCATTGGAGAAGGAAATGGCAACCCACTCCAGTGTTCTTCCTTGGAAAATCCCAGGGACAGGGGAGCCTGGTGGGCTTCCGTCTATGGGGTCACACAGAGTCGGACACGACTGAAGCGACTTAGCAGCAGCAGCAGGAAGGAGAAAGGAATGAGTACATAGAGCACAGAGGATTTTTAAGGCAGTGAAAATATTCTGTGCTGTTGTTCAGTCACCCGGTCAAGTCTAACTCTTTGCGACCCCATGGGCTGCAGCATCTCAGGCTTCTCTGTCTCTCACCATCCCCTGAAATTTGCCCAAGTTCATGTCCATTGCATCGGTGATGCCATTCAGCCATCTCGTCCTCTGATGCCCTCTTCTTCCTTCTGCCCTCAATCTTTCCCAGCATCAGGGACTTTTCCAAGGAGTCAGCTGTTCCCATCAGATGACAAAATACAGGAGTTTCAACTTCAACATCAGTCCTTCCAACAAGTATTCAGGGTTGATCTCTCTTAAGATTGACTGGTTTGATCTCCTTGCTGTCCAAGGGACTCTCAGGAATCTTTTCCAGCACCATACTAAGAAGGCATCAGTTCTTCAGTGCTTGGGTCTTCCCAGTGGTCGCATATGGTTGTGGAGTGAAATCTGATGCAAACTGTGGACTTAGGTGACAATGATGTGTCAATGTCGTTTCATCAATTATAGCAGATGTACCACACTGAGGGTAGGGGGATAGTGATTATGGGAGAGGATATGTGTATGAATGGGGGTGGAGGGCATACAGGAAATTTCTGTACTTTCAGCTCAATTTTTCTGTTAACTTAACACTGCTCTAAAAAAGTATATTAATAGATGTATGTATATTTATTTTTTTAACTTTCTTTTTTTAATTTTTATTTTATTTTTTAACTTTACAATACTGTATTGGTTTTGCCATATATCAAAATGAATCCACGACAGGTATACATGTGTTCCCCATCCCGAACCCTCCTCCTTCCTTCCTCCCCATACCATCCCTCAGGGTCGTCCCAGTGCACCAGCCCCAAGCATCTAGTATCATGCATCGAACCTGGACTGGCGACTCGTTTCATATATGATATTATATGTATGTATATTTAAAAGTATCATGTTACAACATTTAAAAGTATCAAGTTACATGTCTGATTTGTCTCTCACATAACCTTTAACTACAGTTTTCTGTTTTGAAAAATAGAGTGCAAAAATATATTATACATATAAATTAAAATGATATGCATGAAAGATCTTGAGAATATTTGGAACTTAAGAAAATACTCAGTAGATGCATTTCCCTAATAGGTACAACTCTAAATGCTATAGGGGCAGAATTTTGATTTGAAGATATCTCATTTTTAATAGTCTCTTGACCAATATTTCCTGGAGAGCTCTTTACATCTCTTCTGGAGGTCATGTTTATCATTGATTTCAGCAGAAACTCTGTGCAATCAGAAATCTCAAATGGAATTTGAGTTGTAATTCCAATTGATATATGTTGATTTAAACCTTGAAGGCCAATGTAATAACTCATAAAGCTGAAAGAAATAAGGGAAAAGAAGCCTTCAGATTCATGATGTGATTAACCTTTGACACAGAGAGAAAGGGCATGATAAACGTCCATTTGCTACACTCTTTTGATGGTGAAATTAAAAAAAAAAAGGAGTTTATGGATGTCAGGGGATTGTTCAGGAGACTCTCTTGAATTGGATTAATGTCTCAACAAATCACCCTCTGATGAATTACATAATGATAGCATTTATTGACCTGTATATTGAAGAAAAAACGTGCATGAAGAATTTGCCGTAATATATGTGTTTAATAGAAAGGACAAAGCTAATGTTTGGAATACATTATTTTTCTGCTGAGAGTGTAAACAAAGTTTTATATTTCTCCATCCCCTCAGTGGAGCTCCGCTTTAAGCATTATGCTGGAACAGAAGTAATTACATACATAGCAGCAGAATGTTGTGTTTGTTTCCAGTGAAATTGGTCAGAACTACAGGCTCTGTCATTCTATTATTTGGTTAGGAGACACAGACCTGGAAGGATGACATCTATCTCCCTCAGGCCTTGACAGTGGGAAGAGGCACCTATGACACCCAGGTGGGGTACTTATTTTTTCTGATGTTACTGAGGAGTGGATTGAATGTCTCACAAATTGTTCCTTTCTCTGGGAATTTCTGCATTTCCATTTCTCCCTCTAACTTAGAATGATTTTAACATTTGCAAGTTTATGAATAATAATGAATACACAGCACATGGCCTAACATCAGATCTGCGTGCGTGCTAAGTCACCTCAGTTGTGTCTGACTCTTTGTGACCCCATGGACTGTAGCCCAGCAGGCTCCTCTGCCCATGGGATTTCCCTGGCAAGAATACTAGAGTGGGTCACCATGCCCTCCTCCAAGGGATCTTCCCAACCCAGGAATTGAACCCATGACTCCTGAGTCTCCTGCATTGCAGGCGAATTCTTTACAGCTGAGCCAACGGAAAAGCTCATAACATTAGACACATATGATCAACTGACACTTGATTTTTACACACACACACACACACACACACACACACATATATATATATATTAAGTTTACCCAATCAATGAGTTACAGTTTTCTGGATCAAGTGAGTTAGCTGAGGGAGTGGAATTACTAAGAGAATTGTTATGAAGAATTTCAATAGAGGTTCATATCAAAGTGCCTAACAGAGGGTAGTTGTTCGATAAATACTGGTTAATTTGATCTGACAATATCATTATTCTTATACTCTGCAGATTCCAAATTAGACCATGGATATTTTCTCAACTCTTTTAATCAGAACCAGATGGAAGAAGAAACAGGCAACGCATAGAAGGATCTAGTTTACATCAATCCTCAGAGGATGAGCAGAGGAAATAATGGGTCTTTAGAATCTTTGGTTTCAGTGACTCAACAGGAGCAAGGTTGCCAGGACAATTGGGGCTGCTCTGCCTCCCTGGGTGCAGGATAATTTGATATAAGCAGCTTTTCCCACAACAGAAGCTATGGCTGTGACTCAGCACATCAGGCAGGCAATGGACTAAAAAAAAGTCCCTGTGTGCTTTTCTGGACATTGCATTGAAAGCTGCCTGCTTCATCTGGTCTCCTTCTCATTGTATGACTCTATAATTGCAGCAGGTGTCTTGTTACAGCCTTTACTCACTCCCACCAAAGCTGCAACTGCGTTTGCCACGTGCACCTAAGAATATCAATGTCAGTACTGCAGCAGGTGGATGGGGCACTTTGTTGAGGAAGGTTTGCTTTTCATGGGTCTAACAGCATGTGCCAAGCGCACCTGCCAAGCCTGGCCGTGTGCTTGGGGGTTAGGGATTGCAGGGAACAACCTGTTCAGTGCTCAGGCAAGGAATTCAGCCTCTTCAAGAGGGAGGTCAATGGTCTCTTACAGATCCTCTTAAATTAAGCCTTTTTACCTCTACTTGGAGTTAGATTTACAGAATGAAGGAAGGTCAAAAAAGAAATTCCAAACCACACGAGGTACTGGAAGACCACCTGTGATCGAAAGTTGCATTAACTTCCAACAAGAACTATATGACAAAATGTGCTGTGTGACTCACAGCCCATTACACACAGGTGTTCTATTTATTGAAGCTGTTCACCACCCTCTCTGGTGAGGAAGGTAAGGCTGAGATGGGCACTGCACCTGGAAAAGACTCTCTCAGGACTCACTTACCTCTCCTCTGAACCCACAGCCAACTCTGAGTTCAACCCACAGCGAGGATGAAGGAAAGCCACATGCAGATCATCTACATCAGGGCTCCCCCGACCTCCGAGATGATCTGAGGTGGGGCTGATGTAATAACAAGAGAAATAAAGGTCCTCAATGAATGGAATGCGTGTGTGTGTGTGTGTGTGTGTGTGTGTGTTAGTTGTTCAGTTGTGTTCGACTCTGCAGACTGTAGCCCACCAGGCTCCTCTGCCCATGGAATTCTCCAGGCAAGAAAACTGGGGTGGGTTGCCATGCCCTCCTCCATGGGATCCTCCTGACCCAGAGGCTGAACCCAAGTCTCATGTCTTCTGCACTGGCAGGCGGCTTCTTTACCACTAGTGCCAACTGAGAAGCCCTTTATGCCGTATGAACTCAAACATATTCTTTTTTCTTGGCTCTATGCTAATTTGTGTTATTGCAAAATGGTTTAATATAGAACACAATACACAAAAGCATGCAAGATGTGAGCAGCAAACAAGTATTGTGTTGGTAAACTGGCTTTCTAGAGGGAGAATAAAGCCATGATTTATAGTCTGTGTCAATTTGCCTGTTGTAAATACACCCATCCTGGCCTTTTTAAAGCTACCAACAGTTAAACAACTAGCTCTCAAAGCTCCTGAATATTTAACAATAGGCTCTTACTAGCCAGCTTTAGCACACTACTGTCTAACCCCACCACCAAGAGTCTTACCCTGTTAAGAAAATGGTTTATTTGTTTCCAGTCTTTGGGGGCCTTTTCACACAATTAGGTCTATATAATATTTTGTTTTTTCCTGGTGTTTGCTTTTTAAATTTGTTCCATGACCATATTTTATTCATTTCTCACAGAATGCTTGAGTAGCCAGTTCATGTGTGTGTGTGTGTGTGTGTGTGTGTGTGTGTGTGTGTAATTGCGCAGACCTTGGAGGCAAGCAAAGTTAGTATCATGGTATCACCTGTGATGCAACTATGGCAACATTACTGAACCTTGTTGAACCTTATTTCATCACCTTCAAAGTAGAGGTAACAAGCAGTACTCGATTCACAGGGTAAAAATAGTTGGTTTTTATTTAGTAATCATAAAATCCTAGATCTGTTCTTCCTGAGTTCACCACATTTAGCAGCTGATTTGCTCTTACTGCACATACTAGCCTCTTCTGTGTAGAAAGTCCTTCTTGGTCCAAATTCTCAAATAAGACTGGAAAATACTGCTCACATGATTTTATAAATACATATAACATCAATATGGGCAACATTTAATGCATTTAGTACATGTGTGTGGGCTCAGTTGTGTCCAACTCATTGTGACCCCATGAACTGGAGCCCGCCAGGCTCCTCTGTCCATGGGATTTCCCAGGCAAGAATGCTGGGGTGGGTTGCCATTTCCTTCTCCAGCATTTAGTGCAATACTGATAAATTCTGTTTGTTGTCATTGTTGTTGGAATGCACACTTGCTCAGAACCCTGGGTAAATTAAAACAGGGAAACAAAGGTGTTTCACTTACGGTGGCCAGTTTGGGTGTTTCTCCCTTTCCTTCCATTGAGAACAACAGTAGAGCACGAGGCTTTATAATCAGGACTGAGAAGGAAGATGCGGTAGGGATCTGACACACAGACTGCCAGCTGCCTTCCAGTACCTGGGCTCCTGTTCTTCCTCAGGAACAGAACGCTGAGCCCTTGATTCCAGTACCAGCTCTGTGCTGCATATCCTGGCATTTATTTAACACAGGAGAAAACGTAAACTTGTATCTCGTTTTAAACTTCTATTATTTGGGCTATCTGTCACAAGCCGTCACACCTAATCCTATCTGATATCCCATGTAATCCAAATCTAGGAGTCCTGATCCCTGAATATGTGATTTGAATTAAACTGAAGAAGTGAGACAGTTAACTGAACCAAATGGCGTGTGATTGCAATAGTCTCAAAGGCTGCCAGTCCGTGTTCTCCTATGTGGAAGGCATTGTTTTGAGCTGTTGTTGTTTTTAAGATTTTTTGATGTGGACCATTTTTAAAGTCTTTGTTGAATTTGTTATTGCTTCTGTTTCATGTTTTGGGGTTTGGGTTTTTTTTTTTTTTTTTTTTTTTGGTCAAGAGGCATGTGGGATCCTATCTCCCTGACCAGGGATCCCCTGCATTGAAAAGTGAAGTCTTTTAACCACTGGAACCCCAGAGAAGTTTCTGTTTTGAGTTTTAAAATGCGCCATGGTTTTTAACCTTGTGAAGTAGCAATTGCTGTCCTCATTGTGTTCAGACAGGTGAAAGAATGGGCCAGACATTATTTTAGACAACCTGTGGTGAAGCCAGGATTCACCTGTAAACTTGTCTAACTCCAAATCTCATAATCCAACATTTTGTCATCAGCCATTTCAAAGAAACAGACTCCAGGGCACTCATTCATGGTGTTTCAAAAACCACAGACCTTCTCCAAAGTTTTCAAGTACCTGTCAGACCCCACATCATCTCTGTAATGTAAGTGAAACAGGTGAAAAGAAATTTAAATATTTGTTATTCAGTTGCTAAGTTGATGTCTCTTAATTGTCTCTTTTTCATACCTAGACAGCGTATCAGAAAACAAAGACATCACTTTGAATTTAAATATTAATTTTAAATAAGTATTGAGGTTGATCTTTAAACCATATCAGCCAAGGATTCCTAGTTGTTACTGAAAAATTAAGTGAAAATGTATGGGAAAATGCACAATTCCACACACTGCATATTCTTTAGAACTTATTTTTTCTGTCTGGCTATAGATTTTTGCAGGACAACAGATAACTGTTCTTTCAGAATAGTTCACCTTCTCTGATCCCAATTTTTCACTTGAATTCATACTCCTCTGATTGGAAGAGAATTCTCATTCCTATGGCAACGAGGATTTTGTTCCATGCTCCCTCTCTTTCAAAAATACAAGCAGATACCCCAAACTTCAGAATTGGAATTAACAGTGGAAACAGGTGACTGTATTTTTAAAACATGCTTTCCTTCACAAATGGTCTCTTGCCAACAAGTCAGAAGAAATTTTCTTCAAAACCTCCTCTCCTCCAGACTTCAATTTTATTCAGAAGTATTTGTCTTTGGGGAAATTTCAAGTAGGACCAGTGCTTTGTCATAGGGGTCAGGGTTTGAGGCTGTTCTGTTACTGGTCCATGTTTTCCTTTGGGATAGGGAGGACTAGTCCTTCAGGGTTGGCTGGCCTCTTTGAAATGTTCTCTGGAACAGATCAGAGATGCCCCTGGTGGACAGGGAACTAACTCATACATTTTAATAAGAGTCAGCAGAAGCAAGAAGTGTTTGTACAAGTAGCATTGAAGGTTTAATGTCTGCCACTGTTTCCAGCAGCATGGTGGCATTAAGTACTGGGATTTCCAAGCATCAGAGGGTAGAGAAGTGTTCTCTGGGGCTGCAATAGCCCCCAAATGCCAGGCAGAGAAGGGCCCAGCTGGTGGGAACTTCAAGTCACAGCTCTGCCCATAAGCACCCTGCAGTAGCTAGCAGCCTTCTGAGCACCCTAGAGCACTCACTCACTGTCTCTGGTTAGCTACCACCTGATATCTAGCTACTGACGGATATCTGTCCATCCTGCCCTTGCTTCCTGCCTTGTTCACTCACTGTCAGTCAATATAATGCATTTCATTGGAATTGTATGTATGTTTTCCTCAGATCCCTCTTTCAGATAGTATAATGAGGTGGACTGTACCATCAGAGTCACTCACTGTCAGCTTTCACAAAGTTATATGACCTTGGAATATTACTCAGCCATAAAAATGAATGAAATGGTGCCATATTTGCAGAGATGTGGATAAATCTAGAGACTGTCATACAGGGTGAAGTAAGTCCCAAAGAGAAAAACAAGTATCATATATTAACGCATATATGTGGAATCTAGAAAATGGTTTTGATTAACTTATTTGCCAGGCAGAAATAGAGACAGAGAACAAACATATGTCTCACTTTGAATTTAAATATTAATTTTAAATAAACATTGAAGGGGGTAAGGGGAGGGTGTAGGAGACGGGGTTGACATATTTACACTTCTACATATAAAATAGATAACTAATGAGAATCTACCGTGTGGCACAGGGAACTCTACTCAGTGCTCTGTGGCGACCTAAATGGGAAGGAAATTAAAAAACAGTGGATATATATATACATACACACACACACACACACACACGAGCTGATTCACTTTGTTATATAGCAGAAACTAACACAGCATTATAAAGCAACTATACTCCAGTTTAAAAAATGTAAGAAATTTCTGTGCCCTGTGTGACTCTCAGTGTTTCATCCTGTGTGGGGATTCAAAAATACCTACATCCTAGAATGGCTGATGAGTTTATCTGCAGGAAGCACCTGACATGGTAGAATCTGGCTCTTGCTTTCCTGGCTCTTTTTTTTTTAAATAGACTATATTTTTAATATGTACTCTATCAGTGGTAGCTGTCCCATCATCTGCATCGCCATTGTCACCACCAGTCTTACTATTATTACATTCCAGTTGGGAACCACATCTTTGGTGTGACTTCCACAGTCAACAGTGTACTCCACTATCCTAGACCGGAGGAAAGCTTCCGTTTCTAATTAGCCTCTTCAGTCCTGTGCTTTTTTTAGTTTACCACCTGTAGTCACCATCTTTTGACCAGGATTCAAAGCAGAAATAAAATATTAGTGATAAGACATGTGTTTGGATTCCAAAAGGCCCTACTTAAATCCCAGTTTCACCGTGTATCTGTTGATGCCAAGAATGTCAGATAAGGAAGGGGCTGAACTCTCTGGACTTCGGTTCTCTTCCCTGTAAACTTAGAATAAGAGCACTTTCTGCACAGAGTTACTTTAGGAAACAGACCAGATGAGGCGTGTGGTGGACAGGAAAGGTACCTGACACATCTGTGTCAATCACTTATCCTACCCAGTGCTACTAACATCAACACCACCACTGCTAGGCACCAGATATAATTCTGAGAGGACACTGCTTTTGGAACTGTTATAATATCTTACAGCTGCAATATATTAATATGAATTATTAGTATGTTAATAACCCCCCTCAGGACTTAAAGTCTTAAAACAACAGCAATCATATATGTTGCTCACAATCTGTATTTTGAGTAGAGCTGAGCAGGTTCCATGTAATGTCAGCTGGGTGGGGCAGGTTAACTGGAGAACAGAAGAGTCACTTTCAAGGTGGTACCCATCTGTGACTGAAGATTCAGTGCTGGCCCATTGACTGGGAGGTCAACCAGGGCCATGGACTGGGGACTTGGTTTTCCCTCCATGTAGCTCTCCATGGACTGCTTAGGGCTTCCTTACAGTCCTGATGAGCTCCAAGGACAAGCATTCTAAGTGTTTGGTAAGTTTACAACTCAGCCTTGGAAGCCATACAGTGTCATTGGTTCCAGACTCAGTTAGTGGAGACAGTTGCAAAGATCAGCCCAGGTCCACGGGAGAGGAAACAGACCCTACTCCACACCACAGAAGGACTATCTAGCTCATATTTTAAGAAGAGCACATCAGATGGGAAATAGTGTTGTCACTATCTTTGGAAAAGGCAATCTTCCACAAAAGTATTGGCTAGACTAGTAGTGGTCTGGACTTACTGATGAGCCCTTCTGGGAATATTGTTGCCTTGCCATTGAGCTAAACCTTCAGTCCTTGTGAGGCTGATCGCATACTGGTTCAGGCCTTAGAGTCATACTGTGTGTGCCCATGTGCTCAGTGGTACCTGACTTTTTCACAACCCCATGGACTGTACTCCGCCAGGCTCCTCTGTGCATGGAATTCTGTAGGCAAGAACACTGGAATGGGTAGTTATTCTTTTCTCCAGGGGATCTCCCCAATCCAGGGATCAAACTCAGGTCTTCTACATTGGAAGCAGGTGTTTTATCATCTGAGTCACCAAGGAAGCCCTTATGGTCATATTATATTCAGAAGCCAGTCCTGCCACTTATTTACCCAGGTGACTTGGACTAAATTTAATCCCTTGGCTTCTTTCCTTATCTTGAAAATAGGGACAGCAATAGTATATATCACATAGAGCTGTTATGCATCCTTTGATGCAAAGAAAATTATCCTAGTTCTTGGTAAAACAATGACAACTTTTCCAAAGGAAATCTAGAAAATGGTCAGAAAAAGGAAGGATGGACCATGCCACATCTCCCCAGCTCTTCTTGAGGCAGAATAGAAAAGAACATGGACAGTTAGAGCCAGACAAGCATATATCCTGGCTCTATATTTTACCAGCAGTGTGACTTGGGGGAGGTACCCCATCATCCTGACCCTCATCTGTATAAGGGTGCCAAGTATTTTTAATGAGCATTGAATTCAACAGTGTGTGTGTACGACATACTGTTCAGATAAGAAATATTTATTGGAGTAGAAAAAGGCCTGGACATTAGTTAATAGCAATCATCTGAGTTATGGTGCATTCATGAAACAGCAGATGAAAAATTGATTCATAAGAGACCAAACTTTATGCCCAGGTACTACAGTGTGTTGAAGAGACAAGCTCATGTTATGGGAGTCTCCCCTCATACTTTACCTTCTAGTCAAAACTTTCACTTTGCTTCAAGTGGAAGCAAGCAGGATGTGGGGTGTTGAAGAGGGCAGAGAGCACTTTGTGTTAGGAGATCTGTGATTTAAGCATTGAATGTGACACCACCTGAGACAGCAGCAGCAAGAGCAACCCCTTGCTTATTGACATTAAAAAGTAAACACCCTTCCCAAATACATGCTTCCAACCACCTCTTCAGATCAGATCAGTCGCTCAGTCGTGTCCGACTCTTTGCGACCCCATGATTCACAGCACGCCAGGCCTCCCTGTCCATCACCAACTCCCAGAGTTCACTCAGACTCACATCCATCGAGTCAGTGATGCCATCAAGCCACCTCATCCTCTGTCGTCCCCTTCTCTTCCTGCCCCCAATCCCTCCCAGCATCAGAGTCTTCTCCAGTGAGTCAACTCTTCACATGAGGTGGCCAAAATACTGGAGTTTCAGCTTTAGCATCATTCCTTCCAAAGAAATCCCAGGGCTGATCTCCTTCAGAATGGACCGGTTGGATCTCCTTGCAGTCCAAGGGACTCTCAAGAGTCTTCTCCAACACCACAGTTCAAAAGCATCAATCCTTCGGTGCTCAGCCTTCTTCACAGTCCAGCTCTCACATCCATACATGACCACAGGAAAGACCATAGCCTTGACTAGACGGACCTTTGTTGGCAAAGTAATGTCTCTGCTTTTGAATATGCTGTCTAGGTTGGTCATAACTTTCCTTCCAAGGAGTAAGCGTCTTTTAATTTCATGGCTGCAGTCACCATCTGCAGTGATTTTGGAGCCCCCAAAATAAAGTCTGACACTGTCTCCACTGTTTCCCCATCTATTTCCCATGAAGTGATAGGACTGGATGCCATGATCTTCGTTTTCTGAATGTTGAGCTTTAAGCCAACCTTTTCACTCTCCACTTCCACTTTCATCAAGAGGCATTTTAGTTCCTCTTCACTTTCTGCCATAAGGGTGGTGTCATTTGCATATCTGAGGTTATTGATATTTCTCCCAGCAATCTTGATTCCAACTTGTGTTTCTTCCAGTCCAGCTTTTCTCATGATGTACTCTGCATATAAGTTAAATAAGCAGGGTTACAATATACAGCCTTGAGGTACTCCTTTTCCTATTTGGAACCAGTCTGTTGTTCCATGTCCAGTTCTAACTGTTGCTTCCTGACCTGCATACAAATTTCTCAAGAGGCAGATCAGGTGGTCTGGTATCCCAATCTCTTTCAGAATTGTCCACAGTTTATTGTGATCTACACAGTCAAAGGCTTTGGCATAGTCAATAAAGCAGAAATACATGTTTTTCTGGAACTCTCTTGCTTTTTCCATGATCCAGCAGATGTTGGCAATTTGATCTCTGGTTCCTCTGCCTTTTCTAAATCCAGCTTGAACATCAGGAAGTTCACGGTTCACATATTGCTGAAGCCTGGCTTGGAGAATTTTGAGCATTACTTTACTAGCGTGTGAGATGAGTGCAGTTGTGTGGTAGTTTGGGCATTCTTTGGCATTGCCTTTCTTTGGGATTGGGATGAATACTGAACTTTTCCAATCTTGTGGCCACTGCTGAGTTTTTCAAATTTGCTGGCATATTGAGTGCAGCACTTTCACAGCATCATCTTTCAGGATTTGGAATAGCTCCACTGGAGTTCCATCACCTCCACTAGCTTTGTTCCTAGTGATGCTTTCTAAGGCCCACTTGACTTCACATTCCAGGATGTCTGGCTCTAGGTCAGTGATCACACCATCATGATTATCTGGGTCATGAAGATCTTTTTTGTACAGTTCTTCTGTGTATTCTTGCCACCTCTTCTTAATATCTTCTGCTTCTATTAGGTCCATATCATTTCTGTCTTTTATCGAGCCCATCTTTGCATGAAATGTTCCTTTGGTATCTCTGATTTTCTTGAAGAGATCCCTAGTCTTTCCCATTCTGTTGTTTTCCTCTATTTCTTTGCATTGATCACTGAAGAAGGCTTTCTTATCTCTTCTTGCTATTCTTTGGAACTCTGCATTCAGATGCTTATATCTTTCCTTTTCTCCTTTGCTTTTCGCTTCTCTTCTTTTCACAGCTATTTGTAAGGTCTCCCCAGACAGCCATTTTGCTTTTTTGCATTTCTTTTCCATGGGGATGGTCTTGATCCCTGTCTCCTGTACAATGTCACGAACCTCATTCCATAGTTCATCAGGCACTCTATCTATCAGATCTAGGCCCTTAAATCTATTTCTCACTTCCACTGTATAATCATAAGGGATTTGATTTAGGTCATACCTGAATGGTCTATTGGTTTTTCCTACTTTCTTCAATTTCAGTCTGAATTTGGCAATAAGGAGTTCATGGTCTGAGCCACAGTCAGCTCCTGGTCTTGTTTTTGCTGATTGTAAAGAGCTTCTGCATCTTTGGCTGCAAAGAATATAATCGATCTGATTTCAGTGTTGACCATCTGGTGATGTCCATGTATAGAGTCTTCTCTTGTGTTGTTGGAAGAGGGTGTTTGCTATGACCAGTGCATTTTCTTGGCAAAACTCTATTAGTCTTTGCCCTGCTTCATTCCGTATTCCAAGGCCAAATTTTCCTGTTACTCCAGGTGTTTCTTGACTTCCTACTTTTGCATTCCAGTCCCCTATAATGAAAAGAACATCTTTTTTGTGTGTTAGTTCTAAAAGGTCTTGTAGGTCTTCATAGAATGGTTCAACTTCAGCTTCTTCAGCGTTACTGGTTGGGGCATAGACTTGGATTACTGTGACATTGAATGGTTTGCCTTGGAAACCAACAGAGATCATTCTGTCGTTTTTGAGATTGCATCCAAGTACTGCATTTCGGACTCTTTTGTTGACCATGATGGCCACTCCATTTCTTCTGAGGGATTCCTGCCCGCAATAGTAGATATAATGGTCCTCTGAGTTAAACTCACCCATTCCAGTCGATTTGAGTTCGCTGATTCCTAGAATGTCGACATTCACTCTTGCCATCTCTTGTTTGACCACTTCCAATTTGCCTTGATTCATGGACCTGACATTCCAGGTTCCTATGCAATATTGCTCTTTACAGCATCAGACTTTGCTTCTATCACCAGACACATCCACAGCTGGGTATTCTTTTTGCTTTGGCTCCATCCCTTCATTCTTTCTGGAGTTATTTCTCCACTGATCTCCAGTAGCATATTGGGCCCCTACTGACCTGGGGAGTTTCTCTTTCAGTATCCTATCATTTTGTCTTTTCATACTGTTCATGGGGTTCTCAAGACAAGAATACTGAAGTGGTTTGCCATTCCCTTCTCCAGCGGACCACACCCTGTCAGATCTCTCCACCATGACCCGCCCATCCTGGGTTGCCCCATGGGCATGGCTTAGTTTCATCGAGTTAGACAAGGCTGTGGTCCTGGTGTGATTATATTGACTAGTTTATGTGAGTATGGTTTCATTGTGTTTGCCCTCTGATGCCCTCTTGCAAGACCTACCGTCTTACTTGGGTTTCTCTTACCTTGGGCGTGGGGTATCTCTTCCCGGCTGGTCCAGCAAAGCACAGCCATCGCACCTTACCTTGGACGAGGGGTCTCTCCTCACCGCCACCCTTCCTGACCTTGGAGGAGGGATATCTCCTCACCACCACCCTTCCTGACCCTGGTTGTGAGGTAGCTCCTCTCCGCCGTGCTTAGTGCGCAGGTCGCACCCGCCGGGGCGCTTAGGGCGCCGGTCGCAGCCACCAGGCCTCTTACGAGGTGCTTAGTTCCTATGCAACTTAGTTCCTTAGTTCCTAACCATCTCTTAGCTGAATGTTAAGTTGTAAAGTGGCCTTTTGGCAGAGAAAAAAAAAAACTGAAACCAAATGAACTCGAAGAACACCTGCTTTAGCAAGATGGATGTACATAGAGATTGTCCTGTTGAATGAAGCCAGTCAGACAGAGGAGAACTATCATATGACGTCCCTTATATGTGGAATCTGAAAAGGAATGAGCTTATTTACAAAACAGAAACAGACTCATAGAGTTAGAGAACATGGTTGTCAGGGGGAAGGATAGAGGGAAGATAGGGAGTTTGGGATGGACATGTACCCACTGCTATAATTAAAATGAATAACCAAAAAAATGAAATGGATAACCAGGAATGGCCTATTGTATAGCACAGGGAACTCTGCTCCGTTAAGTGGCAGCCTGGATGGGAGAGAGGTTTGAGGGGAGAATGGATACACGTATATGTATGGCTGAATCGCTTTGCTGTTCACCTGAAAGAATCACAACACTGTTAATCAGCTATACTCCAATATAAAATAAAAAAGCTTTAAAAAAAAAAAAAAAGCTACAGCTGCTTTCCCTAACAGCATCAGTGACAAAGAAAAGCAGTTTCCTTCTCGGAAGTAGGGTGTGATTTAATTACTTGTGTTGCCTCTGTGGTGTTTTCCACTATGTTTCATTATGAGCATATGGACCCCCTCCCAGTTATGGGCAAAAGTGTCTTCTGTGGGTTATCCTAGGAACTAACCACATATGACATTGTTTCCACAGGTAAATTCTTTCCAAGTTCTCAACAACTGAATGGGAACAAATATGACAGCAATTAATCTTTTTAAGATTAAAATTGCTTATATCATGCAGTATATTTAACAGGTGAGACAGTCATGATTGCTTACTTTTTCCAAGTTTTTATGAAAATTTTCCACTGTGCATCTTGCTCCAACATTCTCGTGTGTGCATCTTGTTTCTTCCTAAATACCACCCACATTCCCTCTCTCTTCTGGACGGTCCTTAATATAGTCGCTGTAGGTGCCCACCTCAGATGCTCTCAGATCCATTTAACATTATTGTGTCCCTGTCCAAGCTTCAGTGTGCTTTTACATCTGAAGACCCACAAGTGAGATTCCTCTTCCAATGCGTGTCCTTGGTTCTGAACTCCTTTGCTCAGGAGGACCTGGGGTTTACATCTTATATTCTTTGCAGCCAAAGATGGAGAAGCTCTATATAGTCAGAAAAACAAGACCCGGAGCTGACTGTGGCTCAGATCATGAACTCCTTATTGCCAAATTCAGACTTAAATTGAAGAAAGTAGGGAAAACCACTAGACCATTCAGGTATGACCTCAAATCCCTTATGATTATAAGTAGAAGTGAAAAATAGATTTAGAGACTAGATCTGACAGACAGAGTGCCTGATGAACTATGGACTGAGGTTCGTGACATTGTACAGGAGACAGGGATCAAGACCATTCCCATGGAAAACAAATGCAAAAAAGCCAAATGGCTGTCTGGGGAGGCCTTACAAATAGCTGTGAAAAGAAGAGAAGCAAAAGCAAAGGAGAAAGGAACGATATAAGCATCTGAATGCAGAGTTCCAAAGAACAGCAAGAAGAGATGAGAAAGCCTTCTTCAGTGATCAATGAAAGAAAAGAGGAAAAAACAGAATGGGAAAGACTAGGATCTCTTCAAGAAAATCAGAGATACCAAAGGAACGTTTCATGCAAAGATGGGCTCGATAAAGGAACAGAAATGGTATGGACCTAACAGAAGCAGAAGATATTAAGAAGAGGTGGCAAGAATACACAGATCAGATCAGATCAGTCGCTCAGTCCTGTCCAACTCTTTGCGACCCCATGAATCGCAGCACGCCAGGCCTCCCTGTCCATCACCAACTCCCAGCCAGTTCACTCAGACTCACGTCCATTGAGTCAGTGATGCCATCCAGCCATCTCATCCTCTGTAGTCCCCTTTTCCTCCTGCCCCCAATCCCTCCCACCATCAGAGTCTTTTCCAATGAGTCAACTCTTCGCATGAGTTGGCCAAAGTATTGGAGTTTCAGCTTTAGCATCATTCCCTCCAAAGAAATCCCAGGGCTGATCTCCTTCAGAATGGACTGGTTGGATCTCCTTGCAGTCCAAGGGACTCTCAAGAGTCTTCTCCAATACCACAGTTCAAAAGCATCAATTCTTCAGTGCTCAGCCTTCTTCACAGTCCAGCTCTCACATCCATACATGACCACTGGAAAAACCATAGCCTTGACTAGACGGACCTTTGCTGGCAAAGTAATGTCTCTGCTTTTGAATATGCTGTCTAGGTTGGTCATAACTTTCCTTCCAAGGAGTAAGCGTCTTTTAATTTCATGGCTGCAATCACCATCTGCAGTGATTTTGGAGCCCCTCAAAATAAAGTCTGACATTGTTTCCCCATCTATTTCCCTTGAAGTGATGAGACTGGATGCCATGATCTTCGTTTTCTGAATGTTGAGCTTTAAGCCAACTTTTTCACTCTCCTCTTTCACTTTCATCAAGAGGCTTTTTAGTTCCTCTTCACTTTCTGCCATAAGGGTGGTATCATCTGCATATCTGAGGTTATTGATATTTCTCCCAGCAATCTTGATTCCAACTTGTGCTTCTTCCAGCCCAGCGTTTCTCATGATGTACTCTGCATATAAGTTAAATAAGCACAGTGACAATATACAGCCTTGACGAACTCCTTTTCGTATTTGGAACCAGTCTGTTGTTCCATGTCCAGTTCTAACTGTTGCTTCCTGACCTGCATACAGGTTTCTCAAGAGGCAGGTCAGGTGGTCTGGTATTCCCATCTCTTTCAGAATTTTCCACAGTTTATTGTGATCTACACAGTCAAAGGCTTTGGCATAGTCAATAAAGCAGAAATAGATGTTTTTCTGGAACTCTCTTGCTTTTTCCGTGATCCAGCGGATGTTGGCAATTTGATCTCTGGTTCCTCTGCCTTTTCTAAAACCAGCTTGAACATCAGGAAGTTCACGGTTCACGTATTGTTGAAGCCTGGCTTGGAGAACTTTGAGCATGACTTTACTAGCGTGTGAGATGAGTGCAATTGTGCGGTAGTTTGAGCATTCTTTGGCATTGCCTTTCTTTCGGATTGGAATGAAAACTGACCTTTTCCAGTCCTGTGGCCACTGCTGGGTTTTCCAAATTTGCTGGCATATTGAGTGCAGCACTTTCACAGCATCATCTTTCAGGATTTGGAATAGCTCAAATGGAATTCTATCACCTCCACTAGCTTTGTTCATAGTGACGCTTTCTAAGGCCCACTTGACTTCACATACACAGAAGAACTGTACAAAAAAGATCTTCATGACCAAGATAATCACGATGGTGTGATCACTCACCTAGAGCCAGACATCCTGGAATGTGAAGGGCATTCACATTGCCCTGGAATGTTGCCAGGGCAACCCACTCCAGTATTCTTGCCTAGATAGTCCCATGGACAGAGGAGCCTGGTGGGCTTCCATCCATAGGGTCGCAATGAGGCAGACAAGACTGAAGCGACTGAGCACAGCACACCCTTGTTGACTTCTGCTCCCTGTTCGGCACCCCTGACCACGCCCACTACCAGCCTAGCCTAGCAGCGCTTCGGTGCTGTATTTCTTGCATGAAATCCTCATCTCAGGCTCTGCTTCTGGGACCAAGGTATGGGTTATTATCAGGAAAAGCCTGAGCATCATATTTCACCCTTCTTTTTGTTCAGTGTGTATAATTAACAAAGATTTTTTCTTTTCTTTTCTAAGTATTGTGTGCTGAATTGCTTCAGTTGTGCCTGACTCTTTGCAACGCTATGGACCATGACTTGCCAGGCTCCTCTGTCAGTGGGATTCTTCAGGCAAAAATACAGGAGTGGGTTGACTGGCCTCCTCCAAAAGATCTTCCAGACCCAGGGATCAGAGCTGAATCTCTTATGTCTCCTGCATTGGCAGGCGGGTTCCTTACCACTAGTGAAGCCCTTTTTAAAGTATTAGGACTACATTATTATTATACATAAAAATTAATTATAAATCCCTAAAAGTATATAATAGAGTCTCAGCAAATTCTTTTCATGCTTAGATTCCTAAAAATCAGAGTCCATACACTGCACACATTACATGTGGTTGATAAGAATCTTTTAAGATTCCTCTTTTTAGTGCTAAATATTTATTGAAGAAATCATCTAATTCATCTTATCTTAAAGAGTTCCCTATTTTATGATTTGGACCAATTGCATCTTTGTGATTTAATACACTGCTTATCCTTTATCATTCCTATAAATTGGTAGTTAGAATCTTGATTAAATTCAACTTTTTCTTTTTCTTTGCAAAATTGCCTCATGGTTGGAAATCTGTACTTCATATTGCCTTAGATCAGGAGGCCCAAATGTCTGGGTCTCGTTTCACCAGCCTAATCCATCCATTATAAAATTCACTATCAACTTTTCATCCAGTGGCTTAAGCAGTCAATAATTAGTGTTAACTACAAATACTGTTTCATTATGAGTTGCAAAGTTCTCATTCTCAAATGAGTTCTAATTCTATTATTCCTTCTGCATTTATGAACTGGAATTCACCTATAAAGAATAGTCTCTTACCAACTATTTGGCTACTCTGAAACATAATTTTATAAAAAGACAAGATAAATACTTGATGTCTTACTTTTATTTGCTTACTTTTCAAATAATGACTTGGTATCCTAGCAACACCCAGAATTAACCTATTAAAGGAGTATTTCTGTGAATTATAATGTAATTGTATATTTTAATCCATTGAATTCATTTTTCTTTTTGATGCTTAATTTGTGCCAATTGTTTTGGCCACTGGGACCCCATTCAAGTTGGCTCCTATGGCTTCCTACTATAATCTCACGAGTTTGTCTTGCACACCAAGGTATTTCTGGCTCTTCTTATAGAAATTCTGCCCCAGACAGGAAATGAGCCATTTTTCTGAGGGATCCTGATTCCTTTTGGTGAGAAATAGCATATAAAGCAACAATCTGGATGCCAACGTTGCAATTGCCACTGGGTTGTTATTACTTCTAGACATTTTTTTTTTTTTTTTTTTTCAAAAACAAGGCCAGGAAATACATGTTTTTATAGAATGAGAAAAAAATTCTAAATTCTTGTTGATACTTCCAATTCAAAAGAAAAATTATAGTATTTTACCTTTCTTTCTTGATTTTATGTGCTTTTTGTCTTACTCTGAGACTCTTTCCTCTTAATTGCATTAATTACCTATTTAATTTTATTAATAAATATGTATCTAATGGACTTTCTTGGTGGCTCAGATGGTAAAGAATCTGTGTACAATGCAGGAGACCCAGTTTCAAAGCCCGGGTCAGGAAGATCCCCCTGGAGAAGGGAATGGCTACCCACTCCAGTATTCATGCCTGGAGAACTCCACGGACAGAGGAGCCTGGCAGGCTACAGTCCATGGGGGTCACAAAGAATTGGACATGACTGAGCAACTAACACTTTCACTTTCATCTATCTAATATTTCCAAAACACTAATACCAACATCATTACTAAAATAGTCTAAAGTTTCTTAGCAGTTTCTTGTATTCTTGGGATTATTTTATTAGATATGTATTTTAGAATTATTCAAATTATTGTGGTTAGGAGTCATTGGTACTAATTTTTCTGTGTCATTATGCTGCCAACTTCACACACAACTATGTCCACAGGTTTAATTTTGCTTTGTAATTCCAGAGATTGTGACTATGTTTCTCTTTTTATTTATAGTAACATAGAACATTTTCACGGAGAAGGCAATGGCACCCCACTCCAGTACTCTTGTCTGGAAAATCCCATGGATGGAGGAGCCTGGTAGGCTGCAGTCCATGGGGTCACGAAGAGTCAGACATGACTGAGGAAATTCACTTTCACTTTTCACTTTCATGCATTGGAGAAGAAAATGGCAACCCACTCCAGTGTTCTTGCCTGGAGAATCCCAGGGATGGGGGGGCCTGATGGGCTGCCGTCTATGGGGTCGCACAGAGTTGGACACGACTGAAGTGACTTAGCAGCAGCAGCAGAACATTTCCATGGTTCCAAAGCCAAGACCATTAAACAAAGAATAGTCCTTTTCATTTTTTTTACCTCCATCATGAATAATGATTTTTGTTAGTTTTTAGTTTATCGTTCCACTACTTAAAAAGCCAGTGTTTGTGTGTGTTTCATACATAAGAGGCAGCAAAAGTACACTCGTGCTACACCTTGCATTTTTCATTTAACAAGGTACCTTCATAATAGGAATCAAAGGATTTCCTCCTGAGAATCCAGTTGTTTCTTTATTTGTTCCTTTCCCTCCTAGAGCACCCTTCCACTAAGTATCTCACTCTTTGCTGCCTTGAGATTTTTCTTGCAAAATTAGTCCCTGGAGGGGTTTGTACATGACACCAGCATGCATCTGGACAATGCTCTGGGGCAGGCTGAAGATCTCTCCACACAAAGAGACAATTGACCGATGAGAACTAAGAGAAATGCTAGCAAAGTGATGGATAGAGTTATGGCCTTAGGACTGATTGGGGGGGATGTTATAATTCAGAATCTCCTCTGTCTCTATATACAGGGATGCAGGATATGTAATGATTTGTAGGAATTTGTCTCCTTCTATGGAAACGAAGATCATGGCATCTGGTCCATCACTACATGGGAAAT
This sequence comes from Tragelaphus eurycerus, assembly GCA_935064755.1. NCBI lineage: Eukaryota > Metazoa > Chordata > Mammalia > Artiodactyla > Bovidae > Tragelaphus > Tragelaphus eurycerus. The sequence goes on along the minus strand of CAKXYN010000075.1, from coordinate 4,410,674 downwards.
AGATGGAGAAACAGTGGAAACAGTGTCAGACTTTATTTTTCTGGGCTCCAAAATCACTGCAGATGGTGACTGTAGCCATGAAATTAAAAGATGCTTACTCCTTGGAAGGAAAGTTATGACCAACCTAGATAGCATATTCAAAAGCAGAGACATCACTTTGCCAACAAAGGTTCGCCTAGTCAAGGCTATGGTCTTTCCTGTGGTCATGTATGGATGTGAGAGCTGGACTGTGAAGAAGGCTGAGCGCCGAAGAATTGATACTTTTGAACTGTGGTGTTGGAGAAGACTCTTGAGAGTCCCTTGGACTGCAAGGAGATCCAACCAGTCCATTCTGAAGGAGATCAATCCTGGGATTTCTTTGGAAGGAATGATGCTAAAGCTGAAACTCCAGTATTTTGGCCACCTCATGCGAAGAGTTGACTCATTGGAGAAGACTCTGATGCTGGGAGGGATTGAGGGCAGGAGGAGAAGGGGACGACAGAGGATGAGATGGCTGGATGGCATCACTGACTTCATGGATGTGAATCTGAGTGACCTCCGGGAGTTGGTGATGGACAGGGAGGCCTGGCGTGCTGCAGTTCATGGGGTCACAAAGAGTCGGACACGACTGAGCGACTGATCTGATCTGATCTGATCTGATGGCAGGAGACAACCTGAGCTTCTGTATATTCACTATGTGACCTCCAGCAGAGTGTCTTACTCTCTGACCTGCAGTTTCTTCATGTAAAAACTCAGGAAGGTGATGGATAACCTTGAAACATTGTGAATATTAAATGTGATAATGTACAGAAAGCCTCTCACACAAGACCTTATTATTATCATCATCTAATATGTAGCAGGTCTTTGCAATCGGAATCAAAGCAAATCCAGTTAAGGGTCCCACCACAGTGGTCTATACCCAGCATATAGACACAGAGATCAGACTCAGTGAGCAGGAAGCCAGGAGGAATGGGAGCAAATGAAAAGTGTGTTTCAAAGAGTTCAAGGTCAGCAAATTAGTCCTGGAGCTAAGAACAAAGCCAGGGTGTCAGGGCAGGGGGATAAGTTACGGGTGGCTTCTATGCAGAGCTAGCTCAGTGTTATGGAGATCAGTTTGAAGACCTAATACTTTGTGCAGCATCAAGCAGGACGGACAAGTGTTGCCCGTCCAATACACTGAGTACCATTTTGGTACATGAGAAGATGCAGCCTTGGAGTTAGTGGGTGTGGCAAGAATAAAGCAGGGATTCCTACTACTGGGAATATTATAGGAGAGTCCCTTTTAGGTGTCAGACCCATGGAAAAAAGTAAAGAATCTAGTGATCCAGGACCTGGGAAGAACTTTGAGATCCACACAAATTCAGAAAAAGTTATTGATGCAATATGACATTGTTATTGTTGTTTAGTCCTTAAGTTGTATCTGACTCTGCGACTCCATGGACTATAGCCCACCATGCTCCTCTGTCCCTGGGATTTCCCAGGAAAGAATACTGGAGTGGGTTACCATTTCCACTCCAAGGGATCTTCCCAATCCAGGGATTGAACCCACATCTCCTGCCTTGTTAGACAGAGTCTTTACCACTGAGCAAAAGGTATGCTAAAATTTGCATGGGCTTCCCTGGTGGCTCAGATGGTAAAACGTCTGCCTACAGTGCGGGAGATCCAGGTTCAATCCCTGGTTTGGGAAGATCCCCTGGAGAAGGAAATGGCAACCCACTCCAGTACTCTTGCCTGGAAAATTCCATGGACTGAGGAGCCTGGTAGGCTACAGTGTATGGGGTCACAAAGAGTCGGACACAACTGAGTGACTTCACTTCACTTCAAACAAGGTTAATAAAACCAATTCCTGATCCTGGAAGGACTTTGGCATGCATGAAGTTATCTGTTCAGCACCCCAGCTTTAACTAGCTGTGGGTAAAGGGACTGTTTATCATAGGTCTAAGAAATACACGAGGTGTGACTTTCCTGCCATACTAAAGGGCAAATGTCTTCAGGTTTACTGTCTCTTGGAGGCTTTTCAGTCTTGAGCAATCACCCACTTGACCTACTTCTCTTCTTCATTTTGCTTTCTAAACTTTCCCCAAATCACAATTCTGATTCTCTTAAGTAAGACACTGAATTTTTGATCTTAGTAAATTAGAGACTATGGTTTACTTTAGGTGGTTCTTTCTGTAATTCCATTTCATCAATAATAGTCAACATATTTAAAGTAATGTGTGTGTGTGTATATGTGCTGAAAAAGGATCTCAGTTGACTGAGAAGTGAACCGTCATTTGTTGGGGCATGTCCTTTTCTTAGCACCCATTGCCTTTCCTGTCCACGTAGATATGGACAGGTTCCTCTGTCCATGGGGAGTCTCCCAATTACTAAGGTGGGTTTTCATGCCCAAATCCAGATCTCCTGCATTACAGATGGATTTTTTACTGCCTAAGCCACCAGGGAAGCCCAAGAATACTGGAATGGGTTGCCTGTTCCTTCTCTAGGGGGTCTTCCTGACCCAGATGAATAGTTTTAACTAAATATATATTCCCTGACCTTCAGGGGAGAGTTAAATTCTTCCTTTCCTGTGTTTTCATAAAACTGTTTATCCGTACTTTTTTAACAAATTATGGTTTTTAAATTACCTACTTGAGCCCATGAAAAAAACATACATCATTAATTTTATGTCCCCGGTCCCTAGCAATAGTAGGTATTCACTCATGAATGACTTAATGTGTGCAGACCAAAACTCAAGCAATCTAAAATGCATTTTCCTCAAACTCACCAAATCATGATCAAATGAAATAAAAAACAGTCATAGACAAAGCAATAAGCTAACCCTCTTTTTTTGTTAAATTTACCAAAATCACAGGAGACAATTTCAGTTGACTCTGTATCTTCTGAGTCATTTGTGTGTTCATTAGGTATCTATATCATTTCTGCTTTAGCATTCATCTGGTGTACCGTTTCCAAGCATAAAGATGATGGGTATATTATTCTGGCCTATAGAAAAAAGCTGTTGGAGCATAGGTATGCTTGTGGGGAAAATTCAAAGGTCTAGTATAATTCAACTGACAAAGACCATCTGCTTCACAAGCCAAGAGAGAGGACCAAATACAGAAACATTAAAAAGGAGAAAGACAGTGGACAGATCTAATGAACCCACATGTTGGGAAACCCTATAGAACAGATGGACCTTTACTTAGTTTCTATTTGATGGTATAATCAAATTCTCCTGGAGAGTTTAGATGATTGAAAATAAAAACCATTGATTTTTCTTTGTCTATTTGTTGTTGTTTACTCACTAAGTCATGTCTGACTCTTTTGTGACCCCACGGACTATACAGCGGAGAAGGCGATGGCACCCCACTCCAGTACTCTTGCCTGGAAAATCCCATGGATGGAGGAGCCTGGTGGGCTGTAGTCCATGGGGTCACTAAGAGTCGGACGCGACAGAATGACTTCACTTTCGTTTTTCAGTTTCATGCACTGGAGAAGGAAATGGCAACCCACTCCAGTGTTCTTGCCTGGAGAATCCCAGGGACGGGGGAGCCTGGTGGGCTGCCGTTACTATGGGGTTGCACAGAGTCGGACACGACTGAAGTGTGTTAGCAGCAGCAGCAGGACTATGTAGCCTACCAGGTTCCTCTGTTCATGGGATTTTCAGGCAAGACTATTGGAGTGGGTTGCCATTTTCTCTTCCAATTCATTCATGTTATTATATGTATAAAGTAGTTTGGGTTGTTTGTTCTCCATTTCTGTGTAACTGCATTGTATGAATACAATACAATTTGTTTCATTCTAGTTTTGATGGCTAATTGGGTTGTTTCTAATTTGGGGCAGTTATGAGAAAAGCTCCTCTGGAGATTCTTGAACATATCTTTTGGTGACAATAAGTATTCATCTGATATGTACTCAGGGGTAGGGTTGCTGGCTAATAAAGTAGGTATGTGCTAAGCTTTGGTAAATGCCAAAAACAGTTTTGTAAACTGGTTGCACAAACTGATCACTTCCTCTGGTAGAATACGAGAGTTCTAGTTGTTTACATTCTCACCAAACTGGGCATCATCAGCTTTTTAGTGTTAGCCTATCTGATGGGAGTGTGGCAATATCATATTGTGATTTCAGTTTCCACCTTTTATTAATATAATCACTGATAATATTATATCAGTGATGTGTCTATATATTTAGGGGAGCATTTGGTAATGCTCAAAATTCTCCAAGCCAGGCTTCAGCAATACGTGTCCCGTGAATTTTAGATGTTCAAGCTGGTGTTAGAAAAGGCAGAAGAACCAGAGATCAAATTGCCAACATCTGCTGGATCATGGAAAAAGCAAGAGAATTCCAGAAAAACATCTATTTCTGCTTTCTTGACCAAAGCCTTTGACTGTGTGGATCACAATAAACTGTGGAAAATTCTGAAAGAGATGGGAATACCAGACCATCTGATCTGCCTCTTGAGAAACCTGTATGCAGGTCAGGAAGCAACAGTTAAACTGGACATGGAACAACAGACTGGTTCCAAATATGAAAAGGAGTACCTCAAGGCTGTATATTGTCACCCTGTTTATTTAACTTATATGCAGAGTACATCATGAGAAACGCTGGGCTGGAAGAAGCACAAGTTGGAATCAAGATTGCTGGGAGAAATATCAATAACCTCAGATATGCAGATGACACCACCCTTATGGCAGAAAGTGAAGAGGAACTAAAAAGCCTCTTGATGAAAGTGAAAGTGGAGAGTGAAAAAGTTGGTTTAAAGCTCAACATTCAGAAAACCGAAGATTAGGGCATCCGGTCCCATCACTTCATGGGAAATAGATGGGGAAACAGTGGAGACAGTATCAGACTTTATTTTTCTGGGCTCCAAAATGACTGCAGATGGTGACTGCAGCCATGAAATTAAAAGACACTCCTTGAAAGGAAAGTTATGACCAACCTAGATAGCATATTCAAAAGCAGAGACATTACTTTGCCAACAAAGGTCCATCTAGTCAAGGCTATGGTTTTTCCAGTGGTCATGTATGGATGTGAGAGTTGGCTGAGTGCCAAAGAATTGATGCTTTTGAACTGTGGTGTTGGAGAAGACTCTTGAGAGTCCCTTGGACTGCAAGGAAATCTAACCAGTCCATTCTGAAGGAGATCAGCCCTGGGATTCCTTTGGAGGGAATGATGCTAAAGCTGAAACTCCAGTACTTTGGCCACCTCATGCAAAGAGTTGACTCATTGGAAAAGACTCTGATGCTGGGAGGAATTGGGGGCAGGAGGAGAAGGGGACAACAGAGGATGAGATGGCTGGATGGCATCACTGGCTCGATGGACGTGAGTCTGAGTGACCTCCGAGAGCTGGTGATGGTTAGGGAGGCCTGGCGTGCTGCAGTTCATGGGGTCGCAAAGAGTCGGACATGACTGAGCGACTGATCTGATCTGATCTGATCTATCTGATTTTGTGAAATAGGGCTTCCCTGGAAGCTCAGATGGTAAAGAGTCTGCCTACAATGCTGGAGACCTGGGTTCAATCCCTGGGTCCAATCCCTGGGTCAGGAAGATGCTCTGGAGAAGGAAATAGCAATCCACTCCAGTACTCTTGCCTGGAAAATTCCATGGACGGAAGAGCTTGGTAGGCTACAGTCCATGGGGTCACAAAGAGTCGGACCCAACTGAGCGACTTCACTTTCACTTTTTTTGTGAAATAAGGTTCAAGTATTTTACCCATTTTCAGAGTCTAACTTTTTATAATTTATTTGTAGACATTTAAATATATATATATATATATATATATATATATATATATATATATTTCTGGATGGAGAAGGCGATGGCACCCCACTCCAGTACTTTTGCCTGGAAAATCCCACGGACAGAGGAGCCTGGTAGGCTGCAGTCCATGGGGTCGCTAAGGGTCGGACATGACTGAGCAACTTTACTTTCTCTTTTCACTTTCATGCATTGGAGAAGGAAGTGGCAACCTGCTCCAGTGTTCTTGCCTGGAGAATCCCAGGGACGGGGAAGCCTTGTGGGCTGCCGTCTGTGGGGTCACACAGAGTCGGACACGACTGAAGTGACTTAGCATAGCATAGCATAGCATAGCATAGCATATATTCTGGATATGGGTCCTACTTTGTTTTTGTCTTTTTAACAATAAAGGAAACTTGTTAGCTCATATAGTTGAAAACTATAGACAAACACTATATATTATCACATATAATCTTTACAGTGTATCCATTATCATCCCCATTTTATATGAAATAAATGAAGCCCAAAGAGTTTAAATAATTTATCCCGAGTTCACATAGACACTGTATGGTAGTTTAAACCTAAACCATCTGACTCCAAAGCATGGGGCCTACTTTGGATTTCTGCATAGCAAATGTCTCCTCTTAGGAGTGGTCATTTCACTTTCTTAACAGGGTCTTTTTAAAAATAAGATCTAGTTTGTAAATCTTATCTTTTATACCAAATTGGGACATTTGGTATCTTATTTAAAAATCCTTGCCTATCTCAATATTATGAAAGTATTTCCCTCTGTTAACTTCTACAAGTTTAATTGATTTAGGTCATGACCTTTTCATCGCAAAGATTTGCTCTTTAAGGTGAAAGGTAGAAGTCAAGCTTCACTTTTTGAACACAGATGTCCAATTGACCTGACACAAATCATTGAAAAGATCATCCATTTATCACTAAGTTCATTATGGCAAGCCACTTAGCTCAAAATAATTTTTAGTTTTATTTTCACGTGTATGTGTATGCTCAGTCGCTCAGTCTTGTCTCTTTAGTTTCATATATCTATTCTTTATTATGAACAGATTTTGAATTTTATAAAGTATTTTTTCTGTCTATTAATCATATGGTTTTCTTTTTATTCAGTTGTAGTGAATTGCATTCATTGATTTTCAAATATTCAAGCAAGTCTTAGGATAATTTCAACTGAGCCATTAATCCAGTTGTACATTGCTAGATTTGGGTTACTGATAATTTGTTTAGAAACTTTGCAAATATATCCATGATAATATTGGCCTGTCTATTCCTTTATAATACTGTCTTTTGGGGTTTTAGAATTAAATTTATTCTAGCTTTATGACATGAATTGGAGTATCTATACTCTTTCTTGGGCTTCTCTGGTAGCTCAACAGTAGACACTCTGCCTGCAATGCAGATGCGGGTTTGATCCCTGGCTTGGGGAGATGCCCTGGAGAAGGGAGTGGCAACCCACTCTAGTATTCTTGCCTGGAGATCCCATGGACAGATGAGCCTGGCAGGCTACAGTCCATAGGATCACAAAGAGGTGGACAAAACTGAAGCAACTGAGCACACACCCCACTCCAGTACTTTTGCCTGGAAAATCCCATGGATGGAGGGGCCTGGTAGGCTGCAGTCCATGGGGTCGCTAGGAGTTGGATACGACTAAGCGACTTCACTTTCACTTTTCACTTTCATGCATTGGAGAAGGAAATGGCAACCCACTCCAGTGTTCTTGCCTGGAGAATCCCAGGGATGGGGGAGCCTGGTGGGCTGCCCTCTATGGGGTTGCACAGAGTTGGACACGACTGAAGCGACTTAGCAGCAGCAGCAGCAGTATGATATATATGATAGACACTATGAATTCCTTAAAAATCTTAGTATAACTTATCGATGACATTGTCTTAGAGTGTTTTGATTGTCAAGAATATGCAATAGTAGTGTACTGGTTATGGACTCTCAAGAAATGAAAGACACGATGCTTGACATATATCAGTTCAGTTCAGTTCAGTCGCTCAGTCATGTCTGAGCCCATGAATCGCAGCACACCAGGTGTCCCTGTCCATCACCAACCCCCGGAGTTCACTCAGACTCACATCCATTGAGTCAGTGATGCCATCCAGCCATCTCATCCTCTGTCATCCCCTTCTCCTCCTGGCCCCCAATCCCTCCCAGCATCAGTCTTTTCCAATGAGTCAACTCTTCACATGAAGTGGCCAAAGTACTGGAGTTTCAGCTTTAGCATCATTCCCTCCAAAGAAATCCCAGGGCTGATCTCCTTCAGAATGGACTGGTTGGATCTCCTTGCAGTCCCAGGGACTCTCAAGAGTCTTCTCCAACACCATAGTTCAAAAGCATCAATTCTTCAGCACTCAGCTTTCTTCACAGTCCAACTCTCACATCCATACATGACCACAGAAAAGACCATAGCCTTGACTAGACGGACCTTTGTTGGCAAAGTAATGTCTCTGCTTTTGAATATGCTATCTAGGTTGGTCATAACTTTCCTTCCAAGGAGTAAGCGTCTTTTAATTTCATGGCTGCAGTCATCATCTGCAGTGATTTTGGAGCCCAAAGAAATAAAATCTGACACTGTTTCCACTGTTTCCCCATCTATTTTCCATGAAGTGATGGGACTGGATGCCCTGATCTTCATTTTCTGAATGTTGAGCTTTAAGCCAACTTTTTCACTCTCCACTTTCACTTTCATCAAGAGGCTTTTTAGTAGGTGAACAAATTTGAGGGCTGGTCGAAACAAACCTAAAATGAGTCACCAGTTCCTTCCCAGAGGAACCCGTGGCCATTTAACAGAATTACTGTGAACTGAGAAAGGGAAATATAAAGACCTTCCACAGATTAGCAACTGGTTCTGAACTTACTCTTTTTCTCAGAGATGTGAATGACATGGTGGTCTACCGTTCAGAGTAAGGAATCCTGGACATTCAGGGATAGATGAAGTCTTGCACTTAGTTGCTCAGTCCCTCTGTCCATGGAATTCCCCAGGCAAGAATGCTGGCGTGAGTAATACGCTGCTTCCTCCTCCAGGGGATCTTCCTGGACCGGGGATCAAATACATGTCTCCTGGGTCTCCTACATTGCAGGTGGATTTTTTTTTTTTTTTTTTTTTACCACTGAGCCACCTGGGAAGCCCCCAGTGTAACAGTACCACCTATCATTTGTAAAAGCTAAAACTGAAGGAAAAGATTCTTTTCTGTGTGTTCCAAAAAGAAAGAAGGGAAGAAGGAGCTCTTTAGGCTCATTTCAGTGATAATCCTACAGGGATGTGGGTAGAAAGGAAAAGGAAAGGAAACTGAAGTCACTCAGTCGTGTCCGACTCTTTGTGACCCCATGGACTGTAGTCTACCAGGTTCCTCTGTCCATGGGATTTTCCAGGCAATAGTACTGGAGTAGATTGCCATTTCCTTCTCCAGGGAATCTTCCCGACCCAGGGATCGAACCCAGGTCTCCCGCATTGTAGACAGACGCTGTACCGTCTAAGCCATAGGAGACTATAAATAAACAACCTGTACCGATCAGGGTCCCAACAGGAAAGAGATGATGTCTTCAAATTAGGAGAGGGGAAGCCACAGGAAGAGGGAAGTATCATGAGTCCAATAACAACAGGGTAGTTATAGCTAATTTGCCCAGAGGAATGACGGGAGGAGCAGTCTCCAGAGTGGAAAGGGGAGGACAGTGTAGCAGGCTGTTGTAGACAGCAGCAGTGATCATTGGTGCAGGGACAAACTAGCTCCAGGAAGCCACGTGAGGACAGAGCCAGGGAGGTAAACAGTCCTGTATCATTCCCTCTTCTCCCTTCTCACTCCTGCCAGGATTCTTATGGCCAAAACAGGTCAGAAACCAAAGGGCAAGGGAGTCTGTTGTTGCACAAGTTGCAAGGTGGCAAAGGATGAGGCGGGAATCCAAAGATCAAATGGAATGCGTCTGTCACTATTCAAACCATTTCCTTTCAACCTTCACTCCTGCCTGAACTTGCGTGAAAAGACTGTGCTGATCACAAAGGCAAAGTGAAGTCTTGTCAACCACCCTTTCATCAAGGGATGCTGTAAGTACAGCTGTACTTCTACCTGAAACCTAAAACTTTAGTCACTCTAAGTGTTCCAGTAAGGCTTCCCTGGGGGCTCGGTGGCAGAGAATCCACCAGCAATGCAGGAGACGCAGGTTCAATCCCTGTGTCGGGAAGATCCTCTGGAGGAGAAAATGGCAAGCCACTTCAGTATTCTTGCCTGGGAAATCCCATAGACAGAGGAGCCTGCCAGGCTACAGTCCACGGGGTTACAAAGAGTCGGACACAACTGAACATGTACGGATGTGCTATTACATCTTATACTTTCTGCCCAGCAATAATGCCACAGGCAAGGAATTATAAGGGATTCGCTTACCTACATAGAAAAGGTGGGGAGAGAAGGAGGGATAAACACAAATTAATATACCTTTTCTTATTCTGGTGTAAACTTCCCTGACTGGCAATTTGACTGCTTTCAACCTGGACATGGATGCTCTTCCCCAATCAGTGGCTACATCCACAGAAACTTGGCAGTAAAACCCTAATAAAAGAAGGGCAGATGCATTTCATTTCCAGTGTCAACCCTAATTGATTGGCTCCTGAGCATGGTTTTGGGAGAGATTCCAAGGCCTTATCCAAGATGAGCAGGAAATAAGTGCTATAATCAATTAGAGATGCCTATCAGAGGTATAACAGCCCAGGGCTGCATGTTATTATCTCTCATCTAATCTCTCCCTCTGCTTAAGCAGTAATCAATTCCCTGGCTAGTTAACCCTCAGATGCTCAAGAGGCAAAGGGCTATTTCTCTCATAGGGAGGACCAAGTTGGGGATTAAGGCAAGAACTGTGAGCTTCAAATTCTTTTATATTTTAAAGATTTTTTTTAATGTGAATCATTTTTTAAAGTCGTTATTGAACATGCTGATCTGCCTCTTAAAAAATCTGTATGCAGGTCAGGAAGCAACAGTTAGAACTGGTCATGGAACAACAGACTGGTTCCAAATAGGAAAAGGAGTACGTCAAGGCTGCATATTGTCACCATGTTTATTTAACTTATATGCAGAGTACATCATGAGAAATGCTGGACTGGAAGAAACACAAGTTGGAATCAAGATTGCCGGGAGAAATGTCAATAACCTCAGATATGCAGATGACACCACTCTTATGGCAGAAAGTGAAGAGGGGCTAAAAAGCCTCTTGATGAAAGTGAAAGTGGAGAGTGAAAAGGTTGGCTTAAAGCTCAACATTCAGAAAACGAAGATCATGGCATCTGGTCCCATCACTGCATGGGAAATAGATGGAGAAACAGTGGAAACAGTGTCAGACTTTGTTTTTCTGGGCTCCAAAATCACTGCAGATGGTGACTGCAGCCATGAAATTAAAAGACGCTTGCTCCTTGGAAGGAAAGTTATGACCAACCTAGATAGCATATTCAAAAGCAGAGACATTACTTTACCAACAAAGGTTCGCCTAGTCAAGGCTATGGTCTTTCCTGTGGTCATGTATGGATGTGAGAGCTGGACTGTGAAGAAGTCTGAGCGCCGAAGAATTGATGCTTTTGAACTGTGGTGTTGGAGAGGACTCTTGAGAGTCCCTTGGACTGCAAGGAGATCCACCCAGTCCATTCTGAAGACTCTTGAGAGTCCCTTGGACTGCAAGAAGATCCAACCAGTCCATTCTGAAGGAGATCAATCCTGGAATTTCTTTGGAAGGAATGATGCTAAGGCTGAAACTCCAGTATTTTGGCCACCTCATGCGAAGAGTTGACTCATTGGAGAAGACTCTGATGCTGGGAGGGATTGAGGGCAGGAGGAGAAGGGGACGACAGAGGATGAGATGGCTGGATGGCATCACTGACTCGATGGATGCGAGTCTGAGTGACCTCCGGGAGCTGGTGATGGACAGGGAGGCCTGGCGTGCTGCGGTTCATGGGGTCGCAAAGAGTCGGACACGACTGAGCGACTGATCTGATCTGATCTGATTGAACATGCTACAATATTGCTTCCATTGTTTATATTCTGGTCTTTTGGCTGCAAGGCATGTGGAGTCTTAGCTCCCTGACCGGTGATGGAACCTGCATGCCCTTGCACTGGAAAACGAAGTTCTAACCACTGGACCATCAGGGAAGTCCCTGGACTTCAAATCCTAATTCTCATTTATATATATGAGTGGTCGCTCAATGTGAGTTTAGCTAATACAGGTTAAACAGACACTGAAGACAAAGGGAGATACTTGATATATTCTCTCCTTTGTTATGGAGAAGGCAAAAATCCCGTGGGTGGAGGAGCCTGGTAGGTTGCAGTCCATGGGATCACTAGGAGTCAGACACGACTGAGAGATTTCACTTTAACTTTTCACTTTCATGCATTGGAGAAGGAAATGGCAACCAACTCCAGTGTTCTTGCCTGGAGAATCCCAGGGACGGGGGAGCCTGGTGGGCTGCCCTCTATGGGGTCGCACAGGGTCGGACACGACTGAAGCAACTCAGCAGCAGCAGCAGCTCCTTTATTATAACGTGTTTGCACAGATTTCTACCCTGAGTTTGTTTTTTTTTTTTTATAGACTTCAGATTTTATGCTAAATAAACATAAGAGTTGCAGTCTAATGGATGTATGAAATCAAAGGCTCTTCCATACTCCTTTCACCCACTTAGGCATCCCAGAGCTACCGTAATTGCTCTGCATTCATTTCCCCAGGTTCTCAAGGTCAGAGATAAGGACATCTCCCATCTTTTGGCTGCTTCCAGCTCTGGTTCTTGACCCTATTCTTGAATTAGAGAAGGCACCGACAACTTCAGCCTGCCAATTACCAAAACTCAGCATATCTGGTTGTCCTAGAGTTAACAACTGAGCTGCCACATCGCTTTCCCCAAAGACCCAGAGTCCTACATTTTGGTTGTCATGAGCCTCAGTTCTCAGCAAAGGGGGTCTCTGCTTCATTCTGTCTACCCTCCCAGGGAATGAAGTCCTGTGCCCCATTCTTGCAGAATAGTTCGTTGCTAGTCTTTAAAGGTCCTCTCAGAAGATGACTCCCTGCCACAGTCCCCCTCCTTATCTGCAAGAGCCCTGCCACATTATATTTGCTGCCCCTTCTCTTGAAGATGACCCTTGATGTCTTTAGCCTCAGTCTTACCTAGAATTGCTCCCTCTCAGTGTAAGTTCCCCTGTTGTTGTCGTTGTTCATTCACTAAGTCATGTCCGACTCTTTGCGAACCCATGAGCAGCAGCATGCCAGGCTTCTCTGTTGATCTCTATCTCCCTGAGTTTACTCAAACTCATGTCCATTGAATCAGTGATGCCATCCAACTGTCTCATCCTCTGTCATCCCCTTCTCCTCTTGCCCTCAACTTTTCCCAGCATCAGGGTCTTCAAATAGACCCTGTGTGTGTCTATGTGTGTCCTTATCCAAGCTTAATTCAAGTGTATTTACAATAGCCGTTGAGCGAGGTGTAGTCCCTGGCCTCTGTCCAAATCCAGATGGGTAAGTCCCACTCTATCCTCTGCCCCCCGCCTCCATCTCTCTGTGTGCAGTCATGAAGTCTTATACAACCAAAAACTTCAAAGCAGGAAGATGCGTCTAGGAATCTAGCAGGCCACATAAATGCAGGACATTTATCAAGTGGGAACCATGCAAACTGGAGAACACGTGACCAGCGGGCGAAGGCCAAACGTAACTCAACCTTTGCACTTGAAGCCAGAAGTTTAGATTACCTGATGCCTCTCCAGTTCGAGTCCTTTGTTTTGCTGCTGCTGTTGTTGTTTTTGGCCACGCCACTGCAGCATGTGGAATCTTAATTTCCCAACTAGGGTTCAAACCCACCCCTGCTGCTGCAAGTTCTAACCACTGGATAGCCTGGGAGTTCCCTTGATGTTATCAAGTAATTGACAAGTTTCTAAACACTGATCAATCCACACATCACAGGTTTGTGATTTTAAAGTGACAGGGTGAAAGGTGAAAGGTCCACTAGTCATACAGTTGACCTTCTCTCTACATTCCAGATTAGCAGTTCTTTCAATATGACTTGAGAAGTTCACACATAGTGGAAAGCTGAATGTGAATTTCTCTGTGTACAAGGGAATGCATTTGGGAGAAAAAAATAAATAACAGTCTTTCTTGGCTCGATAACATTGAATGCTAATTTAAAATAAAACTTTATTTCAAGCTGCATTTAGTCCCTACAAAATGAAATGAAAAGAGACCAAATGAATCAGCCAGACATGTCTAGCTCTTTAATCACCATTCTTACTACTGCTAATAGAATCGTCAATGCACATTGGCTTTGCTCCCCGAGGTACACTAAAACAAATACGTAACATGTGTCTCTTTAAGATGAACGATTTCACATGTTTGGAATTAAAAGTACCTATAAATTGCAGCAAAAGCAGGGCATAACAACTAAGTAGGACACTGAGACCTTACAGGAGAGAAAATAGCATTATTTATTGAGCACAGGGGTTTGCAGTTTAAAGGGTCCTTATTGCTGCAGGTTTTCCGATGAAACCTAGAAAGTTTATTTATCAAGCAATATAATGGAAGCAAACTCGATCTCACCCAGTGTTATCAACCAGTTATCTTGAATCAGTCTTTTGTTGCTGTTGCTATTGAATCACTTTTGTGATTCTAATTGAGTTGTGTCAGTCTTCACTGATTTGTTCATTATCATCATCAAAATAATCAGATGTTCCCATTAACTTCTTGGTAGTTGATCTGAATTTCTTAGGCTATAATTGATATATCTGAGCTTTTGGATTTGGTCTCCAACGTAGAGATGTTGATAGTGAGTAAAATATTCAAAATTTGTGGAACATGTCCATGGATTCTTTCCAGCTGTAAAGAACTGAATTTCATCTTTTTTTAATCATAGAGGAAAAGAATGTGGAAAATCTATTTTTGAGCACAAATTAGCCCAGATGTAGTGAGCTAATTGGTTTGTGTGGCACACATGTAAATGAATATTAATCACAATGGGAAGTGACTATGAAAATCAAGCATCCTCTTTAAAGTTTAGCTGATTTCTTAAAAAAAAACAAAACACTTGTTCAAAAACATGATGGAGAACATTCTGAGTGAATCAGCAGTATACATTGATTAACTTCTGAATATATATTTTAACCCAATGCAATTTTATGTAGTATTGGTTATGATTAAAATAGTGTATATGGACATACAAAAATTTTTTTAAAGAATTTTGTTTCAAGATTTAAGTTTTACCCCCATTGCAGTAATAGATTCTTGAAATATTAGTCCTGGTTAAAACAAACTTTATTTCTAAAAAAGGAAAAATGTAAAGAAGAAAAAATTTAACAATATGACAATGTGAGGAAATGTTAAAGCTATAAAAATATAATGATCACTAGGCTGACACATAAACTGAATGAAAATATTAATCACTTGTTTAAAAAAGAGAGTAAAAATAAAGTAGAACACAGTCGGACAATATATTTTATTTGGGTTGTTTTTTCCACTTTGATTCATTTTTTTTTCAAAATTAACTGCCCAAAATACATCTCCCTGGTGTGATCTACAGGCTAACAACATTGATATTCTTTTGGGAAGTTCTTGGAAATGCTTACTCAGCTCTCACTTATGACCTGGTGATTCAGATTCTACATTTAACAAGCTCTCCAGATTATTTATAGGTACACTAAAGTTTGAGAAGCACTAATACACAAAATAAAAAATTGTCCCCAACCTCAAGTTCTAGTACATATAGGGAAATAGATTGCATGAACAGGTAATTACGGTACATCTATTAAAGGGTATGTCAGAGTTACCCTTGTCAGATGTGAAAGAGAAAGAACATCACTTAGCAAAGGCAATTCCTTGAAGCCATAAAGAAAGTAGAGGAGATGGATCTTGAAACTAATGAGAAGAAAAGATATTCTGGGCAGAGAAAACATACCATGTTTAGGGAATGACAGTATTTTCATAAGGTGGACTTGTGACTCCTTGAATCAAGAGACAGAAGCAAGGGCTAGTAAGACATGATGCCAACCATTGTGGGGACCTGACAACAGAGTGTGAACGCTACCCTGAGACAATGAGTAGTCATCAGAGGTTTGAACAAGGGTTGTGACTTGATCCCAATTGTGTTTCAAAAAGATTGTGAGCAGTGTACAGGCATCACAAGAGGAACAGACTAGTGAGCAGGCTATGAAAGGTCTGCATTCAGAAGGTAGGAGCTCAAAGGATGTTTAAAAGATACCTAGAGGGGAGGAGCAAGCTAGGGTTAGGGGATTAATAGGTACAAACTATCACATATAAAATAAATAATCTACAAGGTTGTAGTGTACAGCACAGAGAATATAGCCAGTATTTGATAGTAATTATAAAAGGAATATAGCCTTTAAAAAATCACTATGTTGTTCACCTGTAACTTATGTAATATTGTACAATAGCTATACTTCAACTAAAAAATAGATACATAAACAAAAAGATATAAAAATAAAAGATATCTAGATGATAGGAATGGCAGTGTGTATATTTGACCTCTCTGTGAATGCTCAGTCGCTTAAGTTATGTCCAATTCTTTGTGACCCCATGGACTATAATCCGCCAGGCTCCTCTGTCCCTGGGATTCTCTCCAGGTAGGAATACTGGAGTGGGTTGTCATTGACTCCTCCAGGTGATCTTCCTGACCCAGGGATCAAACTCAGGTCTCGTGAGTCTCCTGCATTGCATATTTCTGAGCCACTGGGGAAGCCCTATTTCACCCATGAGGTCCGTTTAACCCAGGTATCTTTAATATGTATAGAACTCTGAAATGATAAACATTCACTAAGTAGTTTTATTGTCTTCTTCCAAATACCTACAAAGAGATTTATTTTTGCCATGGCTTGAATGAGATTTGTCTTTCTCCAGTAAATTGAGAGTCACATTTTACTGTTGATTATATTTTCCACCAGAGAAGGCAATGGCACCCCACTCCAGTACTCTTGCCTGGAAAATCCCATGGATGGAGGAGCCTGGTGGGCTGCAGTCCATGGGGTCGCTAAGAGTCCGACACGACTGAGTGACTTCACTTTCACTTTTTCGCTTTCATGCATTGGAGAAGGAAATGGCAACCCACTCCAGTTTTCTTGCCTGGAGAATCCCAAGGGCAGGAGAGCCTGGTGGGCTGACGTCTATGGGGTCACGCGTAGTCGGATACGACTGAAGTGACTTAGCAGCAGCAGCAGCATATTTTCCACAAAGATCATCTCCACCATTTCTCAGGCAAGTATCATTGCATTCAATATGCAAGAACTGATTCAGTTGATTCTCCTCTACAATCTCATCACTCAGTTCAGTTCAGTTCAGTCGCTCAGTCGTGTCTGATTCTTTGCGACCCCATGAATCACAGCATTCCAGGCCTCCCTGTCCATCACCATCTCCCGGAGTTCACTCAAATTCACGTCCATAGAGTCAGTGATGCCATCCAGCCATCTCATCCTCTGCCGTCCCCTTCTCCTCCTGCCCCCAATCCCTCCCAGCATCAGAGTCTTTTCCAATGAGTCAGCTCTTCACATGAGGTGGCCAAAGTACTGGGGTTTCAGCTTTAGCATCATTTCTTCCAAAGAACACTCAGGACTGATCTTCTTTAGAATGGACTGATTGGATCTCCTTGAAGTCCAAGGGACTCTCAAGAGTCTTCTCCAACACCACAGTTCAAAAGCATCAATTCTTTGGCGCTCAGCTTTCTTCACAGTCCAACTCTCACATCCGTACATGACTACTGGAAAAACCATAACCTTGACTAGACAGACCTTTGTTGGCAAAGTAATGTCTCTGCTTTAGAATATACTATCTAGGTTGGTCATAACTTTCCTTCCAAGGAGTAAGCATCTTTTAATTTCATGGCTGCAATCACCATCTCATCACTAGGCAAGATATAATCCACTAAGCAAGAGGGAACAGTACTCTACTGTTTTCCAATAAAAGGGACCTCAGAGTCCATTCAGGTTGAACAAAATAAGCAACAAAAAATTCTAAACAATGTTAATTCCATTTGGCTTAGACATTCCATCCTTATGTCCTTAGTTGCTCAGTCATGTCCAACTCTACAGCCCCATGGACTGTAGCCAAAAGGTTCCTCTGTCAATGAAACTTTCCAGGCAAGAATACTAGAGAAGGTTGCCATTTCCTACTCCAGGGGATCTTCCTGTCCCAGGGATCAAACCCAAATCTCTTGTGTCTCCTGTATTGGCAGGAAAATTCTTTACTACTAGTGCCACCTGGGAAGCCCAATTGATCAATCACTGCACACATTTATATAGGATGAGAAGGATACAAAAAAGATCTTCATGACTCAGATAACCACAATGGTGTGATCACTCACCTAGAGCCAGACATCCTGGAATGTGAAGTCAAGTGGGCCTTAGGAAGCATCACTATGAACAAAGCTAGTGGAGGTGATGGAATTCCAGGTGAGCTATTTCAAATCCTAAAAGATGATGCTTTGAAAGTGCTGCACTCAATATGCCAGCAAATTTGGAAAACTCAGCAGTGGCCACAGGACTGGAAAAGGTCAGTTTTCACTCCAATCTCAAGGAAAGGCAATGCCAAAGAATGTTCAAACTACACACAATTGCAATCATCTCACACACTAGCAAAGTAATGCTCACAATTCTCCAAGCCAGGCTTCAACAGTATGTGAACTGTGAACTTCCAGATGTTCAAGCTGGATTTAGTAAAGGTGGAGGAACCAGATGTCAAATTGCCAACATCCTTTGGATCATTGGAAAAGCAAGAAAGTTCCAGAAAAACATCTGTTTCTGCTTTATTGACTATGCCAAAGCCTTTGCTGCTGCTGCTGCTAAGTCGCTTCAGTCGTGTCCGACTCTGTGCGACCCCATAGACGGAAGCTCACCGGGCTCCCCCGTCCCTGGGATTCTCCAGGCAAGAACACTGGAGTGGGTTGCCATTTCCTTCTCCAATGCATGAGAGTGAAAAGTGAAAGTGAGGTCGCTCAGTCGTGTCCGACTCTTAGCGACCCCATGGACTGGAGCCCACCAGGCTCCTCCATCCATGGGATTTTCCAGGCCAAAGCCTTTAACTGTATGGATATCAGCAAACTATGGAAAATTCTTCAAGAGATGGGAATACCAGACCACTTACCTGCCTCCTGAGAAATCTGTATGCAGGTCAAGAAGCAACAGTTAGATCTGGACATGGAACAACAGACTAGTTCCAATAGGGAAAGGAGTATGTCAAGGCTGTATATTGTCACCCTGCTTATTTAACTTATATGCAGTGTATATCATGTGTAATGCCAGGCTGGATGAAGCACAAGCTATAATCAAGATTGCTGGGAGAAGTATCAGTAACCTCAGATATGCAGATGACACTATCCTTATGGCAGAAAGTGAAGAAGAACTAAAGAGTCTCTTGATGAAAGTGAAAGAGGAGAGTGAAAAAGTTGGCTTAAAGCTGAACATTCAGAAAACTAAGATCACGGCATCTGGTCCCATCACTTCACAGCAAATAGATGGGGGAACAATGGAAACAGTGACAGACTTTATTTTCTTGCAGCTCCAAAATTACTGCAGATGGTGACTGCAGCCATGAAATTAAAAAAGATGCTTGCTCCTTGGAATAAAATTTATGAGCAACCTAGACAGCATATTAAAAAGCAGAGACATTACTTTGCTGACAAAGGTCCATCTAGTCAAAGCTATGGTTTTTCCAGTAGTCATGTATGGGTGTGAGAGTTGGACTATAAAGAAAGCTGAGCACTGAGGAACTGATGCTTTTGGACTGTGGTGTTGGAGAAGACTCTTGAGAGTCCCTTGGACTGCAAGGAGGTCAAACAAGTAAATCCTAAAGGAAATCAGTCCTGAATATTCATTAGAAGGACTGATGCTAAAGCTGAAACTCCAATACTTTGGCCACCTGATGTGAAGAACTGACTCATTGGAAAAGACCCTGATGCTGGGAGGGATTGGGGGCAGGAGGAGAAGGGGATGACAGAGGATGAGATGTTTGGTTGGCATCATTGACTCAGTGGGCATGAGTTTGAGCAAGCTCCAAGAGTTGGTGACGGACAGGGAGGCCTGGCATGCTGCAGTCCATGGGGTCACAAAGAGTCGGACATGACTGAGCAACTGAACTATATGTGACCTCTGCACACAGCCATACATATTGGTAGGAAAAGAGGTACAATAAGATGCTATGCTATAATACAGTATAGATTAAAGGTACACAGATGTGTGAACATCTTAGAACTAAGGATGAAAGCTCTCAAGCCAACATTGGATTCAAATCCTAGCTCTTCCAGTTCCTGATTGTGCGATATTTGGCAAAATAAGTTCACTAAACCTGCTTCTTTATCTATAAACTGTTGATAATAATAGTACCTACCTCACAGAGGGGTTGAAAGTATTTAATGAGTTAAAACATGTGAAGCTTTTAAATGATGGTTGAACTCAATGAAAGCTCAATCAATATTAGCCATTATCATCACTATGGGAGACCTATTGCAGTTCCCAGTAAGGATCCCAAGGAGAAGACCTGCCAATTTCAATAGAAAAGTTAGAAGTGACATTTGAACCTAGTCTTGAGAATTGACCAGTCATTCTCCCAGTGGACAGGGTTGGAGAAAGAAGAGGAGTGGAAAAATGAAGCTGTTTAAGCAAAAACATTTAAGATTTTATAAACTAAATGATCTAATAGTTTGGGGATGATTGCAACAATCTAAGGAAGCAAGGATTAGGGGCTTAGCTAGGACCATTGAACAGGAAATGGAGAAGGGAGAGTAGACTATAAAGAATTGTAGAGCCATAGGACTCGCATGTCACTAAATGTGGTAGGGGAGGTAAGTGGGGACTCCATGATGACTCCCTGACTTTCTCCTTGAGGGGATTAAGATCCTGTTAGCTGAGACTGGGAATATAGGAGGAGACAGATTTCAAGACATTCTGGTAAATTCTGTTTTAGACATATTGACATCAGGAGCATGTGGACCAGGTGGAAATAGCCATTAAACTACTGGATAAAGTGGAAGGAAAGGACACCCTAGGCTCAATCAACATTCATTGAACTGAATAAATCAGAGCACGAAAGAGAAAGCTCTGGGTTTGGGAGACACTTTATCTGAGCAATTTTAATGCATGGACAGATGATTTTTCTTTTATCCATAATTATCTATGGACATTTTTTAATTTTCAGCTTGTCTTTGAAATGCAATTGATTTAATTGAAATATAGTTCCCTGTGCTATACAATTGGTCCTTATTGTTTATCTATTTTAGTAGTACATGTCAATTAATCCCAAACTCCTAATTCTTTAAAACAATAACTCACTTATTTCTCAAAATAAAATTATCTTTATGGTTTTATAAAAGCAGTACTTTCCTACTGTATATGTATTCAGATAGTAAGTTATAGAGAACAATGAGAAAATCACCAGTGATCCCATTCCATCATCCAGAGATAACTGTTAATATTCTATTGCATAGCTTCTCATATTTTTATGATAAAATATATACAAAATATTTTAATAAAATTTGAATCATAATGTCTATAGTGTTTTATACCCTGCCCTTTCCTATTAGCATCTTATCAGAGGCAACTGTCTATGTCTCTGTAAATAAACACACATGACTATCAGTGGCTGCCTTATATATCATTGTGCACACAGTCCTGTAATTCAGGGGGTCTCCACTTTTTTGATATTACAAACAACATAGCCATATCCTTGTAAATATGTTTTGATTCACATGTCCAAATATTTCCTTGGGATAATTTCCTAAGGTAAATTCCTAGAAGTGAAATTTCTGAGCTAAAGGAAATGCCTGTTTTAAATTCGATAGACAGGCCACACTTCCTTCAACAGGAATTCATCTTCCCCAAAACAACTGTGCAAGAATGCCATCCTCATGTTCAATCCTCCATCTTCCTCAATACTAGCTTTGAAACACCAGTTTGTGGGAAAAACAAATCAAAGACAAGAAAAGGACAGTACCGATCTCACAGAGACTTGTAAGTCAGGAGAGACATCTAGATGGGGATGGAGATTTGGGAGCCTTTGCCTTGCAGGTGGTAAGAGAAGCCATGGAGATAGTCAACACCGTTCAGAGAGAATGTGTGAAATGTGAAGGAAAGTGACCCTAGGACTGACCTCCGAGAAACCCTAATCACTGAAGTTGGTGAAGGAAAAGGCATTAATGAGAAAAATTCAGTTCAGTTCAGTCGCTCAGTCGTGTCCAACTCTTTGCAACCCCATGAATCGCAGCACACCAGGCCTCTCTGTCCATCACCATCTCCCGGAGTTCACTCAAATTCACGTCCATCGAGTCGGTGATGCCATCCACCCATCTCATCCTCTGTCGTCCCCTTCTCCTCCTGCCCCCAATCCCTCCCACCATCAGAGTCTTTTCCAATGAGTCAACTCTTTGCATGAGGTGGCCAAAGTACTGAAGTTTAAGCTTTAGCATCATTCCTTCCAAAGAGCACCCAGCGCCGATCTCCTTTAGAATGGACTGGTTGGATCTCCTTGCAGTCCAAGAGACTCTCAAGAGTCTTCTCCAACACCACAGTTAAAAAGCATCAATTCTTCAGTGTTCAGCTTTCTTTACAGTCCAACTTTCACATCCATACATGACTAAACCATAGCCTTGACTAGATGGACCTTTGTTGGCAAAGTAATATCTCTGCTTTTCAATATGAGACAAATTAGGAGAAATTAATTAGAGGAGAGTCAGCAAGAGTCATGGAAGCAAGCTCTCTGTTTAAGCCAAGGGACCTGTGTCTTCCGTGGGTCACCATCACTGACCCCAAGGTCAAATTCAAGTCAAGGATTCCTCTAAGAACTTTTCTGGCCTCATTAGCTAAGGTTAGGTAGGGCCATAGAAAGTAATTAATTCTGTACTCTCGACATTTTCAGAGAAGCTAGAATATTCATTTATCTTTTAAGTTATGTAGCCCAAAGCAGTCTAAATTTTATAGAATTCCTAATACTGGTTCCAGATAACAAGAGATTTGAAACTCCACGGTTAAACATTATAAAATTTAAAAATCACATTGTAAAATAAAAAGTCAAGCTTATTCTTTTAAAGTACGACTAAAAATGCAAACAAAGATGTTATAGATTTTATAGAGGAATATATGATCAAGAAACACAAAAAGTAACTGCAAAATACACAAAGAATCATTCTTTAGTTATATTACTTTTCAGTTTCTGGTGTGAGACATTTGCTTAGGTGGGAAAAAAGAGAATCAGCTGGGTCTGGGTTTCTTCACTCTTCTTCAAAAAATCTGAGACTTGGAATGTACCACTAATTAACTGTCACAGCCCCTAGAACAAAATAAAGCCTCTTTTTAAAAATATATAATGTAGACTCGCATGAGTAATGTAAATACATCATTAGGAGATTTAAACAACTTCACTGCTGTTCTGTCGCTCAGTCGTGTCCAACTCTTTGTGATCCCACGGACAGCAGCAGACCAGGTTTACCTATCCTTCACTATCTCCTGGAATTTGATCAAATTCATGTCCATTAAGTCGATGTTGCCATCCAAACTTCTCATCCTCTATCATTCCCTTCTCTTCCTGCCCTCAATCTTTCCCAGCATCAGGGTCTTTTCCGGTGAGTCAGTTCTTTGCATCAGGTGGCCAAAGTATTGGAGCTTTATAGGAATTTTTTCTCTCTCTTTAATGAGAGTAAAGCTCTCTATGGCTGAATATTTTTAGCAACTAACAGACCTTTTGATCAGAATTTCCTATAAGGTATATTGGCAATTGAGTGAATGTTAGAATAGTGAATAACAATTTCTTAATACACAGTTTCAAGCTTTTAACATTACTATAAGATGCAGGATTTTCTGTAATATTCTTAGTAAGCTATCAGGATTGCTTTCAGTAAATATTCTTTCCCTAGTGAATTTCTTTTCTTTCTCAGTTATTCTTCTGATAGAAAAAACTATGCTAGCAAACACTTAGAGGAGAAAGGATGGAAACTTATTTTTTGTCAGTTCAAGAAAAATACAACTGATGGATGCTTTTGATTCCCCGCATATGAGAATCAGTTGTCAGCTCTGTTTTACAACCCTTGGCGTAGGAAAGTTGTCAAGAAAACAGAAGAAAAATCTCAGGAATGTAAGAGCTTAGAAAACACACATACACTTGGCCTGGGGAAAAAACTTCCTTGAGGGCATAGTCCA
This sequence comes from Tragelaphus eurycerus, assembly GCA_935064755.1. Taxonomy (NCBI): domain Eukaryota; kingdom Metazoa; phylum Chordata; class Mammalia; order Artiodactyla; family Bovidae; genus Tragelaphus; species Tragelaphus eurycerus. The sequence continues at coordinate 4,386,816 of CAKXYN010000075.1, read as the reverse complement.
TCTGGTTGGAAGATTAATCAAGATTGTATATGTGTGTATGCTCAGTCGTGTCTGACTCCTTGTGACCCCACGGACTGCAGTCCACCAGGCTCCTCTGTCCATGGGATTCTCCAGGCAAGAGTGCTGGAATGGGTTGCCATTCCCTTCTCCACGGGATCTTCCCCATCCAGAGATCAAAATCCATGTGTCCTGCAACTCCTACAGTGGCAGGCTGATTCTTTACCATCTGAGAAGTTTTAATCAAAATTATGAACATAAAAATAGGGCAATCTAGTGGAAAAGGATTGGTAGTACAGTATCATGTTAAAACACCTTTAAATCATATAATTAAAAATATGACTACAAGAGAAAGTCAACAAAAATATTCATGAAAGATAAAGCATATAATACAAACATTATGATTTAATATTGATTATCTGGGTCCCAAATTCAAAAATGGCCTCATGAAAATTTTAGTGAGGTGAAGTCATTCAGTCATGTCTGACTCTTTGCGACCGCATGGACTGTAGCCCACCAGGCTCCTTGGTCCATGGGAAAATCATGGTCCAGGCATGAATACTGGAGTGGGTTGCCATTTCCTTCTCCAGGGGATTTTTCCGAACCAGGGATCGAACCCAGGTCTCCCGCATTGCAGGTAGACGCTTTACCATTTGAGCTAAAATTCTACTCCCTCCTAAGAAACTAGAAGCTAGCTGTCTCTTTACTCCTGGGCCCACAACTTCAAGATATCTCCAGCTCTTCAAGCCACACAACAGTGTTCAGTCAATAAAATGTGAGCAAATGTAATACCCCACTTCCAGGCCTAGCCCATAAGGAATACCTTGCAATGATCCCAACTGCCTGTCTGTCCCTCTCTCTTTCTCCTTCTCTCTCCTCCCATCCTCAGGGTGGAGGTGAATACCCAGGCAGTTTGAAAAATTAAAGTTGAAAGCAACAGTGTTCGTATTAGTTTAGATTAATAAGAGACTTCATGAGACAAAATCTGCTTCACCAAACCTCACCCCCTTCCATCTCCTTTCCCCATTGCTGGATGAAATTTATGAGAGAAACAAAAACTTCTCCTTGTGCTAAGTCACTGAGACACTAAATTTTATTTACTACAGCAAGTAGCTTTACCTCAGCTAATATAATATGCTATTTAAAACCTGGGGAGTTCTCTGGTAGTCCAGTGGTTAAGACTTTGGGCTGCCAGTGCAAGGGGCACAAGTTTGATCCCTCGTTGGGGAACTAAGATCCCCCATGCCATGCAGTGCAGTTGAAAGATAAAAAATAAATAAAATAAAATCTGGGAAAATAATTCTCTTTTTCAAGAACATCACTACACTTGAGGAATTTCTAGGAACAGTTTTGATCTGAGTTACCAGGATTTATGATCAGCTCTTCTGCAGCCTCAAAAAGGTCAAACTAATATCACTACCCATGAAGCTCTTCCCTCTCTCTTTTTTTTTTTATGCTTTGTATTATTTCATTGGCAGCAGGGAGAGCCAGGGGAAAGGAAAGGCAAGAATCGTATCAGTATGATAAAAGGAAAAAAGCAATTTATTAACTCCTCCCTAAAAAGTAATATTGGACATATCTACATCGAAACTGAATCCACCAAGGAGTGGTAAAGAGGAGAAAAGAACATGATCTAATTTATTCTCAGCTAACAGGAAACTGAAATCCACATGGCTTTCGTCTCTCCTGCACACGAGATGGGTTGGAGGGCCATGTCTGTGGGAAATATGCTTTATGTCAAACTGATTAGGAGAGTCAATATTAGACATAACCTCTTTCTCTTAAGAGTAGGCCCATTTGATCATCCATTTATTTCTCTGGTGGGGCTTAAAGGGAGGCCTTAATCAACTTGCCTTATAACCTGAAGGCATTTGGAAGAAAAATCTATATTTGTTTCCTTAGTCAGATCGCTGAAGCATGAAATGGGATGTCTTCTCCTGCTGCCTTTGGTAGAAATGCCATATATTCTGTTTATTTATTTGAATGGGGGAGGCAGGAGAATTGTTGAAGCGTTTTATATACTGCTCACCAACTTTGAGTGAACTGGTCCAAATGGCTAGAGAAAAGATAGGCAGACGCTTTCAACTAGAGAAGACTTTCAGAGCAACTTTTCTTTTAAAACATAGGAAAACATAGGAGTCACTTCATTGGCATCCACCTGAGAATAACCAGAGAAATTCTCAATACTCAAAATACTTGCTTTTCCGCCAACATCTTTGGGCTCCTTCATAGGCTATATTGTGTGTGTGTGTGTGCATACATGAGTGTGTGCACGCTCAGTTGTGTCTGACTCTTTGCGACTGCGTGGACTGTAGGCCAGCAGGCTCCTCTGTCCATGGGATTCTCCAGGTAAGAATACTGGACTGGGTTGCCATTCCCTTCTCCAGGGGATCTATCCAACTGAGGAATTAAATCCATCTCCTGAGTCTCCTATATTGACAGGCGGATTCCTTTGCCACTGTGCCACCTGTATAAATTCCAAACATCATCTGGAAAGGATCCTGTGGTTCACCCAACAAAGGAAAATGCAGGCTGGTGGGAGGAGCTGAACAAGGACACTTGTCTCCAGACTGGAGGTCTGCTGAAAGGAAAGGTGATAGAGAGGAAGAGGGAAGAGGAAGGTGCTTCCCTTTGGCTTAGGTCTTAGACTTAGTCTGGAGATGTGCCCAGAATTGCTCGTGATGGAGGGATTCTCCCCAGCCACACTCCCTGCTGAGGAAAGTGACTTCTCTCTGCTCTAGGTAAAGCTCACAAGCTGACAGGAAGGCAAGAGAACCAGGTTTGGAATGCAGATCATGGCAAGGAAGGCTCTGCAGCAGGCAGGACCCACCTATGAGCTCACCACTGTCACTGAACTTGGGATGGCAAAGCCTGTCCCGCTGCATCCTGCGACCCTGCACGATGGGCACCAGCCCCGTGGCACCCCTGTCATTGCCACAGCGGCTTCTCTGCTGTCACAGGTTGTGTGTACCACCCCCTAGGATCCTGTTCAAAATCTGGGGTGAACACATTTGAAAACCAGGTACTCACTCTTCATATATGATTACAGTCATAGATCCATAACATGGAACTTGTCAGTTTCTTTAACTGTAGGAATTGTCTACATCTCCTTGAAGTACTGGTAGATTTTTTTTTTTCTTTTCTGCATCATGGGGCATCCAGGATCTTAATTCCCTGTGTGTGTCTAGGTCACTAAGTGGCTTCAATGGTGTCTAACTCCTTGTGACCCCACGGGCTATAGCCCACCAGGCTCCTCTATCCATAGGACTCTCCAGGCAAGAATACTGGAGTGGGTAGCCATTTCCTTCTCCAGGGGATCTTCCCAACCGAGGGATCAAAACCACGTCTCCTTATGTCTCCTGCGTTGGCCAGGTAGGTTCTTTACCTCTAGCGCCACCTGGGAAGCCCTGCCTGACTAGAGATGAAACTCATGCCCCTGCACTGGGAGTGCAGTCTTGACCACTGGACTACCAGGGAAGTTCCAAGTTCTATCAGGCTTGACTTTATTTTGAGATTCTGTTGCTGCTGCTGCTGCTGCTGCTAAGTCGCTGCAGTTGTGTCCGACTGTGTGACCCCAGAGACGGCAGCCCACCAGACTCCCCCATCCCTGGGATTCTCCAGGCAAGAACACTGGAGTGGGTTGCCATTTCCTTCTCCAATGCATGAAAGTGAAAAGTGAAGGTGAAGTCGCTCAGTTGTGTCCGACTCCTAGAGACCCCATGGACTGCAGCCCACCAGGCTCCTCCGTCCATGGGATTTTGCAGGCGAGAGTACTGGAGTGGGGTGCCATTGCCTTCTCCGTTGAGATTCTGTTACTTAAGCCATCTTTTACTTAAGATGGCTGCTTAAAGGTTTAGTATTACTATGTACTCTCAATAAATTCATTTTTCTAATCATTATGTCACGTACTTTTGTTGATAGCATTGTTCTGATGCCTTCTTTGTCTACCTAGTATAGCCGTAGTATATGTCAGGATAAATCTTTTCCCATCTTTTTATTTTTTAAGCACCATCTCTCTTTATGTAAATTGAGTTTCTCAGAAGCAGCTTATAGCTGGGTCTTGCTTTTTTATTCAAAATGACAATTTCTGCCTTTTAATTGGAGGGCTTCGGATCAGATCAGATCAGTCACTCAGTCATGTCCGACTCTTTGTGACCCCATGAACTGCACCACGCCAGGCCTCCCTGTCCATCACCAACTCCCAGAGGTCACTTAGGCCACCTATATTTGATATGCATAGCAACATTCTTAAACTAAATACACAACTGTCGTATTAGTATTTTGTTTTATCGGTTCCATCTGTTTTTACCCTTTCTTCCTCTTGTTCTATTTTCAGTTGAATATTTTTACGATTCCTTTTATCTCCACTGATGGATTATTAGCTATAATTATTTGCTGTGTTGTTTTAGTGGCTGCTTTGGGGTTTGCAGAAGGAAAATGAATCTACAATGTACCTTAAATAATATTGTATCACTTGATACATCCTAGACGACAGAGGATGAGATGGCTGGATGGCATCACCGACTCGATGGATGTGAGTCTCAGTGAACTGCGGGAGTTGGTGATGGACAGGGAGGCCTGGCGTGCTGCGATTCATGGGGTCGCAAAGAGTCGGACACAACTGAATGACTGATCTGGTCTGATCTGATCTGATTACAAGCTTACAACCATATATTTCCATTTCTCCCCATCCAACACTGTTACTACCTTTTTCATACAGTTTATTTTACTTATGTTGTAATATGCACAGTACATTCTTACTAAAAGTCAAAGGCAAAGGATGAGAAGAGGAAATAACCGAAGGCCCTGTGCCTACAGAGCAGGAGTTGCTTGATTTTCAGCTCTGGTTACTGTCAATCGGCATCCTGCTGGAGACAGGCAATCTCACCACTCCCAGGTCACTCTTGTTCCCTGGTTAGTAGTCTAAGTTGGCAGTTCTCAGAGTGCAGGCGGTCCATAACCAGCATCACCGCTTCCTGGAATCTCACTCAGAACACAAACTCCCGGGCCCCACCCTGGACTTTGTTGTTCTTGTTCAGTCGCTAAGTCGTATCTGACTCTTTGCGACCCCATGGACTGCAGCACTCCAGGCCTCCTTGTCCCTCACTATCTCCCACAGTTTACCCAGGTTCGTGTATGTTGAATCAGTGATGCCATCCAACTATCTCAGCTTCTGCCACCCTCTTTTCCTTCAGCCTTCAATCTTTCCTGGCAGCAAGGTCTTTTCCAACAAGTCGATTAGTCCCTAGGCCTAATGAATCAGAATCTCCCCCATGGAGCCCAGCCATCTGTATTTCATCCAGTCCTCCAGGTGACACTGATGCACTTCTTCCTAAAGTCATCTCTCTTGGCCTCAGGCACACCCAGAATGTCAAAGGGCTGGAAGGCAGATACAGTGCAACCCTTGGCTATTGAAGAAAAGGTCTTCAATGACCACGCCTCCCCTCCACCACCCACCCCCAGCATGGCTGGTCTATCACTGCCTTCACTGGCTATGGGGATAAACAGAAAACCACACTCTCCTTCAAAATCAAGTTCAACTATGGTATCTCCATGTCATGGGAGATTTTTACTTGCCATTGAATGGCTCTTTGGTTAGACATATACACACACACACAGTTATTTCCCTCTAAAGAATATCCATGAGCCAGGGTCAGATGATCCAGAGGGTATTTCATTTTAAAACACAGACTGTGGGATTTCCCTGGTGGTCCAGTGACTAAGACTCCAAGTTCCCAATGCAGGGGGCCTGGATTCAATCCCTGCCTGGTCAAGGAACTAGATTCCACCAGCTGCAACTATGAGTTCACATGCTGCAACTAAGATGTGGTACAGCCAAATAATTTTTTAAAATAAAAAATAAAATAAAACACAAGCAGTGGGCTTTCCTGTGTGGCTCAGTGATAAAGAATCCACCTGCCAATCAGGAGACACAGGTTCAGTCCCCGATCCAGGAAGATCCCACAAGCCGTGGAGCAGCCAAGCCCATGTGCCACAACTATTGAGCCTGTGCTCTACAGCCCTCGAGCTGCAACTACTGAGCCCGTGGGCCAGAACTCCTGAAGCCCTAGCGCCCTGGAGCCCGTGCTCTGCAACAAGGGCAGCCACCACAATGAGAAGTCTGCACATCACCACGAGAGAGTGGCCCCCTGCTCACCATAACTAGAGAAAAGCCCTGGAAGCAATGAAGACCCAGCACAGCCAATAGATACATAAAATTATTTTTTAAAAATCCATAGGCTCTGGCTAAAACTCCCCTTCTCCCTCAGTATCATCATGTATGTCTCCAGGTAAGGGTACAGTAGTCCCCCCTAAGTCCCAAGGCCCCCTGTGATCTTCACTCCTAGACAAGGGACACCTAGACTGAAAATTCTCATTTGCATATAGTTTTTGTTGTTATTGGAAAACACAACTGGAAAACAACAGATAAATGGTGATATACCAGAGCTACACAAATGAGAGACTGAAGAATTCACAAAATAAAGCTCCAGAAAAGATTAATTTGAATACCAAAGAATTTATAAAAGATCTTTGGGAAAGTGGATAGTACCTGGTATCTGATTGTTTTTGTTGTTCGTTTTTGGTTTTTCATTAAAGGCCTTTTTTAAGAAAGTAGTTTTAGGTTTACAGAAAATTTGAGCAGAACGACCAGAGTGTTCTAACATACTTTACCTGCTAAAAACAGTTTCCTCTATTTTTAATATTGTGTATTAGTGTGGTCCATTTGTGTGTGACAATTGATGAGCCAATATTCATAGATTATTAATAACTAAAGGCCATAATTTACATAAGGGTTCACTCTTGATGTTCATTCTATGGGGATTTTTTTTCATATGTATATATGTGTGTGTATATATATATCCTCCTGCAATGCAGAAGACCTGAGTTCAGTTCCTGGGTCAGGAAGATCCCCTGGAGAAGGAAATAGCAACCCACTCCAGTATTCTTGCCTGGAAAATTCCATGGACAGAGGAGCCTGCCGGTCTACAGTCCATGAGGTAACAAGACTTGGACACGACTTAGCGACTAAACGACCACCCCACCACCATTCTTTTTCAAATTCTTTTCCCATTTAGGTTATTACAGAATATTGAGCAGAGCTCACTGTGCTCTATAGTAGGTCCTTGTTGGTTATCTCTTTTAAATACAGCAGCATGTACATGTCAATCTGATACTGATGTTTATTTTTAAACATTTTTTCTTATAACTTAGGAAAATGTCAGTAAGGAGTTTGGCATGGATTTCTGGCCACTAAAATGTCGTTCCCTGGGGATGTTTGAGAAGGTGCAACAGGGAGACATCTTTCTGGTTTCATGTTGAAATTCTGAAATGAAAGTGCAGCTCCCGTCATGACGCCAGATGGACTGTGCGCAAACTGCAGGACCACTGCTTACCATTCCCTGTCACTGGGCAGTCAAGGCAAAGCGATGCGCACAGCAGGTGTCCTCAGCTTTTTGAGGCAAAAGGCTACAAGGATCCTTCCCCACACCTCATGTTCTTGGTAGATTGAGTGTATTAAAGGAGATGGTGGGGGAAGAATGGGAACAGGAGAACAGTCCTTTCAGGGGGTTCCCTGGCCAGCTCCCGAGAGCCTGCCTTCTTGCTTCTTTAGAACTGCGGCCCTTCCTCAGCAGCTTCAGACCAAATTCCCCTTGTTGTTCAGTCACTAAATTGTGTCTGACTCTTTATGACCCCCTGTAGCACACCAGGCCCCCCGTCCTCCACTATCTCCTAGAGTGTGCTCAAATTCATGTCCATTAAGTGGGTGATGCTGTCTAATCCTCTGCTGCCTCCTTTTCCTCCTGCCCTCAATCTTTCCCAGCATCTGGGTCTTTTACAATGAGTTGGCTCTTCTCATCAGGTGGCCAAAGTATTAGGGTTTCAGCTTCAGCATCTGCCCTTCCAATGAATACTCAGGGTTGATTTCCTTTAAGATTGACTGGTTTGATCTCCTTGTTGTCCAAGGGACTCTCAAGAGTCTTCTCCAGTACCACAGTTCAAAAGCATCAGTTTTTCAGCACTCAACCTTCTTTACCTCTAGGAAGTCCCAAATTCCTCTATCCTTCTGGAATTTCAAAGAAGAGGGCAGTCCTGTGCCAGCAGTATTCCACCTCACTGTCTGTCTTTGACTGGTGAATGCCACACTGATCCTCCAGGGCAGGGATCACATCTGTGTGGTTCATTGTTGAATCCCCAGCATCTAGCATGGTGACCAGCACACTTCAGATTATAATTTGGATGGATAACTCAGTAAGCCTCAGCCCCCTCTCCTCTTTGAAGGGAGCCAAATGCAGTAGCATCTTGCACAGCCCAGCCCATGAAGACAGTGTATCCCTAAACGAAGTTCAGTCCACGGGACAGAAAGTCTGCATTCAACGCTGAGCTCATCCTTGTGGGTTACTTTACTCAAATCACTCGGTCTCTCTCACTCTGTCTTCCTTGTGAAACAAGAGTGGTGATACCTACTTGGCCAGGCTGTTAGGAAAGATAAATAAATAATGTATCAGGATGCCTCTTGGGAGCAGTGAGACTATACAGATGTAAGAATTGATTATAATTCTTTGGAGAGCAAGAAGCATGCTGGCTGGGTCCCATCTTGCCCAGAGTCTCATTGACTGAGGCCCCAAACCTCATCTTGCTCATATCCATTGGAGACCCTCTTATGATCTGGCCTTCTGGGAGGCTGCTGCTCTTGTTCAAAATATCTGTGTTAAAATTGGTTCACTGATGCTTACTTAAGAATTGATTGCAATCACCTGACTCATTTCAGTCTCTTAGCTAAAGCATATTTATTTTCACTTTACCTGCAGCCCAGGACTCCTAACAGTGTCCTCTTTAACCAATTATTTCCCTCCCTCTGTCCCAGATGCTTACATCCTCCATGTACTAGGGCATCAGCCATCAGCCCTGCACCAGTCAGTATTTAAGAAGGAGCTGGAGCAGGGCTACTGGTCCATTTCCTGCTTCCAGTCATGCTTCTCTTATGACAATTTATCAACTAGAAGAAGATAAGCAGAGCAGTTTAAACTGCCTCTCCTTGCTTCTCTAACTCTATCACCTTCTCTAACCTGTTTCTGAATACCTGAAGCCTACAGAAAACCAGAGAAGAGAAGACAGGATAAAATAAATAGAATTATACCTTCTAAGCTCCACCCATCCGTTAAATCCCTCTGTGAGTCCTAGACCACTGACTTAGCCTCTCTATACTTCAGTCTCCAAATATGTAATTCAAAGGTGATGTCACCAGTGGATCGTCTGGAGACTTGGAAAAAAAAAAAAACCAAACTGAGCTCATAAAGTATTTTTCAGATGTCAAAGATCTAGGAGGGTTGCATAAGTCGTTGTTCAGTCACTAAGTCGTGTTTGACTCTTTGCGACCCACGAACTGAACATGCCAGGCTCCTAGTCCTCCTCTATCTCCCAGAGTTTGCTCAAATTCACACCCATTGAGTTTATGATGCTGTCTAACCATGTCATCCTCTGATGTCTCCTCTCCTCTTTGCCTTCAATCTTTCCCAGCATCAGGGTCTTTTCCAGTGAGTCAGCTCCTAACATCAACTGGTCAAAATATTGGAACTTCAGCTTAAGCACAAAGTAGGCTTGTGCAAAAATACTAAAAGTTCTCAATCTTAATTGGATCAAAATCTTAATATTTCTTTCTTTAAATTTTTTCACAGCATTTGATTTGTAAGTTTGTTGCTGTTGTTCAGTTGCTAAGTCATATACAATTCTCCGAGACCCTATGGGCTGCACCACGCCAGGCTTCCCTGTCCCTTCACTATCTCCCAGAGTTTGCTCAAACTCATGTCCAGGATACTATATTTATTTGACATTTATAAAAGTGAGATTATATTTATTTGAAAATGTGTAAGGAGCACTGAGGTCATGTGCATGTAAACACTGCAATATTATCTGGGCAGTATCTCAGCACGGCTACCCAAGGTTCAGAGATGAATGGGAAACACCCATGGCATTTGAAGGATTGGCCAGATAGCAGTGGGAATAAGTCACTATGGAGTAAATGGAAGCCCAAACCCCCAAATTGATGGTGTTTGTAGGCAAGGACTTTGGGAGTGATTAGATTGAGATGAGGTCATGAAGATAGGGTCCCATGAAGGGATTAGTGTCTTTATAAGAAAAGGACACCCAACACTCTCTTTTTCTCTACCATGTGAGGACACAGCAAAGAGACACCATCTGTGTAAGCCAGGAAGGTTGTCCTCACCAGAATCCAACCATGTATCATGATCTTGGACTTCTAGCCTTCAAAACTATGAGAAATAAATGTCTATTGATTAAGCTACCAAGCCTATGACATTTTGTTCTAGCAGCTCAAGTAGACTAATACTCAGCTATATAAAATCCTTTGTTACTTATGGCTGATTCACACTGTTATATGGCAAAAACCAACACAATATTTTAAAGCAAGACTAAGACACTATGATATTTCAAGTAAAAAATGTGAATGTGTTAGTCACTCAATCGTGTCCCACTCTGCAAACCCATGGACAGTAGCCCACCAGACTCATCTGTCCATGGGATTTCCCAGGCAAGAATACTGGACAGGGTTGCCATTTCCTTCTCCAGGGGATCTTTCCAACCCAGGAACTGAACCTGGGTCTCTTGCATTGCAGGCAGATTCTTTACTGTCTGAGCCATGATGTTAAATGGAAGCAAAGGAAACATGGATATTTTTATTTCACACACACACACACAGTACATATAGCAGGAAGAATGCACCAGTAATTGAACAAAATAAATGAGATCATTTTTAGTTCATAAAAAAAATCCTGTGTATTATGGCTTCAGTGCTAAACCACAGATATATCCAAGTGCAATGGGAAGGAACAGCTTGCCTTCCTGGGGGAGGTCGCAGGTAGCATCACTGAGGAAGCGCTATTTAAAATGAGGCTTGAACTCATGTATTTTTTGAATATGTATTGCTTCCATATTTATGGAGAGTGAAGGCATAATCTATTCAGTTATGCTGGGAGTGAGATGCCTCTGGTCTCCTGGAGCAGCAAACATCAGAGGGGGATGCTGAGAAACAAGACATTAGAACCAGGAGGGGCCAGTCTGAGAAAGTCTTCATTTCAAGTCCATTCTGTTTCTTCTCTTGACTATAAATATGCAAAAGTTGGACTTGCCAAATAATGTTTAGGTTTAAAACTCTTTAGTTATGGCTACAAGAACTCTTTTCATATTGAAATTCCTTCTGGAAAACTAATTTGTATTTGCAATTCTGAAACTCTCTGCCAACTCCTTTTTTTTTTTTTTTTTTCCTCCACCAAAACCCTTGTTAGAAATGTTAGAGCTGTGGAGCTTATTAGGGATCATTGCTGTTGGATAAAGAGGATAAACTGTACCGTGTACGTTAACTGATTTATTAAGGACTGTCAGCTAAGCTGCCTGCCTGCCCTTACATCCTCATTTCCCTGCTGGACAGTGAGCCTGAGAGCAGAGACTGTATCATCAACGTATCATTGTATTCCAGGCATGGGTCCTGGTGCCTAGCACATATCATACTATGAAGTTTGACATTTCTGTTGGAAGCAATAACTGTTCAAGTCAATATAACTGCTTAATTGTATTCATTTTAAAGATACTGATATACCAAAGGAGTTCCATAAATCCTTTAAGACAACCATTCTATTTTTAAAAGCATTACAGAAAAACAAAACTTCTGATCACTGTAGGATTTAGTCATTTTACACAGGCACACTCTCCTTGGTTTACACAGAGATCTGTCCATTAAAGAACAGAGATTCCAGCGAGATACTGTATGCTGACAGCCGAGATTTTAGAAGCCAATAAAAAAGAGATAAAACGGAATCTCAAAGAGTACCAACTAAACAACTATACAAACTAAAGCACACATTTAGGAAGAGGTTTGTACTGCACACTTGAAACAGGGGCCAGGAAAGCTCACAGAGTTAACCTGAGGTCAGTTTTGCAGAAATACAGGGAGCAATCATAACAAATGATGGAAACGCTGCCAGACAGTTCTTCCATTTTGAGACAATCTGAAAGGAGACCCAGCGAGCAAGAACAGCAGTGCACTCTGTCACCTGCTGCCCCTGCCTCCTCCTTCCCATCTTTGTCTCTTCTGCCCTTAGCTCTAGAGTTTCTCCATTCCTTTCCCCAAGTTCCCTGAAGACCCCTCCTCCCAGCCCACATCTTTCCTCGCTTTGCTCCCGTTGCAGCCTTCCTCCCACTTTCATTCTTTAATTATTTTATTGGAATTTTTATTTACAATGTTGTGTTAGTTTCACTGTACGGCAAAGTGAATCTGTCATATGTATACATAAAAGTCATACTTGGAAAGTGTTAGTCACTCAGTCGTGTTCGACTTTTTGTGACCCCATGGACTGTAGCCTGCCAGGCTTGGAGTTCTCCATCCATGGAGTTCTCCAGGCAAGAATACGGGAGTGGGTACCAGTCCCTTCTTCAGGGAATCTTCCCAACCCAGGGATCGAACCTGGATCTCCTGCATTGCAAGTGGTTAAAACAAGATCCTAGGGTCAGGGAGACCCAGATTCAAACCCAGTACTCAGAATTTAACAACTGTGGGAGTTGGGGCAGATTACTGATCTTTTCCAAAGCTCTGTTTTTCTTGCTGGAAAAAATAAGAACAGTGATTTAAAACTGTTGAAATCATGAAAAAGAAAGTGGTTAGCATAAAGTACAAAATAAATGCTCCTTAAATTTCAGGCATTATGATGACTATTTTTATTCCTGTCAAACTTTACCTCCAGGCTTGTTTATTTTCAGGACAGAAGACTTTGTAGGGATTAACCTCATAGAGGGTTTCTTACCTTTTGTGAGACCCTCAGTTCTTATTATAAAATTCTTTATTTCCCCCATTATTTTGTGCTTAGATACATTATTCTACAGTGTATCCATGGGGTTTTAATAAGCCTTAAAACATTCTAGAGAATTTCAAGTTGCAGGGGTGATGCAATATCATAGACAGAACTGCTGTTACATGAACACACACATACACACACAAAGATCTTTGTATATGCGTAAGCATATGTGCAGGTGCGGGCTTTTTAAACTTACCTTGCATGACTATTGTAAGTGGCCAGCTACCAGCCAATTCTCTAACAGAGTCAGAGGCAGGCTTGGTTTATAGTTTTTTAACTGTGTGTTGAAGGTTTTCATATACATGTTCCCATTTATCAAGCCACTGTGAAATAATAAGCTATTCTTCAGGCAACCTAGGGCAACCTTATGAAGTGATTATGATTTGTGTGAGATAGAGTACCGAGTCCATGGTACTCTTCCCCAAACTTTAATAAGGTTGAAAAGAAGACTTAATTAAAAAGTTCTTTGTGTTTTGTTCCTTTTTTAAGTCACAGCCATCTGCAAGCACTTCCTCATGGCATCTTATCACCATCGTGCAGACATAGGCTCATCTTTGTCGTGTGTGGCAAAGGCTGAGGTGCAGAGACACATGAAAATAATGCTGATGCACTTATTTTTAAGGATACTACACTGCTGGCTGCTCTTTTAGGCATCTAACCCCAGATGAAGTTCCCTCTGTGCTTAGATGTGAGATGCTATTTTTATAGCATGGTTCCCTCTTAATCCGTTCTTTAAGAATCCTGCTTGTTGCATTTAAAGTGTGGTCCTCTTTCTAGAGCATACATTTTGCTAATTGAAGGTGGAGTTGTAAAATAGCATATTTTAGTTTCAAAAATTCAAATGGGAACTAAAGCGGATTTAAGAGCATTTAGCTTCTGTTGTGATTTCTCCAGCTGCTTGCCCGTTGGCTGCCACCAATATAAAAGCTGTGTAACTTGAAGGCTGAATGATAAGAAGTTGGTTGAAAATATTAGGGTACACACTCAAAAGAAGAAATGCTTGCCATGCAATTATGAGAAATGATTTTGGAGAAGAATGTGTATATTACCATGGAAATAGGTCTATAGCGTATTATGTAAAAAGAAAAAAAAAAGCCACATGTACAGCATGATCTAATTTTGCTTAAGATGCAAATAAATAGAAGTTACACCACAATGTGAGTGTTAGAGGTCATTTTTGCTTTCTTCTTTTTCCTTACCTGTATATTCCTCATAGTATCAACAGTGTTTTGTAATTTAAACAAACAAACAAAGATTTTTAAAATGTAAACGATGGGGAATTCCCTGTTGGTACACTGGTCAGGACTCTGCACTTTCATTCCCAAGGCCATGGTTTCAATCCCTGGTCAGGGAAAGAAGATTTCACAAGCCACACAGCATGGTCAAGATAAAATAAATAAACAATCAAATGTAAGCTATGATCTGGTTATAGACAAGCTGGAGTAAAACACTCCATTCTGTCTCTCTCACTGAATGCAACTATCAGGCTTGGATAGAATGGCAGGAGGGGATTTCTGAGGACTCTCACCATGGATGGTAGCAGGAAGATTCGGGAAGGAGACCAGACCTTGAACTCCTCCTGAACCAGTGGTGAGTTTATCATTCTTCCCTCCAGTATCAACCAGCCGAGAGTGAAAGTTAGCCTAAATCGCTGGAATACACGCCAGATGTGGATAAAAAGAGCTAAAGATCTTCCTTTCTCACCTGTGGATCAGAAAAGGGCCAGAGCAATTGAGAATGATATGCTAGGCTTTTGCTTTTCTTTTTTCTCTTCTCTCCCATGATAACGCCCAAGCAATTCCTTGAATGTACTGGTGGTGGCAGTGACATACACGGCAGTGGATGGCACCTTGAGCCTTCTTTCTGATGAAAGGATGTGTCCCAAGAGTGTGCAATGAACACACACAGCTATAAATTCTTTGTCCCTTTCTCCTCCCACTACTGAACCTTGGACACATTCACAGGTACAGGAAGTTCATGGAACAGTGGCGAAACCCAAATCCCAGATTTCTGATCATAGAACTGGGAAGGGAAATACTAGAACACAAGACAGTGCTGGTGGGATCACAGAGAGGATCAGGATGAGCAGTGGGGAGCCACAGAAGGACTACGAGCAGGAGAGTGCAATGAGCCAAAGAGCTACAACCCTTTAAAAATAGAGCAGGTGTCATAGTCTCTGCTCCAGGGGAGGTCTGACATTAAATGCCATAAGCCAAAGGGAGGTGTAAGAGCACCTCTCTTTTTAAAATCTCTCAATACCTTTTCTTTCAGCTTTCTTGATGTGCAACACAGTGTGAGTTTCAGGTGTATAGCATGTTGATTTAATATATGTAAATATTTGCAAAAAATTTTTTGTAATAATTTTCTGTTGATAGAGTAATTCAGTTTGGAGGCATGGCGAATGAATATTTGTTTAGCTATTGATATTTTTAAAAGTTTCCTTCAGCTTCATCACTCATCACTGTTTCAGAAAGGTCAAGTCCAGACATCGACAGACAAAAGCCACCACTTTTCCTACAGAGGTCATCACTGGTGGGTATGCCCTGCAAGCATAGGAATTCTGAAAAATTATCTTTGGTTCAATGTCCATCAAAAAAAAATCTTAATTTTTTTGTATTTTAACATTGTATTTTAAGCATATCCCTGAGAGGCAAGAATATCTGTTTGACTAATACTGCACATATCTAATGATTAGAAGGATTTTTCACAGGTGACCATGTTATATGAAACCCTGCTCCTTCTCAAGTATTCACATATTGATACCAGGTTACTCAGGACATAGTCACATCATTATAGAACATGTGGCCCTGCAAATTTTGTGTCATGAGACCAGGTGATGCTGAGTAAGCAGAAGGAAGTGCCTTTCCTACACCAGGTGGGCTCATCACAGCTTAACTGTGCACAGAAATGACTGTAAACCATATCGGCAAGCAGACTGGATCACATTCACCTTGCTATATTTCTAACGCAACCTTTCCTTAGTTGAATCCCACAACTGCCCATGCTCACCCTACCACGATCCAACAAGAAAGGGAAAAGGAAGGGAAGAGACCTATATTTTGCAAGTATCACCATATCATACATCCCGTGTGGGCATGGCAACACACTCCAGTATTCTTGCCTAGGAAATTGCATGGACAGAGGAGCCTGGCGGGGTCTCAAAGAGTCAGATACGACTTAGCAGCTAAACCACAACAACATGACCAATGTGAGCCTGTTTCCAGGCTGCTCCTAGGGTCTGAGAAGGAGAGTGTATTATGAGGGGAACTGAAACTTAAATTCCATTCTCTTTCATGGTAAATCAACATCTTGTTAGGATAGAACCTGGAAGGGCAACCATTTCTGGGAAATGAGCAGAAAAAAAACTCCAATTAAATTCCAAATTAGGATTATTATTTTTTCATGTGGGTTTAGAAAGCAGATTTTCTTTTTATTTACATATCAATTGTTCACTGACCCTTGCTAAGCACTAAGTTTTAACAAATAAATGTAACTCTTGGATCTCTTGAATACTGCTGCTGCTGCTGCTAAGTCGCTTCACTCATGTCCAACTCTGTGCCACCCCATAGACGGCAGCCCACCAGGCTCCCCTGTCCCTGGGATTCTCCAGGCAAGAACACTGGAGTGGGTTGCCATTTCCTTCTCCAATGCATGAAAGTGAAAAGTCAAAGTGAAGTCGCTCAGTCGTGTCCGACTCTTTGCAACCCCATGGACTGCAGCCTACCAGGCTCCTTCATCCATGGGATTCTCCAGGCAAGAGTACTGGAGTGGGTTGCCATTGTCTTCTCCGCTTGAATACTAGCTGCATAAACAAATATACACTATAGTCTATTCAGAGCAGGGAATCCCAAGGAGAGAGCACTCAGCTACCTAGGGCTGGGAGTCCCGTGTAATTCCCCAAAAGACTTCCTAAGGCTGGTGTGCCTTTGAATATTGAAGGAGCCACATCCGTTTGCCAAGGGAACAAGGAAGGCAGATGCATTTTGGATGAAGAGAGCTGAGTGCAAATAAACCAAGGTGAGATGCAACAGAGTGAGTTCAGAGGAGAGTAGTTAGTGTGCTAAGACCACATTCCAAGGTGCATGGTTGGGGTTGGCAGGAAAGGGACCCAGTGCAGAAAGGAGGGCCTGGCAAAAAGATCTAATGTGAGGACTATTGAAGCAGTGAGTACATGGGCCAGAGGTCTAGGAAGGAAATGAGAGCTGCCTAAGCTGAAGGGGCAGAAATGATGCTTAAAGGGCCCTGATAGGCTTTGGTGATAATTCCCTGGTGGCTCAGATGGTAAAGAATCTGCCTGCACTGCAGAAGACTCAGGTTCGATCCTGGGGTTGGGAAGATCCTTGCAGAAGGGAATGCCTACCCACGCAGTATTCTTGTCTCGAGAATTCCATGGACCCAGGAACCTGGTGGGCTACAATCCATGGGGTCGAAAAGAGTCAAACACAACTGAGCAACTTTCACTTTCTTTCAATTGAATATTGGATTTGAGGGGGATAGAGGAGTTCCGTTATGAAGGCTTGGACTTCCTGTGTCTATAAGTATATATGCTCATGTTATTAGAAACACTTTTAAATACAAAGGAAATGTAACAGAACCCCCATGAAAAATTCCCTTGTACCCATTACCCAGTTTCAATAATGACATTTTACCAATCTTGTATAAATACCACTCAAAAGATTAATTATAAAACTTACAATAAAACTCAAGTAATTATAAAAATATAGTAATAATGTATGAATTGATACATTTTGGATAGTATCTCAGATAGCTGAAGAGAAAGGAGTATTTAGGAAATAGTGTGGGTCAACTAGTTAAATTAAACATTTGGGAAATAATTAAGTTAGAGTCATACCTGATTAGGGCTTCAGAGGTGGCTCAAGTGGTAAAGAATCCACTTGCCAATGCAGGAGACATGGGTTTAATTCCTGGGTTGGGAAGATTCCCTGGAGAAGGGAATGTCTACCCACTCCAGTATTCTTGCCTGGAGGATTCCATGAACAGAGAAGCCTGGTAGGCTACAGTCCATGGGGTTGCAAAGAATCAGATCTGATTGAGCAAACACATGCTCATGTCTTTTTGTATACTTAAAAGACACAATGAGGGGAAAGGAGGGGAGAGACTTTAAATGCTATAAAAAAAAATAAAATATATCTGAATATTTAGCTAATTTTAAAGTTGGAAAGAACTTTTTAAGCATAAGTTAAATAGAAAAAAATGCCAAAAAAATGGATGGTTTTAGCAAAAGAGTCACTTGACTTCTTCAAGTCAATAATAGTGGGAAATTGAGAGAAAAATGCTAAACTAAAAAAAAAAATAGTTTACAAAGAGTTTATTTATTTGTGAAGTGCCCTTACAAATTAACAAGACAAATGACAAAAGAAAAACTATCAAAGAACATGAAAAAACTTAGAAAACATTTAAATCACATAACCATATAGAAGGAAAAAAGTAATTCTGCTAGTCAGAGAAATTATCATGAAACTGAAAGTCCACTTTGGCTTATAAAAGTGGTAAAACTAATCCTTAAAAACAATGTTAGAATTGACGGAAGTAAGGCAGATGGGCAGCCTTATGTACCAACAATGGGAGTATAAACTGCTACAGTCTTTCTGTAGAGCAATTTGACGTAATTTCTATGAAGAATTCACGTTGCTATGTGGCAGAAACCAACACAACGTTGTAAAGCAATTGTCCTCTGATTTGAAAAAAAGCAGTTAATGAATAGATGCATTGACCCATTAAACCTGTGCTTTATAATTAACTCAATATAATAAAAGATGTATGTAAACATATTTGTACAAAAATGTTGAGCAGAGTGGTAGTTATAACAGTGAAATGCTGGAAACACTGCAAACATTAAGGGCTAGATGTTGAAATTTTATTGTGATTGTAGTAAATTTATGCATTGAATAAGGCATAGCTGTCAAAAAATTGCATTTTCAAATTTTTGATGACAGAGGGCATCGCTCATAATGTATCACATATTGTGAAAAGTACATGGTATGATTTTAATTTTAATAGGGATATGTGTGTGTATGTATGTAATACACAGTAAAAATAACTGATATTAAATACACTAAAATATTTACCATGATTGTCTGTTGGAGATGGAATCTGGGTGATTATTTTCTATATTTTCTACCATGAACAAACATTACATTTATAATCATAAAAAGAATGCTGTTTTGTTTACAGAAGTTCGTTTGTTTGTATTCTCTTCCTAAAATGATTTCAATATTGAAAATGGAATAAACTCATTACTTCACAAATATGAAGAGCAATATCAAAATCCATAATGTGCATATTTGCTTGCCAGGGGGCAAACTTTCCAAATCAAGAACTACTCAACTGAATAAAGGGTGCAGCAGATTCAGAGCCCAGCATTGTTCTTCGATTTCATGCACAATATTTGGAGTTTTCTCTATAATATGATATGACTTCAGTGCCTGGTCTCAGGAACAGTCTGTTTTCTGGTTCACGTCTTACAATGCACAGATACGAAGGATGGCTGTCCTCTCAAAGGAAGAAGAAATCCACTGTGCTGGGCACTTTACAAATATTTTTTTCATATATTTATGTAATATTCATATAAAATACAATTTCTATATTTATCTGTCCTGAGGTGGTCGATTCAAGAGATAGTGAGATTATTTCTTTCCTAGGTAATGTTTTTCTGTTTTAAATAGTTGTGCAAGAAGGATCTTTCATGTTCAGGTAAAATCTGATTGCCAAAAATTTCCTCTCCTTGGGACTTCCTTGGTGGTCCAGTGGTTAAGAATCCACATGCCCCATGCAGAGGGCCAATAAGATCCCACATGGTACAGCCCCAAATAAATAAATACTCTACCAAATAAAATTAAATTGTAAAAATATTCCTCTCCTTGATGTTGTTACTATATTTGCAGTCCTGGAGGTGAGCATTTCTTATCTATTCCCATCCTCTTTTTCTCTATTTTGGACATCCTTAGTTCCTTGAACTGTTTCACACACAATGTGATTTCTGGAATTCCCTCCCCTATGGTTATCGGATTATATTGCCCTGTATCCATTGTTTGGAAATGTGGCACCAGAGAGGCACACAGTCTTCAGATGTGGTTTGACCTGTGCAGAGCACAGGAGCTTAGCCACCCCACGGGTAGGGACAGACACCAATAGTTCAGGTCATGGTGGCTTTAGCTGTTCTAGCAGCTGCCTCATCCCCCAACTCATGCACTGAGTGGGGATCTACAAAACAAATTTTTAAAAAAATCTCCCCAAGGGCTCTTCATACGAGGTTTTGCATTAGTCTTCTCTGGCTGCCATAACAAAATATCACAGATTGCATGGCTTAAACAGTAGAAATTTGTTTTCTAACAATTCTGAAGGCTGAAAGTCCAAGATCAAGGTACCAGTCAATTCAATTTCTGGTGAGGACTCTCTTCCTGTCTTTCAGATGCCCTTTCTTCTGTGTCTTCACATGGCTATTTTTCTGTGTTGGGGGGAAGAAAGTGAGTGTTCTAGTCTCCCTTTCTCTTATCAGGACAAGTATCTCTTATCAATGTCTTATCAGGACACTCATTCTGTTAGATTAGGGTCCCACCCATGACCTCATTTAGCCTTAGTTCCCTCCACACAAGAAATGTGGTTTCAGTTTCCATCCCTGGGTCAGAAAAATGTCCTGGAGGAAGAAATGGCAACCTATCCCAGAATTCTTACCTGGAGAATATCTGTGGACAAAGGAATCTGGCGGGCTACAGTCCATGGGGTTGCAAAAGAGTCGGACATGACTGAAGCAACCTAGCATCCATCCATGCACGCACCTCCTTAAAGGCCCCATCTCCAAATACAATCACATTGGGAGTTAGGACTTCAACATATGAATCTGTGAGGAACACAATTCAGTCCCTAGCAGCTTCATAAAGCTAAGAGAAACTGGTCTAAATGCCTCCATTCTTGCCCACCCACAGAGCAATCAGAATGACCTTCTGAAACCATTGGTCAGATCAAATCACTGCTGTCCTCAAAACCCTCCACGATACTCCCTTACACTCAAAATAAAATTCAAACTCCTTATGTTCACCCGCCAGGGCCTGTGTCACTAGACCTTGCTCACTTTCCCAAATGCACCTCCCTGTACTCTCCCAGCTGGGCCTCCCACACAGCTGCAAATGACAAGCCTGTCCCTGCCCTGAACCAGGCACTTTCCCTCAGTCTTTCTGAAAGACTCTTCCCTTCTCGCGTGCGGCATCCACTCAAACCTCCACTTATTTCCACCTCCCTGGCCCTTTTGAGGTAGGAGAAAAATGGCCCCCTGGGCCAGACGGCTGGTGTTGTCAAATGGAGCAGAGCTGAAGCTTCGTCCTCACCCAGACACTCTAAGGACAAAGCTAGTGACAGAAGCTCAGTTCTGCTGAAGCAAAGAGAAAATATGACCACTCCTGAGGTCAAGGAAAACTCCTCTGTCTGCACATGCACAGGAAGGCTCCTTGGGGGTCAAAAAGGGAGGAGGTGCCACCCCATAATAAGTGTGGACATGCTCCCACAGGCCTGTGCAGTGGGATCCATCTTAGCAAAACTTTGCCCACACACCTAGTGAAGGGTCCTAGGACCAGTCTGGTGTGAAAAAAGAAGCAAAATAATTGGCCAAAGGTACTGCAACATGTCAGGCCCTGGAGGTCTGATGGCTGGGTTTCCTGGGTTTTCGTCCAGATTGTTGTTGTTGAGTGGCTAAGTCATGTCTGATTCTGCAACCCTATGGACTGGGTCATTAGGCCTTCCTGTCCCTCACCATCTCCCAAAATTTGCCCAAGTTCATTTCCATCCAGGTTACATAGGTTCAATACCTGGGCAGGGCACTAATATCTTTCTTCAGGATCACTCATTGCTGTCTCTCTGAGATCATGTCCAGCGGACCCAGCCCCACCTCACATCCTTACCTCATTTCAGTTGTTTTAATGCAGGGATGCATATCACGACCTGAAACTATAGTTCACATTTATTTGTCTAATGTCTGTCTTGCTTACATTTTTATCCTGTTTACAGCTGTTCAGAGTAAATCGCTTCAGTCATGTCTGACTCTGTGACTCTATGGACTGTAGCCCCCACGAGGCTCCTTTGTCCATGAGATTCTCCAGGCAAGAATACTGGAGTGGGTTGCCATGCCTTCCTCCAGGGGATCTTCCCAACCCAGGGATCAAACCCATGTCTCTTACATCTCCTGCATTGGCAGGTGGGTTCTTCACCACTAGTGCCACCTGGGAAGCCCATGTTTACCACTGTACCCCCATGCTAAACAGCAGCATTTGTGTATCCATGTAGGGAATAATTGGAAAAACCCTTGTTATAATATTAGGCAAAACAAAACTCTAAACAACTCTGATTCTATGGTATGTTTATAACCATCAAAGATAAAAACACAGAACCAAACAAAAGAGACAAGGTGGAAATACATGAATCTATTAACAGTGATTGTCTTTCTGGAAGAACTGGAGTCATTTTCTACATATTCCAAATTTTCTTGAATAACCATGGGCTTTTACAATAGAAAAAAACACTCATTTTTATAAAATGGAATTTGCTTCATTTTTTCTTTCTCTGAAAAGTACACTCTTTTTGCTATAAACTGCCTAAACTGCTGTTTGTGGCACACCATTTTCCGTCACACAAGCCAGTGCACAAGGTTAAACGGATGAAGAAAACATGAAGAAATTTGTGTGGTGATGTTTAGATTTGGGGGAAGCTGAATGACTAAATATCAGTTAATTTTTTATCGTTCTATTGCCCTGTCCCAGAAAATACTGGAAGAGCTAACATCTGCCAACATAGAGCTTATCTCCTTTAAGTATATTTTAAAATTCTGCAATGATTGAGAAGCATTAGGAAAACCATCTTTCAAACTGAAATCTAGGACATCCTAAACAACAAAATACTTCTCAGCAGCCTCTGGGAACAAGTGCTTTCTGGAAAGTGTATATATTCACTCAGTGACATTTGGGAAAATAGAACAAATGTTGAAATTGAAATGGTTACAGAACATTAGCATGTTTAAAAATGCTGATATGACTCTGAAGATAGCTCTTTATTGCCTTAAAATGTTTGTCTCTATTACTTGCTAGAATAAGAGGTATCAATAGCAGTAGCAGCAACACACATTGAGCTTAAGACTACGATGCAGGAATCAGATTGCCTGAATGTAAATCCAGATTCCAAAAGTCTATGACCACATGCAAGTTATTAAACCCTCCAAGTCACGTTTTT
This sequence comes from Tragelaphus eurycerus, assembly GCA_935064755.1. NCBI lineage: Eukaryota > Metazoa > Chordata > Mammalia > Artiodactyla > Bovidae > Tragelaphus > Tragelaphus eurycerus. Next base: position 4,363,717 of record CAKXYN010000075.1, on the reverse strand, counting down.
CTGGTTTGTAGAGCAACTAGGAGATTTGGAATGATTAAATGACATAATATAAAGCATTTACATAAAGTCTTAGTAAATGTTAATTATTACTGTCATTCTTAATGTCAAACAAGAACCAATGGAACATAGCCTTAAACTTTTAAATTAGTTCCTTGCTATGAAAAGACTCTGATGCTGGGAGGGATTGGGGGCAAGAGGAGAAGGGGACGACAGAGGATGAGATGGCATCACTGACTCGATGGATGTGAGTCTGAGTGAACTCCGGGAGTTGGTGATGGACAGGGAGGCCTGGTGTGCTGTGATTCATGGGGTCGCAAAGAGTCAGACATGACTGAGTGACTGAACTGAACTGAACTGATGGGAGCCACAGATACCTACATCTAATCCCACCTGAGAGGTAGTGCCAGGAAACCAAGTGTACCTTCAGGAGGCCAACAAGAGTTGTAGTAGGAAACTGGAACTTACAATTCTGAGATGCTAGCCATATTTAAGAATGCCTTGTGCACTCAGTTTCAATAAAGGGAAGAGCAGCTTGAACATTTGGGGAGAGTTAAGTACAGAACGTGGCTTTTCCAGCTCTGTGTGCTTTGGAATACAAGCTGCTACTTGTTGTCAGGGTTGGAATGAAGACTCATTTTGGCAAGGATAAGTCTGTCTTCCCTTTAGATTTTTCAGAATTTAACATGCTGGATACTAATGAGCTGAGTTCTCTACGCAAAAAAAAAACTAGAAATGGCATCTGGTAGATCTCCATATTTTTTGAAATGACCCATTTACCCTTCCTCCCTCACTCTAATTCTCTTCTAGAACAGAGTTTAAATGGATTTTTCTGCATTTCCAAAGATATTAGTTTCTGTAGGGTAGGAATACCAATGCTGAGAGCTCAACATTAAACTGATTATGTAACAGGAAAACTCCCAGTGTATCTGACACAAGCAAATGTAGAATTATTTTTTTGCAACATTTTCTCAAATAAGATTGCATTCAATTCCAACAAAATTAATAACCCCCACTGAAAGTGAACTCTCAGTGAAAGATTATAATAAATAAAATAAAGAAATACATGAAATTTAAAAATCAGAAAGAAATAGGTATGATATCACAAAATTTAGCACCCTAGAACCCAAATTTATAGAACAATAGGGCTCTGTCAAAATATGTGTTTAAAAATTATTAAAAAGATAAAAGTAGGAAAAAATCACAAGGAAAGAATAAAACAGAATAAAAATCATCAGGAAAATTAGGAAATGAAACAAATTAAGCTTCTAAAAATGAAACCATAGTTAACTAGAATTAAGCTCAGTAGAGGACTGAAACAGGGTGTTAGACATAGATGAAGAGAAAATTATGAAACTGGGAGCTAGAATTTGGAAGAAACCAAAGAAACACAATATGTGAAAGTTTTAGAGAAACGTGAAAGACAAAACAGAAAATTTAACATATAGATCTAATAATAGTAGTAGAAAGTAAGAGTCGATAAAAGACATAAAAGTAAACTGGAAGACTATCTTTCATAATTTTCCATAATTGATGAAAGATGTTCATGCTTAGTTTGATAAAGCACACAGACTAGCAAGCAGGATAAACAAAATCAAAATCTTCATCTAAATGCATCATAGTGAAACTGTAGAGCCCCAAGATGAAGATAAAATCTTAAAAATAAACAAAGAGAAGAGACAATTCTGTACAAAAGAATTGCAGTTAGAATAACAGCTGCTGCTGCTGCTGCTAAGTCACTTCAGTCGTGTCCGACTCTGTGTGACCCCCATAGATGACAGCCCACCAGGCTCACCCGTCCCTGGGATTCTCCAAGCAAGAATACTGGAGTGGGTTGCCATTTCCTTCTCCAATGCATGAAAGTGAAAAGTCAAAATGAAGTCGCTCACTCGTGTCCGACCCTTAGCAACCCCATGGACTGCAGCCTACCAGGCTCCTCCGTCCATGGGATTTTCCAGGCAAGAGTACTGGAGTGGGGTGCCATTGCCTTCTCGAAAATCAAAGTAGTATGACAATTAATAATAATCACTATGTGACTAATTTGAATGAGGTATTAGTAAAAATAAAGTTTCACTAAAACATAAGAAAGATCATAAGAAAGAGAACAGACCTTGGTTCTAGTACCAGTTTTACCAGCTACGTGATTTTAAACAAATCATTGCTCCCATTTATAAAATGATATTCAGATCAGATGAAAATTAAGTTTCTTTGAAAATCTAATATTCTATGATCTTATGATCTTATTATACTACTTGCTGACCAGCTTCCCCCTCAAATAAAGAATACAAGAATCTATGTAATAACTGCAATGAAACATGCCTTTTTGGCTCAAATGCCTGATCTATCAAGCTACATACATATTTGTTGCTTACCAAAAAACACACAGTTTAGATGAATGCTCTTGAAATATCCAATCTGATCCACCAGATTTGTACCAATGGTGTGATGGGGAGAACACCCTTTTGATGTTGTTTGTGTCGAACATTTAATAAGCACTTGCAGCATGCAGGTAGAATTCAACCTGCCCTCCAGTCATTGTCCATATTATGCCAATCAGTCCTGGCATGAAACCCTATGAAGCCTGGCAGGAACAAGAGATGTCTCCTACCACGCCTAGAAAATCTTCAAAAGGAAAAAAGTAGTTGTAAATATAGTCTAGTAACCCTATATATTCAGTGTTAGTTGGGGTAAAAGAATATTAAATGTATTTCTCCCTGGAAAAAAGCAAGAATGATTTTTTTCTTATCTGAGTGGAGTGTGCACTCTAAGGTCTGAGAGTTAGGTTATAGATGATCCCTTTTTTCCAGCTGCTCCTTAAACTTCTGCACAGTTTCTGCAAGTTGGAAAACTCTTTCTCTGGTTCTAATTTGCTTCAAGAACTTCTTGGTTAGCATACTAACCAATAATTTGGTGTCAAAATCCTTTATATTCTTGAATGGTTCTAACTGAATATTCATTGAAAAGACTGATGCTGAAGCTCCAATAGTTTGGCCACATGATGCAAAGATCTGACTCGCTGGAAAAGACACTGATGCTGGGAAAGATGGAGGGCAGGAGGTGAAGGGGGTGACAGAGGATGAGGTGGCTGGATGGCATCATAGACTCAATGGACATGAACTTGCGCAAACTCCCAGAAATAGAGAAGGAGAGGGAAGCCTCCTATGCTGTAGTCCATGAAGTTGCAAAGAGTCAGACACTACTTAGCCACTCAACAACAACAACAACAAATGGTGATAACTGCAAACCCAGGAACTATTTGCACCATTTGAAGGGGCAGTTTGTGGCTTATGACCTGACTACAATTTAAGTCTTTTTCTACCCACCACTTTTTCTATGAAACAATTATCCCAGCATGGTCATACTTTTGCACATATGGTTCCTTCTTCCTGGAATTTATTTTTTTACTTTCTTTAGAAGACGGCTATACTGTATTAGCCTTCACTTCCTAAATGCCTCCCAAGTATAACACTGTGCATATGGTAGACATTATTAATACTCATTATTATATCCAAATCCTCCCTTTCATGCATATAGAAGACTACTTTTCCAGGCTTTGATGTTATATATCAAAGTTGGCTACACAACTTGTTTTAGGTAGTGAGTAGAAATAATTAGTGTCACTTCCAGGCATAAGCATTTAAGGACTGGCTGGTGGTTCTCCAACCTTCTTTTTCCTTCCTCCTTCAACTGGGGTCACATGTTGCAGATGGTAAAGCTCTAACATAGTGGAAGTTCCAGTATCTTGGCTTGCCAGGGTGCCATATGAAGAATAGTTGTCATGGAAAAACAGCTAGATCCACAAAGGAGTTTGTATGAGCAAGAAATAAGACTTTTTCTTGATTATGCACTGAAACCCTGGGGCTGTTTATCACTGCATCATATCCTAACCTCCGTGACTAATATGGTATCTCTATATTAGTATTTATGACACTCGACCACATTTGTCTATTATTTATTTATTTATTTATTTATTTTTGGCTGTGCTGGGTCTTTGACTGTATGGGCTTTCTGCTAGCTACAGCGAGCGGGGACTGCTCTCTAGCTGCAGTACCTGGGATTCTCATTGTGACGGCTTCTCTCTTTGCAGAGCATGGGCTCTAGGGCCTGTGGGCTTCAGTAGTTGCAGCTCATGGGCTCTAGAGCACAGGCTCAATAGTTGTGGGGTGCGGGCTCAGTTGCACCGTGGCATGTGGGATTTTCCTGAAGCAGAGACTGAACCAGTGTCTCCAGCATTGGCAGGTAGATGTTTACCAATAAACCACCACGGATGTCCCATATTTGTCTATTTTTTTTTTTCCCCATCTTCCTACCCAGGTGATAGCTGGGACATTTACTTCTGCATTCTCTGATCCCAAGATAATGACTGATATGTATGCTGCTGCTGCTGCTAAGTCACTTCAGTCATGTCCGACTCTATGTGACCCCATAGACGGAAGCCCACCAGGCTCCCCCATCCCTGGGATTCTCCAGGCAAGAACACTGGAGTGGGTTGCCATTTCCTTCTCCAATGCATGAAAGTGAAAAGTGAAAGGGAAGTCGCTCAGTCGTGTCCGACTCTTAGCGACCCCATGGACTGCAGCCTACCAGGATCCTCCATCCATGGGATTTTCCAGGCAAGAGTACTGGAGTGGGGTGCCATCGTAGATGTTAAACAAATTTCTTGAATGGCACGATAGTAGGAATGGTAACAAGAATATATACTGTAATTAGTACTGCTTGATGGGGAAGGCAGTGGCACCCCACCCCAGTACTTTTGCCTGGAGAATCCCATGGACGAAGGATCCTGGTGGGCTCCAGTCCATGGGGTCGCTAAGAGTCGGACACGACTGAGCGACTTCACTTTCACTTTTCATTTTCATGCATTGGAGAAGGAAATGGCAACCCGCTCCAGTATTCTTGCCTGGAGAATCCCAGGGACGGGGGAGCCTGGTGGGCTTCCGTCTATGGGGTCGCACAGAGTCGGGCACGACTGCAGCGACTTAGCAGTAGCAGTACTGCTTGAAGTCTTCTCATTTTTCACAGCTATAGTTTCAGGACTGTTAAGCAGATATATAACCTCTCAACAAAGGATAGATGGTTCCCCTGAAATGAGACCAAAAGTGTCAGACATTGCCAGCTGAATTGCACAATTTTGCCCATGATCTAATTTCACTTTAGAAGCCCCATTTACCTATAATTTCCTATAGAGACAAAAATCATCAAAGTCTTTAAAATTGTTCTGTCCAACAGCCTCACTTTGAAAAAGAAAAGAAATCATCACTCATTTTGGTCTTGACTACGTCAAGAAAGTCTTCAAACCAGGAAGTCTAAGTCTTCCCATCCTCTTCTTTCAAAATTTGTTTTGGTTATTCGGAGTTGTTTGCAATGCCATACAAATTTTAGAATTTGTCAATTCTACAAAATAAGAGTCATGTTGGTATTTTGAATGGGATTATGCTGAATCTCTAAATCAAAAAATCATTTTAGAAAAAAATGTTATAGTAAAAAATCTTAACACTATTTCGATTTATGGTTTATTATTAATTTATTTTTCAAGTTTTTATTGCTGGTACATAAAAAAAGCTAATTTTGCACATTGAGCTTACATCCCATCAGATCAGATCAGTTGCTCAGTCGTGTCTGACTCTTTGCGACCCCATGAATTGCAGCACGCCAGGCCTCCCTATCCATCACCAACTCCTGGAGTTCACCCAGATTCACATCCATTGACTCAGTGATGCCATCCAGCCATCTCATCCTCTGTCGTCCCCTTCTCCTTCTGCCCTCAATTCCTCCCAGCATCAGAGTCTTTTCCAATGAGTCAACTCTTTGCATGAGGTGGCCAAAGACTGGTTCCAAATAGGAAAAGGAGTACGTCAAGGCTGCATGTTGTCACCCTGTTTATTTAACTTATATGCAGACTACATCATGAGAAATGCTAGACTGGAAGAAACACAAGCTGGAATCAAGATTGCCAGGAGAAATATCAATAACCTCAGATATGCAAATGACACCACCCTTATGGCAGAAAGTGAAGAGGAACTAAAAAGCCTCTTGATGAAGGTGAAAGTGGAGTGTGAAAAAGTTGGCTTAAAGCTCAACATTCAGAAAACTAAGATCATGGCATCCAGTCCCATCACTTCATGCGAAATAGATGGGGAAACAGTGGAAAGAGTGTCAGACTTTATTTTTTTGGGCTCCAGAAAATGACTGCAGATGGTGACTGCAGCCATGAAATTAAAAGACGCTTACTCCTTGGAAAGAAAGTTATGACCAACCTAGATGGCATATTCAAAAGCAGAGACATTCCTTTGCCAACAAAGATTCGCCTAGTCAAGGCTATGGTTTTTCCTGTGGTCATGTATGGATGTGAGAGCTGGACTGTGAAGCAGGCTGAGCGCTGAAGAATTGATGCTTTTGAACTGTCATGTTGGAGAAGACTCTTGAGAGTCCCTTGGACTGCAAGGAGATCCAACCAGTCCATTCTAAAGGAGATCAGCCCTGGGATTTCTTTGGAAGGAATGATGCTAAAGCTGAAACTCCACTAACTCTGATTAAAATCACTGGTAATTTTTTCATACATTCCTTAGGATTTTTTGAACATGTGATCATGTGTTTACTTCCTTCTCCCTATTGTTATGCCTTTTGTGTATTTTTCTTGCCTTACTGCACCAGCTAGGAGCTTTAGGAAAACATTTAATAGGAGCAATGAGACTGAACATCACTGTCTTGTTTCTGATCTTCTAGTGAAAAGCATCCAAAAAACTCACCATTAAGCATAATGGTAGCTGTAAGTTTTTAGTAAATGCTCTTTACCAAATTAAGGAAGTCCCTTTAATCCTAATTTTCTGACAATTACTATCATGAATTGATATTATATTTTCTTTAGAAATATGGCTGATTCTATTGAGGCAATTTTTTTTCTTTATTAGGCTAATATGGTGAATTATATTGTTTTATTTTTGAAGTTATAAAAAACTTACATTCCTAGAATATATATCCTCCTCTCTAATTATGATGTGTTATCCTGTTCTGATCCTATAGAATTTGATTTGCTGGTATCCTCAAGAATTTTTATGTATATGTTCGTGAAGGACATTGGTCTATATATATACATTTTTTTTTTCTTTGCTACACAGGCTTTTCTCTAGTTGTGGAGAGGAGGGCCTACTATCTGGTATGTTGTGCGGGCTTCTCATTGCAGTGGCTTCTCTTGTCATAAAACACAGACTCTAGGTGCACAGGCTTCTGTAGTTGTGGCACGTGAGCTCAGGAGCACAGGCTCAACAGCTGTGGCACATGGGTTTAGTTACTCTGTGGCATGTGGGATCTTCCCAGGTCTGGGATCGAACCCATGCCTCCTGCTCTCACAGATAGACTCTTTACAACTGAGCTGCCAGGGAAGCCCGGTCTACAATTTTCCTCTCTTGTGATGTCTTTGTCTAATTTTGATGTCAGTATTTTGCAAACTTCATCAAATGCATTGGGAAATGTTCTGTCTATCCTCTTCCGATTGCATTTTAAAGTTTGTGAGAGTGTGGTATTATGTCTTTTTTAAATGTTTGGGAAACCGCTTCAGTATTCTTGCCTTGAGAACCCCATGAACAGAATTAAAAGGCAAAAAGATAGGACACTGAAAGATGAACTCCCCGGGTTGGTAGGTGCCCAATATGCTACTGGAGATCAGTGGAGAAATAACTCCAGAAAGAATGAAGAGATGGAACCAAAGCAAAAATAATACCCAATTGTGGATGTGACTGGCGATGGAAGTAAAGCCTAATGCTGTAAAGAGCAATATTGCATAGGAACCTGGAATGTAAGGTCCATCAGATCAGATCAGATCAGATCAGTCACTCAGTCGTGTCTGACTCTTTGCAACCCCATGAATCGCAGCACACCAGGCCTCCCTGTCCATCACCAACTCCTGGAGTTCACCCAGATTCACGTCCATCGAGTCAGTGATGCCATCCAGCCATCTCATCCTCTGTTGTCCCCTTCTCCTCTTGCCCCCAGTCCCTCCCAGCATCAGAGTCTTTCCCAATGAGTCAACTCTTCACATGAGGTGGCCAAAGTACTGGAGTTTCAGCTTTAGCATCATTCCTTCTAAAGAAATCCCAGGGCTGATCTCCTTCAGAATGGACTGGTTGGTTCTCCTTGCAGTCCAAGGGACTCTCAAGAGTCTTCTCCAACACCACAGTTCAAAAGCATCAATTCTTCAGTGCTCAGCCTTCTTCACATTCCAGCTCTCACATCCATACATGACCACAGGAAAAACCATAGGCTGGACTAGACGGACCTTTGTTGGCAAAGTAATGTCTCTACTTTTGAATATGCTATCTAGGTTGGTCATAACTTTCCCTCCAAGGAGTAAGCCTTAGGTCCATGGATCAAGTCAAATTGGAAGCAGTCAAACAGGAGATGGCAAGAGTGAATATTGACATTTTAGGAATCAGCGAACTAAAATGGACTGGAATGGGTGAATTTAACTCAGTTGAACATTGTATCTACTACTGTGGGCAAGAATCCCTTAGAAGAAATGGAGTAGCCATCATAGTCAAGAAAAGAGTCCAAAATGCAGTACTTGGATGCAATCTCAAAAATGACAGAATGATCTCTGTTGGTTTCAAAGGTAAACCAATCAATATTACAGTAATCCAAGTCTATGCCCTGACCAGTAATGCTAAAGAAGCTGAAGTTAAATGGTTCTATGAAGACCTACAAGACCATATAGAACTAACACCCAAAAAAGATGTCCTTTTCATTATAGGGGACTAGAATGCAAAAGTAGGAAGTCAAGAAATACCTGGAGTAACAGGCAAATTGGACATCGGAGTCTAGAATGAAAAAGGTCAACAGCTAACAGAGTTTTGGCAGAAGAACATACTGGTCACAGAAAACATCCTCTTCCAACAACACAAGGGAAAATTCTACATATGGACATCACCAGATGGTCAATACCAAGATTAGATTGATTATATTCTTTGCAGTCAAAGATGGAGAAGCTCTATACAGTCAGCAAAAACAAGGCCAGAAGCTGACTGTGGCTCAGATCATGAACTCCTTATTGCCAAATTCAGACTTAAATTGAAGAAAGTAGGGAAAACCACTACACCATTCAGGTATGACCTAAATTAAATTCCTTACGATTATACAGTGGAAGTGACAAATAGATTCAAGAGACTAGATCTGACATATAGAGTGCCTGATGAACTGTGGGCAGAGGTTCATGACACTGTAGAAGAGGCAGTGATCAAGACCATCCCCAAGAAAAAGAAATGCAAAAAGGCAAAATGGCTGTCTAAGGAGGCCTTACAAATAGCTGTGAAAAGAAGAGAATTGAAAGGCAAAGGACAAAAGGAAAGATATACCCATTTGCATGTAGAGTTCCAAAGAATAGCAAGGAGAGATAAGAAAGCCCTCCTCAGCAATCAATGCAAAGAAATAGATGAAAACAATAGAATGGGAAAGACTAGAGATCTCTTCAAGAAAATTAGAGATACCAAGGGAACATTTCATGCAAAGATGGGCACAATAAAGGACAGAAATTGTATGGACCTAACAGAAGCAGCAAAGCCTTTGACTGTGTGGATCACAATAAACTATGGAAAATTCTGAAAGAGATGGGAATACCAGACCACCTGATCTGCCTCTTAAGAAATCTGTATGCAGGTCAGGAAGCAACAGTTAGAACTGGTCATGGAACAACAGACTGGTTCCAAATAGGAAAAGGAGTACGTCAAGGCTGCATATTGTCACCATGTTTATTTAACTTATATGCAGAGTACATCATGAGAAATGCTGGACTGGAAGAAACACAAGCTGGAATCAAGATTGCTGGGAGAAATATCAATAACCTCAGATATGCAGATGACACCACTCTTATGGCAGAAAGTGAAGAGGGGCTAAAAAGCCTCTTGATGAAAGTGAAAGTGGAGAGTGAAAAGGTTGGCTTAAAGCTCAACATTCAGAAAACGAAGATCATGGCATCTGGTCCCATCACTGCATGGGAAATAGATGGGGAAACAGTGGAAACAGTGTCAGACTTTGTTTTTCTGGGCTCCAAAATCACTGCAGATGGTGACTGCAGCCATGAAATTAAAAGACGCTTACTCCTTGGAAGGAAAGTTATGACCAACCTAGATAGCATATTCAAAAGCAGAGACATCACTTTACCAACAAAGGTTCGCCTAGTCAAGGCTATGGTCTTTACTGTGGTCATGTATGGATGTGAGAGCTGGACTGTGAGGAAGGCTGAACGCTGAAGAATTGATGCTTTTGAACTGTGGTGTTGGAGAAGACTCTTGAGAGTCCCTTGGACTGCAAGAAGATCCAACCAGTCCATTCTGAAGATCAATCCTGGAATTTCTTTGGAAGGAATGATGCTGAAGCTGAAACTCCAGTATTTTGGCCACCTCATGCGAAGAGTTGACTCATTGGAGAAGACTCTGATGCTGGGAGGGATTGAGGGCAGGAGGAGAAGGGGACGACAGAGGATGAGATGGCTGGATGGCATCACTGACTCGATGGATGCGAGTCTGAGTGACCTCCGGGAGCTGGTGATGGACAGGGAGGCCTGGCGTGCTGCGGTTCATGGGGTCGCGAAGAGTCGGACACGACTGAGCGACTGATCTGATCTGATCTGAACAGAAGCAGAAGATATTAAGAAGAGGTGGTAAGAATACACAGAAGAACTATACAAAAAAGATCTTCATGACCCAGATAATTACAATGGTGTGATCACTCCCTTAGAACCAGACATTCTGAAATGTGAAATCAAGTGGGCCTTAGGAAGCATCGCCATGAACAAAGCTAGTGGAGGTGATGGAATTCCAGTGGAGCTATCAGATCAGATCAGATCAGATCAGTCGCTCAGTCGTGTCCGACTCTTTGCGACCCCATGAACTGCAGCACGCCAGGCCTCCCTGTCCATCACCAGCTCCCGGAGGTCACCCAGACTCACATTCATCGAGTCAGTGATGCAATCCAGCCATCTCATCCTCTGTCGTCCCCTTCTCCTCCTGCCCTCAATCCCTCCCAGCATCAGAGTCTTCTCCAATGAGTCAACTCTTCGCATGAGGTGGCCAAAATACTGGAGTTTCAGCTTTAGCATCATTCCTTCCAAAGAAATCCCAGGGCTGATCTCCTTCAGAATGGACTGGTTGAATCTCCTTGCAGTCCAAGGGACTCTCAAGAGTCTTCTCCAACACCACAGTTCAAAAGCATCAATTCTTCGGCGCTCAGCCTTCTTCACAGTCCAGCTCTCACATCCATACATGACCACAGGAAAGACCATAGCCTTGACTAGGCGAACCTTTGTTGGCAAAGTGATGTCTCTGCTTTTGAATATGCTATCTAGGTTGGCCATAACCTTCCTTCCAAGGAGTAAGCGTCTTTTAATTTCATGGCTGCAGTCACCATCTGCAGTGATTTTGGAGCCCAGAAAAATAAAGTCTGACACTGTTTCCACAGTTTCTCCATCTATTTCCCATGAAGTGATGGGACCAGATGCCATGATCTTCGTTTTCTGAATGTTGAGCTTTAAGCCAACCTTTTCACTCTCCACTTTCACTTTCATCAAGAGGCTTTTTAGTTCCTCTTCACTTTCTGCCATAAGGGTGGTATCATCTGCATATCTGAGGTTATTGATATTTCTCCCAGCAATCTTGATTCCAGCTTGTGTTTCCTCCAGTCCAGCATTTCTCATGATGTACTCTGCATATAAGTTAAATAAACATGGTGACAGTATACAGCCTTGACGTACTCCTTTTCCTATTTGGAACCAGTCTGTTGTTCCATGACCAGTTCTAACTGTTGCTTCCTGACCTGCATACAGATTTCTCAAGAGGCAGATCAGGTGGTCTGGTATTCCCATCTCTCTCAGAATTGTCCACAGTTTATTGTGGTCTACACAGTCAAAGGCTTTGGCATAGTCAATAAAGCAGAAATAGATGTTTTTCTGGAACTCTCTTGCTTTTTCCATGATCCAGCAGATGTTGGCAATTTGATCTCTGGTTCCTCTGCCTTTTCTAAATCCAGCTTGAACATCAGGAAGTTCACGGTTCACATATTGCTGAAGCCTGGCTTGGAGAATTTTGAGCATTACTTTACTAGCGTGTGAGATGAGTGCAATTGTGCGGTAGTTTGAGCACTCTTTGGCATTGCCTTTCTTTGGGATTGGGATGAAAACTGACCTTTTCCAATCTTGTGGCCACTGCTGAGTTTTCCAAATTTGCTGGCATATTGAGTGCACCACTTTCACAGCATCATCTTTCAGGATTTGGAACAGCTCCACTGGAATTCCATCACCTCCACTAGCTTTGTTCGTAGTGATGCTTTCTAAGGCCCACTTGACTTCACATTCCAGGATGTCTGGCTCTAGGTCAGTGATCACACCATCATGATTATCTGGGTCGTGAAGCTCTTTTTTGTACAGTTCTTCTGTGTATTCTTGCCACCTCTTCTTAATATCTTCTGCTTCCGTTAGGTCCACACCATTTCTGTCCTTTATCGAGCCCATCTTTGCATGAAATGTTCCTTTGGTATCTCTGATTTTCTTGAATAGATCCCTAGTCTTTCCCATTCTGTTGTTTTCCTCTATTTCTTTGCATTGATCACTGAAGAAGGCTTTCTTATCTCTTCTTGCTATTCTTTGGAACTCTGCATTCAGATGTTTATATCTTTCCTTTTCTCCTTTGCTTTTCGCTTCTCTTCTTTTTGCAGCTATTTGCAAGGCCTCCCCAGACAGCCATTTTGCTTTTTTGCATTTCTTTTCCATGGGGATGGTCTTGATCCCTGTCTCCTGTACAATGTCACGAACCTCATTCCATAGTTCATCAGGCACTCTATCTATCAGATCTAGGCCCTTAAATCTATTTCTCACTTCCACTGTATAATCATAAGGGATTTGATTTAGGTCATACCTGAATGGTCTAGTAGTTTTCCCTACTTTCTTCAATTTCAGTCTGAATTTGGCAATAAGGAGTTCATGGTCTGAGCCACAGTCAGCTCCTGGTCTTGTTTTTGCTGATTGGATAGAGCTTCTCCATCTTTGGCTGCAAAGAATATAATCGATCTGATTTCAGTGTTGACCATCTGGTGATGTCCATGTATAAAGTCTTCTCTTGTGTTGTTGGAAGAGGGTATTTGCTATGACCAGTGCATTTTCTTGGCAAAACTCTGTTAGTCTTTGCCCTGCTTCATTCCGTGTTCCAAGGCCAAATTTGCCTGTTACTCCAAGTGTTTCTTGACTTCCTACTTTTGCATTCCAGTCCCCTATAATGAAAAGGACATCTTTTTTGGGTGTTAGTTCTAAAAGGTCTTGTAGGTCTTCATAGAACAGTTCAACTTCAGTTTCTTCAGCATTACTGGTTGGGGCATAGACTTGGATTACTGTGACATTGAATGGTTTGCCTTGGAAACGAACAGAGATCATTCTGTCGTTTTTGAGATTGCATCCAAGTACTGCATTTCGGACTCTTTTGTTGACCATGATGGCCACACCGTTTCTTCTGAGGGATTCCTGCCCACAGTAGTAGATATAATGGTCCTCTGAGTTAAATTCACCCATTCCAGTCCATTTTAGTTCGCTAATTCCTAGAATGTCAACATTTACTCTTGCCTTCTCTTGTTTGACCACTTCCAATCTGCCTTGATTCATGGACCTGACATTCCAGGTTCCTATGCAATATTGCTCTTTACAGCATCGGACTTTACTTCTATCACCAGACACATCTACAGCTGGGTATTCTTTCTGCTTTGGTTCCATCCCTTCATTCTTTCTGGAGTTATTTCTCCACTGATCTCCAGTAGCATATTGGGCCCCTACTGACCTGGGGAGTTTCTCTTTCAGTATCCTATCATTTTGCCTTTTCATACTGTTCATGGGGTTCTCAAGGCAAGAATACTGAAGTGGTTTGCCATTCCCTTCTCCAGCGGACCACACCCTGTCAGATCTCTCCACCATGACCCGCCCATCCTGGGTTGCCCCACGGGCATGGCTTAATTTCATTGAGTTAGACAAGGCTGTGGTCCTGGTGTGATTAGATTGACTAGTTTTCTGTGAGTATGGTTTCAGTGTATTTGCCCTCTGATGCCCTCTTGCAAGACCTACCGTCTTACTTGGGTTTCTCTTACCTTGGGCGTGGGGTATCTCTTCCCGGCTGCTCCAGCAAAGCACAGCCATCGCACCTTACCTTGGATGAGGGGTCTCTCCTCACCGCTGCCCTTCCTGACCTCGGTCGTGGGGTAGCTCCTCTCGGCCGTGCTTAGTGCGCCAGTCCTCACCGCCGTCCTTCCTCGGTCGATGGGTAGCTCCTCTCAGGCGTGCTCTCAGCGCGCCGCGCGGCCGCGCGGCCGGCGAGGGGCTCTCAGCGCGCCGCGCGGCCGGCGAGGGGAGCTATTTCAAATAGTGGAGCTATTTCAAATCTTAAAAGATGATGCTGTGAAAGTGTTGCACTCAGTATGCCAGCAAATTTGAAAAACTCAGCAGTGGCCACAGGACTGGAAAAGGTCAGTTTTCATTCCAATCCCAAAGAAAGGCAATGCCAAATAGTGCTCAAACTACTGCACAATTGCACTCATCTCACACACTAGCGAAGTAATGCTCAAAATTCTCCAAGCCAGGCTTCAACAGTACATGAACCGTGAACTTCCTGATGTTCAAGCTGGTTTTAGAAAAGGCAGAGGAACCAGAGATCAAATTGCCAACATCCTCTGGATCATGGGAAAAGCAAGAGAGTTCCAGAAAAACATCTATTTCTGCTTTATTGACTATGCCAAAGCCTTTGACTGTGTGGATCATAACAAAATGTGGAAAATTCTTCAAGAGATGGAAATACCAGACCACCTGCCCTGCTTCCTGAAATCTGTATGCAAGTCAGGAAGCAACAGTTAGAACTAGACATGGAACAACAGACTGGTTCCAAATCAGGAAAGGAGTACATCAAGGCTGTATATTGTCACCCTGTTTATTTAACTTATATGCAGAGTACATCATGAGAAATGTTGGACTGGATGAAGCCCAAGCTGGAATCAAGATTGCTGGGAGAAATATCAATAACCTCAGATATGCAGATGACACCACACTTATGGCAGAAAGTGAATAAGAACTAAAGAGCCTTTTGGTGAAAGTGAAAGAGGAGAGTGAAAATGTTGGCTTAAAACTCAACATTCAGCAACTAAGATCATGGCATCTGGTCCCATCAGATCAGATCAGTCGTTCAGTCGTGTCTGACTCTTTGCGACCCCATGAATCACAGCACACCAGGCCTCCCTGTCCATCACCAACTCCCGGAGGTCACTCAGACTCACATCCATCGAGTCAGTGATGCCATCCACCCATCTCGTCCTCTGTCGTCCCCTTCTCCTCTTGCCCTCAATCCCTCCCAGCATCAGATCAGATCAGATCAGTCGCTCAGTCGTGTCCGACTCTTTGCGACCCCATGAATCGCAGCACGCCAGGCCTCCCTGTCCATCACCAGCTCCCGGAGGTCACTCAGACTCGCATCCATCGAGTCAGTGATGCCATCCAGCCATCTCATCCTCTGTCGTCCCCTTCTCCTCCTGCCCTCAATCCCTCCCAGCATCAGAGTCTTCTCCAATGAGTCAGCTCTTCGCATGAGGTGGCCAAAGTACTGGAGTTTCAGCTTTAGCATCATTACTTCTAAAGAAATTCCAGGATTGATCTCCTTCAGAATGGACTGGTTGGATCTTCTTGCAGTCCAAGGGACTCTCAAGAGTCTTCTCCAACACCACAGTTCAAAAGCATCAATTCTTCGGCGCTCAGCCTTCTTCCATCCACTCTCACATCCATACATGACCACAGAAAGACCATACCTTGACTAGGCGAACCTTTGTTGGTAAAGATGTCTCTGCTTTTGAATAGCATCTAGGTTGCTCATACTTTCCTTCCAAGGCAAGCGTCTTTTAATTTCATGGCTGCAGTCACCATCTGCAGTGATTTTGCCAAAAATCTGAAACTGTTTCCACTGTTTCCCCATCTATTTCCCATGCAGTGATGGGACCAGATGCCATGATCTTCGTTTTCTGAATGTTGAGCTTTAAGCCAACCTTTTCACTCTCCACTTTCACTTTCATCAAGAGGCTTTTAGCCCCTCTTCACTTGGTCTTCTCCAATGAGTCAACTCTTCGCATGAGGTGGCCAAGTACTGGAGTTTCGCTTTAGCATCATTCCCTCCAAAGAAATCCCAGGGCTGATCTCCTTCAGAATGGACTGGTTGGATCTCCTTGCAGTCCAAGGAACTCTCAAGAGTCTTCTCCAACACCACAGTTCAAAAGCATCAATTCTTCTGCATTCAGCCTTCTTCACAGTCCAGCTCTCACGTCCATACATGACCACAGGAAAAACCATAGCCTTAACTAGGTGAACCTTTGTTGGCAAAGTAATGTCTCTGCTTTTGAATATGCTATCTAGGTTGGTCATAACTTTCCTTCCAAGGAGTAAGCGTCTTTTAATTTCATGGCTGCAGTCACCATCTGCAGTGATTTTGGAGCCCAGAAAAACAAAGTCTGACACTGTTTCCACTGTTTCCCCATCTATTTCCTATGAAGTGATGGGACCAGATGCCATGATCTTCGTTTTCTGAATGTTGAGCTTTAAGCCAACTTTTTCACTCTCCACTTTCACTTTCATCAAGAGGCTTTTGAGTTCCTCTTCACTTTCTGTCATAAGGGTAGTGTCATCTGCATATCTGAGGTTATTGATATTTCTCCCTGCAATCTTGATTTCAACTTGTGCTTCTTTCAGTCCAGAGTTTCTCATGATGTACCCTGCATAGAAGTTAAATAAACAGGGTGACAATATACAGCCTTGACGTACTCCTTTTCCTATTTGGAAACAGTCTGTTGTTCCATGTTCAGTTCTAACTGTTGCTTCCTGACCTGCATACAGATTTCTCAAGAGGCAGATCAGGTGGTCTGGGATTCTCATCTCTTTCAGAATTTTCCACAGTTTATTCACTTCATGGCAAATAGATGGGGAAACAATGAAAAGAGTGGCAGACTTTATTTTGGGGGGCTCCAAAATCATGGCAGATGTTGACTGCAGCCATGACATTAAAAGATACTTGCTCCTTGGAAGAAAAGTTATGATCAACCTACATAGCATATTCAAAAGCAGAGACATTACTTTGCCAACAAAGGTTTGTCTAGTCAAAGCTACGGTTTTTCCAGTAGTCATGTATGGATGTGAGAGTCAGACTATAAAGAAAGCTGAATGTCAAAGAATTGATGTTTTTGAACTGCGGTGTTGGATAAGACTCTTGAGAGTCCCCTGGACTGCAAGGAGATCCAACCAGTCCATCCTAAGGGAATCTGTCCTGAATATTCATTGGAAGGACTGATGCTGAAGCTGAAACTCCAATACTTTGGCCACCTGATGGGAAGAACTGACTCATTGTCAAAGACCCTGATGCTGGTATAGATTGAAGGCAGCAGGAGAAGATGATAACAGAGGATGTGATGGTTGGATGGCATCACCAGCTCAATGGACATGAATATGAGTAAACTCTGGGAGTTGGGGATGGACAAGGATGACTGGCGTGCTGTAGTCCAAGGGGTCACAAAGAGTCGGACGTGACCGAGCAACTGAACTGAACTGATAATGCATCAGTGAAGACACTGACTTGGATTTTTCATTGTTGGAAGTTTTGTTTAATTTAAAACAATTTCTATAATATTTATGGAAATACTCAGATTTTCTGTTAACATACAACAATTTTTAGCTTATTTTAGCTTTTCAAAGAATCCACCAATTTCACTTGAGTTTAATTTACTGGCGTTAATCAATTTGTTATATATATTCTCTTCTTAATATTCTGAATAGGTGTAAAATCTGTGGTTATAGCCTCTCTTTCATTGTTGACACATATTTTTTCTCTATTTTTTCTCTAGGGTTTTATCAATCTTTTTAATGAAATAACAAAGGCATGTCTTTGTTATTTTTTTCTATTATTTGTTCCCTATGTCTTTTTTCCTTAATTTTTATTGGGTTATAGCTGATTTACAATGTTGTATTAGTTTCAGGTGTACAGCAAAGTAAATCTGTTATGCATATACATATATCCATTATTTGCTAAATTCTTTTCCCACATAGACCATTACAGAGTACTGAGTAGAGTTCCCTGTACTGGATAGTAGGTCCTCATTAATTGTCTATTTTATATACAATAATGTGTATGTGCCAATCTCAACCTTTCAATTTATCCCTCTTCCCTCCCCTCACCTCCTGGTACATACTGAGTGAAGTAAGTCAGACAGAGAAAGGAAAATATAATATCATTTACTTGTGGAATCTTTAAAAAAAAAAAGCTGTAAAAGAACTTATCTATAAAACAGAAATGGTTACAGATATTTCCTATTTCGTTTATTTCTGTTTATCTTTTTAGTTTAATTTTTATCTTTTTTTAGTTCCTCCTACTTTCTTTGAGTTGATCTACTTATCTTTAGAGTTCTTTAAATGGGAAGTTAGACTATTCATTTTAAAACTTTCTTATTTTCTAATGCTGCTGCTGCTGCTGCTAAGTATTTTCTAATATAAGCACTTAAAAGTATAAACTTCCTTCTAAGTGCTACTTTGTATTGAACAGTTTTTTGTTTTATTATTATTTTTTAAATTTTCTTTTCATTCAGTTCAAAACAGCTTCCAATGTTCCTTCTTCTTTGATCTCTAGGATTTTTATGTTTATTGCTTAATTTCTAAATATTGGAAGATTTCCAGATGTCTTGTTGTAATTGATTTCTGAATTATTTTCCTTTTGATCTGAGAACTTGTTCTGTATGATTTCAACATTTTATTCAGACATTTTATTTCTAGGACATGATCTACTTGGATGTTTGTAAGATATATACCTGAAAATAAAAGATATGATTGTCCCGATGGGTAATTGTTTTATAAATAACAATGTGTGTGGCATGGTTGATAGCATTATTCAAATATTCTATATCTTACTGAAAGTTTCCCCGAGTATTTTATCAATTACTGAGAGAGTTGTGTACACTGAAATATGTATAATATTATATCTGAAATGTATTAATTGTTCAAACTAAATACTGTCATGTTACAATTTGTTCATATTAGATGTTTGTAATGTTTCTGACAATCAATAAAAGAGATTCTTGATAAAAAAATAAATAAAATCTCCAAGAATAATTATGGGTGTATCTATTTCTCCTTTTAGTTCTGTCGGTTTGAGTTTTACATGTTTTAAAATTTGGTTGTTACTAGCACACTGAACTCAGAGAAGGCAATGGCACCCCACTCCAGTACTCTTGCCTGGAAAATCCCACAGACGGAGGAGCCTGGTGGGCTGCAGTCCATGGGGTCACTAAGAGTTGGACACGACTGAGCGACTTCCCTTTCACTTTTCACTTTCGTGCATTGGAGAAGGAAATGGCAACCCACTCCAGTGTTCTTGCCTGGAGAATCCCAGGGATGAGGGAGCCTGGTGGGCTGCCCTCTACGGGGTCGCACAGAGTCAGACACGATTGAAGCGACTTAGCAGCAGCAGCAGCAGCAGCAGCACGCTGAACTGAACTGAACTGAGCACACATTTGCAATTCCTATGCCTTCCTTGATGAATTAACCTTTTTTCATTCTTTCTCTTAATATTTGGTATATCCCTTGTACTTATGTCAGTTTTTTTCTGATATTAATATAGCCTTCTTATACTATTTGCAAGGTATTTTTTTTCAATATTTTTACTTTCAACACTTTTCAGATTAAAATACAACAATTTTAGTAGTTTACAAACACAAACAAGCAAGTGGTTGGATTTTTATTCAGCTTGATAACATGTAATTTTTATTTATTTATTTTATTTAAATTTATTTAAATTGGAGGCTAATTACTTTACAATATTTTATTGGTTCTGCCACACATCAACATGAATCCACCATGGACGTACATGTGTTCCCCATCCTGAACCCCCTTCCCACCTCCCTCCCTGTACCATCCCTCCGGGTCATCCCAGTGCACCAGCCCCAAGGATCCTATATCGAACCTGGACTGGCGATTCATTTCTTATATATTATACGTGTTTCCAAACATGTAATTTTTAATTAGAAAGCTAAATTTGTTTATGTTTATGGTAAATAATAATATATTGGGAATTAAATATAACTTTTTGCTATTTTCTTTTTTCTTATTATTTGCCAGTTTTTGTATTACATGGATTCTTAAAAGTTTTTGTAATACTTCATTTTGATTCTTCTAATGCTTTCTTTTCAGTTTAGTTGCTTGGTCATATCCAACTCTTTGCGAACCCACGGACTGCAGCATGCCAGGCCTCCCTGTCCAACACCAACTCCTGGAGTTTACTCAAACTCATATCCATTGAGTCAGTGATGCTATCCAGCCATCTCATCCTCTGTCATCCCCTTCTCCTCCTGCCTTCAATCTTTCCCAGCATCAGATTCTTTTCCAATGAGTCAGTTCTTTCCATCAGGTGGCCAAAGTATTGGAGTTTCAGCTTCAACATCAGTCCTCCCAATGAATATTCAGAACTGATTTCCATTAGGATGGACTGGTTGGATCTCCTTGCTGTTCAAGGGACTCTCAAGAGTCTTCCCTGACACTGCAGTTCAAAAGCATCAATTCTTTGGTGCTCAGCTTTATTTATAGTCTAACTCTCACATCCATACATGACTACTGGAAAAACCATAGCTTTGACTTGACAGACTTTTGTTGGCAAAGTAATGTCTCTGCTTTTTAATATGCTGTCTAGGTAAGTTATACTTTAACTTTTCTTCCAAGGAGCAAGTATCTTTTAATTTCATGGCTGAAATCAACATCTGCCATGATTTTGGAGCTCAAAAAAAAATAAAGTCTGTCACTGTTTTCATTGTTTCCTCATCTATTTGCCATGAAGTGATGGGACCAGATGCCATGATCTTAGGTTTCTGAAAGTTGAGTTTTAAACCAACTTTCACTCTCCTCTTTCACTTTCACCAAGCGACTCTTTGGTTCTTCTTCACTTTCTGCCATAAGTGTGGTGTCATCTGCATATCTGAGGTTATTGATATTTCTCCCTGCAATCTTGATTCCAGCTTATGCTTCATCCAGTCCAACATTTCTCATGATGTACTCTGCATATAAGTTAAACAAGCAATTTAACTTATTAAATTATTTAACTTATTAAACATTAACCAGGTCTAGAAATACCTGGAGTAACAGGCAAATTTGGCCTTGGAGTACAGAATGAAGCAAGGCAAAGGCTAATAGAGTTTTACCAAGAGAACGCACTGGTCATAGCAAACACCCTCTTCCAACAACACAAGAGAAGACTCTACACATGGACATCACCAGATGTCAATACCAAAATCAGATTTATTATATTCTTTGCAGCCAAAGATGGAAAAGCTCTATACAGTCAGGAAAAACAAGACTGGGAGCTGACTATGGCTCAGATCATGAACTCCTTATTGCCAAATTCAGACTTAAATTGAAGAAAATAGGGAAAACCACTAGACCATTCAGGTATGACCTAAATCAAATCCCTTACAATTATACAGTAGAAGTGACAAATAGATTCAAGGGATTAGATCTGATAGACAGAGTGCCTGAAGAACTACAGATGGAGTTTCGTGACATTGTACAGGAGGCAGTAATCAAGACCATCCCCACAAAAAAGAAATGCAAAAAAGCAAGTGGTTGTCTGAGGAGGCCTTACAAATAGCTATGAAAAGAAGAGAATTGAAAGGCAAAAGAGAAAAAGAAAGATATACCCATTTGCATGCAGAATTCCAAAGAATAGCAAGGAGAGATAAGAAAGCCTTCTTCAGTGATTAATGCTTTCTTTTAGCTGTAGCTTTTAATAGTTTTTACTGATTGCCTTGATCTTATAATAGATGTTCTTAAGATATCATAGTCTACATAGAGTTCGTATTGTACCACATCACACAAAAGTTTAAAACACATGCAACAATATAATTTCATTTCAGCCCCCCATTCTATGTGCTGTTCTATTTTACAACCACATACATTATAATTCCATATGAAACACTATAATGTTTGCACTAAATTATCACTGGTCTTTTAAAGAGTTTAAGGGTAGAATTAAAAGATGCTCTTGTACATCTACTGTTATTTACCATTTCCTATACTCTTCATTCCCTCTCCTAGACCCAAGTTTCTACCTAGTGTTAATTCCTTCAGGATGAATCATTTATGTATTACTTTTAACAAACTATCCCAAAATTGGTAGCTTGAAAGAACACAAATGTACTGCCTTTTAATTCTATAGGTCGGAAATTTGAAATGAATCTCACCAGGCTAAAATTAATGTAGCAGCAGGACTATTTTCCTATCTGGAGATTCTAGGAGACAAGTCATTTTGTTGCATTTTCCAGCTTCTAGTAGCTGCACATATATTTGGGTTCCTGGCCTCCTTTTATCTTCAAAGCCAGTAACAGCCAGTGGAATCTTTCCCACATCATATTGCTTTGAAATGGCCTCTTCTGCCTCCCTCTTCCATATTTAAGGACTCTGGTTACATTGCCTGTCCCTTCTCTCCCCTGTCCTGCCCTGACAGTCAGCTGATAGCAACATTAGTTCCATCTGCTTATTTAATTCCCCTTTGTCATGTAAAATAACATATTCCGTTTTCAGGGTTTAAGACAAGAACATCTTTAGAATTCTATATGCCTACCATAATCCACATTCCCATTTCTTAAGTTATAGGTCTGTCTGCTAGCAATAAAATCTCTCAGCTTTCGTGTATCTGAAAATGTCTTTTATGCACCTTCATTTTTGAGGATATTTTTGATAACATAAAATCCTATGTTGACAGCTTTTTTTTTCTTTTAGTGCTTTAGAAATGTCATTCCTTCATCTTTTGACGTTCATTTCTTTCCCAGATAAAGATGTAGACAGTGGTATCTTGTATATAAGGTCTTTTTTTTTCCCCCTAGGTGCTTTCAAGATTTTCTCTTTATCTTTAGTCTTCAACAGTTTGACTATGATATGCCTAGGTACTGTTTTCTTTGTACTTATCCTAATTGGGTTTTGTTTTTTTTTTTTAATCTTTGGGATATATAAGATCATGTTTTCCACAAAATTTAGGAAATGTTTGTCTACTTTTTGTGCCATATCTTCTCTTCTATTTCTGGGATTCCAGGAACATATATTTTAAACTTTTTGATGTAGTCCCACAAGCCACTGAAGCTCTATGTTTAAAAATATTATATTCTCTCTCTGAGATTCACGTTAGAAAATTTATATTGACCTTTCTTCGAGTCCACTGCCCATTCACCTGCCAGTTTCTGCTTGCATGCATGCTCAGCTGCTCAGTAGTGTCCAACTCTTTGTGACCCCATGGACTGAAGCCCTCCAGTGTCCTCCATTTATGTAATTTTCCAGGCAAGAATCCTGGAAAGGGTTGCCATTTCCTACTCCAGTTCCTACCTATATATCCTTCAACCCAACTGACACATTTTTTTTCCAGCTTTACTAAGATATAATTGACATATAACATTGTATACGTTAAGGGGTACAATGTGATAATTTGATATGTGGATATATTGCAAAATTGTTATCACAATAAGGTTAGTTAACACATCCATCACCTTATATCATTACATTGTGTGTGTGTGATAAGAGCATTGAAGATTTGCTCTCTTGACAACTTTTAAGTATACAATATAACATTATTAACTGCAACCACCAAGCTGCTACAACTTTGAACTGTGTCTGTGAGCAACTGTGATTTATCTCAATTTATTTTGTGCATCCATTAACAAGATGTCTCTTAAGGTAATTGCTTCTTCACTTTATACCATTTCAGTTACAACTGGAAAAAAAAAATGTTTTCTTAGAAACACTCTACTTTCAGATAGCAAAGGAAATAATTAATAGTAGTAGTATTAACTACTTGACTGAGCAATCTAGCAATCTCTATCCCTCCATTTCCTTCATCTCTAAATAGGTCTAACAAAAATTATTTAGTGGGTTTCTGTGGGGCCTAAGTAAAAGGAAATAAATAAAACTATAGAGGTACCGGAAAACATTAGCTATTTTTAGTCACTGAAAGTCAGAGCCTGTTTCTTTATACAATGACAACAATTTTTTTTTCCATTCCAAGGGTTGAAAAAATACAATCCATAGATTTGATCTATTTGCACTTTGGAGAGAATAATATAGAATGAAAACTAAGAAGTGTATATCGCCTTCTGGCTTTTTTGCAAATATAAAACTGGGCCAAAATCATCAAAATATAGATTTCAATAAATAAGAAAGGGCTTTAATAGCAATTTTATTACCCTGTTTACTGAGCAGTATCTGGTGGAGTCTCACATTATTCTCATCCTGTCTCCTCTTCTGCTTTTTCTCCTGCTATTCTCTCTCCTTCTTCTACTCATCCCACCTGAAAGTTAGCTGAAGGCAAATTAGTCTTGGGGTAGTTACCATAATAGTTCGGGTAGGTTACCAGAAACATCCCTTCCCTAAATCTTTAAACAAATTGACCTGCTACACTACATTATTTAGACCAAGTTTAACAGAAATATTTAATGTATCCTTTGAGTGAGTGAATGAGTGATGTCACTCAGTCATGTCCGACTCTGCGACCCCATGGACTGTAGCCCACCAGGCTTCTCCATCCATGGGATTTTCCAGGCAAGAGTACTGGAGTGGGGTGCCATTTCCTTCTCCAGGGGATCTTCCCAACCCAGGGATCGAACCAGGGTCTCCTGCATTGCAGGCAGATGCTTTACCCTCTGAGCCACCAGGGAGGATTAATATATCCTTAAAATACATTTTTAAAAAAGCAGGAAAAAATGGATTTTTACTACATTCAAAGAAAGATAACACAAAAGGACAAAGACAAATTATTATTCCTGACTGGAATGAATGCTCCAATCCCATTAGAAATGGAACCAACACACTCATGTTAGTACCCATTTTTCTAGGACATACAATAGATAATAAGAGAGTAAAGGGCAATTTGTTCAATCGAGGTCCATTGATCTTTAAACAACTAGATTTGTGATTCATAAATCTTATCAAGAAAATCGGACCTCCACCAAAAATTATGACTAATATTGTTAATGTGTTCATGTGTCTGACTTCTCTTCTCGCCGCACATCTTCCCAATATGGAAAACAAGCTCTTTGGCCTAACCATCTGGCTTCTAAGTATGTCTCCGACCCTGTCTTGAATGCATCATTTTAGAGCCCCTGCACTTCACCAACCATCCCCCTATAGAGCCTTCTGTGATACCCCCAAACAGAAGGCACTCCCGGATTGGCTTGCTACTGTATATTACCAAAGCCCTTTATAATTACACATGTGCATAATAATGATATGTTTGTCCATGCTATGCAATGAGAAACTTAAGAGCAAAGGTTTTATGTACTTATTTTTAATGATTTTATATTTTATACTTAACATGCAATAACTTGCGCATATTTAAAGTGTATAATCTGACAAATTTCAATATACACATATGAAGCTGTCACTAAAATCATTTAATCTATAAATAATATGAGAATCTCTCAATAAACCCTATGTTACTAATTACAATGGGGAAAATATGTATGAAACTTGTCATACTGCAGTAAATCAAGCACATGCATTTAATTTTGAAAGATGTCTACTTCAAAGATTCACAATAAAATTATAGAACTTACTCTTCAAAAAAAAGTTCAACTCCACAAAAGTTTCCTCCTCTCCCTTTGTAAGCCCTTCCTCCCCCTCTTCATTCTGCCCCTAATCTGCACACAACCAGTGATCTGCTATCACTATAAATTAGTTAGCATTTTCTAGAGTTATCTATGATTAGAATCGTACCATGTATACTCTTTTTTTTCACTCAGCTGAATTATTCTGGAATTTATCCATGTTGTCGTGTGTATCAATAGTGTATTCCTTTTTAATTGTTATTGAAGGTGTTTCATTATATATACATATATATATACATATATATATATACATATATATACATATATATATATATATATCAGTTCAGTTCAGTCGCTAAGTCATATCTGACTCTGCCACTCCTTGGACTGCAGCTTGCAGGCTTCCCTGTATTTCGCCATCTCCCTGAGTTTGATTATATGTATATACCACATAATTTGCTTACCTATTCACTGTTGATGGGCACTAGGGTTGTTTCCAATTTATGGCTATTAAAACTAAAGTTGCTATGAATATTCCTGTACAAGCCTTTGTGCAGACACCTGCTTTCATTTTTCTTGAGTAAATATCTATTAGTGAGTCTTGTGACAGAAACATGTTTAACTTTTTTAGAAACTTTAAAATTATTTTTCAAACTGATTGTATCTTTTACATTTCCAATAGAAGTGAGTATATAAGAGTTTCAGTTGCTTCCAATCCTCATTAACACTTGTGCATTCAATTCTTATAGACATCTATTAGACATTCTAATAGATATTTCAGATCAGATCAGTTGCTCAGTCATGTCCGACTCTTTGAGACCCCATGAATCGTAGCACGCCAGGCCTCCCTGTCCATCACCAACTCCCAGAGTTCACCCAGACTCATGTCCATAGAGTCAGTGATGCCACCCAGCCATCTCATCCTCTGTCGTCCTCTTCTCCTCTTGCCCCCAGTCCCTCCCAGCACCAGAGTCTTTCCCAATGAGTCAACTCTTCACATCAGATGGCCAAAGTACTGCAGTTTCAGCTTTAGCATCATTCCCTCCAAAGAAATCCCAGGGCTGATCTCCTTCAGAATGGACTGGTTGGATCTCCTTGCAGTCCAAGGAACTCTCAAGGGTCTTCTCCAACACCACAGTTCAAAAGCATCAATTCTTCGGCGTTCAGCCTTCTTCACAGTCCAACTCTCACATCCATACATGACCACAGGAAAACCACAGCCTTGACTAGATGGACCTTTGTTGGCAAAGTAATGTCTCTGCTTTTGAATATGCTATCTCAATCGGTCATAACTTGCCTTCCAAGGAGTAAGCATCTTTTAATTTCATGGCTGCAGTCACCATCTGCAGTCATTTTCTGGAGCCCAAAAAAATGAAGTCTGACACTGTTTCCACTGTTTCCCCATCTATTTCCCATGAAGTGATGGGACCGGATGCCATGATCTTCGTTTTCTGAATGTTGAGCTTTAAGCCAACTTTTTCACTCTCCACTTTCACTTTCATCAAGAGGCTTATTTAGTAGTATCTTATTGTGGTTTTAATCAGCATTTCCCTAATGATTAATGATGTTGAGCATTCTTGTACATAGCTTTTGGTGAACTTACATGTGCATCTCTGTTGGATATGCTGGGCCAACGAGTGACATACCAAGTCAGCTTTAGAAGAGAGTGCCAGGGCTTTCCTGATGGTCCAGTGGATAAAAATTTGCCTGCCAATGCAGGAGACACAGATTCAATCCTTGATCTGGAAAGATCCCACATGCCACAGGGCGACTAAGCCTCTGCACCACAGCTACTGAAGCCCATGTGTCCTAAAGCCCATGCTCTGCCACAAGAGAAGCCACCCCAATGAGAAGCCAGTGCACGGTAACTAGAGTGGCCCCCACTCGCGGCAAGTAAGAGAAAAGCTCACATAGCAAAAAAAAAAAAAAAAAAAGAAAGAAAATTACAAACCAATGTCCTTCATGAACATATGCATACCACTTCTTAATAAAACACCAACAAATCAAATTCTACAGAATAAAAAGAAGATAACACAACATAATTTAAGAGGAGGATATATATCCTAGGAACGCAAAGATTTTTTAGATAAATCAAGTATTTTTTTTAATAATAGCAAAATATTTTCTAAATAAAGTATTTATCTTAACTGCTGAGTTTACGGAGCTGACTTAAGTTTGGCAGCCAGCATGGGTCCCTCACTCACCTCACTCTAGACTCTGTCCTGCTTAACACCTGAAGCACACAGATCTTCCTGCCCATAAGAAAACTTATCCATACCTTCAGGATACTTCCGTGGATTGTCGGTGGGGCCCTCAGCTCCCCTCGTTAAGTGAATAGAAATACTCTGATTGCCTGAACATGCCCATGATCATCATGATGATCTGCTTGGAGACAGTTTTATATCCTCCCTTCCCAGTTCCTCTTAGGAAGGATCAGGTTCTTACAAGAATCACTGTAAATAAGTGATTTACCCTTTTAAGGCCCATCCAGGGGGTTTCCTAGTCTCTTTCTCTACAGAGCTGAAAAGATGTGAAGTCCTCAGGTACTCATCCTATCACAGGAAGTATTGGATTGGACTACATTTCTAAATTATACCCATTGCTGTTTTGATCTTACCTGTTTATACTCACAGCATCAAGGGATGCTCACACCAAAGCTAGGGATGAAAATAAAGACAAGGGGAGCCATTTTCCAAAGAGGGGACTTCTCTGTTTCAGATCCACTAATAGTCCCCACTCATGATGTACTCTGAATATAAGTTAAATAAGCAGGGTGACAATATACAGCCTTGATGTACTCCTTTTCCTATTTGGAACCAGTCTGTTGTTCCATGTCCAGTTCTAACTGTTGCTTCCTGACCTGCATACAGGTTTCCCAAGAGATAGGTCAGGTGGTCTGGTATTTCTATCTCATTCAGAATTTTCCACAGTTTACTATGATCCACACAGTCAAAGGCTTTGGCATAGTCAAGAAAGCAGAAATAGGTGTTTTTCTGGAACTCTTTTGCTTTTTCCATGATCCAGCGGATGTTGGCAATTTGACCTCTGGTTCCTCTGCCTTTTCTAAAATCAGCTTGAACATCTGGAAGTTCACGGTTCACATATTGCTGAAGCCTGGCTTGGAGAATTTTGAGCATTACTTTACTAGCATGTGAGATGAGTGCAATTGTGTGGTAGTTTGAACATTCTTTGGCATTCCCTTTCTTTGGGATTGGTATGAAAACTGACCTTTTCCAGTCCTGTGGCCACTGCTGAGTTTTCCAAATTTGCTGGCATATTGAGTGTAGCACTTTCCCAGCATCACCTTTCAAGATTTGGAACAGCTCAACTGGAATTCCATCACCTCCATTAGCTTTGTTCGTAGTGATGCTTTCTAAGGCCCACTTGACTTCACATTCCAGGATGTCTGGCTCTAGGTGAGTGTGAGTGATCTCACTATCGTGATTATCTGGGTTGTGAAAATCTCTTTTGTAGAGTTCTTCTGTGTATTCTTGCCACCTCTTCTTAATATCTTCTGCTTCTGTTAGGGCCATACCATTTATGTCCTTTGTTGAGCCCATCTTTGCATGAAATGTTTCCTTGGTATCTCTAATTTTCTTGAAGAGATCGCTAATCTTTCCCATTCTATTGTTTCCCTCTATTTCTTTGCATTGATCGCTGAGGAAGGCTTTCTTATCTCTCCTTGCTATTCTTTGGAACTCTGCATTCATATACTTGTATCTTTCCTTTTCCCCTTTGCTTTTCATTTCCCTTCTTTTCACAGCTATTTGTAAGGCCTCCCCAGACAGCCACTTTGCTTTTTTGCATTTCTTTTTCTTGGGGATGGTCTTGATCCCTGTCTCCTGTACAATGTCACGAACCTCTGTCCATAGTTCATCAGGCACTCTATCTATCAGATCTAGGCCCTTAAATCTATTTGTCACTTCTGCTGTATAATCATAAGGGATTTGATTTAGGTCATACCTGAATGGTCTAGTGGTTTCTTCAATCTAAGCCTGAATTTGGTAATGAGGAGTTCATGATATGAGCCACAGTCAGCTCCTGGTCTTGTTTTTGCTGACTGTATAGAGCGTCTCCATTTTGGCTGCAAAGAATATAATCAATCTGATGTTGGTGTTGACCATTTGGTGATGTCCATGTGTAGAATCTTGTCTTGTGTTGTTGGAAGAGGGTGTTTGCTATGACCAGTGCATTCTCTTGACAAAACTCTATTAGCCTTTGCCCTGCTTCATTCTGTACTCCAAGGCCAAATTTACCTGTTACTCCAGATGTTTCTTGACTTCCTACTTTTGCATTCCAGTCCCCTATAATGAAAAGGACATCTTCTTTGAGTATTAGTTATAGAAGGTCTTGTATGTCTTCATAGAACCGTTCAATTTCAGCTTCTTCAGCATTACTGGTCGGGGCATAGACTTGGATTACTGTGATATTGAATGGTTTGCCTTGGAAATGAAAAGAGATCATTCTGTCATTTTTGAGATTGCATCCAAGTACTGCTTATTTAACTTATATGCAGAGTACATCATGAGAAATCCTGGGCTGGAGGAAGCACAGCTGGAATCAAAATTGCTGGGAGAAATATCAATAACATCAGATATGCAGATGACACCACCCTTATGGCAGAAAATGAAGAAGAACTAAAGAGCCTCTTGATGAAAGTGAAAGAGGAGAGTGAAGAAGTTGGCTTAAAGCTCAACATTCAGAAAATGAAGATCATGGCATCTGGTCCCATCATTTCATGGCAAATAGAAGGGGAAACAGTGACTGACTTTGTTTTTCTGGGCTCCAAAATCACTGCAGATAGTGATTGCAGCCATGAAATTAAAAGATGCTTACTCCTTGGAAGGAAAGTTATGACCAACCTAGATAGCATATTAAGAAGCAGAGACATTACTTTGCCAACAAAAGTCCATCTAGTCAAGGCTATGGTTTTTCCAGTGGTCATGTATGGATGTGAGAGTTGGACTATAAAGAAAGCTGAGCACCGAAGAATTGATGCTTTTGAACTTGGTGTTGGAGAAGACTCTTGAATGTCCCTTGGACTGCAAGGAGATCCAACCAGTCCATCCTAAAGGACTGTGTTCATTGGAGGGACTGATGTTGAAGCTGAAACTCCAGTACTTTGGCCACCTGATGCGAAGAGTTAACTCATTGGAAAAGACCCTGATGCTGGGAAAGATTGAGGGCAGGCAGAGAAGGGGACGACAGAGGATAAGATGGTTGGATGGCATCACTGACTCAGTGCACAAGGGTTTGGGTGGACTCCGGGTGTTGGTGATGGACAGGGAGGCCTGGCGTGCTGCAGTTCACAGGGTCACAAAGAGTCAGACACGACTGAGTGACTGAACTGAACTGAACTGAATAGTCCCCAGTAGGACCAGTTTCACTTACCCAAAAACACAAACTCAAAGACCAAGGCAAGTATAATACACATCACACACAAAGTGTGCAACAGATCACAACAGTTGCCAGCTAGGAATTTAATTAGCATTTGGAGCTAAGGCATCGAGAGATTCGTGAAGTCGAAGCTGAAACGGATCCACCTTCCTAACGCAGAATCATGCATCTAGAAAAAGGAGGGGGATACAATACACACCTAGTTCTTCCCTCTCCTTTTGCATCATGTGAAACCCGTTCTTTCCATTCTCTACCTCAGCTCCACAACCAGCTTTGCATGCACCTGCTCATCGATTATAATGGGTACCTGAGGCTGTAAGATTTGTTAACAAGAAGACAGTGTGTTGGCCACTAATTGGATAATGGTAAGGACTGTTTTATCTGTGGCTTTTTTACAGCAGTTTCATCATAAACTGAGTGCTCAGGGGCTCAATTTCTGTTCATACACCTCTGATTAAATACAGTCAGCCCATGGCATGCTGAGTTATGGCTAGTCCAAAAAGGCAATCAACATCCCCCATCAGACCCTGCTTACACTAGACTGCTATAGCCCTCTTCCTCAAATCACCAATTTCATTTTTCTTACTTTGATACTTTTGTTCTGTCTTGGAGGCCATTCAGACTCTGACTCTTTTAGGGAAGATGGAATTGGTTCCAATTCTACCACTACTCGCTTGAGTGTCCTTTTGAAAGTCACTTTACCACCTTCTATGCCAGTAGTTCTCAACACAGTCTGCACCTTAGAATACCAGTGCCTTGACCCTCTCTCAGAAATTCCAATTCAATCAGCCCACAGCAGGATATCATCTGTGGGTGAATATAATGGGCAATCCAGGTCTTCCCTGGTAGCTGAGTAGTAAAGAACCCACCTGCCAGTGCAAGAGACATACAAGTCTGGGTTCTTATGTGTTCGATCGCTGGGTCGGGAAGATCCCCTGGAGGAGGGCATGGCAGCCCACTCCTGTATTCTTCCCTGGAGAATTCCATGGACACAGGAGACTGGCGAGCTATAGTCCATGTGATCACAAGGAGTCGAAGACAACCTAAGTGACTTAGTACTTAGCACACAGCTCAAGAATCTCAAAACCAGTGGTTCCTTTTCACCTGAAAGGTGATTAAAATGAAAATCCCCACCCCTGTACCTTCAGAGTCTAATTTAGAACACTTGATTAAAGACTACAGATTTTCTATTTTAATGATTCTGAAACTGGTGGTGTAAGAGAAATCTTTGAGAGAGACTGATTTAAAAAAGAAAAGGGCCATACCATATGACCTCCTGGGTCTATCTCAGGGCTAACATTCTATAATTTGGAGTTGCTGCCCTACAGAAGGTGTGAATAATCCTAATAATTTGTTCTTATTGAATCTTCAGAATGGTGGGTTTGGGACTTTCCTGGTGGTCCAGTGGCTAAGACTCCAAGCTCCCAATGCAGGGGACCTGGGTTCAAACCCTGATTGGAGAAACTCGGTCCCACATGCTTCAACTAAAGATCCCACATGCTGCAAGGAAGACTGAAAATCCCACATGCCACAGCGAAGACTCAGTGCAGCCAGATAAATACATAAATAATATTTTAAAAAGAATTGTGGGCTTTTTTCTTTCTTTCTTCTTCTTCTTTTTTTTTTTTTGTGGTGGACTTTCTTCATCTTAAGATACAGAACCTTTCTGCTCCTTCGCAGACCATCTTCCTCTCCCCACAACTGGGCAATGGATCCCAGTGTGTGAGCTCAGTGTCTCCTGCTAATTGTCAATTGGTACAGATGTTATTGAAAACAGAATGGAGATTCCTCAAGAAGTTAAAAAAAAAAAAAAAGAACCATCATATGATCAAGCAATCTAACTTTGGGGTATATATACCAAAGAATTGAAATCAGAATCTTAAAGAGATATTTTCATCCCTGTGTTCATTGTAGCATCATTCACAGTAACCAAGACATGAAAACAACCTAAACATCCACTTAGAGATAAATGGGTAAAGAAATAACGTATATGGATGTAATGTTCATAGCAGCACTGTTTACAATAGCCAGGACTTGGAAGCAACCTAGATGTCTATCCACAGATGAATAGATAAGAAAGCAGTGGTACATATACACAATGGAGTATTACTCAGCCATTAAAAAGAACACATTTGAATCAGTTCTAATGAGGTGGATGGAACTGGAGCCTATTATACACAGTGAAGTAAGCCAGAAAGAAAAACACAAATACAGTATACTAACGCATATACCGGATAAGGCAATGGCAAACCACTCCAGTACTCTTGCCTGGATAATCCCATGGATGGGGGAGCCTGGTGGGCTACGTTTCATGGGGTCGCTACCAGTCAGTGGCGACTGAGCGACTTCACTTTCACTTTTCACTTTCACACAATGGAGAAGGAAATGGCAACCCACTCCAGTGTTCTTGCCTGGAGAATCCCAGGGACGGGAAGCCTGGTGGGCTGCCGTCTATGGGGTCGCACAGAGTCGGACACGACTGAAGCGACTTGGCAGCAACGCATATATATGGAATTTAGAAAGATGGTAACAATAACCCCATTTACAAGACAGCAAAAGAGACACTGATGTATAGAACAGTCATTTGGACTCTGGGAACGGGAGAGGGTGGGATGATTTGGGAGAATAGCATTGAAATATGTATAGTATCATATCTGAAACGAGTCGCCAGTCCAGGTACAATGCCTGATAACGGATGCCTGGGGCTGGTGCACTGGGACGACCCAGAGGGGTGGTATGAGGAGGGAGGAGGGTTCAGGATGGGGAACACATGTATACTTGTGGCAGATCCATCTTGATATATGGCAAAAGCAATACAATATTGTAAAGTTAAGCAAAATAAAATTTAATTTAAAAAAGAAGAAAAAAATTAAATAAAAGGAGCAATACAATACTAGAAGAAAAAAAAAATCCTGCCATTTGTGACAACGTGGATGGACCTGGAGGACATGTATAGCAGATTCTCTTTGCTGTACACCTGAAATTAATACATTGTAAATCAACTATATTCCAATAAAAATTAAATTAAAAATTTTAAATAAAATAAAAAACATCACTAAAATGGGATAAATAAATAAATAAGCAAGCCAGGCACAGAAAGAGAAGTACCGTAATATCGCACTTACCCATGGAATCTAAAATAGACTCAAGGAAGCAGAGACTAAAATGGTGGTTACCTAGGTTGGATGGAGAGGAAAATGGAGAGGAAATGTTAAAGGGCACAAAGTTTCAATAATGCAAAATAGGTAAGATGTACTGTACAGTGTAATATGTATAGCTACCAATGCTACATTGTATTTAAAATTTGCTAAGACAGTAGATCTTACCATAAGGGTTCTTTCCACACATTATCCTCCTCTTTGTCGTCTTAGGGGTGGGAAGATATTTGAAGAGGTGATGGATAAGCTTATGATGTAGATGGTGGTGATGATTTCATGAGTGTATACTTAACCCCTAATTCATCAAGTTGTTTACATCAAATATGTAAAGCTTTTTATGTGTCACCCATTACCATAAGTAGTTTAAAACCAAACATTTGAAGTATGGTGTTACTGTTCTAGTTAACTTCTTTGTACTCTGGGGAAACTAAGTTGTTATGTAATTTTTCCTACATAGCTCTAGCTCAAGTTCTGTTTTTCTGATAGCTTCTTTACTCTAGCCAGGAAGTAATAGATGCTGCTGCTGCTGCTATGTAGTTGCTAAGGCATGTCTGACTCTTCGAGATCACATGGACTGTAGCCTGCCAGGCTCCTCCATCCTTGGGATTTCCCAGGCAAGAAAACTGGAGTCATTTGCTATTTCCTGCTCCAGGGGATCTTTCCAGCCCAGGGATTGAAACTGCGTCTCCTGCATTGGCAGGAAGATTCTTTACCACGGAGCCATCTGGGAAGCCACAAGAAGTAATAGACACACTGTACAATTTTTCCAGCCAACAATCTATCGTTTCCTCTGGTTTTCTCATTTGTGAAATGAGGGCATTGGATTGGGTGGTCTTCCAGGTCCTCTCAGCTCCTAAGTCTATGACACCGTGATTCCTGACTATGCAGTTGGCTCTACATTTTTCAGGCATGTCCTTAGGTTATGGTGATAGTTTCTTGTGTTGTTTCATTTTTTTTAATTAATAGAAAATGAATTGCTTGATTTTTCTTTTTATATCTCATATATGAAGATGCCAGGAATTTCTCATAGACTTCTCACCTTCTAGCAGAGCAGGGAATGCTTTAGCCACAATAATTAAATGAAAAAAAAATCTTAAGATAAACTCCCAGTTTTTAATTCCCAGTTAAAATACAAAGGCCAGAATTTTGTCACTGTTATGGGCTTCCCTGATAGCCCAGTTGGTAAAGAATCTGCCTGCAACACGGGAGACCTGGATTCGATCCTTGGGTTGGAGAGATCCCCTGGAGAAGGGAATGGCTACCCACTCCACTATTCTGGCCTGGAGAATTCCACGGACTCTATAGTCCATGAGGTTGCAAAGAGTCAGACACAACTGAGTGATTTTCACTTCACCATCGTATTAGACAAACAGCTCCCAAATCAACATATTTTTAATATATTTTTTTAATGTGGACCATTTTTAAAGTCTTTATTGAATTTGTTACAATATCATCTCTGTTTTATATTTTGTTTTTTGGTCTCAAGACATGTGGGATCTTAGCTCCCTGACTAGGAATTGAACCCACAGCCCCTCCACTGAAAGGTGAAAACTTAACCACTGGACCACCAGGGAAGTCCCTTGATTTCATCTCCTGAGACATTTTCTCAGTGAACAGCCTAAGACCAGAGTTTCACTTCTGTATTACTGAGAGCTGCTCTTTGACCCAAACATTTATAACAGCCACTGGTTTATTTCTCATCCACATGAACTTTACGATGGAAAGAAAATTAAAGTACCTAATTTTTAGACCCCATCTTGCAAATGAGTCGCCTTTCAGATGTCAACAATGGTATACACTAATGCGAAGTTGAGCCTGGAGGGAGAGAATCA
Source organism: Tragelaphus eurycerus (assembly GCA_935064755.1). NCBI lineage: Eukaryota > Metazoa > Chordata > Mammalia > Artiodactyla > Bovidae > Tragelaphus > Tragelaphus eurycerus. The sequence continues at coordinate 4,327,722 of CAKXYN010000075.1, read as the reverse complement.
TTTTCCCCCTTCTTCACCTTTCCTTTGGCACAAAACAGCAGCTAAAAGCTTTGGCTATATTAAATCCCAAGAGTTATCTGCCAGGAAATGTAATCTAGAAAGGAGAGGACACTTCTCTTGGACACCACTCCAGGAGGGTTCTCCTGAAGCACTTCTGCATGGTTTTCTTTATACTTATGCATGTCTCAGCCCATCAGCTGACAAGAACAGCATTATGCATGCCTTTTTGTAATTGTGTTTTCCAAGGCCACACTAAAAGGAAGGGAAGAAAAGGGGGTTAAAGAAAAGTGAGATTGTATCTACAAACAAAATAAAACAGCATTTCTCTGCTTCTGCCTTTCATTTAGAAGAAACAAAACTTTCTTTCAAATATTTCAGGGACTCCTGGAGTCTGTCTTGCTTGAGCTCTTACCATGTGTCCATCTGTGTCCATTAGGCTTCTCATCTCTTCCCTGCTCATTCTTGTTGGTGTTATCCAGTCACTAAGTCCTGTCCAACTCTGCAACCCCATGGACTGCAGCATGCCAGGCTCCCCTGTCCTCCACTGTCTCCCAGAGTTTGCTCAAATTCATGTGCATTGAGTCAGTGATGCCATCCAACCATCTCACCCTCTGCCACCCCCTTCTCCTTTTGCCTTCAATCTTTCCCAGCATCAGGGTCTTTTCCAATGAGTCAGCTGTCATTTCCTGCATCTCTGTCTCTTTCTCTCTCTTCAGCCTTTCGCTTCTCTGGCTTCCTTTCTAGGTCCATATCTCTATTCTATATCAACATGTATTTTTAACAGTGTCATTCCTAGTAGTACAGTTACATTACCTCCCCTACTAGAGTTTCTTTTAGCTAGAAAATGATTCTGAATGTCTCACATTGATTCTACTAAGCTATCTCTATTTACTCACTCCATAATTATTATATTCTTTTCTCCAAGGACTTTCCTCTAGTCAACTCATGAGGGATGGGTCAGGCAATTCTCAGAATAATAAGTATTATACTACATTCAAAATCACTCTTACCCTCTAACTTGCCTGGTTTTACTCAGAATAAATTTGCAATTCTTCCTTGAAATACCTAGTGTCTTTTCCAGAAATACCTACTGTCTATTTATCTGGTATTTGAGACCTACTCAAGTTGGTCTGGATCTTAGGATAAACACAGAAAACACAAGTTGACAAATCAATATTCTTGGTACATAACTATTTCTCAAAGTTCCTGGAATCTATTGTTTCATAAAAAACATAAAAAAATTCCTAGTATTTAAGGGTAAATATTAGGGATTCTTATGTATAGAAAGTACTTTCATGGTGCCAGATACTGAACAAGAAAATAAACCAGGCCTTCACTAGACAATTATACTCTATTAGAAGAGACAGACCAGATTTATAAACAAATGAGTTCAGGAGGTTTCCTTTTTGTAGATGTTTTGGTGATGGCCATTCTGACTAGTGTGAAGTGATACCTCATTGTGGTTTTGATTTACGTTTTTCTAATAATTAGTGATGTTGAACTTCTTTTCATGTGCCTTTTGGCAATTTGTATGTCTTCTTTGAAGAAATGTCTATTTAGATCTTCTGCCCATTTTTTGATGGATTGTTTGGGGTTTTTTTTTATGTTGAGCTGTACAAGCTGTTTGTAAACTTTGAAGATTAACCCCTTGTTGGTTGTATCACTTGCAAATATTTTCTCTCATTCTGAAGCTTGCCTTTTTGTTTTGTTTAGCATATCCTTTGCTGTAAGAAAGTTTTTAGATTTAAATAGATCCCATTTGTTTAGTTTTGTTTTTATTTTCAATACTCTAAGATATGGATCCAAAAAAATTATTGCTGCAATTTATTTCAAAAAGTGTACTGCCCATGTTTTCCTCTAGTAGTTTTATAGGATCTGGTTTTTGATGGGAATAGATTCCATATATGTGTGTTAATATACAACATTTGTTTTTCTCTTTTTGACTTACTTCACTCTGTATAATAGGTTCTAGGTCCATTCACCTCATTAGGACTGACTCAAATGCATTCTCTCTTATGGCTGAGTATTTCCTGGTGACTCAGACAGTAAAGGATCTGCCTGCAATGCAGGAGACACAGGTTTGATCCCTGGGTCAGGAAGATCCCCTGGCAACCCACTTCAGTATTCTTGCCTGGAGAATTCTATGGACAGAGGAGCCTGGAGGGCTACAGTCCATGGGGCTGCAAAGAGTTGGGCACAACTGAGTGGACAACACTTTCACAATATTCCATTGTATATATGTAGCACAACTCCTGTCAGCTGTCTATGGATATCTAGATTGTTTCCATGTCCCAGATACCATAAATAGTGCTGCAATGAACATTGCAGTACCTGTGTCATTTTCAATTATGGTTTCGTCAGGATATATGCCCAATAGTAACATTGTTGGATCATATGGTAGTTTTAATCCTAGTTTTTTTAAAGGAGCTCCATGCTGTTCTCCATAGTGACTGTATCAATTTACATTCCCACCAGTAGTCCAAGAGGATTCCCTTTTCTCCATACCCTCTCCAGCATTTACTGTTTGTAGATAAGGGCCATTCTAACCAGTGTGAGGTGATACTTCATTGTAGTTTTGATTTGCATTTCTCTAATAATGAATGATGTTGAGCAGCTTTTCATGTGTTTATTAGCCATCTGTTTGTCTTTGGAGAAATATCTGTTTAGATTTTCTGACCACTTTTTGATTGGATTGTTTGTTTTTCTGGTAGTGAGCTGCATGAGCTTTGTCAATTTTTTCATTTGCTATTATTTTCCTCCATTCTAATCAACCTAGACAGCATATTAAAAAGCAGAGACTTTACTTTGCCAACAAAGGTTCATCTAGTCAAGGCTATGGTTTTTCCAGTAGTCATGTGTGGATGTGAGAGTTGGACTGTGAAGAAAGCTGAGCACTAAAGAATTGATGCTTTTGAACCATGGTGTTGGAGAACACTCTTGAGAGTCCCTTGGACTGCAAGGAGATCCAACCAGTCCATCCTAAAGGAGATCAGTCATGGGTGTTCATTGGAGGGACTGATGTTGAAGCTGAAACTCCAGTACTTTGGCCATCTGATGTGAAGAGCTGACTCATTTGAAAAGACCCTGATGCTGGGAAAGATTAAGGGCAGGTGGAGAAGGGGACGACAGAGGATGAGATGGTTGGATGGCATCACCAACTCAATGGACATGAGTTTGGGTAGACTCCGGGATTTGGTGTTGGACAGGGAGGCCTGGCGTGCTGCGATTCATGGGGTCGCAAAGAGTCGGACACGACTGAGCAACTAAACTGAACTGAACTCCCATTCTGAGGGTTGTCATTTGAATAAAAAGGTTTTTTTAATAAAACAATTACTGATTATAAGAAGCAATAATTGCAAAGTATAGTGAATTACATAGAAATTTATGTTCTAGATAGAACAGTAGCTCAAGTCTGGAGATCAACTCTGTGTGGGGGTGAAGAATCAGAGGGAAAATTGTGAAGAACTTCAGCAGAAGTCTAGAAAATCACTAGATAGTCAGGACATGTGAATAGAGTAAGTTCCATGGGCAAAATCAAGCAGGCAAAGCCCAAGAAAGTTTGTCCAGTGATAGTAAGGACTTATAGCTCAAGTATGGGGCATGAGAAATGCAGAGTTGAAGACCAGTCTAGGGAAGTAGGCAGAGGGTATTCAGCCTAAGGAGCTGAGCTTTGTCCTTTTTGCAATGAAGAACCTTTGAAATACTTTAGGAAGGAAAGAAGTGATGTGATGGGTTGAGGCCTGATCGAGTGAAAGCTAGCTTTTGTAGAATGTTCCATGGAGGCAAGAGTATGAGAAGCAAGTTGGATTATAACTAAGATTGATGCAAATGTGGGCAAGTGTCCAAAAACAAATCCTTAAGCCCATGTGCTAAACTGTACAGCTTGTTCTCCTATTCTGCATCCCATCACTTTGGGGTTCACACTAGGTCTGTCCTTTAAGAGCTTGCCCTTGGTCATCTGGTGACAAGCATAAAATGGCCGCAGAGAAAAAGAAGAGTTTTGCCAGGACCCTTTATAAAATGGCTGGTTATTAAGGCTCTCTGCCCACATGTGCCTGGCACCAACATGGGAGTGTCAGTGTTGACAATGCTTGTATTACATCACTTATTTGTACACCTTTGTCTTCCCCATTATATTTTTCCCTCACTGCTGACCTCAGCCCACACAAAGAAGAAAGATAATTGGTACCAGATGGTGCTGTTATATACACAGCTCTCAGTGTCCCGGAAAGGATTCCAGAATTCTTTTTCAGCTTGTTTGTAGATCTTTGGGAACCCAGGCACCAGGTCACTCAACCAGTCTACCAGCCAGCATCCGCAGGTAATAACTGAAACACAACCGCCCTTGCTGTGACCATCCTTCAACATGCGGTAAAACACCCAGTGTCTATGAGATATTGAAGGACCAGGCCTTAAAAAGTGACCCAACATATAGAGCGGCAGTTAAAGTTTATCAAACTTCCAAGATTACAGTGGTTTTTTAAAAAATGGAATATTTCCTGCCATATCAGTAAACGAAGGATGTCGGAGTCATCAGCAATTGCAGTCACCATGGCTGGTGGGCTGGTGAGCCCTGAGGCAAGGTGGGAAGAAAAGAATACCCACCACCTAGCAGCCATCAGACTGTAGCCCTGAGCCCTGAGGAAACTCAGGGTGTGAAAACACAGGATACTGGCCCCAGATAGGTGAGGTGCATATCAAAGGAATGATTCCAGTGAGTTCAATCTGTTAGATCTTCCCATATATAGAAAAGCACAAAATTCCTTAACTTGACATAGTTTCTTTAATTAACAGTAATCTTTTGATGTCCCAAGTGAAAGTCACTCAGTCATGTCTGACTCTTTGTGACTCCATGGACTATATAGTCCATGGAATTCTCCAGGCCAAAATACTGGAGTGGATAGCCTTTCCCTTCTCCAGGGGATCTTCCCAACTCAGGATCAAACCCCAGTCTCCAGCATTGCAGGCGGATTCTTTACCAGCTGAGCCACAAGGGAAGCCCACTTTGTTATAAAAGTTCTATATATCCTGGCTTCTGCCCTCACTTCCTCAGAGAAGTCTCATGGAGCTCTGAAACACTGTCTCCTGGGCTGCAGTTATCATTTTGCCTCAAATAAAGCTTACCTCCCAACTCTCATTTTGTGCAAAAAAATTTTAACATTTTTAACTGTGAAACATAAAATCTCACAGTTGAATTTCTATCCTAAAACTCATCTAATCCACAGGGTTTCAAACATAGCTGTGTTTTAGCATCACTATGTAAAAAATATATGGATTCCTTACCTCTACTTCCAGATGCTCTGATTTGGCCAGTCTTGCAGTAGTACCCAGGTAGTTGTATTTTCAACAGCTCAATAGCCAATTTTGATGTGCAGTTACTTTTGGCAGCTTCTGGTCACCTTTACAGTGTTTGAATTCTACCCCAAACACCCCTTTCAATTTGCTGAGCAACATCTGCAACTTCCAAGGACTTCATTTCCTCCCTCTGTAGTCTACTTATTTAAATAACTTAAGCCATTATAAAGTGCTTTTTCATGTAACCAGATGGCAGGGTCCCATTTCTGTCCCTGGATAGGGAAGAGTTTATCAGGGGAATCCAGGAAATCCACCCAGCAGTCTGCATTGCCCAGGAGCACACATGATGATTGGCAGTCTTCTCCAAACAGATGACCCCAAGAGGAAGGTCTGTGTTCCCCCTCCCACTTGCCATGCCTTGCCCCACTAGAGCACCATCAAGTGATCTGACATGCTATCTGCAATAGCTTCATTTGTGAATAATCCCACACTCTCCTCCTTGAAGAAAGAGAGACAGAACGCTAACAGATATAGAAGCCGTTCTTTTACTAATGATTCGGTCAACCACCCAGGCAATAGAGACAAAAGGTGATGACTTCATCAGAATTACTTATACTTTCCCAAGCAGGTGTCTAAGGGCTTACAGTTGGGACCTTTGTTAGTTGTTCTTATGAATATGTTCTAGCCCCACTCCAGTACTCTTGCCTGGAGAATCCCACGGACGGAGGAGCCTGGTGGGCTGCAGTCCATGGGGTTGCTGGGGGTTGGACATGACTGAGCGACTTCACTTTCTCTTTTCACTTTCATGCATTGGAGAAGGAAATGGCAACCCACTCCAGTGTTCTTGCCTGGAGAATCCCAGGGACGGGGAAGCTTGGTGGGCTGCCATCTATGGGGTCACACAGAGTCGGACACGACTGAAGTGACTTAGCATAGCATAGCATAACTCCTCATCACCCTTCTTCTCAGTGACCCTCTTACTGCTCCCTGTTCTTGTCTTCTTCCTATACTCACAACTCAAGTCTCGCCATATGGAGGTGTCACCACTCCATTCTTGTGTGAAACTCCAACCCTTTTTACTTGGGGAAGGAATTCTAGTCTCACAGGACTTTCCTCATATCATAACGGAGGCTTCCTTCTGCCCAAGCTCACAGAGAGAAGAGAAGGTGTGGACTCTGAGGATGGGAGAAAGAAGATGGGAACTCCTATTCCATTTCATTCTCTCCTCCAGTAAAGGTGGTAGCCAGCGTCAACTGAAATCTCCTAAAAACTGAGAAATGGAATATTTCCAGCAGTATCAGTAAACAAAGGAGGTCACAGTCGACAGCAGCTACAACCACCACAGGGGAGCTGGTGAGCCGGTGAACCCTGAGGGATCTCAGGAAGACAAGGCTACCAGCCATTTAGCAGCCATCAGACTACAGCCATTCCCTCCAAGAGCCCCGAGGAGACTCAGGATGTGAAAACACTGGCCCCAGGCAGCTGAGGTGCATACCAAAGGAATGACTTCAGTGAGCCCAGACTCTTACATCTTCCCATACGTAGAAAACTGATAAATTTCTTAACTTGGGATATCTGATTTTCTTTAATTAATGATAATCATTTGATGTTCAGACAATCTGCCCTTTGTGGCAGAACTTCTACATAACCTGACTCTTCCCCTTACCTCCTCAGAGCAGTTCTCTCAGGGTTATTTGAGATGCTGTCTCCTGAATTCGAAGTCCTAAAAATTCCCAAAGAACAAAACAAAACGTTCAACTTTTAGGTTATGCATATTTTTTAAGTCAACTGAGCAACACATCATGCCTTAGCAACTATTCATTTTCTTCTTAAAACAACATGATCTAGTTGCCTAAGTCTTCTATTAACAGAACTTTAACTAACCCCTTGTGAAATATAACATTGAGGGCATGATTGAGAGCATTTTAGTATCTTTCCTGCCTTTGTTTACATTACAGGAGCTGCCACACTGGCAGCTGAGATCCAAATAGCTTATAGGACATATGCAGAAACATTCTCATAGGTTTTTTTTCTCTGATGCCCAAATTGCTCTCTTGATAGAATGCAGTAGTATCAGCTCACTCATACCTGTGTTAACTTGAAATCTCTCTCTCAGTGTTTCTGGTTTTTTGTTTAGTCAGGCAATCAATAAAACATCATCCATCATAGAGATACAAATAATTTATCAAAGGCCTGCTACTTTGAAGAAGTAGTGCAACAAAAGTGCGCTTCTATACCCTCCTTTGGCACAATTACCATTCTTAGAGACAGAATACAAAACTGTATAGACAATTATTTTCAATGCAAGAATTTTTCATATGCTACCCTCCTCTAAATGGCAGTACACTTTACTTTTCAGATCTATATATATGTTTTTGATACTTTTTTCATTACACCAAGAGCTTCTTGAGAGCAGGAATACTCTCTTTTTCATTACAGTATGCCCTGGATCATAGAGAGTCCAGTATATCTGAGGGGCTCAAGGGATATTTATTGGAAGAGAATGTAAATAGAAATATAGATGGATTATGGGTGGAGGATGGATGGATGGATGGATGCCATGAGCCTTTGGGGAGTCCAGCAATGCAAATATCACATACACTTAATTCTGTAGCTTGAAATTCTGCTTTCCTATCTAGGACTATAGGTGAAGAGTGGACCCTGATTCTTACCTTAGGAATTGTGGTTGCTTTGTTCATTAATTTTAGCTACTTCCAAAGCCAAGAAAAAGCAGATCCTGCTCATAAACATGATTATGCCAGATGGGAAACTGATTAAACAGGCCGGTGACAATATCTGTTCATCTTAATTAGGGCATAGCTTGAAGATGACTGCCTGAGATTCAATCTGATCACAACCAGAAGCAATGGAAATTGCCAAATGCGCTGCTTCCTCCCTACGAACGTGAGCTGAGATGACTGTAATTTCTTTTTAAAAAATTTTTAAAAAAACATTTGAGAACAAAATTGATCTCATTTGTTAAGATGTCTTTTGAGGGAGGTCCAAATTATAGGAGATAAATATGGAAAATGACAAAATCCATCAAAAGTTGATGATAAACATAGAAATTAGAGTCCATTCTTCATTTGTACAGAATTTGTTAAAGGGAAATGAGAGACCATATAACTATTATGCTTTATTTCTTCCCCCAGGATGCCAAAATCCATGAGTTTCTAAAATAAACAGTAGATTTTACAACACAGTCCTGAACAAACTCTGCTACTTATTAACTGGGTGTGACCTAGGGCAGAGCAATTAATCTTTTGGAACTCAATTTCCTGATGTGCATAAAAAATAAAATTTACACGGTGCAGGCTAGCTAGTCTATGTGCACATTAAAGAGGTATGCAAACCATGGGTGCCAGGTGCTAGTCTGAGTCATCTGCATATAATAATTTCTTTAACCTGGTTGGAGTGGGTGCTCTTATGCAAGAGGATGTGGCAAGCACTAAGAAGTTAAATCACCTCACCAAGATCACATGGCTAGGATTTCCCTGGGGGTCAAGTGGTTAAGACTCTGTCTGCCAGAGCAGGGTACAAGGGTTCAAGCCCTGGTCCAGGAAGATTCCACATGCTGTGCAGCCAGTAAGCACCACAACTACTGAGCCTGTGTGCTGAAACTACGGAAGCCCACATGCCCTAGTGCCCCTGCTCACAAGAAGCCACCACCATGAGAAGCCCTCATGCCGCAAGTAGAGAGTGGCCCCCACTTGCTGTGTAGAGAAAGCTAGAGAGCAGCGATGATGATCTGGCACAGCCAAAGATAAATAAATACATATTTTTTTAAAAAGATCACGTGACCAGAAGCAGAATATTAGTGACTGAAAATTAGGAAGGTTCTCCTCAGTGTTCTCTGCCTCACATTGTTGGTTTCCCAGAAGTATTGCTGATGAATAAATGAGAAAGAGAAAGGGAAAGAGGAAGGAGAAAGTCTAACTGCAGACATCTCTTTAAATCAGTCCAGGAATTCCCCACTGTTTCTGATTTGGTCTTCTCAACAGCCTTATCATTATAATTTGACTTTGCCGGTAGATCAGACAAAGAAGCAAAAGCTTACATAACTGAATCAATTCATACAGTAAATTCCACCTGAAATGAGAATGCTTATGAAAAATGAACAAATTCTGAACAATGTTACCCAGCAGTACCTAAACTTGGTTAATGTGAGTCAACGCTTGAGAGATAGTCCATATCCTTAGGCTGACCAACCACTTTTAAGAGCCTGAATATCAGACCATGGGCTACTGGTGAATCTGCCTAGGAAATGCCAATCTGTAGGGTCTTTCCCAGGTGATGTTGGTGGTAAAGAACCCACCTGCAAATGCAGGAGATGTAAGAGACATGGGGTCGATCCCCAGGTCAGAAAGATCCCCTGGAGGAGAAAATAGCAAACCACTCTGGTATTAGTCCTGGAGAATCCCATGGACAGAGGAGTACGGCAGGCTACAGTCCATAGGGTCACAGAGTCAAACACAACTGAAGTGACTTAGCACACAGCACACAAGGTCTCTGCAGAGACTGCCAGCCTTGGGCAAGAAAGACACCCTGTGGGCAGACAGAGTTTCTTCCCACTCTCTCCAGGACCTGTAGCCTATTTCTGTTTCTCAACTTCTGTGCAATGAACATTAGTCCTATGAGATTCTCTGTGAAGAGATACATAGTCAAATCATGCACATTATAAAATCAAAGGGTTTTTTAAATCCTGTTTTCAAAAAATGTATTTAGATACAACTTGGTGTTAACCAATCTTCCCGTCAAGGGAGCCCATTATTTACCCACATAATTCTCATTAATTTTCTAGAATAGTAACTCCACTGCTGCTGCTAAGTCGCTTCAGTCGTGTCCGACTCTGTGCGACCCCAAAGACGGCAGCCCACCAGGCTCCCCCGTCCCTGGGATTCTCCAGGCAAGAACACTGGAGTGGGTTGCCATTTCCTTCTCCAGTGCATGAAAGTGAAAAGTGAAAGTGAAATCGCTCAGTCGTGTCCGACTCCTAGCGACCCCATGGACTTGCAGCCCACCAGGCCCTCCATCCATGGGATTTTCCAGGCAAGAGTACTGGAGTGGGGTGCCATTGCCTTCTCCTAGTAACTCCACTGGCTCCATTCAATTCAGCAAGGAAACAAAAATTGAGTATATACTTCATACAAGGAACTGTCCAGGTTCTGGGTGAGAAATGGAATATTTCCTGTCATGTTGACAAGCAAAGGATGTCACAGCCAGCAATAATTGTAGCCATCACTAATGGTGAACCAGTGAACCCTGAGCAAACTCAGGGAGGAAAGTACATGCCTTCTAGCAGCCATCAGACTGCAGCAACTCCCCATGGTGAGCCCTGAGGAAACTCAGGATATGAAAACAAGGGATGCTGGCCTCAGAGAGCTGAGGTGCATATCAAAGAAATTATTCCTCTGAGCCCAGACTCCTGCATCCTCCTACACATCAGATCAGATTTGATATTAATATTTTTTGAAGCCATGTTCAGATCACTGCAGGCTGGACTCTTCCAGTTCTATTCAGTCGTTCAGTTGCTCAGTCATGTCCAACTCTTTGTGACCCCATGAACTGCAGCACGCCAGGGCCTCCCTATCCATCACCAGCTCTCCGAGGTCCACCCAAGACTCACATTCATTGAGTCAGTGATGCCATCCAGCCATCTCATCCTCTGTCGTCCCCTTCTCCACTGGCCCTCAATCCCTCCCAGCATCAGAGTCTTCTCCAATGAGTCAACTCTTCATACCAGGTGGCCAAAATACTGGAGTTTCAGCTTTAGCATCATTCCTTCCAAAGAACATCCCAGGGCTGATCTCCTTCAGAATGGACCGGTTGGATCTCCTTGCAGTCCAAGGGACTCTCAAGAGTCTTCTCCAACACCACAGTTCAAAAGCATCAATTCTTCGGCGCTCAGCCTTCTTCACAGTCCAGCTCTCACATCCATACATGACCACAGGAAAGACCGTAGCCTTGACTAGGTGGACCTTTGTTGGCAAAGTGATGTCTCTGCTTTTGCATATGCTATCTAGGTTGGCCATAACCTTCCTTCCAAGGAGTAAGCGTCTTTTAATTTCATGGCTGCAGTCACCATCTGCAGTGATTTTGGAGCCCAGAAAAATAAAGTCTGACACTGTTTCCCTGTTTCCCCATCTAATGCCCATGAAGTGATGGGACCAGATGCCATGATCTTCGTTTTCTGAATGTTGAGCTTTAAGCCAACTTTTTCACTCTCCTCTTTCACTTTTAATAAGAGGCTTTTTAGTTCCTCTTCACTTTCTGCCATAAGGGTGGTGTCATCTGCATATCTGAGGTTATTGATATTTCTCCCTGCAATCTTGATTTCAAATTGTGCTTCTTCCAGTCCAGAGTTTCTCATGATGTACCCTGCATAGAAGTTAAATAAACAGGGTGACAATATACAGCCTTGACGTACTCCTTTTCCTATCTGGAACCAGTCTGTTGTTCCATGTTCAGTTCTAACTGTTGCTTCCTGACCTGCATATAGGTTTCAAATTTCTCAAGAGGCAGATCAGGTGATGATCCCTCTCTTTTCTTTCCTACATATTTTTTAAAAAAAAAAAAAAAAAAAAAACCACAAGAAAAAGAAGAAGATAAAAAGAAAAAAATTTCCCTGACTTCAGGAAAGTTTACTATTGTAGAAAAGTTCCCTGAATAAAACTATTAAAAGAGATGTGGGAAAGCAGAAGAGTCTAGATTGTTTCGTGGGCTTCCTGAGAGGTTTGTGAGAGCGAGGCGGAGGCTGCAATGGCAAGGGGGTAGAGTAGAAAGATGATTTAGATGCACTAAGTCTGGGAATTGGAAGAGCTGCCTCTGGGCCAAGGCATGCACGCATTTTGACTGCAGCCCACCCAGGCTCATCTGTCCATGGGATTTCCCAGGCAAGAATACTAGAATGGGTTGCCATGTCCTCCTCCAGGGGATCTTCCCCACTCAGGGATCAAACCTGCATCTCTTATGTCTCTTGCACTGGCAGATGGGTTCTTTACCACTAGCGCCACCTTCCCTGGAGGCCAAGGCACAAAGAAGATGAGGCAGTCAGGCTCCAGCTCCCTCACAATTTCTAACCAAACAGTTCTGCCTTTATCTGTGCCATATCTTGCAGCTCTATATAATGTTTCATTTTATTAAAAAGGATTGCTTTGCTTAACAAAAAACTTGAAGCTGGGGAGGATTGGGATTGCGTGTAATGGTAGACAAGATTGGAAAAGAAGAACAGAATCAGTTGTCCAATGGATCAACTCCATGCCATGAATTCTAGGTTAATTTAGTAGGTGGTGGGGAGTATTTTTTTTAGTGAGAATGTAAAACTGAGAAAAATGCTTCACAGTTGGCCCTATCTCATACGTTATTCTTAGAGAGTATTCTGAAAGTTTTGAGTTATAGAATCACTCTATTACTATCTTCTGCCTTTCACCACCATGATTCTTGTGTGGCAGCAACATAAGAATGAAATCAGGCCAGAGTGTTCCCATCTGTCCTTCCACCGTCAAATACACACACTCTCAAGGTACGGTCACTTCTCAGTCATTGTTCCAGCATAGAAATAGAGGACTAATGTTACAAGTTAGGAAGAATATCTGGCTAAACTGGGACCATCCCAGGATTACATTATAATAAAAGGTTTACCCTCCTTAATGTTCCTCTTTTGTCTTTTATTCCTTGTGTTGAAGGGGAAAAATGGTGTATTTTAAAAGAAAATAAGATATACAACCTAAGTTGAAGTGTTTTCAGAGAAAAGTGTTAGATGGGGACTAATAGAAAAATCTCTCTATGTGGGTCAAATATCAGGGTAGGAGTACCTCACTAATAGGAATGTTTATCTTATCTAGTAACTCAGTACCTAATTCAGGGTGTCTGATAAATGATCATTATTGAAAGGGCAACAGCAATAGGAAAATCCAATGCCATTTGGCCCTAGTCACATTTTGAGAATTTTCACCAAATAGCTGAGATATTGCAAGTAAGAATATAAATTGCCATTTCAGTTTCAAACACGTTCTCTGTGAAGTGAGAAAATGCCATAATAAGTAGCAACAGAAGACCCCAGCAGGGTTCCAGAGTGCTGAGATTTCAACCCGTATGCACAAATGCCAAAATTCATAAGCTCACCAATATGGAACATTTCTCTGCTCTTTTGAAAGATCATGTTCAAAGTTTAAGAACTTAATTAGAAGACAGATGAACTAGTTTTCAGACCTCAGAAGTATAAATTCTCAAATCAAGTAAATTAGATTCACTCCAACATGAATTTTCAAGTGAAATAAATATGAACTCAAGAGGATAGCTTTGCCATTAAACATACACATTATACAGAGGGGGTTCTTGCCATACCACCTTCGTACGGTCTGGGTATCCTGAATACTTCCCTGTCATTTCTCCAACCTGTGCCCGCACTTTCCCATTCTGCTCTGCAGGGCCGGAAGTCTGCAGGCTCCACTTTCCAGACTCTCTCACCTGCTGGTGTCCTGTTCAGTTCTCATAGTGGGCACTGACAAGAGATCAGAAGGCAACAGAACCAGAGAGGTCTTCTGCTCTGATTCCAACAGAGTGGCAGTTGCTAGAGATGGCTAGGTGTTTTCCACGTTATTCCAGATTATTTCTAGTTTATTCCAGAATCTGGCAGCTCCAGCTGATTCCAGACCCAGTCTCTGCGGCATCTTCAGTGGATTCAAAAATGCGACTTCTGTAGCATTTTCAGCAGCTCCTCTCCACTGGAGAGGTGAATGCAAATCCTCATTTGGGTATCATCTCCTTTTCCTTTTTACTCATCCCATGACCCCTGACTGATTCAAGCTGTCCAACCTCTGTGAGTTTTAATTTCCTCCCTTCTAAAATTGAGCTAATAATATTTGCTGGAGAAGAGGGTGAGAAATTAAGACTTTTAGAAATCCTAGGCTCTAAAAAGATAATAGAGACTTTCTTTGTGTAATTGATTTTTTTTAAATAATTATAAACAAAGAAGTGTGAAGAAATTCATAAAAATTCTGATTTCTAGCATAGGACATTAATAACATTTTTAATATAAAAATATGGGTGCCCCTGCACTTCTGGTTGAAGATAGATGACAAAAGAAGGGAGCGGCAGAGGTTGAGATGATTAAATAGCATCACCAACTCAGTGGACATCAATTTGAGCAAACTCCAGGAGATAGTGGAGGACAGAGGATCCTGGCGTGGGGTCTCAAAGAATCAGACATGATAAACGACTGGACAACAAACACAATTGCATACCTTGTCACTTATTGTGTATCTAGCACTTAAAATTTCTGTCTTTTAGGGTTATTTTGATGATCAGCAGTAAGATATATGAAGCATGTAGCACAGTGCCTGGCCTATAAGCTAAATACATGGCAGCTATGATTTTTCACATTGCAACCATTTTAACAACAACCATATCTTCTTAATACTTCCTGTACCTTCTAATATCATTACTATTATTGTATCTCAGATTATATCCTCATTATCCTCCACACAGCTAAGATTGGTGATCTCAGGAAGCCTCAAATAGAGACTGCATAGATGATAAAAACTGAAATCTCTCTTGATTCTCCAGAATGTGTTACAAGCCATAAACAGGAAAGTTGACGCTTCCCAATAAAATATATTTACATAACCTATTTAATCCTAAAAAGAAATAAACTAACATTTACTGTTGTCTATTAAACAACAGTTTGTTAGGTGCATTTATCTGGATTCTCTCATTTAGCCTTGTTAAATTAACTAAGTAGAAGATGATTTACCTTATTAATTGGATGAACATAAACAAAGACAATGAATATCATCTGTCTTAATTAACAAGTGAGTATATATCATGTTAGGAAGAGACTTATTCCTGTAACCAAGATTTATTGCACACCTGCTGAGTACCAGGAACTGTATTAGAAATGAAGGAAATGGAATTTAAAATAAAAAGACACACTGGAAACTGACCCCCCATTCCCAGTTGCTTGAGTAGGGGCTGCCAAGGGCACACAGCCTCAGTCAAAAGGAGCAGTTTTGGGAATTCCCAGGTGGTCCAGGGGTTAGGATGCCAGGCTCTCACTGCTGAGATCCTGGGTTCAATCCTTGATCAGGGAAATAAAATCCCACAAGCCCAGCTGAATGGCCAAGGTAAAAAATAAAATAAAATGGAGCAGCCTCATGCAGAAAAGCCATAGAGGATCCACCTCTCCCCAGGGTGTGCATGCTTGCAAAGTCATTTCAGTCTTGTCTGACTCTGTGTGACCCTGTGGATTGCATCCCACCAAGCTCCTCTGTCCGTGGGATTCTCCAGGCAAGAATAAAGGAGTGAGTTGCCATTTCCTCCTCCAGAGAATCTTCTCAACCCAGGGATGGAACCTGTATCTCTTATGTCTCCTGCATTGGCAGGTGGGTTCATTAACTCTAGCACCAGGAAGTCTCTCCCCAGGGCAGCCTCTGCCAATGACTGATATGTGGGTACAAGAATCCTAGCCCCATGCCTTAAGGCAGGGCAACTCTGTGATGCTATTCACACTCCAGGGCTCTGCACGGATCAGGGTGAGTCAAGACAGCAGGGCAGTCACATCACCTTTGCTTAGTTTCTCCCTGTCCCGCATCCTTCCCTGGCTCTCAGGTTCTTCCCAGGAGCATTCCTTTAAAAATTCTCTTGAATAGAATCTCCATCCCAGGCTCTGATTCCAGGGAGCCTTGTCTCATCCTGCCCTCAGGGAGCTTTTTGCCTAGAAGAGAAACATACCTATAAACATTCAAACTGAAAATAAATCTTAACATACAGTCACGAATGGAAATGTACCAAAAACTGCTGGTGCACAAAGATAAAGAAGCTTGACAGAATCCTTGCTCATCTTCATCCAGATGGTATTTGGGTGAAAGCAAGATAAAATCCACCCAGAATTCAAGTACACTAAGGCATATGCTCTAGAACAAGATCAACAAGCTTTTTCTTAAAGAAAGTGATGGTCGCTCAGTTGTGTCTTTACAACCCATGAGCTGTAGCCCACCAGGCTCCTCCGTCCATGGAATTCTCTAGGCAAGAATGCTGGAGTGGATAGCTATTCCCTTCTCCAGGGGATCTTCCTGACCCAGGGATCGAACCACTTCTCCTGTGTCCCCTGCATTGGCAGTTGAGTTCTTTACCATCTGAGCCAACGGAAGCCCTTTTCTTATAGAACAAGGTAGGAAACATTGTTAAGTTTTCTGGATCAAGAGGAGAAATTGAGTATATATTATAGGTACTTATAGAACCTTGTAAAACCCGATCACAAGCAGCTGAGTAGATTTGGTCTAAAGGCATACCCAGAACAGAGCTTTTCAAACATCAATGTGCATAGTAACTACCAGAGACTCTTGTGAGAACACAAGATTCTGATTCACCAGGTCTAGGGGTGGTTCCTAAGGATCTGAATTTCTAAGATGCTTCTGCTGATGCTGCAGGTATGCAGACTGCACTTTGATTAACAATTCTCCTAGAGAGACGAGGATGGGAAAAAATTGTAATTAGGAATCAAGGAAGCAATGAAGAGGGCTCCAGGCCCAAGTCAGAGGGAGTACAAATAATTTAATTAACAGATATTTATTGTCAACCCATTGCAAATCACTACTCTAAGCACTGCAAAAGGGAGAGGTCTAGCTTCTGCAGTCATCAGTGTACATTGTCAAAAAGTCAGATGGAAGATAATGCAACAGAGATTATCCAAAGACTTGGGTAATCGGCTGCAGCAGAAAGCGTCAACAGTCTGGTAGAAATAGGATAGATCAAAGGTTGGGATAAATGAAGCCAGAGGAACTCAAATGCAGATGCTTCAGAGGTGGGCCAACTACACCGGGCTTTAAACTCCAGTTCAACCCTGAACCCCGGGGTCTAATATGTGTCACCTTATGACTCTGAGCCTCATATAGACAACTTGATCATGCAGTCATTGTGACAATTGAGAGAGCGTATACAGAGGCACCAGGCACAGACCTGCTGAGTGAAGCCCTTCTCTTCCCCAGGTAAAGATGATGACATAGTCACCTATTTGTGAGACATGCAAAGATGGAACCAGGGATTTTATTTTCTTTTTTTTTTTAGTATTTTTTTTACTTTTATTATTTTTTTAATTTAAATTTATTTATTTTAATTAGAGACTAATACTTTACAATATTGTACTGTTTTTGCCATACATCAACATGAATCTGCCACGGGTGTACATATGTTCCCAATCCTGAACCCCCCTCCCACTTCCCTCCCCATACCATCCCTCTGGGTCATCCCAGTGCACCAGCCCCAAGCTTCCTGTATCCTGCATCCAACCTGGACTGGCGATTCATTTCTTATATGATATTATACATGTTTCAATGCCATTCTCCCAAATCATCCCCTCCTCCCTCTCCCACAGAGTCCAAAAGAGTCCAAAAGACTGTTCTATACATCTGTGTTTCTTTTGCTGTCTCACATACAGGGTTATCATTACCATCTTTTTAAATTCCATATATATGCATTTCTGGCTTACTTTACTCTATAATCAGCTCCAGTTTCATTCACCTCATTAGAACTGATTCAAATGTATTCTTTTTAATGGCCGAGTAATATTCCATTGTGTATATGTACCACAGCTTTCTTATCCATTCATCTGCTGATGGACATCTAGGTTGTTTCCACATCCTGGCTATTATAAACAGTGCTGCAATGAACATTGGGGTACACGTGTCTCTTTCAATTCTGATTTCCTCAGTGTGTATGCCCAGCTGTGGGATTGCTGGGTCGTAGAAGGCAATGGCACCCTAATCCAGTACTCTTGCCTGGAAAATCCCACGGACGGACGAGCCTGGTAGGCTGTAGTCCATGGGATCGCTAAGAGTTGGACATGACTGAGCGACTTCAGTTTCTCTTTTCACTTTCATGCATTGGAGAAGGAAGTGGCAACCCACTCCAGTGTTCTTGCCTGGAGAATCCCAGGGACAGGGAGGCCTGGTGGGCTGCCATCTATGGGGTCACACAGAGTCGGACACGACTAAAGTGACTTAGCATAGCATAGCACGGCAGTTCTATTTCCAGTTTTTTAAGGAATCTCCACACTGTTATCCATAGTGGCTGTACTAGTTTGCATTCCCACCAACAGTGTAAGAGGGTTCCCTTTTCTCCACATCCTCTCCAGCATTTATTGCTTGTAGACTTTTGGATCGCAGCCGTTTTGACTGGCGTGAAATGGTACCTCATTGTGGTTTTGATTTGCATTTCTCTGATAATGAGTGATGGTGAGCATCTTTTCAGGTGTTTGTTAGCCATCTGTATGCCTTCTTTGGAGAAATGTCTATTTAGTTCTTTGGCCCATTTTTTGATTGGGTTGTTTATTTTTCTGGAATTGAGCTGTAGGAGTTGCTTGTGTATTTTTGACATTAACTGTTTGTTGCTTCATTTGCTATTATTTTCTCCCATTCTGAAGACTGTCTTTTCACCTTGCTTATAGTTTCTTTTGTTGTGCAGAAGCTTTTAATTTTAATTAGATTCCATTTGTTTATTTTTGCTTTTATTTCCAATATTTTGGGGTGGGTCATAGAGGATCCTGCTGTGATGTATGTCAGAGAGTGTTTTGCCTATGTTCTCCTCTAAGAGTTTTATAGTTTCTGGTCTTATGTTTAGATCTTTAATCCATTTTGAGTTTATTTTTGTGTATGGTGTTAGAAAGTGTTCTAGTTTCATTCTTTTACAAGTGTTTGACCAGTTTTCCCAGCACCACTTGTTAAAGAGATTGTCTTTAATCCATTGTATATTCTTGCCTCCTTTGTCAAAGATAAGGTGTCCATAGGTGTGTGCATTTATCTCTGGGCTTTCTATTTTGTTCCACTGATCTATATTTCTGTCTTTATGCCAGTACCATACTGTCTTGATGACTGTGGCTTTGTAGTAGAGCCTGAAGTCAGGCAGGTTGATTCCTCCAGTTCCATTCTTCTTTCTCAAGATTGCTTTGGCTATTCGAGGTTTTGTGTATTTCCATACAAATTGTGAAATTATTTGTTCTAGCTCTGTGAAAAATGTCATTGGTAGCTTGATAGGGATTGCACTGCATCTATAGATTGCTTTGGGTAGTATACTCATTTTCACTATATTGATTCTACCAATCCATGAACATGGTATATTTCTCCATCTATTAGTGTCCTCTTTGATTTCTTTCACCAGTGTTTTATAGTTTTCTATATATAGGCCTTTAGTTTCCTTAGGTAGATATATTCCTAAGTATTTTATTCTTTTCATTGCATTGGTGAATGGAATTGTTTCCTTAATTTCTCTTTCTATTTTCTCATTATTAGTGTACAGGAATGCAAGGGATTTCTGTGTGTTGATTTTATATCCTGCAACTTTACTATATTCATTGATTAGGTCTAGTAATTTTCTGGTGGAGTCTTTAGGATTTTCTATGTACAGGATCATGTCATCTGCAAACAGTGAGAGTTTTACTTCTTCTTTTCCAATTTGGATTCCTTTTATTTCTTTTTCTGCTCTGATTGCTGTGGCCAAAACTTCCAAAACTATGTTGAATAGTAGTGGTGAAAGTGGGCACCCTTATCTTGTTCTTGACTTTAGGGGAAATGCTTTCAATTTTTCACCATTGAGGATAATGTTTGCTGTGGGTTTGTCATACATAGCTTTTATTATGTTGAGGTATGCTCCTTCTATTCCTGCTTTCTGGAGAGTTTTTATCATAAATGCATGTTGAATTTTGTCAAAGGTTTTCTCTGCATCTATTGAGATAATCATATGGTTTTTATTTTTCAATTTGTTAATGTGGTGTATTACATTGATTGATTTGCGGATATTGAAGAATCCTTGCATCCCTGGGATAAAGCCCACTTGGTCATGGTGTAATCTTTTTAATGTGTTGTTGGATTCTGATTGCTAGAATTTTGTTAAGGATTTTTGCATCTATGTTCATCAGTGATATTGGCCTGTAATTTTCTTTTTTTGTGGCATCTTTGTCAGGTTTTGGTATTAGGGTGATGGTGGCCTCATAGAATGAGTTTGGAAGTTTGCCTTCCTCTGCAATTTTCTGGAAGAGTTTGAGTAGGATAGGTGTTAGCTTCTCTCTAAATTTTTGGTAGAATTCAGCTGTGAGGCAGTCTGGACCTGGGCCTTTTTTTGCTGGAAGATTTCTGATTACAGTTTCAATTTCCGTGCTTGTGATGGGTCTGTTAATATTTTCTATTTCTTCCTGATTCAGTTTGGGAAAGTTGTACTTTTCTAAGAATTTGTCCATTCCTTTCATGTTGTCCATTTTATTGGCATATAATTGCTGATAGTAGTCTCTTATGATCCTTTTTATTTCTGTGTTGTCTGTTTTGATCTCTCCTTTTTCATTTCTAATTTTATTGATTTGATTTTTTTCCCTTTGTTTCTTGATGAGTCTGGCTAATGGTTTGTCAATTTTATTTATCCTTTCAAAGAACCAGCTTTTGGCTTTGTTCATTTTTGCTATGGTCTCCTTTGTTTCTTTTGCATTTATTTCTGCCCTAATTTTTAAGATTTTTTCCTTCTACTAACCTTGGGGTTCTTCATTTCTTCCTTTTCTAGTTGCTTTAGGTGTAGAGTTAGGTTATTTATTTGGCTTTTTTCTTGTTTCTTGAGGTATGCCTGTATTGCTATGAACTTTCCCCTTAGCACTGCTTTTATAGTGTCCCATAGGTTTGGGGTTGTTGTGTTTTCATTTTCATTCGTTTCTATGCATATTTTGATTTCTTTTTTGATTTCTTCTGTGATTTGTTGGTTATTCAGCAGCTTGTTGTTCAGCCTCCATATGTTGGAATTTTTAATAGTTTTTCTCCTGTAATTGAGATCTAATCTTACTGCATTGTGGTCAGAAAAGATGCTTGGAATGATTTCAATTTTTTTGAATTTACCAAGGCTAGATTTATGGCCCAGGATGTGATCTATCCTGGAGAAGGTTCATTGTACACTTGAGAAAAAGGTGAAATTCATTGTTTTGGGGTGAAATGTCCTATAGATATCAATTAGGTCTAACTGGTCTATTGCATCATTTAAAGTTTGTGTTTCTTTGTTAATTTTCCGTTTAGTTGATCTATCCATAGGTGTGAGTGGGGTATTAAAGTCTCCCACTATTATTGTGTTATTGTTAATTTCCCCTTTCATACTTGTTAGCATTTGTCTTACAGATTGTGGTGCTCCTATGTTGGGTGCATATATATTTATAATTGTTATATCTTCTTGGATTGATCCTTTGATCATTATGTAGTGTCCTTCTTTGTCTCTTATCACAGCCTTTGTTTTAAAGTCTATTTTATCTGATATAAGTATTGCTGCTGCTTCTGCTAAGTCACTTCAGTCGTGTCCGACTCTGTGCGACCCCATAGATGGCAGCCCACCAGGCTCCCCTGTCCCTGGGATTCTCTAGGCAAGAATACTGGAGTGGGTTGCCATTTCCTTCTCCAATGCATGAAAAGTGAAAAGTCAAAGCGAAGTTGCTCAGTCGTGTCCAACTCTTAGCGACCCCATGGACTATAGCCCACCAGGCTCCTCCGTCCATGGGATTTTCCAGGTAAGAGTACTGGAGTGGGGTGCCACTGCCTTCTCCATAAGTATTGCTACTCCTGCTTTATTTTGATTTCTATTTGCATGGAAAATCTTTTTCCTGCCCTTCACTTTCAGTCTGTATGTGTCCCCTGTTTTGAGGTGGGTCTCTTGTAGACAACATATATAGGGGTCTTGTTTTTTTATCCATTCAGCCAGTCTTTGTCTTTTGGTTGGGGCATTCAACCCATTTACGTTTAAGGTAATTAATGATAAGTTTGATCCCGTTGCCATTTCCTTTATTGTTTGGGGTTCAAATTTATACACCCTTTTTGTGTTTCCTGTCTAGAGAATATCCTTTAGCATTTGTTGGAGAGCTGGTTTGGTGGTGCTGAATTCTCTCAGCTTTTGCTTGTCTGTAAAGCTTTTGATTTCTCCTTCATATTTGAATGAAATCCTTGCTTGGTACAGTAATCTGGGCTGTAGGTTATTTTCTATCATCACTTTAAGTATGTCTTGCCATTCCCTCCTGTCCTGAAGAGTTTCTATTGAAAGATCAGCTGTTATCCTTATGGGAATCCCCTTGTGTGTTATTTGTTGTTTTTCCCTTGGTGCTTTTAATATTTGTTCTTTGTGTTTGATCTTTGTTAATTTGATTAATATGTGTCTTGGGGTGTTTTGCCTTGGGTTTATCCTGTTTGGGACTCTCTGGGTTTCTTGGACTTGAGTGATTATTTCCTTGCCCATTTTAGGGAAGTTTTCAACTATTATCTCCTCAAGTATTTTCTCATGGTCCTTCTTTTTGTCTTCTTCTTCTGGGACTCCTATGATTCAAATGTTGGAGTGTTTCATATTGTCCTGGAGGTCTCTGAGATTGTCCTCATTTCTTTTAATTCGTTTTTCTTTTTTCCTCTCTGATTCATTTATTTCTACCATTCTATCTTCTAATTCACTAATCCTATCTTCTGCCTCCATTATTCTACTATTTGTTGCCTCCAGAGTGTTTTTAATCTCATTTATTGCATTATTCATTATATATTGACTCTTTTTTATTTCTTCTAGATCCTTGTTAAACCTTTCTTGCCTTTTCTCAATCCTTGTCTCCAGGCTGTTTATGTGTGATTCCATTTTTATTTCAAGATTTTGGATCATTTTCACTATCATTATTCGGGATTCTTTATCAGGTAGATTCCCTATCTCTTCCTCTTTTGTTTGGTTTGGTGGCCTTTATCCTGTTCGTTTACCTGCTGGGTATTCCTCTGTCTCTTCATCTTGTTTATATTACTGAGTTTAGGGTGGCCTTTCTATATTCTGGAAGTTTATGGAGTTCTCTTTATTATGGAATTTCCTCACTGTGGGTTGGATTGTGTTGATGGCTTGTCAGGGTTTCTTAGTTAGGGAAGCTTGTGTCGGTGTTCTGGTGGGTAGAGTTGGATTTCTTCTCCCTGGAGTGCAACAAAGTGTCTAGTAACAAGTTATGAGATGTCAATGGTTTTGGAGTAACTTTGGACAGCCTGTATATTGAAGCTCATGGCTGTGTTCCTGTGTTGCTGGAGAATTTGCGTGCCATGTCTTGCTCTGGAACTTGTTGGCCCTTGGGTGGTGCTTGGTTTCAGTGTACGTATGGAGGGGTTTGATGAGCTCTTATTGATTAATGTTCCCAGAGTCAGGTGTTCTCTGATGTTCTCAGGATTTGGACTTAAGCCTCCTGCTTCTGGTTTTCAGTCTTATTTTTACAGTATTCTCAAGACTTCTCCTTCTATACAGCACCACTGATAAAACATCTAGGTTAAAGATGAAAAGTTTCTCCACAGTGAGGGACACCCAGAGAGGTTCACAGAGTTACATGGAGAAGAGAAGAGGAAGGAGGGAGTTAGAGGTGACCCGAATGAGATGAGGTGGAATCAAAAGAGGAGAGAGCAAGCTAGCCAGTAGTCACTTCCTTATGTGTGCTCCACAGTCTGGACCTCTCAGAGATGTTCATGGAGTTATATAGGGAAGAGAAGAGGGAGGAAGGAGACAGAGGTGGCCAGGAGGATAAAAGGAGGGAGTGAAAAGGAGAGAGACAGATCCAGCCAGTAATCAGTTCCCTAAGTGTTCTCCACCATCTGGAACACACAGAGATTCAGAGCTGGGTAGAGAAGAGAAGGGGGAAGGAGGAGACAGAGGTGACCTGGTGGAGAAAAGGAGAGTCCAAAGCGGGAGAGAGCAGTCAAGCCAGTAATTGCATTCCCAAGTAAAAATGGGTACTGAAGATTGGGTTTTTAAAGGTACAAATACCAAAAAGCAAAGATTAAAATTCTAGAGTAGAGGTTGGATTTTCAAAAATACAATATTAAAGAAAAGAAGAAGAGAAAAAGCACAAAGTCACAAAAGTTATTTTAAAATACATATATATATATATATATATATATATATATATATATATGAAGTTTGCTTTAAAAAAGTCTTTTTTTAAGTAATTGTAGGGCTGCCGTCTATGGGATCGCACAGAGTCAGACACGACTGAAGCGACTTAGCAGCAGTAGCAGCAGGTTATAAAAGCAAAAATTAAATGAGTAATAGAGGACCTAAAAATTTTTAAATAAGTTTAAAAAGAAAGAAAAGAAAAAAAAAAGGAATGACCATAAAAATAGTAAAAATATATCTAGGACTTTCTCTGGTGTTGTTGTGGGCAGTGTGGGGTCAGTTCATTTTTGGATAGTTCCTTGTTCTGGCTTATATTTCTCAAGATCTATAGGCCCCTTTCTATGTAGTCGGTACTAACTACAGGGTTTTAATCTATTGCACATGTCACTTCCAAGTTGGTTCCCTCAGTTTTAGCTTCTTACGTTTGCTGGTCTCTTCTGTGCCTGATTTCCGCCCTGACACATAGGGGGCGGTGGTGGACATTTTTTTAGGCTCACTTGTTCAGGGGAAGGCAATGGCACCCCACCCCAGTACTTTTGCCTGGAAAATCCCATGGATGGAGGATCCTGGTAGGCTCCAGTCCATGGGGTCGCTAAGAGTTGGACACAACTGAGCGACTTCACTTTCACTTTTCACTTTCATGCATTGGAGAAGGAAATGGCAACCCACTCCAGTATTCTTGCCTGGAGAATCCCAGGGACGGGGGAGCCTGGCGAGCTTCTGTCTATGGGGTCGCACAGAGTCGGACACGACTGAAGTGACTTAGCAGTAGCAGTTCAGTTGCACTGTGGGGAGGGAGGGACCCTGCAAACAAATTACACTGGTGCGTACTTGCAGTGTCTCAGCCACACTGGGCCTGCCCCCACTCACGGCGAGTGCACCCTCTCTGCCCACACAGCTCAGCCTCTAGGTTGCTCCACTGGGAACCATCTGAGGCCGGCCCTGGGCTGCATGCACCTCCCAGGTCTAAGCCGCTCAGGTTCAGGCACTAGTGTAGTCCTCAGAGGTGCAGACTCCGTTGGGCCTGCTTTTTGTTGGGCCTTCCCAGCTCCTAGCAGCTCGGGTGATGACGTATTTGGCAAGCACGGTCACTGTGACTTATCGCCTTTCCCGTCCCTGCTGCTCAGTTTTCTGGGTGCACAACCAGCACACCTTCTCAGCGGATGATGACTGTCCAGAACCCCAAGAAGTTCTAAGCAATGCAGCCCGAGCCTCCCTGCCCAGCCCCAGCTTGCTAGTGGCGGGTGCAGGCATCTACACTGCTTCTCCACTGGGGGAGTTACCTGTTGGGCTGGTAATCTGTGGGTTTTAATCATTTACTTATTTTTCCTCCCTATTATATTGCCCTCTGTGCTTCCAAGGCTCTCCACAGACTCGGCAGTGAGAGTGTTTCCTGGTGTTTGGAAACCTCTCTTTTTAAGACTCCCTTCCCAGGACGGAGCTCCATCCCTACCTCTTTTGTCTTTTTTTTTTTTTGTCTTTTATATTTTTCCTACCTCCTTTTGAAGACAATGGGCTGCTTTTCTGGGTGCCTGATATCCTCTGCCGGCATTCAGAAGTTGTTTTGTGGAATTTACTCAGCATTTAAATGTTCTTTTGATGAATTTGTGGGGGAGAAAGTGGTCTCCCCGTCCTATTCCTCCGCCATCTAGGACTGCCTTCAGAACCAAGGATTTTAAGAGAGGGTTGCAAGTCATGCTTTTTTATATTTATGAATTTATACACTCTCTCTGGAAGGATCTTTAATAAGTTGATAACTGATGGCATCTGGGATAGGGACAAAGGTGAGGGACAAGGACAAGAGGTAAAACTTTGTATTATACATCCAGATTCTGTTCCATGTACGTGTATTGCTCATTTAAAAAAGAATCTCCCAATGATCAATACATGATCTATAAAATCATGCATGGGTAAAAAAAAAAAAAAAAAAAATCCACTTACATTGTGAGATAGTCCACATGGATTTAAATGTAACAGAGAAGGAAAATGTTATCAACAGAAGTACAGAATTACAACTAATGCTTAAGAAACTACCACTTGCTTAGATTTAATGATGTATTTCAGAATACTCACAATTATCTGAAAAAGAAAACTATTAAATATTTCTCCCTTTTCCAACTATGTGGCCTCTATGAGTCTAAATTTTTTTCAAATAGACTGAAACAACTTATCACAAACACTGAACACGCAAGGGCTATGACACTCCAGTTGTCTTTAATTTAGTCAGATATTAAAGAGATTTGCAAAAAGGTAAAACTGCTAACCTTTTTTTAACAAGTATTTTGTTTTGGGGAAATATAGCTAAGTATTCCATAAAAATCTTATTTATAGAGTGTTTTCATAGAATGGACCATTATAGAGTGGACTTATTAATGTTACTTTGAATAGATATATAAATAAATGTAAAAAATTCAAATTTTCATTGCTAATGCTATAAGCATCAATAGATACCACCCACATTACAAAGCTCTTTGCAACTGTCATTTTTAGGAGTAAAAGGTATCCTATAAAGAACAGTCTCGTGGTTGCTAAGGGGGAGGTGCTTGGAGGAGTTTTGGAGTGGGAGATTGGGGCTAGCAGATGTAAACTTTCATATAGAGAGAATAGATAAACAACAAGGTCCCTCTTTATAGCACAGAGAACTGTACTCAGTATCCTACGATAAACCATACGGAAAATAATATTTTAAAAAGAGAATATATGTATAAAAAATGGAATCTCTCTCTCTCTTTCTCACACACACACACACACTCACACACACACACTGACCCACCACTGAGTTGATCAACAATATACATTTGTGAATGAAGTCTATTGACAATAGATAGGTATGAGTGAGGACAGTCTTCAGTGTGTGATTAAATTTCTGTCCAGGAAATCAGAAAACTGTACTCGGCAGCCTACTTTGCCTTTTACTTCTAAACATTATCATAACCAAGAAAATTCATTAAAACTTTTCTGGAAGGCTATAGAAGATACAGTTCTTTGGTTCACTCAGCATGGGTTCCAACCCTATTCTTCCTTAACTCTTTTGCTTAAAAAATTGACTTTCCAGCCTTTCTTAGAGCTAGAGGGCGCTGTCCAACAGAGTTCTGGCCACTGAAACACAAGCATCAGGTTACTAGTGCCGCCTCTTCACTTTCAGTCTTCTGTCTGTGATGCTGGCTTGATGCCTAGAAACTTTGCAGTCATTTTGTAACCATGAGGGTGAGAGCCACATGCTGAGGGCATGAAGTAGAAAGTCAGGAAGGGCCTAGGCTACAGCAGCATTGGTGATCTGCCACTGAGCACCACCTCTGCTCTTCTTCCATAAGAAAATGAATTCCTTACTTGCTTATGCTAGTTTGTATTAGTTGCAATTAAAATCAGCTATTAATATATAAAGAAAAGGAGCCAAGTTCAAAGAACTGATGTTTCTGAGAAGAAAGAGACCCATGAGAGATGTGGATGATAAAGAAAATCCATTTCAGAAGGATAATATCAGAATAGTTTGCATTTGAAATATATATGTATGCACACATATATATTTCAAATGCAACTATTCATATATGAATGAAATAGTGCCATTTGCAGAGACATGGATAGATCTAGAGATTATCATACAGAGTGAAGTAAATCAGAGAGAAAAACAAATATCATATAATATTGCTTATATGTGAAATCTAGAAAAACAGTACAGATGAACTTACTTGCAAAGCAGAAATAGAGACACAGATGTAAGAGAACAAACTTATGGAGGGAAGGGGGGTTGGGATGAACTGAGAGACTAGGATTGACATATATACACTGCTGAGGATAAAATAGATAACTAATGAGAATCTACTGTATAGTACAGGGAGCTCTGCTCAATGCTCTGTGGTGACCTAAATGGGAAGGAAAGCCAAAAAGAGAGGAGATGCTGGGAAATCCCATGGACAGGTGAGCCTGGTGGGCTACAGTCTATGGGATCTCCAAAGAGTCAGACAAGATTTAGTGACTCAACAGCAGCAAAAATGTGTACCTATAACTGGTTCACTTTGGTAACACAACATTGTAAAGCAACTATACCCTAATAACAAATACTTTAAATTTAACAAAAAAAAACCCAAAATATGTATTTATATGTATACAGATATATAGATAGATATAGATTTATTTGGAGATATATAGAGTCTATCTCCCTCTCTTATTTTTGTGATATATAAACACAGCCCTCTAAAGCAAAGGAGACACAGACATTTTTAAAAAAAAAGGCTTTTGGACTAAGTGGGAGAAGGTGAGTGTGGTATATGGTTGGAGAAAATAGCACTGAAACATGTACATTACCACATGTAAAACAGATGTCCAGTGCGAGTTCGATGCATGAAGCAGGGCACCCAAGACCAGTGCTCTGGGACAAGCTGGAGAGATGGGGTGGGGAGGAAGGTGGAGGGGGCTTCAGAATGGGGAGACAAGGATGCCTATGGCTGATTCATATTGATGTATAGCAAAAACCTTCACAATGTTGTAAAGTAATTATCCTCCAATTCAATAAATAAATTAAAAAATAAATAAACACAGCCCTTCAAACAAATATATGCATTTTCATCAGCCCTCTCAGTTCAGTTTAATTTTAAGATTAGACTCTCTGCCCTGTTTTTTTCTATTTTTCTAAATTTCAAGCAAAGGATATATTTCAAAGGCTTGGGAGTGATTACAGAATAAAGGAAGAACTGAGTGGTTGTTTCGTCAAAGACTAAAACAAAGAAGTTCCAGGACCTCCAGCAGCTGGGGCTTGAAGACATATTTTCTACAGCAGGGCTCAGGGTTATGCAACTCCAACTCTTATTTCCATGTGTCTCAACTCAGGTTTTCAAATTGTTAGGAAAGCAAATTTAACTGACTCAACTTGAGTCAGGTGTCTCTATTCTTGGAACAAATAGCCATGCCCAAGGAACAAACTCTATCTTGCAGCTATAGCACTGGGGAAAACATCAGGAGCTGGGCCACCATCCCGCTTTGTGTCTCTGACATTCTGTCCCCGGCTGTCTTGGGGGGGGGGTGTGTGTGTGTGCGCGCGCACGTGTGTACTTATATATACACATCCCTACACCTAGCACACAAATCTTTTTTCGCATATATCCATATTCTCCATACAACCAGAAGTAATTATTCTATATATAATAACTAACAGTCTCACTCTCTTCTCCAATGGGAAACACTCCAAATGTTTATCCCACCACGAAGAAAGGGACAATGTAATGAGACCAACATTTTAGTGATTCCAGGGTCTCCAGGTAATAGCCATTTATTATGATTTGTAGTAATTCTATCTTTATATTCTGCAAATGCATAGACTGTAAAAGGAAAGGAAAGGTTATTATATGTTAAATGTTAATATAGATATAGATATATTTGGGACTGACACATAGACACTAATGATAGTATGAATAAAATAGATAACTAATGAGAACCTACTGCACAGCACAGGGAACTCTGCTCAGAGCTCTGTGATGACCTGAATGGGAAGAAAATTCAAAACAGAAGGGATATATAGATATATAGATATATATATGGCTGATTAATTTTGCTGAACAGTAGACGCTCACACAACATTTTAAAGCAGCTAGACTCCAATAAAAAATATTTTTAGGAAAAGATATAGACATATTATAAACAAAGAAATGCAAGTAGAGGTTTTTTCCTTTGTTACTGAAGCTGACATTCCTTCGTTGCTGGTATTTTTGACTTCTTGCAGACCCTTGACTCCTCTTGACTCTTGCTTTTAGGCAGGAACTCAGCTAATCAGAATTCTTTGCCCGGGAAATTGTCTGGTATTTCACTCTTGAATGGTCTGGTCCCTTAATGTTTCAGCTAGCATGATGTTGCAAGAACTTCTATTAACCTTTGCTATTGAGCACAGCAGCCAAGATAGTTTTTTCTCTCTAGAGGACTGTCATCTGTATAACTCAGCTCGTCTAGCCTTGATCTCTGTATCTTCCCTCACATGTTTTGGATGCTTGTGAAAAAATATTTTGAAGTAGAGATCTTTATCTATTATATCAGTTGCCTATGGCCAGAGGCCTAGGATCAAATGGACATTCACCTCAGGAATGGTTGTGAAATGGGTCACCACCCCCGAATTTTTCTAGGCAAATAAATTCATTATTAGTACCTATTTCCAAGACTGTACATGAAGAATGGGAGCATTTTTTCTACAGTGATATTTTGTCATCATTCATTTGCTCTCACATGCATTGTTTTTTGAGAATCATATAGAGGAACAAGTTAATGTTAACACTGAGGAAAAACTTTGAACGTGAGTTCTATTTACTTACACATTAGTTCAATAAACATAACAACACACATTGTTTTTCAACTGAGATAAAATCTCTTTCATTTGGTTGTAATGCCAAGAGAAGGATTAATTCTTTGGAGGCATTGCAATAAACTAAAGCATTTATTTAGTTCTGCTTGCACTTGTTATGCATTGTTTGTGGTATGCGTATTTTGGCAAGATTTAGGTGTCTAATGTGAGGCTTGGATGTGATTTTTTTTTTGCAATTGTTACCAATATGTAGCCCACCAGGCTCCTCTGTCAATGGAATTCTTCAGGCAAGAATATTGGAGTGGGTAGCCATTCCCTTCTCCAGGGAATCTTCCCAACCCAGAGATTGAACCTGGGTCTCCTGCATTGCAGGCAGATTCTTTACCATCTGAGTCACTGGGGAAGCCCTACCAATATGTAAGTTGCAGAAAAAGTGATCTTCTGCTGTCCCAGGTGAGCTTGGATGCTTCATCTCCACTCTTCCCCAAGAATAGCACATTGTCAATAAACGTTCATGAAACTGAACTGAACATACAACTGGTCCAATTTCTCACATACATTTTTAAAAACATAGAATATTCTGATCATTGGCCATGCGTAACATTTTAATTCAATCTTTTCTTCTCAAAGTCTTTCTAAATGACATATTCCCACTCATTTGATTAGATTATCTGACAGATAAACCTAATAGTTGGTGAAAGAGCCCAAACAAACAAAGTAATTCTTTTTATGATCAAGTTTGTAACATAATTGAAAGAGCAGAAGCTTGGGAATTAGTTGATGTAGGTTTTATGTCTGGTACTTACTTGCAATCTGACCTTGGGCAATTTATTAATTGCTTTCAAGCTCATTTTCTTCATTTATAAAATGATCATAATATCTAATTCATATGCAGATTGAAAAAATGTAATTAAATGACTTATATAAAGTTTCCACCACAGTTTCTAGAAAATAATAGACATCCAGCCAGTGACAACCATAATAATCAGAGCTCATTCTTTACACTGGTGGGATAAAATTTAGCAGGCCCTGGTGGCTCAGCTGGTAAAGAATCTGCCTGCAATGCAGGAGACCCAGGTTGGATCCCCGGGTCGGGAAGGTTCCCTGGAGAAGGGAACGGCTACCCACATCAGTATTCTTGCCTGGAGAATTCCATGGACAGAGGAGCCTGGCTGGCTACAGTCCATAGCGTTGCAAAGAGTCGGACACGATTGAGTGACTAACACACAGCATATGGTGTAGCTTCAAATAGAAATCCGCAAACAGAGGTCCCGGTTACTTTATACTGAGCCAGAAATTTTTCCACTATTATCTCACCTGTTGTCTGCAACACAATCCTTCCCAAATTCCTCCTCAGATTTCTCCCAAGGTAAGGTACATTGGATCATAAACGACTCTGCCTCCCCTGGCTCTTTTTGCCAGATTTTTCTCATTTGGGCATCATCAGCCGAAGGTGAGACTGTTATCAAGATAAGCAGGGCGCGCTCTCAGTTCAGCCTCAGTTGGAACTTCTGCTCAACCTGGTCCAGCTCCAACTGTGTTCTTGGCTTCCCTCACTCTTGTTGTTCCAAGAAAGTAACCATTCTGCCATTTTCTCCTCTTTATGTTCCTTTCTCCACATGGTATCGTTGAACTACACATTTTCACTTAATTCTTCTCAGCCCTGTTTCTCCTTAATTACCTTGGTCCCTCTCCCTTCTCTAAGTCAATAGAATAAACAGTGCCCACTAAACAGTGTGTGGGAAGGAGAAGTGGCCAGGATGGCAGAGTAGAAAGACTACAAACTCACTCCTTCCATGGGCACACCAAAACTACAACTATATATGGAGCACTGGTGGTACCAGTGGTAAAGAATGCATTTGCCAATGCAGGAGATGTAAGAGATGCAGGTTTGATCCCTGGCTCAGGAAGATCCCCTTGGAGGAGGGCATGGCAACCCATTCCAGCATTCTTGCCTGGAGAATCCCAAAGACAGAGGAGCCTGATGGTCTCCATAGGGTCGCAAAGAGTCAGACACAACGAAAGCGACTTAGCACACATATATGGAGCCACTATCTATGAGAATGACTTGAAAACTAGGAGAAAAGATTTTCTACAACTAAAGATATAAAGAAGGAACCACATGAGACAGGTAAGATGCAGGTAGGGGGGATATAGTTAAGAAATATGGAGTCTCTTCTCTGCCTCCTGTTTCAGAGTGACATGAGAAGCCAAAAATGCTGTATGCAAAAGTAATGTTCAACTTCCAGTTCAACAGACCCATAAATGTCCTTTGTGATAGAAGTATCTCTCCTTTGGGAGTTAGGACCTCTGAACCAGTTGCCGATACAGGAAGAAAACATGTTGTATGTGGATCATTAAATGTAATACTAAGAATTTCTCCCATTTTCACCTGTAATTCCCAGATCCATATATTTGACTCAGGAGAAAAGAACATTGTATTTCTATTACTGTCCAAAGTGCATGCCTTATCCTGCAGGCAGAGGATTTATGTAGTAAGATGTGCTGAGCTTGAGGTCAATTTCTCTCACAATAAAATGAATTCCTTGATCAGGAACACAGTTAAATGGGATACCATAATGGTGAATATGGCCTTTGATAGAAAGTCTGGAGGCAGAAAAGGCAAAGCGATTTTCAGGATAGACCCCCCTTCATTTGGAAGGAGGTCAGCATAATCAACCTGATATCATATTGCATAGCACTGATCCTACAGCCACACTTTGGGCACTCAGCAGTGGCCGAGCCAAATCAGGCTTGGTGAAGGGAAGTCCATTTAGTTGAGCTTATGAATGACCTTTATCACTGCTGCTATGGCCACTTTGTACATCAGACTGTTGAGCAAGCTTGGAGGAAAGAGATCAAGTGATGTCCACAGAATGGGTTACCTTGTTCTCCTAGTTACTGAGGGCCCCACTTCCATGGGTGCCCTATGGGGACCATATTCACAAGGGGAGTATATTTTCACACTCTGCGCCTTTTCGTGAAGTACACTTTGGGCACTCAGCAGTGGCTGAGCCAAATTAGGCTTGGTGAAGGGAAGTCCATTTAGTTGAGCTTATGAATGACCTTTATCACTGCTGCTATGGCCACTTTGTACATCAGACTGTTGAGCAAGCTTGGAGGAAAGAGATCAAGTGATGTCCACAGAATGGGTTACCTTGTTCTCCTAGTTACTGAGGGCCCCACTTCCATGGGTGCCCTATGGGGACCATATTCATAAGGGGAGTATATTTTCACACTTTGCGCCTTTTCGTGAAGTCCAGCCACATTCCTCTTCTCCAAACTTCCTTGTGACCAGTCTTCTAGTCTGATTCATCCTTACTCCCTGACTAACCAGTCTATGCCACTATTATGAATCAGTGTAGAAATATACTTATATCTCCTTCCTTGCAAAGTAGGGAACCAGATATACTGCCAAAGGTTCTATACACTCAGAGGCTTCCCTTCATTCCTCCCAAATGAAGCTGTAAATCAGAAGCTGTCCACTTCCAATTGTTGTCAGCCTATCATGCAGACGCATCTGTTCACCAGGTCCAAGTTTTTTTTTTCTTCCTCCATCAACTAGTCATAGGAGACACTCCATGAGGAGTAGCTGGAAGTAAGGATGGCAAAGCTGCAGAAGCCAATGCCTGGGGATCTGAGTTACCTGCTCGTACACTGTACACTGGGACAAACCTAGACAAAGCAGAAGCATCACTTTGTCAATAAAGGTCCATCTAGCCAAAGCTATGGTTTTTCCAGTAGTCTATGTATGGATGTGAGAGCTGGACCATAAAGAAGGTTGAGTGCTGAAGAATTGATGCTTTTGAATTGTGGTGTTGGAGAAGACTTGAGAGTTCCTTATACTGCAAGGAGATCAAACTAGTCAATCCCAAAGGAAATCAACTTTGAATAATCATTGGAAGGACATATACTGAAGCTGAAGCTCCAATAATTTGGCCACTTGATGTGAAGAGCCAACTCACTGGAAAAGATTCTGTTGTTGGAAAAGATTGAGGGCAGGAGGAGAAGGGAGTGGCAAAGGATGAGATGGTTAGAGAGCATCATCAACTCAATGGATATGAGTCTGAGCAAACTCCGGGAGAGAGAGAAGGACAGGGAAGACTGGCACGCTGCAGTCCTTGGCATTGCAGAGTCAGACACGACTTGGCAACAATGCTATACTTGTGTCCTCTTAAACTCATAGAGCCTAATCTCATGTTTGCCATTTCCACTTGATGATGTAGTATTACTGCACACAGGCAAGCTTCTGCCTTGGTATTAAAAGATCAGATAGCACCCAGTTCACAACTGATGGGTCAAGCCACATGGTCATTTGGATTTTAAGGATTAAACAACTGTGTCTACCTGTAACTGTATCTCAGAGTAAGAATAATTACCAATGGAAGAGAGCTGTAAAACCCTAGGGTCCTAGCTGTAACTTTCATATTGAGTTTTGCCAGAGGCTTCATGTAACATTTAACAATGGGAAATAGTAACAAAGGCGTTAAAAGATATGACGAGCAAGAATCTTCTGTCCTTCAAAGTGGAGAGAAAAAGTGTCACCAGAGGCCAGAAGCCTGAGCCACTTGGCGGAAAGTGAAACCACAGTGGGGCTGCCTGTAGGAGCTTGGACCATGAAGTCATGGGGTCTAGTAGACCTGACACCTCTGAAGAGATACAGCCACAGTTGGAGGTACCACCTAAAGCCTGGGATGGGGATGGAAGTGATGGATGAGAAAAGCTCAGGCTTCTCCACTCCTCTCACAATTGATTTCCTCCCCTTGTTGAAGCTTAACCAGGAGCCAATTGGCAAAAGAGCCTGAGAAATGCTGATCGCAACAGAGCAGGGGAATGTCAGAGAATGGGTCAGTAATCCAAATACCAAATAGCTGCACACTTCTTCACTGTTGTTTTCCAAATTCCAGGACAGTGTCTGGGACATCATAGACCATCAATAAAATTTTACTGTGTGACTAAAAATCCACTTATTTTCATTGATCTACAATGGACCCAAATGGCAACAGAAGAAAAACAGTGGAATTTTTGCCTTGGGCAAACTTTGTTTTACTGTTAGCAGTTTCAAAGCAATCAAGGAGTTTAGAGACAAGTCCCACGTTATGTTTTTGAGCTCTGTTGCCCACTGTGGACAAGCTGAGGCTGCTACTTGTGAAAGAGCTTCCTAGCAGAGCTTGGAGGGAGACCAGCTTCAGCCACAAACCAGAACATCCATATCCTAATCCTCCCTACTTTCAATCATTCTTGGCTCTGTACTCAGACACAGTGCAAGGGTTTTATTTCATGTATAAGTATTTCAAGAGTGTATTTTCCACTGGAGAACTGTTACCACTATTCTGTGAAAAACTTGCATGAAAATTTTTCTTTCTTCAAAATATAGAATAAAGCCACATGCATAATGATAAAACAGGTGATTTAGCAAGGAAAGTAATTAAGACAGCAATATTAATATAAGTTTCATAATAATATAGGTTTTAAGAACAAATAAATAAAACTCATACTCAACTAAGAAGCTCATTTTCCAACCAGGCAGATCAGAAATCTGTTCCAGAGAGGCTGTCCTTATCGAAAATATTCTTTGAGATAGTTTTAGAGTAGAATATAAAACATAAGGGATATTGTATGATATTCCTTATATGTGAAATCTAAAAAATAAATGATATAAATGAACTTATTTACAAAACAGAAACAGGCTTTTAGACTTAGAAAATGAACTTATATCTGCCAAGGGGGAAGGGAGAGGGGAGGGATAGTTAGGGAGTTTGGGATAGACATGTACACACTGCTATATTTAACATGGGTAACCAACAAAGACGCACTGTATAACACATGGAAGTCAGCTCAATGTAGTATGACAGCCTGGATGAGAGGGGAATTGGGAGGAGAATGGATACATGTATACGTATGGCTGAGTCACTCGGCTGTGCACCTGAACCTATCACATTGTTAATAGGTTTTACTCCTGTATAAAATAAAAAGCTAAAAAAGAATACAAAGTAAAATGAGTTTCTTCATTATAGCAGAAGCTCCTGAATACCTCTCCAAGCCAGTTCTCCCCTCTTCCATAAAAAGAGAGTTTTTGCCTGGACACATCACCTCGTCCCAGCTTGGTGTGGCCATGTGACTAAGTTCTGGCCTTTGGAACGGTAAGAGGCAAGTCACGTGGCTGTTTCTGGGATCTTTTCTTAAGGTACATTTGGGACATGCCCTGGACTCTCACCTTATTCTTCTTTTCCTTCTTGTTTCAGGTGAAGAAACTGCTAAAAATGCAGATTACATTTAGAAAGAGTTAAGTGGTGAGCTACATGAGTCTGGGTCCCTGAGGACTTGGGTGCAGAGCTGTCAAACAATGGGCTACTTATTATCAGGCTTTGAAAGAAAATAGAATTCTGTGTAGTGTTAATACACTAATGACACATTTGTACATTACTTTCAAACAAGTCAGTTATTCCATAGAAATCAGACAGCATCTTGGAATTGGTAGGCCCTCCTTGAGGTTATGGAACAGACAAAAGAAGTGGATTTGGAGGATAGACTTGTCAGGGAAGGGCTTGAAGATAAGTCCATTCTTGATCAACTCAATTGTCTCTGTCAAATAGATGGTGAAATCATTGCTAGGAGATACTGGGCAGTTGGAGGTGGAAGAGATGCTGGAAGATGGGCAGGAACATATCTTATCATTAAGAAACAAAAGCCGATTAGAGACAGTGCGATAAATTCGGTGCTTGAGTGAAATCAAGGCCATGTCCCTTTCATAGAAATTGCACGTTATGTCCTAAACAGTTGAACAACAGCTTTTACTGTTACCAGACTGATGGCTGTGATAAAACAACTGAGCATAAAAATAATTTCTTATTTTATGATTATTACATCTGGGAAATCAAGCCAAGGGCTTGCTAACGAACTGCCTTCTTTGGCAGAAATCAAGAAATTAGGCAAGTATATTCTTCCCTCTCTTTCAGATCCTTCTCTGTCCTAGCTGCTTGCTCCTAAGACAGCTGAGCCACTGGGGTGATAAGTACTATGCACATATATTGGGGGGAAAGTGAGAAAAAAGTGTGAATTATCTCACTTACACTCCTGATGTGCTGTGTTGTGCTTAGTCACTCAGTTGTGTCCCACTCTGCGACCCTGTGAACCATCGCCCGCCAGACTCCTCTGTCCATGGGATTCTCCAGGTAAGAATACTGTCGTGGGTTGCCACGCCCTCCTCCAGGGACTCTTCCTGATCTAGGGATTGAACACATGTCTTCTGTGTCCCCTGCATTGCAGGCGGATTCTTTTCCACTGAGCCACCAGGGAAGCCCTACGGTCCTGATACAATAAGTCAATTATACTTTAATTAAAAATAATAATAAAAATAAAATTTAAAAAAGATTTTTAGATTCTGATTTGACTGTGTAACTTTGCAATGTACAAAACCCATCAGCCATAGGGATCCCCACCCATCTCCTCTCTCCACTTTTGTCAAACCAAAGACCTCAAACTTTAGGAGAGCCAGAATTTTCTGTTTTCCACAGAACATCGGCATCCCTTAGGGTGTCAACAAACGTCCAACACCAAATATACTTGGGAATGGAGAAAAAGGAGAAATATGTGTCAGTATTGCCAGGTGTATTCTTAAATGCTAAAAGCCTTGTTACCACATTTCCTCATCCATAGCATATTCTGGTAGGAAAGAAAGGCCAAAAATAACTGAGAAAAAGCTAGGCTTTTATTGAAAGTCAGCCTTTGTCGGGAGTGAAAGGCATTTCTAAAGTAAAAAAACAGACAATGGGGAAAAAAACTACTAATCAAAGCAAATGCAACGTACATTCAAGTTTTGAGATTGAACTCATAGGATTTTGCTATAATATGAAGCTAGAAAGTTCTGCATATAATAAAGAGAATTTTAAGCTGCCTGGGAAGAAAATGGAGAAGTTCTGGGACAGGAGGATGTAGAGCTTTGAGGAGAAAAGAGAAGGGTAAGCACTTGAGCAGATGTATTGATCTGGTCCACTGGCTAGGACAAAATCCAGGAGGAGGCTGTATTGATAACAACTAACTAAACTGGAAATTGTAGAGAATGTAGCCAGCCTTTTCTCCTTTTCTCAGATACAAACTGGAAGATTTCACCTTCACTTGGAAGACTGACATTCAGCTGGTCACCTGAGCAACATGGCACCTCAAGAAGAGGTTAGACCTACAAAGGGAGATGATTAGAGTTGACCAAAGGCTACGTTCCCCAAGGGTGGTGCAGGGATGCAAAAGTATCCGCATGCCACGGGGAGGAAAAAGGGAGGTATCCACGGGGGTAGTGATCAGCAGAGTCTTCAGCCAGGAAAAGAAGTCGTTCTGCAGGTACATCAAAATCAAGAGAAAATGACCAGAACTTCAACAGCAGGCACCAGCACACCATGACCAAAAGGACTAAATGGGGCATATCGTTCCCCAGGTAACAGGTAATGAGGAGATTTTATACGTGTAGGGACAGGAGACATATGGGAAATCTCTGTACCTTTCTTTTAGTTTTGCTGTGAACCTGAAACTTCTCTAAAAAATAAAGTCTATTTTTTCAAAGTGCGCTATTGATAGAATGTATGAGTGTATGCTCAGTCATGTCCAGCCATTTGCAGTCCCATGGACTGTAGCCTGCCAGGCTTCTCTGTCCATGGGATTCTCCAGGCAAGAATACTGGAGGGGTTGCCATTTCTTCCTCCGGAGGATCTTTCCAACCCAGGGATGGAACTCACGTCTCTTACATCTCCTGCATTGGCAGGTGGATTCTTTACCACCACGCCACCTGGGAAGCCCTTGTTGATAGAAGTACAATGCTATTTTCATACCTAGGACTAAGTCTTCAAAACTCATATTGAATGGGCTTCCCTGGTGGCTCAGTTGGTAAAGAATCCACCTGAAATGCGGGAGACCTGGGTTCAATCCCTGGGTTGGGAAGATTCCCCGGAGAAGGGAACAGCTACCCACTCCAGTATTCTGGCCTGGAGAATTCCATGGACTGTATAGTCCATGGGGTCGCAGAGTCAGACATGACTGAGCAACTTTCACTTTGTCTTTGGCACTCGTGTCTGTAATTGAAAACATACTAGTCTCTGCCCCAAAGCAATATCTTCACTGAATCCTTTACTGAATCCCTTATTCTGGTAGATGTTCATTAACTATACTTAAAGATCACAATATGTAGTAATATCTCAATAGTCTAAAATCGCAACAGAAAAAAATGTTAAGGAAATTACTTCTGTATGATAAGATTACGAGATGTCTTTAACAATTCTTTTACAGTTTTCAGTATTTTTCAACTTCCCTATGATGAATAGGTTTATTAGCATGAATAACAATAAACATACATTATTTGAAAGATACATATTTGTGAACTGCTTATATGTAGACATTCATATACACATCATGTCATCACCGTTATTGACTGGGGAAGAGACAGTAAAAATAGTAATTGCATCAGAGTGAAATATACCAAAAGAGAAGTTGATGATTTAACTGTGGCTAGTTTTGTGTTGTGGGGCTTCCATGGTATCTCAGCTAGTAAAGAATCTGTCTGCGATGCAGGAGACCCCAGTTGGATTCCTGTCAGGAAGATCTGCTAGAGAAGAGATAGGCTACCCACTCCAATATTCTTGGGCTTCCCTTGTGGCTCAGCTGGTAAAGAACCCTCCTGAAATGCGAGAGACCTGGGTTGGATCCCTGGGTTGGGAAGATCCCCTGGAGACGGGAATGTCTACCCACTCCATGGACTGTACAGGCCATGGGGTCACCAAGAGTTGGACATGACTGAGCAACTTTTACTTTCAGCTTTGTGTTATAAGACTAAAAGAATATTTTAAAATCTACTTCTTTGTGTTTTCCAGATGTTTTATAGTGAATCTCTATTTTTATGTGGAAAAATAAACTTGGATGTATGAAATAATAATTCAGTAACACTATATTTAGAGAAACACTTCTTAAATAAACTTGAGCATGAGGAAATTGTTGTGACTGTTGTGGTGAGCATTCTGAAAGATTAACAGAAGTAGGGGTAATATGACATTTAACTGATCTTTCAAGACAAGCTGGACGAATAACTTTTTTTTAAGAAAGGAAAATAGTAACTAGCAATGAAACATGGTGTTTTTAGTATGACTCAGAAGTGAGGTGTCAAATTCTTCCGTGGAAGATTTCAACACTACCAAAACCCAAGAAGTCATATACTTCAAAAACAGGAGTGAAAAATATCTTGATTCACTTATTTAACACTGCCTTAGAGTTTATTCCCAAAATCCTATTTTGGAGAGATTCTATCTCATGTCACCTTATCCTTTGTAGTGAATTGGCTAAATAAGAATATTGTGTGTGTGTGTGTGTGCGCGCGCGCACACGCGCACATACATGCATGCTCAGTGTGTCTGACTTTTTGCTACCTCATAGACTGTAGTCTGCCAGGCTCCTCTGTCCATGGGATTTCACAGGCAAGAATACAGGAGTGTGTCGCCTTGCCCTTCTCCAAAGGTTCTTCCCAATCCAGGGACCAAACCCTGGTCTCCCACATTGCAGTCATTTTCTTTACTGCTGGGCCACCAGCGTAGCTACATCATCTCTAACCCTTACAACAGTGTAAGGAAAGGATTCTTAGTCTCACTTTACAGATAGGAAAACTGAGTCTCAAAGAAGTATCTTTTCTGACATCACACAGGCAATTCACAATGGAGGTAGGCTCCAAACTGTCTGTTTGACTCTGAAGTCTGCATTCTCTCCACCCCTCTGCCTCAACCCAACACCTGAAGCCTTTGCCGTAATGACCCATTACTTCACAATGTGCTTTACGGGAAGTTTTTCACCCAAACATTATCACCAGGCAAGACGGCTCAGGTTATCTGCAAAACATGATTTCAAAATAAAAAGTTGGCATTTCCAAAGCACATCCAGCCACAAAGGATAAAGACATGAGCAGTAGTTTTTATAGAAGGAAGCAACTTAGACAGTAAGGACACTTCGAGAAATGTCTGGAACCAGAGGAATCAATGTTTTACTTGCTAGGAACTATATTCATTTGAAAGTAAGATTTTTTGTTCTCATTTAAAATAACAGTCTTGTTATTGATGTTTGCCAAAGAGGAAAAGGGTGGGATGAGGAGTGAAATGGATGAGAGAGGTTGAGAACTACAAAATGCTAGTTACAAAATAAATATGTCACAAGGATGTAATATAAGCATGGGAATATAGTCAATAATCTTGCAATAAATTTATATGGTGGCTGATGGTAACTAGACTTATTCTGGTGATTATTTTGTAATGTATAAAAATATCAAATCACTTTGCTGTACAACTAAAATTAATATGACATTATAAGTCAATTATACTTCATTTTAAATAATTGAAATTTTATATATATATATACACACAAAACAGCTGGCCTCAGGGACTCTCTAACAAGATGAAAGCACAGCAATTAGACTGCAAAATTTTTTCAATAAAAATTCTCTCTTAAAAATTCACCTGTTGCCCTCAGAATTTTCAAAGGCCCGCCTACAAATGATCTGGAAATGGATCCGCTTGGAGCTAATATATGAGAAACAGTAGAAGCAACTGTCCTTGAGTTGCAATCTCTACAAAAGTAGAAATGTAAATGTAGAGGCAAGTCAAAGACCACATAACTTTAACAATCCCCAAACCTCACCTGTTCCTCTCAAAATGTAATAGATCATTGCATAAGTGAAGTGAAAGTCACTCAGTCATGTCCAACTCTTTTTGACTCCATGGACAGTAGGTAGCCAGCCAGCCTCCTCTGTCCATTGGATTCTCTAGGCAAGAATACTAGAGTAGGTTGCCATTCCCTTCTCCAGGGATCACCCAATCCAGAGATTGAACCCAGGTCTCCTGCATTGCAGCCCGATTCTTTACCATCTGAGCCACCAGGGAAGCCCTAGGTAATTGCATAAGAGCAAGGTAATTGGAGCCAAAATTTTTCAAAAAAAAAAAAAAGAATTATCGTAAGATTTCTGATAACAGACAAATATACTTCAAAACTCTAAGGAAAAAACTTACATTTTCTTTTGCTATCCCTTTAAAATGGGATCACCTAGGAGATAACTAAGGAGAAGGCAATGGCACCCCACTCCAGTACTCTTGCCTGGTAAATCCCATGGATGGAGGAGCCTGGTGGGCTGCAGTCCATGGGGTTGCGAAGAGTCAGACACGACTGAGCAACTTCACTTTCACTTTTCACCTTCATGCATTGGAGAAGGAAATGGCAACCCACTCCAGTGTTCTTGCCTGGAGAATCCCAGGGACGGGGGAGCCTGGTGGGCTGCCGTCTATGGGGTCGCACAGAGTCGGAAACGACTGAAGTGACTTAGCAGCAGGAGATAACTAAAACTTGCTTGAGACTAAAAGGAAAAAGGGAGCAGGGGGGAAAGGCCTTTTTAAATACAAACTGCTAAAAAGGTTTTTGCCTAAACTCTAAATCACAGCTGTCTTAAAATTGCTTGTAAAGGGCAAATACAAATGATAATGTCACCACAGATAGTAAAAAGATCTTAGTCGTCTAAGCAATAAACTTAATTTATTCCAGCTGTTATTTATAGACTAGTGAACTTTGTTTGTACCTGATTCATGGCTAAAATTTTCAAATGAAAGCTAAGAAGTTTCTGTCTGTGTTTGCATATGTGTCTATTTATGTACATTATAAATGTTATTTTTCTACCTTTGGATGGCATTGCCAAAATTAATATGTAAAAACTCTATTTCATTAACTTAAAGCAAAAAGTGTTTATATGTATTTAAATACAACAGAAACTAACCTAGGTATTTTTCAAGT
The DNA here is from genome assembly GCA_935064755.1 of Tragelaphus eurycerus. Classification (NCBI taxonomy): domain Eukaryota; kingdom Metazoa; phylum Chordata; class Mammalia; order Artiodactyla; family Bovidae; genus Tragelaphus; species Tragelaphus eurycerus. The sequence continues at coordinate 4,284,434 of CAKXYN010000075.1, read as the reverse complement.
TCACATGATCTAGGATAATTTTAGTAAATAAAAACTAGTTTCACTTTGTTGGTTTCATTTTAAAATAATAGTAAAAATATAAAATAACAGTCTTGTTATTTTAAACCCTAATGCACAGGTAGGAAGTATGAGTTATATATTTGCTTTTTATTCCCTTTACCTGCATGCTCCAAGGATGAATATCCTTCAAAATTTTAATTCTAATCACAATTTATGAAAGTATAGCTGAATTTAATTCTTTAAGGGTAAAACAACACATTGGTAGGTTTATAGGAATCATTCAAAAGAATACCCTGAAGAAGTGAGCTCCTAGAAGGCAGGTCCAACTTGTTTATCTCTACAGCCCAGTTATGTGAAGCACATTAACTACTACAACTTAATTAATTATGTATTCAAGAATCTTAGAATAGGTAGGTAACAAAGAAGTCAATTTCAGACCCAGCACAACCTTAAGGATCGTGTGTGTTTTTTGATAGCTTGTCCTTCGGAATCACAAAAAAGAATCCCATAGTGTCGCTCTGGTCTATAATAAAGACTGCTCCTTGAGTTCTGGGCTTTTATTCTGACAGTGCCACTAATGGGTTAAATTAAAAAATCCTTCATTTCCCTTAGTTTCCTTTCATTAATGTTCTTTCTTATTTATTATTTTTTTCAATTTTTATTTTATTTTTGGCTGTGCTAGATCTTCATTGCTGAGTGCGCAGACTTTCTCTATTGCAAGGCTTCTCAGTGCGGTGACTTTTCTTGCTGTGGAGCATGGACTCTAGGGCCTGCGGACTTCAGTAGTTGGGGCACGAGGGCTCAGTGGCTGCAGCTCCTGGGCTCTAGAGCACAGGCTCCACGGTTGTGGCCCATGGGTTTTATTGCAGCTTGGCATGTGGAATCTTCCCAGATTAGGGATCAAACCCATGCCCCCTGCACTGGCAGGCAGATTCTTAACCACTGGGGCACCAGAGACGTCCCTGTTAATTTTGAAATCAGCACAATGTGAAACTGAGAAGAGAAGAGAAGGAAGGGGCAGGTAAAGGAAGGGGAGGGAGGAGTAGGGAAGAGATGCCGGGAAGGTCAGTGCACTCTCCTGCCTGTGTCTACACCACCATGATCTAGATAAAGACCAGGGTTTGGCCAATCACAGCCAATGGGCCAAATCCAACCTAAGGTCTAAGAGTGCTTTTTACATTTTTAAATGGTTGAAAGAATTCAAAAGAATAACAATATTTCACAGAATGTAAAAAAATTAAGTACGATTCTATTTTCAGTGTCCATAAAAAAAAATTACATTGGAACTCAGCCATGCTTGCTCCTGTGCGTATTTCAATGGCAGCTTTCACACTACAACAGTGGAGTTGAATAATTGCAACAAGAGACCATATGGGCCACCAAGCCTAAAATATTAACTATCTGGCTCTTTCCTGGAAAATGTTTGCTGACCCCTGACATAATCAACCAAGCAGTCACTTCAGAAAACTGAAGCAGCAGTCTAGGATAAGTGGGGTTGTGTAAATTAAGGGACAATTCTCCCAAGCACTTTAAGAAAATTCACTATTCAAAGAAGAGCAGGTTATGTGTCTTGGCAGCACCACTGTTATTCTTTGTCCAAAATCTCCCCTCACCTGAGCCGCTCAAGCAGCCAATGTTTCACAGGCTTCCACGGAGAAGGAGGAAACATTTAGATTGCTCGCCCTACATCTTTCCTTCCTCCCACTTCTTTACACTCTATTTTCTGAGTGGTTGTCAGAGGAATGCAGGATCCTGCTGTTGTTTTTCAGACCCCAGGAGCAGTTTCTGACAGACTTGGCACCGTGAAGCACTCCAAGTTCCTATCTCAGCTCTGCAGCTGCCTGCCCCGCTTCTGTCAGGCTGCTCTTCCCACAATGCACTTGTCCACTTCCCTCTCTCTCTTTCTCTCTGTCTCTCTCTCACACACACACAGACACACACACACTTTCTCTCTCTCTCCAACTGGATAGAGGGAGAAATCCCTCTCAGCCTCTCGCCAACACTAATAGACAATCCTTTTTATAGACAAAACTGCCTTTTGTCCTTTGTAAAAGTATAGCTGTCCCTTCTTTCGGAGAGTGAGAGCGTTATTTTTCTGCATGGCCTTCTCTGGCCGTGTGTGTGTATGTGTGGGAGGGGTGTGAAGCAGGAAGGGAAAGAATGAAGGGGAGGGTGACAGGAAGAGGGCACCGCAGAGTAACCAGACAGAAGACTTAACATCGACACTGTAAGGTTAACATATGGGGTTCCTAAGTCAATCACCTTCAAGGAGGAGAAGAGGAGAGGAGAGTGGGTGGTCCTCTCTGACAACTTACTCATCGCCTAAGACAATTTCATGAATAAAAATATCTTCTAAAAAGGTGTCTGAAAAAGTATAGGAAGAGAATATAGCAAGATGTTAACAGCAGTTGTCTTTGGGTAGGAGGGGAAAGAGGCAGGTTATGGGTGATCTCTTCCTTCTATGTTCTGCATCTCCCTTTTCTCTTTTGAATGTTAAGCTAAAGAAAAAGTATATGTTGGGAGCCAGCTTGGATCAGCGCTCCACCCATGACAAAGGTCATGAGGAAGGAGGCTCTGCAAACGCAAAGGCAGGATCAAGCCTCAGGAGCCCCGCAGGAAATTCTCGAGCATCTACCCCCAAAAACCAGAGTCTGCCTACTTTCTGCTTTGTGTTCTCACCTACACCTCTGACTTTACGGGGGGCTGTCCCCCATTACCTCTCTGAAAAAAGAGTTAACTTACAGCTCCAGTTAATAATTCCTGGGTGTGACAGTGTTTTAACCTACAAACTCCTTTGGAAATCCTCTAGCCTGCCTGAATAGGCTTTTCCGGCCACATGTGATTGTTTAGAGCTTCCCAACTGTGAGAGGCATGAGATGTTCTAAACTGTCTAATTACAGATTCCTTTGAGCAGTTAAAAGATTGATTAGAAATTGTATTGGTGAAGGGTTTTTCACTTGTTGGGCCAATGTTTGCTGCTAAGTCTCCATATCCCTCACCTACTGTGTCCTTGGCAGTGTATTGATTGATATAATTGGTTTATAGAAATGTAAGTAGTAGCTTTAATGTTTGTAACCTTGGACCCTTGAGTTAATTCTTTCTCTTGTTAAATGCAACTCCAATGCCTTTGGAGGGTGGTGCCTAACTAACCACCTAAACTTTACATATGATAAGTTTGCAGGAAGAAAGCCTGGCTTACTGTATGACTCTACCTCTTCCCCCATTATCCTCTATGCATAACTTAAGGTATAAAAACTACTTTGAAAAATAAAGTGTGGGGCCTTGTTCACCGAAGCTTGGTCTCCCCATTTCATTCTTTCTCTTACCTTCTAGCTGAATTATTCAGCCTCCTCTCTCCACAAAATGTTCTCACTGAGCTATCCTCATTCTATTATCTAATTAAAACTATTATATCCTGATCCTCACCAATGCCATCTACACCTCGAATTCCCTGAATCAGCCAGGGCTGGACCCCAGCAAGTATAATAATAAAAAAGGGCAAGTCACTGATGCACAGAAAATCCCCACAGACCCTGACTTGGCCAGAGATACTTGGGCTACCTTTCGTGCCCAATTATTTGTGGGTTAATCAGAAACTCTTTTTTTAAAATGTGTTTTACAATATTTATTCTTTTGTCCTAAGGATTATAAACTGAACACACAAAAAAATCTTCCCCCTTGCCCCAGTACTGATTTAAGATCATTGTCTGAATATCACTTCTTTTCAAACAGAAAACAGGGATAAATCTTTATTGATTCCAAAAACAGACCAGTGGGTTTGTCTATTATAATACCATGTTTCCCTTCCTTCCTTCTCAGTCTGTCTCTCTCTCTCTCACTGTCTCTTATTCTTCTTCTCTTTCATCAAAGCATAATGCACATATAAAATTCTAATTAACTGAAACATGGAATGATCAAGATTTTACTCTAAGAGAAATACAATTATTGTTGTTTAGTTGCTCGGTTGAGTCCAACTCTTCATGACCCCATGAACAGTAGCCCACCAGGTTCCTTTGTCCGTGGGATTTCCCAGGCAAGAATACTAGAGTGGGTTGCCAGCTCCTTCTCCAGAGCAACTTCCTGACCCAGGGGTAGAACCCACTTCTCCTGCATTGGTAGGTAGATTCTTTACCGCTGAGCCACCAAGAATGCCCCAAGAGAAATATATCAACTTTGGCTAAGAGAGGCCATAAATGCACCTGCTTTCATTCCTTCTTTACATTACACTAAAGTCACAGTGCTGCTACTGTTGCTGGTGCTAATCGCGTCAGTCGTGTCCAACTCTGTGCGACCCCATAGACGGAAGCCCACCAGACTCCCCTGCCCCTGGGATTCTCCAGGCAAGAACACTGGAGTGGATTTTCATTTCCTTCTCCAGTGCATGAAAGTGAAAAAGTGAAAGGGAAGTTGCTCAATTGTGTCTGACTCGTAGCGACTCCATGGACTACAGCCTACCAGGCTCCTCCATCCATGGGATTTTCCAGGCAAGAGTACTGGAGTGGGGTGCCATTGCCTTCTCTGTAAAGAGGATCTTAAAAAGTAAACCCTCTAGGATAAGAAAAAGAACAAAGACAGTACCTAGGAAGCTGGGTACCTACCCAGCACTTAGGAAGCTGGGAAGCAGAAAGTGTAAGTGGTACCTGACAGCAGACCCAGGACTGCTGAACCCTAAGCCAGCAATAGGAAAGCAACCAGATCCCCCTAAAAGCTTGAATTGGCAACATAATTTACCTCCAGAGGCAGAGATAAAAGTAAGATGAAAAACAAAGTTGAATTCTAATTAAGTAGCAGTACAGCCCAGATTTTCTACCTGCTCTGAAATGACTGTCCCTCCCTCAAAGTGGCACCACCCAGAAGTGTCTTTTCTATAGGGTCTCTCAGTAGGAGCTCTCCATACACAAAGTGCTGAAAACACTAGAAATAAGTGACCAGTTATACAATGAACACTGATATCCTCCAGCTTTCCCTCCCAACTGATTGCAAGCAGGATAGTAGACACTCAGGCAGGAAACAAGAAGATTCCTCTCTGGAGAGAATCTTACCTGCCCAGCTGAAAATATTGAAAGATAGGGCTGGTGGGGTATAGTTCCCAGAAAACTGGCCCAACCAGACCACCTTCCAAGGAAGCCCCCCGCCCCTCAAAGAACTCTAACTTCTTTTAGAAGTTCTATTTTTTAACAGAAACAGACGCTAAGTGTCACCAGATATCCGAGGAAAGTTTCTAACAACAACAACAACAAAGGCAGAGACCATAGCAAAAAGACAAATAAAACCATCTGGATGAAAAAGGACTGTATAAAGAGGTATCTTTGGGGACTTCCCTGGTGGTCCAGTGGCTAACTCTCTGCACTCCAAATGCAAGGGGCCTGGGTTCAATCCCCTGTCAAGGAACTAGATCCCTCATGCCACAATAAAGACCCTGGTGCAGCCAAATACATAAATAAATAATATTTTTTAAAAGAGGTAAAATCTTCAGAAACCCATCATGAGAATCCTCAAAGAGATAAAAGCAGATAATATTTTCACAAAACAAGAACTTAATCCAAAGTGTTTCAAAAGTTCCCTCAAAGCCCCAGAAAATGCCTTCTTATATCAAGAACTCCAAAACTGGATTTTTCTCTCCAGTGAAACAAACTTGTGATGAGAAGACAATTTGAAATCAGTTCTGCTCACCAAAATAAAAGTTTTCAACATTGATGAATGCATTTCAAACAGTATGTCATGGCCTTCCGTAGGGCAGAGTAATACAAGCCAACAGAATGGATTTATATCCATATTTTTTCCAAAAATAGAAGAGATTTTTAACTTTATTTTATTTTTCTGATGAGTTTTTAAATTATGACATAATTGACAAATAATATTGTGTATGTTTAATGTGTAGCTGCTGATGTGATACACTTATATAGCACAATATCACTCCCCTGATGGCTCAGTCAATAAAGAATCTGCCTTCAATGCAGGAGACTGGAGACCACATGCAGTGCAGGAGATGTGGGTTTAATCCCTGCATGGAATATCCCTTGGAAAAGGAAATGGCAATCCAGTACTCTTACCTGGGAAATTCCATGGACAGAGGAGCCTGGTGGGCTATATAGTCCATGGGGTCCCAAGAGTTGGACATGACTTAGCAACTAAATCATGACCACAATGCAATATGATTACTTCCCTGGCATCAGTTAACACTTCTTTCAGTCATATAATTGTTGCTGTTCAGTCGCTAAATCATATCCAACACTGCAACACCATGGACTGCAGCACACCAGGCTTCCCTGTCCTTCACTGTCTCCTGGAGTTCACTCAAACTCATGTTCATTGAGTCAAGGATGTCCTCCAACCACCTCATCCTCTGTCACCCCTTCTCCTCCTGCCCTCAATTATTCCCAGCATCAGGATGTTTTCCAATGAGTCAACTCTTCACATCAAGTGGCCAGAGTATAAATTTACCATATCTTTTTGTGGAGAAAATTTAAGATCTAGTCTCTTAGCAAGTTTGACAAATATATTGCAGTACCATTGACTATATACACTATGTTGTGCATTAGATCTCCAGAACTTATGATCTCCTAATAGAAAAATTGTATTCTTTGACCCACATCTCCCCAATTCTTCCACCATCACCACCTCATGCCAGGGTCAGGGTGAACTGGGAGAAGTCCCCTCCAACACATCCCAGGGCTTACAGCTCTCTTTCCCATATTGCTCTGTCCCATTGCTGCCCATGAACTCTGATCACATATTTCTTTGGTAGAAGCATTTTTATCACTGATTAGCTATATAGTCAAGTGGCTCTTCTTGGGGCCACTAGGAGGTAATCGACTGCTTTTTGTTAAATGTCAAGTTGATTAGTTTAACTGATTAGTTTGACCTCAAAGTTATTGCCTTTATCTCCAGGTTCTTGGAAGAGAAGTCTCATGGATTGCTTAAGGAGGGGGTCCCTAACCTTTGAGAGATTTCATGCCTGATGAACTAGGTGAAGCTGATATAATCAAGATAGAAATAAAGTGCACATTGAATGTAATGCACTTGAATCATCCAGAAACCACACCTCCATCCTGGTCCATGGAAAAATTGTCTTCCATGAAACCCATCCCTAGTGCCAAGAAGGTTGGAGACCACTGACTTAAAGAGCTTGGACTCCTTATCTGTGACTTGTGTGATTCTGGGCAAGTTATTTAATGTCTCTTCTATAAAAGGAAAATATAGTATCAAGGCCATTGTGAGTCTGAAACAAAGCAAGCAACATAAAGTTCCTAGCCTAGGGTCCGTATTCATGGAGTGCTGAATAGCACAGTTCCATCCCCTCTGAGATCACATCATATGAGGACCCTCAAACAAACACAGCTCTGGTCAGTGGGACAAACACGGGACTCCAGATCACACTGTTAAGGCTTTTGCCCAGTGGCACCTCTAACTTATGGTTACTCATGGCCGCCTGAGTCTACCAATTCCCACCCCTCACAGCAAGGACTTCAAATGCAATTTCTGCCCCACCCTTAAGGAGAAGAACAAGAATTAGAGACTAGCCCTGAAATATACACAATAAAATGGAGGCAGAGTTCACAGGAGCCCAAGCAGTTTTTCAGCTGGTAATCAAGAAGTCCCATCCCTCGGCCCTCACCCCTCAGCTCCTCCGTCAGACAAATATGGTTCTTTTTCTCTGCAACCCTAGTCCAGAGTCGCTTGGTCTTTTTTCAGCTGACTCACAAAGCTAGACAAAGCTTTCAGGCTAATTTCTCTTTTAAAGAAGCAACTACTCAAATGATGGGCAGTGTTTCAGGTGACCTGAGGGGCCTATTAGAGCTCTCTGGGGATGGTGCTCTGCTCTCAGTCACTCACAGGTCAAAGGCTCAACACCAGAGCAGTGGAGCATAGGCTCAGAAATAGGAAATTTTCTGCTTTAATTCTTCTCTCCCTGGCAGAGTGGAGGTTGTGAAAAGCTGACTTCTGAACAGTGAACCAGAAATCAGCTAATTTCTCCTGTTACTCTGTTGTGTTTTCCCAGGCCAACACATCACATCTCTGAGTCTCCTTTGTGAAGAGGGGTGGGATTAGAAAGTCTTTAAGACCGCTTTCCCTTGGACTTCAAGGAAGATCAAACCAGTCAATCCTGAAGGAAATCAACCCTGAATATTCATTGGAATGTCTGATGCTGAACCTCCAGTACTTTGGCTACTGATGTGAAGAGTCAACTTATTGGATAAGACCTGATGCTGGGAAAGACTGAAGGCAGGGGGATAAGAGGATGACAGAGGATAAAGTGGTTGGATGGCATCAAACTCAATGGCCATGAGTGTGAGCAAACTCCAGGAGATAGTGAAGGACAGGGAAGCCTGGTGTGCTTCAGTCCATGGGACTGCAGAGAGTCATAATGAGTCAGACACAACTGGGCCACTGAACAACAACAATGGATTAAGTTTGCCAAATTTTAGAATTCCATGTAAGTTGAATCATATAGTGATCACTCTGGTATAAGCCTTCTTTTAAGCCAATAAAATGGTTTTGATATTTATCCATATTGTTGTACATATCAAGAGTACTTTTAGTTTTATTGCACTATTCCATGGTATAAATGATTATAGCTTGGTTATCTACTCTCCTGTTTATGGACATCAGCACTGTTACCACTTCTTGATTATTATGAATAAAACTGTTATGTTCTTCTACAAGTCTTTTTTTTTTTTCAGTATGCATTTTCATTAGCCTTGGGTATATACCTAACAGTGAAATATTTATAAGGTAACTATATGGTTAGTTTTATAAAGAAATTTTAGAAATTTTCCAAAGTGGTTGTACTATTTTATATTCTCACCAGCAATATAGCAAGATCTCCAGTTGCTCCATGTTCTTGCCAACGCTGGTGTTAAGTATTTCAAGTAGCCATTTTGTTAGGTGTGTAGTGACTCATTGTGGCTTTAATTTGTATTTCCTTGATGACTAATGATATCAACCACATTTTTTCCCATTTGTATATTATCTTTGTGAGGTGTCTCCTGAAATCTTATCCCCTTCTGGAGGACTTTTTTTAAAATTTTATTGTTAGACTATAAAAATTCTTCATATATCCTGAAAACCAGTTCTTTTGTCAGCCAATGGATTTATAAATATTTCCTCCCAGACTATGACTTGCATATTTATATTCTTAATGTATTTTTTGATTAGCCATTTTTTTTTCCAGCAAAATCCTGTGTCAGTTTTTGTAAGTTGCATTTTTCAAAGGATTTGTTCATTTTATCCAAGTTGTTAAATTTGTCACCATAAAACTATTGATAATGTTCCCTTATCATCTTTCTCATGTCTGTGGGATCTGTAGTGATAACTCCACTTATGATATTGAGAATGCATGTTTTCTTTTTTTTTCATGATCAGAGTAGCTAATGGTTTATTAATTTTAACTTTTTCATAAAGCCAGCATTTCCTTTGTTTTCTCTATATTCTTTTTCAATTTAGCTGGTTTCTAAAGTTTTATCTATAGCATTTCCTTCATATCACCTCCTGGGTGGTTTCTTTTCTTTTCTTCCTATCTTCATTAGGCCATTGATTTTAGACCTTTCATTTTTTTCTAATATAAGCATGTGTAGCTATAAATTTCCCTCTAATCACCACTATAGCTGCAAATGTTGATATGTTGTATTTTTATTACCATTCAGATTTCAGCTTTCTGTTTTCCTCTTATGATTTTTTTGACTCATAGATTATATCTAATCTCCAAATATTTGAGACTTTCCTAGATATCTTGTTGATGATTTCTATTTTAATTTTATTTTGGTCATATATTAATTTTATCATGGTCAGGGAATATTATGATTTTGATTTGATTTAATCTACTGAGTCTTTTTTCATGACTCAGACAGTAATCTCTCCTGGCAAAGATCATACATGTTGGAAAAATTATAGATAAATGGACAGATAGCTAGATAGACAGATGGGGCTTCCCCGGTGGCACTAGTGGTAAAGAACCCACCTGCCAGTGCAAGTAGACATAAGATACTTGGGTTTGATCCCTGGGTTGGGAAGATCCCCTAGAAAATGACATGGGCAACCCACTTCAATATTCTTGCCTGGAGAATCCCACGGATGGAGGAGCCTGGGAGGATACGGTCCACAAGGTCACAAATAGTGACTTAGCACATGCAGCACACCCGCAGATAGATAGAAATATTTTGTGGTCATTGGGTATAGTCTTCTATAGATTAACTCAAGATGTTTAATGTTCTTCCTATCCATGTTTTTACTAATATTTGTTAGTTGATCTACCAATTTCTTGAGACATGGATGTCAAAGTCACTGACAAAAATTGTAGATTGTCTATATTTATCCCTTTAATTCTATATCTGTTTCATGTAGATTAAAGCTGTTATTAGCTACTTTTTAAAAATTTTTAACATTTTGCCAATGAATTGACTCTTGTACTATCATAAAACAATTCTCTTTATCTCTTTGACTTGAAGCATATTTTGAAGACCAGTCCTCAGTGTTCTTTGGAAGGAATGATGCTAAAGCTGAGGCTCCAATACTTTGGTCACCTCATGCAAAGAGTTGACTCATTGGAAAAGACTCTGATGCTGGGAGGGATTGGGGGAAAGAGGAGAAGGGGACAACAGAGGATGAGATGGCTGGGTGGCATCACTGACCCAATGGACATGAGTTTGAGTGAACTCCGGGAGTTGGTGATGGACAGGGAGGCCTGGCATGCTGTGATTCATGGGGTCACAAAGAGTCAGACATGACTGAGTGACTGAACTGAACTGAATTTTGCTACTCCAGATTTTTATCATTTTCTATTTTCATAGCATGTGTTTTAAAATGTGTTTAATCTATGTAATGACTGTGGCTTGGACCATGAACTCCTTATTGCCAAATTCAAACTTAAATTGAAGAAAGTAGGGAAAACCACTAGACCATTCAGGTATGACCTAAATCAAATCCCTTATGATTAGACAGTGGAAGTGAGAAATAGATTTAAGGGCCTAGATCTGATAGATAGAGTGCCTGATGAACTATGGAATGAGGTTCGTGACATTGTACAGGAGACAGGGATCAAGACCATCCCCATGGAAAAGAAATGCAAAACGCAAAATGGCTGTCTGGGGAGGCCTTGCAAATAGCTGTGAAAAGAAGAGAAGCGAAAAGCAAAGGAGAAAAGGAAAGATATAAACATCTGAATGCAGAGTTCCAAAGAATAGCAAGAAGAGCTAAAAAGCCTTCTTCAGCGATTAATGCAAAGAAATAGAGGAAAACAACAGAATGGGAAAGTCTAGGGATCTATTCAAAAAATAGAGATACAAAGGAACATTTCATGCAAAAATGGGCTCGATAAAGGACAGAAATGGTATGGACCTAACAGAAGCAGAAGATATCAAGAAGAGGTGGCAAGAATACACAGAAGAACTGTACAAAAAAGAGCTTCACGACCAGAGAATCATGATGGTGTGATCACTGACCTAGAGCCAGACATCCTGGAATGTGAAGTCAAGTGGGCCTTAGAAGGCATCACTAGGAACAAAGCTAGTGGAGGTGATGGAATTCCAGTGGAGCTATTCCAAATCCTGAAAGATGATGCTGTGAAAGTGCTGCACTCAATATGCCAGCAAATTTGGAAAACTCAGCAGTGGCCACAAGATTGGAAAAGGTCAGTTTTCATCCCAATCCCAAAGAAAGGCAATGCCAAAGAGTGCTCAAACTACCACACAATTCACTCATCTCACACACTAGTAATGCTCAAAATTCTCCAAGCCAGGCTTCAGCAATATGTGAACCGTGAACTTCCTGATGTTCAAGCTGGTTTTAGAAAAGGCAGAGGAACCAGAGATCAAATTGCCAACATCCGCTGGATCATCGAAAAAGCAAGAGAGTTCCAGAAAAACATCTATTTCTGCTTTCTTGACTATGCCAAAGCCTTTGACTGTGTAGATCACAATAAACTGTGGAAAATTCTGAAAGAGATGGGAATACAGACCACCTGATCTGCCTCTTGAGAAATCTGTATGCAGGTCAGGAAGCAACAGTTAGAACTGGTCATGGAACAACAGACTGTTTCCAAATAGGAAAAGGAGTACGTCAAGGCTGTATATTGTCACCATGTTTATTTAACTTATATGCAGAGTACATCATGAGAAATGCTGGACTGGAAGAAACACAAGCTGGAATCAAGATTGCCGGGAGAAATATCAATAACCTCAGATATGCAGATGATACCACCCTTATGGCGGAAAGTGAAGAGGAACTCAAAAGCCTCTTGATGAAAGTGAAAGTGGAGAGTGAAAAGGTTGGCTTAAATCTCAACATTCAGAAAACGAAGATCATGGCATCTGGTCCCATCACTACATGGGAAATAGATGGAGAAACAGTGGAAACAATGTCAGACTTTATTTTTCTGGGCTCCAAAATCACTGCAGATGGTGACTGCAGCCATGAAATTAAAAGACGCTTACTCCTTGGAAGGAAAGTTATGACCAACCTAGATAGCATATTCAAAAGCAGACATTACTTTGCCAAAAGGTTCGCCTAGTCAAGGCTATGGTCTTTCCTGTGGTCATGTTGGATGTGAGAGCTGGACTGTGAAGAAGGCTGAGCACCGAAGAATTGATGCTTTTGAACTGTGGTGTTGGAGAAGACTCTTGAGGTCCCTTGGACTGCAAGGAGATCAACCGGTCCATTCTGAAGGAGATCAGCCCTGGGATTTCTTTGGAAGGAATGATGCTAAAGCTGAAACTCAGTATTTTGGCCACCTCATGCGAAGTGTTGACTCATTGGAGAAGACTCTGATGCTGGGAGAGATTGGGGGCAGGAGGAGAAGGGGACGACAGAGGATGAGATGGCTGGATGGCATCACTGACTCGATGGATGTGAGTCTGAGTGACCTCCGAGAGCTGGTGATGGACAGGGAGGCCTGGCGTGCTGCAGTTCATGGGGTCGCAAGAGTCGGACACGACTGAGCGACTGATCTGATCTGATCTGAATCTATATAATTAAAGTGACTCTCTCTCTTATAGACAGTACATAATTGGGTCTTGTGTTTTTGTTTTTTAATCAGTCTGGCAATCTCTAAACTTTAATTAGAGTGTGTAGCTCATTAACATTTAATGTTACTAAATACTGGTTTATTGATAGCTCAATAAGGCCAATAGATTGTGTCCACCATTTAATTATTTGTCTTCCTTACCTTTTGTCCTCCCTGTTTTTGTCCCTGTTCATTTTTTCCCTGACTTCTTTTGGATTATTTAAATTTTTTATGATTCCATTTAAAATAACCCATTGAATTTTTAATAACACATTGAAGGAGGTTGATATACCTCCTTCCACAATTTCTCATTGATTATTTTTGTATTAAAATATGCAACAAAAAATAAAGTTTTTGAATTTGGAAGTTAAATTTCAATTTTGAAATTAGATCATACTTTTGAATTTTGAAATTAAACTGGACAGAATTATTTAAACCTAGAATTGCTCATGAAAATATTGGGTGCCAAAGACCTTATCCATAAGAATGAATCCACAGAGCAAATTTAAAAAGTAGAGGGAAAAAATAAACCATTTCTAATTGTTTCTTACTAGATCCAGTGTATTCAATAAACCTTTTATAGTGCTACGTTACTGTTTTTTTCTTGTTATTACAATTATTCCCAGATGGGAAAATAAGAGCGATGTGAAGCTGATAGAAAATATGAATGATTGAGAATTGCCTTTATGCCTCACTTTACCATTTAAGAAATATAGTCACCCCAATGATCTTTCACACAGAGGGTTGAAGGGTTTTTCCATGTGTTATGTTTTCTGTCACATTCTGGATAGGAAATAGACTTTTTTTTCTCCATGGATGCCTGTTAAAGATATTTGAGAAGAATACCAGTTCAAGACCAAAGTCTGATAAAAATGGGAATGGGTTTTATTTCCCTATTTTTCACTCTTTCCTTTTACTAGGAAGTGATATATAAGAAGGAGGTGAAAGAACCAATAGGGATTGAATCCTTACTGTGGTCCAAACTCTATGTATGGACTATCTACACATTATCTCTTTTTATTGCCAAAACTACCCTACCAAGCAGTTAGTATTGCTTCTGCCGTATTATACAGACTATAAAGCTCAAAGAATCTAGGTACCGTGTCCAAAACCTTCTTGTGTGTGTGTTCCCAGTCACTGTGACCCCATGACCCATGGACGATATTCCCACCAGGCTCCTCTGTCCATGGAATTTTTCAGGCAAGAATACTGAAGCAGATTGCCATTTCCTCCTGCAGGGGATCCTCCAGACCCACGGACTGAACCCACATCTCTGCTATCTCCTGCATTGGCAGGTGGATTCTTTACCACTGTGCCACTTAGCCTCCAAACCTACTTAGAAGTCACGAATTCCTCAGAAACTTAAAAATTAACATGTATCCTTTTTTTTTTTTTTCTAACTTTCCTCACATGGTTTCTTCTCAGATGGCGCTGTAAAAGAACCCATCTGCCAATGCAGGTGACATAAAAGACATGGGTTCGATCCCTGGGTTGGGAAGTTCCCCTGGAGAAGGGAATGGCAACCCACTCCAGTGTGTTTGCCTGGAACATTCCATGGACAGAGGAGCCCAGAGGGCTATAGTCCATGGGGTCGCAAAAGTCGGACACGACTGAAGTGACTTAGCACAGCACATAAGCCGTATCATAGGATATTTCTCTTTCTCTATCTTCATTCAGTATGAAAATTCCTAAGTCCATCCATGCTGCTGCAAATGACATTATTTCATCCTTTTTATGGCTGAGCAATAGTTCATCAATATTCATTGTATGTGTATACCATATCTTCCTTATCCATTCTTCTGTCGATGGACATCTGAGCTTACTAACAAACAGAAACAGACGCACAGACTTAGAGAACAAACTTACGGTTACCAGGGGGAAAGGGTGGTGTGGGAGGGACAGACAGAGACTGTGGAACTGACAGGTACACATGGTTATATTTAAAATAGAAAATGAACAAGAACCTACTCTACAGCACAGGGAACTCTGCTCAATATTTTGTAACAACTTAAATGAGAAAGGAGTTTGAAAAAGAATAAATACATGTATACATATAAGTGAATCACCTCACTGTACACCTGACACTAACATAATGTTTCTAATCAACCATACTTCAATATAAAATAAAGTTTTTAAAATGTAAAAAAAAATTAGCATGTAAATAGCACTTCTAGGAATTTCTCAGAAGGCACTTCTCACACTGATGCCCAAAGTCATTTACAAGAATGTTTTCCACAACTTTGTTGACAGTAATGGAAATCTGGAAGCAACCTAAATGCCATAATCAGAAGAAGAACTAGGTTAGTTCTGATGCTTTCACATAACGAATACTGTGCAGATGTTGACAAATAATGTTAAGTTAAAAAATCACATTCAGCTTCTACTCATGGGCCCCCAAGGAGACACATTCAAGAATATTCACAAATATGAAGGAACAAATAGTTTATTTACTACAAGCAGTTCTTTATTGGAAGAGGAAAATTAAGGGAGGGGCTTGTACTTTTTTAAATTAGTTTTTTATTGGAGTATAGTTGCTTTACAATGTTGTGTTTCTGCTGTAGAGCAAAGTGAGTCAGCTATACAGCCCCTCTTTTTTAGATTTCCTTCCCATTTAGGTCACCACAGAGTCCTGAGTAGAGTTCCCTGGGCTACACAGTAGGTTCTCATTATAATCTATTTTATAAATGGTAGTGTACATATGTCAATACCAATTTCCCAATTCATCCTGTTCCCCTCTTCCAAGGGGGGCTTGTATTTTTAATATACTTTGGTATTGCATGTCTTCACGTATAACTTGTGTAACTTTTCTAAATATAATATTTTAATATCTGCATGATTACTAGGTGAGAAGACCCTAAAGTTGCTTTAATACAATCTCCCCTATTACTGCAACTGTTTTCTATAGCAAGGACCTTCCAAGTCCCTGAAGAACACTAGAACTGGAAGGCAGGAATATTAATGCTGGTGGTATAGGCCTGGAGAAGGTGGATCTGAGCAACCAGATCCAACAGTAGCCCTGAGTAGATGCCTTGGGAAACCTCACACTTGATAAGTGCTCCTAAATGAGTTAAGAAAATCCATGCCAGTTGTGACTTAGAAACAAAGGTTACATTTATCATCAATAATAAGCTATTTGTTGTTGTTGTTCAGTTGCTAAGTCATGTCCAAATCTTTGCCACTCCATAGACTACAGCATGCCAGGCTTCCCTGTCCTTCACCATCTCCCAGAGTTTGCTCAAACTCATGTCCATTGAGTCAATGATGCCATCCAACCATCTCATTCTCTGTTGCCCTCTTCTGCCCTCAAACTTGCTGAGCATCAGGGTCTATTCTAATGAGTCAGTTCTTCACTTCAGGTGGCCAAAGTACTGGAGCTTCAGCTTCAGCATCAGTTCTTCCAATGATTATTCAGGGTTGATTTCCTTAAGGATTGACGTGTTTGATCTTCTTGCTGTCCAAGGGACACTCAAGAGTCTTCTCCAGAAACATTAAATTAAAAAATGCCATTTACACTGTTAAGATTGGCAAAAATTTTAAAGCTTCAAAATACCAGTTCAGTTCAGTCGCTCAGTCATGTCCAACTCTTTGCGACCCCGTGAACTGCAGCACACCAGGCCTCCCTGTCTGTCCATCACCAACTCCCAAAGTTCACTCAAACTCACGTCCATCGAGTCGGTGATGCCATCCAGCCATCTCATCCTCTGTCGTCCCCTTCTCCTCCTGCCCCCAATCCCTCCCAGCATCAGAGTCTTTTCCAATGAGTCAACTCTTCGCATTAGATGGCCAAAGTACTGGAGTTTCAGCTTTAGCATCAGTCCTTCCAAAGAACACCCAGGACTGATCTCCTTTAGGATGGACTGGTTGCATCTCCTTGCAGTCCAAGGGACTCTCAAGAGTCTTCTCCAACACCACAGTTCAAAAGCATCAATTCTTCGGCACTCAGCTTTCTTCACAGTCCAGCTCTCACATCCATACATGACCACAGGAAAAACCATAGCCTTGCTTGACTAGACGGACCTTTGTTGGCAAAGTAATGTCTCTGCTTTTGAATATGCTATCTAGGTTGGTCATAACTGTCCTTCCAAGGAGTAAGCGTCTTTTAATTTCATGGCTGCAGTCACCATCTGCAGTGATTTTGGACCCCCCAAAAATACAGTCTGACACTGTTTCCACTGTTTCCCCATCTATTTCTCATCAAATGATGGCCCAGATGCCATGATCTTCGTTTTCTGAATGTTGAGCTTTAATCCAACTTTTTCACTCTCCACTTTCACTTTCATCAAGAGGCTTTTTAGTTCCTCTTCACTTTCTGCCATAAGGTAAGATAAAAACAAACCAAGCTATCCAGTGTCACTTGTGGGAATACATATTGTTATAACCACTTTAAACAATTGGTCAATTCCTAGAAAAACTGGAGACAAATCTACCCAACAGGTGAGCAATGCTGAATACTTAAGAGATAGATATTCTTCTCAAGAGATCGATCTACACAAGAATGCACATGGCAAGAGTATAATGCTCACATTGTGGGCTGTCCGTATGGTGGATTGCTTAGCAGGAAAATTAAGTAGACTAGAGTTATACATTTTAATAAACATAAATCTTGATACCTTTTATCAAGATATTGTATTTCTTGATAAAAATATCTTCTATTAATATTTTATCAAGATGAAAGTGAAAAGTGCTCAGTCACGCCCTACTCTTTGTGACCCCATAGACAATAGAGTCCATGCAATTCTCCAGGCCAGAATACTGGAGTGGGTAGCCTTTGCCTTGTCCAGTGGATCTTTCCAACTCCCGCATTGCTGGTGGATTCTTTATCAGCTGAGCCACAAGGGAAGCCCAATTGATCAACTGATAAAACAGATCAATCCCATATCAGTTGATCCCCATTGACACAGGAGTTTCAAAGCTGTCTACAGTATTTTGTTTTGACAAAAAAAGAGGAAAAAAACAAAAGATTCTAAAGTATATGGAGAAAATATCTATATTTTTAAAATTTTGATGATGTGTACATAAGTGTTTGCTGTACTATTCTCTGTCTTTTCTACATTTTTTGAAGTATTTAATAAGAAGGAAAAAAGAAAATACTTAGGAAAGAATATTCTGAGAACAGTCACCAATATTTTAATGGTGATTATCTCTAAAAGGTAAGATTCTAAATGACTTTGATTTCTTTTTTTACAGTTTTCTCTATGTTATAATTGTACACAAAACATTTTATCTATAACAATAAAAGTGCATTATTTTAAAGCTAATATATACAACTTTATGACATAATGGGCTTCCCTGATAGCTCAGTTGGTAAAGAATTTTCCAGCAATGCAAGAGACCCTGGTTCAAATCCTGGGTTGGGAAGATCCACTGGAGAAGGGAAAGGCTACCCATGCCAGTATTCTGGCCTAGAGAATTCCATGGACAGTATAGTCCATGAAGTCACAAAGTCAGACACAGCCGAGCAACTTTCACTTCATTTCACTTCACTTCACTTATGACATATAATGAAACTACATGAATTATAGACACAGCATGAAGAACTAGAACTAAACTATTAACAGTTGTTAACCCTTGAAGCTGGGAAAGGTGACTTTTTTCTTCATATTTTTCTCTAAACGTTAATTGTTCCATAGTGGAAAAATTATACATTTGTAAAAGTTGGGTTAAATCAAAAGCTATATGTTTTAAATGAAAGGAAATTCAAAATTTTTTTCTGCATTGTAAAATATTCATGTTCCTAACAATGAACTAAAGGTTACTAAAATATTTGCTTTTAAAAAATTTATTTTTTCAATAATCTGATTGGAGTATACTTGCTTTACAATGTTGTGTTAGTTCTGACTGTACAACAAAATGAATCCAATATGCTTTTTCATACATGCTCCTCCCTTTTGGATTTCCTTCCCATTCAGGTCACCACAGAGCATTAAGTTGAGTTCCCTGTGCTATACTGTAGGTTCTCATTAGTTATCTATAGTTAGATCATTTTTAAATGAAGTTAGTTATGATATTTCAATTTACCTTGATATTCTGTGAGTGCTTATTCTGCTAATCAAAATATTGAGTTAAATAGCATGAGCTATTCCCTAAATAAATTGTAAGAGGGGATAGTTTATTAGGAAAGAGGGAACATAAGATTCTAAGTGGCCTGGTGGTGTGTGTTGTTTCTACCAAGAAGGAAGCAACAGAGCCATTTAATCAAGGCAGTGTCTCCTATAAATCTTCAGGAACTCTCCCAGGAAGCCTTTAAGAGATGGATTCCATATCACTGCTGATAAATGTTCCAATTAAATTTTTAGTATTGCCCTCATGGGACTTCCCAGCCTGAAAGGAGAACAATGTGATGCTAGCCTCCAGACTCCCCATCGTCGACAAGATTCTCACACATCATTGAGGCCGAGAGCAGCCTGTTGACTACAATCCCTAATGTGAAATGATGGCACTGCTCCAGCAGTCCTGAAACTCTACTCCAGAATGAATGCAAAGCTCAGACAATCTTAGAATTTCTGTATACACATATACATTGTCATTCAGTTGCTCAGTCGTGTCTGACTCTTTGCAATCCCATGGACTGCAGCACACCAGGCTTCCCTGTCCTTCACTGTCTCCCAGAGGTTGCTCAAACTCCTGTCCACTGAATCGATTATGCTATCCAACCATTTTGTCCTCTGTCATCCCCTTCTCCTTCTGCCTTCCATCTTTCCCAGCATCAGGGTCTTTTCCAACGAGTTGGCTCTTTGCATCAGCTGGCCAAAGTATTGGAGCTACAGCTTCAGCATCAATCCTTCCAGTGAATATTCAAGACTGATCTCCTTTAGGATGGACTGGTTGAATCTCCTCGCAGTCCGAGGGACTCTCAAGGGTCTTCTCCAGCACCACAGTTCAAAAGCTTCAATTCTTTGATGATCAGCTTTCTTTATGGTCCAACTCTCACATCCATACACGACTACTAGAAAAACCAAAGCACATACAGGTGGGTGTCTTCAAATATAAGAGCATTGTTATTTTCTGGATGAAAAAAAGAGTCTAGAAAAATTCTACAATCCTCTCCTCTGCCACTCCTCTCCACTCCATCCCATAAGTAAGAGCCAAACCCCAAGAAGCAGCTGCCCTCGGTCAGGTCATCTGAATTTGCCCATACTATATGTTGGAACGTCAGTTTTATAAAGTACATATGCCATCTGTTATATTAGACTTGAACAGAGAGGACTCAAGGTAGCAAAATCAAGGATTATTACCCCAAAGTGTACAAAAAAACTTAGAGAATTTAAACAATTTGCCAGGATTGCTCTTGTAGCTAGCAGATAGTCCAGATTGGCTTTAGACAAAAGGAAAAAAATGTGAGAGTGATCGTTGGAAAGCTACAAAGGCAGATAAGCAAATTAAATAATGAATTTAAAAATTTTCATCTCTTTTAACTCTTTCTCTTTTGCCCTTTTCTTGGGTTAATGAAACCCAACAAACACATTTCCATATACAGTTTTGTCCTCATTGCTTTAGGGACTTGGATTTGAATAGCCATAGGAAATGCAGCTGACCCCTTCCCTCCTCCTGCGCTCTCCTGTTCTCATTTTGCTTTCTCAATAACCGTTTAAAATATACAAGGATTTTGCTGCCCCTCTCCAAGATTTTGCATCTTTCTGCTTAATTAATTACCCCCAACCAAAAAATGACTATTCCACATACTTGGAGATATATGGTAATCAAGCAACTAAATGCTCCTTTCGCTAATGACATGTTTTTTCAATATGTTCAAATGAGAGGCTCATTGGAAATTATTCAGTTTCTTCTAAGTTGCAAAAGAAAATGAAAGGCAAATTATGGCTGTGTAAGCACGTGCTTGCTCAGATTCTGTTCCACTGGATTAATTTGCCATCCACAGAGCTATTGACAGCTAGCTCTTTCCTTGAGCCATTTCACTTACCAGATGGAAATGGTTAGAAATTTAATTTCATTGAAGGGTCATTTAGGTTGGAGACCACATCTTTGTAATACAGAATCCACATGGTTCACTGGAAAAACTAAGAGAACAATGGCTTCCATAAGTATTGCAACCGTGGGGAGAGGGAGTGTGAGAGTTAAAAGGAATTCGGGGGTCATCACTGATTTTTCAGATGAGGAGACCTAACGGGGTTGATCAAAATCAGAGCTGAAACTAGGAACTAAGAGTTTTAACACTTGACCTCCCTCTCCCACCCTCGCATCCTGCTGCTACCAGTGTTCCTGATACCTGTGGTGGTTACTCGGTCAAGTCTGACTCTTTGTGACCCCATAGACTGTAGTTTACCAGGCAAGAATACTGGAGTGGGTTGCCATTTCCTCCTCCAGGGGATCTCCCCAACCCAGGGATCGAACCCCAGTCTCTTGCATTTCTTGAATTGGGAGGCAGATTCTTTACCACTGCAACACCTGGGAAGTCCAGTGTCTATGGTAAATTAAAGGAAATTCGATGACTCAGAACATCAAACCAGCCCTCTGTGACAACCTAGAGGGGTGGGATGAAGTGTGAGGTGGCAGGGAGGTTAAAGAGAGAGAGACATGTGTATACCTATGGCTGATTCATGTTGATGTATAGCAGAAACCAGCACAATTTTGTAAACCAATTATTCTTCAATTAAAAATAAATGAAAGAAAATGTAGCTTGGGGAGAGGCACTAGAACAGAGCAACAAAGCACACTTGCAATTTTCTACAAATTCCTTAATTACACAGCTTCATGCAGTCACAGAAGCTGCCCCACTCACACATAGCCCAGCGCCCACACAGTCCAAGGGAGGTAATTCATCATTATCTTACACCACTCAGGGTGGGCAGTTCCAGGCAGAATGAGGAAGAGGCACAAGGGTCAAAAGCAATATACATGGAGCTGTTCTCCTCTGCTCTCCAGTCCCCATCCCTCCCATCAGCCCAGGCAGATCCCTTTTCATTTAAAAATCCAGACACACTGGATAGAAAGCTCTGCTTATCAAATCTGCTCTTAATAACCAATTTTTATCAAACTGTATTTGATGGAACCAACATTGTTTGTTCTTAGAATAAAGTACATCTATCGGTCCCACTGCTAAAATGACCCTGCCCAAAAGTGAACAGTCTTAAGAGTGGTCTTTAAAAGCCTCAGAACCAGGAAGAAAGGAGTTTAAATCCAAAATCTATCACTTCCTAGCTGCAATGCCCTGCCTGAGTCATTTATTTGTTCATCAATACTTTCCCAGAGGCTTCTCAGTGGTGGTGAAGAATCCACCTGACAATGCAGGAGACGTAGGTTCAGTCTTCGGGTGGGGAAGATCCCCTGGAGGAGGAAATGGCAACCTGCTCCAATATTCTTGCCTGGAAATTTCCATTTTCCAGAGGAGCCTGGCAGCACACAGTGCACACACACACATACATCTTACTGAGCACACTAGGCTATAGGGATTCAAGACTTCCCCTAGGAAGGGTGGCTGGAGCTGAGAGCAGAAGGACAGTGCATGTGTATGTGCTAAGTCACTTCAGTTGTGTCTGACGCTTTGTAACCCCACGGACTGTAACCTGCCAGGCTCCTCTGTCCATGGAATTCTCCAGGCAAGAATAGTGGAGGGGGGTGCCACGCCTCCTCCAGGGAATCTTCCCAAGCCAGTGATTGAACCCATGTCTCTCAGGTCTGCTGCATGGTCAAGAGGGTACTTTACCACTAGCGCCACCTAGGAAGCCCTTAAGTGTACAGTAAGTGCTTCGATGAGGAGGAGCCTGCGTCCCAGGCAAGGTGCAGAGCTGAGAGGGAACACATCCCACCCTGGAGGCTGAGTCTAGGCAGAGTGAGCTGAGAAGTGGGGCACATGCTGAGGTCAAAGAAACAGACAGTAGCTTGTGGCCATGGTAAGGAGGTTTGTCCTCATTTTAGGTTGCATGGGGGTTGTGGGGCATGATCAGATCTAAGCAGGGAGAGCAGACTGGGGGACAGCATGGACACAGGTGTACGTGTGGGAGGCGAGTGCATAATCCAAACAAGAGCTAGTAATGCTGCAGATGGAAAGAGTAAACGGAATCTAGGGGATTTTTCAAAGCTAAAATCAATAAGCCTGAATAATAAATTGGATATGGGAAATGAAAGAAAGGGGTTAATCAGAGCTAACTCATACTGCTTTGGCTTATGTAACTGGGTAGGTGGTGGTATCATTCTCTGAAAAACAGAATTCAAGGAGGACCAGAGTGGTGACCTAAACTTCTGAGCCTCAGTTTTCTCATCTGTAAAATGAGGATGCACCTACGCTAAGTCTCTTCAGTCATGTCTGACTCTTTGCAACCCTTTGGACTGTCATCCACCAGGCTCCTCTGTCCATGAGATTCTCCAGGCAAGAATACTGGAGTGGGTTGTAATGCCCTCCTCCAAGGGATCTTCCGGATCCAGGGATCAAACTTGCACCTCTTACGTCTCCTGCATTTGCAAGTGGGTTCTTCATCACTAGCACCACCTGGGAAGCCCAAAACGGGGATAGCAGTATCTATATCATGATGTTGCTAGAAGCATTAGAGAAAGTTCCCAGAAGGTGACTGATGTGCAGCTCTCTCCCACATGAACAGTACTTATTCTCAATGGCTGTTATTTCTTGATCGGATTGTAAATTCAGGGTATCAGATGTCTATTTATTTTCACTCTCTTCTTTGATCGTTCTATCAAATTGGTCCTTTACTGATCTAATCACCTTAAGTAATCTCAATTATGCCATCCTAGCAAAATAGGCAAAGTAGCAATTGCTCTCAAAAACTTAATATTGTAAATGGCACTGCTACAGTTTAGTTCATAATAACTTACTTTGCTTTTCAAGGGAAAATATTGATTGCAAATGCCATTCCCAATATCAGCCAAATGTTCCCATGCAAATGTATTTAGTAACCAGGGATGTGATAATGGGTCATTTAAGGGAAGCCAAAAAACACTGCTCCCAAATTCAAGGGAGAAAAAATAACATGTACTCAGCACTTCAGAGTTCATAAAGTGCCATCACCCACACTGTATTAATGAAAACTCACACTGTTTGGGGGTGCGTTGCTGAGGAGGACAGTGAGTGCTTTCATAGTTATTTTTACAAGTGGGATTAACTTGGAAAAGTGCCTTGCTCTAGCCCATAAAACAAGGAAGTAGCAGAAGAGACTGAAATACAAGTCCTGTGGCTCCCCATTCTAAATATATCTATTGAAATCCCCCAAAGGCCAACATTAAGCCATTCAGTGGAAACAGTAAAAAAAATCATGCAGCCACTAAACAAGAGAGGCCAGGCAAGACCACTGAACTTTCATGGTGTCATTTTTCAGTTATGCTGGAGAATGCTTTATGCACACTTGAGAAGAAGGTGTTTTCTTCTGAATTTCGATGGAATGTCCCAAAGATATCAATGAGATCCATCTCATCTAATGTATCATTTAAGACTTGTATTTCCTTATTAATTTTCTCTTTTGATGATCTGTCCATTAGTGTAAGTGGGGCATTAAAGTCTTCTACTATTATTGTGTTACTGTCAATTTCTCCTTTTATGTCCGTTAGTGTTTGTCTTATGTATTGAGGTGCTCCTATGTTGGGTGCATAGATATTTACAATTGTCATGTCTTCCTCTTGGATTGATCCCTTGATCTTTATGTAGTGTCCTTCCTTATCTCTTGTAATCTTCTTTATTTTAAGGTCTATTTTGTCTGATATGAGGATTGCTACTCCAGCTTTCTTTTGCCTCCCATTTGTATGAAACATATTTTTCCATCGTCTCACTTTCAGTCTACACGTCTGTCTCTAAGTCTGAAGTGGGTTTCTTGTAGACAGTATATATATGGGTCTTGTTTTTGTATCCATTCAGCCAATCTGTGTCTTTTGGTTGGAGCATTTAATCCATTTACATTTAAAGTAATTAGTGATATATATGTTTCTATTGCCATTTTCTTAATTGTTTGCGGTTGATTTTGTAGATCTTTTTCCTTTTCTTGTATTTCTTGACTGTATAAGTCCCTTTAACATTTGTTGTAAAGCTGGTTTGGTGGTACTGAATTCTCCTAACTTATGCTTGTCTGAAAAACTTTTTATTTCTCCATCAATCTTGAATAAGATACTTCCTGGATACAGTAATCTTGGTTGTAGATTTTTCCCTGTCAGCACTTTAGATATTTCCTCCCAGTCCCTTCTGGCCTACAAGTTTCTTCTGAAAGATCAGCTGTTAAATGTATAGGGTTTCCCTTATATGTTACTTGTTGCTTTTCCCTTGCTGCTTTTAATATTCTTTCCTTGTGTTTAGTCTTTGTTATTTTGATTAGTATGTGTTTTGGCATGTTTCTCCTTGAGTTTATCCTGTATGGGACTCTCTGTGTCTCTTGGACTTGATTAACTATTTCCTTTTTCATGTTGGGGAAATTTTCAAGTATAATCTCTTCAAAAATTTTCTCATACCCTTTCTTTTTCTCTTCTTCTTCTAGCACCCCTATAATTCAAATGTTGGTGCATTTGATATTGTCCCAGAGGTCCCTGAGACTATCCTTAGTTCTTTTCATTCTTTTTACTTTATTCTGCTCTTCAGAAGTTATTTCCACCATTTATTTTCCAGCTTATTCTTCTGCTTCAGATATTCTGCTATTGATTCCTTCCAGAGTATTTTTAATTTCAGTAATTGTGTTGTTTGTCTCTTTAGGTTTATTCTTTAATTTTTCTAGGTCTTTGTTAATTGATTCTTGCATTTTCTTCATTTTGTATTCAAGGTTTTTGATCATCTTTACTATCATTACGCTGAATTCTTTTTCTGGTAGTTTGCCTATTTCCTCATCATTTATTTGGACTTCTGTGCTTCTTTGTTCCTTCATTTGTGTAGTATTTCTCTGCCTTTTCATTATTTTTTTTAAACTTATTGTGTTGGAGGTCTCCTTTTCCCAGGCTTCAGGGTTGAATTCTTTCTTCTTTTCGTTTCTGCCCTGCTAAGGTTGGTCCAGCCAGTTTGTATAAGCTGGACCCTGTGTAAATCTCACAGGGTGAGATTTGTGCTGAGGTTTTTTTGCTTATTTGTTTTTACTCTGATGGGCAAAGCTGAGTGAGGTGATAATCCTATCTGCTGATGATTGGCTTGTGTTTTTGGTTTGTTTGTTGTTTAGATGAGGCATCCTGCGCAGGGTGCTACTGGTGGTTGGTTGATGCCAGGTCTCGTATTCAGGTGGTTTCCTTTGTGTGAGTTCTCCCTGCTTGATACTCCCTAGGGCTAGTTCTCTGAAAGTCTAGGGTCTTGGAGTCAGTGCTCCCACTCCAAAGTCTCGGGGCTTGATCTCTGGTCAGGAATGAGGATTCCACAAGTGATTTGCGATGGCATTAAGTGAGATTAAAACAAATACCCAAAAATGAGAAACCAAAGATGCTGCTACTGCTGCTGCTAAGTTGCTTCAGTGGAGTGCCATTGCCTTCTCCAACCAAAGATGAACCCCAGACAAATGGCAGTTACAAAATCAGGCAAATAATAATTAAAATAATGGAATGTACACATATACATATACCCGCATAAGCAAAGTCAAAACAGTCCTATAAAATACAGTAGATTGACCTGATGAACAAAGGAAATCAAAAATTACATTTACCAGCTAAGAACAAAACTAATGAAAGCATAACCTGGAAAACTGGAGAAGGCAGTGGCACCCTACCCCAGTACTCTTGCCTGGAGAATCCCAGGAACGGAGGAGCTTAGTGGGCTGCAGTCCATGGGGTCGCTAGGAGTCGGACATGACTGAGCGACTTCCCTTTCGCTTTTCACTTTCATGCATTGGAGAAGGAAATGGCAACCCACTCCAGTGTTCTCGCCTGGAGAATCCCAGGGACGGGGGAGCCTGGTGGGCTGCCGTCTATGGGGCCACACAGCGTCAGACACGACTGAAGCGACTTAGCAGCAGCAGCAGCAGCAAACTGGAAAACAAAACTAAAGCAAGGTGCCAAGTGGGGAGTAAACCAAGGAAAACAAAACTGCCAAGTATGTTGAGAAGAAAGGAAAGAAAGAAAAGAAAGAACAGATATGCAAGGTTAAATAGAGGTAGATAAATAAGATTTATATACACTCAAGATTAACTGCAAGGGGAAAGGAAAAATAGGAAAGGCAAACAAAGGAATAAATGTAGAAAACATCCCCTGTCCCTGGGATTCTCCAGGCAAGAACACTGGAGTGGGTTGCCATTTCCTTCTCCAATTAAAATTATAAAAAAGGGAAAAGAAAAAAAAAAAAAAAAAACGGAAGAAGGAAGGAAAAAAAACGAAAGCTCCACAGAACTGAAAAATTCAGCATAGAGGCAGAGGTTTAAAACAACAATAAAAAGTGTGACTGAATATACACATATACATATACACTCATAGGCTAAATCAAAAGAGTCCAACAAAAATAAGGTACAATAAATTCACCTGGCGACAAAGGAAACCAAAAATTATATCTACCAGTTAAGAACAAAACTAACTAAAGCACAAATGGGAAAACAAAACTAAAGCAAGATGCCAAGTGGGGAATAAACCAATGAAAATAAAGCTAACAAATCTGTTGAGACGAAAGAAAAGAAAGAAAAAATAGATATGCAAAGTTAAATAGAGATAGATAAAGAAGATTTATACACATTAAAGATTAACTGCAAGGGGAAAAGAACAGTAGGAAAAGCAAACAAGGGAATAAATGTAGACAAAATAATAATAGGTTTAAAAATCAAAAACAAAAATTAAAAAAAGAGAAAAGAAAGAAAGAAAAAAAAAAGAAAACTCCACAGAACAGCAAAAGCCCAGTGTAGAGGCAGACGTTTATAACAACAATAAAAAATATGACTGAGAATTAAAAAAGCTCAAAAGCTTAATTAGATTTCATAATACCAATAAAATTGACAACTACAAGAGAGGGGGATGGAAAGGGAAATAAAAGAAAAAGTCCAAAAGAATCTATGCTGCTACTGCTGCGAAGTCGCTTCAGTCATGTCCGACTCTGTGCAACCCCATAGACGGCAGCCCACCAGGCTCCCCCGTCCCTGGGATTCTCCAGGCAAGAACACTGGAGTGGGTTGCCATTTCCTTCTCCAATGCACGAAAGTGAAAAGTGAAAGTGAAGGTGAAGTCACTCAGTCGTGTCCAACTCTTAGCGACCCCATGGACTGCAGCCCACCAGGCTCCTCCGTCCATAGAATTTTCCAGGCAAGAGTATTGGAGTGGGGTGCCATTGCCTTCTCCAAAGGAATCTATAGAACAAGTCAAAACATAAGAATAATAAATGTTTGAGTCACTGCTGTCAGAGTCCCTTCCCTGGCTAGGAGTCACAGTCTGCCTCTCCTCCATAGGATGCACTCCAGCACTGTGCTGATCTCTGGACCTGCTGTGGGGGCAGCTTAGATTCTAATCTGATCCTACTCCTGTGTGTTCTTGCCTCCAATGTCCACAGCTATCAGAGCTAGTGTGTCTTCTTTTGTGAGAGCTCTCAAGGGCCTTTTATATAGTCCACAGACACAGAGTCTGCCTAGATGATAGTGTGGATTTAATCTGCAGCTTGTGCAGCTGGTGGGAAGGGTTTGGGTCTTCTTCCTTAGCCACACTGCCCCTGGATTTCAATTGAGGTTTTATTTCCACCTCTACATCTGGGTTGTCCACTGGGGATTGCTTCTGAGGCTGCCCTGGAGGGCTTGGGCTTCCCCTGGGAGGGCCAGGCCGGGAGGTGGTGCAGCTGCTTGGGTCACAGGGGTTCTGGCAGCACCAGGTACTCAGCTAGTGGCTAGGGCAGCAGGAAATATAGTGCTGTAGAAGGGTATGGCAACCAGTTTTGGCCCATACGCTCCAGTATTCTTGCCTGGAGAACCCCACTCCCTGACAGAGAAGCCTAGCAGGCCATAGTCTACAGGGTCGCAAAGAGTTGGACAGGACGGAAGTGACCCTGCGCACAAAGACGCAAGATTTTTTTTTGCCTGTGGCGGCTCTGCCACAGTGAGAGTTGAGTGTGAAGGTGGTACAGCTACTTGGCTTGCAGGGACCCTGGCAGCGCCAAGTGTTTAGGGACACAGACTGCCTCTGCAGCAGGAGTTATGGCCCTATCAGAGTCTTTTATCGAGCCTCCTGTAGCTGGCGATCAGAAAGCCTTTTTGGCCAATCTTTCTCTGTAGCTCCACCTGTTCAGGCACTTACAGGACTCCCTTGCCTGGGGTCCTTCTCTGTTGTTCAGCTTGTCAGGGACACAGAAGGGTCCTACTCTGTAGATCGGCATATAGATAAGAGCACCCTGGGGGGGGTCCTACTCCGTAGTTCAGTGCATCAGGCGTTTGATGGGCCAGCCTCTCTACGGTTCAGCTGCTCATGCTGGCGTGGGGAGAGAGGCTGTGGTGAGGGCTCCACTCCCATGCTTGACTCAGCAGTATGGCCTTGCTTCCATGGCTGCCCGGATTTCCTCCACAGGTATTTCCCACGATCTCCTCCCTCCCATCCCCTTGATCCATCTCTCCACAGTCAACAGCAGCCCTCACATCAGGATTGCTCCACAATGCCTAAACTCCAGCTCTCAGCTGCTGCACCTTCCAGGGGACCTGCGTCCCTATCCAAGGTATGCATCGCTGAGGCTAGGACTGTCTGATTCTCATTCCATTTAGGCTGCCACAGATCAGCTGCTTCACTTTCAGCCTTAAATGTTTCTCTTCTGACTCAGACAGTTGCCCTGATGTGGGGATCGGACCCCTGCTTCAGTTCCCCCACCCATCGGGGGCAGGTCCAGTCCTACTAACACTCCTGTTTTTCCCCCTAGTTCCTTCATCCTACCCAGTTTTTTGTGGGTCTGCATATTCTTTTCCTCTGGTCAGGTACCCCTGTCCACTCTCCGCCGGTGTCCTGCATGCACTTCTGTGTCTGAAGGTGCATTCCTGATGCATCCGTGGAGAGAGATGTGCTCCACGTCCACCTCCTCCTCCGCCTTCTTGTTCTCCTGTCAGTTCTTTGTTCATCATCGTTGTGGTTGCCACTGAAAGAAAACTAGTGGTAAATTATTAGTCTGTGCCAGATCACGTGCTGCTAAAAGTTCATGGTCTCATTGAATCTGTATAGCAATTCATGAGCGGTTTTAAAAATCAGAATTTGAAAAAGTATAGATGAGAAGGGAAACTTAGAAAGCGTACGTTCTTGCCTAGTTTCTAAACTCTGATCTCTTTCCAAAGCCACTGTACTAGGCTAACATGCTTCTGTGGGACCTATTACTATATTGCTGTTGTTTAGTCCCCTAAGTCATGTCCAACTCTTTGCGACCCCTTAGACTACAGACTTTGCTACCCCGTAGCCCCCCAGGCTCTTCTGTCCATGGGATTTCCCAGGCAAGAACACTGGAGTGGGTTGCCATTTCCTCTTCCAGGGGATCTTTCCAACCCAGGAATAGAATCCACATCTCCTGCACTAGCAGGGGGATTGTTTACCACTGAGCCACTTGGGAAGCCCTATTTAGTGCAGAGCAGTGTCAAATACTACTAAAGCCAACATCCCAGGTGATTTCATGTTATCCTGGGTCATTTGGAAACTCACGCAATGTCTTCTGTAATCCTGGCAGAAAGGCGTTTACTCCAGTTCCACCCACTCAATGAATAAACATACATGAGCCCTTACCTGGGCCAGCTCCAGCTCTGGGTTCTCCGGGTTTTATATACAGAGGTTTATATCTCAAATTCTAACCCTGGATCTTCTCCTTACCAGCTGGAAAAACTTGGGCAAGTTACTTAGTAGCTCAGATACTCAATTTAATAGTCTGTGAAGTGGGGATAATAATACTTAGTTCCCACATCAAAAGGTAAGTGGAATCTTATGCATAAAGCATTTAGCATGGTGCCTGGCACATGGCTGGTGCTCCACACTTATCAGTTATGGTTATTTTATATTTTGATGATCCTCCAGATAGCAGAACAGATGTTGATTTCATTTTATAGAAAGGAAACTGATTCCAAGGCATGATGTATTTTGTATAATCTCACACATCTTATAAATGGTAAAACAAAGATAAGAAACCAAGTTTTCTAAA
The DNA here is from genome assembly GCA_935064755.1 of Tragelaphus eurycerus. Taxonomy (NCBI): domain Eukaryota; kingdom Metazoa; phylum Chordata; class Mammalia; order Artiodactyla; family Bovidae; genus Tragelaphus; species Tragelaphus eurycerus. Next base: position 4,253,445 of record CAKXYN010000075.1, on the reverse strand, counting down.
TACTACTAACAAATCTTTCTTATTAAAATTCCCTATAGCTCCCTAAGAAAGGTGGGCCTTGGTGTCTGAAAGATTTTGAAAGTAGAAGCAGGACTGAGCCAGACTGAATTTATCATGAACGGTTTTGAGATTAAGAGAGGTGGATGATTCAGAAGTGGGAAGAAAAGATAAGGAATAAAGGTGTGGAAGGGAGCGTCAGAGAAAAGGAAGAAGTCATAAGACTGAAGGGCTGGTGGGGGGGAAAGAATATGTTCAAAAGGTTTCGAGGAATTTGCTCCAGTGCGCACAAAGTAAACTTCTCTTCCATCTTCAAAATAGTCATGAAAATCTAGACTACCACTAGGTGGCACTAGTGGTAAAGAACCCCGGCCAATGCAGGAGACAGATGCAGGTTGGAGCCCTGGGTCGGGAAGACCCTCTGGAGGAGGGCCTGGCAGCCCACTCCAGTATTCTTGCCTGGAGAATCCCCATGGACAGAGGAGCCTGGTGGGCTACAGTCCATAGGGCTGCAAAGAGTCAAATGTGACTGAAGCAACTGAGCAAGCATGGGATTCCCTGGTGGTCTAGTGGTTTCACTCAGTGCTTTCATTCACAGGGCCTGGGTTCAATCCCTGGTTGGGGAACTAGGAGCCAACAAGCCATACAGTGTGTTCAAAAAATAGTCAATTAATTGAATACAAGGTCTTGTTTGAGTCTAGAGATGTACAGAAGAGCTTATCCGCATCTAAAGGTGGTGAAGAGCGGTAGCAAATGCACAGAAGGACAGTCCCCACCAAGGCATTCTCATGGACAGGCAATGGGCCCAGGCTACGTGTTGTGTAAGAAAAAGAAAGGTGTGAAATCAGATGATGTTTATCAGGTGAAGGCAAAAAGAGGGAAGAAGCGGGAGGAAACAACCCAGTTCTGCACAGTCTGAGAAAACATAACCAAAGCTTTAGCTTCTACCACCCAACTCTTAGTCTAGCCAGTGGGGGCCCAGATCATTCATTCAGAAAGCCACCCATCCTGCCACAAAGCCTGGGGGAGGCTCTTAACATGTGAATACTCTCCAACGTCCATGAAGGAATATGCTTGATTTAGGAAAGAGAGGGAGTGAAACTGGAGAAATGTCATTATTGCTCGCATTTTGCTTTTTCACCATGATAAATACAGACATACCAGGCTTGGATTTGGGCTTCCCTGGTAGCTCAGTCAGTAAAGAAACTGCCTGCAATGCAGGAGACCCGGGTTCAATCCCTGGGTCAGGAAGATCCTCTGGAAAAGGAAATGGCAACCCACTCCAGCATTCTTGCCTGGAGAATTTCATGGAGAGAGGAGCCTGGTGGGCTGCAGTCCATGGGGTTGCAAGAGTCGGACATAACTTAGTGACTAAACCACCACCAGAAGTTTCCTTACAGCACTCTGAAAAATCATGAAAGCCCCTGAACTCTGCCCTTCACCTCTGCCAAAAAAAAAGATGTGATTGATAAAGAACAGAATCTGTATTGGCCACACGTTCACTGAAGTTCAAATATTCAGACTGTTATGGTGTAAAATCATATTTGTTTTTATATCTCTTGACCTGGATATAATAATAATGGCTGTAATAATTACATCTCTTGATAGTAGGTATCAAGAGAGCTGGAAAATAGACATAAGAGCATGGAGGAAGGCAGAGGGAGTCAGGGAATGAAAGTAGGCTGAGAAAGCTGATCTCTCCTTAAGGACTGAACAAACGCATCACTATCTTGTTTCATTTGGAAGAAGGCAGTCTCCTGGGTGCTCCGTTCACCCTCCTTCCCTCTTCATGCCTCCCTCACCCCCATTCAAAGAGAACTAAATAAAAGACCAGTGGGATGGGAGAAAGATAATGGCATTTGGTATCAAACAATCCAAGTGTGAGTCCCAACTTCCGGCATTGATTGGCTGTGCGATTCTAAATGGAATGACATATCCCTTTTGGCTTTGTTTCTTCTCATGTGTGAAACAAGGCTTTGTCAAGGAGATAAAGCAAGTACTCAGCACATTTCTATGAATACTTATTAAAAATTAATGGTCAAAAATTAATTGAAGATTTTAATATAATACCTAAAACTATGAAACTCCTAGAAGAAAACATAGAAGGAAAGCTTCTTGACATTGGACTTGGCAATGATTCCTTGGACATGACACCGAAAATACAGACAACAAAAGCAAAATTAGACAAATAATTTGAGACATCAAGATAAAAGAAAAGGAATCCATCAACAGAGTGAAAAGCCAATCAATGAAAAGGAAAAAAAAGATTTTCAAAGCACATATTATATCTGATCAAGAATTATTATGAAAAATTATTAACTCGGTAATATAAAAACAAATAATCTGATTTGAAAGGGGGACAAGAGACTTGAATAGACATTCCTCCTTAAAAAGACTTGACTTTAAATTGCTCAACTAAATGCATCAGGTTAACGTTTTCCCTTTCGCCCAGCTCTTCCATCACCGCTCGACAATCACATGTCTGTCTGTCTTCTGAGTTAAGCCATTCTATCCACTGACCTGACTGCACTCACAAGCCTAGCCAGCCTGTGATGGCTAGTGCAAGGCAAGTGAAAAAAGTCTGAGTCAGGAATTCAGGGAGGCCCCCATCTGCCCACAGATCTCAGCGGCTTGTTGGAAAGATGGTCTGAATAGGCATGCATGTCCCTCCTCGCTCATGCTTAAGTTTTACTCTTTGTGAGTGTTTCACCTCTTCATGACTGACATGAATCAGCATGCATGCACACACCTCCAGATAGGACCTGGAGAATACTGCTATGAAGCAGAAGGTTTCTTGGTGAAGTTTGCATTTACTCTGGTTGATAAGCATGTATTTGCCAAGAACACACAGGTAAACATGATGATGGAATTTCAATAGACTACACAGTGTGAGGGCTTCCCAGGTGGTCCAGTGGTAAAGAATCTGTCTGCCAATGCAACAGACGCTGGCACAATCCCTGTGTCGGGAAGATCTCCTAGAGAAGGAAACGGCAACTCACTCTGGTATTCTTGCCTGGAAAACCCCATGGATTGAGGAGCCTGGCAGGCTACAGCCCAAGGAGCCAAAAGAGTAGGACACAACTGAAGCAACTGAGCGTGCACAGCGTTGTGAGCAAACTGTGGTCCATGGGTGAACTGATTCCCATTGCCTGTTTTTGGAAGGCCTATGAACCAAGAAGGGATTTTACACTTTTAAATGACTGAAAAAACTCAAAAGAATAGCATTTTATGATATGAGAAAATTACATGAAATTATGTGAAAATTATATAAAATGCAAATTTATCATCCTGAAGTAAAGTTTTATTGGAGCAAATCCACGTGCAATTATTTTCATATTGGCTGTGGCTGCTTTCCCACTACAACAGCAGACTTGAGTATTTGCAACAGAGACCCTATGACCAGCAAAGCCCAAAATATTTACGATCTACCCTATTATAGAAAACATTTGTTGACCCCTGAGCTCCAGGACATTACTGCTCAAAGGGTACAGATCCATTGATCCCCACAACACAGGTCACCTCTAAACTCCCTTTCACTCCACCCTGACCTATTCCACTGGCTATGAACTTATTGCTTTCATTCTTGCCCTTTTTTAAAACACACTTTTCATCACTTTCCCCATGCCATCTCCCAGTTTGAAAGCCATCTATAGGGGCTTTTCTGGTGGTCCAGTTGTTGGAACTTCACCTTCCAATGCAGAGGGTTTGGGTTCATTCCCTGGTCGGGAAGCTAAGCTCAACGTGCCTCATAGCCAAAATAAATAAAACAGAAAAAAATATTGTAACAAATTCAATGAGGGCTTTACCAATGGTCCACATCAAAAAAAAAAAAGAAACTCTTTAAAGAAAGCGAAGCAAAACAAAAACCATCTTTATATTTTTACAATCAGGAGAAAGAATCTTCCTCTATGCCAATGGTTCTCTACCATGTAAAGGACAAATTCCAAGGGTTGTGATGCACATTTAAAGCCATTTCAATCTAGCCTCAGTCTCCCCATCACTTCTGGAATAAGCATCCAAATTTCCCTCTCTGCCTTAATGCCTTTCACTTTCATCTACCTAACCTATATTGCCCTCAAACTCAGTTCTAAAGCACCACTCCCTTTTTTCTCAGATCCTCAATCAGAAGGCTGATTTATTCAACAATTGTTCTCCCAAAACACACACTTTTTATCAACTTCTGTAGTGAAACATATCATGTGTGTTAGTTGCTCAGTCATGTCCAACTCTTTGCAACCCCAGGGACTGTAGCCCACCAGGCTCCTCTGTCCACAGGATTCTCCAGGCAGGAATGCTGGAGTGGGTTGCCATTTCCTTCTCCAGGGGAATCTTCCTAAACCAGGAATCAAACTCGGGGCTCCTGCATTGTAGGCAGATTCTTTACTGTTTGAGCCACCAGGGAAACTGAAACATACCATAGTACCTTGAAATGATGAATGTGTGTCTGTCTGTCTGTCTCTCTCTCTCTCTCTCTCTCTCTCTCTCTCTCTATATATATATATATATATATATAGCCTGACCCACCATGTCTACCAGACAGTGAGCTACAAACCACGTTTTCTTCATCTTTATGACTGCAGCACATGGCATACAGAAAGAACATAATGTTTACAGAATTTAATAAAAAGAATAGTAGTTGATTCCTTTTATTTTCTTCTTTTATCTCAGTAATTTAGAACACAATTCTTATAAATAAAAATTGTCATGGGGAGAATGGATGCATGTCTATGTATGGCTGAGTTGCTTTGCTGTCCACATGAAACCATCATAACACTGTTAATCACTACACCTCAATACAAAATTAAAAAAAAAATTTTTTTTAATCTTTAAATGGTAAAAATAGCCAGAGACTTAAAAGGTCTCTACAGGCTTATCCTAAGTAGCTCTGTGACATGAGATAAGCCACTTAAATTTTCTGAGATGCAAATTTCTCACGTGAGAGAAGATAAAGATGAGACCTAACTGGTTGACTTTATCTACCTCATGCGAGAGGATGATAATCAATCATAAAAATAACAACCAGCATGAATTCACATTTCTTAAAAAACTGCTAGTTCAAAAAGTACTCTCATAAATGGAGATCTTCTAATCTGGTTTAAAAAAACAAAAATGAAGCCCAACTAACATAATGACAGTAAAAGCTTTTTATAAATTGTGAAGTACACATGTGAAATAATATGGCTTTTAGTTTCTATGATAATAACCACCTGGCATAGCTCAAAAGATCACAGCCTAGCATGGCAGATCAGGAGGCTGTTTGGAGGGCTCAACGTACAATGCAGAGGAGTAGGTAATTTTATTTTTCACGGTAATGATATGCCTTCTGGCTTCCTCCACTTCAGCTTCCTCGTGAGGAAATAGAACACCTTACAAGTGCATGGAAGTTAGAGTCACAAGAAGCTTGACATCCATTTTCTCTTTTAATCCTCAAGACTGCCTTCACTTTACAAATCAGAACTTTGCAAATCAGAAATCCATTCTTCAGAGCCGAAGTGACTAACCTTAGACCTTCCTGCAAGTGACAGAGAGCTGGAATTCGAACCATGGTCCTCAGACTGTGAGTCTTTCATCCTGCCATCATGCCCAAAGCCTGTCATGTTAGAGCACATGAGATCATCTATGCTAACAGCTTTAGAGTTTAAGAAGCTGAGACTAAGAGATTTCAAATGATCTAAGATCATATCATTAGGGAGAAATTCAGGAATCCAGCCAGGACACTTACCCCCCAGTCCCTAAATGTGTGCTCAGTCGTGTCCGCCTCTTTATGACCCCACAGACCATAGCCTGTCAGGCTCCTCTGTCTATGGGATTCTCCAGGCAAGAATATTGGAGTGGGTTGCCATTTCCTACTCCAGGGGATCTTCCCAACCCAGGGATCAAACCCGAGTCTCCTACTTGCCAAGTGGATTTTTTACCCCTGAATATTTTATCTTTTGTGGTAACCAGTCTCAAAAATGACCTCTGGTGACCCCTGTCTCCTGGTAATCACACTCTTGTATCATCTTCTCCCAGACTGAAGAAGGCTGACTTGTATAACCAACGGGATACTGTGAAAACAACAATGTGAGACTGGGTCATAGGCCTCTGTGCTTCTTTCTGCTCTCATGGACCATTTGCTCTGGGGAAAGCCAGCCACGGTGTTGTGAGGATAGCCACGGGTCCTTTGGAGAGGTCCACGAGCAAGCAAACAGAAACATGCTGCTTGTGTTTAGAAATGGATCCTCCAGCCCCTTCAAGCCTTTAAATACCTCCTCCAGAGGGTCTTCACAACCCAGGGATCAAACCCTCATCTCCTATGTCTCCTGCATTGACCAGCAGGTTCCTAACCACTAGCACCACCGGGGAAGGCAATGGCACCCCACCCCAGTACTTTTGCCTGGAAAATCCCATGACGGAGGAGCCTGGTGGTTCCAGTCCGTGGGGTCGCTAAGATCGACACGCTGAGGTTTCACTGACTTTCACTTTCATCATTGGAGGGAATGGCAACCCACTCCAGTATTCTTGCCTGGAGAATCCCAGGGACAGGGGAGCCTGGTGAGCTTCCGTCTATGGGGTCGCACGAGTCGGCACGACTGAAGCAACAGCAGCAGCAGAGCACCACCAGAGAAGCTCCCTTAGATGACTCAGCCCCTCCCAATATCTTGACTAAAACCTCACGAAAGACCCAGAGTTATGACCCCCTGGCCACACTGCTGTTGGATTCCTGACATACAGAAGCTGTGTAAACAATAAACGTTTATTGCTATTTAAATCACTTCGCCTTAAGGTAATTTGTCATGCAACAATAAATAACTAACATACTTCCCATTGTGAGCAGGCACTTCAAGGTTTGTGCACATTCACTTCTCTCCTCCTGCATTCCAAGCTTCTCTTTCTAAAATGTAGTCATAAATCCACTTTTCGGTAGTTCCCCGACACTCACTCTCAGAGACATCAATCACATAAGAAAAGTTCCTTGGGTAATCTGATTTCTCCGTGGCCTTCACCCAGCTGCCCCAGAGGTTTTCTGTCTTGTCCCCAAGCAATTTCCTCACCGTGTACTCGCCTCTGAAGCCCGAGATAAGGTTGAGGAGGCAGTGTAAATGTCACACACTCTATATCTCCTCTGCTCTCTGAGGAACGCATGATAAGATCTGAGATGCATCTGGTTGAAAATTGGATCCTGAAATGATAAGATCATGGCCCTTAAATACATGCTTGTTTCTTTGGTCCAGATACCGTGTTTCTCTCTTCTTTAAATACTTCTGCCATCCTCCTGTCCTTTATGATTGATCAGCCTTATTACTGAGAAACCAAAACCATAGAAACTGGCTGTCAACAATAAGCACGTTCATCCTTTTATATATATATATATATATATATATATATATATATATATATATATATATATATTTTACAAATCAGAACCCCTTCTTTTTCCAAAGCCAATAAACTGTGAAATCTCTAGCCTCCACTCCCACCCTCCATCAGAGACTTGAGTGTTTATGCAGCTTTCTTGAGAAAAGGAAATAAGAAGTGAGAATCCTGACCTCATCCCATCTCTGCCCTAGGAAAACCTAAGATACTTGTCAAGACAAAGGGAGCAAGATGCTGGCCTAGAAGGAAATTGGTTTTTCTTCATCCTTGCTATACGGCTAGGAGCAAATGTCATCAGGTCCTTACAGTGAGGGTGAGAGTGAAGCAGGGCCAGCAACACCTTCCAGAAGTGTTTAATATTATAAGGAGGAATAAACTAGTTAATTGCAAGTGCTTCCCAGACTTTCAAGGGTATATAAATTACCTAGAGATTTTGGTAAAATATAGATTGGACTACCCACTCCAGTATTCTTGCCTGGGAAATCCCACAGACAGAGGATCCTGACAGGCTTCAGTCCCTGGGGTTGCAAAGAGTACAACACGACTGAGCAACTAACACTTTCACTTTCAGATTGTAAATCAAGAGGCTGGAGAGTGGACCAGGGTTCTACATTTCAGCAAGCTGCCAGCCACTGGGGTAAGGACCATCTTGTGAGTAATGAGGATAGAAATGCATTGTAACTCTTAGCAATTATGATTGTAGTTATTCATATTCTCTCCATAGCAAGAGTAGCAGTGTTGGTAAGTGGCAGAGTTGAGATGTAAATCAACCCCCATATCCTCTGAAAAGGAGTAGGATATGCTTGCAGCAGTGCTAGGTGACAGTTTCATAGGGTAATTATGCCAGTGGTCTACCAAGCCGGTGGCTTTCCTTGGGACAATTCAGCCCTGATATCTTAAAGACTCCAGAGAATAATTCCAGCAGAGGAGCTAGGAATTCATTAGCGCTTCCATCACATTATCTCATGCTGAAGACTTTCTGGGTTGCCCAGAAAACATCTGTCAGCAAAGACAGATTCTATCAAAAATGAAAATTGAGGCTTAATTCAGCCTGGGGAGGAGACTGATTAAACAGAAGATGGGAGATTAACCCCCCTGGGCTATAGCTCAGGGGTAAGCAGGGGCTGGCTGTTCTATGTTCATTAGAATCAATTAAGCACTGTCCTCCCCAGGAATCAGGAAGAGAAATCTATCTCCCAGGCCTGAATTAGCCCAGAGACAGGCACACAGATTTTCACTCTTACGATTTCTCAGTGGAGGGCTGAGCCTGAATAAGCAGATATTTGGATTTATGGGGGTGTGATGAGGCTCCTGAGACAAGCTTGGCGTTATCTTTTACTTAAAGTCCTTTTGAGGCAAGAATGCCTGGCATTTTTATATTGTTTTGTCTTAAATATGCCAGTAGTCATGGGGAAATGAAGCAGGATTAAATTCTGAGAAAGGAAGAAGCGGGCAGTCCTCACATTCTAATATGTTGGCATCAAACCCTGGGAGTTAGTTACAAATGCACCAACAACGAGTTACGGACTATCAAGCACTAGCGACAAATTTAAATTACAGCAAGTTTAAAATTTGACTAATAAGGCTAATAATAGCTACTCCTCCGTCTCAGAGTTTGCTGATAAATGCATTATCACGGTCAATCTTTCCTGCAGTCTTATGGAGGATGGATCTGCGACTCCTATTTTACCAAGAACTGGAATGAACTTACTTGCCGGCTTCCAAAGACTGATGCTGGGAAAGATTGAGAGAAGGAGGAGAAGTGGGCAACAGAGGATGAGATGGTTGGATGGTATCACCAACTCAAAGGACATGAGTTTGAGCAAACTCTGGGAGACAGTGAAGGACAGGGAAGCCTGATGTGCTGCAGTCCATGGGGTCGCAAAGAGTCAGACATGACTTAGGAACTGAATAAAAAAACAAAGGCAATGCTGCAAACATATTTATCTTTTTATAGCATGAATCTTTTGATGGAGACAAGAGATTGAGCATGAATCAGAATTCAGGGTTTGAGAGAGCACGGAAAAGAAAAGAGAATGAAAGGATCGTGTCATCACTGACCAAGATAGAGGCAGGATCATCCAACCTTTCTAGTTATACAACATACCTGTGAGCTTTATGTGTGGGAAGCGTGTTGGAAGTTCAGGTTTGTCATAGGGGCTCCCCTGGTGGCTCAGAAGATAAAGAATCCACACGTAAGGCAAGAGACCCGGGTTCAATCCCTGGGTTGGGAAGATCCCCCGGAGAAGGGAATGGCTATTCATTCCAGCATTCTTGCCTAGAGAATTCCATAGATAGAGGAGCCTGGCAGGTTATGGTTGATGGGGTTGCAGAGTCAACATGACTGAGCAACTAACACTATAGTTTCTTAATAATGTGTCTCTATTGCCTCCAGCTAGAGCAGCACTCATTTGAAGAAGGGAATGATGATCTGAATGAATTCTTGCTAGGCTTGGCATCACAAAGCCTACATTCATTGATATTTGCACTAGTGTGGTCTGGGAACTCAGGGTTAGCAATTAAACCTTTCTGACCCTGTATCCTCATCTGTAAAGTGGGCAGCGGGCTTCAGTAGTTGTGGCACATGGGCTCACGATCAAATCCATGTCCTCTGCATCGGCATGCGGAGGGTACTCTACAATACGGTTAGAAAATCAAACAAAATAAGATTCATGAAAATTACGTGAGCATCCTACACGAGTGTTAGTTATTATCCCTGGAGGAAAACCACTCTCCTCTCTTCCCCAGTGAAATGCCCGGCCTCAAGCAGGTGTATTCCTAGTTCCTAGTTCTATCTCAAAGAGAATGGCAAAGGATACATGAATCATCAGGCAATACAGCACTGCCTTTGCTTTCCTCATAGTCATCTTTCCTCCTTCTCCTCTTTCTACTGGCAACATGGCCTTCTGAAGACTGACAGCGATGCTGAGTGGTTGGCTCACTTCTTCATGACCAGCCGGAAGTACTCTTTCAGAAACGGAAACATGCCTCTTTCCAAGATCCACACTGAAGGAGAGAAGCTGGGCACAAAGATAATAGAAAAAAAATCACAGGCAGGACTTCCCCGGTGGTGGTCCAGGGATTAAGAACTTGCCTGCCAATGCAAGGGACATAGGTTCGATCCCTGGTCCAGGAAGATTCCACATGCCCTGGAGCAGCTAATCCTGTGTGCCACAACTACTGAGCCTGCCTGCTCTGGAAAACATGAGCGGCAGCTACTGAGCCCGTGTGCAGCAGCTACTGAAGCCTGTCTGCCTAAAGCCCATGCTCCACAATAAGAGAAGTCATCCCAGTGAGCCTGGGCACTGCAACTAGAGAATTCCCCCAACTCCCCACAACTAGAGAAAGCCTGCACGCCACAATGAAGACCCAGAGCGGCCAAAAATAAATGAGCATTTTTTAAAGTAGTTAAAAAAAAAAAAAAATCAGAGGCAAACTGTCCAATCCAGTTATATCTGACCTTAGGTCATGTACATGCCCTCCAAAATCTCAGGGGCAAACACAGCATACCTGAGCACGTGCACACAGGCTAGGCATCCTCAGTGTGAAAGGATGCCCCCCACCCCATCCCATCTCACACCCTCTGTCAAAGCAAGGTCTCCAGCAACTGTCAGTGACAGCGGGAGGACCAAGGCTGGGACAAAAGCCCAGGTGAGGTCATTAACCAATAGTCGTGGAACCAAAGCCTCACTGACAAAGCCAAAGCAAGGTTAGGAACAGGCTGAAGTCTTCTCAGTATAAGAGCAGGACTTCCTAAACTGTGACGCTACCCCCAGTGCTCATGAGGTCTTACCTTTCAGAGGACTGACCCAAGATCAGCATTCCTGGACATGCTCAGGCAAAGTCTGTAAAGATAGGAAGCTTTGCTTCCTAGATGACTTCTCCAGTACCTTCCAACATCTGTCGTATTCCCACAGAAGACTCAAGAAGGAGGAACATGATATCATACAGTACCCCTTATCTGTGAAATCTAAAAAGAAATTATACAAATGGACTTACTTACAAACAGGAAGAGACTCACAGACTTAGAGAATGAACCTACGGCTGCCAGGGGACAGTTGCGGGGAGGGATAGTTAGGAGTTTGGGGAGGACATGTACACACGGCTGTATTTAAAATGGGTAACCAACAAGGACCTACCGAACGGCACAGAGAACTCTGCTCAATGTCATGTGGCAGGCTGGAAGGGAGAGGAGTTTGGGGGAGAATGAATACATGTATATCCACCTGGTTTGTGTTCTCTTCTGTTAGTAATTTTTAAAATGTCTTGCCTTATTCCTATTTCCTCTTCTACTTTCTGTTTTTTTTTTTTTTTTCTTTCTGTTCTTCTCAATTCTTATACTTTGGGGGTCGGGGGAACTAAGTTGTGCTAATAATTTGAAAAAAAAAATAAGTTCAATATTTTGAAAAACCTCAAAGACACAGACTTTTGAATGCTAAATCCTTATCCCGGGAGCTTCTTTGAAGAACATGCCAAACCTCTTGTCGTCTTCTGCCAGTAATTTTGATTTGAAGCCATGCATTAACCTACCACTCATTTCCTTGCCAAGGAATTATAAGGGTGTCTTGAATACATTAACCTTACATATCCTAGGATTCTGCCATAGATTGGACAGCCTCTAGCTCCACAACTTCCAAAAGCACAAAATTCAAAAGGAAATGTACAGTTTGACTCTTTCCAGATTTTTTCAGAGATTCAAAAGCCCCAGTTGCCTTTTTATTTTGTCTACCACCATGTTGAAATACAAGGATCAACTCTAGGGCTTAAAAATATGTGAATATAATTAGAAATTCCTTGGGGAAAAAAATGAAAGTAAAGGATTAACCAAGGAGAGCCATTACATAAAGGATTAATTCTCTCTTCTGAGTGGTCACACGTGAAGTCTTTCTGCCCACTCCCAGCTCCCCTGCAAGCCATCCTCAATCAAAGCAGACATCTGTACAGGGAGAAGAATGTCTGTTTTAAAAAAAGCTTTTCTAAATTCCATATATATGCGTTAGTATACTGTATTTGTGTTTTTCTTTCTGGCTTACTTCACTCTGTATAATAGGCTCCAGTTCCATCCACCTCATTAGAACTGATTCAAATGTATTCTTTTTAATGGCTGAGTAATACTCCATCGTGTATATGTACCACAGCTTGCTTATCCATTCATGAGACAGCAAAAGAGACACTGATGTATAGAACAGACTTTTGGACTCTGGGACTGGGAGAGGGTGGGACGATTGGGGAGAATACCATTGAAATATGTATAATATCATATCTGAAACGAGTCAGTCCAGGTACGATGCCCTATAACAGATGCCTGGGACTGGAGCACTGGGATGACTTGGAGGGATGGTGTGGGAAGGGGGAGGGAGGAGGGTTCAGGATGGGGAACACGTGTATTCTGGTGGCAGATCCATCTCGATGTATAGTAAAAGTAATACAATATTGTAAAGATAAGAAAAATTAAAAAAATAATAATAAAATAAAAAAAGCTTTTTTTTTTTTTTTTTAATGTGAAGCATTTTTTAAGTCTTTATTGAGTTTTTTTACAGCATTGGTTCTGTTTTATATTTAGGTTTTTTTGCCCTGAGGGCATGTGGGTCTTAGCTCCCAACCAGGGATCGAATCTGAACACTTGGACCTGGAAGGAAAAGTCTTAACCACTGGACCACCAGGGAGGTCTTGAGAATGTCTCTGTTTTTTAATCCCTAAAATTCGAATTCTTGACCTGAAATTATGAATGCTAGTTAATGATAGGCAAGACAGATCACAATAAACTATGGAAAATTCTGAAAGAGATGGGAATACCAGACCACCTGATCTGCCTCTTAAGAAATCTGTATGCAGGTCAGGAAGCAACAGTTAGAACTGGTCATGGAACAACAGACTGGTTACAAATAGGAAAAGGAGTACGTCAAGGCTGCATATTGTCACCATGTTTATTTAACTTATATGCAGAGTACATCATGAGAAATGCTGGACTGGAAGAAACACAAGTTGGAATCAAGATTGCTGGGAGAAATATCAATAACCTCAGATATGCAGATGACACGACTCTTATGGCAGAAAGTGAAGAGGGGCTAAAAAGCCTCTTGATGAAAGTGAAAGTGGAGAGTGAAAAGGTTGGCTTAAAGCTCAACATTCAGAAAACGAAGATCATGGCATCTGGTCCCATCACTGCATGGGAAATAGATGGGGAAACAGTGGAAACAGTGTCAGACTTTGTTTTTCTGGGCTCCAAAATCACTGCAGATGGTGACTGCAGCCATGAAATTAAAAGACGCTTGCTCCTTGGAAGGAAAGTTATGACCAACCTAGATAGCATATTCAAAAGCAGAGACATTACTTTACCAACAAATGTTCGCCTAGTCAAGGCTATGGTCTTTCCTGTGGTCATGTATGGATGTGAGAGCTGGACTGTAAAGAAGGCTGAGCGCCGAAGAATTGATGCTTTTGAACTGTGGTGTTGGAGAAGACTCTTGAGAGTCCCTTGGACTGCAAGAAGATCCAACCAGTCCATTCTGAAGGAGATCAATCCTGGAATTTCTTTGGAAGGAATGATGCTAAAGCTGAAACTCCAGTATTTTGGCCACCTCATGCGAAGAGTTGACTCATTGGAGAAGACTCTGATGCTGGGAGGGATTGAGGGCAGGAGGAGAAGGGGACGACAGAGGATGAGATGGCTGGATGGCATCACTGACTCGATGGATGCGAGTCTGAGTGACCTCCGGGAGCTGGTGATGGACAGGGAGGCCTGGCGTGCTGCGGTTCATGGGGTCGCAAAGAGTCGGACACGACTGAGCGACTGATCTGATCTGATCTGATGAAGCAGAGTTTGGAAAACAGATCAACAGAATGGATTTGCCAGTGGCTTTGGCTATATGTCCAGCATAATTTTTAAACACAATAAGTAAGATCTATCATTTTTTGCATGCCACCAACTGAGTAGCACCTTACATTGTGCCTTGTTGGGGATTTTCCTATAATCAGAGCCTGAGTGAGGAGTTCAGAACATGATGTTTGAATACATAAGTGAGGAAATAGAGACAGTGAGACAGGGAGGAAGGCAGAGAGGCTGCATTTTCAGTCACTGTGCAAAGCAGAAAGGCTGGACTCAAAGCGAGCTCTGGAGAGTGTACGAAACATGCCACAGCTGTGCACTTGGACACTGACCCACTGCCTCTCCTTGTCCCTTGCACAGGGCTGCCCCAAGGGATGTAACTGCTCCCAGCCCCACTTCTTGCTGCTATTATGAAGACTAAGCCAGCTCACTTGTGGCAAAAAGTAGAAAGAGGCTCAGCGCATTGGAAGTGGGATGTAGACCCCGCCGACGGAACTGGATACATACCTACTCAACTGAGCCACAGCAGTAGTCAGACGTGGATGGCCAGGATGTGACCAGTAATGCAAAAGAGTCTGCAACACGTATAGAATGCCTATCATACCCGCTGTGTGCTCCTTCTGCCTCATGACTCCTGTGCAGACTCTATGGAGAGCAAGTTAGTTATATCTTTTCAAATAAAGAATATACACACTTGATCAGGAAGTTCCAATTCTAGGGGTTTGCCCTACGATCATTCTTGCTCATGTGTGAGATGCCATATGTACAATGATACTCACTGAAGCATTATTTGTGATGGCAAACAATTGGGAGGAAAAACCTTAGTGTTAATCTATATGGGACTGATCAAATAAATAATGATATGTCCATGGAACTGTGGAATCAGGGTGATAATTATATTCAACAAGCTGCATGAAACTCTCACTAACAAACCAGAATGGACACTCAGTAAAGAAGAGGAGAAGCCCACTGACATGCCTGTACTGATGCATAGACTACCGGTCAGGAGCGGCAAACCACGTAGCAGGTTAAAAAATGAAACCTCCCTGCACTCACAATGATACTCCTCCTTCAGGTCATTATTCTGTTAGGAAGTTCAAGCTGAGGGACTTGTTGTTTCAGGAGTTAGGAATCCACCTTCCAATGCAGGGGACATGGGTTCGATCCCTGGTAGGGGAACAAAGATACCAAGATCCCACATGCTTCAAGGTAACTATGTCCATGCCCTGCAACTACTGAGCCAGGCACCTCAACCAGAGAGCCCAGGTGTCCCAGCTAGGGTCCCGTGCTTTCTGGAGTTCACGTGTCACAACTAGAGAGAAGACGCATGTCCCAATGAAAGATCTCAAGTGCCGTAACTAAGACCCAACACAGCCAGAAATTAATAAATAATTTTTCTTTTTTTAAGGGAGAAGCTCAAGTTGAAAGTTCAAGCATCATGCTCTCAGTTCCCTCTGCTAAACTGTTTGCCTTGAGAACAGCTCAGGCTTCAATAGCACAGAATGTGTTGTTGCTTATCTGAAGGGTGAATGGGAGGATATATTTAATATATTAGGCATATTATGCAGTTATTAGCAGGGTTTGTTTTCCTCCTGTCTCAATCTCCATTTTATTCTAGATGTCTAAGCAGTTGATAGAATTAAAAGCAAGAGTCCTGCGTGTGAACAACCAGACTTCACAGAGTTAAACTAATTTCTCAGCAGGATCACATCATCAAGAAGACTGATAAATCACACTCAGTGGGATTTTTTTCTTCTTCTTGATAGCTTTTTTCTCAACTTTCATCTGCAAACAAATTGTTTCAGCCTTAAGAAAAAGCGTTGGGAACCTGGACTCCTACTTGGACTTCCCCATGGAAACCAAGATCCTGGAGAACTATGTCCAGATCCATGTGAAACAAACCTCCCCATCTGGTCTCCTGCATTCTCTGTCTTTAAAGACAGACAAAACTCACCAACCAAAACCATACCATGCTTTTTATTCATTTATTTTATTTTAAACTTAATATTTTGTATTGAAGTATAGCCGAATAACAATGTTGTGATAGTTTCAGGTGGACAGCAGAGGGATTCAGCCACGCATATACCTCTACCCATTCTCCCCCAAACTCCCTCCCATCTAGGCTGCCATATAATATTGATCAGAGTTCCCTGTGCTAGACAGTAGGTTCCTGTTGGTTATCCACTATAAATATAGCAGTATGTACATGTCCACGTCAAGCTTTTTAAATCTCAGAAGGGATTCACCTAGGATCCCATGCCTACAATCATGGTTTAAATCCAAAGTGAAAAATAAGCAATTCTGGTCCCAGATTGAATCCTTGTAGGCAGTTGGTTATCCCTATAGGGTCTCTCCAGCACCTACTCATGAGCTGTCCCCTTTTTGGGCTTAATATGTGTTCAGCCAAGTGAAGGATATAAACACAGCAGAATGCACCCGAAACAACCATTATAGTTTAGACTGACAAGGAAGCAAAAAGCAGTTCCTACCCAGAGTTCTGTCTGGCATTCTGCTTTCTTTCCCAGTCTGGAGAAATCCCTAGAGATAAAAGGGAAACCTCCCATATCAGGGTTAATTCCAGGAGTGGTAAGGATTCAGCAACGGTGTAGGAGTTACGTCTCTGTTCGTTAAAAACATTCTTCTTTAGCTGGACATTTTATGAAGGACTGTGAATAATTCCGTAACACCAAGGCACTTGCCCCTCTGTTTTCCAGCCATGGAGATTAGAGTTTGGATCCATGTTGGCTTAAAACAAAGCCCACACTGAGAAGGCTCATTCATCACAATGACAAGGACTACAGAAAAATTTCAAGGAGTTTGATGCCATTCGGTTCTGTTTAAAAGGCTGAATGTTATGATAAAACTTGTCGATTCCCGACTCTTCACTAGGGATTATGGAGACAAAGGGGCCATGGGGAGTTCCGGGTCTGAAGGAGGAAGCAAAGGGGCTTGTGGGGAAGTAAAGGTTCAGAGCAAACAGGACAGATGTGTGTGCTGGCATCTCTTTGGAGTGTCCAGACAGGCTTGTCCTATTTCCCTGTCTTGTCACTGTTGTTATTGTTCAGTTGCTAAGTCATGGCCAACTCTTTGTGACCCCGTGGACTGCAGCATGCCAGGCTCCCCCTGTTCTCTACCACCTCCCCGAGTTTGCTCAAATCATGTCCACTGAGTCAGTGATACTATCTAACCATCTCAGCTTCTGTCGTCCCCTTCTCCTCCTGCCTTCAATCTTTCCCAGCATCAGTCTTTTCCAATGAGTCAGCTCTCCCCATCAGGTGGCCAAAGTATTGGAGCTTCAGCTTAAGCGTCAGTCCTTCCAATGAATATTCAGGGTTGATTTCCTTTTGGACTGACTGGTTTGAACCTTGCCCATAACTGAAACAGGGATGCTAAGCTCACATCATGAACTCTGGAAAGTCCAAAGTGTAGAAACACAGGTTAGTAATTTGCTGCCTAGATTTCATAGTTAATGCAAGGGGAGATGCAAAAGAAGGGTTTTTTAAATTTTTGTTTTATAAATAAAATACTGTTTAAATTAGTAGAGGCAAATTTTTCTCCCATTAAGACCTTTATTTTCCATTTTTCATTAAAAGAATATTTCAGGTTAATAAAATGCCCCTTTCCCCACCCATTATATTTCCTTTCCTTTCCATGTCCCCCATGACTGCTGCTGCTGCTGCTAAGTTGCTTCAGTCGTGTCCAACTCTGTGCAACCCCATAGACAGCAGCCCACCAGGCTCCACTGTCCCTGGGATTCTCCAGGCAAGAACACTGGAGTGGGTTGCCATTTCCTCCTCCAATGCATGAAAGTGAAAAGTGAAAGTGAAGTTGCTCAGTCATGTCCAACTCTTAGGGACCCCATGGACTGCAGCCCACCAGGCTCCTCGGTTCATGGGATTTTCCAGGCTAGAGTACTGGAGTGGGGTGCCATTGCCTTCTCCGGTCCCCCATGACAGTTACTCCCAATTTGATGTTTATTTTTCCTGCATATGTCTCCATATTTTTTCCTGCATATTTCTCATACATATGTGTATGTATGTACTACTGAACAACACACAGTATTATTTCCTGTGCTTTTAGCTTTTAAAAAGTATGTGTCTTTCGTTCTGCATTTGGTATTTACCCATATTGGTATGACTGCTCCAATTTAATCTGGCACCATTTAATAATACATTTTATGAATCCGCCACAATTATTTATCCCTTCTCCTGCTGGTGTATATTTGTTTCCAACTTTTCACTATTACAAAACTGCTACAATAAACATCAATGAACATCTTTGTACTTGTCTGTGCACATGTGAAATGGCTGTGACATGTTTTTAATAAAACAATACATCTTGGAGAACTTTTTGTGCCTGTACATGCTGCTATAACTCATCTTTTTAATGTCTAAACAGCATCCTAGAAAATACAAATCACTAAAATGTGTTGAAACATGGATTGCTGGACCTTTATATTGCTTCTCTCTTTAAGATGTAACAACAATGTTACATGTCTCTATGAGCTCACATGACAGTTTCACTACTCTGGGGACCTATAATTGCAATTACTTGGTCAAAAAGTGTGTGGGGGGGTGGGGCTTCACTGGTGGTCTAATGATTAAGAATCTACCTGCTAATGCTGGGACATCCCTGGTCCAGGGAGATCCCAGGTGCCAAGGTGCAACAGAGACCATGCGCTACAACTACTAAGCCCGTGCTCGAGACCCCATGCTCTGCAACAAAAGAAGCTGCCACAGTGAGAAGACTGCACACGGCAATGGAAACCTGCTGCAGCCAAAAGGAACAAATAATTTTAAAAGCCTGCTACCTCCCCATTCCCGCTCCCACCCCAACTCTCCCCAAAAAAGTGTGCATAGGCTTTCAATTTTGCCACCTACTGCCAAATGACTCTCCAAAAGCGCTTCAGTCACTTGCACCAGCAGTGCAAGGGGACAGCCACTGCTCTACCACCTCACCATCTCTTAGTACTGTCAGTCTTACGCGTTTCTGCAACTTGATGGATTTGAAATGACATCCCATAATGTCTAATTTCATTTGCATGATTACTTGTAAAATTGAACTTCTTCTCACGCATTTATTGACCATTTGGTTTCCATCTTCCACTGATTGTGAATCCATATGCTTCATCCTTTCTACTTCTTGGGCAACCATCATAAAAGTGTGTTTCCAATAATCCCTGTACCTATTTACTTTAGAAGAGGATAATCCATTGAAAGCTTGGTTGAGAAAGTCTAAGTGCATAATAAATAAATGACTAATAAGTAAAATAATTCTAACATGTAGTAAGTAGATAAATTATTTTAAATGCCTTGATTGTTTTGGCCATACTGTGCAGCATGTGAGTTGATCCAACCAGGGATCAAGCCCATTCCACCTGCAGTGGAATCATTGAGTCTTACGCACTGGATCACCAGGAAAGTCCTCTAATAAGTAAATAAAATTAACAAAGCTCTGCTTCTCAGAGCTTTGGAAACTTGACCATGATGGCTGTTCTATAAGTAAGAGATATCTGCTCAGATGCATGTGAGCAGAAATTCAACATTGCTCATGTTCCTTTTGCTAAGGGAATTGGGGAAAAAAACTAGCATTATCAAATATTGACTCTGTACACAGAGCTTAATGGATATCATCTCATTTAAACAATCCTCTCATGTAATAAATGCATGAGAAGACTTTCAATTTTACAAACAGAACTGTGAAGGAAGTATTATTTTCCCCTTTTAGGATCAAGAAATAGACTTAGAGAGATTAAGTTTTTATCCTGAGCAATGTGGGAGACCCGGGTTCGATCCCTGGGTTGGAAAGATTCCCTGGAGAAGGAAATGGCAACCCACTCCAGTATTCTGGCCTGGAGAAACCCATGGATGGAGGAGCCTGGTGGGCTACAGTCCACAGGGTTGCAAAGAGTCGGACACGACTGAGCAACTTGACATTCACTTTCATGAATCTTGTAATTAGCAAAGCCAGTATTCAAAGCCAGGTTTGTTTGCCTCCAAACCACATGTGCTTGCTACCATACAAGAGAGTCATAATCATTATGGATATTCTAGTTTGAAGAGAGGCTTGGCATTTGGAATGATAGCCATTCTTCCAGGAATGATTATTTAGGGAGCTAAAGATGATGTCCCAATTTTTCTGAATCTAACCATTAGGAATCTTCAGAGGCACCCTTTCCCCACCACTCTTTCCCTGAATGGAAACTGTGACCATCATGTTATTGTTCAAACATTGTACCTTCTGTGGGGAGTTCATATGCATTCCCATCTCCTTCCTTTCCACCTCTTGTCCTCCTACTAGGAAAGGAGTGGTTAGTTTTTCAGGAAGCAATACCAGCTGCTTCCTCACGGGCTTGATGATGTGACAAGGCATACTAAGGAGGAGAGATGAATCTCTTCTCCTCCTTAGTTTTGTTTCAAAGACCAGTAGAATTTATCCTGAAAAAAATGTAATTAAGCACATACTCATTGAATATATCACACATTTTTTTAACCAATACTCTCTTTCCCAACTACAATTGTTGGGTGATTACAGAGGGAAACCAAGTTGAGCCTTGACAGTATGCAATTAAGAGAACCTTGCAGGAATTTCTGAAGTAGTTTTAATAGCTCTTAAGACGCCTTGTGGAGAAGGCAATGGCACCCCACTCCAGAACTCTCGCCTCCAGAACTCTCGCCTGGAAAATCCCATGGACGGAGGAGCCTGGTAGGCTTCAGTCCATGGGGTTGCGAAAAAGTTGGACATGACTGAGTGACTTGACTTTCACTTTTCCTTTCATGCATTGGAGAAGGAAATGGCAACCCACTCCAGTGTTCTTGCCTGGAGAATCCCAGGGACAGGGTAGCCTGGTGGGCTGCCATCTATGGGGTCACACAGAGTCAGACACAACAGAAGCAACTTAGCAGCAGCAGCAGCAAGATGCCTTGAACTCTAACAGACTTCCCATGAGTTTTAGGACAAAGCAAGGCCCTCTGTGTTGTATTAATGTATCATCACCTGGATATAATTTCAGCCAAAGCTCTGTTGGACAGTTCCCACTGCATCTTCCCATCCCCTACCCCACAAGCCTTTTTCCACTTTCTGCCTTTAGATCCTTTTTTTAAATTTATTTATTTTAATTGGAAGCTAATTACTTTACAATATTGTAGTGGTTTTGTCATACACTGACATGAATCAGCCATGGGTATACATGTATTTCCCATCCTGAACACCCCTCCCACCTCCCTCCCCATCCCATCCCTCTGAGTCATCCCAGTGCACCAGCCCTGAGCACCCTGTCTCATGCTTCGAACCTGGGCTGGTGATCTATTTCATATATGATAATATACATGTTTCAATGCTATTCTCTCAGATCATCCCACCCTTGTCTTCTCCCACAGAGTCCAAAAGTCTGTTCTATACATCGGCATCTCTTTTGCTGTCTCACATATAGAGTTATCATTACCATCTTTCTAAATTCCATATATGTGTTAGTAGATTGTATTGGTGTTTTTCTTTCTGGCTTACTTCACTCTGTATAATAGGCTCCAGTTTCATCCACCTCATTAGAACTGATTCAAATGTGTACTTTCTGCCTTTAGATCCTTTCTGAAGTCAAGGAAGCTTGTTCAGCCCTTGTACAGAGCCAGAAATTCAAAACTGTTAATATCTCTGGAGGCAACTCCCACCCAATAGGAGATTAAGCCAATAAGTAAATGTCCCATCTCTGGCCCTTCAAGTATTCTACATCCTATTTACCCATAGTGCTCCTCTATTCAACAAGGAATGCACCCTTTCTTGGATTTTCTTCCTTGCCTTTCTCATTCTCACTATTGTCTCAGTACCCTGCTCCTGGGAGCACCTCTCTAATAAATTACTTACACTCAAGTCCATTTCTCAGGTTCTGCTTTTGAGAGAACCTGAAGCAAAACCCCCAAAGTTTCACACTTATCTATGTATCACTTTAGATATAACCTCCTCCTCCAGGAAAACATCCTTGGTTTCTTCTAAGTACAAAAAAGGTGTAGTTGAAGTTTTCTCACACCATGTTTTTATTGGTTATTCATTTCTTTTATATATTTCTAACTAGAGAGTGAGCTTCCTAAACATAGAGACCATATACCATCGCATGCTTAGTCCTTAGCACAATATTGGGCACATAGTAGACAATAAATATCTGATGAAAAACAGAGATGATAATGTGTAGGTACTGGGCTAAGTACTTAAGAGGCATATACCAAGATGACAACATTCAACATTCCCTCTGGTCAAGAGGATTCAGTGCACTGGAAGTGACAAATATGAAAACAGATTAGGTGCAAAGCTACAAGTTTTGCTTTCCAGTGGAGACATGAAAAAAGCACTGCTTAAGCTCTACCTTGAAAGACTAGGACAAGGCTCTCAGGAAAGATATTTGAGCAAGGACTTGAAGAAACTTGGTGTATCTCTATGAAATTAATCAATAAAAATAATTTTTAAAAATAGCTCACATTTGTTGAGGCTCCTCATACAAAGAACTTTTCTGATAACATCTCATTTAGCTTCCATAGACAGATATCAAACAGTTCCCCTTTCCAGTTAAAGAGATTGAGGCTGGTAAGTTTGAGAATTTGTCTCAATTTGCACAGGTAGCAAAAGGTAAAAGTAGGATTCCATGTTTATTTAATGTTATTAATGTTTATTTAATGTCCAACATTTGTCATAACCGTCATCCCAGGTGGCGCTAGTGGTAAAGAATACACCTGCCAATACAGGAGACACAAGAAACACAGGTTCGATCCCTGGGTCAGGAAGATTCCCTGAAGAAGGAAATGGCAATCCGCTCCAGTACTTGCCTGGAGAATCCTATGGACAGAGGAGCCTGGTGGGCTACAGTCCGCGGGGCCACAAAGAGTTGGACACCACTGAGCGACTGAGCACATTTATCATAACAAAACTTGCTACTCTAGAGGTTACAGTTCAAGATGTTGGTACAAGAGGATCACAAATTCAACTCCTTCCTTCTCTCTTTCTTTCCCACTTTTATGACTTCTGTAATAGGTCATAATAAGCATATTTCACCTGTAGAAAGTCGACAGAAACTGGCAGGTGTCATCTCTGTGTTCTCTCTCTCTGCCTTGTTCCAGCTGGGGAGAAATTTTTTCTTAACTTTCAGATTTTCTTTCTCTCTCATTCTCTTTTTTATTTTCCCATCAGGCACCATCTATCTTCCTGTCCTCCTTCTGCCTTGCTCCATCCAGTGGATACCATTTCTTTGCCTTCTTTTAAATTCTAGGCCTCTTCTTCTTCCTCCTTTTTTACTGGAGTCTAAATGCCATACAATGCTGTGTTAGTTTATGCTGTACAATGCAGTGAACCAGCTATCCGTACACATATATCCCCCTCTCTGGGCCCCTCTCCCACTCACCCTCACCCCTCCCCTCTAGGTCATCACAGAGCACCGAGCTGAGTTCCCTGTGCTTTCGAGCAGCTTCCTGCTAGCTGTCGACTTCACACACGGTAGTATATATGTCGATGCTACTTTCTCAATTCATCCCATCCTCCCCTTCCCTTGCTGTGTCCACATGTTCTCTACATGTGTGTCTTTATTCTTGCTCTGGAAATATGTTCATCTGTACCATTTCTCTAGATTCCACATATATGTGTTCATACACAATATTTGTTTTTCTCTTTCTGACTTACTTCACAATGTACAACAGTCTCTAGATCCATTCACATCTCTACAAACGACCCAATTCCATTCCTTTTTATGGCTGAGTAATATTCCCTTCTATGTATACCACCCATCCTTTGGTTTAACTTTTCTTGAAAAACAAAAATATATACACACTCATAGATGATTCTACTTGGAGTCATTCTTAGTTCTTTGTGCATTTCTCAATTATTTTAAAACAGTCCTCAGTCAGTTCAGTTCAGTCGCTCAGTCCTGTCTGACTCCTTGTGACCCCATGGACTGCATCTCACCAGCCTTCCCTGTCCATCACCAACTCCCGGAGTTTACTCAGACTCATGTCCATTGAGTCGGTGATGCCATCCAGCCATCTCATCCTCTGCCGTCCCCTTCTCCTCCCACCTTCAATCTTTCCCAGCATCAGGGCCTTTTCAAATGAGTAATGTCCCCAAAGTATCCCTTATATATATAATTCAGGTGATTGTTGGTGGTCTTTCTTTGGCTCATGTGTGTGTGTGTGGTGTCACACACACAGTCAGAAACAGAGAGAGAGAGAGAGGTGTACACAGATGCACATTTTAAGAGGTTCTGAGGACTGTCTCTGTCTCTCCATTTCCGGCTGTGCATGTGACACCACAGACACACACGTGCCAAAGAAAGATCACCAACGATCACCTGAATTATATATATAAGCAATACTTTGGGGACATTACTCAGTAATTAGGAGATAATGCAAAATATTTTAAGTCTAAATGTTCAAGTCTTCAAATTGCCTCTCAAAGTCTGATCAACTCTGCTGCAGAAACAAATCATTTCAGCTGTTTCATTCTCAGTAAAATCATAGTACTATTTGGTTGACTTCCTACAGGTGAAATATGCTTATTATGACCTATTACAGAAGTCATAAAAGTGGGAAAGAAAGAAAGAAGGAAGGAAGAAGGCAGGGAGAGAAAGAGAGAGAAGGGGAGGGGAAATAGGGAAGGGAAGGAGAGGAAATGAAGCTACTTTTCTTCTAATGGGAGTAAGCAAAGCTGCTGAATAAAGAAAAATAAATGGGAGGGAAATAAATTCCAATTTCCAGGTTTCTTTTCCATTAAAAGAAAACAGGAAGCTTCTTACATTGCCTCTGTTCTGCACACCAGACAGGAGGGGAAATTCCAGAGGAGGAAAAAAACATCTTTGCTCTTATTTGAAATGCAGCATGGATAGATGAAGAAATCGAGATCTTCTAATGGTCCAGAAACAGCATAACTGATTAAGCAAGGATCCTGGAATGAAATGACTACCTCACTTTATGTTCTTTAAAGGAACTGGCCCAGACTCAGAAGAAGGCCGAGAGACTAATCGCAGAGTGATGGGCAGTTATCAGTACCATATCAAAGGTCTGTTAATGGAATCTTGGGAAGAGAATTGGGCTGCGAGTTGGTTTAGTTGAAGACTGTTAAGAACCTCTTCCAGTAAGACGATAATCCCTACAGAATTGAAGAAAGTGACTGCACTGCATAAAACATGACCGCAGTTTATGGCACACTTTCTTGCAAAGATCTCAGGCAGCCCCTGAGGAACTGACAAATCTGTAATTCCACATTAATTGACACAAAAGGTGCTGTTTGCCAGATGACCTCACACCTAATTGAATTAGGCAGACACACTTACCACATGTGATCAGGTTTATTGCATGCATTATCATCATTTAGCATTTATCACCCTTTCCCAGTAGCCTGTAACAGCTAAGACGGCTAGTTCTAAAACCTGATAGACTCAACGCCTATTGAAAAAAAACAAAAGCATAGCTCTGTGAGTTTAATCATCTTTTAAAAAGCAACTAATAATGGCACCTTCTTCAAAAGGTTGTTGTGGGTGGGAGAGACTAAAGCATAAAAAATATAATACCTGGCATACAGGGGACATTTGTAAATATCATTATCATTTGCATTTTCTGAAAGCAGCCTGGATGGGTTTATTAGCTAGATTTTATTCCTTGTGCAAAATCAGCTAATCATTTTCAACCACCTATTTTGTATACAATGCTTTCATATATGCTTTTAATTCCTTACAACACTTCACTGAAGTAGATATTATTATTCCTTCTTAAAAGCTAAGAAAATCAAAGTTCAAGTAAGACAAAAGAATTGCTGTTCATCATTTGACTATAAAGTTGTTTGATTTGAGCTCACATCTTCTGACTCCACAGCACAGACTCTTGTACTACATTTTACATTACAGTGGGATGACTTTTTACACACATGAATTTTTACAGTCCATATCTATGCATGTTCTGATAAGCCAGTTCTCCCAAAACCAAGCCCAGTTTCATCACATTGGCCAGTTTCTGGGGTATACATATTCCCCCTGTGGCCAATTTCAACAACCAGCTTGGAAAATTCTTCGGTACTTAACAGTCTGCTCTAAGTAGTCATTATAAGCCAGCTCCAGCCCATCTTTGACCTTATTCTTTTATATAAAACTCACAGAAACAGGGAGTGGAAAAGTGGTTTCCAGGGGCTGGGAAGAGAGGGGTAGACAGGAACAGGGAGAGGTTGGTAAAGCTCTCAGTTATATGACAAGTAAGATCTGAAAAATCTAATATATAATACATTTCACTACAGTTGTTAACACTGTATCGTAGGATTGAAATTTGCTGAGAGAGTAGGATTTAAATATTCCTACAAGAAAAGGGGGATAAATATGTGAAGTGATGAATGAGTTAGTAACTCAATGAAGGGAATCCTCTGGCAATGTATACATATATCAAATCATCATGGTGTATACTTTGAATATTAAAATTTTAATTGTCAACTATACTTCATAAGGACCTACTGTGTAGCACAAGGAACTCTATTCAAGACTCTGTAATGACATATATGGGAAAAGAATCTAAAAAGATGCATATATGGGTCCCCGATGGCTCAGAGGTAAAGAATCTGCCTGAAATGCAGGAGCCACAAGAGACGTGGGTTTGAACCCTGGGTCAGGAAGATCCCCTGAAGAAGGGCACAGCAACCCACTCCAGTATTCTTGCCTGAGAAATCCCATGGACAGAGGAACCTGGTGGGCAACAGTCCATAGGGCTGCAAAGAGTCTTAGCACGCAAGCACACGTATGTATAACTGGTTCACTTCACTGTACACCTGAAACACAACACTGTAAATCAACTATGCTCCAGTAAAAATTAGAAAAGAAACTATATCTCAGGACTTCCCTGAGAGTCTAGTGGCTAAGAGTCTGCACTCCCAGTTCAGAGGGCCTAGGTTCAATCCCTGGTGGGAGAACTAGATCCTCCATGAAGCCACAAAGATCAAAGATCCTGAGTGCTACAGCTAAGAAGCAATGCAACCAAATAAATAAGCGATATTTTTAAAAAACTATGAAATTAAAAGACGCTTACTCCTTGGAAGGAAAGTTATGACCAACCTAGATAGCATATTCAGAAGCAGAGACATTATTTTGCCAACAAAGGTCCATCTAGTCAAGGCTATGGTTTTTCCTGTGGTCACGTATGGATGTGAGAGTTGGACTGTGAAGAAGGCTGAGCGCCAAAGAATTGGTGCTTTTGAACTGTGGTGTTGGAGAAGACTCTTGAGAGCCCCTTGGACTGCAAGGAGATGCAACCAGTCCATTCTGAAGGAGATCAGCCCTGGGATTTCTTTGGAAGGAATGATGCTAAAGCTGAAACTCCAGTACTTTGGGTACCTTATGCGAAGAGTTGCCTCATTGGAGAAGACTCTGATGCTGGGAGGGATTGGGAGCAAGAGGAGAAGGGGACAACAGAGAATGAGATGGCTGGATGGCATCACTGACTCGATGGACATGAATCTGAGTGAACTCTGGGAGTTGGTGATGAACAGGGAGGCCTGGCATGCTTCGATTCATGGGGTCGCAAAGAGTCAGACACAACTGAGCGACTGATCTGATCTGATCTGATACCTCAATAAAGCTGAAAAAGTGGGGTAATAATTAAATATTATTAAATTTCTGTATGTATATATCCATATCTGGTTAGCACTAAAGTCAAATTTTAGACCAGTGATTCTCAAACTTGACTTCACATTATGGCCACTGGCACACTTTTTCAAAGCCCTGTTGGCCTATGCTGCGCCCCAGACTAGTTCTATCAAAACCTCTGAAGATCAGACTCAGTTATCCCATATTTTAAAGTGCCCACGACTGAGGGAAGTTAAAGCTTGCCTATTGCTGGCCATGATCCTTTGCTCTCAGGCTCCCTGGCTGTCTCAGACCTTGTGGATATGGCCTTGGAACCCACCTTAGAGAGGTGAAGTGTGTTAGAGGGGCCAAACCCAAACCAGGACAGAGCCAGCCTATAAAGCAGAGCCAGTAAACATCAGAGAACAAGGCAGGGAAGCTATAGCAGTGACTCAAAAACAAGATAGGCAGCCAAGAGCAAGAGACAAGTCCAATTTCAGATACAGAAGATGGGCCAAGGAACTGAAGGGACACAGACGCTAAGTAACAGATGATCAGATGGGAGTGGCTAAGGCTTGGGGTGGCCTTCTGCCCAGCCAGTACTCACAGGGCACCCATGGGCAGCTCATTTAAAATCTATTTGCCTCCATTTCCTCTCCTATGAATGGGATCAACGAAATCTTCACATAAAGGATTTAATGATGTAAGGGTATCATAGTTTTCACATAGCAGTGTTAGTTTTAAAAGCTGGTCTAATTACTGGTCTGAAAGGCAACTCTGCCTCAATCAGGAAAGGCTTTTTAAATTTTACTTCATTCTATTTTTTAAGCTCAAGTACACAGATTTGATTGTCCGCTTAAATACATGGCACACTTTTATCATCCATCCATCTGTGGGTCTCTTTTTATTTTTTTTATTGGTGTATAGTTGCTTTACAATATTATGTTAGGTTCTGCTGTACCATGAAGTGGCTGGGCTGAGCTCCCTGCTATACAGCAGGTTCTGTGGGTCTCTTTCTAAATCGTTTCTCACTTTATTTCTTGTTCTAATCTCATTCTCTTCCCCTTATAAGCACCACCCCACCTGTATCTAGTACACATACTTCTAATCTACATGTGTTTATTCTCTTCTCTTCCTATCTATGGAAGTTATGGCTTGTGGGTGAAGCCTTTACATTTACTCAAAGAGCATCCTATTAGTTTATTTGGTCTGACATATCAAAATACCACCCAGATGTAGTGGGTTAAGCAACAGACGTTTCTCACACTTCTGGAGGCTAGAAGTCTAAGATCCAGATCTAAGCCACCAGGGCTGGCTTCTTCTGAAGTCTCTCTCCTGGGCTTACAAGGGGCTTCTACTCTGTGTGCATCACATGGTCTTTCCTTTGTGTGGGTACGTATCTGGCAACTACATTTCCTCTTCACAAAAGGACATCAGTCAGGTTGTACTGGGGCCCAATCTAAAAACTTCTTTTTAACTTAGTAACCTCTTTTCAGACCTTATCTTTACATCTGGTTACTTTCAGCAGTCCTGGAGGTTAGGGTTTCAGCATATGAATTTGAGTGGGTGCAATTCAGCCCATAAGCATTACTGTTTAATTATAGTCAATTTTTGTAGTCCTGATTTTTCCTGGTGGCTCAGATGGTAAAGCGTCTACAAGGCGAGTAGACCCGGGTTCAGTCCCTGGGTCAGGAAGATCCCCTGGAGAAGGAACTGGAAACCCACTCCAGTACTCTTGCCTGGAAAAATCCCATGGACAGAGGAGCCTGGCAGGTCCAGGCAGGTCCATGGGGTCACAAAGAGTTGGACACAACTGAGCGACTTCACTTTTGTACTCCTGGTATTCGCGCAGGTTTGTGTGCCCCATGGGCAGTGAGGCAAAACACACCAAAACATCAGATTTTGGAGGAAAGAAAGATTTCCTACAAGGTCATGCAAAGAAACAGGTGGTTTGTACCCTAAAATGCCCTGAAGTCCGCAAAGGGTTTCCAGTTTCAGCAAGACATTTTTGAAAGCCAGGTAAGGGAGGCGGGGTCACAAAGTGGGGAATCAGTTCATTCACAATGCTCTGATTGGCTGCTGATGAGGAAACAGGGCGGTGTCCCAGGACTGAACTGAATCAGTCCTCAGGCTCCCAGAGGCCTGGGGCTACGTGCTCCTGGTTGCCTGCATGCGTGCTTAGTTGCTCAGCACGTCCAGCTCTGCAACACCATGGACTGTAGCCCACCAGGCTCCCCTCTCCGTGGGATTCCTCAGGCAAGAATATTGGAGTAGGTTGCCGTTCCCTTCTCCAGGGGATCTTCCCGATCCAGGGATCCAACCCGCATCTCTTGCATTGCAGGCAGATTCTTTACCGTCTGAGCCACCAGGGAAACTCCATGTTCATGTTTATCAAGTAGTTAAATCTTCCATTTGGTGGAGAGTTTTCGCATCTGCAGAGCAACTTCCTGTGTGGAGCAAATAGTTATCTAGGTTCTTCAGAGAGGAGCTCAATTAGGGGATCTGGGGCGGGGTGGGAGAACCATCCCAGGAAGGCCTCATAGTGTCCTGCTCAGTCACCCTGGCACCCAGTGAGCCACCCACCACCCTGGAACCATGCTATCTTGTATCCTCTTTGTCACTGATTCCAGACTTGGCACATAACTTACCCTGGCGAATGTGACATTAGCCAGTATGATCAAGCAAAGACTTGGTAACTGCATTAGGGGTTTGCCTTCTCTGCTACCCTGTGAGAAAGCCCAAGCCAGGCCACAAGCTGGTGCTGACATGAGGCCCTCAGACATAAGAAGCCAACATCACTGACTAGACGGACAGGTGAACCCATTGCAGGCAACCTGGTAACAACTGTTCCAATTCCCTACCAATAGCAGGGGAATGAGTGAACACAGGAGAGACCAGCAGAGCTGCTCTGTTCATCCCAGCCCCAAATGCTGACTCTCAGCCTCCAGAGCTAATAAATAGTAGTTAGAAGGCAGTGAGTTTGAGATAGTCTGTTAGCAGCAGACCTCATGGCAGCTATGCATCTCATTCTGTTCCTTTCTCTTTTTTCTCATTTAACATTATGTAGTTGAGATATTGCTATTTGTAGATCTGTTTCACTCCTTCTCTGGCTGCAATGCGGCATTCTGTCATATGCACATGTCATATTTTACATATCCATTCTTCCACGGAGTAACAGTTGAGCTTCCTCCAATTTTTACTCCACACACATCCGTGGAGACATCTCATTATCTGCCTGTGTGAAGGTTTCTGTGCACACGCTACTCAGAAGTGAAATTTTTGGGTTGCGAGGCATATGCATACTTAATTGCACTAAATATGGTTGCATTGGTCTTCAGAATAGCTATAGCAATTTACATTCCTTCCAGAAGTGAAGGAAGGTACTCTTTTTTAGGGGACTTTTATGTTTCCCGTTACAGTAGGAATC
Organism: Tragelaphus eurycerus; assembly: GCA_935064755.1. NCBI lineage: Eukaryota > Metazoa > Chordata > Mammalia > Artiodactyla > Bovidae > Tragelaphus > Tragelaphus eurycerus. Next base: position 4,222,263 of record CAKXYN010000075.1, on the reverse strand, counting down.
CTTCCCTGATGGTGGCTAGCTTTCAGCCTGCAAGAGAAAGTAAGTATAAGCCGTAAGTTGAGACAGAAAACAGTGGTCCAGCAACCAAAGATCAGCTTCTGCAATAGGCAGATCTTAACACTCATATAATTTATAAAGTCTAACATATAGTTTAGTTAATAAAAATGTATCAACATTAGTTTATTCATTGTAATGGACATTACAATTAATGGATAGTTTTGGGGATTAATAGGTAGTTTTACAACATGTAAAACTATCACATCAGATCAGATCAATTGCTCAGTCGTGTCCGACTCTTTGCGACCCCATGAATCACAGCACACCAGGCCTCCCTGTCCAATAACAACTCCCGGAGTTCACTGAGACTCACGTCCATCGAGTCGGTGATGCCATCCAGCCATCTCATCCTCTGTCGTCCCCTTCTCCTCTTGCCCCCAATCCCTCCCAGCAACAGAGTCGTCTCCAATGAGTCAACTCTTTGCATGAGGTGCCCAAAGGACTGGAGTTTCAGCTTTAGCATCACTCCTTCCAAAGAAATCCCAAGGCTGATCTCCTTCAGAAAGGACTGGTTGGATCTCCTTGCAGTCCAAGGGGCTCTCAAGAGTCTTCTCCAACACCACAGTTCAAAAGCATCAATTCTTCAGTGCTCAGCCTTCTTCACAGTCCAACTCTCACATCCATACATGACCACAGGAAAGACCATAGCCTTGACTAGGCGAACTTTTGTTGGCAAAGTAATGTCTCTGCTTTTGAATATGCTATCTAGGTTGGTCATAACTTTCCTTCCAAGGAGTAAGCGTCTTTTAATTTCATGGCTGCAGTCACCATCTGTAGTGATTTTGGAGCCCAGAAAAATAAAGTCTGACACTGTTTCCACTGTTCCCCCATCTATTTCCCATGAAGTGATGGGACTGGATGCCATGATCTTCGTTTTCTGAATGTTGAGCTTTAAGCCAACTTTTTCACTCTCCACTTTCACCTTCATCAAGAGGCTTTGTAGTTCCTCTTCACTTTCTGCTATGTAAAACTATACAGAGAAAGTAAAAATATATAGTGATTATTTAAAGGGAGGTTAGAGGGTGTGATCACAAGGGCCATGTAGGTATTTTCTGGGATACCTATAATGCTCTTTCCTTACCTGAATAAGGAGTAAGTGTGGGTTAAAACAGATGTTTGGCTTAGTAATTTTCATTAAGTTTTTTGGGCTTCCCTGGAGACTCAGCAAGTAAAGAATTCACCTGCAATGATGAGATGTAAAGAACTTGGGTTTGATCCCTGGGTTAGGAAGAACCTCTGGAAGAGGAAATGGCAATCCACTCCAGTATTCTTGCCTGGGAAATCCATGGAGGAACTTTATTACTACATATTAATATATACATATCTATTTTATGTACATTTATCACCATAAAATTATTTTTCAAGTGGAATGCAATGCACTGTAATAACAAGGGAGATTTTCTCTGCAGGATGAGATTATGGATATTTTTGTTTTTCCTACGCTTTAAAATATGTTCTAATTTTTTTTACCATGCACGTGAATGCTATGTATTACCTGAGAAGAGTAAACTCTGCCTATTAAAGAAGGAAAGAAAAACAGACTATCAAAGTGCATCTGGCCAGAAATATCCTGTTTCTTTCCATTTAGAGCTTTGTGTGTGCTCACTCAGCTGTGTCCAGCTCTTTGTGACCCTTTGGACCATAGCCCACCAGGCTCCTCTGTCCATGGGATTTTTCAGACAAGAATACTGGAGTGGGGTGCCATTTTCCTCCTCCAGGGGATCTTCCCAATCCAGGGACTGAACCCCCATCTCCTGTATCTCCTGAATTGCAGGCAGATTCTTTACCCGCTGAACCATCAGGGAAGACGATCTACGGCTTTATGTTGTGATAAAAGTTGACTAGAAATATATCAGTTAAGGTCATCTAATTGCATGTCAAATGGAAGTGTAAGGTAGCATATAATGCAGGAAAAATCTAGAACTGCTATAATACAGTTTTCTATAAATCATTTCAATGCTTCAAAAGATCGTTTTCATAATTCCCAGTTCAGAAATGAGCTCACAAACAACAAAAATACAATGACTTTGGAGAAGACACAATGACTCACAGAAAAGATAGCCAAAAAAATTCTTATCATTTCACAGCCTTTTCAGAAGCAATTAAGCATCTGGCTTGGTACTTTCATTTGCGGTATTAAATACCAGAGGGAAAATAATAGATGAAATAGACAACAGCCCCTGCTTGATTTTGTGCAGGCATTTCCAGGGAGCCATTCACAAGACATTTATCCTTAGAGAAGTCCAACGTGGAGAACTTTCTGATTGTATGTGACCTTTACAAGTCATGTTAGCCTCCCTGGACCCCGGTGTCCTTGTCTGTAAAATGAAGGCTAGGAAGTAATGATCACTACGGACGCTCCTAATATTAAAATGTTATGACTGAATCTACCCAACATACAGGAGGACAGATCTTACAGAAAAATCAATGCTGAAGATAATAGCATTGACTATTCTGTAACATTTTAGTCTATATCTTCCAATCTATGTTCATTTTAATATGACACTTTTTAAATACTTTCCTACTATTTTAATACCATACTTTTCAGCCTATGTTTCATTTCAACCCATGTTCCTCCTCAACAACTTCTATTGATATTTTAAGTAAGAATAGAAATAACATTACACCTATTTAGAAATGAGAAAAAAATGAAATAAATATTGACATCATGCAACAGACAGCACAAAATTTCAACGGCTTCTGAAAATGTAGGATCTGGCATTATATATCTGTAGACTCTTACGCATTCTGGTTCTCAAGGTTTGGGGACTGTTTCTTTTTTATTCTCATCTGTAAAATGAGAAGGTTGAACCAGGTTAGATGATCTCTATGATTCTCTTATTTTATGACTAAAGCAAATTCACATTTTCCAGTAAATAGACAAGGTCTTAATTATGAATGGTTATCTTATATAGCTCAAAAAACTGTAACGTGTGTGGAAATGGACTAGAAGTCACTTATTTGGAAACGCTTCATGGCCCCTAAGAACCCAATATTGTGCACACGGCTCTCTTCTCTGTCACTGAATTGAGTCAACAGAGACCCATGTTCTGATTCCAACTCGTGATCGCTGGGACCTCAGTTTTGTGATCTATAAATTTAAGGGCTTGAAAACACCACACAGACCACAGAGGTTTTGTTTGACAGTAATGTGATGCCTGCCCCATGTTTCACAAGACAATAAGACCAGATAGGTGTCATTCTCGGTGTGATATAGGGCTCAGCTCTGATCACCTGAAAGTTTCCAGCATTTACATGAACTATTAATAGACTCCACTGCCCCTCTCAGGCACTGGACTCTGTATTCCTGCCTTAACTGTCTTTCAAGAAATCGTGATTCTGGCGGTTTTTGTATTCTGTGGCCCCAGCCTTTGTGACAGTGGGTCTCAGACTTCAAGGGGCATCAGAACCATCTACAAGGACTGTTAAAAGCAGAAGGCTGGACCCCAGATTCAGACTTCCTGATTCATCAGGCCTGGGGTTGGACCCTAGAAATTGCATTTCTACCAGGTCCCTAGGTGATGTCGATGCTGCTGGCCCAGGGACCACACTTTGGGATGCTCACTGATCTCACAGATCACTGTGCTGATCTTTGGGTGCTGCTACAAGAGTAGGTAGATGTAATAGTCAGCAAGTTTTTCTTACTGAATGTGACCTGGCTCCCTTCACTTTTTGTCCATTAAAGAAATCTGCCCTTGTTCCACTTGACTGTGCTTAAAATATTTGAAGATTATTTTTCTGCCCAGCCCCACACTCTTATGGTCATTTTCAAGCAGGTTATCATAAAAATATGCCTGGTAAAATTTATTTTTCTCTAGTGTTGTGGAACAGCAGTGATTGAGTATGTCAATAATAGCAATTTCATTAAAAAATAAAAAACACAAAGTAGTGAGGCTGTTTCTTATGGTTCTTAAATTTCTCCAAATTCTAGGACATATGTTTGAAAAACTGTCAGTATGCTACATTGTACATTGCATTATTACTGTTAATTCGCACATATCATCTCTCCCCAGGTAGATTCCACCACTAATTATTGCTTGTCGCTCTGACCTGTCCAACTGCTTGCGACCCTATGGACTGTAGCCCACCAGGCTCCTCTGTCCATGGGATTTCCCAGGCAAGAATACTGGAGTGGGTAGCGAGTCCCTTCTCCAGGGGATCCTCCTGACCCAGGGATCGAACCTGCGTCTCCTGCACTGCGGGCAGACTCTTGACTGTCTGTGCCACCAGGGAATACCCAATTACTGCTTACCCCTGGGCAAATTTTTTAAACTTCCCATGCCTCAGTTTCCTCATACAACTGTTTTGAGGACCAGAATGAGCATACATGTGTGCCTGCGCGTGCGCGCACACACACACACACACACACACGCACACACACATCCAACACAGAACAGTGTTTTGTGCAAAGTAAGCACTTATACATGTTTACTACTGCTGCTAAGTTGCTTCAGTCGTGTCCAACTCTGTGCGACCCCATAGACGGCAACCCACCAGGCTCCCCCGTCCCTGGGATTCTCCAGGCAAGAACATTGGAGTGGGTTGCCATTTCCTTCTCCAGTGCATGAAAGTGAAAAGTGAAAGTGAAGTTGCTCAGTCGTGTCCGACTCTTAGCGACCCCATGGACTGCAGCCCACTAAGGTCCTCCGTCCATGAGATTTTCCAGGCAAGAGTACTGGAGTTGGGTGGCATTGCCTTCTCCATATATATGCTTACTTATATGTAATAAATATATGTGTTTGCTCTTATTATACATTGCTTAAGGAAAAGAACAACATAAATAGATATGTTTAAATAAATGGTTTCTTATAAAGGAATTGATTTCTCTAAGTAAATTCAATTAATAATGGGGGCTAATAGCTCAGACACTTAAAAATCTACAATCGCTCACTTCCTAGGAAAATGGATTGATTTAATAGAACTAATGAGCTCAATGTTTGCTCATAAAGAGGACAAGCTGCTGATTTCCATGGGTATTTTTCATTTTCCCAACACCCTCACCCTTCTTCCGACACCACCTAACACATCCGATTGCTCCATTCAGATGGCTGGCAGGTGAGCCACCTGTCCCAAGGTAAGTCAACCAGAGTGCTGGCATGGAAATCTAAAAACTAGAACAGAGAAAGTCAGTCAGTCCTTGAGTGGTTTACCATAGGGTGGGAGGCTAGGACTGGATGTGTATTCTAATTTCCTATGACATACCCTAGAGAAATGAAGGAAACATTTGTACCCAAAAAGCAGAAAGAAAGAATGTGGTACATAGAGAAAATAATACGTAAAAGAAATAGAAAGCCAATTCTAAGAGCATCTGTGTTTCTAATTCCAGGTTTGATGAGAACTGATAACATTTATGTTCTCAGGTTCTGTGAGACTCCCAGTATCTTTTCAATAAATCCCATTTCTTCTTAATTCAGCTAGTGTGATTTTCTTCCACTAGCACCTAAATGATCCTAAACAATAATATGTCCACACAAGGCAGCTGCTCTGGAGGTCCCATTCATTTAGGTATAATGGGCGCTCTACCCAGAACTCTCCAGTGGACTTGGCACTTTGTTGTTGGTCAGTCGCTAAGTCGTGCCTGGCTGTTTGCGACCCTGTGGACTGCAGCACTCCAGTCTTTTCTGTCCTCCACTATTTTCTGGAGTTTGCTCAGACTCGTCCATCAAATCAGTGATGCTAGCTAACCATCTCATCCTCTGCTGCCCACTTCTGCTTTTGCCTTCAATCTTTCCCAACATCAAGGTCTTTTCCAATGCATTGGCTGTTCAAATCAGGTGGCCAAAGTATTGGAGCTTTGACTTCAGCAACAGTCCTTTCAATTAATAGTCAAGATTGATTTCCTTTAGGATTAACTGGTTTGATCTCCTTGAAGTCCAAGGGACTCTCAAGAGTCTTCTCCAGTACCAGTTTGAAAGCATCAGCTCTTCAGTCCTCAGCCTTCTTTATGGTCCAAATAGTCAAATGACATAAAAAATATAGGCATAAAGGTAATTGACTGAGATGTAATACCCAAGACATTCATTTCTCAAAAGCAAAAAAAAAAAAGACTTTGTGAAGTTGCAGGGGGTCAAAGTCTGACGTAAGGCCTCAGTTAGCAGAAGAATTAATGAAAGAAACAGGTTTAGTCTAGGTGTAACCAGGCTCACACTTAAGTTCAGCCCTGAGATTCTGATAAAAAATACATTCAGCTTTCAATGAGTTTTGTAAATTCAAGGTCTATCCTATTAAATGAGGAAAGAATTTTGTAACAGACAGCCTTGATCTGATAGAAGAGGGAAAACAAATTCTAAGACCAAAAAATATATATATATAAAAGACAAAGCTTCTTTTTGGATCTTCTTGAAAAGTCATTTTCACTCTCTTGACAAAGCAATCAGAAGACAAGCTTGCAGGGTGAGACGGGGATGGATGAGGAGCTGAGGCCAGGCTTGGAGCTGCTCCCAAGAAGGCAGTGCCTCTCCCCTTAACAGACCCAAGGCTGCGCTTGGACTACTTTTCTCATTGTCTAGAACTCTGTTTTTAAGCTGCCCTAACAGGCACTTCCTGCAACTGACAAACCATAATCTGGGTATAATGGTTTCTTTCTTATCTTCAAAGAAAATTTACCAAAAATAATCAGGAAGGCTTGCCATGCAAGTCATGCCATAATTAGTGTTAAGGCTGTAGCTAATACGGCTTTAGACTCCAATTTTCAAAGGGAAAACAGGGCTACCCATTTACTCTGATTGATCTGCTCCGTCTTGCTGCCCCAGATGACTGAAGACCTGAACCCCAGAACAAGTTGCAGAGGGAAGATTTCAAGAAAACGCAGGCATACAAAGCTTATGCCAAATCAAGACTTCCTAGGCTAGGACCTTGCTGTCAGTCCTGAGGCCTGTAAATGAGTATTTAGGCAGTATTAACCTTTCAGCTTCACTTTATGATAAACATCCATCATTCATTTATTCCCACTTTGTTGGATCTCTGCCTTCACAAGTTTGACTTTAATTGATTCTTTTAATTGGTCTCTGTAGGATGTGAAAGTGCAAACTTTCCCACAGGTTAAAACAGAGTGTAGTCTGTCCCAGAAAAGCATTAGAATGGAGTAGGGGAGACCGAGATCAGGACAGGGCTGTAGCTGGAGGTTTCTTTTAATTTTAACACCTCCATAAAATATACTTTCTTATATAAGTTAGGGGAAAAATAATCATCATGGTATGACCCTCTTAATATAAGTGTTGAAGTGTCTAGAATATCAAGTGGTTTGTAAACCCTGTACATGCTAAAATGCTTGCGTGCTAAAATGTTTCAGTCGTGACTGAATCTTGGCAACCCTATGGCCGGTAGCCCACCAGGCTCCTCTGTCCATGGGATTCTCCAGTCAAGAATACTGGAGTGGGTTGCCATGCCCTCCTCCAGGGGATCTTCCCAACCCCTGGATCAAACCCACGTCTCCTATGGCTCCTACATTGCATGTGAATTCTTTACCACTGAACCACTGGGGAAGCCCCCGTAAACCGTAAGGTGCATATATGAAGGAGGTGATAGCTATTCTTTTCCTAAGAGTTCTCTTCCTGAACTAATCAATCCTTTAAAGTGATACTCCTTCAGGGAAGACACTGGGGAAGACGTCTACAAAAACTTAACTCTTATCCCTGGTTCCTAAAATCAAGGCTAAAGCCCCAACTCCACCGGTAACAACTTATATGACTTTGAACAAGTCGCCAAATTTTTCTAAACTTCACTATCTTCATTCAAACACACACACACACAGACACACACACACACACACATCCAATGCCTTCCTGCAAGGTGAGCTGCTATGTACTCATCCATTCATTTCTTCAACCAGTAATTGTAATCCAATGTGATAACAACATTTGATGGGTTAGTATACAATTCTGGGGCACAAAGAAGAAGAAGCAATCAATTCCATCCAGAGCCATTGGGACAGGGAGCTCAGGAAAGACAACTGGAACTTGGAAGAGTCATCACGTCAACCATGCCTAGGGGTCCACGTGAGCAAACAGAGGAGGTCAAAAGAGCCGTGTGGATTGAGAGAATAAGGCCAGGACCTCATCAGTGGAGCCTCTCATGAGGGGAAACTGAGGGAGCAGAGGCTGGAAAGGGAGGTCGGGCCCAGATGATGCATCCTGGGAGTCAAATGACAAACTTCATTGTGGAAAACACTTTCTAAATGGAAAAATGAACATGTGACGTGCTCAGCCTCTCAGTTGTGTCCAACTCTTTGTGACCCTATGGACTGTAGCCTGCCAGGCTCCTCTGTCCATGGCATGTCCCAGGCAATAATACTGGATTGGGTTGCATTTCCTCCTCCAGGGGATCTTCCCAATCCAGAGATTAAACTGAAGTCTCCCACACTGTAGACGGATTCATCTGAGCCACCAGGGAAGCCCACAGATTAGCCATGGTGAACCTCAATTCCCTCATCTATAAGCTGGGGTTGATAACACCCACTTTGCAAAGATGTTTCGGATGGCAGGAATCATTTATACAAAATGCCTGGCACATCCCAGGTGGTCATTAAGTGATAGCCATTAGCATAGTTTTATTGGCTATGACGTATCTGAACTGCCAGGATCAATGCCTGGCTCAGAACAGGTGTTAATAAATCCCCTTCATTATTCTCAGAGGTGGGAAGGGCAGTTTTTTTAATTAGCCTTATTTGAAAAGGGGTCAGAATTCCACTTTCCCCAACAATTCTCCTCATCTGAAAATTTCCACTCTCAATCCTTCCATGGGTCATGGAAAAACTTTTCCAAAGTGTGTTTTCAGCAAAATAGTTCTGTGGTCTGAATATGTGTTAGAAACATTCACTCTCATGCATGCTGAGTTGTGTCTGACTCTTTGCAAAGCCGTGGACTGTAGGCTGCCAGGCTCCTCTGTCCATGGAATTCTCCAGGCAAGAATACTGGAGGGTGTAGCCATTCCCTTCTCCAGGCAATCTTCCTGACCGAGGGATCAAACCCGTGTCTTCTGCTATTCCTGCATTGCATTTGGATTCTTTACCACTGAACCACCTGGAGAGTATTAGAAACACACACACTCACAAACAGCCAGGCTGCAGTTCTCAAACTTCTGTGACCACAGAACTCAAGCGTCTGTAGAGCTGGACTCAGTTGGAGAAAAGGCAAATCAGGACTTGATCTGCATTCAGATGTCTTATCCAAAAGGAGATAAAACTTGAACAGCTAACAGTAGCAGTAGTGATAATACCCATAATTCACTGTCTATATATGCTTAGAGTATTACACACATTGCCTCATTTAATTAATGTTCATTACAGTCTTAGTAATAGCCACACCTACCCAACACTGTGTGCCAAGACCTCCAAGCATTTTAATAATGGTTCAATTCTTGAAATAATCCTATGAGGAGAGAGTCATTAGTATCCCTGTTTCACAAGTGGGATAATTAATGCACAGAGAGATTAAGCGATTTGCCCAAGGTGACAACTTCTGAAGGGCTGAACCAGGAATCAAACCCAGGCAGCCTGGCTCCAGAATCCATACTCGCAACTGTTGCATCATGTGTCCATCAATCCAGGGGTCCGTTGTTGGATGTGTAAACTGAGGCACAGCAATAGAAGAGACTCTTCTCGGGTGGCTCAGCCATAAAGAATCTACCAGCCAATACAGGAGATGCAGATTCAATTCCTGGGTCAGGAAGATCCCCTGGAATAGGAAATGGCAACCAGCTCCAGTATTCTTGCCTAGAAAACTCAATGGACAGAGGATCCTGGAGGGCTACAGTCCATGGGATCCCAAAGAGTCGGACCCGACTAAGCAACTGAGCACACACACATCACTTCCCTAGGAAATCAAAAGAAGCTCGTGAGAACCGTGATGAATACTCAGGGCATTCTCTGAAGTTTCTGGGCAAAGCTAAAAGGAGAAACAATTACTTCTGCAGAGTGGGTTATGATGCAGTGGGGAGCTCAGGACACACAAGGAGCCAGTCTCTCTTCCACTGGACCATAGATTACAATTCACAAAAAGTGTTTCGCAGAAAACCCTCAACAAAAGAAGTCCCTTTCCCTGACTGGACCAAACCCCTAGTTTTTTTAAAATATATATATATAATTAAATTTATTTCTTTTTAATTGAAGGATAATTAAGTGTGAATTCACGCAGTCATCTCCAACTCTTTGTGACCCCATGGACTGTAGCCTACCAGGCTCCTCTGTCCATGGAATTTTTTAGGCAAGAATACTGGAGTGAGTTGCCATTGCTTTACAATATTGTGTTGGTTTCTGCCAAAATCAACATGAATCAGGCATAGGTATACCTATGATCCCTCCGTATTGAACCTCCCTCCCACCTCCCTCCCCATCTCACACCTCTAGGTTGTCAGAGAGCCCTGGCCAAACCCCTGGTTTGCCATGAGTCTTCTGGAGTCTGATCATGGTACTATTCTCAGCAATGTGGCTTGATGCATGGACCCCAAAGAGACCAGTGGCTTTCTGCCTGAATAAAAGTGAAAGCATTAGTCATTTCATCATATCTGACTCTTTGCAACCCCATGGACTGTAGTCTGCCAGGCGCTTCTGTCCATGGAATTCTCCAGGCTGAATACTGGAGTAGGCTGCCATGTCTTTCTCCAGGGTATCTTCCCAATCCAGGGATCCAATCCAGGCAGGCAGGATCCGCATTGCAGGCAGATTCTTTACCATCTGAGCCACCAGGGAAATCCATGAATACTCAAGTGGGTAACCTATCCCTTCTCCAGGGGATCTTCCTGACCAGGAATCAAACCGGGGTCTCCTGCATCACAGGCAGATTCTTTACTGTCTGAGCCACCAGAGAAGCCCCAAATCTACCCTAATTGGAGAAAACCTGCCCAGGTGGTGGGGTTGACCTGCTGCTCCTGTTGCAGTTTAACACATCCCCATTAAATCAATTCTAGGTCCCCTTCACTTACTGCTTTTTAATTTAACAATTGAGCTGATATGGCTCCTCTGTTGAATTTACAAAGCCACAGACTCAGTCATACATTGGCTAAAATACTTTAGAGCAGAAAATCAACTCAGTGAGACTGAAGCCAGGCACCCCATGTCATTGTCATTGACAGCATCTGAGGATGGCTTTGTCTTCCTCCCACAAGCACAGTCACACTAATAGAACATGGGGGACTTTACTACTTTTCCAGCATGCTTGCTTGTCTTCTCAGGGAAGAGAGGATTTATGGGTTCTCTGGGGCCCCCAGGCCCTGAGATCCACCGCACCATCACTCAGCAGGGGCCAACGCTCTGAAACCAACGGGCCACCAGCCCAGGTAAACGATGTCAGGCTGGAGGCTCCAAAACCTCTCCATGAAATAGTTTACCTCCTATGGTTCAGTCAAATGATGAACTATCACACAGATACATACACACACACAAGATTATTAGAAAAATAGTGTAGAAGTATAAAACAGTGCTTTGATATAAGAAAATTCTAAATGGCAAAATTCAGAATGGCTCATGTAACTCTGGATCCCATGTGCAAAAGTATTTATGCGAGTGATAAGCAATTCTTATACTCTTGTGTAGAAAAAGAAAATTTTAATTACTGCATATGCTTTTTTCTTAATTTTTATGGATTTATTTCTATTAGTTCAGCTGTGCTGCATCTTAGTTGCAGCACGTGGGACCTGCAGTCTTTGTCGCAGCATGCAGTATCTTTCAGTTGTGGCGTGCAGGCTCTAGTTCCCTGGCCTGGGATCAAACCTGGGCCCCCTGATTTGGGAGCATGGAGTCTTAGCCACTGGACCACCAGGGAAGTCCTGCATATCCTTTTTTTATTTGATCAGTTTGACCAACACTGTGTAAGATTTTGAACATAAAGGAATCACATATTCCATGAGAACTTTTCGGAGGAAGTTAATAGCCATTCATTATGGACTATGTGCCTAGGGAAGTACATACAATATTGCAAGTAACCCTTGAAACAAAATTACAAGGTGGGTAGTGTTATCTCCTTTCGGAGAGCACAAAGTACCTTGCTGGTAAGTGACTGCAGCAGACAGAATTATGACCCTGAATCTTTACTTCATTTCCAATAACAGGGTCACACGTCTGGATCCTCGGCCACGTAAGCTGACAGGGGCCCCGGACTCTGAGTCCAGCCTCCACGACTTGTTTCGGCTGATGAGATGTTAGTCCATGGGATCCGCAGAGACTGAAAGAGCTTTTGCAGTTGAACATGCCCTCTTCCCCCTCTGCCACCACTAGTGCTCGGATTCCAAGGAGACACATGAAGATGAGTCACCCTGGCTGAACCAAGTCCAGTCTACCCCCTATCCACCCAACTCCCTCGCTGTCCTGCAGACACTGGAGCTAAATCAGTGCTTATTTGGGTACGCTACTAAGATTTTGCCATCAGTGTTACTTAACATTATTGAGGCCATGGTTGACTGAATCGTGACTAAGTCAGAACTCAGGCTCAGACCTCTCATTCCAAATCCACTGCCTTTTTGGTGCTGTATTGGTTTCCCAGGTGGTGCAGGGGTAAAGAGCCCGCTTGCCAATGCAGGAAACACAAGAGACTTGTGTTCAATCCCTGGGTCAGGAAGGTCCCCTGGAATAGGAGATGGAACCACTCCAGCATTCTTGGGCAGAAAACTCCATGGAACAGAGGACTCTGGCCATTACAGTCCATGGAGTCACAAAGAGTCAGACACAACTGAGTGACCTAGCAAGCACATATTACCATGTGGTCTGAAACTTTTACTAAAACTATACTTGATACATGGGAAATTGGGCTGAACCAAATGAAATTTGAACAAGCTTATCTTTGTCATCCTTTTTCTTTTCCCACTATGACCTTTCATGCCTAATACTCAAATTGGGCTGGTAAACAGCCTACAAATGACAATGAATTCTAGCAAACATATTCAGTGGAAGCATTGCTCTGGACTCCTAAAGCGGGGCCAGATTTGGTTGGGTAGAAATTTTACATTGTAACGTCTGCAGTTAGGTAAACAGAATCATGGTCATTAAAGATTTTACAGAGAGGGAGTTGTATTGAGAAAAAGCTAGATAAATGGTGCTACATCCAAACAATAGAATAGTACCCTCTGTTTTATACATTAAAAGCTAAATATGCATATGCATGCATATGCATATTTGCTCATTTTTGCATCAGCATAGAGAAAAACATGGGAAGGATACACACTGTTACATTGGTTACCTCAGGGTGAATGGGGAGCACGAGTGTGAGTGAAAGATGATCAGCATTCAGTTTATGCCGCTTTATATTGCTTTGCTTATTACCATAATCTTACATAACTTCTAAGCCATTATTTGGCAACATGTCTCTTCCTCCCCTCCCCTCCTGGTACTTCCATTATACATATGATGCTGTGTTTGATGGTCGCCCCTCGCCCCCCACATATCTTGGAGGGTCCATTCATTTGCCGGTGGTGGGGAAGATGCTGTGCTGGGCCTTCACGGCAGCCAACTGACTTCTCTGGTTGTGGTACAAGGGTTTCATTACCCTGTGCATGTGGATCTTAGTCCCCCAGACCAGGATCAAACCCGTGTGCCCTGCGTCGGAAGGTTGATTCTTAACCACTGGCCCACCAGGGAAGTCCCAAGTCCCATACGTTTTTATTCATTCTTTTTTCTCTCTATTCTTCACCTCGCATAGTCTCCACTGAGCTTTCTCCAAGTTCATTGATTCTTCTTCCTGCCACTTCAAAAGAAGTTTAGGGGCCCTCTGGGAAAATTTTTATAACAGCTATGTTTACTTTTCAACCCCAGAATTGCCCCAGAACCTGATGCTGTTACAATTTCTATTTTTTTTAATATTCTCTATTTGTGATGTGATCATGCCTTCCTTTATTTCTTAACTCACCGTTTCATTTATTTCTGTGATCATATTTATGTCTACAATGGCCATTTTGACATTGGTTGCTGTCTAAGCTGACTTCTGGTCACTCTCACAAGCAGTTTCTATCTGTCTTCTTCTTTCCCTGGTCATACGTTCCTATTTCTTTATATGCTTTATAATTTTTGTTGGTAAGTAGACATTTCAGATTATATATTGTAGCAATAATCTCTGGGTGCTGGAATCCCCCTCCAAGGCTTGTTTTCATTTTTCACTTATGTGAAATAAAATTCATATTTTATGTCAAGACAAGAAGAATTCAAACAAAAAAAGTTTTCCCTTCCCTTTGGCCTCCTATCTCCCCCCTACAGTGCATTGTATATCTACGTTATGCATGATCAAACCTCCCCCGTTGGCAGAAATACCTGCTCAAACATAAAGAGCTACATTTCCTAGCACCAACAAGGCAACTCCTTAAAAGACAGCATTCCTTCTTGATCTTGTATGGGGCAGTTTAGCTCTGGATTGTGTAAACTGTCTAAAACACGTCCTTTGATGTATAGCCCCCATCTCAAAAAAAACTTATGTAACTGTGCCTTGAATTCTAACAGGTGGAAGACTTTCTCAGACCTTTCTAGATGCTCTTCCTGGGTTATAATGTTCAAATTTGGCTCAAATAAGATTTTCCATTTCTTTAGTAGATCGATTGATTAATGTTTCATTGACACATTTATTTTTTAGTAACTAATTAAACTTTAGTGAAGGCCAGCTTCCCAGGTGGTGCTCTTGGTATAGAACTCAGCTGCCAATGCAGGAGATATAAGAGACACAGGTTCAATCCCTGGGTCCAGAAGATCCCCTGGAGGAGGGCATGGCAACCCACTCCAGTATTCTTGCCTGCAGAATCCCATGGACAGAGGCGCCTGGTGGGCTGCAATCCATGGGGTCCCAGAGTCAGACACGACTGACTTAGCACACACGCACATTCTTCCCACAAACAGAGATGCCAAACCTCTGGTGTTGTTCTAAGGGAGGTGCAGATTTGGGGAGACCCACAGTCACCCCAAGATGACTGTAGTGTTGCCAGGGCTCACTTTCTCTTTCCCTGACCTCACCCAGCTGTTAAACTCTATTAACTGCCTATTGATTACTTTATTGCTTTCAACAATGCTCTAGGCCTTAAATTGCTCTATGAACTAACCCAATCAAATCAAGACTCCTTTGGAGGAATCATTTCTGATGTTCAAGTTTGATATTTATTCTGACCCTGGGAAGGTTCTTCCCAGCTGTCTTATTCCCCAGTTCTCTCCTGCAATATAGCCTGCCTACAACCTAAACTGTATCTTCATTAAATCCATGAGTATCCACCCAGTTACCATTTATTACAACCTTCACTATTCTTGGGGCTTCCCCAATGGCTCAGTGATGAAGAATCCACCTGCAATGCAAGGAGCCACAGGAGACCTGGATTCGATCCCTGGGTCAAGAAGATCCCCTAGAGAAGGAAATGGCAACCCACTCCAGTATTCTTGCCTGGAGAATCCCATGAACAGAGGAGCCTGGTGGGCTATGGTCCATGGGGTCACAAAGAGTTGGACACAACTGAACACACACATCGCTGGTCTTGAGAGTGTGCTTAGGTTTGAACTTCTCCACACTCCACTGCAACTGGGGTCAGTTCTTTGAGGAAGAGTTTAGGAGTTGTCTGTCTTGTGACCAGCTTCTCTCCCAGGTAAAATCTCGGAGCCACCTCTCTAGAACTAGAGGTGAGGAAAATAGCAAGCTTTGCTCTGAGTGACAGCCTGCTCTATTTGCTGACCACTTGGTTGGGGCTTGAAAGAAAGGTACAATCTGAAGTCCTCTCAATTTGCCTCTCCTGGCATGGGACCACGACCTCACAAGCCCTGGCAGGCAACAAGGCCCTGGGCTTCCCTGGTGGCTCAGATGGTAAAAAATCCACCTGCGATGCAGGAGACCCAGGTTTGATGCCTGGGTTGGGAAGATTCCCTGGAGAAGGGAAAGGCTACCCACTCCAATATTCCTCCCTGGAGAATTCCATGGACGGAGGAGCCTGGCGGGCTACAGTCCCTGGGGTCCCAAAGAGTTGAAGATGACTGAATGACTAACACTTACTTACATATTTATTCATGGCATAGCACACAAAGGTAGGCCAGTGTCTCACAACTGGGGACCGGGCAGAGGAAGGAAGCCCTGCCTCCAACCTCATGCCGGGACTTAGCCTCAGCATCAGATATTTGGGAAACAAATACTGAATACAGAAATGCTGAAGACTGTCTCTTCCTGGGAAGAAAGCCCCCCGACTGGAAGCAAGGGAGAGAGGGAGCTTTGTGTTCCTGGCTGCAGCATCTGGAATGGAGTCTCCATTTGGCTGAGCAGAAGTCATGAGAAAGGGAGTTCAAATACTACAAACTCTTTTTTATCAAATTTTCATAGATTCTCTTGCAACCTTGCTTTTTCTATTTGCTCAAAGGACCATTTCCAGAAGTTTTACATGATTGGGATCTTTTAAGTAATTTTCACTGGTTTTGCAGGTGAACAGATCAGTGGAGCTCCTGGTGCGATTGTTCCAAAAGTCTCTGTTCAGTCAATGAACCTGAGATAGCATTCATAGTTCATGAAGATGTAAAGTGCAAAGGAAGCAGAAGGTCTGGGAGATGCTGAACTCCAAACCTGACCATTTACTGGTGCGGAAGCTGATACCCAAAGTCAATGGTTCATGCTGCTCATCCTTCCTTTCATTCTCTCTCCCCACAGTGGGAATGAGCTTGGGAGCTGAGGCGGACCCACAAGAGATGTGGCAACTGCGGTCCTGGAGGAAGACGAAGGCAGGAGGGTGAAAATCGTCATGACATCCAGCTCATCCTCCCTAGTTCAACAAAGGAAGGGGGGATTTTACTCCTCTGGCCCAGAGACCCCAACAATGCCAGCCAGATCAAACATTGCTGTATAGTCAGTTCCCAGGTTTCCTTGGAATTATTACATGGAGTCACTGTTCCTTTAATCTTTTATTACTAAAGATAACTCTGCTTTGTTTGACAAAAATGCATCTGGAGTACAGACTCTTAAAAGAGAATATGCCCAGATGGTAGCAGTATTTAAGGAAATACAGTTTTCCAATATGAGAACACGTAACCCTCTCTGATTTCATTTGTATGATTTTCCAAACCTCCCCCCACCTTTTTTTTTTCCCATATACAGTTCAAGTTGCCAGGGGAGGTTTGTGAGGTAGTCATGGTAACCAAGAAGCCTCATTATGCTGCCCACCCACCCTACACACAGGCACACATTTCACACACTCTTAGCCACCGACCATCACTTGCTAAAACTCCGAAAATCATTTATAACGCCAAAATGAGTTTAAAATAACAAATCACAAAGTTGTATGAAGCACCACATGTTGTGTTTTTGTGGCTCTGCCTAATTACTATTCACACCATAGGTAAAAATATATATATATAAATGGGATTCAGGAACAGGTTGCTGGCAGTTGAGGACTTCCTCCTTAATGGAGAGGAGAGTGGGAGTTTGTGAGCTCCCCTCTATGCTAGGAGAAAAGCTGAAATGGGAGATGGCTTTAAGGCCTGTTCCTTCCTACTTTTTTGCAGTAATAATTATTCTCAGCTAATAGTGTTGGTTTTTAAAGCAGGTAATTAGTGCTTCCAGCACTGTAATTGAATCTCCTGAAAGCAAAGACCTGCATGCTACAATCCAGGACTCCATTAGTTGACCATGAACTGCAACCCGGTGACAAGAGGCAAGAATTTCCCCGCTTCCGCTCTGGTCGGGTCATACCTGCTGGGAGGTCCAGAGCTCTTGAGACCAGTTTCAGAAGAGCATTGATGGATAGGTCTGCATTCAGGCGCAGGAGACCAAGTCAGTGAACAGATCCATCCACTGTGTCTTAAAATTAAGCCCTGGGGACACTGAGAGTCTTTGGCCTAGAGAAGTGTGTGGAGTTGGAGATTGCAAAGTCTGTGTTTCAGGTGAAATCTGAAGAACAGAGGAACTGCTCCTGAAAAAAGAATCTCATTAACCAGAGAGTTGGTAATAATAATATAATAGTGATGATATTTCCATGTGCTCACCACCTCTCCAAAGCAGAAGACGAGGGAAGTGTCCTCACTCTTTGCGCTGGGGCGCCCTCGTGCCCTGGCTCCCCATGGAGATGTGTTCCATGCAAGACATTCTCCCGGAGGAATGATCCCCGTCCCCTTCGCACCCTCAGTCTGCTATTTCCCTAGCCTGGGTTACCCCACAGTACAGCCTGAGATAAAGGCATATGTGCGAGTAGTTTATCTGGGAGGGTGATTCCAAGGGAGCAAGACTGAATGACAGGAAGAGTAAAAAGCAAAGAGAGAAAGAATGGAGGAAAGCAGTGTCCTTGTGCTGTCTGGTCCTTGCTCTTGAGCCACTTGATTGCAGGGAATCACCTGAGAAAACATGGAACATGTCTCCACGTCATCTGGGTAAGAGAGAGAAGGCATCTACCCTGGGCTCCGTCCCGAATGGGTCCAGGGCATCCCCATAGGGGACCGACTCCCTCCACATCAGAGGTGAGCACTGGTGGGTCCTGGGACATGCTTTGGGTGTGCCCTGCCATGGACTCCAAAATTCCCTCAGGCAGCAAGTGTGGGCTCAAGTGCTTCAGTTGTGTCCAACTCTTTGCGACCCCATGGACTGTAGCCCACCAGGCTCCTCTGTCCATGGGATTCTCCAGGCAAGAATACTGAACTGGGTTGCCATTTCCTCCTCTAGGGGATCTTCCCAACCCAGGGATCGAACCCACATCTATTTCGTCCCCTGCATGGCAAGCAGATTCTTTAGCACTGAACCTCTGGGGAAGCAAGGCAGCTAGTGAGGGCTGAGGAAAGCTTTCAACGCCTGTGTGGATTGATGCCCAGCAGCCATGATTGAAATAAGAGGTCGGGCCAAAAAGACTCAAGGTGATGCCCCAAGGTATTCCGTTCACTCTTTATAAGAGGAACAGTCAAGGCATAGAGCAGCTGGGCCAATTCCCAGGCTCCTTGGTCACTCATCGGGTGTGACCTGGTAAAGATGTGACTGTCCATTTGTTTTCTAAAAAATATTTACTTATTTATTTGGCTGTGTCGGGTCTTAGTTGCAGCATGCAGAATCTTTGCTGGGATTTGTGGGCTTAGTTGCTCCAAGGCATGTGAGATCTTAGTTCCCCGACCGGGGATGGAACCTATGTTCCCTGCATTCCAAGGTGGGTTCCCAACCACTGGGCCACCAGGGAAACCTCTCGACTGTCCATTTCTGACCCAGGGATGTAGTTTCCCCTTTCCTTCTCTAGCATCTTCTCCAACAAGATGGAGAGAAGATTATACTGTGCTTGACTTCTATCTGTCTGAAACTGCTTGTGTCCTCAGACATGAATCCTGTCTCCATCTGACCTGTTGGAATGCACAGAGCTGACCCAAGCCTATAATCTATGATTCTTTGGTTTGAAGGGGAAAAAAATTGTTTCATGTTTCATCTATTCAGTGCAAATAACTCTCCTGAGAGACAAATGGACAGAGAGAATTCCAGCAGGTACAGTACAACAGGAAAAGCAGGATACATTGTCCGGCCTGAAAGAACCGCACTTTTCCAGAACGTCTCCCATCTAAAAGTGAAAGTGAACTCGCTCAGTTGGGTCCGATTCTTTGTGACCCCATGGACTGCAGCCCACCAGGCTCATCCGTCCATGGGATTTTCCAGGCAAGAGTACTGGAGTGGGGTGCCATTTCCTTCTCCAGAGTATCTTCCCGACCCAGGGATCGAACCCAGGTCTCCCGCATTGTAAACAGGACGCTTTACTGTCTGAGCCACCAGGGAAGTCCCCCATCTAAAAAGGAATCTGTAATTGGGCACGTTTTCAGTTTCCTCTACTGAAGGACTCAAGAGCATGGAACACACTCTTCCTTCCATGTTCCTGGAATTTCTCATGATGACCTCGTTCTTGCTTCTGTGGTCACCACCTGCTGTCCCCTTTTGACCTGGATTCATTCCACCTCCTGCCCTCCTCCTCACCGATCTGTGCTCTTCTCCTCCCTTCATCTGATTCATTGTCTCTCTCTCCTCTTTATCCATCTTCTTTTACTTAGGGTAGGTTTCCCCAGGCAAAATCCTATATACAGTGTAAATTACAATTGCAAGCTCGATGCAAATGCAACATTGATTTTTAAGCAAGATTATGTAAATTGTGGGTAATCCATTTGTATGCTTGCTGAAATATCTTCAACAAAATTATGAAGTTCTTTAATATGAGGCAGGCTCAAACAGGTAAATACGTAAAATGATTAAATCATGAAAACATGTGATACCAAAGCAGTCTGTTGGTATCACAGACCCTGCATCCTGATTCTAGGAAACCCTAACATCTGAATTTTGTAAGAGACGTACTTTCTGCTGAGCTTCACCCAGGCCTCTTAAATCACTTTTCCATGTAAGAAACCTGAAACTCCGTCAACCATTCTTTCTGGGGTGCATGGCTTACAGCTGCACGTTTCCTGTGTTTCTAAGCTGCTTATAAATTGGATCTCATTTGCAGTAACCACTCGTGTTTCTTAGGATTTTCTCCAGGCTGTTAATATAGGATTTCCAATCACATTAAGAGCTTCTCCTGGAAAACTGTAATTCAAAAAGATACATGAACAACACTTAGGAAGGATAAGACATGGAAACAGCCTAAATGTCCATTAACAGATGGATGGATGAACACTGTATACACATACACAACTGAATGTGTGGATGTGTGTGTTATATACACACACACACAATGGAGTTTACTCAGCCTTAGAAAAGAATGAAATGATGTCATTTCCAGCTACACAGATGGACCTAGAGATTATCTTACTACATGAAGTAATCAGAAAGGGAAATACAAATACCGTTATGATATCACTTACATGCGGAATCTGAACTATGACGCAAATGGACTTCTTTACAAACCAGAGACAGACTCACAGCCCTCGAGACCAGACTCACGGCTGCAAAGGCAGAGGGGAGGTGAGGAGGGAGCGCTGGGGTGTCTGGGATTAGCAGATGCAAACTGTTATATGTAGAATGGATAAACAAGGTCCTACTGTGTAGCACAAGGAGCTATATTCACTATCCTATAACAAATCATAATGAAAAAGAAAAAGAAATAATTTCTCCTGGTTTTTCCAAAAAGTGCACAGGGGTGCCACTTGTCGGCATACAAGTATTTCCCTCATGCTCTTCTGCACACTCTGGTTCCTACTTTTGATGTTTAGCACGTCCTGTTAATACAAAGCCTCTCCCTCACTGTCACCATCGCCGAGCCTCTATGCACAGTCCTGCAGCCTGCTCGCCCAGGGCTCCCACCCAAGTCCGGCGAGGTGGCCAGTGACCGGTCTCCAAGACGGCATTGTCTTCCTGCCCTTCCTTCCCCGGAACCTGGTGCACACAGCTGACCTCTGTTCTTCTCCTGCCAAAACAAACTCTGCTATGCAAACCAATGCCGGAATGGTCCATCTCGTGAAACACACCAGGACTTACACTCAGACACATCTTCACGTCCTTCACCCATCTGTCCTCTCTGGTCTTCTTTCAATGCCTGCTCATCTTGAGGTGGGGAGCATTCTGGAAAAGCACGGCTCCTTCAGGCCAGACTTACTGCACCCTGATTTCCCTGTGGCTCTATACTTTCTGGTCTTCTCTCTCTCCACTTGGCTTCAGGGAGACTGATAGGCACTGAATAGATGAAACATGCAACTATTTTGCATTTTTAAAAAAAGGTGAAATTTCTTTTCGCTTAGAACTACAGATTCAAGTAAAGGCAAAGAGAGGGAGACAACTATCATTTACAAACATCAGATAAGAAAAAAGGGAGGTCCAAAGAGATCCCCGCTTGCCCAAGCTAACCATCTAGCAAATGACAGAGAGGTTTCCCTGTGGTCCAGTGGTTAAGACTCTGCACTTCCATTGCAGGGGGTGCAGTTTCAGTCCCTGGTCAGGGAGCTAAGAATAAAATTAAAATTAAATAAATAATAAAATAAAGAACCAGGATTTGGATCCCTCCATCTCTTTCTCTCCCTGATTACTTTCTTTCTTAGTTTTCATAAGCCTGACTGAAGTCTCCTGTCATCACTTTGTGAGTATCTTAGTTAATATCTGACTATAAAACTAGACTACACTTTCTCTATGACTACTTCCCTTTTCTTTTTCCTTTAAATTATCCCTGAGTCCAGATTTCCCTCCACATTATGTTTACAGATCACCCATTGCTTTTTTCCTTCGGAAGAAGCCAGCCGTGGGGGGAATAAGCAGAGTACATCCCGTCAAGTGTCTCCAAGTGAAGTTTTTTGAACCTTGCATGCATCCTCTTCTTTGCATCCTACCCAGATTCACATGCAGAAGATTCCATTTCCGTGTTTCGCTTTGGTTCTCACTGTAGGAAATCGGAACTTGGAGGGACCTTACAACTATTGGTTCACCTCTTCTATTTTAAAGATGATGAAACTGAAGCTAAGAAACCAGTCCAAGACCTCCCAGCCCTTCCCTAAATCACACAAGTTAAGAGTAGAGCCAAGAAACTCTGGGCTCCCAAATAGAGCTTCTCTGAGTGTATCCGACTGCCTCTATGTGGATCAGATATGCTGAATAGACTTGCTCCCAGGAGCTCTGCTGGGATGGTGGCTGCATGTGCTTAAACATGGTCAGTGTCAGGAGCTGCCTCCCATACATGCATGCGTGCTAAGTCGCTTCAGTCGTGTTCAACTCTGTGCTACCCTACGGCTGTAGCCCACCAGTCTCCTCTGTCCATGAGATTCTCCAGGCAAGAATACTGGAGTGGGTCACCATGCCCTCCTCCAGGGGAATCTTCCCAACCCAGGGATCAAACCCACGTTTCTAACGTCTCCTGCTTTGGCAGGCGGGTTCTTTACCACTGCTGCTGCTGCTAAGTCGCTTCAGTCGTGTCCAACTTTGTGCGACCCCACAGATAGCAGCCCACCAGGCTCCCCCATCCCTGGGATTCTCCAGGCAAGAACACTGGAGTGGGTTGCCATTTCCTTCTCCAATGCATGAAAGTGAAAAGTGAAAGTGAAGTTGCTCAGTCATGTCCGAATCTTAGTGACTTCATAGACTGCAGCCCACCAGGCTCCTCCGTCCATGGGATTTTCCAGGCAAGAGTACAGGAGTGAGTGCCATTGCCTTCTCCATCTTTAGCACTCCCATATGTGGAAGAGCTCAACTTTTGAACTTTTGAACTTTTGAACAGCCCAAATATGGGCTTCCCTGGTGACTTAGATGGCAAAGAATCCTTCTGCAATGGAGACCTGGGTTTGATTACTGGGTCAGGAAGATCCCCTGGAAATGGCAACCCACTCCAATATTCTTGCCAGGAGAATCCCATGGACAGAGGAGCCTGGTAGGCTACAGTCAATGGGGTCATAAAGAGTCGGACATGACTTAGTGACTAAACAACAACGTTAGTCGTCTGCTAGGGTGTTGCTAAGTGTTTCCACATGTTGTTGTTGTTCAGTCACTAAGTTGTGTTGTTCAGTTACTCTTTGCAACCCCATGGATTACAGCACACCAGGCCTCCCTGTCCTTCACTGTCTCCCAGAGTTTGCTCACCTATGTTCATTGAGGATGCCATCCGATCATCTCATCCTCTGTCCTCATTCCATGTGAGTGTTTAATAAATGTTTGCTCAGTCTGAATCTAGACAGTTGCCCCCAACAAGTAATTCCTTCTGTTCCAGACCTGAGAATATTACAAATGGTTGAAGAACACTCTGATCCCTTGAGAAATTATTCTGGAATCATCTCCACTTTCACATGCATCCTAAAGAATAGAGGGAAATGCTTGTCGTTTTACAAAAGCTGTCCCATTCCACTTGACGGTGACCAGGACCGAAAGCTAACCACCCTCAGAGTATAAATGTCATACATCTTCAAGGTAGCTACTGCCCTCTAGTGTCCTGTGAAAATAGCAAAAAGTATACTTTGTGGGTGTGCTCAGTCATGTCCGACTCTGCGACCCCACAGACTGTAGCCCTCCAGGCTCCTCTGTCCATGGAATATTTCAGGCAAGAATACTGGAGTGGGTTGCCGTTTCCTACTGCAGGGGATCTTCCCAACCCAGGGATCGAACACACCCCTCTGGGTCTCCTGCATTGGCAGGCAGATTCTTTACCACCACCACCTGGGAAGCTCTCCCCATCTCTAAAAGGAAGAAAATAACATTTAGACCTTTAGTTTTTTATAAGGAGATATATCATATCTCATGTCATATAGAAAGCTTTCCATACATGTTTGCTAATATTAGGATCACGAGGTATTAATAGTTTAATGTATTCACCAAATCAAATCTTTCTACTACATTAACACACTAAAGAACAAAAAGGCTTAGGTCATCAGAGCAATTCCACTTTCCAGAGACAGTCAGATGGAAAAACACTTAAAGGGAGAAGGAAAGTAGAGCATGAAAAATGTGAAGAGAAAACAAAACTGACTTTGGTCATTTCACAGCCTCAGCCTCGCTTTAATCATTCAGTAGGTGCATTCACGATGTATGGTATTATTTACAGACTTCTCCAGACAGCTCTAAATGCACATACAGCAAAGCTCTATCCAGCCAGCTGCCGAGCCATTGTAAACCGGATAATGAGTCTCTTTGCCCATCACGTGCACAATTCCTTTTCTTGGCTCACAGCCTGTGGCCTTGTGTCCTCCTTGTGGCCATGGGATTGGTCAGTGTCTCACCAACTGTGAAACAAACCCCCTCTTCATCACCTCTTTTGAAGCTGCTTCCAAAGAGAGATGGCAGTTTTCTGAAGAAAGCTCTTTCCTCCGTGGGCTGTGTTTCATCAACAGCAATAATGTTGCTTTCTGTGTATGTATTAGTATTGTTTTATGCAGTAATATTGCTTTCTTGTATATGCCTTTCTATAAATTCCTTCTATATCTACAATGCATTCTTTACAAATCTTAGAGCAAGACTACACTGAATACTTGGCAAGATTGTCTCTATTAACTTTGTTCCAGACACCCAACCAAGAGCCATTAGATCAGATCAGATCAGTCGCTCAGTCGTGTCCGACTCTTTGCAACCCCATGAACTGCAGCACGACAGGCCTCCCTATCCATCACCAGCTCTCGGAGGTCACTCAGACTCACATTCATCGAGTCAGTGATGCCATCCAGCCATCTCATCCTCTGTCATCCCCTTCTCTTCCTGCCCTCAATCCCTCCCAGCATCAGAGTCTTCTCTAATGAGTCAACTCTTCGCATGAGATGCCCAAAGGACTGAAGTTTCAGCTTTAGCATCATTCCTTCCAAAGAAATCCCAGGGCTGATCTCCTTCAGAATGGACTGGTTGGATCTCCTTGCAGTCCAAGGGACTCTCAAGAGTCTTCTCCAACACCACAGTTCAAAAGCATCAATTCTTCGGCGCTCAGCCTTCTTCACAGTCCAACTCTCACATCCATACATGACCACAGGAAAGACCATAGCCTTGACTAGGTGAACCTTTGTTGGCAAAGTGATGTCTCTGCTTTTGAATATGCTATCTAGGTTGGTCATAACTTTCCTTCCAAGGAGTAAGAGTCTTTTAATTTCATGGCTGCAGTCACCATCTGCAGTGATTTTGGAGCCCAGAGAAATAAAGTCTGACACTGTTTCCACTGTTTCTCCATCTATTTCCCATGTAGTGATGGGACCAGATGCCATGATCTTCGTTTTCTGAATGTTGAGCTTTAAGCCAACCTTTTCACTCTCCACTTCCACTTTCATCAAGAGGCATTTTAGTTCCTCTTCACTTTCTGCCATAAGGGTGGTCTCATCTGCATATCTGAGGTTATTGATATTTCTCCCAGCAATCTTGATTCCAGCTTGTGTTTCTTCCAGTCCAGCATTTCTCATGATGTACTCTGCATATAAGTTAAATAAACATGGTGACAATATACAGCCTTGACGTATTCCTTTTCCTATTTGGAATCAGTCTGTTGTTCCATGACCAGTTCTAACTGTTGCTTCCTGACCTGCATACAGATTTCTCAAGAGGCAGATCAGGTGGTCTGGTATTCCCATCTCTCTCAGAATTTTCCACAGTTTATTGTGATCTACACAGTCAAAGGCTTTGGCATAGTCAATAAAGCAGAAATAGATGTTTTTCTGGAACCACTACTCAACTTCTCACATTTGAAAAGTTAGAAGTGCCCCACCCAGTCAAAGGACTGAAATAGCCATGTTTATAGTAGTGACTATAAAACATCTTCAAAACCACCAAACATTCAAGGAAGATCGTGACGAGTCACACGTCTGGATCCTGTGACCTTCCCCCAAAATGGCCCCTCTCTAGATCCCCTCCCATCAGAGGGAATAAAACCTCTTAACCCCCAGCATTGCTTATTGCAGCCCAGAGGCTTAGTTGGGACTTTTTAAATGTAACCTACTACTCCGGAATTTTTTTAAAAAGGTTCTTAAGCATAAGTCAGTAAGGGAAGATAGAGCAAAAATCTTGAACTTCTCCTAATAACTCAATCTGCTTTGTGTACATACCTATCACATCAAGAACAAAGAAGTAATAAGAAAGATAAAGATACTGTACTCTCTTAGACTATTAGGGTTAGGGACCTCCAGGATTCAGACTGACCAAAAATCTGGGACCAAATGGAAATGCACAGACCAGCTATCTTTAAGTCTGGCCTATATGAAATGTAGCAGAATTGACAAGTCCGGGTCTAACCAGTTGATAAATATTTTACACTTTTAAACTTGAAAATAGCCTTTAGATCTTATCATATAGAATAAAAATAGCCTGAATCAAAACTGACCAATTCATGGCATGTGTACTAAACAATAATCGTTTTCCTATCTGTTCATTGTGTGCATGTGTGTGCTCAATTGTGTCTGACTCTCTGTGACCCCATGAACTGCAACCCACCAGGCTCCTCTGTCTATGGGATTTTCTAGGCAAGAATACTGGAGTGGGTTGCCATTTCCTCCTTAAGGGATTCTTGACCAGGGATCGAACACACATCTCCTGGGCTTCCTGCATTGCAGGTGAATTCTTGACTGCTGATCCATCAGGGAAGCCCCTACGTTGTGGAGGGATATTTTTAATGTATATATGGATATTTTTGTGTATATATGTCACAAATACTTCCATCTTACTTCTCCAAAACTTAATTTTTAAAAGTTGAGCTACCTTTCAAAATCAGGACTACCTAAATAATGTTCTTTTCCTGCCTCGCTTGTTACACCACATATTCTAACATAACATCTTAGCAACATACCAGTTATACTCTGATCAAAAATCTTCAGCTTATGGTTTGATATTTCAACTGTAAAGTATGTAGAATGCAGGTTTCTGATGGTGTCCTTATAAAAATCATTAGCAAGAATATGGCAAATTAGCTATTAGCAATAGCTATTTGTTAAAGTTGTTATATTTTAACAATATTTGTTAAAGTTGAGTTTTCTTGATTCATCCAGACCAACTCCAAATCGGAAAGAAAGCTGTTACCACAAAACAAATTTTAAAGAAGTAGAGTTTTGCCACTTCCAAATACTTTTGAGGCTGAAAGAATTAGCTTTGTGATTCTTTGGAAGAAACGCTTTTGTAAATAAGGGTTATTTATATGCTATGTGGCAGCCTGGATGGGAGGGGACTTTGGAGAAGAATGGATACACATATATGTATATCTGAGTCCCTTTGCTGTTCACCTGAAACTATCATGACGTTGCTAATCAGCTGTACCCCAATACCAAACAAAAGTATTTTTTTAAGTAATCCTTTGTGAGATAGTTCAAAGTCATATTTTCCTGAAAGGCTATTTTTGTTGGCCTTTTGCAGATATCCTATTGAATTCACATACTCTGGTTTAGATTTAGAGAAATCTTTATTGCTGAGATTATATATTGTAGGTGTACTATTCATTCGAAGGACTGATACTGAAGTCAAAGTTCCAATACTTTGTCCACCTGATGCAAAAAGCCAAGTCACTGGAAAAGACCCTGATGCTGGGAATGACTGAAGGCGGGAGGAGAAGAGGGTGACGGCGAATGAGATGGTTGGATGGCACCACCGACTCAACGGACATGAACTTGAGCAAACTCCAGGAGAGAGTGAAGGACAGGGAAGCCTGATGTGCTGCAGTCCCTGGGAACGCAGAGTCAGACACGACTGGGTGTAGGTGAGAGGTGAACAGGATAGCTGGTTTCAAATAGCCTGCTTTCCTGAGTGACAGTCATGGAATTAAACAGACCTCCCTATCTAGCCAAATGACCAAATGAGGTATAGGGGGTATCTGCTGAAAGAACTTTAATTTCCAGAGGAGTACATATTTATGGTCCCTGAGATTCGAAGACATATGAAGCCAGCAGGGCCAGAAGTGAATGGATAGCCAAGCATGTCCTTTCAGGGGACATGGTGAAGAGTCCTCACTGCCCAGCTCATGGCTCGAACCTCCCGGAGTGTGTTACTACCGTCCTGCTGAGCACATCCCCTGTTCATCCTGTAATTAACAACTGGCAATGGCACCCCACCCCAGTACTTTTGCCTGGAAAATCCCATGGACAGAGGAGCCTGGTAGGCTCCAGTCCATGGGGTCGCTAAGAGTCGGACATGACTGAGCGACTTCACTTTCATTTTTCACTTTCATGCATTGGAGAAGGAAATGGCAACCCACTCCAGTGTTCTTGCCTGGAGAATCCCAGGGACGGGGGAGCCTGGTGAGCTTCCGTCTATGGGGTCGCACAGAGTCGGAGACGACTGAAGCGACTTAGCAGCAGCAGCAGCAGCAGCACCATTTACTTCTCCATTTACTTTTGTGGATAGCTCTAGTCTTTGTTTCAGCTCATCATCAATCTTTTCAGAAACTTGAGTGCTGTCACAAAAGCTATGCATATAAATCTCCCCGCCGTGCTTCTGCAAATTAAATAAAATGTGTTTTAAGCTTGCCTCAAATGCAAAGGCTTCGTGTGATTTATTTCCACACAGTTCTTAGGGCTGTGCCATAGCATGACTCAGCTACCCGCAAAAGCCCAGACTTTGAACGTGGGGACAATCACTTAGAGGCGGGGGCCTTGTAGAGAGTGGGACACACGTAACCATTCTGCAAATATGTGTTGGATGAGGTCTAAGTGGAGTGCAGTCTTTCTCTTTTCAAAAGAAATCTCTTCGCCTGTTTCTAGAGATATTTCCATGCCAAGTTCAGGTTGACTGTCGCTGATCAAGTTCACATCTAGCCATAGCTTCATGGACACCCATCAGTTACTAATGCACTGCCCCAAGTTGACTGTCCCTAAACTTGAGGACGATGGTAATCATTTTTTCATGGCTTCTAGTTTTATGAGTTTCTTTCTGATTTGGACAAGTTTTAAATGATCAGTACAATAGAACTTCTCCAACAAATCAAATTGGCAAATTGTTGATGCTGCTCTAAATATGATCCAAGGACCGAGGCCATCCACACCGGCTGGGAGGTGGTCAAAAATGCAGATTCTCAGATCCCACCCAGATGGGGCGGGGCCCAGCAGTGTGAGTTTTAACCGCCCCGCCCCCTCTCCCCGCCGCCCCCAGGTGATTCTGACACATGCTAAGGTTTAAGAAGCATTGTCCACCTCTCCCTTCTCTTTTTCTCCCTTAGTGCCAAGATCTTCAATTTGGAGGACATGTGACAATGTTTCCAGGTAAAGGTGGCATTTCCCAGCCTCCCCTGCAACAAAGGGAAGTCCATGACATACTTGTGGAAGCCACCAGAAGGGGCATCCAGGAGAGCAGGTCCAAGAAAGGCTGCCTCAGCTGGGAAGTGTGGCCCCTTCACCTACTGCCTTTCCTTCTGCTTCCCACCGAACTGTGGATGTGAGGGCCAGTGCTCCAACAGCCGTCTCAGTCAATGAGGTAGCCTTGATGATGGAAACAGCACTGAAAACTGAGCAGCTGAAAGGCAGAAGTCTGTTCCTAATAATCAGATTACAAAGCAGCCACACTTTCAGTTCTGCATCCCCAGAATTGAGTGTGGAGGCTGGCACACAGCAGGGGCTCAGCAAGGATTTGTTGAATAAACAAAATGAATGACTGAATTCATGCTTGCTCAGTCACTCCGTCATGTCCAACTCTTTGCAACCCCATGGACTGTAGCCCGCCAGGCTCCTCTTTCCATGGAATTTTCCAGGCAAGAATACTGGCTCGGGTTGCATTTCCTTCTCCAGGCGATCTTATCGACCTTATCAACCCAGGGTTGGAGCCTGTGTGTCCATGAATACACATTAGACCCTTTCATGTTTATACTGGTCCTTCTACCTAGTTTAGGTAAAGCAATCAAGTGGACTTTCGGCAAATAGTCCCAGGTAAGTGTTGGTCATATTTTCCCATTCCTCGAGGACTATGGGAGACTCTGTAGTAATATATCAGTGAGCAATTGGTCCAGAACTAGACCAACTTGCAACCCACTTGTAACCCACTCCAAGCACAACATGTCACCTTGGTGACATCGTTTAACCTCTCAAGGTCCCCATATGCAACATAAGAGGGAAATGATTGTCAGCATCCTGTCAGCACATCCAATCAATCAAAGGTTCCAGAAGAGACTTCAGAGTCTAGAAATAATCTGCAGTCTCAGTTCTTTAAGGCTTGTTTACAATTACTTTTATTATTATTTTTAATGAACTAATACAAGGTGCCAGGAAACCCTGGGAAAGAGATTATTTATTACATGACCTCAGGGCCGTGTGCTATAAATGTCACAAGTAGGCACACCCCTTTCACTATTTATTTCCAGTAAAACAAAAGATCAAGAAATCAGCATCAAGAGATGACACAATACAGCTGAGACCATTAAAAGCAACTCCTCCCAAACTGGGCATCATAAAGGTACATCATGAACTGTGAACAGCGAGGGAGAGCCTCATCCTTCTGATTCTCCACGAATGCCATAGGGAGTTTCTCAGGGTAGAATGTGAAATGAAAAAGAAGCGCCTGGCCAGGAATGCTGTACATTATCCCCCAAAGACCTGTCAAAGTGACTATTTTTAAAGACGCATTTATCTCAGCAGGAGTGACAGCATTTAAGAAGTGGCCAGGTCCCAGTGCCAGACAATCTTGCATGGGAAAAGTCTGCAGAGCATGGCTGTACCTTTACAAAGGCCTGGGTGATGGATGGGATGGGAATTGCCCTTGGTTGGCTAGATGGTTGGGGTATGGAGCCATAAGGATAATGCAGAAGTGAGAGCTTGGGAATCAAACGGAGTTTACCCCAAATCGTCGTAGCCATTCCAACGCTCAAAAATGAATCAGGCTTTAGATTTACAAGACCCATCCTAACTAGAAATGCAGGCTTTTGCTGCCTTATAAATTTCTTAAGCAGTAACTTTTCATCGAATTGTACTATCCCACTGAAAAATGATGTTATAAGGGAGGTAGTAATCCCAGTTTACACCGTTCTCTTTTATGAACCTAGCCAGTGTATTTTGTATCACAAACAAGTATATTACAGCTATGTTACATTGATCCTCTCATTATTGATGTAGCACTGATGTTAGGTAACTCCTGTAACAAACTGAGAGAAACACTAATACACAATGATACATTTACACACTTGGGGGAGTCAGGATATCAAACCAGAGTTGATGAGTCTTCCTTCCCTGCACAGAAAAAAAAAATGATGATCCAATTATCAGTGGACAAGAGAAGCAAAGAAAACCTTTTAATCATTAAAACTGATCTCAGATCCAGGATAGAGAGGTTCCAGGAATTTACTCTTTCTCCTCTCCACCTTCTACTCCAGAGACTAACCAAAGGATGGCTGGAAACTCACAGTGCCTAAGTGTTTCTCCAAAAGAGAAAATACACTCAATGCTGCCATTTTTATTCTTCTTTAAATTTTTGAGGTTTCTGGTAGCAAAAGCCTGGCATTTTATAGAATTGAAAGCATCACAAATCAAAGGGCTAGTTCCTGCAGACTGAGATCCATCTGGCCTCAGGGTTCATCTCCAGGACCCAGGGCTTATAGCTCACAGTCCCTTCCATGCAAGATGGTTCTGATGGATGAAACATGTTCTTTTTCAATGGATTCAATACTTCAATCTATTACTGACCTTTGCCAAAGCAGTTTGTCCTGAGTTCCTCACCCCACCCCCACCCCCACCCGTATTCACATTTCATACTAGATCTCAGGAAAGTGTATCTTGTGAGGACTGAAGAAAAACATATATGACAACCCCTGCGCTCCCCAACTCCCATGCCAATGTCTGCTTCAAAAAGAAGCAGAACCGAGACACACAGAGTAGATTTCCATGGGTCTGACCTTTATAATCAACACAGATCGAGTTTCACTGCCAAGTCTACACTTTGAAGGCCTGCGGCTGCCTTTTCCCCACCCCGCCCTCCATCCCCCAAGCCCACCACATCTCATTCCTGCCTACAAAGACGATGTCAGGAGCCACGGAACACTTCCCATGTTGCTTCCGGGGGAGCAGGCACGTCAAATGCTAGGGTGGATGATGGTGAGCTTGCGTTTCACCAGAAGTCTATGTAAGAGAGGAAATAATTCCTCCCCCACAAGAAGAAAAGAGCCAGAACGAGATGAACAGTGCGATGTGAGTTCGTGAAGTGCATCCTCCCGCCAGCAAGTTAAATGGCTGTAAGAAATTGTGCTTGCACTTCACTCCATCAGCCCCACTTTCCTGGGGCCTCAAACACCAACTTCTCTCCAAATATGGCTAAATGCTGGCAAATATTTGCAGACACCATTTCTGCAAATGAAACCCAGAGACAATTATGTACAAAGTTAGTTTACAGAATGCCTATCCCCTTAAGTGTTTTTGACTAGATCAAAATAGGAATAAATATTATTCTTCAATTTACCCCCCTAATCATCATGGAAAACTTAGGACTCTTGGAGGGGGTGACATAGATTTCTACAGATATTGCTCAAATATTTGGTTTCCTATATCAGAGTATCTTCAATGCTATTGTGCCAATTTTCAAATGGAAACTATGAGAAGTGACACTTTAACTGCAAAAATATATGTATCATATGTACTTCAGTATTCAGATGATGACTCAACTTCCCCACCAAGTCCATTTGTTAAGTCCTTGGGCTCTGGGGAACTTTACAGAGGAACGTGAGTGTTTCTCAAGTTCATTTTGAAATCTAAGAAAGTCCTTGTACCTCACTTGCAGAAATACACACCCCTTGCTTAGTCTGTGCTCCCACTGGGGGGTGCTCTCCCCGTTGGGCTGGGGACACTAGAAGCCAAGCATGGAGTTCTGGGATTCTACGGGAGGACAGCTCAGGAAACCCCCAAATCAGTCACCTGAGTTACAAACATACAGACAGCAGGAATGGGTGCTAAGCTAGGGGTCACAAGTTCAACTTTTCCTCCTGTGCTATCCAGGTGTCCGCTGGACAGTGACAGACAGGAAGTGAGGGCACCGCTGAGGTTCCCAGACGGGGTTCTTCCAACATTTCCTTTCCCCGGTAGGTGGTTCACATCAGGACCTGTTCTCGAGTCTCTGGCAGTCGAAGAGCAATCAGGCCACCCCCAACGAGAGAAGTGGCCGCCAGAAGGATGGGGACCACTTTGGTGATCCCAACAAAAGAAGCGAAGATGGTGTTTCCCAGGATGGCGCCAAATTTGCACAACCCGTTGAGGATGCCAAAGGCTGTTGCCCTGTAAAAGAAGGAGAAAATAAACCATTCTGAAGGATACAAACTAGACCTCCTTAGATGTGTGGGACTGGGTTCTTTCTTTCCCTTGTTAAAGAAGTAGAGTGCAGCCTGGATGGGAGGGAAGTCTGGGGGCGAATGGTGCATGTGTAAGTATGGCTGAGTCCCTTCTCTGTTCACCTGAAACTACAACATTGCTTTCTAATCAACACATTCTTTTCTACCTCAACACGAAATAAAAAGCTTTTTTAAAAAAAAAAAAAAACCCTGTCGGAGTGAATCCCCGTAGCAAATAATAATAATATAGAAGTATAGTGAAGGTGTGGGAGGGAATTTTTTTCCCTAAATATCAAAGTATCACATTCTTATTTTAGTCTAATTTGGCAATACAGAATAACATAAAGATGCAAGAATTTGTAACTTCACCACTGAAAGGAAACACCATTATTAACATTTTGGAGTACTTCCTTCCAACTTGAGTTGTTCACAGGCTTCCCAGGCGGCGCTAGTGGTAAAGAACTCACTTGTCAATGCAGGAGACTTAAGAGAGGCAGGTTTGATCTCTGGATCAGGAAGATCCCCTGGAGGAGGGCATAGAAACCGACTCCAGTGTCCTTGCCTGGAGAATCCCATGGACAGAGGAGCCTGGCAGGCCACTTCCATGGGGTCACAAAGAGTCATACACGACTGAAGCAACTTAGCCTGCACACAAGTACCTGAGTATTGTGACATATTACAAGAATGAAAAAGGATGAAGCAGAAAGTCTAAGTGTTCCCCATCAGTAACTCCTCTACCTTCTTGTGGAAAAAACAGTTCTGCCTAAATAGCAGATCTCCAGATATAAGACTATATTTCCCAGACTCCTGTGCTTCCGAGCCTAGCCATGTGAGTAAGTTTAAGCCAATGGGATATAAGTACAAGTGGCAGTTCCTGAGAAACTTCCTTAAGAGATGTCAAGAGTGGTCTTATCCAACTACACAGCACAGGGAACTCTGGTCAATGTCATGTGGCAGTCTCAATGGGAGGGGCATTTGGGGGAGAATGGATACATGTAAATGAATAGCTGAGTCCCTTTGCTATTCACTTGAAACCATCTCAGCATTGCTAATTGGCTATGTGCTGTGTGCTTAGTTGCTCAGTCGTGTTCGACTCTTTGTGACCCCATGGACTGTAGCCGGCCAGGCTCCTCTGTCCATGGGATTCTCCAGGCAAGAATACTGGAGTGGGTTGCCATGCCCTCCTCCAGTGATCCTCCAGGGGATCTTCCCAACCCAGGGATCAAACCCAGGTCTCCCACATTGCAGGCAGGCCCTTTACTGACTGAGCTATCAGGGAAGCCCAATAATACTGGAGTGGGTATACTCCAATATAAAATTAAAAGTTTTGTTTTGTTTTGTTTTTAAAGAATCCTTTTTCCTTCCATCCTGCTTCCTGGAGTGTAGATGGTCTCATTGCAGACCATGACTTAGGTCATGAAAGAGGAAGAGACAAGATAAAAAGAGCCTGCAGTTCCTATCTTCCCACATCTGTCTTATTAATATCTGGAGTCTCTTACTCATGGCAGAACCTAATCCTAATTGGTATTAACCACACTTCCCAGTGATAACTACTGTTAACCATCAATTGTCTTCTGACTCCATTTATGTATAGAGGCAATATTCTAAGCACTATTGGAACTTTCCGGTAAGAATACTGGATTGGGCTGCCATTTCCTTCTCCAGGGGATCTTCCCAATCCAGGGATCGAACCCTTGACTCATGCATCTCCTGAGTTGGCTGTCTTTCAGTTGTTCAGTCGTGTCTGACTCTTTGCGACCTCATGAACTTTGGCCACCTCGTGCGAAGTGTTGACTCATTGGAAAAGACTCTGATGCTGGGAGGGATTGGGGGCAAGAGGAGAAGGGGATGACAGAGGATGAGATGGCTGGATGGCATCACCAACTTGATGGACGTGAGTCTCAGTG
The DNA here is from genome assembly GCA_935064755.1 of Tragelaphus eurycerus. NCBI lineage: Eukaryota > Metazoa > Chordata > Mammalia > Artiodactyla > Bovidae > Tragelaphus > Tragelaphus eurycerus. The sequence goes on along the minus strand of CAKXYN010000075.1, from coordinate 4,186,765 downwards.
AACTCCGGGAGTTGGTGATGGACAGGGAGGCCTGCCGTGCTGCGATTCATGGGGTTCCAAAGAGTTGGACACAACTGAGTGACTGATCTGATCTGAACTGCAGTACCCCAGGCTTTCCTGTCCTTCACCACCTCCTGGAGCTTGCTCAAATTCATGTCCATTGAGTCGGTGATGCCATCCAACCATCTCATCCTCTGTTGTCCCCTCTCCTCCTGCCTTCACTCTTTCCCAGCATCAGGGTCTTTCCCAATAAGTTGGCTCTCTACATCAGGTGGCCAAAGTACTGGAGCTTCTGTTTCAGCATCAGTCCTTCCAATGAATATTCAGGATTAATTTCCTTTAGGATCAATTGGTTCTATCTCCTTGCAGTCCAAGGGACTCTCAAGAGTCTTCTCCAACACCACAGTTCAAAAGCATGAATTGATGCTTCAGCACTCAGCCTTCATTATGGTCCAATTCTCATATCCATATGTGACTACTGGAAAAACTAGAGCTTTGACTATACAGACCTTCGTCACCAAAGCAATGTCTCTTATTTTTAATATGCTATCTAGGTTTGTCATAGCTTTCTTTACAAGTCACTAAGCCACCTTAGAAGCCCGTGTTCTGAGCACTGCTGCTGCTGCTGCTAAGTCGCTTCAGTCGTGTCCAACTCTGTGCGACCCTACAGACAGTAGCCCACCAGGCTCCCCCCGTCCCTGGGATTCTCCAGGCAAGAACACTGGAGTGGGTTGCCATTTCCTTCTCCAAAGCATGACTAGTCCACCCCAAATTAAGTAAACTGTCTGCATTTCATACCACAAGTTTATAAAGAATATATATATTTTTACTTTAAATTCTTTTTACATTTTTTTCTATAACCATACCACACTTTATCCATTTTTTCCAACTCCAACCCCAGTCTTTTTGTTTTCAGAATTTTTTGGATATTTTCATATGTGTATTTCTCCAAATAAATTTGACAGTCATTTTTTTTGTTTCCCAGGGTGGGAAAAAAAATCTCATAGAGTTGTGAATGAATGCTTCAAAAGCTAAAAAGTACTTAACATTTTTGTTAGATTAAATCTTCTTAGATACATATTGACATATATTTAAGTTTTATTTTATATCTCTCAGTAGTTTTATGATTTCTTCACATAAGCTTTTCAGTTTTCTCATCAAATGGATTCTAAAATATTTTATGATTTCTTCCATTATTAAATGAATTTCATTTTATTTTTAATATTTGATCTTTTTAAAGATCTATAAATTCTTATGTCAGTTTTATTATTGACCATTTTACCAAATTATTTTATTGTTTCTATTACTCTCTTTGTTTAATTCCCTTAGGTTCCCTGGATTTAAAACTACATATCACTGATGCTTTTGAACTGTGGTGTTGGAGAAGACTCTTGAGAGTCCCTTGGACTGCAAGAAGATCCAACCAGTCCATTCTGAAGGAGATCAATCCTGGAATTTCTTTGGAAGGTATGATGCTAAAGCTGAAACTCCAGTATTTTGGCCACCTCATGCGAAGAGTTGACTCGTTGGAGAAGACTCTGATGCTGGGAGGGATTGAGGGCAGGAGGAGAAGGGGACGACAGAGGATGAGATGGCTGGATGGCATCACTGACTCGATGGATGCGAGTCTGGGTGACCTCCGGGAGCTGGTGATGGACAGGGAGGCCTGGCGTGCTGCGGTTCATGGGGTCGCAAAGAGTCGGACACGACTGAGCGACTGATCTGATTCTGATTCTGATCACTGAACTAGCAACTTTTCACCTCTTATTTTTTGTAAAAGAAGTTCTTTGATTAACAGAAGAGGTTTCAAATACAGTATTCTGTGCTTTTCCATAGCTACCTGTAATCCAATATCTCTGTCATCAATCTTGGGAATATCATTATTTTCTGCAGAATTGCATTTACTTGCCTTCCACACCACTTCACACTCATTTCTGGCCCAAGAGCCACTCATATGCAGTCCTGAAAAATCCCCCCTCCACATAGTATGAATCCATTTAAAATACTGAGAAAGTGACATGGAACAATCTCCAAAATATATGCCTGTGAGAAAAAAGCATGGCATAGAGTGGCATAACACAGCGTGTTCTCATCTTGGTTTTAAAGTGGGGGATGGTAACATACACACAAAGATGGTAACAAAACACACAAACATACACACACAAACACATACACACATAAACACATACACACATGCATTCCTATTTATGCAAAGAATATTTCTAATGAATACACGAGAAACAGGTAGTAATTGCTGCTTCTGAGAGGGGAACTAGCAGCCTATGGTGGAAGAAAGATTGAACTTTTCATTGTAAATCTTTTTTTTTTTTTTGCACTGTCTAATTTTACACTGTCTGTGTAACTTATCTATTAAATAAAGGAAAATCCACAGAAGAAAAAAATTCCCCCTCCATGAGAACAAGTTACCTGCTAAGCGATGGGCCTGACTCTGTGTCTTTAAACTAGACTTCTTCCTAAAGAGTGTGCACGAAAGAAAATAAACGCTGGGCGTTCCTGCCACATTCTCTGCAAATCCTAACCATCATACCTCATTTCACCTTTATTTCTGCTCCACGCTTTGTCTGTCCAGCTCTTCCCCTTTCTCCTTCATGTCCCACTGGCAGGCCTGTTCTCACCTCCCTTTGAGTGGCATATACACAGATTTAGCCCTGGCTCCTCTCTCCTGGACAAGGTTTGCCCTGGTCCTTTACATCTTGCCATCCAAGCCACTCTATCAAGCCTTAGCCTTCCCAAGCCCAGGCCTATGCCAGCCTCTGGGCAAGAGAAACTCAACAACCCAAGAGACATTTGGTCCATCGAACTCCAAGAAGACCAAGACGGCCGCGGTGGAGGATTTTGGGGCAGGCTGACTCCGGCCAAAGGAGCCCAAGCAAGTCCCAAGGGAAGTGCAGAGAGGAGCTGACCTCTGGTTGGTGGGATACAGCTCCACTGTGATCACATCCAGCGCATTCCAGGCGGCAATGCTGGTCCCGCAGAACAGGCACTGCCAGCCGATCATCGCAGACTCGCTGTTGCCGAAAAACAGGAAGAAGCAGCAGACGGCCGAGATGAGCATGGAGCCACCTACCCAGGGAGATCAGAGGAGAAAGAAACATGAAACCCAAGTCAGACAACACCTGCAAAAGCAGGTTCATTTCCACACACAGAGAGCACAGCTTGGACCCCCGCATGGCACCCCAGCCATGGAATTAGAGCCTTCTGCACGGGTCATGTCACCAGAATGAGCCCCCAGGAAGGATTACGAAATTCTCCCTCCCTAGTACTGTCCAGGGGTCATGTATGGATGTGAGGGCTGGACTGTGAAGAAGGCTGAGCACCAAAGAATTGATGCTTTTGAAGTGTGGTGTTGGAGAAGACTCTTGAGAGTCCCTTGGACTGCAAGGAGATCCAACCAGTCCATTCTAAAGGAGATCAGTCCTGGGTGTTCTTTGGAGGGACTGATGTTAAAGCTGAAATTCTGATACTTTGGCCACCTGATGCAAAGGGCTGACTCATTTGAAGAGACCCTGATGCTGGGAAAGATTGAGGGCAGGAGGAGAAGGGGACAACAGAGGATGAGATGGTTGGATGGCATCACCAGCTCTATGGACATGGGTTTGGGTGGACTCTGGGAGTTGGTGACAGATAGGGAGGCCTGGTGTGCTGTGGTTCTTGGGGTCGCAAAGAGTTGGACACAACTGAGCAACTGAACTGAACTGAACTGAGCACTGTCTAGCCCAGAGTAACTGAAGACAAGGCAGAGAGGGTGGATATTAGTTGAGAAACTATTATATGCCAGACTTCCTACTGCTGCTGCTAAGTCGCTTCAGTCGTGTCCAACTTTGTGCGACCCCATAGACGGCAGCCCACCAGGCTCCCCCGTCCCTGGGATTCTCCAGGCAAGTATACTGGAGTGGGTTGCCATTTCCTTCTCCAATGCATGAAAGTGAAAAGTGAAAGTGAGTCGCTCAGTCGTATCCGACTCTTAGGGACCCCATGGACTGCAGCCTATCAGGTTCCTCCATCCATGGGATTTTCCAGGCAAGACTACTGGAGTGGTGTGCCATTGCCTTCTCCACAAGACTTCCTAAGGTGCCTGAAATTCATCAATGTCAGAAGACTCCATTCTTGGGACTTCTCTGATGGCTCAGTGGTAACAAATCTGCCTGCTGATGCAGGAGGCACGGATTCAATCCCTGATCCCAGGAAGCTCCCACAGGCCACAGGGCAACTGAGGCCCTGCTCCAGAGCCCTGGAAGCCACAAATACTGAAGCCTGTCTCCCTAGAGCCAGTGCTCCACAAGAGGGGAGCTCCCCTTCGCCGCACCTAAAGACAAACCAGCATGGCAACGAAGACCCAGTACAGCCAAAAATAAATAAATAAATGAAAGATTTTTTTTTAATTTTTTAAACCCAGGACTCCCACATTGCAGGCAGATTCTTTACCAGCTGAGCCAGCAGTATAAGTGAAAGTCGCTCAGTCTTGTCCGACTCTTTGCAACCCTATGGACTGTCCATGGAATTCTCCAGGCCAGAATACTGGAGTGGGTAGCCTTTGCCTTCTCCAAGGGATTTTTCCAACCCAGCCACCAGGGAAACCCCTTAATTTTTAGTTGAAGGATAATTACAATATCGTGACAGTTTCTGCCATACATCAACACGAATCAGCCACAGACATACGTATGTCCTCTCCCTCTTAAACCTCCCCTGACCTCCCTCCCCATCCCACGCCTCCAGGCTGTCACAGAGCATAGGCAATCATTTTTTTTTTTTTAAGACTCCATTCTTATGGAGCTCAAGTTCAACTGGACACCGGTTAGAGATCACCTGATCAAGAGCCCCGCTGCGTACTCTTACGTATGCCACCTGCATCCAAGATATCTAAGCTACCCTCCTCAGCCCTGCCCTGTGCCCCAGGAAGCTAACCCCTGTGGACAGCATGCCTGCAGCTGGCTCCCTTGTCAGTTGCAGGGAGAAAGGGCTCGGGGTATTTCATGCCAGTTCCCAGCCTGCTTTATAAGCCCTTTGGGGGGCAAATGTTCCATCCCTCCAGGACTATAGTTTCTCCCGGATGCCTCTTCCTTGGTTCTAGCTCTCTCTGGGTTCAGTTACTGCTGTTTCCTCCCTCTGACCCTGGAGATACAGCCTGCTGCCCACTGTCACTAGTCACTGTCTGGGTGTCTCATCAACCTTACCTATCCCCATAACCCTGCCCACACGTTTAAATGCTGCTCCATCGTACAGTCTTTACCAGAACTATCTTGGGTGAATTCCTTTTCCCACCAGGACTCTGGGTGATACAGTTAATAACAAGAGATTCCCTTGAAAGAAGGCTAAGTCGCACTCTACCTAAATTCGATACATCCAGTCCAGAAGAGCTGGGAAAGTCTTGAGTGGGTGCAAGGCAGGGATCAAGAGTATGTCAGGAAATATGGTGGGAATAGTTGGCAGAAAAGAAGCAGGTCCCAACCAACCAGCTGGGAAACAGAGAGGAGTCCCCACCAGAGATCAGGAGCTTGGAGGAGGGAGTTTTTCAGGTTGCAAAGGAACCAGAATGCTGGTCTGGCCTCCCCTGCAAGTGCCTCCCTGGGTTGGGTAGCGGGGGATGCCTGTGCCTGGAGCCTTGCCATCAGACCCGGAGCCTCTGAGACTCATGCCAAACCCTGCTGACGAGCTGGGGGATGGTAACTGTCCACCAGCATTCTGCTGATTCTGGGGAAGGATAGGGCTGTGGCTGGGTAGCATGCTAACCTCTTTCCAACAGTGCGAAGAGAACTAGAGTGGGAGGAGATTGCTATCTACTGGACCACAAGTGCCCTGAGAACTGTATCATCAACATGCATGCAGGGCTCAAAGGGGCCAGCCATGGACTTTGGTGTACAATGTTTATTGAATACAAAATATTATCATCAAAGAAACCATAGGGAACCATTGCTGTTGTTCAGTTGCTAAGTCATATCTGACTCTTTGAGACACCCCCTCTCCCCCGACTCACTGGATTGTAGCCCATCAGGCTCTTCTGTCCTCCAGTATCTCCTGGAGCTTGCTCAAACTCATGTCCATTGAGTCAGTGATGCCATCCAACCATCTCATCCTCTGTCCCCCTCTTCTCCTCCTGCCCTCAATCTTTCCCAGCATCAGGGTCTTTTCCAGTGAGCTGGCTCTTCACATCAGGTGGCCAAAGTACTAAAGTTTCAGCTTCAGCAACAGTCCTTCCAATGAATATTCAAGGTTAATTTCCTTTAGGATTGACTATGTTGAGTCTTCCCACTATAGATCCCTCTGGTCCCCAGTTCTTCCACTCTCATCATTAGTCCTTATTCCCCTTGTTTTGGAGAGGCCTGAGGTCAACCCCAGCTGCCCCTGTGTGATCTTTTTTTTTTTTTTTAATCTGGCATGAAAAATTTTATTATAGACATTTTCAAACATATACTCAAGAAGGGAGACAGAACAAAAAAGTCATCCATATCCAGTTTCAAAGACTGCTAACTCATGACCAATCTTAGTTCTTGAGTTGAGACACTTAACCCCTCTGAGCTGTCTCACTTTCCCCATCACAGGGTTACAGTGAAGGGTAAATATATTAATATTTACAAAATGCCTGGAACAAAATCTGACCTCTAATAAGCACTTCCTAAGTGTTAGTTCAATGAAATTTCTAGTTTATGTCTATCTCTCCAACAGATCATTTGTTCCTTAAGCACAAGGATGCTGTCTGTCTCAATTAGCATCGTATTCCCATTGCTGACCACACAGCCTGGTGGAGAACTGTCCTGGACAAATTAATGTTTATTAAATTGAATAAATGAGGAATAACAGGCTCATCAGGAAAAGTTTCTTCTCCTCTGTTAACAAGGCACAATTCTGGCCTGAAGAGGGCACAGTGGCAGAGTAAGCAGGATAAATGCTCCAGCAGACTTGACTGGGGGGTTGTCTGAGGATCTTGGGAAAGGCAATTTCAAAACAGGTCACTCCACATCACATCAAGACATTAACTGAGTACTGGGTAGGTACTGGCCCCTGAGAATAGAGCAGTTGATGCTCTGAACACCAGAACTTTTTCTAAAGATACAAAAAGAACACTGTATGAGCTTTTAACAGTCTTGCTCAGAAATGAAACAGACATTAGTAAAAGATGAAAATATGAAGACAAAGGTCTATATAGTCAAAGCTATGGTTTTTCCCATAGTCATGTACGGATGTGAGAGTTGGACCATAAGGAAGGCTGAGTGCCAAAGAATTGATGCTTCTGAACTGTGGTGCTGGAGAAGACTCTTGAGCGTCCCTTGGACAGCAAGGGGATCAAACCAGTCAATCCTAAAGGAAATCAACCCTGAATATTCATTGGAAAGACTGATGCTGAAGCTGAAGATCCAATACTTTGGCCACCTGATGCAAAGAACTGACTCATTAGAAAAGACTCTGATGCTGGGAAAGCTTGAAGGCAGGAAGAGAAGGGGAAGACAGAGGATGAGATGGTTGGATGGTATTACTGACTCAATGGATACGAGTCTGAGCAAATTCCAGGAGACAGTGAAGGACAGGGAGGCCTGGAATGCTGCAATCCATGGGATCGCAAAGAGCTAAACACGACTGAGTGACTGAACAACATATAAAGAATGGTGAATGGTAAGTATTAGCTGCAGATATCCAATTTGGGGAGTACGACTAGTTAGCGCTGGAGAACTCTATTTTCAGCTGGGATACATTCATGATGACAAGAAGAGACTCCGTGGAGAAGGAAAGGATATGTGCTCTCTCCCTGCCCCGCCTGCTCCCTGTGCTCAGCCCTCCCTGTGCCCTTGGCTGAGGGGGGCGGTCCATTCTCATTCACAGGGGCACCCCTCACCACCCTTCATCCATCCTCATCTTCCAAGAACTCTTTCAGCTACTCCAGGAGCTGACACAGAACTCACTATTCAACCCTAGGACTTAAAAGACCTGTGATAGAAATCCACTTCCCGGGAACTTCCCTGGTGGTGCAGTGGCTAAGAATCCACCCGCCAACGTAGGGGACAAGGGATCGGTCCTTGGTGCAGGAAGATCCCACGTGCCTCAGGGCAACTAAACTTTTCCATCACAACTACGGTGTCTTGGGGCCCTAGAGACCATGCTCTGCCACAAGAGAAGCCACTGCAATGAGAAGCCGATGCACACAGCTAGAGAGTAGCCCCTGCACGCCAAAACTAGAGCAAGGCCACGTGCTGCAACAAAGACCCAGCCGAAAATAAACAAAGAAATGTATTTTTAAATTAAGAAAAATATTACTTGCCTGAAGCTATTATATATGGAATGGATAAACAAGGTCCTACTATATAGGACAGGGAACTACATTCAGTACCTTATGATAGAGCTTCCTTGGTGGCTCAGTGGTAAACAATCCGCCTGCCAATGCAGGAGACTCGGAATCGATCCTTGGTCCAGAAAGATCCACGAAACCATGGAGCGTCTAAGCCCGTGTGCCGCAACTACTGAGCCTGTGCTCTAGACCCCGGGAAAGGCAACTCCTGAACCCATGAGCCACAGCTCCTGAAGCCCACGCATACTAGGGCCCATGCTCTGCAGCAAGAGAAGGCACTGCAATGAGAAGCCTGCGCACCACAACTGGAGAGCAGACCCCAGGCCCTGTTGCTTTGTGTGCAGCAACAAAGACCCAGCACCGCCAAAAATAAATAAATAAATCATTAAAAAAAAAAAAAAGAACAAGAAATTCACTTTCTTTTATGAAGATTGCTCTTTTCTTCTCTAAAACTGTGGGGATTTTTTCCCATAAAAATAGACGTGTCAGAGCCACTCCAAGTGATTTAGTTCAAGTGCCAAGTAAAAATGTATGGCTTCAGTCACCTGTTTTTCTTCTCTACGTTGTTATTACACAGACCGACAGAGACTGCTTGAAACACGCTATTTGTCTAGCTCCTTACATACTAATATTTCCAAAGTTTAAAAAAAAGGGCCAGTGGCAGACGTGTCACACACTTACTCTCACTGGAGCAAACAGGTATTATTTTAACCATCGTGGAAGAGAATCTCAGAGCAATTGAGGAAGTTGTGCAGACTCACAAGGCCAGTGCCGGCCGAGACGGCCAGCTGACTCCCAGCCGCCAGTCTCTGACACCACGCCACCCTGCAGGACCTTCCTGATGAAAAACTTGGTGCCTCCAACTCATCCACGAAAGAGGTCATCTTCGCTGGTTCTCTCGGTCCCACAGCGTGACTCAGCCATACCTCAGCGGCAGACACCGAGCTGGGCATAGACATCACACAAGTTGATAAGCCACCATCTTCCCGCATCAGGTTTCGGGTCGAACCAGAACACTGTGGCTGAAGAGGACACAGCTCAATCTGCTATGCCTGAGACATCACCATCGTCTCGACAAGATTAAAAAGCAGAAACCACAGGCATGTCTTGGGCTCACCATTCTAAATATCCATGCAACTACTTACTGACAAAGAGACTCTGCAATTTATTTTGTGTCCTTTGAGCCTTGCTGCTAGGATCTTGGAATTAATTTTCCCTGACAACTACATCCCTGGGGCCGAACTCATGGCATGTGTAACAGCATACTGTCTGCGCCGCCTCCCCTGGCCTTGACTCATACTCTTTCTTTAATAATTTTACTAATTTATTTTTGGCTGTGCTGAGTCTTCGGTGCTGCGTGGGCTCTTCTCTTTCTGTGATAGCAGGAGCTGCTCTTCATTGCAGTGTGAGGGCTTTTCGCTGTGGAGGCTTCTCTGTTTCAGAGCACAGGCTCTAGGCGCACAGGCTTCAGGAGCTGTGGCTCCCAGGCTCTAGACCACAAGCGCAACAGTTGTGGTACATGGAATTACTTGCCTCAGGGCATGTGGGATCCTCCTGGACCAAGGTTGGAACCCATGTCTCCTGCATTGGCAGGTGGATTCTCTACCACTGAGTCACAAGGGAAGCCCTTGACCTTATTCTTTTGTGTACATTTTCCCTGAGCTGTGCTCAGTTGCTCAGTCGTATCCAACTCTTTCGTGACCCCCATGGACTGCAGCCTGCCAGGCTCCTCTGTTCATGGGATTCTCCAGGCAAGAATACTGGACTGGGTTGCCATTTCCTCCTCCCACTCCCGACCCTAGGACTGAACTCAGATCGTTTGCATATCTCACATTGGCAGGTGGACTCTTTACCACTAGTGCCACCTGGGAAGCCCCACGTTTACCCTGGCTCTGGGTGTATATATATTTTGTTTCTTGTTCACCATGCCTGGCTTGTGTTTTGGTAACAAACTGCTGCAAATCTGGCGGAATGAAGCAAGGCAGACATGGGAACCTGCAATGACCGGGCACCAGGAGATGCTTTGGGCACTGTGTTAAATTCTTACAAACCCCTGCCAGCTCATCATAAGTCTACTTATCTATAAAATGAGGCCCAGGGAGGTAAAGGAACATGTCCAAAGTCAAAGAGCCTTTAGGTGACAGGATTCCAACATGAGCCTGTTCAATTCCAAAGCCCAGAATGTTATTACTATTAAATAATAAAAAGTAACAAGATTCATCTAAGATCATCAAATGAAACTGATGCTCATTTAAAAGCATTTTAGTGTATTTTTCCACCAAGAGGAATACAAAGTAGGTACAGCGGACGTATATAACATCCTACTGAAGTGCTAATAGAATACTTAACTGTGACAGAATTACTGAATCAGGAAATGAAGGCTTGTGCCTGACCTGGACTAGGGATCTCAGAGATCTCCAAGGTGCCCTGGGGTTTTGCAAACTTGGTTCTATACCAGCAGAATCCATCTTACCTATGTGGTTTCCTGTGTGAGTTTTCTTGAAAAAGAAAAAGGGAAATCCCACTGCTTTTCCTCCACTTTAAGTCTCCACCCTAGCCCAGTAGAATACAGACGTGACGTCCCTGACAACTCACCAATCATCTTGAGTCTTCCAACTCTGTCCATGAGCAGGGCAGAAATGATGTTCCCAGGCAAGACAGACAGACTGCCAAGGAAGCTGACGAGGTAAATCAGGAAGTCGTTGTCTTGCTCTAAGTCCATATGGCAGCCCTCCTTCTGCTCCAGAAAGGTGACGTTGATAAAATGACAGTTGATGAACTTATGTTGATAGAGGTCTGCGGAGAGAAGGAAACATGTGGTTCTTGTGAAACAGGGATGGAGGGGGGAGAGTGCTGGGGAGATTGGGGGCAGAAGCAGGGATTGGAGTTATTCCCCTTCCTTGGGCAGGCAGCACCACCCCCTGGCAGTTAGACAAAGTCAAGGTAACATGTGGTGATGACAAAACTAGACAGCATATTTAAAAGCAGAGAGGTCACTTTGTGGACGAAGGTCTGTATAGTCAAAGCTATGGTCTTTCCAGTAGTCCTGTTCAGATATGAGAGTTGGGCCGTTAAGAAAGCTGAGCGCTAAAGAACAGATGCTTCCAAATTATGGTGCTGGAGAAGACTCTTGAGGGTCCCTTGGACTTCAAGGAGATCAAACCAGTGGATTCTAAAGGAAATCAAGCCTGAATATTCACTGGAAGGACTGATGCTGAAGCTGAAACTCCAATACTTTGGCCACCTGATGTGGAGAGCCTACTCACTGGAAAAGATCCTGATGCTGGGAAAGACTGAGGGCAGGAGGAGAAGGGAGCGACAGAGGAGATGGTTGGATGGCATCACCAACTCAGTGGACGTGAATTTGAGCAAACTCTGGGAGATAGTGAAGTACAGGGAAGCTTGGCGTGCTGCAGTCCATGGGATCACAGAGTCGGACATGACTTAGCCGCTGAACAACAGGACCCACAGGGGGCAAGGTGTGGATGTAGCAAGAACTCTTTAAAAATGTAACAACTTGTGTAAGTGTCTCTAAGCAAGGGGAAATGAACATTCAATGAGGGACATGTGTAAGTAGAACATCTTTCAAGCCAGGTAACAGCCCTGTTTGGATCAACAATATGACACTAAGGCCCACCATGCCTGGGGTACTCCTTCAAGGATTCCCAGCTTATAAAAGGCAAATGACCAGAGAACTGGGCCCAGATTGAGCCAGTCACTCCAACGCCCTTGCAGAAACCTGAGCATGCTTCTAAATAATCACCATTGGCTCAGTGGTTGTGGGGGTTAGGCAGGAAATAGATGACTCAGTAGAACAAAAATACTCTGCATGATGTTACAATGATACATATTATCCATGTATCCAAGCCCACTGAATTGACAACACCAAGAACAAAGACCTTTCCCACGGCTTATTGCTCTGGAAGTCTGTTCCTATCTCTAACTAAACTTAGAGACTTAGAAGCTTGAGCAGAAATGTGTGAAGAAAGAAGAAAAATGTGAAGAGTGTAGAATTTCAAATTCATTTACTCTTTTGTGGCAGGTGCTTCATAAATAAATGCACCATTATGTATGTGGAATCTAGAAAAATGCTACAGATGAACCTATTCACAGGGTGGGAACAGAGACACAGATGCAGAGAATGGGCGTGTGGACTGGGGCGGGGCAGCGGGGCGTGCGGGGGAGGGGGCGGAGGGGACAAACTGGGCAGGTAGCACTGACATGTACACACCGCCACGTGTGAGACAGGAGCTGTGGGAAGCACTGGACAGCACGGGAAGCTCAGCTCAGGGCTCTGAGCTGACCTAGAGGGCGGGGTGGTGGGAGGGAGGCTCGGGAGAGAAGAGACGCATGCACACATGGAGCTGACTCACGCTGTTGTGCAGCAGAAACCAGCACAGCATCGTAAAGCAGTTATCCTCCAATTCAAAACTTTAAAAATTAAAAAACAAAAGCCTTACTATGCAAAAAAAGAATAAACCTTACCGTGAACTATGGACTTCGGGTGATGATGTGTAGATTCATTCATTATAACAAAGGTACCACCCTGGTAGGGGATGTTGATAATGGCGGAGGCTAGAGTGTGTGAGTAGGCAGCATATGGAAATCTTTTTTCTAATTTTGTTGTAAACCCAAAACTTCTCTTAAAAAAAAAAAGTCTTAAAAAGTAATAATAAGCATTTGCTTTGGAACCAGTTTCGTGGTCTCTGGTACCTTCTAACATCAGCTGTTCTAGAAGAAAGATCACTATATAGGCTCTCTGCAAACCTGGGTTTGGGAACTGGCTCAGTGGCTGGCCCTCTTTAACCTCCCTGAGCTTCTGCCTGTAAAGTCAGAGGAAACACCTAATGATGGCCACTGCTTCCCAGCTCTCATATTTCATGACTACAAGTGTTTGCAAAATCCCAATCTCCCCACGTGGCACAGTGGTAAAGAATCCACCTGCCAACACAGGAGATGCAGGAGACCTGGGTTTGACCCCTGAGTCACGAAGATCCCCTGGAGGAGGGCATGTATTCCTGTCTGGGAAATCCCATGGACAGAGGAGCCTGGAGGACTACAGTTCATGGGGTCGTAAACAGTCTGACCCAGCTGAGCTCTCACTCACCTACCACGTTAGACGGTGCATATCTATGGCATATTAGGTTTAAAAAGCAAGTGTCACAATTATTGTTACATAGCAGCTCCCTCTGGAAAAAGGGGAAACACTATCAGAAATCAAGTGCCAGATGGAAACAAAGTTTTATTTCAACTCTGCGTCCTTCCTAATGTTTGAATTTTTGCAATAATCATATATAAGTTTTATAACTTTCTTAAATGTTAGGAAGAGTAGTAAGGACAGACCCTACTAAATGAATTGATATGTTGCCCATGTCTATACACACACATATAAGTCTGAACATTCAGACTTGATTGCACCTGTGTATATATAATGTGTGCCGGTATGTAGTGTATATATGTTCATGAATTGTGTGTAGTGTGTATGAACATCTGTGTTGTATTGTGGTATGTGGGAACATATAAATATATATAGTGTGTGTGTGTGCATGCTAAGTTGCTTCAGTGTTACCAACTCTTTGCAACCCTATGGACTATAGCCCTCCAGGCTCCTCTGTCCAAAGGGATTCTCCAGGAAAGAATACTGGAGTGGGTTGCCACGCCCTCCTCCAGGGGATCATCCTGACCCAGGGATTGAACCTGTGGCTCTTATGTCTCCTGCATTGGCAGGAGGGTTTTTTACCACTAGCACCACCTGGGAAGCCTATATATATATATATATATATATATATATTTCATACATACGAAGTATACAGACACATAAAGTTACTTGAGCTTAAGTGTCACTAAATTCTATGAATATATATATTCATAGAATTATATACATATATATATATGTATATATAACCTTAATGAAATAGCATATTTTATCTTGGAAACTCCTAAAATATTTTACATAAATAAAATGTACTTGCTGACATTGAAAAAACGAGAAAGAGAGAAAGCAAAGAGGCACCACTGAAACTTGAAAGAAGAAAATAAAAGATATGCCAAAGGTGAAATGTACAAAACTCACCAATATTTTTTTAAGTTCAGACTAAAAATAAATTAGGAAGATAAGTTCCATAATGGACTATTTAAAGACCAAGGGATATTTAGAGACCAGATATTGAATTTCTTGAGATTGGCGTTATGAAGGGGAAAAAGATGTTCCCGAATTAAACTGTGCCATGGTGCCAATGCCAGGGAGAAAGCATTGATCCGGACACAATGCAAGTATTTCAGAGGAAGCCTCACAGACTTTACAGCTTAACAATTAAGGGATGAAGCCAAGCTTCCCCGACTTGGTATCTGTGGCCTTAATGTAAGTTGCTTAAGCCTCTGTTTCCTTAGTAGTAAGATGTGGATGTTGGTACATTTCTTACTTGAGACAGCATCGGTGAAGCCCCTGGTAAAGTTTGGTTAGTTTTCTTATAATCCAGCTCCGCTTGGTATTAATTCATAATGAGAGCAGTAAAAATAATGAGGAGTTGAGAGAGAGGTGGAATTTTGTGATTTTTTTTTAATTATGGAAGTCTGAAATGGTGTAATTTAAAAATATTCTTATTTCATGCATGAAGCTTGAAAAGATGCAGTCTTTCCTTTTCATGTGTTATCGTGAAAATTTTATAAGTTTCAAATTGTGCTCGGTGTTCAAGAATGCACTCCAGGCATAAAATGTAACCCTCTTGGAATGCTATTTTTTTTTTTAATCTGGGTCATAATTTGTTCCTACCAAAGACCCTGAGCATATAGCATCAGTCTTGTTGAGATCAGAACACGTGCCCAGTGCTTCTATTTCTATTTTACATGAGATCTTTGGCATGGCAACTTCTTTGTGCCCTGCCTGGGGCAAGAACCCAAGACTCAGCACACACACCAGTGAATATTTTCCTATTCCTAAAGCTTATGGCTGAGCAGTCAGACAATTTCTAGATACCAAGCTTACCCTGTTCATGCTCTTACCTGTGTTATAAAAGATGGTCGATTCAATGGTGCAGTTTTTGAAATAGGTATCAGTCGATGTAACATCCTCAAAATAGCACTCGTCAAATAACGTGTCCTCAAAGAGTACATGTTTAAAGTACATCTTTGTGAACCTATGGGGAAAAAAAATAGCCCCCAAATGATTCATCCAGGAAAAAAAAGGAGACTTGAGACTCAAACACAAAACACAGAAAGGCAGAAGAAGGAGAACTGCAAACTAAAAGGTTCAGCACATTATTTTCAGCCCAAACTAGTTCCCCTTTTCTTCACTGTGTATTTATAAACAGAGAGCAGCCTCAGGACCGTGGGAGCTGATGTTTAGTCCAGGTACACACAGGGTTCTAGGCATCAATCTATGATTCCCAAAAGCAGATTCATGGACGTTCTGCATCAGAATCATGGAAAGATGAAATAGCGTGACATGAAAATATTCATAATATCTCAGTTTAGGAGCTTTAAAAACAGGAAAATCCCTTACCTGGTCTTGAAAGGTTTAAAGGCAATAGATGTATGAGGGCCTCAGAATTTTTGTTTTTAAAATTGAACCAACAAAAATATGGGGGAATATAGGCAATGTCATCCACACTGTTGAACATAATTGGTGCAGGCTCTTTGCAGAGCAAAGAGCAAAATTTGAAATGTACTATCCCTTTGACCTAGGAATACCACCTCTACAAATCTGTTGTACACATACTTGCTCATGCATTCAAAGAAATCCATTCACTGCAACATTGCTGATATCAGCAATGGCTTACTAGAAAGATAGATGGAGAGATAGATAAATGATAGATAATAGATAGGGGACATGTAAATGATAGGAGAGACAAATAATAGATGACAGATAGGGTAGATAGATGATAGAGAGAATGGATAGATAGACAGATAGGTACCACACAAAGCCATCCACCTAATTATTATAATGGCTACAGGTGCTCAGTTGCTCAGTTGCGTCCAACTTTTTGCAACCCCGTGGACCATGACCCATGGGGTGGCACAGTGCTAAAGAAACCACATGCCAATGCAGGAGATGCAGGAGACCCAGGTTCAATCCCTAGGTCAGGAAGAGCCCCTGGAGGAGGAAATGACATCCCGCTCCGGTATTCTTGCCTGGGAAACCCCATGGACAGAGGAGCCTGATAGGTTACAGTCCATGAGGTCGGAAAGAGACACGGGCGAGCAACTGAGGACCCACAGCCACTGTAATAATCAGGCAGATCTGTGTGTCTTAATCTGGAACCATGTTTAAGATGTATTGTTAACTGAAAAAAAAAAAAAAAAGAAATGCAGCGTGATATTTATAGCATGTGACTTTGTTTTGTGTGAGAAAGGATAAGGCCCACACACCTGCAAGTGCATAGCACACACCTGGAGAGCACGCCACAGACACGGGCAGGTGTGTGCAGCCCTGAGGAGGCGCACTGGGGGCTGACAGGGAAAGGGTTAGTCACTCAGCTGTATCCGACTTTTTGTGACCCCACAGACTGTAGCCCACCAGGCTCAGACAAATTTTCTTTATACCAAGTATATATAATACTTTTTCACTTAAAACCGAAACAGCCAATAAGAGGTAAAACCCCTGGATCATTGTGAGGCAAAGCCCACATCTGGAGCTGTTGCACGTCTTCAACTCCTGCTGCTGCTGCTAAGTTGCTTCAGTCGTGCCCAACTCTGTGCGAACCCATAGACGGCAGCTCACCAGGCTCCCCCATCCCTGGGATTCTCCAGGCAAGAATACTGGAGTGGGTTGCCATTTCCTTCTCCAATGCACTAAAGTGAAAAGTCAAAGTGAAGTCACTCAGTCGTGTCTGACTCTTAGCGACCTCATGGACAGCACTTCAACTCCTACATAAATTTAAAAGGAAAAAGCAACAGGACACTTATAAACATAGATTCACACACAGGGACATCAGCCTCTACTGGTTATATTTCCCAAGTTTGGTTAAGCTATTAAGTGAGAAACCTTTGGCTATGTCTTCATTTGTGAAGAATCTCAACCCCATTCATTCATTCATCTGTCAGTTCATTCACTGATTCAGTCTCAAGCAAAAGTTTTACCAAGTGTGATATTAGGTGCTATGAGTACAGACAGAAAAGACATGGTCCCTGCCCTCAAGCCTAGTGGGAAAAAGAAACGGAGCCAACAGACAATCACAGTTCAGGGGGACCCCGTGACAGAGGCAGCACAGAGCACTGAGGACCGCTGCTGCTCTTCAGGGCAGCCAGGTCATTCCATCCATGAGCACACACGATGGCCAGGGCCCCTTACTCTTCACTCTCAGCTATGTTCTGCTGAGAACCCTAACCCAGAACCACATCTTATTAGCTTTGACAAAAAGACCTCGCCACAATAAGAAGGCCTGGGCCAGTGCTTCTCAAGGAGAAGTCCCCAGAACACTTGCATCAGAATAAAATAGGAAGACAAAGTGGGAGAGTAGCATTGGCCTATATACACTACCCTGTGGGGGCTCAGCTGGTGAAGAATCTGCCTGCAGTGCAGGAGACACGGGTTTGATCCCTGGGTTGGGAAGATCCCCTGGAGAAGGGAACGGCAGCCCACTCCAGTATTCATGCCTGGAGAATCCCATGGACAGAGAAGCCTGGTGGGCTACAGTCCACGGGGTCGCAGAGTCGGACACGACTGAGCAACTAATGCTTTCAATTCTCATGTGTAAAACAGCTAGCAGGAAGCTGCTGTGAAGCACAGGAGCTCGGCTGGTGTTCTGTGATGACCTTGAGGGGTGGGATGTCGCAGGGGTGGGAGGGAGGCTCAAGAGGCAGGGGATTTATGTATACATAAGGTTACACAGCAGAAACCAACACAACAAAGCAATTATACTCCAATTTTTAAAAGTTAAACTGACATAACTTAGGTACCAAAAAAAAAAAAAAGAATAAAATAGGAGGTTATTACAAAAGATGGGAGTTCTCTTCATTCCAACCTGCACCTCTTGAACTATAATCACCAGAGGAAGATGCCAGATTATTGCACTTTAGGAAATGTGAGAATCCCTGATCAAGAAAGCCAAATTGTTTTCAACGGTTTTTCTTAGGGTTAAATTTGAATCAACCTCCAAAAGCTACCGCTGAACTCTTCCTATTTCTATGGAAAAACTGATCACTAAGCCTTTTGTTACAGGAAGATGGCTCTGATTTCAAAATTAATGTAATTTGTATGCTGACTGTATTTACTTAGGAAAGCTATTCCTGGAGCCTGTCTCAAGTCTTTGCCCATCTTAATATATCCTTCTCTTTAATACAGTAATGGGCTGGTGATGTGGCCTCCGGTGATATTTTAATGCTCTGCCGAAGGTGGGTGAGAAAGAAGGGCCATAAATCATAACAGGTCTGACACCGGCAGACCTTAAAATGTATCTCCAAGTGAGTTATAAAAAGCCAAAGTTATAAAGGAGAGATAAAAGGAGAAAAGACCAAGGCATATTTTATGAGTCTTTTATATAAATCATCTCCTCCGATGTCTAATTTATATACTGAACTGGTCCAAGATGCTTCACTCAGGAGGTCTCAAAGGCTGAAAGAAAAGTTAACAGAAGTAGCCTGTGGAACCCTTCCTTTAAGGAAACAGAAGCCATTGGTGGTCCAGAGCCTGTGATGGAATTATTATTACAAACACTTTATTTCAGTTACCCTCAAGCCCAGTGCTTCATCCACCAGGTGATCTAAACTACGCCAGAAGTCGCATCTACGCAGTCACCATGATTTAGACTTGAATGGGATCACGCTCAAGAAACTCAGAACTAAAGAGGGAAACAAGAAAACTGACAATTAAAATCTGGCATGATAACTATCAAGCTCAGACATACATAGGACTCCCCTGGTGGTGCCAACACAGGGGACACGGGTTCAGGCCCTAGTCCGGGAAGATTCCACCTGCTGCGGAGCCACCAAGCCCTCAGGCTACTACGGAGCCCGTGTGTGTGCACACAGGAGAGGCCGCCGCAGTCAGAAGTTCATGCACAGTGAAGGGCAGCCCCCATTCGCCACAACTAAAGACTAGGAAGAAAAACAATGAAGACAGCGCGACCAGATGTAAATTGTTTTTTTAAAAAAAATTAGAGATAAGCCACAAGATCACTGCAGATGGGCACTTATGATACAGTTGGGTACAGCATGATATCGCTTTTCCTTAAGGATAAATAAAAGCCATCCAAGCCAAGATGCAGAGCAAGTGAATTCCAGGCAAAGGGAACAGCATATGCTAAGGCACAGAGGCATGATATATAATGTATACCCTTCAACTGACTTTTTTGTTAAGTGTAAAATTCTCTTTCACATCATTTATATCACCTTTCAGAGAGAAAATAAACAAAGGGTCTATTTTCCCAAAGCTCTCACACACGGACCGCCCTACAATAAGCCTTCCACGTACAGTGAAATAAAAGAGAAAGACCTGGAACTCTAGTTTCTCACACATTATCTCATATCAGGCCCTAATCTGAGATGAAGCAAAGCAGGAATGAGAAAACTGTCCACGTCAGGGGAGTTCCCTGGCAGGCTAAGGCTCTGCCTTCCCTGGTCAGGGATGGAACCCACGTGAGGACCATGAGACCACGGCCAAAAACCCAAAACATGAAACAGAAGCAATATTGTAACAAATTAATAAAGACTTTTAAGATGGTCCACATTAAAAAAAAAATCTTTAAGAAAAAAAGAAAATCACTGCAGAAAATACATGCTTGGGCTCATTTTGCTTAAAGAATGAAGCAAACAGAGGGTCTTTTGTTTATAACTTCTATGCAACTTCTTAAATTCTCTGTATAACTCTAAGTGACTTCTTAAATTCTCCACATATAGGCATCAGGCTTTTACTTCACCTCTGACACCACCTTCCAAAAAATGAAGAATAAAGTTCAACTTTTAGCACTGTCAGGAGAAGGCAATGGCACCCCACTCCAGTACTCTTGCCTGGAAAATCCCATGGACGGGAGAGCCTGGTGGGCTGCAGTCCATGGGGTCGCTAAGAGTCAGACACAACTGAGCACCTTCACTTTCACTTTTCACTTTCATGCACTGGAGAAGGAAATGGCAACCCACTCCAGTGTTCTTGCCTGGAGAATTCCAGGGACGGCGGGGCCTGGTGGGCTGCTGTCTATGGGGTCGCACAGAGTCGGACACGACTGAAGAGACTTAGCAGCAGTAGCAGCAGTTTAGCACTGTCGTTAAAAGATTTCAGGCAAGCCTCTTCTTCTCTGCAAGCTTGTATTTTAAAATTATTAAAATAACATTATTGAGGAGATGACTTTTTCCAGCTCTAGTATTTGGTTTTATAAATGAGAGGTATCTTTACTATAAGTAGCCTGGGAAAGAAAGGAGTAGAGTTAGGAGATGGCCATCAAATGGTTGAAATACTATTTCATGGAGAAGCAGACGTATATGATGGGAAATATCGGTGCTGCGTCTACCAAACAGACTCTCTAAGGACACGTCCTTGTGCCTCGTGGAATCTGCCAGTAAATCCAACTTGCTCTCTCCATCTTCTCTTGCACTTACAGCCACCTAAGTGCTGAAATCACCATATCTCACCCTGTCTCTTCACACGGATCCTAGAACATTTTTGCAAAGAGGGTATAACTGAAAAGGAGCAGGATCCTACGGTGCCTGCCGCCCATGTCCTCAGCCTGCCTTTTGTCTGTGGAAAAGCTTTAGCCAAAGAATAAGTTCCATCAGAGAAGCGAAAACAGGCAGAAACAAAGGAAAACAGTCAAAGGGGACCAAGTAATAATAGTTTAGCCATTACGCACAGTCAGGGACCCTTAGTTCCCTCTCAAGGACTCCTCATAATGTTGTGAGCCGTGTCCTGTGAGCTGTCTTATAGACACTGACACCCCGACCAGGTGGAGAAGTTGACGATATGAAGACCAGACTGTAGCCGTGATGTCAGCTGTCACAATTCTAAGAATCGGCCTCAAAGAAATGGAAACAAACCAATCCCGAAAGTGAAGATTAACTGCACTTAAAACAGTCAAGATACCACTGTTCAGACCACTGATGACCAATTTCAAGGTGACTGTCAGCTGACTGTACTGTTTCTGCATGTAGCCCCCTCCCTCCATCTGTAAAAGCTCTTGCCCTCTGATTGTCGGTGAGGGGAGCTTGGCCTTTAGGCAGATGTCCACCTCCTCCCCTTGCCCCAACACTGAGTTGCCGGCATCCAAAAGAAAGCAAACTTTCCTTTCCACCGACCTGGCCTCTGTATTGGCTTTTGAGCAGTGAGCAGCCAGACTCCCCTTTTGGTTACATAACCTTGGTGTGTGTGTGTGTGTGTGTGTGTGTGTGTGTGTGTGTGTGTGTGTGTGTGTGTATGTGTGTGTGTGTTAGTTGCTCAGACGTGTCCCACTCTTTGCAATCCCATGAACTATAGCCCACCAGGCTCCTCTGTCCATGGAATTCTCCAGGCAAGAATACTGGAGTGGGTAGCCATTCCCTACTCCAGGGGATCTTCCAGACTCAGGGATCGAACCCGGGTCTCCTGCATTACGGGCAGATTCTTTATGGTCTGAGCCACCATGGCTCAGCCACATAACACCACATAACCTTGATACCAAAGATCAGTAAGAACAGTATAAGGAAAATATACACCAATCCCATTTAAATGCAAAAATCCTAAATAGAACGTAAGTAGTTCTGCGTGTGTGTGCGTGTGTGTGCGTGCGCGTGTGCACTCACTCAGTTGTGTCCAACTCTGCGACCCCAGGGACTGCAGCCCGCCAGGGCTCCTCTGTCCGTGAGATTTTCCAAGCAAGAATACTGGAGTGGGTAGCCATTCCCTACTCCAGGGGATCTTCCAGACCCAGGGATCAAACCCACATCTCTTTCATCTCCTGTATTGGCAGGCAGAGTCTTTACAACTAGTGCCACTTGGATTTTAGCAAATGCATCCATCGCTATGGTACCACGCAGACTGTTTTCACTGTGCTCTGCTTATTTATCCATATTTCCCTCTCCCCTAACCTCTGGCAACCACTGACTTGCATAGTTTTGCCTTTTTCGGAATGACATACAGTTAAAATCATAAGGATGCAGCCTTTTTAGCGAGGTTTCTTTCACTTAGGAACATGCATTTAGGTTTCTCAAGATCTTTTTATGACTTGATCCCTTACTTCTTTGGCACTAAATAATATTCCAGGGCCAGTATGTACCACAGTTGATTTATCCATTCACCTGCTCAAGGACATCTTGGATCATTGCTAGATAATAGGGTAGTTCTGGCAGATGGTATATGGGACATCCCTGTGGCTTCCTCTCAATTTCACTTTTAACCTAAACAGCTCTGAAAATAATCTTAACAAAATAATAAGTTGAAAACCAATCTGAAATATTTGCACAATTTTTTGTAGAAAATAAAAAATAAAGGACATGGGTGTTGCCTCCACATTTTGACAGTTATGAATAAAATGGCTATAACCATCTAAACAACACAAAAAAGAAAATTAATATGCCAAATGTGTCGATGTATTGCCATTTTTAAAAAATCACATGGAATGATCAAGATATATCCTAGGAATTAAGTACAGCTGAATATCCAGAAACAATATTACTTTAATCTATCATATTAATAGGTCCAAGGAGAAAGCCGTATGATTGTCATAATAGATGCAGAAAAACATGTGACAGATTCAGTATGCTTTCATGATAAACACTCTCAGCATACCTAAAAGAGAATTTCCTTAACTTTATAAAGAAGACCAATCAAAAACATAGCAAGTATCATACTTCAAAGTAAGACACCCAAATTACCCCCACTGAAGTCAGGATACCCATTAGCACTGACATTATGATCAACACGATACTGTACATCAACTACACCTCAATTAAAAATATTTACAATAAAAGAAGTAAATGGCCTAAAAATAACAACAAAAAAACTAATTGCAAAATTTATAGTATGAGAATTATACATTCACATCTATAACAAAGCGTGATATTTACCTAAAATGTAAAGAACACAAAAGAATGTTGTACAGTGTTTACAGATACATAAATATATGGAAAAGTATAAAAACACACACACATGTAAAACACCAGATTATAACCGTGGTGATCATCATTCCTCGGGAGGAAGAAAAACAACATCAAAAAGAGCAACCGAGTGAGTGATGTTTAATCTGTGTTAAAATGAAGTCCGTGTGAAAGTCGCTCTAACTCTTTGTGAACGCCATGGACTACATAGTACATGGAATTCTCCAGGCCAGAATACAGAAGCAAGTAGCCTTTCCTTTCTCCAGGGAATCTTCCCAACCCAGGGATCAAACCTAGGTCGCCCACACTGCAGTCATAATCTTTACCAGTTGAGCCACAAGGGAAGCCCTTGTGGGTACTGGAGTGGGTAGCTTCTCCAGGGGATCTTCCCAACCCAGGGATCGAACCCAGGTCTCCCTCATTGCAGGCAGATTCTTCACCAGCTGAGCCACAAGGGAAGCCCAAAGTCAGTGCAGCGTAGTTTATGATTTTACAAAGCTAGGTGCTCTGAATAGGGTTGTTATGTTATCCTCTATTCTTTGTATATTTGATATATTTCATGATGTAATAAAAAAGAAAAGAAAGGAGACAAAATAATTGTTATTGGCAGACGACAGGGCTGTTAGAACTAATAAAAGAGCTCAGCTCAAACATCCCCAGATCAACAGGATTTCTGTTGATCTGCAATAATAACCTGGGTAAAGGTCTGATGGAAGAAGAGCCACCCCATTTTTAGTAGCTATCTAGTTGTAAAATGGGCTTCCCACGTGGTCCAGTGGGTAAAAATCCACCTGCAATGCAGGAGATGCAGGTTTGATTCCTGGATCGGGAAGATCCCCTGGAGGAGGCCATGGCAACCCGCTCCAGTATCCTTCCTGGAGAATCCCACTGGACAGAGAAGCCTGGAGAGCTACAGTCCATAGGGCCACACAGAATTGGGCATGACTGAAGCAATGAACTATGCACATATGCACAGTTGTAAAATATTCAGGAAGAAGCTCTATAAGAACTATGCAGAACCTAGATTAAATTTCTAAATTGTGCTAAAGTATTTTAGTAGTGGGCTTCCGTGTTGGCTCTGTGGTAAAGAAGACATGGGTTTGATCCCTAGGTCAGGAAGATGCCTTGGAGAAGGAAATGGCAACACACCCCAGTATTCCTGTGTGGGAAATGCCATGGACAGAGGATCCTGGAGGGCTACAGTCCATGGGGTCACAAAAGAGTCAGGCATGACTTAGCAACTAAACAACAACAATAATTTCAGCAACCCTGAAGCATGATGGACATTTTATCTCAATATTATAACTTTCTGATGTGCAACCAGACACTTAAACAGGTCAGAGAGGGTTCAACTAGTCACTGACCCATCAAGGCTTGGAACCTAGACCCCCAAGTCTTGGCTACTTCTTCAGACCTGAAGATGGAAGGTAAGTTTAACACATTTCCCACCCTTGGCAGCTTCAAGAGCGTTATTGCCCTGAAACACACCCACTGCAGATGAAGAAAATTTTTACTGATGCCTCACTAAAAAGAGCTTTTTTTTTTTTTCCAACTTTAGAGCTCATGCTTTTATTTATTTTTTTTTAACTTTTGAACACAAAATGTTATTTTATTTATTATTATTTTTTCCCCATTTCTTCACAACCTGCTATGACATTTTTTTCCCTTTGTTTTATTTATTTATTTATTTATTTATTTTTTTAATTTTGCTTAACTTTACAATATTGTATTACTTTTACTATACATCGAGATGGATCCGCCACCAGAATACACGTGTTCCCCATCCTGAACCCTCCTCCCTCCCCCCTTCCCACACCATCCCTCCAGGTCATCCCAGTGCTCCAGTCCCAGGCATCTGTTATAGGGCATCGTACCTGGACTGACTCGTTTCAGATATGATATTATACATATTTCAATGCTATTCTCCCCAATCGTCCCACCCTCTCCCAGTCCCAGAGTCCAAAAGTCTGTTCTATACATCAGTGTCTCTTTTGCTGTCTCATAAGCAGGGTGATTGTTACCATCTTTCTAATTCCATATATATGCGTTAGTATACTGTATTTGTGTTTTTCTTTCTGGCTTACTTCACTCTGTATAATAGGCTCCAGTTCCATCCACCTCATTAGAACTGATTCAAATGTATTCTTTTTAATGGCAAAATAATAGCAAATGAAGCAACAGACAAACAACTAATCTCAAAAATATACAAGCAACTTCTACAGCTCAATTCCAGAAAAATAAACGACCCAATCAAAAAATGGGCAAAGAACTTAACAGACATTTCTCCAAAGAAGACATACAGATGGCTAACAAACACATGAAAAGATGCTCAACATCACTCATTATCAGAGAAATGCAAATAAAAAGAGCTTTTAACTGTGTGTGTAGCATGTCACTGCTGCTGCTGCTGCTAAGTCGCTTCAGTCGTGTCCGACTCTGTGTGACCCCATAGACAGCAGCCCACCAGGCTCTTCCATCCCTGGGATTCTCCAGGCAAGAACACTGGAGTGGGTTGCCATTTCCTTCTCCATTGAGTGAAAGTGAAATGAAAGTGAAGTCGCTCAGTCGTGTCTGACTCTTAGCGACCCCATGGACTGCAGCCTACCAGGCTCCTCCATCCATGGAATTTTCTAGGCAAGAGTACTGGAGTGGCGTGCCATTGCCTTCTCCGGTAGCATGTCACTATGATGCATGAAATCAACCTTCTCTCTTCTAGATTGACTTTCTTTCTCTTTGCTCTCCCTGCTAAAAGTAATCTTCCCCATGTGTGGTAGCTAACAAAGTAAATAATTTTACCTAAAATTTTAATCAGCAAAGTGTGGCTAAAGTCAAATGGGGACTACTGGTAAGAATGGGGACAATGCTAAAGAATGTGAAGAATTTAACTTGTCAAAAGAGGCTCAAGATTCCCACAGGTGAGGTGCTTTCTAGTTTGTGACCAGCAGATGGCAGCACAACTCAAGAAAAACAAACAAACCCACGTTCAATTCCTTAGTTTCATAGGTTCCTAATCTTTTTTGAATTGTGGTGTTGGAGAAGACTCTTGAGAGTCCCTTGAACAGCAAGGAAATCAAACCAGTCAATCCCTAAAGTAAATCAATCCTGAATGTTCATTGGAAGGACTAATGCTAAAACTGAAGCTCCAATACCTTGGCCACCTGATGCAAAGAGCTGACTCCCTGGAAAAGACCCTGATGCTGGAAAAGATTGAAGGCAGGAGGAGAAGGGGATGGCAGAGGATGAGATGGTTAGATGGTATCATCGACTTGATGGACATGAGTTTCAGCCAACTCCAAGAGATCGTGAAGGACAGAGAAGCCTGGTGTGCTGAAGTTCACGGGGTCACAAAGAGACACAACTTAGTGACTGAACAACATATGAGATTATCTAAGAAATAATCAGCCTTGTTATCATTGTCATCACCATCACCATTATAGTAACACCACAATAGTGTCACTGAACAGAGGCAACTTCACAGTTGAAGTCTCTTTTAATGAATTTGTCTCTGCATGGAATAACATCATATCAGAGGGACATCTAGCCATCTATAACATCCCTTACTTTTCAACACTTCCAAAGCATTCTAATAAAGAAGAGCAACATTTCTCCTTCTTTTATTTGGTGGGGGTGGGGTGGGCGTGGGGCTGCTGTACTGGGTCTTCCTGCAAATCACAGGCTTTTTTTTTCCCTCTAGTGCTTAATTGCCTCAGGGCATATGGGATCTTACTTCCTGGAGCAGGGATCAAACTTGAGTCCCCTGCATTGGAAGGAGGATTCTTAACCGCTGGATCACCAGGGAAGTCCCAAGAAGGGCAACATCTCTTCCTTGGCAATGCCAATGCAAGATCTCTGGGTTTATACTGAAGAGCCCTGACAGTGAGGAATCCCAGGGGGGATTACCATCCACCACCAACCATCAGCCTTGGAACTGCCATCCTTGGAGTGGCCACCCTCAGCAGATTCCAGTGACTCAAGTGTCCCCAGCAAGGGCGTGTGCACACATGGGCATGTAAACGTGGAGATGTTTGTGACTGAGCCTCGGCATTTTAAAACATCATGTGAAAATCTGAATTCCATGTCTACTGACAGTCACGCCTAACTTTCCTTCCTCAAAGGCCTTATATTTATAGAAATAGCATTCCTCTTTTCATGTCACATTTTCTTTCTCATCCTAAATAACAGAGAACATTTGCTAAGGTCTGGCCAGTAACATACGGACTAGATGGCCCAGGGCCCCCGCCTTGGACTTCATCCAGACTCGTTCGTACCTCTTTCCCACAGCAGCTAAGAGCCAGTGGGCACAGCCACTTGGACACATAGCTGGGTGTGGGCTGGAAAAGTAGAACTGGCATTGGAGGAGAGACTCCCTGGCGAGAATTCTTGCACAGGCGCGTGAACTAAGGGGCATGTCAGCGACACTGAGCTGCCTGGGCTGCGGGGCTTCTGGCGTAGCCCTCCGCTGACCCAGTGAGCTTGCTAAGGATGATTCAAGATGGCTAACAGCAGACGTGGAAATGCTCAGCTTAGTGCACCACGTGGCTTGGAGGGAACTTTGTGCTGTCCTGACCCATTTGGGGCCATTGGAGGCGACCTCAAGGAGGCATTCTTAAAGCCCAGCGGTCTGGACTATCCATCTCAGTGTTCCAGGAGTAGAAAGAGGAGGAGTCAAACAGACTGAAGAAGAGGTCTGTCTGCAAGCACGCTGTTGTGTCCAACTCTTTGCAACCCTATGGACTATGTAGCCTGCCAGGCTCTTCTGTCCATGGGATTCTCCAGGCAAGAATCCTGGAGTGGGTTGCCATTTCCTTCCCCAGGGGGTCTTCTCGACCCAGGGATCACCCGTCTCTCCTGTGTCTCCTGCACTGCAGATGGATTCTGTACCACTGAGCCACCAGGGAAGCCCTGGAGAGGATATGGGCTTGCTGCTGAAGAAGCATCCAGAATCAAAGAAAAAGCTCACCAGTCAGGCTGTGAGTTGGTGCCGGACTTCTGGGCCCTCCCTCCAGGCAGGCGTCATTGAGGGGCTCTCTGTGCATCACCAATAAACATGTGAGGTCTCAGACAAGACAGTCTGGTTGACCCTCCTTGGTCAATCAACCCTAGCCAGGATGATGGGGGACCTCACGGTATAGACAGGGCCACCAGTGGGCACTGTCGAGTCTCTGGCAGCCTAGGCAAAGTGTGATATTCTACCAGTCTCAGAGCTCAATCCCCACCGTATTGAATTCTTATCTGGCCAATACCTCCCTCCCCAAGACAGTACCCACACACTCCTCTTGATCTAAGGAAAGTCCATGGCCCTGCACTTACTTGTCATTCACAAGTTTCCCGTGTCGGTGAATCTGATTTTCCATCGTGAAGTTGATTGTGACACCGTACACGTGCTCGTCGTGAAACACCTTCATTTTGGACTTGTACGCTTCATCTTGAAAATACCGGATCATGTCAGGGAACCAAACTGTCAGTCCATAGTAACTGTAATAGAGAAGAAAGAATATTGGAGCAGCAACACCATCAGACTGCGTGGATCACAATAAACTGTGGAAAATTCTTCAAGAGATGGGAATACCAGACCACCTGACCTGCCTCTTGAGAAATCGGAATGCAGGTCAGGAAGCAACAGTTAGAACTGGACATGGAACAACAGACTGGTTCCAAATAGGAAAAGGAGTACGTCAAGGCTGTATATTATCACCCTGCTTATTTAACTTATATGCAGAGTACATCATGAGAAACACTGGACTGGAAGAAACACAAGTTAGAATCAAGATTGCCGGAAGAAATATCAATAACCTCAGATATGCAGATGACACTACCCTTATGGCAGAAAGTGAAGAGGAACTCAAAAGCCTCTTGATGAAAGTGAAAGAGGAAAGTGAAAAAGTTGGCTTAAAGCTCAACATTCAGAAAATGAAGATCATGGCATCCGGTCCCATCACTTCATGGGATATAGATGGGGAAACAGTGGAAACAGTGGCAGACTTTATTTTTGGGGGCTCCAAAATCACTGCAGATGGTGACTGCAGCCATGAGATTAAAAGACGCTTACTCCTTGGAAGGAAAGTTATGACCAACCTGATAACATATTCAAAAGCAGAGACATCACTTTGCCAACAAAGGTTCGCCTAGTCAAGGCTATGGTCTTTCCTGTGGTCATGTATGGATGTGAGAGTTGGACTGTGAAGAAGGCTGAGCGCCGAAGAATTGATGCTTTTGAAGTGTGGTGTTGGAGAAGACTCTTGAGAGTCCCTTGGACTACAAGGAGATCCAACCAGTTCATTCTGAAGGAGATCAGCCCTGGGATTTCTTTGGAAGGAATGATGCTCAAGCTGAAACGCCAGTACTTTGGCCACCTCATGCAAAGAGTTGACTCATTGGAGAAGACTCTGATGCTGGGAGGGATTGGGGGCAAGAGGAGAAGGGGACGACGGAGGATGACATGGCTGGATGGCATCACTGACTCGATGGATGTGAGTCTGAGTGAACTCCAGGAGTTGGTGATGGACAGGGAGGCCTGGCGCGCTGTGATTCATGGGGTTGCAAAGAGTCGGACACGACTGAGTGACTGAACTGAACTGAACTGAACACCATCAGAGTCTGCATTTCTGATATGATGTAAATCAAGCCCATTTTAAATGACTCCATATGGTTCATCAGAAAATACAACTCATATAAATAGACCTAATGGAAAAAAAGTCACAATCGTCCCCATAGATGCCAAAAAGGCTCTTGATTAAAAAAAACAACATGCATTCTTGATTAAAACACCAATAGATTAGAAATTCATGCATGCTTCCTTAGCATGTAAAAATATATATATAGTGCTGGTGGTTTAGTTGCTAAGTTGTATCTGACTCTTGCAACTCCATGGACTTTGCCCACCAGGCTCCTCTGTCCATGGGATTGCCCAGACAAGAATACTGGAGTGGGTTGCCATGCCCTCCTCCAGGGGATCATCCTGACCCAGGGATCAAACCCAGGTCTCCAGCCTTGCAGGCAGATTCTTTACTGACTAAGCCACCAGGGAAGCCCAAAATATATATAAATATATCTCAACTCAAAAGGAAGGATCTTTCAATGGGGAAAACACTGTGGTCACTCCCACTAACATAAGAAATAAGACCAGGATACCTATATCATCACTACTATTTAACACTATGTTGTAGTGTTAGCTAACTCAGTTAATTGAGTTAGTCTTAACTAACTCAGCTACACAAGAAAAAGAACACAGGAATATAAAATTACAAAGCAAGCAGTAAAACTATATTTGCAGATGACATTTTATACCTAAAATCTCAAGATCACCAACTCAAAAAAATGGCCATGAAACATACAAAGATGATGCTCCATCCCACTCACAACCCGAAAAGTGAAAATTAAAACCACACTGTGTTATCATTCTCGCCCACCAGACTCAAAACCTTGAAGTTTGCAAAAACTCTGCTGGTGAAGCTGCAGGTAAGCAGATGCTCTTATGCATTGCTGGGAAGGGGACAGCATGTTGCAACACCATCTTCAGGTGAACTGGTCAGTGCCTACAACAATTACTGATGGACTGATCGCCTTTTGAATCCATAATTCTATTTCTAGGCATCTATTCCACTGATTAACTTGTCCAATACAAAGGAGCCCACAAAGAGTGACTCACTGTGGCACTGTTTGCAACAACAAATGTCTGAAAACTTCCCAACAATCTGGGAACAGGGTTCCGGTGGAATAAAGTGTAGAGTTGTACTGTGGAGAGCTATGCACACATTCTATGCCACTGTAAAAAAGAACGTAAAGCTCTATCTAGCGGTATGAGAGAGCTCCAGAATATATTGTTGAATGCAAAAAGGAAATGTGAAACTGCTTTCTTGCAGTTCCTTCTCATAAGTAAACAATAAAGAAATTTGTAAATATACATATATTTGCTTAAATTTACAAAAAGAAATATTATAATGATAAATAGAAAAATAAAAGATAATTACATAGAGGAGGCTATGCTATGCTAAGTCACTTCAGTCGTGTCTGACTCTGTGTGACCCCATAGATGGTAGCCTACCAGGCTCCCCCATCCCTGGGATTCTCCAGGCAAGAACACTGGAGTGGGCAGAGGCAGAAGAAATAGAGGGGGAAGGAAAGGAGACCAGATCTCTCTGAGGTTCCAACATTGGAAAGTCATTACCTACTTGACAGAATTAAATTAGACATAAGGAAATCTCTTAAAACTTTCAGTGAGTTGGATCCAAGGGTCTACCATTTTAGCTTCTGAAATGTTCTGTGTTCTCGTCCAGCTTAGTTGGGACAGGTGGAAGTAAGCAGGCTTCTTCTACATTTGCCTGTTTGATAAAGAGACTGTTTGGGCTCCTTCAATATCCATTGGAAGACACTTGGTTAGATATTGGAAAACGCAGGTCTTCCCACATTCCTCCCATAATCCAAGAGGTCATTAAATCCAATTGAATTCCCTGGGTTGAGGGGAATGTGTCTTTGGCCATGGGCAGTGGTGAACAAAATAACTTCATAGATGAAAGTTTAAAATCTCACCAAAAGATGTTAGTTGATAATAGTGATTTATTAAGCACTTACTGATGTGCCAGAAACAACTGCACTTTATTCGTACAGTGAAACAGCCTCTTAACACTATAAATGGGCCCCAAAACTGGCACGGAAAGAAGGGTCATGTTATCTGGAGGTGAATAAAATGACTAGGGTGAAAGACTACTATTTAAGAGAGGAGCCAGCTAATCATCAATCACGTTATATTTCATTTACTTTATTGCTGTGGATATTATTGCAAAGGTTCTCTGTTTTCTCCATTTAATATTCACAAGGACACTGACAGCTACTGACCCAACATTCATTCCCTGCTTCTTCCTTGGGAACGGGAAGTTGATTTTGTTTGGGTGTCAATGCTCAGGAAAGCTAACTGTATCATCAGCTGAGAGGCAAATCCTGATTAGTCTGAAGTCATTGGGAAATCACATCCCGTTCACCAGTGGCTAGTTTAGCCCTAAAGCGTGTGACACACACATTTGGCTAATATAACGTGGGGGTGGGGAGAGTCTGCTGGTGGCTTCTGAGAAAGGTTTGAAGTGAAAGTGTTAGTCATTCAAGCATGTCTGACTCTTTACAACCCCATGGACTGTAGCCCGCCAGGCTACTCTCTCCATGGGATTCTCCAGGCAAGAATAGAGTGGGTTGCCATTTCCTTCTCCAGGGACCTTCCCGACCTGGGGATTAAACCCCAGGTCTCTTGCAATGCAGGCAAATTCTTTAACATATGAGCCACCAGGGAAGATGAGAAAGGTTTCCTTGATGTAAAAAAGTAGAGCTTAGTCAGGACTTCCCTGGTGGTCTAGTGGCTAAGACTCCACATCCTCCCAAGGCAGGGGTCCAGGTCAGGTAACTAGATCCTACACACCATAAATAAGTCTTTTCAAGCCTCAACTAAATAATAATAATAATAATCCCCCATGCAGCAACTAAAGATTCTGCATGCTATAATGAAGATCAAAGATTCCACATGCAGTAACCAAGACCCAGCAGAACCAAGAAAAAAAAATTATTTTTAAAAAATCAATCTCAGAGAAAGGCAGACTCTTCCTTGTTGGGACACTTTTCCATGTCTGAGAATGCCAAGAGCAGTTGCAGGCATCTTGCTAGCAGATGAGAACTAGCCTGAGGCTAAATCCCCACCTGGAGACTGCCTCTCCATGGAATTCTTGTTTAAAAGGATCAGAAATTTCCTTGTTGTAGAAGCCACTAGAGTGGATTGCCTGTCATAGCCAAAAGCATCCAGTCTGACAGAGACTCTATATGAGTTAGAACCAATGGTAACCCTCAACGTACAGATGAGGCACAGGAAGCACAAGAAAATTAATGAACTTTTTGTTCAGTTGCTAAGTTGAGTCTGACTCTTTGCAGCCCCATGGACTGCACACCAGGCTTCCCTGTCACTTCACTATCTCCTGGAGTTTGCTCAAACTCATGTCCATTAAGTTGGTGATGCCATCCAACCATCTCATCCTCTGTTGCCTGTCTGGTCCTCTCACCCTTAATCTGTCCCAGCATCAGGGTCTTTTCCAATGAGTCAGCTCTTCCCATCAGGTGGCCAAAGTATTGGAGCTCCAGCTTCAGCATCTGTCCTTCTAATGAATATTCAGGGTTGATTTCCTTTAGGACTGACTGGTTTGACCTCCATGCAGTCCAAGGGACTCTCAAGAGTCTTCTCAAGCACTACACTGTCTACATTTGTCATAGCTTTTTATTAATTAATGAACTTAAGGAAGACAGAACTTACCTTAAAGCCATGGTAAACCAGACCACCGCCAGAATCAGTGTGTTCATCCTGTAGGGCCCCATCACACAGTACAGAGCGTTTTCCCAGACCTATAACCCACAGCAGAGATGGGTGGTTAAAGGCAGAAACTTGCGACTTGGAAGAACTCCTTTTTAAGATTCTTTATTAAATTGCCTAGGAACCCATGGAGAGAACAGGCAGCAATGTCTTCCAGAGGCAGCAATTCTGCTCAAGGAACAAGGAACCCTCTTCTGCTCTTATTAGCTAGTGTCATGCTCTAACAGTCCTGCAGCATCCACGAACACAATGATGCACGTGACCAAAAGCACAGTGAGTGGGGATGTCAAGGTACTGAGTACCCTTGAGCTCTTCTCCCCGCCAATGGGAATGGATGCTATTTCAAACACTGAACTACCCTGCACCAAGACGGTTATCCAGGCTTAGCTGACTCTGGCCGTTGACTGCCTGAGTGTTTGACAGTTGGCTTGTCTCATAGGACCACTTCTCTGGAGAAATGGCCTTGCCCTTCATAAAGACTTTCTCAGAGATCACTTAAAGGGGTCCTTTCTTTCACTCCCTCCCTCCTTCCTACAGTTTATTTAAAGAGAAAGTGCCAATGGCGTGGCATATCAGCAAGAATTTTCACCTGATCTAGGATGAGACTCCCAGCACTGTGGGACAAAAATTGATCCTGAAATGTCTCCCAAATATGGGTTGAATTTTGGGCTAAGAGGAGGAAATGATAAGTGGAATACTGCCTGTCATATTGGTAAACAAAGGATGTCACGTTCATCAGTGACTTCAGCCATCACCAGAAGGCGAGCTGGTGAACCCTGAGGGAATCCAGAAGGGAAAACAATACATGCCTTTTAGCAGCCACCAGACTGCAGTCTCTCCCCATGGTGAGCCCTGAGGAAACTCAGGATGTGAAAACATAGGAAGGACATTGGCCCCAGATAGCTGAGGTGCATATAAAAAGAATAATTTCAGTGAGCCCAGACTTTTTTATCTTCCCAGGCATAGAAAAACACTAAATTCTTTAATGTGACACATCTAATTTCCTCTCACTAACAATAAACTTCTGACGGTCAGACTGCCTGCCCTTTGTTGCAGAACTCCTATGTATCTGGCTTCACCCATCCTAGCCTCCTTGGATAGCTCTCTCAGAGTTACTTGAACTGCTACCTCCTGGGCTTGAAGTCCTGAAAATTCCCACTGAATAAAAAACATAACTCTCAGACCAAAAAAAGAAGAAGGTGCTAGATAGAACAGTGCTTTCTCAGACTAGACATTGTGTCTACATTCAAAATCTCTGCCTTTGGAAAGAAGAACAAAGAAAAGAAACTAAAGATTAGACACACTTGGTGGTTCGGGGCTCACAGGAGTTGGAGGTCGGTGCGGGCTAGGACCCAGATGTTGCTTCCTGCCTATCACTGTGCCTTGGGTTGACAGGCATGTTCAGAATCTCTATTCCTCATCCACTGTCGTTACAGCTCACCACAGAGCCTCCCTCTCACCCACCCAGGTCTCCAAACATACCTGCTTGAAAGTGGTCTTGAATCTGACCAACCAGCGTTGATACCAAGTTCCTGTTGAACTCTGGATCTCAATGAACTCATCCATTTGCTTGGGAGTTTTAATGTTGGAGACCTGTGAAGCAAAGACGGGCTAGAGAATCTCAACTTTACTTTGACTTTTCAATTTTTAGTTGACTGTAACTGACTTTATTAACTTCCTTAAGGCTAGAGGGGCTTTTGATGACGCTCTAGTTCAGTAATTCTTAACCAAAATTGTACACAGCATCTCTTAGCGATCTTTCTCAGGTAGATATGTCCCACTGCAGACAAATGATTCAGAGTTTTTTCACTCAGTTATGGCTTTGGGAAATACACTGAGGTGCTGTGTATACCGTACTTGCCCATAGTAGAGTTGACTGCACCTTAAAATTCACAAGTCTATCCTTAATGGGCATTAACATCAGAGAAGTTTAGAGCTTGCATAGACAACAGTGTGTGTGTGCATGTGTGTGTGTGTTAGGAGAGAAAGCTTGCTCTGGAAGACTTTTTAAATTATTTTATTTATTTTTGGCTGTGCTGGGTCTCTGTTGCTGCACAGGCTTTCTCTAGTTGTGGCAGGTCGGAGCTACTCCCTAGCTGCGGTCTGCAGGCTTCTCATTGTGGTGGCTTCCATTGCTGTGGAGCACAGACTCTAGGGCACAAGGCTTCAGTCATTGCAGCTTCTGGACTCTAAAGCACAGGCTCAATAGTGTGGCACATGGCCTTAGCTGCTCCACAATATGTGGGATCTTCTTGGATCAGGGATCACACCCTTGTCTCCTGCATCAGCAGGCAGATTCTTTACCACTGAGCCACCAGGGAAGCCCTGTGTAAGACATTTTTTAAACACAGCAGAATAAAAGACATTAAGTCCTCCTTCTGCACAGCAAAAGAAATTGCCAACGAAATGAAAAGACAACCTACTAAATGGGAGAAAATATTTGCAAATCATAAATTTGATAAGGGACTAATATTCAAAATATATCAAGAACCCATGCAACTCCCAGCAAAACAAACAAACAATCCAATTTAAAAATGGACAGAGGCTCTAAATAGACCGTTCTCCAAAGAAGACATAGAGATGGCCAATAGGCAGGTGAAAAAAATGCTAAGCATCACTAATCATCAGGGAAATGCAAATTAAAACCACACTGAGATATCACCTCATACCTGCTAAAATAGTTATTACCAAAAAGACAAAAAATAACACGTGTCCATTAAGATGTGGGGAAAAGGAAACCCTTCCGCATTGTTGGTGGGGATGTAAACTGCTGAGGCTACTATGGGAAATAGTATGGAGGTTCCCCCAAAATTAAAAATAGAACTACCATATGATCTATGAATTCCACTTCTGGATATTTATCTGAAGGGAATGAAAACACTAAATCAAAAAGATATCTGTGCTCCCATCTTCACTGCAGTATTATTATAAAGGTAAAGATATGGAAACAACCCAAGTGGCCATTGATAAGTGAAAAGATAAAGAAGATGTGATACACACACACACACACACACACACACACACACACACAGAGGAATACTAACCAACCATAAAATATGAAATCTTGCCACTTTCAACAACGTGGGTGGACCTTGAGGACGTTATGGCAAGTGAAATAAATCAGATGGAGAAAGACAAGTACTGCATGATCCCACTTATATTTGGAGAACCAACCAAACCAAACAAAAACAGAAAACCAAGCTCACAGATACAAGAACAGATCGGTGGTTTCCAGAGGGGAGAGGTGTGGGAAGATTGGACAAAACAGGAGAAAGGGGTCAAAAGGTACAAACTTGCAGCTATAAAGTAAGTCCTGGGATGTAATGTAGAGCATGGTGATAACAGTTCAGTTCAGTTCAGTCGCTCAGTTGTGTCCGACTCTGCGACCCCAGGGACTGCAGCACGCCAGGCCTCCCTGTCCATCAGCAACTCCCGCAGTTTATTCAAACTCACATCCATTGAGTCAATGATGCCATCCAACCATCTCATCCTCTGTCGCCCCCTTCTCCTCCCGCCCTCGATCTTTCTCAGCATCAGGGTCTTTTCCAATGAGTCAGTTCTTTGCATCACGTGGCCAAAGTATAGGAGTTTTAGCTTCAGCATCAGTCCTTCCAATGAATATTCAGGACTGATTTCCTTTAGGATGGACTGGCTTGATAATAGTTAATAATACTCTATATTCATTACTTGAAAGTTGCTAATAAAGTAAATCTTGAGTCCTCAGCACAAGAAAAAACATTTTGTACCTGTGTGGTGACAGATGGTAACGAGACTTATTGTGGTGATCATTTTGCAGTGTATACAAATATCGAATCATTATGCAGAACTCCTGAAACTAATACAATGTTACATGCCAATTATACCTCAATTTTTTTTAAAGGGATTTCTCTGGTGGCTCAGATGGTAAAGCATCTGCCTACAATGTGGGAGACCCGGGTTTGATCCCTGGGTCATGAAGATCCCCTGGAGAAGAAAATGGCAATCCACTCCAGTCCTCTTGCCTGGAAAATCCCACGGACACAGGAACCTGGTAGGCTACGTGCATGGGGTCACAAAAGTCAGACACGACTGAGCAACTTTTTACTTCACTTTTTAAAAAGAGAAATTAGGTCTTCCTTGCTACTCCTGGTTTTCCTGTTGAAAATCAAAGAGATAGGGAGTGGGAATAAGGCTTTGTGTAACAGGGAGGAACAGAATCTGACTTCATGTTGGATATGTTTCTTTAACCTTTTCTTTCTGTGGCTTTTGTTACTAAAAGGATGCTGTCTACAGCTGTAAGTTTTCCCTGCCTGAGGAACTCTGCCCCTCTCCGCGCATACTAAATTGCTTCGGTCATGTCCAACTCTTTGTGATCCTATGGACTGTAGCTGACCAGGCTCCTCTGTCCATGGAACTCTCCAGACAAGAATACCAGAGTGGTTGCCATTTCCTTCTCCAGGGGATCTTCATGACCCAGGGATGGAAACTTCATCTCTTTCACCTCCTGCATTGGTAAGTGGATTCTTTACCAAGAACCAGCTGGAAAGCCCACCCCTCTACTGACTTTAAACTCAAGTGTCTTCGTTCAGCTCACAGGGAAACACACCTACTCTGCCCACCTGTGAACGGCTGCAGGGAAGAAGAACTGAACACGTCCCCTCCCCGAGGCTGGCCAAGCCAGGAGATATTTTGCAAGATTTATGGCCTTTTTACTGTACTTCCTCATCTCCCCCCTGTCTCTGTTCTATAAAAGAAACTAGCATCCAGACCCCAATAAGATGGTAGTCCACCACCTTCTTGGACACCCAACTTTCCAAATAAAGTCTCTCTTCCTTGCCTCAACACCTCCTCTCCCAATTTACTGGCCTGTCGTGTGGTGAGCAGACCAAGCTTGGATTCAGCAACACAAGTGCCCTGGAAAAGTGTCCATTTGTCCAATGTCAGCAGGTAGCTCCAAGGAGCACTCCTGACTCATTAAGACAGTGATTTTCATTTTAATCGATGTTTAAGACAACCACTGAATTCTGTGACTAACAATCGTGTTAAAGAAATTTCTGACAATACAGACTCTTAGCCTAGTTATCAAGATCTGTGCTCGCAGACCAAATCAGAAGAAAATAGAAGAGGCTACTCAAAAAATTCAAAAACAGTTGTTAGCACCTCTTCCAACAAATCTTTCTTCTGGGGAGAAAAGGCTTTAGTCATAAGAGCGTCTCCCATTCTTTCTTCAACCAAGGGACTGAGGATGTAAAGAGACAAAGGAAGAGAAAGAGAAGTGAGGCTGAATATTACACGGGAAAATAAAGTCGCTGAAATAGAAAAAAGTGGTTCTTTAATTCCCCAGCACCAAGCCTCGTATCGCACAGCTTCATTTTTCTAAAGCTTGAACACAGTGGTTCTTAACTCTTGACTGGGCTGGATACCCCTTTGAGAACCTAGTCAAAGCACAGGTGCTCTTCCTAAAATTGCAGGTATATAAGCACACCAGAGCCTCCTGAGCTGGCCCTGCCATTCCCGGGTGTGTGGCCTTTGCAATTGTACTATTGCCTGGGTCCAGACAGGGACACAGGAGAGGGAACTCAGTTGGCCCACATCATGGGACTCTTGGCTGGAGCTTATCTTCCTGTTATTAGATAACCCAGGCAGGGCAAGAACACAGCTGAAGCCAAAAGAGGCTGAGTGGAAGTGTTGAAAAAGTGTCAGTTGCTCAATCATGTCTGACTCTTTGCGACCCCATGGACTATAATCACCAGACTGCTCTG
This sequence comes from Tragelaphus eurycerus, assembly GCA_935064755.1. Lineage (NCBI taxonomy): Eukaryota > Metazoa > Chordata > Mammalia > Artiodactyla > Bovidae > Tragelaphus > Tragelaphus eurycerus. The sequence continues at coordinate 4,147,383 of CAKXYN010000075.1, read as the reverse complement.
TCCATGGAATTCTCCAGGCAAGACTACTTAAGTGGGCTGCCGTTCCCTTCTCTAGGGGATCTTCCCCATGCAGGGACTGAACCCAGGTCTCCTGCATTGCAGGTGGATTCTTTACCATCTGAGCCACCAGGGGAAAGTTGACCCCAAATCAGGAAATACTTTACGATTCACATTCAATGGGACCTCCCTGGCGGTCCAGTAGCTAATACTCCACGCTTCTACTGCAGTGGGCTCTGACGGATTCCATCCCTGGTCGAGGCGCTAAGATCCCACATGCCTTGTGGTACTGTCAAAAAAATGCAAATTTTGTCTTTGCTTTCCTCTTGGGGAAAATAACACCCTATTCCTTAGGGATCTGGGAGTGGGTGTGTTGACAGCTGCAAGCACAATTACTCTAATTTACAATTAACTAGGATGCTTGGCTTTGCTTTGGTCTACACTATAATGACCTGTGTTCACATCAGCCCTGCAGAACAGCAGTTCTCAAGGGAGTATTTCAACACCTCTCCTTTGCAAAGGTGTCCTAGGGACACCTGCCAGGGGGACATTTCAGAAGCTTGTGAGGCAGCAAGCAGGGCTGGAGACAGAGGTGAAGCCACGGCCCTGTAGGGGAGGAAAAAGTTCTCCTCTACCGTCCTAGACTCCCTGACTGGGTCCGAAGCTAAACTGGCAAAGACAGATTTAACAGGAGTAGGGACGTCCCTGATGGTTCAGTGGCTAAGACTCTGTGCTCGCAATGCAGGGGGCCTGGGTTCGATCCCCAGTCATGGATCTAGATTCCTCAACTGAAAGATTCCGAGGCTGCAACTGAGACAACACAGCTGAAAAAGATTAACAGAAGTAAAGCACCCACATTTTACTAAACTTTTATCTATCTGTGGGAGCCTTCACAAGAGAATGAAGTCCCAAAGAAGTGACCAGTGCAGGAAGCTTTTATACTCTGTCTGTGTGTGTGTGTGTGTGTGTGTGTGTGTTACTTGCTAAGTCACATCCAACTCTTTGTGACCCTATGGACAATAAGCCACTAGGCTCCTCTGTCCATGGGATTCTCCAGGCAAGAATACTGGAGTGGATTGCTATTCCCTTCTCCAGGAGATCTTCCTGACTCAGGGATGGAACCCAGGTCTCCTGCATTGCAGGTGGATTCTTTACTATCTGAGCCACCAGGAAACCTTAGAAACAATAAATTTGTGAAGAACAGACAAAACAAAGGGATTTGGGTGAATAATGGTGAAGGAGTAATTAGGATGATAAGGGTTTGTTTAACAGGGTTTATATAGCCTTCTTCATCTGAGGAACAACAGCCATAGCTCTTGAGAACAACGTCTTCTTTCCTCCTGGTTCAGGGAAAGCATCTTTCAGGTGGGAGATTTATGGCCTGTTTCAGGGAAGAAGGGGGAGCAAGAGGAGGTCAGAGTAACCTTTCTGCTTCTGCTGTTCTCTCCAGCTCCTTCAGCTTATGAGATACAATACACTGAGGTGCCATAATCTGGAGCTGTTATATCCTGAACCCCATCAGCTCAAAGGCAGAGTGAGGCGGGCCACACCCAGGGCTTCCCATGGGCACTGAGTCCAGCCTGCCCGATGCTCTTCTTCAAGGCCACTGAGTACGTTCACTGTGACACATCCACGGAGCAGAGCACACAGGAGCAGAGCAGGCGACCCCAGCCAGTGGGGCTGAGGACTCACTTCCAACTCCAGCCACACCCCAGCGGTCTGAGGTTAGTAACACTTTCCAGTCATTTGTTTTTTTTCCTTTTTACCCTGCCCCATCCAGTTATCCTGCTGTTGCTGCTGCTGCTAAGTCACTTCAGTTGTGTCCGACTCTGTGTGACCCCAGAGACAGCAGCCCACCAGGCTCCCCCGTCCCTGGGATTCTCCAGGCAAGAACACTGGAGTGGGTTGCCATTTCCTTCTCCAACGCATGAAAGTGAAAAGTGAAAGTGAAGTCGCTCAGTCATGCCCGACTCTTAGCGACCCCATGGACTGGAGCCTACCAGGCTCCTCCATCCATGGGATTTTCCAGGCAAGAGTACTAGAGTGGGGTGCCATTGCCTTCTCCAATCCAGTCATTCACTCCTACATAATTAATATGATCATCAAGTCAGCATTATACCATGCAGGACCCTGTGGGGCTCCTGGGCATAAGGCCTTTCTGTGTCCCCCATTTCTCTGATTACAGGAAAAAGCCTTCATTCAGCCTCCATGACCTTCCCTGAGTTCCAATGGGCAGTTCCAAGCAGTCGTTAATTAGGGAAGGGATGGAGAGATCAGGGAGAAACAACAGTGCGGCCTTGGAGCAAGGTCCTGTTTCCACATCAGTGGATACACATATTATCTTTGAGCTGTTTTACAGAGCCTGAAATTCCCTCCAGGTGAGAGAAGTTAACTATTAATGATGATATGCTGCCCACAAGCATGTAGACCCCAGACTAGTTGGACATGAAGGTTGATGATGCTGACTCCTACTTAACTCACCACCAACCCATCACCCATCAGAAGAACGTCCATGAGCTGATCACAACCTCTTTGAGCATTTACTATGAAGCTTCTCACTATCTTCCCCAAGTTGGGACACACATTTCTGAGGGCATTAGCTTGCTGTGCCTCCCCCTTTCCTGACAAAGCAATAAAGCTATTCATTTCTACTTCATCTAAAACTGTCTCTGAGATTCAATTTGGCACCTGTGTACAGAGAAGCTAAGCTTTTGGCATCAGTTATGGAAATTCTGAGTCCATAACCTTTCTAATTCCCTTTTGCTGTGGAGGGGTGAAAACTACTAAAAACAGAGTTTATGCCCAAGGACTTGGTGACTGGCATGCATGTTGGAGAAAGACAAAATTCCAGGTCTCAGAGCCCTCTGCTCACTGATTCCAGCCTGAGCTTTCTTCTGGGGAATGCACACCCTTCCTGAAGTGAGGAATTCTGGTCCTGAAGCAAGGGCTCAATCTCACCTTTGGAATTTGGAGTTTTGATTGATTTTCAGGCCAAGAAAGATCTCATTTCTTAAAAGTAAGCTGTTTATGTTAGAATGGGTTGTTAAAAGAGAAAGTCAGGCCACTTCTCTAAAAGGGGTCCCAGTCAGGCGACCTTGTGGTTGATTTATTTTTTTAATTTAATTTTTATTGGAGGATAGTTGATTTATAATGTTGTATTAGTTTCTATTATAAAGCAAAATGAATCAGTCACATGCATGCGAAGTCCCTTCAGTCATGTCTGACGCTGCAACCCTATGGACTGTAGCCCACCAGGCGCCTCTGCCCATGGGATTCTCTGGGCAAGAATACTGCAATGGTTTGCCATGCCCTCCACCAGGGGATCTTTCAGACCCAGGGATCAAACTGGAGCCTTCTGCAGCTCCTGCATTGCAAGCAGATTCTTTACCACTAGCACCACCTGGTGGAGAAGGCAATGGCACCCCACTCCAGTACTCTTGCCTGGAAAATCCCATGGGCAGAGGAGCCTGGTAGGCTGCAGTCCATGGGGTCACTAAGAGTCGGACACGACTGAGCGACTTCACTTTCACTTTTCACTTTCATGCATTGGAGAAGGAAATGGCAACCCACTCCAGTGTTCTTGCCTGGAGAATCCCAGGGATGGAGGAGCCTGGTGGGCTGCCATCTATGGGGTCGCACAGAGTTGGACACTACTGAAGTGACTTAGCAGTAGCAGCACCACCTAGGGAGTCACACATACACATATATTCCCTCTTTTTTGGACTTCCTTCCCATTCGAGTCTCCACAGTGCATTAGGTAGCATTCCCTGAGCTATACAGCAGGTGTTCATTAGTTATCTATTTTATACAAAGTATCAATCTGTGGTTAGTTTAGAAGTGATCCTTCCAGAGGCAACCTTGGGAAAACCACCCTGTGTAATGTCCTGCATGGGATAAGCAGGGCAAGACAGAGGTGGAAGGTCAGGGAGATTTATAGTTACAGGGACAGACACACAAATGAAGTGCACAGCAATCTACCCAAAGACTCCTCTTAGGAGAGTTCAGGGTTATTGTGGAACAAATACCACATATTAATAAACTGCTTCACATGTGGGAAAATCCTTGGGAAATGGGCTCAAACTCAAAAGACATAAGCTTCTTTGCATGAGTAAAGGATAAAAATGTGTTTTATTCCACAGAGAGGATAGGGGAGGGGAGGGGACTAAAGAAGGAGAACAGACGAGGGGGTGGGGAGAAGGAAGGAGGAGACCCTGTACCTGAGAGGTCGATCCTCTGTGCCCCTTCAGTCCATGCAGTCGCAGACTGAATGATTAACACATACACACATATAGGAAAATTTTAAGCTAAATGTTATACTATAAAACTCCTAGAGGAAAGCATAGGCAGAACACTCTGACATAAATCACAGCAAGATCCTCTATGACCCACCTCCCAGAGTAATGGAAATAAAAGCAAAAAATAAACAAACAGGACCTAATTAAACTTAAAAGCTTTTGCACAATGAAGGAAACTATAAGCAAGGTGAAACGGTAGCCTTCAGAATGGAAGAAAATAATAGCAAACAAAACAACTGATAAAGAATTAACCTCCAAAATATACAAGCAGCTCATGCAGCTCCATACCAGAAAAATAAACAACCCAATCAAAAAATGGGCCAAAGAACTAAACAGACATTTGTCCAAAGAAGACATACAGATGGTTAATAAACACATGAAAAGATGCTCAACATCACTCATTATCAGAGAAATGCAAATCAAAACCACATTGAGATACCACCTCACACTGGTCAGAATGGCTGCCATCAAAAAGTCTACAAACAATAAATACTGGAGAGGGTGTGGAGAAAAGGGAACCCTCTTACAGTGTTGGTGGGAATGCAAATTGGTACAGGCACTGTAGAGAACAGTGTGGAGATTCCTTTAAAAACTGGAAACAGAACTGCCATATGACCCAGCAATCCCACTGCTGGGCAAACACACCAAGGAAATCAGAATTGAAAGAGACACGTGTACCCCAAAGTTCATTGCAGCACCATTTACAATAGCCAAGACATGGAAACAACCTAGATGTCCATCAGCAGACGAATAGATAAGAAAGTTGTGGTACATATACACAATGGAGTATTACTCAGCTATAAAAAAGAATGTATTTGAGTCAGTTCTGATGAGGCGGATGAAATCGGAGCCTATTATACAGAGTGAAGTAAATCAGAAAGAAAAACACCAATACAGTATGTTAATGCATGGAATTTAGAAAGATGGTAACAATGACCCTATATGCAAGACAGAGAAAGGGACACAGATGTAAAGAACAGACCTTTGGACTCTGTGGGAGAAAGCGAGGGTGGGATGATTTGAGAGAATAGCATTGAAATGTGTATGTGAAACAGATGACTAGTCCAAGTTCGATGCATGAAACAGAGCCCTCAAAGCCGGTGCACTGGAACAACCCAAAGGGACGGGGTGGGGAGGGAGGTGGGAGGGGGGTTCAGGATGGGGGACACATGTACACCCATGGCGGATTCATGTCCATGTATGGCAAAACCACCACAATATTGTAATTAGCCTCCAATTAAAATGAATATTTTTTTTAAAAAGGATGATTCTGAATACTATTAGACACATGTAAAATATCTATGAGTGCTGTTAAATAATATATATTTATATGTAAATATGGGTATATCTGGCTATCTCTGTATGAATATAGCTAGTTCTTTCCTTTGCTATTTTTGAGCAATTAGTGGTACCAAGAAGGAGTCCACCAAAATACAAAAAATAATTATGATGCAGTAATATGATGCAGAATATCAGGGGCTTTATTTCCTTTTTGACAAATTTTCTGTGATGTGCTTATGCAGTAAAATTATTTTTTAGCAAACCAAAACAGTGAAGAGGAGAGGCCCCCTCCGGCTGGCACAGGTGACCACACACTCACCGTGAACACCTTCTCCGGGGCCCCCTTGGCCCTCATGTTGGTGTCGTGCACGTGCTTGAGAATCATCCAGGCTTCGTCATGGCCCCTCGGTAAAACCAAGGAGAGAGACATGAACTGCTGCTGCTGCTGCTGTGTTTCCCATCTGCGAACACCCTCTCCATCAGAGTGAAAGTGAAAGTGACAAGGAGAGAGACCATGAGACTTTCCAGGCAAAACACTGGGGTGGGGTGCCATTGCCTTCCCCGAGACATGAACAATCCTTTGCTAATTAGGCGTAGAAAACCCAACAGAGGCAATAGGGTGCTGATGCCCGCATCTTAGGCCACTGGCCATGGATGCGCTACAATCTGCTGCTTGTGAAAACCAGCACAAGCTTCTGTTGCAGCCCATCCTGGAAGGATAATCAGGCTGTGCCTTCGAGGTGTAAATGCTGGGTATTATTTTCATCATAGGCTGTGAGTAACTACTTGTAGTTTTAAGGTTGAATAGACTGCAGGTGGGAGCCATGATCCTCTCTGGACGATTAAAGCCAAGACCCAACATATAGCAGGTTCAATCGTGTCCCCCACACCAAAAGATAGATTGAAGTTCTAGCCCTCAGTGCCCCCAGAAGGTGCCTTTATTTGGAAGTAGGGTTGCTGCAGATGTAATTAAGATGAGGTCATACTCAGGTAGGATGGGCCCCTAATCCAACATGATTGGTGCCCTTATAAGAAGAAGCCCAAGTGAAGACCTGGAGGCACTCAGAGAGAATACTTTGTGGTGACAAAGACAGATTGGAGTGAAAGAGCTGCAAGCCAAGGACCACCCCAAATGTAAGCAACCCACCCAGAAGCTGGAAGAGGCAAAGTGAAGGTTGCCCTACGGCAGTGGCCCCCAACCATTTTGGCATCAGGGACCTGTATCATGAAAAACAATTTCTCCATGGACCGGGATGCAGAGGATGGTTTGGGGAGGATTCGAGTGCATTTCATTTATTGTGCACTTTATTTCTATTATCACTACATCAGCTCCACCTCAGATCATCAGGCACTAGGTTCCAGAGGTTGGGGACCTCTGCCCTAAGGACATCTGAGGGAGTGTAGCCCTGCAAACACCTTGATTTGGCACTTTTAGCCAACAGATCTGGGAGACAACAAATTTCTGTGACTCTGAGACACTCAGTTTGTGTACCTTTGTCACAGCAGTCCTGGAGAGCTAATACACATCAAAGCTTCCGAGATAAGCTTGGATTAAAAAAAAAATTTTTTTCCCTGCATCTGCCCCTGACCAATGGGATGAAAGAAGACATTCAACAAGAAAGTCTGCAGAAAGTTAGAAGGAAGCTTTTGAGTGGACTCTGAGAACTGGGGCTGTAAGAGCTTTGGAGTCCTATCGCCCTTCCACCAGTCCTACCCCTCTGACCACTGCAAGCACGAGAGCCTCCACCACCACCACCAAAGTGGAAACCTCATAGGACTGTGGGAGCAGCCTTCTGGAGGAGAGAGGTCCTGCAAAGACAAGGGTCTTGAAGGGCTGGGGAGCAGAGAAAGATCAACAACCCAGTTCACTGCTGTAACATAGAAAAAACTCCATGCAGCTTTTTGTTTTTCGTTTTGGGCATTTTTTGTTTTGTTTTCTGCCTCACAGCACGTGGATGTTAGTTCCCTGCCCAGGGATTGAGCCAGTGATTCCTGCAGTGGAGGCACGTTGGAGAGGCCCACTGGACTGCCAGGGAAGTCCCACTCATGCAGCTCTGAAGGTCATGAGGACCTCTGGGGAGCATGGGTACCAGAAGCATCTTCAAGAGGGTGCCCTCCAGCTCCGCCCAGACTCGGGAAGCAGTGCCGCTGCTCTGCACTCTGTGAGCTCGGGTCCCTCCTGCTCTGTCAGTCCTCGCATCCTGGGCGGGCCACCATCACGACAGGTTTAATGACAGGCCAGGTCAAAGCCGACCTGGGACCAAGGGGCTAGGACAGCAGGCCTCCCACGGGGTGGGGCGCTGACTCACCTCCAGCAGAAACCTCGGGCTCTCCGGCAGGAACTTCAGGGCCACCATGGACACGGTGCAGGGCAGAGCGCAGACGATAACAAACACCCTCCAGCTGTGGAAGTGGTAGTTGCTGCCCATGCTGAAGCCCCAGCCTGTGAAGAAGCAGACAGACACACAGCACTAGTCACAAGAGCCAGGACAGGGAAGCACTGCAATGCCTGTAGACAAATGAATGCGTAAAGATGTACTATCTATTCATAGTGGAGCACTACTCAGCCATAAAAAGGAGTGAAACTGGGTCATCTGTATTGATATTGATGGGCCTAGAGTCCATCATACCAAGTGAAGTAAGTCAGAAAAGAGAAAAACAGATATCGTATATTAATGCCTATTTGTGCAATCTAGAAATATGGTACAAATGAGCCTGTTCACAGGGCAGAAATAGAGACACAGACAGAAAACAGACATGTGGCACAGAGGGGAAGGGCAGGGTGGATGAACTGGGAGAGGAGCACTGACATATATACACTCACTTCAGTTCAGTCGCTCAGTCATGTCCGACTCCCTGCGACCTCATGGACCGCAGCACCTGGCCTCCCTGTCCATCACCAACTCCCGGAGTTCACCCAAACTCATGTCCATTGAGTCAGTGATGCCATCGAACCATCTCATCCTCTGTCATCCCCTTCTCCTCTTGCCTTCAATCTTTCCTAGCATTGGGCTCTTTTCAAATGAGTCAGCTCTCCTCATCAGGTGGCCAAAGTTTCAGCTTCAGCATGAGTCCTTCCAATGAACATTCAGGACTGATTTCCTTTTGGGTGGACTGATTGGACCTCCTTGAAGTCCACAGGACTCTCAAGAGTCCTTCAAACCCACAGTTCAAAAGCATCAATTCTTCGTTGCTCAGCTTTCTTTATAGTCCAACTCTCACATCCATACATGACCACTGGAAAAACCATAGCCTTGACTAGGCGGACCTTTGTTGGCAAAGTAATGTCTCTGCTTTTGAATATGCTATCTAGGTTGGTCGTAACTTTCCTTCCAAGGAGTAAGCGTCTTAGTTTCACGGCTGCAGGCACCATCTGCAGACACAGATAACTAGTGGGAAGCTTCCGCACAGCACAGGGAGCCCAGCGCCGTGCTCTGTGATGACCTGGGGGGTGGGATGGGGTGGTGGTGGCAGGGAGGCTCAGGAAGGAGGAGATGTGTGTATACGTGTGGCTGATTCACTTCATTGCACAGTGGAAACTAACACAACACTGTAAAGCAACTCTACTCCAATTGAAAATAAAGCAGAGTGTTTCTGATACCTGGTCTTAGAGCGACCTTCAAGAAAGTGAAAGTGTGAGTCCCTCAGTCCTGTCTGACTCTTTGCAACCCTAGGACTGTAGCCTGCCAGGCTCCTCTGCCCATGGGATTCTCCAGGTAAGAACACTGAGGTGGGTTGCCATGCCCCTCTCCAGGATATCCTCCCAACTCAGGGATCAAACCTGCATCTCCTGCATTGCATGGAGATTCTTCACCATCTGAGCCATCGGGGAAGACAAAGGAAAGCCAGAGCAGGGCCTTATGTGACCTGGGTTTTGATGGGGGATTACTCTCACCCACGTCAAAGAGCAACACCAGCTCTGGGTGATTCCAAAGCACAGGGCTTAAGATCACAGTTTGAAAACCACTGTCAGTCATAATGCTATTTTTTTTTTTTAAAGAAACTGAGCTTCTACATTCAACTGAAATCATAATCATTGAAACAGAGAGGTGACTAGCTCCAACTCAGCTTTCATTATATTCAAAGTACTCCTAAATCTCATTTTTGGAAACTGCCTTTAGAATCTACAAAACGTTATTTCAAACATCTTTATAAGTAGCAAATTTCCCTCTTTCAGGGAACAATGACACAGTGGAAAGTGCCTGGACTTCTGCATTACATAGGTCAGAGTTCGAATCCTGGCTTTCTCACATCGTTATTGTTATGTTGGTGAGTTTTCACAGCTATAGAATCCAGCTAATGGTACTTCCACAGATTCACTGTGTGTGAAAGCCCCCCAGCAATCAATAATAATTCACCTTCTTTGAGGGTAGCTTTGATTTGTTTAGAAATAGTTAAATGACATTTTGTGCCAAAGATGGTGAGTAAAATGGGTGAATATCAGCAAAGATCAGCAAAAGAACTGTTTTCTTTTTCTCTCATGCCATTCAAAACAACCTCTGAAGACAATGCCAACAGCATTTCTGGTTTTGTTTTTGTTTTTAAGGTTCTTTTTTTTTTTTCTGATGGGGACCATTCTTAAAGTCTTTACTGAACTTGTTACAATATTTCTTCTGTTGTTTGCACTGTGCTTAGTCACTCTGTCGTGTCCCACTCTTTGCGACCCCGTGGACTGTAGCCTGCCAGGTTCTTCTGTCCATGGGATTCCCCAGGCAAGAATACTGCAGTGGATTGCCATGTGCTCCTCCAGGGGATCTTCCCAATCCTGATATCAAACCCAGGGCTCCCCCATTGCAGGCGGATTCTTTACTATTTGAGCCACCAGGGAAGCCCATGAATACTGCAGGGGGAAGGCTATTCCTTCTCCAGGGGATCTTCCCAACCCAGGAATCAAATTGGGGTCTCGTGCACTGTCCGTGGATTCTTTACCACAATTTTGTTGTTTACGTTTTGGATTTTTTGGCCTCAAGGCATGTGGGATCTTCGCTACCCAACCAGGGATTAAATCTGCACCCCCTGCATTGGAAGGCAGTCTTAACCTCTAGACTGCCAGGGAAGTCTCCCAATAGCATTTCTTAAAAAGACCTAACTTTATAAATAAATATAATGATTTCTAAAGTTCAAAGGGTAAACATTAGTCCGCTGTAAAATCTCTATTCCATTTACTTGAAAAATATACCAAATGGCTAACTCCGGAAGTGGGAGATTTATGTCTCGAAGTCTATTACTCACCATTGCAGTTCAATGTGTTGTACTTGCCAGAGACTCCTAACTAATATCTCTTGTTTCTGCAGATATTTCTAACTCTACTTACAGAGTGAAAAGACTGGCCAGAGAGAATCCCAGGTGGAAAAATGCAGGACTGTGGCCACTTATACACAATGGCCACAGAACATAACACACAGAATACATCCGGCCTTCTCAATCAGAATCAAACCTCTTTATGCACAGCCCGTCCTCCTTCCCATATCACTGGGGTTTGCTTGTTTATTTTAATTTTAATTAAAAAGCCTTTCCTGTCTCCTGGGAGTGACAACTGGAAGAGGAAGACAAAACCATAGGAAGATTTCCACATTCTCAGCTCATGTTCAAAAACCATTCTGGCGTAATTAGAAATAACCACATAGCCATCCAACTCAGGTGGGTAACAAGAGAAGTAGAACAGAAACAGGTATGTTTAGAAAGTACGCTGCCTCAGAGAGATATTTTTTTCTTAATGATAATATGTGCAAATTATCCAGAATCCATTATTCCCTCATGCCTCTCTGGTTTTTACGGTGACTTAGTAACCTGCACTTCATTAGGCACATCTTTGGGCCTTAAATTAAATAAAACTAAATAGCAAACTGCTTCTAAATATATGGAACAACTGCTAATCTGGAGACATGGATTGTCTTGTTCACTATCTTTCAGCTTGCCCTACTTTTTCTCCATCAGGATCTCACAAACAGCTGGCGCTGCTGACTACAGTGGGGATTAATCTTCCATAATATAGCCACTTTTTCCAGGGCTGTGCCCATGACTTCCCAGAAAAACATTCTGAGCTTTGTAATTTTCTTTCTTAATGACTCCGTCACCCAAATTCCTGGTGCCAAGACCTCACATCATTTCATTCCGGCAAAAGCAATTAAATGGTTTGTACAAGCTACGTACAAACATTCCATCTCCTTTCTGGATCACCCTTGCATTTGTCCCTGCTGAGTGGAGGCGATGTGAGAGGATTAATGTCTTAGATCTATTAAAAAAAATATCATTAAATAACTGGTTCACTGTGGACAAAACATCTGGTCCTGGTAAAAATGAGGCTGAAAATAAATAGTCACTCCTGTTATTCTGTGATTCTAGTCTACCATATTTCTAGGATGGTTTGCCCTCAAGTAAATGTGCATTTCAAGCCTTCAAGCCTAATCATCCAAGAAGCCATTTTTAAATGGCATGTAAAAGCCACAGATTTAATACAAGCATCAGTTCAGTTCAGTTCAGTCACTCAGTCATGTCTGACTCTTTGTGACCCCATGGACTGCAGCATGCCAGGCTTCCCTGTCCATCACCAACTCCCGGAGTTTACCCAAACTCATGTTCATCGAGTCCGTGATGCCATCCAACCATCTCATCCTCTGTCACCCCCTTCTTCTCCTGCCTTCAATCTTTCCCAGCATCAGGGTCTTTTCCAATGAGTCAGTTCTTTGCATCAGGTAGCCAAAGTATTAAAGTTTCAACTTCAGCATCAGTCCTTCCAATGAATATTCAGGACTGATTTCCTTTAGGATGGACTGGTTGGATCTCCTTGCAGTCCACAAAAGCATACAAATAGGAAAATATCCCATCCATTTGAAGTAGGATATTTAAGCACAAGCCCCATCAGCCAGCAGCCTTATGGCCCCTCTGCCGTGGGCATCCCATTCAGTCTTGATCAACAAGTTCCCAACCCGAATTAGTTTATTGCTTCTTTAAAAACCAGACACCCAGACATTGGCACTTGTTAGTGTGTAAAGTGAAGTGAAAAAATGACAGTTTGTAGTGACTACTGAAGGCCACTACCCACCTCACAAAATCTTTCCAGTCCTTCTCCACTGGGTTGTAGACTTGCGTTTTGGGTGGGACTGACCCCACCCCAATGCCAGGGATGGGGAATGAAGTATATGAACCCTCAGTATCTGGCATCCTCTGGAGTTTAGTGATTGGCTGAGGTGAGCATATGACCTAAGCTGATACAATCAGAGTGAAACCAAGAACCTTTGCTCATTGGTTGGTTGTGGGGGTGGTCCCTTTACAGAACAAGCAGTCTGCAAACAGGGACAGAATTGCTAATGCAGCTTGGAGGGAAGCCAGCCCAAGTACTAGAATCATCTCCAAAATTTTCTCGACATTCTTTGCATCCTAAGAACTGCTGGCTGTTAAGGCTGGCACAGATGAGATCTCTAGAGTCAATTCCCTTTGTTTCTTTCTCCCTTCATTTTATAGATGAAGGAACCAAGCCTGGACAAGCTAGAGTGACTTGTCCCAAATTACAGAGCCCCACTCTTTTGACTTAGCTTTTATCCAGAATCTATTTGTTCCCCTCCTAGCAAATTTTTCTGATTCAACTTTGTGTAGAAATAGTTTCTTACTGTTAACACATTTGGACCAATGACCAAGGGAAATGATATTATATTAATAGCAAGGACAAAAGCAATTCCTTGGACCCATGTAACCAACAGCCTGGATAATTAAATTGTGCCTTTGGGGGAAGGGTAGAATGCAGAGCCTAATATGGGGAATAATACAGTTTTGTATCTAAAATTATGAAAAACTGCCTGCGTGCGTGCTTAGGCGCCTCAGTCGTGTCCACCTGTGACCTGATGGACTGTAGCCTGCCAGGCTCCTTTGTCCATGGGATTCTGCAGGCAAGATACTGGTGTGGGTTGCCATGCCCTTCTCCAAGGAGAACTTCCTATGGTAGCAGAATTACCTGGAAAGCGTCAACTCTTTATTTCATTGTTTCTGTTCATATTTCTTTCTCTGTTTCTAATACAAAATCCGGTGGGATATGGTCTCACACCCATCTCCTCCAGCTTCAGGGCACACAGCTAGGTCACACTGCCTGGTGTCCTTTGCCGTAGTGTTTGGTTGCATCACAGATTTGGGGCCAAGGGGATGTGAGCAGAGAGGATATGATCCACGTCCTACCCTGCCCTTCAAAAGCACCCACATGCAACTGCCCATGCTGTTTTCCTGAACCAGCATGTAGGTTACATGCTGAAGAGGGGAGAGCACACAGTGGGAGGAACCTGAGCCCTGAGATTACTGAGGAGCAGAGCTGCCCACAGATCAGAAAGACCAGCCAGCTTTGAAGGAAGGGAAAATATCTTTAGTATTAAACCACTGAGATTTCAGGGTTGATCAGGTTCTCAGGGTAATATACCCAGCATCTCCTTAACTACACCAATCCAAGAGGATTGCTTCTTCTTAAAAAGATAATGCTGAAGCCTCCATTAGTCCAGAACAGACAACAGAGAAGTTTAGATTTAAAACAAGCATGCCAAGAGACAAAGGAACCCTATGCTCGCTGTTGGTGGAGATGTAAATTTGTACATCCTCCCATGGAGAACAGTATAGAGGTTCCCTAAAAAACTAAAGATAGAATTACCATATAATCCTGCAATCCCACTCCTGGGCATTATCTGGAGAAAATTCTAATTCAAAAAGCTACATGCACCCCAATGTTCATAGCAGCACCATTTACAGTAGCCAAGACATGGAAGCAACCTAAATGCCCATGGGACAGATGAACAGATGAAGAACATGTGATATATATTATGGAATACTGCATGCATGCATGCTAAGTCACTTCAGTTGTGTCTGACTCTTTGCAACGCTATGGACTGTAGCCCACCAGGCTCCTCTGTCCATAGGATTCTCCAGGCAAGAATATTGGAGTGGGTTGTTATGCCCTCCTCCAGGGTATTTTCCCCACCCAGGGATCAAACCCATATCATTTCCATGGGGTCGCGAAGAGTCGGACACAACTGAACGACTTCACTTTCACTTTTAACTTTCATGCATCGGAGAAGAAAATGGCAACCCACTCCAGTGTTCTTGCCTGGAGAATCCCAGGGACGGAGGAGCCTGGTGGGCTGCTGTCTATGGGGTCGCACAGAGTCGGACACAACTGAGCGATTTCACTTTCACTTTTCACTTTCATGCATCAGAGAAGGAAATGGCAACCCACTCCAGAGTTCTTGCCTGGAGAATCCCAGGGACGGGGGAGCCTGGTGGGCTGCCGTCTATGGGATCGCACAGAGTCAAACACGACTGAAGCAACTTAGCAGCATCAGCAGTGGCAAGGACCTACTATATAGCGTAGGAACCACAATCTATATTTTGTAATAAACTATATGGGGAAAGAATCTGAAAAAGAATAACTGATTCACATTCCTGTACACCTGAAAGTAACACAACACTGCAAATAAACTGTACTTTAATAAACGTGCACACACACGCGTGTGCACACACACACGCACACACACACACACCCCAAGGAGGGGAATGAGTGAAATGTTGGCTAACTTCAGGGGCAGTTGTCTGCTCTTCCCTGTGGTCTGCAGGATTCTAGATGATGGCAAAGCCTACACCCATAATCTGTAGTTTGCCAAAAATAATTTTGAAGGATGTTAATGGCATTACCCAGGATACTCCAAAGGCAAAATCAAATTCAAAACTGCTGCCTTCTCCCTACTTTACTCTTAATAAAATCCAATAGTGAAAGTTAATGTTGCCAAGTCTCTGTCCAGAAAATCCAGTTTTCGCAATTAACCAAGATAATAAAATTGTCTCAGCTGAAACCAAGACCTTGTCTGTAAGGGCTGCTCCATGTCTGCAACCAAAAGAGGGACAGCAGGAAGTAAAATGGAAAATGCATGAGAGCACTGCTCTGCGAGGGAGGGGGCGTCAGGATTCAAGGTCATGCCAAGGCCAAGTCATCAATCTGGCCGAGTCACCAACTTCTTGGCCTCTGCTACATCATCTATACAAAGGAGTTACTGAGCCTAACTCATCGTGAGGAGGAGAACTGGAGATGAAGTTTGCCTTAAAGGGCTTCCTGGGTGGCTCAGATGATAAAGAATCCACCTGCAATGCAGGAGACCCAGGTTCGAGCTCTAGGTCAGGAAGATCCCCTAGAGAAGGGAATGGAGCCAAATTTGCTGTGAGGAGGAGGGCTGGAGATGAAAGTTGAAATCCTTTCAAATAAAAGAGAGGAAAGGAGAGAAGGAGGGGGCAAGAGAGGGAGGGTAGACTGTATTATTTCCAGATAGACATATACTGAAATTAACAATGTGTCTCCAGTGCTGGAAGTTCTTTAGAAAGATCAAGGTTGTACTCAGGAACTCTGTATGAGAGTGTGGAATTAAGGGTGAGGACAGAAAATGCTGTTCGGATGCAGGTGTTTCAGAATAAAGGCCCCTCGGCCCTTTGAAGCTTTCTGCACTCACCGTAGTGTGGGATGATACTCCAGGCCATGGCAGATGCATAAATGCCACCAGTCATCCAGAAGATGCCCAGCCAACTGAGATGCTCTCCTCGCTTCTCCCGGGACAAGAATTCAGAAAAATAGGCAAACACAATGGGCAGAGCACCCCCAATACTGCAGAGAGAAAAACGCCAGAAAGAAAGAACCAAGTCAGACACTAAAAACAGTCAGACCAGGAACCCAGTGGCCTTGTCCCGCCCTTGGGCCAAGTGGTGAAACAACCCAGTAAATTAAAAAGACCAGCGTAAGGCAGCGTTAGGTTCTTTTGACCTTATACACTGACTTTGCAACTCAACCCCTTTCTAAGATTCAACCTTAACACAGTATCGTGGAAGTCACACAAGAATTCAGGAACTTCCCTGGTGGTCCAGTGGTTAAGACTCTGCCTTCCACTGCAGGAGGCATGGGTTCGATTCCTGGTTGGGGAACTAAGGCACCACGTGCTGTGAGGTACAGCCAAAAATTAAAAAGCAGAATTCAGTTCAAGGTTTTCTGGAGAACCACTCAGAGGCAAGGTACCAGGATGGATGGACCACTGGTCTGGGGGCAGGAGGGGCCTGCTGAACCTCTGTGATTACGCACCCTATGCCTGAGATGAGTCTGCAGAAGAGGAAAGCTCCATATCCCTGTACGAAGGAGGAGAGGGAGGCAAAGGAAGCGTTGATGGCCAGGGAGATGCTGAGGACTCGCTTCCTCCCCAGCTTATCAGCCAGGCCCCCCAGGACGAAGGCTCCCCCCATCATTCCTAGGTAGACTATCAGCCCTGTGAGGAAGAGAAAGAGAGACGGGAGGGTGGAGAGAGGAGACAATAGGTTAGAAACCGTGAGATGTTTTAGAAAACCTGAGGCCCATCTTAATGCATCCTAGAAATTCTGTGTCACAGACTTAAAAGGTGGAGTGTGACAGATGTCGGCCGCAAATTAGACATGTTGGACAAATGCGACTTCTGAGGAACGCTATTCAGAAAATAACAGCCTCACCAGGTTGACACATATGTACACGTGCTAAAATAGATCAACCAGAACTGGGTTTGACGTACCTTTCTTTGAAATGCGTAATGTGCAGCTGAAGGAAATTCTGTCATTTTTATTTTTAAACAAAAAAGTGGCAGTGCCTCAAATGTCCTTACCTGTGGGGTTATGCTTAAAGAGAAATTTCCCAGGAAAAAGTGTGGTGAGGCAGGTATGGGGACCATTGGGAGGGCAAAGACAAGATGAGAGTGATAAGAACAACTACCAACAAGACAGTTTATTTTATTAAACACCCAAAAAGGATCTTTTCCAAGCCACAACCAGTATTCAGATTTCTTTTTTTTAATTGGACTGTAATTACTTAAAATGTTGAGATTTCTCAGGAGAATGTAGAAGAGAGCAGCCATGAGCTAGCCTTTCCCCAACAGGCGGAAGTACTACATGCTTTGTGATACAATCAGTTACCCTGGTGGTGGTTTAGTCGCTCAGTTGTGTCTGACTCTTTGGGACCCCATGAACTGTAGCCTGCCAGGCTCCTCTGTCCATGGGATTCTCCAGGCAAGGATACTGGAGTGGTTTGCCATTTCCTCCTCCAGGGGATTTTCCCCACCCAGGGATCGAACCCAGGTCTCCTGCATTGGCAGGTGGATTCTTTACCACTGAGCCACCGGGGAAGCCCCATCAGTTACCTTAAGATATAGTAATATAAATACACTGTTGTAGACACATTTATGGAATTCCAATGAAACCCACATCCTCAGAGAGGTGGCAGATCTCTAGAAGCACACAGATAATTCTTTCCAACTAAAAACTGAATACTTATTATTTATCAACGACTGTTGCTAAGAATATATTGATACATTATATACTAAACCCAAGAAGGAAATTTTGGAGAATGTCTTTCATACAGTGGAAATCCTGAATACAAATTAGGTAAGTGTTCTTTTGCTCAACCCTGACTGTAAATCAGATGAATAAGATCATTTATCTTTCACAGAAAGGAAGCTTCTCCTGACCCGTGGATGCTTTATTTAGGCAGATGTGTGCTGGGAAGGGCCCACGTACAGCCAAAATCTTCATTAGCTGTTTAATCAACTTGAAGGGAGGTCCCCAAAAGGAGCAATGGAACTACACTCTGTATTATCTTCCCGGTGGCAGGTTTCCTTCTTTTATTATTTTATTTACAGATGAAAAGAAGATAACTTTGGTGCTGTCGGTGGTTTTCACTAACTAGGATTTCCTTCACTCACACGCCTCGTCACTTTTCACCTGCACACAACTCAAAGCCATGAAATAAGCCATTTCCTTTTTCTCTTCCATATACGACACCAATCAAGGAAACATGCCTACGAGTCTACAAGCATTCATTCAATGCCTGTTATTAGTTAAGTGCTATTTGGTGGTGCTAGTGCTAAAGAACCCACCTGTCAATGCAAAAAAATAAGAAACTCAGGTTCGATCCCTGGTCAGGAAGATCCCCTGGAGGAGGGCATGGCAACCCACGCCAGTACTCTTGCCTGGGAAATCCCATAGACAGAGGAGCCTGGCAGGCTACAGTCCATGGGGTCACAAAGAGTCGGACACGACTGAAGTGACTTAGCCCATGTTTCCATTACTGGGAATACAGCAGGAAACAAACGCATGAAAATCCCTGCCTTGTGGCCTTTACATTCTAGTAGGGAAAAGAGATGATAAGTAAGTGAGTGAAATATACAGTAAGTGGGTTGCTGAAAGTGATACAAAGAAAAATAACACGGAGGCAGACACAGGGAGAATCAGAGTAGGAGGTGACATTTCCAAACAAGATGGTTCAGAGATCCCTCGGGGAACTGGGACATTTGGACAAAGACCTACAATGAGTCAGATGTGGGGATGTCTAGGGGAAATTGCTGTACCTATGCTCCTGGGCCCAGGGTTTTTCTCCACTACTATTTTGCCAGTTTCCTAGCCCACAGCTTAGAAAATATACTGAGCAATCTTCTACTTTATTAGGTCATTGACATCTGTGTTTGAGAAAATGAGCCAAGACTTGCAAACCCGGGTCATGCTGTATTATAATGATGTCTGGTTAGTGTTCCCACTAGACTGAGTTTATCTGCCTGATTCAGCCCTGACCAGCCAAGGGCTTTCAGCATCTGGCTCCTGGCAGATTTAATCTTTCCCAGTTCTTAGCCATTGAGTGTATGTCTCAACGCCTTACTCACTGATGTTGCTGCTGCTGCTGCTAAGTTGCTTCAGTCGTGTCCAGCTCTGTGCGACCCCAGAGATGGCAGCCCACCAGGCTCCCCCGTACCTGGGATTCTCCAGGCAAGAACACTGGAGTGGGTTTCCATTTCCTTCTCCAATGCATGAAAGTGAAAAGTGAAAGTGAAGTTGCTCAGTTGTGTCCAACTCCCTAGCGACCCCATGGACTGCAGCCTACCAGGCTCCTCTGTCCATGGGATTTTCCAGGCAAGAGTACTGGAGTGGGGTGCCATTGCCTTCTCCAACTCATTGATGAGGGTGTCTTAAAACCATCTTCTGTGGCCATGACCCATCTCTATCAAGAATGAATTGGGGGCTTCACTGGTTCAGTGGTTAAGAATCCACCATGCAATGCAGGGGACCCATGCTTCGGGGCAATTAAGCCTGTGTGCAGCAACTACTGACCTGCCTCCCTAGAGCCTGTGTTCCCTGACAAGAGAAGCCACCATGGTGAAAAGCCCACACATCTCAACTAGAGAGTAGCTCTCAATTGCTACAACTAGACAAAGCCCAAGCACAGCAATAAAGACCTAGCACAGCCAAAAATAAAATAAAAGTAAATGAATATTTTTTAAAAGAATGAATTGGGCCCTGTGCCTGGGTCGGGCTGTAGCTTTCCTGTTACTCTCACCAGGAGTACTAGTCTGCACGACTGGCTTTGTGCCTGGGCCATGCTACTTTTCTACCAGCATCTGATGCCCCAACCAATCAGAAAAGTCCCAAACTCTGCCCCTGCCTGACCAGCCCTTTCCCAGGAAAGAACTAGGTTCTACCTCCTCAGACTTAGACAACCTACCTAACACAATACCCATGGCCAGAGCCCCACATATGAGATGCCCTGCCCTTCTTCTCCCCTGCCAGATAGACCCCTGGGAGCTCACCACCAGCCCAGTTCACAGGGGAGTTTTACATCATTCCTTATGCTTGGTAATTCAGGCTTCTAGACCAGAGCAGAGAGGGAACTATTTTCCCCAAGTAGGTATGTGCAGCTTCCAAGTTTGATTGGCCTCATTTTAGTACAACTCCCTGTCTAGATGCTGGGAAGGACTGTGGGCAGGAGGAGACCGGGGTGGCAAAGGAGGAAATGGTTGGATGGCATCATCAGTTCAAGTGGACATGATGAGTTTGCACAAACTCCAGGAGGTAGTGAAGGACAGGAGCCTGGTGTGCTGCAGTCTGTGGGGCTGCAAAGAGGACATGACTAAGAGACTGAACAACAACTGCCTAGAATTTCCAGAATCCCATTCAGCCAACAAATGACTTGTGCTAGTCTCGTGATACCTGGTGAGTAAACATTTGGAATAAAGAAAGAGATAGTGAAAGGGAGGAAGGGGGTCCAGTGGTTTAGAATCCCTGTTTGTCCAGTGGTTAAGAATCTACCTTGCAATGCAGGAGACCCAGGTTTGATCCCTAGTCAGGGAACTCAGATCTCACATGGCCCAAGCAACTAAGCCTGCGTGCGAGTAGGGCTAGGAGGTCCATGAGCCTCAGTGAAGATCCCACGTGCTGCAACTAAGACCAGACACAGTAAACTAAATAAATAGATACTTAGGGGAATAAAGGAAGGGAGGAAGAGGGAATTCCCACCCAAAATACAGCTCCATGAGCAAAGCAGATGACACAGTGGCTTTAAGCCACTGAGTTATACAGGAATAGATAATGGGGTAGCAAGTTTATACTTCGACCAGTAATGCTGAAGAAGATGAAGTTGAACGGTTCTATGAAGACCTACAAGACCTTCTACAACTAACACCCAAAAAAGATGTCCTCTTCCTTATAGGGGCCTGGAATACAAAAGTAGAAAGTCAAGAGCTACCTGGAGTACCAAGCAAATTTGGCCTTGGAGTACCAAACGAAGCAGGTCAAAGGCTAACATAGTTTTGCCAAGAGAACACGCTGGTCATAGCAGAGACCCTCTTCCAACATAAGATTCTACACATGGATATCACTAGATGGTCAACACTGAAATCAGATTGATTATATTCTTTGCAGCCAAAGGTGGAGAAGCTCTATACAGTCAGCAAAAATAAGACCAGGAGCTGACTGTGGCTCAGATCATGAACTCCTTATTGCCAAATTCAGACTTAGATTGAAGAAAGTAGGGAAAACCACTAGGCCATTCAGGTATGACCTAAATCAAATCCCTTATGATTATACAGCAGAAGTGACAAATAGATTTAAGGGACTAGAGTGCCTGATGAACTATGGATAGAGGTTTGTGACATTGTACAAGAGGCAGTGATCAAGACCATCCCCAAGAAAAAGAAATACAACAAGGCAAAATGGTTGTCTGAGGAGGCTTTACAAATAGCTGAGAAAAGAAGAGAAGCTAAAGGCAAAGGTGGAAAGGAAAGATATACCCATTTGAATGCAGAGTTCCAAAGAATAGCAAGTAGAGATAAGAAAGCTTTCCTCAGTGATCAATGCAAAGACATAGAGGGAAACAATAGAATGGGAAAGACTAGAGATCTCTTCAAGAAAATTAGAGATACCAAGGGAACATTTCATGCACAGATGAGCACAATAAAGGACAGAAATAATATGGACCTAACAGAAGCAGAAGATATTAAGAAGAGGTGGCAAGAATACACAGAAGAACTGTACAAAAAAGATCTTCATGACCCAGATAATCACGATGGTGTGATCACTCACCTAGAGCCAGACATCCTGGAATATGAAGTCAATTGGGCCTCAGGAAATATTACTACAAACAAAGCTAGTGGAGGTGATGGAATTCCAGCTGAGCTCTTTCAAATCCTAAAAGATGATGCTGTGAAAGTGCTGCACTCAATATGCCAGCAAATTTGGAAAAGTCAGCAGTGGCCATGGGACTGGAAAAGGTCAGTTTTCATTCCAATCCCAAAGAAAGGCAATGCCAAAGAATGTTCAAACTACTGAATAAATGTACTCGTCTCACATGCTAGCAAAGTAATGCTCAAAATTCTCCAAGCCAGGCTTCAACAGTACATAAACCGTGAACTTCCAGATGTTCAAGCTGGATTTAGAAAAGGTAGAGGAACCAGAGATCAAATTGCCAGCATCCTCTGGATCATCCAGAAAGCAAGAAAGTTCCAGAAAAACATCTACTTCTGCTTTATTGATTACACCAAAGCCTTTGACTGTGTGGATGACAACAAACTGTGGGAAATTCTTAAAGAGACAGGAATACCAGACCACCTGACCTGCCTCCTAAGAAATCTGTATGCAGATCAAGAAGCAACAGTTAGAACTGGACATGGAAAAACAGACTGGTTCCAAATCGGGAAAGAAGTACGTCAAGGCTGTATATTGTCACCCTGCTTATTTAACTTATATTCAGAGTACATCTTGAGAAATGCCAGACTGGATGAAGCACAAGCTGGAATCAAGATTGCCAGGAGAAATATCAATCACCTCAGATATGCAGATTACACCACCCTTATAGCAGAAAGTAAAGTACAGAAGATCTAAAGAGCCTCTTGATGAAAGTAAAAGAGTAGAGTAAAAAAGTTGGCTTAAAGCTCAACATTCAGAAAAATAAGATCATGGAATTTGATCCCATAACTTCATGGCAAACAGATGGGGAAACAATGAAAACAGTGACAGACTTTATTTTTCTGGGCTCCAAAATCACTGCAGATGGTGACTGCAGACATGAAATTAAAAGACGCTTGCTTCTTGGAAGAAAAGCTCTGACAAACCTTGACAGCATATTAAAAAGCAGAGATATTACTTTGCCAATAAAGGTCCATCTAGTCAAAACTATAGTTTTTCCAGTAGTCATGTATGAATGTGAGAGTTGGACTATAAAGAAAGCTGAGCACCGAAGAATTGATGATTTTGATCTGTGGTGCTGGAGAAGACTCTTGAGAGTCCCTTGGATAGCAAGGAGATCTAACCAGTCCATTCTAAAAGAAATCAATCCTGAATATTCATTGGAAGGACTGATGCTGAAGTAGAAGCTCCAATACTTTGGCCAGCTGATGAGAAGAACTGACTCATTGGAAAAGACCCTGTTGCTGGGAAATATTGAAGGTAGGAGAAGGGGATGACAGAGGATGAGATGGTTGGATGGCATAACTGACTCAATGGACATGAGTTTGAGCAAGCTCCAGGAGTTGGTGATGGACAGGGAAGCCTGGTGTGCCGCAGTCCATGGGGTCACAGAGTCAGACATGACTGAGTGACTGAACTGAACCAATCTGAAGTACTCAACACACTTAAGTAGCCTAATGCATCCTATAACAGCAGCAAAACAGCAAACACGGACTCAGCACTGGCCACTAGACAGGAGACCCGGGTTTGATCCCTGGGTCATGAAGATCCCTTCGAGAAGGGAATAGCAACCCACTCCAGTACTCTTGTCTGGAGAATCCCATGGACAGAGGGGCCTGGAGGGCTACAGTCCATGGGTGCACAAAAAGTCAGACATGACTGAGCAACCAAGCACACACACACATGTATGTGTATATATATATAATTGCTGTACAGCAGAAACTCACACAACATTGTAAAAGCAACTATATTGCAATAACAATTAATTTAAAAAATAAAATAAAATTGAATTTCAGATTTTAAAAAAAAAGTTAGTCAGGGTTCCACCTTGGTAATGGGATGTATCACAGGTGGGAGCAGACAGCAGATGCAAAGACAGGGAGGCAGAAACAGCACCTGATGCGCGTGGGCAACTTCCAGTAAGGAGTTCCGTGTGAACAGAATGCAGTACATGTGGGACACCTGGCGCCAAACCGGGGCTGGTGAGGACCAAGACCAGCTCATACATGGCGCAGAGGGTGTATGTGTGTGAGAGAGAACATGCATACACATGTATGATTTCATGCACATGTGCTGTCTACATGCCTGTGGGCCTACAAGTTTAGGAGAAGGGGAGACAAGAATCAGACGAATGGTCAGGACATTTGGTAAGAACCCATCTATACACCCCTGGAGAAGGAACTGGCAACCCACTCCAGTATTCTTGCCTAGAGAATTCCATGAACAGAGGAGCCTGGTGGGCTGCTGTCTATAGGGTCGCACAGAGTCAGACACGACTGAAATGACTTAGCATGCATGCATACACCCCATACCCTGGCCCCACCCCAGAGAAAAACACCACAGTTCAAAAGAAGTTCTATTTTTCTCTTACTTCAATAAAGCTATCTTCAGCACTTCTCCAGTTTCACTGTGCACACAAATCACGGAGGGATATTCTTAATATCAGATTCTGATTCTCAGTTCAATAGGTCTGAGTTGGGACTTGAGATTTTGCCTTTCTAGCAAGACTGGTGCTGCTGATCCATGGACCACACTCTGAGTAGTGAGAGGCTAGTGTACACCCACCCTCAGGGAAACACAGGGAGGGGTAGCGATGAGAATCCTGGTCCCCAGAATCCAAAGATCTTGTTCACTGGTTGCAAAATTTGAGAACATCCTCTCACCCTCCGAGGGCCTGACCGCCACATCTCCAAACTGATTACTGAAGTAGCTAACCTCCAAGCTGGGCTTCCCAGGTGACTCAGTGGTAAAGAACCTCCTGTCAATGCAGGAGATGCAGGAGACACAGGTTCAATCCTGGATCAGGAAGATACCCTGGAAAAGTAAATGGCAACCCACTCCAGTATTCTTGCCTGGGAAAACCCATGGACAGAGGAGCCTGGCAGGCTACAGTCCACAGGATTACTAACAGTCAACTGAGCATGCAACCTCCAAGCTGCCTTCCCATTCGTTTGTAAAAAAAATATGAAAAGAGAAAGAAGAAATTCTGTGGATTTCTCAGGAAGAAGATTGTCAGATTATAAAAACAAACCCAAAGCAAAGAATAATACAGTATGGCTATACCACTGTTGGTCTACCCATTCACCTACTGAAGGAGATCTTTGTTGCTTCCAAGTATGAGCAATTATGAATAAAGTTGCTATAAACTTCAGTGGGTGGGTTTTTGTGTGGACATATATTTTCAAATTATTTTGGTAAAGCCAAATGACTTTTGAATTCTCTTAACTTTTCTATGCTGTTTTGCTTTAGATATGTCTTTTGTAAGCATCTTATAACTGGAATTTTTAAAAGCTAGGTTTGTGCTGGGACTTCCCTGGTGGTCCAGAGGTTAAGACCCTGTGCTTCCAATGCAGTGGGTGTGAATTTCATCCCTGGCCAGGGAACTAACATTCCCCTGTGCTAAAGAGAGTGACCAAAAATCTTTTTAAAAATAAAGAATAATTTTTAAAAAGGCAGTTTTGTGGAGATGTAGACAATGAAGCAAATATAGTAAAATATTAATTGTAGAATCTAATTAGTAGGTATATAAGTGTATATTGTAAAATTATTTCTATCTTTCTATTTGTTTGAAATTTTTCATAATAAATGTTGGGGGAATAGTGAAAAAGCAAAAAAAACAAAAAACCAAGCATGAATGGATGATTAAACGTTTGTGATTGTCACACAGGACAGATGGGTCAGATGTGGCCCTAAGTCGCTTCTGGGCCACCAGTTTGCAATCTCAGCAATAAACATTGAGCCAGGTATTAAGCTATTCCCTCTTAGCTCCAAAGCCACCCTTCTGCCCCTGCATTGTCCACAAACGACATGCGCTTTGCAAGCCCTGCCAGTAGGGGGCACTAGAGGGAGGCTTAAAGGCTGGTGGATGGGGCAAGGACCTATGCTTTCCGAGCCACCTGAGCAGCACTCTTTCTCGCTGGCTGCAGCAGTTCCCTTTCGCCGCAGCAGCAGCGGAATCCAGTAAGAACCATGGGATAATGGTTCTTGGGGGAGAATAGACACATGTATATGAATGGCTGGGCTTCCCAGGCGGCTCAGCAGTAAAGAACCTACCTGCCAAGCCCGAAATGCAGGTTCGACCCCTGGGTCGTAAAGATCCCCTTGAGAAGGGCATGGCAACCCTGGCAACCCGCTCCAGTATCCTTGCCTAGGAAATCCCATGGACAGAGGAGCCTGGTGGGCTACAGGCCATGGGCTCGACTGAGGGACCAAACTAAGGAACTAAACAATATGTAAGGCTGAGTCCAAGAAGTGAAAGTGTTCTTGTCTGGAGAATCCCAGAGACAGGGGAGCCTGGTAGGCTACCATCTGTGGGGTCACACAGAGTCGGACACGACTGAAGTGACTTAGCATAGCAAGGCTGAGTCCCTTTGCTATCCATCTGAAACTATCACAGCATTGTTAATCGGTTAGACTCCAAGACAAAATAAAAAGTTTAAAATGTGTCATAAAATTAATTATTAAATGCATTAAAAGCAGAACCAGCCACATCCTGCCTCCCCTCCCCTCACACAGCACCAGCCAGCCAGGACCCGTCTCCAGAGAGCTGAGCTGTAACCCCATGGGAATGCTTTCTCTCAGTTTCTAAGTTATCATAATTCCAATTTATTCCTTCTTGCCGTCCCTACCTCAGTATACATTCTATAAACATTTCACTTACAAGTACTTAATTAATAGTTTTTTTTTTTTTACATTAAATTCTCTCTGTTTCAATAACTGGCATAATTTCTGTCTCCTGACTACACCCTGACAGAAACAGACACATAGGCAAATTGATGAATCTTCGAAATTAGACATTGAGTTCAATGCCTATGCTGTACCGGGTGAGGAGGCTGAGTGCCAGAGAAGGCCAGGGACTCACGGAGGCTCTCTGCTGGCCCTGCATACACTCTGGTCTCCTGGACCCGAGCCCGGTACTTTTGCTACTAAACCTCACTGTCCAAGCCAAAGCAGGAACTTGAAAGAACAAGAAGAGTTTCTCAGAATGCTGTCGCAGGGAATCAGGATATGTGGCCTCCAAATGTGCCACTTTGATACAAGGACTGTTTCAAGCAGAAGACAGCTGAGAAAGAGCAGACTCAAAAAAAAAAAGAAAAAGCTCCCTGTTCTCCGCTGTTGCTTAGTCTCTTCAGTTGTGTCCAACTCTGCAACCGCATGGACTGTAGCCTGCCAGGCTCTTCTGTCCATGGGATGCTCCAGGCAAGAATACTGCAATGGGTTGCCATGCCCTCCTCCAGGGTATCTTCCCGACCCAGGAATCCAACTGGGTCTCCTGAACTGCAGGCAGATTCTCTACCACTGAGCCACTAGAGAAACCCCTGACCTCCCCTACGCTATGCTATGCTAAGTCACATCAGTCGTGTCCGACTCTGTGCGACCCCATAGACGGCAGCCCACCAGGCTCCCCCATCCCTGGGATTCTCCAGGCAAGAGTACTGAAGTGGGGTGCCATTGCCTTCTCCGTGACTTCCCCTACATTTGCCTAAAAGCAGGCAGGCCGTCTATGGGGTCACACAGGCAGACACGACTGAAGCGACTTAGCAGCAGCAGCAGCAGGCTTAGACCCTAAATCATCAGAGACTCTTAGCAACCCAAAGATACGGCAAAGAGGAAAAATATCACTTAAATCAATTCTGTATTATTAATGGTTTGCTCGGAGAAGGCAACGGCACCCCACTCCAGTACTCTTGCCTGGGAAACCCCATGGACGGAGGAGCCTGGTGGGCTGCAGTCCATGGGGTCGCATTGAGTCGGACATGACTGAAGCGACTTTGCAGCAGCATATGTTTACCTTACCACAGTTAACCACTCTTGGAAGCCTAAGACCCTTTTTCTTTGTCTTGTCCCTTCTCTACAAGGTATTGTTCTCTGTGAAGATGCTATCTAAATTGCAACCATCCCAATTGTAACCATCCCTAGAGGCACTCACAAGTATATGCACTGTGCATGGTAATGAAGTCCGTTTGTATTTCTCTTGCTAATCTGTCTTTTGTTAGTTTAAATCAAGGGCCCCCTGTCACCGAACCTAGGAAGGTAGACGTTCTTCCCTGCGCTGTCTTGGGAGGCCATGAAAAGGAAGAAAGGAAAAAAGATGAGCTTATCCAAGGAGAAGAAAAATAGAAAATTCAGAATGCCTCTGAAATGGCTTTGCTATTAAACTCATTTAAAAATCTGTCTTCCACAGAAGAAGTTAAGACAATAAATCTGGAAAATTAGAGTGCATTGGAGTTATCAAAAATTACTTTAGCATGAAGCTGATAAGGGACTAGTTAGAAAGCTGTTAAGAAGAAGTCTACCCTCCTTCAACAAGATCAGTGGCATTTTAAGGCAACGTCACCTCTAATAACACTGAGTTTTTGAGATAATTAAAAACCATGATTGCAAAGACTTCCCTGGTGGTCCAGTGGCTAAGACTCCGTGATCCCAGAGCAGTGGGTCTGGGTTTGATCCCTGGTCTGGGGACTAGATCCCATGTGCTGCAACTAAAGAACCTACATGCCACAGCCAAATAAATAAATAGTAAAACAAACAAATAAACAAAGATTGCTACTTTCAGAGTAAGGGGGATGGAAGTGAAAGGAGAGGGGTGGAGTGAGTAAGAAGGGCTTTCAACTGGAAAATAAAATGGAATAGGCTTCCTTGGAAGAGGGAGGAGCCCATGCTGGTAAGTTCCCATGAAAGGAAGAGCCCAGTCTTCCTTCACACATGACATTTCAGCTGGTCATGTCACAGTCCTGGCTCCATGGAGGACCAGCAGTATAACCACAGGCACTGCACTCAGCTTCTCTGACCACCGCACCTTCTTTGTAAAATTCAGACACAGATTATCTTGCAGAGTTATTAGGATTTTGTAAGACAGTGGGTTGCAAATATGTAGCAAGATGCCTGACTCAAAAGTGATGCATTATCTATAAATACCAGTTAAATCTATCTGGTCTATTGTGTCATTTAGAGCTTGTGTTTCCTTATTTCTTTTCTGTCTAGATGACATGGGTGGGGGGAGAGGAGAGTAGCATTGGCATATATACCCGACCATGGGCCAGATAGCCAGCTGGTGGGGAGCTGCTACGAAGCATAGGGCGCCTCAGCCCCGCGCGCTGTGATGACCTAAAGGGGTGGGCTGAGAGGCCGGTGGTGGGAGGGCGGTCCAAGAGGAAGGGATATATACAGACACATACCTATAGCCGACTCACTTCACTGTACAGCAGAGACTAACACATCATTGGAAGGCAATTAATTATACTCCCTCCCCAAAACTATTCAAATACAAACTTAAAAAAATAAATGCATAAGTGATCAAAGTTGCTATTGTTGCTATGAGCAGTCCAGCTTAGAATGGAGCTGGGAACTGAGAGAGCCATGGGATTGGAAAAATGAAAATAGGTTGGTGGTATTTTAAAATCAAACCAACCATATATCAGAATTTGCAGGAAGGATCAAGACCAGCAGAAGAAATGTATTTATAGTAGCATGCCCTTTAACTGTATCCCCGTCTCCTTACCTGGAAAGGAAGCTAGATTCCAATAAAAAGTTTTTTAGGACAAAAGTTTTTTCAAGTTTATTCTAACAAGACTTTGGCAGGGGACTTCTCCTCTGCCCCAATTCTCTTTCTAAAGTTCCCAGATTAAACATCATCTCCTAAGAGAGGCAAGCCTGATGTTCCAAACTGGGACTCATCAAACTTTCTCTCTAAAGGGTCAAAGAATAAATATTTTACTTGCAAATAATTTACAGATCTTGTGGTCTCTGTGAAATACACTTCTTCTTTTCTTTCTTTATAATCCTTTAAAAATGTAAAAACAAAAAATACAAGTCCTCTACATTCAAGCAAGTACCGTTTTGCAAGCATGTTCATAAATCCAATTTGTTCACAAGTTCAACCAAGTTAGCCTAGGTACCAACTAACACACTCAGCTATATAAACTGCACTGTAATAGGTTTATAATGCTTCTCACACAAGTAACACATAGGAAACAAACAGAGACAAAGAAAACATTTGTACCTTACAGTGCAGGACCTTGATAAGTACAGGAGTACAGCACAACAGCTGGCCCCTGAGGGCTGGCGTCACGTGAACGGGCAGGAAGAGCTACTGATGGAGGAGGGAGAGGAGGTGGGAGAGGGCAGAGCCGAAGGGTCATCAGCAGCAGGAGACGGAGGGCAAGCTGCCGTGTCACTCATGACTGATGATGATGGAAAGCATATTCACATCTCTGAAAGTTCACAATTTGAAGGGTCATATGTAGGGGATTAAAACACTTCCCTGGTGGCTCAGACGGTAAAGCGTCTGTCTGCAATGCGGGAGACCCGGGTTCAATCCCTGGGTTGAGAAGATCCCCTGGAGAAGGAAATGGCAATCCACTCCAGTAATATTGCCTGGAAAATCCCACGGACAGAGGAGCCTGATAGGCTGTAGCCCATGGGGTTGCAAAGAGTCGGACATGACTGAACGACTTCACTATCATGTAGGAGATTGAGTATAGCCCACAAATCACAGTTTGCTGGCTCCTGTCCTGTTCCAAAGGAAATTCTGTCATCTCTGCTGGTCCTTTCACATCTTACTACCATTCCTTTATAGAACTACGTCCATTTGCTCTGATGTATTTATTGGTTCAATGTTTGTCTCTAGAGGAGACAGAATATACCCTCACCCTAGAGGCAGCAGGTTGAGGAAATAAACAATCAGATTGTGCTGGCTTAAATGTGATGGGAAAGAAGAGCCCCCTGCAGAATAATCTTCTTCATTTAGCAATTAACCAACAACAGCAAAGGCATTTCTCTCTCTCTCTCTCTTTTTTTTTTTTTTTTTGCTTGAATGCATTAAAATTAAATGCATTAATATCCAAGGAAAATTCTGAGCTCCCTTTTTCTGAAACCACTCCAATATTTATTTGACTGCATGCATATGCTTTGAAGGAATAAAAATCAGCCTCTCCAAATGGAACCATTGCCATTCCACTTTATTAGTCAACCAAATATACTTTCCTTAAGGGTAATGTTCTCTTGGACGAGGGTCTGGAAGTCAGTGGTAGCTGTGATAAAGACTGAATATATAAGGGAATCCCCAGGAGAAGTCTCACTTTGCTACTAAGGCATGGAAGAACATCAAGATATCTATGTGCATACCCCTATTAAACCTGATGCCTTGGGTAAGTTGGCCAAGTGTTTTGTTTATATGACGTCTGAATGCTTGGAAACTTCTGGGATGAGTAAATCCTTTCTCTTGAGTCTAAGTGCTTAGCACAGAACAAGTCTGGCTTTAACAACTGGTTTAGTGGAAGCCAGACTGGCAGTCACTGTAGTGAGCTCTCCCCTACCCTGTGTGCGAGTGCTCGGTCATGTCCGACTCTGCAACCCCCTGGGCTGTAGCCCACCAGGCTCCTTCAGTCCACAGAACTTTCCAGGCAAGAATACTGGCATGGGTTGCCCTTTCCTCCTCCAGGGGATCTTCCCCACCCAGGGATCAAACCCACATCTCTTACGGCTCCTGAACTGGCGGGCGGGGTTCTGTACCACTAGTGCCACCTGGGAAGCCCCCAGTACTTTATGTGTCCGATAAACTCAAGTGAATGAATCTTTGGAAGTAGGTTAACTCGCCCTACTGAAGGGAAGTAGGTTAACAGTCTGCTGAAAATGGGAACTCTCCAAAAGGTCACTAAGACATTTGGAAACAATGTTTTTCTCTAGTTGCAAGGAGTTGAAGGTCTAGGGGCTACTCTCTAGTTGCAGTGGGCAGGCCTCTCCCTGTGATGGCTTCTCTTGTTGCAGAGCACAACCTGCGGGGTGGGGCACAGGCCTTAATAGCTGTGGTACACAGGCCTAGTTGCCCCACAGCATATGGGAATCTGTCCAGACCAGGAAGCAAACCCATGTCCCCTGCATTGGCAGGCAGACCCTTAACCATTGGGCCACCAGGGAAGTCCCACAATCATTATATCTAAGTAAACTGTTCCAATATCTGATGGAAGAAATCCAGGTTTATAGTTGGGTGATTCATCAAATGATGAATTGTGTGCCCCAAATGATGGAGTGTGCTTAGCCACTCAGTCGTGTCTGACTCTCTGTGAGCCCATGGACTATATAGTCTGCCAGGCTCCTCTGTCCATGGGGATTCTCCCAGGCAAGAATACTGGAGTGGGTTGCCATGCCATCCTCCAGGGATCTTCCTAAACCAGGGGTCAAACCCAGGTCCCCCACATTGCAGGTGGATTCTTTACTGTCTGAGACACCAGGGAAACCCAGTGGTGAAGCAGTCCATGAGAAAAGATGCATCAATACTACACAAGGACGCCAGGGCTGGAGGCATGTGTCTCTCTGCCTCAGGATGCGATGCAATCACTCATGCTTGGTCCTTTGGCTA
This sequence comes from Tragelaphus eurycerus, assembly GCA_935064755.1. Lineage (NCBI taxonomy): Eukaryota > Metazoa > Chordata > Mammalia > Artiodactyla > Bovidae > Tragelaphus > Tragelaphus eurycerus. Next base: position 4,114,971 of record CAKXYN010000075.1, on the reverse strand, counting down.
TAGAGAAGCCACAACCCCATGAAAGAGCAGAATCATCTGTCTTGGAAGGTCTAGGATCGGGATGTGGCCAACAGACCTAGAGGTAGGGTCTGCAGATGGATTGGAGAGTTAGAGGGACAGGAACACTTGTTACAGTAGCGTAGCATAAGGATAAGGTCTTTTTATATATTTTAATAGTAATTCACAATCTTTTTGGGGGGGTCTGTGTTGGGTCTTCATTGCTACGCAGGTTTTCTCTAGCTGTGGCGAGTGGGGGCTACTCTCTAGCTGTGGTGCACAGATGTCTCATTACAGTGGCTTCTTTTGTTGTGGAGCACAGGCTCTAGAGCATGCAGGCTTCGGTAGTTGTGGCTTCCAGGCTCTAGAGCACAGGCTCAGTAGTTGTGGGGCATAAGTTTAGTTACTCCACGGCATGAGGGATCTTCCCAGATCAGGAATTGAACCCAGGTCTCCCGCATTGGCAGGTGGATTCTTTACCACTGAGCCACCGGGGAAGCACATAGATAAGGTCTAATCCCAGGAAGAGGTCCTTTCTCCAGCCATACTTATGGGGAATTAAAGACCCTGCAAGGAAGCCCAGAGACTCCATCATCCCGGGTGGTGATGCAAAACCAAGCTCAAGCCACAAGGCAATATTCTGAGCCGGTAAGGATACCCAGGCCCCAGATCCCTGGCCATGTCTTTGGTGGGTAGAAGACAGGTGTACAGTCATGGTGGAAGCAACAGAAACAGAAAACATTCAGGATAACAGTGAGTTTCTGCCCGGGGCTCAAACTAGCCCTGGGGCAGAGGGGTACCTGGCGTGTCTCTTAATCGCCTCTTGGGCTGATAGCAAGAGGCTTTAAGAAATATTCCTTGAAGATGCTGTGAGAATCCTAACATTGCCTTGTTCCCTAACACTAGAGCCATCTCAGAAAAGCAGAGATTTCCTTTTGTACCTCTCAGTGCAGGTGAGAAGATGTGTCATCCGGGCTAAAGCTGTAGAGGTGTGACACCTCGGACAGCTCTCCTGGGGACCATGAGCGTCTCAGCTGTGACCACTACCCATGAGACTCGCAACCCCTCCTCCACTCCACCACGGCCCAGTTGTGGCTGCCACTGTGTTCACATCCAGAGGGTGGAACAATGTACCTCATGACACCCAGGACCAGTCCAGGAGAATCACAGTAGGGCTTATTAACTGTAGAGTATTTTGGCTCCATGGTAAAGAATCCGCCAATTCAGGAGAAGCAGGAAACTCAGGTTTGATCCCTAGGCTGCGAAGATTCCCTGGAGGGGGAAATGGCAACCCACTCCAGTATTCTTACCTGGGAAATCCCATGGACAGAGGAGCCTGGCGGGCTACAGTCCACGGGGTTTCAAAGAGTTGGACACAACTGAGTGATTGAGCACATGGCTGAGAATCAGAAGCTGAGATGGGAGTAGCCGACATAAAATCAAGAAAAGAAACCACAATCTTCATGCCGAAATTCGCTCAACCCCATTATCTGAATGTCAGTGAGTATGGGAAGATTGCATAGAGATTAAATAAGCCCAGCCCAGTCCTCTGCTTCAAAAACACTCACAATATAGCTGAAATAAATAGGTGGAAAAAGTTAAGTGGTAGAATAGGGCAGGGGCCAGAGAAAGCAAGAACCCTGGCAAGGTGATGGCGGGAAAGACGGTGGGGGGCAAACTTGGCTGCCCTAGAATAAGCAGACGGTTGGGATGATGGAAGATGGTTGGAGGGGGAGCAGCGGACCGAGCACCGCACAAAAGAATCAGAAGGTGATGAGGGTGGTTATTGGCAGAGGTCAAACTCACGACCTTCCAAAACCTGGATGTCTTTTTGATACAATGACTCTAAACAGGACACCTTGTCTTCAAAGAACATTAGCTTCTATATTAGCACAGAGTTGATTTACAACCGGGACTGGAAAAGATCTGTCTTTCTGTCTGGGACACCTAGAGGTCTGGCTCTGACTCATGGCCAAGATAAAGGCAATGAGATTTATGATGTGCTGTAAAGTCTGAAACTCCCATGGCGATCCCTACAGCCGGTTTGTTTACTCATGGTTTCAGTGGCATAACTGGTTACTCAAAATGGCTGGACCAAAAGCCAGAGGGACAAGCAAATCCTACTGAGAACTTCTGCCTAGAGGTCTTCCCAAAGGGAAGATTTCTTGCACAGATCTTGGTGGTTTTACCTGGAGACAAGTTGATATAAGAATAGGACCCTAGTGACTGTGCCTGTATATCTTTTGAAAGTCCAGTGCTTGCCTACATGCTCTTTCTCACTTTAAATAAGAGCCTATGTGACTACGGGCTTCCCAGGAGGCACTAATGATAAAGAACCCACCTGTCGATGCAGGAGACATGAGACACAGCTTTGATCCCTGGGTCAGGAAGATGCCCTGGAGGAGGGCACAGCAACCCACTCCCAGGATTCTTGCCTGGGGAATCTCATGAACAGAGGAGACTGGTGGGCTACAGTGCATGGGGTCACAAAAAGTCAGACACGACTGAGCAAGTGAACTGAACTGAGCTAACCAAACAATTATTTGCATCCACTGTTTGAGAATCCTATGTGACAGAGATATGGGCAGGTTTTAACATTAGTATGTTAGGAAAGTGAGTATTCACACTCATGTTGAAATAAAATGTATCTCATGGATCAGACCTCTTAATTTTTTATTCTTATGACAATTACTCTTTTCTCTTTACCTTTGGTGGCTCAGAGGGTAAAGAATCTGCCTGCAATGCCTGCAATGCAAGAGACCTGGGTTCAATCCCTGGGTTGAGAAGATCCCCTGGAGGAGGAAATGGCAACCCACTCCAGTATTCTTACTTGGGAGATCCCATTGATAGAGGAGCCTGGAGGGCTACAGTCCACGTGGTCTCAAAGAGTCGGACACAACTGAGCAACTTAGCATTCACACACAAGTGATGCTCTTTCCCATCTGAGTCTTCACACTGCTTATTTCTCCATCTGGCATGTTCAGATCTTTGCCTGGCTGGCTCCTTCCCATAGTCCAGGCCAAAGCTTCCCTGGCCACCCACCCACAGGGGTCTCTCCCTCCCATAGACAGAATCACAAAGGCCAGTTAGAAGGCCATTATAAACCCAAGTGGGTGACATTGACCACTTGGGGCAGGGTGATCAGTGGAGCTGGATTCTGGATGTATTTTAAAGGCAGGGTCAAGAAACTTCCCTGGTCCCATGGTTAAGAATTTGCCTTGCAATGCAGGGGATATGAGTTCAATCCCTGGTCAGGGAACTAAGACCCCACATGCTACGGAGCAACTAAGCCCACATGCCACAACTAGAGACTCTGTGAACTGCAACACAAATCCCACTTACCGCAGCTAAAACCCAACTCAGCTAAATACATAAATAAATATTTTAAATTTTTAAAATAAAGTCAAGAGAATGGATGACATATGAAGCAGAGATTAGGCCGGTTCAGTCCAGTTCAGTTGCTGAGTCGTGTCTGACTCTTTGCAACCCCATGGACTGCAGCACGCCAGGCCTCCCTGTCCATCACCAACTCCCGGAGCTTGCTCAAACTCATGTCCATCGAGTCGGTAATGCCATCCAACCATCTCATCCTCTGTCATCCCCTTCTCCTCCTGCCTTCAATCTTTCCCAGCATCAAGGTCTTTTCCAATGAGTCAGCTCTTAGCATCAGGTGGCCAAAGTATTGGAGCTTCAGCTTCAGCATCAGTCCTTCCAATGAACATTCAGGGCTTATTTAACTTATATGCAGAGTACATCATGAGAAACGCTGGGCTGGAAGAAGCACAAGCTGGAATCAAGATTGCCGGGAGAAATATCAATAACCTCAGATATGCAGATGACACCACCCTTATGGCAGAAAGTGAAGAGGAACTCAAAAGCCTCTTCATGAAGGTGAAAGAGGAGAGTGAAAAAGTTGGCTTAAAACTCAACATTCAGAAAACTAAGATCATGGCATCCGGTCCCATCACTTCATGGGAAATAGATGGGGAAACAGTGCAAACAGTGTCAGACTTTATTTTGGGGGGCTCCAAAATCACTGCAGATGGTGACTGCAGCCATGAAATTAAAAGACTCTTACTCCTTGGGAAAAAATTTATGACCAACCTAGATAGCATATTGAAAAGCAGAGACATTACTTTGCCAACAAAGGTCCGTCTAGTCAAGCCTATGGTTTTTCCAGTGGTCATGTATGGATGTGAGAGCTGAACTGTGAAGAAAGCTAAGCACCGAAGAATTGATGCTTTTGAACTGTGGTGTTGGAGAAGACTCTTGAGAGTCCCTTGGACTGCAAGGAGATCCAATCAGTCCATTCTGAAGGAGATCAGCCCTGGGATTTCTTTGGAAGGAATGATGCTAAAGCTGAAACTCCAGTACTTTGGCCACCTCATGTGAAGAGTTGACTCATTGGAAAAGACTCTGATGCTGGGAGGGATTGGGGGCAAGAGGAGAAGGGGACGACAGAGGATGAGATGGCTGGATGGCATCACTGACTCGATGGATGTGAGTCTGAGTGAACTCTGGGAGTTGGTGATGGACAGGGAGGCCTGGCGTGCTGCGATTCATGGGGTCGCAAAGAGTCAGACACGACTGAGTGACTGAACTGACTGATTTCCTTTAGGATTGACTGGATGGATCTCCTTGCAGTCCAAGGGACTCTCAAGAGTCTTCTCCAACACCACAGTTCAAAAACATCAATTCTTCGATGCTCAACTTTCTTTATGGTCCAATTCCCACATCCATACATGACTACTGGAAAAACCATAGCTTTGTCTAGATGGACCTTTGTCAGGAAACTAATGTCTCTACTTTTCAATATTCTGTCTAGGTTGGTCATAGCTTTTCTTCCAAAGAGCAAGCATATTTTAATTTTATGACTGCAGTCACCATCTGCAGTGATTTTGGAGCCCAAAAAAATAAAGTCTGTCACTGTTTCCATTGTTTCCCCATCTATTTGCCATGAAGGGATGGGACCAGATGCCATGTTCTTCATATTTTGAATGTTGAGTTTTAAGCCAGCTTTTTCACTTTCCTCTTTGACTTTTATCAAGAGGCTCTTCATTTCCTCTTTGCTTTCTGCCATAAGGGTAGTGTCATCTGCTTATCTGAGGTTACTGATATTTCCCCTGGCAATCTTGATTCCAGCTTGTGCTTCATCCAGCCCGGCATTTCAGACCTCCAAAAGAGTGGGGAGAGAGAGGACCTTCTCTGGCCGAGTATTGACAGGTTTCAGTGTTAAAGGGTCCAGAAGATAAAGAGAAACCAGCAGTGGAGAATGAGAAGGAGTGGCCAGTGGAAGGCAGGAAAACTGGAGGCAGGGATATCCTGGATGTCCAACAAAGAAAGTGTATCAAGGAGGTAGGAGGGATCAGCTCTTACGGTGGCTGCCGGTAGGTCAGGAACGCGGAGGACTGAGATTGGACCACATGGGGGTAATCTAGACAAGAACAGTCTTCTGAAGCATTGGGGACTAACTTCTGCTCAAAGTCAAGTGAGAATGGGAAGTGAGGACTTGGATTTAGTGAGTTTTACTAAAAACGGAAGAGACGTATGTGGAGTCAGAATTAGAGAAACAGCAGCATGTTTGTGCACTGATGGGAATGACTCCAGAGAGAAAAGTCAGAGGGAGAGGAAGGTGAAAATTATGAAAGTGGTACCCTGGGGAAGTGAAAGGGGAGAGGCATGAAGCCTGAGAATGGACAGGGGGGCCCCACGGCTCATCCACGGCCACTAGAGAAAGGGGGAAGACCAGAGGCAGCTAGGAAGCTGGTGTGGCAGTGGGCACTGTGGGAGCCCTTTCTGGATGCTCCTCTGCTTTCTCAGTGAAAGAAGCACTGAGTTCATTACTCTGAGGAGGTGCTGGGAGTTGGAGAGGACAGGGTGAGGCACGAAACCAGTCATCGAGGAGCGTGGGCAAGTGAGTGGTTCAGGGAAATGAAGGATGGTGCTGGCGGCACAAGGGCCCCCTTGAGGTACTTGATGATGAATTTAAAGTGAGGCCAGTGGACGACATGCTGTGTAGCTCACCAGCCGCGTTCAGCTATGGGATGCAGACTCATGAAGAGTGAGGTGCAAGCAGAGCTGGTGAATGTGACAAACTAGAGAAGCACAAGAAGTTGATGGTCTGTGCAGGGAATGGTTATGGTTCTGTCCGCAGAATTAAAATCCAGGGAAGAATGTGGTGAGGGCAAGAGTATGGCGAGAGAGAGACTCACAGGATGTTGCTGTCCTGAGGTTGAACAATCTGAGAGTTGGAAGACTGGATAAGGTGAGTTACAAAGACAGAAGTGGGTATTCGACGTTGGGATTTTTGGAGAGGTTGGGGTTATTGATAATAATAAGACCTAGAGTAAGACCAGGACAGTAAGTGGTTGGGAGGGGCTATCACTGCAGAAGACCTTAAGGAATAAAGAAACGAGGACATTGGAAAACGCTTATGGAAATCACCAAGAATTATAATGGAAAGAGTGACAGTAAAGCTGCAGCTAAAATCCTCCAGGTGGACTTCCCTGCTGGTCCAGGGGCTGAGCTCCCTCGCTCTCAATGCAGGGGACCCGGATTCCATCCCTGATCAGGGAACTAGATCTCACATGCTGCCACTAAGAGTTCACACAATACCAATAAAAACTCCCACCTGCCTCAGCTAAGACACAGCACAGCCAAATAAATAAACAATAAATTCATTAAAAAGAAAGAAAGGGCATGTCCAGAGTTCTCCTTTATCCATTCTCCTTCTAAATACTATAAGGTTGTAAGTAATGGCTTTTGCCTTATACCCTGCATTACAGATTATAAGACTTTCCTTTTTAGGACCCAAAGAGAGGTGAGGAAGAGAGGCCAAGGAAAGGATGGGACTTCTTTGGGCTAATTGCTGCACATTACCAACAGAGATTGATGTATGCCTCTGAGTCAGCAAAATCTCCAGTGTTGAAACAAAAGATGCTCACTCTGCATATTTGAGCAGTCTGGGCCAGTCCCCATGGAGAGAAAGGCATTTACATTCAGTCTGCTCATGGACCCCAGAGGACATGTCAAAAGGTGTTACATTTCCAAGACCATCTATCTGACTCTCCCATCTCTCTCCTTTGCCCTACTAATATCTGAAACTCTCTGGAAATTAAAATTCAATCAGTTGCAAAGAAAAAAACAACTCATCTGGGCTTGTGCTGTGAAAGAGTTAAAAATACAGAGAGATTTTACAGCCACTGGCCTGCAAAAGGGCATTATAGCTGTACAGTCATGAACTCCACATTGGATGTCAATGTGTTTTTTTTTAATTTCTAATTTTCTATTTATTATTGCTATTCAGTCACAGAAAAGATTAACATCTAAGAAATTTATTTTAGCATATGCCATATGTTGATACAATCGACGTAATAATTTTATATGAAGAGAATCCATTGCAGAAGTAACTAAGAAGGTGCCCTTACAAGAAAATAAAGGAAAGGCAATAAAGAAATTCTTTCATATAAAGACTTCTGATGTGCATAATTTTTTCAAAATATAAAACCTTAATATTAGAATAAAACAGAACACCGAGGACTAGGAAATGTTCCATGCAGATGCTTGGCGTATGTGGTATATGTATGGGTTGAGTTATAATAAAAATACTTATGTATTACAGTCAATTCTTATATAGAGCTAGAAACATAAATTTTCAATCAAGCATGACCGTACTGACATTTTCTCTCTTCAATTACATGATGAATTACAACTGTATGGCAGTCACATCTGGCCAGCAGTGTCATGATAAATGCTTCATAAGATATAATATTTCTCCTTGTTCACTTGCAAAACATGGGTGCCTTTTTAAAATGTTCTACAAGTTCTGATGTTCTACGCTATCTGTCGTGATTCCTGGCAGCGGGAGGGTGGAGAGGTCCTTGGTGCCTCCGTCGCGCTTCGTGCCTCCGTCGCGCTTCGTGCCTCCAGAGCTCCCTTGCTCTGGAGCATTTCTTGGGACCCTTTTGATGGGAGGATGGCGGTGAGGCGCTTCAGCAATATAGCGGCCTCTTCTGGGCTGACACAGGTGCCTATGTATCAGATCACTGCAGACCCTTGCCTTCCTGATCCTGGCTGGGATGTGGACTACATCACCCTCCACAGAAATACGCTGTAACTGACTCCAGCACGCTAATGCAGGACCAGTGCCTAATTGGCAACTGCATCTTAACAGAGTGATGCGTTTTGCACAAAGGTTGCTCAAGGTTACATATGCAGTGGGCACATAGGAACATGTTCCACAGAGGGAACGGCAAGGTAAAGGAGAAGCAATGGACTTTCAAGGCAGACATAGATGGTTTCAACTCCTAGAGCCATCACTAACTAGTTTTGCTGCTGCTGCTGCTGCTAAGTCAATTCAGTCATGTCCGATTCTGGGAGACCCCATAGACAGCAGCCCACCAGGCTTCCCCCGTCCCTGGGATTCTCCAGGCAAGAATACTGGAGTGGGTTGCCATTTCCTTCTCCGATGCATGAAAGTAAAAAGTGAAGGTGAAGTCGCTCAGTCGTGTCTGACTCTTAGCGACCCCATAGACTGCAGCCTACCAGGCTCCTCCATCCATGGATTTTCCAGGCAAGAGTACTGGAGGGGGTGCCATTGCCTCCTCCAAACTAGTTTTGACAAGTTACACTAACTTCTTAGAGACTAAGTTTTTTCCCAAAAAAAAGTTTTCTTTTTTTTTTAAGTTTAATGTATTTTAATAGCAAACTTACAGGAACAGCACAGAAGACAGACAACATGAAAAACATGTACTTGCACGTAGGGCAACTCAGTTAGAAAAGTATAGTGAGTGGGTGGAATCTACTGTATGATAAAAATGCTACAAACACCACTTAGTTGCAGTCAATAAGAAATTTACTTGTTTTAAAAAAATCCAAATGCTGGCATTGTCCAGAAAAATTTAACAGGTTTATTTATAATTGTTATAAAGTTGAACTGATGAAACTTGTTCACTGAAACATTTTGACTTTCATTAATGCTTTATGTCCCCACATTTATATTAAAAATTCACACACAAATGAAAATGGAAAAACTGCCAATACCTGATTTCTGTCCCCTATTTTCTCAAGCACATTCAAGTGAGGCCTATCTGGTTGGCCTTTTTGAAGACACCAACCTGTGTGCTATCCATGCCAAACGTGTAACAATTATGCCAAAAGTTTTCTTTAAAAGGATGAAAAGAATGCTTCCTTTGTAGGTTGTTCCAAGCATCAGAAATGTCATATTTAAAATACTTAGTATAAAAGAGGTGTCTCCAGAAAGCAGGAATAGAAGGAACATACCTCAACATAATAAAAGCTATATATGACAAGCCCACAGCAAACATTATCCTCAATGGTGAAAAATTGAAAGCATTTCCTCTAAAGTCAGGAACAAGACAAGGATGCCCACTTTCACCATTACTATTCAACATAGTTTTGGAAGTTTTGGCCACAGCAATCAGAGCAGAAAAAGAAATAAAAGGAATCCAAATTGGAAAAGAAGAAGTAAAACTCTCACTATTTGCAGATGACATGATCCTCTACGTAGAAAACCCTAAAGATTCCACCAGAAAATTACTAGAACTGATCAATGAATATGGTAAAGTTGCAGGATATAAAATTAACACACAGAAATCCCTTGCATTCCTGTACACTAATAACGAGAAAATAGAAAGAGAAATTAAGGAAACAATTCCATTCACCATTGCAATGAAAACAATAAAATACTTAGGAATATATCTTCCTAAAGAATCTAAAGACCTATATATAGAAAACTATAAAACACTGGTGAAAGAAATCAAAGAGGACACTAATAGATGGAGAAATATACCATGTTCATGGATTGGTAGAATCAATATAGTGAAAATGAATATACTACCCAAAGCAATTTATAGATTCAATGCAATCCCCATCAAGCTACCAACGGTATTCTTCACAGAGCTAGAACAAATAATTTCTCAATTTGTATGGAAATACAAAAAACCTCAAATAGCCAAAGCTATCTTGAGAAAGAAGAACGGAACTGGAGGAATTAACCTGCCTGACTTCAGGCTCTACTACAAAGCCACAGTCATCAAGACAGTATGGTACTGGCACAAGGACAGAAATATAGATCAATGGAACAAAATAGAAAGCCCAGAGATAAATCCACGCACATATGGTCACCTTATCTTTGACAAAGGAGGCAAGAATATACAATGGATTAAAGACAATCTCTTTAACAAGTGGTGCTGGGAAAACTGGTCAAACACTTGTAAAAGAATGAAACTAGAACACTTTCTAACACCATACACAAAAATAAACTCAAAATGGATTAAAGAGCTAAATGTAAGACCAGAAACCATAAAACTCCTAGAGGAAAACATAGGCAAAACACTCTCTGACTTACATCACAGCAGGATCCTCTATGACCCACCTCCCAGAATATTGGAAATAAAATCAAAAATGAACAAATGGGACCTAATCAAACTTAAAAGCTTCTGCACAACAAAGGAAACTATAAGCAAGGTGAAAAGACAGCCTTCAGAATGGGAGAAAATAATAGCAAATGAAGCAACTGACAAACAACTAATCTCAAAAATATACAAGCAACTTCTACAGCTCAATTCCAGAAAAATAAATGACCCAATCAAAAAATGGGCCAAAGAACTCAATAGACATTTCTCCAAAGAAGACATACAGATGGCTAACAAACACATGAAAAGATGCTCAACATCACTCATTATCAGAGAAATGCAAATCAAAACCACTATGAGATACCATTTCACGCCAATCAGAATGGCTGCTATCCAAAAGTCTACAAGCAATAAATGCTGGAGAGGGTGCGGAGAGAAGGGAACCCTCTTGCACTGTTGGTGGGAATGCAAACTAGTACAGCCACTTTGGAGAACAGTATGGAGATTCCTCAAAAAACTGCGAATAGAACTGCCTTATGATCCAGCAATCCCACTGCTGGGCATATACACTGAGAAAACCAGAATTGAAAGAGACACCTGTACCCCAATGTTCATAGCAGCACTGTTTGCAATAGCCAGAACGTGGAAGCAACCTAGATGTCCATCCACAGATGAATGGATAAGCAAGCAGTGGTACATATACACAATGGAGTATTACTCAGCCATTAAAAAGAATACATTTGAATCAGTTCTAAGGAGGTGGATGGAACTGGAGCCTATTATACAGAGTGAAGTAAGCCAGAAACAAAAACACAAATACAGTATACTAACGCATATATATGGAATTTAGAAAGATGGTAAAAAATAACCCTACTTACGAGACAACAAAAGAGACACTGATGTATAGACCAGACTTTTGGACTCTGGGACCGGGAGAGGGTGAGATGATTGGGGAGAATAGCATTGAAATATGTATAATATTATATCTGAAATGTATTAATTGTTCAAACTAAACACTATCATGTTACAATTTGTTCATACTAGATGTTTGTAATGTTTCTGATAATCAATAAAAGAGATTCTTGATCAAAAAAAAAAAAAAAAAAAAAAAAAAAGAGGGGGAGGGGGGGGGACAGGATGGCGGAGCAGATGGGGAAGAGGGGAGAGAGAGGGGGGGGGGGGGGGGGGGGGGAGGAGGAGGGAGAGAAAAGGAAAAACGTTCTGGTGGGGGGGGGGGGGGAGAGAGAGGGGGGAGGGGGGGGGGGGGGGGGGTGGGGGGGGGGGGGGGGGGGAGGGGGGGGAGGAAAAGCACAACACAAAAAAAAAAAAAAGAGGATAAGAAAATTGGTGGTGGTGGTGGGGGGATGAAAATTTCATTTTACTTTTAAATAAAAAAAAAAGAAAGGAAGATGAAAAAAAAAAAAGAAAAAAAGAAAATTTTTTATTACTTTTTTTTTTTTTAAGAAAAAAAACAAAAGAAAAAAAAAAAAAAAATAAATAGAGTGTCCCAACTTTTGCGACCCCACAAAACACAGCACACCAGGCCTCCCTGTCCATCACCAACTCCCGGAGGTCACAGACTCACATCCATCGAGTCAGTGATGCCATCCAGCCATCTCATCCTCTGTCGTCCCCTTCTCCTCTTGCCCCCAATCCCTCCCAGCATCAGAGTCTTCTCCAATGAGTCAACTCTTTGCATGAGGTGGCCAAAGTACTGGCGTTTCAGCTTGAGCATCATTCCTTCCAAAGAAATCCCAGGGCTGATCTCCTTCAGAATGGACTGGTTGGATCTCTTTGCAGTCCAAGGAACTCTCAAGAGTCTTCTCCAACACCACAGTTCAAAAGCATCAATTCTTCGGCGCTCAGCCTTCTTCACAGTCCTACTCTCACATCCACTCTCACATCCACACATGACCACAGGAAAAACCATAGGCTTGACTAGATGAACCTTTGTTGGCAAAGTAATGTCTCTGCTTTTCAATATGTTCTCTAGGTTGGTCATAACTTTCCTTCCAAGGAGTAAGCGTCTTTTAATTTCATGGCTGCAGTCACCATCTGCAGTGATTTTGGAGCCCCCAAAATAAAGTCTGACACTGTTTCCACTGTTTCCCCATCTATTTCCCATGAAGTGATGGGACCGGATGCCATGATCTTCGTTTTCTGAATGTTGAGCTTTAAGCCAACTTTTTCACTCTCCACTTTCACTTGCATCAAGAGGCTTTTAGTTCCTCTTCACTTTCTGCCATAAGGGTGGTGTCATCTGCATATCTGAGGTTATTGATATTTCTCCTGGCAATCTTGATTCCAGCTTGTGCTTCTTCCAGCCCAGCGTTTCTCATGATGTACTCTGCATAGAAGTTAAATAAGCAGGGTGACAGTATACAGCCTTGACGTACTCCTTTTCCTATTTGGAACCAGTCTGTTGTTCCATGTCCAGTTCTAACTGTTGCTTCCTGACCGGCATACAGATTTCTCAAGAGGCAGGTCAGGTGGTCTGGTATTCCCATCTCTTTCAGAATTTTCCACAGTTTATTGTGATCCACACAAAGGCTTTGGCATAGTCAATAAAGCAGAAATAGATGCTTTTCTGGAACTCTCTTGCTTTTTCCATGATCCAGCGGATGTCGGCAATTTGATCTCTGGTTCCTCTGCCTTTTCTAAAATCAGCTTGAACATCAGGAAGTTCACGGTTCACATATTGTTGAAGCCTGGCTTGGAGAATTTTGAGCATTACTTTACTGGCGTGTGAGATGAACACAATTGTGCGGTAGTTTGAGCATTCTTTGGCATTGCCTTTCTTTGGGATTGGAATGAAAACTGACCTTTTCCAGTCCTGTGGCCACTGCTGAGTTTTCCAAATTTGCTGGCATTTTGAGTGTAGCACTTTCACAGCATCATCTTTCAGGATTTGGAATAACTCAACTGGAATTCCATCACCTCCACTAGCTTTGTTCATAGTGATGCTTTCTAAGGCCCACTTGACTTCATATTCCAGGATGTCTGGCTCTAGGTCAGTGATCACACCATCATGAGAAAATAAAACTTCCAACTTCATTGCTAGAAAGTCCCCCACAGTGAACACGAGCAGCAGTGAGCGACAACACAGGACACGAGGCCTGCCTTAGCAACCGCATGTATCACTTAAGGCCTTCAAGCAGCACTTCCCTCACCCTGTAAACTGGGGATTACCACTGATTGCCTCGAAGCGTTATTTAAAGATCAGATGTGAATATCTATGAAAATCACTGATAACCCCTGAACGTGAACGAACGTGAAGTCGCTCAGTCGTGTCCGACTCTTTGCGACCCCATGGACTGTAGCCTATCAGGTTCCTCTGTCCATGGAATTTTCCAGGCAATAGTACTGGAGTGGATTGCCATTTCCTTCTCCAAGGGATCTTCCCAACCCAGGGATCGAACCCAGGTCTCCCGCATTGTAGACAGACGCTTTACCGTCTGAGCCACCAGGGAAGTCAGTGCAAATGTAAGCAAGGTCTTTGGGTACAGCCCCATTTTTTTTTTTTTCCTGCTGGTCAAGGTGTGTGCAAACATCCCATCAATCCCCACGGACACAAGAAGGAAGCCATCTGGGGAGAAGTCCTATGTAGCACAGTAAGCACAAAGCCTGACAACTCAGCAGCTCCGGCTGACCCTGCTGACCCTGAGTCTCTGTGTCAACCACCTAATTCTCTATGCTGGCTGCACAACACAGTCACCAGACCACTGCTGGTGATCCCAAACGCTCCGCCACACCTCACCCACGGAGACTCTGACACCATTATTCTAGGACAGGGCTTGGTTGTTTTTTCCTTTTTTTAACAGCTCTTCAGGTGACTCTAAAGGCCAGACAGAGGAGAGAACCACTCACCTGGAGCACTGGTTCTCAACTGGAGGTGATTTCATGCCCCCAGGGGACATTTTGCAATATCTGGAGTCATTTTTGGTTTTATATATATATACACATACTTGGAGCTTCTCTGGTGGGTCAGTGGTAGAGAATCTGCTTGCCATACAGGAGGCGCAGGTTTGATCCCTGGGTTGGGAAGATCCCCTGGAGAAGGAAATGGCATCCCAATCTAGTATTCTTGTCCAGGAAATGCCATAGACACAGGAGCCTGGCGGACTATAGTCCAGGGAGTCGAAAAGAGATGGGTACGACTTAGCAACTAAACAACAATACACACACGTGTACAGAGAGTGAGCCAGGTATATGTATATGTATGTATTTATGTGTATACATCCAGCCCATGCCTGACCCTGCAACTTGCCCTCCATTCCTAGTAGATATAACAGTTTACTTAGGGATTTCTCCCACTCATTCCTGCTATATTTTCCACGATCTGAAGATTATATTTTCAAGTATGTGAGTTAAGCTGAAGCTTCAATACTTTGGCCAGCTCATGTGAAGAGCAGACTCATTGGAAAAGATCCTGATGCTGGGAAAGGTTGAAGGCAAAAGGAGAAGGAGGCAGCAGAGGATGAGATGGTATGAGAGCATCACCGACAGAGCAGAGATGAATTTAAGCAAACTCCAGGAGACAGTGAAGGACAGGGGAGCCTGGAGTGCTGCAGTCCATGGGATCACAAAGAGCTGGACATGAGTCAGCGACTGAACAACAATGACAAATGTGCATTTAGAGCTCAGTGGACTTTTTCTAGTTCATTAAAGTTTTCCATGGTAGGGGCAAATATAGAGGAATCCATATAAATTAATAAATATCATATTTTTATTCCAAAAATTAGTAAACCATTAGTTAGCAAACATTTTTTATTTAGATCTTGAGGAGTGTGCTTACAACAGTGGAGAAAAAAAAAAGTCCTTCAAATCTTTGAAGGAATCATGGCCAAAGATACTCTGCAAGCAGTGCAGACAGAATGCACTCAGACATGTTTGCTACAACAAAAGTTCAAACAAGTTAGAAGCGGAACATCATTGTTGGAGATGGAGCACAAGAACAGAATGAGTATTAATTGATTACATGCTGTGTGCAGACCCTGAGCTGGACAGTTAGCACAGTGGCATGGTAAGTCGCTTCAGTCATGTCCAATTCTTTGTGACCCTATGGACTGTAGCCCCCCAGGCTCCTCCGCCTGTGGGTTTCTCCAGGCAAGAATACTGGAGTGGGTTGTCACACCCTCCTCCAGGGGATCTTCCCTGACCCAGGGATCGAACCCGTGTCTCTTACGTCCCCTGCACTGGCAGGTGGGTTCTTTACCACTCTCACTCAATTCTCCCAACAGCCCTGAGAGCTAAGGATTCTTCCCAGTCTCCCTCCGTCCCCTCCCCTTCCTTCCCCCGTCCCCTTCCCCCTTCTCTCCTCCTATTTCTTCTCCCTCTTTCTTTACACAATGCTATTTACTCCATGTAAAAGTAAAACACACACAGAACTCCAAACAGCTTTGATTCAATCTTGATTAAAATCAGAGTAGAAATCCAGGATCTGTAAAATTGAACAAGTGGTTAATAATTAGCAGTTGTTGACACAAGTGTTTTCAGACTGAGGTAGGCTCTATCCTTTGATGTAGGACTTAGTTGAAAGGCACGCACGCACACACACACACACACACACAAAATAGCAGAGACAAGTGGGAAAAGTGCCTCACTCAAAGCTAAATCCATACTTAACATGTAGCCGACATCATAAACATGATGATTTTGTTTTAAGACTTTCTCTTTGCAAGGGTTTTCTTAACCCCCAATGGTTAACTGTGAAATTACTTTTCATCTTGAAATTATGATGCTGATTTGGGGACTGGTTGATTAGCTGGTAGGTTCATTGATTTTAGAGGAAATTGTTTTTCTTCATTGTATGTTTGTTACAGAAAATTGAATTTACTCACTAGCTTTGTAATAGTCAACCCTCTGACTATGAATTCACTGATCTTATTATAATAAACACAACTAGCTGTGTAAAAATGTAAACCTCTTGAAGTTAAGAGAGCTTGTCTTTGCATAAGTCATCTGTTTTCTTCCTTGAATAAAATAAGAAAAATTGATGCTTATAGCAGAAATATTTTAAAGCTCCACATAAAAATCTCAATTTTTCAAAACACTCAAACAGCCTCTACTATTTCCTCTACATAATAGTCCAGGAATTGCATATTTCCCCTTGGACTACTCCAATAACCTTCAGCCAGCTCTCCCATCTGACAATTCATTCTTCATCAATGTGGGGATTTTGCTAGTTGCTAAATATATCTCCTCCTATTAGACATTCCAGAACTGGGGAAATAGCCACAGAGTGGATTTGGGGACCTACCAGGCCCACTGTGAGATGGACCTGAGCCAAAACTGCATTGACCACCTGACTTCCATTGTTCTTAGTCTGACTGATAGACCACCGTGACGTTCTGAATCTCCTGGAATTAGTGTCGGTCCAGATCCCATAATCCTCAAAAGGTCTAATTATTTCCTTTTCCCCAGTGCAGTCAGCCTGGTAGAAAGCCAGAAGACCCCTGGGAGAAACTGGGAGAAAGATTAACCCATATAACTTTGGGGCAAGGGTACTGTGATCCTTTCCTTAAGGAGACCCAGACTCCCCTTCATTCATGGATTTGGGGCTTATCAACTGGCTCAAACTTGGGAAATGATTGAGGAACTGTGACTGTTTTTTTGAAACAGGTTAGACATTTGCTCCCTTGACCTGGAATCATTCTGTTTGTACAGATCAAACCAGAATTTAGTAAGCTTCTATGTATTTCATTTCTGGGAATCCCTCAGTCTCCAGGAGTCGGGCTGTCCCAGTCACTGTTTGGCTCTGTGGTCCATTACAGCAATCATGCCCTCCTTGACTTCGGTGGTTAGGTGCTGCCACTTGACCCCTGCCACCCAGGGTCCCATTACTCCTCCTGCACTTAGGTTCCTCACCGCAGTGGCGGAAGTCCCCACTGTGAGGTCTGGCTTGCATTTAAGAGTGATCACAGAGGACTTCCCTGATGGTCCCATGGAAAAGAATCCGCCTGCCAATGCAGGGGACACACGTTTGACTCCGGTCGGGAAAGATTCCACACTTCATGGAACAACTTAGTCCATGGGCCACAACTACTGAGTGTGCACGCTGCAAGTCTCGTAGCCCTGCCGCTGGAGCCCATGCTCCGCAACAAGGGAAGCCCCCACAGTGAGAAGCCCACATGCCACAAGCAAGAGTAGCCCCCACTCACCGCAACTAGAGAAAGCCAACACACAGCAACAAAGGCCCAGCACACGCAAAAAATTAAACACTAAATTTTTAAAAAAGATTGCTTATCTTATTTTTTAAAAAAAAGAGTGATCATGCTGCTGCTGCTGCTGCTGCTGCTAAGTCGAGTCAATCGTATCCAACTCTGTGTGACCCTGCAGACGGCAACCCACCAGGCTCCTCCGTCCCTGGGATTCTCCAGGCAAGAACACTGGAGTGGGTTGACATTTCCTTCTCCAAGAGTGATCATAGAGCTCTTCAGGGATGTTAGGAGGTGGCCTCACAAATTTATTTCTCATAGACACAGTGAAAAATATATGCTGTGGACCCTTCCAAGATGGGTGCATAGGTTTTAAATGACAAATCCATTCTAACATTCCAATCTCCCTAAGCCTTTGCATCTCTTCCTCTACATGAAGCCTAGGCAGGTCTGGCACTCAAGTTCATACACTGTGAGCCAATGTCTGGTCCATGTTTTAGCCACCCAACTAACCAAACCGGTAAACCCCTTTTTAACTCCTCAATCTTCAGTATTAAATGTTGATTTCTGTTTAGCAGGTCCATATCAATTAATGCAGCCCGACTCAATTTTATTTTCATTCCCCATTACCCCACACCCTTAATATCCATCCCCACACATGTTTCCTGAACTTCTGTGTAGAAATCCAACCAGTTCTTTTGCAGTGGAACAGACCTCCTCACAGGCTTCCCAGTTGGTACAGTTGTAAAGAACTTGCCTGCCAAGACAGGAGACACAGGTTCAACCCCTGGCTCAGGAAGGTCCCCTGGAGAAGGAAATGGCAAGCCACTCCAGTATTCTTGCTTGGGAAATCCCATGGGCAGAGGACCCTGGCGGAGTACAGTCCATGGGGTCACAAAAGAGTCAGGACACGACTGAGCATGCATGCAATGCAAAGACTTCTTCATGGGTCTCACTTTGACCCTCACTTTTAGGGACCTGCAGCAACTTGAGTCTAGTTATACAAGTCCAGAGGAAAAGACGGGGGGTGAGGTCCTCAGGACAATCAACAATGTCTTGCAAGGCAACTGCCACAAGGGAAGCAATTACAGCTTCCTCATCAAAGCAGGGTTAACACAAGTGGAGAGGCTGCTTCTACTGGCAGAGAAGACGCATCAAAATTTAGGAGTTCAGTGCCCTCAGCTTCATCGGGGTCTTCCCATACACCCCCATGCCAACTTTCAGGATCTCATTTCTTGCCTATCAACAGTAGACATTCTGTGAGGCTGGGAATTCAAGTCTGCACTTGTAATTCAGTCACTTAGAGGATGAGATTCTGGGTTTGGTTGTCAGCAGTCTCAGGAGATAAACGTCTCCTTCAGGGCAGACACAGAAGATTTGGAGTCACTTATGCAGTGCTTGGTGGTGGGAATTTGAGCCCTGAGTTCATTCCTTTCTTTTCCCACTTTGTCAATGACATTAGGAGCAACCAGCTAATCTCATACTCATTAATTTGACAAAAATGTTAGTCTAACAAAAATGATCTCCCAGATCCTTGTCTCTTTTAAGTATCTGAACAGGAGTATCCAATGAAATGTATATCCCTGTGGCCACGCCATGCTGTGAACACAGAAGTGCTCTCTCTGCCGTAGGAAATAGAGACACTGCTGCCTTTCAGTCTAACTGGATCACAGGATCGATTCCAGAAGCTCCAGAATCAATTCAGTAAACATATCCTTCAGATTCTGTTCCCCTAGAACCACGTCCAGTACCAAAATCACTGGAGTAGGGTTGTCATCTTAAACCAGCTCGTCACTCTCTTCCTCAAAGTCATTTAATGGCTCTCCATTGAAAGCTCTTGCATTGACTGTGCAATCAAGCCCAGACTTCTAAACAAGGCAATCAGTGTGGACTCTGTTAAGGGAGCTTTTGGTTTTCTTTCTATTCTAAAGAATCCCATGATCTAAAAAAATCATAAAAACAACTGATACATTCAAACACAAAGAGATTATATGAAAATTCCTAGTGGTGGATTTCACCATCATGAGTATTTGTTTCCACGATACTAAGTAAGCACTTATTGAGCACATGTTGTGTGCCAGGCTCTGGGGTATAGGTGGCCCCTCCTTTGAGGAACTGACACTCTGAATTGAGGGCTAAAGATAAAGCGGCTCATAAATCAAGAGCTCTGCCCTGATGCTCACTATGAATTTGCATATAAAACAATTAAAGGATAATCTTTCATGACAGTAAAGTAATACATCCATCTCTGAGCCACTGTGGAAACTCAGTGCACACTTTATTCTAATGAATCCACTCCATCTGACATTGCTCCACATCCTCCCTTAGCTCATACAGACATCAAGCCCCAGGGGCCCCCTATTAGGTTCTAAATCACTGTCTGACGCTGTAGGACTCCTTGAGCCTTCCTGCTGCTGATGGCAAGAAAAACTAACGGCCAATAAAGTACCCACAGAGCAACTAGACCCTTTCAGGAAATCCAAATTCTGAAGGCAAAAGTGGAACTGTGGCCTAAAAACAGAGCTCTCTTTCTTCTGATCAGCATGAAGGTGGGAATCACCCTCAGTTCCAACTTAAGGAGTATTTTTTACAATTATAGGAAAACCTTGGTGGTAATTTACCAAATTCAGGCAGAGAAGGACACTGTTGGTTTGTTTCGTGTGTCATGAATAGTAAGTACTGTCCTAGCTATAAGGAAATAAGGATTAGAGATGCCAACAATTTGATGTCATTTGAAAAAGCAAATATCATGCCAGATAGTCCTTAACTTCCTATCTTCAAGTCACTTTAAATGATTTTTTTTCTATATAAAACCAGAAAATACATAAATAGTAACCAAAAGGGATTAAAAAGAAGTGTAGATCCATTCATCAGCCACCTAAAATCACAGAAGTCTTTGAGAGAAAGACTCCAAAATCAGCACAAGGACACCCAGCGACTGCACAGAAGAGCAGATGTAAAAACAGGCCGCTTAACTCTACAACCTGCCAGCCTCAGGTTCTGTCCCTTACGCTGTCTCTGCTTCCTTCACATCTGAGTAAAAGGGATAACTCTGAACACTGCATTGCACAATTGCATAGTTTGGTATTCTGTGTTCCTCATGTGAACTTTATTTGCACCATTATAGCAAAACTCACGGAGTGCTGGGACTTGCCTGCCTTGCATTGCCACGAGGGAATACTACAGGGAAATGTTCAGTGATCCTCCTAAAAATAAGAATAACGAATTTAATTAACAGATGAATGCCTTCTTCTTGTCTTAAAGGGAACTACCCGCTTCATAAGAGAAAGGGCTGAAGAAAAACAAATATCGTATATTAACACACATATATATGGAACCTAGAAAGATGGTACTGATGAACCGATGTGCAGGGCAGCCATGGAGACGCAGCCACAGAGAACAGACTTCACATGGCAGGTGGGGGGAGGAAGGCGCGGTGGGGAGGAACGGAGAGACTACCATGGAAACATATACACTACCATATGTAAAATAGACAGCCAGTAGGAATTTGCTGTATGACTCAGGGAACTCAAACTGCGGCTCTGTGACAACCTAGAGAGGTGGGATGGGCTGGGACGGAGGTTCAAGAGGGAGGGGACCCTTGTACACCTATGGCTGATCCATGCTGTTGTATGGCCGAAACCAACACAAAATTGTAATTATCCTTCAATTAAACATAAATTTAAAAAAAAGAAACAACTGCTGAAACTGTAAAAAAAAAAAAAAAACCAGAGAAGAAAAAGAAATAGGGCTGAGCCTTGAGTGCTAACATTTTTCATAGGGCTTTTTCTTCCCCAAATGAGACAGTTTTAGATGTGACCCACTAAAACACAACCCTTGAAGGAAGCAAACTTTCATCTTTCTAAAAGCTCAGCAAAGTGGCACAGCGGCGCCTAGATATTTTTGTTACCTGGCCTGGGGATGCTTCTTTTATCTTCTGAATGGATTCATCCATTTCCAGGAAGAAAAATAACAAAATGGTTCCTAATTTGAGGTCTGAATTTGGGAGTGGGAGGAGTTCTCCCTCTGAATTCTTTCCCTGGAACATTAACTAGGGTCATGTCTAGAGGCATCACTTTCAGTGTCTTTTTTCCTTTTTCTTTTTTGGCCGAACTACACGGCTTGAGAGATTTCAGTTCCCCCACCAGGAACTGAACTCGGGCCAGGGCAGTGAAAGTACTGAATCC
Organism: Tragelaphus eurycerus; assembly: GCA_935064755.1. NCBI lineage: Eukaryota > Metazoa > Chordata > Mammalia > Artiodactyla > Bovidae > Tragelaphus > Tragelaphus eurycerus. Next base: position 4,093,254 of record CAKXYN010000075.1, on the reverse strand, counting down.
TAACCACTAGACCACGGGCAACTCCTCCAGGTTTGTTTTAATAACAAGAGAGTTTAGAGAATGAGAAGACAGCTCACAGACTGATAGAAAATATTTGCAAAAGACATCTGATAAAAGATGGTTATCCAAAACTACAAAGAACTCTTAAAACTCAACAATAAGAAAGTAAAAAACCTAATTTAACAACTCCAGTATTCTTGCTTGGAGAATTCCATGGACAGAGGAGCGTAGTGGGCTACAGTCCATGGGGCCACACAGAGTCAGACACGACTAAGCGACTTTCACTTTCACTTTCAAAGACCTTAATAGACACTTCACCAAAGAAGGTATGCTTGTTTAGTCACTAAGTCATGTCTGACACTTCTGTGACCTCATGGACCATGGAGCCCACCAGGCTCCTCTGTACCATGGGATTGCCCAGACAAGAATACTGGAGAGGGTTGCCATGTCCTCTTCCAGGGGATCTTCTCAACCCAGGGAATGAACCCATGTCTCCTTCATTGGTAGGTGGGTTCTTTACCCACTGAGCCACCAGAGAAGCCATACAGAAGGTATACAGATAGCAAATAAGTATATGGAATGATGCTCCACGTCATAGGTCATCAGAGTAATGCAAGTTAAAACAGCAAGATACCATATCACACCTATTAGAATGACCAAATCCAGAACACTAAAGACATCATATACTGGTGAAGATGTGGAGCAACAGAAACTCTTATACACGCTGCTGGGAATGAAAAATGGTACAGCCCCTTTAGGAGACAGTTTGGCAGTCTCTTACAAAACCAAACTTATTCTTCATACAATCCAGCAATCACACACCTTGATACCCAAAGGAGCTGAAAACTAACTATCCATACAAAAACTTGCACATGGACATTTATAGCAGCTTTATTCACAACTGTCAAAACTTGGAATCAACCAAGATGCCCTTTGGTAGGCAAATGGATAAATAAAACTGTGGTACATACAAATAATGGAATATTATTCAACCCTAGAAAGGCATGTGCTATCAACCCATGCAAAGACAGGGAGGAAACTTAAATGCATATTACTGAGCAAAAGAAGCCAATTTGAAACAGCTACATACTATATGAGTCCAACTGTATGAAATTCTGGAAAAGGCAAAGCCTTATGAAGACAGTAAAAAAAATCAGTGGTTTCCAGAAATTAGAAAATTGATTTAAAAAAAAATAAAGAAACAACCTTAGCAATAATAATTAAAATATCTTGAGCACCTGTGATGGGCAGCCACCGTTTCAGGCAAGTTAAATGCATTAAACTCATTTAGTCCTCAAAAATTCTACAAGTAAGATATCCTTAGCAGCTCCATTTTGCAGAGAAGGAAACTGAGCACAGAGAAGCTAAGTAATTCCCAAAGTCACTCTCCTAAGAACTGGAGGAGGCAGGGTCCACTTGGCTGCAGGGTCCAGGCTGTTCCGTGATCTCAGTGCAACTGTGCCAAGTTGCTTCAGTCATGTCTGACTCTTCTCAACCCCACGCATGGTAGTCCACCAGGCTCCTCTGTCCATGGGATTTCCCAGGCAAGAGTACTGGTGTGGGTTGCCGTTTCCTTCTCCAGGGGATATTTCCAGCCCAGGGATCGAACCTGTGTCTCCTGCATCTCCTGGTTTGGCAGGGAGGTTCTTTACCACTGAGCCACCAGGGAACTGCAACTCACTATAAATGCTGCAGGGAGACTGTACTAATACAAAGTAAAAAGAACTAACAGTAGTTTAGTGGGCATGGAGCTTACCAGCTTTATCTCACATAATCCTCGCAAAAGATGTATCATTACCCTATTCCATATATAGGAAAATTGATCATTAAAGAAGTGATGACTTGCCCAAGGTCACTTGCCAAGAAAGATAAATGACAAAGCCAGTTGCCAAAACCTTGTTGATGGACACCAGTGTCCACACTGGCAACGTTCCCCACACCATGCTACCTCTTTGTTGGAAGAAATTCATAGTGTTCAGGTACCCTATGGGGTGCCTGACAACTGGAGAGAAGTCTTCCCCATGGCATGACCTCCTTCCTAAAGACCATGCATGAAAGAAAGGCTGTATGGTGTAGCAGAATGAGCACAGATCCTAATATCAGAAAGACCTGGGTTGAAAGTCCAGCTCCAGCAATTACTGCTGCTGCTGCTAAGTCGCTTCAGCCGTGTCCGACTCTGTGCGACCCCACAGACGGAAGCCCACCAGGCTCCTCTGTCCCTGGGATTCTCCAGGCAAGAACACTGGAGTGGGTTGCCATTTCCTTCTCCAATGCATGAAAGTGAAAAGTGAAAGTGAAGTCGCTCAGTCGTGCCTGACTCTTAGCGACCCCATGGACTGCAGCCTACCAGGCTCCTCCGTCCATGGGATTTTCCAGGCAAAAGTACTGGGGTGGGGTGCCATTGCCTTCCCTGCCAGCAATTACTATGTGCCGTCAAATACAGCTCACTGAGTCTGCTTTCTGATACATACAAATGGGACCAAAATTCCTATGAGCACCATGGTGACTATGAAGCTGACATGAGAAAATGCATAGAGAAGCCAGCCTGATGAGACTCTCCAGTCACCCACCTCCCTGGATGCATTAAGGGGGCCCCACAAATGCATATGGAAGTCCATCTCTGTCAGGGGTCTGCCTGCCCTTCTTGGGCTGAGTCATAGCATCTTCATCATAAACACTGAAAGCAAAACTTCACACTGTGGGTTCTCCAGATTGGGACCATGTGTCCTCAATTCCCAGCATTTGCCCTGGGAGCCGGCTCTTAATGAGGTTGTCGGGTACCAGGGCAGTGAAGAGACCAAGAGGGCATGAAATCATTACTGACATGCCAATTTGGACTAATAGGAATCCAGGGTTTCAGTCGAGAATACCACAAAACAAAATAATGGTCTTGGAAATGTTCAGATCAACAGGTAACAGTTTTGTTTGGTCAGAGGGTTGGGATTCATTTTGGTTTTGCCCTTTTTAAAAAATCTATTGAAACTTGAAGAGACAGCAGAATTTTCCTGATAAAAATAATAATAATTTTTTATTATTTTAAAATAATAAAAAAAGCCTCTGGGTGACATCTTGCTTCTTGAGTCCTTTCTTTTGTTTGTATATACTTGGTCTCTTTTGGTTCCCTGCTAGCCATACCTGACAGAGATCTCATAATTTTAAAGGTCCCTTTAACTTTAATTAAACAGGAGCAAATAAAAACCGTGGGTGTGTGTGGTTTATTCCACTTAGTGTAACTCGTTCCAACCATGTTGTAGCTTGTGTTAGAATTTACTTCTTCTTTAAGGCTGATTTTTTTTTTTTTTTACATTTATATTCATTAGGGATAGTGGCTTGTATACTTCTTTTTAAAAAATTTTATTGAAGTATAGCTGATTCACAATGTTGTGTAAATTTCTTCTATTCAGCAAAGTGATTCAGATATATAGGTCTCTCTCTATATAGATAGGTATCTTTTCATATTATTTTCCATTACAGCTTATCACGGAATATTGAATATAGTTCCCTATATGACCTCACGATGTATCCATCCTATATATAACAGTTTGCCTCTGTTAATCCCAGGCTCCCATTCCTTCCCTCCCCTACCCCCACTTCCCTTTGGCAACCACAAATCTATTTACTACATCTGTGAGTCTATAAAGGAGAAGGCAATAGCACCCCACTCCAGTACTTTGCCTGGAAAGTCCCATGGATGGAGGAGCCTGGTGGGCTGCAGTCCATGGGGTCGCTAAGAGTTGGACACAACTGAGCGACTTCCCTTTCACTTTTCACTATCATGCATTGGAGAAGGAAATGGCAACCCACTCCAGTGTTCTTGCCTGGAGAATCCCAGGGACGGGGGAGCCTGGTGGCTGCCGTCTATGGGGTCACACAGAGTCGGACAAGACTGAAGTGACTTAGCAGTAGCAGTAGCAGTGAGTCTATAAAACCATTTTTAAAAGCCTCCAGGGACAGTTCTTTATGCAGATGTTTTCTCCATTTTATACCCTAGTCCTATTTATTGTGGCTGTAAATCAGGCCAATGAACTATAACCCACAGGCTAAATTCAGTCTGCTACATTGTTTCTAAATAAAGTTTTATTGGAACACAGTTGTGTCCATTTGTTTGCATATTGTCTATGGCCTCTTTTGTGCTAGAGGCAGAGTTGAGTAGTGGCGACAGAGACCATCTAGACCTGTAGAGAAAATGTTTGTCAATCCCTGCTCTAAAGCAGGCAGTGGGGCCACAATGGCACAAAATGTTTGAAAGCATGCATCCTTACCATAATCAAACAATTCTGTTTGTTAATGCCTGTTTGTCCCATTTTATAAAAGTTCTTTGAGAGGCAAGGACAACATCTACCTTGTTCAACATTTTCTCTCCAGGGCTGGAGCAGAAAGACTAAAACATGATACACAAACAAGAAATATCTGTTGAATGAATGAACTAAATTGCTGGGTGGATTTTGGGTTCTTGAGGGTCATAATGGTTAAAGTGTCTCAGTCTTGAGTAAGAACCTGACTCACGGTAAGTTCTCTGACACTGTACATTTGCTAAACAATCAATTGTATGGACTGTGAATTTAGAGAATAAATATGGTTTGTAGGACATTTAATGACCAAGACAAGCCCTTGTCTATATTCTGATGAATCTCTTCTATGTCACACTATTTATGCCCACACTCTCTCTAACTTCACAAAATTCTCTGTGCCTCAAGCCCTGATAGCTGAAGTCTGGCTCTGATGGTGCTAGTCTCATCAAGGATTTGCCAAGCTCCCGTCCTCCATCCCACGGACTCCATCTGTGCTTCACAGTGTGGCTCGAAACAGCTTGCAGGGGCTTTGCGGGTGGCTCAGCCCAGCATTTATCGCCAAGACACACTAACACTTACATACAAGAGAAACCAGGAGCTGATGTTAATGGATTCTGGAAAGTCACAGAGAGGAGGACTGGTGGAAGAGACACGCACACACACAAAATGAATTTGTTATTTGGATATGGAAGATGATTTAATATAAAGAAGAGAGAAATCAGACTCTCAGGGAGGAGGAAAAGGAAGTATAACCTTTAAAATTTGTGAATCCCTATATTGTATGCCTGTAACTTATATAATATTGTACATCAGCCATACTTCAATTTTTTTAAAAAGACTTGGAAAAAAAGAACTAAAGTCTTGAGAGTCAGACAGTTCTCAGTAGGAACCTAAGCTCCAATATCTATCAGCTTTGTAAACCTGTGCCTATTAAATTCTCTGAGATAAAAACACCTTCATGACAAAATGGATGTAAAATGATGGTGCTGCAAGGACATTATGGTAGATTTAAGATGCCTAAGAGTGACAGGTGCTATACAAATTATATCGCTCTTTCCCGCTTCAGATTTTCACGCCACAGGGAGAATGAGCTCTGAAAAGTTCTACTTACCGAGCATTCCTTTCTTGGAACTAGAGAGACACATGTCCTTCTCGGCACTGGGCAGGGCAAAACTCACCACGAACACTTCCACCCCATCAGCCATCAGGGCCAAACCCAAAACAAAAAAGAGGGTCCACTGGAAGCGTCCGTGGCCACACTCATCAATGATGGTCTCGTACTGGTGCGCCAGCTGCTCCTCGTCTTCCATCCGCTCGGCCAGCAAGTCTGCCTGGCCCCGAAGGCCGTCTGCCCTGGAGGGCGCCATCTTGGCCTGCTTGGCCTTGACGTCATCCGGGTGAGGGATGCCCTGGTACTCGCCTTCGTAGATCTCGTCTTCCTCATCGTGGCCTTCCGTGACGTCACTCTGCGCATCCTCTTCTGGATTGGACTCATTGCCACGATAGTAGCCATCGCTGGGGGCGTAGCCCTCGTAGTTGTCCTGGTATTTATAGTCATCCATTCCTTGGCTCTGGGGCTGCCTGCTTGCCTCTTGAGCTATATTCCCTTCACTGTGATAGAGGTTTGGGCTGTTTCAATAACCATCATCCATGCCAGGTACGGGCGTTTAAATGTAGACTTCTTGGGTGAATGTGACACCCTTTGTCTTTTGCATTCAGTGGCTATTGGAAGTCTTTGAAAAGTTGCAAAGTCTGGCCTGGTCTCCTTCAGCGTCCAAAGGTGTTGTGTTGAACGTTGATTAGAAATGGGTCCAGCTGTTCTCTTTGACAAGGAGCCCACAGGACTTGGCAGCTTGCTGACTGGCCTGATTTATTCTGCCACTGAAGGTTATGCTCTGGAGTGAAAGAAAGAAAAGACTGTTATGAAATGTAGACATTCTGGCAAATTACTCTCAGAATTGAACAAATATATTTATTAGTGCCAAGGTTTCATGTGTAAGGTGCAGGGCATCTTGATTAGACATCAGATTCATATCAAATGCTGCTAAGTTGCTGCTAAGTCACTTCAGTCATGTCCGACTCTGTGCGACCCCAGAGATGGCAGCCCACCAGGCTCCCCCGTCCCTGGGATTCTCCAGGCAAGAACACTGGAGTGGGTTGCCATTTCCTTCTCCAATGCATGAAAGTGAAAAGGGAAAGTGAAGTCACTCAGTCGTATCTGACTCTTAGCGACCCCGTGGACTGCAGCCTACCAGGCTCCTCCATCCATAGGATTTTTCAGGCAAGAATACTGGAGTGGGGTGCCATTGCCTTCTCCATCATATCAAATGAATGAGCCTCAAATCAGTGAGAAAGAACAGTGGTGAGAGAGCCCTTGGAAGCACTGATTAACCCATGAAAGGGATCAAGTCTCATATTAATACAAGAATGAAATGTTAAGTGGGTAAGACGTTTTTCAATGCAAGATGATTTTGTGTTATGGACTTTCTGTTAGGATTAATCAAGCTTTTGGCAACAGGGCAGGTTTATTACAGTTCAGCTTCTGTTATGAGAAGACCAGCTTTTCTAACTGTCAAGAAGTGTCTGTGCAATTTTATACCTAGAAATGTATGGCTAAGAAATATCTTGGACCATTTTTGCCAAGGCTCAGCTTACTTTTGATACTCAGCGTTGCGGTTCCAGGGCTACTCTGATGTCCTTGCACTTGCCTTAAATAGGTGAGAATAGTTGCTAAAGACCTAGAGTCAGAGAGCTTGTGTCTGAAATTCGATCCTGCCACGTAGTGGCAGTGTGATCATGCACGTTTCTGAGCCTCCATGTTCTCATCTATAAACTGGAAATAATCAATAGCACTTAACGCATGAGGTGCTCAGGATAGTGTCAGACTTGCTTGGTAAGCACTTTTAAAGCTTTTTTAAACTTTTTATTTTACACTGGAGTATAGCTGATTAACAGTATTATGATAGTTTCAGGTGGACAGGAAAGGGACTCATCCATATACACAAATGCATCCATTCTCCCCCAAACTCCTCTCCCATCCAGGCTGCCAGATAACACTGAGCAGGTTTCCCTGTGTGATACAGTAGGACTTTGTTGGTTATCCATTTCTAATAGAGCAACCCTATTTAGGAAAGTGAAAGTGAAGTTGCTCAGTCATGTCCAACTCTTTGTGACCCGGTGGACTGTAGCCCACCAGGCTCCTCCCTCCATGGGATTCTCCAGGCAAGAATACTGTAGTGGGTTGCCATTTCCTTCTCCAGGGGATCTTCCTGACCCAGGGATTGAACCCAGGTCTCCTGCATTGCGGGCAAATGCTTTAACCTCTGAGCCACCACAGATGATGTTATTTTGCTCTTTTTTCTTCCTAGCCCCAATTCTGGGAACCAGGACCCAGTATTGTCAGACCCAAGACCTTACCTTGTATCCCAATTCCAGTCACTGGGTCCATCTGTTGATTTCCATGCCAGCAGTGAAATATTATTGCATGCATGTACGCATGTTCCGTCGCTCAATTATGCCTGACTCTCTGCAACCCCATGGACTATAGCCTGCCAGGCTCCTCCATCCATGGGAATTCTCAAGACAACAATACTGGAGTGGGTAACCATTCCCTTCTCCAGGGTATCTTCTCAACCCGGGGATAGAACCGGGTCTTCTACAGTGCAGGTAGATTCTTTACCATTTGAGCCACCAGGGAAGCCCAGCAGACCCTGTCCTAATCATGTCCCTATAACCCTAGCGCTTACAAGGTCTGCAACCACCATGTAATGATGTCCTCTGGGCACCAGAAACTGTGCTAAATGTACCACATCCTTTATCCCTAATTCCTACAATGATCAGAAGAAGAAGAAAACTGTGCCTGTATCTTTATCTTACAGATAAATAAATTTGTATTAGACCATGCCAGACTGAACCATGTCAAATTAATATTCTAAATCTGTTTTTATTATATCTGTTTAGGACCACAGGAGGAATATAAATCACATGTAAACAGCATGAGAGCTTAGCAGAGTGCTATAAAAAATGGAGAGAGGATGCCAACTGCCTGAGATCTGGTGTGCTATTTTCATCCTGGGGGTTCTGCAAAAATGTCATGAACCAAAAATGATAGATATGCAATTCCAAAAGCACGTGTGGGAAATACCACTCGGGGCAAAGTTCTTGGGACTCACTTTGTGGGAAGAAGCAGATCTTTGTCAAAACAAATTCCTCTCTTCATACCCAGTTAAATGGACCGCTGTGAATGTCAGGTGTCGTGGAGTCGGGAAGACTCTCTGTCAAGCGTTGTGGGTTTTCTCCTCTTTCATTGAGAAATGCCAACTCATTTTCTCAGCAAAGTATTTTCTAGAGAATACAATAATTAACCATTTTCTCTGTTACAGGTTGAGTTGGGAAAAAAATGGTATAGTGAAACCCTAACTTCCAGAACCTCATAATATGACCTTTTTAGGAACTACATTGTTATAGAGGTAATCAAGTTAAAATCAGGTCATTAGGGTGGCTGCTAATCCAAGATGACTGGTGACCTTATAAAAGGGGGAAATCTGGATGTGGAGACAGACACGCATAGAGAAGATGCTGTCTTCTCTGTGTCAGTGGAAGGGTACCACTGACAAGACAAGGGATGCCTGAGGCCACCAGAAGGTAGGACAAAGACATGGCTCACAGCCCTCAGAAGGAGCCAACACCCCTCATCAGGACTGATCAAAACCAACACCTTGATTTTGGATTTCTAGACTGTGGCACTTTGAAACCATCAACTTCTTTGTTTAAGCCATTCAATTTACAGTGCTTCGTTATGGTAACACCAGGAAATACATACATTCGAAAACATTAGCAAGTCTAGTGTTTATCAGCTAAACAGCAATAATAAAACAACCAGAAGAGCAACTACTAAGATAAGCATGTTACCAGCATTAGCTCATTATCCTCACAGCCAATAAAGAAGCAGTGCTGTTCTCTGCGTCTCACAGATGAAGACACTGAGGGCCAAGAGGACTCAAGAATGTGCACAGAGTGACACAGAGAATCAGTATCAGGGCTTGGATTTGAAGCCAGCCTCAAAGAACATGTTAGGGATGATACACAGTGGAAGAAACTGGGAGTCCAAAGGGCCAACTCAAGGTCACACATGGAGGTGCCTACAGACCTAGGATTGACACTGAACTTCTGATTCCCATGAAATTAAAAGACGCTTACTCCTTGGAAGGAAAGTTATGACCAACCTAGATAACATATTCAAAAGCAGAGACATCACTTTGCCAGCAAAGATCCGTCTAGTCAAGCCTATGGTTTTTCCTGTGGTCATGTATGGATGTGAAAGCTGGACTATGAAGAAGGCTGAGCGCTGAAGAATCGATGCTTTTGGACTGTGGTGTTGGAGAAGACTCTTGAGAGTCCCTTGGACTGCAAGGAGATCCAATCAGTCCATTCTGAAGGAAATCATCCCTGGGATTTCTTTGGAAGGAATGATGCTAAAGCTGAAACTCCAGTACTTTGGCCACCTCATGTGAAGAGCTGACTCATTGGAAAAGACTCTGATGCTGGGAGGGATTGGGGGCAAGAGGAGAAGGGGACGACGGAGGATGAGATGGCTGTATGGCATCACTGACTCAATGGATGTGAGTCTGAGTGAACTCCGGGAGTTGGTGATGGACAGGGAGGCCTGGCGTGCTGGGATTCATGGGGTCGCAAAGAGTTGGACATGACTGAGTGACTGATCTGATCTGATCTGATCTGATTCCCAGGCTCAGGATTGTTTGCCCATTCTCAACAAACATTCCCCAAGATCCTTGGTGCTCTCAACAAACACACCCCAGGATCCTCGGTGGTTATGGCAGTGCATTAGGTATGACATGACTTGATCCCCACTCTCAAGAGGTCTACCCCTCATGAGACAGTCAAACAACACAAAGCATCATGCCTCATAAAAATGACAATCTTGATTATCAATAACATTATCTTTCATTTATTGGATGCTTTGTGGCTTTGACTCAGGTACAGTGCTAAGTTTTTTAGTATCTTCCAAGTATCTTTCTACACTCAGTTTACAATAAATAAGACTGAGGCTGAAGAGGCTGGACAGATGCCAGTGTCCCAGGTTATAGTTCTCTCAGGGGATTCAGAGAAGGGAGAGATCACCATAGGCTGAGTTCTGCCAAAATAGCATCCTAGAGGTTAGGGGCCTTCCAAGGGCAGGCAAGCGCTCAGAGAAGCAAACAACAGAGAAGGGGTCACTGCAGGCTGGAGGACAGGGAGAAGCAAAGGCACAGAGTTAGGGATGGCTTCACTTGTTGTGGCAGCAACGAAGCATCCACTCACAGCAGAGGATCCAAAAGGGAGCAATCACGGGAGATAGACTGGGGAGGTAAATAGCAACCAGTCTGAATGCCCTGCTCAGGGACTGGGAATTACCCTTTGAGCAAAAGGAGCCTTGAAGGTGGTTGTTGAATTGAGTAAGAGTGGTGTGTCGTGTAGAGTGGGAATCTGGAAAGATGTTGCTGGTGGGGATACAAATCCTGATTTTTAAGTGAAAACCCAGAGACAATGAAACCAGGTAGAAGTGTGTGTGTGTGTGTGTGAATAGCCCAGAGGTCAGGTTAGGCCTGGACAAAGGATGTGGCCTTCAGACAGGAAGAGAAGGATAAACACAGGGAGATGATCACAGGAGAACGAGTGATGTATTTCCTGGCAGATAAGAAGGAACACCAAGGGCAACTGGGATGATGATGACTCTAGGGAGGCAAATTCTGGACTGGAAATCCTACAACTGCTGTGCAGTTAAGACAAGCAAAAATCTTCTTTCAGGCTGATCCGCCTTTGTGGAAGGTGAAGTGAAAGTCACTCACTCAGTCATGTCCGACTCTTTGTGACCCCATGAACTATACAGTCCATGGAATTCTGCAGGCCAGAATGCTGGAGTGGATAGCCATTCCCTTCTCCAGGGGATCTTCCTAACCCAGGGATCAAACTCAGGTCTCCCACACTGCAGTTTTTACCAGCTGAGCCACCAGGAAGGTTGTAGGATATATGCCAGGCTTCCCAGGCGGCACTAGTGGTAAAGAACCCACCTACTGATGTAGGAGACATAAAAGATACAGGTTCAATCCCTGGGTAGGGAAGAGCTCCTGGAAAAAAAAAAAAAAAAAAGCTCACTCCAGTATTCTTGCCTGGAAAATCCCATGGACAGAGGAACCTGGTGGGCTACAATCCCTAGGGTCCTACAGAGTCAAACACAACTGAACCGACTTAGCAAGCATGCATGCAGGGTATATAGCAGAGTGGTTCAAGAACACAGCCTGAGTGTCAAGGCCCCAGGTTCAGATCCTGACTCTGCCACTTCCTGCTACCTGTGTGCAAGCTACTGGTCACTCTGTGCCTCAGTTTACTCATCTGTAAAGTGGCCGCAATACAAGTACCCACACTGGGGATTTGAGAAGATAATTCATGAAGACTGCTTAGCACAGTGCCTGGCACAGATGTGATCAACATAAATTTGAATTATTATCATTGTTGTTGTTATGATTATTATCTGAGCATTGATAAGGAAAATGTAGCCAGGATCTCAGCTTGAGCTTTGCTGAACTCCACTTGAGATCTGAGGCCCATCTGGACTGCGCTGGGGAACCAAGTACAGAGAAAAACAAACTGACATTTAGTTATTCAGGAAAACCACTGCTTCTCAAAAACGGCCCAGCACAAATCTCTTAAGCATCCTCCTTTAACTCTTACATCCTATTAACTTCTGCATCTATGCCACCTGATTCAAAATCACCGTGTGGTAAACACTTGTTCGTAATTAAATATCACAGAGAACAAAGCTAAAAATATTACAATCAAATGATGTAATGCTTCCCAAAATGTGTTCTGCAGAACATTAGGCCTTTTAATATGCTCATTTAAGGGAAAAAGGAATTTCAAGGGAAAATGAGTTTAGGAAACATTGTGTATACTCTATTCACCATTTTCTTTCAGAGACTAGTAATTCACATGGCTATGTTAAAAGCTGTGAGAAGACCTGCATAAAAAATCCATTTCATACCACAATGAGCTACCACAACACACGCATCAGATTTGCTCCAATCAACAGACAAACGACAGCATAGAACTAGAACCCTCATACATTGTTGGTGGGAATGAAAAATGATTTGGCCACTTTGGAAAACAGTTGGGCAGTTTCTTAAAATGTTCAACATATGCTTACCAAACAACCTATTGATTCCATCCTAAGAATCTACCCAAGAGAAGTTAAGACATAATGCCCACAAAAAGACTAATACTTGAATGTTAAAAACAAAATAATTTATAATAACCCCAAACTGGGAACAATACAAATGTCCATCAACTAATGAGGGATGAACAAAAGGCAGTCTATTGATGCAACGGAATAATAAACAGAAAGAAAAAAATAAAAATTCTACCGGCACATATTATAACACGGAGGAACCTCAGAAACATTATGTCAATTAAAAGAAAGCAAACACAGAGGGCCATGTAGTGTGTGACTCCGTTATTTGCAATCTCCAGAACAGGCAAATTTCAGTTCAGTTCAGCTGCTCAGTCATGTCCAACTCTTTGAGACCCCATGGACTGCAGCATGCCAGGCTTCCCTGTCCATCATCAACTCCCGGAGCTTGATCAAACTCATGTCCATTGAGTCGGTGATGCCATCCAACCAATTCATCCTCTGTCATCCCCTTCTTCTCCCGCCTTCAATCTTTCCCAGCATCAGGGTCTTTTCCAATGAGTCAGTTCTTCTCATCAGGTGGCCAAAGTATTAGAGTTTCAGCTTCAGCATCAGTCCTTCCAAGGAATATTTAACACTGATTTTCTTTAGGATTGACTGGTTGGATCTCCTTGCAGTCCAAGGGAGTCTCAAGTCTTCTCCAACACCACAGTTCAAAAGCATCAATTCTACAGCGCTCAGCTTTCTTTGTAGTCCAACTCTCACATCCATACATGACTACTGGAAAAACCATAGCTTTGACTAGATGGACCTTTGTTGGCAAACTAAGTCTCTGCTTTTTAATATGCTATCTAGGTTGGTCATAGCTTTTCTTCCAAGGAGCAAGCATCTTTTAATTTCATGGCTGCAGTCACCATCTGCAGTGATTTTGGAGCCCCCAAAAATAAAGTCTGTCACTGTTTCCATTGTTTCCCATCTATTTTCCATGAAGTGATGAGACTGGATTCCATGATCTTAGTTTTCTGAATGTTGAGTTTCAAGCCAATTTTTCACTCTCCTCTTTCACTTTCATCAAGAGGCTCTTTAGTTCTTCTTCACTTTCTGCCATAAGGCGGTGTCATTTGCATATCTGAGGTTACTGATATTTCTCCTGGCAATCTTGATTTCAGCTTGTGCTTCATCCAGTCTGGCATTTCACATGATGTACTCTGCATATATGTTAAATAAGCAGGGTGACAATATACAGCCTTGACGTACTCCTTTCTCGATTTGGAACCAGTCTGTTGTTCGATAATTGTTGCTTCTTGACCTGCATACAGATTTCTCAGGAGGCAGGTCAGGTGGTCTGGTATTCCCATCTCTAAGAATTTTCCACACTTTGTTGTGATCCACACAGTCAAAGGCTTTGGCATAGTCAATAAAACAGAAGTAGATGTTTTTCTGGAACTCTCTTGCTTTTTCAATGATCCAACAGATGCTGGCAATTTGATCTCTGGTTCCTCTGCCTTTTCTAAATCCAGCTTGAACATCTGGAAGTTTACAATTCATTTACTGTTGAAGTCTGGCCTGGAAAATTTTGAGCATTTCTTTGCTAAGGTGTGAGATAAGTGCAATTGTGCAGTACTTTGAGTAATCTTTGGCATTGCCTTTCTTTGGGATTGGGATGAAAACTGACCTTTCCCAGTCCTGTGACCACTGCTGAGTTTTCTAAATTTGCTGGCATATTGAGTGCAGCACTTTCACAGCATCATCTTTTAGGATTTGAAATAGCTCAACTGGAATTCCATCACCTCCACTAGCTTTGTTTGTAGTGAGGCTTCCTAAGGCCCACTTGACTTCACATTCCAGGATGTCTGGCTCTAGGTCAGTGATCACACGATCATGGTTATCTGGGTCATGAGGATCTTTTTGTATAGTTCTTCTGTGTATTCTTGCCACCTCTTCTTAATATCTTCTGCTTCTGTTAGGTCCATACTGTTTCTGTTCTTTATTGTGCCCATCTTTGCATGAAATGTTCCTTTGGTATCTCTAATTTTCTTGAAGAGATCTCTAGACTTTCCCATTCTGTTGTTTTCCTCTATTTCTTTGCATTGATCACTGAGAAGGGCTTTCTTATCTCTCCTTGCTATTCTTTGGAACCCTGCATTCAAATGGGTATGTATATCCTTCCTTTTCTCCTTTGCCTTTCACTTTTCTTCTTTTCACAACTATTTGTAAGGCCTCCTCAGACAACCATTTACCCTTTTTGCATTTCTTTTTCTTGAGGATGGTCTTGATCCCTGCCTCCTGTACAATGTCATGAACCTCTATCCATAGTTCTTCAGGCACTCTATCAGACCTAATCCCTTGAATCTATTTCTCACTTATACTGTATAATCATAAGGGATTGATTTAGGTCACACCTGAATGGTCTCGTGGTTTTCCCTACTTTCTTCAATTTAAGTCTGAATTTGACAATAAGGAGTGCATGATATGAGCCACAGTCAGCTCCCGGTCTTATTTTTGCTGACTGTATAGAGCTTCTCCATCTTTGGCTGTAAAGAATATAATCAATCTGATTTCGGTGTTGACAATCTGGTGATGCCGATGTGTAGAGTCTTCTCTTGTGTTGTTGGAAGAGGGTGTTTGCTATGACCAGTGCATTCTCTTGGCAAAACTCTGTCAGCCTTTGTCCTGCTTTGTTTCATATTCCAAGGCCAAATTTGCATGGTACTCCAGGTGTTTCTTGACTTCCTACTTTTGCATTCCAGTCCCCTATAAGGAAGAGGACATCTTTTTTGGGTGTTAGTTCTAGAAGGTCTTGTAGGTCTTCATAGTACCATTCAATTTCAGCTTGTTCAGCGTTACTGGTTGGGGCATAGACTTGGATTACTATGATACTGAATGGTTTGCCTTGGAAACAAACAGAGATCATTCTGTCATTTTTGAGATTGCGTCCAAGTTCTGCATTTCAGATTCTTGTTGACTATGATGGGTACTCCATTTCTTCTAAGGGATTCTTGCCCATAGTAGTAGATATAATGGTCATCTGAGTAATATTTACCCATTCCAGTCCATTTTAGTTCACTGATTCCTGAAATACTGATGTTCACTCTTGCCATCGCCTGTTTGACCACTTTCAATTTGCCTTGATTCATGGACCTAACATTCCTGGTTCCTATGTAGTATTGCTCTTTACAGTATCGTACTTGACTTCCATCACCAGTCATATCCACAACTGGGTGTTGTTTTTGCTTTGGCTCCATCTCTTCATTCTTTCTGGAGTTATTTTTCCACTGATCTCCAGTAGCATACTGGCAAATTTATCGAGACAGAAAGCAGATAAGTGGTTGCCTGGGGCCAGAGGTGGGAGAGGGGAGTGACTGTAAGTAAATTTGAGGAAAGTTGAGTGTTGGGAATATTCTAAAACTGGATTATAGTGATGGTTATTGCACAACTCTAAAAATTTAATAAAATCATTTACTCTAATGAGTGGATTTTACATCATGCATATTTTAATAATAAATGATATATTAAATATAATAAATTAGTTTTTCAGTCATGTCTGACTCTTTGCAACCCCAGGTACTGTAGCCTGCCAGGCTCCTCTGTCCATGGAATTCTCTAGGCAAGAATATTGGAGTGGGTAGCCATTCCCTTCTCCAGGGGATCTTCCTGATCTAGAGATCCAATCCAGGTTTCCTGCATTGCAGGTGAATTCTTTACCATCTGAGCCACTAGGGAAGTCCTATTATGTTAAATAATTTTATAATGTATATTATGTAATAAAGCTCCTATTTGCTCCCTTTTACTTCCTTCCAAAACCTATTTAACAGGATTTAATTGACTGAAACCAGTGTTTCTCATGATTATGGACCTCTTTTTTCTTGGAATCTGTATTAACATTTATGGAATATAGGCTCTTCTAAGGGGACTTCACTTTCACTTTTCACTTTCATGCATTGGAGAAGGAGATGGCAACCCACTCCAGTGTTCTTGCCTGGAGAATCCCAGGGATGGGGGAGCCTGGTGGGCTGCCGTCTGTGGGGTCGCGCAGAGTTGGACACGACTGAAGCGACTTAGCAGCAGCAGCAAGGGGGCTTCTCAGGTGGCTTGGTCATAAAGAATCCACTTGCTAATGCAGAAGAGGCAGATTCAATCCCTGGGTTGGGAAGATTCCCTGGAGTAGGAAATGGCAACCTGCTCCAGTTTTCTTGCCTGGAAAATCCTATAGTTAGAGAAGCCTGGCAAACCAGTCCATGGGGTCCCAAAGAGTTGGACACAACGGAGCAACTGAGCATGCCTGCAGACTCTTCTAAGTAGTGAAGCACTGATTTTTATGCTTAGAACCTAAGCTTTATTCATCTTAGGATTTTGTCATATATTGAAAGAGCACTTGGCAGGTATCCAGAATCTATCTGCATGCAGGACCCATTAGAAGTAAGAATTAGCAAAAAAAATAGCCTGGTTGTAGCCCAATGGGCCACAACCACAAGATTTTCCACCAGCTTCAATCAAATCAAATGTGGTACATTAAAAGCCCAGACTGTAGCTCCTTGGGTGCAAACAATAATTGACAATGTCCCCTTAGCAAAGATACCAGTACACTCAGACCACCCCTTGGAAACTGAGCACACTCCTTGGCCTCTTTAGCAGGAGTCAGTAGCAGTGCCCTTCAGCTGATATTGGCCTTCACCCCAAAGACGCAGAGCAGAAGAACATGGCAGGCAACCTACACTTTGAAAGACTAGTTAACCAACACGGGAGATGGCTTGGGGACTCTTAAACTATTTGGCAGGAATTAAGGGGGACTGAGGCAAAGAGGGGTAAAACCTGAGAAAAATGTTATTTAGAACCTTAGTGTAATTCTATCTTACATGAACAAGAGAGAGGAAGGTCAGCAAACTCAGCTGAGTTCGGTCATTCAGTCATACACATGAGCACTAATGAGATAGTCAATGTGTCAATGAGTTTTGCATACACCTCTTACTTCACTTCCCATCCTAACTGTACAGGTCATGTCAATAATGAGTCCAAAGAGAAGGCAGGGGATTCAGTACAGAATATTGTCAGTAGTTTAAGAGAAAGACCACTGGACCCCAGGATACATGATGTGAACTATAGTCTTATGCCTGCCATCAAGTCATGGTGGGAACCTGGGTGAGGCATTCGGATCCATGTGTCTAAATGACAGACTGCCTTGTCATATCTACATAATCTATATGTATATATATTATATTGTGCATTTCAACCAAGAGATTGTGAGCAATTCTAGGATAGATAAACACTGGATTTTACCAACTTCTTCATCTCCACCTCCAATTACAGAGTCTGCAAAAGATCCTTGAAAATATTTGCTCAATAAAGGAGGTTAACAGTTATTCAGTGCCTTAGAGGGTTAGAGAGACCACAAGTTACATATCTGCTCATGTGCGTAATCGTATCTGACTCTTTGTGACCCCATAGACTGTAGCCCACTAGGCTCCTCTGTCTGTGGAATTTTCCAGGCAAGAATACTAGAGTTGTTGCCATTTCCTACTCCAGGGGATCTTCCCAACCCAGGGATCGAACCTGCATCTCTCATATCCCTTGCACTGGCAGGCAGGTTCTTTACCACTAGCACCGCCTGGGAAGCCCTAACTCAGTGCCTGCCTGAAAGCAAATCAAAAATGGCCCACGGGCCACAATTCACCTGCCTTTGCTATAAACAGACCAGCTGGCTTACCTTTATCAAAGAAAAGTCTGATCAGTTGACATCCTCGAGATGCCACCTTTTATAAGGAGTCATTTACTCTTTTACTTCCCTACTGGCCTTTTATTGACACCGAGGTCTCAGTTGATATGGCCCAGGATGTAATGGTTCTAAGGACAACTTGAGTTATTTGTTACGAACTATAGAAGATAAAACATGTTTTAACCACCTGCGATGCTCCCTGAAATACACTGCTTGATGTTTCTGTAGGAGGTTATATCTTCTATGAGCAGAAAATACCAAGACTTAATCTGGCTGGTATTGAAGATGTTTTCTCTGAGATTTCCAACAATCACTGTCCCACTTAAAACAGAATGAGCTCATTAGTGTGATATTAAAAGTACTTCTCTCCTCTTAGCTAAATCATCCTGCTATTCTATTTCTGTGTTAAAACAGAAAGTAAGTTTCCAAGGTGTGAGAAATGATTATTAAGAATCAAACCACATGATCTTTTTAGTTAGAGGGAAATAACAAATATTTTAAAGTACTATCAAATCCTTTAGAGTAATGTCAGCCTTAATTTGACTGTTGAGAGGTTCTTCATTTTAAATACAAAAGCAAAATAACAATTTATGGAGAAGAGTGCTAATCCAAGCATTATTTAGAACATCAAGCCTGGAAAACAACCCCTGTATATTGAACAACAGGGGCTATGTGGTTCAGTGGCAAAGAACATGTCTGCGAATGCAGGAGACGTGGGTTCTATCCCTGGGTTGGGAAGATCTCCTGGAAGAGGAAATGACAACCAATTCCAGTACTCTTCCCTGGGAAATCCCATGGACAGAGGAGTCTGCCAGGCCACAATCCAAGGGTGTGCAAAGAGTTGGAAGTGACTTAGCAATTAAACAACAAAATAAATGTTGGCATACTTATACAGTTAAATATTATGATGATATAAAAATTATAGGCTTTGAAGAATTTATTAAGAAAAAATGATCACACTATACTAGTAGATGATCACACTGCAATAGTAGTTGAATACTAGGTAAGTCATATATTTAAATCACTATGCCAATAGTTTCCACAACATTTTATGTTGTAAATATGTGTTTATATCATACAAATGTATTCCTATCTGGTGGGATGGTCCATTAAGATGTTAATGCTTGTGCTCAATCGCCAGGTAGTGTCCAAGTCATTGTGACCTCATAGACTGTAGCCCGCCAGGCTCCTCTGTCCATGGGATTTTCCAGGCAATACCAGAGTAGGTTGCCATTTCCTCCTACAGGGGATCTTCCCAACCCCGGGACTGAACCCGTGTCTCCTGTGTCTCCTGCCTTGGCAGGTGGATTCTTTACCACTGAGCAACCTGGGAAGGCCAATCATTGTTGACCTAGTGATCCCTGAACTGTTAATTTTCTCTCCCTCAGATAAGAAAGCCTTCCTCATTGATCAATGCAAAGAAATAAAGGGAAACAATAGAATGGGACAGTCTAGAGATCTCTTCAAGAAAATTAGAGATAACAAGGGAACATTTCATGCAAAGATGAGCACAACAAAGGAGAGAAATGGTATGGACCTAACAGAAGCAGAAGATATTAAGAAGAGGTGGCAAGAATACACAGAACTATACAAAAAAGATCTTCACGACCCAGATAACCATGATCGTGTGATCACTCACCTAGAGCCAGACATCCTGGAATGCAAAGTCAAGTGGGCCTTAGGAAGCCTCACTACAAACAAAGCTAGTGGAGGTGATGGAATTCCAGTTGAGCTATTTCAAAACCTAAAAGATGATGCTGTGAAAGTGCTGCACTCAATATGCCAGCAAATTTGGAAAACTCAGCAGTGGCCACAGAACTGGAAAAAAGTCAGTTTTCATTCCAATCTCAAAGAAAGGCAATGTCAAAGAATGCTCAAACTACTGCACAATTGCACTCATCTCACACACTAGCAAAGTAATCAAAATTCTCCAAGCCAGGCTTCAACAGTACATAAACCGTGAACTTCCAGATGTTCAAGCTGGATTTAGAAAAGGCAGAAGAACCAGAGATCAAATTGTTAACATCCGTTGGATCATCAAAAAAGCAAGAGAGTTCCAGAAAAACATCTACTTCTGCTTTATTGACTATGCCAAAGCCTTTGACTGTGTGGATCACAACAAAGTGTGGAAAATGCTTAAAAAGATGGGAATACCTGACCACCTGACCTGCCTCCTGAGAAATCTGTATGCAAGTCAAGAAGCAACACTTAGAATTGGACATGGAAGAGCAGACTGGCTTCAAATCGGGAAAGGAGTACGTCAAGACTGTATATTGTCACCCTGCTTATTTAACTTATATGCAGAGTACATCATGTGAAATGCTGGATTGGATGAAGCCAAGCTGAAATCAAGATTGCCAGGAGAAATATCAATAACCTCAGATATGCAGATGACACCACACTTATGGTAGAAAGTGAAGAAGAACTAAAGAGCCTCTTGATGAAAGTGAAAGAGGAAAGTTAAAAAGTTGGCTTAAAACTCAACATTCAGAAAACTAAGATCATGGCATCTGGTCCCATCACTTCATGGCAAATAGATGGGGAAACAATGGAAACAATGACAGAGTTTATTTTTGGAGGCTCCAAAATCACTGCATATGGTGACTGCAGCCATGAAATTAAAAGACGCTGCTTCTTGGAAGAAAAGTTATGACCAACCTAGATAGCATATTCAAAAGCAGAGACATTACTTTGCCAACAAATAGCTATCTGTCAAAGCTATGGTTTTTCCAGTATTCACGTATGGATGTGAGAGTTGGACTATAAAGAAAGCTGAGCACCGAAGAATTGATGCTTTTGAACTGTGGTGTTGGAGAAGACTCTTGAGAGTCCCTTGGACTGCAAGGAGATCCAACCAGTCCATCCTAAAATAAATTAGTTCTGAATAATCATTGAAAGGACTGATGCTAAAGCTGAAACTCCAATACTTTGGCCACCTCATGCGAAGAGTTGACTCATTGGAAAAGACTCTGATGCTGGGAGGGATTGGGGGCAGGAGGAGAAGGGGACGACAGAGGATGAGATGGCTGGATGGCACCACCGACTCGATGGACGTGAGTCTGGGTGAACTCCGGGAGTTGGTGATGGATAGGGAGGCCTGGTGTGCTGCAATTCATGGGGTCGCAAAGAATCGGACATGACTGAGTGACTGAACTGAACTGAACTGAGCAACTGAACTGAACTGCTCCTCTGTGTTCTAAGGCCAAATCAGGGTTTTTCAAAGGATACCCCTCAAACCACCTCCAGGAGAATCACTTGGTGCCAAGTAAATACACTCTTCGATCCTATTCGAAGGATCCTATCCTATCCTATCCTATTTCAAACCTTTTGACATAGAAGGGGGACAGAAACCTGTTGTATTAGCAAGCTCTCCAGGTAGTTCTTGTGATCACTCAAAGTCAAGAACCTCTGGCTGATGCTCTTCTTACCCCTGGAAGCAGTTAATAATTTGTTTGAGATTCAAGAGCAAATCCAAAGATGGCCTCAGCCAAGTCTTTAGACAATTAGTTCCTTCCAGGAGCTAAACTAAAAGCTCCTGGAAGAAGGAGAGGGCAAGAGGAGCTGGTGCTTTGACTTGTAGGGGACGTACCCAAGCCCTGAGAGAGGGGCACTCACAGAGAAGGAGCCTGTGAGTTTCCTAAGAGAAGACAGAGCCCTGTCTGTCCAGCAGACAGCACTATGAATGAAGGATAGGCTGTGGGTGCCCTTGGAAGCTATTAATCCTGCACCCCAGGATCAGCAAAAATGGTCTCATGCAGTAAAAAAAAAAAAAAATCAAGAATTGCTGGATGGTGCCACTGTATCCATCCAAACCAGAAATGCCCAGCAGATGGCAGAAAACCTGATCTCACAGGCAATCCTGAGTAGCAGAAAGGACCAGGAGAATCTCTGTGGCTGTAGCCATGGACCAAGAACCAGGTATCCTCACAGCTTGAGGGGGGCCTTAAGTAGTCCCTGGTGACTCAGATGGTAAAGAATCTGCCTGCAATGCAGGAGACTGGGTTCCATCCCTGGGTCGAGAAGATCCCCTGGAGAAGGGAATGGCTATCCACCCCAGTATTCTTTCCTGGAGAATTGCAGGACAGAGCAGCCTGGCGGGCTACATATAGTCCATGGGGTGGCAAAGAATTGGACATGACTGAGCAACTAACACACACACACTCAAATAGTTCAATGGAGTGGGGAAGGGAGCCCTAACAAAGACTGATCATCGCCATCTTATCAACCCTACTGTTAAATGAGTAAGAAAAACATGTTTAAAGTTATTTCTTGCCTTGCTGTGACATTGTAAAGCAAATTCTTGGCCGTACATCTGCAGATTCTAGTTCTGCTCCTCACAAGCTCTGAGAATCTGAGCAAGCCATTTAACCTTTAAGTTTTGGTTTCCTCATGTGTGAAATGAAGAGAAAGTGAGTTCCTATTCATTGGGTCTTTATGAGAATTAAATGAGTTGATAGATTAAAAAAGCTCAGTACGGTGTCTACCACCAAGAAAGAGCTCAATAAATATAGCTATTATTATATAAATGAATAACACAGAGATAGGCATTTCTACTGAAATAGGAAATGGAAACCCACTCCAGTATTCTTGCCTGGAAAATTCCACAGACAGAGGAGCCTGGCCGGCTACAGTCCATCGGGTCGCAGAGTCGGACGCACCTGAGCACACACACTGTGCATTTCTACATACCCACTAACCTCTGCAGCACTGCATAACAGAACTAGAAGGACGGTAAGAGCTTTCAGCGCATCCCACAAACAGCAAACCCGCAGACTGTGAAGTGATATTCTCTCGGGTTTTAGCACCGCACTCTGCTGCAGCCCCACCCTGAGTCCCTACCCTCTGGCTAGAGTCCTGACCACCTCCCCCCATCACTCTGTACCACTTCCTCTCCCCGCCGAGACCCCAACCCCGACCCCCATCCCTGCAGTCACCAGATGGTATTTTGCACCTGCTGTGGTTCAGAGTGGCTCCCTCAAAATACACCATATCGATTACTTTGAATTGCAGTTACTTAAGAAACAGCCAGTGCAGGAAAGACACTTTGACCATTTGCAGTCCCCTTGAAAGCAGGAAATAAATCTCTCATGTGAAAAGTACATCTGAATTTAGAAGAACACCCTTATCGCCAGAGACAGGGAATTCAAGCAGAGAATTCGTGAACAAACCCTGTCACTTCTTTAATTAATGACGCCAGGCCTAAATTCTAGATTCTTCAGTGATTGAGCACCTAAAACCTAAGTCTCTTTGTTGTGCCAATTCTTCCCAGATGTACTGTTACCTTGTCTAAAACGTATAAAAGCTGCCTGCTTTGGGCCACTTCTTAGGTCTCATTTCTACCAGACCTCTATACGCTTGAATTAAAATTTTTTATTTTTCTCCTCTTCATCTGTCTTGTGTCAATTTTATTACTAGTCCAGCCACAAGAACTCAAGAGGAATTGAGGGCAAATTTCCCCCTTCCTGACGCTCCCAAAGGACTTTTTCCCAAGGCCAGGCTCCCAGAGTGGGTGATGCTACCTGATATGATTTCAAAACATCCCAGATGAATGGATAAAGAAGATGCGCAAATATATACACAATAGAATATTACTCAACCATTAAAAAGAATAAAATAATTCCATTTGCAGCACCATGCATGGACCTGGAGATTATTATACTAAGCGAAGTAAAACAGACAGAGAAAAACAAATATCACATGATATCACTTATATGGGGAGACTTTTTTTTAAAAAATTATATGAATGAATTCATTTATAAAACAAAAACAGACTCACAGAGAATGAATTTATGGTTACCAGAGGGTAAGGAAGGAGAAGGATAAATAGGAGTTTGGGATGGACATGTACACAGTGCTACATTTAAAATGGATAACCAACATATATACCTACTGTACAGCACAGGGAACTCTGTTCAATATTACATAACAACCTAAATGGGAAAATAATTTGAAAAAGAATAGATACAAGTATACATATAACTGGACCGCTTTGCTGTATACACAAAACTAACACAATATTGTTAATCAACTATGCTCCAATATAAAATAAAAATTTTTTAAAAGATAGATGTTCAACCATACCATTAAATAACATTAATTGCACAAAGAAAAAGTGTATTTTTAATGTTCTTTCTATCCCTTTTGATTGTCAAAGAAAAAGTTTCCTTTGGGGGGCCAGCACAGCTCTGTCACCTGCTTGCTAACTTGTTAAACTGCCTTTTTAATCAAAGTGAAACAAGCCTTAGATTCAGAGCTTTTAAGGCAGTGGCACCCCACTCCAGTACTCTTGCCTGGAAAATCCCATGGACAGAGGAGCCTGGTGGGCTGCCGTTTCTGGGGTCGCACGGAGTCGGACACGACTGAAGCGACTTAGCAGCAGCAGCAAGGGCTAAACATCAATACTTCCCTTGGTGGCTCAGACAGTAAAGCGTCTGTCTACAGTGTGGGAGACCCAGGTTCAATCCCTGGGTCGGGAAGATCCCCTGGAGAAGGAAATGGCAATCCACTCCAGTACTATTGACTGGAAAATCCCATGGACAGAGGAGCCTGGTAGGCTACAGTCCATGGGGTCGCAGAGTCGGACACGACTGAGCAACTTCACTTTCTTTCAAACATCAATGACCTAATATTGTATTGTCTTCACTGTTTTTGTTTTTCTATTATAACGTTTTATAGAAAGAATGCATCTGAGTTATCATTCTATTGGAGAGGACAACTGAACAGTACTTATAAAACATAACTGTCCTTGAGTAATAATTATCAAAGGTTTTAATTGTACAATATTGACAAATATAGATCAAAATACAGTTATCAAAGGACAATTGCTCTACAATACTGTGCTGGTTTCTGCCATACATCAACACGAATCAGCCACAGGTATCTGTATGTCCCCTCCCCGTGAACCCCCTCCCACCTCCCATCCCATCCCACCCCTCTAGGTTGTCACAGAGCACTGGGTCGAACCCCCTGCATCACACAACGAATTCTCACTTGTATCTCTTTTACATATGGTAATGTACCCGTTCCCAGGCTACTCTCTCCTTCACCCACAAGTTTCCACAAGTCTGTTCCTCTGTGTGCGTCTCCACGGCTGCCCTTATAGTTGAGGGTCATGCATGAAGAATGCTATGCTATGCTAAGTCATTTCAGTCGTGTCCGACTCTGTGCGACCCCATAGACGGCAGCCCACCAGGCTCCACCATCCCTGGGATTCTCCAGGCAAGAACACTGGAGTGGGTTGCCATTTCCTTCTCCAATGCATGAAAGTGAAAAGAGAAAGTGAAGTCGCTCAGTCATGTCCAACTCCCAGAGACCCCATGGACTGCAGCCTCCAGGCTCCTCCGTCCATGGGATTTTCCAGGCAAGAGTACTGGAGTGGGGTGCCAATAGCACTGAGACAGAAAACACTGCCTTTACAGCAGAATGAAAGCAACATTTTGTTACCTGAGTACTTCAAGTCTATCATCTCTGTTTCAACTTCACCACACTACGGGATAGTTAACGCTTGTTTTTCTATTCCACAGATGAGAAAACAGACTCAGAGAGTCCAAGTCACTTGCCAAGCTCACACAGATAAGTTTGAGAGTCAAGATTCAAAGTATCCACCTGGACCAAGCTTCCTCCCCCATACCTTTATTGCTTTTCCTGCTGCTGGATGGGTACCTCTTGAAAACCAATGCTGGTTTGATGAAAAATTAAATGTATGTAGAAGTCTGCTGCTACTGCTGCTGCTGCTAAGTCGCTTCAGTCGTGTCCGACTCTGTGCGACTGCCTACTGCTGGGAGGGCCTGCCTGCCTGATAACACAGACGCCCTATCTCAGGCCCTTGGAACCCAAGCTTACTCTATTCTATAACAGAACACTCCTTCACAATTCCACTTTCCTGCTGTTGTCTTTTATTTTTGCTCACATCCCACACAGCATGTAGGGTCTCCATTCCCTGATCAGGGATGGAATCTGTGCCCCCTGCATTGGAAGGTGGAGTCTTAATCACTGGACTCCTGGGAAGTCTCCATCCCACTTTACTTTATAATCAGACATACTCAACAAAGACTGTATACTCTAAGCAACAACTGAAAACATCCATGTATGTTCACTTAGGAACATATGTGCCCCAAGTAAACTCACAGACTGACAAAATTACACAGCAAATTTGGGTAACATAGGGGTTCAGATCTTTGACGGGCATAATGATTAAATTGCCATAGGACAAGTTAACAGGAGAAAAATTAATTTAACTTGATATGTACAGGTGCCTCATAAAAATATGAGACTCAAAGAGACGACTAATGCAGACAGTGTTTATGCCTTGTAGGCAAAGAAACAACAAATACGTGAAGAACCGGTGTGACAAAGGGGTTTGGACTTTGGGAGGTAAACTAGTTAAGAAGTAAGAAGGTTTGCTTAGACAGTCTTCTTGGAGCTAAATTTCCTATTTCTTGTAAAAAGGATGCCCACTACCCTCCTGGTACAGGGGAGTTACTTTTCATGCAAGAGATTTATTTCCTGCTTTCAGGGGAAGAAAGGAAAATCAAGTGTTCTTCTTGTACTGGCAGTTTCTTAAGTAACATTGATTCAAAATAATCAATATGCCAAAGTGGCATTTTCTGCTTCCCTTTGGTATCATCAGGTTTTGTAATAATGGGAGCTCCACAGAGGCCAGTGAGCCCAGAGGGAGCTTGGAAGGCTTTGGGGAGGATGGCTGGAGATGGATGTGGAAATGAAGGTAAGGCAAGACTAAGAAGTGCCTTGAGTGACAACAGACGGTGCTGGACTCACTGACGCCTCAAAGCTGAGGCGTGAAGCAGCGTAGGTACATTTCATTTTTACTTTAATTTCTTTTTTTTAATATTTCCCATTTTTTAATTTTTACTACTCCACCACAGAATGATGTGAAATATCTATACCTGTATATCCCCCCCATCAGCTCTCTTTAATTATTTTGTTGCTGATTTTAATTTCTTTTTTAAACATTTTATTTTATATTGGAATATAATTAATTACCAATGCCGTGATAGTTTCAGGTGTATAGCAGAGCAACACAGCCATACAGATACACATGTATCCATTTCCCCCCCAATCTCCCCTCCCATCCAGGCTGCCACCTGACACTGAGCAAAGTTCAGCACAGGTACATTTTAAACTAGCCTTTTGAAAAATAAATGTTTGCTTTGTTTTTCCTGAGAGGCAATATTTCTTTGGAAAGAAAAGTAAGAGCTATTAAATTGACACCCTCTGTGCTGCTCACATCTTCCTGGACACTCACAGAACGCTGCACGAGCTTTTATCTAAGGGAGCGCTGAAAGGTGCGTCTCACTGCCAGGGGGCTTCCGTCGCCCAGAGCAAGAAGAGAGATTAGAACCCGCTGGGCATTTCAAATATACTTTTTTTTCTTCCCCAAAATAGATTTGATTCAAAAATCATTCTACTGGTTGAAAATACAGCTTAAAGGAACAAATAGTTTAGAGTGCCATACCAACAGCAGAACTGAAGATCAGCTTGAAGACTTCTGTGTTCGTCATCAAGAAAGCCAAACACCCAGGGTCCCCTTCTTGTGTAGTTTACAGGTTTTGCCCACTGAGCCCATTAGCTTTTACAATTTGACACTGTGCCAGAGAAATAAGGTCTGGAGACAAGTCTCCAACCCACTGACACCGCCTCAGAACATCTCTCACCTGAGTTACCCCAACAGAGTCGGCTCACCTGCCTACAGCCTGAGTAACATCTTTTCTTAAGTGGTTTCTCAAGACCTTCAAACCACTGCCCTCAAATTTGGCCTTGAAGGACCAGTGCTAAGCAACACCCACTCCACCTCCCCAGCTAAATTTTCTTTTCTCATAACTCCTTCCTAAGGGGATTAGTCTCACTGAACTCTCATCATCACAGTCGCTCACCTTGTGGGGGTGGAGGTGGGGTACCTCCTGCTTGGTTGGTCTGTGCCCAGAGCTGGGGATCTGTGTGTGTGTGTGTGTGTGTGTGTGTGTGTGTGCATGCTCAGTCACTTCAGTCATGTCTGACTCTGCAACCCCATGGACTGTAGCCCACCAGGCCCCTCTGTCCATGGAATTCTCCAGGCAACAATACTGAAGTGGGTTGTCATGTCTTCCTCCAGGGGATCTTCCCAACCCAGGGATCCAACCTGCGTTTCTTGTCTTCTACATTGGCAGTAGGATTCTCTACCCATAGTGCCACCTGGGAAGCCCACTGGGGATGTTGAGAGGAATAACAAGCTCCTGCCCTCAGACCCCTTACAGTCTAGTTCGCAGACATTTTACTAAACCCAAGAACAACAGATTTCTGTAAGGAGAAGTTTCTTCACACATAAGATTGTCTCCATCTTCTGGTGAATTACACACTTTAGAAGTAGATCCTCAAAAGTAAAAATATAGAACTGGCATTAAACTTAAATGATCTGATACTCTAATACAGGCCCATTGGTTGAAAAACTGGATCTCTTCCTAAAAGACTAAAAATTTTGTGGATACAGATTGGTGAGGAAAATGAAGCGTGGCAAATGGAAAAAATGAATAAAGGAGGAACCAGGACTGCCCAGCGTGCCCCTAAAGGCAAATGGGAGGAAAACGAGCCGGGCTGAAGGAGTTTTCCTTCATGTCTTGATTTACCTCTTCTCTTGTCTTAGCCCCTGTCCATTTTTTCCCTAAAAACTAGCCTGCTCTTCTACCATATGATCTCACAATCCCACTTCTGGACATATAACTGGAGAAAAACGTGGTCTGAAGGGCTACATGCACTCAAATGTACATCACAGCACTGCTTACAATAGCCAAGACATGGAAGCAACCTGTATGTCTATTGACAGAGAAATGGATAAAGAAGATGTGGTACATATATAGATGGAACATTACTCCACCACAAAAAAGATCATGAAATAGTGCCATTTGCAGCAACATGGATGGACCTGGAGATTCTTGTACTAAGCAAAGTAAGTCAGACAAAATAAAACAAGTATCATATGATAGTGCTTTCATGGTAATCTGAAAAAAGATACAAATGAACTTACTTACAAAACAGAAACAGACTCATGGACTTAGAGAATGCAACTGTGGTTGCCAGGAGGGAAAGCGTGGGGGAAGGGACTGTTAGGGAGTTTGGGATCGATAGGTTCACATTACTATATTTAAAATGGATAATAAAGAAGGACCTAGTGTATAGCACAGGGAACTCTGCTCCTTATCATGTAACAACCTAAATGAGCAAAGAATTTGACGAAGAATAGATACATGTATGCAGAGAAGGCAATGGCACTCCACTCCAGTACTCTTGCCTGGAAAATCCCATGGATGGAGGAGCCTGGTGGGCTGCAGTCCATGGGGTCGCTAAGAGTTGGACACGACTGAGTGACTTCACTTTCACTTTTCACTTCCATGCATTGGAGAAGGAAATGGCAACCCACTCCAGTGTTCTTGCCTGGAGAATCCCAGGGACGGTGGAGACTGGTGGGCTGCCGTCTGTGGGGTCGCACAGAGTCGGACACGACTGAGGCGACTTAGCAGCAGCAGCAGATACGTGTATGGGCTTCCCTGGTGGCTCAGAAGGTCAAGAATCCGTCTACAATGTGGGAAACATGGGTTTGATCCCTGGGTTGGGCAGATCCTTTGGAGAAGGGCATGGCAGCCCACTCCAGTATTCTTGCCTGGAGAATCCCATGGACAGAGGAGCCTGGTGGGCCACAGTCCATCAGGTCACAAAGAGTGGGACACAACTGAACGGCTAAGCACAGCACAGCACAGACACATGTATGACTGAGTCACTTTGCTGTGTAACTGAAACTACCACAGCATTGTTTTGTTTTTTTTACGTTCTTGATTTTATTTTATTTTTCATTTTTTTACTTTCACAATATTGTATTGGTTTTGCCATACATTGACATGAATCCGCCATGAGTGTACATGTGTTCCCGGTCCTGAACTTCCCCCTCCCACCTCCCTCCCCATCCCATCCCTATGGGTCATCCCAGTGCACTAGCCCTGAGCACCCTGTATCATGCATCAAACCTGGACTGGTGATTCGTTTCACATACGGCTAACCCCAATACAAAATGTTTTCAGTGTAAACAAAAATTAAAAAAACTTTCTAAAATGAAAAAATAAATAAAATAAAATAGATAACCAAGGGCCTACTATATAGCACAGGGAAATGGGCTCCTTATTATATAACAATGTAAATGGGAAAAGAATTTGAAAAAAGAATCAGATCAGATCAGATCAGTCACTCAGTCATGTCCGACTCTTTGCAAACCCATGAATCGCAGCACGCCAGGCCTCCCTGTCCATCACCAACTCCCGGAGGTCACCCAGACTCACATCCATCGAGTCATTGATGCCATCCAGCCATCTCATCCTCTGTCGTCCCCTTCTCCTCCTGCCCCCAATCCCTCCCAGCATCAGAGTCTTTTCCAATGAGTCAACTCTTCGCATGAGGTGGCCAAAATACTGGAGTTTCAGCTTTAGCATCATTCCTTCCAAAAAAAATCCCAGGGCTGATCTCCTTCAGAATGGACTGGTTGGATCTCCTTGCAGTTCAAGGGACTCTCAAGAGTCTTCTCCAACACCACAGTTCAAAAGCATCAATTCTTCGGCGCTCAGCCTTCTTCACAGTCCAACTCGATACGTATAAATGTGTAACTGAATCACTTTTCTGTATGCCTGAAACTAACACGTTGCTAATCAACCATGAAAGTGAAAAGTGAAAGTGAAGTCGCTTCATCGTGTCTGACTCTTTGCGACCCATGGACTATAACCTATCCGGCTCCTCCAACCACGGATACTCCAGTTTAAAATAAAAAGTTATTTAAAAAAAAAAAAAAATCTGCTCTTCGCCACATTCCAGCCTCACCCATGCTGAGCTAAGTTGCTTCAGTCATGTCCGACTCTTTGCGATGCCACGGACTGTAGCCCACCAGGCTGCTCTGTCCATGGAAGTCCCCAGACAATACTGGAGAGATTTGCCATTTTCTACTCCAGGGGATCTTCCTAACCCAGGGATCAAACCCACATCTCTTATGTTCCCAGCATTGGCAGGCAGGTTCTTTACCACTAGCGCCACCTGGGAAGCCCAATCATGGACATGCCCCCTCCTCCAGGGTTGCCTGCAAGTAGCTGATTCTGCAGCTCAGGCCAATGGACTTATCACACACCGCTTGACGAGGGGCCCCTGATTTCTGCTGCCCGGTTAGGGCTGCACCCTGGGTCCCACCATCCTGCTGCTCTTCCCACTGCTGGAAACCTCGCCCACACTTCTCACTTTGAAGAAACTCTTCCTGGCTTATCTTGCTTTTGTTAGTCCCCTATGTTTCCCAAAAATAATATACATTGTTTAATTTACCCCAGTATATGTTTTTCTTTTTACACTTTTTAAAATTAATTTATTTATTTTAATTGAAGGCTAATTATTTTAAAATATTGTAGTGGTTTTCGCCATAGATTGACACGAATCAGCCATGGGTGTACATGTGTCCCCCATCCTGAACCCCCCTCCCACCTCCCTCTCCATCCCATCCCTCAGGGTTATCCCAGTGCACTGGCCCTGAGCACATTGTCTCAAGCATCGAACCTGGACTGGCAATCTATTTCACACATGGTAATATACATATTTCAATGCTATGCTCTCAAATCATCCAACCCTCACCTTCTCCCAGAGTCCAAAAGTCTGTTCTTTACATCTGTGTCTCTTTGGCTGTCTTGCATATGGGGTCATTGTTACCATCTTTCTAAATTCCATACCGAAATCAGATTGATTATATTCTTTGCAGCCAAAGATGGAGAAGCTCTATACAATCAGCAAAAACAAGACCAGGAGCTGACTGTGGCTCGGACCATGAACTCCTTATTGCCAAATTCAGACTGAAATTGAAGAAAGTAGGGAAAACCACTAGACCATTCAGGTATGACCTAAATCAAATCCCTTATGATTAGACAGTGGAAGTGAGAAATAGATTTAAGGGCCTAGATCTGATAGATAGAGTGCCTGATGAACTATGGAATGAGGTTCGTGACATTGTACAGGAGACAGGGATCAAGACCATCCCCATGGAAAAGAAATGCAAAAAAGCAAAATGGCTGTCTGTGGAGGCCTTGCAAATAGCTGTGAAAAGAAGAGAAGCGAAAAGCAAAGGAGCAAAGGAAAGATATAAACATCTGAATGCAGAGTTCCAAAGAATAGCAAGAAGAGATAAGAAAGCCTTCTTCAGCGATCAATGCAAAGAAATAGAGGAAAACAACAGAATGGGAAAGACTAAGGATCTATTCAAGAAAATCAGAGATACCAAAGGAACATTTCATGCAAAGATGGGCTCGATAAAGGACAGAAATGGTGTGGACGTAACGGAAGCAGAAGATATTAAGAAGAGGTGGCAAGAATACACAGAAGAACTGTACAAAAAAGAGCTTCACGACCCAGATAATCATGATGGTGTGATCACTGACCTAGAGCCAGACATCCTGGAATGTGAAGTCAAGTGGGCCTTAGAAAGCATCACTAGGAACAAAGCTAGTGGAGGTGATGGAATTCCAGTGGAGCTATTCCAAATCCTGAAAGATGATGCTGTGAAAGTGGTGCACTCAATATGCCAGCAAATTTGGAGAACTCAGCAGTGGCCACAAGATTGGAAAAGGTCAGTTTTCATCCCAATCCCAAAGAAAGGCAATGCCAAAGAGTGCTCAAACTACCGCACAATTGCACTCATCTCACACGCTAGTAAAGTAATGCTCAAAATTCTCCAAGCCAGGCTTCAGCAATATGTGAACCGTGAACTTCCTGATGTTCAAGCTGGATTTAGAAAAGGCAGAGGAACCAGAGATCAAATTGCCAACATCCACTGGATCATGGAAAAAGCAAGAGAGTTCCAGAAAAACATCTATTTCTGCTTTCTTGACTATGCCAAAGCCTTTGACTGTGTAGATCACAATAAACTGGAAAATTCTGAGAGAGATGGAAATACCAGACCACCTGATCTGCCTCTTGAGAAATCTGTATGCAGGTCAGGAAGCAACAGTTAGAACTGGTCATGGAACAACAGACTGGTTCCAAATAGGAAAAGGAGTACGTCAAGGCTGTATATTGTCACCATGTTTATTTAACTTATATGCAGAGTACATCACGAGAAACGCTGGACTGGAAGAAACACAAGTTGGAATCAAGATTGCCAGGAGAAATATCAATAACCTCAGATATGCAGATGATACCACCCTTATGGCAGAAAGTGAAGAGGAACTAAAAAGCCTCTTGATGAAAGTGAAAGTGGAGAGTGAAAAGGTTGGCTTAAAGCTCAACATTCAGAAAACGAAGATCATGGCATCTGGTCCCATCACTACACGGGAAATAGATGGAGAAACAGTGGAAACAGTGTCAGACTTTATTTCTCTGGGCTCCAAAATCACTGCAGATGGTGACTGCAGCCATGAAATTTAAAGACGCTTGCTCCTTGGAAGGAAAGTTATGACCAACCTAGATAGCATATTCAAAAGCAGAGACATCACTTTGCCAACAAAGGTTCACCTAGTCAAGGCTATGGTCTTTCCTGTGGTCATGTATGGATGTGAGAGCTGGACTGTGAAGAAGGCTGAGCACCAAAGAATTGATGCTTTTGAACTGTGGTGTTGGAGAAGACTCTTGAGAGTCCCTTGGACTGCAAGGAGATCCAACCAGTCCATTCTGAAGGAGATCAGCCCTGGGATTTCTTTGGAGGGAATGATGCTCAAGCTGAAACTCCAGTATTTTGGCCACCTCATGCGAAGAGTTGACTCATTGGAGAAGACCCTGATGCTGGGAGGGATTGAGGGCAGGAGGGGAAGGGGACGACAGAGGATGAGATGGCTGGATGGCATCACTGACTCGATGGATGTGAGTCTGAGTGACCTTCGAGAGCTGGTGATGGATAGGGAGGCCTGGCGTGTTGCAGTTCATGGGGTCGCAAAGAGTCGGACATAACTGAGCGACTGATCTGATCTGATACATTAATATTCTATTTTCTTTCTGACTTACTTAACTCTGTATAATAGGCTTCAGTTTCATCCATCTCATTAGAACTGATTCAAATGCATTCTTTTTAACAACTGAGTAATATTCCATTGTGTATAGGAACCACAGCTTTCTTATTCATTCGTCTGTCACTGGACATCTAGGTTGCTTCCAAGTCCTAGCCCCTGGTCTTTGCTGCAGCACACAGACTTTCTCCAGTTGAGACATACGCAGCCTCCTCTTGTCGGGATCCACGGGCCCTGGAGCCTGAGGGCTCAGTGGTTGCTCGGGCTCTCTACTCACGGCCCATGAGCTCTCTAGTTGTGGCACACAGGCTTAGCTGCAGCACGTGGACTTAGCTGCTCCACAGCAAGTGGGATCTTAGCTTCCCAACCAGGGATAGAACTTGCATCCCCTGGATTGGAAATCATATTCTCAACCACTGGACCACCAGGGAAGTCTCTACCCC
Source organism: Tragelaphus eurycerus (assembly GCA_935064755.1). Lineage (NCBI taxonomy): Eukaryota > Metazoa > Chordata > Mammalia > Artiodactyla > Bovidae > Tragelaphus > Tragelaphus eurycerus. Next base: position 4,058,617 of record CAKXYN010000075.1, on the reverse strand, counting down.
AGGACCTTCTAATTCTTGCCTCCGGCTCCTGATTATCCTGGGATGACTCAGTCTTCGATATGACTGGCCCCGTGGTCCTCCTCCACCCCCCACCCCAGGGTTTGACATCTCTGTAATTAGTCTCCTCCTTCGCTCCATCCTCACCTCTGATTCAGCTTTGGCAATGTATACACTTTGTAATTAGAAAGGGCTCAAATGTTGCCAGGAATGCAAACAGATTTAGTGCTAGAGTCTAGAGTTTTATGCAGTTCTGGGCTCCACTCCAGACCCTAGAGTAACAGCGAAAGAAAAGGGGAGAGGAAGGGACCCTGTAATGAGCTTGTAATACATGTCAGGAGCTTTCTCACACACAAGCTCATTTCATCCTCTCGAGGACCTAAGGGGTGGATCTGGGTAACAAGAGTTCAGAGAGGCCTAGAGAATTGTCTAAGGTCACAAACCCAGAGAGAGACAGTCAGATTCACACCCAGGGCTACAATTGGCAGCCGCGGCTGTGGTCTTTGGGCTTCTCCACATTTTTACAGAATATCACAGATTATCTCAGTCTGACACCCGACAAGCCTGGCTACTTAGGTGATAGAATTTCTTGACATGGCTCTTTTCGCTGTTTGGCTCTCCTGTTGAAATGACTCCAACCTATTTGACCTATTTGGTAAGGAGAGATTTCAAATGACATCAACACCTTAAAGAACTCTGTTTCAGCCACCCCACGCAGCATCCCTGCCCTCACTCACCCTTGGAGCTGACTGCCTAGATTGTCAGCACCTTGAGGGCAGGGTCCACCTTGTACTTGTGTCCCAGTGCCAGGCTGCAGAACTCTGCACTCAAGGCAGTGTAGCCTCTAGGTTTCTCTGACCATGGGATTCTCCAGGCAAGAATACTGGAGTGGTTTGCCATTTCCTTCACCAGGGGATCTTCCTGACCGAGGGATCAAATCCGGGTCTCCTGCACTGCAGGCAGATTCTTTACTGTCTGAGCCACCAGGGAAGCCCCACTTAATAAATACTATGTTGCAAAAGAAAAACAAAGAGAAGACTGGGTTTCCCAAATAAACGATCCATCACAGCATCCTTTCATCTGCCTGTGGACACCAAAATGAACTAGGAGAGCTATGTCCTGAACTCCTGAGTGAGACAGAAGGGAGGAGGAAGGGAGGAGGGAGCCATACTGGCTGGCAGGTAGCACTTTTTCTTAAAAGATGCATCTTCCTTGTCCTCCTGTTCCTAAACTGCCTTATTATTTAGAGGGTTGTCATACACCCTCTATGGGGAAAGATGAATTTTAAGAAGACCTGGCAGGGATATTTTCATGGGCTCCTCAACAGCTACTAGAATCATCCCAGAAACAGATGGTACATCACGGCAACATGCCGTGTGAAGGACAATTCCTGCTCAAGCATCATCCGGGATCCACCCCCAGAGCTGTCGGCTGTTGCCACTGGGAGCCGTGAAGCCAAAGACACCATGCCTTTCTGTGTTCCCTGAATGTGCTACTGTCTTTAGCACACTGATCTTTGGAAACTTTCACCTCTGAAATCAACTAGCCCAGTGTTGTTTTCTTTTTAGAGGGGGAAAAAAAAAAAAGACTTTCCTCTTCATCATAAACCACACGGTCATGATTTGTTCACCCTAGAGATCTAAGGGGGAAGAGTAATCTGCAAGCTGGTGTGCACGTATGTATAGGCTTCCCAGGTGGCACCACGGTAAAGAACCCACTTGCCAATTCAGGAAAAACAGGACACGTGGGTTCGATGCCTGGGTTGGGAAGATTCCCTGGGAGGAGGAAATGGCAACCTACTCCAGTATTCTTGCCTGGAAAATCCCATGGACAGAGGAGCCAGGAAGGCAACAGTCCACAAGGTCACAGAGAGTTGGACACAACTGACTGAGCATGCTTGCATGCATGCATGTCCATATATATAGAAGTGTGGATACGAATATTTTTGCAAAATGGGAGAGGTCTCTGCTGGGGAATTTGAAACCAGCTGCACAGACACCAGTCAGTTTTAACTACTTCAGAAATGTTGCCATTGCTTCCTCAGGGCTCAGGGACCCTGGCTTGACTGGGAAGAACCCAGTCAAGCTTGATCATCAGGAAGAGCCCTGAGTCAGACTGAATATGCGTCAAATGAGATGATTGGCCAGAGACAACCTGGAAGCTAATTTCATCACCATAAAACCCTAGACTGCCAGCCATGTGGCAGAGCAGTTCTCCTGGGTTCCCTCACCCTGATGCTCTCCAGCCTGGAGCCTTTTCCCAATAAAGGCTCTTGCTTTGTCAGCACATGTGTCTCCTCAAACCATTCATTTCCAAGTGTTAAACAAGAACCCACTCTCCAGCCCTGGAAGGGGTCCCCTTCCTGAAAAATATGGCTATATGCATGGAGAACCTTTGAGAAGGGTGAACTCGCTCAACCAAATATTAACAGTAGTTACCTCTGGGAAAGGGGATCATGGGCACTGTATCCAGACGATAAAGCTTTCTGGAAGAAGAGGAGATAAGGGAGCAGCAGTAACAGGGAACCTGTGAGCTTCTTTCTGAAGCATGTGAATTACTCCAGAAAACAAAAATTGGGGTTCATACTTCAGCCTTAGATCAACTTGGTTGGCAGATGTTTGGCAAGTTTATTTAACTCCTCTCAACCTCAGTGTTTCCCACCTTATAGGGTGATGGTGAGGAGAAGAAGTTAGGGCTTCGCAGGTGGCACTAGTGGTAAGAAAACAAACAAACAAACAAACAAACAAACAAACCACCTGCCAATGTAGGAGACATAAGAGACGCGGGTTCAATCCCTGGGTCAAGAAGATCCCCTGGAGGAAGGCATGGCGACCCACTCCAGTATTCTTGCCTAGAAAATTCCATGGATCGAGGAGACTGGTGGGCTACAGTCCATGGGGTCGCCAAGAGTCAGACACAGCTGAAGCGACTTAGCACAGCATAACACAGAAGAAAGGTGAGTGGATAGATAAACACAGCCGATGTGTGTAAACCTCCATAAATATTACATGATCTACTATCGTAACTCTCAACACATCACAAATGTGAGTTAGCTTTTCTTTTAAACAAACATCCCTACTCAAAACTAAAAAATGTTAGAAATTTAAAAGACACGAAGGCAAAACCTTCTGTCCAGTAGAACTTTCTGGGCTGCCTGTTATAGTAGCCACCGGCCACCTCTGACCATTGAGAACAGGAAATGTGGTTAGTGTGACTGTGCTTGCATGCACAGTCATTCAGATTTGTCTGACTCTTTGTGATCCTATGGACTGTAGCCCACCAGGCTCCTCTGTTCTTGGGATTTGCTAGGCAAGAATACTGGAGTGGGTTGCCATGCCCTTCTCCAGGGGACCTTTCCAACCCTGGGATTGACCCACATTTCCTGCATAGGCAGGCAGACTCTTTACCACTGGGCCACCAGGGAAGCCCCTCTGCCTTTGTACACCTTTTCTTTCTTGCAGCTCAGCAGAGCTGCATTCTATTGCTAGATGAGATGCTGCTGTGTGGCTTTTAGAGCTGATGGTTGGAATCTAAATATTTAATTTTTACTGCAGTTGCACAGACTCCAATGCAAGTCAAGAACAACGCAGTGTGACATTCTCTTGCTGCACTAAAGAGCCTTCAGAAGGTGTCCTTAACACTCAGTGTGGGGACTTCCCTGGTGGTCCAATGGTTAAGAATCCACCTGCCAATACAGGGGACATGGGTTCCATCCCTGATCCAGGAAGATCACATACACCGCAGGGCAGTAAGCCCACATGCCACAACTGCTGAAGCCTACGTGCAGCACCGACTGAAGCCCACACATCCTTGAGCCTGTGCTCCACAACAAGAGCAGCCACTGAAGTGCAAAGCCCATGCACCACAACAAAGAGCAGCCCCATTCACCGCAACCAGGGAAAGGCCACATGTAGCGACAAAGACCCAGCCAAATAAATGAACAGATGCTTGGTGTGACTATGATGCCAGGCAAAAAAAAAAAAAAAAAAAAAAAAAAGGCAATCAGCAGATTGTAATCTATATGAAATGCTGTGTATCCCAAATTGAGAGGTAGTTGCAGGGCAACTTAACCATCATGGCTGTTATTTTCATAGGCATTGCATTGCTACCAATCTGGGGGATGTGCCTGGCCCAGGATCTGCTGAGTGATATTGAAGCTGTCAGAACTAACTGGTACAGCATTTGCAATATCTGCTTCAAGACACTGGACAGACGCAGACTTCCTGACCATCCGTGTGCCCAACTGATATCCATGCTGCACAGACAATAATCAAGAAGCGTCTTGCAATCCCACCTGATGGAGCTGCCAAGAATGTAGTTTTGTGGGGATAAAACTAGGAAGTGCTACTTCACTGATAGAACCATTTAAAAAATAACTAATTAAAAAAAATTGAATTGCTTTTTATGAAGCCAGTTAGATCTTCAAATTTATTCAAGTTGAATTTTTGTTTTTTAACAGTGCCCTGTATAAAAACAAAGCAGATTAAGGGCAACAGGATCCTGGAGCAGTGAGAATGGGCTGTTTCAGGTAGAGAAATAAAGGAAGACCTCATGATAAATTGACATGTGAGTAAAGAATAGAAGGAAGTAAAGGCACGAGCCATGAAGATACAGTCAGCACTCTCCTATCTGCAGGGTCCACACTCACGAATGCAGAATCCACAGATGCAGGAGGGTTGGCTGTACTACACCATTTTATAGTACAAGGGACTTGAGCATCCTCAGAATTTGGTATCCAGGGAGGATCCTGGGACCAATCCCCTGCAGATACTGAGGAATAACTGTAGTTGCAGAAAGTAGTTCAAGTAAAGAGGGCAAGTGCAAAGTCAGGAGTCGTGAGAGATACAGAGCAGAGGTGTGATGCAATTTGACAAATTTTAACAGGATCACTCTGGTCAGTGCTGTGTTGAAAATAGACTGGGGTGTAGACAGGGGATGGGCAGACACCTCACTGTGTGGGGTGCAGGAAGGGAGGGAAGGGAGCAGGGAAGCCACAGGGGAAGGCTGGTCTTGCCATAACCCAAACCAGCAAGAGCAGTAGTTTAGGCTGAGATGGTTATGATGGAAGTGGTAGGAACTGTCAGACCTGGCTCTGTGTTGGAGGTACAGCCATCTGGATTTGTAGATGGATTAGATGCGGGGTGTGACCACAAGAGAGGAGTCAGATGACTCCGAGACTTGGCACCCAAGCAGTGGGAAGGATAGAGTAACCATGAACTGAGATGAAAAAATCTGTAGGAGGAGCAGCTTTGACTGACGATGGAACAGGACCAGGAGATTACAGGGAGGCAATATGGCATGCTGGTGATGGGGTTCAGGGTCAGACTGTCCCGAAAGATGCCACTTTGGCATACCGATTATTTTGAATTGATGTTCTTAAGAAACAACTGCTGTGAAAAGGACACTCTGACCCTCTTTCATTCCCCTGAAAGCAGGAAATAGGCCTCCCACATGAAAGGCACCCTGCTTATACCAGAAGGAAGAGAGACATCCCTATCACCAGAGATAGGGAGTTCAAGGCTGAGAAGGCTGTGTCAACAAACCTTGTTACTTCTTCACTAATTTACTACTCAGTCCAAAACCCCTTTGTCTTGTTAATTCTTAACAGATTTAGTGTTTATGTCTAAAAGGCATGAAAGCTGCCTGTTTGGGTCATTTCTTTGAGTCCTTGTTTATTTTTTAATGGTTTCCATGTACATACAAAATTAAATTTGTTTTTATCCTGTTAATTTGTCTTGCATGCATGTGTGCTAAATCGCTTCAGTCGTGTCCAACGTTATGCAACCCCATGGACTGTAGCCCACAAGGCTCCTCTGTCCATGGGATTCTCCAGGCAAGAATACTGGAGTAGGTTGCCATGCCCTCCTCCAGGGGATCTTCCCAACTCAGGGATCGAACCTGCTACTCTAATGTCTCCTTCACTGGTGGGTTCTTTACCACTAGCGCCACCTGGGAAGCCCCACAAAAAACATACTATTTTAACCATATTTAACTGTACACTTGCTTCCTCATCGGCAAGTAGGCTTAAAATTAATAGCCTTTAGCCCAGAGTAACATGCAAAGCCCTCATCCCCATGGTGAATGTCCAGAAACTTCTACTGGGCCTCTGGTTCATTATCTGGCTTACCTACAGCCCCACCTGGGCACTGAAACGCAGGTCCCTCAATGGTTCTTCTCACCTCTTACTGCTTGTGGTACTGATTCAACACTAACAGGCTTGAAAACAAACAAGGACCATCACAGCCAGCCAAGTATTTACTCTGCTCCCAGAGCCTGAGAGCCTAACACCTGCTCAGAAGCACTACTTGCTCCCACTTCATGCAGGGAGATCTCTAGGAGACAGAAGAATATGCTTTGCTATCAAATGCCCGCATCCTCATCATCACCACCAATATTCTGGTCCCCTGAGCATCCTGGCCTAGAGCATTATTATCAACCCTTTTTTTTTACCTATGCTCCCCCTCCTTCATAGGCTTCCCCAGTGGCTTAGTGGATAAAGAATCTGCCTGCCAATGCAGGAGACACAGATGTGGGTTCGATCCCTAGGTCAGGAAGATCCCCTGGAGGAGGACATTGCAACCCACTCCAGTATTCTTGCCTAGCAAATCCCATGGACAGAGGAGCCTGGCAGTCTACAGTCCAAGGGGGTCACAAAGAGTCGGACACGACTGAGTGTGTTAGGAACTCTTTCACTTTCACTTCCCCCTTCAACAAATTCCACAGCCATTCATTTCCTAGCCCTCATTCTTCCCCCCGACGGTGTAATGGCTCTGTTAAGAGTCACATTATTTTCTGAAAAAATTTCCCCTGAGATATGTTGAGTTTAGCTCTGTAATATACATGGGGGGAGAAAAAGAAAAAGTATTATATTCAATGTAGAAAAAAAAATTAAGTTTCTTGGTTTTCTTTTTTAAATTTTATTTATTTTGGGCTGTGCTGGGTCTTCGCTGCTGCCCGCAGGCTTTCTCTAGCCGAGGGGAGTGGACGGGCCTCTCTAGCCACGGACAGCAGGCGCGCCCCTCTATTTGCAGTGCACAGGCTTCTAATTGCTGTGGCTTCCCTTGCTGCGGACCGCGGGCTCTACGCCCACGGGCTTCAGTAGTTGTGGCTCATGTGCTTATTTGCTCCATGGCATGTGGACCTTCCCCAACTAGGGATCAAACCCATGTCCCCTGCATTGGCAGGTGGGCTCTCAACCACTGGACCACCACAGAAGTCAAGAAAATATATCCGGTAATACCAAATATGCTGTTTCAAACTGTAAATACACATGCAAAACCACAGGAGGTTCAGCCAGTCCTAAAGGGCCATCTCTGGCTTTAGAATCACTATGGCTTATGTCCCCTCTGCCAGATCAGGCCCCAAGCACACAGCAAGACTAGTCTGGGTCGAACCAAAGTTGGCCACATAGCTTTAATAGTTATAGTTAAGGGACTTCCCTGCTGGTCCAGTGGTTAAGATTCCGAGTTGCAATGCAGAAGACCTGGCTTCAATCCATGTTAGGGGAACTAAGATCCCACAGGCCAAGAAGAAACTAAAAGTCCACAAGCCACAGCTCTTGAGTCCACAGCCCAGGAGCCACAGCTTCATAGTCCACGCACTGCAACGAAAGATCTCACATGATGAAACAAAGACCCCACGTGTGGCAACTAAGACCCAATGTGGCCAAAGAAATGAATATTTTTTAAAATAAAAATTATAACTAAGATCTCCAGCCACCCTCCTTGGGCAATATCACCTCAACCAGGTTACTGCTTCCCCACCAGAGTCCCCACTCCCCCCTTATGGTGTACTCAGCTCCTGAGGTCTAGGTCCACTCACCAACAGCACAAGCCCTTCTAATCATTAAGGTCGTATGTTCTGCATTTCACTTAAGAAAATAGTTTTTTAGGTTTCTGATACAAACACCATACTCCATTTTGACACATATGTTCGCTTCCCCTAACAGATCTCCAAACACACCCCCTACGCACACACATGCCTCCTGGATGAAGACCAAAACGTGTCAATTGGGAAGACAAAGCAATTAGGAAGATTTTAATGCCAAAAGTAATTTCTTCTTTGAGTAGACCTGGGTGCCTTGATTAAAGCATCCCTTTTTAAGATTTTATTGTATTAATGAAATTTCTCTTCAAATACAGAAATGCAAAGAGAAAATAGTATACCATAATGAAAAAACATGAACTTACGGCCCAGATATATCTAATCTTAACTTTGACCTTGTGGACTTCTTGATTTCAAAACAAAGAAAGTTGTTTGGATAAACTTGAAGCCCATGTAGACCTTTCCCATATTGTAATATCTCTCTCTTCCTCCCAGAGATTCACAGGCTTTTATTATTGTTCAGTCACTAAGTCATGGCTCTGCAAAAGTTAGACTCTTTGCAACCTCATGGACTGCAGCACGCAGGCTTCCCTGTCCTTCACTATCTCCCTGAGTTTGGTCAAACTCACATCCACTGAGTTGGTGATTCTATCCAACCAGCCCATTCTCTGTGCCCCCTTCTCCTCCTGCTTTCAATCTTTCCCAGCATCAGGGTCTTTTCCCAAGAGTCAACTCTTGACATTAGGTGGCCAAAGTATTTAGACAAATAACAATGTATCTGTTCATATAACAATGTAACAATGTATCTCCCCACATAACAATGTATCTGTTCAATACGTTTTGCATGATTTATAAACTTCATGTAAGTCCTGTCCTATAGTAAATACCCTGGTTTGTTAGCCCAACATTATATTTTAGAGATTGAGCCATAACATATATGTAATTCTAATTAATTTAACTGAGGTATAGTATTCCTTCATACCTTTCTCTGTAATGATCCATCTCTTTAAGGTGATTTAGGTTTTTTGTTATTAAAAACAATGATTATGGCACACACTGCTATATTTAAAATGGATAGGCAACAAGGACCTACTGTACAGCACATGGAACTCTGCTCAGTGTTATGGGCAGCCTGGATGGGAGGGGAGTCTAGAGGAGAACGGACACAGGTGCCTGTATGGCTGCGTCCCTTAACAGTCCATTGGAAACTATCACAACATTGTTAATTGGCTATGTTGCTGTTTAGTTGCTAAGTCGTGTCTGACTCTTTGAGACCCCATGTACTGTAGCCCTTCAGGCTTCTCTGTCCATGGGATTTTCCAGACAAGAATACTGGAGTGGGTTGCTGCTTCCTTCTCCAGTCTGCTATACTCTAGTACAAAATAGAAGTTTATTTTGAAAAAAAAAAAAACACACAGTGATCATGGAACTTCCCTGGTAGTCCAGTGGTTAAGACTGTGCCTTCCAGTGTTGGGAGTTACATGTTTGATCCCTAGTAGTCAGGGAGCTAGGACCCCACATATTGCTATTACTATTGCTAAGTCACTTCAGTCATGTCCAACTTTGTGTGACCCCATAGACGGCAGCCCACCAGGCTCCCCTGTCCCTGGGAATCTCCAGGCAAGAAGACTGAAGTGAGTTGTCATTCTCTTCTCCAGTGCGTGAAAGTGAAGTTGCTCAGTCGTCTCTGACTCTTAGCGACCCCATGGACTGCAGCCTTCCAGGCTCCTCCATCCATGGGATTTTCCAGGCAAGAGTACTGGAGTGGGGTGCCATCGCCTTCTCCAGGACCCCACGTACTATGTGGCCAAAAAAACAAAACATAAAATTAAGTAATATTGTAACAAATTCAACAAAAACTTCAAAAATGGTCCACATCAAAAAGAATCTTTGAAAAAAAAAAAAACAATGATCACAACATTCCTTTGCATTAACTGATACTGACTCTCTGGGAAGAAGTGTCATATTTTGATACGGCCATCCTTGCTCTGACGTGGATCGGAGGCAGGGCATATGGCCTTTCCGGTTCGCTTTCATCTAAGACCAGCATCTGTGGGCTGAAGGTTGCATGGCTGACAGGCTGAGAAGAAGAGGGGCAAAGTCCCACAGCCCCGGGGCTGGGTGTCAACTTCCCCCAGCAGGTGACATGTTGTGTAAACATCGGGCATCATTGCTATATCCATCTACCCAGACCTGTGCCTAGCTAGACACTCCCAGCTGTCACCCCACAGTGCCAGTCCTGAATGGCACAGCGCTCATTTTAGCGCAATTTCATTCCAGCAGCAAGTTGCATGGGCCCACCTTGCTCAACAGGCAGAAAACTTCCTTGGATCTATAAGCAGAGGACAACTCACACCGTTGCTGAATGTTCTTCCTCCCTATCCCTGGTGTTTATCCAGGGCCTGTGTGTCAAATGCATGTTTCCCTACAGAGTCCTCCCCACCCTCTGACTGCGGGATCAAATCCAAATTCCCCAGCACAGCATCAAAGGCCTTGCAGTCAACTTCAGCCCCTCATCTCATCTTTAGCCACATCCCACATCCTGCCCCTCAGTCCGTGCCTCCCCACAGCCGACAGGGCCCTACACACCCAAGGGGTGTCCAATTAGCCTAGCAACCCCAATCCAAGCATCACTTCCTCTCCAAGGCTTTGGAGAAGCCCATCCAGACATAGCAGACCACTCCCACATCTGTGTTCCCATCGTCTTTGGAACCTATGGAACTCTGTAATGCAATAGCACTTAACAGCATCTTTTTTTTTTTTTTTTTTGTCATGCCAGTAGCTTGTTAAAATTCATGAAATGTACTTTTCATTTTCCTACTCTATTTTTGTAACCATTTTTTAATTGAAGTTAATTTACAATGTTGTGTTAGTTTCAGATGTATACAAAGTGATTTATAGATAGATTTTACATATATATATAAGATTATATATATATATAGAGAGAGAGAGATTTTATATATATATATATATATATTCACATACACACACACATTGTCTTCCCTGGTGGCTCAGATGGTAAAGAAGCTACCTGCCATGCATGTATTCTTTTTCAGATTCTTTCCATTTTAGGCTATTACGAGGTATTGAATATAGTTCCCTGTGCTATACATTAAGTCTTTGTTGGTTATCTATTTTATATATATGCATATGTATATGCATATATATATATAATATATATATAATGTGTATCAATTCATCCCAAACTCCTAATTTATCTACTCCCCCTCTCCCCCACAGCTGCTATCCCCTTTGATAACCACAAGCTTGTTTTCTATGTCTGTGAGTCTATTTCTGTTTTGTAAATAACTTCATTTGCATCATTTTATTAGATTCCACATGGAAGAGATATCATGTGATACTTGTCTTCCCCTGTCTAACTTCACTTAATATGACTATCTCTAGGTCATCCATGTAACAGCATCTTATTTTAAGATGCTTTGTACACAGCATTCATCTCCTCTAGACCGTGAGCACCACATCACAGGGGCCCTAATTTATGTTATGCTTCATTTTATACTCATGCCTGGCCCTGAACATAGAGTGAATGTTTCACAAACACATCAAATGTGATTTTTTTCCATGATTCATTTCTAACAGGAAGAGAAGAATTTTAGTATCTTGGCCTGTGTGTGAACTATTGATTTATTTTTGAAAAAAAAGACTCTCAGCAGCATATCTTTAATAAATTATTATGAACATAAAGTCTAAAGCACTTAAACAGTTTCCTTTGTATAGATATTTTCCTTGCCTGTAGACTTTTTTAAAGAGGTAGACACATTTTGTTCTAGATGTAACAGAATAGAACAGAACCCTAATATACTTTGGCCGCCTGATGCAAAGAGCCGATTCATTGGGAAAGACCCTGATGATGGGAAGGATTGAAGACCAAAGGAGAAGAGGGTAGCAGAGAGTGAGATGGTTAGACAGCATTACCAGTTCAATGGACATGAATTTGAGCAACCTCTGGAAGATATTGAAGGACAGAGGAGTCTGGCAGGCCAATGTACACGCGGTTGCAAAGAGTCAGACACGATTTAGCAACTGAACAACAACAACATAGACAAAGCCCTCCCCCAGGTCCACTGATCCCCAGGCCCTTCAATCCCATTGCCCATAGAAGATGTACCTATATAAGAGCGCCAGCATCCGTAAAACAACTACAGCAACAACAGCAAGCAAATTTCAAGGACTTGCATGTCAGGCCCTGAATGGTGCTTTACCTGCACTTCAGCATTTAACTGGCCCCCTGCACTTCAGCATTATAATTTGTGATGGCTCACTTCCTGTGTCAGCCTGACTGGAGCTTGCTCACATTAAACCAGCTGTGTGTATGACAGTGTTTCCACAGCAGGTGAGTATTTGAATCAGTGGACTCAGTACAGCTGTCCTCCTCAGAATGGGTGGGCACCGTCCAGTCCAGTCCACTGAGAGCCTGGCTGGAATGAAAGATGGAGGAACAGGGAAGACATTCATTTCCTGCCTGCCTACTTGAGCTGGGACATCAGACTTCTGCCCTTGGACTAGGATTTACGCCATCGGCTCTCCTGGTTCACAGGACTTCAAACTCAGACTGGAATTACACCACCCACTTTCCTGGGTCTCCAGCCTGAAGACAGTGGCAGATCATAGGACTTCTCAGCCTCTGCAGTTATGTGAGCCAGTTCCTCATAGTAAATCTTCTCTCTCCATTGATAGATAGATAGGTAAGATGGACAGATAGATGATAGATAGGAGAGATAGATAGATAGATAGATGTCTGTGTGTTAGTCACTCAGTCGTGTCCGACTCTTTGTGATCCCCTGGACTGGAACCCGCCAGGCTCCTCTACCCAACAGGATTCTCCAGGCAAGAATATTAGAGCAGGTTGCCATGCCCTCCTCCAGGGAATCTTCCTGACCCAGGGATCGAAAACTCACATCTCTTATGTCTCCTGCATTGGCAGGTGGGTTCTTTACCACTAGCGCCACCTGGGAAGCCCAGATAGATAGATAGACAGATAGCTATAGATAAATATGGCTTCCCTGATAGCTGAGCTGGTAAAGAATCCTCCTGCAATGCAGGAGACCCCAGTTTGATCCCTGGGTTGGGACGATCCCCTGGAGAAGGGATACATTACCCACTCCAGTAATTTTGGACTTCCCTGGTGGCTCAGCTGGTAAACATTCTGCCTGCAATGTGGGATACCTGGGTTTGATCCCTGGGTTGGGAAGATCACCCAGAGGAAGGCATGGCAACCCACTCCAGTATTCTTGCTTGGAAAACCCATGGACAGAGGAACCTGGTGGACTGCAGTCCATAGGGTCACAAAGAGTCAGACACAACTGAGTGACTGAGCACACATATGCACGCGCGCGCGCGCGCGCGCACACACACACACACACACACACACACTGGACCACCCTCCACTCCAGAGGGTCCTACGTATCCAAGGAATATATATATTCTACCCAAAGGTATTGTTCCTACTTATCTAAACAGGAAATGAAGCTCATGGGGCCCAGAGATGCAGGTTGCCAGCCCAAGGTCGTGCCTTTGCGAGACAGAGTTAAGGCAGAGGGACACGTGCCCTGCTCTGTCCCTCACCCAACATGTCATGAACCAGGGCCTCCTGCCTCCCCATCCTACTGTTCCCGCTTCACCAGGAAATGTCTTCTCTCCCCAGCTCCCCCAGTACAAGACCCTAATTGAAACTGCCCTTGACTGACCCCAGCTGACTTTGCCTCAGTTCGATTCTCTCCTGTGCTGGCCATCCACTCCAGCATCTCAGTGCCTCAGCCAGGGTCCTATAAGAAGGCAAGCCCCCTGATGATCAACTGCAAACACATTTACACTGTAGAAGTAGGGGGAAACTTTGCGGGTCCTTATTGGAGAAGGAATGGCACCCCAGTCCAGTACTCTTGCCTGGCAAATCCCATGGACAGAGGAGCCTGGTGGGCTGCAGTCCATGGGGTCCCTAGGAGTCAGACACGACTGAGTGACTTCACTTTCACTTTTCACTTTCATGCATTGGAGAAGGAAATGGCAACCCACTCCAGTGTTCTTGCCTGGAGAATCCCAGGGACAGGGGAGCCTGGTGGGCTGCCGTCTCTGGGGTCACACAGAGTCGGACACGACTGAAGTGACTTAGCAGCAGCAGCAGCATGGCTATTATTCAGGTTTGATAAACCTAAACATGATGGAATATGGAGGAAAACAAAGAAAATCTTTTTTAGCTTGTTCTCTCTGAGACAGCAATAAGCACATTCAGAGCAGTTAAATCTACTCCAGTGATCTATCTTGTGATGATTTTACAAGCACCCCACTTGATAATTAATCCTCAGGTTAACATTAAGGGGCAGATATGAAAGCTGAGTGCTTCCTAGAATGAGGAGCTTCGAGAAGATGAGAGTTGCTTTCATTCTGTGTTGGCAAAATGTCCCTGTGCTTTTCTCACATATTTGGAAGTCTTCAAAGGTCTTAAAATTTGTACAATGTGTAGGGTGGGTCCACTCTGAGATCTGCCTCTTGCTCTGACCTGGTAAGTGAAGCCACCGTCTGCTCTGCTTCAAGAAAGAGAAGGAAGTACAGACAGTCTGGGTTTTCCTATGGGGGTTCCCTGGCTCTGCTGTTGGGTTTTTCTATTATTAATGTTTAAATCTCCAGCTTGGAAAATGTCAGGGCAAAGCAAAGTGAATCCTGCTTCTCTGAAATGAGAGGTTAACTATATGTATGCATCAAGGTCAACAGGTACGTTTTTCAAATAATGTTTGAGGAGGTACTGCTACATGCTGGGGTGCCAGGTGGGCACAGCAAATAACCCCTGTGCAGATTCACCTCCTGTATCCCTTACAGGGGCTCCTTCCCATCCTGCTGCATTCTCAGGCTCACCTTTCCTGACTCCCCCATCACTTCCAAGAGCTGGACAGGGCACAATACTGGACAAACACAAATGCCTAAGAGACAAATGTCTCACTGAGTAAAAGTGACCACTATGCTTTAACAGATAGAAAACAAATCAGTGACCTGATTTGCTTTTCCACTTTAGAGAAGAAAAGCAGAGGAGGGAGGAGAATAGCGTATTGTGTAAATACAGCCGCAGCCTGAAAATGACAGGTTTGAACATTCCAGACCAGCTTACTGCATCAGGAACAGCCTCCACCCTACCTGGCCTCTGGAGCCTGCCAAAAGGTGCCTGCAAAACAGTGCAGCTTTGTTTCAAGGTAGGAATCACACAGCGGTCCCTAAGGCCCATCTCAGAAAAAGCAGCTCCTGTCCACAGCAAGAAACTTTCTGTGATTTTTAAAAATAGAAAAAAAAAAATCAGTTAATTCCGTGACCTTGTGAAACAAAAGGAAATGTTACCTACTCTCCCCTTTTCTTCTCATCCTTTCTTAAAGGGAAGAATTTTGTCAAATATTTTAAAGCCATAGGAGGGGTAACTCAATGACCATAGTATTCAAAGTTCAGAGAGGCCAAAGGTCACTTCCATGATGAACTTCCACCCTCACAACAGAAAAAGTCAAGATATCAGATTAACAAAGATTTAGAGAAAGAAACTGAATTAAGACAGTCTAGAATTTTGTTAGTCAAACTTTCCATTAAATGTAAAAGTGAAATAAAGATATTTTGAGTCATTCAAGGCCTTAGAAGGTTTATAACACAAAGACTCACTTTGAAAATACTTTTTAAGAGGAATAGTGCTGCAAAAAGAGAAAATAAATTCTAGAAGAGTGCTATATACAAGGAAGAAAAAGTAAATATACTAACAAATTTTATTTTCTAAATAACTGATGAGTCAAATATATACATATTTATATATGTATGTATATGTGTATACCTTGAACTAAAGATCAGTGCTATCATAGGGGTGGACAGGGAGGGCCAGACCAGAGTGAAGTGAGACTATGACAATGTATTTGCTTTGTTTGTAAAGATAAATGCAGCTTTAATGATCTAGAGGTAACCACAAGGAAACTAAAACTACAACTTTAAAAATTTGTAAAATAGAATTCAACATATATATTAGAAAGCAGGATGGGAGGGGGAAAAAGATGAAAGGTATGCAAAACCAAAACAGAAAACAAGATAAAGCAACAAATCCTAATATAATAATAATTACAACTGAAGTTAGACAATGTGATTGAAATATCCTCAGGTTGCATTTTGAAAACCATCCAGCAAAAGATAAGAGATCTGTTGCCTTTAAGAGATTTATTCAAAACAAAAGTTCATGGAGAAATCATGTAAAAGAAATATTTTGCACCACTTGGCAAAAAGGACAAGAAAAATTTTGTCTGAGCTATAATAGAGGAGAGAGACTCCACTGTTGAACTGAGCTCAATTCCAAAGGCAGCAAAGACAGCTGAAGCGTTACAGCCAGAAAGGAGAGTGAAGGAGTCAATAGATGGAAAATCACTAAGAAGAACCTAGCAAGATAATAAGGGTGGGGAAATTTTTGCAAAACTGGCTTAATAGGATTCTGCTAAAGGCAGGTGAAGGACTTGGATATCAAGGATGGAGGATGAGGAATTTGATCAGACATGAAGGATGGAGAGGTTCTCTCTAAACTCACTTATAAAGATTCTTTGCTGAAACGACTCTGAAGGCCAAGGTCAAACTCTAGACTATTAAGAGGAGCCTAACAAAAATCTGGTCAAAGTGGGAGTCTGCCAGATGAAAATAAAGAAATGGAAAAATAAGAACCTCCAAAATCTTAATATCAGACTAAATAGAATGTAAGGTAAAAAGAAAAAAAGACCTATGATATATACTGGTAGAAGCAACACTAGATCAATAAACTATAATAATCATGAACATAATGCTCTAAATTACACAGTATCAATGTACATGAAGCATAAAAGATAAAACCACAGGAAGAAGTAAACAAATCAATGATTATAGCTGGAGATTTTCTAATACTTCCTTCTCAGAAAAAGATAAACCAAAGAAAAAGTCATGTTGAAGAACTATATGTGTATATATGTTTGTTGATATATATGAAACATTAGCAAAAATTTACAATTTACCAGGCCACAACAGAAGTTTCATACAGATTTAGTTTCTGACAATAAAGCAATAAAATTAGAAATCAACATCGTATGTCTGAAAACTAAGAAATATTCTGTCTTTGGAATAAAGAAAAAATAAAAATGGAAAGTTGAAGACACTTGGAACTGGTTAAAAAGAGAGCACTACAGGAAGCATTCATTGCTGAAACCTACAACAAACATCACGCTTGTTGAGAACATCTGACGTGTCACTTGAGAACAGGAAAAAGTGCACATTTTACCACAACTGTACAACACAGTATTGGAGGTCTCCACCAATTCAACTACGCAAGAAAAGGAAATAAAGAAAAAATAGAAAACATTGGAGATGAAAGGGCACAACAATTATTATTTATGAATGATAAGATCACTTGTGTAGATTATTCATATAGATGTAACAATTCAAGGTTTATGGATAAGAGATCAACATATTAAAATAAGTAGCATTTCCCTTTATTAGCAATAACTAACAAGAAAATATAATATGAAATGAGATACTCTACACAATAGCTGTAACAATCTAAAAAACTGTCAAGGAGTTATTCTTAAAATGAGTCTACAAGGCCTGTATGGGAAAACCTAAAATTTGACCAAAAAAATTTTCAAAAGTCCTGAATATATGGAGAGATTTACCATACTCCTATAATGAAATTACAACATCATATATAAATGGGGCATTTTATTAGAATCACAATGTGTTGGTGAGTTAATTTGGAGAAAATTGACTTCTTTACAAAGTCAGAAGCATTGAAATGCATATAAACATATATGGATATATGTGTTCATGTGCTCAGTTGAATCTGATTCTATGATCCCAAGGACTATATGGTCTGCCAGGCTCCTCTGTTCATGGAATTTTCCAGGCAAGAATACTGGAACAGGTTGCCATTTCCTCCTCCAGAGGATCTTTCCAACCAAGTGATCAAACCTGCGTCTCCTGCATTGGCAGGCGGATTCTTTACCACCATGCCACCCTGGGAAGCCACACACACACACACACACACACACACACACACACACACACACACACACAGGTTTCCTTGGTGGCTCAGATGGTAAGGAACCCTCTGTGATTGAGGAGACTCAGCTTGGATACCTGCATTGGGAAGACCCCCTGGAGAAGGGAGTGGCTACCCACTCCAGTATTCTTGCCTGGAGAATTCCATGGACAGAGGAGCCTGGCAGGCTACATTCCATCGGGTCACAAAGAGTCAGACACAACCAAGAGACTAACACTTTCAACACTTCCTTAAAAATAGCACCAAGTGAAAAGTAAGAAACAAAATAAAACTATAAGTCATCCATGTTTAGTGCATATAAATATATATATATAAAACAATACATTTCAAAAACGTACATAAATGGACTTAAACATGTTGGAGTAAATCCCTCTGGGAGGAGGTAAATAATGATGGAGCTAGGAAAAAATGTAAATGACTAAATAAACACGAAACACAGAGCACCTTTCCAAGGACCAGTCCCAACAGTGTGCCATAAATTAAGCATGGTCCAAAAACCAAAGAGAGGTGAGAAAAAGGCATTTTCAGAAAAAAAGGAAGGCTGACGTAGGGAAAACAGTGCAGATAAACCAGACCTTAGTATTAGAATCTATCAAAAAGCAAGACAACCTGGAATATATGATGGGTCATAGAAATAAGGTGCTTCTATGTGGAGAAGGCAATGGCACCCCACTCCAGTACTCCTGCCTGGAAAATCCCATGGACAGAGGAGCCTGGTGGGCTGCAGTCCATGGGGTCCCTAGGAGTCAGACATGACTGAGTGACTTCACTTTCACTTTTCACTTCCATGCATTGGAGAAGGAAATGGCAACCCACTCCAGTGTTCTTGCCTGGAGAATCCCACGGATGGGGGAGCCTGGTGGGCTGCCATCTATGGGGTCGCACAGAGTCGGACACGACTGAAGCGACTTAGCAGCAGCAGCAGCAGTGGAAAAGAATCCATCTGCCAATGCAGGGATATAGGTTCAATCCCTGGGTCGGGAAGATCCCCTGGAGAAGGAAATGGCAATCCTCTCCAGTATTCCTGCCTGGAGAATACAGACAGAGGAGCCTGGCGGACCACAGTCCATGGGGTCACAAAGAGTCAGATGCAACTGACTTTCATAGAAGTAAAAGCTTTCAAAACAAATTTAGTTTTTCAAAAAGTCTTTAAATAGCTTTCACTATTCAGGCCACACATTCATGTTCAAAGGAATTTGACTTCCAAATTCTCTGGATTCAAGAAGTTAACGCACACACTGAGTTGACAGACTTCTTCCTGGTAGCTCTCTTGGCCTCTGTAAAAGGTAGGTTGTAAATTTTTAATAAATTTGTCTCTGATGGGTCCCCATAGTTATTCCTTTTAAAATGAGGCAAGTATAGGAAAACTTACTGACAAAATAACTAAATGAAAGCTAATATGTAGTCTTAATAAAATATGTTAAGCTTTCTCTGAGCCACTTGGGAAGCCCCTTTCAACCCCACATGTATTAGTAATTTGTATTTGAATATTTTATGAGTATAAAATAGCTTCATTATTATTGTTTATTATGGTATTAAAGCTTTAAAATTAAACCCAAATATACTAAATCAAACTGAGTTTAACTTTCAAAACTGTGGTTCAGTTCCTCTCAAAAGCTCTAACACACCAGTCTGAAAAGAAATACAGTCAGTGTTTTGCCAAATGAAAATTCACAAATTCCAAGTGCTACTTGAAAGTGAAAGTAAAAGTCACTCAGTCGTGTCTGACTTTTTGCAATCCCTTGGACTATACAGTCCATGGAATTCTCCAGGCCAGAATACTGGAGAATTTCCAGTATACTGGAAATACTGGGTAGCCTTTCCCTTCTCCAGGGGCTCTTCCCAAATCAGGGATCGAATCCAGGTCTCCCACATTGCAAGCAGATTCTTTACCAGCTGAGTCACAAGGGAAGTCCAAGAATACTGGAGTGGGTAACCTATCCCTTCTCCAGTGGGTCTTCCTGACCCAGGAATTGAACCGGGGTCTCCTGCATTGCAGGTGGGCTCTTTACCAACTGAGCTATCAGGGAAGCCCCCAAGTGCTACTTCCTAGAAGATAAAAACAGAAAATTATTGAACTAGTTATAATTTACATTCATTAAAACTTACACAAAATCTGCTTATCTTTGCAGCAAGAAGAAATTTTTATTTGTTGCCACAGAAAAAAAAATTTGAAAAAAAAAAAAACGATTTCAGGATTATCACTATTTTTCTAGGTATCAAACCAATGTCTGTTGACAGATGGTACACTACAAGCCACATGAAGATTTACTTTAAATAAATACTGTGAGGTATTTTTACATACTGGATTACATATGAGAATGAGGTGCCTTCTAGAAAACAAACCCAAGGTCACTGATTTCATAAGCCGAAGCACTTTTTTCAGCACATTGGACAGTGACCTTTACCTGCGGTTTTCCGATGATCCTGGGGAATGCTCTACTCTGCTGTCAAGTGAAAAATTATTCATTAAATGTGAGACTCTGAAATTCATCTCTTATGGAGAAACATTTAAGAGCATTATAGAATTCATTTTACCCATGCAATAAATCTACTGAGAAGTGAGAAAGAAGAACCCACTTGCAAATATGGAGAAATATTTCCTCAAGCAGTCACATCAGATAAATTATTAACCTCCAACAATATGCCACAAAATGTAATGCTGGTGGATTTTTTTAAAGCAGTGTTCATGCATCCAGGGATGGATGCTTGGGAAACGTTAGTGCCTGTCAGTTTTCTTAAAAGCATGTTGTATGCGTGACTCAGACCTTCTCCAGCACTCATTAGAAGAACAGAATGTGTTCAAGCAATCATCTTTCTAGTGCAAAAAAAAAAAAAAAAAGTGTAGTTTTAAAAGATAAACAAGCTCCCCCAAATAAATCTCTTCTGTGTAGTCGACTGGTATGTCATGCTTCTAAGTTAATTACCTAAAAAAGACTTGAATCTCCTCTCATTTTTTAAGGTTTATTAAGCATCTAGAATCTTTTCACATTTCTGCAGCTTGTTCAGTAACTCCAGGGGTAGGTATGATTACTTTCTCTTAAAAATCAGAAAACCAAGCCTCAAAGAGGTCAAATGCCTTAAAGGACACACAACAAGCAAATTGTGGAGCTGGTCTTTGAAATTAGCTTTGTTTATAAAATTTATAAAATTCCATGTTTATAATTATGCTTTTCCTATCTTTCATAATGCTGCCCCACTAAAAAGTTTTACATATACTGTTTGCTCGGTGGCTTATCTCACTTACAGACAAATACAAAGAAATAAATTTAAATTTCATCATTAGTCCTATTTACATAAAAGAAAACACATTTATGACAGTGATCTGACAAACAAGTGTCCTAAGGGTCTGTTGTTACCAGCTTTGGATGTAAAAGAAATCAGTCTTTGTCTTTGTCATTCCCTGCCTGTCTCACTAATAAATAGCCAGACTGGCCACAGCCTAATTTTTTTAGAAGAAAATAAGTAGGTAATTCCATACCAATACCCACACCTTTGTTCAAAGAAGGAAAAATACCACAGTGTAATAATCCCTTATAAACAATCTTCTTGTTTATGATGATAAAGAGAGAAGGAGCAGAAGTCCAAACACAGCCTCAGACAGGCAGCAGTCCATCAAAAGAGGGGTCTAGTCCCACCCCACAGGGGTGTCAGGATACACTGACACCCCTGTCAGGATAAAGCACCAGTCAGCCTCATGTTTGATGGACTGGTGCTGAATGTGTGATTCAGAGACAGGCCACAGCCACGTGACCTTGGGCAAGTTACCCCTGAGCTTTAAGTTTCTTCACCTAGAAAAAAAGAGATAATGAGAACTATGTTGCAGAGTATTCTGAGAGTTCAATGAGTCCCTGAGTCCAGGGTAAGCTGAACAAATGCTAGCCATTATCATTACTCTAATCATCATATTTCTTTTCCAGTTCAGCAATTTGACCTTCGAAAATGCTCAGTACGAATTTCCTCAGGAAACCTCAAAGGACACTGGCTTGTGGACATGAAGGGCAGAAATGTCCATATTCCATTCTACTTATTCTCGTGTGTTTTGCTGGAGAAAATCAGAATATCTTCTCAAATAGTTATGAGCTTTGGGCCAATAAGAGCAAGACACTTAACGTCAATGGACTGGAGAGAGTTGCATAGCTTAAAGGCTAAGCATTCCCCCCTGTTTAAATGAAAGGAAGGAAAATATCATCCATATCATGGATACAAAAGAACTACTTGCAAAAATTCAAGATTGCAAACAGACACACACCCACAAATGTGCTGCACATCTTTATAAATTAGAAATCAAAGTAATTTTTTCTCAAACATCTTTTAGTTGATATTCAACTTGATGGACAGAACGTATGTTTCATAAGGAAGCCCCAGTGACAGGATAAAGTGATTCCCAATATCATACCTCTTTAAAAATGAAAGAAACCTTTAGAGATATTTGCCTGTTAAGTATTTTTATTGGAATACAGTTGATTTATAAATACTTATCTTAACTGAAGTAAATTCATAACAGTTTTATTATCCTAACATTAATCAACCAAGAATATATGCAGATTCTGTCATGTACATTTATGCCAAAGATTCTGAGAAATCTCAAAACACTGTGGTAACATTTTGACTTAGAGTTCTTAAGCAAACATTTGAGGAGACAAAGGGCAGTTGCTTCTGACTGTTTGAATTCTGAATAAAGTACTGAAGGTCAGATACAAAGTTGGATGCCAATGATAAAATGAAGCATATGGCTTTGAAGTAACAGATAAGTCGTGAGTAGGCACTTTCAAGCTCACAAAAGAAGCAGCAGCTGACTAGCAGTGGAAAAAAACAAGGTAAAGAAGAAATAAATTGGGGAATAGAAAGTACTGGGTGATGAATCAGAAGGCAGTGTAGCTTCCAATAGCAGGACCTTGGGAAAGATGCTAAGAAAAAGGGACAATTTAAAGAGCATACTGTATACGAGACAGCAAAAGAGACACTGATGTATAGAACAGTCTTTTGTACTCTGTGGGAGAGGGAGAGGGTGGGATGATTTGGGAGAATGGCATTGAAATATGTATTATATCATATATTAAATGAGTCGCCAGTCCAGGCTCGATATACGATACTGGATGCTTGGGGCTGGTGCACTGGGACGACCCAGAGGGATGGTATGGGGAGGGAGGAGGGAGGAGGGTTCAGGATGGGGGAACACATGTATACCTGTGGCAGATTCATTTTGATATATGGCAAAACCAATACAATACTGTAAAGTTAAATAAAATAAAAATTAAAAATAAATAAATAAATAAAGAGTGTAACAAAAGCCAAGAAGTAACTGGTATCTGTCTGTGAACTCTCACAACATCAGACATCTGCTCGTGATGCCCAAATGAGGCATTCACAGGTAGCGTTTATTGGAAAGGTACTGTGTGCTAGCATTTTACAAGCATTCTCTAATCCTAGGAGGTAGGAACCAATATCATTCCCATTTTTCAGATGAGAAAACTAAAGCTCTGGGAAATTAAGTGACTTGACTAAGGACGTGCAGGAAATCAATGATACCCAGATATGACCCCGGAAATGAAACTCAGAGTCCATGCTTTTAACTTCAAAATTATATTTCTGGATCAACAGTGGAATACATTTCTTGAAAGTTAAAAAATTCATACAGTTCAACCTAATGAAAAGAAGGAGAAAGAATTCCACCTACAGGAGTGTGATGGGAGAGGGTTGAGAGGGAGGGGATAGATGTATACTTACGGCTGAAACCAAAACAACATTGTTAAGCAATTATCCTCCAGTTAAAATTTTTAAATAATAATAATAAATTTTAAAAGAAAGAATTCCACCTGCAACCTCTCTTCCTTCAATAATAAAATCTCATTATATTATGACTGATTCAAGTTCTTACCAAGTCATACCTTGGTCAGAATGGACATCACAGGAGATTCTCAGAGCCTTGCAAATGAAAATTTCATAGCATCAGGAACTTTCTTAAGCTAGGTAGTGTTTTCTCCCTTTGCTCTTTATATACACAAAAGAACACTACTTCTTACTAAAGTTTTAAAAATTTTTTTATTTCACCTCATTGTCTTTAAATAATGACTTACCCAATTAACCTATTAGGTAACAGTGAACAAATGGAATACTCAGTTTGATGACCATCATGAAGCTGTCACTCCCTTGAGTAAAGGAGTTGTCAGATGTCACTCCTTACATGTGAGAGTCATGATTGAACCTGTGGTGGATTATCTGTAAATTAATGTAGAAAATTTTGCAGCACTTGGTCTTTTAGAAGGAGAAAGACTTTAGTTCAAGCTAGACTGTATGTCTCTGCAATCTATATCTAGATATGATCAGATCAGATCAGATCAGATCAGTCACTCAGTCGTGTCCGACTCTTTGCGACCCCATGAACCGCAGCACGCCAGGCCTCCCTGTCCCTCACCAACTCCCGGAGGTCACTCAGACTCACATCCATCGAGTCAGTGATGCCATCCAGCCATCTCATCCTCTGTCGTCCCCTTCTCCTCCTGCCCCCAATCCCTCCCAGCATCAGAGTCTTCTCCAATGAGTCAACTCTTCGCATGAGGTGGCCAAAATACTGGAGTTTCAGCTTTAGCATCATTCCTTCCAAAGAAATCCCAGGGCTGATCTCCTTCAGAATGGACTGCTTGGATCTCCTTGCAGTCCAAGGGACTCTGAAGAGTCTTCTCCAACACCACAGTTCAAAAGCATCAATTCTTTGGTGCTCAGCCTTCTTCACAGTCCAGCTCTCACATCCATACATGACCACAGGAAAGACCATAGCCTTGACTAGGCAAACCTTTGTTGGCAAAGTAATGTCTCTGCTTTTGAATGGTCATAACTTTCCTTCCAAGGAGTAAGCGTCTTACATACATTCAAGGGCTCAGTCACTTCAATTATGTCTGACTCTTTGTGATCCCAAGAACCATAGCCCACCAGGCTCCTCTGTCCATGGGATTTTCTCTGCAAGAATATTGGAGTGGGTTGTCATGCCATTCTCCAGGGGATCTTCCCAACCCAGGGATAGAACCCACATCTCCTGTGTCTCCTGCCTTGCAGGCAGATTCTTGACCACTGAGCCACCAGGGAAGACCCAGATACATACATACCATACAGTTAAATAGTGGTAATCAGGAAATTTAAGATATGGGTGAATAAAGGAAGAGATTGGCTAGAAGACTGGAAGGACACAACCATTGCTTTTTAAAATTTTTTTTCATTTCTTTTTACTTATCCAGCAGACTGGAGCCACCACAGACTGTCAACACAAGGGGCAGGACTAGAAGAAAGAATTTCTAGAGGAAGATAATTCCTCAGTATAAGTATTTTTAGGAGCTTAATTCTAAAAATAAAGAGAGAAAATGGACCCTTGGAAATCTGTACTTTTTCTTCTTTGATTTTGAAATACTTACACATCTCAAATGTAAGGTTATCTATCTGTGTCTATCTTTCTAGAACCACATTATCACTGGCCTTCTGATTTAAAATGCACCCAAATGAAAAACTTGCTGACACTGCAAAATAAATTCAAGTGGGAGAAACAGTCCTTGTATGAAACAGAATAGGAATGTTTTTCCTATGATTAATTCAAAGCAAGGATCAGTTCAACAGGGAGTGCTTTCCTTTTTAGAAACCTCGCAAGGCCGGGTGTGTGACCGTCCATCTACCTGCCACTGTGATGGGGGCCTGCAGTGAATGAAGGGCCTTGCTTTGTGGTCTTTGGCACTGGTGCACAGTAAGTGCTCGATTAATATTTGTTGAATGCACAAACAACTGATTAACCAAATAAAACGTGCCTCAAAAACCTCAAAAACTAGAAGCTCCAATTTCAAGAGTGTGAAATGAGATCCTAAACCTAAGTATCGATCCAGTGACGATGACGTTCTTCAGCCCCAGGTTGTGAACATGATCGCCCCAGAGGCCAATCAGCTGAGGCCGTTCTGAGCCGCCACTCTGTGCCCTGTGCCCAGCCAGCCATCCCTCCAATGCATGCCACTGACCGCAGGGGCATCCAGGATGGGTCAGCGCGGAGTCAGAGCTGGATAGATAATTCCAAGGGCATGTTTTCATGGCAGAGGTCATGAGGACCTCTTTGGGTCCCTCATTTCAAAGACTTCATTTGAAGTTTCTTGTCTGTACCAATTTTTGAAATGCCATTCGTAAAGGGAAAAAAAAAAAATCCACAACTCTGCTAGATATTAGTTAACCACAAATCAAATGTCAAGTTTGGAAACTGCTATGGAGAATTATCATTCATATGTATGTCCATGGGCTCAAAGAGTTGTCCGATCAATTCACAGTTACTTTGAACAGGCTTTATGGAGCACCTCTGTGCCAGGCACGATGACAAGGCTGAAGAGACTGCAGACCCGTGTCCTCATGAAGTACATATTCTAAGGAAGAGATAGACATTGCAAATATATAATCCTATAGAAGCAAAGGCGGAGAAGGCAATGGGACCCCACTCCAGTACTCTTGCCTGGAAAATCCCATGGACGGAGGAGCCTGGTAGGCTGCAGTCCATGGGGTCACTAAGAGTCGGACACGACTGAGCGACTTCACTTTCACTTTTCACTTTCATGCATTGGAGAAGGAAATGGCAACCCACTCCAGTGTTCTTGCCTGGAGAGTCCCAGGGACGGGGGAGCCTGGTAGGCTACCGTCTATGGGGTCACACAGAGTCGGACACGACTGAAGTGACTTAGCATAGAAGCAAAGGAGAAGGGACTTCCCTTCTCTTGGTGGTCCAGTGGTTAAGACTTCATCTTCTAATACAGGGGGTGTGGGTTCAGTCCCTGATCAGGGAGTTCCACATGCCTCAGGGCCAAAAAACCAAAACATAAAACAGAAGCAATATTGTAACAAATTCAATAAAGACTTTTTTTAAAAGGCAAAGGAGATCATTTACAAATCATTTGAAAATGGAGATCAAAAAGGAAAAAAGGAGATCAAAGAGAATCATTTGGAATATCTAATATGAGGACTTTACTGAGTTGGAGAAGATGGCCTTTGGGTAGGCTTTGGGGAAGGCTGAAGACTAACAAATAGCTATGATCACCATGTGATCCTGATCATACAAATCGAGATTCAATTACTTAGATAAGTTGGAGGAAGTCAGCCTTCACTTGAATTACCCAGACACTGTGATTTTATTTTCTATTGTGAACTACTGAAACATCAAATGGGAAAAATCAGAGCAACTGACCAAACTATTAGCCAGAAAACATTTTTTGCCTTAATTATATAGACTCTTCAATAAAAGCAGTCTGATAACAACTGCATAAAAAGCTCTTGGGTTCTCCACCTCCGTTGGTGCCTTTACATCCAGTTTTATGATCCAGCGTAAGATTTTTGACTTGTTCTAGGTCAAAACTCAGGGGTAAATTTCTTCAAAACTCTTTGCACAACATGGTAAATTCCATAATAGGTTATTGAATCATTAGTAGGATGTCAATGAGCCTTCCCTGTAGACTAAGCTCCACTGTTGAATCATTTCCATTGTACTTCACAGCCGTTTTGCTATATAATTCTGTGGGCATTCATCAAGATGACAAAGGAAATGAATACTCCATTCCCAAAGCTGTGTGGATGTCAGTGAGCAAACAGATCC
Source organism: Tragelaphus eurycerus (assembly GCA_935064755.1). Lineage (NCBI taxonomy): Eukaryota > Metazoa > Chordata > Mammalia > Artiodactyla > Bovidae > Tragelaphus > Tragelaphus eurycerus. The sequence goes on along the minus strand of CAKXYN010000075.1, from coordinate 4,031,141 downwards.
AAGAAGCAAACAAGCCAGATCCACATTCACTTGTGATTAGCAGGAAAACAGAGTGGGAGGAAACTGACTATTTGCCAAGGACAGGATGGAACGCAAATTGAATTTTCCTCCTGGCCTTTGAAAATGTTGACATTTTCATCTGCTCATCATTTCTGCGTGTCTTACATTCACAACTTGCTTCACGCCCCAAATAACTGCCTGGGGCCAAAAAAAATAAATAACTGCAGTTGCATCAGGACTTATTTAATTGCTGATCTTGTAAAGAAGTTACTATATCTACTGTCATCTTTTGTGAAGAGTCTAGAACACCTGACATTCACAACATCGTGAACTCATAATGCGTGAGAGAAATCTAAAGACTACATGGCTCATTTATCTCTGTAGCCCCAGTACTTAACACAGAGCAGAGCAGTCTCAAAATCCCATTAACAAGAGGCCCCCTAAAACTCTTGAGCAGGAAAGCAAAGTAGGAGGCAAACTGAAGTCTCCAGAGTCAGACAGATGTGATTTTGAATCTTGACCTCTGTTTCCTAGCCACATGGCCCTGGAAAAAAATGACTTATATTTTTTAAACCTTAGATTCCTCATCTATCAAGTGGAGATAAGCATCTCCAACATCACAGGGAGAAGGTAGCAAGCAAATTAGATGAGGCACATAAACATCGGCACTTACTAGGAAATAAGAAAATGTATGCACTCCTTCCTTTACTAAAACGACCCAATGGATCAGCTTGTAGCATGTCAATGGTGTGCAATTTCTCTTTTATCTTTACTAGTGGAGCAAGGTAATATGATGGAGTAGACTGTGTTCCATTTGATAGGACAAATAATTTCTTGGCAAGTTACTTTTATCCAGACCTGCTTTATCCTTGCCAGAACAGCACACTATATATTCATGTCTGATAAGTGATCCCAGATGGTGACAGAGATATAGGGCTGATACAGAGGATGCCATACAGCCATAATCTCAGAGACTCTCCCCATCATCATTCTCATCTTCTCTGATGCAATGAACATATAGAACTCCATAGCCATCCACCTGCCCTTGGCATCTCTTCTGTGAATTACAGATGGAAAAGGTCTCCCAGAGGGAGACGGCTGGGTCTGAAATCACCCTCACTCTGCTCAGGGTCTTCGACTCAAGCTGACTCCTACATTTGGAACACCAGTTGGCTCAGAAGTTTCAGTGCTGAGAGACTGGTCCATCCAGTGACCTGAATCATCTAATGAGTTACATGGAAATGTCACACATTTGGAGAATTATCTTAGAAAAAGCTTTTCTCCCACTATCACTACAATCAGCTTCCTTTTGCCACCTGAATGAAAACACTCTCCACGGGCTACTCCCTAAGGTATAAACTGCCTAAGCTAGCCAGGACTTTTAGGCATGAAAAGTGAAAGTCGCTCAGTTGTGTCCAACTCTTTGCGACCCCATGGACTATACAGACCACGGAATTTTCCAGGCCAGAATACTGGAGTGGGTAGCCTTTCCCTTCTCCAGGGGATCTTTCCAACCCAGGGATTGAACCCAGGTCTCCTGCATTGCAGGTGGATTCTTTGCCAGCTGAGCCACAAGGGAAGCCCAAGAATACTGAGTGGGTAGCCTATCCCTTCTCCAGCAGATCTTCCCAGCCCAGGAATCTCCTGCATTGCAGGTGGATTCTTTACTAACTGAGCTATCAAGGAAGCACTTTTAGACATGCTGAATCCCATTTAGTGTAGAATATTATTTAATAAGCAAGGAGATCAAACCACTCAATCCTAAAGGAAATCAACCCTGAATATTCATCGGAAGGACTGATGCTGAAACTGAAGCTCTAACACTTTGACCACATAATGCAAAGAACCAAATCATTGGGAAAGACCCTGATGCTGGGAAAGAATGGAGGGCAAGAAGAGAAGGGGCAGACAGAGGATGAGATGGTTGGATGGTTGCACCAATTCAATGAACATGACTTTGAGCAAACTCCAGAATATAGTGAAGGACAGGGAAGCCTGGTGTGATGCAGTCCATGGGGGTCACAAAGAGTCAGACACAACTTAACGACTGAACAACATTATTTAATGAGAAGATAAAGGAAATTAGGATGTGGTAGTGAAGGGGACTTAAGCTATTAAGAGAATGTGATCTTTGGCTTAAAATTAAGTCATTTTCACCCAAAATTAAGTGATAGCACAGTATTCAATGTTCAATTTCCCACTGGGAATGGAAATAAAATGTAGAGAGTACCTACTACGTGCCATCATACAGTTAACACAACCATCATGTGCAGAATTATCACACTGGTGTTTGCAAAGTTCAATTATTAACCCCAAGGAAATAGGAAGAACTCAAGTAACTGGCCTAAAACCACAAAGATAGTCAGTGAAGCTGAGATTCAAAGCCAGGTTTCTTGCCTCTCAAGTCTAACTTTCTTAATCACAGAATCTTCTATTGTGCAGTCTTTAGTCCAAATGTACCCTCTTCACAGAGACCCACACCCCACCACACCAACCAAAGTCTCCTTTCCCCAGAAAATAATTCCTCCTGAGCACATTACCTTCTTCGTTCCTTTCACAGAACTTATTACAATGTGGCATCATCTTGGTATTGATTTGTTCACTTGTTGATTATCTGACTTCATTAGAAAAAAAAATGACCCTTCAAAGGCAAGCTCTTACTCATCATCTCAGTATATTTGCCAGACATTAATGATATATATAACCTTTATTATGAGCTGCATACTGTCATCTGTGTGTGTGTGTGTGTGTGTGTGTGTGTGTGTGTGTGTTGTGTGTGTTGTCACATCATGTCTGACTCTTTGCGACCCCATCAACTGTAGTCCGCCAGGCTCCTCTGTTCTTGGAATTTCCCAGACAAGAATATTGGAGTGGGTAGCCTTTCCCTTGGAGAAGGCAGTGGCACCCCACTCCAGTATTCTTGCCTGGAAAATCCCATGGAGGAGCCTGGTAGGCTACAGTCCATGGAGTCGCTAAGAGTCAGACGTGATTGAGCAACTTCACTTTCACTTTTCACTTTCATGCATTGGAGAGGGAAATGGAAATCTACTCCAATGTTCTTGCCTGGAGAATCCCAGGGACACAGGAGCCTGCTGGGCTGCCGTCTATGGGGTCACACAGAGTCGGACACGACTGAAGTGACTTAGCAGCAGCAGCAGCAGCCTTTCCCTTCTCCAGGAGATCTTCCCAACCCAGGGAGCGAACCCAGGTCTCCCACGTTGCAGGCAGAATTTTTACCATCTGAGCTGCCAAGGAAGCCCATATTAATCCATTTAATCTTTTGAGGTGAAAATTCTTATTTTCCTCTCTATCATATAGATAGAAAACCAAGGTACAGAGAGGTTAAGCAGCTTGCACGAAGTCACACAGGTTAGCCATCTTGACTGACAGTCTCCAGAGTCTAAACTTTTAACTGCTCTGCTCTCTGACTTCTATGTGTTACAGGAAGGATGAGAAACATCTTGGAAGGAGGCACAAAAGAGAGGCTCTGGAGAGCTTATTTACATCACCTGCCAGCATCCAGGCCCTTCTACCTGCTCATGCTTCCCATCCTTTCCCTCCACTCTGAGGACCGCACGTGCCAAAAGAAGAAGAAAACGAAAAGACTTGCTGCAGATGGAAAACTCTCTGAGGGGCTCGCTCGGGGTGACCCGGGGAGGCTGAGGCGCGGGGTCTCCACTTTTGTGGCTCTTGTGCACAGCGTAATGCCTGGCACACAGGGCATCTGGAAAGGAACAGAGAAGGGGAACTCCCTCACTGGGAAGGGTTGAGAAGAGATTTCCTAAAAGAAAAAAAGAGGACGTGCAGCTGTTTGCGCTCCTGACTCCTTCTGTTGTATGAAGTGTAATTGACATACGATACAATTGCACCAATTTAATGATGTGATGCTAACATAGAGTTATGCATTTTTACATTTAACCACCACCAGAAACATGATATTTCTATCACCACCCCTCAAAGCTTTCTCACCACTGAAGACTTTTAAGCAAAAGAGTGACACAATCAGACTAGTGTATCAGAAAGACGATCCTGGGGCTTCCCTGGTGGTCCAATGGCTGAGACTCCACGATCCCAATGCAGGGCATCCAGGTTACATCAGTGAATCTATTTTGCTCCATGGATCAGAAGCTAAAATGATCAGGTTTTAATGATACTATTGCCTCTTTAATCCACCTGCTGTCTGCACCCACTGTAGGATTGTCTTTTTTTTTTTTTTTTTAAGTATTTAGTTATGTATTTAACGAATTCATTTGGCTTCATCGAGTCTTACTGGCAGCATGTGGGATCTAGTTCCCTGATCAGGGATGGAACCTTGATCCCTTGAAAACACTTGATCCCTTGAAAACTTGAAAACACTCCCTGGAAGTGTTAATTCACAGATTTTGTTAAAATGCCAAAAGAAAAGAGAGGGCCAAACGACAGAAGTGGTCTGTGTGGGTTAAGCACAGAGCTTTTCCTGAGAGCAAGAGATTGTTGCCTGATCGATAAAGCCGCAGCAATCTGTACGCATCACGAGGAGAGATGATGGCCATTTAAGCTGAGTCTGAGTGTTTTATGACTTTGGGCACAGCCTCAGAGTCCCATTCCAACCAACTGCTCTGAGAAAATTAGCTGCCAACTTGACACACGACCGGCAGACCAGGCGAGGGTAGCGTATGACATAAACTGCAGTCTAGTGCTCAGAGTGACTGCAGAGGCAGGAAGGCAGCCTGGCCAGAATGTTCAAGACCACACCTGACACCAGCCTGGTACTCCCACCAGCTCAAAAGACCAAACACACCCAGACCGTCTGAGCTCAGACCTGAAGATGGGAAGCTCATCCCATAGACTGCTGACTATATACATGTGCTAAGTCACTTCAGTCATGACACACTGACTCTTTGGGACCTCATGGACTGTAGCTCACCAGGCTCCTCTGTCCATGGGATTTCCCAGGCAAGAATACTGGAGTGGATTGCCATTTCCTTCTCAAGGTGATCTTCCCAACCCAGGGATACAGGCACATATCTTACATCTTCTGTGTTGGCAGGAGGGTCCTTTACCACTAAAGGTGACTACAGGCTTTCCATAAAAACTTAATTAACCATATTAGCTGAGGCCTATGGCACTAATGCTAAAGACGATCTCCTGACAATGCAAGAGATAAGAGATGCCAGTTCAATCCCTGGGTTGAGAGGATCCCCTGGAGGAGGAAATGGCAACCCACTTCAGTATTCTTGCCTAAAGAATCCCATGGGCAGAGGAACCTGGAGGGCTACAGTCCATCTGGTTGAAAAGAGTCAGACACGACTGAAGAGACTTAGCACACATAATTATTTCCATTTTAGAAGGGGTTAAATAGAGGCACGGAAAGTTCAAGCCGTGTATCCAATGTCACACAGCAAAGCCAGGACTCAAACCCAGGAAACTCAGCTCCAGAACCCAAAGACTGGTCCCTATGCTCCCCTGCCTTTGCATAGCATAACAGTTTAAGAGCACAAGTCTCTGCATTGGACTGAGATACAAATTCTGGTTGTGCTACTAGTTAGCTGCATGACTTTGAACTTAACCTCTCTCCATCACAGTTTTCTCATCTGCAAAAAAAAAAGGCAGAGTTGTGGAGGATTTAAATGTGCTGAAACTGCTGACACAGAGTGAGTCCGCAGTGAAGACTAGATGGGATAGTATTAGTTGAGAAACTTACAAGCCACATTCCAAGATGCATATTATTCAAGTTTCACTGTCAACCAACTACCACAAAAAACCTAAACACTAATGAATTGTGCTGGTTTTAATTAAAGCCTTATTATTGCATTAGATCAGTAAAACTTCCCCAGAAGCATGTATTCATTTGACAAATGTCAAATATTTATACCCAAGTGCTGTTCTGGTTTCTGAAAATGCAATGATGAACGCAAGATCTCTTACATAAGAGACCTCACAGTCAGGGACAGCTGCATTTTTTAACGTAATTTCAATTAAGTTTCTATAATGTTCTTTTTAGAGGAGGAAATGGAAACCAACTCCAGTATTCTTGCCTGGAGAATTCCATGGACAGAGGAGTCTGGGGGGCTACAGTCCATGGGGTCGCAAAGAGTCATACACGAGTGAAGTGACTTAGCATGTCCACACACAAGGAATGTTCTTTTTAATTCTTAAAAAAATCTAACAGACCAACATGTTTACCTCTCAGAAGGCTATAAGAGCAATTAAAAAAAAAAAAAAAAACCATGGTCAAGCATCTTTATCTTTTGTCTGGTATTATACAAATCATGTCTATGGACACTTAAATCTCATGAGATATCTATTGAATTAATCAAGGGTTTTTAGTTTTGGTGGTCAAACTCTGAAAACATGGACCTAAGAGACTAATTTCTTTAATCTTAAAGCTGGGCTAAAACAAATCACTGGGTAGTCTTTCTAGGTCCTTTTTAATAATCTGAAAGGAACTGAGGAGTTTCTCTGGCAGTCCAGTGGTTTAGACTCCGCACTTCCAATGCATGGAGCATGGGTTCCATCCCTGGCCAGGCAACTTAAGACCCCACATACAGTGCAGCACAGCGCAGTCAAAAGAATAAAATAATAACAATAAAGAAAATTCCAAAACTGAAAAGAAAAAAAAAAGAAAAGAAAAGAGCTGATTCTCCTTAGTCTTTTTAAAACATTTCTCCTATTAAAGTTTTATTTACACTTTTAATCATCTCAATGAAAAGAATGAGCAGGTTAAGCAACAGGAAAACTCCAAGTTGGGATGTGATGAATGAACCTGCAGATGAATGAATGTCTGATGGCATCTTTCTCAAAACTCAGCTCAAACATGACCTCTTCCACAGAGAATTTCCCTGATGCATCCAAACTAACGCAGCCCCACACCCTCAGGGTCTATCCACTACCCTTTTATTTCTACCTATCAAGATGATGCTGTGAAAGCGCTGCACTCAATATGCCAGCAAATTTGGAAAACTCAGCAGTGGCCACAGGACTGGAAAAGGTCAGTTTTCATTCCAATCCCAAAGAAAGGCAATGCCAAAGAATGCTCAAACTACCGCACAATTGCGCTCATCTCACACGCTAGTAAAGTAATGCTCAAAATTCTCCAAGCCAGGCTTCAGCAATACGTGAACCGTGAACTTCCAGATGTTCAAGCTGGTTTTAGAAAAGGCCGAGGTACCAGAGATCAAATTGCCAACATCCGCTGGATCATGGAAAAAGCAAGAGAGTTGCAGAAAAACATCTATTTCTGCTTTCTTGACTATGCCAAAGCCTTTGACTGTGTAGATCACAATAAACTATGGAAAATTCTGAAAGAGATGGGAATACCAGACCACCTGATCTGCCTCTTGAGAAATCTGTATGCAGGTCAGGAAGCAACAGTTAGAACTAGACATGGAACAACAGACTGGTTCCAAATAGGAAAAGGAGTTTGTCAAGGCTGTATATTGTCACCCTGTTTATTTAACTTATATGCAGAGTGCATCATGAGAAACACTGGACTGAAAGAAACACGAGCTGGAATCAAGATTGCCGGGAGAAACATCAATAACCTCAGATATGCAGATGACACCACCCTTATGGCAGAAAGTGAAGAGGAACTAAAAAGCCTCTTGACGAAAGTGAAAGTGGAGAGTGAAAAAGTTGGCTTAAAGCTCAACATTCAGAAAACGAAGATCATGGCATCCAGTCCTAGCACTTCATGGGAAATAGACGGGGAAACAGTGGAAACAGTGGCAGACTTTCTTTTTCTGGGCTCCAAAATCACTGCAGATGGTGACTGCAGCCATGAAATTAAAAGACGCTTACTCCTTGGAAGGAAAGTTATGACCAACCTAGATAGCATATTCAAAAGCAGAGACATTACTTTGCCAACAAAGATTCGTCTAGTCAAGGCTATGGTCTTTCCTGTGGTCATGTATGGATGTGAGAGCTGGACTGTGAAGAAGGCTGAGCGCCAAAGAATTGATGCTTTTGAACTGTGGTGTTGGAGCAGATTCTTGAGAGTGCCTTGGACTGCAAGGAGATCCAACCAGTCCATTCTGAAGGAGATCAGCCCTGGGATTTCTTTGGAAGGAATGATGCTCAAGCTGAAACTCCAGTACTTTGGCCACCTGATGTGAAGAGTTGACTCATTGGAAAAGACTCTGATGGTGGGAGGGATTGGGGGCAGGAGGAGAAGGGGATGACAGAGGATGAGATGGCTGGATGGCATCACTGACTCGATGAACGTGAGTCTCAGTGACCTCCGGGAGTTGGTGATGGACAGGGAGGCCTGGAGTGCTGCGATTCATGGGGTCGCAAAGAGTCAGATACTACTGAGCGACTGATCTGATCTGATCTGATCTGATCACTTTTCACCCCCTGAAATGACCTCACTTGTTTATCCATTTTTTGGTTCTTGCCTGCCTTTCATATATTAGACGGCAAGCTCTGTGGGGCTGGGATTCCGTCTGCCTCCCTCACTGCACCCTCAGCTGACAGAATGCAATTTGTTCAGAGAATAGATGCAGGGCAAAATGAGTGTGTTCCTTTGAAAGGGTCTCTCCTCTTAGCTGCAGTAAGGAAAGAAAAGCACGTACAAATTCGTAAATTCTGGGGGTGGGAGGAATTGGGAGGTTGGTATTGACCAAAATTAGGGTTAGGGTTAGTATATACACTGTTGATGCTATGTATAAAATAGATAAGTAACGAGAGCCTCCTGTACAGCACAGGAACTGGACTCAAAGCTCTGTGGGACCTGAATGGGAAGGAAGTCCAAAAAGAGGGGATATATGTATGGCTGATTCATTTTGCTGTACAGTAAAAACTAACACAACATTGTAAAGCAACTATACGCCAATAAAAACTAATTTTAAAAAAGTCTTGCATATGAGGCAGGGCTGGGGTGGTGGTGGTCTTGCTTCCATTCATTCACTGAGAAGATATTTACTGAGAAACTACTATACAGCAGGCACAGGGCTAGGTGCTGGGTAGGAGAGGGAAATACAGTCCAGGTTCTTAAGGAAGCCATTATGGAACAACCTCAAACCTGGAACATCTGCAAAGTGTACACTGATGGGGTTATTTCAAAGAGACAGAACATATGTACAGCCCTTAGCATGGATCCTGGAAAACAGTAAGCACTCAAGTACTGAAGAAGAAAGAAGAGAAAGAAGAAGATGACCATGGCAATGATGGTGATTATTACTACTTTGTATGCAGAAAGATAAAGGAACCTTCTATAAACATCAGATGAGCAATAACTATTTACTGGGATCCCTTAAAAATAGCAAAAGTCTACCCCCAGGCTAACTAGGAGAACTCAGTATAGGTTCCTCCTACAAATAAGAAGAATCACCACGGCCAAGACTATAATGATATATTTCACTTTCTTATCTAAAGCTGCAGCCACACCATCATTTATATTATTAATAATCTACCTGGGACGTCCAGTTCTGGGGAAGATGGAGTGCGTACACTCTGCTCTCTATCTCTCCCACTCATTACTGATAAAATCTTTGGACAAACTAGATAAAGCAACTATATGAGGATTCTAAAAAGTAAATAACAGTGGGCTTGCTGGGGAGGAAAATGAAAACTCAAAGAACCAAAATAGCAGCAAATTTCCTGGTTTAATTTTTTAACTCCCAACTCTCCAGGTTAGACTTAGATTTAGGAGGACCAAATTCCAGAGCTGAATGGCAGCCACAAACAGGAAAAAAAAAAAAATCTCCAAAAGAAACTTTCTTTTTCTGGCCAAGAGACTGGAAAGGTGGGGTGAGGGGGCTGGGAGAGTCGGCATGGGGACACCCCTGTCTCTTTTCCTCTTTTCCTCTCTGCTCCCATCGTCCCCAGCAAGTCCCCACAATGAGCCTGCACCTCTACAGAAGGTGTAGCACTGTCACCATACAGGTGCCAAAAACAGAGACAATCCTGCTCTGTGGCCAGAAGAATGGGATTTTTTTTTAATTGAAGTATAGTTGGTTTATGGGCTTCCCAGGTGGCTCAGTGGTAAAGAACCGTCCTGCTATTACAGGAGACATAAGAGATAATGGGTTCGATCCCTGAGTTGGGAAGATCCCCCGGAGGAGGGCATGGCAACCCAGTCCAGTATTCTTACTTGGAGAATCCCATGGACAGAGGAACCTGGCTGGTTACAGTCCATGGGGCTGCAAAGAGTCGAACACGACTGAAGCAACTTAGTAAACATGCATAGTTGGTTCACAGTGTTGTACAAGATTCTGGTGTATAGCAAAATTCAGATAGATAAAGATGTTTAAGTGTATACATATAGTCTTTTTCAGATTCTTGTCCATTATAGGTTATTACAAGATCCTGAATATAGTTCCATGTGTTATGCAGTAGGTCCTTGTTGATTATCTATTATATGTGTGTGTGTGTGTGTGTGTGTGTGTGTGTGTGCGCAATCACTCAGTTGTGTCCAACTCTTTTGCAACTCCATGGCCTGCAGCCCACCAGGCTCAGTAATGGCTCCCCAAAAGATGTCCATGTCTTAATCCACAAAGTCTGTGAATATGAAATAGAAGGGGGGCTTTGCTGGTGGTCTAGTGGTTAAGAATCCGCCTGCCAATGCAGGGGTCACTGTTCCATCCCTGGCCCGGGAAGATTCCACATGCCATGGATTAACAAAGCCCCGTGCACCAAAACTACTGAGCTTGTGCTCTAGAGCCCGTGAGCCACAATTACTGAACCCCCACACTGCACCTACTGAAGCCCACATCCCTACAGCCTGTCTTTTGCAACTAGAGAAGCCACTGGAATGAGAAACCCACGTACTGCAGTGAAGAGCAGCCCCTGCTCACCACAACTAGAAAAAAAAAAAGAGACCCAACACAACCAAAGATAAATAAATCTTTTTTTTTATTGAAGTCAAAGGACAGCAAATCCCTTACATGATAAAAGGGATTCCACAAATGTGATAAAGTTAAGGATCTTGAGATGGGAGATTATCCTGGATTCTCTGGGTGTGTTCAGTGGACTCACAAGAGTCTTTATATAAGAAGAGCAGGAAGATCAGGGTCAGACAAAATGGAGATGTGATGATAAAATCAGAGGTTGAAGATGGAGAAAGAGGCCACAGGCCAAGGAATATAGAAACTTCCAGAAGATGAAAAAGACAAGAAAATACGTTCTCCCTGAAAGCCTCCAGGAGGAACGTGTAGCCCTGCCAACACCTTAGACTTCTGACCTCCATGACCAAAAGAAAATAAATGTGTGCTGTCTTAAGCCAATGAATTTGTGGTAATTTGTTACATCAGCAATAGGAAATGGATGTAGCATTTCAAATTACTCAACAACAAAAAAAGCAGAAAAATCTCATTAATTCTCAAAGAAAAGACAACAGATGCCAAATCTGAGTAAATTAGATGTTGAGATGATTAGATAAGGACTTTAAAACACCTACTGCAACAATGTTCCATGAAGGGAAGGCAAACACCAGTTGAGTGAATTAAAAAAGAGACATTTTCAGGAAAACAATAGAAACTACCAAAACAAACCAAATCAAAATTTTACAACTGAAAACTATAATAAAACTGAAGTTTAAAATTCCCTAGATGGGTTCAACAGAAGAATAATGATTTAAGAAAGAGTTAATGAACTAAAATACAGATTAATAGAAATTTTCTAATCTTAACAATACAGAAACAAAAATTTTAAAAAAAAAAACAGGTTTAAGGGAGCAGTGTAATAATATCAAAAGTTCTAAAAATCTACATCATTTTTGTCTCAAAAGGAGAAGAGAAGGAAACTGGTGCAGAAAAAAAAAAATTTTTTGAACAAGTAATGCCGGAATGCTTCTCCAATTTATAGGATATAAATTTACAGATTCAAGGAATTCAGTGGACCTCTAATAGGATTAAGCTCAAAAAAAACCAGGACCAGATACTCTAATCAAACTGCTGAAAACCAAGCAGAGAGGGAAAAAGAGAAAGGGAAGGAGGAAGGAAGGAACCAGAGGGAGGGAAAGAGAGAGGAAGGGAAGAAAGAGGGTTTTTATGATACATTATATTAAGAACATAACAATGGTTCTCAGCTGGGGTGATTTTTACCCCCCTCCTCCCCAAGGACATTTGTCAATGTCTGGTGACATTTTTATTTGTTGCACTGAGAGTGGGATGCCTTGGCATCTAGTAAGCCAAGGAGGCTGCTCAACACTCCACAATACACAGAACAGCCCCAAAACAAAGAATCATGCAGCTCAAACTGTCACCAGTGAATTCCAGAACCCTGGTATAAGAGAGCAATAGTTCAAGTTACAGAAGATTTCTTATTAGAAAGCATGGAGACCAGGAGACAGTGGAACAATATTGTTAAAGTGCTAGAAAAGTTGTTCACCTACAATTCCATATCCAGTGAAAATAGCCTTCAAGGATAAAGGCAAAATTAAGACATTCTCAGATGAAGAAAAACAGAATTTGTTGCCAGCAGATTTGATCAAAAAAAAAAACAAAACTAAAGGAAACATTAGGTGGAAGGGAAATGGTGGCTCAGATGGTAAAGAATATTAGTAAAATCAGAAAGAAATTGGAAATGGTAAATATCTAGGTAAATATGATAGACTGTTTTTCTCCTCTTAAATTCTTTAAAATACATATGACTGTTGAAAACAAAAAACTATATATTGTCTGATGGTATTTAGATGCTCAGTCTTTTATTTCAGAATAGCTTTATTGTAAGATAACCCCCAGTATTCTCTGGCCCTAGTGAGTACACACCTTCTCCCAATTTTTCAAACAGAAATCCATGTATTACTATGAAGAGCTTTTGCAAATCAGTTCACCTTAGGACAGAGAGATTTCCCAGGTGCACCTGACCTAATCACATGAACTCTCTAAATCTGGCTCTTAAGTTCAGAGACAGCAAAAGTCAGAGATTCAGATCATGAGAAGTATTTGACAGTGCTATTTTGACTTAAAGATGAAGAGGACATGAGACAAGAAGTGTAAGTGACCTCTAGGAGCTGAGAGCAATCCCTAAGTGAGAACTAGCAAGGAGATGGGGACCTCAGTCCTGGATATTACATTGATGTAGCAAAACATATTCAAACACATCCCTATCTACAGAAATTCATCAGGTTTCTATTTCTTGTTATTTTAAAAGAACCCAAAAACACATACAAATGCATTTGTCTTGATATATCTATACTATTTTTTTTTTTTTCTGGAAGACAGATTGCAAGAAGAGGGATTATTTTGTCAAAAGCATGTACTTTTTAAAATTTTTATACCTAGTATCCAGTTAATCTCCAAAAATGTTGAATTGATTTACACTCCCCAAAAAAGACTTCATTCCCTCACACCCTCGTAGATTATACTAAGTATTATCAAATGTTAGCAATTTTGCCTATCAATAAGTTTTGTTTCATTTCCATGGCTACCTAAGCCATGGAATAATACAAATAATGCCTATTTGTATTGTCATCTGTGAATATCCTTCGCTGATTTGAGACTAAATTGTTTGTCTATTTTAATTTTTATGAGGTTTGTATAAAGAAAAATTCACTCATCTTTCACACATGATGCAAACACTTTACCCAAGTCTATTATTTACATTTTTACATTTTAAACATGTCTTTCACCATGAATTTTGTTGATTTTGTGCTACCAAATGTGTATTTTTTTTAGTGGCTTTCCTATGACTTAAGAAAATATTCCTCATCACAAGTTTATAAACAATATTTTCTGATATGTTACTCCAGAATTTAATTACTTCATACTTTTTCTTTTGTCACTCTTAATATTGTTAATAGCTTTCTCAGTTGATTATTTTCATACCAAAAACTCATTCATCCCAGTTCTATAGTTTGATAAATTGTATAGCAAATGTATGAAGTTGTACTAGCATGCAGTTTCAGAACACAGCCCTCACCCCCAGAGTGTTCTTCAGACTTGTGTTCAGTCCATCCCTGCTCCTACCCCAGTTCCCGAGAAACAACCCATCTCTCTAGCTTTTGCCTTTTCTAAAAATTTCACATAAATGGAATCACACAATACATAGCATTTTGTGCTCAGCGTCTTTCATTTAGCATAATGTTTTTGAGGCTAACCTGGATTATTGGATATATCAGTAGTTAATCCATTTTGTTGCGCATAGTATTCCACTGTGTGAATAAACAGCTTTTTGTTCACCCACTCACCAGTTGATGACCATTTAGATTGTTTCCAGTTTGGAGCTACTCCTAGATGATTATTTCATATGACACTCATTCTGATTATAAGGTTTGAGGTAGGGCTCTGTTTTTTTCCCAAAATAGGTAACGGTCCTTCCACTAATATTTAATGAATAATATTAACCTCAGTAATTTGAATTACTACATTTATCACACATTAACATCCCATATGATCCTTGGAACTGTTTCTGGACTCCCTCTTCCAATCCACTCCCTCTTCCAGTCCACTGATTGTTTTGATCGTAGTAGCTTTATGTTACATTATAATATATAGTATGGTAGGTACCTTCTAGTTATTCTTCTTCTTTTTCAAAGTCTTATTAGCTATTTTCACGTGTTTAGTAGGTGATGTGAAATTTAGAATACATTTTTCAATCTTCCACCTCTCCAAAAAAAGATAACACAATGATTCTTAACCAGAATTGCATTAAATGTTTACACTGGTTTCAGAAAAATTTTTATCTCTATGATGTCACTTGTCTATCCAAGAATATGGCATATCCCTTCATTTATTCTTTTGATAAAATTTATATTATTCTGTAAAAGTGTAGAGTTTTCTTCATATTGCTAATATATTTCTTAATCATTAGATATTTTATAGTCTTGTCATTAATTTTTTACTCCATTTTACTTTCAAAATCATTTTTAATGGTAAAAAGGGAAATTTATTTTTGCATATTCATTGAATTTCCAGTTATCTCATTAATTATAACAGTTTTCATTTAGGCTCTTAGATTTTATAGGCATAAAATGATTTCAGAAACTTTGGGGTCCATCTCTTTCAGTATATAAGTCATTTATTTTTATGATTATATTCTATCAATTAGAACCCTCAAATTTTTTGAATGATAACAGTAACAAATATCCCTGCCTTATTCAAAACTTGAATAAAGATCTCTTACGCTACTTGGTATAGAGCTTGCTGTTCATTTTTAATAAATTTCTTTGTACTCTTTATGAAGTTTTCTTCTCGTCTTACTTGACTTAATGTTTTATCAGAAATTGATCCTAGTGGAGTTGAGAAAGCACCTCATCTACTGAATGTGCTCAGAGATGAAAACCTAGGGGAAGAAGTAGATGAGGTCCAGATGGTGGAGGATGCTGGATGCCCAGGCTAGTGAACCTGTTCACCCTTCAAGCAGAGTGGGCAAGGGCATGGACCTCAATTCAGATCCCAGGTTCAAATCCAGCTCTGCCACATAGCACCTCTCTAACCTGGGACAAGTTAATTAAGTCCTTCACATCTCTATTCCCTCCTCTCTAAAACGGGGCTGATGGGGTGGGAGGTGGGAGGGAGGATCAAGAGGGAGGGGACATACGTGTACCTATGGCTGATTCATGTTGATATGTGGCAGGATCCAACACAGCATTGTAAGGCAATTATCCTTCAATTGGAAATAAATAAATTTTTAGAAGAATAAAACGGGGCTGATAATAATATGTACACCATAGTGTTGTTGCAAGGAATACATGAGCTAGAATGTTCAAAATGCTTAGAACTCTGCCCAACATATTGTCAGCAACAAAAAGTGGTTGCTTTACTATTATCTTTAATCAGGGGAGAGTCATGAAGAAAGCTATGTGCTCAGATCATTACTCTGGCCAAAATTATCTTGGAGCCAGGGAGCGATGAGGGATGTGTGATGTGGGGAGGCAGAGAAGAAAAGGAAAAGGGGAGCAGGAGGTCTGCATCTCCCGAGGGCGATGCAGAATACCTCTTCAGATGTCATGCCTCTCTCGATCCTTTATGGAGATGAGCTAATGCAGAAACCCTGTATCTCTGTGCACGCAGTGATTGTACACCCAATTCCCCCAGAATACAGATGGAAATGGGGGAAAGGAGAAAATTCTCCCTAAATCCTGGTCTCATTTCCAAGTTCAACCTGAAAGTCCCTAACAGGCCCTCGTGACATCACTGTTTAATACACACAAAGCTTAACCATACCCTGACTATGGCCTGATCAATCCTACAGCTGGGGCCAAGTTCAGAGACAGAGAGCCCCAGGCACCCAGCGATGGGCTTGCACCTGCACTTGTTTACCTGGGGTTTTCATTTCCAGATAAAGCATCTGTCCTAGTGCTTTAGGTAAACAGTCCACAGAAGGAGACAGTGTCTCCATGTGGCTCATGAAGCAAGGGAGCTGGGGTTACATACGAGAACAATGGGATGAAAGGACATTACACCTGCAGATTTTCCAGTGTTACTGGCAGGTGATGCTAAACTTCTTGGGGATTTTGGTTGTCACTCTGGCTTGATGATGAGTGTCTATCTGACTTTGCCTTTGATTAGGGATTTCCAAGTAGTAATGAGCATGTGTTCCAGTACGCTTAAGCCAAGCTAATGCCCATCAAGGGTGACAGGGTAAAGCCATCAGCATTAATCTCTCCTGTTCATCTTCCCATCCATGCTGCTGCTGCTGCTAAGTCACTTCAGTCATGTCCAACTCTGTCTGACCCCATAGACGGAAGCCCACCAGGCTCCCCATCCCTGGGATTCTCCAGGCAAGAACACTGGAGTGGGTTGCCATTTCCTTCTCCAATGCCAGAACCTACCTATTTTGCTTTGACCTTTGTCTCTAGCAGCCCTGCTCTTACAACCTTGACACAGTCGGAACTGACCCTCAGCACTCAGCTGGTCTTTCTCCCTCAGCCAATTTGGATAGACGTCTCTTGTGGCCTAGATCTGATGTCTAGAACCTACCCATGAGCTGACTCTTTGGCAGATACATGACATAAGCTTGTCTTGGCATCCTAGCTCACATCTGTGGAGAACTCTGTATGTGCCTGACATGGAGTCAATGGTTTCCAATGGATCAGCTCGTTAAATTCTCAGAGCAATCATGAGAGGTAATAACTACTCTTCCTGTGGGACAGATGAGGAAATGGCCTTGGAGAGACCTGCCCCACAGTCCCACACCCGATCAAACCATCGATTTGATTCCATCCTGGGACCGAGACTCTGTAGCCAGCAGTCTCAGAGCACAAAACCAGTTTCCCAGGGTGTGAGTCACAGAGTCCTGTTGACACCACAGATGATAGGAGTGGTACCCAAACACAGCCTTAATACTGAATTCTGGAGTGAGATTCCTCTATTAACTCCCTTTCATCTTTCTGATGGTATCGCAGAGAAGACCTGGGTTTGGTGCTGAATGGGATGTGATTTAACATCTTTCTGACATGTATTGTTAGCCTCTCCACCACCACCCTGTTCTTTAAAGGCAAAGCAAGCCTTGAGCTCAGCAATTTGACAAGAAATCACCTAGAAAATAATGATACTAGTCATCCTCTTATTTCTCTTTTTATGGTTACTTTGAATTTATGCAAATGACACGGTTTCTTCTTTTATGGTAGTGATTAAAGGCTTTGTTTTGTGATGCATTTATTTAAGTAAAAGATATGAATCTACTTCTTGAAAAAAATATGTCCGTAAGAGAACATCTGGTATACCCAATATGGAAAACTCAGGAAGGTGGGGTACAGGAGACCCCAGATTGGGGAAGTATCCTGTGTTATGTCACCCCCAAAACTGGGCCCCCCCTAGCTGCCATATCAGCCAAGCTGGCAGCTCCCACCTAGCTGCTTCTCAAATATTGTTAATGGTTTGCGTTCATTTAGTCTAGCTACAAGTTTTCACAGGCTTTGGAAAAACTGAAGAACACTGATCCCCTAACCATCACATTTTCCTTCCAAGAACCCCAAACTTTTGAGAAAGTAAAAATAAGCTCAGACTGGGAAAGTAAAAATCTACCCCTGCTCTTCATCAGGCTGGGATAACAGATAAAGATAAAAGCGGCTGCAGAGTAATAGGAAACAATATTTCTCCCAAGGACACTCTGACATTATAACCTTCTTTGAGTAACTCCTGCTTTCTTACATCCAGAAAAACCTTGATCTCTAAAAGCAGAGACTACCAGAAATGTTGCTACTGGAAATAGGATCTGTAGGAATAAAACATTTCACTCTCCCCTGGTGGACGATCTTAGCCACTCTGACACAAAAATGGAGCCTCAATCTCCAGCCCAAGTGCAGAACTTAGAGAAGGGGGCTCTGAAGACAACATTCATATGTATCATAACCTCATTGTTTCCAAGGGAACAGAAGCCTGGGGCGAATTTACAGTCCAGACCTGACACCTTTATACACAGCTCTGCTCAGCTTTGAACCTTTATTTCCATTTCACTTAAACTTTACCCTTCTCCAAAATTCTATCACAATTCTACCTTTTCCCACATTTGCTGAGAAGGCTTACGGTTCCTCTGAAGTGCAGCCTCCTCAAATGCAATGGACTGATAGAGCTTTGTCAGGCCACAGATGGTGGTCTTGGGCTGATTGGGTTAAGAGGGTCAGTACTTTTGTTATTCCAGGGTTTTCTGCTTATTGTTTACCTTTTCAAATAAATGTAGAAATCACAATCTGCCCACTAAGGGATACCAGAACAAAATTTTAAACCTGCAACTCTTCTATACAAACCACCTGACCACACTCCTCCACCTTTCTTGGCACCCACTGCTGTGACGGTTGTCTTTTTTGACGGGTGTGGTTTTGTTTCGTTTCAGTTAGGAGTTCTGGCCTTGATCAGTATTGCAAATAAACACACAGGCTTATTTGTGGCAACATGGATGGACCTAGAGATTATCATACTAAGTGAACTAAGTCAGAGAAAGACACATATCATATGATATCACTTATATATAGAATCTAAAAAAAATACACAATGGAGTATTACTCAGCCATTAAAAAGAATACATTTGAATCAGTTCTAATGAGGTGGATGAAACTGGAGCTGATTATACAGAGTGAAGTAAGCCAGAAAGAAAAACACCAATACAGTATACTAACGCATATATATGGAATTTAGAAAGATGGTAATGATAACCCTGTATGCGAGACAGCAAAAGAGACACAGATTTATAGAACAGTCTTTTGGACTCTGCAGGAGAGGAAGAGGGTGGGATGATTTGGGAGAATGGCTTTGAAACATGTATAATATCATATAAGAAACAAGTCGCCAGTCCAGGTTTGATGCAGGATACAGGATGCTTGGGGCTGGTGCACTGAGATGACCCAGAGGGATGCTACAGGGAGGGAGATGGGACGGGGGTTCAGGATTGGGAACACATGGTGGATTCATGTTGATGTATGGCAAAACCAATACAATATTGTAAAATAATTAGCCTCCAATTAAAATAAATTTAAATTTTAAAAAATAATTTTAAAAATTTAATACAAATTAACTTATTTACAAAACAGAAACGGGTTCACAAACTTTGAAAACAAACCTATGGTTACCAAGGAGAAAGTGGGGGAGGGATAAATTAGGAGTTTGGGATTTACATGTATATACCACAGGCATGCTAAGTCACTCCAGGTATGTCCGACTCTTTGCAAACCTATAGACTATAGCCCTCCAGGCAAGAATACTGGAGTGAGTTGCCATATCCTCCTCCAGGGGATCTTCCCAACCTGCATATCCTGCATTGCAGACAGATTCTTTACCACTATGATATATAAAATAAACTGCAAGGACCTGCTGTATAGCACAGACAGCTCTACTCAATATTTTGTAATAACCTATATGGGAAAAGAATCTGAAATGGAATATATATATAAGCGAATCATTTTTGCTGTACACCTAAAACTAACACAACATTGTAAGTCAACTATGTGTGTGTGTGTGTGTTAGTTGCTCAGTCATGTCCAACTCTGCTTCCCCATGGACTGTAGCCTGCCAGGCTTCTCTGTCCACGGAATTCTCCAGGCAATAATACTGGACTGGATTGCCATTCCCTTCTCCAGAGGATCTTCCCAACCCAGAGATCAAACCTGGGTCTCCTGCACTCCAGGCAGATTCTTTACCATCTGGGCCACCAGGGAAGACCATATTATCTGTATAAGAATATAATTTTTAAAATGGAGGTGGGGCATGGTGGTCCCTCTAAACAAGTACTCTGGAAGCTAGTCTTCTAGTCCCAAGCTGCCACTAACTCTGTCACCGTGGGCAAGTCATTTAACATGTGAGTATAGCAGGACCAAGCCAGGGGCAGCAAAGATTTCTAGGTTCTAATCTAATTCCAAAAATGTATCTCAAAGAGGAGAGCAGTAAATAGATGGTACTATCTTTAAGATATGAGGGGGTACTAGTTCAACATTTTGCAAAGTAAGGCAACTTTCTCAGAACATGAATTGTCAAGCTTATTAATTTTTCAAGACTATTTCTGTCTTACATAGAAGCTCTTTTTAGAAGAAGGGGTCTAATGCAACTTACGGGAAAAACCTTTAAAGAATATTCTGCACAATATTTTATGTCTCTTGCCATATCTTTGGGGTTGTTTAAGTGGATTTTATTAAGTTTTGTGGGGTTTTTTAACATGGACCATTTTTTACAAATCTTAATTGAATATGTTACTATACTGCTCCTGTTTTATGCTTTGGTTTTTTGACCCCAAGGCATGTGGGACTTCACTCCCTGATCAGGGACTGAACCCATGCCTTCTGCACTGGAAGGGGAAGTCTTAACCACTAGACTACCAGGGAAGTCTCTGGACTTTAAGTTTTTATACTGAAGTCTTTATCACTATACTTTAATAAAAAATTAATTAAAACACCACACACAAACACACGCATACACATATACACACAGGCTTCAGTTTCTATAAGCCTGCTTAGCTGTCCGTGTTCCGTGTCAGCACGGAGGCAAAGTTCCATCCATGCCCATCGTGGGGCACGGCCACCACTTGTTACACAAGCCCTCTGGACAGAGACTCATCTGGATGGAAAGACATCAACTCCCCCTCCCAGCAGCATGTGTCAGGGAGGTTTCTTTAAGCAAAATCACTCTGCTGTCTTGGGCAAGGGAAGAAAGTCTAGCCCAGGGAAGGATGGGGGTGCAGGGTCCAATTTCTTCCATCTGTTCTCTATGTCTGCTTCCCTGCTCACACCCAGCTCTCTGCTCCCCATACCTAAGACACTGACTTGGCTTGCTAGCATGCTTGGCCACTCACCCATGACTACTGCAGACCCCCTCATGGCCTCAGAACTAGATTCTCAGGACAGAAAATATGATGAGATTGTTTTCCTCTCAGGCACGCTCCACCCCTATGCTCATCACAGCAGACACAAACGCAGAACCCTGGTCCTCCCTTCAGCACAGGTTACGGGTCAAGAGTAATTCTAAAGGCAAGGATGTTATGGAAGCATTTATGTATTAACTCAGCTATTGCAGCTACCTGTGGTCCCTGGGTTAGGAAGATCCCCTGGAGAAGGGCATGGCAACCTACTCCAGTATTCTTGCCTGAAGAATCCCATGGACAGAGGAGCCTGGTGGGCTACAGTCCATGGGGTCGCAGAGTCAGATAAGACTGAAGCGACTTAGCATAGATGCAGCTACCTGAAGGCTTTATAGCAACATGTCAAGAGCATGGGTTACCCAGTATAAAGGTTGACTTGAATGGCTCAGAAATATGACACCAGATCCTACTTACAGAGGGGGCAGAAGGAAGGGGAGGAACAGAGGGAACGGTGCGGGTGGGGGCAGGGAAGGACTGACACAAGAAAAAGGGAGAAAAGGAAAGGAGAGACGAGAGGAGAGAGGTCAGAGGATCAATACAACTCATTCCCCCACCAGAAAAAACACTTTCCACCACAGGCCTGGATGCTCATGAGTCAGCACAAGAAAGTGTCGCAGCGAATAATTATACCATTATTAATTCATACTGTGCCTTTGAAAGGTCATTTTCCTGGGGGAAACAGCTGGGTACCACCGAAAGGGCACAGATTTATCATCAGGTGGCCCCAGATTCCACTCTGTGTGACTTTTCCAGCTTTGTGACTAGGGCAAATTCCTCCCCATCTCTGAGCCTCGGTCCTTCTCTCTTGAGGACAGTCGGCAGCACCACCTTGCCCAAGGCTGAAGTTGAACGTTACAAAAGATAATGCGATTCACCCTCCCTTTGGGCTCCAAACCCATCCGAGACAGGGAGAGCCCCGTGGTGGTCCAGGCTGTAACATCGACAGTTCAGTCCCTTGAGATCCTGTTTGAAGACTCTTTCTTTGGTAGGTTGTTCCCAGAGAAAATGTCATAAGAGCAGTTCTTCTTCTGAGCTGGAGTCCCAGAGGTTAACGCATCTGGGACTTAGAATCGACCCCCAGCTTTAAATATTTTAAAGATACGTGGGATGGTACAGATGAACCTATCTGCAGGGCAGGAATAGAGATGCAGACGTGGAGGATGGGGGACACAGTGGGGAAAGTGGAGGTGGGACGAACTGAGAGATTAGGACTGACATAAATACACGACCTTGTGTAAAACAGACTGCTAGTGGGAAGCTGCTATACAGCACAGGGAGCCCAGTCCGGTGCTCTGTGACAATCCAGAGAAGTGGGGGTGGGCATGTGAGGGAGGGTCAAGAAGGAGAGGATATATATCTATATATATTTGTTTTTGTTGTTCAGTCACTAAGGGGTGTCTGACTCTTTGCAACCCCATGGATTGCACCATGCCAGGCTTCCCTGTCCATCACTATCTCCTGGAGTTTGCTCAGATTCATGTCCCTTGAGTCAGTGATGGTATCTAACTATCTCATCCTTGCTGTCCCCTTCTCCTTTTGCCTTCAGTCTTTCCCAGCATCAGGGTCTTTTCCAGTGAGTCGGCTCTCTGAATCAGGCAGCCAAAATACTGGAGCTTCAGTTTCAGCATCAGACCTTCCAATGAATATTTAGGTTTGTTTCCCTTTAGGATTGACTGCTTTGATCTCCTTGTAGTTCAAGGGACTCTTAAGAGTCTTCTCCAGCACCACAGTTCAAAAGCATCAATTCTTCGGTTCTCAGCCTTCTTTATGGTCCAACTCTCACATCCGTATATAACTACTGGAAAAACTATAGTTTTGACTAGATGGATCTTCGTCAGCAAAGTGATGTCTCTGTTTTTTAATACGTTGTTTAGGTTTGTCATAGCTTTCCTTCCAAGGAGTAAACATCTTTTAATTTCATGGCTGCGTATATATATATATATATATATATATATATATAACACACACACACACACACACACACTTATGACTGATCTGCATTGCTATACAGCAAAAACCTGGAGAAGGAAATGGCAACCCACTCCAGTATTCTTGACTGAAAAATTCCATGGACAGAAGAGCCTGGCAGGCTACAGTTCACGGAGTTGCAAAGTGTCGGACACAACTGAGCACAAAGCACAACAAAAATCAACACAACATTGTAGTTATCCTCCAATTAAAAGTTTTAAAAAATATTTTAAAGATAAGAAAGCATCCAAGTGCTTTATCCCACCCTGTGTGGCAGACTCTATGGGTTGATGTAGCTGATGCTGTCTGAGCCCACTCGTATCCCTTTATCTTACTACTTTCGAGCTCCTGCCAGACTCCCCATGCCAGCGCCTATTTCCAATGCCCAAGCCTGTTTGCCAGTTCACAGGCAGATGGAAGTGTCTGGGACTCAAATTAGCCCTGCATCCATCAACGAAGGCCTACTGGACATGTGATAACTCCCACGGGTACTTGCTAATCTGGCTCCCAGAAATGCTCCAACAAGATGAGGCTCCAGCTGTCCAAAGTGATAGCCAACTTGATAACACCCTCTTTCATGGCGTGATGGTTAACTTTAAGTGTCAGCTTGACTGGGCCACGAGGTACCCAGACATTTAGTTAAACATTATTGCTGAGTGTGTCTGTGAAGGGATTCCTGGATGATATTAACATTGCCTAGGTAGGGTCTCCCCTGGTGGTCCAGTGGTTAAGGATCCACCTTCCAATCAAGGGGACATGGGTTCATCCCCTGGTCAGGGAACTAAGATCCCACATGCCACAAGTAAGCCCACGAGTCGCAACTACTGAGCCCGCCTGCCACAACTAGAGAAGCCCCCACATAACGCAACTAGGGAAAGTCCCACGCCACAACAAAGACCCAGGGCAGCCAGAAAAAAGCAGAAACAAACAAACAAAAAAAAGCGTTGCCTTGGTAGCCTGAGTAAAGCAGATGACCCTCCTAAGTGAGAGTGGGCTTCATCGAATATGCTCAAGGTCTAAACAGAATGAAAGGCTGAGTAAGAACGAATTCCTTCTCTCTGCCTGGACGTCTTTGAGTTGTAAACAGTCTTTTCCTGCCTTCGGACTCAGACTCTGACTGGAACTTAGTTTTCTGTCCTGGGTCTCCAGTTTGCTGACTGCAGAGTTTGTATTGTCTCAGCTTTCAATGTCTGTATGAGTCAGTTCCGTATCGTGTGTGTATGTGTAGATATGGATGTGTATCCATGTCTCACTGGTTCCTCTTCTCTGGAGAACTCTTACTAATATGCTAGAATACTCTTCTCTTTGCCTCATTTTCCTACCACTTCAATCAGGGCTTACTTCACCGCCCAGACACACTGTGTGTGTATCTATGTCCAGTCACTAAGTTGTGTCTGACTCTTTGCCACCCCACTGACTTCAGCATGCCAGGCTTCCCTGTCCTTCACTATCTCCTGGAGTTTACTCAAATTCTTGTCCATTGAGTCAGTGATGCTATCTGACCATCTCATCCTCTGCTGCCCCTTTCTCCTTTTGCCTTCAATCTTTCCCAGCATCAGGTCCTTTTCTAACAAACAGCTCTTTGCATTAGGTGGCCACAGTATTAGAACTTCAGCTTAAGCATCAGTCCTTCCAATGAACATTCAGGTTTTATTTCATTTAGGTTCAGCTGCTTGGATCTCCTTGTAGTCCAAGGGACTTTCAAGAGTCTTCTTCAACACCACAGTTCAAAAGCATCAATTCTTTGGTTCTCAGCCTTCTATATGGTCCAACTCTCACATCCATACATGACTACTGGAAAGACCGTACCTTTAACAAGATGGACCTTTGGCAGCAAAGTGATGTCTTTGCTTTTTAATATACTGTCTAGGTTTGCCATAGCTTTCCCTCCAAGGCTGCTGCTGCTGCTAAGTCAGTTCAGTCGTGTCCAACTCTGTGCAACCCCATAGACGGCAGCCCACTAGGCTCCTCTGTCCCTGGGATTTTCCAGGCAAGAGTACTGAAATGGGTTGCCATTTCCTTCTCCAATGCATGAAAGTGAAAAGTGAAAATGAAGTTGCTCAGTAGTGCCCAACTCTTAGCAACCCCATGGACTGCAGCCTACTAGGCTCCTCCGTCCATGGGATTTTTCCAGGCAAGAGTACTGGAGTGGGGTGCCATTGCTTTCTCTGTCCCTCCACGGAGCAAGCATCTTTTAATTTCAGATCGCAGTACTGTCCACAGTGATTTTTGAGCCCAAGAAAATAAAATCTGTCACTCCTTCCATTGTTTCCCCTTCTATTTACCATAAAGTGATGGGACCGGATATCATGATTTTAGTCCCAAACTCATTGCTGCTGCTGCTGCTAAGTCACTAGTGTTCAAATCCTTGTATCAGAATTTGCTTTTGAGGGGACTCAGACTAAGGCTAACCCAATAGCATTCCTGACCCCCTTCGCTCTGGCTGTCTGCCCCCCATCAAGGCGGGAAATCCAGCCTTTGCTTTCCCAGCTTCCTGTGCAGTTAGAGGCAGCTGTGTGACCCAGCCCTGGTCAATGAGACAAACAAGTTCATCTACCGGGGGGAAGGAGAGCTGTAAAATGCTATTTGATTTCTCATTAAAATGGAGAAATCTGAAAAGAAAACTTTTGTCTCTTCCCTTCTTCTTCCTGCCCTAAATACTGAGATCATACCTGGAGTTTCATTAGCATCTCAGCAACCACAATGAATTAATAGCCCCTAAAGTCTTATAACTTTATAGGACTATAGAGGGTGTCAGAGGATGAGATGGCTGGACGGCCTAACCGATGCAATGAACATGAATTTGGGCAAACTCCAGGAGATAGTGAGGGACAGGGAGGCCTGGCGTGCTGCAGTCCATGGGGTCGCAAAGACTCGGACACGACTGGGCGACTGAACGACAACAAAGTCCTCTGACATTTGCCATCTTTAATAAGACCAGTCCCTAGAACCTAATGATTTCTTCCTAAGTACTACATATATAACATTTTAAGATACTAACTCTCCTTTGTCACATATAAGGCAAGTAGTGGATTTTGCACACGGTCACCCAGGAGAGGCTTATGGCAGAGTAGGGAGTAAATTGCCTGAACGTGTTCTCAGTCATGTGTCCCAGAGACAGAAGGCCTTTGGTAAAGAGGAGTTCTAAGCACGAACTGGGTGTCTTAGCAGAAAGGGAATGTTTATTTCATGCTAGTTAAAAAGAGAATCCCAGGGGATGGGGAAAGAGAGAGGCTCCTGACAGCAGAGGAGATATATAGCCTGCCACCTGTCATGCTCTGCTTGTCTGCCACACTGTCACTGGCTGGTGACAAGACCCAAGAAAGGAGTGACTGCATGGCACATCTGGACAGGCCAGCATCTCTGTAAAATTCTGCATCCGGCTCACATCTCAGGGAGCTACAGAAAGGAGACTCCCAGACTAGAAGGACCATTCAGGAAGGGACAACGCAATTGGACTGGCAAAACCAATACTTTGAGGCTGAGGAAGTCTGAGCGATGGGTTCGACTCCTTTAGGGACAGACAGGTTAAGAGCTCAGGGCTGTAACATTTATATGCACTCAGGCCCTAGCCACTAATCAAGCAAGACCAGTTCATCTTTCATTTTTTCAATGAACATGAGTCCTTACTATTACTAGGCATTAGAGACATGAATCAAATAGTAATAGAACACAGTCTCTGCTCCCAGGGGAGCTTACTGTCTGACAGGATAAACACTCACAGACAACTTGTAGGCTCAGGCCCTGAGTTACAGAACAGAGAAGCTTCCCCAATGCTACCTGAATTAATTCAGACAAAATGCGTGTTTCGTGCCCCATTTATAGATGAACAAGACTTATCAAAGCCCACATAGTCGCTAGGGGGTCGCATTAAGACTCAGACCCAGCTCTGACTGATTTCAGTGAACAAGTCCCTTCTGCTTTTCTCATCAACCTCAAATGCCCACAGGGAGCCTAGAGGATCCTGGGCGCTACTCTTTATACCCTTGACCCTGACAGACAGACTTTATCAAGTAGAATTAGTCTTGTCTTGCTATTCAGTGTGAATGTTTCCCAAAGCCAACTGCTCCATCTGCTACAGCGCTAGGTGACTTCCTTGAAAACCAGTTCCGTTCATCACACCTTAAGGGAAAACAGCAACCTCCTGTATGCACACATTAATTAACACAGCAGAAATAGGCTTGAGTTAATTATAGAGGCTCCCTACATTAAAAATCAAGAACAGGCCAGCTGCCAAAGAAGGCTCAGTAGCATGGAACAACGTGAAAAAAGTGGGAAAAGCCATTACTTCTGTACACTGTGTCTCTGCCCAAGAGATGCTCCTGTTGAGAAGCACAAGTTTAGCATCTAAGACCTTGAAGCTAACCACGAACTCAGAAAGTCTCTCTCAGCTTTGTCCACGTTACATATTCCTTTAAGGAAAGAGCCTTTGTCGCTAGAAAAGCTGGGGGCATCAGTTATTAAGAATGGCTTATGTCAAGGAAAAATTGCATGTCATTTTCCCAGCATTCAATTTTTTTCATTATTTATTACTAGCACCCATCTATTTGGAGAAGAATGAGCCAAAGCTTTTTTTTTTTTAATTAATGAAAAAAACTGGAGAGATACTGGGAAATGCATTCTCCAAGGCTCCAAAACAATACATTTACCACTGAATCCCTTGAGAAGTTTTCTTTTTCTGCTTCACATATGCCCAGGAAAAGTGTACTTAAGCATTGCCACATGCCCCAAATCACCCCAGTCCTGTGTTTACCCTTCCACTTTTTAAAAAATAAATGTGATATCAACTAAGCATCTCATCTTGATCCCTCTAGCTAGTTCCTGCAGGTGTATAAACATTATCGAGCTTCTTCAAAGGAAACTCTGTGTGGTCTTCTGGCAACATGAACAAGTATCCCTAAAATAAACAACACTTTCCATTACAAAAAGAAGGTGCATCCCAGATATTTTAAAGGCAGCTCAGTATTCTGTGTTCTCCAATAATGAAACAGATACTATGTTTGATCAGTTGTCCCTGCCCACATGAATAAAACACTGTGATTTAAAGACTACAAGACAGGGAAGACCACTATGCTATGCTATGCTAAGTCACTTCAGTCGTGTCCTACTCTGTGTGATCCCATAGATGGCAGCCCACTAGGCTCCGCCGTCCCTTGGATTCTCCAGGCAAGAACACTGGAGTGGGTTGCCAGGGAAGATCACTACCCCCAACAAAAGGTAGAATTTATAGAACCTTGTGATAAAGGGAATTTAAATTTTTATTTTAAACTTTTTATTTTATACTGGTAGAGAAGGAAATGGCAACCCACTCCAGTGTTCTTGCCTGGAGAATCCCAGGGACGGGGAAGCCTGGTGGGCTGCCGTCTATGGGGTCACACAGAGTCGGACACGACTGAAGTGACTTAGCATAGCATAGCATTTTATACTGGAGTGTAGGCAATTAACAATGCTGTGATAGTTTCAAGTGCATGGCAAAGGGACTCAGCCATACATGCGCATGTATCCATTCTCCTGATCAGAGGGGATTTTTTTAACTAAATAACTTATTTTAATTGGAGGCTAATTACTTTACAATATTGTAGTGGTTTTGCCATACATTGACATGAATCAGCCATGGCTGTACATGTGTTTCCCATCCTGAATCCCCCACCCACCTCCCTCCCCATCCCATCCCTCAGGGTCATCCCAGTGCACCAGCCCTGAGCACCCTGTCTCAGAGAGGATTTTAATGATAACATTTTCCAACAGTCTCCAAACCTTGGTGTGCATCAGAATCGGCTGGAGAGTCTATTTTATTTCCTTATTTATTTATTTTATTTTATCTGGCCACATGGCATATAGGATCTTAGTTTCTCAACCACTAATTGAACCCACGCCCCCTGCATTGGAAGGTGGATTTTTAACCACAGGACCAGCAGGATAGTCCCATGGGAGGTGTATATTTTGAAATGCCACAGAGCCATTCCAGACATGCTGAATCATCGGTATCTGGATTTTGAACATATCTTCTCCAAGTAATTCTGATGAGCAGCCCTATTTGGGAACTTCTCATCCAAACCAGAATCCTCACAAGAACATCCCAGCCAAGTGGCCCTACAGTCTTTGCTTAAATGCCTCCTCCCAGGGCAGTAAGCCAATCAGTCTATCCCTGGATGGTACTAACCACTGGGAAACCAGCCTCCCTGGAATGCACCAGAGCTGGCCCTGCTCTATCATGTAAGTCAAAGAGACCTGCACCTGGGAAGGGGCAGATTTTTGTTGCTTTCACGTGAGAAACCATATAAAGACTTACACCAAGATCCAAATTGCAGGCCACAAAAAAATAAGGGTGGGTGTTCCCTGGTGGCTCAGTGGTAAAGAATCTACCTGCAAATGCAGGAGACACGGGTTCGATCCCCAGTCCGGGAGGATCCCACCTGCTGAGGAGTGTGCCAAAACTATTGAGCCTGTGTGCCACAATTACTGAGCACACGTGCCACAGCCACTGAAGCCTGTGCACCCCAAAGCCCGTGCTCTGCAAGAAGAGAAGCCACCACAATGAGAAGTCCACGTACCACAACTAGAGAGGAGCCCTTGCTCTCTGCAACCAGAAAAAAACCCACACAACAATGTAGACCCAGCACAGCCAAAGACAAATAAATAAATAAAATTTCTAAAATATTAGGTATAGCCTAAACTTTATTAATTATCAAAAATAATTTTATACTGAATTAGTTTAGCATAAAGCTTCCCAGGTGGTGCTAGTGGTAAAGAACCCACCTGCCAATACAGGAGACCTAAGAGATGCAGGTTCCATCCCTGGGTTGGGAAGATCCCCTGGAGGAGGGCATGGCAGCTCACTTAAGACAAAATATCATTTCAGAACCAACCTTAAGTTCTCTATGGTAGAAGAGGAAGTGATTAAGAATACAATGCAACCTAAATGTCCATCAACAGAGGAACGAACAAAGAAGATGTGGTGCATATATACAATGGAATATTACTCAGCTATGAAAAGGTTTTGTAGAGACATGGATGAATCTAGAGAGTGTCACATACAGTGAGGTAAGTCATATCATGTATCAATACAAATATGCGGAATCTGAAAAAAAATCAGTATGGACTACCTTATTTACAAAGCAGAAATAGAAACACGAATGAAGAGAACACACACACAGATACCAAAGGTGGGAGGTAGGAGGAATTGGGAGATCGGGTTGACATATATACTGTGTATAAAAAGGATAACTAATGAGAATCTGCTGTATAGCACAGGGAACTCTACTTGATGCCCTGTGGTGACCTACATGGGAAGGAAATACAAAAAAAGAGGGGATATATGTACAGTTATGGCTGATTCACTTTGCTGTAGAGTAGAAACTAACATGACATTGTAAAGCAACTATACCCTAATAACTTTAAAACAAAAAAGACTACAGTGCAAAGAATACAGGTCTTTCCATTACACCTGGATTGGATCCTGGATCTTCCATTTACAGTTCCATTTAAATCTTCTGAACTTTGGTTTTCTTGGAAAATTCGGACAAAATCAATAGGGTTGTCATATCACACGAGATACTGGCATTCAGTAAATGGGTCCTTCCCTTCCCTTCCCTTCCGTTTCTTTCTCTGCTCAATTTGTTGTGAGCACTTATTTCTATCCCTTGCATCCTGTTTTTATCTCCATTACTAACACCACCACCACCACTTACATTATTGTGGCTGTATTTGTTCAGCATCTCACAGCTTAAATAATTACGTTTGGATGGGGGTGAGAAATAAATTATCATCTTAAAAGAAAGTTCCATAATTCTATTCAGGAAGTAATTCTCTTTGTTCAGGAAAAAATCTTGCAAGGTCACTTGGGGCAGCAGAAACCCTGAGAGCTTGGGTTAGCAAGAGAAAAACTAGAAAAAGAGGTAGGTAAATTGTTCTGCATTTCAAATGAACTGGGAGAACTAAGCATAAAAGAGTGAGGAGGGGAGACAGAACAGTGAGACCAAGAAACAAGGAAGAGAAGTCTTAGAGATGCTTCAGATTCGAGTTTAAGTTGTATCCTGACTATAATATAAACTCACGTCCATATCCCCAAACTTAGAACTGACTAAGTTCTAAGGTAAAATTTGCTGCACCGCAAAGTTTTGTGGCAAAGAAAGGAACTTCACAAGACAGGAAAAAACAAGAATCAGAGTAAAGTAAAGCAGAGTAAAGTAGTCAAAGTTGATCTTGGAATGAAAGCCCCAAGAACAGCAGGAAATCTTGAATGTTTCCAACCACATCCAGCTCTGAAGAGTCTGAGAGCCTCCAGCTAACACCGAGGCTGCACTAAAAGGTCTGCAAAAGTCAGGACTTCCCTGGTGATCAGTGGCTAAGACTCTGAGCTCTCAGTGCAGGAAGCCTGGGTTCGATCCCTGCTCAGGGAACTACATCTCAAAATGCTGCAACTCAGAGCTCACGAGCCACAATGAAGATCAAAGATCCTGAGTGCCACAACTAAGACCCAGTGCAGCCAAATAAATAAAAAATAAATACTTTTTAAATATTTTTTAAAAGATGTCTGCCATCAAAAAGTCTACAAACAATAAATGCTAGAGAGAGTGTGGAGAAAAAGGAACCCTCTTACACTGTTGGTGGGAATGCAAACTAGTACAGCCTCTATGGAGAACAGTGTGGAGATTCCTTAAAAAACTGGAAACAACCGCCACTGCTAGGCATGCACACCAAGGAAACCAGAACTGAAAAAGACACATATGCCGCCATGTTCATCGCAACACTGTTACAATAGGTAGGACAAGGAAGCAACCCAGATGTCCATTGGCAGATGAATGGATAAGGAAGTTATGGTACGTATACACAATGGGATGTTACTCAGCTATAAAAGAGAACACATTTGAGTCAGTTCTAATGAGGTGGATGGAACTGGAGCCTATTATACAGAGTGAAGTAAATCAGAAAGAGAAATACCAATACAGTATATCAACACATATATATGGAATTTAGAAAGACAGTAACGATGATCCTATATGCAAGGCTGCAAAAGAGACACAGATGTAAAGAATAGACTATTGGACTATGTGGGAGAAGATGAGGGTGGGATGATATGAGAGAATAACATTGAAACGTATATATTACCATATGAAAAACAGATGACCAGTGTAAGTTCAGTGCCTGAAACAGGGCACTCAAAGCTGATGCTCTGGGACAACCCAGAGGGATGGGGTGGGCAGGGAGGTGTTGAGGGGGATTCAGGATGGGGAGACACAGGTGCAGCCATGGGTAATTCATGTCAGTGTACAAAAAAAACCACCACAGTGTTGTAAAGTAATTATCCTCCAATTAAAATAAATTAATTAATTTTTTAAAAAAAACCTGCATCTTTTCATCTCAGCCCCCTTTATGCCACTCCTCTGCTCAGAAGCATTGAGAGAGCCTTGATTTTGACATTGGGAGGACCCTAGACAGAAATTCTTTTTACTAATTTCTGTCAGAAAGTGTCCAACTTTTAAACATATACTCTTTATGTGCAATATCACTAATTATTAGAAAAAAGCAAATCAAAACTACAGTGAGGTTATCACCTCACACCAGTCAGAATGGCCATCATCAAAATGTCTAAAAATAATAAATGCTGGAGAGAATGTACAGAAAAGGGAATTTTCCTATACTGTTGGTGAAATCACTATGGAAAACAGCATGGAAGTTCCTTAAGAAGACTAAAAATAGAGTTATCATATGATCCAACAATCTCACTCCTGGTCATATTTCTGGAAAAAAAAAAACTGTAATTTTAAAATATGCAGGCACCCCAGTGTTCACAGCAGCACTATTTACAACAGCCAAGACACGGAAGCGACCTGTGTCCATCAACAGATGAATGGATAAAGAAGATGTGGTATACACACAAATGGTATATTACTCAATCATAAAAAAGAACGAAATAATGCCATTTGCTGCAACATGGGTGGATTTAGAGATTATATGAAATGAATTAAGTCAGAAAGAGAAAGACAAATACCATATGATTTTAAAAATTATATAAATGACTATTTTCAAAACAGAAACAGACTCACAGATGTAGAAAAAAACTTATGATTATCAAAGGGGAAAGCAGAAGGGATAGGGATAAATTAGGAATTTGGCATATATACACTATTATCGAAAATGCAAGAGAGTTCCAGAAAAACATCTATTTCTG
This sequence comes from Tragelaphus eurycerus, assembly GCA_935064755.1. NCBI lineage: Eukaryota > Metazoa > Chordata > Mammalia > Artiodactyla > Bovidae > Tragelaphus > Tragelaphus eurycerus. The sequence goes on along the minus strand of CAKXYN010000075.1, from coordinate 3,997,789 downwards.
CTTTACTGACTATGCCAAAGCCTTTGACTGTGTGGATCACAACAAAGTGTGGAAAATTCTGAAAGAGATGAGAATACCAGACCACCTGACCTGCCTTTTGAGAAACCTATATGCAGGTCAGGAAGCAACAGTTAGAACTGGACATGGAACAACAGACTGGTTCCAAACAGGAAAAGGGGTACGTCAAGGCTGTATATTGTCACCCTGCTTATTTAACTTCTATGCAGAGTACATCATGAGAAATGCTGGGCTGGAAGAAGCACAAGCTGGAATCAAGATTGCCAGGAGAAATATCAATAACCTCAGATATGCAGATGACACCACCCTTAAGGCAGAAAGTGAAGAGGAACTAAAAAGCCTCTTGAGGAAAGTGAAAGAGGAGAGTGAAAAAGTTGGCTTAAAGCTCAACATTCAGGAAACTAAGATCATGACATCCGGTCCCATCACTTCATGGGAAATAGATGGGGAAACAGTGTCAGACTTTATTTTTGGGGGCTCCAAAATCACTGCAGATGGTGACTGCAGCTATGAAATTAAAAGATGCTTACTCCTTGGAAGGAAAGTTATGACCAACCTAGATAACATATTCAAAAGCAGAGACATTACTTTGCCAACAAAGGTCTGTCTAGTCAAGGCTATGGTTTTTCCTGTGGTCATGTATGGACGTGAGAGTTGGACTGTGAAGAAGGCTGAGCACAGAAGAATTGATGCTTTTGAACTGTGGTGTTGGAGAAGACTCTTGAGAGTGCCTTGGACTGCAAGGAGATGCAACCAGTCCATTCTGAAGGAGATCAGCCCTGGGATTTCTTTGGAAGGAATGATGCTAAAGCTGAAACTCCAGTACTTTGGCCACCTCATGTGAAGGGTGGACGCCTTGGAAAAGACTCTGATGCTGTGAGGGATTGTGGGCAGGAGGAGAAGGGGACGACAGAGGATGAGATGGCTGGATGGCATCACCGACTCAATGGACGTGAGTTTGAGTGAACTCTGGAAGTTGGTGATGGACAGGGAGGCCTGGCATGCTGTGATTCATGGGGTTGCAAAGGGTCAGACACAACTAAGTGAATGAACTGAACTGATACATAAAATATTAATAGATAAACAATAAGGTATAGCATAAAGAACTAAATTGAACATAATAAACTATAATGGAAAAAAATCTGAAAAAGAATATATATATGTATAACTGGATTGCTTGTCTATACACCAGACTACAATAGCATTATAAATCAACTATACATCAATTAAAAATAATAATAAAATAAAATAGGCATACTCTCTTTCAGGTATAGCATTTACCTCTCTGAATGAAACTTCTTGTAATCTGTAGCAAAAAAAAAAAAAAAAATGTTGCTAACATGTGACCTCTGTTCAGAAGAAAACTATTTGCAACTCTGTAGGCTTGAGCCTCTAAGGAGAAAAAATATATAAAAATACATATGATAAATTATATATAAATGAGTTTTGTATATATTCTATTTAGTGAGTAGCTACTAGATGTCAGACTCAGTATTTTATTCCTATTCTCTCATTTAATCTTCACAAGAGCCTTCCCAAGTATATATTATTCTTACCGTTGTTCGGACAAGCAACGTGAGTTTCACAGGAATTTGGTAATTTACCCAAAGAGTCAAGTGGCGAGTGGCATTGCCAGCCTTACCCTGCCTGCACTCCTGTCCAGGCCACAGGCTGATCCCTCACTGGATGGAGACTAGGTTGCAAGAGTAAATTGCAAAGATGCTCCTGAAGACCTCAGGTCTTCTTGAAGAAGAGTGTATTGCTACACTGCAACAGATCCTAAATGATAGCAGCAGAAGATTTGGGGAAACATCATCTTTGCTAGAACAGCTCTAACTCAACATCGACTGCTCCAAATTCAAGCCGTGCCTTAGAATCCCCTAAGAAGCCTCCCCAAATTGGCCTTTCTCAGTGCATTTCTACTAAAGCAGACTCTATGAGAAAAGGGGTGCAAAAAGACTGTATTTTATTTATTTGGCTGTGCCAGTTCTTAGATTGGAAAAGGCAATGGCACCCCACTCCAGTACTTTGCCTGGAAAATCCCATGGATGGGGGAGCCTGGTAGGCTGCAATCCATGGGGTTGCTAAGAGTCGGACATGACTGAGCGACTTCCCTTTCACTTTTCACTTTCATGCATTGGAGAAGGAAATGGCAACCCACTCCAGTGTTCTTGCCTGGAGAATGCCAGGGACGGGGGAGCCTGGTGGCTGCCGTCTATGGGGTCACACAGAGTCAGACACAACTGAAGTGACTTAGCAGCAGCAGCAGCAGTTCTTAGACGTGACATGCAGACTCTCATGTCCAGGGTGTGGGGTCTACTTCTCTGAGCAGGGATCAAACCCGGGCCCCCTGCTCTGGTAGGGTGGAGTTTGAGCCACTGGACCACCAGCGAAATCCCTCCAAGACTGTATTTTAAAGGTCCCCCCATAATGCAGCCAATTTCAGAAGTGGGGTTTAAGAAACACTGATTATATGCCACTCAAGTATAAGAACTACCCTCTTAGTGTTGTAGGAATTCTAGCTTCCATCACAATAATAGGTCTATTTTTAAGAGAAGTTGGAGGAAGTGAGGGAAATGGTTGCATGATCGTATGTCCATTGAAGGCCGGATGGGGTTCTGTTTGCTGCCTGTGGCCATAAGAAAGCAGAGAGGGGCTTAAGTGGTTGCTCAATGGTAAAGAATCTGCCTGCCAATGCAAAAGACATGGGTTTGATGCCTGGTCTGGAAAGTTCTCACACACCACGGAGCAACTAAGCCCGTGCATCCTGACCACTGAGCCTGTACTCTAGAAACTGGGAACCACAACTACTGAGGCCACAAGCCACAACCACAGAAGTCCCTGCGCCCGAGAGCCCATGCTCTGCAACAAGAGAAGCCACCACCACGAGAAGCCTGCGCGTGGCACTAGAGAGCAGCCCCCACTCACTGCAGCTAGAGGGAAGCCCAGGCTGCGACGAAGGCCCAGCGCAGCCAAAAATAAATCTGCTGTTGCTGTTCAGTTGCTAAGTCGGGTCCATCTCTTTATGACCCCAAGGACTGCAGCACGCCAGGCTTCCCTGTCCTTCACTATCTCCCTGAGTTTGCCCAAACTCATGTCCATTGAGTCAGTGATGCCATCCAACCACCTCCTCTGTCATCCCCTTCTCCTCCTGCCCTCAATCTTTCCCAGCATCAGGGTCTTTTCCAATGAGTTGGCTCTTTGCATCAGGTGGCCAAAGTATTGAGGAAGAGAGACTCTCCACGTGTTTATAAACTTCCAGGAAGGCTCTAATTAATGGAGAGAGCCCATCCTATTATGCTTGATACAAAAGTGCTAAACAGCTACTGAGACATGCCAGAAACTTGTTCAGGACAAGTCCAAGCATGTCTTAGAAGAGAGTGTGTTAAGCCACAGATATATCCAATACATACCCCAAACTCAGTCTGGTTAGTACAGGAAACCCAGCAAAGAAAAAGAAACTAGCGTCAGCCAGGTGCTACAATTTTTGTTGGAAGACAACAAGAAGAACAGACAGGAACGGCTGCAGCTTAGATCCCAGGTTAAGTGAGTACCAGACCTAAATGACCTAAATGAGCCAGAGCTGTTTGAGAACTTGCAGGAAAATTCCAGGAACTGACACAGAGGAGAGGCATACACCTAATTAAATCCTCCTTTGAGAAAGGGATATTTTTGTTCTAATTCTCTGGCAGAATCACTAGACCTTTGAGACAGAAAATGTTTACATAAAATGATAAAAGGCATTTGTATTAGTGTAAAGTCCTTTTCAACAGATAATTACTGAAAGATTGTCATTAGACTCTAGAATTACCAGGGGCCATTTAAATGTTTATTATGGGGAAAAATGCAACTGTCTTCCTATCTGCTATTACTTGTAAGAAAAATGTCATTGGTATTGTGATGCTCATTGGAATTTTGTTAATAGCTGATAACACCAGTTAAAAAATTACCTAGACCGGTGGTTCTCAAACAGGGCTTCGCAGATGGAACAGTGGTAAAGAATCCACCATCTGCAATGCAGGAGGCAGAAGAGATGCAGGTTTGATCCCTGGGTTGGGAAGATCACTTGGAGTAGGAAATGGCAACCCACTCCAGTATTCTTGCCCAGAAAATTCCATGGACAGAGGAGCTTGGTGGGCTACAGTCCATGGGGTCACAAAAGAGATGGACTTGACTGAGTGACTGAGCGTACCTGAGCACAAGCCAGGGGTTCTCAAACTTAGGACATTAGACTTACCTAAATTGGGGGTTTCCAGCCTCCAGGGTCTAATGCCTGATGCTCTGAGGAGGAGCTGATGTAATAATAATAATAATAATAATAGAAATAAAGTTCACAATAAATGTTATGTGCTCAAACCGTCCCCAAACCACCCTTCCTCCAGGTCCATGGAAAAATTGTCTTCCATGAAACCAGTCTTTGTGCCAAAAAGATTGGAGACCACTGACCTGTTCCAAAAGGACTTGTTTCAAAACAGCTTGTTAGGCCTCACCCCTGAGTTTCTACTTTATTAGGTCTAGGGGAGAGTCCAAGAATTTATAATTCTAACAAATTCCCAGGATGCTGCTGGTCTGAGGATCAGATTTTGAGAACCACTGACCCAAAGCATGAGATCAATTTCCAAATGATCTGGGGTGAGATGCAATCTCTCACTCCCACCAAACTCCACAAGTGGAAGAGATGGGTCTTCCTTCCACACCTGTTTGCCAGGGGGACCACTGGTTTCTCCAGGAAAATTCTTGTTTATCTCTTTTGCAGTAATCGAATATCTGCTAATTATTTTAGCAGAGCTTCTCTGGTGGCCCAGTGGTAAAGAACTCACCTGCCAATGCAGGAGACATGGGTTCCAGCCCTGAGTCGGGAAGATCCCCAGGAGAAAGAAATGGCAACCCACTCCAGTATTCTTGCCTGGGAAATTCCAAGGACAGAGGAGAATGGCAAGCTACAGTTTAAGGGGTTGCAAAATAGTCAGATACGACTTAGCAACTAAACAACAAAAATTATTTTATCACTTTCTTTCATCACCAAAAGTGTCCTAGTTTGGATGATAATTTTTATATTCACCCTAATACTTGTTCATACTTGTTTGATCTTCGTCTGTAGAATCCCACATGCCTAACTGGAAGATGCTCTCCTTCAGAGAGAATTTGTTTTTGCCTTCTCTGAGAACCAGGGACACTACAGACCAGGAATCATTTTAAACTGATGCTATGCTAAGTCACTTCAGTTGTGTCCGACTCTGTGCGACCCCATAGAAGAGCACTGGAGTGGGGTGCCATTGCCTTCTATTTTAAACTGAGGTAGCAGCTTACAAAGAAATCTTAGCCCCGGCTGCAGGTTTTCCTGACTGCAGGGTTGACAGCGGTGTCTGCCCTCGGGGGGCCCTGCCTTTCCTTTTGGGTCTTATGTGTATATCCTTTATGGCCCCCAGTTCCCAGCTCAGATTTTAAGTCAAAGGTGAAACTTTTCTTGCTGTTGCTATTATTTAAACTTGGAAGAGGCTTCTTGGAAATTTCCCTTACTTCTTTCAGTTTTTCACGTTTTATCACAAAAATTTTCAAACACATTCAAAAGTAGAGAGAATAATATAATGAACTCCCATGTACCCACCAACCAGCTTGAACAGTGATCAACTCATTCCAATCTTGTTTCATCTATACCCACTCAATTCTCTATCCTCTTCCCCTCCTCGCACATACACTGGATTGTTTTGAATCGAATCATATACATCATATGATTTCATTTATAAAGATATCAGTAGTGTCTTTAAAATAATAGGACTCTTTTTCAAATAATTAGTATTCTGTGATCACACCTAAAAAATAGTAATAACTTGGTAATACTATTTTATTATAATTTTTAGTTTCTTTGTTCAAATCATGATTCAAAGATGTTCCATATCTTGTAATTGGTGGTTATCATTTGTCTTTAATAATTTACATGTTCCCTAGAATATCTGGTTTTTATTCATCATATCCGGAGAAGGCAATGGCACCCCACTCCAGTGCTCTTGCCTGGAAAATCCCATGGACAGAGGAGCCTGGTAGGCTGCAGTCCATGGGGTCGCTAAGAGTCGGACATGACTGAGCAACTTCACTTTCTCTTTTCACTTTCATGCATTGGAGAAGGAAATGGCAACCCACTCCAGTGTTCTTGCCTGGAGAATCCCAGGGATGGGGAAGCCTGGTGGGCTGCCGTCTATGGGGTCACACAGAATCGGACACGACTGAAGTGACTTAGCATAGCATAGCATAGCATATTCATCATATCTTATTTACTGGTGAAAATAGTTCTATAGATTTTTCTTTACAATATATTTTGCTATTTGCATTCCTATGGTGTCATTTAACATGTTCTTCTGTGCTGTGTGTCTCCCATAAGCTCACAGGTAAGCCTAGAGCTGTGTGGTCCAATATAATAGCCCTTAGCTACATATGACTACCTAAATTTAAATTAATTAAGACAGAAAGAGAAAGACAAATACCATGCGATGTCACTTATATGTGAAATCCAAAATATGACACAAATTAGCTTATTTACACAACAGAGACAGACTCACAAACATGGAAACAGATTTATGGTTACCAAAGGGGAAGGAGGTGGAGGAGGGATAAATTAGGAGTTTAAGATTAGCAGATATATAAAAATATATAAACTGAGTGAAAGTGTTAGTCACTCAGTCGTGTCCGGCTCTTTGCAACTCCATGTGCAACTCCATGGACTGTAGCTCGCCAGGTCTATCCATGGAATTCTCCAGGCAAGAATACTGGAGTAGGTTGCCATTCCCTTCTCCAGGGGAACTTCCCAACCCAGGGATCGAACCCAGGTCTCCTGCATTGCAGGCAGATTCTTTACAGTCTGAGCCACAAGGGAAGCCCATATTTTACAATAAATTTACTGCAAAATAAAGTAAAATTTACTGTATATAAAATAAATAAACAAGGTCTTACTGTATAACACAGGGAACTATATCCAATACCATAAAATAAACCAAAATGGAAAAGAATATGAAAAAGATATGGATATATATGTATAACTTGCATGTATATATATATACATATTCTCTTCATATTCTTCTCCATTATATGTATGAATCACTTTGCTATACACCAGAAACTAACACAACCTTGTAAATCAACTATAGTTCAATTTTTAAAATTTTTAATCACAACCCAATAAATTTTAAAAATGCATTTCCTTAATCACATTAGTCTCCTTTCAAGTTCTCAATACCCACATGAGGCCAGGGACTACTATATTGGATGGCACAGATATAAAACATCCGTGTCATCACCGAAAGTTCTATTGGACACTGCTGCTCTTGTTCATACTCAGATTCGTTTTTTTCAAAGCTACTTCACAGGCAATGGTATGGTAGTTCTACCAAGAAGCACACAACATCTTGTCTGTTTTTCACCATGTTAGCAGCCATTGGTGATCACTGTCCAGACTCAGAAATTCAGGGTGATGAAATTCCAGCTCCATCACTCTTTTTACTTATTACCCAGAATAACTCTATAAAAAGAAGCTGCTTCCCCTCATTTACTCTTTAATTGTCCTAAACTAGTTTGCATAGGAAAGGCAAGGTAACTCTCTGATCCTTTCCCCAGTTCTCAAAACAAGTTGGCTCCCTAAATCTTTTTTTAAGGGAATTTCCTTTTTAATTTTTAAAATTTTTATTCATGTATTTATTGGCCATATCAGGTCTTAGTTTCAGCATTTGGGATCTTCTGTTGCAGCACACAGGCTTCTCTCTAATTGTGTAATCTGTAATCTGCAGCGTGGACTCTCTAGTTGAGGCAAGCTGGCTTAGCCACCCCATGACATGTGGAATCTTAGTTCTCCAACCAGGGATCAAACCAGTGTCCCTGGCACTGGAAGGCAAACTCTTAGCCATGGGACCACCAGGAAAGTCCCTTACTAAATCCTATAAAAGTGACCAACGAGGCATTTTATTCTGAGAACCATTATGAACCTATAGGTCTAAATGTATTTGGTATGTTTGACTCAATTGATGTTCTTGGCTACAATTTTTAGCCTTATATAAATAAGTTTTCGTATTTTTGCCATCATATTTTTGGAATTAAATATTAGAAGTAAGACTTCTGAGTCTAAAGATAAATGTTCACGTAATCTGTCCACCATCTCATGTCTGACATGTGACTACTCCTAGTTATTTGCTGACCTTTTATTCACAGTAAATGCAACTATAAGTTTAAAATAAGTAACAGTTTTGTAGTAAATGTTTTAATGCCACTCGCCTCTTCAATCTCACATTGCCGCTGATGCTGCTAAGTCACTTCAGTCGTGTCCAACTCTGTGCGACCCCATAGACAGCCTCCCACCAGGCTCCCCCATCTCACATTGAGAACCACACAATTTTCGAAATGACTGAGCTGGCTGGATTCTGATATGAAAGTGGCTTAAACACTCATTAGTAATTGGGGTGATTAGTCATTGGAGTCTGGAGGGGTATCCCATCATCATATTCAAGTTGTCCATAAAATGATTTAAAAATTTTCCAGAACCAGAAAGAAAAAAAAAAAACATTCAATGAGATGTTGAAGCTATCCCACCCAAGCCTCTCACCTCTCACCTGGAGAAACTAAGGCTCAGCAACAATCTGATTTTCCCAAGTTGTCCCAACAACTTGTATCTCAGTTGGGACTTCCATTCCCTGAAAATGAGAGGCACTTCTGATTTATTTTTTTTTTTAATTGGAAGCTAATTACTTTACAATATTGTAGTGGTTTTTGCCATACAGATCAACTTCTGCACAGGATTCAGCCTTTCCTTAAGGAGTAGCCATTTCTTCCTGGTCAGGGGAAGTGGCCCACGGCCAGGACAGGAGGAATGACTAGTCCTCACAGAGTCATCTCTCTTCTCCTTTCCAGCCAAATCTGCCCGTCTCCACTTCATCACTGCCAGCCCTGGATCCCTGTGAACCAGCTACCAGATGCCTCTCAGCCCAGGATAAGAACCAACCCCGGCTGTCACCACTCCCACCTTCCCCAGGGAAAGAGGAAGCCATCCCTGCTCCTGGAAAGACAGACATGATGACAGCTAGAAAGGATTTGCCTACCGAAGCTTAGAGCGCCTTCTCACAGATTATGGAAGGAATGGCTGCTCCTACTTCGCAGTCCAATCAGAGCTCAGCGAATCTAGCCAGTGATGAAATGAAAGACGTAGGGGACTGCTGGCAGCTACCCATAAGATCCCTTATTCCACTGCACAGTTCTCTGCCTGGGAACAGGCACCCCAAAGGGCTGGAACTTCTCACTGGTCTCTGCTGGCTGGGATCAACACATGGAGATAAAAGCTTTCTCTCCAGGGGCTTCCCTGGTGGTCCAGTGGTTAACAGTCTGCCTTGCAAAGCAGGGGACACTGGTTCAATCCCTGGTCGGGGAAGATTCCACATGCCACAGAACAGCTAAGCCCGGGAGCCACAACTTTGGGTCTGTGCTCTAGAGCTCGGGTACCGCAACTGCTAAGGCCCACACACCTCAGAGCCCCTGCTCTGCAACAAGAGAAGCCACCACAATGAGAAGCCGGAGCACCACAAGGAAGAGTAGCCCCTGCTTGCTGCAACTAGAGAAAGCCTGCTTGCAGCAATGAAGACCCCGCACAGCCAAAAACAACTAAGTAAATAACATTAAATAAAAAAGTTTTCTCTCCAAAAATATACCAAAGATCCCTAGAGAGTAAAGCCCCACAACCTGAAACCTTGCATTCTGGAATTGTCAGGTGCATGAACCCTGAATCAAAACTCCCAACAGCCCGCTAAGATCAGCCCACTCTCTTCCTACTTAGGTTCACGCCTAAGCTGCACCGTCCACCTGTAGCTGCCTGAATGCCTTCCTCTGAATTATCTCCAGAGAACACAGGTCACTCTTTCCTGTATCAGAGACCAGTGATTTACCCTGGGACTCCCAGATCCCTCAGGGATATTTACAAAGTTTTCAAAACATGATAGTTTGTATTTCTATTCATAGCTAACTCTGGGGGAAAAAAAAATCAAGGTTGTGTGCAGGGAAAGAGGAGTTGAATACCTAAAAAACTGGCATGGGAGAATGCATGAGGGTTCTCTCATACTCCTGCAAGGCAGATTCAGAGCACTTCCTTCTGCACATGGAATCATGACATTTGCAGCAATATGGATGGACCTCAAGATTGTCATACTGATTGAAGTAAGACAGAGAAAAAGAAATATCCTATGATATAGAGTGTGGATTCTAAAAAGAAATGATCGCCAGTCCAGGTTTGACGCATAATACAGGATACTCGGGGCCGGAGCACTGGGATGACCCAGAGGGATGGGATGACGGGGGGGGTGGGTGGTTCAGGATGGTGAACACATGTACACCCCTGGAGGATTCATGTCAATGTATGGCAAAACCAATACAATATTGTAAAGTAATTAGCCTCCAATTACAACAAATAAATTTTTATTTTAAAAAAAGCTAAAAAAAAATTAAAAGAAATGATACAAATGAACCTATGTACAAAACCGAAACAGGCTCACAGACTTAGAGAAGGAACTTCTGGTTGCCAGGAGGAAGGATGGGGCAAGGGATAGTTAGGGAGTTTGGGATGGACACGTACACACTCTCATATTTAAAATGGAAAGCCAACAAGGACCTACTGTGCGGTATAGGGAACTCTGCTCAATGTTATGTAACAACCTAAATGGGAGAAGAACTTGAAAAAGCATAGATACACATGTATGTATAATTTAACTGACTCACTTTGCTGTACATCTGAAACCATCACAACATTGTTAATCAACTAGATGTCAGCATAAAATTAAAAGTTAAAAAACGCTTCACAGGACTTCCCTGGTGGTCCAGCGGCGAAGACTCCATGCTCCCAATGCAGGAGGGCCTGGTTCAATCCCTGGTCAGGGAACTAGATCCCGTATGTCGCAGCTAGAGTCCACATGCCGCAATTACGGCTCATGCAAACCACAACTAAGATCCGGTGCAGGCAGGTAAATGAATTTATGTTTTTAATTTCATGAGGAGGATCAAGAGGGTGGCAGATAGGGGGAATATGTGTCAAAGGAAAAATCTCTTTGGAAGGTAAAAGTGAAAAAAGAGGCGGGTTGTGGGGGAAGAAGCACCTGATACAAGACAAGGCAAGCGCCTGAGACGAGAGCATCTGAGAAGAAAAGAAAACGGTTGAGTGAAAAAGCAATCCTCTACCTATGGAGCAGCAGCAATGCTAGGGGCAGGGGAAGTGGTGAAAATAGGCCAGCGGTCAACGCTACCTGCTGGGAACCTACAGCAGTTTTTGTTGCCACTATTGTTTTTATTGAGTTTGAGGTTTTTTGGGTTTTTTTTTTTCCTAAGAAAAAAGAAAAGGAGTCAATATATATTGAACACTTCTGTGCTAGGAACTGGGCCAGGCATATGATGTGTATTACTCCAAGAGTATCACGAAAAGCAGATTTCAGTTCAACCAAATTAGGGGAAGGCAATGGCACCCCACCCCAGCACTTTTGCCTGGAAAATCCCATGGACGGAGGATCCTGGTAGGCTCCAGTCCATGGGGTCGCTAGGAGTCAGACACGACTGAGCGACTTCACTTTCACTTTTCACTTTCATGCATTGGAGAAGGAAATGGCAACCCACTCCAGTATTCTTGCCTGGAGAATCCCAGGGACGGGGGAGCCTGGTGAGCTTCCATCTATGGGGTCGCACAGAGTCGGACACGACTGAAGCGACTTAGCAGCAGCAGCAATGAGGAAAAGGAAGTTGTTTAAAGATAAATAAAACACTTAACTGCAGCGCCCCCACCCCCATTCTTTCTAGAGTGGCCGTCCTTGCAAATTGCTCTGGGCAGTGCCTGCTAATACCTGACATCCTAGGGTCACTGTTAAAGAGCACCCCCTTTTCACTCTGGTGTCTGGATTTGGATGTAAATTAAATAACTGCCCTAGGTTGCAGCTACTTGGTTGCTCTGTCCAATCCTTCAGGGATTTCCTCAGGGAGGGTCTAGAATCAGAGCCATCCTCAATGGCCTCTTGCCTGAGTATCCTCGAGACAAAAGAATTCCCGAGAAGAGAAGGAACCATGAGAAAAAAGTAGCAGAGAGACATGAGAAGAGTCCTACGTTGATAAATTGAAACATGCCTGACTTCTGGAACTTTCCTGAACATCATCATGATTCACACATGAGCCTTTTGGAGCTCTGAGAAATGCAAAACCGCAGGTGTAATCCCAGCAGAAGTGGAGGTTCCAGGGGCTGCTTTCAAGGGATGGCACACCTGGCCAGCTTAGGACGCCCTCGAGGAGGAGAAAGTGGGGACTTGAAGAAGCCCCGTCATCATGGAGTCATGCCCTGCCCCACCGTCCCTGCAGCCTGCGGCTGGACACCTTCAGGGATTGGAGTCCTGGCTCCAGACAGCAGTGCTTAGATGGTTCATAAAAGCCCTGCCCCACCTCCCACCCAAGCATGGTGTGCAGACCCTCACAGTGTCCAGGAAATTGACATCTGTGGGTTCAAGCAGGATGTCTAGGCTGCTAGAGACATTCTATTTGTGCCTGCATCTGAATAATTTAACACTCCCTCCAGAATAGACTATCATTAGAATTAGTCAATTCCTGTGCAGACAGCCTAAAAAAGAGAGAGAAGGGAAGAGAAAGTTCCCACATATGTTGCCTTAGAGTAGTGGAACAGGAGGCTAGGTTCTGCGTTGTTCTTTTTTCTAGAGTCACAGCCCGCTGCTCACTGGTGTATCTGGCCCCAAGGGAACTGCTGCCCTTATGTGTGCCCTTACCCCTAAATCCACGTCTACTGCTGCATCCACCAGATAAAGACAAAAGGCCAAGTTCCTACAGATTCACTGGTCTGTTCCCCACCACCACCACTTCCTGTGTGTGTGTGTGTGTGTGTGTGTGTGTGTGTGTGTGCTCAGTCATGCCTGTCTCTTCGTGACCCCATGGACTATAGCCACCAGGCTCCTCTGTCCATGGGACTCTCCAGGGAAGAATACTGGAGTGTGTTGCCATTTCCTTCTTCAGGGGATTTTCCAAATCCAGGGATCAAACCCAGATCTCTTGTGTCTCCTGAAATGGCAGGCAGATTCTTTACCACTGTGCCATCTGGAAAGCCTGCCACTTATCTTATGTGGGGCATAGTCAGGTCACTTCTAGGACCCTCAGTTTCTTCATCTGAAAAGCATGGCCTCCAGGACTTCCCTGGTGGTCCAGTGGCTAAGACTCCAAGCTCCAAATGCAGGGGACCTGGGTTCGATCCCTGGTCAGGGAACTAGATCCCACATACTGAGAGTAAGATACAGCCAAATAAATAAATATTTTTTAAAATAACATGGCCTCCCTCATAGGGTTTTCATAGTATTAAATGAGCTAATTCCTCAAGGTCCAGGACACAACACAAGCCTGTCTTTAATTTGCTGTTACTTATCAGGCACTGAATGTAAATGAAATAATACTAGTTTGCATGAGGTACCACAGACAGGCACAATTTCCAGCCCTGCATACTTCCACTTTCTTCCCATTGCTTAGCTTGACCATGCTTATGGGAAAACAAAAACAATCAAAATAAAACATTTGTGTATATATATATACAATATACGCTATGCTATGCTAAGTCACTTCAGTCATGTCCGACTCTGTGCGACCCCATAGACGGCAGTCCACCAGGCTCCCCCATCCCTGGGATTCTCCAGGCAAGAACATTGGAGTGGGCTGCCATTTCCTTCTCCAATGCATGAAAGTGAAAAGTGAAAGTGAAGTCACTCAGTCGTGTCCAACTCTTAGCGACCCCATGGACTTCAGCCCACAAGGCTCCTCCGTCCATGGGATTTTCCAGGCAAGAGTACTGGAGTGGGGTGCCATTGCCTTCTCCGAAACACAATATATACATGTACCTATATATACATGGATTACATATGTAATACACACATGTGTACACACGCACACACATACAGGCTCATCAGCTCAGCCTAACTGAGTCTCAGTTCTGCTTGTCAGTTTGTTGAGCCCCTGGTTAGTGCCTAGTTATCCCCCATGAGGGCTGTTCCAAAGCTTTTCCATAAACCCCACCCACTTCCAAAACCTTCCCTCTTCCTTCTCCCCATTCACTGAGTCCCGCAGCCTTGCCTCCAAACGTCTCCACCCTCCTCCCATCCAGGCTCTCTGCACACCATCACAACCTGAAGACCAGCCTCCCACTATGTGCAGCCCCACTTGCCCCGTGGGGTCCCAGACTTGGCTCCATCCACCACCCCCTCCCCTGCATCTTCAAGGTCTTTCTTCTCAGTTTTTATTTTGTAAAAATGCTCAAGCCCCACACATTCTAAAAACACTTCTCCCTATGTTCTTTCTCACTAAGTCAATCTACATCATCTCCTTCCTTCTTCCACCATCCTGAGAAATCTCTGGGTTCGTTGGCCTGTATCCCTGCCTGCATACTTGTTTCTTCACCCCTGGAGCTGCACTTCTTGTTCTCAGGACTGTGCTGGCAGCGTCTCCTCCAGACTCACTGATTCTGTCCTAATTACCGTTCAGAGGTCTCTCGTGGGTCCGCATCCTCCTGGATCCCCCCTTGGGCAGCCCTCTCCTACTCTGGGGTCCATGACACCAGTCCTCTCCTGGCTCTCTCTCCTTCCTCCCTGAATGCCCTCTCTCTCATCTCCCCTGCCATCTCTCTCTCATTCCATGTTCATTATCCTCCACCTCCTTTTTATTTTTCATATTCACTTATTTGGCTGCACTGGGACTTAGCCGCAGCTAACTCAGGATCTTCTAGCTGTGGCATGCAGGATGTAGTTCCCTGACCAGAAATCAAACCAGGTCCCCTGCCTTGGGAGTGTGGAATCTTAGCCCCTGGACCACGCCTCCTTTATATATGAGAATATTCCCTAAGGCTCTCTCATGACACTTTTCTCTTCTGTCTCTACTCTGTCTCCATGGAAGACTATACAACCTCTTCCCCCACATCACATTTCAGCCCTAGCCAAGCATATAACTCAGCCCTGACCTTGCCCCCTGAATTTGCCGTCAGCTCACGAGTCTGCCCACTAAGACATCCACCAGCCTCTGAAATGCTCAAATGCAATTTGGAATTCCTCCAGCAGTGCCCCATCCTCTTCCCAGTTGCCCTAATCCTGGAACTCCAGCAGCTGACTGCTCCCTTCTTCCTCACATCTCCTAGCCCCACTCCCCACATCTCCTAGCCCTGCAGTCTGAGTATCACATCACCACAGTCCCTCTTTCCCCCTCCTTACCAACACCCAGATTCAGGCACTGGCCTCCCCAACCTGCCAACACAGCAACCACCACATGGCCTCAGGCCTGCAGCCCTTCATCTCCCGAGTGCCATCCCCACCCGCCCTGCTCTGCACTGTGGAGCCTTCCTTGAATGGCTATTGACAGGCACTGCCTTTGCTGAGCCTGCCAAGTGCCAGTCACTAAGCTAAGCATTCTCCCCACGTCATCCCATTCCACTCTCCTAAGATGCCTACATGGGCACCATTTCTGCCTCCACTCTACAGCTGATGAAGTAGAGCCCAAGGGAAATTATGCTCAAACAATTAGCGAAGCGAAGAGTCCAACCAGCAAACAAGCCTAAAACCACTTACTGCCTCCAACGGCAGACCAGATCAGACCAAAACAATTCCCTCCAAAGAAACCTTGGTAGAATTGAGTGTATAACACAGGGAATCCTACTCAGTGCTCTGTGGTGACCTGGTAAACAGGAAGGAAATCTGAAAAAGAGAAGATATTCGTATGCACATGGCTGATGCACTTTACTGTACAGGGGAAACTAACAACCTTCCAAAGCAACTATTAGTGTGAGTCGCTCAGCTGTGTCTGACTCTTCATGACCCATGGACTGTAGGCTGCCTGGGCTTCTCTGTCCATGGGATTTTTAGGCACGAACACTGGAGTGGGTTACCATGCCCTCCTTCAGGGGATCTTCCTGACCAAAGGTTCGAACCTGAGTCTCCTGCATTGCAGGCAGATTCTTTACCTTTGCCACCAGGGAAGCCCTATACTCCAATTTTAAAAAATAATAAATAAATGGTCCACGTCTAGGGAAAAAAAAAGAAACCTTGGGTGGCTCCCTGCTGCCTACCAATTTCCCCAGCACCAGAGCCCCCAGGGCTCCCCAGCAGCCATGTAGCCATCACACTGGACGTTCCATGTGTTGCTCCCTTTGGGTTCTGACCACCTCGTGACCACATCTGCGCCCTCAGATCATGATCCAGTTCTGGGCTTTTCCCAGACTTTGCTGGCTTCACCATCTCATTTGGTTGCTCCCTCCTCCCCCTGTGCCAGCTCCTGCAGACAAGGATTCCTCCTTCATTGGCACACCTGGTACTTTATACCTTGGCCACAGCCTTTGTTTCCACTGACCTTACGTGATGGTCATGTACATGTTCATTTTCCCATTGCCTCGAGGGCAGATACCCTCAATGGACTTATTTCTGTAGGTGGTACATACCTGACCCATTGTCGTTGTTCAGTCGCTAAGTGATGTCTGACTCTTTTGTGACTCCATGGACTGTAGCCCTTCAGGCTCCTCTGTCCATGGGATTCTCCAGGCAAGAACACTGGAGTGGGTTGCCATGTTCTCTTCCAGGAGATCTTTCCAACCCAGAGATCCAAGCCGAGTTTCCTGCCTTGGTGGACAGAGTTCTTCACCACTAGCCCAGGGCACATTAAATATCTGTTGAAATGACTTGATCCCAAGGATCTCCCACAGAAACTGTCACTATGATTATTTCACCCCTGTTTGTAAAGCAGTATGATGAGACTTGCATAAGGCAACATCAGGATCTCATACTCAACTAAGTGGAAGATGAGGGTGGGTTCCAGACCCTGGCCCACTAGCTGGTCCGCTCACTTGTTCTGGCTCCATGCAGAAAGCTCACTGCTTACAAGCTGCCAAGTTAATTTTCAAAGAAAGAACAGAACAGCTTTCACATTCTGACACCTCCTCCTGCTCTACCATCCCACCTTCTTGAGAACTGGCCTCTGAGGATGACTCATCAGAGGGAAAGGGTGAAAACAGCTCCCAGGAGGGGGCTGACAATCTCTGCTAGACAGAGAGCGGGGCTGGTGACAGCATGTGTCCCAGCCGGGTGGAGAGGCATTTTCTCCGCCATCTCGGGTTTGATTTGAGCCCTAGGGATAAGGCTAAGAAAGATAAGAGCATCCAGAAGTGCACTCACCTTCTTTTATCTGTGGAATATGCTCGAATACCTGGGGGATGCTTCTCTGTGCAAATAGCACCAAATGTCATTCTTCCCTCCCTCCACTCAAGTCTCCTTACAGTCCACAAAATGCAAGTCACTTTAATGCATCTAATGAGAAAAAGACAAGAAAAGCTCAAAGAACTACTCCTGAATCTGCTTGGCTTGGCAGAGTTAACATAGAAATCCGGACTATATCTCACAAGGGAATTATATTCAATATCCTGGGATAAATCATGATGGAAAAGAAGATTTTAAAAAGAAGGTATATATGTACATACATGAGTCATTTTGCAGTACAGCAAAAATTAACACAGCATTGTTCATCAAACATACCTCAATCAATCAGTAAAAAGAAATCCTGGTCACCACCGGGACTATTTTTGCACTCCAGTATTCAGGGATTAAAACCTGAACTCCGCCTACAAAGGCATCACACAGAGCCTGGCACAACTCTTATACCAAATGTCTCTCTACTCCTTCCCCTCAACCCACCCCACCTCCCCACTGGCATCTCAGCTCCAGACACACAAACACCCTTCTGCGCTGTCCCTGGGTCTATTCTATTCATCTGTTATGCCTCTAGAGTATTTCTTCTCTTTCTGATTCAAAGGTTATTTGTTCCACAGAAAGAGCTTTTCTTTTCCAAAATCAGAACAGCGTGGACAGTCTGCTTTCTAAACACCTACTGAGCCTTTCTTCTGGAAGATGATGCTGGACAGTGCTGCCAGCATGCGGGTTTGGACCACAGAATGCCTCTCTGGCAGCCTCAAACAGAGGGCGAGGCCGAACGAGTTTGCTCTGCATCAGGCACGCAAAGGGTGCAGCTGATCTCTTTTCAGCCTGGCCTCTGCCCATTATTAGAACATCCCAGAAATGCTTAAATTTACCTCCCACTCTCCCCACCCCATCTCATGCACACTCTTCTCTTTTCTGTAAAGATAAGGCTAAGCAGCCAGGAGAAAGAAGGGTTGAGAACACTTCATGAGCATCTGCCATGCACTCAGCTCAGAGTTGGGAGTTTCACATTCATTTGGTCCTTACAAGGACCCTCCAAGGTAGGTACAGTTATTATCCCATTGTATGGAAGGAGGAACTGAGGCAGGCTCAGAGAGGTTAAGCTACTTGCCAAATATCACTCAGCTGGTGAGTGATAGAACTTAGCAGCTGAGCCCATCTTTCAGCTTTAAGCCTGGTCTACAAGATTACCTCTGTGGTCTACAGAACAAATGACCAGATTGAACTGCTTGAGAACAATATTCACATTTTCAACATCTCTATATTCCTCACAACACCCACCAAAGAAAAGCCATTCTGTGTGTAATGAAAGAATCCACGTATGCGTGAACAATTTAACAAAACAAGAGATCTGCCTACTTCCTTCTTAAGGTGGTCTGTACCCTGATTTGTTGATTAAGTTTTACAATAAAGCCAAGTGCAGAGAGACCCCAGAAAGCAAGGATTGTTGGCTTTTGAAACAGACACAACAATCCCTGACACATCACATGAAGAAATAGACTTGTGTTCCCTGGTGGATGGGATGGTAAAGAACCCACCTGCCAATGCAGGAGACTTGGGTTTGATCTCTGGGTTGGGCCAATCCCCTGGAAAAGGGAATAGCAAACCCCCTCCAGTATTCTTGTCTGGGAAATCCCACACACAGAGGAGCCTGACGAGCTACAGTCCACGGGGTTGTTGCAAAGAGTCAGACCGGACTGAGCAACTAGACAACAACATGCTTCCATTTCTACTTTCCTATCCCTGGTTAGGAAATTATATTCCTTCTTATGAAGGAAATACTAATGGAAATAAGTTTTGATGTCCCTGTCTGTTATATGGATTGGAAAGGAACATGGTGCAATGTCAATGATGGGGCTACTGGCGGAAATGGGCGTCAATCCCAGAAAACTACTCAGCCTCTGTGACACTCAGTTTCCTGGGCTTTCATGTGGGTTATGACAACATCCCCACTGCCTCACCAGGTTGGGATATCCAACTTCAAAAATTAGAGTGTGCAGCCAGTGTTGAGGCTGGGTGTCACTAAAGTGAACAGCTGACCATCATCCAAGAGTTTTCCCAAAAGGGTGCTCTTAACTCAGTAAGGATAATTGTGGGGGGAGGATTTCCCTGGCAGTCTAGGGGTTAAGACTCCATGCTCCCCATCCAGGTTTGATCCCTGGTCAGGGAACAAACATCTCCCATGCTTCATGGCACGGTCAAAAAAATAAAGAGACACCAATTTTTAAAAAAGCATAACGGTGGGAGGCAGAAGAATGACCTCCCAAAGCTGTCCACACCCTAATCCCTGAAATCTGTGGACATGCTACTTGACATAGCAAAAGGGACTCACAGGTGTGATTAAGTTAAGGATCTTATGATGCAGAGGCTATGCTGAGCTACGGGAGTGGACCCATTGTGATGACAAGGGTCCTCATAGAGAAGAGGAAGACAGGAGGGGGAAATCAGAGCGAAATCAGAGAACGCTAAGCTGCTGGATATGAAGGTGGAGAAAAGGGCACACGCCTGGGGATGCAGTCAGTTTCTGGAAACCAGAAAAGGTGAGGGATCAGGTTCTCTCCTCCAGCCTGCAGAAGAATGCAGGCACCTTGATTTTAGCCCAGGGAGACCCATTTCGAACTCCGACCTCTAGAACTGTTAGATAATTTATTACTGTTTAGCTGATAAGTTGTGTCCTACTCTTTTACCACCCTCATGGATTGTATCCCACCAGGCTCCTCTCTCCACGGGATTTCCCAGGCAAGAATACTGGAGTAGGTTGTCGTTTCCTCCTCCAGGGGATCTTCCCAACCCAGGGCTCAAATCCATGTCTCCTGCATTGCAGGTGAATTCTTTTTTTTTTTTTTTTTAGATTTTCACTTTTTATTTAAAGTTTTTGATGATTAACACATACATACATACTGAAAGAAATTAAATATATAAATCAATGGAAAGACATTCCATGTTCAAAGATAGGAAGATTTAACACTGTTAAAGTCTTAATACTGTTAAAATCACAAACTGATTTTCAGATTCAATACAATCCTATCAAAATATGCAAAATCCAAACTGAATTTTTGCAGAAATTGAGTGGAGGAATTGGAATCTTAATATATTTCTGGTGGGAATGTAAAATTGTGCAGTCAATTTGGAAAAGAATTTGGCAGTTCTTCACATTAAATATAGAATTGACCCCATATGATGAATTCTTTACCACTAAGCCTCGCAGGAAGCACTTATAAGATAATGCATGTGCGTCATTTTTACCCACTATGTGGCGATTTGTTACAGCAGCAAAAGAAACAAACCTAATATCCCTGCCCAAGGTCTGGCTGTCACCCCAAATCAGGTTTCATCAGGCCTGCAACACAAGTCTCTCTCCCATTCCCCACTGATTCCAGACAGCAACCAGAAGGCCTGACTGGTTTGCAAGGAACCATCTACTGATAAGTCAGAATCCTCATCTTGGCATAACCAGCACCCCCTATCTTATTAGGCAGACCAGCATAGGAGACCCATCTGTATTTGGAAGGATGCTGACAGGAACAGAACTGGAGGAGGCAGAGGTGGATGAGTCACCCTCTCTGGCTTCCAGCTCAGACTCTGGCACCTGTGCCCCACAGTAGGCACAGCCTTGCCAATACCTGGGTCTGCTGGCTAGAATGTCCTCTTTCTTGGGCAGTATTTGGCAGGCACTGCCAGCATCGCCTTCTGAGAAGCTCGTTTTTCTGCACATACTTGACTGATCAACACCTCGCAAGAGTGTTAAATGTGTTCTTTCTTTAGAATGGCAACAATTAAATATGTCATACACTAGACGCTTGGAAGGACTGATGCTGAAGCCGGAGCTCCAATACTCTGGCCACCCGATGCAAAGAACCGACTCATTGGAAAAGATCCTGATGCTGGGGAAGACTGAAGGCAGAAGGAGAAGAGGGTGACAGAGGATGAGATGGTTGGATGCCATCAGCGATTCAATGGACATGAATGTGGGCAAACTCTGGGAAATGGTGAGGGACAGGGAGGCCTGGTGTGCTGCAGTCCATCAGGTCGAAAAGAGTTGGACATGACTTGGCAACTGAGCAACAACAGCACATGCTAAAAGCATTTAGAACACAGCAAGCACTCAACAAATTTCAAGGATTTCCCTGCTGGTCCAGTGGTTAGAGAATCTGCCCTGGAATGCAGGGACATGGGTTCAATCCCTGTTTGGGGAACTAAGATCCCACGCGCCATGGAGCAGCAAAGCCTGCCAGCCTAAACTACTGAACGCACATGCTCTGGAGCCTGCATGCCACAACTAGAGAGTCCATGCACTGCAACTGAAGATCCCCATGCAGTGAAGATCCCACGCACTGCAACTAGGACCGGGTGCACTCAAGTAAATAAATAAATATATTTAAAAAAAACAGATTTCAACTACTATAGTATTATTATCATCATTGTTAATTTATTCAATCCAGTTATGTTCAAGTGCAGTGGGACTGGGGGCCCTTTTCTCTCTTTGAGGAAACTTAAATTCCTCTCTCTCTGCTCTTTAACCCCTGGTGTTAAACTTCCAGCTTCCCCAGGGGAGCTTCACCTCTTGTGCTGACTGCCAGTGGTCATTATACAGAGTTCAGCTGGGATTGCCGTTACATGATCTATAATGTCCTTTTCAATAAATGGGAAAATGTATGTGAAACTGCAAGTACAGGGCCTGGCACAGAACAGAAACTCAACAGTGTCTGTATTCTCACTTATTAACTCTCAGTTATAGGTTGACTTATGTTCCCTCATAATTCATACATTGAACACCCACTACCTCAGAATGTGACTGTATTTGGAGACGGGACCTTTAAAGAGGTGACCCAGCTGACACTAGCGGTAAAGAACCAGCCTGTCAATGCAGGAGACATAAGAGACGCGGGTTGGATCGCTGGGTCAGGAAGATCCCCTGGAGGAGGGCATGGCAACCCACTTCAGTATTCTTGCCCGGAGAATGCCACGGACAGAGGAGTCCATGGGGTCGCAAAGAGTCAGACACAACTGAGAGATTGAGCGGGAAGTTCAGTGAGGCCCTCATGGTGGACCCTGACCCAATCTGACCGGTGTCCTTATAAGAGGAGGGGCTCCCCTGCTGGCCCAGTGGTTTAAAATCTGCCTGCCAGTGCAGGGGAAACAGATTGGATCCCTGGTGTCCAGGAAGATTGCACACGCCGTGCGGCAACTAAGCCCATGTGCCACAGTTGCTTAGCCTGTGTGCCCAGAGCCTGTGCTCCACAATAAGGGAAGCCCATGAACCGCAACTGGAGAGCAGCCCCCTCTCTGCAACTAGAGAATGCCTGCACACAGCAACCAAGAGCCAGCACAGCCAAAACTAACATTTTTAAATGCTAAATAAATGTTTTAAAGAAAGAAGAGATTAGGACATGCCGAGATTCACCAGAGATACACACACGGAGGAAAAGCATGTAAGAAGACATCAGCAGGGCTACTGTCCCCAAGTCAAGGAGAGAGCCCTCAGGAGAAATGAACCAGCGGGCACCTCCATCTGGACTTCCAGCCTCCAGAACAGGGAGATTTCCTGCCATTCAAGCCTCCCCTGGGAAAGACCCTGATGCTGGGAAGGCCTGAACGCAAAATGAGAAGAGGGTGGCAGAGGATGAGACGGTTAGATGGCATCACCAACTTGATGGACATGAACTTGGGCAAACTCCGGGAGTTGGTGATGGACAGGGAGGCCTGGCGGGCTGCAGTCCATGGGGTCGCAAAGAGTCGGATGCGACTGAGCGACTGCTCAACATCAAGCCTCTCTATCTGTGTTATTTCATTGTAGCAGCTCTGGCAAACTAATACCACTCTCTTTCAAGAACAAATAATGGCTGTATCCACTCCAATATTCTTGCCTGGAGAACCCCTGGGACAGAGGAGCCTAATGGGCTGCCGTCTATGAGGTCGCACAGAGTCGGACACGACTGAAGCAATTTAGCAGCAGCAGCAGCAATGGCTATATCTCTAGACAGCAGGAAGCTGTTTTAAGTCTGACTTAAAAGAGGTCTCTGATCCGTTTGGGCCTGGGGGCCTCTGTTGTATGAAGCAAGGGTGCGTATTTTCCCAGCAGGACTTGGCGGCTGTGCCTGGCACTCAGGAGAAGGCGTCTCACTTCCTGAAGAAGGGGGTGTCATTCTTTGCACGATCCCCACCATAGCCCTTCAGGAAGAGGAGAGCCCTGCATCGTGGCCTCACAGAGGAAACGCGGCGCTGGCACCTCGGATATGGAGAACTGTAAAATCGCAGATGACAGATTCGTGACTCCCCTGGGGGAATAAATAGCAAGAACAGATGGGCCCCGAGGCTGGGAGGTTTCATGTAAATCTTAATAGCATTCTGATAATGTAATGAACGTGGTGAGAAGAGCAAACCAGTACCAGCAAGGCAAGACACAGTCTCGCCCACCCTGAGGATTACCCAGGAGGACCATTCTGTGAGGAGGACATGCAGAGATTGACCAGAGGTATCCACACAGAGGAAAACCATGTAAGAAGACATCAGTGGGCTGCTGTCCCCAAGTCAAGGAGAGAGCCCTCAGGAGAACCTGCGGGCACCTCGACCTGGACTTCCAGCCTCCAGAACAGGGAGAAGAGGAGGCTGGAGGAGGAGCCACAGGGTGAGGAGAGCACACAGGGCTACACGGACAACTATTTGCCAAGGAATTTAAAGAGTGCTCTCTGAACTGGCTTCCCAGGTGGCTCAGTGGTAAAGAACACACCTGCCAATGCAGGAGACACGGGTTTGAGCCCTGGGTCAGGAAGATCCCCGAGAGGAGGAAATGGTAACCCACTCCAGTATTCTTGCCTGGAGAATCCCACGGACAGAGGAGCCTGGCAGGCTACAATCCATAGCGTCTCAGGGAGTCAGACAGGACTGAGTGACTGAGCACAATTTTGAACTGGCAAAGCTAAATGCCTTATGATGGGGTAACCTCCAGAGTGATGCTCCCCTCTATGCACCGCTTCAGGGTATCTCTCTGGGCAGCAGTCTTCCACATGGTCCTGGGTGACTTCCAGGTTAAAGAGTAATCTAGGAACAGCAAGGGGACACAGGCCACGTGTGCTCAGAGCTCAGGAGGGTCTCTCCTGGAGATGGCTTATCTAGTGAGTCCAGCTGTTCCCAATTAATCTCTCCCTATTCATCTCTAGAGACTCTCAGTGAAGACATGCCCAATGTAAAGAGTCCTGGACAAGGAATCTGAAGGTGTGGATCACAACCCCACCACATGCCAACCATGAGACACTGGATAAGTGACTCAGCTTCTCTGTAAAGTGGGAATAGTACTTTCTACCTTGTGGGAATTTTTGGTAAAGAGCAAAGGAGGTCTACTCTTTAGAAATTGCAGGCACTGAACACACACAAACTCCCCTCCACTTGTGTCTCACAAATAGAACAGTGTGCACAGTGTTTCTTGCATGGATCTTGGCTTTCTTGGGTATTCCTGGATAAACAAATGCAGGTTTTGAGGTGTGATGGCCCACAGGCACCATCTCTTCCTCAAGCTTTTATTTAAACAGGTGTCTTGGAAAGTGCAGGACTGAGAGTAGATGAAACGTTGGGGAAGATAAGCCCAGGTGCTCAGTATCTTAACTGGGGAGTCCAGTGTTGTTCAGTCACTCATAGAGACAAAAGAAGCAACTGGAATCAGCAGAAAGGATGGAGAAGGAGTCAGACCTGGGGTGCCAGCTCTGCAGCAGAGAACAAGCAGGGAATTGGTGTCCAAATAGCTCAGAAGGCAAAAGGAGCAGAATCATTACCTATCAGAAGAAAGCTGAGCAGCTAAAGATGCTCCAGACAGGGCACCCCTGCTTTCCCAGCTGAGTCCTCAGAGAGGATGTTTGGGGACCCCACTTGTGAGCATCATGATTAAGTCTTGATGGGTGGCGGGGAGCATCTCTGATGAAAGCTACTCTGAATCAGGCTTTGTGCTCATCTTAGATGCGTCCACAACACCCCTGGCCTTATACTCATGACATATATTTATAGTGAGTCCCCTACATATGAACAAGTTCCGTTCCAAGAGCGCATTCATTTCAGTTCAGTTCAGTCGCTCAGTCGTGTCCAACTCTCTGCGACCCCATGAATCGCAGCACGCCAGGCCTCCCTGTCTATCACCAACTCCCGGAGCTCACTCAGACTCACGTCCATCAAATCGGTGATGCCATCTAGCCATCTCATCCTCTGTCGTCCCCTTCTCCTCCTGCCCCCAATCCCTCCCAGCATCAGAGTCTTTTCCAATGAGTCAATTCTTTGCATGAGGTGGCCAAAGTACTGGAGTTTCAGCTTTAGCATCATTCCTTCCAAAGAAATCTCAGGGCTGATCTCCTTCAGAATGGACTGGTTGGATCTCCTTGCAATCCAAGCATTGGAAAGTCTAATTTGTTTGTAAGTCCAACAAAGTTAGCCTAGCCACCCAACTAATGCAATCAGCTATATAGTACTGTACTGTAAGAAGTTTATAATACATTTCACAAAAATAATACATTAAAAAACAAACACACACAAAAAAAGAAACATTTTTAATCTTATAGTAGTACAGGACTTTGAAAAGTGCAGCAGGGGCTGGCATGGAGTGAACGGGCCAGAAGAGTTACTGATGGAGGAGGGAGATGAGGTGTAGGAGACAGAGTGCAAGCTGTGATTTCACTCACGACTGATCCTGATGGCTCGGGTTCTGGTTCTTTGCTGGAATCACATGCACGGTTGCATTTTTGAAAGCATAAAACTTGAAGGTTCTAGTGTAGAGGACTTAGTGTACCTGACATAGTAGGGGTTTGCAAATGGGGCTGTTTAGCACATATTGGGAATACAGTCTCTTGTAGTCAGGCTCCTGAACAAGCAATGTTTTTCAAAAGAGTTTATAAATAGATTCTTTCTTCAGGTGGATGGAGAAGGAGAGGGCGTGGCAGAGAGGAAAAAAATTCCCTGACTGGGATGAGGACTCGTGAGTTTTAAGAGAATTGATGTTCTAATCTCATCTGTTTTCCTTTTTAAGCCAACTCTCTTTCCTTCTAGCTAGTGGGTGATCTGTTTGGTTTGCCCGGCTGTTGAGTCCACCTTCAGAAAGAAAATCAAAAATATAAAAAGGTAAAAGTTATCAGAGAATATGATAGATATGAAAGACAAAGAAAGGAGATTCTAGCCAAGAACAGTGGGTGACTCTAGGAGGAAAATGTCAGAAACAAAAACGACAACTGAAGGTTTACTCTGTCAGGGTCGAAAACCTTGGCTGCACATCAGGATCACTGGGCAGTTTCTTTAAGAAATTCAATTTTCCAGCGCCACCCTTAGAGTCTGGCTTAAGTATCCTTAAGGAGAGTTAGGATATTGCTTGGGTTTTTT
Source organism: Tragelaphus eurycerus (assembly GCA_935064755.1). Taxonomy (NCBI): domain Eukaryota; kingdom Metazoa; phylum Chordata; class Mammalia; order Artiodactyla; family Bovidae; genus Tragelaphus; species Tragelaphus eurycerus. Next base: position 3,971,180 of record CAKXYN010000075.1, on the reverse strand, counting down.
TGTTGTTGTTGTTGTTGTTTTTTAAATAAACTCCTCAGCTGATTCTAATACATAGCCAGGACTGAGAACCAAAGGACTGGATAAAAATTTGGCTAATATAAAGAAAATCTTCACTCTTCAGATTCATGTGCTGTGCTGTGCTAAGTCCCTTCAGTCATGTCTGACTCTGTGTGACCCTACAGACTGCAGCCCCCCAGGCTCCTCTGTCCATGGGATTCTCCAGGCAAGAACGCTGGAGTGGGTTCCCATTTCCTCCTCCATGGGATCTTCCCTGACCCAGGGATCAAACCCTCGTCTCTTGTGTCTCCTGCCTTGGCAGGTAGGTTCTTTACCATTAGCACCACCTGCAAAGCCCCTTCAAATCCATATGTTATGCTATGCTAAGTCACTTCAGTCGTGTCCAACTCTGTGTGACCCCATAGACGGAAGCTCACCAGGCTCCCCTATCCCTGGGATTCTCCAGGCAAGAACACTGGAGTGGGTTGCCATTTCCTTCTCCAATGCATGAAAGTGAAAAGTGAAAGTGAAGTCGCTCAGTCGTGTCCGACTCTTAGAAACCCCATGGACTGCAGCCTACCAGGCTCCTCCGTCCATGGGATTTTCCAGGCAAAAGTATTGGGGTGGGGTGCCATTGCCAAGCAAAGTGCACCCCATTCTAACACTTTCTTAATTTCAAAGAGAAAATTTTAATATAAGTTATTAACATAAGAACAAAACTTAGTATTTTCTTAGACTATTTCCCTGCCACTTTAAACCACAGGAGATAATTTGCCGGAATCTTAAGGGAGGGGCTATAGTGTAACTGCTCAGGCTCCAGAATCTAAAGTCTTGACTAGGTTTCTCTGCCATTTACTGCCTGAATCATCTTGGATAAATTGGGGAAGATTAAATGAGATATTATATTTAAAGTAGCCAAAGCCTAGCATATAATCCTCAGTGAGGGTTAGGTTTTTTTCTATTATTTTCTTATTTTAATAGTTTTGTTATTTTAAAATACAAAGCTTCATAGAGAGACTGAAAATAAACTTTGGATAAATAAAGAAATATACCATGTTCTATATAACCAAGTGTCACCAAATTAACTAGTAATGTAACTACATAAATATAAATGTAATTGGTATTGGAATTAAACTACAATTACTATCCAACTTCCAACAGAATTTTTTTCTTAACTCAATATGATGAGAAAAACAACTTTTGTTTTTCAGAGCTTTTGCCTAGGCATTTTACAATATGATAACCCTATCCAGAGTCTGGACAATTAGAAAAGGATTGAGTTTAGGATTCCCTCCATAAGTTCCTGCTTTGCTTTTTCCAGGTCCCTTTTAAGATAATTGATTAGAGTTAAGCACATGAAAAATTAGTGACCTTCATCCATATATATACACAATGGAATATTACTCGGCCATAAAAAAGGAACAAATGTGAATCAATTGAACTAAGGTGGATGGAACTAGAGCATGCTCTACAGGGTGAAGAAAGTCAGAAAGAGAAAAACAAATAATTAACATATATTAACACATATATATGAAATCTAGAAAAATGATACTGATTAACCTGTTTGCAGACATAGTGATAGACCCATGGACATAACAAGGGAAGGAGAGGGTGGGATCAATGAAGAGAGTGGCACTGACATATATACATTGCTGCTGCTGCTGCTGCTAAGTCACTTCAGTCGTGTCCGACTCTGTGCGACCCCACAGACAGTAGCCCACCAGGCTCCGCTGTCCCTGGGATTCTCCAGGCAAGAACACTGGAGTGGGTTGCCACTGCCTTTTCCAATGCATGAAAGTGAAAAGTGAAAGTGAAGTCGCTCAGTCATGTCCGACCCATGGATTGCAGCCTACCAGGCTCCTCCGTCCATGGGAGTTTCCAGGCAAGAGTACTGGAGTGGGGTGCCATTGCCTTCTCCAATATATATACACTACCATCTGCAAAACAGACAGCTAGTGGGAAGCTGCTCCATAACAAAGGGAACCCAGCCTGATGCTCTTCAATGACCTAGAGGGGTGGGCTGGGGAAGGGAAGGCTCAACAGGGAGGAGATATACACATAGCTATGACTGACTAGCATTCCTATATGGCAGAAACCAACACAACACTGTAAATCAACTATCCTCCAATTTTTAAAACATTAATTAATAAAAGTAAAATAACTACACAGAGTTAAGCCCATGAAAAATCAGCAACTTCTGGCCCAACCACCTTATCAGTAACAGGTGCTCACTACACTGCCCTCAGTCTCCCGCTGGACTGTGACCTGGGACAGAAGACTGCCCTCCCCCCACCACAACGGTGCCCACTGGCTTCCTTGGTGCAGGCGATTGAAACTGCACCTTCAATCAAAACCCACCTCTGAAACCCAAAGCTGGCGTTCCAAGACAACCTAAAGGGGTGGGGTGGGGAGGGAAGTGGGAGTGAGGTTGAAGGGGAAGGGGACATATGTATACCTATGGCTGATTCGTCCGGTCCCATCACTTCATGGGAAATAGATGGGGAAACAGTGGAAACAGTGTCAGACTTTATTTTTCTGGGCTCCAGAATCACTGCAGATGATGACTGCAACCATGAAATTAAAAGACGTTTACTCCTTGGAAGGAAAGTTATGACCAACCTACATAGCATATTCAAAAGCAGAGACATTACTTTGCCAACAAAGGTTCGTCTAGTCAAGGCTATGGTTTTTCCTGTGGTCATGTATGGATGTGAGAGCTGGACTGTGAAAAAGGCTGAGCATCGAAGAACTGATGCTTTTGAACTGTGATGTTGGAGAAGACTCTTGAGAGTCCCTTGGACTGCAAGGAGATCCAACCAGTCCATTCTGAAAGAGATCAGCCCTGGGATTTCTTTGGAAGGAATGATGCTAAAGCTGAAACTCCAGTACTTTGGCCACCTCATGCAAAGAGTTGACTCATTGGAAAAGTCTCTGATGCTGGGAGGGATTGGGGACAAGAGGAGAAGGGGACGACGGAGGATGAGATGGCTGGATGGCATCACTGACTCGATTGACGTGAGTCTGAGTGAACTCCGGGAGTTGGTGATGGACAGGAAGGCCTGGCATGCTGCGATTCATGGGGTTGCAAAGAGTCGGACACTACTGAGCGACTGATCTGATCTGATCTGATCTGATGGTTGATTCATGTTGATGTATGGCAGGAGCCATCACAATATTGTAATTATCCTTCAATTAAAAGTAAAGTTTAAAAAAATTTAATAAAACCACCCCTGAAGTTCCCCTTCCCCAAAGTGGAACCTCAGATGCTGAAGGAGCCACTTGCCAATCCTATGCAGATGGTTTGTACCCCTCATTCATCAGGTCAGAGTTTGCATATTCTTAATTCAATACAGCAGCTCTGGCTTCTCAACACATTTGGCAACATAACTCAGTAATTCATCCGGAAGAATAAATGGCTGAAAATATCCAAGTGAAAGTCACTCAGCCAACTCTTTGTGACCTCATGGACTGTAGCTCACCAGGCTCCTCTGTCCATGGAATTCTCCAGGCAAGGATACTGGAGTGCGTTGCCATTCCCTTCTCCAGGAGATCTTCCCCAGGGATCGAACTCTGATATCCTGCACTGCAAGCAGATTCTTTACCATCTGAGCCAAATACCAAAGGAACATTTTAAAAGTAAGATTGAAGAGGGATTTGTATTTCTAGACATTAAAGCAGAACAGAAACTTATAATAATTACATAAGTTTGCGACAGAGAGATCAAATAGAGCAAAATATACAGGTGGGTTTTCAATTCAGTGGGGAAAGGAGTCTGCACTAAGTGGTACTGAAAGACTGATCAACAACAGTTAAAATGAACTAGAATAGACTTGGGCTTCCCTGGTGGCTCAGTGGTAAATAACCCACCTGCCAATGCAGCAGGTTTGATCCCTGGGTTGGGAAGATTCTCTGGAGAAGGAACTGGCAACCCATTCCAGTATTTCTTGCCTGGGAAATTATACAGATACAGGATCCTGGCGGGCTACAGTCCATGGGGTCACAAAGAGTCGGACACGACTGAGTGACTGAACAACAACAAAATAGAGATTAATTCCCTGCTGCTGCTGCTGCTGCTAAGTCGCTTCAGTCGTGTCCGACTCTGTGCGACCCCATAGACGGAAGCTCACCAGGCTCCCCCGTCCCTGGGATTCTCCAGGCAAGAATACCGGAGTGGGTTGCCATCTCCTTCTCCAATGCATGAAAGTGAAAAGTGAAAGTGAAGTCGCTCAGTCGTGTCCGACTCTTAGCGACCCCATGGACTGGAGCCTACCAGGCTCCTCCGTCCATGGGATTTTCCAGGCAAAAGTACTGGGGTGGGGTGCCATTGCCTTCCCCACCTCCCACCATAATATCATAATAAAGTGAAAATGATTAATAGCTCACATATAAAATTAAAATAGTAAAAACAGTCCAATTTACAGGGTAAGGAAATTTTAGGGTAAGGAAAAACTTCAGCATGAAAAGAATGGAATTTTAACTGAAAACACTAGCAATATGAATACATAAAAATTAGATTGCTACATGGCAAGAAGACCATAGAAGTACAAAACTAAAGGCAAATAGATTGGGAACATGATTACAGTAATTATGAGTCACTGATTTAGTAACCTCAATACGCACAGAGCTTTTACTAACAAATATGGAAAACACCAGTACTCAATTTTAAATGGACAAAGGACATGGAAAGACAATGCTTAAAAAAAAGGAAATACAATTAGTCAATAAGCAAAGTGCTCAGTCATGTTAGCAATCAAATACAAGAAAAGTAACATCTTTGAGAGAGTCATTTCCTAGGCAGGTTGGTAAGGAGTCTGCTGCTGCTAAGTCACTTCAGTCGTGTCCATCTCTGTGTGACCCCATAGACGGCAGCCCACCAGGCTCCCCCGTCCCTGGGATTCTCCAGGCAAGACACTGGAGTGGGTTGCCATTTCCTTCTCCAATGCATGAAAGTGAAAAGTGAAAGTGAAGTCTCTCAGTCATATCTGACTCTTAGCGACCCCATGGACTGCAGCCTACCAGGCTCCTCCATCCATGGCATTTTCCAGGCAAGAGTACTGGAGTGGGGTGCCATTGCCTTCTCCAATAAGGAGTCTAGGGGTCCCCAAGGAGGAATTGGGGAGGAGGAATTCTCAAGGAGGAAGAAAGGACAGCCTCTGGATTAAACCACCTGTTACCTTAAAATGTAAATTATGAGAGTAGATGTGGTCTTTCGGGGAAGGCAATGGCACCCCACCCCAGTACTTATGCCTGGAGAATCCCATGGACGGAGGATCCTGGTAGGCTCCAGTCCATGGGGTCGCTGAGAGTCAGACACGACTGAGCGACTTCACTTTCACTTTTCACTTTCATGCATTGGAGAGGGAAATGGCAGCCCACTCCAGTATTCTTGCCTGGAGAATCCCAGGGATGGGGGAGCCTGGTGGGCTGCCATCTATGGGGTCGCACAGAGTCTGACACGACTGAAGCAACTTAGCAGCAGCAGCAGCAGCATGTGGTCTTTACAAGGATGTATCCTGACTGAGGACAGTCTTTGGATTAAACCTTCTGGCTAATTCTGTTATCTTAAAATGTAAATTATGGGAGTAGGTCTGGTGAGGTCTTTACAACCTCCAGACATTCTTTGGATTCATTGCTGCTGCTGCTGCTAAGTCGCTTCAGTCGTGTCCGACTCTGTGCGACCCCATAGACGGAAGCTCACCAGGCTCCCCCGTCCCTGGAATTCTTCAGGCAAGAACACTGGAGTGGGTTGCCATTTCCTTCTCCAATGCATGAAAGTGAAAAGTGAAAGTGAAGTCGCTCAGACGTGTCCGACTCTTAGCGACCCCACAGACTGGAGCCTACCAGGCTCCTCCGTCCATGGGATTTTCCAGGCAAAAGTACTGGGGTGGGGTGCCATTGATAACTTCATTGCTAACACTAGCAAGCGGGTACTCTTTCTGCCCCCTTCTGATGCATATGTCAGAAGCTTTCTCTATCTCCTTTATACTTTAATAAAACTTTATTACACAAAAGCTCTGAGCGATCAAGCCTCTGAATTCTTCTCCTCCAGGGGCCAAGAATCCTGGTGTCTTCGCGTGACTCAACAACAACCTTTCATCTTGTCTCAATGAACAAATTGACCATGTTTTTATTTTTTTCATAATTAAACATCAAGGATGCATTGAGGGGCATTCATACATTGCTGGTTGTAGGGTAAATTAGCACCATGTTCTGAAAAGTAGCTTGGCAGTATGAGTAACTTTATAATATATAAGTTTTACTATTTTCCAAATCTTATTCAATAGCAAATACTATCAAGCTAATCAGAAAAAAATTAGTAAGCATAAAGAAACCAGTGACCTGGATGACAAACTTGAATAGTTCCTGATGTCACCAATAGATTTCGGTAATTTCAAATTCCCTTGCAAACATGAGTCTTGGAATAAATCACACTGTGTGTTATTAATATAATAGTTTACAACAACCAGAGCCAAAGTGGGGGGATTTGCCATCTGCTAAATTCAGGCAACTCAACAAGTGACCCCGACCTAAACAGGAGAACGAACGGGTTGCTCACTAGAACTCTGTACTCAGACTAGACTTCAGGCACATTTTATCCTTTTCCCTCATCCACTTTAACCACTGAATCTCTCCCTGAGATTAAGAAAAGATTTATCATTTAAAAAAAAAAAAAATATATATATATAGCTCACCACTGGGAAACTCTTATTCCCCTATAAATGCCAACCATTTGCTCCTTGCAAAGATAAACTCAGTAGCAGCATTTTATTTTTGTTCTTTGGACTCCACCTTATCCTAAAAAGTGGAGCATCCTGGGTGAGCTCCCCACAGAGGATCCCATCTGCTGCCGGCCAGACAGAGGCTGGGGATTAGGAGTAAGCGCTGGGAGCCCCAAGCAGATCAGCCAGCATGCCTACACCCCTGTGCCCTGCCTCCACACGGGGAGAGCTGATTAGCCAGTGCATGAAATGTGCCAGGCTCCAAGCAGAGTTGAAGGGAAGTAGGAAGGAGCTAGAAAGAGGAGCTGGAAGAGGAGGAAGGCAGCAGATCGATTCTGTCCATTCAAACTGGAACGTTGAGTGACTCAGAAGCACAACAAGAATTATGGTAACAGGGAGCTGTCCCTTCTGGCATTGCTCTGGTCTATACCAGCCCCTCTAATGCCGGCGGTTCCCACGTATGCGGCTTTCTTGGGGCAAGGCTCAGCTCACCTTAGCTTCTTGCAGCACTAAGAAGCATCTCAGAGAGGGGCAACTGGGTCCCAGCTCACACCCTCCAGCTGACCATGCATCCATCCAGCCACTACTTCAAGTATTGGGCTGACCAAAAAGTTCATCCGGGTATTTCTGCAGCATCTTATGGGGAGACCCGGATGAACTCTTTGGCCAACCCAATAGATTTCCCCCTGCTGTGATTTAGCTACTGTTTAGGCAGGGCTGGGGCGCCTGCTCCTCCCCTAAGCTTTATGCTTCCTCCCAAGGAGCCTTCAGTACCTTCCAAAGCCTCAGTGAATGGATGAGAAAAAGGTCCTTTTCTTCCCTTGGCACTGTACCACCATCCATGTTTCCCTGCTGGTATGGGCTACTCTATTAAGCCTCCTACCTGCCAAAATTTCCAGACTCAATGGAGGCACTCCGTGTCTTCACTGCTCTAAACTCCAGGGGACACATCAAGCCCTCCAAGCTCAATACACTCCAGCAGAACCACAGAGGGGTGGAGTGTCTGCGGGTATAACATGTCCCATGGCCCTCTTTGCAAGCATCTCCACTCTGCATAAGGGAATCTCTCAAAGTCCCTTCACTTGACTTCATGGGGAGCAAACAGTCCTTCACCTCAAGCAAGTACTTTCTACAGGTGAAGATTCCATAGATGATGCCTTCTTTTCCATCTCTATACCTATGTAGACCTGGAGGCTTAGAGTTGAGGGCTCCAAGGCCAGATTTGATACCTCTTGGAAAGTCATGAGGGACCCCAGTTATTTGTGTGTGCATGTTCAGTCACATCCAATTCTTTGCAACCCCATGGACTGTAGCCCACCAGGTTCTTCTGTCCATGGGATTTCCCAGGCAAGAATACTGGAGTGGGTTGCCATTTCCTCCTCCAGGGGATCTTCCCAACCCAGGGACTGGACCTACATCTTCTGTGTCTCCTGTATTAGCAGGTGGATTCTTGACCACTGAGCCATCCGGGAAGCGCCCTGGTTATTTGTGGCTCAGTGTAAAAAGCAGAATGCCTAAAACTTCATATTTTCAGATTTGCCCTCTGAATGACAGAAAATTTCCATAAAGAAGGCTGAGCACTGAAGAATTGGTGCTTTCAAATTGTGGTGCTGGAGAAGACTTTTGAGAATCCCTTGGACAGCTGGGAGATTAAACCAGTCAATCTTAAGGGAAATCAACCCTGAATATTCATTGGAAGGACTGATCCTGAAGCTCTAATACTTTGGCCACCTGATATGAACTCATTGGAAAAACCAAACCCTGATGCTGGGAAAGATTGAAGGCAAAAGGAGAAGAGGGAAGCAAAGGATGAGAGGGTTGGATGACATCACTGATTCAGTGGACACAAGTTTGAGCAACCTCTGGGAGATGATGAGCAGCAAGGAGGCCTGGCGTGCTGCAGTCCATGGGTCAGACATGACTTAGCAACTGAATAACAGAAAATTTCCATTCAACTTCCTATTATATAAATAACTTGCTTCGATGGCTCAAATTATTATTCCCAATTTTTCTCCCCAATGGAATACAATTATAAGCCACACTCTTAGCCAAATAATGTTGCAGTGTTTTCCACTGTGAGAAATTGTACTTTCTCACTTCGTTGATGTTGGGTTTGGTGATGTGGTTTGCTCTGGCCAGTGAAATGTCAGCAACAGGATATGCACAGGGGCTTTCAATTTACTTTTACAGTTAGGCATCTCTCATGTCCTCCTACCATTTGCCATGAGAAGGACACACCCTTAGCAGCTGCCTGTAACATCCAAGGAGCTGGATGAGAGACATACAGAGCAGATCTGCACCTGACCTGCAACATAAAGGAGAGCCTCTCTATTTGACTGACAAACTCATGAGTGAGATAAATAAAGTTCATTGTGTCAGTCACTGAGAGATCTGGGGATGCTTGTTATGCAGCATTATTATTCTCAGGCAGTAATAGCTGACTGATACACTTGGTATCTGCCCAACGTTATGCTGAGCACTATCGTGCATGCATGCTCAGCTACTCCGTTGTGTCCAACTCTGCAACCCCACGGGCTGGAACCACCAGGCTCCTCTGTCTACGGGATTTCCTCGGCAAGAATACTGCCATTTCCTACTCCAGGGGATCTTCCCAACCCAGAGATCAAACCCCCGTCCTGAGTCTCCTGCAGTCACAGACAGATTCTTTACCACTGAGCCACCTGGGAAGTCTTGAGCACTGTAGTACCTCCTTTAATTTCTTTCTCTTCACAACTGTATGAGACAGAGCCCTATTAATATTATCTTTATCCTATAGATAAGAAAATTGAGGCACAGAGCATTTAAGCACAATTAGTAAGTGAAGGAGACAAGCTTCAAATCCAGTCATCCGATCACAGTGGGAACATGAAACAGGAAGAGAGAAAAGTGCAGCTCTATGCTCTCCAGGGTCTGTATTCTGGGACTGACTTTGGACTCAGAGCTGCAAGGCTCTCAGCATAAGATTGACTAGATCCCAAGAGCCAAGCAACTTTTTCCAGCTCTGTCAGTGCGTGCAGAGAAAATGAGACAGGCTTCCCTTCCAGAATGCATGACCCATCCCTGAACTTTGAGGAGGGGAAGTCCCATGGGGAATTCTAACCAAGGAACAATCATGCCTTTGTGAAGAGCAGTCAGCCAACTGCTGGGATTGTTCTGCATGGGATTGCACTGCACGTCTCATTCTCTACCTTTTTAGAAATTCTCTCTAAGCAAATATCTCTGGCTTTTTCTTTTTAAAAACGATTACACAATTGCCAGCTGCTAGGCTTATACAAGTAACCTGATAATAGCAAAGCAATATGCTGTCCGGTGTTCAAACACCACCACACAACAACAAATCAGGCTGGAGTGCCAGTTCTTGTTCACAGCCTGCAAACAGAAGCAGCACAAGTCAAAGCCACCCACTCTCCCCATTTCAGGGGAGCAGAATAGCAAGACGTTTGGTCCCAAGATGGATTTTTTTGTCTCTTCCAATTTTCAGGATGTTCTGTGTGCAGGGAGAATGTGAAGTCACGTTCTTTGGCAGAATAACTCATCAGTGTGATTCAATGACGCACTCCCTTTTTTAACCAAAGTTAGTACCCCTGATGGGCCAGCATTGGGGCTTACAGGTCTTCAAGTTACAGACAAGCCAGCAATTCAGAGGACAAGGATCGAGTCTTCCTTGCGCACCACTAACCCCAATAACTAGCATGGTGGGCAGTCAATCAATATTTGTTGAATATAGATGTAAAAGGGATGGAGGGGAAGCTACCTTTGAATTTTTCATATTCTAATTCTTAAAATGCAAGAATAGGGAAAGCACGGGACTTCCCTGGTGGTCCAGCAGTTAAGAATCTTCCTTGAACACAGAGGTTCAATCCCTGGTCAGGGAACTAATATCCCTCATGCTATGGAACAGCTAAAGACCCCACGCCACAGCTAGAGTTTGGGGTGCTGCAAATGAAAAATCCCGCATGACACAAGGAAGACCCTGTGAACCACAACTAAGACCCAATTCAGCCAAATAAATAAATATTTTTTAAAAAGAGTAGACTCAGAACCCCTTAGAAAATAAGGAAAGATGAAGACATAGCCAGATTTTAATGTCTTTGATACACATCAACAAAACTAATACTTTATAATCTTTATTTACGCAAGAGAAGTCAGCTCAGTATCTGTGGCAGACACCGGGGTTTCCATGACCAATAACCAATTCCCCTTCTTTTGGTAACAAATCCTCTATTTGCCTTTGAGGAACTCCTCTTCCCTCACACCATGTGGGGCTCAAAGAGTGGTCTCCAGGACAGGGATGTGACCCCAGTGGGGTCAACCAGATTTTCTTGATCCCAGAAAAGGAATCAGGAGCTGGGCACCCAAAGTCAAAAGTAGTGGGGGACTCAAGACCCTTGGAAGTGTTTCCAAATAGACCATCTATTACCAAAGGAGCCAGCTAGACTTTTCCCAGACATCCTGGAGGTTTCCCCAGAACACAACATGGAATTTACATCAGGACTCCAGCACTCCATTCCATTGTTTCACTCTCAGCTAAGCCCCTTATCCTGAAACCTTCATTAAACACTAGCACAGAGCAGAAGAGAGAACTCCAGGCTGGAAACAGGGGCTCTGATCATAAATCTGCCACAGGAAATAATGTTACCTCCCCCTAAAGGGGCCTCAGTCTCTCTCTCCATAGTATTAAGGGGTCAGGATTTAGTGATCACAAAGGAGCCTTGTGTGCTGGGTCAATAAAAACTGACCCCTGAAAGCCCCAGTTCTTAGCAACACAAAACTCACATTGTCAGGGACAGTGAGGCTTGGAGTTTAAAGCAGTTAATCCCCGGGCTGGATGACTCGGACAAAGAGGATTAACCCTCAGATGAGAGAGCCATCATCCAAATATAGAGCAATCTCATGCACACACATTAGAAACAGAAAGCACCCCCACCTTCTCTTGCAAATTCCTGTTCTCTAGCCCTCTGGTGAGCTACCCTTCAGCACCCCAAGGCCAAGGTGGTAGACCCTCTCCATGTTCCTCCATCACCCTTCTCAATTCTCCAACCCAGGGTTACAGCATTGCTCCTTTGAAATGCACAGGTTGGTTTAAGGTATTCCAAGTTCGGGACTTCCCTGGTGGTCCAGTGGTTAAGAATCCACCTGACAATGGAGGGAACACATAGGTGTAATCTCCGATCTGGGAAGATCCCACATGCTGGGGACCAGCTAAGCCCATGAGCCACAACTACTGAAGGCCCAGAGCACTAGAGCCCATGCTCTGTGACAAGAGAAGCCACTGAAACGAGAGGCTCTGCAACTAGAGAGCAGACCCCCTCTCACCACAACCAGAGCAAGCTCTCGTGCAGGAATGAAGACAGCGCAGCCAAAAGTTTATTAACTTTTTAAAGGTACTCCAAGTTTGCTAAATAACTAACCATTGAGCACTTCATCTGCCAGGGACGGGTAGACACCAGAGATTTAGGGGTTTAAGATGATACAGTGCTGGCTCCCAGGGAGCTTTCAGTCCAGAGGGAAAACACCTATTGAGTGCCATGTGGTCTGCAAAGCACTATCTCCTCAATAAATGCACCCCAATAATCACTGAAAGTAGATATTACTATGATCATTTTACAGATGAGGAAACTGAGGCTCTGAAAAGTTAAACTACTTGTCCAGGGTTATGTAGCCTATAAGTATCAAACCAAGCTGCTTGACTTTAAAACGCTATGGCACACAGAACGGGAAACACCAAGAATGAACCCTAAGGTAAAGTACAGACTTTGAGAGGTCGTGATGGGTCAGTGTAGGTTTATCAGTGGTAGCAAATGTACCACTTTGGTGGGGATCCTATAACAGCAGAGACTGTGCATGTTTGGGAGCAGAGGGATGAGAAATCTTTGTATCTTCCTCTCAATTTTCCTGTCAACTTATAACTGCTCTAAAAAATGAAATATGTTTTAAAATAATAGCATCATTTGTAAATGAAAACAATCACATTGACAGTTGCATCAGAAAGAATAAATACCTAGGAATAAATTTAACCAAGAAGGTGAAAGACTTGTATCCTGAAAACCACACGATATTAACGAAAGAAACTGAAGAAAACACAAATAAATGGAAAGAAACGCTGTGCTCACAGATTAGAAAAATCAGTATTCAATGTCTGTACTGACCAAAGCAATCTGTAACTTCAAGGCAATCCCTATCAAAATTCCAACAGAATTTTTCAAAGAAATAGAACAAAATAGATCCTAAAATATGTATGAAACCACACCAAAAAACTCAAAAAGCCAAAGTAATCTTGAGAGAAGAACAAAGATGAAGGCATCTTCCTATACCACGAAACTACAGTATTCTCAGTATATTTTTGGTCTTGGCAAAAACATCAGACACATAGATCAATGGAACAGAATAAAGAGCCCAGAGATAAACCTATGCAAAAATGGTCAATTGATTTACAATAAAAGAGTCAAGAATATACACTGTGGAAAGGAAAGTCTCTTAATAAATGACATTGGGAAAACTGGACAGCCACATAGAAAAGAAAGACACTTGGCCACTACCTTACACCATGCTTTTTTCCACAGAAAACCACCAATAGTCAAGGTGCTCAATATGAAAAGATGCTCAATATCAGAAAACCACCAATAGTCACGGTGCTCAACATGAAAAGATGCTCAATATCACTAATCATGAGGGAAATGCAAATCAAAACTACAATGAGCTATCACCTCATACCTGTAAGAATGGTTATTATGAAAAAGATAAGAAAGAACAAGTGTTGATGAGGATTGTAGAGAAGAGATCCTTTGTACACTGTTGGGAAGAACATAAATTGGCATAGCCACTATGGAAAACGTGCTATAGGTTCCTCAAAATCTGAAAAATAGAATTACCATATGATCCAGCAGTTCCACTTCTAGGGATTTACTTGAAGAAAATGAAAACACTAACTCAAAAAGATATATGTACCCCTCCATGTTCATCGCAGCATTATTTACAATCAGTTCAGTTCATTCGTTCAGTCATGTCCAACACTTTGCGACCCCATGAATCACAGCATACCAGGCCTCCCTGACCATCACCAACTCCCGGAGCTCACTCAGACTCACGTCCATCGAGTCAGTGATGCCATCCAGCCATCTCATCCTCTGTCGTCCCCTTCTCCTCCTGCCCCCAATCCCTCCCAGCATCAGAGTCTTTTCCAGTGAGTCTACTCTTCGCACAAGGTGGCCAAAGTACTGGAGTTTCAGCTTTAGCATCATTCCTTTCAAAAAAATCCCAGGGCTGATATAAAAGCAACCTAATGTCCATCAACAGATGAATGGATAAAGAATAGAATATTATTCTGCCATTAAAAAAAGAATGAAACTATGCCATTTGTGACAACCTTAATGGCATTATGCTAAGTGAAGTAAGTCAAAAAAAGAAAAATACTGTAAGCTCTCTCTTATACATGGAATCTACTAAACAAATAAACAAACATGCTCATAGATACAGAGAACAGTCCTCCTTCCTTCCAAAGACAGAAGGAATTGGAGAAATGGGTGAAGGGAATCAAAAGGTAAAGAGAAAAACAGATAAATAAATACATATGGTGCATTATTGAGCAACACCAGAAAATAGACTACCATTGTTTGGTAATTTGTTAACAAAAAAACAAATTTTTAAAAACTCTTTCAAAAAAGAAAAAGGACCTCAAGTTGAGTATAAACGGCATAGATACCGAAACTGAACAGTGGCAACAAAGCCATATTTTAATTTGTTGGAGTTTTTTTTTGCAAAGCTTGAAGTCACCTTTTTTTTTTCGCTCCCTGCATCATACAGTGAACTCCCACTGGCTGTCTGTTTTACACGTGGCTTAGGATACCTCTCAGGGCTGCCCTCTCAACTCCCCCCGCCCTCTCCTCCCCCTGCTGCCCACAGGCCTGCTCTAAGCGTGTGTCTCCTCCACTGCTGCCCTGCAAACAGGCTCAGCAGTGCTATCTGTCTAGGTTCCATATGTGTGTGTTAGTATATGATACGTGTCTCTTACTTTTTTACTTTTTTTCAACTCATTTTTAATTGGAGGATAATTTCTTTACAACATTGTCTTGGTTTCTGCCATACACCAACATGAATCGGCCACAGGTATGCATACGTGCCCTTCTTGAACCTCCCTCCCTCTTCCCACCCCCTCCCACCCCTCTAGGTTGTCACAGAGCACCGGCTTTGAGCACCCTGCATCATACGACCAATTCCCACCAGCTATAGATTTTATCGATTTTTATCAATTTTGTAAAGAATCTGCCTGCAATGTGGGAGACCTGGGTTCGACTCCTGGGTCAGGAAGATCCCCTGGAGAAGGAAATGGCAACTCACTCTAGTATTCTTGCCTGGAAAATTCCATGGACAGAGGAGCCTGACAGGCTACAGTCCACAGGGTTGCGAAGAGTTGGACACCACTTAGCAATTCAACCACCACCACCAGCAATTTTACATATGGTAAAATTTAAATTC
Source organism: Tragelaphus eurycerus (assembly GCA_935064755.1). NCBI lineage: Eukaryota > Metazoa > Chordata > Mammalia > Artiodactyla > Bovidae > Tragelaphus > Tragelaphus eurycerus. Next base: position 3,955,989 of record CAKXYN010000075.1, on the reverse strand, counting down.
TAAAGAGCATCTGCTCAATAATATATCTAGATGAACTACTCCATAATTCAGCACATATTACCTACCATTCCAAATATGATAAACAGTTTAGAAGGTGCAAAAAAATCTATTCCTATTAAAAAGGTTTCCCCAAGGCCCCACTTGGAACTTTTCATCTGTATCTCAGTAGCTAGAATTAGAGTCATCTCTAGCTGAAAAGAAATCTGAAAAAACATTTTCAGCTGAGTATATTGCCCTTTCCTCTCTGGGGGAAAAAAGGGGGAAAAAAAGTGAGGTTCTCGTGGTAATGAAGAAAAGGATAAAAAATACTGAAGAGGCAGCCAACAGTATTTTCCACATAAAAAAAATTGTTTTGTAACAATGAAATAGAAACTGGCTTAAGCAATAAGGAAGCAAAAAGTCCAGAAGGAAGGATTCCAGAATGAGCCAATTCACTAAAACCATGACATATCATCCGGAGCCCAGGTTCCTTCCACATCCCTGCTCTGCCATCTCTCACACTGGTTCAGCCTCAAGCTGTAGCCAGATGGCTGCCACAATTTCAGGTGTAAAATGTACATGTGACAACATCTAGAGAAAGAAAAAGGATTGTGTTTTCTGTGGGGTTTTTTCCCACTTTAGGAACAAAAAAACCTTTCCCAGACACTGCTTTGTTGACTTATCCTCGTTTCTCATCAGCCAGAACTGAGTCACACTTTTGAGCCAATCATTAGCAAAGTGAATGGGGTTATCACTTTTTTCCCAAGATGAATCCTCTGTGTGGAATGTGAGCTCCCCAGCTCCACCAGTGTTCACTGTAATATTCTGATAGCATTCACCAGGGGAAAGTGGCGAATGGATTGCAGCCAATCTAGAAGCCCACCACTTCATACTAGAATAATTCATTGGGATCCTAGAAGGTAAAAACTACGAAATAGAAATACAACTGCAAAGTGTACTTTTGAGCAAGAATCAAATTTTTAATGTGCTACATTTGGGCCCCAAACACCTTCTACAACCTCAGAACACCAGCCTTTGAGAACACACTGGCCAGTAAGCATCTGGTCACACCTTTCATGAAGCCCTTTGGATTTCTATACTATAGCATCAGGGGCCAAAAGGCCAAATCTACTGGTTAAGTACTTCAAGTTTCAGTGGATGGTCCAAGCTACAGTCTAGGATACAGATGATCAACATACCTCGAGAAGTCAGCCTTATCTGAGGCATATATGCTCCATGGTCGTCAGGCACACGTCACCAAAGACGGAGCTTTTTTCCTAGAAGCTTTCTTCACTCACCCAGCACTGTTCTCAGTAAGATGCTCGACCACATTGCATAATACAAAGAGACCCAACACTCTTATTTATGTAATTTATGTGGCAAGAACTTCCCCAGTTTTCAGTATAAACAATTATTATTATTTTTAATGATATCAAATGTTACAAGATATCCTCATCGTATTATGGAAGTCAGAAACAATGTGGGAGGAAAGGGGAAATATTGAACTTTAGTCTTTTCAGAGTGCATAGGCTCAGGGGAGAGTCATCAGAGGAAACACTGGCTGTTTAATCCCGCACCCTTTCCTGCATTTAATTACCTCCTAGTTGCTTATATCCTAAATATAAAAGCTTACGTGTGCTAACCCCCGTTTCCCATCCCACCTCCCCCCACCCGGGAGCCCTCAGTCTGTCCTCTGCCCACGGTTCTGGTTCTGTCTCATAGACAGGTTCGTTTGTGTCATAGATTCCACACATGACTGACATCATATGGTATTTGTCTTTCTTTTTCTGACTTCCTAAAGAGCCTCTTGATGAGGATGAAAGAGGAGAGTGAAAAAGCTGGCTTAAAACTCAACATTCAAAAAACTAAGATCACGGCATCCAGTCCTATCACTTCTAGGCAAATAGATGGGGGAAAAGTAGAAACAGGGACATATTTTATTTTCCTAGGCTCCAAAATCATGGCACATGGTGACTGCAGCCGTGAAATTAAAAGATACTTGTTCTTTGGAAGAAACGCTATGACAAACCTACACCGTATTTAAAATCAGAGACATCACTTTGCCGACAAAGGTCCATCTAGTCAAAGCTATGGTTTTTCCAGTAGTCATGTATGGATGTGAGAGCTAGACCATAAAGAAGGCTGAGTGCCAAAGAATTGATGCTTTCAAATTGGGTGCTGGCGAAGACTCCTGAGACTCCCTTGGACAGCAAGGAGATTAAACCAGTCAATCCTGAAGGAACTCAACCCTGAATATTCATTGGAAGGACTGATCCTAAAGCTGAAGCTCCAATACTTTGGCTACCTGATGTGAAGAGCTGACTCACTGGGAAAAAACCCTGATGCTAGGAGAAATTGAAGGCAAAAAGAGAAGGGGAGCAACAGAGGATAAGATGATTGGATGGCATCATTGACTCAATGGACATGAGTTTGAGCAAACTCCAGGAGATACTGAAGGACAGGGAAGCCTGGCGTGCTGCAGTCCCTGGGGTGGTAAAGAGTCAGATACAACTTAGTGACTGAACCATGACAACTTAGTATGATAATCTCTAGTTACATCCATGATGCTGCAAATAGCATTATATCATTCTTTTTAATGGGTGAGTACTATTCTATTGTGTACACACACACACACACACACACACACACACATATAAGATATATACCACATCTTCTCTATCCATTCATCTGTCTAGGGACATTTAAATTGTCCCTGTCAAGTTGCTTCTATGTCTTGGCTATTATGAATAGTGTTGCTATGAACATAGGGGTGCATATATTTCTTTTGAATTGCAGTTTTGTTGGATATATGCCCAGGAGTGGGATTGCTAAATCATACGGCGATTCTGCCTATCTAAAATTATTAGACTTTTTAAATACTGTTCAGTATAACTATTTTCAGTTCAGTTCAGTCGCTCAGTCATGTCCAACTCTTTGCAACCCATGAATCGCAGCACGCCAGGCCTCCCTGTCCATCACAAACTCCTGGAGTTCACTCAAACTCATGTCCATCAAGTCGGTGATACCATCCAGCCATTTCATCCTCTGTCGTCCCCTTCTTCTCCTTCCCCCAATCCCTCCCAGCATCAGAGTCTTTTCCAATGAGTCAACTCTTTGCATGAGGTGGCCAAAGTACTGGAGTTTCAGCCTCATCATCAGTCCTTCCAATGAACACCCAGGACTGATCTCCTTTAGAATGGACTGGTTGCATCTCCTTGCAGTCCAAGGCACTCTCAAGAGTCTTCTCCAACACCACAGTTCAAAAGCATCAATTCTTCAGCACTCAGCTTTCTTCACAGTCCAACACTCACATCCATTCATGACCACTGGAAAAACCATAGCCTTGACTAGACGGACCTTTGTTGGCAAAGTAATGTTTCTGCTTTTGAATATGCTGTCTAGGTTGGTCATAACTTTCCTTCCAAGAAGTAAGTGTCTTTTAATTTCATGGCTGCAGTCACCATCTGCAGTGATTTTGGAGCCCAGAAAAATAAAGTCTGACACTGTTTCCACTGTTTCCCCATCTATTTCCCATGAAGTGATGGGACCAGATGCCATGATCTTCGTGTTCTGAATGTTGAGCTTTAAGCCAATTTTGTCACTCTCCTCTTTCACTTTCATCAAGAGGCTTTTTAGTTCCCCTTCACTTTCTGCCATAAGGGTGGTGTCATCTGCATATCTGAGATTATTGATATTTCTCCTGGCAATCTTGATTCCAGCTTGTGCTTCTTCCAGTCCAACGTTTCTCTTGATGTATTCTGCATCGAAGTTAAATAAGCAGGGTGACAATATACAGCCTTGACGTACTCCTTTTCCTATTTGGAACCAGTCTGTTGTTCCATGGCCAGTTCTAACCGTTGCTTCCTGACCTGCATACAAATTTCCCAAGAGGCAGATCAGGTGGTCTGGGATTCCCATCTCTTTCAGAATTTTCCACAGTTTATTGTGATCCACACGGTCAAAGGATTTGGCATAGTTAAGAAAGCAGAAATAGATGTTTTTCTGGAACTCTCTTGCTTTTTCCATGATCCAGCGGATGTTGGCAATTTGATCTCTGGTTCCTCTGCCTTTTCTAAAACCAGCTTGAACGTCTGGTAGTTCAAGGTTCATGTATTGCTGAAGCCTGGCTTGGAGAATTTTGAGCATTACTTTACTAGCATGTGACATGAGTGCAATTGTGCGGTAGTTTGAGCATTCTGTGGCATTGCCTTTCTTTGGGATTGGAATGAAAACTGACCTTTTCCAGTCCTGTGACCACTGCTGAGTTTTCCAAATTTGCTGGCATATTGAGTGCAGCACTTTCACAGCATCATCTTTCAGGATTTGAAATAGCTCCACTGGAATTCTATCACCTCCACTAGCTTTGTTCATAGTGATGCTTTCTAAGGCCCAATAAGTTTAAATATTAAAATAGATGTTAATAAATAGGAATACAATAAATTTAAAATTAAAACAAAAGAAGCTCACATGAAACAGGCACCCCAGCAGTCAGCCCAGAGGTAGCTTTTTCATCTTTATGTTACCAAGAAATGCTCTTCTTGATCCTCTATGATGTGTTCCCATAAGCTTATGAGGAATTACTAATTAAAATTTCAGGCTTTGTATTGGTGAAAGTAGGCTAACTGCTGTAACAAGCTCCACAAATGTCAGTAGTTTAACATAGGCAGAGCTTATTTCTTGCACGAGACAGCGCCAAGCAGGGCCAGCAAGAGGATGGGAAAAGAGCTTGGAGGAGGGCATTTGGAAGTTCACTGGCTGGCCCTGGGAACCCCGGTACCCATCACACCTATTCTCATCACATCAACAGACCTGTCACATGGCCACACTCACTTGCAAAAGAGGCTGGGAGATGGAGTCTGTGTGCCCAGGAAGAGTAGGAAGCAGGTTTAATAAAGAGATTGCTGGTCCTCTTGGTCCTCTTAAAGCTCTCTCCTCTACTCTAAAGCCAGAAAATAGAACTTTCTGCTCTGTTTGTTCTGGGCAACTATGGTCTAGGACTTCTTATTTTCCACGCTATCTTGGATCTTTCTGTACACTGAAGATCTCCAAGACATCAATCACAGTTTCCACAGCTGTTGTTTCTCTAATTGGATGGATGTCTATGATGGAGACTACATCAGACTAATGATCCACAGAGTTCACACACGGCCAGGCCTTGTGGATGAAGCAAGGGACAGTAATTATCTCGACATTCAAAGGACCATTTCAAGGAGCCCAGACAACAGTCAGCTTTTCTGAGTATGTTAGTGGATTTTGAGGGGGTTTTCCTCCTCTGCACTCCTAATAACATTTAAATTCCCAAGAGGAACTAGCAAAACATTGTAAACCAATTATACTCCAACAAAAGTTAAAACAGAAAAACCCCAAGAGGTTCCAGTGCGTATCCATGCCACCTTCCACCATCCCCTTCGCCTGTCCTCACCTGCCAGCCAAAACCACCTCACCATACCAGTTTGCTTATTGTTCCCAAATCAACTGAACACTCTCAGGTCTAGCTACTTCTCAAACTATCTCCTCTATCAGGAATACCATTCTCCTCCCCAGCGCCCTCCTGGAAAACTCCTACTCATCCTTCAAGGCCGTTAAGCAATGCCCCAATGCCCCTTCACCCTGTCCAGTTGTGTTTCTGGCCCTCAGTCTTCTCTCCTTATGCAGCAATAATCATTGCTTATAGTCTATGTTCCCACAAACATTCACTCAGTTTATATCTCTGTGACATCATCGTCTCACCTTGTAGTCTCATAATTAATGAGCTTCCCAACAGCAGAGCCTAGGTACTGCAGTCCTTATAAGACCTTGTAGGAAAATAGCTTCAGAGGCTGGGAATCCAGCTGGATCCAGTTCCTTGTTTAAGCCCATTAGGAAGTTACCAGATATTTGCAAACTCCCTTTAGGAGCCTGTGGGTTGTAGCAACAGGAGCAGCAGAGGCTGGAGTCAAGGTCATGGATTGAGGCTCATTGTTGCACCTAACCAGCCTTCGTGGACTTGGTGGGGAGGGAACACAGCACACAGCAAAGAACATGTTCTGAGGTTAAGCAGCCTTGCATTTGAATCCATTCTCCCCTTCAACCAATGCTAACATTACTTTGCCGACAAAGGTCTATATAGTCAAAGCTATGGTTTTTCCAATAATCATGCGTGGATGTGATAACTGGACCATAAAGAGGGCTGAGTGCCAAAGAATTGATGCTTTCCAACTGTGGTGTTGGAGAAGACTCTTTAGAGTCTCTTGGACCACCCAGAGATCAAACCCATCAATCCTAATGGAAATCAACCTTGAATTTTCACTGGAAGGACTAATGCTGAGACTGAACTTCCAATACTTTGGCCACCTAATGTGAAGAGCCAACTTATTGGAAAAGACCTAAATGCTGGAAAGATTGAAGGCAGGAGAAGGGGACAACAAAGGATTAGATGGTTGGATGGCATCGCCGACTCAGTGGACATGAGTTTGAGCAAACTCCAGGAGATGGTGAAGGACAGGGAAGCCTAGTGTACTCCAGTCATGGGGTCACAAAGAGTCAGACACTACCGAGGGATTGAACAACAACAATACCCTTTGGGAAACTTATGTAACTTCTCTGAACCTCAGTTTACTCCATGACAAAATGGAGACAATAAATTCCCACTTCACAGGGATTGGAAGAATGAAATGAAATGAAATCATATATACATCATAATCATCATTATTGTCACATGATCAAACTACAAGCTCCTAGAGGAACCACGTCTAATGCATCCAGGTGGGTCCTCAGTACAAAGCTAACTTTGCTGTAAGATGAAACCTCTGCTGTCTCTATTTCTTTATCTGTAAGAGAATAAAACAGACTTACAAGCTGCCTATTTGAAGGTTATTGTGAGGACACTGCTGTTGGAATATGAGGTGCTGAGCAAATGCTGAAGGTGATTCTTATAACCCCAGCATGACTTTCCCCTCTGTTTCCCAAATGGGCAAGTCCTAAGCATTTCCTTGTCTCCCCAGTGTGAGAGCAGAGGGAGCAGATGAGAGCCCTGATCAGGCTGCAGGGAATCTGGGGGTGTGCACAGGAAATCTGGAGGTGACAGGCTCAATCTGCAGCAGCTGCTGCTGTAAATGGACCTCAACTAGTCATTGGACCGAGGATGCAGCATCTAATAGTATCTGCCATCAGTGACTCTACAGAGTAGGTAAAACCATCATCATTCCCATTTTACTGATTGGAAAACTAAGGCCCAGCATTGCTAAATGACTCACCTAAGATCTTAACTGAGTAAGAAGCAAGGCCAGGATGGGAACCCAGGAGAGACTGACTCCAGGACTCTGTTTTCTCTACCCTCTCTAAGAAGCTTAATAATCTAGGAATAATTGGAAGGTCAAGCCAGCCAGAAGAGACCTTATACGCCTGGAGAAAGAAAATGGGCTGAGAGTCCCAGGACATCCACCTGGCGGTGTCATGGATGAATCTGAGAAACCTGATGGGAATAACCTGGCCTGTGAGAGCTCTACCTGGTCCCCCACACTGGGTCACTGTGGAAACAGGAGGCCCCCAACCCCGTGATGTGAGGCGGAAGCCTGGCACAGCTTCTCTACCAGAGATGGGCTGGGACCCCCAAATGACGACAAAGTCACCCATCATGGGGAATGAGAGGAGAGCTCAGCTCAGCATCCCATCCTGTTTCCATGCTGCTCTGACCGTTTCTCTTTTTTTGTCTTTTTTAATATCTATTTTTATTTATTTATTTGACTGCACCAGGCCTTAGTTGACACATACAGGATTTTTTTTTAGTTGCAGCTTGTGGGATCTAGTTCTCTGACCAAGGATCACACCCCGGGCTCCTGGCACTAGAAGCTCGGACTTCTAGCCACTGCACCGCCAGGGAAGCTTCTGCTCTGATCCTTTCTAATGGACCTCTTCACCACTCCACGTGGGCTGATCCTCTTACTACTTTCATTTTTTAACGTTTTGCTTTATATTGGAGCATAATCAATGGACAGTATGGTAATAGTTTCAGATGGACAGCAGAGGGTCCCAGCCATAGGTATACATGTGTCCATCCTCCCCCAAACTCCCGGCCCATCCAGGCTGCCACGTAACATCGAGCGAGAGTTCCCTGTGCTACCACTTTAGTTTTGAAGCTACCACCTTTACTCTGCTTTCCCAGATCTTCCCTTTCCTTCAAGCTTCTAAATTTTTATGCTTTGCTGAAAAACACTCAAAGCAGCCGCCTGCAACCCACAGATATTTAAGCAACCGTGGGTGGGCTGCCGTCATCACTCATCCTGGTGGGGGGGGCGCGCAGGAGTGGAATTGAGTCCCTTCAGCCCTCCAGTGCCAAGGTCAGGAGCTCCTGACATGGCCGTGACCTCTTTAGCCCTGTCCTGGGGGCGCCCGGTACTCCGGTCTGGCGCAGGCCCCTCCCCGCCAAGCCATTTCTGCTCCCTCAGAGCCGCCCACGTGCCAGCTGGGCTCCGATCCGCACCATCTGCTGCCCCCGATCAGGCGAGAGGCCATGGTCAGACCCTGCGCCTGGCAGGAGAGCAGGGGCCTCGGGCAGACCAGGAGCTCCACTCACTGGGCCTGCGCTTGGGTCACCGGCAGGGGAAACCCCCAGAGGATTTCTCAGAGGAAGCTGCAGGGGAGCCGCCCAGGCTCTCAACTGCCTGGGGGAACCATCCGTCATGTTGCAGAGGGTTTCTCAGCGTGAAGGGCACCCAGGCCTCGCTTCCTGTGCTCTCTTTTATTTTTTTCTTAATTTTTCTAATTGAGGTACAGGCAGTGTACAAGATTACATAAAATTCAGGAGCACAGCACAGTGATCCACAATTTTTAAAGCTTATGCTCCATTGACAGTTATTATAAAGTATTGGCTATATTCCCTGTGCTGCACAATACATACGCTTGTAGCTTGTTTATTTTATGCCCCGCAGTTTGTACCTCTTAATCTCCTACCCCTCTGGCCCCTTCCCACTTCCCTCTCCCGACTGGTGACCACTCATTTGTTCTCTGTATCTGTGAGTCTGTTTTCTGTTATATTCACTATATATATATAGCTGCATTCTTCTTTAGATCCCACATATAAATGACACCATACAGTATTTGCCTTTCTCTGGCTGACTTATTTCTCCAAACATAATACCCTCCAATTCCACCCATGTTGTTGCAAATGGCAAAACTGCATTTGTTTCTGAGGCTGACTAGTATTCCACTGTATGTATGTACCACAGCTTCTTTATCCAGTGATCACTGATGGACACTTAGGTTGCTTCTATACCTTGTAAATAACGCTGCTGTGATCGTGGTCTCTCTTGCTCTCTACTGTCAGATGAACTTAGTTTCTGCAGGCCTGACTTGGGCTCTGGGCCTCTCTCTAGTGTTCCCTGACTGTAGGACCTTAAGCAACTCATTTCCTTCTCTAGACTCAGCTCCTGTCTTTGCCTAGTAGGGAGTTTAGATTCCTACAGTCCCTTCAGCTCTGAAATACTAAGATCCTCTAGTCCAAATAAGTCCTTCCATTGTCCTGAACTTGTTCTGGGCCCAAAAAGGAAACTGCCTATGAAACGTGAAAGTGAAAGTCACTCAGTCGTGTCCGACTCTTCCTGACTGGATGGAACTATAGCCCCTCAGGCTCCTCTGTCCAGGGACTTCTCCAGGCAAGAATAATGGAGTGGGATGCCATTCCCTTTACCAGGGCATCTTCCAGACCCAGCTATCAAACCTGGGCCTCCTGCATTTCAGATAGATTCTTTACTGTCCGAGCCACCAGGGAAGCCAAAGGAACCTGCCAATGAAATACTTATTAAAACAAATGTGTACATTTGGAGGTATTGATGGACAGACATGTGTTCATTAGCAGGTTTCAGTAATGGGGAGCCATGAAAATACATGTGTGAAGTACACACATCTCCCCCAAGCTTATGTGACTTTTAGGCGCCAGAGATCCTGCCAACACGTGCATCATCTGGGTTTGATGTATGAAACAGTTAATGCTCCCCAACTCCCAGCTTGAATAGCCAATTGCTAGACCCGGACATCTGTGATGCAAGAAGGCCCCAGAAGTCTGGCCAAACTACCTTCTCCTGCACCTACATAGAACAGGAAGAGAAAGAAATGAGGTTGTTCCACCGCTTGTCCAAGAGTAACTTCATCTGTGATTTCCTTGCTCTGGACCTCAGGTTTCCTATCTATAAAAAGTGGGAGTGGAAGAGAAGACATGGCCTTTATATTCTAGCTCCTAAAAGAGTTCAATTTTATTCTGAGGGGTTACAGAGTCACTGGGCTTCCCTGGTGTCTCAGACGGTAAAGAATCTGTCTGCAATATGGGAGACCGGGGGTCCAATCCCTGTGTCAGGAAGATCCCCTGGAGAAGGGAATGGCAATTCACTCCATATTCTTGCCTGGAAAATTCCATGGATTGAGGAGCCTAACAGGCTACAGTCCATGGGGTCGCAGAGTCGGATATGACTGAGCGATAACACACACACATACACACACACACACACACACACACACACACACACGAGTCTCTGGTTAGGGGAGAATTTTCAGTTGCCTTTTGGGGAAAAGAAAAAAGTTAATGCTACTCTCTGCACTGCTGCCCTGGACAGAAGCAAGCTCTAAAGACTGAAGGAAACAGGAAGTGCATGGAGCAGGAGCTTCCATAGAAACAGAGAAATGTGATAGGACCATGGGCTTCTGTGTGGGCTGCTGAAGGAGGGAATCCACGGTGCAGGTTTTCACTGGGGCAGGAGACACAGTGGGTGAACTGTAATCCATGGGCAGGACAGCAAGGGAGCTTTGGTCTTTGCTCCGGAAGCATCTGAGAGCCCCAAGAGAAACCTGAGTCCATGCTCCTTGATCCAGAGGAGGCCAGAATGGCAGCAAAGGCAGGGATGTGGCAGATGGATTCCTTACCACGAGCGCCACCTGGGAAACCCTTAGCTGCTGAGTACTTACTAGATGCTGCAAACTCAGCACTGTCTCTCACATCGTCACGTCTTGTCCAGGTCAAAGAGGAAAAACCAAGGAGCCTCAGCCAACCGAGCAACCACAACAGCATTTACTCATTCATGAGTCAAATAGACTTGTATTGTACCTGGAGCAGGGAAAAAAGCAGATTTTCCAGTAGAAAACATCATGGGGCAGATTTTATGGGAGCAAAACCCAGAGGCATCTGATGGAGAGTTTCTGCACCTCCATAATCCAAATGACTCAAAAACTTTGATCAAGGAATTTCTAACAAAGTATGAGACAAGGCAGAGCTGAGCTGGGGGGTTGGCCTATTGCAGAGAATGGAAGGTTGGTTTCCCTTTGAGGCACCTCAGAAATCTCTAGCTCATAAGTCTGATTATTATCCACCTGTCTCATTTTGAACACCATGGGCCTCATGCAAATAATCTCATCAGCACTGGCAACATTAAATGACAGGTTCTAAACTCAACTGCAGCCATGAGATTAAAAGACGCTTACTCCTTGGAAGGAAAGTTATGACCAACCTAGATAGCATATTGAAAAGCAGAGACATTACTTTGCCAACAAAAGTCCATCTAGTGAAGGCTATGGTTTTTCCTATGGTCATGTATGGATGTGAGAGTTGGACTGTGAAGAAGGCTTAGAGCCGAAGAATTAATGCTTTTGAACTGTGGTGTTAGAGAAGACTCTTGAGAGTCCCTTGGACTGCAAGGAGATCCAACCAGTCCATTCTGAAGGAGATCAGCCCTGGGATTTCTTTGGAAAGAATGATGCTGAAGCTGAAACTCCAGTACTTTGGCTACCTCATGCAAAGAATTGACTCATTGGAAAAGACTCTGATGCTGGGAGGGATTGGGGGCAGGAGGAGAAGGGGACGACAGAGGATGAGATGGTTGGATGGCATCACTGACTCGATGGACGTGAGTCTGAGTGAACTCCGGGAGTTGGTGATGGACAGGGAGGCCTGGTGGGCTGCAATTCATGGGGTCTCAAAGAGTCGGACACGACTGAGTGACTGAACTGAACTGAACTGAACTGAAACTCTCTCTACACTTAGAATTTCCAATTCTTTCATTAGATGTAGTGATCCTTTGGGAAGCCCCAGTGGATCAGCAGGTAAGGAATCCACCTGCAATGCAGGAGCCACAGAAGACACGGGTTTGATCCCTGGGTCAGGAAGATCCCGTGGAGGAGGAAATGGCAACCCACTCCAGTACTCTTGCCTGGAGAATCCCATGGACAGAGGAGCCTGGAGGGCTGCAGTCCATGAGGTCACAAAGAGTCAGACACAACTGATGACTAAGCGTACACTCAGTAATTTTTTAATTAGTATTTAGGCCAACATATTGCCAAGAACAAGAGCATGAAAGAAACTGCAGACCACTTGGGTGTTATTACTACTACCATCATCACTTTCATCACCACCACCACCATCATCACCATCATCATTTTATAACTGAAGGAACCAGGGTTCAGGGAAATTAAATAACTTGCTACAGTTTACACAGCTAGAAAGTAAGGAAGATTGAGTCCAAACCAAGTTTTGTTTGATCCCAAATCCCACCGCTCCATTCAATCTCCAGCATGGTCAAGCTTGGTATCCACACGTACAAATGGAGGCCAACCTGATATCCCTTTCTCTTATTTCCTTCTCAGCTTTAGTTCTTTTTTTCCCACTGTTGTCCCTTTCCTCCTCTCTCTGTCTCTGTCTCTTTCTGTCTTTCTTTCTTTCTCTCTCTCTCTCTCACACACACACAAACAGGAAGCCATTTGCTATTGCAGTACCTACCTTTTCTCCTCACTCCCACCCCCTCTAATATCACTGCAAACAAAACTCACACTCACACATATTCAGTCACACCACAGGGAGGAAATGGTCAGCACCTGGAGTCTGAGATTGAAGTCATTCCAATTAAAGTCACACCAATTAAACCCCATAACTGTTCCTCCCCTTTTCCTATAAGACTGTTGCTGATTTCTCTCCTTTTATAAACAGGAACAGATTACACAAGATGCTGTAGATGTGGGATTTTTCAAGCAAGCTGGTGACACTCTTTCACTTGGCACAAAATCAATTTAAATAAACATCTTCCTTTTTCAAGATTCTTTCCTGCTTCTGCTTAATCTTAAATTAAGAGGAGTACAATAATAACCCAAGAACATCACACCTCTGAATTTCAACCTCCTCTCCCGCAGGATTTTGTCTCCTTTTTTGAAAGTATGAGCTATTTTTTGGTTTCCCCTTGTTTCTCCTTCTTACTTGTCATCACACATTGTTTTCTATAAGACATAAGCAATTGGAGCCTTCACATTTAAAGTCTGTTTTTAGTCCGTGGGATCCACAATAAGGCTCTCATAAGACCTTGAAAAGAAAAAGAATAACTTCAGGGAGTTACACTTCAAGACCCACTGAAACAAAGATCCGCAGTCACCTCCAGTGATTGAATGACTCCATTCACTCATTCAGTAAATACTCACTGAGCACAGACTATGTGCCAAGCAATATGCAGGGCACTGGTTGTACAGCAGGAACTGGGCTCACTGAAGGGACAAATTAAGAATGCTAATGATATTCGAGCTTATATCTCCTTCTAGGACCTCTTCCTTCAACTCTAGACCCACACGTGTAACTATCAAATTAACATCTCCCATTAGGTGTTCAGTTAAACCCCACTACTCTTCCTTCTCCATTTCAGTAAAAGGCCACTCTTTCTAGCTGCTCAGGTCAAAATATGTAGAGTCATCCTTGAATCCCTAGAGCAATATATCCATAATCTGATGACTGTTCACCATCACCACTAACTACCCTGGTCCAAACCACCATCATCTCTTGCCTGGATCACTGCAGTAGCCTCCTGACTTTATCTCCTTGTTTTCACCCTTAAACCCAAAAGTCTATTCTAAGGTCTAAAGCTCAGGTAATCATTGTAAAGCTTAAATCAGATAATGTCAGCAAGTGCTCAAAATTCTCCACTGGCTTCCCATCACGCTCAGAGTAAAAGCCACAGTCTACACAAGGCCCTAGATAACTTTGTATTACCCAGCTCTCAGCCATTTGTCTGATCTCACCTTCTCCATCCTCACCCTCTCTACATGAATGCCCTTTCTGTTCCCAGGATACAGCAGGACACTGTTCCCTCGGGGCCTTCGCACTTGTCGCTTTCCCTGCCTAGAGGGTCCTTCCCCAAATATCCATCTGGCTGACTCTCTTCCTTCACATCACCCTGACCACTCCCACCCCTTCTTTCCCCCTGCTCCTCATCCACTCAACCAGGCACTCCTCATCCTGCTCTCCCTACATGATGTCCTCTCATCACATAATACATATCTACTTATTTACATACCATCTCCCCAGCTAGGATGAATGCACCATGAGGATGGACCTTGCTACCTTGACTGGTGCACATGTTCGTGTGTGTGCTCAGTCATGTCTGACTCTTTGTGACCCCATAGACTGTAGCCCGCCAGGCTCCTCTGTCCATGGGGTTTTCTGGAATGGGTTGCCATTTCCTCCTCCGGGGGATCTTCCCAACCCATGGATTGAACCTGCGTCTCTTGTGCATCCTGCATTGTCAGGCAGATTCTTTACCACTGTGCCATCTGGGAAGCCCATGTCTGGCATGTAAGGAACACTCAGTAAATATTTGGTGGATGAATGGCTATCTAAAGATTCATATGTCTGAAGCTGATCAGCCATGGAAACAGAACAACAGCGAAAAAGAAAAGGGCAAGTTTCAGGCATTGTCCATTCAAGCAGAACTTGGGAAAAAGGAGCCTTAGTCAAGGGGACTTTAAATATTAACATTCCTATGGTAGACTGAATGCAAAGACGGTCCAATTCCCCTCCTCCCTCCATATCCACACTCTTTGCAGTGTGCCTTGGTAGCTCCTTCCATCAAGCAGTGTACTCCAGGGACTTCCCTGGTGGTTCAGCAGCTAAGACTCTGCGCTCCCAATGCAGGGGGCCCAGGTTCCATCCCTGGTCAGGCAACTAGCCCCTACATGCCACCACAAAAGGTCAAAGGTCCCACATGCTGTATCTAAGACCTGGCACAGCCAAATGAGTAAATAATTTTTTAAAGTGTATTCTAGTCCCTACACCTTTACTCTGGGCTGGCCTTGTGAGTTGAAGAGAAAGTATCACTCAGTCATGTCCAACCCTTTGCAACCCCATGGACTGCAGTCTGCCAGGCTCCTCTGTCCATGGGACTCTCCAAGCAAGCATACTGGAGTGGGTATCCATTCCCTTCTCCAGGGGATCGTCCTGACTCAGGGACTGAACCCTGGTCTCCTGCATTGCAGGCAGACTCTTAACACCTTCACTCTGGCTGGCCTTGTGACTTACTTTTGTCAATAGACAAAGATGAAACAACAGTGTGCCAAGCATAAGCTTAGACCTGAAGAGGTCAGGCGAGTTTCCACTCTCCCTTGGATTCCAGGGATACTATGTGAACGTGTTGGGCCAGCCTGTTGGAAAATGTGGTACTACCCGGAGCAGAGCCAAGTTCCCTCAGGTAAGGCCACCCTCAAGCAGCCAGCTCTCAGCCACTCCAAGAGCAGACAAAAATCACATGAACAAACCCAGCTGAGATGAATCAAGCCCACTCAGACCTAAAGAACTGCCTGGCCAGCCCGTAAACATGTGAGAAAATGAGAAATGGTTGCTGTCTTAAGCCACTAAGTTGTGGGGAGATTTGTCCTGTAGTCCCCTTGGTAAGGTCAGCCCTAATGTATGTGATCAGCCCCCAGGGGAGGCATCTCAGCTGCTCTTCTCTGAATATGTGCTCATCAGGAAAGCTTCTCCTTGTGATGTGGTTGTCACCAAGGGGATCTGCAAGAAGAAGACACTAAGCCATGCCACACAGGTTCCCAGCCACTGCAAATTCAGTCTGGGGTGAGCAAGGTCACTGCGATGTAGCCCAGAGGGACAGAGCAGCTTTCTGAGGCAGAAAGACCTTGGATGGAGAAAAATCCACAGAGGTGAAAGTCACCTTCTAAAGGGGTGACTTGGGGGACACCCAGCCAGCCACCCAGCCAGGACCCAACCTTGTCAAATCCTGTTTCATAGAAACTTGGATCAGCTTCTCAGGCATCCAACCCCATTTCTATCCACAAAACACACTGCAACAGTCCCGCAGCACTAGGGTCAGCCATGGGGGGAGGCTCTCAAATCCCCAAAACCATGCTCTTTATTTTTTTTAATTGGGTCCAGTTGATTTCAAGTGTACAGCAAAGTGATTCTATCAGACACATATAATATATAAATACACATATATATTCTTTTTCAGATTCTTTGCATTATAGGTTATTACAAGACACTGAATGCAGTTCCCTGTGCTATGCAGTAGCTCCTTGCTGTTCATCTACTTTATATGTAATAGTGTGTGTATGTGCTCAGTTGCTCAGTTGTGTCTGCCTCTTTGCAGCCCCATGGACTGCAGCACACCAGGCTCCCTTGCCCATGGGATTCTCCAGGCAAGAATACTGGAGTGGGGTGCTGTGCTCCAGGGGATCTTCCCAACTCAGGCATAAAACCCGTGTCTCCTGCATTTCCTGCCTTGCAGATGGATTCTTTACCATTAGCACCACCTGGGAAGCCCAATGTGTGTATTTTAATCCCAAACTCCTAATTTATCTGTCCTCCCTCCCCTCACACTCTCCTCTTTGGTAACAATAAGTCTGCCAAAACCATGCTCTTTAGAGCAGCAGTCCCCAATCTTTTTGGCACCAGGGACCCTTCATGGAAGACAATTTTTCCATGGACCAGGCAGGGGAGATAGTTTCAGAATGATTCAAACGCATTACATTCATCGCACACTTTATTCCTATTACTTATTGCATCAGCTCCATCTCAGATCATCAGGCATTAGATCCCAGAGGTAGGGGACCCCTGCTGTAGAGGAACGATGTCCCAGAGCAGTGGAGCAGCAAATTGTGGTTTTCGTCGTATTCAGCCTACAAGATGCAAGTCTCAAATAAGTGCACCATATAATATCATATACATGCATCCCATGGTACACCAACAGTCAATGTATTTCCAGTTGATTCTAACATCTTTCCATAGCCATGGAAACTAATTTCATCCTCAAAGAATACAGACTAAAAACTAGCAAGGACAATACCTGCAGGACTATTCACTAAAGGTGCCCCTTTCTTTCATTGCGGGGGAAAGGTTCAAAAGAAGCCCTAAAACAGTCCTTGATCTGGATGAAAGATTGCTGAACACTGTTTTGCACTGCGCTTCTCATCACCTTGGAAAGATTTATGCCTCTGCTGGCTGCATTTGCTCAGGCTGAGTGACCTAGGAACCTGTGTTTCCCAACCAGCCTTCTTCTAAACATCGAGTGTAAGGTGTCAGCCAACTCCTTCCACAAGTGCTCAGGATATTAATCTTAGCAACAAATAGAAATCATGAGAGGCAATACCCCAGTGACCCTGCTGGCTTACCCCTCCGACCTCAAATCCTACTGCTGCTCCCCTCACTCACTCACCCGCAGCCTCACTGGACTTCTTTCTGGGTTTTCATATGAACACACCTCCCTCCTGCTTCAGGGTTTTGCAGGTGCTGCTACCCTGTCCAGAATGCTCTTCCTCAGACATCTGCCTGGCCCACTCCTCACTTCCCCAGGGGTCCAGTCAAATGTCACTCATCAGCAAAGCCTTCCCTGACCAAGCTATATTAAACAATGACAATCCTCACCCCGCCCTCTGGCAAGACTCCCCATTCCTCTTACTCGGCTTTATTTCTCTCCACTATAATGCTTCATTATCTTGTTATTTATTTGTCCATTATCTTACATACACACACATACACACATGCATATACACACACACAAGGTAAGCTCCTTGAGGGACTTTATTTAATTCAATTCTGTATCCCTACACATAGAGCAATTCCTGACACATAGTAAGTACTTAATGAATGAACTGCCATTTCGTAAGCACCTACTTTGTGTCAAGCAATTTATATATGATGATTGTTTCCCAATAAACATATTTTTAAGCACTTATGATGTAATTATATTATAAGAATTCCACTGTTATCTCCATTTTACAGCTCAGGAGCCCAAAGCTCAAAGTGAGGCTAAGAAACCTGCACGAGACACTTACCTAGGTCTGTTTGAGTATCAAAACCCACAGTCCTTGACATGTGCCAATCTGCTTTTTAAATACCTTAGTGATGGTTTAGGTTACAACACGCACCTAAGACACATCTCTGGCAACATGTATAGCACAAGAGTTCTTCATTCTACCATTTTTCTATCACCCACCATAGATTTTGTCCAGGAAAAAAAAATCCATCAGATTGGATTTTTATTTCCCAGAGCACATTGGTTGGAATAGCTTTAGATTTCCTTTATTCCATCCATTCAGACATCCAAGTTCAGAGCTTTCCTTTTGAACTGAGCTGGGACAAGCACAGACAGGTCAGGGACCCAAAGGAGATGAAGGCAGAAGTTCATCTGCTCTGAGAATCCCTCAGAACTATCCAGAATCCTTGCCTTTGTGATGTACTGCTCCCAAGCCTTCCTGGTCCTAGAACTTGGGGAAACAACCCATTAAAGAAACAAAAAGCCTGACCTCCTTCACTGAACACTCTCTTCTCTTGGTTGTCATCCTGTGTCTGTGTCTACTGGTATCTAGTCATATACTGCAAACGCCAACCCTGCTGTAACTTACAGAGCTCTGCACATACAGCAGCCTTGATGATGATGACGGGGAGACTGATGGGGGTTACTCACAGACCAAAGGACCAAGAGAGGGACCCCGTTTCTACTGAAATTCATGTAATGTCTCACCTAGGAGTGCTTCGTTAAAAAAAAAATCACTGCCACATTAATTCCTCTCTTTCTGCTCCCACCATTCTTTCCATGTCTACATTGCTGAACTTATAACACTTCATTATTACAGGTGTTTCTTCTCCACCAGATGTGAGCTTCTGGGGAAATGGACTTTGTTTTCATTCTCTCCGTGCCCCTCAGGGTTAATCCAGCCTCTGACACATACTAGGTGCTCGACCAGTATTTGCTGACTCAAGAAAGATGCAGAGTGAGCCTGTGCTGTGCTTGCTGCACCCAGTGGAGCAAGCAGGGTAAGTGACCTCTTCTGGAAAGGGCAAGAAGCAGAAACAGAAGAGACCAGGCTAGACCAGAAGGATCACTGAGCTGGCTAGGAAGTCTAATTCTCCCCTGTAGGTATCTACTTCCCATCCTTAACCTGCCACTCCCTGAACCTCAAAACCACCCACATTTGCTTCTGAACAAGCTTTTTAAAAAATGAGCACGCACCCCACCCCACCCTACCGGTCTGCTCTTACCAAAGCCCCAGACACCGAGGTTAAGTTACCTTTCAAAGGAGCTAGCCTGCATCTGTGATTTCTGGTTTAAGGATCGTGTTTCAGCAGCCGGGCTGAACCCTGGACAGCAGATATATCTAACACCCGTCTGCAGAGGAAACGGCAGTGCCTCGCTCCTCCCTGGCTAAACGCACCCGCTCACCCATCCCTGCAGAACAAATCATGTTCTTTTCCTTGCGCTAAAATCCATCTATAAACAAATCCTCTCCGCGTCCCTAAGAAACGGCTCCCACGCCCGCGGAGGGCGCCCTGCACACACACAAATACACACTCACAAACCCCAACCCAGAGGTACCAGGTGAAAGCCTGGTTTCGATCTGTCCTTTAAGAACAAACCAACAACAACATCATTTTCACACACACACACACACACACACACACACACACACACACACACACACACACATCCATCTAATGGCAAAGAACTGAAACTAAAAGGGTTGACTAGGAAGCTTATGGAAAGGGACTTATCAATGTCAATAGCCTAAGTTGCAAAACTATGTACGGCGCTAATAGTTCAAACAGGATTTAAAAACAGCCCTTGGGTATGCCCGCTTCAAAGAGGCGCGCAACCCCGCGCAGCAGGCAAGTGCTTGCTTTTCTGCGCCAGCTTTCCTAGACTCTCCCCTGTCTTTTGTGCCATTTACTATAAACAACATTCAGAGGTACCAGCGTGTACGTTTCAGCCCAGGCAGGCAAGCCTGGGAGCCCCCAGGGTCGCGCGGGCTCCGCGCCCCCGGCCGGGTCTGCACACACCGGAGCGAGCAATGCCGTCCCCTACCTGGGTGGGAAATCCGCACGCGGCCGCGTCCGGGTGAGGGCGGAGCGGGGTCCGTCCGGATGGCCCGGCCGGCTGCTCTGGAGAACGCGGCGCTGGGGCGATCCCGGCGGAGGCAGGAGTCCGCGGGTGTCACACCTGCATCACGGCGCCCGCGCCGCCGCAGCGCGCAGCGCGTCCCCGCTACACCGAGCACCCAGGGCGGGAGGCTCCTGGGTCCTCTACTCAGCGGGATCAGATCCTAACCCGCTTTCTTCCTGGCCTGGGCATTAAAGGTATTGGCGGGCGCCACCTCTTCTCGCTTCTAAATCCCCTTCCGATTCAAGACGGAGTGTTTGGGATACCTTGATGGGCAGGGGACCCAGCTGGGGACCCAGGCTCTCTGGATTTGCAGAGCAATACACGCTAAACTTCTTATTCCTCGAGTTTCGAGTTTCGTCCCCTACTGATGACTGGCCATCTCTTTCGCGCTCTCCACCGCGCCCGGCACCAGGGGGCGCTATGCATACTCCCTTTCACCAGCCCCAAACTAAGACACTTCGGAGGGCGCGACTTGAATTCCTGGGAAGGTAAATCCTCGGATAGTGAGTGCCTCCTCGGTCGTATGGACTCTTTGCGACCCCATGGGTACAACTCGCCAGGTTCCTCTGTGCATGGAATTTTCCAGGCAAGAATACCGAAATGGGTTGCCATTTCCTAGTCCAGAGGATCTCCCCCGACCACGGATCAAACCTGTGTCTCCTGCATTGGCAGGCGGATTCTTTACCATGGGACCACCAGGGAAGTCCATCAATGCTTATATCTGGTATCTAAACTTCTTCTTGCCTGACGACTCTGGTTAAGACCTCTCAGACAACATTGCATTAAAGTGGTACTAAGGCTGCTATATTTAAAATGGATAACCAACAAGGGCCTATTGTGTAGTACGGGGATCTCTGCTCAATGCTATGTGGCAGCCTCCACAGGAGGGGGCTTGGAGGAGAATGGATCCATGCTTATGTATGGCTGAGTCCCTTTGCTGTCCACCTGAAACTATCACAACATTGTTAACTGGCTATACTCCAATATAAAATTAAAGGTTTTTTAAAGATAAAGTGGTGGTACTGGATATCTGGTTTTATCCATATTCAGGGGGAAAGTCTTCATACTATCACATATTTTAATTATAAAAGTGATAATGAAGAGCCTTATCTTATTCTTAATTTCATAAAAAAAAAGCATATTTTACCTTTAAGTATGATGTTGCTGCTAAGTCGCTTCAGTCGTGTCCGACTCTGTGCGACCCCATAGATGGCAGCCCACCAGGCTCCCCTGTCCCTGGGATTCTGCAGGCAAGAACACTGGAGTGGGTTGCCATTTCCTTCTCCAATGCATGAAAGTGAAAACTGAAAGTGAAATCGCTCAGTCGTGTCCGACTCTTAGCGACCCCATGGACTGCAGCCTACCAGGCTCCTCCATCCATGGGATTTTCCAGGCAAGATTACTGGAGTGAGGTGCCATTGCCTTCTCCAAGTATGATGTTAGCAATTGTTAAAAACTCTATCAGATGAAAGAACTTTTCATAACAAATACGTAGAATTTTGTCAAAAGTTTTTTGCTTCCATTGAGATATCCATAGTTTTACTCTTTTATTCAACTCATATGGGTAATTCCCTTCATTGACTTTTGAATGTTAAACCACCTTTATATTCCTCAAATAAATTCCATGATATCATACTTTACATATAACTGGATTTGATTTGATATTTTAATATTTTTATATAAAAATATTCTATGTTCATGAGGGATATTAACTTAGAATTCTGCTTTTATAATGTCCCTGTTAAGCTTTTATAGCAAGGTTGTGCTGGCCTCATAAACAGGCTGAAAAGTTTTTCTAATTTCTTTTATCTGGAACAGTTTGTGTAGACTGTGTATTCTTTCTTAAACATTGGGGAAAAGTCATCAGTGAAACTAAAAAATAAAAATAAAGTTTTTATTGTGAGAAGGTTTTTTATTACAAGTTCAATTATTTTATTAGCCATGTGACTACTCAGATTTTCTATTTCCTCTTCTTTCAGCTTTGTTAAACTATTACTTTTCAAGAACTTTATCCATTTCATTTAAGTTTTTAAAATTATTAGCTGCAGTGATGTCTCATTTCTCATTCCTGATTTTGGTGAGTTGATGGTTTTCTTTTCTTTTGTGCTCCTCCTTGCCTGTCTTCAAATAGAAACTTAGATTACTGAGTTTTAATAGCCTATAAACTTCCCTCTAAACACTGATTTGGTTACATTTAACCAATTTAGTATGTTCCATATACATTTTTGTTCAATTTAAACTATTATCTAATATAGACTGTGATTTCCTTGATCCATAGGATTATTTGAAGTATAATTTTCAAACTTTTAGGGATTTGTTTTCTGTACCATTTTTAATTGTCTGTTTATCGTCTTCCTACTTTCTTCTTCATTAATCAATGTCTTTAAATTATTATATATACTCTATTCACTTTAGTTTTCCCTTTTAGTATTTTTATCTTAGTTAGATGCTCTATTTCTATAGTGCAACTCTAATTGCAGTCACCTCATCACTTCCCCGGAGAAGGCAATGGCAAGCCACTCCAGTACTTATGCCTAGAAAATCCCATGGATGGAGGAGCCTGGTGGGCTGCATTCCATGGGGTCACTACCAGTCGGTCACGACTGAGCGACTTCACTTTCACTTTTCACTTTCACACAATGGAGAAGGAAATGGCAACCCACTCCAGTGTTCTTGCCTGAAGAATCCCAGGGACGGGGAAGCCTGGTGGGCTACCGTCTATGTGGTCGCACAGAGTCAGACACGACTGAAGTGACTTAGCAGCAGCAGCAGCAGCATCACTTCCCTGGTGACTCAGATGGTAAAGAATCTGCCAGCAATGCGGGAGGCCTAGGTTCAATCCCTAGGTTGGGAAGATCCCCTGGAGGAGGGCATGGCAACCCATTCCAGTATTCTTGCCTGGAGAATCCCCATGGACAGAGGAGCCTGGTGGGCTACAGTCCATGGGGTCACAAAGAGTTGACCACATCTAAGCAACTAAGCACAACAAAGCACATCACTTATCACTCCCCCAAAAAATGCAAAGATCTAAGCTCAACTCCATTTATTTTTTTAACTTTGTGCTAAAATACATATTTTAATTTAAAATTTTAAAATATTTTTTAATTTATAATGACATAACTTCAAGTGTAAAGATTAGTAAACAGACTTAAATTTTTTTGTTTTTCACTTAAGCCAGCTGCTCTGTCCAAGAAATTTTTCTGAGCGATTCATTTCCCAGGCAGAAACAGAAACAGATCCAGTGGTCTCTCTCTCTCTCTCTCATATATATTTCAAATAACCCCTCTCAGATGACATGAGTGAATTTCATTATATCACCTGACCCTTCGATGTCAGTCTGATGCATTGTAATACCTGCTGTAGAGAATTCCCCGACGGGCCAGTGGTTAGGGCTGCATGCTTTCTTTGCCAAATGGGCAGGTTCACTGCCGAGGGTGCAGACTGGGCAACTAAGATCCCACAAGCTGTGGCATGGCAAAAAAAATAAAAATAAAAAAACCTTGCTATAAAATGGGGTTGACAGGTCTTAGCGTACACCATCCCCATCATGGGAAGACAGATGACAGATATGACTGAAGAAATCTCATATATAAATATGTATATGTTTCCCTGATGGCTCAGTGGGTAAAGAATTCTCCTGCCACCTACAGTGAAGGAGACACAGATTCAATCTCTGGGTTAGGAAGAGCCCCTGGAGAAGGGCATGGCAGCCCACTCTAGTATTCTTGCCTGGAGAATCCCATGGACTGAGGAGCCTGGTGGGCTCCAGTCAATGGGGTCACACAGTCAGACACGACTGAAGCAACTTAGCATGTATATATGTATATATATATATATATATGTGTATATATATATATATATATATGTGTATATATATATATATATACACCAAACCCCACAACCCACAAGACATTGTTATTTCTGTTCTTTTACAGTCCTATATATTATCATATATTTACCCAGTTCTTTATTCCTTCCTGTGTATTTACTGGAGGTTCCTTTACTTCAATCTGAATAGGTCTTTTTAGTATTTTTTGTAGGGAAGAGACTAATTTTCTAGACTGCTAGAGACTAATATAGATATATATATGTTTCCCTGATGGCTCAGTGGGTAAAGAATTCTCCCGCTACCTACAGTGTAGGAGATGCAGATTCAATCTCTGGGTTAGGAACAGCTCCTGGAGAAGGCAATGGCACCCCACTCCAGTACTCTTGCCTGGAAAATCCCATGGATGGAGGAGCCTGGTAGGCTGCAGTCCATGCTAAGGGTCGGACACGACTTCACTTTCACTTTTCACTTTCATGCATTGGAGCAGGAAATGGCAACCCACTCCAGTGTTCTTGCCTGGAGAATCCCAGGGACGGGGGAGCCTGGTGGGCTGCGGTCTATGGGGTCGCACAGAGTCGGACACGACTGAAGTGACTTAGCAGTAGCAGAGACTAATTATTTCAGATTTTTTTCAATTAAAAATGTCTTTATTTGACCTTTATTTTTGAAGGTCCCTTTTCACTATATTTGTAGATGGAAGTTTTTTTCTTTCATCATTTTTAAGATGTCATTCTATTGTCTTCTTGATGTGTGTGGTATGTTCAGTCCAAAACTCTATTAGTCTAATTTTCACTTCTCTGAAAGTAATCTTTTAAAATTTTGCTTCTTCTAATATTTTCTTTCATAAGTTTAATTATTCTGTTCTTATGTATGATTTTCTTTGGCCAACACTTTGGTCACCTGATGCAAAGAACTGACTCATCGGAAAAGACCCTGATGCTGGGAAAGATTGAAGGCAGGAGGAGAAGGGGACAACAGAGGAAAAGATGGTTGGATGGCATCACCGATTGGATGGACATGAGTTTCAGCAAGCTCCGGGAGCTGGTGGAGAACAGGGAAGCCTGGCAAGCTGCAGTCCATGGCTCGCAGAGTCGGACACAACTGAGTGACTGAACAACAACATGATTTTCTTTATTTTTTTCTGAAACTGAGCATCTTGAATTTGTGGGTTAATGTTGTTTACTAGTTTTAGAAAATTCTCAGACTATCTTTTCAAATGTTGTTTCTGCCCTGTTTTCTCTCTCCTATACAATTAGATTGAGAGAGCACATACATTATACATAATTAAATGGTTTTGCTATTATCCCTCATGTCTTTTGCTCCATTCTTTCTATTCCCTTTTCACCTTCTTTGTACTTTAGCTTGAGAGTTTTCTACTGACCTTTCTTTAGGTTCACTAAATTTGCTTTCTGCTGTGAAGAAAGCTGAGCACCAAAGAATTGATGCTTTTGAACTGTGGTGCTGGAGGAGGCTCTTGTGAGTCCCATGGACTGCAAGGAGCTCCAACCAGTCCATCCTAAAGGAGATCAGTCCTGGGTGTTCATTGGAAGGACTGATGCTGAAGCTGAAACTCGAATACTTTGGCCACCTTATGCGAAGAGTTGACTCATTGGAAAAGACCCTGATGCTGGGAGGGTTTGGGGGCAGGAGAAGGGGACGACAGAGGATGAGATGGCTGGATGGCATCACCGACTTGATGGACATGAGTTTGGGTGAACTCCAGGAGTTGGTGATGGACAGGGAGGCCTGGCATGCTGCGATTCATGGGGTCGCAAAGAGTCAGACACGACCGAACGACTGAACTGAACTGATGACCAATTTGCTATTAAATTGGTCCATCCAATGAGTTTTTAAGCCTAGATATTACATTTTTTCCAATGGCTACTTGATTAATTGGCATAGACTTTGCTCCATCTTTCTATGTTCTTTAACACATTTATAATAAAATCTACTAACTTCAATATAGGAATAATTTAGTCTAGTTTATTATCTTTTCTGTTGACTATTAGTAAAATTTTTCTTGTCTCTTTGCATGTATCCCTTTTTTTTTAATTTGTAAGTCAGATATTGTGTGTAAAGGAAGTATTGAAAACTGAAATTATTGTTGCTTCTTAGAGATCATTTACCTTGCCCTCTGTTATACAGATAAGATGAGGGGTTACTCACCTCAATCCATCAAAAATAAGCTTCCAAGGAACTGGATATTAGCTCTACTTAGGCTAATTTCACCTCTGTTTTCATATGTTTTAAAGATGACAGCAGTCATGTGTTTATTGCAGGACATTGCCTCAGGGAGGATTTTACTCATCAGCAGTATGAGACTGCAAAATATCTCACTCTGCCTTTCCAATTCATCACCTAGCTTCTTATACCACTCCCGCACTCAGCATTCAGCAAAGATCCCACCAGGCAAACTGTACATTTGGGGTTTCTGTACATTTTAAACAAGCATAAAGCCATATGGTGTTCTAAAGCTCTGCTGGATAATCTTCCCCTAGTAGAGCCCCTTCACCTGATCCTCAGCTCATGCTTGGACTCAGCAAATCTCCAGAAGGAAGAAAAGAGTAAAATCAGCTCACTTAGCAAGAGATCATTGGAAGGACTGATACTGAAGCTGAAGCTCCAAAACTTTGGCCATCTGATGCAAAGAGCTGATGGAGAAACAGTGAAAACAGTGTCAGATTTTATTTTTCTGGGCTCCAAAATCACTGCAGATGGTGACTGCAGCCATGAAATTAAAAGATGCTTACTCCTTGGAAGGAAAGTTATGACCAACCTAGATAGCATATTCAAAAGCAGACATTACTTTGCCAACAAAGGTTCGCCTAGTCAAGGCTATGGTCTTTCCTGTGGTCATGTATGGATGTGAGAACTGGACTGTGAAGAAGGCTGAGCACCGAAGAATTGATGCTTTTGAACTGTGGTGTTGGAGAAGACTCTTGAGAGTCCCTTGGACTGCAAGGAGATCCAACCGGTCCATTCTGAAGGAGATCAGCCCTGGGATTTCTTTGGAAGGAATGATGCTAAAGCTGAAACTCCAGTACTTTGGCCACCTCATGCAAAGAGTTGACTCATTGGAGAAGACTCTGATGCTGGGAGGGATTGGGGGCAGGAGGAGAAGGGGACGACAGAGGATGAGATGGCTGGATGGCATCACTGACTCAATGGATGTGAGTCTGAGTGAACTCCAGGAGTTGGTGATGGACAGGGAGGCCTGGCGTGCTGCAGTTCATGGGGTTGCAAAGAGTCAGACACGACTGAGCAACTGATCTGATCTGATTCACTGGAAAAGACCCTGATGCTAGGAAAGATTGAGGGCAGCTAGGTGACAGGATGAGATAGTTGGATGGCATCAACTCAGTGGATATGAGTCTGAGCAAACTCCGGGAGACAGTGAAGGTCAGGGAAGCCTGGCGTGCTACAGTCCATGGAGCCACAAATAGTCAGATAAGACTTAGCAACTGAACACCAACAGAAAGAGCTCTTTCTTTTTTGGAATGTTAGTCCATTTAGTCCTTTTTGTTTCCACTATTCTCTGTTATCTTTTAAAATATGACTTCTGGGACTTCCTTGGTGGTCCAGTGGTTAAAAATTCATCTTCCAGTACAGGGATTGGGAACTAAGATCCCATATTCCATGGGACAACTAAGCCCAAAATCTTGAAATACGGAGCCCACACGTTCTGGAGCTGGTGCATCACAAATACAGGAAGCCTGCATGCCTCAGTGAAAGATCATACGTGCCTCAATGAAACCAAATAAATTAATAAACATTTTTAAATAATAATAAAAAATAAAATATGATTCCTATAATTAATTCTTTTTTTCTAGTTGATGCAGAAGATTAATGACATGCCACCTATTAAATATTACTGGAAAGCAGAAATTGATTTGCTAACTCTTTAACTCTCACAACTGTTTTATGAGGTAGGCACATTTTTCAGACAAGTAGTGTAACTTCCCAAAGATAACTTAATAGTAAGTAACGACGTCAGGAGACGAACCTATGCTATCTCATCCTAAAACCAGGAGTG
The DNA here is from genome assembly GCA_935064755.1 of Tragelaphus eurycerus. Classification (NCBI taxonomy): domain Eukaryota; kingdom Metazoa; phylum Chordata; class Mammalia; order Artiodactyla; family Bovidae; genus Tragelaphus; species Tragelaphus eurycerus. Next base: position 3,927,983 of record CAKXYN010000075.1, on the reverse strand, counting down.
ACAATAACCACGATGATATACTCTAATAAATGGAAATCTCCTTTTTCAATAGGTAAAGACATGCTAATTCTGACTTCTAACAAAATCTGAAGGGAAGATCATTTTTAAAATTTTCTTTTGAGATTCGTTTTGAGTCAGATATGTAACTTACTTTAAATTCAAGGCACATCTCTCACCAAAATGTTTCTGTAGAAACTAAATTACCTTTTCTTATCCCTCAAGCCTCAAGAGATAAGCCTCACTTAATCAAAAGCATTTTGGGTCCTATTTTCTTCAGAAAACGGGGACAACTGTCAAATTTCTGTGTCCTCGTCCCACAGAATTCTATTGTTAATTACAACAATTCACTTCAGGAATACAAATGCATCTAAGGGAACACTTGCATTTTATGTTTTCACTTTGGGAAAGTAAATACAGTGTACTCCTAAACTGCTTGCTTAGAACAGCAAAGGTTAAGGTAATTAGAGTAGAAATGGGGAAATCCACAATCAATTTGCGTTTTGGAAGGGCCAACAAATACCAAATGAGAGCTGCCAATGGTTTGTGGCTGCAAAGGGTGAGGGTGAGCCACAACTGAAGCTACAATATGGAAACCAGCACATTCTGAAAAGCACTAGTATTCACTCTTTTTTTTTCACTTAGTTTTTTAAATTTCTATTTTATGTTGGAGTATAGAGAGTCCCTTGGACTGCAAGGAGATCCAACCAGTCCATCCTAAAGGAGATCAGTCCTGAGTGTTCATTGGAAGGACTGATGCTGAAACTGAAACTCCAATACTTTGGCCACTTGATGAACTGACTCATTTGAAAAGACCCTGATGCTGGGAAAGATTGAAGGCGGGAGGAGAAGGGGATGACAGAGGAGGAGATGGTTGGATGGCATCACCGACTCAATGGACATGAGTTTGAGCAGCTCCAGGAGTTGGTGATGGACCGGGAGGCCTGGAGTGCTGCAGTCCATGGGGTCTCAAAGAGTCAGACACAACTAAGTGACTGAACTGAACTGAAATGATAGTTGATTAACAATGTTTTGTTAATTTCAGGTATGCTGCAAAGTGATCCAGTTATACATAGTCACTCAGTCACATCCAACTTTTTGTGACCCCAAGAACTGTAACCTGCCAGTGTCCTCTGTCCATGGGATTCTCCAGGCAAGAATACTAGAGTGGGTTGCCGTATACATATATATGTACCTTTTCTTTTTCAAGTCTTTTTTACCATTTAGGTTATTACTGAATATTGAGCAGAGTTCCCTGTGCTATGCAGTAGGTCTTGTTGGTTATTTATTTAAAATATAGTAGTGTGTACATGTCAATCGCAACCTCCCAATCTATGTCCTTCCTCCCCCACACTTGCCCCTGCTAAACACACATTCTTTCTCTAAGTCTGTTTCTGGTGGGTATATACAATGGTGTGGAATATTACCCAGCCATTAGAAAGAATGAAATAATGCCATTTGCAGCAACATGGATGGACCTGGAGATGACCATACTAAGTGAAGTAAATCTTACAAATGAATATCATATGATATCACTTATATGCAGAATCTTTAAAAAGTGATATGAATGAACTTATTTACAAAACCAGTGTTTACTCTTTCTGGACCTTTACTAAGAGTAATGTGATAATGATAAAGTCTCTTCTGGCTGTAGCTTTATCAGTAGAAAAACTTAAGATGCAAAGAATCAGAATCTCTTCCACTTGCTCTACAGGCAGGGAGGAATTCCAGACTTGTCCATGGCAAAATTCAGTATATGAACTTACTGAGAAAGATTTCATCGTTGGCTCTTAGAAAGGAAAGTATCACCTGATACTGCAGAAAAACCAAACAATTCCATTTTAAAGAAAGCAGTTGTCTGCTTGAAAGCAGAATTTTAAAACTAAATCTAAAAGAGGAAAAAAGGAACCCACAAAATCCCATCACAGGATTTTAAATATTTCCATTACCTTCTGCTGCTTCCCAGTCAACCAAAGAAGACAGTGATTTCCGTGCACTGGACGCGTCTGGCAGACTTGCTGGTTCATTTCCTGGGTTTTATCACTCTGTAAATTTTGATGGTTCAATTATATTACCATCAAATGATGTTAAGACGCCACTCTTCCTGTATTTTTAAAAAAAAAAGCCTTTAACATTACCTGCCAGAATAACAATCGACTTAACAGCTGCTTTTATCACATACTTACAATTTGAAAGCTATTCTATATATATTTTTGCTAATTTTCCCCCAAACACTGCAAGTTATGCACTTTATCGTCATGTGCTAAATTTTTAAAAACTTAGAGTGGTCAGGTAATACCTTGAAGGCCACACAACTAATAAGCAAAAGGGTTAAGAATCAAATTACAGTAAAATTCCAAAGCCTGGATTCTTCCATAAAATCACTCTCCTATAGGAATAATTTTAGTTTCAACCTAGCTGTCCTGTCTTATTCCTCCTCATGCCTGTCCCCACACCTCCCATTCCACCCAAATCGGTCTGCTCCCTTGAATATTTTTTATTTGTTTTCTCTTCTGTATCATTACACACACAGCTCCTCATACTAATATTGTTTCTAATCCTCAACCCTATAAAAATCTAATTTATCTTTCAAGTACCTGCTGAGATTCCACTTCTTTCTATGAACCTGCCCAGACAAACTTACTTCCTACCCTAGCTTCCCATACTAATCTCTCCCTTCCAGATATTTATATAGCATATATTCTCTGCACTATTTGTTCATTCATTCATTCATTCAACAGATCTTTATTCACTTCAAGCTCTAGAAACACAGAGATGACTACAAGTGAAACCCAATAACAGATGTATAAAGATAAAATGTGTTGTTAAATATATTAATATATGTGTATGCATATATACATACACATATATACATACAATATATGCATACACATATATTAATATATTTACTGGAGAAGGCAATGGCACCCCACTCCAGTACTTCTGCTTGGAAAATCCCATGGACGGAGGAGCCTGGTAGGCTGCAGTCCTTGGGGTCGCTGAGGGTCGGACGTGACTGAGCGACTTCACTTTCACTTTCCACTTTCAGGCATTGGAGAAGGAAATGGCAACCCACTCCAGTGTTCTTGCCTGGAGAATCCCAGGGATGGGGGAGCCTGGTGGGCTTCCATCTATGGGGTCACACAGAGTCGGACACGACTGAAGTGACTTAGGAGCAGCAGCAGCATGCATATATACATTGTATTCAACCATATTAATAATAGGCAAATATTATTGAGTGCCTACTATGTGCCAAGCACTATTCCAGGCCACTTAGATGTTCTAAGGTGTTTATCTGGCACATTCATCTCTCATTAATCAAAGGTTGGAGCGCTGAATGTAAATTTCATATTTGCACATTTGTTTATGTGGAAGCATCAGCTGGTGCTCCAGTTGGTTTAGCTGCCTCACAGAAGCTTCACAAAAGAACTGATGATTCTGCGACTGACTCGTTCATTGGTCCTTCTGGGAACCTGGACGAGCAGGTTCCCAGAAGAATCCCATATCTAGTATCAGAAAAGCCCTGGGGCAGAAAGTAAAAAATACACCGTGTAGCTGAGGCAAGGTGCCAAAACACTTGAGTAGAGCTGACTCTTGCATCCAAGGCTGGATGGACGGTAGACTGAGAGGATATGAGACGGGGCACAGGAGGTGTGCACACACAGTACCAGATGTCAGACAGAGACATAAAAAGCACCTTCAAACTCAACATCATCGTCCTGTTGCTAGAATCTGGCTACCTCTATATTTCCAATAATGGAAACACATTAACTTTCTTATTGTTTAAGTCACTTCTTTCTTCTTAATCTCCCCTTTATTAAGAGGAAACCGCTAAGAAAAAAAAATTGTATATACATAGGCTTTCCTGATAGCTCAGTTGGTAAAGAATCTGCCTGCCATGCAGGACACCCCAGTTGGATTCTTGGGTCAGGAAGATCTGCTGGAGAAGGGACAGGCCACCCATTCGAGTATTCTTGGGCTTCCCTTGTGGTTCAGCTGGTAAACAATCCACCTGCAATGCTGGAGACCTGGATTGGGAAGATCCCCTGGAGAAGGGAAAGGCTACCCACTCCAGTATTCTGGCCTAGAGAATTCCATGGACTGTATAGTGGTGGCTCAGACGGTAAAGCGTCTGTCTACAATGCGGGAGACCCAGGTTCGAGCCCTGGGTTGGGAAGATCCCCTGGAGAAGGAAATGGCAATCCACTCCAGTACTATTGCCTGGAAAATCCCATGGACAGAGGAGCCTGGTAGGCCCCAGTCTATGGGGTTGCAAAGAGTCAGACAGGACTGAGCGACTTTCACTTTCATATGAATTGTGGCATTGCGGGTAGCAGTAGGAAGGTAGCAGAGACATAGCATTTGTTTTCCTTGAGTATAGGATTTGTTCACCTCACTATTTGTGAAAACTTATTGGTATTGCATTGGCCATGCTCAAAATGTGCATAAGCTAGTTTATGTGAAATAAAGCATGCTATCTTTTCTGTAACCTGAAGCTGAAATTTTGCCAGTTCTTACAGAGGGCATCCTCTACAGGAGAAACAGTATTTACAAAAGAAGGATAGGGGCTTTCCTGGTGGCTCAAGGGTAAAGAATCTTCCTGCCAATGCAGGAGACCCAGGTTCGATCTCTGATCTGGGATGATCCCACATGCTGCGGAGCAGCTAAGCCCCTGAGCCACAACTGCTGAGCCTGTGCTCTCGAGCCCAGGAGCCACAACTACTGAGCCTACACAACTACTGAAGCCCATGCAACCTGGAGCCTGTGCTCCACAACAAGAGAAGCCACCACAATGAGAAGCCCTCATCCACACCTAGAGGGAAGCTAAAACTAGAGAAAAGCCCACGCAGTAATGAAGATCCAGCACAGCCAAAAATAAATAAATAAATGCATAAAAGCAAGCAAGAAGTTTGTTCAACAGCTCAGTTTTTCATTCAAAAAACTGGGGGTGCCTTTCATGTACCAATCATCATTGCTCTCCTCCCTGGGGATACAACCCAGAAACAGACAAGATTCCCCATCGTTAAAGAGCACCATCTATTAGGAGAAACAGACAGTAAACAAGTGAATGAATACTCAAAGAGGGGGGACAGGTGAGACTGGTGTATATTTTTAAAGGATCATCTGGTTTTTGAAAGGGACTGGGGTGGAAGCAAGGAGACTATTTAGATGTTGTTGTAGCAATTTGGGCTAGAAGTGATGGTGGCCTGGACAAGAATGGTGGGGATGAAGGTGATAAGGCTATTCCCTTTACTGTGCATTGCAGTAAAATCTTTGAAGAAGGAAATATCTGAGGAAAAAAATGGATTCTAGAAGGAAGGAGAGAAGGGATTAAAATAAAACAGGCTACTGGATAAGCATCGGGGAGGACATCTGATTCAGCTGGAAGGATGGTTGCAGAGTGTGAAAGACTCACAGACTGAAAGAAACATGGGTGATGAATTGAATCTACTCTGCTGTTGATCAAGAGGCATATGATTGCTAACACTGGAGTATTCTAATTACTTTTAATTGTTGAGTTGTGTTTCTTTAAATACAACACCAGGCAAAGACTGGACTCTGTGGGACTCAATGTACATAGAGTTACACAGGCTTACACAGAATGAAATTTGTCCTGTTTAACACATTTTGAAAGTGATTTTTAAATATTTTTACACTTAGGATTTTTACTCATAAATCTTTCCCTCTGAGATATATTAAGTACCAGTTCCTGCAAAGAAAATTAGACAGAAGGCAGTTTAGTGATGAATCAAACTAGCATTATGATCAAAGAGAGTCTCAGTAGATAGAATGTAGTTTGGAGATTTAGTTAGCGAAGTTTGGACCTCTCACATTAATCATTTCATAATTCATATTTTAATATATTTACAGCTCATTGAGCAAGCCTATTTTCTTTCCCTGTGGAAAGATGCTTGGTACTTAAGGGACCCTGGGATTTAGTAGGGGTAACTATGTGAAATAAAGTACAAATGACAAGTGACTATTTTTGTGATTTGCTTTGCCTTTGTTCCAAACTCAGAAGAATGGTGAGTAGAGGGGGACCCTGGATGACCATTTGAGCAGGTGGTAATTTACTTATTTAAAAATATTAGGAGCAACAAATTCTTCCTTAAAAATGCAAGTGTGTGTACTCAAGAGTGTAAGCTCCATCACACCTGTGTGTGATGACAATAATGCCTCAGTTACCTAAAAGAGTGGGCCAGGGGGCACTAATAAAGAATAGAGGGGAAGACTTGCTGCTGCTGCTGCTGCTAAGTCACTTTAGTCGTGTCCGACTCTGTGCAACCCCATAGACGGCAACCCACCAGGCTTCCCTGTACCTGGGATTCTCCAGGCAAGAACACTGGAGTGGGTTGCCATTTCCTGCTCCAATGCATGAAAGTGAAAGGTGAAAATGAAGTCACTCAGTCATGTCCAACTCTTAGCAACCCCATGGACTGCAGCCTACCAGGCTCCTCCCGCCATGGGACTTTCCAGGCAAGAGTACTGGAGTGGGGTGTCATTGCCTTCTCCAGAGGGGAAGACTTAAAAACTTAAGAACAGGAAACTAAGGTTTTTTCCCATCTGTGCTACCATTTAGCTGGGTGGCTTTAAGAAAGTCATGTGGCTTCAACAAATGATGTTGGGAAAACCAGATATCCACATGCAAAAGAATGAAATGCAACCCTTGCTTTTCAACCTATACAAAAATTAACTCAAAATGGAGGAAATATAAGCATGAACCCTACAGAACTCTTATGATATTAGATTTGGCATTGATTTCTTGGTTATGTCACCAAAAGAACAGGCAACAAAAGCAAAAAAAAGAAAAAGATAATTAGTCTATATATGAAATTAAAACCTTCTGTGCATCAAAGGATACAATCAACAGAGTGAAAAGGCAACTCACAGGATGGGAGAAAATATTTGCAAGTGATCTATTTCATCAAGGGTTAATAGCAAACATATATAAAGAACCTTTACAACTCAACAAAACAAAAACCAAGCCCAATTAAAAAATAGACAAAGGATTTGAACTGGTATATCTCCAAAGAAAATACACAAATGTCAGTAAACACATAAAAAGATGCTCAACATCACTAATCATTAGAGAAATGCAAATCAAAACCACACTGAATTACCACCTCACACCCATTAGGATGGCTATCGGTATTTAAACTGAAAGAGACACATGTGCCTCAATGTTCATTGCAGCACTGCTTATAATTGCCAGGACATGGAAGCAACCTAGATGTCCATCAGCAGATGAATGGATAAGAAAGCTGTGGTACATATACACAATGGAGTATTACTCAGCCATTAAAAAGAATACATTTGAATCAGTTCTAATGAGGTGGATGAAACTGGAGCCTATTATACAGAGTGAAGTAAGCCAGAAAGAAAAACACCAATACAGTATACTAATGCATATATATGGAATTTAGAAAGATGGTAACAATAACCTTGTACATGAGACAGCAAAAGAGACACTGATGTATAGACCAGTCTTTTGGACTCGGTGGGAGAGGGAGAGGGTGGGATGGATTGGGAGAATGGCATTGAAACATGTATAATATCATATATGAAATGAGTCGCCAGTCCAGGTTTGATGCAGGATACAGGATGCTTGGGGCTGGTGCACTGGGATGACCCAGAGGGATGGTATGGGGAGGGAGGAGGGTTCAGGATGGGGAACACCTGTATACCTGTGGCGGATTCATGTTGATATATGGTAAAACCAATATAATATTGTAAAGTTAAAAAATAAAAAAAGAAAACAAAATAGCAAGGGTTGGCAATGATATAGAGAAGTTGGAACTGTTGTACACTGTTAGTAAAAATGTAAAATGGTGCTGTTGCCATGAAACACAATAAGGTTGTTCTTTAAAAAATTAAAAACAGAATTACCATTTGACCCAGAATCCATGTATGAGGATGCCTAAAAAATTGGAAGCAAAGATTTAAGGAGATATTTTAAAACACATTTATAGTAATATTATTGACAATAGCCAAGAGAAGGAAGCAACCATTTGGATAAGCAAATGATTATATATATATATAATGGAATTCAGTCCTAAAAAGAGGGAAATTCTGATACATGTTGCAACATGGATGAACGTGGAGGACTATGTTAAGTGAAATAAGCCATCACTAAAGGACAAATACCGTATAATTCCAGTTATATAAAGTACCAGAGTAGTCAAGTTCAAAGAGACAGAAAGTGGAATGGTGGTTGCCAGGAGGGTATTAGGAATTGTTCCATAATTGGTACCAAGTCTCAGTTTTGCAGGATAAAAAGAGTTCTGGGGATGGATGGTAGTGATGGTTGCATAAAAATGTGAATTACCTAATACTGCTTAACTGTATCGGAGAAGGCAATGGCACCCCACTCCAATACTCTTGCCTGAAAAATCCATGGACAGAGGAGCCTGGTAGGCTGCAGTCCATGAGGTCGCTAAGAGTCCGATACGACTGAGCGGCTTCACTTTCACTTTTCACTTTCACCCATCTGAGGAGGAAATGGCAACCCACTCCATTCTCTTGCCTGGAGAATCCCAGGGACGGAGGAGCCTGGTGGGCTGCCGTCTATGGGGTCGCAGAGTCGACTGAAGCAACTTAGCAGCTACACTGTACACTTAAAAGTGGCTAAGATGACAAAGTTTGTTCTGTGTATTTTATCACAATTTTTTTTAAATTTAAGATAACAAATAGAAATGTTTCACAGTGTAGGAAATACAGAAAGTGCTCCCAAAATAACAAAATTTATACTTGTTATTTTTATTAAACTTCCTGAATTGAGGCCCAAGATGGTCCCAGTATGTCAAGTTCCTTTCTGGGGAAAAGAAAGCATGTGGAGAAATTAAGTCATCAGAATTTTTAGAGTGCCTAAGACATCGTTTGGTCTCATTTCCTGGAAAAAAAAGTTACAATGCCTTGCCAACTCTTAGAATTCCTATTTCTAACATGAAGGGTTTAGAATTCTAACAATTCATTAAATCATCTGTAAGTTCCTTCATCTCTCATATTCTCTAAGTCAATATTTTGTTAAATTTGTTCTACAGTTCTAGTCTTTCAGGTGAAGGGCACACTTATATCACTTGAGTTCTGGATACTTTGGTACAGACACATGCACGCACATACATACACACACACCCTTGTTTCAAGCTGAGATGCCTGCTTTTTCTATACTGGAGTTATGCTCAATATTTACTTTTACACATTTTTCTAATTAAAAAATCTAAAAGCACTGTTTCTAAGGAAGCCAGTTAAGTGAACTTTTTAGATAAGTGAAATTTATCTTAGGTACAAAATTTTCATTTTAAATTCTATGTTTGATGAAAATTCTTTAAAAACTGACCCTTGGGACTTCCTTGGTGGTCTAGTGGTTAAGACTTCACCTCCCAATGCAGGGGGTGAGGGTTCCATCCCTGATGGGGGAGCTAAGAGTCCCCAGGCCTCAAGGCCAAAAAACCAAAATGTGAAACAGAAGCAATATTGTAACACATTCAATATACTTTTTAAAAAATGGTCCACATAAAAAAAAAAAAAAACCTGACCCTTGTCCCACATTTTCTTAAAGAGGATCCTGAGGGGAAAAAATAATACTAATAAAAAAGGATTCCTTAGGAAAAAAGTAATAATAATAAAAGATTTCTGGACCATATTCTGCTTGGTAAATAAAGCTTGGCCTCACTGACATGCAGTGGCTCAGTGGTAGAGAATCCACCTGCCAATGCAGGAGACGTGTGTTGGATCCCTGAGTTGGGAAGATCCTCTGGAGAAGGAAATGCAACCCTCTCCAGTATTCTTGCCTGGAAAATCCCATGGTCAGAGGAGCCTGCACGGCTGCAGTCCTTGGAGTCACAAACGGTGGGACACAACTGAGCACAAGCATGTGTGACAGACTGTACTCTACAGAGAACTGTAACTATGAGTTTCTGATCTCTTTCCAGGAAAAACACAGTTCTTGGAGACCAAAATGAAAATAACTCCTGCTCACCCAGTTCCTAATCTGGCCTCTCTCGGTGCCCCGTCAGTCTTCACCTGCCATCCAGGACACTGTCCAGTTCCCACGCCTCCAGCTTTGCATGAGCTGTTTCCTCCTCTTAAGCTTCCTTTGTTGGCTTGGTCTTCATCTGGCTGAATTCTTGCCACCATTAAAAACTCAGCTCGTGTATTCCCACTTAAGGAAGCCACCCAAGCTGGGTGAAGTGCTTATCCTTTCCTCCCCAAATATCTTCTCCATCTAGACACCATGTATACACAAGTCCATGTATACACATGACTCTTTTGGGACCACTGGCTGTAGCCCGCCAGGCTCCTCTGTCCATGGGCTTCTCCAGGCAAGAACACTGGAGCAGGTTCCCATTTCTTTCTCAGGGGGATCTACCCTGCCCCAGGGATCAAACCCTCCTCTCTTGGGTCTCCTTCTGTGGCAGATGGCTTCTTTACCACTAGCACCCCCTGGGGAGAAGGCAATGGCAACCCACTCCAGTACTCTTGCCTGGAAAATCCCATGGACAGAGGAGCCTGGAAGGCTGTAGTCCATGAGGTCGCTGAGGGTCGGACATGACTGAGAGATTTCATTTTCAGTTTTCACTTTCATGCATTGGAGAAGGAAATGGCAACCCACTCCAGTGTTCTTGCCTGGAGAATCCCAGGGACAGGGGAGCCTGGTGGGCTGCCGTCTATGGGGTCACACAGAGTCGGACACGACTGAAGCAACTTAGCAGCAGCACCCCCTGGGAAGCCTGATACACCACTGCTGCTGCTGCTGCTGCTGCTAAGTCGCTTCAGTCATGTCCGACTCTGTGCGACCCCAGAGACAGCAGCCCACCAGGCTCCTCCGTCCATGGGATTTGCTAGGCAAGAGTACTGGAGTGGGTTGCCATTGCCTTCTAGAGACTTCTAAAACTGAGAGGCAAAGAGGAAAAAGATTAAAAATGGAACAGAGAGCCAAGAACTGTGGGACGACTACAGAAGGTGCAACATCCAATTAAAAGGAATACCAAAGGGAAGAGAAGGAACGACAAAGAAATACTCAAAGCAATAATTATAATAGGGGCGGCACGGACGCCCAGCTGTTAGAGTGGGCCTTCCTGATTGGCTGTTAGCCTCCTGCCACCAACGGTCGCCTCGCAGTGTGCCCGCCGCCCCACACACACACACCTCTATATAAAGGAGCCCGAATGCTGACTGAGGAAAGATGGTTCTCTGAGACGCTTGTCCACTGTCTCCTCAGCCCGCTGCCTTTCCGAATATCGTCATTCCTTGCCCTAGGAATGCCTCTCCCTGTATACTGGTCTGTAAAGCAGCGAGCAAAATGAGCTTGGACTCAGTATCATAATGACTAAGAATTTCACCAAATTAACATCAGCCACCAAACCACAGATTCAGGAAGCTCAGAGAACAGATAGGATATGGGAGAAAATATTAAGCATATAATATTCCAGCTGAGGAAAATCAAAGTTAAAAATCTTAAAAAGAGCCAGAGGGAAAACATGCCTTCCCTCTAAAAGGACTAAAGGAAAAACGACGTCCACCTATTCCCTCAGAAACCATGCAAGCAAGAAGAGCAAGGAGTGAAATATTTGAAGTGTTGAGAGGAAAAAAAATGAACTCCAACCTAGGATTCTGTATTCTGAGGTCCTCTTCAAAAGCGAACCATAAATACATTCTAAGGCAAACAAAAATTGAGAGAATGTGTAGTCTTGCCTTGAAATGTTAAAAGAAGTTTCTTCAGAGAGAAGGTGTTGGTCAAAACCAACAGCCTAGTGGTCCAGGGGATAAGACTCTGTGCTCCCAATGCAGGGGTACTGGTTTGATCCTAAGCCAGAGAACTAGATCCTGCAAGCTTACAATTAAGATCCAGCACTACCAAAATAAGTTTAAAATGTTTTAAAATAAATATATATTTTTTAATGTTAAAAAAAAAAAAAAAGACCCTAGAGCTTCCCGTGGAAAATCTGAAAGAGATTCCCAGACACAGAGGACGAGAGCTGTAAGAAAGAGGCAGACACTCCAGCCTGGTAAGTGGCAGGTCTAACAAGCAAGGGAACTTGGTACCAAGGCTGTGGCCCCAGGACCATACCCCTGCCCCTCCCTCCAGGTAAAATGCAGAAAACCACAACTAACTTTTCAAGTCATGGTACTGGAGATAACTCTTGAGAATTTCTTGGACTGTGAGGAGACCAAACCATGCGTGCGTGCTAAGTCGCTTCAGTTGTGTCCAACTCTGTGACTCCATAAACTACAGCCCACCAGGCTGCTCTGTCCATGGGATCTCCCAGGTGAGAATACTGGAGTGTGTGGCCACTTCCTTCGCCAGGGGATGTTCCCAACCCAGGGTTCAAACCTGCATCTCCTGTGTCTCCTGCATTGGCAGGCGGGGTTTTTTACCACTAGCACCACCAGCAAGCCCAATGATAAGAGCTGACTCATTGGAAAAGACCAATGATGCTGAAAAAGATTGAAAGCAAAAGGAGAAGGGGATGAAGAAGAGTGCTCCTCCAGGGGATCTTCCTGACCCAGCTACTGAACCCAAGTCTCCTGCAGCTCTTACACTAGGTAGATTCTCTGCTACTGAGCCACCAGGAAAGTCACAGGGGATGAGATGGTTAGATAACATCACCAACTCAATGGACATGAATTTGAGCAAACTCCGGGAGATAATGAAGGACAGGGGAACTTGGCATGCTGCTGTCCATGGGGTCGCAAAGAGTTGGACACGACTTAGCGACTGAACAGTAACAAACCTGTTCATGGCACAGGAACAAGAGTCCATCCACAAGAACACCCTGGCAAGCTGGTTCAGCGTCACAAGTGGGGCAAAGACCGCCCTGCAGCTTGTTATCATCTCATTATAATTCTAACCTCTCTGCCATCCACACCAGGATGGTTCCACCAGCTTCCAACCCAGATGCCAAAGAACCATGCGTGGGCAGAAAAGTGGTAGCAACTCAGTTCCAGGAAGACTCCTGCCTCTTAGAAAACCAACGCAGATGCCTCCCCCTTATGAACCTTACCCTTAAAATCTTGCCTGAATCGTTCACCCAGGCGAGAAGTTGATTTGTAACTAAGTTCCTGCTTCTCCAGCCTCTGGCCATTGAATAAAGCTTACATTGCTTCCATCTCAGCTTCGGTTTTTGTCCCAGTTGAATAGGGAAAAACCTTCCCCACCCAGGCCAGCTGGGGCTCCTGTAGGCATCCACATGACCTAATTCAGTAATAAGTAGGTTGAGGCTTACCTTGAGGCTTATCTTAGGCGCCACAAGATAAGTCAATCTCCAGACCTGCCCACCAGAATCTTAAAGTTTATGTAGAGGACTGAACAAAGTTCAGTGACACGTACCATCCAGATGGCCTGAACAACAGATGGCTTTAAAGCTGCATCTTTGAAAATGGCTTGCACTGTGGGAACAGTGGGCAGAGTGCAGGCTTCAAGGACAGCAGAGGCCGGAGGAGCCTCCCACCTCCTGGGTCCAGCTCACGGGTCATCAAGTGGTCACATCCTCTGGATGAACTCCTCCAAGGGAAGGAAATTCATATGGGTCAGAAGCGCACATCCACATAAAGAAAGGAAGAGTGCTAGAGAAGAAATCTATAAAGGTAAATAAAAGCTTTCATGTTTCTTATTCTTAATTGATTTCACAGATAATAGTTTGTTACAGATAACGGTAGCAACAATGTACTTGATTCTGTATGTTTATTGTATATATACAATATAATCATCATCATTTAGTCACTTAGTCATGTCCGACTCTTTGTGACCCCATTAATTGTAGCCCACCAGGCTCCTCTGCCCATGGGATCTCCCAGGCAAGAATACCAGAGTGGGTTGTCAATTCCTTCCTCAATATATACAATATAAGCATATGCCATTGTATATATAAGCATACACATTTCCATATGCTTCTGTAAGAATGAGATAAATGACTGCAGTGATATAAGGTAGAAACAAGGGTTCAGTTCAGTTCAGTCGCTCAGTCGTGTCCGACTCTTTGCGACCCCATGAACCGCAGCATGCCAGGCCTCCCTATCCATCACCAACTCCCGGAGTTCACTCAGACTCACGTCCATCGAGTCAGTGATGCCATCCAGCCATCTCATCCTCTGTCATCTCCTTCTCGTCCTGCCCCCAATCCCTCCCAGCGTCAGAGTCTTCTCCAATGAGTCAACTCTTCACATGAGGTGGCCAAAATACTGGAGTTTCAGCCTTAGCATCATTCCTTCCAAAGAAAGTCCAGGATTGATCTCCTTCAGAATGGACTGGTTGCATCTCCCTGCAGTCCAAGGGACTCTCAAGAGTCTTCTCCAACACCACAGTTCAAAAGCATCAATTCTTCAGCGCTCAGCTTTCTTCACAGTCCAACTCTCATATCCATACATGACCACTGGAAAAATCATAGCCTTGACTAGACGGATCTTTTGGCCAAGTAATGTCTCTGCTTTTCAATATGCTATCTAGGTTGGTCATAACTTTTCTTCCAAGGAAGTAAGTGTCTTTTAATGTCATGGCTGCAGTCACCATCTGCAGTGATTTTGGAGCCACCAAAATAAAGTCTGACACTGTTTCCACTGTTTCCCTATCTATTTCCCATGTAGTGATGGGTTGGGAGGAAGGAAATGGGAGTATTTTGTTTTCATAGGTACTTGCACTACTTGAGAAGCAGTATAGCATTATTTGAAGGTGGACTTCAGAATTCCCTAGCTATCCAGTAGTTAAGACTCCTTGATTTCATTGCTGTGGGTATGGGTTCGATCCCTGGTCAGGGAACTAACTAGGTTCCACAAGCTGGTTGGGTGCACCCAAATTAATTAATTAATTAAAAAGAAAGAAAGTGGACTTGGATTCATCTGTAAATATATGTATTGCAAATTCTATCTAGGCCTGCCTGCGTGCATAATCAGTTGCGTGGTCATGTTCGACTTTTTGCGACCCCATGGACTGTAGCCTGCCAGGTTTCTCTGTCCATGGAATATTCCAGGCAAGAATACTGGAGTAGATTACCATTTCCTCCTCCAGGGGATCTTCCTGACCCAGGGATTGAACCTGTATCACCTGTGTCTCCTGCATTGGCAAGCAGATTCTTTACCACTCTGCCACCTGGGAAGCTCAATTTCTATCAAGGGCAACCCCTTAAATAAAGCTGAAAA
Organism: Tragelaphus eurycerus; assembly: GCA_935064755.1. Taxonomy (NCBI): domain Eukaryota; kingdom Metazoa; phylum Chordata; class Mammalia; order Artiodactyla; family Bovidae; genus Tragelaphus; species Tragelaphus eurycerus. The sequence goes on along the minus strand of CAKXYN010000075.1, from coordinate 3,912,851 downwards.
AGAAGTAAAACTGATATGCTCAGAAAGGAGAGAAAGTTGAATCATATAAAGTGCTCAAGTAAAACTACAAATAATGGAAAAGGAATGGATGACAAAAATAGGAATAAAGAACAAGGGCAATGAACAGAAAACAGAAACAAATAGTGTAGATAGTAATCCAACTGTATGGGCAAACGTTTCAAATGTCAAGAGTATAAACACTCCAATTAAAAGACAGACTTTGACAGAGTGGATCAAAAAGCAAGACTCCACTCTATGTTGTCTACAAGAATCCCATTTTAAATATAAAGGAACGTATAAATTAAAATTAAGGGATAAGTAGGCAAAGCATGAAGGGTTTTTTTTTTTAATAATAGGCTTTATTTTTTTAGGGAAGCTTTAGGTTCACAGCAAAAGTAAGAAAGAAGGTACAGAGGCTTCTTATATATCTTCTGCTCCCATACATGCATCAGTCAGTTCAGTTCAGTCACTCAGTTGTGTCTGACTCTTTGCTGCCCCACGGACTGCAGCACACCAGGCTTCTCTGTCCATCACCAACTCCCGGAGCTTGCTCAGACGCATGTCCATCAAGTACTCTTCCATTATCAACATCCCCCACCAGAGTAGTACATATGTTATGATTAATAAAAGTACATTGATACATCAGAATCATCCAAAGTCTACAGTTTACATGAGGTTTCACTCTTGTTGTTGTACATTCTGTAGGTTTGCACAAATGTACAGTAACATGTATGCTTCATCATAGTATCATATACAATGTATTCATTGCCCTAAAAATACAGCGCAGAGGATTTTTCAGGCAGTGAAACTAATCTTTATGACAGTCATATGGTAAATGCATGTCTTCATACATTTATCCAAATCCATAGACTATACACCACCAACAGTGAACCCTACAGATTTGGGTGATAGTGATAAGGCAATGCCAAAGAATGCTCAAACTACCGAACAATTGCACTCATCTCACATGCTAGTAAAGTAATGCTCAAAATTCTCCAAGCCAGGCATCAGCAATATGTGAACCATGAACTTCCTGATGTTCAAGCTGGTTTTAGAAAAGGCAGAGGAACCAGAGATCAAATTGCCAACATCCACTGGATCATGGAAAAAGCAAGAGAGTTCCAGAAAAACATCTATTTCTGCTTTATTGACTATGCCAAAGCCTTTGACTGTGTAGATCACAATAAACTATGGAAAATTCTGAAAGAGATGGGAATACCAGACCACCTGATCTGCCTCTTGAGAAATCTGTATGCAGGTCAGGAAGCAACAGTTAGAACTGGTCATGGAACAACAGACTGGTTCCAAATAGGAAAAGGAGTATGTCAAGGCTGCATACTATCACCATGTTTATTTAACTTATATGCAGAGTACATCATGAGAAATGCTGGACTGGAAGAAACACAAGTTGGAATCAAGATTGCTGGGAGAAATATCAATAACCTCAGATATGCAGATGACACCACTCATGGCAGAAAGTGAAGAGGGGCTAAAAAGCCTCTTGATGAGAGTGAAAGTGGAGAGTGAAAAGGTTGGCTTAAAGCTCAACATTCAGAAAACGAAGATCATGGCATCTGGTCCCATCACTACATGGGAAATAGATGGAGAAACAGTGGAAACAGTACTTATTTTTCTGGGCTCCAAAATCACTGCAGATGGTGACTGCAGCCATGAAATTAAAAGACGCTTACTCCTTGGAAGGAAAGTTATGACCAACCTAGATAGCATATTCAAAAGCAGAGACATTACTTTACCAACAAAGGGTCGCCTAGTCAAGGCTATGGTCTTTCCTGTGGTCATGTATGGATGTGAGAGCTGGACTGTGAAGAAGGCTGAGCGCCGAAGAATTGATGCTTTTGAACTGTGGTGTTGGAGAAGACTCTTGAGAGTCCCTTGGACTGCAAGAAGATCCAGCCAGTCCATTCTGAAGGAGATCAATCCTGGAATTTCTTTGGAAGGAATGATGCTAAAGCTGAAACTCCAGTATTATGGCCACCTCATGCGAAGAGTTGACTCATTGGAGAAGACTCTGATGCTGGGAGGGATTGAGGGCAGGAGGAGAAGGGGACGACAGAGGATGAGATGGCTGGATGGCATCACTGACTTGATGGATGTGAGTCTGAGTGACCTCCGGGAGTTGGTGATGGACAGGGAGGCCTGGCGTGCTGCGGTTCATGGGGTCGCAAAGAGTCGGACACGACTGAGCAACTGATCTGATCTGATCTGATGTGTCAGTATAAGTTATTGACTGTAACAAATGTTGATAATTATGCCTATTGCGGAGGCAGCCATAATATGCAAATACCGTGAACTTTCCATCCCACTAGGGAGTGGAAATGGAAAATTTTTAAAATTTTAATATCTTTCTGTACTCTCCAAATTTACTGTAATGAGTATGTAAACAGAGATTAAATATGTTAAAATCCTACCACTTCCCTTTTTCTTTTTTTTTAATTATTTATTTTTTAATTAGTGTATAATTGCATTACAGTGTCATGTTAGTTTCTGCTCCACAACACGATTTTCCTTTTTCTAATATGAAAGAATAGAACATTCAAAGTGACCCACTGGGCTTCTCCAAGTCATGGGTTGTTTGATGGGTAACATACTCTCGTTCTCTGCACTGACTGAACTGGTTCTGTAGTAAAAACATTGAAGAAAGGGACTATGACCCCCACAGTTTGGCATCTTCCTCTGGCCTGTGCTCCTAGTCCTCCCATCCTGTAACCAAAAGGATAAGCGTGACTTTGGGGCACTCATGCATAATGCAAAGCTTATTGATTTGGAAGGGGCTGATATTCTCCAAGTGTTTGCAGCAGAGTCAGTAACAGAGCATTAATATTTCATGGCTTTTCTGTTCATGTGTGAAGACAATTCTAGCTGGACTTCCTGAGTTATAAGGGAGAGGGCAAAGGCTGCTAGGGACTGCAGAGTCTCCTCGGAAACTGTGACCCCAAAGTGGGACCTCACTCCACATATACGGGTCATTGTAGACTCTGAGACACGGGTTAGATAGCAAGATGTATATTTAGCCAAGAAGCGTATTTCCATGGCAATCTTAAACTCATATGTCTGCCTTTCTTCCCCTCCCCAGTGTGTGTTAAGTCCACATGAAGCCCCTGTGGGCTTTGCCCATCTGCAAGGCAGCTGAGGCTTCAGCTGCTTTATGGGCTGCTAATAATCTTGGAAAGCAAGGGCAAAATGCAGGCAATCATGTTCATAGTCCTTGTTTTGTGATTGCTTGACATTTTTTATGAGTCTGTTTTCAATTCAGAGACATTCACAAAGATTTCACAAGGCAGGTCATTATAAAACTATTTGCAGCAGCAAAACACTGGAAATCATCTGCATGTCCAACAAAAGGTGGTTTTTAAAAATAAATTATGCTACCGGCACATGCCCTGAGACCGTGAAAATCATTCTCCTGGAGAATATTAATCACAGGAGGAAATGTATGATTTGATTATAAAGTGGAAAAGAAGGCTCTCTGAGTATGTGCCAGTTTTGAATGTCTAAGGGATGGGTTGGTGTTTCAGAGAGCTGATTTCACCAAAGAACCACAGCTGGGTCTTTCTGTGTGACCTCAGCACTGCTCCTCCAAGTGTCCAGGACCCGGGCTCCAGCTGGGCTCACAAGTGTTGTTGGCCAGCAAAGTGGGCACTGGACACGTGAGGTGATTCAGTTGAGACTAGCAGTGTCTCGGGGAACAAATGGACAGCACTCACGCCAGGTGATCAACATGCCAGAAACACACTGACGGACCTCTGTGGGTGATACTAGTGTGATGGTAGGGAGGGAACACCTACTTTGTTTCTTGGCCGTGGTAATACAAAAGCTTACTCCAGGAGGGGCGCAATAGTCAGCGGGACTTGACACATTTCCCAGCTGCCAGCATAGATGGTGGTCTCTTGAGCAAAGAATGGGCAGCAGCTCGGTGCTGGGTCCCCTCGAGGCCACATAGTTTTTCTCAACTCCATCCACTTCTCTCCTCGCAAGTGCTCCGTGTCCCTGTAGAGCAGGGGCTCTACAGTGCAAGGGCTTCAGTGCTTCAGTAATTGTGGCACATAGTTATTGAACACAGGCTTAGTTGCGCTGAGGCTTATGGAATCTTCCAGGACCAGGGATCAAACCTGTGTGCCCTGCATTGGCAGGCAAATTCTTAACTGCTGGACCGCCAGGGAAGCCCCACTCTTGCAATATTATGCACTGAATTCTCTAGGATATAGACCTTCAAAATATTGACATCCCAGAGCTAGATATTCAAGGCTTTTTAATTCTGACAAAAGTTTCAAAAGGTAATGTTGAATTTTTAAGAACTGATAGAGTAGAGGGCAGTGAGGGATGACTCTAGGATAAAACACAAAGTACAAAGGAATCCAGTAGGCAAAATACCTAGAACAATATCTCAAATGTGTATGCTAACACATTAATATATGCTTAGAGTAAATATTGGAAAGCCATAAACCTGAACGACCATTACAGTCATTATCTCCACGTAGACAGAGATGACATTTAGTTTCTTCTGCTGCTATATTTTTTCAACTTTTTACATTGAGCTTATATTGATATTACAGTATAAACATATTTTATGTCAATATTAACTTCCAATGGCACCTTACAATGTGAAAAATTATATATAGTTAAAATTGAATTCTCTTAATTGTACACTAAATACAGTGCTCAGACTGATCAGTTGCTGGTTGGTCAGTTATTGGTTGATCAATTTAACCAGTAATTCCTGTGGCATTGGAATAGATAGCTGTTTCTTCAGCTAAACACCAGGTAAGAAAGTCAACTTGCATATAAAGTCCATGCTGTATGCAAAACACTAGAATCACATATATATAGCTGATTTTGCATAAGTTGAATGCTTTTATAACAAAATCACACTGTACTCATTTTCAAAAGCTATATTAAACACTTATTACTCAATAAAAGGTATTAAAGGAAATAGAATAAGTTCATGATCCAACAAAAAGAAAACTTGCTACTTAAGAGACTTACGTAATCTCTTTTTAATTCCCCTCCCCAAAATTTCCCTGACATTTGCCACCTATGATACTGCTGCTGCTGCTGCTGCTGCTGCTAAGTCACTTCAGTCATGTCCGACTCTGTGCGACCCCTTAGACGGCAGCCCACTGGGCTCCTCTATCCCTGGGATTCTCTAGGCAAGAATACTGGAGTGGGTTGCCATTTCCTTCTCCAATGCATGAAAGTGAAAAGTGAAAGTGAGGTCGCTCAGTTGTGTCTGACTCCTAGTGACCCCATGGACTGCAGCCCACCAGGCTTCTCCATCCATGGGATTTTCCAGGCAAGAGTACCTATAATACTAATTAAATATAAATTAAATAATCCATCCTAAATAATCTATCCTAAATAATCTATATTTAATTTAAATATAAATTAAATAATTTATCCTAAATAATCTATCGTGGTCTGCAGAATGGGCACAATCAGATAGTAAATATTCTCTGAATTCTACGTTACAGCTAACGCTGGATGGTCGGGGACTTACTGGAATTGGCCAGCCTGGCTAGAATGGGACTGGTCACATGATGCATGCAGAGTACATGGAAATATTGTCAGATCGCAGAATCCCAGAGAGGGACAGCACAATGCAGAGAACCTGATCCAAGCCCCCTTTAACAGGTGTAGAAGCAGAGGATCAGAGAAGCCATATGCTGACTGACAAGCTAGTCCAGAGGGGTGGGGACCAGAATCCAGGTCTCCTAATTGTCCATCCTGAGCCCATTCTAAAACTTCCTTTTTTCAAAGTAGAAAACCAATAAACAGAGAAAGTGGATGGTTTGAAATGCATTGTGGGGAAACACAGACACAGAGCATACAAGCAAACCTAGCACACGGTGGAACTAATAAACATTTGTTGAATGCAGTTCAGGATATGCTAATGATCTTTTTTTTCAGATTTCACTTTTGAGCCAATATAGTATGTGCTTATTATAAAAAAAATAACTAAAATATATAAATAAAAATTAAAATAAAAAATTAAAACTCAATCTCTTTTTTCCCACCTCTAGAGGTAACCACTGTTAACCATTATTTACAGTTTGAAGAAAAATTTTCCAGGTATTTTCCGTATTTTTTTCTGTATATATATATATATATTCTTTCTTGTATATTATATATATATGTATATATATAATTTTAAAACAAAAGTTGACTCATACTGTATTCATCTTTACATCTTTTTTAGTTTAATAACATGACAGACTTTATTTTGGGAGGCTTCAAAATCACTGTAGATGGTGGCTGCAGCCATGAAATTAAAAGATGTTTGCTCCTTGGAAGAAAAGTTATGAGCAACCTAGACAGCTTATTAAAAAGCAGAGACATTGCTTTACCAACAAAGGTCCATCTAATCAAAGCTATGGTTTTTCCAGTAATCATTTATGGATGTGAGAGTTGGACTATAAAGAAAGCTGAGCGCCAAAGAATTGATGCTTCTGAACTGTGGTGCTAGAGAAGACTCTTGAGAGTCTCTTGGACAGCAAGGAGATCCAACGAGTCCATCCTAAAGGAAATCATTGGAAGGATTGATGCTGAAGCTGAAACTCCAATACTTTGGCCACCTGATGGAAAGAACTGACTCATTTGAAGAGACCCTGGTGCTGGGAAAGATTGAAGGCAGGAGGAGAAGGGGACGACAGAGGATGAGATGGTTGGATGGCATCACCGACTCAATGGACATGGGTTTGAGTAAGCTCCAGGAGTTGGTGATGGACAGGGAGACCTGGCGTGCTGCAGTCCATGGGGTCACAAAGAGTCACACTGAGTGACTGAACTGAACATATGAAAGATGTTTTTCTGCATCAGTACACATGGATTGCTTGATTTGTTATAATGTCTGAATAATATTTGTTCATCTCTCTTACGCTGCTATTCTCCCTTGACCAGGTGAGGAAATTTAAAAGAGAAGTATGGGGATGGACATTTTATAAATGGTGCTGAGAAATTTGGATAGTCATTTGGAAACATACAAAATTAGATCCACACTTCACAACTTATGCTAGAATAAATTTCAAATGGATCAGAGGTTTAACTATTAAATATGAAAACATGCAGAAGAAAATATGTGTGAATGTATCTAATCTGAAAATGGGGAAATCTTCACTAACCATGACAAAGAATCCAGAAGCAGGAAGGCAAGAATGGATCAATTTGATTACATTTTTTTCTTAATGATCACATAAAATTTTTAAAAAAAGAAAGGGCATCTGTAGATTTAAAAATCTACAGATTGATCTTGAGATAAATCAATCAATGTAATATATGGATTGTTTGCATCCTGTTTCCAACAAACCAAGTATAAACACGCCCATGCACAAGCATGCACAAGAACACATAAGCTCATTTGCATGCACACATGTTTATAAGACAATCAGGGAAATCTGGGACATTGATCAAGAATTAGAAAATAAATAACTTTTATGCAATTTAATGATATTATTAGGTTTTTTTTAAAAGACACATACCTTTTAAAGATACTCTGATAATATTTATGCATGAAATAATAAATCTGGGATTTGCTTCAAAATAATCTAGAGAGTAGGGTGGGAAGAAGTAACTGGCAATATATATCAAATGAGAATGTCCATGGGTTTAATCATTATTGAATTTGTGTAACGAGTAAATGTGGCTCCCCAGCCTATACTCTTCTTTTTTGTATTGCTTAAAATCCCCCCAGTGGCTCAGAGGTAAAGAATCCTCCTGCAAAGCAGGAGACACAGGTTCAATTCCTGGGTTTGGAAGATCCCCTGGAGGAGGAAATGGTAGCCCATTCCAGTATTCTTGCCTAAAAAAATCCCATGGACAGAGGAACCTGGAGGACTACAGTCCGTGGGGTCACAGAGTCAGAAATGACTGAGTGACTGAGCAATTAAAAAGTCAAAATTCTTCACACTAAATGTTAAATTTTAAGATTACTGATACAGTGATACAGTCAAGAAAACTCTCTCCTGGCTTTAGTCCTGCCATTTGGCAAATACAAGTTTCTTTGTATAATTATATCATACATTGTCTCACTATTCTGGAAACTTATGCATATAAATTACCCAGTTAGATTTCAAGTGCTTGATATCAGGAATAGCATGTTTTGTTCATCTTTTTCCCACAGCGCTAGCTTGGGGTAGGATTAGATAAGGAAGTGTCTCTCAAATTTTTCTATATGTGGACCACTGGTTTTAGGTAAAGCAGATAAAATCTATATTAATTTTTAAATACATTTATAAAATTAAAATATTATTAAAATTAAGATAATAACACTATAAGTGATAAGAATGATTGATAGAGAATAGAACTGATAGATAAAAATAAGTGATTAAAAATTAATACAAATAATATTATTATAAATAATAAATTTGATATTAAAACATAAAAATTTATTTTTTGAAGTGTATTTTATTTACAATGTTGTGGTAGTTTCTGCTATGCAGTAAACTGATTTAGTTATATATATATATATATTATTTTTCATATTCCTTTCCATTACAGTTTATCATAGGATATTGAATATGGGTTCCCTGAGCTATATTGGGGCTTCCCTGATGGCTCAGAAGTAAAGAATCTGCCTGCAATTTAGAAGATACAAGTTCAGTCCCTGGGTAGAGAAGATCCCCTAGCGGAGGTCCCAGGGAGAGGAGCCTGAGGGGCTACAGTCCAAAGGGTCACAAAGAGTCAGACGTGCCTAAACAACTGAGCATGAGCTGTATATCTGTTCTATTAATGTATATAATAGTTTGCATCTGCTAACCCCAAACTCCCACTCCATCACTTCCCCACCTCCCTTCCCCCTTAGCAAATCATGTCCATTCTCTATGTGAATCCGTTTCTGCTTCATCAGATCAGATCAGATCAGTCGCTCAGTCGTGTCCGACTCTTTGCGACCCCATGAATCACAGCATGCCAGGCATCCCTGTCCATCACCAACTCCCGGAGGTCACTCAGACTCATCCAGCCATCTCATCCTCTGTTGTTCCCTTCTCCTCCTGCCCTCAATCCCTCCCAGCATCAGAGTCTTCTCCAATGAGTCAACTCTTCGCATGACGTGGCCAAAATACTGGAGTTTCAGCTTTAGAATCATTCCTTCCAAAGAAATCCCAGGGCTGATCTCCTTCAGAATGGACTGGTTGGATCTCCTTGCAGTCCAAGGGACTCTCAAGAGTCTTTTCCAACACTACAGTTCAAAAGCATCAATTCTTCGGTGCTCAGCCTTCTTCACAGTCCAGCTCTCACATCCATACATGACCACAGGAAAGACCATAGCCTTGACTAGGCGAACCTTTGTTGGCAAAGTAATGTCTCTGCTTTTGAATATGCTATCTAGTTGGTCATAACTTTCCTTCCAAGGAGTAAGCGTCTTTTAATTTCATGGCTGCAGTCACCATCTGCAGTGATTTTGGAGCCCCAAAAAATAAAGTCTGACACTGTTTCCACTGTTTCCCCATCTATTTCCCATGTAGTGATGGGACCAGATGCCATGATCTTTGTTTTCTGAATGTTTAGCTTTAAGCCAACCTTTTCACTCTCCACTTTCACTTTCATCAAGAGGCTTTTGAGTTCCTCTTCACTTTCTGCCATAAGGGTGGTGTCATCTGCATATCTGAGGTTATTGATATTTCTCCCGGCAATCTTGATTCCAACTTGTGTTTCTTCCAGTCCAGCATTTCTCATGATGTACTCTGCATATAAGTTAAATAAACAGGGTGACAATATACAGCCTTGACGTACTCCTTTTCCTATTTGGAACCAGTCTGTTGTTCCATGTCCAGTTCTAACTGTTGCTTCCTGACCTGCATACAAATTTCTCAAGAGGCAGATCAGGTGGTCTGGTATTCCCATCTCTCTCAGAATTTTCCACAGTTTATTGTGATCCACACAGTCAAAGGCTGTGGCATAGTCAAGACAGCAGAAATAGATGCTTTTCTGGAACTCTCTTGCTTTTTCCATGATCCAGTGGATGTTGGCAATTTGATCTCTGGTTCCTCTGCCTTTTCTAAAACCAGCTTGAACATCTGAAAGTTCATGGTTCACATATTGCTGAAGCCTGGCTTGGAGAATTTTGAGCATTACTTCACTAGTGTGTGAGATGAGTGCAATTGTGCGATAGTTTGAGCATTCTTTGGCATTGCCTTTCTTTGGGATTGGGATGAAAACTGACCTTTTCCAATTCTGTGGCCACTGCTGAGTTTTCCAAATTTGCTGGCATTTTGAGTGCAGCACTTTCACAGCATCATCTTTCAGGATTTGGAATAGCTCAACTGGAATTCCATCACCTCCACTAGCTTTGTTCATAGTGATGCTTTCTAAGGCTCACTTGACTTCACATTCCAGGGTGTCTGGCTCTAGGTCAGTGATCACACCATCATGATTATCTGGGTCGTGAAGCTCTTTTTTGTACAGTTCTTCTGTGTATTCTTACCACCTCTTCTTAATATCTTCTGCTTCTGTTAGGTCCATACCATTTCTGTCCTTTATCGAGCCCATCTTTGCATGAAATGTTCCTTTGGTATCTCTGATTTTCTTGAAGAGATCCCTAGTCTTTCCCATTCTGTTGTTTTCCTCTATTTCTTTGCATTGATCGCTGAAGAAGGCTTTCTTATCTCTTCTTGCTATTCTTTGGAACTCTGCATTCAGATGCTTGTATCTTTCCTTTTCTCCTTTGCTTTTCGCTTCTCTTCTTTTCACAGCTATTTGTAAGGCCTCCCCAGACAGCCATTTTGCTTTTTTTGCATTTCTTTTCCATGGGGATGGTCTTGATCCCTGTCTCCTGTACAATGTCATGAACCCCATTCCACAGTTCATCAGGCACTCTATCTATCAGATCTAGGCCCTTAAATCTATTTCTCACTTCCACTGTATAATCATAAGGGATTTGATTTAGGTCATACCTGAATGGTCTAGTGGTTTTCCCTATTTTCTTCAATTTAAGTCTGAATTTGGCAATAAGGGGTTCATGGTCTGAGCCACAGTCAGCTCCTGGTCTTGTTTTAGCTGATTATGTATAGAGCTTCTCCATCTTTGGCTGCAAAGAATATAATCAATCTGATTTCGGTGTTGACCATCTGGTGATGTCCATGTATAGAGTCTTGTCTTGTGTTGTTGGAAGAGGGTATTTGCTATGACCAGTGCATTTTCTTGGGAAAACTCTGTTAGTCTTTGCCCTGCTTCATTCCATATTCCAAGGACAAATTTGCCTGTTACTCCAGGTGTTTCTTGACTTCCTACTTTTGCATTCCAGTCCCCTATAATGAAAAGGACATCTTTTTTGGGTGTTAGTTCTAAAAGGTCTTGTAGGTCTTCATAGAACCGTTCAACTTCAGCTTCTTCAGTGTTGCTGGTTGGGGCATAGACTTGGATTACTGTGATATTGAATGGTTTGCCTTGGAAACGAACAGAGATCATTCTGTCTTTTTTGAGATTGCATCCAAGTACTGCATTTCGGACTCTTTTGTTGACCATGATGGCCAGTCCATTTCTTCTGAGGGATTCCTGCCCGCAGTAGTAGATATAATGGTCCTCTGAGTTAAATTCACCCATTCCAGTCCATTTTAGTTCGCTAATTCCTAGAATGTCAACATTCACTCTTGCCATCTCTTATTTGACCACTTCCAATTTGCCTTGATTCATGGACCTGACATTCCAGGTTCCTATGCAATATTGCTCTTTACAGCATCGGACTTTGCTTCTATCACCAGACACATCCACAGCTGGGTATTCTTTTTGCTTTGGCTCCATCCCTTCATTCTTTCTGGAGTTATTTCTCCACTGATCTCCAGTAGCATATTGGGCCCCTACTGACCTGGGGAGTTTCTCTTTCAGTATCCTATCATTTTGCCTTTTCATACTGTTCATGGGGTTCTCAAGGCAAGAATACTGAAGTGGTTTGCCATTCCCTTCTCCAGCGGAACACACCCTGTCAGATCTCTCCACCATGACCCGCCCATCCTGGGTTGCCCCACGGGCATGGCTTAATTTCATTGAGTTAGACAAGGCTGTGGTCCTGGTGTGATTAGACTGACTAGTTTTCTGTGAGTATGGTTTCAGTGTATTTGCCCTCTGATGCCCTCTTGCAAGACCTACCGTCTTACTTGGGTTTCTCTTACCTTGGGCATGGGGTATCTCTTCCCGGCTGCTCCAGCAAAGCACAGCCATCGCACCTTACCTTGGACGAGGGGTCTCTCCTCACCGCCGCCCTTCCTGACCTTGGGGGAGGGGTTTCTCCTCACCGCCGCCCCTCCTGACCCCGTAGATAGGTTCATTTGTGTCGTATTTGAGATTCCATGTATAAGTGATAGGGGCTTCTCTGGTGGCCCAGTGGTTAAAAAAAAAAAAAAAAAACTGCCTGCAATGCAGGAGACATGAGTTCAATCCCTGAGTCAGTAAGATCCCCTGGAGAGGGAATGGCAACCTACTCCAGTATTCTTGCCTGGGAAATCCCATGGGCAGAGGAGCCTGGCAGACTACAGTGCAGGGGGTCGCAAAAGAGTCAGATGCAACTTAGGAACTAAACAAGAATATAAGTGATATCATATGGTATTTGCCTTTTTTAAATTTTTAAAACTAATATATTTATTTTTGACTGTGCTGGGTCTTTGTTGCTGTGTGGGCTCTTTCTCTAGCTGTGGTGAGTGAGGACTACTCTCCAGCTGCGGTGCAGGGGCGTCTCATTGTAGTGGCTTCTCTTGTTGCACAGCACGGGCTCTAGGGCCCTTGGGCCTCAGATGAAGTAATGCTGTTTGTAATGTGAGTAATGCTAGGGCAACATGAGAGGAATTAGAGATTATCACATTAAGCGAAGTAAGTCAGGAGAAAGATGGGGGCTTTGCTGGTGGCTCAGTGGTAAAGAATCCACCTCCCGATGCAGGAGACACAGGTTTGATCCCTGATCCAGGAAGATTCCACATGCCGCAGGGCAACTAAGTCCAGGCACTGCAACTAATGAGCCTGTGCTCTAGAGTCGGGAAACAGCAGCTACTGAAGCCTGCATGCCCTAGGGTCTGTGCTCCACAGCAAGAAAAGCCACCACAATCAGAAGCCCTCAAATCACAACTAGAGAGTAGTTCCCACTTTCCGTAGCTAGAGAAAAACCCACACAGCAGAGAAGGCTCTGCACAGCCATAAGTAAACAAGTAAATAAATAAAATTTACTCTTTCCTGCCTCTTCATTGGTCTTTCTTAACTTAAGGAAACAAGATAATTGGATTTATACCCTGGAAGGAAGCTGACACCGTCAGTGGCTTGGCACACAGGTTCTGGATCTCCCCTAAATTGGCATCCCTTTTCAGCCACTGTTCAGCTGTGTGACTTTGTTTCTGTGCCTCATTGTCCTAATATATATGATAGAGGGGAGAATAGAACCTACCTCCCAGTGTTGTTGAGTTAATACATATCACATAGCATTTAGATGAGTGCTCCAAAAAATGTCGACAATTCATTTTCAAAGTTGCAGTCACATCCAGTTTTCCCACCTCCTTGAAACTGTACCCTACCTTCATAATGAAGATGGCCCTGGAGATAATAACATTATGCTCAGTGCCTGTGACGTATGAGCATTATCCAAGGGGCTTCAGATACAACAATACCTCATTTAATTGCTATAATAAATTCCTTGCTGTAAACATTGGCAAACTATACACAGAAAAATAAGGAAACTAAGATTTAAAGAATTTAAGCAATTTTCCCAAGATTACACTTGTAGTAGATTACAGAGCCAAGATTTGAAATGGATTCTCTCCAACTGTAGATGTGCTTTTCCACTTGGATAGAGCTCGTGGTGTCCTCCAACTGTTTGCTTAAATGTTCACAGACAATCGTATGGTATATTCCATAGACAGGTAGCCCCACCTAGCACGAATTTTTGTTTTTAATTTCCTGAGCACAGCTTCATTCCCCATGGTTTCAGATTCGCAGATAGTGGGCCTACCTTATTGCAGCTTTCTCGCATCACAGGAAGAGAGAGGGAGACAACATCAAAATGAGCCTTCAGAAACAAATTTATTTCATGGAAAGAGGTTCATTTTCCTAGAAAAGAATAGAACTGCCTGTGCCTGAAGCTCCTGGATTGTAGACAAGCTAAAAATGTCAAAGATTAAAAAAAGAAATCCTTGGCAACAACCTCATCAATCAAGCAATGAGCTCTTACCAGTAAGTTCCCGAGAATCAGATTGAGAATTATCCATCAAAGAAGCCACTGTCAGTTCCCCACATTTAATATTCAGGCTCACAGTTTTCCTGTGCATGTTGTAGTTTAATGATCAGGGGAAAAAGTGACCCAAAGACCCCAGCACGTATTTTCCGTTTACATGTCACAGATGCTAACCCGTCCTCCAGGTCTCCACAAAGCCACCCACCCAGAGGGGAGCTTGGTCTTCAAGGAATCTGCACCAGCTCAGAGCCCTGCTTACTAGTCAAGAAACTTGGGGAAACGCTGTTGCCTGAAAGAACCATGGAGGGGCAGGCGCAGAGTGGGCAGTCGTGCTCCCTGATGAATCCCCGTGATCTGAAGTGGTTGGCCAGATCTGAGGTCCCTGCTTTGAGAAGATAGCAGGGAAGCCAGTAGATTTTTTTAATTAATTTTTTAAGAGAATGGTTGCTTTATAATGTTGTGTTAGTTTCTGCTGTACAGCAAAATGAATCAGCCATACATATACATATATCCCCCCTTTTTTGGATTCCTTCCCATTTAGGTCACCACATAGCACTGAGTAGGGCTCTCTGTGCTATACAGCCTGTTCTCATTAGTTATCTATTTTATACATACTATCAATAATGTATATACGTCAATCCCAGTCTCCCAATTCCTCCCATCCACTCCCTCCTCTTCTTGGTATCCATACATTTGTTCTCTAAGTCTGTGTCTCTATTTCTGCTCTGCAAATAAGATCATCTATACCATTTTTCTTGATTCTGCATATATGTGTTAATAAGATATTTGTTTTTGTCTTTCTGGCTTTCTTAACTCTGTATAACAGTCTCTAGGTCCATCCCCGTCTCTACAAATGACCCAGTTTTGTTCCTTTCTTTTTGGCTGAGTAATATTTCATTGTATATATTAATATGTACCACATGGAAGTCAATAAATTTAATTTAATTTAAAACTTAATGGACATAGCTATTAAAACTCATTTCCCAGTATAGTTTTCATCTGGCCCCACAACTCTTGAGGGTAGATACTGCTCTCCCTGTCTTCTCAATGAAGTGACTCTGTTCAGGGTGATGAAGCAGTTGAGGAAGCAGCCAGGGTCCGAGCCCAGGTTAATGTCTCTGAAACCTCTCCT
This sequence comes from Tragelaphus eurycerus, assembly GCA_935064755.1. Taxonomy (NCBI): domain Eukaryota; kingdom Metazoa; phylum Chordata; class Mammalia; order Artiodactyla; family Bovidae; genus Tragelaphus; species Tragelaphus eurycerus. Next base: position 3,897,555 of record CAKXYN010000075.1, on the reverse strand, counting down.
GTCGCTGCCCTGTGCTCGAGTGCATGCAGTGCCCGTTTGAGCTCCAGCTGTTTGCCAGGCACTGTTCTGGTTGCTCAGAGAATGGAGACAGGACAGCCCCTGAGAGACAGGACAAACAAATAGGCATATCAAATCCTCCACAGTGATTGTCACAGAAGGGCGCTCAACTTCGGTGACACCAAAGCTGAGGCTTGAGAGAGGACCAGAAGTTGGTCCAACAAAGGCAGTGTTCCAGGAAGGCTTTGAGCCGAAGACCTCAACCTGAACAGTCTCCAACTTGACAGCCAAATAATGTTCCTCTCCTAGTTAGGGCTCCTGGGACTCATTTACTTCACATTTTCCCAGTGTTGGACAAATATTTTTAAAAGAACCATTTTTTTTCTAGGAAAAAATATATAGTACACATATAGTGCATGTATGTGTATTTATATACACATTCATATGTTTGTGTCTATAGACATGTAGAAATAGAGATGTAGATATAGATGCAGATAAACTACATACAGACGGACAAAGGAGCAGCTCAATTCATCAAGTACTAGTTTTCTTAAAAAAAAAACTTTTTATTTTGTCCTGTGGTATAGTCGATTAACAATGTTGTGATAATTTCAGGTGAATGACAAAGGAACTCAGCCATACATTTACATGTATCTGTTCTCCCCCAGACTCACCTCCCACCCAGAGTTCATGTGCTATAACACTGAGCAGAGCTCCATGTGCTACACAGTAGATCCCACTGGTTATGCATTTTTGAGTACTGCATTTCCATGTGGAACCTTAGCTAATTTTTTTCAGTTATTCAATTATTTGCTTAAGAAACACTTAAAATGTATTTGCTGAGCATCTATACCAACCTTTGTGCCAGGCAGTTTGCTATACAGCAACAAAGAAGACTCCATTCTCGTGGCACTCACATTCTACTGGGGGAAGCAGATATAAGTGAACCTAAATAAGCAAGATACTTACAAATTAAAGTGAGTATTATAAAGTAAATAAAGGGATGAGAAAGAGGAAAACACTAAGAGCCACCTTAGGAGAATGTCTGAGTCGTCCTCTCTGAGGGGATAATATCTGAAGTGGGACCTGGCAATTTCAAAAGCACTCCAGGTGGACAGGACAACAAGGATTAAGTCTAGAGGCAGAAAAGAGCTCTTTGTGTTGATGCTCTGGCTTTCAACCTTGGCTGCCCATTTGATGACCCTGGAGAACATTCTAAAAATACCAATACCCGGCCTTCACTCAAATGCTTGGTATTTTTTCAGTGCTCCAGGTGATTTTAAAGTGCATTTAGATTGAGTATCACAGTGGTAAAGGATCAGAAAGGAAGCCAGTGTGTCTGATGCTCAGTGAATAAAGGGCATGTGTCAGAGAAGGCAATGGCACCCCACTCCAGTACTCTTGCCTGGAAAATCCCATGGACGGAGGAGCCTGGTAAGCTGCAGTCCATGAGGTCGGTAGGAGTTGGACACGACTAAGTGACTTCACTTTCACGTTCACTTTTCACTTTCATGCATTGGAGAAGGAAATGACAACCCACTCCAGTATTCTTGCCTGGAGAATCCCAGGGACAGAGGAGCCTAGTGGGCTGCTGTCTATGGGGTTGCACAGAGTCAGACACGACTGAAACGACTTAGCAGCAGCAGTGCATGCTCAGTCGTGTCTGACTCTGTGCGACCCCATGGACTGTAGCCCACCAGGCTCCTCTGGCCATAAGATTCTCAAGGCAAGAACACTGGAGTGGGTTGTCATGCCCTGTTCCAGGGGATCTTCCTGGCCCAGGAATGGAACCCAAATCTCTTGCATCTCCTGAATTGCTGGCTAATTCTTTACCACTGAGCCACTGGGGAATAAAGAGAATTGAGGCTGCCATCTATGGGGTTGCACAGAGTCGGACATGACTGAAGCGACTTAGCAGCAGCAGCAGCAAGCAAACACACAAGTGCAAGTCTGTGTAGGACCTTGTAGACCCTGGGAAGAAATTTTAACTTTATTCTATGTGTGAGGGGAAACTGTAGCAGCATTTTTCAGTATCATGTCATTAAGTGATTTCCATTTCTATAAGATCACTCTGATTACAGAATGGAGGAAAATAGAGAGTAGATTGTAGAGAAAAGGGTGGAAGGAAAAGACCATCATGGTTGTTCAGGTGTAAATGATGATGGCTGAGATTGAGGAGAGGCAGTAGAGATGGGAAGAAGTGGATGACCTCGGGCTAACTGCCTAGAGTTGGTTCAAACCTCACAGGTTTACAGCGTGGTCCTCCACAAGCTCCAGGGTTCTCAGGTCACCTGTACTTCTAACCAACTGGCTGCCTAGTTGGGGTTCATTTCTTTTCAGGCTTAACAATTTGCTAGAACAACTTATAGATCTCGGGAAAACATTTTACTTGCAATTTTATAATATAGGATACAAGTTAAGGCCAGCCAAATGAAGGGACACATAAGGTGAGGTCTGGGAGGAGCCCAAAGGTAAAGTCTCCATGTTTTCGGGATGTGTCACCCTCCTAGCACATCAATGTGTATCACAAATCGGGAAGCTCACTCATGCCCTAGTGCCCAGAGTGATAGACATGATGCATTGAATCCTTGGCCACAGAATTCAATTTACTCTCCAGCTCCCCCATCTTCAGAGTTTGGGCTGATATCAGATGGATCAAGGCCCCAGCCCTCAAATCACATAGCTATCATCCTGGTCAGCCCTTGTCCTATGTCATCTCATTAGCATAAAATCAGGTGTGGTCTAAGAGACCCGCCATGATTAGCAAAGACAGTTCTATCACCTGGGAGATTCCAAGGGTTTAGAGAGTCCCAGGAATGGAGACGAAGACCAGACAATTCTTCATCACTGGAGTGGGGCCACTTACTGAGCTAGAGAGGCCTAGGCCTGGTGAAGGTCATGGTCTGAATCAGGAGGGTGGTTCTGCATGTGTGAAGTTTAGATTTCCAATTAGATAGTCACATGGAGATGTCAGGTAGGCAGTACAATGGATGAAAATGACCTCAGGGATGAGATTTGGGCTGTAGATATAAATACAGTCATCAGCATGCTAATGGTATTCAAAACCAGCAGCCAGAGTGAACTCACGTAAGTTGACATTAATAGAGAAGCTGGTCCAGGTCTAAGCCCCAAAGCAAACCAGTATTTAGAATTATTGCTACCTACAGCTCTGCTTTTGCTCCTGTCTCACCTTTATCTGCTCAGACAGCAAAAAATGAAAGTTTATCCCAGTTGAGACAAGTTCTGTCTTCTATACAGCACACACAACCTGCTCAAAAGTCATGTGTCCCAGGAGTAAGGCTAGACCATTCCCACAAGGGACACTGGACTTGAGCAGGTGCAGACCTACCTGTTTATTTTAGAGTAAACAGACAATAAAATAAAAAAACAGTAACTCAAAATACTTGAAATAACTCAGGATAAACCAAGACATGTTCCTTTCACCAATGTGAAAGTATAAAAAGGATATAAGATGTGTTTGTAATTTCAACAAGAGTTTGGAATTCCAACAAAAAATGAGTATGTGATTTCAACAATGAGTTTGTAATTTCTTTTAATTGATAATGTCCACTTTCATAAAGTAATTCTGACTGATTATACTGTTTAAACTTTTTTTAAAATGAAAAAGTTGCTATTCCTTATTGAAAAGGAATTTCAAAGTTGATTTTTTTTTTTTTTTTGCAAATTTTAAAAGCTAACTACTGGAAATCCAATAAAAGAATTACTCCTTGAAAGCAGTGCCAACTTAGGACCCAGATCATCAGGGTAATAGTCAATAAGATCTTTATCCAAAACCATGCCAAGGGTGGTAATAATTAATAATGAAAAGAGCAGTCAACATTCATAGAATTTTTATTATATGCAAGATCAGATCAGCTCAGATCAGTCGCTCAGTCGTCAAGCCCATGAATCGCAGCACACCAGGCCTCCCTGTCCATCACCAACTCCCGGATGTCACTCAGACTCACATCCATCGAGTCAGTGCTGCCATCCAGCCATCTCATCCTCTGTCGTCCCCTTCTCCTCCTGCCCTCAATCCCTCCCAGCATCAGAGTCTTCTCCAATGAGTCAACTCTTCACATGAGGTGGCCAAAGTCCTGGAGTTTCAGCTTTAGCATCATTCCTTCCAAAGAAATCCTAGGGCTGATCTCCTTCAGAATGGACCGCTTGGATCTCCTTGCAGTCCAAGGGACTCTCAAGAGTCCTCTCCAACACCACAGTTCAAAAGCATCAATTCTTTGGCACTCAGCTTTCTTCACAGTCCAACTCTCACATCCATACATGACCACAGGAAAAATCATAGCCTTGACTAGACGAAGCTTTGTTGGCCAAGTAACATCTCTGCTTTTGAATATGCTATCTAAGTTGGTCATAACTTTCCTTCCAAGGAGTAAGCGTCTTTTAATTTCATGGCTGCAGTCACCATCTGCAGTGATTTTGGAGACCAGAAAAATGAAGTCTGACACTGTTTCCACTGTTTCCCCATCTATTTCCCATGAAGTCATGGGACCAGATGCCATGATCTTCGTTTTCTGAATGTTGAGCTTTAAGCCAACTTTTTCACTCTCCACTTTCACTTTCATCAGAGGCTTTTGAGTTCCTCTTCACTTTCTGCCATAAGGGTGGTATCATCTGCATATCTGAGGTTATTGATATTTCTCCCAGCAATCTTGATTCCAGCTTGTGTTTCTTCCAGTCCAGCATTTCTCATGATGTACTCTGCATATAAGTTAAATAAACAGGGTGACAATATACAGCCTTGACGAACTCCTTTTCCTATTTGGAACTAGTCTGTTGTTCCGTGTCCAGTTGTAACTGTTGCTTCCTGACCTGCATACAGATTTCTCAAGAGGTAGATCAGGTGGTCTGGCATTCCCATCTCTTTCAGAATTTTCCACAGTTTATTGTGATCCACACAGTCAAACCTTGAGCTAAATGCTTCGTGGACATGATTTTATCTATAATATTTTGTATGTATTGAATGTATATTTTAATTTTTATTTAATAATGGTTGTTACAAAATAACCCTGAAAAATAGGAATTATTACTATCCCATTTTACAAGTGAAGAAATTGAGGCTTAAAGAGATAAAGGAACTTGCTTCTCTACAGTTTTTTCACCAAGGTAACAAGGCCCCGAAGGTAGTAAGCCCTGAAGCCAGGATACTAACCTAGTTCTGTCTGAAGATGAAGCTATAAGAGGTCCAGGAGTTAAAGGAGAGAGAAAGAGTCACTGATGCCCTTAACCATGTCTTGGGTATGTGACTGCCTCACTGATGTGAGTTCTTTCTGATGGAAGAGATTTAATTGCATGTGCAGATGCTGCAGGATTTCTTTGCTTTCCCAGCAGGTAGGAGCCCGAATAGGCAAAACTGACAGTCTCCCTCCAACACCGAGATGGCTGTTTTTGTTGTTGTTTAGTTGCTCAGTCAGGTCTGACTCTTTGTGACCCCATGGACTGCAGCACACCAGGGTTCCCTATCTCTCAGAGTTTGCTCAAACTCATGGTCACGGAGTTGATGATGCTATCCAACCATCTCATCCTCTGTCGCCCCCTTCTCCTCCTGCCCTTAATCTTTCCCAGCATCAGGGTCTTTTCCAATGAGATAGCTCTTGGGTAGATCAAATTCAGCAATGTAGTGATGCAGTCCTTTGTTCAATATCCAGAGCGTTTACTTTCAGGTAAATGCTTGTTTCTCTTCTTCCTGTCCTCGAGGTCTGTCTGGTTGAGAGGCACCCTCATTCTACCATCTTGCTCCAGAAACTCATCCCTGCTATCCAAGAATGGGTGAGTGGGCTGGTCATAGAGTTCAGGTAGCCAGCATTGTGCTGATCACCTTTTACTTGCCAAACGCCAAGATACTGAAATGTCTAGACCTCAAGACATCAGATTATTTATAAAAATTATTCCTCATGTACTGTTATTATATAAATACATTATAAATATAAATAGATTTTGTTGCTGTTCAACTGCTAAGTTGTGTCCAAGTCTCTGTGACCCCATGGACTGCAGCACACCAGCTTCCTCTGTCCTCTACTACCTCCCTGAGTTTGCTCAAATTCATGTCCATTGAGTTGGTGATGCCATCCAACCATCTCTCCTCTTGTTGCCCCCTTCTCCCCCTGCCCTCAATCTTTCCCCATGTCAGGGTCTTTTCCAATGAGTTGGCTCTTCGCATCCAGTGGCCAAAGTATTGGAGCTTCAGCGTCAGCATCTGTCCTTCCAATGAATATTCAGGGTTGATTTCCTTTAGGATTGACTGGTTTAATCTCCTTGAAATCCAGGGGACTCTCAAGAGTCTTCTTCAGTATCACAGTTCAAAAGCATCTGTTCTTCAGTGCTCATTCTTCTTTAAGATCCAACTCTCACATCTGTACATGACTACTGGAAAATCCAGAGCTTTGATTATACAGATCTTTGTTGGCAAAGTGATGTCTCTGCTTTTTAATACATCTAGGTAGTAGATGTTATTATTATTAACTTATTATTAACATTATGAATGAGTGATTTCTTTATCATTTCTATAGTAAAAATTCTTATGTATTAAGTGCTTTCTATGCCTCAGGCTCTTTACACAAATATTTTTATTTAATCTTCATAGCACTCCGCATGGTAGATCTGATAATCCCCTGCAGAGAGTCAGATTTAAAATTTGTCCATCTTTTCATGTGTTTGTTAGCCATCTGTATGTCTTCTTTGGAGAAATGTCTATTAAGTTCTTTGGCCCGTTTTTTGATTGGGTCGTTTATTTTTCTGGAATTGAGCTGTAGAAGTTGCTTGTATATTTTTGAGATTAGTTGTTTGTCTGTTGCTTCATTTGCTATTATTTTCTCCCATTCTGAAGGCTGTCTTTTCAGCTTGCCTATAGTTTCCTTTGTTGTGCAGAAGCTTTTAAGTTTGATTAGGTCCCATTTGTTCATTTTTGATTTTATTTCCGATATTCTGGGAGGTGGGTCATAGAGGATCCTGCTGTGATGTAAGTCAGACAGTGTTTTGCCTATGTTTTCCTCTAGGAGTTTTATGGTTTCTGGTCTTACATTTAGCTCTTTAATCCATTTTGAGTTTATTTTTGTGTATGGTGTTAGAAAGTGTTCTAGTTTCATTCTTTTACAAGTGTTCAACCAGTTTTCCCAGCACCACTTGTTAAAAAGATTGTCTTTAATCCATTGTATATTCTTGCCGCCTTTGTCAAAGATTAGGTGACCATATGTGCGTGGATTTATCTCTGGACTTTCTATTTTGTTCCATTGATCTATATTTCTGTCTTTGTGCCAGTACCATACTGTCTTGATGACTGTAGCTTTATAGTAGAGCCTGGGAGAGGGTGGGATGATTGGGGAGAATAGCATTGAAATATGTATAATATCATATCTGAAACGAGTCAGTCCAGGTACGATGCCCTATAACAGATGCCTGGGACTGGAGCACTGGGATGACCTGGAGGGATGGTGTGGGAAGAGGGGAGGGAGGAGGGTTCAGGATGGGGAACACGTGTATTCTGGTGGCGGATCCATCTCGATGTATAGTAAAAGTAATACAATATTGTAAAGTTAAGCAAAATAAAAAAAAGAAAAAAAAATAAAATTTGTCTAAGGTCACACACTGGCAGGGCTAGGATGTCTGAATGCACGTCCTTTCTCACATAAATTCTGCCTCCAGTACGCCGGGTATCAGTCCCTTAGCGCCAGGCATTGTTCAGAGGTATTTGTTTATCACTGATGTCAGTCTCTGCCATCTGCATTCTGGCTTAGTTTCAGGTAATAAAGATCACCCACGTATTTTATTAAACTGAATACATTAACATTATTTGAACAGCCATTACCACTCAGCACACTGATACAGAGATAGCCTCAGCAGTTTATTGACATGCATCGAGTTCTTTGCCTCCATGCTAAGCCATGTCACCCTGACATGCTTTTGCATATTTAATTTTTTGAAACTCTTGTGTGTGTTTGTATCATTTTTATGCCTCCTAACCTCGCTGTTAGGTTGTAAGCTGCCACACACATCCTCCTGATGTTCTTTTGCCTGCTTCTAGAGAAGAACTACTGATATTTTGTGCCTGATAATTCTTCATTCGGGTAGGGGCTGTCTTGTGTACTTTAGTATTTCTATCAACATCCCTGGCTTCTGTCTTCAAATACCAGTAACAATTCTCCTTTCCTTCCCAGTCAGGACAATCAAAAATCTCTCCAAAATATACGAATAGCTCATACAACTCAGTATCAAAAAACAAAAGCAATCCAATCAAAACCTGGGCACTTGGGTTGTTCCCATGTCTTGGCATTAACACACTATTGACTTAAGAAGTTGCAGTGTATATATATACAATGGAATATTCTGTTCAGTTCAGTTCAGTCGCTCAGTCGTGTCCAACCCTTTGCAACCCCATGAATTGCAGCACGCCAGGCCTCCCTGTCCATCACCAACTCCCGGAGGTCACTCCGACTCACGTCCATCGAGTCAGTGATGCCATCCACCCATCTCATCCTCTGTCGTCCCCTTCTCCTCCTGCCCCCAATCCCTCCCAGCATCAGAGTCTTCTCCAATGAGTCAACTCTTCGCATGAGGTGGCCAAAGTACTGGAGTTTCAGCTTTAGCATCATTCCTTCCAAAGAAATCCCAGGGCTGATCTCCTTCAGAATGGATTGGTTGGATCTCCTTGCAGTCCAAGGGACTCTCAAGAGTCTTCTCCAACACCACAGTTCAAAAGCATCAATTCTTCGGTGCTCAGCTTTCTTCACAGTCCAACTCTCACATCCATACATGACCACTGGAAAAACCGTGGCCTTGACTAGACAGACCTTTGTTGGCAAAGTAATGTCTTTGCTTTTCAATATGCTATCTAGGTTGGTCATAACTTTTCTTCCAAGGAGTAAGTGTCTTTTAATTTCATGGCTGCAATCACCATCTGCAGTGATTTTGGAGCCCCCAAAATGGAATATTACTCAGCCATAAAACAGAATGAAACATTGTCATTTTCAGCAACATGGATGGGCCTAGAAAATAATATTCTTACTGAGGTAAATCAGACAAAGACAAATACTATATGATATCACTCATATGTGGAATCTAAAGCTAGCTAAGTCGCTTCAGTCATGTCCGACTCTGTGCGATAAGACGGCATCCCACTAGGCTCCCCCATCCCTGGGATTCTCCAGGCAAGAACACTGGAGTGGGTTGCCATTTCCTTCTCCAATGCATGAAAGTGAAAAGTGAAAGGGAAGTCACTCAGTCATGTCTGACTCTTAGCGACCCCATGGACTACAGCTTACCAGGCTCCTCCGTCCATGGGATTTTCCAGGCAAGAGTATTGGAGTGGGGTGCCATTGCCTTCTCCAATGTGGAATCTAAAGAGTAATACAATTTTAGAGTTTTTTCAACAGACATTTGAAGCAGCAGGATTGATATATTCCTTTTAACTAATTCCCCAAAGAAAGTGAAGAATTCTCACATACAGTTTTTTCTTAAAAGACTTATAGCCTAACTGGAATTAAATAGATAAAATTAAAATGTATCCATAAGGAAAATACATTATCATAACCAAATAATGCATCCATTGTTGTACAAATAATAATACAGGTCATTATGCTATAATGTTAGAGAGCCAACAAATATTGAATGATTAAGTAACTTAATTTATTTGTATAATAAACTGATAAATGAAATAAACATAGATTATATGGCACCCCACTCCAGTACTCTTGCCTGGAAAATCCCATGGACGGAGGAGCCTGGTAGGCTGCAGTCCATGGGGTCACTAAGAGTCAGATACAACTGAGTGACTTCACTTTCACTTTTCATTTTCCTGCATTGGAGAAGGAAATGGCAACCCACTCCAGTGTTCTTGCCTGGAGAATCCCAGGGATGGGGGAGCCTGGTGGGCTGCTGTCTATGGGGTTGCACAGTCAGACACGACTGAAGTGACTTAGCAGCAGCAGCAGCAGCATAAACACTCAAAACTGGAAAGACCTTAAAAATTGTTTAGATAAGTTTGCTAAATTTTTGTTTTAATATACTAAGCCTTTTCTAAAAAAATACATTTCTTAAAAGTTCTCTTAGGATTTTTTTCAAATAATTTTATGATTTTGCATGATGTATAATCAGATCAGATCAGTCACTCAGTCGTGTCCGACTCTTTGCGACCCCATGAACTGCAGCACGCCAGGCCTCCCTATCCATCACCAGCTCTCGGAGGTCACCCAGACTCACATTCATCGAGTCAGTGATGCCATCCAGCCATCTCATCCTCTGTCGTCCCCTTCTCCTCCTGCCCCCAATCCCTCCCAGCATCAGAGTCTTCTCCAATGAGTCAACTCTTCACATGAGGTGGCCAAAATACTGGAGTTTCAGCTTTAGCATCATTCCTTCCAAAGAAATCCCAGGGCTGATCTCCTTCAGAATTGACTGGTTGGATCTCCTTGCAGTCCAAGGGACTCTCAAGAGTCTTCTCCAACACCACAGTTCAAAAGCATCAATTCTTTGGCGCTCAGCCTTCTTCACAGTCCAGCTCTCACATCCATACATGACCACAGGAAAGACCATAGCCTTGACTAGGCGAACCTTTGTTGGCAAAGTGATGTCTCTGCTTTTGAATATGCTATCTAGGTTGGTCATAACTTTCCTTCCAAGGAGTAAGCGTCTTTTAATTTCATGGCTGCAGTCACCATCTGCAGTGATTTTGGAGCCCAGAAAAATAAAGTCTGACACTGTTTCCACTGTTTCTCCATCTATTTCCCATGTAGTGATGGGACCAGATGCCATGATCTTAATAAAGAAGTTATTTTGAGTAAAAATATTTTGTATTAGATCAGTGTATTGTCAAACATTGTACTATTAAGTTTATTAATAAAATATTTAATAATATTACAAAATTATTTTTCACTTAGATATTCAACCATGTTTAATTAACTTTAATTATATTAGAGAACAAGATTAGCCAACAAATAATTTTTCTAATAAATAATTTTTGTCCTATAATATGTATTTGGTTTAGAGACTATATATAAATTTTAAAGTTAAATTGAACTATACTATTGTATAAAAAATAAAACAGAAACTTCTTGTTGTTCTGGTAGGCAGAGAAAAAAAAATTAAGTTAAAAGATATACAAAGGAACCTATATACAAAATAGAAACAGATTCACAGACATAGAAAACAAACTTCTGGCTATGAAAAGGGAAAGGAAGGGAGGAGGATAAATTAGGAGTATGGTATCAACAGGTATAAACTACTATACATAGAACTGAGGAGCAACTAGGACCTACAGTACAGCACAGAGAATCAGGGTTCAGATCAGATCAGTCGCTCAGTCGTGTCCGACTCTGCCACCCCATGAACCGCAGCACACCAGGCCTCCCTGCCCATCACCAGCTCCTGGAGGTCACTCAGACTCACGTCCATCGAGTCAGTGATGCCATCCAGCCATCTCATCCTCTGTCGTCCCCTTCTCCTCCTGCCCCCAATCCCCCCCAGCATCAGAGTCTTCTCCAATGAGTCAACTCTTCATGGTTAATAACTTGTAATAGCCTATAATGGAACATACTCTGAAAAAAATAACTGAGTTGCTATGCTATACACTTGCACTACTGGAGGAGGAAATGGCAGCCCACCCCAGTATTCTTGCCTGGAGAATCCTGTGGACAGAGGAGCCTGGTGGGCTGCAGTCCATAGTATCACACAGAGTTGGATGCAACGGAAGCAACTTAGCACGCACGCAAACCTGAACTAACTAATGTTGTAAATCTACTACACTTCATCAGTTTAAATAAATGTCTCCAGACATTGTGTCAAATGTTGCCTGGTAGAGGGAGAAGCAAAATTACCCCACTAAGAACCATGTTTTAGGTGTGTATACACATACACACACACCCCTAAACCTCTAATGTGTTCCTCTTAAACAGTGCTATTTATAGGAGGAAACAGCTAGTCAGGTCTTTCAGACACAAACACAAAGTTAAATTAGATGAACTCAAGCAGTATTATGAGGAAACTACTCTGGGTACAATGTATGAGCTTTAAGCCCATGAAGTCTGCGACATGGTTTTCTGCTCTGAGATCTATTTTATTTCATATACATTTTATTTTTAAATTAATTTTTATTGGACTATAGTTGCTTTACAATGTTGTATTAGTTTCTGCTGTACAGCAGAGTGAATCAGCGGTAAGTATATATTTATCCCTCTTCTTTGGATTTCCTCCCCATTTAGGTCACCACAGAACACTGAGTCGAGTTCACTGGGCTATACAGTAGGTGCTCATTAGTTATCTATTTTATATCTGGTAGTGTATATACATATGACAATCCCATTCTCCCAGTTCATGCCACCACATCTTTTTCCTCCTCGGTGTCCATACCTAGTTTGTTCTCTACATCTGTGGCTCTATAGCTGTTTCACAAACAGGTTCACTTATACCACCATTCTAGATTTCACATATATGCATTAATATATGATATTTATTTTTCTCTTTCTGACTTTCTTCATTCTGTGTGACAGTCTCTAGGTCCATCCATATCTCTACCCAAGTATATACATTTTATATGTCTAGCACACTCTTCTGAAGAGCTGAGGTCCTCAATTAAGTGACCATACAGAAGAAAATTCACTACATGTATCACTAGGGTGATCATGATCATGCTCTTCTCATGTTACTTGAAGAGTCAGTCTACAAAGCAAATTATTATCTCCAAGTCTCCACTTCTCCTACAACTGAGAAATCCTATAACATTTCCATTCTCTCTGAATCAACACTTCTGTTAATTTTTTTAAATGAGTTAAAATGTTACTGTAAAATTTATGATTCCATCTCATATATTTGCCCATATTCAAATAACTAATGAACTAACTAATGAACTACCTGATGTAATTAATTCATTGATTCTTCTCTGCACAGATATTTTTACCTACTCAAATTCTAATTCTCAGACTTGCCCTGAGAATGTCTGAGAGACAAACAGCATGACGGTCTCCATCATTTAGAAACTTGCTGCCAAAATGTATTTTCCCCTGCTGACAGTGGCATTCCAAAAGAATCGATTTCTCTCTCTTAAGAATTTGGGCAATTTTTTCCTGCTCTTCAGATGTCATCTTGTCAAAAAATGAAGCCACTAAGAGTTATTTATATATGCAGTTGTTTGCACTATTTCATTATCTGGGGTTGTTGACTGGAAAATAAATCCTTATCGATAGCACTGATGGAATTGCCGAGTCATTAGATGTCCATGTTTTCAACTTTAAGATATGATACTATTTTGTTCTCTAAATAGCTGAACCCATTAGAAATGCCAACAGCAGTGTTTTAGAAGTATAGCTACTTCTTACACAAAGGGGTGTTTAGTTTTACTAATAATTTTGGAAATACTCAGACAGCAAAGAATCTGCCTGCAATGCAGGACACGTGGGTTCAAGCCCTGGGTTGGGAAGATCCCTCTGGAGGTGGGAATGGCTACCCACTCCAGTATTCGTGCCTGGAAAATTCCACGGACAGAGGAGCCTTGGTGGGCTACAGTTCATGGGGTTGCAAAAAGTCAGACACAACTGAGTGACTAACCCTTGGAAATACACATGACACTGACATTCTTTGTAATCCATGGAAGATTTTTACCCATCTAAAGAATTTGCTGTCAAACAGATATGCTTGTATTCTCTGACCATTCTGCACAGGGGATGTTACATCTGTCAATCCATGGCTTGCATAAGTTCAAAGCAGGAAGCTCCAGTATGACTGATCTGAATCTCTATGCCATCTCGTTGTGCACGCATGCTCAATCGTGTCCAACTTTCTGTGACCCCATGGACTGTAGCCCACCAGGCTCCTCCGTCTATGGAGTTTTTCAGGCAAGAATACTGGAGTGGGTTGCCATTTTCTCCTCCAGGGTATCTTCCCATACCAGGGGTCGAACCCACATCTTGCATCTCCTGAATTGGTGGACAGATTATTTACCACTAGCACCAACTGGGAAGCCCTCCCTACCCCCTGCCCCAAATTTCTCCTTAACTCCAAATAACCTCTTTTTTTTTTCTGCCATTCATTGCTAGTTGGAAAGTGACTGATGAGATTAAACATTGGATTTTACCAGAATCCAAAATCATATATTTGAATCGTAAGTGGGGTTCCCAGGTGGCACAGTGGTAAAGAGCCACCTGCCAGTGCAGAAGATGCAAGAGACTCGGGTTTGATCCCTGGGTTGGAAAGATTCCGTGGAAGAGGAAATGGCAACCTACTCCAGTATTCTTGCCTGGAGAATCCCATGGACAGAGGAGCCTGGTGGCTACAGTCCACAGGGTCACAAAGAGTCAGACACGACTGAGCATGCTTGCACACACACATACCTGTGGTAGGCAATCAGGTAACCAGGAAAGATGCATGATCCTCCTCTAGAGTGCAGAGTTTGAGGAGGAAATGGCTGCCCAGGAAAGATTACATTCCCCAGTACCTAGACAGGACCAGTTCTTACCAAGGAGATATGTGCAGAAGTGATGTTGTCTCCTGCAGGTTAAGGTGATTCAGACATACTTGACTTCCACATAATCCCTCTCCCAGGCCATCAGCTGAATGGAAAGAACTCTGGGCACCTGGTGGAGATGGAAGGAACCAGGACCCTGAATAGCCACATGGAAAGTGTTCCAGCTAATTTGGACTGGGAACTAAGAAATATATTTTTATTGCAAATTTTTATTTTATTGTAAATCCACTGAAAAAAATCAGTTTTAATCTGCCCCAGGAGCTAATATCATCCAAGTTAATACAGAAAACATATGCAACTAAAAGAGACTTTAATTTATATGTGGGCAATTTGAATTAGCCCTTTTAATAAAACAGGTATACATATTTGTAGTTTTCAAGTTCATAGAAGCAGGAGAGAGTGCCAAAAGCTAACATCTACTCCTTGGTATTTATCCAAAGGAGTTAAAAACATGTCCACACAAAAAACTGCACATAGATGTTTATAGTAGCAGCTTTTATTCGTAATTGCCAAAACTTGGAAGCAACCCAGATGTGCTTCAACAGGTGACTAGATAAATAAACTGTGGTACATCCAGACAATGGAGTATAATTCAGTACTAAAAAGAAATAAGCTATCATGCCATGAAAACTGTGGAGGAAACTTAAATGCACTTTACTAAGTGAAAGAAACCTATCTGTAAAGGATACAGACTACATGATTCCAGCCATGTGATATCCTAGACAGCTATGGAGACAATAAAGAGATCAGTGGTTGTCAGGGGTTAGTGGGGATGAAAGTTAAGAGCACAGAGGATCTTATGACAGTGAAACTAGTCTGTGTGATACTATAATGGTAGATCCAGTCACTATACAGGTGTCCAAGCCCATCGGATATACAACAGCAACAGTGAGCCCTAATGTAAACTATGGACTTGGAGTGATTATGATGCGTCAAAGTAGGTTCATCCATTGTAACAACTGCACCATTCTGATGGAGGATGTTTATAAAAGTGAAGCTATGCATCCATGGGGAGCAGAGGTTTATGGCAAGCCTCTCTACCTTCCTCTCAGCTGTGCTGCAAACTAAAACTGCTCTAAAAAATAAAGTCTATTTAAAAATATGGGGACTTCCTAGGTGATCCAGTGGTTAAGATTTCACCTTCCAATGCAGGGGATGTGGCTTCAAACCCTGGCCAGGAGGCTGAGATCCCACATGCCTTGCAGTCAAAAAACCATAATATAAAACAGAAACAGTATTGTAACAAATTCAATAAAGACTTTTAAAATGGTCCACATCAAAAAAAAAAATCATTAAAAAAGTATATGAACTGAACTAAAGGGGGAAGTCAGAACCTCTAAATTTGCTCTTAGCCCCTCTTGGATCTCTTGGGTCATGAGAGCAATAAAGTCGCTGGCCTAGTGCTGGACACGCAGTAGTACTATTAAGTGTCAATTTCCCTCATCTTCTCAATTCCTAGTCTCTAATCAAATAATGGATGCCTCTCAGATACTGGCATGATCCACCGGAGAGAAGATAGCCATTTACCACTTTCTCAAAAGTGAAGACAGAAAAAGGAAACCTCCATGAGGAGAAGGCACAGAAACTTTTCTTGGCCGCAAGAAGGTAGAAATACCATCTGCTCTTGCATGATTCTGCTGTCTCAGGGCATGCTTGCTGATATTATTTTCATCATTTTACCATCATTTCATGGAAATAAAGCCTAGCTCACAGTTCATTAGAAGGTCTGATGCTGAAGCTGAAGCGCCAATCCTTTGGCCACCTGATGCAAAGAGCTGACTAATCGGAAAAGGCCCTGATGCTGGGAAGATTGAAGGCAGGAGGAGAAGAGAACGACAGAGGGTGAGATGGCTGGATGGCATCATAGACACAATGGACCTGAGTTTGAGCAAACTGCAGGAGATAGTGATGGACAGGGAAGCCTGGCATGCTGTAGTCCATGCGGTTGCAAAGAGTTGGACACAACTTAGTGACTAAATTTTTAAACAGCAACAACAATGGATTTTATTTTGTGTTTCATCATTTTAAAAATAATTTTGATAATATTACTTTTCCAATGTTTCCAAAAGCAGTCTTTATAAAGATGCCACCTTATCCCCCTATTTTTCCTTCAATTGAAGGCTCTATTTCAGACCAATATGCCAGCAGTTTAGCGTATTTTTCTAATCTTTATTGTTTTTTTACTATGTGCAAAGTCACCATGCATATACTATATAAAAAATAAATTCAGATAATAGAGAAATGCAAGGGAAAAAAGGGAAAATGGGATCATGTTATACATTTAGTTTGTTTGTTTTCTGGATTAATCTATTTGTCTTGGGCATCTCTTCATGGACATCCTTCCTATGACAAGCACCCTCAGTACATTTAAAGACCTGAGATCTGGCTTTAGAGCTAGGAGTGAACACTGATATTAATTCAGCACTCCTTCAACCCTGGCTGCCTCCTCATCCCAGCCCACTCCACATGGCAGGAACAGCCATGCCCAGGGAACTCATCTGGGCTTGCTAAGTCACTTCAGTCATGTCCAACTCTTTGCGACCTCATGGGTCCTCTGTCCATGGGATTCTCCAGGCAAGAATACTGAAGCGGGTTGCATGCCCTCCTTCAGGGGATCTTCTCAACCCAGAGATCGAACCCACGTCTCCTACATCTCCTGCTTTGGCAGTTGGGTTCATTACCACTAGCGCCACCTAGGAAGCACGGAAGGAACTCACTGGGCAGAGACGTCCAAAGAAAGGAAAGTTTTCCAGTTTTTGTCATGGTTGGCTCTCCTACAAGGGACTCTCTGTAACAGGAATCTACAAGGTAATACAGCCAGGGAGAAGATGCTAATTACTTGCGCATGATGGCAGCACTCCACATGCAAAGAAGCCGTCCAACATGGAGCTTCTGGATGAGTCTACTCAAAGATTTGAGAAAGAAGCTAGGCAACAAGGTTACGCCCCAGTCATGGGCAGGATGCACAGGTGTGAGGGTCCCTCCTGTACACTGGTCTTACAGCTTTTTTCCATCATAACAAATATTTAAATAGACGCAACCTCTCTCGGAGACTGAAGTGGCATACAGCAGCTGCTCTCAAATCACTGTATTTCCTGGAGGTATCTGCTTCATTCCCTAAGATCCCTGGGCATTGGCCAGCAGGATGGCACGCAGTGGCTAGATTGCCTGTTTCAACAGTGACACTGTGTGGCAGAACCAGCAAAAACAACAAAGATCCTGGACACCGTGGTTTTCCAGTTTTCTTGGCTGAAGATGATCCTACCCAGAAATCACACCGTATCCCAAGTGAGATGAAAAGAAAAAAATACATTCTCACTGGAGGTTAATGGATGACCCAAGTTAAATGTCAAAATTAATATTTATCTCTGGACTTCCATGGTGGTGCAGTGCATGGGAATCAGCCTGCCAGTGCATGGGACATGGGTTCGATCCCTGGTCCAGGAAGATTCCACAAGCCACAAGGCAATGTAGCCAGAGTGCCACAACTACTGAAGCCCGCACACTGTAGAGCCCGTGCTCTGCAACAAGAGAAGCCACCACAATGAGAAGCCTGCGCACTGAAGCTACAGAAAGCCCAGGGAAAGCAACAAAGACACGGTGCAAACAAAAATAATTTTAATAAAATAAATGTGTATCTCAAGCTGATGAGTAAGAAGAACAATAACTGCCTTCTGTTATATATCCTCTGTGATACAGGCATGTGAAGTGTTTTGAATGTCATCTCATCTACTCTTCACAGCAAAACTTACAATTTGTTTTCATTGTCTGGAGAAACCATAAAGTCAAGAAAGTTAAGGAACTTGCCCAAGTTTACACTTCCAAGGTATGCTAAAGTGGCTGCTCAAATCTAAAACTCTCTACTCCTTGACTCGTATTCTTTTCACAATTCCGGAGAATCAGTTCAGTTCATTTCAGGTCAGTGGCTCAGTTGTGTCCGACTCTTTATGACCCCATGGACTGCAGCACACCAGGCCTCCCTGTCCATCACCAACTCCCAGAGTTTCCTCAAACTCATGTCCATTGAGTCAGTGATGCCATCCAAGCATCTCATCCTCTGTCATCCCCTTCTACTCTGGAGAATAGGGGGAAATGAAAGTCACCACTGCCCCACAAAAGGAAGGGAGGAGTCCCTCATTACATTTTCTGATCCATACAGGTGGGTTAGGAAAGACCTAAGAGATTCCACCAACCCAAGGAGATGATCCATACCAACACAGAATCCCAATGGCAGACATCACCATATCCAGCCCAAACCTTACAAAATGTCCATGCATTTTTCATGCCCAATTTCCCATTGTGTCTGGGGTTAAATTAATAGCAAAATATATCAATAGGTAATATTCTTCTTACTATCCTATGTCATAGTAATTTTCTGGGCACAATGCCCAACTTGGTTTAATTTATCTTTTTTAAGCTAGAGCTTTGTAAAGTATGGTTGTTATATTAAATTGATGTGACCTAGCCATCTGCTACTCAGAGAAGGTAATGGCACCCCACTCCAGTACTCTTGCCTGGAAAATCCCATGGATGGAGGAGCCTGGAAGACTGCAGTCCATGGGCTCACTGAGGGTTGGACACGACTGAGCGACTTCACTTTCCCTTTTCACTTGCACGCATTGGAGAAGGAAATGGCAACCCACTTCAGCGTTCTCGCCTAGAGAATCCCAGGGACAGGGGAGCCTGGTGGGCTGCCGTCTATGGGGTCGAACAGAGTTGGACACAACTGAAGTGACTTAGCAAGCCATCTGCTACTAGCACAAGTGTGTGTGGCAAAAGAAAGAAAGAGTTGTCACAGAGGAAATATTTTATTTTCTATTACCCCTTCTTAATAGCCCAACAAAACAATCCATCCTCATCCTGACATTCAACTCTTCTCTGCACCCCCTCCTCCTCCTTCTCTTTGAGTCTTTGTCCCCAGGAGCTTTGATGGAACTGGGGATGTATTAATCTGGGCTCATTTGGTTGTAAGAAAGAAAAACACACCAAACTGGTTCATCGTAAATTGTGGGTATGCTCTAAAAATAATCTTCTCTCAGTCTTCCTCCATAGGAACATAATGGGTTTAGAAAGTAGCAAGGGTCCAAAATTTCCATAACAGACACAATGTTAGTGAAATCAAATCTCAAAGTTTAAAAGCTAAGATGGAGTTGATGGAAATCAGGATTCAGGAAATGGTGAGTGGAGGTAGAAGGAAGAGGAGTGAGAATAAACTTGTACAAAATGGGAAGGAAAGTGACACCATTGTAACTAAAAGTAGAGTCAGGCTGCTCACTGCTCAAAGGCCAATAAAGAGGCCAGGTTAGTGGAAAGAAGTTTGCTTTATTTTTGATGCCGGCAACTCAGGGGGATGGAGGCAGACTCCAATCCAAAGGCCGACTCCCCCTCAATGACAATAAGGTAGCAAGAGCTTTTATAGGCTGACAGGGCCTACGTGCAGAAACAGCACAGTCAGCTCTGACAGTCATCTTGAAGTTGGTCATCAGTGGTCAGACCAGTGTCATCTTGATTAAGTACAGTTAGTCTTCCCTTCCAGGGTCAGTTTGTTCCCACGTCCTTGAGGCCAGTTCTCAGAACTGTGGTAGCTTATGTCATGGCTACAGTCTGGTCATCATGTAGTTAATGTCTTCCATGTGGTGGGGGTTCCCCTATCTACAAGACAGCTCACAGGATATGGCTCAGAATATTATCTATTGCTCTTGAGAAGGAACTAAAGGTCCTTGACTTTGCTTAATGGCTAAATTATTGTTATTAGGTCTCCTTTGACTGTTTTCCTTTGTTTCTGCATTTTCTCACTTCTCTGATTGAATTTATTCTCTGGCTAAATTTATTCTTTGGCTAAAGTTCTTCCACAGGCAAAAAGCAGACTGAGGATATGGATGGGTAAGGACCTGCTCCATTTTGCCATTAGCAATTAATGGAATGAAAAGGTTGAAATGGTAACAATAGATGGAGGGAAATGATGGTATAACTGGAGGGGCAGGGAGGATAGATAATGGGATAGGTAGTAGTACGCATTTGTTAGCTACTGCTGCATAACGAACTACCCCAAAACTCCACGGCTTAGTACAACCATCATTTATTATCACTCACTCATCTGCAGATGAACCAAAGTTGAGCATGTCCAAACTGGGTCTGGCTGGATGGCTTTGCTTCCCTCTGTGGGTCTGCAAATCAACTGGGAGAACTTTGCCCCACATCTTTTATCCTTCTGAGATCAGTAGACTAGCCAGGTACATCAGCATGAGGGCAGACCCTACTGCATGAGCACCTTTCTAGCCCCTGCTTGCCTCATGTCTGCGAACACCCCATTAGTGAAAAGATGTCACATGGCTGAGCCCAGAGTCAAAGGGTGAAGCACAGAGGTGGGAGGATCAGCACAGCCCCATGGCAGTGGGCATGGAGATGGGGAGGCTGAAGAATTGCAGTCAGTGAGGGCAGGAAAGATGAGTGGCTGTAGAGAAGAACCAAATTATCATATAGATGAATTAAATACTACCAATGCAGAACCCGAGAGGCAGTACTCCACAGGATGGATGGTGTAGGCAGCACAGATCAAATTAGCATTTAGAGAACTAAAAATTGAAGCAGAATTGTTTCCTTCTGGAGATCAGTATCAAGATGGGGAGGGGTGGGTTAAGGCTTATAAACCTTTTATTTTGTTGTTTGAATTTTTAACTGTGTATAATTATTAAAGATATTTTTAATATTATTTATTAATTTGGCTGCTACAGGTCTTAATTGCAGAATGAGGATCTTTAGCATGTGGGATGTAATTTTCCAACCAGAGACTGAACCTGCATTGGGAGCATTAGCTTAGCTGCTGGACCACCGGGGAAGTCCCCAAATATTTTATCTAAAAAAAATTAAAAACAGACACTGACAGCTATATACAATATAGCAGATTAAAGATTAAGAAGAGACAGTCTTCCCCCTCAATAAGTTCACAGTCTTGTGTGGAAGGTAAAGCTACAAAGAGAGACGGTGCTGTTCTGCAGGAGAACACAGTGCTCAAGCAGCACAAAGGAGAAGGAAACTCAGCGCATTAAGCATGAATCAGGAAGAGTGAGCGGGACTGAGGGCTTCTGAAATGAGCCTTGCAATATAGGAGTTTAAGAACAATCTCTCTCTTACGCAGAATCTCTAGAAATGGAAAAACATGTGTTTAACCCCATAGCTATCCTAGAAATCAAAGAGGAGTACCCATGGTAGGTGGATAACTTGGTAAAATAGGAAACTACAGCTTGAAATATGCTCAGAAAGCTTTGACACCACTTTTGGGCAAATATTCACAACAATTGAAACAGATATTTGAACACCCGTATTTATAGCAGCATTATTCAAGACAGCCCAAAAGAGGAAACAATGCAAGTGTGCATCAGTTGATGGGTGGGATAAGTAAAATGTGGTATATACATACAATTCAGCCTTTAAAAAGGAATCAGAATTCTGGCATATGCTACAACACAGATGAACCTTAAGGACATTATGTTAAGTGAATGAAGTCAAACACAAAAAGACAAATACTGTATAATTCCAATTATATGAGGTACCTAGGGTCGTCAGATTCCTAGAAGTAGAATGGTGGTTGCAGGGGTGGGGGGCCAACGAGTTGCTTGACTGGTAGAGTTTCAGTTTGAGAAGATGGAAAAGTCCTGGAGACGGATGGTGGTGATGGCTGCACTACAATGTGAGCGCACTTAGAGTCACTCAACTGCTCACTTAAAAATGGTTAAAATAATAGAACTGTCCTATGTATCTTTTGCCCCAGTTTACAAAAGAAAGAAAACTGATCATGAAACTGGGCAGAAGCTATAGAGAGCTTCCAGGCTGGAGGCATGGTGTGAGAGGACCAGGGCTGGGCAGAGCTCACTGTCATGGGGTAGTAAGGCAGAGCCCCAGGAGGGGCCTCATGTGAAGCACATGGCACCTCCCAGTGATTCAGGAAAGCGTGGAGCGCTCAGATGCAGAGGCAGGGAAGTACAGAGAGCTATCATTCATACTGAAATAAAACACCAAACAACACTCCACGTTCCCATGGCAACACACATGTTTGTGTAAACACATAGAAAAGGATCTGGAAGCTTACCACTGACAGTGCTATTTCTGGGGAAAGTAAAGGAGAATTTTAGCCGTCTCTGAATGTTTAGGGGTTTTAAGTCCAAGAATATATTTGTGCATTTACATAAGCACTTATTTATATGCAAATAACAAGCTTGCTTCCCAGGTAGCTCAGTGATAAAGAATCTGCCTGCCAATGCAGGAGAAGCATGAGACAGGGGTTTAATCCCTGAGTCGAGAAGATCCCCTGGAGAAGGAAATGGCAACCTACTCTAGTAGTCTCGCCCGGGAAATCTAACAGAGGAGCCTGGCAGGCTATCATCCATGGGGTCCCAAAGAGTCGACGCGGCTTAGTGACTCAACATGCGTGCACACTTGACTTAAGTTTAGGCGAGAAAAAGATGGCGCACCACTGTCTCTGTCTTTCTTTACTGAAGTATAGTTTGCTGTACAATATTATATAAGTTACAGGCCTACAATATATTGATTCACAAGCTTTTAATATTTATTTATTTCACTGTGCTCAGTCTTCGTTGCCGCATGCAGGATCTTTAGTTGCAGCAAGTGGGATCTCGTTCCCTGACCTGGGCCCCCTGCACTAGAGTGGAGTTTTAGCCACTGGACCACCAGGAAAGTCCCATAATTTTTAAAGTCTATACTCCATTCATAGTTATTGTAAAATATTGGCTATCTTCCTCGTGTTGTTTAATACATGGCGGTTTAGTCACTAAGACTTGTCCAACTCTTGTGACCTCATGGACTGTAACCTGCCAGGCTCCTCTGTCAATGGGATACTCCAGGCAAGAATACCAGACCGGGTTGCCATTTCCTTCTCCAAGTACAATATATCCTTGGAGCTTATTTTATACCTAACGGTTTGTACCTCTTTCTTCCCTGCTCCTTTCTTGCCCTCCCCCTGCCCTCTCCCCGCTGGTAATCCCTAGTTTGTTCTCTATATCTAAGTCTTTGTCTTAACCACATATATTAACCAAAACAACAGTATCTATTTTGACAACATCCACCAAAGGTTTTAGCTCTTCAGTTCATGCTCTATCGGTCTTCAGAGACTTAATTTAACCCCCACAGGGACATCCCCTGGACATTTTTTTTTTTCTTTTGACGGTGCTTGGCCTTTATTGCTGCATAGGCTTTCTTTAGTTTTGGCGAGCAGGGTTGCTCTGTAGTTGCAGTGCTCGGGTTTTCACTGCGGTGGCTTCTCTTCCTGTGGAGCACAGGCTCTAGAGCGCAGGCTCAGCAGTTGTAGTGCACGGGCTTAGTTGCCCCGAGGTGCTGGGGACCAGCCCCAGCTGATCCAAGGAGTTCAAGGTGTAGACAGCGTCGGTGAGGATCAGGATACAATAGTTATAATTAGAGATATAAAGAATAATAGAATGAGGATAGCTCAGTAGGAAAATTCAGTGGAGAAAAGAGGCTGAGTAGCTTGGTTTACGCGGGGGACCAATAAAACTTCAAGACAAGAAGTTTGCACCACTTAGATAGGCGCAGGCGTCTTTCCGTTCTCCCGAAGGAGAGAAGACACTGAGGCCTCCCTGGTCCGATCTTAGAAGCCCAGGCATAATTAGTAAGCATGGTGGGTTCCGCGCTCCAGATGGAGACTCAGCCAGAATTTGAGAGAGAGAGCGACATGGGGAGACCAGTCTTTCCAGGAACTGATCCCAATTCTTTATTTTCCATGGTCTACTTTTATACACTGAGATGTTATACAAAAGTCACGTGGGGTCAGCAGCCCTGACTTTTATCAAAGTCAGGTGCTTCTTACAAATGTATACAGAGGTCTTAGGGGTGTTACATCATCTTCTGGACAGGGGGCCTGCTGACAATTTATGACCTTCTCCTTGTGATAGTGGTCAGTCAACCAGGACACTTATTTCTCCAGGGTGATTATTCTTAAAACAGACTCCACTAGATAAATTTACATTCCTATAGGGTGAGGGTGTAGTGGGTTTTAGTCAGGGAAAGAATTTACTTAGCCTAAGGTCTAACGTGATTAGTATCAAAGGTTAATACTTATTTCTTCTATATATTCATTAATGTGTGTAAGGGTAGGCGATGTGGAGACTTAGCAGCAAACATTGGCTCAACAAATGAAAAACCCTTCACCAATACAATTTCTAATCAGCCCACTAATAGTTTCCTAAATTCTCTAAAGAACCTGTTTTTAGAAGCACGTGTGGCCGGACAAGCCTGTCAGGTGGGCTAGAGAACCTTCAGAGGAGTTTGTAGGTTAAAACACTCCTGTCACGCCCAGGAATTTTTATTAACTGAAGCTTTAAGTTAACTCTTTTTTCAGAGAGAGGTAGTGGGGGACAGCCCCCTGTAAAGTCAGAGGTGTAGGTGAGAGCACAAGTAGTAAAGCAGGCAGGCTCTGGTTTTAGGGGTAGATGCTCGAGGATTTCCAGGGGGACTCCTGAGGCTCGACCCCACCTTTGTATATGTCAAGCCTCCTTCCTCATGACCTTTGCCATGGGAGGAGTGCCTCATGCCGGCCCCCAACACCGAGGCACGTGGAATCTTCCCAGGCCAGGGATGGAACCAGTGTCCCCTGCATTGGCAGATGGATTCTTTGCCACTGGACCACCAGGGAAGTCCCCCTTGACTCACTGGGAGATATATAATGCACTGTTCTCCACCCTCCAATCCTCACACCAACACTGGGCATTTTAAGCACAGAACACTGAGGAGCTGCTAGCCTTCTCTGCCTCTGTCCTGCAGATATGTCCTGTCCATGCCACAGACATCAGGGCATCTCATCCTCTCTTGAACCCTCTCTTATTTTGATCAAGATATTTTGTGAGAAAAGTGGAACTAGGAGTCAAGCAGGCTTCAGCCTTGACTCAACCACTTATTTACTGTTTCGAGTTGGCATTTTATTTAAATCTCTGTGCTTCTCTTTCCTCTTTTCGAAACTACTAATGGTAACAACAGTGGCTGTTATCATACGGCTGCTGCAAAAACTAAAGGATTAGGATAGTCTGCATGAGGAAAAAAATAGAAAAGGTTATGTAAAATGCTCAGAGATCAGCTGTAGATGGAACGTAGCCTGGGTACAATACTTATTTCTCCAATTAAATTGTAAACTCGTCCAGGTATTGTCCCTTGCTTCCCCTAGGGATCTTTTAGGCTTGTCTTCATTGGTTATCTCGCTCTGGTATGTAATGAAATGCTCGTCCCAGCAGATGGCAGAAGAGGACTGAGTCAGAAAAACCATCCAGGGCATTTCAACAGGCACAGCGAACCAAGTTAAAGCATTCACACCTCCGTGTACAGGCTGAAATAACTCTAGACCTTGATTTCCTGATCATCATGGATTTGTCCTAAGTTTGGTCTGGAAAATCAGGAGAGCAGCAACTGTATCTAAAATACTCAAGAACATTCATGGGCTTTCCTGGTGGTCCAGTGGTTAGGAATCCTGCGTTGCGATGCAGGGGACACGGGTTCAATCCCTGGTCCAGGAGGATCCCACATGCCACGGGCAGCTAAGCTGCAACTACTGAGCCCACACACCCTAGAGCCTGTGCTCTCAACAAGAGAAGCCACTGCAACAAGAAGCCAAGCTCTGCAGCTAGAGAGCAGCTCCCACTCCACAACTAGAGAAAAGCCTGCGCAGCAGCAAAGAGCCAGCACAGCCCAAAATAAAAGTAATAAATAAATAAATTTTTTTTTTTTTTTTTTAAAAAGAGCATTCGTTCTCTGAACATTTCTGAGATACTGGAGACCCTCAGTGTTCTGTGTGCTCAGTCATGTCTGACTCTGCAACACTTTGAACTGTACCCCACCAGGCTCCTCTGTCCATGGCATTCTCTAGGCAAGAACACTGGAGTGGGTTGCCATGCCCTTCTCCAGGGGTTCTTCCCAACCCAGTGATCAAACCGTCGTCTCCTGCATCTCCTGAACTGCAGGTGAGTTCTTTACCTGCTGAGCCACCAGGGAAGCCTCTGGAGACACACAGATGAATACAAAATATTCCCTGCCCCCCTCCCCACCCCCAGGGAGTTCAGTTAGCTGACATCAAGCAAGGAGATGACAGCTTGCATTTTGCCGGTCTGTCCCATCAAGACAACAACTGTTTGAACGTGACAGGATGCCAGGTTTGGGTTGCCTGCTTCACACCGTCTTAGAGACATGGATGGCCATCTCTCCCCAGCCCCACTGTCTCCAGCCAAGTCCAGCTCATCATCTCTGGCCCCAGTTACTGCAACCACCTCCGAACAGAAACCCCTTCTAGTCTCAGTCTTATCTCAAACTCATCCTCAGGGTAAGCTTTCTGAAATACAAATATGATTATACTATACACCGTCTATGTAAAAAGATTCAATAGCTCCTCACTGTCCTCATGATAACCCCCATACATTTTATCTTCCTTATAAGGCTTTGCATAATCTGACCTCTGCTTTCCTCTCCTGCTTCATCTCTCTTCCTCTCCCCAGCAATGTATCAACCCAAGAAATTACTTTCAATTTCCCAAATGCTTTTTATTCCCTACTGGTCTGAGCCCAAGTTGTTTTTCTCTCTGCCTAGAATACCTTAAAACTAAAACCCGGGAGGCAAAAAAAAACAACGAAACTTAGGACTTCCTTGGTGGTCCTGTGGTGTTGGAGAAGACTCTCTTGGGCTGCAAGGAGATCAAACCAGTCAATCCTAGAGGAGATCAGTACTGAATATTCATTGGAAGGACTGATGCTGAAGCTGGAGCCAATATTTGGCCACCTGATGCAAAGAACTGACTGCTTGAAAAAGACCTTGATGTTGGGAAAGATTGAAGGAGAATGGGACAACAAAGGCTGAAATGGTTGGATGGCATCACCAACTTGATGGACATGAGTTTGAGCAAGCTCTGGGATTGGTGATGGACAGAGAAGCCTGGTGTGCTGCAGTCCATGGGGTCTCAAAGAGTTGGACATGACTTAGTCACTGAACTGAAATGTGGCTAAGACTCTGCAGTCCCAGTGCAGGGAACCAGGGTCTCAGCCCTGGTCAGGGAACAAAATCCCACATGCTGCAACTGAGAGTTCACATGCCAAGATCCCCCATGCTGAAAATAAAGATCCTGCATGCTACAACAAAGATCAAAGATACCGCGTGCCACTGCTAAGACCCAGTGTAGCAAAAATAAGCTAATAAATATGTATTTCAATGATACTTTTAAAAAACTCATTCCCTCTGACCACTATTCTACTTAATCTGGCTAACTAGTATTTATCATTCAGGTCTCAGATTAGATGCTATTTCCTCTGGGAAATGCTCCCTGATAGCACAAGACTGGATTGACTGACCCTCCAGGGTACCCCATCCACCCTCTGCTTCCACTTTCATAGCATTTGCCATAGTTCTTTATACTAAAAATGTGCATATAGTCCCCTGACTACTCGAAGCTCCTTGAGGGCAAGGATTTCTCACTTTTCTTGGCACAGTTCCTAGTACACAGCAGCACACAATCAAAATAAGTTGAGTAGATGAATAAATACATCATAAAACACAGTTGACACCATTGAAGGAATGGTGTCATTCTTCAATTCTTAGGACATGAGATTTTAGGAAAGCAGATCTTCTTGTGTATGCTAGCCACAATTCCTTTTCATCAGGTTGTCAGCCATTCACCCTCAAGACAGGTTGTTTTGAGGGAGATAGTCTGGAGACAGATGATTTAATCAAGCTTTTCATCTACAGCAAAGAAGTTCTATAAACTTCAAAAAATAAAAGTTAAAAGCAGGACTTCCCTGGGGATGCAGTGGATAGGAATCCGTCTGCCAGCGCAGGGGACATTGGTTTGATCCCTGGCCCAGGAAGATTCTACATGCTGCGGAGCAGCTGACCCAAGTGATACATCTCCTGAAGCCCACGCACCTGGCGCCTGTGCTTCCACACAGGAGAAGCCACTGCAATGAGAAGCTCCTGTGCTGCAACTAGGGACTGGCACCCGCTCTCCACAGCTAGAGAAGGCCCACCTGCAGCAATGAAGACCCAGTGCGGTCAAAAGTAAATAATAAGTAAAGCAGTGTCTACATGTTTAAAAAAAAAAAAAAGTAGCAATACAAAAAATTAAAAATTATAAAATTAAAAAATTATAATTTATAATAAAATTAATTTTTTAATGTGTTAAAAAATAAAATAAATAAAAGGCAAAGCAAAGATTTTAATGAAGCGACTACTGCTCACTGAGTTTCCTGCATGGGCTGAGGGAATACACAAGGCCTGGTAAAGGAGACGGACTAGCAGTGGGGAAAAGTTGTTACCACCCCCAGGGCCTCTTGAGACAAGAGGAGGAAATACTGTTAAGAGTCCAGGGAGAACAGGAACCCTGGCGGAAGGGCTGCTCAGTGGGAGCTGTGCTTCTGGAAGGATGCAACTACAGCCACAGGTCGCCAAAACCGGAAGACAGCAGAGAAGAAACTCCCAGGGCTCTTTTCACTCCACCTGGATTCATCTCCCCCCACACCCCGCCCTGCGGTCGACGGCTCTCATTGGCTGAGCCTGCAAGCCCTCTGGTAAGGGAGCTGAGTGACGCGGTCCACCGGACTTAGCAGGACAGAGCACGAATCTGGAAGGGGAGGAAAACGAAGAATAACCCACATCCTTACCTAAACAGGCATCCTTGAGAGCAGGACTGTATCTTTTCTGTGTTCTTGGGAAAATGTAATTAAATATAAAATATAGAGGTTAGTGTTTAATCTTTTCAATCCTTAAATACTTTTAAAATACAGAGAAGTCCAGAAATAAGTATAACAGATACTCCCATAACTACAACTCAGATGTAACACATGAATTTTTTTGTCATGACTCTTTCAGAGTTGATATTGTTTAAAGAAAAAAATTGCAGATGAAGTTGGGAGCACCCTCCTTCCTGCCTCTAATCCCTCCCCTCTCCCATCTGCTCTGGAGATAATCACTAAATTGGTATGTATTCCTCCATTCACAGTTTTGCTACATACACTTGTATCCATAAACGATATACAACATTGTTTGTATAATTTTGTAATTTACAAAGTGATCCATGCTGTGTGTGTCCTTTTGTATCTTATTCAAAAGCAGAGACATTATTTTGCCAACAAGGGTTCATCTAGTCAAGGCTATGGTTTTTCCTGTGGTCATGTATGGATGTGAGAGTTGGACTGTGAAGAAAGCTGAGGGCCGAAGAATTGATGCTTTTGAACTGTGGTGTTGGAGATGACTCTTGAGTATCCCTTACACTGAAGGAGATCCAACCAGTCCATTCTAAAGGAGATCAGTCCTGGGTGTTCTTTGGAAAGAATGATGCTAAAGCTGAAACTCCAGTACTTTGGCCACCTCATGCGGAGAGCTGACTCATTGGAGAAGACTCTGATGCTGGGAGGGATTGGGGGCAAGAGGAGAAGGGGACGCCAAAGGATGAGATGGCTGGATGGCATCACTGACTCGATGGACGTGAGTCTGAGTGAACTCCGAGAGTTGGTGATGGACAGGGAGGCCTGGTGTGCTGCGATTCATGGGGTCGCAAAGAGTCAGACACGACTGAGTGACTGAACTGGATAAACACTTTCACTGTTTTTAATAAATTCCTTTAATAATAATATATACCAACAAGAATCATAACAACTTCTACCCAAATTGTTAAATTTCTAATTCTGTTTCAATAAAAATGTTCTCTCTAAAAGTAAAAAAAATTTTTATAAAGAAAATGTTTTTGTCAAACTTTATATTAGTTTACATGTTTACTAATTGCCTTGTTGCCTATTTCTTTTTTCTGCGCTATATTTCCTTCTTCTGAAAGTGCATCTTTTATTCATTTTTTCAGCAAGAAACTGTGAATGATCGTTTTAATCATTCTGTACGTGCTTCCTTGTATTGTTTATTTTGGCTGCATCAAGTCTTAGTTGTGGCACTGGATCTGACTGCGTCATGTGGGGTCTTCATTGCAGCACATGAATTCTCTAGTTGTGGCTCGCAGGCTCAGTAGTTGCCGCATGAAGGCTTAGTTCTCCACAGCATGTGTGAGATCTTAGTTCCCTGGCCAGGAATCGAACCCAAGCCCCCTGCATTGTAAGGCTAATGCTACACACTGGACCATCAGGGAAATCCCTGTGTTTTCATCTTTCCAAATGTTTTTATTTCGCCCTCATCCCTGAATGATAGTTTAGCTAGGATAAAACTACTGCAGTGAAAAGTGCATTCCTTTAGCAGTTTGAAAATACAGTTCTGGTGCCTCTAGCCTCTCCTCTTGTTGATGAGAAATCTGCTCCCCACTGATGTATCTCCTTTGTAGATAATCTGTCTTGTCTCTCTGGTACTTTGTTTTGTTTGTTTTTGTTTTTTGGAATGTTTGGAAATAGTTTCAAATTAAAGAAAAATTGCATAATTAAAAAAGTATTAAAAATATTTGTATACCATTTCCCTGAATACATCCACTATTAACCTTTAACTTCATCTGCTTTATTATTTGTTCTCTCTATATATCCATACATACACACACACTCACACATGTAGCACATATTTTTTTTCTGAAAAATTTGAGGATAAGTCATGCGTATCATGCTCTTTATCCCTAAATACTTCAATGTACGTTTCTTTAAAGACATTATCTTGGATAATCTCAGTATAGTTATCAAGGTTTAAACGATACATTTTTATTTAGTCTTTCATTCTTGTTCTGATTTTCTCAACTGAACCAGTAATGTCCTTGATAGCATATTCTCCCCTATCCCCAGTCTAGTCTCAGGTATTACATTTAGTTCTGTTTTTGTGTCCTTAACCTCCATGAATCTCTACTGCTTCAGATCAGATCACTCACTCAGTCATGTCCGACTCTTTGCGACCCCATGAATTGCAGCACGCCAGCTTACCTATCTATAAATCTGGACTGTCTCCTTGTTCTTATGACATTGACAGTATTATTACACCCCCTCCCCAATTTTTACATGGAGTGTTCCTCTTTGTGGGGGCCTTCTGATGTTTCTTCACTAGATCCACCTCATACGTTCTTGTCTGGAGCTTGATGATAAGTGATGTACACTCGAGAGTATCACATTTGGAAGCACATCATGCTCGAAGAGAAAGAACGTTTTCTCTGTGTGATTTTAACAAAATGTGCAAACTTCAATTGATTTCATCTTAACTGTGACTTGCTATGATTCAACAACCTGAAGATTCATATTTAATTGGTATTTTCATTAAGCTAGACCCAGAAAGCTATAAGAAAAAAATCACTTTATTCTTTCTTCAGTCTCTTCAAGCTTTCTCTGCAGTTCCTTCCCCATTCCTACATGAAATCTTAGATAGTAACTTAATAATTACATAATTTAGGATGGTCCAATATAATATCAAAATGATAAACTTATTCAGAATCAAATCTTTTTTGCCATGGCTCAAGAAGCAGGCGTCTTTTCCCACTATTAGTCA
Source organism: Tragelaphus eurycerus (assembly GCA_935064755.1). NCBI lineage: Eukaryota > Metazoa > Chordata > Mammalia > Artiodactyla > Bovidae > Tragelaphus > Tragelaphus eurycerus. The sequence goes on along the minus strand of CAKXYN010000075.1, from coordinate 3,865,637 downwards.
AAGTGCAGCTCTATCCCCGAAGTACAGCTGCTGTTTGTCACTCTGCTGCCAGTCAGGAGCACCTCCAGCCATGGGCTCTTGATTTTAGATTTCTCAGACATCAGGTATATATATTCCCTAGGATCCTCCATCTTCAGGAGACACATGTCAAGCTTTCCAGATACCACCACTGAAGTCTTGGTTTAAAGTGAAGGGAAAGCATCTTCCTGCTTCTTCTCCTTGAGTGGTCATAAGAACATAGCATATCAGTGAGTCTTTCCTAAAAGCTCCCTCTCTAAGTCTTTTCACCTTTAAGTTCTTATATAGATCCAAAGGAGACAATTGGCTCATGCTGTCAGAACTAGTTTTGCAAGCTATTAGCATGTCCTGCATTTGTGACCAAGAAGCAGCTAACTTTAAAATCTGGGTAATACTCACAACCTACTGAGTATGTTCTTGATCTTTTGATCCCAGGAGATAATAAAAAGGGTCTTATTTTCACATCCAGCTAGTCATGTTGTTATTCAGTCACCAGGTTGTGTCCGACTCTCCACGACCCAATGGACTCCAGCACGTCAGGCTTCCCTTTTCCCTCACCGTCTCCTGGAGTTTGCCCAAATTCATATCCAACGAACCAATGATGTCATCCAACCATCTCATCTTCTGTCACCCTCTTCTCCTTCTGCCTTCAAATGTTTCCCAGCATCACAATCTTTTCCAATGAGTCAGTTATTTGCATCAGGTGGCCAAAGTATTAGAGCTTCAGCTTCAGCATCAGTCCTTCCAAAGAATATTCGGGGTTGATTTCCTTTAAGATTGACTGGTTTGATCTACTTGCTTTGCAAGGGACTCTCAGGAGTCTTCTCCAGCACCACAGTTCGAAAGTATCAATTCTTCAGTGCTCTGCCTTCTTTACCGTCCAGCTCTCACATCTGTACGTGACTACTGGAAAGACCGTAGCCTTAACTGTATAGACCTTTGTCAGCAAAGTGATGTCTTTGCTTTTTAACACAATGTCTAGGTTTGTCATAGCTTTCCTGCCAAGAAGCAATGATCTTCTAATTTCATGGCTGCAGTCACCATTTGCAGTGATTTTAAAGACCAAGAAGAGAAAATCTGCTACTGCTTCCACCTTTTCCCCTTCTATTTGCCATGAAGTCATGGGACCGGATGCCATGGTCTTAGTTTTTTTAATATTGAGTTTCAAGCTGGCTTTTTCACTCTCCTCCTTCACCTTCATCAAAAAGCTCTTTAGGTCCTCCTTGATTTCTGCTGTTTGATTGGTATCATCTGCACATCTGAAGTTGTTGCTGTTTCTCCCGGCAATCTTGATTCCAGCTTGTAACTCATCTGGCCCAGCATTTTGCATAATGTGCTCTGTGTATAAATTAAATAAACTGGGTGACAATAAACAGCCTTGTCATACTCCTTTCTCAATCCTGAACCAGTCAGTTGTTCCATACAGGGTTCCAAATGTTGCTTCTTGACCTTCATACAGGTTTCTCAGGAGACAGATAACATGGTCTGGTATTCCACAGTTTTTATCAGTTTTCCATAGTTTGTTGTGATCCACACCATCAAAGGCTTTAGCATAGTCAATGAAACAGAAGTAGATGTTTTTCTGGAATTCCTTTGCTTTCTCTATGATCCAGCAAATGTTGACAGTTTGATCTCTGGTTCCTCTGCCTTTTCTAAACCCAGCTTGGATGTCTGGAAGCTCTCAGTTCCAATAATGCCAAAACCTAGCTTGGAGGATTTTGAGAATAACCTTACTAGCATGGGGGATTAGTGCAGTTGTCTGGTGGTCTGAACATTCTTTAGTACGGCCCTTCTTGAGTATTGGGGTGAGGATTGACCTTTTCCAGTCCTGTGGCCACTACCACGTTTTCCAAAGTTGTTGGCATGTTGAGTGCAGCACTTTAATAGCATCATCTTTCATGATTTTAAATAGCTCTGCTGGAATTCCTTCACCTCCACTAGCTTTATTGGGAGAAGTGCCCACTTGACTTCGCACCTCAGAATGTCTGACTCTGAATGAAAGACTATACCATCATGGTTATCTGGGTCATTAAGATCTTTTTTGTACAGTTCTTCTGTGCATTATTTCCATCTCTTCTTGATCTCTTCTGCTTCTATTAGGTCTTTACAATTTTTGTCCTTTATTGTGCCCATCTTTGGATGAAATGTTCCTTTGATATTTCAGTTTTCTTGAAGAGATCTCTAGTCTTAGCCTTTCTGTTATTTTCCTGTATTTCTTTGCACTGTTCTTTGAAGAAGGTCTTCTTGTCTCTCTTTGCTGTCCTCTGGAGCTCTGCCTTTAGTTGGGTATATCTTCCTAGTTAGCCATGCCTTTCATCTTTTCTGGGAAATTCTCAGTCTTTATCTTTTTCAATACTGCTTTCCCCAAATCCTTTCTCCTTGCTTTCTGAAATTTTAATTGGACATGTAACACAGGTCCATCTCATTCTATTATCATCCTATTTCAAGTTCATGACCTCTGTTTCATTTTTGCCCACCCCATAATTTTTCTATGTGGCATTCTGGGTAATTTCTTCACAAAAACCTTGTAGTTCACCAAACATTCCTTCAGTTGCATTAATCTATTTTTAACCCTTGCCACAGAGGGGTTTTTTAATTCCAACAACTATTTTTAATCGATAGGAGCTTAATTTACTTTTTTTCCAAATATACCTTTTCATTTTTCATAGTGTCCCATTCTCCCCTTTCAATTTTTTTGTCTAAAATCTGATTCTTCCAAAGGTTCTAATGTTATCATCTCTCTCAGCCACTGCTGCTGCTAAATCACTTCAGTCGTGTCCAACTGTGTGACCCCACGGATGGCAGCCCACCAGGCTCCCTCGTCCCTGGGATTCTCCAGGCAAGAACACTGGAGTGGGTTGCCATTTCCTTCTCCAATGCATCCAAGTGAAGATGCTCAGTCGTATCCGACCCTCAGCAACCCCATGGACTGCAGCCTTCCAGGCTCCTCCATCCATGGGATTTTCCAGGCAAGAATACTGGAGTGGGGTGCCATTGCATCTCTCTCAGACAGTTACACAATTTCAAGTCCCTAGAGTGCTAATCCTTCCTCACATTGTGCCTACCAACCACTCCACATGATGGATAGTTTCACCATGCGAGTGGTCATTTTTTTGTTTGTGTGTGTGTGTGTGTGTGTGTGTGTGTGTGTGTGTGTTAGCTGCTCAGTCACATTTGACCCTTTGCTACCTCATAGACTGTAGACTGCCAGCTCCTCTGTCCATGGGATTCTCCAGACAAGAACACTGGAGTGCGTAGCCGTTCCCCTTTCTGGGGATCTTCCTGACCCAGGGGTTGAGTGCTCGTCTCCTGCATTGCAGGCAGATTCTTGACTGTCTGAACCACCATGCACCTGAGGTTCTGAAAGTATCCTTCAGAGGAGTTTGCATTTGCTTCTGTTGACTAATCAGAATTCACTGGTCTGGAGCCATTCTATCTATAACACTCTTACACCGTTACAGCTACAGGCTATTTGGATTCAACACTCACCTGTGGCACAGGAAGGATGTTTCTTTTTTTCACAGAAGACTTTTTTCCTACACAGAATATTAGGCATGGATTTGCTTCCTTACTGCTTTTGGGGAGATGATAGGAGGAGTTTTCTGTTTCCTTTTTTGGAGAAAGCAGTCACTCTCTGAGATCTGATTATATGCAGGAGGCTCAGTTTTAGTTATTTGTGTCATAAGCCTCCTGTCACTACAAGGGAGTTTAATCCCTTCCCCCAAATTCCTGGGGTCCATATCAAAGGCTGGTCTATTTCTAAGTCACTGTAGCATTGGCTGGTACACCTAATGCTCCCCTAATGCTCTGCTCTTCATTTCTGCCATCTCATAATTCCATTTTTTTTCCTTTGAGTTTGCTGTATTTTTACTTTTCCCAATGTTTTATTGCAAAAGTTTTCAGTAAGTTAAAGAATAGTATGCTCAACATTTATATGCTCTTTACTTTGATTCATCTTAGGTTAGAAAAGAGAGGGAGACTTCCTGATTACTGAAGTGCCTGTTAATGCTTTTGTCAACTTTTTCTGTTGAGCTCGTTTTCTTAACTGATTTATAAGAATTCTGGATGCAACTCATTCATCAGTTAGGTGTGTGGTGAATACCTTTTCCCACTCTGTAGCCGCGTGTTTTCACTCTCTTAATGGTACCTTTCAATACATGCTGCTGCTGCTGCTAAGTCACTTCAGTCGTGTCCGACTCTGTGTGACCCCATAGACGGCAGCTCACCAGGCTGCCCCGTCCCTGGGATTCTCCAGGCAAGAATACTGGAGTGGGTTGCCATTTTCTTCTCCAATGCATGAAAGTGAAAAGTGAAAGTGAAGTCACTCAATCGTGTCTGACTCCCAGCGACCCCATGGACTGCAGCCTACCAGGCTCCTCTGTCCAAGGGATTTTCCAGGCAAGAGTACTGGAGTGGGGTGCCATTGCCTTCTCCCTTTCAATACATAGACGTTAATTAATGAACTTAGGCTTATCAACCTATTCCTTTATGGTTAATTGACATGTCTTTTTTTATTCTTCATAAGATATTGCTCTTTACCTTTATTCTACGCATTTGCAATAGAAGGTGGGGATATCTCTTAGCTCAGTCCAGCGTTTCGCCAAAACCTACTATACAGCTTGTAAGGAAAACTCCATAGAAAGAGCAATAAACAATCAAGGAGCTTAAAGTTTAGCCCTCATGACACCATCGAGAGCATTAGTATGACCTACTGACAGTGGCGTGCCCCTCGTGTTGTGTTTAGCTCTGAGCTCGATCATTCTGTCACTCTACTGCTGCTGCTGCTGCTAAGTCACTACAGTCGTGTCCGACTCTGTGTGACCCCATAGACGGCAGCCCAGCAGGCTCCCCCGTCCCTGGGATTCTCCAGGCAAGAACACTGGAGTGGGTTGCCATTTCCTTCTCCAGCTGTCACTCTACTACATGTCTTCAATTAAATATCAACTAGTTTCCCAGGGGCTTTGTTAGTTGAGACCCCAACTTTACATCATACTTAATGAGAAAAAATTTAAGCATATTTACCTTTGGATGTACTTCCTAGGGTAGGGATTAGAGAAATCTGTTGTCAATATTATTCAGTTATTATGACTAATGAAAAAGTTTAAAAGAGAAGAAAGTTCCTTCACGTCCAAGAATCTGTTTTCTCCTCCAAAGGATGATCCTATAGTTTATTATCTAAGACAAGACATTTTGATAGTGAAAGGAAATGCTCTTCACTGCTATTCCGGAACAGCTGGCATAGACTGGAATGGTCCCCAGCACCTCTGCATGTGGTTGCTCTGCCCATTTGTAAAATGGGAGAGCTGTACTCAATGATCTCAGAGATACCCTGGCCTCACATTCTGTTACCATAGGAGGGAAAAAAAGGAAATAGTTGCATTTCTTTGAACTCATTTCCTACTCTGATAAATAGGAATGTCGCCTCTTCTGTTCCATGGTCTAATTATTAATAAGCTATGCTATAGTGAAAACTTTAATAATTTAGATAAACGTTTAGTTTGAGAAATATAAAATTAAGACAGGCTAATGTTCCCTTTTGCTTTTTTACTGAGAACATATAAGCAAACTCCAGCATGAAGTCTGATCATGGCTCGTAGTGAGAGGGCCAGTCCCGTGTCCGGAGTGTTCTCTGTCTCCTGGGTCTGTCTCTGGTGTGTTCACTGGGAACCCAAGTCCCTCAAAACCCCAGTTCTTACAGCTGTGTTCTCCATGGTGCAGACCCCTCTGGCAAACTTTAAAGTCTCCTCACAAACTCCTATGAAGTAATGTTAAGTGAAGAAAATAGAAGAGGCACAAAGACCAAAACATGAAAAAGTCCAGAGAACAGAATAAGAAGCCTAGAAACAGACAGCAGACCCACTCCCGTATGAATGGTAACTTGGAACTTGATAGTGATGGCGTTTGCAACCACTGGGGAAAGAAAACACAGTTTAAAATACAGTAGTGGGTGTCCCCTCGGTGGTCTAGTGGTTAAAAATCCACCTTGCAACGCAGGGAACTCAGGTTGAATCTTTGATCAGAGAACTGAGATCCACATGACGAAAGGCAACTGAGGCCATGTGCCACAACTGGAGAGCTTGAGCGTTGCCATGGAAGATCCTGCCTGTAGAAACTAAAGGCAGACACAACCAAATAAATAATTATTTAAAAAATAACATATAGTACTGCTGCTGCTGCTGCTGCTAAGTCGCTTCAGTCGTGTCCGACTCTGTGCGATCCCATAGATGGCAGCCCACCAGGCCCCCCAGTCCCTGGGATTCTCCAGGCAAGAACACTGGAATGGGTTGCCATTTCCTTCTCCAAATGCATGAAAGTGAAAAGTGAAAGTGAAGTCACTCAGTCATGTCCGACTCTTAGCGACCCCATGGACTGGAGCCTACCAGGCTCCTCCATCCATGGGATTTTCCAGGCAAGAGTACTGGGGTGGGGTGCCATTGCCTTCCCCCAACATATAGTACTAATGTATGACTAATCTGTTTCTGCATTCAAAATTATCCCCAAATTTAGCAGATTAAAAGAATACACATCGATTTATCTCACAGTTTTGAGGAGTCAGGAAGCTAGATACTCTTAGCTGGTTCCTCAGCTTCCAGGATATCCCTGAGGAAATCCTGCTGGTCCAGTGGATAAGAATCTGCCTGCCAGTGCAGAGGACACGGGTTCGATCCCCAGTCTGGGAAGATTCCACATGCTGCAAAGCAACTAAGCCTGTGTGCCGCAACTGCTGAGCTCACGTGCCTCAGTGACTGAAGCTCATGCCCCCGAGAGCCCACATTCCACAGCAAGAGAGGCCACCACAGTGAGAAGTCCATGCTCCGCAACAAAGAGAAGCCCCGACTCTCCACAACTAGAGGAAGCTCGCACACAACAGTGAAGATCCAGGGCAGCCAAAAATAAAAAAATAAAGCAGTGGGTACATGTCAAAAAAAAAAAAAAAAGTCAAAGTGGCAGCTGAGGCTGCCGTCATCAACTCAAGTTTCCACAGGGGCCGGACGCACTCCCAGACTCACCCAGGGGTTGTTAGCAGATTCAGTTGCTTGCAGGTATGAGATGAGGATTTCAGTTCTGTGTAGGATGTTGACCAGAAACCATCCTTGTGTCCTGGTCATACGTTCCTCGTCACCACAGCATCTGGCTTCCTCAGAAGCCAGAAAAAAAGCAATAGGCTAATGTTCCAAAGCCTGTCTTAGTTTTGTATTTCTCAAACTAAAAGTTTATCTAAATTATTAAATTTTCACTATAGCATAGCTTATTAATAATTAGACCGTGGAACAGAAGAGGCTACATTCCTATTTATCAGAGTAGGAAATGAATTCAAAGAAATGCAACTATTTCCTTTTTTTCCCTCCTAGAGTAATAATAGAATGTGAGGCCAAGGAGTCTCTGAGATCCTCAAGTACAGCTCTCCACTTTACAAATGCAAGCTAAGAGGGCAAGAAAGAGAAAGTGGCAGCAAGAGAGAGAGAGTCCTAGCAAGGCAGAAATCAGTCATTTGTACCCTGATCATGGCAATGACATCTCATTACTCTTGTATTCTATTTATGAGAATATCCTCATATTGTCAAATTCTAGTCATGAGGTCTAGCCCAAACACAAGAGGAGGAAATTACACAAAGGAACAAGTACCAGGAGGTAGAAGACATTGGAAGCTATCTTAAAAGTCTGCCTACCGCTGGGTCTTACCATTAGTCCAAAATTCTTCTAGTTCTTCTCAGGAGACCTAGCAATGCAAACTGGACTCTCAATGACTCCTTCTGCTATACTTAGTTCCACATGAGACAATCCAGACACACCAGTTCCTACTTTCCAAAGTTATTCTCCTATCCTCTTCCAGTCACGCCAGCAGATTTAGCCTGTGCTTTCAGAAAATGAAAATGGCAGACAGACAAAAGGAAAGCCTATCTCAAGTTAGAAAAAGCATTAAGGATGCTGCTGGTTTCCAAGAGAAATTCTATCCCCCGGTGAAAATAAAATCTTTGTTCTGCTTGTCCAGTCCGCTTGACCCAGAGCCCAACAAAGGAATATTCCTGTTCACACTCACTGAAGCCACACTGTCTTCCTGAAGGAGTTACTTGGCCCTGGGCTGTAGCTCAGCTCCTACAGAGGGACTTAAAAGGAAAACAACAGTTCTTGGTCCAAAGCAACAAAGAGACAAGTGAGTCATAATAGTCTGGATTCTCCACCAGCATAAGCAGTTCTGTGAATCGCCTCTATAAAAACCCTGCCTTTCTATCCCAAGCTGTTCCAAGTGCCAAAACCTTCCATTCAAGAGTTTTATAACTCAGCCCTGTGCTCACAAATGTCACTGCACATAAGAGGGCCTTTGATCTCTAGCCATACCCAAGCCCATAGTCTGCAGCGAAGCGTGGTTTGATAACTATCTGAAGAGAAAAGCACTTGGGTTTCCTCTCGTTTCTTTCTATTCTACTTTTAATAGGCTGCTTAGCTTCAGGCGTCTGCCCTCTGCCCTCCTAGCTTCCATCTCAACCAGAAGTGAAACAGGCCCATGGTTACGTGCTCTGAGAGCTCATGAAATAACAATGATGGTAGCAAATACTCATAGAGGGCCCATATGAGCCAAGCATTGTCTTAAGGAGTTTATATAGGCAATCCTACGCAGGAGGTTTTCACAGAGGAGAGAAAAGCAGAGAGAGGCAAAGTGACTACATGACAGTCAGTTAGTAAGGGATTTGAAACCAACCGGTACTTCCCCAAAGTATGTTTGCTGCTTTACTGTACACAAGCCTTCACTGAGAAGGCAAAATATGAAGACAGAAATGTGCGTCTATTCACTGTATGATTCTGCAATCCCACTCCTGGACATACATCTGGAGAAAACTCTAATTTGATAGGATACAAGCACCTCAGTGTTCACAACAGCACTATTTACCATAGGCAAGACATGAAACCACCTAAATGTCCATCAATAGATGAATGGATAAAGAAGATATGGTGCATACACACAATGGAATACTACTCAGACATAAAAAAAGAGTGAAATAACGCCATTTGTAGCAAAATGGATGCACCTAGAGATTATCATACAAAGTGAAAAGAGCCAAAAAGAGAAAGACAAATATCATACAATATCATTTATATGTGGAATCTTAAAAAATGACACAAATTAACTTATATACAAAACAGAAATAGACTCACAGACTGAGAAAACAAGCGTGTAGTTACCAAAGGGGGAAGGGAGGGGAGAGGGACAAATTAGGACTTTGGGATTAACATGCACGTATTACTATAAGTGAAATAGAAAGCCAACAAGGTGCCTACTGTAGAGCACAGGAAACTCTACTGAATATCTTGTAATAATCTATGAGGGACAATTTTAAAAAAGGATAGATACAAATCTGTATGACTGACTCACCTCGCTGTACACCTGAAACTAACGCAACATTGTAAACCAACTCTGCTTCCATTTAAGAAAAAAATAAAGAAACTCCCAATATGAATTCTTTTTTTTAATGTGAGTTTCCCTTTAATAAGGAAGAAACTTCGGAATAAACTCCTTAGCTGTAAAAGCACTTTATTTTTCCAGGTACTGTATCAGAAATGCCTTCAGTAAGAAGACTAAATGTACAAACCTTTGAACTAAACTCATGAGCTGATTCATCAAATTGAACTGAAGACTAAACTATGCTCTGCGATGTATCTGAAGCAGCAGATTTCGTCTGTTGAAGTTTTTTTCCCTCCTGTTCAGTATAAAGATACAGGGCTCTATTATTGTCAAATTTCTTTAGTAGAAGAGGCTTTCATGACTCATCTGAATTAGAAGCCTCTATGTTTTTAAACTATGTTTTGGAGAGCTCCGCCGGAAGTGGAGGAAACAAAAGCCTGCAGATTTGAATCTACCTGCTTTCAAGTTAATCATCATGTTCAAACTTAGACACAAAAATAAAAAGCCAGGTAAAGATTCCAAAGGCTGCAAGAAGCCTGCAAAGCAGAATGGGAAGAAAGCAGCCACCGAAGTGGCCTACTCTCCCGAGTTTTTCCACTCCAATGATCACGCCAGTCGAGAGGCTGAGTTAAAGAAGAAGAGGGTTGGGGAGATGAGGGAGAAGCAGCAGGCTGCCCGGGAGGCAAGAGAGACACCGACGTAGGACCATTGAAAGCTACTGCCAGGATGTCCTATGACGCCAAGAGGAGTTTGAGCACAAGGAGGAAGTTTTGCAAGAATTAAATATGTTTCCTCAACTGGATGATGAGGCTACAAGGAAGGCTTATTACAAGGAGTTCCATAAGGTGGTGGAATACTCTGATGTGATTCTGGAAGTCCTGGATTCCAGGGACCCATTGGGCTGCCGCTGCTTCCAAATGGAGAAGACTGTCCTACAGGCAGAAGGGAACAAGAAGCTGGTCCTGGTCTTGAACAAGATTGACCTGGTCCCTAAGGAGGTTGTGGAGAAGTGGCTAGAATACCTTCGGAATGAGCTGCCAACTGTGGCTTTCAAGGCCAGTACCCAGCATCAGGTCAAAAACCTGAATCGCTGCAGTGTGCCAGTGGATCAAGCCTCCAAGTCGCTGCTGAAAAGCAAAGCCTGCTTTGGAGCTGAAAACCTCATGAGGGTTCTGGGGAACTATTGCCGCCTTGGTGAAGTGCGCACCCATATCCGTGTGGGCGTTGTGGGCCTTCCCAATGTTGGGAAGAGCAGCCTGATCAATAGTCTGAAGCGCAGCCGTGCATGTAGTGTGGGAGCCATTCCTGCGGTCACCAAGTTCATGCAGGAGGTCTACCTGGACAAGTTCATCAGGCTGCTGGATGCTCCGGGCATTGTCCCAGGACCCAACTCAGAGGTGGGCACTATCCTACGCAATTGCATTCACGTGCAGAAGCTGGCAGACCCTGTGACCCCGGTGGAGACCATCCTGCAACGCTGCAACCTGGAGGAGATTTCCAGCTATTATGGTGTCTCTGGGTTTCAGACCACTGAGCACTTTCTGACTGCAGTGGCCCACCGCTTGGGGAAGAAGAAGAAGGGGGGTGTATACAGTCAGGAGCAGGCAGCCAAAGCTGTCCTGGCTGACTGGGTGAGTGGGAAGATCAGCTTCTATACACTTCCACCCTCCACCCACACTCTGCCTACCCATCTCAGTGCTGAGATCGTTAAGGAGATGACTGAGGTCTTTGACATTGAGGATACCGAGCAAGCCAATGAAGACACCATGGAATGCTTGGCCACTGGAGAATCGGATGAGCTGTTGGGTGACATGGACCCCCTCGAAATGGAGATCAAGTGGCTCCATTCTCCGATGGTGAAAATAGCAGATGCCATGGAAAATAAAACCACTGTGTATAAGATTGGAGATCTTACTGGGTATTGCACCAATCCAAACCGTCATCAGATGGGATGGGCTAAGCGCAATGTGGACCTTCACCCTAGGAACAATAGTATGGTGGATGTTTGCCCAGTGGACCACCGCCCAGTGCTACAGAGGATCATGGAGACAGACCCGCTGCAGCAGGGCCAGGCTCTGGCATCTGCCCTGAAGAAGAAGAAGAAGGTCCAGAAGCGTGCAGACAAACTTGCCAGCAAGCTGTCTGATTCCATGATGTCTGCTCTTGACCTCTCTGGCAATGCTGATGACAGTGCTGGTGACTGATCCACTGATCTCACCTTCCTCTCCAACTCCAGTTCCAGTGGAAATAACAGATGAGATGGTTTGCTTCTCCCTGGAGCACCTGGATATTAAAAGAACCCCTCACCTACTTCCCTTCATTCTCCAGGAAAAAAAAAAAGGTCCCAAGTGTCTCAAGTTGACAAACCTAATACCTTTATTTAATCCCTACTCTGTTTACAAGAGAAATAAAAAAAATAATCAGAAGATCAAAAAAAATAAATAAATAAACTATGTTTTGTTAAGTGTGGGAATTTATGAAGTATGGCTAAGGCAGAACAGAACAGCAGTTCATAACTAAGTCCTAAGATGTATCATTTCAAGCATAACTACATTCAAAACTTAGATATTAAAAATTAAGTCCAAGAGAAGCTTCTATCTACAAATAGTTGCTATAATGAAAACTACCTTCCTACTCTCAAGCCAGGTTAAAGGATGGATCTAAGCCCCTTCCTGGGAATAGAAGTAGGCACGTGTACTGTCCTCGGGCCCAGGGTTGGTCACATGGCTGTAACTGGGCCAATAAGAGCCCCATAATTTTGCTGGAATGATTGAGGAAGACTTTTTTAAAAAAAAAATAATTTTGTTTATTGATTGATTTTTGGCTGCAGCGGGTCTTCATTGTAGTGCCAGGGCTTAGTTCCCCAACCGAGGATTGAACTGGCGTCTCCAGCTTTGGAAGCTGGGTTCTCAACCACTGGACCAGTGGGAAGTCCTGAGGGAGGTTTATTCTGGACTTTCTAAGCAGGTGAAATACAAGCTGTTGCTGCAAATACAAGCTGTCCCTGCTCCGGGCCATCTCTCTGGGGACAGCCTGCCTGTGAATGGAGCCAGTGTGGAAGGAAGCAGATAGAAACAGACGTCCTAATTTTCTTGGAGCATTTGGATCCAGCTGTACCTGAATCTCCTCCTATGCTGTGTGGCTCACCAAGCCTATAAATTCCTTTTTTTTTTAAATGTATTTTATTGAAGCACATTTGATATATAGTGTTGTGTTAGTTTCTGGCATACAGCAAAATGATTCAGTTATACATATATACTTATATATATATTCTTTTTCACAATCTTTTCCATTCTGGTTTATTGTAGGGTTTTGAATCTAGTTTCCTGTGCTATTCAGTGGGACCTTGTTTGCCCATTCTGCATATAATCGTTTGCATCTGCTAGTCCCAGATTCCCCATCCATCCCTCCTCCACCCCGAAAACCTTTGTGTTTAAATCTGTGAATTGGGATTCTGCCCTCTGCAACCCAGAGTCCTAAACAGGACAGAGGAAATAGGTCAGCTGCCACCTCCTGCTCTGTTACTACTGACACCACAGGCCGAAATAAATGAACAGTCGTGAAAGTTGAGCATTTCAAGGGCACACCCATATCCTGGGTGTGTCCACGAAAGCAATCCAACAGCCGTGCACCCAGCTGGAGCGGACTTAGCTCCTAAGAAGGCCCACCCTACGGCTAAGGGTCATGCAAAGACGTTCGAGAGGGATATTGCAGTAAACAACACCACACACACACACACACACACCCATTAGGCAAGAACACCACGTATTTTCTTCTTAAGGGAAATAACCACAAGCAAAGGATGGTTATGAGTCAGTAACTGGCTATAATTAGGGGCTTTTCCCCCAACTAGTAATATCTGAATTAAGGTGGAGAGTATAGCACAGCCCAGCAGGCTGTAAAGAAGTAACCACATCTTGCTTGATGTTTCCATGACTCAATTCCTGAAGAACAGGTCCCTGCAAGTCAGGGAAAAAAAAAAAAAACAAAACCCTTCATAGGAGAGTTTAGTACCTAAGTAATTGGGAGTTTCCACCTCTATCAGAGTCAAAATAATTCCACCTTCAGTCGTCCAGTTTGGAGCCCAACATCTCTCAAGCAGCCACTCTAGAAATTTCCCATCTGCTGGACTTTAAGTCCGTTTTTTATTTCAAAACCTTTATTAATATATGTATAATACACAGAGAGGACTGTATAGAAATTATAGGTACCCTTTAAAATAACAGTTACACAACAACGCATCCATCCCTTGGGTTAAGAAGCGTATCGTGCTCTGTCACTAAGTTGTGTCCGACTCTTTGCAACCCCAGGGACTGTAGCTCACCAGGCTCCTCTGTCCTTGGGATTTCCCAGGCAAGCATACTAGAGTGGCTTGGCATTTCCTACTCCAGGGCATCTTCCTAACCCAGAGACTGAATCCACGACTCCCGCATCTCCTGCATTGGCAGTTGGATCCGTAAAGGTAAACACTGAGCCACTTGGGAAGCCCTAAAAAATATATTACAAGTCATTTTAAACTCCACGGTGTGTCCCTTTCTAACTGCATCCTGTTCCATGGCACTCAGGCTTCCCTGATGGCTCACTGACAAAGAACTTTGCCTGCCAATGCAGGAGACACGGATTCAATTCCTGGGTGGGGAAGATCTGCCATAGAAGGAAATGGCAACCCACTCTAGTATTCTTGCCTGGGGAATCCCATGGACAGAGGAGGAGCCTGGCAGTCTATAGTCCACAGGGTCACAGAAAAGTCAGACACAACTTAACGACTAAAACAACAACCCTGTCACTCTTTCGAGAATAACCACGATCCTGATTTTAATGAAAACATGCTTCTGCGTTTTAAAAAAATAACTACTGTGATTGTACATCTCCCTATACAACATATTATTTCATTTTAGAAAACTCAGTCTAAGCGTACCCTGCAAGGGACAGGCAATATCGCCTGTTTTAGATGAAGGCACCCAAAAAAAGCAAAGCTGAACTGAGTTTCTGAGTCATAGTCTGGCTGTAACTTCCGCCCTTTCTGGTGCAGGTGGAAAGGCCAGGTTTTGTTGGTGAGTCCTCAGAAATGCAGAGCTTGCCAGAGCTGGGGCATTGGGCAGGGCTGGGGTGTGGCCAGGCACAGGACATCCAGCATCTAAATGGACTATTGAGTGCTTTCTGCTTCGAAACCCACTACTTATCACCAGCTGTCAGGAGGAAGTGGAAACAGAAAATTTCTGTACGGTGAAATGAATGTTCTCAGCACATCTAAGTGGTTGTACATGTAAGCATTTCATTAGTATGTGATCAAAACAAGCCACAATCAGAACAGAATATGAAATTACAACATGTTGTTCTCAAGTTGAAAAAAAGAGGAAATAGCAGTGGTGGTCTTGCTGACGGCAGCCCTCACCTGACTCTCAGGTCCACTCCTCCCCCGTGCATCAGCTGGCTAATGCCGTGCAGCTCGCATTCTGGAATCTTCTCTCACCATCCTCTGGGGGACTCCTCAGATTCTCTAACTGGATCCCCTAATTCTTCTGTCCCATGTCTTTCCTGGTTTGTTCTTTCCTTTTTAATGGAGTACATCCTTCTTGAGATGAGCTTCTTGAAAAAGGTTTTGCTATTGTTCAGTCACTAAGTCGTGTCCAACTCTTTGTGACCCCATGGACTGCAGCACACCAGGCTTCCCTGTCCTACACTATCTCCCTGAGTTTGAGCAAGTTCATGTTCATTGATTGGGTGATGCTATCCAAACTTTATGAAAAAAGGTTTCATGAGACATAAATGTCTCAAGAGTGTGTGTGCCTGAAAGATGTAAAATTTTTGAGTCTCAAACTTAAATGATAGTTTAGGTATAGAATTCTAGGATGGATATCATTTCCCTTCAGAATTTTGAAGGCATGGCTCTATTATCTTCTTACCCTCAATGTTACCATTGAAGAGTCAAAAGCCATTTTGGTTCACAATCCTTTTAATTAATTTATTTTTTCTTTTTGGAAGCTTGTAGAAATTTAGTATTTGTTGCCAATGTTCTGAAATATCACAATATGTGCCTTGTAGTTAAGTCTGTTTTTATCCATTTTGCTGTACACTGAATGGACCATTCCAATCTGGCTACTTATGTCCTTCAAAGCAGGGTAAATTTCCTAAATTATTTTTTGAGAATTTTGTTTTCTCTGTTCTCCCATTCTGAAAACTCATATTATTCAGATAGCGCATCTCCTAAACTAATCCTTTAATGTTCCTATATTTATTCTTATCCCCATTTCTATATTTTTACTGCATTGGGGGGTGATTTCCTTTTGTTCTGTGTGTGTTGCACTCAGTCTCTCAGTCACGTCCAACTCTTTGTGACCCCATGGACTGTAGCCCACCAGGCTCCTCTGTCCGTGGGATTCCCCAGGCAAGAATACCAGAGTGGGTTGCCATGCCCTCCTCCAGAGGATCTTCCCCACCCAGGGATCAAACCCACGTCTCCTGCACTGCAGGCAGATTCTTTACCCCTGAGCCAATGGGAAAGCCCTCCTTTTCTTCTACTGAGTTTTTTTTATTTCGATAAGCACATTTTGTCGTTTGAGTGCTTCTTTTTTATAACTTCATGTTCCTTTTTCATAGATGTGGTATCCTCTCCTTTGCTTCTAAGGATTTTAAATATTGATTTTTTTTTTTTTTTACTACGTTCTTCTCCCTGTCCTGTCTCTGTATTCTCTAAGTCCTTATTGTTTCCTTTTTTGCTCATGTTAGCCTATCACAATAGTGACTTGTCTTAGCTATTTAATGCCTTTTGACCATCTGCTCTTAATAAGCAGGGGTGAAGAAAACCTGCTTGGAAGCTCTGAGCATATGATGAGTTTTATTGACTCTGAGCTTCACTGTGGGATTGTATGGATGGTCCCTTTGGGGTAAAACCCTGATCTCAATTTGTTAGGCTGGTCAATATCTCGGAGAACAGCCTTCTAATCTCCTCCTGCCTGGAGGCAGACCCTTGTCCAGTATTCTGAACACCAACTACAGGAACAGGTCTCTTCATTCTGAATTTATTGTACATACAGTCACTTTTGGAGTAGGAAATGGCAACCGGCTCCAGTATTCTTGCCTGGGAAATCCCACGGACTGAGGAGCCTGGTGGGCTACAGTCCATAGCGTCACAAAGAGTCAGACATGACTGATGACTGAGCAAACACATACAGTCACTTAACTACTCTGTTTCTGGTACAGTGTTGACATGGTATAGTGCCCCCACCCACAAATATGTCTGAAGTATCCCATCCAGAGGCCCTCTGTTCTAGCCTGAGACTAAATGTTCAGATCTCTGTCAGGATAGATAAAGGGCAATCGTGAGTGACAGGGCAACATAGCTTTACTGTTGACAGTTTTTCAAGTTCAGAGTCTTCAACTGCATTTCTCTTGCTCAAAGTAATTTCTTCCCATTGACTGCCGAAAAGCTACACATGAATGTAAAATATGGTGAGTGTTTACATTAAGCCATTCTGCAAATGCCTTTTGCAGAACCATCCCTACAAAGATTGTGAGAAATGTATATGAACACCTTCTCCAGCTGAGGTAGAATTCTTGGCTGTAGGTAGGAAAAAAGAAAGTGAAGTGAAAGTCGCTCAGTCATGTCTGACTCTTTGCAACCCCATGGACTATACGGTCCATGGAATTAATTATCCAGGCCAAATCTGGAGTGGGTTGCCTTTCCCTTCTCCAGGGGATCTTCCCAACCCAAGGATCGAACCCAGGTCTGCTTCATAGCAGGCAGATTCTTTCCCAGCTGAGCCACAAGGGAAGCCCAGGAAAAAAGAATTCCTAGGTTAAATGTTGCTGGAAAAATCTCTCTCATTATCCAAGACAATTCCATCTGTAATTGCTTCCCTTGTCTTCTGTCGTCAAAAGGTCTTCCTGTGGTTTAAAAAAAAAAAAAAAAAAAGCTTTTCTAGGGATTTTTTGGCTAAATAGTCCAGGTCCGTATAGACATGGTTAAGATGTTCATGTATATCATCTCATTTGTTCCTTATAACAACAGTCCTGTTAATTAATAAGGTTGGGTATCATGATTACTGCTTTTACTATTATCGTTGTTGTTCAAAGTGGTGTCTGACTCTTTGCAACCCCATGGACTGTAGCCCACTAGGCTCCTCTGTCCACAGGATTCTCTAGGCAAGAATACTGGAGTGGGGTGCCATTTCCTTTTCCAAGGGATCTTCCTGACCCAGAGATCAAACCCAGGTCTCCTGCGGCTCCTGCCTTGGCAGGTGTGTTCTTTACCAGCTGAGCCACTGGGAAAAATCCGTTACTGTCACCCTTTCAGAAGTGAAAACAGGCTCAGAAAGGTTGGAGGACTTCTCAAAGGCCAGATTACCTGCAAGATACTTTCTTTCCTCCCCCCTCCCGCCAACTATGAACAAGATCAACCTTCAGCGCAGCAAGAGAGTTGAAAGCTGTCTCACTGTGGCAATTCCCTTCTGTCTCTGTCAGTGATAGCTTGGTGGCTTCCAGAGTCCATTGTGATTAGGCACAATGTGCCAGCATATAGCATATCCAGATGAACCAAAAGGCAAGACTGGGATTAGATACAGCAAGTCATGCAAGGACTTGGGCATTCTGGGCTCCTGGTTGCTTCTAAGGAGCTGTTGCAGCCAGGACAATGGGAATCTATGGCAGAGCCCACGTTAATAATCCTGTGGTTTGTACTTAAAGGAGCTGAGTTCTCTGTGTTTTCTAACTTAGATCTCTACACTCACTACCTTAGCCGCACCAGTGGGATTCATAGCAAGTCAAACTTGATTCACACAGGGTCAAATTTGTTAAGTTTTAATAATTCTGTTCATAACTTATCATTTTAATGTTTTGTTTTTGTTTCAGCTTTATTGAGTGTGTATGTGTTTGTGTTTCTGTGTGTGTCTATACTCAGTTTCTTAACCATGTCTGACTCCATGCTCCTCTCTTCATGGGATTTTCCAGGAAAGAACACTGGAGTGGGTTGCCATTTTCTCCTCTGGGGGATCTTCCACACCCAGGGATCATACCCACATCTCCTGTGTCTCCTGCATTAGGCAGGTGGATTGTTTACTACTGAGCCACCAGGGAAGGCCTTGTTATATCTAACTGACAAATAAAAATTGTATGTATTTAAGGTATAAGAAGAACTATACAAAAAAGATCTTCACGACCCAGATAGTCACGATGGTGTGATCACTGACCTAGAGCCAGACATCCTGGAATGTGAAGTCAAGTGGCCTTAGAAAGCATCATTACGAACAAAGCTAGTGGAAGTGATGGAATTCCAGTTGAGCTATTTCAAATCCTAAAAGGTGATGCTGTGGAAGTGCTGCATTCAATATGCTAGCAAATTTGGAAAACTCAACAGTGGCCACAGGACTGGAAAACGTCAGTTTTCATTCCAATCCCAAAGAAAGGCAATGCCAAAGAACATTCAAACTATCACACAGTTGCATTCATCTCACACACTAGTGAAGTAATGCTCAAAATTCTCCAAGCCAGGCTTCAACAGTATGTGAACCAAGAACTTCCAGATGTTCAAGCTGGTTTTAGAAAAGGCAGAGGAACCAGAGATCAAACTGCCAACATCTGTTGGATCATTGAAAAAGCAAGAGAGTTCCAGAAAACATCTATTTCTGCTTTATTGACTATGCCAAAGCCTTTGACTGTGTGGATCACAATAAACTGTGGAAAATTCTGAAAGAGATGGGAATACCAGACCACCTGACCTGCCTCCTTGAGAAATCTGTATGCAGGTCAAGAAGAAACAGTTAGAACTGGACATGGAACAGCAGACTGGTTCCAAATTGGGAAATGAATACATCAAGGCTGCATATTGTCACCCTGCTTATTTAACTTATATGCAGAGTACATCATGCAAAATACTGGACTGGCTGAAGCACAAGCTGGAATCAAGATTGCCAGAAAAAATACCAATAACCTCAGATATGCAGATGACATCACCCTTATGCCAGAAAGTGAAGAAGTAAAGAGCCTCTTCATGAAAGTGAAAGAGGACCGTGAGAAAGTTGGCTTAAAACTCAACATTCAGAAAACTAAGATCATGGTATCTGGTCCCATCACTTCATGGCAAATAGATGAGGAAACAATGGAAACGATGACAGACTTTATTTTGGGGGCCCCAAAATCACTGCAGATGGTGATTGCAGACATGAAATTAAATGACGCTTACTCCTTGGAAGGAAAGTTATGACCAACCTAGACACCATGTTAAAAAGCAGAGACATTACTTTGCCAACAAAGGTCTGTCTAGTCAAGGCTATGGTTTTTCCAGTAGTCACGTATGCATGTGAGAGTTGGACTATGAAGAAAGCTGAGCACTGAAGAACTGATGCTTTTGAACTGTGGTGTCGAGATGATTCTTGAGCATCCCTTGGACAGCAGGGAGATCCAACTAGTCCATCCTAAAGGAAATCAGTCCTGAATATTCATTGGAAGTACTGATGCTGAAACTGAAACTCCAATACTTTGGCTACTTGATGCGAAGAACTGACTCATTTGAAAAGACCCTGATGCTGGGAAAGATTGAAGGCAGGAGGAGAAGGAGATGACAGAGGATGATATGGTTGGATGGCATCACTGACTCAATGGACATGGGTTTGAGTAAACTCTGGGGGTTGGTGATGGACAGGGACACTTGGCATGCTGCAGTCCATAGGGTCTCAAAGAGTTGGACACAACTGAGCAACTGAACTGAACTGAACTGAACTGAAAGGTGTAAGAAAAAAAAGATACATGCAACAAGTAAAGCCAAAATTATAATCCGGGTATTCTGCCCCATGGATACCACTATCTACTGCCACTATACTACCACTGCTTCAGATAAATTAGTAGAGTCTTTGGGATATAGCCACTGAAATTTTCCCAGACCAATTTTAAAGAGGAGAAAAATTGTCACGCACCTTGAATAAAGGTTGTAAGCTCTTTTCACAATTTGTACTTGCCCTGGGAGGCAGAATATATGAATGGTTCACTTCATGCACCTGGAGCTCTTGCCTTTGAACTACAGCATGGAAGCCATCCTCTGATGCGGTGACTGAGGTGACAGGATGCTCAGTGAAAATTTATCCTACAGACAATTACTGTGACTTCGTGGCCAGACAGGCGTTTCCATTTTCCTCTGTGTCTCAGCCAGGCCGGCGTTGCCCTAATGTCTGACTTCTTCATTTCCAAATTAGCATGACCAGCACCAAAAACAAGTTGCGACTGTCCTGTCCTTTAATTTTTACCTAATTACAAAGTATATGATTAGTATTAGGAAAGGCACAGATTTTATGGCCCTTCCAAATCCCTGGTTCCTTGAGTTTAACTATCTGGATTTCACTAAAGATATATACCTAGAAACATCTAATGAATAGGGCATGTCCAAAAAGCCATGTGTAAATTACATTTTTTGCATATATTTCCCCATAGGGTAATTGTATTGTGCTTTTTAAAGGCATGACTAAGCCAAGAAATAAGTTGGTCCCAGGTCAGCACAACAAAGCCTGCTAGACTTGTTTTTAACCCATAATCTACTTAAAGTTTAGTGTTAATACTAGAATATCAGATACATTTGGTTCTGAGCACTTAGTATTGGTTTTTAATGTATTTTTAATTGAAGGATAATTGCTTTATAATATTGTGTTGGTTTCTGCCATAGATCAACATGAATCAGTCATAGGTATACATATGCCCCCTCCATCCTGAACCTCCCTTTCACCTCCCACCCCTTCCCACCCTTCTAGGTTTAATAGGAAATCACATTCTCCAAGTAGAAACATCTCTGATGTCTAACCAAAATAAGGAAAGGCAAGAGCTCTAATAATTAGCCTTTTGTGTCTTTTATTACCATTGGGGGGCTGTGCCAGGCAGCAGGTGGAATCTTCCCCAACCAGTGATTGAACCCACGCACCCTGCTCTGGGAGCACAGAGTCAACCACTGGACCACCAGAGGAGTGCAAACTGTGTTTTAATTCATATCAGCTCATTCCATTTTCAGAACAACTAAATCTCCAAATGGTTTGTAGTATTTAGTGTGCATTAATAATACGTTCAAAAGCACATAAGTAACAAGTGGTGAAGCCAGAATTTCAACCCAGGTTTATCTGCTCTTTCTTCTAGGTTTAGGTACCACTCTAGATTTATGGTCCAAATATTCTGAACTGAGAATAGCTTGTGCCCACTGGGGTGACAGGACTGAAGGCTGGTACCTCAGTCTATAGAGCAGGGAATCTCAAACTTGACCGTGTACCAGAATTACCGGCAAGGCTTGTTAACCAAGATTTCCTGGGTTCCACCCACTCGTGTGTTTCTAATTCAGTAAATCAGAGTGGCACCTGAACTTTCACATTTCAGACAAGCTCTCAAGTGAGGCTGACACTGCTGGCCCCAGGATCACACGCTGAGAATTCATTGTTTTGCCTAATAAGCCATCTCAACAAATAGCCAATCCCTGAAGCACTGACCTTCATAGCTGGTAACATGGAATGAAATTCACTTAACTCTTGAAGACCTATAATTATGGTTAATACACAATCAACCCTGAATATTCATTGTAATTGCTGAAGCTGAAGCTCCAATACTTTGGTCACCTGGTGGGAAGAGCTGACCCACTGGAAAAGACCCTGATGCTGGGAAGGCTTGAGGCAAAAGGAGAAGGAGGAGACCAAGGATGAGATGGTTAGATATTATCACCAACTTAATGGACGTGAATCGGAGCAAACTCTGGAAGATAGTGGATGACAGATGAGCCTGGAGTGCTACAGTCCATGGGGTTGCAAAGAGTCAGATACGACTTAGCGACTGAACAACAACGATTCCTTAAAGTACTCAGACTTTATTTATTTGAAATGTTCCTTTTGTTTAAATAACAATATTTCTCTTTTTTTTTTTTGTTCAGTTTCTGCCAGACAACTTTTTATTACCTCAGAAAAGCAATGGTAGGTACTGCAAAATATATTCTGACCAACTCTCAACTTTCTGAAATTAAATATGCATAACCACTGTAAGGTTTTAATGAACAAAACAGTTAAATACAAACTTTCATATGCAAAATAGATTACTATATAACTGGCAACTGCAGAGCCAAATACTAAATTTTCTTGTACAGATTTCAGTGGATAAAAAATATTTTGGAAACTCACACCTTCCTATGATTTTAAACCAAGAACAAAAACATGGTTTAAGTCTTTCTTGATTCTAGGACACATTACAGATATCAGCTTTTGGAATATTAAACAATAACCAAAGGACTTATTGAGGGGTACATGGCTGTTTATTCCATTTAACGTAACCCAAGTGGAGAAGACTCTTGAGAGTGCCTTGGACTGCAAGGAGATCCAACCAGTCCATTCTGAAGGAGATCAGCCCTGGGATTTCTTTGGAAGAAATGATGCTAAAGCTGAAACTCCAGTACTTTGGCCACCTCATGCAAAGAGTTGACTCATTGGAGAAGACTCTGATGCTGGGAGGGATTGGGGGCAAGAGGAGAAGGGGACAACAGAGGATGAGATGGCTGGATGGCATCACTGACTCGATGGATGTGAGTCTCAGTGAACTCTGGTAGTTTGTGATGGACAGGGAGGCCTGACATGCTGCGATTCATGGGGTTGCAAAGAGTCAGATACGACTGAGCGACTGATCTGATCTGATCTGAAGTCCAGTCTTAATATCTGGGGGTTTTCTATTCTATCAGTTGTCACTTTCTTAATATTTGGGGGTTTTCCATTCTTTATCATTCATCACTCTTTGCATTCAGGATCCATTACCTCCACTTCACATCTTTGAGTTTGCTGTTTCTTCTCTACTGTGGATTAGAAAACTCATACTTTTTAAGAGGCAAGACTAAGAGAAAATAGCTCTGAGAGAGGTCCTGACTTTCTTGCCTATGAATCAAGTGCTTTAGTGTCCAGTCGTTGTAACTTCACTTTTTTTTGGTTGTGTTTGTCTTCGTTGCTGTGTGAGGGCTTCTCACTGTGGTGGCTTCTCTTGTTGCAAAGTACCAGCTCTAGTTGCGGCTCTTCGGCACTCGAGTGCAGACTCAGCAGTTGTGATACCTGGGCCCCATAGCATGTGGAATCCTGAATCAGGGATCGAACCCATGTCCCCTACATTGGCAGATGGGTTCTTCACCCCTGGACCACCAGGGAAGTCCTATGACTTCATTTTTGACACCCTCCCAGGTGATGCTGTTGCTGCTTGTCTGGGGACAAACTTTGAGAACTCTTTAGGGCTTCCCTTGTGAGTCGTCTCTACAAATATCTCTTCTAAATTATTTTCTCACTGAGGGCCAGTTTAACAGCTTCCAAGTATAAGTCCACTTTGAGAGGATGCTTGGCCCAACCCTTCCAGCTCCTTCCTTTCTTCTTCTGGATTAGCTCTTTCAGGACCCTACTTTTATCTTCTGAAATTTTCCAAACATTTAATATAAGATAATATTCCCTGGATATTTGTGACATCTATTTATTGATCAAATAAATAATACATCAATACACAAATATTGTTGAGCACTCCCTGTAATAGCAGTCCGCAACCTTTTTGGCACCAGGGACTGGTTTCGAAGAAGAAAATTTCTCCATGGCTAGGAGGTGGTGGGGTGGGGGTTGGTTTCAGGATGATTCTCATAAGGAGACCATAATCTAGATCTCTTGCACGCGCAATTCACAGTAGGATTTTTGGTCCTATGAGAAACTAATGCCACAGCTGATCTGAGAGGAGGCGGAGCTCACACAGGAATCTGAGTGATGAGTGCAGGCTAAGTCACTTTAGCCATGTTTGACTCTTTGTGACCCTAAGGACTATAGCTTGCCAGGCTCCTCTGTCCATGGGATTCTCCAGACAAGAATACTGGAGTGGGTTGCCATGCCCTCCTCCAGGGGATCTTCCCGACCCAGGGATGGAACCCGCATCTCTTATGTCTCCTACATTGACAGGCAGGTTCTTTACCATCAGCGCCACCTGAAGCAATTGTAAATACAGATGAAGCTTTGCTCACTCACCCACCGCTCACCTCCTGCTGTGCGGATCAGCTCCTAAGATACCACGAATCAGTACTGGCCCATGGCCCCAGGGGTTGGGGACCTCTGCCCCATAAGATAGGTACTATTTTGATACTTTCATTTGTCTCCTTTAATCCTCACACCCATTGTATGACCTAAGAATGAACAGCCCATTTTCTAAGCTGAGAAAACTGAAACTCGAGGAGATTAAATGATCCACTCATTCAAGGTCATATTTAGTAAATGGCATAGCTAGAATTCCAACTCAGATCTTCAGATCCCAAAGCCAACATGCTTTTCAATAGACTCCAGCTACTGCCCCCTGAGAATAAACTGGAATGCAGAGGAAGCTGGCAATTTATAGTTTTAAATGAGACAAACTCATGGCAAATATAATGGCCACTCTACCCCACACCCATGGCAGACAGTGTTATTTCCTGCTGCAAATGGAATCCTCAGAACCCTTTTCAACCTAGTGTCTCTAGTAGCCAGAACCAATCCACTGGAATAGGCACAGAGTACAAACCGATATGCCTTAGCATCACTAATTTGGACATTTTATTTTGTGGTATCCCATCCGCTCCAGTGTTCTTGCCTGGAGAATCCCAGGGACAGAGGAGCCTAGTGGGCTGCAGTCTACGGGGTCGCACAGAGTCGGACACGACTGAAGCGACTTAGCAGCAGCACTTAGAAACATTCCACCTAGGAAGTGGAAAATAAGATGCTATTTGAAAAGACAGATAAAGCTGGGAAAGATAGACATCGAGTAGAACTGACAGAATATTCTTTATCTTAGATCAGTGTTTCTCAAACAAGGGCAATTTTGGTCCCCAAGATGTTATCTAGGAAATGTCTGGAGACTTTTTTTGTTGTGACAACTGGGAACTAGTGGCGGGGGCGGGGCAGGTGCTACAGATTTCTAAGTGGTAAGAGTCCAGGAGATGTTGCTAAACATCCTATAACACCCAGGACACTCAGATTCTCCCACAACAAATATTTATCCAGCCCCAAATTTCAACAGTGCAGCAGCTGAGAAACCCCGCCCTTGATCACAGCATACAGAAAGAGAAGAGCGAGCAGAGCCCCTTGCAAATGCCTGCTGTATCTCTCACATTAGTAAAATAAAGTTAAGGGAACTGAAACCATGGTTCCGGGTCTCCTTCTGGTTGCTCTCACACAAAGTGCAGAGGCCACACAGGGTTCAGCGACAGCTAAGCTGCAGATCGTTTCAGTTTCTTCCAGCCCAGATGACCTGCAGAAGCCTAAGATGTTACCCACACATCCTGGATCAACATAGCTTCTGGCTTTGCTTTCCCAGTTTCTCTCCAATCAAGACAACAGGAAAGAATATTTAAAAGAAAAGGGAAAGTGAAGGGCAAGGGGGAAGAGTAGACCAGACTCTCCAAGGAAAACTCCTCCACAGCCAGTTCTCCGTGCAAGAGTGTCCACACTAAGCCCACGAGCATTCAGTTCTTTTGTTCCTATTTTTCCACAACCTCACCATTCTAAGGGTGGTGTCCGGAGCAGCAGAATCTACACCGTCTCCTTAGAACTATAGAATCTCAGCCCTCCCCAGCCCTTCTAACACACAATCTGCATTTTAACAAGATCCTCCAAGTGATTCATATGCACATTCATGTTTCAGAAGTACTGCTCTAGGGTTTCCAACAGGCAAAATAAAACTGCAAAGTGAACAGCTGCAAAACAGATGCAAAGCAGATCACGTGGTGTAACATATGACTTCTTCAGGGATTTATGAGCCTCTGTGGACAGTAACTTGTAATACAGAAAACAGAAGTTTGAATTGAGAATACGCGCAAAAAGTCAATGCCATGTTATATCTTTGTAATTGCCCTAAAGGGATCCATCTTGGGTTCAAGAAAATGTAGTACTAGTACCTTAAACACTTTCATATACCCAGTGAGTATGCAAGCGTTTGGGTGGTTTTTTTGTCTTTTGTGGTTTTTTTGTTGTTTCGTTTTTTGTTTTGTTTCTCAATAGGGAACAAAGATAGGATTTACAATGATCTTCCAAAAAATCAGAGGATTTGATTTGATCGTTGTGTCTAGCACATTTCATAATACCAAAATTTTGTAACAACCGGCAGAAAAGAGTCAGTGCTGCATGTTTTTAAATAACCTAGAAAATAGATTAAGGCCAATGGAAGCAGTTCAACTTCAGGTCCTCTTTCAACTTATTCAAACAGGCTTGCTTCACTCATTCAAGAAATATTAGGTCCCAGCATCCGTGCAGAGGAGGGCCTGAAGGCATGCAGCGAGCAGTGCTGCAAAGCATTGCCTGAGATTAACGGCAGCAGACAGCCCCTGGATAACTGAGGCGGAGAGGGGAACCGAGCTGGGAAAGGAGCGGGAGGAAGGGCGTGGGGAGGAGCTCTGGATGCAGCGTGGATAGGCGGGTGGAGCCCAGAGCGGCAGGCAAGGAGCGGGGGGTCCAGCCTGACTCACTCACTCGCTTGCCGGCGGGACCCTGCCACTCTTCCTAACTCTGCCGGGTTAGGGTTTTCCGAGGACCACGTCACGCGGTTCCGCAACCTCTTGCCCACGTACCCGTGGCCGAGTTGCACATGAACCATCGTGCACAAGGGTGTAGACTCGGGAGTGCAGGTGTAGGAGAGGCCGCTAGAGGCCGCGCGCTGTCCCTTCCCCGAGGAAGCGAAAGGGCCGGGGCAAGCGTGTGTGCGGCTGGCTTTGTTCCTCCCAGCACTGCGGTTCTGTCCTAACCTCCGGGCTCCGCTAGCGACTCTCTCGGCGTTAACCTGCGAACGATCACACACCAGCCTCGATGTCAGAGCACCCCGTGACCCCCGCATCACAAGACCGGGCTGGGATGCTGGGTGGTCCCTCGGAGCCCCTCCTCCGGCTCCTGGTTCTCTTCCCAAGGCTTCCCCTGGGGTAGAAAGGTTGATTCACTGATAACAGGCATCGGTCCCCTCACTTCAGACAAGCAGCCTCCTTCTACCCCACCCCCCGCCCCGAGGGAGGCACCTGAGCCCTGGGACGCTCCCCAGGAAGTCAGGCAAGAGGTGACTACAAGCAGAGCCGATGTGGAAGAGACAAACCAGCAAGGAAATGAAGCAGAGGTTTCTAAAGGCTGCCCCGCCCAAAAGAGTGTTCAGGGGCCACTGAATTCTTAAGGTCACCGAACATTTTTACTTGGCGAGCCAGGACTCAGATAAAGTCACGACAAGGCAAGCAGGAGAAGGTTGCACCTGAACTGTTTCCTGAGAACTTTGGAGCCAGTGGCTCACAGCTCTGCCCCAGAACAGAGAGAGACCCTGGCACTCCCATAGGGAAGGAAGCTCACCCAACATTTGTGGGCACTCCTCCAGGCACTGGGCTTTCTGCTTACTGTTGCTCAGGGACCTAGCAGGCCATGGAGGGCAAATGTAAATATCTTCATTGCCCTGAAGTCAACATCCAGACTGGAAGATGTTAAGTAATTTTCCAGGATCAGCTGGTAACAAAGTGGCAGAGAATGATGCTTGTTTCTTTGATTTAATTTATGAAACACTAATGGGTTTCCTAGGTGGTGCTCAGCGTGAAGAGTCCGCCTGCCAGTACAGAAGACACAAGAGATGTGGGTTCTCTCCCTGGGTTGGGAAGATCCTCTGGAACAGGAAATGGCACCCCTCTCCAATATTCTTGCCTGGAAAATTCCATGGGCAGAGGAGCCTGATGGGCTACAGGCTATGGGGTCACAAGGAATTGAACACAACTGAGCAATTGAGCACAGCACATAAGCATATAATACAGTCACATTGTTCAAAATCATAAAGGCTAGAAAGAGATACAATAAAAAGTCTCTTATCCAGTTAGGGAGTTGGGGATGGACATGTATACACTGCTATATTTAAAGTGGATAGCCAACAAGGACCTACTTATTGTCTAGCACAGGGAACTCTGCCCAGTGTTATGTGGCAGCCTGGATGGGAGGGGAGTTTGGGGGAGAATGGATACATGTATGTGTATGGCTGAGTCCCTTTGATGTCACCTAAAACTACCACAACACTGTTAATAGGCTGTATTCCAACATGAAATAAAAAGTTTAACAAAAAACCTCATCCCCACTGACCCGCAAATATCCAGTTGCCCTCATCTTCTCTATTTTGCCACATACACAGGTGACCACTATTGTGTGTCCCTTGTCATAGATACACGTTCAGCATTTCTCTATACATATACCAGTTAATGAGAACTATATAGTCTTATTTTTCTTCCATGTGTACACAAGCATGGTACACGATACCTATTGCTCTGAGCCTTGCTTCTTTCACTTCACAAATTATCTTGTAGATCTTCCCACATCAGTGCATGAAGACCTTCCTCATTCTTTTCCTTTTACAGCTGCACAATATTCCATTGTACAGACATACTACAGTTTAATTAACCAGGGCTTCATTCTTGGTTACTGGGTTGTTTCCAATGTTTTGCTACTGTAAAAAAAAAAAAAAAATTGCAATGAATTTATTTTCAGTTGTTAGGTCCTGTCTGACTCTTTGTGTCAAGAGGAGCCAGCCAGGCTTCTCTTGTTCCTGAGGTTTTCCAAGCAAGAATACTGGATGGGATTGCCATTTCCTTCTCAAGGGCATCTTCCCAACCCAGGGATTGAATCCACGTCTCCTGCATTGGCAGGCAGATTCTTTACCGCTGAGCCACCAGGGAAGTCCTGCAATGAATAACTTTGTACCTACGTCATTTTGCACATACCAGAGCCAGGAGCCCACATCTTTCTAGCTCTAAGCAGTTTATGTTCCCTCCACTCCGAAGCTGACACAGGATCAATTATATGCCAGCTCTGATAGATAAATGCTCATATCTCTGTCTTCCCCCTAACCCCCAATTTTCCTATTTTCCTTTTCTCGTTGTGAAGCCTATTTGTATTTGCAACAGCTACAGAGAGTCTGGACAGAGAATACTTGCCATTTTATCTCTTTCTGTGGTTGCTTCATTTCATACTTCAAATACCAAGTGTGACGGTAACTGGAGATAAAATCTGCAGATGTTGTTCTGCATAAACATGGAATTTCTGCTACCAGTTGGACCACACTGTTTCATACATGTGCCAGGCAAGTTCAAAGCCTGCATGCCACAGCCCACACCAGGCTTGGATCCCAGCTTGGAACTGGAAGGAGGATGAGCTTGAGGCAGTCTGCTGCTGAGAGCCAGCATCCATCATCATTTCTGGCTGTTGACTTAAAGGGACATGAAACGAACGATAGCAATATCAGGGAGGCCCAAGGAAGACTGCCTTCCAGAAAAGATAAAATGTATCACCCAGCCCTTCATCTTCATCATCTGTGGTCATTTTGTCCTTGCTTTTTATGTTTAGATTTCAGGTTTGCCTTTGAAGGTAGCTTTTTGTTTCTCAAAACAGGATATGGCGATTAGAGAGAGTACTGGGCAAGGTGGGTGGGGCAGGAAAAAGAGAAGGTAGGATTTTTTTTTTTTTTTTTAATGCATGTGACTCCAGCAACTGTCTGCATAGTTCACCAAGATGGGTTCACCCTGTTTCAGATACAGTTTGAGCCAAGTCCTCCTTCTGGGGAGCTTACCGCACACCAGTAACTGTGATGAACGACAGAAGACCCAGATGCTCTGGTCTAAAACGAAAGTCAGGCCCATACCAGATATTGTCAGTGCAGAACAAGAGATCCAAGTGACGTGAGCCGTGATGTAGTAGAGAAGTACGCCCAGGGTCTTATCGAGCTCAGAGAAGAGGCGCTTAACCCAGAGTAGGGAGATAGGGAGATGGGGCAGCAGTTCAGGAAGACTTCTTTGGGGAGATGGTGCTGAACAGAGTCCTGAGGAATAATAGAAGGAGCTCCAGCAAAGAACGTGAGCAGAGAAAACAGCATAAGCAAAGGCCTAGACGAAGGAAGGAGTAGGGGCCCTATCAACCTAATGGAACTTTATTATTATTATTACTGTTATTAATGTGGACCATTTTTTAAAATCTATTGAATTTTTTTTACAACACTTCTTCTATTTTATGTTTTGGGGGTTTTTTGGCTGCAAGGAATGTGGGTTCGTAGCTCCCAACCAGGGATCGACCCCTGCCCCCTGCATTAGAAGAAGTCCTTACCACTGGACTGCCAGGGAAGTCCCTAAGTTTTTTCTTTGTTTGTTTTTCTATTTTTTTAATGGGATAGCAAGCTAGTGGCCCACATGGAGCAAGTTTCAAAGGTGAAAACTGAGATACATTTGAACTCGATTCTACAGTCCTTAAATATTAGCCATTCCTTCTGTTCTTACCCTAATTGGATGGATCTTCAACAATAAACTCCCCCCAGATCTTCCCCAACCTCAGAACACGTCAAGCAGACAGCGTTCCAGGCAAGCCTTTCTCAACTGCCTGGGCCCTTCTGTCTCTTATCTCTGACCCGTGACTGTTTTCTTGTAATCACAAGGACAGCCAGAGTTTGCCTTTTAAAAACTGCCACCAGAGCTCTGAATTTAAGGCAATTCCTTTATCTTTCCTTCCAGCTGTCTATGCCAGGACAAGTCAACAGGTTTCTGGAAGCCTCTTTGACAATACTTTACCTCCAAGAATGGAGACACTGGAAAGCTTACAGAGCCAGCACCACTCTGTGAATGGAACAGCTGACGTTATCATCAGTATAATCTCCAGGTGTCATATGTCCAGGTATTAGTGGATATGCTAGATTTGGTTGAGGAATGCATGTGTTAGAGATTCTCTGCAAAGCATGGTTTTTCACATGGTCTTCTGATGATAATAATACCAATAACAGTAATTAACATGAATAGAGCACTTCTTATATTCCAGATACTCTTTAATGGTTTTATTTCCTTTAATCCCCAGACTTCCTTCTTAAAACCTGACACACTGCCTTATTAAGATTCAAGTGTCTTTGGGTTCAAATCCCAGCTCTGCCACCTACTATTTTTGTAATATCTTTAAACCTCAGTTTCCTCATCTATAAGTGAGGGTATTAATACCTTCCTCGCTGCAGTCCATGGGGTCGCTAAGGGTCGGACACGACTGAAGCGACTTCACTTTCACTTTCACTTTCCCAGAAGTAAGTAACATAATATAAAGTAGCCGAGACATAACAAGCTCACTGTGTCACTTCCCTTCCCCAAAACAGCTGATACTGTTATTGAAAATGCTTCTACTCTTTCTTTTTATGCTTCTGTTTTCAATAATTTCAGACAGAAGACATAGTCAAGTGTTTTTTGACAATGACATAATTATATCACATCATTCTTCAACACAGAAGAAAGCAAACCTATCAATTTATTTATTTATTTATTTGCTTCTGGGGTCTATAGTTCTTTAACAAGACTATGAATACAAGGATAGAATATGTGAGGACAAACCCTAGTGCCAGTTAAGGACATATTTCCTAATCTGAACTCCACCCATTCAGGGCTCCGAGCCCTACCCCACCCCCACCCCCGCCCTCATGAAGTCATCAGAAAAGGAAAGAACCGCTTGGGCTCTGAGATCCTGTCCAATTTTAGCTCTAGGTGTTAGGGTCATGTGGAAGTGGCAAGTTTTTGAAATGCTGACATGTGCATGGCTGGATCCTGTTATAGCTCAGAGAAAGTGTATAAAGAACCTGGCCCTGGGTGAGATTTCCAGAATGAAATAATGCCCAGCATGATGTAAGTGGTAAGGCTTAAGGATGGAAAGCCTGGGGTTCTCAGCTTCACACTTCTCAGCTGTGTGACCTTGGGCATAGATGAATAATGTATTGTCACCTTAGACTCCATCTCTGGGCTCACCCGCGAAATGGAAATAATAGCATCCTTCTCATGGCATCACTCTGCTGCTCCACTAATGTCCATTCGCTTCCCCTTTGTGGTAAAAAATTTACTCCACACAAATCTACAGGGACTTCCAGCTCAGCCCAGCTGCAACCCCGAACACTTAGTAAATCGTTGGAAGCCCACTTCCACATACTGTTTCGTGTTTTTTTAAGGGGTCTGTGCTGGAATTATTTCCAAGCTTGCAGCATTTGTCTGCCCATGGAGAAGGAACAGGTTTCCTCTTAGCTCCTACTCAAACAGTCTCGCCTCAGTTGGCGTCTACCACGCGAACCATGGCACAGCAGTCACTCCATCACGCCCTGTGCCTCCCATCTCATTGCCACTATGACAGGTTTTCATCTTTCTGGAAAACGCCTCCATCTCCAACTGGGACTCCCTTAGTCCCTTTATTGCCCATGTTGGGGACTCTCAGCCTCTATCTGTTTCCTCCTCCTTGGCCTTTGCTTTCTCTTGCATTTCCTGAGGTGTTCCCGTCTACTTTCAATGACTTTCTGGATTTCTCATTTGCTTTGTGTTGTTTTTTCCTTTGCTGCCTCCTGGACACCAGGGTTGAAATCCCACTCTCTCCTTTTTCTGTTGCTCATCCTGCTATATTTATTCCCTCATCCCTTCTTTCAAAGTAATGCAAGGAAGAACTGCCTTGAACATACCTCACAACCATTTAACTGGAGACATTAAGGTGAAGAAATATAGGGAGCCAAGATGACAGAGAGGGAGTGCATGGAGTCAGTGTCTCTCCACACCTAGGATACTCACCAGACGCTGCTGGGGGACCTGACCTAGAGGGGTATGACGAGAGGGTGGGAGGGAGGCGCAATGGGGAGGGGATACATGAATACATATGACTGATTCACGATGTTGTATGGCATAAACTAATACAACATTGTAAAGTAATTATATTCCAATTTTTAAAAAAAGAAATAGAAAACAGAGCTTCAACATGATGGGCTTTCCTGGTGGCTCCTGACAATAAAGAATCCATCTGCAATATAGGAGATCCACGTTTGATCCCTGGATGGCGAAGATCCCTTGGAGAATGGAATGGCTACCCATTCCAGAATTCTTGCCTGGAGAATCCCATGGACAGAGGATCCTGGTTGGCTACAGTACATGGACTCTCAAAGAGTCGGACACAACTGAGCAACTAAGCACACACACATACAAAATTATAAACATTTTTAAATGATGGGATTATCAGTGTTAAAAATTTCAATAAACTTACATCTTAGTAGAAATAAGTGTTGGCCAGAATGTGGAAAAAGAGGAATCCTTGCACACCATTGCAGGGAATGTAAATAGGTGCAGCCACTGTGGAGAATAGCATGAAGGTTCCTCAAAAATATTTAAAAAAAGAACTACCATATGATCTGGGAATTAATTCCACTTTTGGGTATTTAGCTGAAGAACAAAAACACTGATTTCAAAAGATGTCTGCTTCCTATGTTCATTGCAGCATTGTTACACTAGCCAAAATATGGAAAGAGCCTAAGTGTAAATTGGCGGATGAATGGGTAAAAAAATGTGGTATGTGTATTGAGCTATTTAAAAAGTGAAATCTTGCCATTTGTGACAACATGGATGGATCTTGAAGGCATTACGTTCGCTAAGTGAAATAAGTCAGAAAGACAAAAACAAATACCACATGATCTCACTTATATGTGGAATATAAAGAAAACTAAGCTAAACTTACTCCTTGGAAGGAAAGTTATGACCAACCTAGATAGCATATTCAAAAGCAGAGACATTACTTTGCCAACAAGGGTCCGTCTAGTCAAGGCTATGGTCTTTCCAGTGGTCATGTATGGATGTGAGAGCTGGACTGTGAAGAAGGCTGAGCGCCAAAGAATTGATGCTTTTGAACTGTGGTGTTGGAGAAGACTCTTGAGAGTCCCTTGGACTGCAAGGAGATCCATCCAGTCCATTCTGAAGGAGATCAGCCCTGGGATTTCTTTGGAAGGAATGATGCTAAAGTTGAAACTCCAGTACTTTGGCCACCTCATGCGAAGAGTTGACTCATTGGAAAAGACTCTGATGCTGGGAGGGATTGGGGGCAGGAGGAGAAGGGAACGACAGAGGATGAGATGGCTGGATGGCATCACTGACTCGATGGATGTGAGTTTGAGTGAACTCCAGGAGATGGTGATGGACAGGGAGGCCTGGCATGCTGCGATTCATGGGGTTGCAAAGAGTCAGACACGACTGAACGACTGAACTGAACTGAAGCTAAACTAAATGAACGCCATGAGAATCTTTGTATTCTAACTGGATGTATTGTCTTCAGTCATTTTCCCCCATTTTTCCTGAACCTGAAACCCACCATGGCTTCATTCCCATCTCATGCACAGTGTTCTCATTCAATTAGCCTCCCAGGAGGGACCCTGATGGTGATGGTGATGGTTTAATCGCTAAGTCATGTCAAACTCTTACAATCCCATGGACTGTAGCCCGCCAGGCTCCACTGTCCATGAGATTCTACAGGTAAGAATACTGGAGTGGGTTGCCACTTCCTTCTCCAGGGGATCTTTCACACCCAGGAATCAAACCTAGGTCTCCCACGTTGCAGACAGATTCTTCACTGACTGAGCTACGAGGGAATCCCTAAGAGGAGCCCTAACACCAAATACAAAACATATACACACATTCACACACTTCCCTTTCACCCCTCTGACTTTTTTGCACCCAACCCAAGTAGCTGTTCAATGTACCTTGTCCCTAAATTTGGCTTTATGACAATCTTCTATTGTTAAATAAAACATCATTTGTGTCCCCATACGCTTTTTCCCTTGTCATAGCACTCCTGCAATGCAGGAGACCCCAGTTCGATTCCTGGGTTGGGAAGATCTGCTGGAGAAGGGAAAGGTCACCCACTCCAGTATTCTGACCTGGAGAATTCAGGGCCACACAAAGTCGGACACAATTTTCACGTTTTTCCCCTTGTCGTAGGACTGTGTTACGGTTACCCTCATGCCCTCCACAACGCCAACATAGAGTGCCTGACTCACGGCAGGTACTCGATGGATGTTCATCTCATGGATAACTCTGACTCGGCTGAATTGTTTTCCCTTTTTTTTCAGAGAGAGTCTGGAAGTCTCTGAAGAGGTAGCTAAAGCTTAAAAAGAGAAAGAGAGACACTGAGTAATGCTGTGGGCGTCCTGTAGCCTGAGAGAGGAAAGGCCTAACGGTAGAGCCTTCGCAATAGTAAATCCCTGTTTTCAAATGTATCCACTGTGTGTTTGGAGGCTGGAAGGAAGAAGACTTCAAAAACAGGAGAACGAATTATGAAATGAGATCAACAAATCCTGTAACTACAAAACATTTACTCAGACAGGCCTCCTCTCTTATCCTAGAGACCAGAAAGGAAATAACTCCTCCCTTTGGAAAATAGGACTCGAACTTGCAGAGACACCCATGGCCTTGGCCCAGAGCTCTAGAAGACCTAAATATATACTGTGTCGGAGGCTGTGTGCACAAGGGGCAGCCCGTAAAAGGTGAATTTATGGATGTGAGAAAGAGATTGACAAGTGTTCTCTTCTAAACAAGTCATAAACTTCCGGATTCTAGACAAGCAGAACTTCCCTAGAGAACTATAATAATAATATCAACCACAGACATGTAGTAAATTCTTTCTATGTGCAAGGCATAGCTATCAGTCTTTCCATGTATCAAGTCATTTCATCTGCATAATTGTTTTTTTAATATATTTTTAATTGGAAGATAATTGTTCTATGTTATCGAATTAAAGTGTGTTAGTTGCTCAGTTGTGTTCAAAACAGTAGCCCCCAGGCTCCTGTGTCCATGGAATTCTCTAGGCAAGAATACTGGAATGGACAGCCATTCCTGTCTCCAGGGGATGTTCCTGACCCAGGGATTGAGCCTGGATCTCCTGCATTGCAGGCACATTCTCTCCCATCTGAGCCATCAGGGAAGCCCAGAGCATTGAATTGGCTTCTGCCACATGACAGCATGTCAGTCAGTCGTAAGTACCCATATGGCCCCTCCCCCTTGACCCCTCCCCAGCCCCTGCCACATCCCAGCCCTCTAGGCTGTCAGGGCACCGTGTTGGGCTCCCTGTGTTGCACAGCACCTTCCTCTTAGCTGTCTGTCTTCCACACGGTAATGTGTACGTTTCAGAGCTGCTCTCTCAGTTCGTCCCACCCTCTCCTTCCCCTGCTGTGTCCAAAACTCTGTCCTCCATGGCTGTGACTCTATTCCTGCCCTGCAAATAGGTTCGTCAGCACCATTTTTCTAGATTCCACATATATGCATTAGGATATGATAGTTGTTTTTCTCTTTCTGAATCTTTCCGAAATCTACATCTGCACAATCTTTGATGTAGATTATTTTATTGGATTGGCCAAAAAGTTCATTCAGGTTTATGTCTAAGATGGTATGGAAAAACCCAAACAAACTTTTTGGCCAGCCCAATATAGCCTTCACTTTGTAGATGAAGAAATTTAAGAACAGGAAAGTAAAATGACTTCCCCAAGGTCAGACAAGCTAGTGAATGGTAAATGTGAGACCGTGGAGAGAGAAATATAAAGACTCGGTTTAGAGAAACTTGGGTTGGAATTTTGGCCCCATTATCTATTAGCTGTGTGACCTTCTGCAAGTTACTTAAACTCCCTGAATCACATGTGCCTTATTGGAAAAAATCGGGTTTGCTGCATCATCGGGTTGCTGTGAAAGTTGGGTGAGTCCTGGAACTTTGAGTTTCCTGTAACTGAAGGACTAGTCATTGGGATGAACCCTCCTACTGAAAAAATAACTAAGCATGCTGCATAAATTTTCTTTTCATCTCTACAAAACCATCAAAGAACAGATAAATATTTTTTAAAAAGTTCCAGACCTAAATCTAAAAGACCACAAGAGCTCAGAGAAGTAAGCAGAGGGTCAGCATCACTTTTCTTCTGAAGGCATCTGTTAGTCTGGATCATCTGAGCTGTGAAAATGAGCTGTGGTTTTACTGGCTTCTCAGGACAAGGGGGAAAGAAGTCAAGGCCAGGGATTGCCAGAGCTTCCACAGGCACTTTTTTAAAAACTGATGAAACTGAAGTGAACCAGCCCTTCCCATAATACCCACCCTTGACTGCAGAGAGTGAGGTCTTGACGTTCAGCAAGAGTCAGGAGGAAAGAAGAGAGGACAACTGTCTCTAAGGGGTTGTAACCATGGGCTGGCATTTTTGCAGATGTACTGCCTAAATCTGCATTGCTGGTGGAGTTCCAAAGCTCAGGCTGTACACTTAAAATTGTACTGCCTGGGACTTCCCTAGTGGCCCAGTAGTTGAGAATCTGCCTTCCAATGCAGGGGACTCCGGTTTGATCCCCGACTGGGGAACTAAGATCCCATATGCAACTAAACCCGTGTGCCACAACTAGAGAAGCCCAAACGCTCCCACAAAAGATTGTGCAACTAAAACCTGACACAGCCAAATTAATTAGCTAATCAATTTTTTAAAAATTAAAAAGAAGAATACAGTGAGAAAATGGGAGGAGAGGTTAGAAAAGTAGGGTGGAGGACGACAAAGGCAGACACAGTTTGTGTTCTGTGCTCCACTGACTGGCTCCCGGTTCTTCACACAATCACCTATACACACCTGCTCAACTCTGCACCAGAGGGACCTTCCACTGTAGGCATCCCCGTGGTCTCTGGAGTTGGATGACCCAGTTGAATCCTGACTCTGCCACTTCCTGACTGCACAGTATTGGGTAAGTCACTTAATCTCTCTGTCCACTTTTCTCATCTGTATAAAGGGGATAGTCACAAAACTTCCTTGTGGCTTATTGCAAGGATCAGACAAGTTCATGTCTAAAGAATGTTTACAGCAGTGTCTGGCATAGAGCAAGTATAACGATATGGTAGCAGGGAGGGTGCTGATAATTAGGATGATTTTTTTTTTTAATTATTTGGCTGCACTGAGTCTTAGTTGCAGCATGTGGGGTCTAGTTCCCTGACCAGGAACCAAGCCTGAGCCCCCTGCTTTGGGAGCTCGGAGTCTTAGCCACAGGACCACCAGGGAAGCCCCTCGATGAAGGTTTTCTGAAATAACTTGCCCCTTATTTAGTTGGCAAGATTTTATTAATCCTTTGCAATTTGGGTCACATTATCTGCTCTGTCAGGCCTCTCTGTCTTGGTGTACCATAACCTCCACATACATATCTCTCCTGGGATCTTTATCCCAGCTATTTGCAGTGTCTGATGGACTTTTCTGTCTCCCCATGGCACTATCAGCTATTTCATGTGGGAACTAAGTCATATTTCATTGTATCCCCAGCTGCTAGTACAGAGCTTAACACATAATAGATGCCTAGTTAATATTTGATGAGTGAAGGAATGTACTGATGATTTCCCCTTGCCTTAGTGGAACAACTTCTCCTATAGGAACTCTCTCTTTTTTTTTTTTTAGTCTCCTGTTATTTATTCTGCCTTCACTTGAAACAGAAAACAAAATTCAGCTTGTTCTCCCATTTGAATTGTTTCTCTGGAATGCGGTCTTCTTACGAGCAGTCCCAGTATCTTATCTACTTAATTTAGATCTGCATGAGACATAGAGTGTCAGGAAAATGACTAAACCACCATAAAAATGGTATTGGCAAACAAATTGCACCCATGAGTCATGAGATCATGAACTGAGGTGTTCATAGATTCTTCCTGTGGGGATGTGGACTTGAGTTGACTTCCTGGTGCTGCTTTGTTCATGGATCAGAAGGCTCGCTCTACAGTCCCAGATCCACTCCATTTTGACTTTGAGCAAAATGTATTCTCCCTAAAGTTCACTTTCCTCCTCTGCTAAATGGGTTTGCTGCTAACTGCTAAGTCGCTTCAGTCGTGTCCGACTCTGTGTGACCCCATAGACGGAAGCTCACCAGGCTCCCCTGTCCCTGGGATTCTCCAGGCAAGAACACTGGAGTGGGTTGCCATTTCCTTCTCCAATGGGTTTACTAATACCTACCAAGTAGAGATATCATGACGCCAAGAAGGTCATGCAAGACATGTGAAGGGGCTTTATCAATGGCCATGTGCTTTAAAAATGTAAAAATGGCTGATTATATTTGTGCTAGAAAATTCCCAGTCATATTCTGGGTGGCCGGTTCTCACCCTTCAGTGGGTGGCTTCTCGCAGAAGAAGCTTTCTATCAGTTTTATAAACACAGCAAAGAGCTTCACCTGGGAACAAAGAGACCTCATAAAACTCTAGAGACATCTCTGTTTGGAGAGTTTGGCAAGTGAGCTTGGTTCCAGAGAAAACAGCCCTGAGGGGACCTGATTGGGGAGCACGTAGGAGAGTTCATGCTTTCCCCATGACTCGACTCGCTCTGACGCATCCATCCACAGTAACAAGTGGAAAGAGGACGTAGACTGCCCCAGCTGGGTGTTTGAGAGCAGAGGGAAGCCGCTGTGAAATGACATGGTGAAAATCAGCTCTGAATGTAAGAGAACAATTTCAGCTAGAGATTTAAAACGATCTTTCCCAACCAAGAACAGTCAGATCGCGGTGGGGCAAGAGCGTTGGAGGCATCACAGGACATCACCTCCAAGTCATTAAAGGCCAGACTCTGCATCCTGAATTTAGTGATGTATTTGCTTATCCTCATTGTTAATATCACAGAACTCTTTCCTGCCCCTTTTAGAAAGTCAGAGAAATTTCATAAAGGAATGAGGCAATTTCATTTTGGTATTGCCTGGGTCCATTAAGACTGTATCCTGCAGCCAGGAAACAACTCACACGTTCGTGAAATTACAAGATACTAGAAGTTGGAAGGAATTTGGAGAACGTTAATTGGAAGCTGAAACCCCAGGGTGAAGTGGCACACCCGTGGGCAAGCAGTGAGTGGGACCAGAAGGCGACATCTTCACTCCCAGCCCAGGGCGACAGAACCGCATCCTCTCAACCTCCTAGAGCAGAAACCTCGAGAATCTGGCTGCTTCCATTTGCTAGCTGTGGTCCAGAGATAGGGTGGATCTAGGTTCTAAATGCACTCTTTTATCTAAACAACCTAGGAACGCTGCCAAGGCAATTCATTCTGAAACCTGCTACCTAAGTAGGCTACATGATGTCATCATCTGTCTAGAGAAACTTCCAGTCATTACACTCATTGGAACTGCATCAAGCATCACATATATTCACCCACTCAGTCTTTCTCCTTACCAAGCAGGCTTTTTCTTCTTCGTAATTTCTTCCAAACTGTCCTAGACCGTAAAGGAGATGGAGAAGACCACCAAGACTTGCTGACAATGCTTGAGATCCCAGTTTAACTTTTTATTTAACTGAAGAACAGGAAAAAATAAATTCAAGTACTTCTCTAAGCCAGATGTGTTCCATTCATCCCAGTTAATCCTCACAAGAGTTTGATAACTACAATTGCCAATTGAGGAGACTAAAGCAGGAGGTAAAATAACTTTCTCCAAGACACAAATTTATTGAGTGATATGGCCAGTGTGGAGTCTTTCCGTGTCCAGTGGTACCTGATCTGTCATACTGAAGGTTAACAAACATAGTGCTGTTCATGTGTGTGCATGCTAAGTAGCTTCAGTTGTGTCCAACTCTGCGCGACCCCATGGACCGTAGCCCGCCAGGCTCCTCTGTCCATGGGATTAGGGCTGCCATTTCCTTCTTCGGGGGATCACCCAGGCCAGGGATCAAATCCGAGTCTTTTATGTCTCCTTCATAGAAGACCAGTTCTTTACACCTAGCGCCACCTGGGAAGTCCCTGAATCATACCTGGATTTAATCTAAATTCAAGTCCATTCGGGGCCAGATAAATCTGTCCTTTGTGCTCTAGAGAAAAGCAGTATGCCAACTTCACCAAACGCTAAACTAGTCTAAGATAATTTAAAAAATAACTATTTAGTTAAGTGATTACTGTGTTCCAGACACTGGGCTAAGCCTTTTAAATTAATTTTTGCCCGGCAATCATAGAAGAGAATTATATGACAAGCATACCTCGTTTATCGCCCCTCACTTTACTGCACTTCATACATAGATACTGCATTCTTTACAGACTGAAGGTTTGCAGCAGCCCTGCATCAAGCAAGTCTACTGGCACCATTTTTCCAATAGCATTTGTTCATTTCATGTAACTGTGTCCCATTTTGGTAATTCTTGCAATATTTCAAAATTTTTCATTGTAATTATGTGTGTTATGTGATCTGTGATCTTTCCTGTTACTAATACAAAAACTTATGACTTGCTGAAGGTTCAGATGATCGGATCAGATCAGATCAGTCGCTCAGTCATGTCCGACTCTTTGCGACCTCATGAATCACAGCACGCCAGGCCTCCCTGTCCATCACCAACTCCCGGAGTTCACTCAGACTCCCGTCCATTGAGTCAGTGATGCCATCCAGCCATCTCATCCTCTGTTGTCCCCTTCTCCTCTTGCCCCGAATCCTTCCCAGCATCAGAGTCTTTTCCAATGAGTCAACTCTTCGCATGAGGTGGCCAAAATACTGGAGTTTAAGCTTTAGCATCATTCCTTCCAAAGAAATCCCAGGGCTGATCTCCTTCACAATGGACTGGTTGGATCTCCTTGCAGTCCAAGGGACTCTCAAGAGTCTTCTCCAACACCACAGTTCAAAAGCATCAATTCTTCGATGCTCAGCCTTCTTCACAATCCAACTCTCACATCCATACATGACCACAGGAAAAGACCATAGCCTTGACTAGGCGAACCTTTGTTGGCAAAGTAATGTCTCTGCTTTTGAATATGCTGTCTAGGTTGGTCATAACTTTCCTTCCAAGGAGTAAGTGTCTTTTAATTTCATGGCTGCAGTCACCATCTGCAGTGCTCAACATTCAGAAAACGAAGATCATGGCATCTGGTCCCATCACTTCATGGGAAATAGATGGGGAAAGAGTGGAAACAGTGTCAGATGATAGTTCGCATTTTTTAGCAATTAAGTATCTTAATTTAGTGCTTCTCTGGTGGCTCAGTGGTAAAGAATCCACATCCAGTGCAGGAGATGCTGGTTTGATCTCTGGGTCAGGAAGATCCTCTGAAGAAGAGAATGGCAACCCACTCCAGTATTCTTGCCTGGGAAATTCTATGGACAGAGGAACCTGGCAGGCTACAGTCCATGGGGTCACAAAAAAGTTAGACATGACTGAGAGACTGAACACACACACACAGAGAAAAAAAAGAAATCACCCCCAAAATACAATTAAAGTGTAGAAATGGAAACAAGAATAAAAATATAAGAATATTATAGGATAAATTTAGGAGATCCATGACTTAGCAATTTAAAAAATAACAATTTTTAAATTAAGGAATGTGTTTCTTTTTAGTCATAATGCTGTTGCACACTAACAGACTGCAACATAGTGTAAACAGAGCTTTTATATGCACTGGGAAACAAAATTTCATGTGACTCACTTTATTGCAGTTATTCACTTTATTGCTGCAGTCTGGAACCAAATCAATAGTATCTTCAACATTTGCATGTATTCAGATCATCCCTATTGTTGTTGCTGTTCAGTCACTCAGTCGTGTCCGACTGTTTGCAACCCCGTGGACTGCACCATGCCAGGCCTCTCTGTCCTTCACTATCTCCCGGAGTTTGCTCAAGCTCATGTCCAGTGAGTTAGTGATGTCATCTAACTATCTCATCCTCTATCATCATCCCCTTCTCCTCCTGTCTTCAATCTTCCCCAGCATCAAGGTTCCTATTGTTAGATACCTAAATTACCCAGCCAGTAAGAAACAGAGCCATATGCCCAGAACCAGCATGCCATGATGTCACCTAGTTATAGAGAATAGCAGAGAGGAAGTTCTATTCAGAAGCTTTGGCAGGCTTGGGAAGATGAAACTGCAGACCAGTGTCCAGACATAGAAACCTTGTCTCCAGCATCCTCTATCTTGGACTGTGAGGATAACAATCCAGTGACCTAAGCTCCAACAAGAGGCCACACCATGACTTGCTCTATGCTGAAATAACAGCACCTAAGAGACTTCTCACAGACTCGATGGACATGAGTTTGAGCAAGCTTCGGGAGTTTTGGTGATGGACAGGGACGCCTGGCGTGCTGCAGTCCATGGGGTCACAAAGGGTTGGATACAACTGAGCGACTGAACTGACTGAAGAGACTTCTAGCTCTTGTTCAGTGCAACCCTACCCAGAGAAAGGTAACCTTGCCCCCTTGTAATAGTCGCCAGAAAGTTCACACTTCAATAAAACTACAGGGATGGTCCCCACCTTGTATGGATGAGAGTTTCATCTCTTCTTCCAACCAGTCTGTCTGGGGAGACTGTTTGGATTTGTTTTGGTTACCAGCACTAGTAACAGGTCAAAACACTGACTTGATTGACCTCATTCAGTTGCCTAAGAGCCTCTTGACTTGTTATCTCATTATCTCCATACAATCTTTCCTTCTGTGCAGGTAAATAGACATGTAGAAGATGTTTCATTCTTTCTCTAGGCTTCTGCTGGGGCTCTTTCTCCCTGCTAATCTCTGTCCTTAGAAACTTCCCTGGTCTTCCCTAATGGTCCAATGGCTAAGATTCCACACGGTCAGAGAACTAGATCCCATGTGCCACAATTAAAGATCCCGTGAAGCCAAATAAATAAATTATTTTTTAGGAAAAAAATGAAAGGCAAAAAAAATCTCCCTGACTTTTCACACCCAGTTCTGGTCACACCTTCACTCTACCTTGGCATTTGGCAAACAGGCTATTATTTTTTGTTTACGAGTTTTTAAAATTGCCTTTTTTGCATGTTTTATTTCTCTTAAGTCAGAAGCTTCTCAAGGGCAAGGATCTTAGCTTTTATTTACTTGATTTCCCACCCCTGACACATAGCATTCTCTTCACACATGACAGATTGCCTGGCCACCTTTTATTTCCTCTGGCCCAGCCTCCAAAATAATGAAAAACATCACACAAGCAAATAGGGGAAAGGTCTGGGCTTTCCAGTCTATAGAAAAATAGATAATTCTCTCTTGTGTGAGTTTCTTGATTGCTATTCTTGACTGCTAATCACATTTCACTTAAGCATTAGTGGCTTTCAAAAACAAACAGAATTAAGACTTACTGAAGACCTCAGTGTGCCAGGTTCTCACACACATTATTTCAGTTATCCTCACAACAGCCATAAAGAGCAATAAATGTTTTTCTCATTTTGGAGATGAGAAAAATCACTCTGAGATATTTAAGTTATTTTCCCAAGGCCTTCTGGATTCAAAGCCCAATCTTATTCCAAACCCTATCGTCTTCTACTCAACTGCACAGCCCCCAGCTACGCCCCAGGGCTGACTTGCCCGACCTGCTCATTCCTCTTCATTGACAGGCTTATCTGTAAGTTGCATAACATCGACCCAGAGGGAGAATGATAATGGCCTCCTTTTTCTGAGACTCCACTGTGTGCCTGGCCATATGCTAGCTTCTTCTTTTTCTTCTTTGATAATCTTGTTCAGTTGCTCAGCTGTATCCAATTCTTTGCAACACCATGAACTGTAGGCTACCAGGCTCCCCCTCTGTTCATGGAATTTTCCAAGCAAGAAAACGAGTGGATTGCCATTTCCTACTCAAGAGGATCTTCCAGAGCCAGAGGTCGAACCTGCATCTCCTGCACTGGCAGATGGATTCTTTATCACTGAGCCACCAGGGAAGCCTCTTTGGTGTCTTAGTTGTTCATTTTTTCAAAAT
This sequence comes from Tragelaphus eurycerus, assembly GCA_935064755.1. Classification (NCBI taxonomy): domain Eukaryota; kingdom Metazoa; phylum Chordata; class Mammalia; order Artiodactyla; family Bovidae; genus Tragelaphus; species Tragelaphus eurycerus. The sequence continues at coordinate 3,820,780 of CAKXYN010000075.1, read as the reverse complement.
GCTGTTTGATGAAGTTTTTTAGTTTAATATAGTTGAATCCATCAGTCTTTTCCACTATGATTTAAACTTCTTGTATCTTGGAGAATTCCTTCTTCACTTTCATGATCATAAGATATTCCTACAAGTTCTTTTAAGTTTGGGGTTTTTTTTAACAGAATAAGATTCAATTTTGACTCTTTCATGCTAGATCTGTTTATATGGCCGCTTTTGTTATTATATTCACATGAAATGGCCTGCCGCAGCGAATCCTGCCACTTTGCCTGACTGTTAAACTAACATGCTTTTGTTCAGAACCCTGTCCATCTATAGATGGCAAGCAGGAAAGAATGAACATATTTCCCTTGCCTGAGGCTGGCCATTCTAGAAGTACTTTCAAGAGTAAATGGCTTTTTTACTTTGTTTTCTTACCTCCCCTCATCTCTGATACATGAAAGAATCTGGCATCCAGACCCTGACAAGATGATTATTTTGAGACATTACTCTGCCACCTTCTCAGTCAGTTGGCTTTCCAAATAAAGTCATATTCCTTGCCTCAACACCTCATCCTTGGATTTACTGGCCTCTCTGGGGCAAGCGCTGCCAGCTTAGACTCGGTAACACGTTTCCATGTATCCGCTCCCCCTTGCACTGCCTTCCCATTCAGGTCACCACAAAACGAAAACATGGAACGCTTCACATGTTCAAATTTCAAGGTTGAAATATGCATGTCATCCTTGTGCAGAGGCCACACTAATCTTCTCTGTATCATTTCAGTCTTAGTATATGTGCTGCCAAAATGAGCACTATGCCAGCCCCAGCTTCTTTATACACACATTCGCTCTTCCTAGTCACCTCATGGTGCAAATAAGAAAACCCAAGCTCAGAAAGTCACATGACTTGCCTTGATTACCCCCACAAGTGTGTGTTAAGATCCAGGTGGTTAGGACCATCTAACCCAAAGCACAGACATGGAACTTCCTAGGAAAACAGTGATGTTCTACTAAAGTAATGGGCTCTGGGACTTCCCTAGGGGTCTGGTGGTTAAGAATCCACTTGCCAATGCAATCGACATAGGTTCAATCCCTGGTCTGGGAGGGCATATCCCACATGCCTTGAGGCAACTAAGCCCATGCGCCACAATTGCTGAGACCGTGCCCTAGAGCCCATGGTCCACAGTGAGAGACACCACTGCAATGAGAAGCCTGCACACCACAGTGAAGAGTAACCCCTACTCGCCGCAACTACAGAAAGTCCACGCAAAGCAATGAAGACCCATCACAGCCAAAAATAAATAAATACATTTTGAAAATAACAATTATAAGAAAAAATAAAGTAATAGGCTCTGTTTTCAGAATTTAGGACTGAGATTTTGGCAGGTTGTCAGGCCCAATCAGTAACATGGTATTCCATGTAAGTGGAATAAAACTCTGAAAGCCACAAACTGGTGACATTGATGATGTCAGGCACTTATTGTGATGATGTGGCTCTCTGAAGACCACAAGAGGAAATGCAGGAGGTCCCAAGCCAAAACCACACAGCCAGCCATCCTCCAGGGGCTGACTGCCCATGAGTGTGCTGCCCATACATCTGTATGGTGACAAGAGACCCCAGAAACCACCAGTCCCAGTGGATAAGTTTAAACAGCTATCCACAGGCCATCTCTTGGGGAGAAATCTCTTCCGAACCATCCTTTGGGCATGGAGCTCACTGGATCAACATTGCACACAATGGAATAACACAAATCATTTTAAAATCAGAGATATAGCAAATACTTATTGCATTCTCCGCTTAGCAGTCATTGATTTCCTTCCTGAAACACCCCAGGTTTCCTCTGAGCCCCACCCTTCCCTGCTGTCAGTAAGCTGACTCTCCCAAGGACGCCAGGGGCAGGCAGGTGACCAGGCCCAGCAAATCAGAGCGCTGTGTTCTCTTCTGGATCACAGTTATGTGTCCAGATGAGCCTGCAACCTGACTTAGAATTGAGAGCAGCCAGTTTTCCTCTGTGCAGAGCTAGAGAATGAAGTCACCACAGAGGAGGGACTTCCCTGGTGGTCCACTGGTTAAGACTCCATGATCCCCATGCAGGGGACTCGATCTGGCAACTAGGATCACACATGCCTCAAGGCAACTATATATGTATATAGTAGAGCTAAACCATATATGTAGATATATATATATAGCTCTACTATTAAAAAAAAAAATCACCACAGACGAAAGCAGAGATACTGCTGTGGACTGAATGGTTGCCCTCCTGCACCAAACTCGTATGTTGAAATTCTAACCCCAGTGTGACGGTATCAGTTAATGGGGCCTTTGGGAGACGTTTAGGAGCCTTCATCAATGGGTAAGGCTCAATGCCTTTATGAAAGAGACTCCAGAGAGCTCTTTTGCTCCTTTTGCCGTGTGAGGACACAGTGAGAAGACAACCATCTATGAAGCAGGAAGCCAGCCCGAATCAGACACTGACCTGCCAGCACCTTGATCTCAGACTTCTAAGCCTCCAGAACTGAGAGAACTGAATATCTGCTGCTTAAGCCACCCAGCTGGACTTCCCTGGTAGTGAGTAAATAAGAATCCACCTGCCAACACAGGGGACGTGGGTTCGACCCCCGGTGCAGGAAGATTCCACATGCCGTGGAGCACCTAAGCCCGTGTGCCACAACCTCTGGGCCTGTGTGCTCCAGCTAACGGGAGCCTGGGTGCCTAGAGGAGCCTGCACTCCGCAGCAAGAGGAGCCACCAAGATGAGAAGCCCGAGCGCCGAAACAAGCTCACCACAACTAGAGAAAAGCCCATGAGCGACAGTGAATACCCAGCACAACCAAAAATAAACTAAATAAAATAAGCCACCCAGTCTATGGCATCAATATTTCTGTTACAGCAGCTTGAACAGAGTAAGACAGATACAAATGAAGAAGGTCCGAATGACCTTGTTTTGAGGTTGCACCCTACGGGTTGCGTCCTAATGACATTGTTTGACCCTTAAAGCTGACCTGGACTTTTCAATTTCCTGAGCTAATAAATTCCCACTTTTTTTGCTTAAGTCAGTTTGAATCTATTTTTGTATTACTTGCAAGAGAAAAAGTCCTGACACAATGTCTTTTCAAAACAGAAGTCCCTCTCAGTGGGGAAAAAAGTCCCTCTCCCTTGAGGTTTTGAGGCCTCAGACTTAATGACAGTCTGATAGAACTGAATCTTTTTCATATCTTTGCTTAACTGTCTCCTCAGTAAGGCCTTTCCTGACTAAAGTCATTTCGATTATGACTTCATCCAACCCAGTAACCTTGTCCCCCTCCCTGTTCTATCTTTAAGTTTTCACCATGCCATACACCATTTATTTTACTTGTTTGTTTTCTTGTTGTCTGTTTTCCATAACTAGAATGTAAGTCATAAAGGTGGACTTTTTTTAGTCTATTTTATTCATTAAAGTCTCCATTCGGCTTCCCTTGGTGGCTCAGATGGTAAAGAATTCTCCTGCAGTACAGGAGACCGGTGTTCGATCCCTGGGTCGGGAAGATCCCCTGGAGAAGGGCATGGACAATGCCCTGGAGAATCCCATGGACAGAGGGGCCTGGGGGCTACAGTCCATGGGGTTGCAAAGAGTCGGACACAATTGAGCAACTAACACACTGAAGTCAGACAGACCTGGGTTCAAATCTGGACTCCCCAGTGAATGGTTACTTGATCTACGTAAGTTTCGATGAGATTCAGTTTCTCACATATAAAGTAAGGTGGGGGTAATAATCGATACTCTCAGGATTATGGTGAGATCAGATGAGATGATAAAATCCTTGCCTGCCATCCTGTAGGCTCCCATTATAGGTTACCCACACACAGGACAACCAACCAGAATGAGAAAGAGAAATCACTAAAATGATACATCAAAAGATCCTGCTCATCTTTTGTGAATCCATGATGACTGAGGGACAACCAAGGGTATATATTTGACTCAGTATGACAACCAAGACTTTTGTCCACTGTTAGCATGTCTACCTGGTTTTAGAGTGACTGATCCAAGAAAGGAGGCTTTCAAGATGGTGTGGGAATTCTTGTGGGTCACAGATGATAAATTGCTGTCTCCTGGCAAAAGATGATGTGATTTGTATTATCTGCTTATTTATTTAATGCTGTAGATTGAATGTTTGTGTCCACCCTGAAATTCCTATATTGAAGCCCTCTCCCCCCACAATGTGACGGTGTTTGGAGATGGAGCCTTTGGGAGGTGATTAGGGTTAGATGAGGTAATAAAGGTGGTGTCCAGGCTTTTCTAGTGACCCATTGGTAAAGAACCCACCTGCCAATGCAGAAGACACTGGTTCAATTCCTGGTCTGGAAGGATCCCACATGCTGCAGGGCAACAAAGCCTGCGAGCCACAACTGCTGAGCCTGCACTCTTGAGCCCATGCTCAGCAACAAGAGAAGCCACCACAGTGAGAAGCTTGGGCACCAAAACTACAAGTAGGCCCTGCACACTGTAACTAGAGAAACCCGGAGCACAGCAAGGAAGACCCAACATGATCAAAAATAATAAATAAAGTACATTTTTAAAAAAATTAATAAATGCCTCAGCCTTAATAAAAGGCTGAAGGAGAAGCTCATACTTTGGCCAAGATGCAGAGCCAACTCATTGGAAAAGACCTTGATGCTGGGAAAGATTGAGGGCAGGAGGACGAAGGGATGGCAGAGGATGAGATAGTTGGATAGCATCACTGACTTGATGGACATGAGTTTGAGCAAACTCCAAGAGATGGTGAAGGACAGCGAAGTCAGGTGAGCTGCAGTCCATGGGGTCACAAAGAGTCAGACACAACTTAGTGACTGAACAACAACAAAGGAGGGCTTGCCCTTTATCTCTCTCTCCCCCACCTCCCCCATCAAATGAGGACACAGAAGGAGGTGGCCATCTGCAAGTCAGGAAGAAAGACCTCACAAACACCTCACTGTCCTGATACCCTGATCTCAAGCTTCTAGCTGGCAGAACTGTGAGAAAATAGGTATCTGTTGTTTAAGCCACCCAGTCCATGGTATTTGTTATGGCAGCCTGAGCTGACAAAGACACTTGGGTACTCTTCCTTTCTTGTTGCATACACAAAAAAATAAGAATCTGTGTAATTAAAAGTAGAGTGAGAATAAAAAATGTCAGGGGCAAGGAAAGTGCACATTAGCAAAGAAAGCATAGAGAAAGGGGAGGAGCAAGTAATTCATTGGGTAATAGAGAGTTCTAGCACTGAGATTTACATTTCTATGGGCTTCCAGTTGGCCAAAGAAAAGAGATAGAGGGAGACATTCTAAGGGTCAGCAAAGGTCAGTTTCCCACTGACTTAATCTCTAGGGGTTTAGAAACTGAGTTCAAGAGCAGCGTCCATTATTTAGCAGTGTATAAGGCTTGGCTACTTGACTCCATCATTATGACTGGGGCCTTAACAAACAAGCTCAGGTGAGCAGGTTCAGATGAACATGTTGAACTTTAAGAATTGCCAAGGGAGCTCCCTGGTGGTCCAGTGGTTAAGACTCAGGGCTTTCACTGCCGAGGCCCAGGTTTGATTCCTGGCGGGAACTAACCCATCCCCTGATTCAAGCTGGTTTTAGAAAAGGCAGAGGAACCAGAGATCAAATTGCCAACATCCCCTGGATCATGGAAAAAGCAAGAGAGTTCCAGAAAAACATCTATTTCTGCTTTATTGACTATGCCAAAGCCTTTGACTGTGTGGATCACAATAAACTGTGGAAAATTCTGAAAGAGATGGGAATACCAGACCACCTGATCTGCCTCTTGAGAAATCTGTATGCAGATCAGGAAGCAACAGTTAGAACTGGACATGGAACAACAGACTGGTTCCAAATAGGAAAAGGAGTACATCAAGGCTATATATTGTCACCTTGCTTATTTAACTTATATGCAGAGTACATCATGAGAAACGCTGGACTGGAAGAAACACAAGCTGGAATCAAGATTGCCCGGAAAAATATCAATAACCTCAGCTATGCAGATGACACCACCCTTATGGCAGAAAGTGAAGAGGAACTCAAAAGCCTTTTGATGAAAGTGAAAGTGGAGAGTGAAAAGGTTGGCTTAAAGCTCAACATTCAGAAAACGAAGATCATGGCATCTGGTCCCATCACTTCATGGAAAATAGATGGGGAACAGTGGAAACAGTGTCAGACTTTATTTTTCTGGGCTCCAAGATCACTGCAGATGGTGACTGCAGCCATGAAGTTAAAAGATACTTGCTCCTTGGAAGGAAAGTTATGACCAACCTAGATAGCATATTCAAAAGCAGAGACATTACTTTGCCAACAAAGGTCCGCCTAGTCAAGGCTATGCTCTTTCCAGTGGTCATGTATGGATGTGAGAGCTGGACTGTGAAGAAAGCTGAGCACCGAAGAATTGATGCTTTTGAACTGTGGTGTTGGAGAAGACTCTTGAGAGCCCCTTGGACTGCAAGGAGATCCAAACAGTCCATTCTGAAGGAGATCAGCCCTGGGATTTCTTTGGAAGGAATGATGCTAAAGCTGAAACTCCAGTACTTTGGCCACCTCATGCGAAGAGTTGACTCACTGGAAAAGATTGTGATGCTGGGTGGGATTGGGGACAGGAGGAGAAGGGGACGACAGAGGATGAGATGGCTGGATGGCAACACTGATTCGATGGACGTGAGTCTGAGTGAACTCCGGAAGTTGGTGATGGACAGGGAGGCCTGGCATGCTGCGATTCATGGGGTTGCAAAGAGTCAGATACAACTGAGCGACTGAACTGAACTGAACAGGGAACTAAGATCCTGACCAGAATGTCATGTGGCATGATCAGAAAAAAAAAAGAAGAAAAACAATTGTTGAAAAGTTATCCAGTAGGCTGAGGCTTCCCTGGTGGCTCAGATGATAAAGAATCCGCCTGCAATGCAGGAGACCCAAGTTTAATTCCTGGGTCGGAAAGATCCCCTGTAGAAGGGAATGGCTACCCACTCCAGTATTCTTGCCTAGAGAATCCCATGGACACAGGAGCCTGGGGCGGGGCAGGGAGTGGGGGGTGGCTACGGTCCATGGGGTTGCAAAGAGTTGGACACAACTGAGCAACTAACTAACTATCACTTTCACTTTTTCTATCCAATAGGCTGCCTGCTTTGGCTTATCACATTTAATGAAGTTTCTCTTTTGGTAGCAACTTCTTTATTATTTTTTATAAGTTTAAAAAAATTTTTATTTGGCTGCACCAGATCTAAGTTGTGGCACGTGGCATCCTCAATCTTGTGGGATCTAGTTCCCCAACCCCCTGGAACCCAAGCCCCCTACATTGAGATCGTGGAGTCCTAGCCACTGGACGGTCAAGGAAGCCCAGGCAACTTTTTAAAAATAGACTCCTCTTTGTCCTATGATAATGGATGTGAGTTTTTTAAAGAACAATTCTCACCATGGAGCCCTTTAGGTCCTATCCTATTTATTCCATGAACCTTTCTGCAACTCACTCTCCTCGTAGGAATAAGCAATCCCAGCTCAGGGAGGTTAAGTAATTTGCCTGCAGGCTTCCAGCTAATATGTAAAATAATGGGAACCCAACAGCTTCTGCTCTTTTCATTCCATCAGTGTTTCTCATGCTTTATTCCTATATGTGCCTTCTTCACTATCTTTGTCTTACCCTCTAACATGCATGGTTGTTTAACATTTTTCAGCAAATTAACTCTCTGTATTAAAAGATTAATTTTTCTTTAAGCAGTATTCATGAAATTATGAATTTGATGTGCTTGTTATATGTATGTTATATTAACAATATTATTGTGTGTGTGTGTATGCTCAGTTGCTTAGTTATGTCTGACTCTTTTTGACCCATGGGCTGTAGCCTGCCAAGCTCCTCTGTCCATGGGATTCTCCAGGCAAGAATACTGGAGTGGGCTGCCATTTCCTCCTCCAGGGGGTCTTCGGATCCAGGGATTGAACCCATGTTTCTTTGTAGATTTTTCACCACTGTTCCATCTGAGAGGCCCTATATTGACAATATTATTAATATACATTAAACTAATTATATAACCTATTAATTTTTAAGTTTAAAGTCATGTGCATATGACCTAACATCGTCCTCTAATGGTGTACATATTCAACCTTTGGAAAACCTTACATAGTGTCCAGAAGTGAAAAAATGTGAACATTTCAATGAACAATACTGTTTGTTGTTGCTGTTCTGGGTTCTAGAGTAACAAGACCAATCTTTAAGCAAGGCTCATCCACTGTCTCTGAAAGCAAAAAAAAGCTGAGACCCCAGAATGTTTTGAATAGCCACGATGGTATCACAAGAGACGTGCCTAGATGTACAGAAAGTCTACAGTGAGGGGATACAATCACTTAAATAGCTAGGTTTTTTCTCTTCTGTTCAAAATAAACATTTCTTAATAGTTACACTTCAAGCAATGCCATGAATAAAAATCAAACAAAAAACCTTTGGACTTTGATTAACTACAAGCAGACTAATAGCAAATCATATTTAAATAAGGCCTTCATAAGTGCATCATGATGAAACAGAAGCAGTAAGGTTAATTAAGTCTTTGTGTTCTATTATATACCTAGGGAACCCAGCCTCTTTAGATTAAACAATATTAAAGATAGAAGGGCATATGGTAAGTTACATTTATCCTCAGTGTATCAATGAAATACTCTTCTTGGATTTTCACTGGTTGCTTTTAAAGTTGGTTTGAGCAGTAATCCCAAGAAAGGAATCTTTTGATCTAACCAAATGAAGGAGTAATCCATTAGTGCTCAAGCAAGAAAGACATAGTACTTCCCAGGTGGCACAGTGATAAAGAATCCACCTGCCAGTGCAGGAGATACTAGAGACTTCGGTTCGATTCCTGGGTCAGGAAGATCCCCTGCAGGAGGGCATGGCAACCCACTCCAGTGTTCTTGCTTGGGAAATCCCATGGACAGAGGAGCCTGGCGGGCTACAGTTCATGGAGTCACAAAGAGCTGGACATGACTGAGTGCACACACACAGAGGAAGACATCATTTGTTCGTGCAGCCAACAGCTACTGCATGGTTGCCTAGTGATGCTAGATATTGCACTAGGCTCTAAGATAACCTAATAAGATCTGGTCCCTGACCTTGGGGAGCTCATAGCCTAGTTGGAGAGATGAATCAAACAGAATGATCACGCTGTATTGTGTGGCTACAGGTATTGGGTTGGGCAAAAAGTTCATTCGGGTCTTTACATAAGATGGTATGGAAAAACCTGAACGAACTTTTTGACCAACCCAATACTAGGGGGTCCCGGCAAAAAGGAATTATATACAGCTGGAAGGAGTCAAGACAGGCTTCACGGAGAAGAGAAAGGGGCAGAGCTAAGTGTTTATAGATGAACCGGAATTAGCGATGAGGCAACTCCAGGGAGAAGGACTAAATCATATTTGGGGAAGCACCTTAGTGAAGGACTGCAGGAGGGAATTGAGGACCAGGTCATTTATGGTGAACAAGTCATTCAATACGGCTTGAATGAAGAAGGGGAGAAAAAGTTCAAGCTGGACATGGACCAGGTGATGACGAGCCTAACTGGCTAGTTTATGCTGAGCGCTACAGAGCCATTCGAATGGGGTAAGCAGAGGAGACTTGGGCTGCCTGATGGCGGCTGCCAAGACTGCTCTGTGAGGGCTGCTCATCCCCGTTCTTGGGACTTTCCCTGGACGCATTTGGCAACAGGGCAGCAGCTGCGATTACCGACGGCTGGAAAACAGGGTCTCTGGCATGTTATTCGGGCAAGTGTAATTACGGATAATGGGCCTCAATTTGCTCATCAGGAATTTGCTCAGTTGGCTCTGTCACTGGAATTTCAATATTTCACGTTGTGCTTGCGTACCAGAGTTAGACAGCAGGAGAAGCAGAAGTGGCCGTGGTTTCTCAGCAGTTCCCTGAGTTGACTTTGGAAATGGTCCCGGGCCTTTGTGAAGCAGTGGTCCTTCCTTGAAGAGCAAGCCTTGCCCTAGGCAAAACCATCCCCCTGGAAAAGGTTTCCAGCCACGCTCCTCAAGCACCAGGTCTGGAAGCCGAGCAGACTGGACCTGCTGGTCCAGTGAGGCTGAGATCCTCTTCTGGAGTCCACAGCTGGGAAGGAGGACTACGTCTGCTAAGATCCTGGTCTGTAACCAGGCTGACACACGATTTAAAAAATACAAAAAAGATGCTTTGAATCTTTTGATTCACATTTGAATGTGAATATTTCAGCTCCACTTAGGGCAATTGCCTTGGAAACTCCTGCTTCATTACTGTTTTTCTTCTTTAGGCTGCCTTCTGGCGCAGGGTCAACCAATTTTGTTTTCTACTATTCCAATTTTATATTCTGTTCTTGTCCCAGAACTGGCCTTTCTATCCATTCTACACATATTAATATAGTATTTGGCCATATATCAAGTCATGTTCTAAAGGCTTCATGTGTATTAAGTCATTTACTTCTCGTAACAAAAGTATGCGATAAATACAGATAAGGAAGTTATTATACCCATTTTACAGATGAGAAAATGAAGCCCAGAGTAGGGGAAATCAGAGTTTAACCAGGCAGTGTTGTTCCAAAGTCTTACACCAATCTTCACTTGAATTTCATACATTCCAACCTGTGTTTTCTTAATATCTGAGATATTTTTTTACTGAGTAACTTTTTTTGGTGCTAGGTATTTTACATGTGTGACTTCCTCCAGACAACTGAAAAGGACAGATACAGCTAAATGAACTAAGCATAGTGATTTAAGCAACTTGCTCGTGATTATGCTGATAGTAAGTGCGAAAGCCGCTGGCCTCTGAGCCAGACAGAGCTCCTTATCCCCCCATCTATTGCTTCATTCTCTCTTGCACTGATTGTCTGGGGTATTTTGACAACTTGAGTCCCTAGACACAGCCCAGGCCCCACTCGAGGGGAGGCTATGACAATCCACCACAATCTCAGAGAAAGGAAATAGAAACCTGCAGTTACTCTGTGAGGCCTCATTCTCACTGCTTTAAAGGGCCTCTTAATAAACAGCGCTCTAACAATTATATTCTCCATTTATGAAATGCTTTCTAATGTGCCAGGTGTGTTATATATGATACTCCTAAACAGCATGACAATCCTACAAGGTCAATATTATTACTGCTATTTTACTGATGAGGAAACAGAGGCTCAAGGAAGTTAAATAATTTACCCACCATCACCCAATTATTCAGATATGCTGACTCCAATATCCAGACATTTTCTCCCATACCTGGCTTCTTGTGAGCTAGATTCAGAATAAACCTTTCCAAGGGCTTAGAGAAAATACAGAGGGTGAAAGAAAATAGATTTGGCAAGGACTGGGGACATTTCTTCACTTATTTGGCTTTGCCAGGTCTTAGTTGTGGCCCGAGGGATCTCTGGTCATGGCATATGAACTCTTAGTTGCGGCATACACCATCTAGTTCCCTGACCAGGGACTGAACCCGGGCCCCCTGCATAGAGAGCACGGAGTCTTAGTCACTGGACCACCAGGGAAAACCCTGGGGGACATTTCTTTTTTCCTTCCTTCCTCTCTCCTATCCTCCCTTCTTGCTTTCCTTCCTCTTTTCAATTAAAAATGACACAGTGGTTAACAAAGCTAACAGAAGCCCTGGACTTGGCCTCCTGTCATCTTTAAAATCCAAGTTCCACCCATGCACAATTATGACCGCTGACAATAAAATCCCAACCCAGTGTGAATCAGCACAAAGAAAAAGCAAAAGAGGGCAGGGCTGGGGCTTGGTGCTTAGAGTTAGCCCCAAAGTTATGAGTCAGAGAAGTCTTAGGATAACCTCCTGCCAAGTTAATCCCAGGCCAGGGCTTGCCAAAGTGCAGCTGCTCTCACAAACTCCAGAGGACCAAAGTGGACTACCCTGGGGAGAAAGACCAGTCCTGCTGGGCTGGAGAGAGACCACCAGACAAGTCATAGAAATTGTTGTCATTGACTGAATCTCATTGGTGCAACTGTGGCAGAAGACAGTCCTACAGTCATGTAGGTGACGGTGTATCTGTTTAATTCTCCTCTGCACTGTACCCAGATACTCGGTAAATGTGTGTATAATGCGTTCAAAATGGAGGCACAGATTTGTTTGTATTACTAATACAATGTTTGCAATGTGAACGAACCAAAAATAAAATGTCAACACAATGCTTGCGTGCTATCCTAAAAACAGTGGCATGGGTTTGTGAAAGCAAAAGTCGCTCAGTCCTGTCCAACTCTTTGCGACCCCATGGACTATAGCCCTCCAGGCTCCTTGGTCCATGGGGATTCTCCAGGCAAGAATACTGGAGTGGGTTGCCATGTCCTCCTCCAGGGGATCTTCCCAATGCAGGGATGGAATCCAGGTCTCCTGCACTGTGGGCAGATTCTTTACCAACTGAACCACCAGGGAGGCCCAAGAATACTGGAGTGGGTAGCCTGTCCCTTCTTCAGGGGATCTTCCCAATCCAGGAATCAAACTGGGGTCTCCTGCATTGCAGGCTGATTCTTTACCAACTGAGTTGCCAGGGAATCCCCCACATGGGTTTATAGAGACCTAAACAAAATGAAAAAATGTTTGTCATAGTTTATCCTTGGTCTGGGTTCTCCACATCACCTCCAGGTCCACCTCTCTCTCTGAATCTGAACTTTGTGAGTAAATTCTAGGGTCAGAAGGTATCAGAATCACTTTGTGCTCCAACTTCAGACAGACCTAGGCTCTTATAGAGAGACTAATCTGCACTTCTTTCAAAACACAGTAACTAGGACATTTTCTCATATCCTTCTAGAGAAAGAAGAGGGAGTTATCCATCCATCCTTGTGGAAAGAGGACTTTATAATCATAAAGATCTGGAAGCAAACTCTGCTATTTACCATCTGCATAAGCATTGGGCAGTTTATTGATCTGTAACAATGAAGAAAATGAGACGTAACCTTGGAAAGTTGTTGAGAAGACTAAGTGAGAACGTACATGTTAAAATCCCCAGGATGATGGCTGGCTTGTAGTTAATTAGATCTTCATCACCCAGTCTCCCTGGCTGACCTGTGCTTCTTTCTGTATTCCCAAATCCTTATGAGAGTCCTAGCACCATCTATTCTTTATGGTACAGGAATCGTTGATCAGATATGCACCAAAGGCAACTCTGGGATTCTCTCTTGTATTCCAGAAACAAAAATGGGCAATTCAGTTGTTCTTTTATTCCATAAAATGAAGAAGCACATATTCTGGGTTAGGGACTGAACTAGGAGCCGGGGATGTATAAATGAACTGCGGACCTTGGTTTAGAGGGGGAAAACAGACAAATCAGACTATACTTGGGATATCAATAAGGACAAAAGTAGAGTTTATGCGTATCCCAGAAAAAGTATTTAAATGGATTCTCAGGAACTGCTTGAGGGTGTGTGTATGTGTCTGTGTGTTGAGAAGTAAGGCATGAAGGAGAGAGGGGCAGGTGGGATCCTAAAAGGGCAAGCAGGAGCCAACCAGGTGAGGTAGGCAGGTGGGATTGGCTCTGCCGGTAGAGAGAACAATGCCAAGGCAGAGTGTGAAACCACCTTGGGTTCTGATGATCAAGGGAACCAGAGCATATTAGGGGGCGGGGCCCGGGTAGGGGCGGGGACCAGGGCAGTGCCTGGAGAGTTGGGCAGAGGTCAAATTGCAACGGGCCTGGGGAGTTATGCTATGCAATTTTTGGCTTTTAACAGGACAAGTACAGTGAGTCCTTGAAGCATTCCAAGCAGGAGGGTAACATGATCAGATTTGCTTTTCTAAATTGCCATGACAGGGACTTCCCTGATGGTTCAATGGTTAAGAATCTGCCTTCCAATGCAAGGGACCTGGACTCCATTTCTTCCAATGTGGGAACTAAGATCCCACATGCCATGAGGCGGCTAAGCCCCTGCGCAGCCACTAGGGAAGCCCATACAATGCAGCTTCTGAGCCTGAGTGCTCTAGAGCCGTAGCTACAAAGAAGCCTTGTGCCACAACAAACACCCAGCACAACCAGGAAAAGTTGCCATGACAACTTATGTCCATAAATTTAACTTGTTTTTAGGAACTTATGACATTACCTACCCCACTACCCTTCCCAGGCTTCCCAGGTTGCTCAGTGGGTAATGAACCCACCTGCAATACAAGAGACACAGGAGATGCAGGCCCGATTCCTGGGTCGGGAAGATCCCCTAGAGAAGGGCATGGCAACTCACTCCAGTATTCTTGCCTGGAGAATCCTGTGGACAGTGGAAACTGGAGGGCTACAGTCCATAGGATCGCAAAGACTGAATCAATTGAGCAAAAAAAAAAAAAAAAAAAATCCCACTACCTTTAGCCCATGGAAAGAGAAAATTATATCTTCAAAAATTAAAATTTTCAAAGAACCACATGCTAGGTGGGATTTTGGTTTTGTGTTGAGGGTTCTGTTGGGGGTAGAAGAGATTGGGTTTGAATAGAAATATTGACTTTATGCAGCTTCCAAGGTGGCACTAGTGGTAAAGAATCCACCTTCCAATGCAGGAAACACGGCTTGGATCTCTGGGTCAGGAAGATCCCCTGGAGGAGGAAATGACAACCCACTCGTATATTCTTGCCTGGAGAACCCCATGGACAGAGGAGCCTAGCAGGCTACAGTCCATGTGGTCACAAAGAGTCAGACACGACTGAAGTGACTTAGCATGCACACATCACATCACTTCCCGGACTAGTGATGAATCTGTGTCTCCGGTACTACCAGGCGGATTCTTCACCACTGAGCCACCAGGGAAGCCCCGAGTCCATGGTTCTTATAACATGAACAGGAGTTTTGAGATTTTTACCAAATCTGGAGACAATGATATTTACTCTAACAAATGAGTTCTCAGAGGCCTCTCCAGAGTGAAAAAGCAGGAAGGCTGTAACCCGATCCTGAAATTTATTAGCACAATCAGTTTACGACTGTCAAGTCTCACCCTTAAGGTACCCCAGTGCTTGCCTTCTATTTCTGGCCCTAACTGAAGCTGTTAGCTTCTCACTTTCAAAAGCATTTAGCTCATTCAATTAAAAAAAGATTATGATTATGAGAAGTCTAATCATAATCTGATGACTTCATTTTTTTGGTAAATCCACAACATTCGTGATGACTTGTTTTTAATTATTATCACTTCTCTTGATCAAATCAACTATCAGGGTTTTGGAGTTTCAAGGGTAGTTTATCCTATGAATCAGGACCCATTATCTGAGGCTCTGTCTCTGTAACTTCAGTACAGCACGCCCACATATCATAAAAATCCCGACCTCGACAGCAGGCAAGATCTGGAAAGCAGACTTAGAAAGTGGATGAAAAAAGAAAGCACCAACTTTCTGTGTTGCAATCCTATATTGCCCTCATTCACTGGAAGGCTTTTCTAATGTCACATTTGTCTTGGCAGATGAAGTGTCACATACTAAGCAGATGATAAGTGGCATAACTCAATGGAAGCATTTGGGAGAGCAAGTCAGGAACAAATAAGTAGCTGGAATGTGTAACCACCAGCTCAGACAGGCAAGGTCCCAGTTTGGCCACCCGGCTGAAGTTAGACTGGTTGGAGCTTACTTTCTTTTTTTTTAAAATTCTATTTATTTATTTTTGTCTTTACTGGGTCTTCATTGCTGCACTGGCTTTTCTCTAGTTGTGGAGAGTGGGGGCTACTCTCTGGCTTCAGTGCGAGGGCTTCTCATTGCGGTGGCTTCTCTCGTTGCAGAGCATGGGGTCTAGCGAGTGCCAGCTTCAATAGCTGCAGCTCCCAGGCTCTAGAGCACAGGCTCAATCGTTGCAGTGTACAGACAAGTGGACCCTTTACCACTGAGCCACCAGAGAAGCCTAGGTTTGAGATTACTTTTAAAATCAGTCTCCCCGGGAGTGCACGCATGCGCACGCACATGTGTGTGTGTTACACAGCTGTTGTCTTTCTGTCACTGAATACTTAAAGTAGAAAATCAGGAGGTAATGTCATACTTAAAAGGAAGAGAGAAACTAAGATCTTCAAGAGAAAAACAAAAGGAGGAAAGCAGATTTCCAAACTGACCTGATATCCACTTCAGGAGACAGGCTAAAATTACTCCAGCTACAGAGTGTCTTGCGTCCACAGGCTTTGTCCCTAATGTACGCTGAGGCCAAGGCCTCTGCAAGCAGTGTTTCTAGTCACAGCTCAGCTAGGAATTATACACCCTCCGGGATCTTCAGATCAAGATTTAAGCACATGAACAAAGGACCTCTTCAAACTAACGTGACAGAGACCCATCCTGTCCGAACTGAAGCCAGAAAGGGAAAAGAAAACAAAATTAAATGGTTCTTTCATAAATTTCATTCATAGGTTTCACAAGCTGAGACACAGATGTGAAATTTAAAAAACATTCTCTGATGCCTTCATTCTGGATGAGTAGGTTTCTACATTTAGGCAGTTTTGGCATTTGCAAGGCACTTGTTTTGTGTGAGGGGAAACGAGTGCGGGGACAGGAGAGAGAGAAGAGGGCGGTGAAGGGCCAGCTTTTGGCCTGTACCTGGTTCCAAGTTTTCCTAGGTTCCCTAGATCTTGGTTTAAGTGCTCCATTTAACTGTGAGAGCAGCTCCCAACTTAAAGTGAGACCCAGAACTATCTTTCGGTGTGTCAGTTACTAATCTGACTCTTCCCTAATTGGGAGCTTCACAGAGGAGGTGTTCTTGAGCTGATTCTTAAGACTTATCCAGGCAGTGATGCAGTGGAAGAGTTTTTGGGTCAAGGCAGCTGTAGCAACAAGGGCGGGAAGGAAAAAACCAGAGGAAATGTTCTGGACATGTGAAGATAAAGGACTGAAAGGAATTGGCATCAGTCTGGATGTTCGGGGCAAGGCAGAGGGAGATGTTGGAGGTGACTTGCAGGTTTCAGTCCAGTGGTGACGTTTACTGAAGAATGGAATCATAGGGAAAGGGATGAATTTGGAGTGGGAGGTGGTTGTGACACGTATCTGTTGGTTTTGCCTTCCCAGCATCTATCTCACATCCTTCTATCCGTGGTACTTCAATTTTCCTTCAAGCAAAGGCCCATCCTGTATCCTCTGTTCATGTGGTTCAGGGTGTAACTGACGCCATCTTCGGTTCAGTGGGTAGACATATGACCCAGGCCTGACTAATCAGGACTTCATCTCCCAGGCCATCAGGACTCTATGCTTTTATATAAAATTGCTAATAGATGCTAATGTAATGGTGGGATGGTGGAACTTTGAGCTGTGTTCTCATAGTGATTTATAAGATTACTGCTACTGCTAAGTCACTTCAGTCGTGTCTGACTCTGTGCGACCCCAGAGATGGCTGCCCACCAGGCTCCGCCATCCCTGGGATTCTCCAGGCAAGAATACTGGAGTGGGTTGCCATTTCCTTCTCCAATGCATGACAGTGAAAAGTGAAAGTGAAGTCACTCAGTTGTGCCCGAACCTCAGAGACCCCATGGACTGCAGTCTTCCAGGCTCCTCTGTCCATGGGATTTTCCAGGCAAGAGTACTGGAGTGGGGTGCCATTGCCTTCTCCGTTTATAAGATTAAGAAATCACCAAAAATAGGGGGATGATGTGATCACAGGGGAGCTAGGTCTTCTTCAGTGACCTGTTTGCAGTACTATGCTGCCAGTGCTATTGATTCAGGGATGGACATGTGATCAAGGTTGAGCTAATGAAAGATAGTCCTGAGACTTTTGATCAAAGTGTTGGGAGCTCTCATCTCATTGGGGGTCCAAAGCTGATGAAATAGGGGCCTGGAGCTTCTGGTAGTTACATTGTTACTATAAGAGAAGAACTTTCTGAGAAAGAAACCAAGATAGAAGAGAGCAGAGCCACGAGAAGGAGATGGTGAAAGACAAAAATGGTGATGGGGAGGACAGATTTCTGCTAATGTGCATCTCTGAATCACTTGGAATCAGAGTTGTTTGGAGTCTGTCACTGGATTTAATTCTCCTTTTTCTTTTTTTTCTTGAACCAGTGAACCAAAAAAGTCTTAATGAATATAAAGATGTTATTTTTTCTTTTTTTATTTTTAAAATTATGAATGCAAGATAACACATTTATTGGAGAATTGGAAATTACAGAACAAATGTACATAGAGTTCCACTTTATAGTACAATTATTTTTTAAGTAGGTAAATTAAGATTTTTAGCTGAAGTTTCTATATCAAACTCTCAAAGATTAATATAATGAATATACAGAAAAGTAGAAGAATATGGTAGATTTGAAAAGCACCATGAACCAATTCAACAGAGTTAAGATTTATACAACTTCCACGCAACAGTAGGATACAAATTTTATTCAAGTTCCCATAGACTGTAAACTAGGAGACATTGGAACATATTCAGGGACTTAAAAAAAGGTGGCAAACTTCATGGTCTAAAGGTATTGAACTCGTACAGAGTCTGTTCTCTTATCATTGTGGAAGTATGTTAGAAATCAACATAAAGATGCCATTTTTAAATGTTTGTTTATTTTTGGCTGTACTAGTTCTTCGTTACTGTGTGCAGCCTTTCTCTAGTTGCCTTGCACGGGCTTCTCATTGCAGTGGCCTCTCTTGTGGAGCGCAGGCTCTAAGCCTGTGGGTTTCAGTAGTTGCAGCTCTTAGGCTCAATAGTTGTGGCAGACGGGTTCAGTTTCTCCACAGCACATGGAATCTTCCTGGACCAGGGATTGAACCTGGTCTTCTGCATCGGCTGGTGGATTCTTAAATATTGGACCACCAGGAAAGTCCTGAAGATGCTGTTTTTGGACAGATCTATTTTAGGTTCTGGGAATCACCCAGACAGTTCAAAAAACAGAGCAAAACTAGTGCCCTGGACACTTTCCTTGAGCCTGAAGATAGAGTTCTAAGAGTCGTTCATACGGTTAAAAAAAAAAAAAAGCAATAATAAGAGCTAAGTGTCACATTTTTGCTTAGTGCCAGGTATTGTTCTACGGGGCCTTGTACTGATTCTTTCATTTCACCTCACAGAAACTATGTGAGTAAAAAGCTGTTATCTGTATTTTACTGCAGAGGACATTAGTACACACACTGGAGAAGTTAAGTAGCTTGCTGTGGTGGCCAGACTCCAAGACTACTCTCATCAAACCTGCCTCTCCTTATTCATGCCATTATTCCCTTCTCCCTTCCCCCTAGCCCTTGAGCAAGTCACCTAGTGACTTGCTTCTATGAATAGAGAAATACAGAAGTGATGGTGTGTGACTTGGAGACAGTCATTTAAATAGTATAGCTTCTATGCTCCTCTCTCTCTCTCTCATCACTCATCTTGAGGAAAGCCATGTTGTGATCAACCCCATGAAATGCCTCATGAGGTGAGAAACTGAAGTCCCTAGTCAATGGCCATCAGAGTGAGTTTGGAAGTGGATCTTCCAACCCCAGTCAAGTTTCCAGAGACTATAACTTCTACTGATAGCTTCATCTCTGGAGAAACTCTGAGCCAGAACCACTCAGCTAAGCCATTCTCAATTCCTGACCCTCAAAAACTGTGTAGATAGTAAGTCATTATTTGTTTTAAGTTGATGGATGAGCTTATGACTAATTTGCTACACAGCAGCAGATAATTAATACAGATTTTGGTACCAAGAATGGGGTACTGATGTAATAAAAATCTAAGATGTCCAAGTTGTTTTGGAAATACAGCTTGAGTGGAAACTAGAAAAGCTGTAGGGATTTTGAGGAGGGTGTTAGTGAGAGCTTCAGTTCTGTTCAGTTCATTCGCTCAGTCATGTCCGACTCTTTGCGACCCCATGAATTGCAGCATGCCAGGCCTCCCTGTCCATCACCAACTCCCAGAGTTCACTCAAACTCTCATACATCGAGTCGGTGATGCCATCCAGCCATCTCATCCTCTGTCGTCCCCTTCTCCTCCTGCCCCCAACCCCTCCCAGCATCAGAGTCTTCAAGGGCCACAAACACACAATTTGTAGAATTATGGACTTTGAAGAGCCCCTCAGTAAAAGTGTAAAGAAAAATGGAGAAAACCGTATTAGAATCTGTATAAAAGGGAGTCTTCATTATGCATAGCAGTGAGTTTAGTAATATTGTCTTCAGTGATGTGGGTGGTAGAAAATGTAACTGATTAACTGGGTGATCAAATTAAGGAGATTTCCAGCCAGTGTGTTGAAGGTGCCACCTGGTTTCCTCTAGCTGCTTATAATAAAATGCAAATGAAAGGGATACACTAATGCAAGGATTGTTAAACCAAAAAGGAACCGAAGGGTTTGAAGAATCACATCCTGAGGAGATGCCAAATGATGTCAACATTTAAAAATGGCTTCTGAGAAAAGATCAAATCCAGAGTACTATTGGGAAAACCTGGTCCAGAGATAAAGCCCAAGGTGTGTCTGTAAAATGCTTTGTTAATACTTGGAAAGCTTAAAGGTGTTGCTCACAGTACTGTTCAGGCAAACAAAAAGCCCTCCAAGATGTTAAAGGTGTGACTAACAGGTCCTCTCAATCAGAGAATAGGACTTCTAAGAAGCTTAAGGGTATTGTCTTTCCATAGGATTTAAAAGTAGAGAAAAATTATATCAGAGAGATTTGTGAGTGTGGCTTTGTTTTACTAGAGTGGACCCCCAACAAGATTCACAGGAGATCTGCTGACTCCGGCAGATAGTGAAGGATGGAAAGCCTGGCATGCTGCTGTTCATAGGGCCACAAAGAGTCAGACACAACTTAGCAACTGAACAGTAACAACAGCAATCAGCAGAAATACCACCAGATTGGATTTATTTTTTTTTTTTTTATACCAAAGATGATCTTTATTTTTTTTTTTTTAATCAAGAATCTCTTTTATTGATTATCAGAAACATTACAAACATCTAGTATGAACAAATTGTAACATGATAGTGTTTAGTTTGAACAATTAATACATTTCAGATATAATATTATACATATTTCAATGCTATTCTCCCCAATCATCTCACCCTCTCCTGGTCCCAGAGTCCAAAATCTGGTCTATACATCAGTGTCTCTTTTGTTGTCTCGTAAATAGGGTTATTTTTTACCATCTTTCTAAATTCCATATATATGCGTTAGTATACTGTATTTGTGTTTTTGTTTCTGGCTTACTTCACTCTGTATAATAGGCTCCAGTTCCATCCACCTCCTTAGACAGATTGGATTTAAAAAGGTGAAAATTGTACAAAATGAAGAAAGGAACTTGGGCTCTTGAAATTCAACAAGACAGAACCAAACTGAGGAAACTACTTAATTTTGGATACACGCTACATTTCATTAAAAAAGGAAAGATAACTCAGACCATGGAACCAAGAACTATGAGAAACATTCCTGGGCAGAGATAAGACTGAGTCCATATCTAGGTACTCATAGTATTTTCCAAGATGGATTTCAGAATTGCTATGGGCCAGTGAAGACTTTGTGCCTCCTAATTTCTCCCTTTTTGAACAGGATGTCTGTAACCAATATCCTATGCCTGTTATGCATTGGGTGTGTACTCTCGGGTTGGGGGAAGAAGATGACTTGTCTATTTCATAGAATTCACAAGTTTAAAGATTAAGAGCTAGACTCAAGGAACTATACTTAAGGTCTACACCTGAGAAGCCATATTCATACCCAGACTTCATTTAGGTTATGAAATTCTAGACTTTGATGTTACAATGGTCTAGAGACTTCTGAAGACCTTAGGATGTGATGAGTATATTTTTCTCAGCCTTGGGATATAATGAGTACATTTTTTATGTGAGAAGAATGTGAATCAATGGGAGATCAGAGAACAGACTCTAATAGCTTCCAAAGTGACTCCCAACGGAGTCACTTTGGAAGTGTCTCCATCTCCATTACTTCTAGGAAGTAATGGTCCCCATCTCCTAGAAATCAGTCCTTCATATAATCTCCCCTTCTTAAATGTGGACTGGACTTAGCACCTTGCTTCTTTTATTTACGTATTTATTGGCTGGCTGCTCAGGGTCCTCACTGCTGTGTGCAGGCTTTCTCTAGTTATGGGTGAGCAGGGGCTACTCTCTAGTTGTGGTGAGCAGGCTTCTCATTGCAATGGCTACTCTTGCTTCAGAGCACAGGCTCTAGGGTGCTTGGACTTCACTAGTTGCAGCATGAGGGCTTAGTTGTCCCACAGCATGTGGAATCTTCCTGGAGCAGGGACTGAACCTTTGTCCCCTGCATTGGCAGACAGATTCATAACCATGAACCACCAGGGACGTCCCAGCAAGTTGCTTCAGATGAATATAAGGAGGAAGGCATGTTGGTGCATGACTTGGAGACTATGTCATAATAAGCACTGTTGCTTCTACTATCTGTCTCTTTCTCTCTGTGTGTCTCTCCTGTTTTCTCTGTTTCTCATAATTCACTCTGTAGGAAGTCATACAGTCAGCATTCCTATGGAGAGGACCAGGTGGCCAGGAACTGAAACCTATGGCCAACAACCAGGAGACTGAACTTGGAAGGAGATTCTCTAGCCCTAGTCCAGAGACTGTGGCCCCAGCAGCCAGCTTTACTGCAACAAGGTCAGGAAGCAACAGTTAGAACTGGACATGGAACAACAGACTGGTTCCAAATAGGAAAAGGAGTACGTCAAGGTTGTATATTGTCACCATGTTTATTTAACTTATATGCAGAGTACATCATGAGAAATGCTGGACTGGAAGAAACACAAGTTGGAATCAAGATTGCTGGGAGAAATATCAATAACCTCAGATATGCAGATGATACCACCCTTATGGCAGAAAGTGAAGAAGAACTAAAAAGCCTCTTGATGAAAGTGAAAGTGGAGAGTGAAAAAGTTGGCTTAAAGCTCAACATTCAGAAAACGAAGATCATGGCATCTGGTCCCATCACTTCATGGGAAATAGACAGGGAAACAGTGGAAACAGTGTCAGACTTTATTTTTCTGGGCTCCAAAATCACTACAGACGGTGACTGCAGCCATGAAATTAAAAGACACTTGCTCCTTGGAAGGAAGGTTATGACCAACCTAGATAGCATATTCAAAAGCAGAGACATTACTTTACCAACAAAGGTTCGCCTAGTCAAGGCTATGGTCTTTTTCCTGTGGTCATGTATGGATGTGAGAGCTGGACTGTGAAGAAGGCTGAGCGCCGAAGAATTGATGGTTTTGAACTGTGGTGTTGGAGAAGACTCTTGAGAGTCCCTTGGACTGCAAGGAGATGCAACCAGTCCATTCTGAAGGAGATCAGCCCTGGGATTTCTTTGGAAGGAATGATGCTAAAGCTGAAACTCCAGTACTTTGGCCACCTCATGCAAAGAGTTGACTCATTGGAGAAGACTCTGATGCTGGGAGGGATTGGGGGCAGGAGGAGAAGGGGACGACAGAGGATGAGATGGCTGGATGGCATCACTGACTTGATGGATGTGAGTCTCAGTGAGCTCCGGGTGTTGGTGATGGACAGGGAGGCCTGGAGTGCTGCGATTCATGGGGTCGCAAAGAGTTGGACACGACTGAGCGACTGATC
Organism: Tragelaphus eurycerus; assembly: GCA_935064755.1. Lineage (NCBI taxonomy): Eukaryota > Metazoa > Chordata > Mammalia > Artiodactyla > Bovidae > Tragelaphus > Tragelaphus eurycerus. The sequence goes on along the minus strand of CAKXYN010000075.1, from coordinate 3,797,405 downwards.
TGATCTGATCTGAAGAAAGGCCTGGAACCAGAACCACCTGTCTTAGCACTTACAGATTCCTAATCCTCAGAAACTGTGCAGATAAAGAGTGTTGTGCTATTTTAACGTAAATCTTGGGATCATTCATTACACAACAATAAGCAATATACTTGCCAAAGGCATAAACTCTCTGATTTCATATAAATGAATATTAGGGAAGACAAATCAAAGTTGTCGGGACCATAAGTGGTGGTGGGGCTTGACGAGATGGGTCACATGAAAACTCTTGAGGATCATTAAAAAATGTTCTATTTTTTTTTATTTATGAGGGCAGTTACACACCTTGTCACACTAACTGAATTGTACACTTAAAATGGGTGTTATTTATTAAATGTTTATTTTCCATAAATAAAATTGACTTTAAGAAAAGAAAAGAGGGCTGTTAATGAGGAAATGGAATCAGTGACTATAGGTGAAAAAATATAATGGGGAAGGCAAGAAGATGGGACAGTGTCCTAAGAATGTATTTGTGTTGGGATTTTATTTATCTTTTAGGGTAATAAAGACCTGAATAAGTTTGAAGGCAGAGGATAAGGACTAAAGGTGTAAAACAAAAAGTTTATAAAATAAAATTCTAGATGGGACAAATATAGCTTATATTAAGTAGGATTTTTTTGGGGGGCGGGGGCGGTGGATAGTGAAAAACTTCCTGGAAAAGATGGCTACAGGGAGAGTTAGATGCTTTGACAGGGACTTGGGTTCAGGTAAAGAAGTCTAATATAGTTTTTGTGCAAATTGACACTGGAAGTCAATTATTTTTGGATTGTCTTCTAAGGTGTTAAGTCTTATTCTGTAAGCAACTGGGAGCAATTATAGTCTTTTGATAGGGGAAGCAACATGTTAGAGCTGTGCTTTAGGCAAACCATTCTGTAGCAGAGAGAAATATGGACTAGATGGGAGATATCAGGGGCAAGGAAACCCATTACAAGACTATTGAAATCATTCAGTCACAAGTTGGCAATTGATCATGAGAGAAGCAGAAAAGAAAATTTGGCTTTTTGATCTGTAAAAGAGATGCATGTGTGTTAAGTTGTGTCAGACTCTTTGCGACCCTGTGGACTGTAGCCTGCTGGGCTCCTCTGTCCATGGGATTCTCCAGGCAAGAATACTAGAGTGTGTTGCCATGCCCTCTTCCAGGGGATCTTCCTGACCCAGCAATCAAACCCGTCTCTTACATCTCTTGCATTGGCAGATGATCTGGGAAGCCCTGTAAAAGAGACAGAGGAATATGAAAAGGTAGAATTTTGGAAATGATTAGATGGAATTGAAGGAATGGAAAAGCAGAAAATGGAACAGTTGAGGAAGAGAAGGAGACTTCATTTTTGGAATGAAGTCTGAGGTTCAATAGCCTATCCAAGTGAAATGGTATTTGCAGTGGGTGGGACTGCAAGTAGAAATCTCACAGCAATAATTGGATTAGGCTAGAGTTGAGATTTAGGAAGCATCAGTTTTCCTTTATTGATGAAAGAATCAAGACTCTTTGAAATGGATAACAGTGTGGGTGTATCAGTCAGCTTGGGCTGCTATAACAAAATACTGTAGACTGGAGAAGGAAATGGCAACCCACTCCAATATTCTTGCCTGGGAAATTCCATGGACAGAAGAGCCTGGTGGGCTGCAGTCCCTGGAGTCACAGAGTCGGACACGACGGAGTGACTAACACTGATGATAGACTGAGTACCTTAAACAGGAGACATTTATTTCTCACAATTCTGGAGGCTGGGAAGTCCAAAATTACGGTGCTAGAAAGTTCAGAATTTGTTTGCTGGTGAGGGCCCTCGTCCTGGCTTGCAGATAGCTGCCCTTCTCTGTATCCTCATAATGGACAGAGGAGGCTCTGGTGTCTCTTCTTCTCACAAGGGCACTAATTCCACCATGGGGGCTCCCCCTCATGACTCTTTATATTTAATTATCTCCCAAAGGAGATACCCCCTTTATCTGATATCTTAATGTCACTTCCTCTATCTTCAACATGTGATTTTTAGGAGGCTCAAACATTTGGTTGACAACAATGGATAAATCATAAATAATGCTTCAGACTTAACCACGTGGCTCAGTGATAAAGAAAGGGAAAGGGAAGTCACTCAGTCGTGTCCGACTCTTTGCAACCCCATGGACTGTAGCCTTCTAGGCTCCTCGGTCCATGGAATTTTCCAGGCAAGAGTCCTGGTTGCTGCTGCTGCTAAGTCACTTCAGTCGTGTCCGACTCTGCGTGACCCCATAGACGTCAGCCCACCAGGCTCTCCTGCCCCTGGGATTCTCCAGGCAAGAAAACTGGAGTGGGTTGCCATTTCCTTCTCCAATGCATGAAAGCGAAAAAGTGAAAGTGAAGTCGCTCAGTCGTGTCTGACTCTTAGCGACCCCATGGACTGCAGCCCACCAGGCTCCTCCATCCATGGGTTTTTCCAGGCAAGAGTACTGGAGTGGGTTGCTATTTCCTTCTCCAGGGGATCTTCCCAACCCAGGGGTTGAACCTGGATCTCCCACATCACAGGCAGATGCTACTGCTTGCTAATTCAGGAGACACAAGAAATGCAGGTTTAGTCTGTCAGGAAGATTCTCTGGAGTAGGGGATGGCAACTCACTCTAGTACTTTTGCCTGGGAAATCCCATGGACAGAGCAGCCTGGAGGCTACAGTCATGGGGTCACAAAAGAGTCAGACATGACTGAATATGCGCATATACTGTTCTTTCTGGAAGATGAATTGAATGAATTCCAGGGATCGTTTCTCAAAATGTTTCCTTAATGTAATATGAGATATTAACGCATTTTCCAAGAGAAATTGGTTTCATGATGAAAGAAGTTTGGGAAATAGAGTATTAAAAAAAAACTAAACAGATTTTTAAAGGCAGTTCTTCTCAGAGTCTTCATACATAATGGTACTGTGCACAGTGAATTCTCAAGAGGACAGGACTACAGAATATAAACCATTTCTCATCTTATCTTAAATAGACAGTGGTTTTTCTTAGGAAGAGTTCCAGAAACTAATGTTTTAAGGACAGCATTGTAAAAAGAAACTAGTTTAATTATATGAATACAACATCACCTATGTAGTATTCTTATAAAAACAAATAAACCACCCTATTCTACCAAGGAGGGGATCAAATCCATTTATGCAAGAAACTAGACTCCTGAAATAAGTCAATATCATGGAAGACAAAAAGAAAAAAAAAAGGGAGGGGGAAAATGCTTCTAAATTATGTGAGTCTGTGTTGCTCAGTCGTGTCCAACTCTTTCAACCCCACGGACTATAGCCCGCCAGGCTCCTCTTGTCCATGGGGATTCTCCAGGCAAGAATAGTGGTGCGGGTTGCCATGCTCTCCCCAAGGGGATCTTCCCAACCCAGGGATCGAACCCAGGTCTTCCACATTGCACCCAGGTCTTCCACATTGCACCCAGGTCTTCCACATTGCAGGCAGATTCTTTACCATCTGAGCTATCAGGGAAGTTCTGATATGAAAGTCTAAAGAGCTACTATTAATAAATGCAATGAATGAGCTTTGTTCAGATCACTTACGGGACAAATAAGCCCAGCTGTAAAGATCCTTATTGGAACAACTGGTAAAGTTTGAAAACACACTGTCATTAGATAATACAAAGTAGAGGAAAAATAAGATTCTGACTCAGTTACATTCTATTCACCAGGTCTTTCCCAAAGTACTTTGGTACCTGGGAATCTATAGTGTAAGACCTGAAAACACGACAGTCATAAGTGGTATGTGCCATGTCCTCAGTCACGTCCAACTCTTCTGCGACCATGTGGACTCTAGCCCACCAGGCTCCTCTGTCCATGGGATTTCCCAGGCAAGAACGCTGGAATGGGTTGCCATGCTCTCCTCCAGGGGATCCTCCTGACCCAGGGATCAAACTCACATCTCCTGCGTCTCCCATACTGCTGGTGAATTCTTTATCCACTGATCCATCGGGAAAGCCCAAGTAGTATGTTATGCTATGCTATGCTAAGTCACTTCAGTCGTGTCCGACTCTGTGTGACCCCATAGACGGCAGCCCACCAGGCTTCCCCGTTCAGATCAGATCAGATCAGTCGCTCAGTCATGTCCGACTCTTCGCAACCCCATGAACTGCAGCACGCCAGGCCTCCCTGTCCATCACCAGCTCTCGGAGGTCACTCAGACTCACATCCATCGAGTCAGTGATGCCATCCAGCCATCTCATCCTCTGTCGTCCCCTTCTCCTCCTGCCCTCAATCCCTCCCAGCATCAGAGTCTTCTCCAATGAGTCAACTCTTCGCATGAGGTGGCCAAAATACTGGAGTTTCAGCTTTAGCATCATTCCTTCCAAAGAAATCCCAGGGCTGATCTCCATCAGAATGGACCGGTTGGATTTCCTTGCAGTCCAAGGGACCCTCAAGAGTCTTCTCCAACACCACAGTTCAAAAGCATCAATTCTTCGGTGCTCAGCCTTCTTCACAGTCCAGCTCTCACATCCATACATGACCACAGGAAAGACCATAGCTTTGACTAGGCGAACCTTTGTTGGCAAAGTGATGTCTCTGCTTTTGAATATGCTATCTAGGTTGGTCATAACTTTCCTTCCAAGGAGTAAGCGTCTTTTAATTTCATGGCTGCAGTCACCATCTACAGTGATTTTGGAGCCCCCCAAAATAAAGTCTGACACTGTTTCCACTGTTTATCCATCTATTTCCCATGTAGTGATGGGACCAGATGCCATGATCTTCGTTTTCTGAATGTTGAGCTTTAAGCCAACCTTTTCACTCTCCACTTTCACTTTCATCAAGAGGCTTTTTAGTTCTTCTTCACTTTCTGCCATAAGGGTGGTATCATCTGCATATCTGAGGTTATTGATATTTCTCCCAGCAATCTTGATTCCAACTTGTGTTTCTTCCAGTCCAGCATTTCTCATGATGTACTCTGCATATAAGTTAAATAAACATGGTGACAATATACAGCCTTGACGTACTCCTTTTCCTATTTGGAACCAGTCTGTTGTTCCATGACCAGTTCTAACTGTTGCTTCCTGACCTGCATACAGATTTCTTAAGAGGCAGATCAGGTGGTCTGGTATTCCCATCTCTTTCAGAATTTTCCACAGTTTATTGTGATCTACACAGTCAAAGGCTTTGGCATAGTCAATAAAGCATAAATAGATGTTTTTCTGGAACTCTCTTGCTTTTTCGATGATCCAGCAGATGTTGGCAATTTGATCTCTGGTTCCTCTGCCTTTTCTAAATCCAGCTTGAACATCAGGAAGTTCACGGTTCACATATTGCTGAAGCCTGGCTTGAAGAATTTTGAGCATTACTTTACTAGCGTGTGAGATGAGTGCAATTGTGCGGTAGTTTGAGCACTCTTTGGCATTGCCTTTCTTTGGGATTGGGATGAAAATTGACCTTTTCCAATCTTGAGGCCACTGCTGAGTTTTCCAAATTTGCTGGCATATTGAGTGCAGCACTTTCACAGCATCATCTTTCAGGATTTGGAATAGCTCAACTGGAATTCCATCACCTCCACTAGCTTTGTTCGTAGTGATGCTTTCTAAGGCCCACTTGACTTCACATTCCAGATGTCTGGCTCTAGGTCAGTGATCACAGCATCATGATTATCTGGGTCGTGAAGATCTTTTTTGTACAGTTCTTCTGTGTATTCTTGCCACCTCTTCTTAATATCTTCTGCTTCCGTTAGGTCCATACCATTTCTGTCCTTTATCGAGCCCATCTTTGCATGAAATGTTCCTTTGGTATCTCTGATTTTCTTGAAGAGATCCTTAGTCTTTCCCATTCTGTTGTTTTCCTCTATTTCTTTGCATTGATCACTGAAGAAGGCTTTCTTATCTCTTCTTGCTATTCTTTGGAACTCTGCATTCACATGTTTATATCTTTCCTTTTCTCCTTTGCTTTTCGCTTCTCTTCTTTTCATAGCTATTTGCAAGGCCTCCCCAGACAGCCATTTTGCTTTTTTGCATTTCTTTTCCATGGGGATGGTCTTGATCCCTGTCTCCTGTACAATGTCACGAACCTCATTCCATAGTTCATCAGGCACTCTATCTATCAGATCTAGGCCCTTAAATCTATTTCTCACTTCCACTGTATAATCATAAGGGATTTGATTTAGGTCATACCTGAATGGTCTAGTGGTTTTCCCTACTTTCTTCAATTTAAGTCTGAATTTGGCAATAAGGAGTTCATGGTCTGAGCCACAGTCAGCTCCTGGTCTTGTTTTTGCTGATTGTATAGAGCTTCTCCATCTTTGGCTGCAAAGAATATAATCAATCTGATTTTGGTGTTGACCATCTGGTGATGTCCATGTATAGAGTCTTGTCTTGTGTTGTTGGAAGAGGGTATTTGCTATGACCAGTGCATTTTCTTGGCAAAACTCTGTTAGTCTTTGCCCTGCTTCATTCCATATTCCAAGGCCAAATTTGCCTGTTACTCCAGGTGTTTCTTGACTTCCTACTTTTGCATTTCAGTCCCCTATAATGAAAAGGACATCTTTTTTGGGTGTTAGTTCTAAAAGGTCTTGTAGGTCTTCATAGAACCGTTCAACTTCAGCTTCTTCAGCGTTACTGGTTGGGGCATACACTTGGATTACTGTGACACTGAATGGTTTGCCTTGGAAACGAACAGAGATCATTCTGTCGTTTTTGAGATTGTCAGTACTGAGACTTTGTTGACCATGATGGCCACTCCACTTCTTCTGAAGGATTCCTGCCCACAGTAGTAGATATAATGGTCCTCTGAGTTAAATTCACCCATTCCAGTCCATTTTAGTTCGCTAATTCCTAGAATGTCAACATTCACTCTTGCCATCTCTTGTTTGACCACTTCCAATTTGCCTTGATTCATGGACCTGACATTCCAGGTTCCTATGCAATATTGTTCTTTACAGCATCGGACTTTGCTTCTATCACCAGACACATCCACAGCTGGGTATTCTTTCTGCTTTGGTTCCATCCCTTCATTCTTTCTGGAGTTATTTCTCCACTGATCGCCAGTAGCATATTGGGCCCCTACTGACCTGGGGAGTTTCTCTTTCAGTATCCTATCATTTGGCCTTTTCATACTGTTCATGGGGTTCTCAAGACAAGAATACTGAAGTGGTTTGCCATTCCCTTCTCCAGCGGAACACACCCTGTCAGATCTCTCCACCATGACCCACCCATCCTGGGTTGCCCCACGGGGCATGGCTTAATTTCATTGAGTTAGACAAGGCTGTGGTCCTGGTGTGATTAGATTGACTAGTTTTCTGTGAGTATGGTTTCAGTGTATTTGCCCTCTGATGCCCTCTTGCAAGACCTACCGTCTTACTTGGGTTTCTCTTACCTTGGGCATGGGGTATCTCTTCCCGGCTGCTCCAGCAAAGCACAGCCATCGCACCTTACCTTGGATGAGGGGGTCTCTCCTCACCGCCGCCCTTCCTGATCTCGGTCGTGGGGTGGCTCCTCTCGGCCGTGCTTACTGCGCCAGTCCTCACCGCCGTCCTTCCTCGGTCGTTGGGTAGCTCCTCTCAGTGCGCCGCGCAGCAGGCGAGGGGCTCTCAGTGCGCCGCTCGCGGGTAGGCCCGGCTTCCCCGTTAGTTCCACATTAAAAAAAAAAAAAAGAAAGAAAGAAAAAGAAAAGGAACTTCCCTGATGGTCCAGTGATTAAGCCTCTGCACTTCAATGCAGGAGGTATGAGTTCGATCCCTGGTCAGGGACTAAGAGCCCACATGCCCCTTGATCGAAAAAAAAAAGAAGAAAAAGAAAAAAACTCTTTTAATCTGTACTGACACTGTAGTTATTGGGAACACTTGTGTGTGCAAATAAAGACTTCTTTAAAAACCCCATACAAGTTAGGGAACAATATTGTATTAAAGATGAAAATTTTTTAAAAATCTGCCCAAGAAAACCTGAGTCTTCACAGGATCGTAAATCAACTATGCTCCAATAAAAATCCGACCCCCCCCCAATCAAAACCCCCAAGTTTAGGTCTCCCATGAATTGCTGGCGTCCTTTTTCATTAAATAGTGTTTAAGGCTCAAAAAAAAAAAAAAAAAAAACCCTTGGTGTTTCTTTAACTCCAGCTTCACAAACCTACCATTATAAATAATTGGGGATAATTATGAGAGCAGCTGAATAAACTGGAAAAGCCCAGGCACAAAGAAAAAAACCATAGGATGAAATGTGCAGTGCTGGAGTCAGCCCATAAATCTCTCTGCAATCAGAATAACAGTTCCCCGTCTTCTCCAAACTGGAACGTATGTTTAAAGCAAACACCAAAGCAAACCTAACCAGATCAAAATTATGCTACCCCCCAATGTGAGTCTGGTTTCCTTTTACAGTTATAGGGAGAGAATCTCTGGGCCCTCAAATTAAATTCCCCTGACTCCAAACTGAGAAATATGGCAATAGCTTTGTTTGGAGAGCAGAATGTCCCTTAATCCTAAAGCTTCTGGGCCTCCCTTTTCTTCCATCAACCCAGCAACCCCCCAACTCTTCTCCCCTGGGAAATACAATGACTTCAGAAGCTTACTTTGATACCATGAGCAGACTTTAGCAAACCTGTTGCTAGAAGGGTCATATGGAGAAAAGCAGGGGTTCCAGAAATTAAATAAATCATCTATCACTAAACAGTACATCTGGCCAATATTAATTAAAGACTGGGAAACCCTTCGGGGCAAGAGAGTAGGTGGCTGCCACATATATTGAGAGAGAGATCAATACGTGACAATATGTACTTTTTGTTGGAAATTACCATTAAGATTGTGACAGAGTCCAGATTTCCCTGAATTTCTCTAAGTAGCACTTTTTTTTTTTTTTTTGCATAATCAGGTCTATTCCTAGAGTCTTTGCTTATCGTCTGTAAAAAAAGAAATGAAGGAGGGAGTTAAAGCTGGCAAAGCACTTGCATGGCACCAGGCAGTGTGCTAAGGGGTATGCAGAGACTGTTTTCACGTATTGGCCATTGTGTGGCTAGTGGGTGTGGGTGATCGCTTTACAAAGAATTTGAGCGTCCAGGATCTGAAGCCAGCCCTGGGATGCTTCTAAAGTTCTGGTCTTTCTGTCTAACACAAGAACTTAAATCAGGACTTAAAATCAGCACTCTAACACCTTAAGTGAAAGAGGTGCAGTGAAGGCATTATGGCCTTTGTTGTTGTTCAGTTGCTCAGTTGTGTCCAACTCTTTGTGACCCCGTGGACTGCAGCACGCCAGGCTTTGCTATCCATCACCATCTCCCGGTGTTTGCTCAAGCTCATGTCCATTGAGTCAGTGATGCCATCCAATGTCAGGGTCTTAAATGAGTCAGCTCCTTGCATCAGCTAGCCAAAGTATTGGAGCTTCAGTTTCAGCATCAGTTGTTCCAATGAACATTCAGGGTTGATTTCCTTTAGGGTTGACTGGTTTCATCTCCTTGCTGTCCAAGGGACTCTCAAGAGTCTTCTCCAACACCACAGTTAAAAAGCATTGATTCTTTGGCGATCAGATTTCTTTATGGTCCAATTCTCACATCCATACCTGACTACTGGCAAAACCATAGCTGTGACTATACAGACCTTTGTTGTGTTATGGCCTAGGCACATGTATGGTTGGAGCAAATGCCCAGAGGGACACTCTATCAGAATCAGTCAAGCTGAGCTGTGTTGTCCAGCACAGTAGCCGCAGCCACATGTGGGGTTTTGAACATTTGAAATGAGGCTAGCAGGAACTGAGATGTGTTTTTTTTTTTTAATTTTTTTTAAATTTTGCTTAACTTTACAATATTGTATTGCTTTTACTATACATCGAGATGGATCCGCCACCAGTATACACGTGTTCCCCATCCTGAACCCTCCTCCCTCCCCCCTCCCCACACCATCCCTGCAGGTTGTCCCAGTGCTCCAGCCCCAGGCATCTGTTATTGGGCATCGTACCTGGACTGACGACTCGTTTCAGATATGATATTATACATATTTCAATGCTATTCTCCCCAATCATCCCACCCTCTCCCGGTCCCAGAGTCCAAAAGTCTGTTCTATACATCAGTGTCTCTGAGATGTGTTTTAAGTATAAAATGCATATTGTTTTCTTTTGAAGACTCAGTATGATTTAAAAAAAGAATACCTCAGACTTCCCTGGTGGTGTGTGGATGCATGCTCAGTCATGTTCAACTCTTTGTGACCCCATGGACTGCAGCCCACCAGACTCCTTTGTCCATGGGATTCTCCAAGCAAGAATACTGGAGTGGGTTGCCATTTCCTTCTCCAGGGCATCTGCCCGACCCAGAGATTGAATCCGCATCTCCTGCATTGACAGGTGGGTTCTTTACCACTGCGCCACCTGGGAAGCCCTCCTTGATGGTGCAATGGGTAAGAATCCACCTCCCAACACAGGGACACGGGCACAATTTCTGGTCAGAGAAGATCCCACATGCCTCAGAGCAATTATTAATAAGCCCGTGCACCACAACTATTGAACCTGTGCTCTAGAGCCCAGGTGGGATCCACAACTAGTGAGCCCACGACCAGCAACTATTGAAGCCCACGTGCCTAGAGCCTGTGCTCTTCAGCAAGAGAAGCCACTGCAATGAGAAGCCCTTGTACAGCAATGAAGACTCAATGCAGCCCAAAATAAACAAACTAAAAAAAGAATACCTCTTCTCAGCCATAAGAAGGAACGAAATAGTGTCATTTGCAGAGATATGAATTAACTTCAGTTCAGTTCAGTTGTTCAGTCGTGTCCGACTCTTTGCGACCCCATGAATCGCAGTACACCAGGCCTCCCTGTCCATCACAAACTCCCAGAATTCACCCAGACTCACATCCATCGAGTCAGTGATGCCATCCAGCCATCTCATCCTCTGTCATCCCCTTCTCCTCCTGCCCCCAATCCCTCCCAGCATCAGAGCCTTTTCCAATGAGTCAACTCTTCACATGAGGTGGCCAAAGTACTGGAGTTTCAGCTTTAGCATCATTCCTTCCAAAGAAATCCCAGGGCTGATCTCCTTCACAATGGACTGGTTGGATCTCCTTGCAGTCCAAGGGACTCTCAAGAGTCTTCTCCTACACCACAGTTCAAAGGCATCAATTCTTTGGTGCTCAGCCTTCTTCACAGTCCAACTCTCACATCCATACATGACCACAGGAAAAACCATAGCCTTGACTAGGCGAACCTTTGTTGGCAAAGTAATGTCTCTGCTTTTGAATTAACTTAGAGACTGTCAAACAGAGTGAAGTAAGTCAGAAAGACAAAAACAATTATAATATTGCTTATATATGGAATCTAGAAAAAGGGTAATGAACTTATTTGCAAAGCAGAAATAGAGACACAGATGTAGTGTCTGTGTCTACTTATGGATACCAAGGGGGAAAGGGTATGGGATGAATTGAGAGATTGAAATTGACACACATACAATACTAGTATAAATTAGGTAACTAATTAGAACTTACTGTATAGCATAGGGACCTCTACTTAATGCTCTGTGGTGATCTAAATGGGAAGGAATTCCAAAAAAAGAGGGGATATGTATACATATAGCTGATTCACTTTGTTGTACAGCAGAAACTATCACAACATTATAAAGCAACTATACTTCAAAGAAAAATTTAAAAACAAACCAAAAATTAACCCTTTCTAGCTGAAAGTTGAAAAAGAATACCTCATTAATAAATTTTCATATGTATCACATGTTAAAATGACCATGTTTACATTACATTTGTTTAAATATACCATTAAAATGGATTTCATCTGTTTCTTTTTAAATGTGGCTACTAGAAAATTTTAAATCACAAATGTGGCTCACCATATATATTTCTACTGGACAGGTTTGGGCTTGATATTGAGAAAGAAAATTTCTCTCAACCACCCAAGAAGTGAAAAAGTGTTGGACTGCAAAACCTGCTGCCTGGAGCCCAGTTTCTCTTCGAGATTCTCATGTTCCCCACCCTCATCATCGTCCCTCACCTAAATTCAGTTTAAACACATGGTATGAAGGTGATCTTCCAGATAAAAGTCTGTTCTCATCCTGGTTCCATGGCTTAAAATCCTTTGGAGTTTTTGTTCTGGCCTTTCAGGCCATACTCCTTAGCAAAGCAGTGTAACCTGGCCTTGGCTGACTTCTTCCAGCTTCACCTTCTACCCCTTATTGCTCTAGTTTCCTGTGTGTGTTGTGTTTCTGATACCTCCGCATCTTTGCATTGGCTCTTCATTTTCCTGGGAATGTCCTCTCTGCTTGCCACACATACCCAAACCTCCTGCACTAGCTATACCAACCAGTGTCCTTTAACTGGTGGATTGTCCTCCAAGACCTAGTTTTACAGTCGCTCCTGTTGGTGCCTCCCCTGAACTTTCACCCTCTTAAGTGTTCTTCTCTAAGCTCCCTAACATCCTACATATGCTTCTGTGGAGGGTGTTCTGATTTCCTGCTGGGTCGATTGTCTGTTTCCCTCATTTGACTCAGTTCCTTAAAGCCAGGAACCTTGTTCTTCATCTCGAATCCCAGGACCAAGCCTAAGCCTGGCACCCAGTGAACATTCAATAGCTACTTGTAAGTGAGTTGAGAAGCAGGTCAGAGAACTGACCAGGGATCATCCACTCCCAAATGGTGTATCAATTAGAACTCTTGTGGATGCAAGTGACAGAAACCTCCACTCTGACTGGTTTGATTGTCTTACAGGATTGAAAAGCCTGTGTGTTGTTCTAGCTTCAGGAATTGCTGGATCCAGTTGTCCAATCAGTGTCACTGAGATGTTGTTTGTTTTTTCTATTTCTCTACCTCTCCACTGTGCTGGTTTTCTGTGAAGAGATTCTGTCCTTAGGGCAACGAAATGGCTGATAAGCCTACCTTCCAGTTTCCAGTTGAGAAACACAATGTTAGCCACCTGGATAGTTTGAACAGAGGGTAGAATTTGCTCCTGCTGCCCCTAATTGGCCTGTCTGGGGGTCATGTGCCCAAGTCTGAACTAATAATTGTTGTCCTATGGATAAGAAAAGTAAAGTAAAGTAAAGTAATGCTCAAAATTTACTTACTAAACATAAGTAAAGTAAAGTAATGCTCAAAATTCTCCAAGCCAGGCTTCAGCAATATGTGAACCGTGAACTTTCTGATGTTCAAGCTGGTTTTAGAAAAGGCAGAGGAACCAGAGATCAAATTGCCAACATCCGCTGGATCATGGAAAAAGCAAGAGAGTTCCAGAAAAACAGCTATTTCTGCTTTATTGACTATGCCAAAGCCTTTGACTGTGTGGATCACAATAAACTATGGAAAATTCTGAAAGAGATGGGAATACCAGATCACCTGATCTGCCTCTTAAGAAATCTGTATGCAGGTCAGGAAGCAACAGTTAGAACTGGTCATGGAACAACAGACTGGTTCCAAATAGGAAAAGGAGTACGTCAAGGCTGCATATTGTCACCATGTTTATTTAACTTCTATGCAGAGTACATCATGAGAAATGCTGGACTGGAAGAAACACAAGTTGGAATCAAGATTGCTGGGAGAAATATCAATAACCTCAGATATGCAGATGACACCACTCTTATGGCAGAAAGTGAAGAGGGGCTAAAAAGCCTCTTGATGAAAGTGAAAGTGGAGAGTGAAAAGGTTGGCTTAAAGCTCAACATTCAGAAAACGAAGATCATGGCATCTGGTCCCATCACTACATGGGAAATAGATGGGGAAACAGTGGAAACAGTGTCAGACTTTGTTTTTCTGGGCTCCAAAATCACTGCAGATGGTGACTGCAGCCATGAAATTAAAAGACGCTTGCTCCTTGGAAGGAAAGTTATGACCAACCTAGATAGCATATTCAAAAGCAGAGACATCACTTTGCCAACAAAGGTTCGCCTAGTCAAGGCTATGGTCTTTCCTGTGGTCATGTATGGATGTGAGAGCTGGACTGTGAAGAAGGCTGAGCGCCGAAGAATTGATGCTTTTGAACTGTGGTGTTGGAGAAGACTCTTGAGAGTCCCTTGGACTGCAAGAAGATCCAACCAGTCCATTCTGGAGGAGATCAATCCTGGAATTTCTTTGGAAGGAATGATGCTAAAGCTGAAACTCCAGTACTTTGGCCACCTCATGCGAAGAGTTGACTCATTGGAGAAGACTCTGATGCTGGGAGGGATTGAGGGCAGGAGGAGAAGGGGACGACAGAGGATGAGATGGCTGGATGGCATCACTGACTCGATGGATGCGAGTCTGAGGGACCTCCGGGAGCTGGTGATGGACAGGGAGGCCTGGCGTGCTGCGGTTCATGGGGTCGCAAAGAGTCGGACACGACTGAGCGACTGATCTGATCTGATCTGATGGATAAGAAACATTGATTGGCTCAGGTTTAATCATATGATGAAGCAATGGAATCGAGACTGTGGTGCAGTCGACTTCACCCCAAGCAACAGACTGAAAGCAAAAGCTCCTAAGGGCAACAGCAGGGTACTCTTCGTATTCAAAGGGAGTAAAAAGTCCGCTGTAATGAAAGAAGAGCCCCGAGGAAAGTTGGTTCCAGAGTGCCTTCTTTTGCACAAGTAGACATTTTCGGGACCATGGATCTCAAGAGAAATTCATCTTCTCACAACGGCACTGATTTTGTTTTTTTTTTTCCTTGCTTTTGCATTTTCAAGGAACTCTGTAAAATGGGGGTTATTCTTGTTAGATGTACAGGTATCATGTGCTGAGCTGTGCTCAGTCGTTTCAGTCGTGTCCAAATCTTTGTGACCCTATGGACTGGCCCACCAGGCTCTGTCCGTGGGATTCTCCAGGCAAGAATACTGGAGCAGGTTGCCGTGCCCTTCTCCAGGAGAATCTTCTCTACCCAGGGACTGAATCTGAGTCTCCTGAATTGCAGGTGGATTCTTTACTGCTGAGCCTTCAGGGAAGTGAAGTCACTTAGTCATATCCGACTCTTTGCGACTCCATGGACTGTAGCCCACCAGGCTTCTCTGTCCATGGGATTCTCCAGGCAAGAATACTGGAGCGGGTTGCCATTTCCTTCTCCAGGGGAATCTTCCCAACCCAGAGATCGAACCCAGGTCTCCCGTCTTGCAGGCAGATACTTTAACCTCTGAGCCACCAGGGAAGCCTTGTGTAAATCAACTGGAGAGCTATGTAAGTTGACTAGAGAGACAGGTTAGAGATAGTTGAGAGACACAAAATCCTACTGCTGCTTGATAAGACCCTGGTATCTTTCCCGGCTTGAAAACTTACTCAGGAAAGTGAGAGAATGACTGAACTCTAAATCTCTTTCTGGTGAAATGGGGCACACTGAATGGAGACATTTGGTGTCCCTTGGCAGAACAAGTCTTTAGTATCAGGGACTGTCAGTTCCAGGGGACCTCACAGTAGCTCCTTCTGTACAAATTCATTCATGCAAAACTTCTGAGTGCCTAACTATTCCCATTGGCAGTCTGTTAGGTAGGGGAGAGAGAGAGGTAAACAAAACAGATTTTAGGGAGCTCACATTAGAGAGAGCCTATAGAAACACAAGATACTTTCACACTGAGATAAATGCTATGAGTAAGTTTGAGTGATATGAATGAGAGGGACTAAGAGTGAGTTATTTTAGATAGATGTTTTCTCTGAGGTGGGATGAGAGCTGGTGCCTGGAGGATGAGAAAACGCCAACCATGCAAATCACTAGGACTTCCCAAGAAGACGGAGAGTGTAGTTGGGAAATGTGAAGTAGCACCTTGCTCCTCAAGGGGAGATCCCAGACCAGCAGCATCAGAACCACCTAGGAGCTTATTAGACATGCCGAATCCCAGAACCCCGCCCCAGCTCTATTGAGTCAGAATCCACCTTTAATGAAGTGGCCAAGGTGATTCGCAGGCATGGTAAACTGAAAAATGCTGTACTCTTGATCTTTTCAGCGGCTCACTGGGAAGGTATAAAACCTGCTGAGGCAGGGAGTAGGGAATACTGCTCTCAGCAGCCGCTAGAAATGGGAACATTTGCTGCTGCTGCTTCTGTAACAGACCAGCCGGGCTGCTGGAGAAGATCATGAGGTTTTCACGTGTTAGAGTCCTAGAGGTTTTCTAGGTTAGTTCCCTTGCTTTACAGGAGACTGAGGTTCTTAGAGAAGGCGTGACCTGCCCAAGGTGGAGCCTCTGGGCAGGATCTAGGATCTAGGAGTTTCCTTTCTCTGGGCTACCTTTCAAATATTAACAGGACAGATTACAGTGAGAATGGAGGAGGGAATGATAAGGTGATTGGGAAATACTTTCACATGCAGCACTGGAAAACTGTTGGCCTTAGTGTTTGATTCTGTGAGGCAGAACTAAGAAAATATACATGAGAACCAGGTTCATTTATAGGGCAGCAAATTTCAGCTCAAGGCTAGGAACCTTTCTAAGATTTAGAGCCAAACAATTCAAAGTGACTCATACAGGCAGTCAGTTAGTTCAGTCGCTCAGTCGTGTCCGACCCTTTGCTACCCCATGGACTGCAGCACACCAGCCTTCCCTGTCCATCACCAACTCCTGGAGCTTGCTCAAACATATGTCCATTGAGCCAGTGAAGCCATCCAACGAACTCATCCTCTGTCGTCCCCTTCTCTTTCTGCCTTCGATCTTTCCCAGCATCAGGGTCTTTTCCAATGAGTCAGTTCTTCACATCAGGTGGCCAAAGTATTAGAGCTTCAGCTTCAGCATCAGTCCTTCCAATGAATATTCAGGGTTGACTTCCTTTAGGATTAACTGGTTGGATCTCTTTGCATTCCAAGGGACTCTCAAGAATCTTCTCCAACACCACAGTTCAAAAGCATCAATTCTTCGGCACTCAGCTTTCTTTATGGTCCAACTCTCACATCCATACATGACTACTGGAAAAACCATAGCCTTGACTAGATGGACCTTTGTTGGCAAAGTAATGTCTCTGCTTTTGAATATGCTATCTAGGTTGGTCATAGCTTTTCTTCTGCGAAGCAAGCATTTTTTAATCTCATGGCTACAGTCACCATCTGCAGTGATTTTGGAGCCCCAAAATATAATTGGTGTTTATTTATTACTGCCTGTATGGGAGACCGGAGAAGGCAATGGCACCCCACTCCAGTACTCTTGCCTGGAAAATCCCATGGACGGAGGAGCCTTGTAGGCTGCAGTCCATGGGGTCGCTAGAAGTCGGACACACTGAGCGACTTCCCTTTCACTTTCCACTTTCATGCATTGGAGAAGGAAATGGCACCCCGCTCCTGCGTTCTTGCCTGGAGAATCCCAAGGACGGGGGAGCCTGATGGGCTGCCGTCTATGGGGTTGCACAGAGTCGGACACGACTGATGTGACTTAGCAGTAGCAGTATGGGAGACAGAGCCTCCGGCCCACTATCGCTGCAGCTCCAGGCTCTTTCTTCTCCTCCAGTCTCGGCGGGGGTGTCAGGAATGGGCCCCAACCACCTCGGGCCCCACACCCTGCACCATCAGGTGTTTTAATGGTGTTTAAAAAAATAGTCTCTCAGTGTTTCCACTGTTTCCCATCTATTTGCCATGCAATGATGGGACCGGATGCCATGATCTTCATTTTTTGAATGTTGAATTTTAATTCAGCTTTTTCATACTCCTCTTTCACTTTCACCAAGAGGCTCTTTAGTTGTTGTTAACTTTCTGCCATAAGGGTGGTGTCATCTGCATATCTGAGGTTATTGATATTTCTCCCAGCAATCTTGATTCTAGCTTGTGCTTCATCTAGCCCAGCACTTTGCATGATGTACTCTGCATATAAGTTAAATAGCAGGGTGACAATATACAGACTTGACAGTACTCCTTTCCCAATTTGGAACCAGTCTGTTGTTCCATGTGGGGTTCTACTGTTGCTTCTTGACCTGCATACAGATTTCGCAGGAGACGTTTTCTTTCCCAGGGATTTGGGGTGGGGAAGGCTTGGCTGGGGCGAAGGCTGATGAGAAGCCAACTGGCCCGCCTCAGATTGCTGGGGCCTACGGACAGGACGGCGCAGAGTGTGGGGCCCGAGGTGGTTGGGGCCCATTCCTGATGCCCCCACCGAGACTGGAGGAGAAGAAAGAGCCTGGAGCTGCAGCGATAAGGGGCCAGAGGCTCTGTCTCCCATACAGGCAGTAAGTATTCACAAAACCCCCTCTCTGGTGGGAGCTTGACTGGATCAGGGTTTCACAGAAGATAGTCGTTTGCATCTTCACATTTTTGTGAGCCATATCATTTGTAAGTATTTTAAATTGACATAAAAATATGAATATGTGTAAAGTACACTAATCTTCATTGTACACTGGATGAATTTTCATCCTGTCTTTACCTTTGTTATCTACCATCCAGATCAAAATACCAAACGTGCCCAGCACCCGCCGTACACTTTCCAGCCAATAATGCTTCTCTCTCTAGGTAACCACTATTCTTGCTTTGATTACAATCAATTTGCACATCTCTGAACTTATATGAAGTTCATATAAAGTGTGTCCATTTTTTACTTAAAGTTTTTCTCTAAGTAGATTCATTTTTACAACTTATCTAAGAAACATCAATGAAATAATCGTTTGATGTGATAGATGTTTCCCCCCAATATACACTAAAACGCACAACTTGCAAAATGAGCTTCTTCGTGTACCAAGAGACCACATTTTGCTTCTCAAAAGCCACCAGATGATTTTTTAGGTCCTTGCAACTTGAAGATTTGAGGTGAAAAGCCCAAAGTTTATGGAACACCCTGTCACAATCCCAATGCCATCATAGGCCAGCGACCCATCTAACTAAAACACTTGTTGAATATCTAGCAACTTCTCTCAAGGCACTGCACTCCACTCTCCGGAAACGACCCCACTTTCTGATTTCAAGGGGAGGGAAAGAGAAGAGTAAATCATTTCAGGGTGTGTTATGGTAAGTGCTGCAGTTCAGGTGAGCACCCTGACACAGAGGAAGGGCGGTTTCCGGAGTCAGGGAGCAGAGGAGAGGGTGGGTGAGCATATCAGTCGGCACCTCTACCAGCCACCCGACTTTGATCACTTCGCCGCAGCGCAGCAGCTGCAGTCAACCTCAGCCTTCCTTAGCAACCTGAGGGGCAGCACAGGCGCCTTCCTATTAGCCGGGAGGGGTTTGATGGGCAGCTCTGCCGCGCAACCCCGGCGCGCGGCTCCTGGCGCCGCGCTCACTGACGGGCGGGCTCGGAGGCGTTACCGCTCCCAGGTGCCCCGCCCACCTCCCGAGCGGCGCGCGGCGCATGCGCGGGAGGTTTGGGGCTGTGTGCAGGGCTATCGCCGAGCCGGAGCAGCTGCGGAGAGTCTCCTGGGCTCCGCCGAGGTCGCCACTCCCGCTCTTCGCCTCGGCCGCCGCAGTTTCCAAGCCGCCGCCGGGGGAGCGGCCGCTTATTGTCTTTCTCCGCGGCCAAGGTGCGGAGCTGCTCCAGCTCGGCCCGCGGGGGAGCCCCGGGCGCCGCACGGTGAGAGCGCGACTGAACTCGGCGGAGTTGGGGGAAGTTTTGCGGTTAGAGAAGGGGTCGCGGCGGGGAGCGTGGGCCGCTCCGGGCGGGGGGCGCGGGGCTGCCGGGGCGCGGCCGGGGGCGCGCGCGGGCTGGGATGCATGAGCGCAGGGGATCGTTCCCCGGCTCTCCGCGCCTCCGCCCGGGCCCCCCATCACGCATTGTCTGCCCTCGCCGCTCCGGCAGCCCAACCCCGGGGCCGCCTCCGCTCCCGGGCTGGGGGGGCGCGGCCGATCCCGCCCGGCTGCGATGCCCCCCCTCCCGTGAGGCATCCCCGCGGGGCCCGGACCTCCGGTCTTCCCCGGGTCGGCTCCTCCACGAACGGGGGCCGCAGTCGCTCCCTCGCGGGAGCTGCGGCTGCTCCGCGAGTCCCACCGGTCCGGGAGCCGGCGAACAAGTGCCGCGGACGCCTGGGAGCGGCTCTCGGGGGCCGCGGTGAGCGGTAAACACGCCAGGCCCGGCCGGCCTCGCGGGGGCGCCCTGGGCGCCTGCTCCCGGGGGCGCGGCCGGGGCGCCCGCGAGGGGTCGGAGACGTGCAGCCCGGGGGGACCCGCCTTGGGACCGTGGCCTGGGCTCCGCTCTCGTCGAGTTCAAGTGCAGCCAAACTTTGAAACCAAACAATACTTTTTTTTTTTTTGGTAAATACCACTTACTGAACCCCTCTCCCTTCCCCCCTCATTTTCTCCCCCAAAGTCAACCAGTAGGTTAAACTTTTAAAATAAACATGGGGGAAGTCCTCAAGAGTTTTTCTATCAGAAGAAAGGATAGGGTTTTTTTTTTTTTTTTGGTTATAGTGCTTCGAGCAAAATGACTCCGTAGCATTTAGTTTTCTAGATCTTAACTGTGAAATCAGGAGTTCACAAATGTAAGTTGGATTGAGCAATATTTGGTGTTCAGTCTTAGCTTTAACAGTCCTCTGTGAGGTTATTTTGAGATTTGTTGCCGCAGGCATACGGAATTAAAGTAGAAAACACTGCCTTGTTTTCTCGTTCAGCAACCCCCTCCCCCGTTTTAGTTTCATAAGTAACTTTTTCAATTTTTTTTTTTTTAAATCGTTGGATCGCCCAGATCAGGGTAAACGATGGAAAAATCACTTGGAAGAATCATTTTCTGCAAGTTTGTAAAGGAGCTGTGATAAATCATTGTTACAGTCCCGTAGCCTTCCGTGGTCTCTTGGGGATTTGCAGACGGCCAGCCCTGTCGTCAAGCTTTGGGTGCTTCGTTCTGCTGAGTTCAGTTCATTTGGCTTATGAAGTCAGAATGATTCTGTTTAAATCCCCACAGTGGATCCAGCATAAATGTCTGTCAAATTGCGTGGTGGAAGAAAATGACCAGAATGTGTTTCTATCGATTGTTTGTATTCCTTTGCCGTCTAGTAAATTAACAAGAAAACTTCGAACCAAACATCGTGTGGGTCAGTTTGCGTTTCAGTTGGTTTCTCCTGCTGAGTGACCGATGTGAGGTGTGCCCTGGGTTTTTCTGGTTTCCTTGACCTCATTTTGCAACTGTGTTCACCTGACAAAGCTAAAGAAAAATGTCCTGATGGCATAAGCTTGGATTTTTGAAGTACAGCGACAAGGTTGGTTTTAGGAGTCATAATCCTTGCCCTTTGGGCTTTCCTTCCCAAAGATGTGCAGCTTTAGATGGCTTGTGTGTAGTGGTGGGGTGGGGGCTGAGAGGAGGGGTTAACAGAGGTTGGAAGGAGTTGTCAGGGAGGGACAAAATGTAAACAAACACTGTTTAGAGCCTTAAGTGACAAGCAGATCAGTTGCTCTGCCTCTCTGATAGCATGTTATACATACCTTTGTTTTAGGGTTTCTTGCACTTCATTCTTTTTGCCTGACGACTAGTAACTGCATATGTAGTATAAATGGACTCCTCTTCCAACCTTTTAATTCCGGAGGGCTGTGATGAGTCTCAGCTGTGTGCCTCTTTGCCCAGAAGGAGTCTTGACACAGCACAGGTGCTCAGGAGGTGTTTGTATTGGGTGAAGTGGCTTGGTTGGTACTTCACCCGAACATGGGACCCAGGGAACCACTGAACTTGGGGACTCCTTCACCGTGACAGCTTACTCGCAGGCCTGTAATGCGATTTACTGTACTTCATACAAGGATGTCTGACCTTTCCTGTTAACCCGTTAATTACTTCTTGAAAAGAATCGAGGTTTAAATCGTGTGCTGTGGATTTTGTAAAGTGGTTTCTGATTGGGAAAATTTCTCCCTTTTTTGTTGAAATGGCTAAGACTGCCGGACACATCCATTCACTCCCCTGCCTGTTTATACCTCTGTTGTGACTTGGGGAGGTAGCGCAGTGTAGAATGCACATTCTTTGGAGTTAGGTAAATTTGAGATCAAATCTCCACCCTTCCGTTGACAAGGTGGGTAGCCTTGAACAGGCAGGTCCCTTGTCCCCTCTGAGCTTTGGCTTCCTATCGTGTAAAGGTATAGTAACATACTTAAGAGCAGTCTTAGAAATAAATGAAGCTGTGTGATGATCTTCATAGTATGCCTGTTAGCTGGTAGCTGTAATGACAGTGATTTGGGTACTTTTTTATATGATTTAAAGCATGTTTACAAGTCTGATGCATCTGAGCATAGTGGTTTAGCTCTTTTTCATAAAGAGGGAACGCGTGGGCACTCGAACCCGGTGCAATGGGACAACCCGGAGGGATGGGGTGGGGAGGGAGGTGAGGGGGGGCTTCAGCTTGGGGGACACATGTACACCCATGGCTGATTCATCTTGATGTGTGGCAGAAGCCACCACAATATTGTAAAGTAATTAGCTTTCAATTAAGATGAATTAATTTTTTTAAAAAGAAGAAATACATAGTGGCTGTTGTGAAATAATATTTGGTATTCCTACTGATACTAATATATATAATTATTTGTTATGTTTTGATTTGTTAACTCTATAAATAAAAGTACTGCCCCTAGTATAACAATTAAAAAAAAAAGAAGGAATGGTTCTGGGAATTGAGTCTTAAATGAAAATTTTTAAAAGGTGAAGTTGAACTGAACGTTAATAGAATTAGCGGTTTTATCTTCTAAATCAGTCGTTAATCTTTGAATGGGCCTGGCAGTGTGACTCAGTAGGACAGAACTCTGCATTTATAGTGTTTAGGAAGTGGTCAGAAATGGGTTGTTTTCAAGACTTAGAGTAGGGTATCTAAGTTATTTAGTTCCAGCTCTTCTTCCTTATTTTACCTTAATTTTGAAAAATAGTTGATATGGATTATGACTACATTTCTCACACTTGCTTAAGATGGAACTGGCCTGTGGGTTAACAGAGATGGTATTACTTCCTCTTCAAAAACACTTTTGAAGGTGCCATCATTTGTGGGAGGAAGCAGTGATTTAAATCAGTTATACCAGCGTATTTCGAAAATTCACAATACCAAGTGGAATAGATACATTCTAGAAATATTAACCTATCATGGCATTTCTGTATATTGAATCTTATCTTTCCATTTTTTAATAAAATAAAGGCAAAAAGTTAATCAAGAAGGATTACAGTAAACCTTTAAAAATTATATTTGACCAGACTCACAGATTGAGGGGAAAAAGCAAAGCTGACAAAGCTAGAAGAACTCACCTGGACTTTTGAAAATCCCCTTTTAAAGTTAACATTGCAGTGCGCTTGAATACACAGGGTTATTACTGATGGCGACAAGCATCCGTTTGGAAGCCATGCTCCCAAGTCACTGTCAGACTGTCTTACCCGCAGTCCGTGGGGAGAGAGGAGGAAGCTGTTGGTGGAAGGAAGTTGGCTTCCTTCACCTTTCTTCGCATTTGTGGTCCTGTAGCCCACCTCTGGGGTGATGGGGACAGATTGAGTAGAAGATGGGTAGGTAACCCATTTTGGTCCGTCCTTGCTCAAAGAAGGCACCAGTAGACCCGATACCGAGATACGATGATTGTTACGAATGTTTGTGGAGGACAGCGGTGTGTTTTCCTTTTACTTATTCAGAGCTGTGTTCAGAGCCCTGGAAAGGTGGATATCAGTGTGCGTGATGTGGCTCTTGGGGTGGGGAGAAGGGAACAGTGTGAGGGATTTACCATTTATGTCACTCAGTAAGCTCTCCTATTAGTAATCAGTCCTTTTGAATTTTCACTTATGATCCTATTGTAAGCCCGTGTTTGGCCACAGAAATCGTCTTTACCACTTCAAAAGGCTAGTTATTCCTGAATGGTTAGGGATTAAGTATGTTGCACTGTAATGAGTTAGTCTTTTAGACAACTGAAGATGTCAAGCAAGAGAAAAGTACCTTGGAGTTATGCAATGTAGTGTTCCATCAACCCAAGGTGATTGCTGGTGATGTCTGCTGAAAGTATGTGATACAGGACCGCATGGCTGACTTCCTGAGCTTTACCAGTTATTGGCAGTGCGTCCTTGAGGAGGCCACTTCATGTGTCTCAGACTTAGCATCCTTACTTATAAAATAAGGACAAATTTGATATTGTCATCTAATCTCCTGCCCTCTACTGTCAGTGAGAAACTCCGGAGATAAAACACTATGCAAGTGCTTTGTCATGTTGTAGTCTTGTTGGCTGGCTGCTGGTTTGGATAAAATTCAAATCCTAGTATAAAATGGGAAAACATCTAATGAAGTTTATTGATTCTTTTCTTTGTAAATATTATACCATTTCTTTTGCCATTCTTAGGAAAATGGATACAGCTCACTTTTGCCTCTTTGCAGATTTCCTTTTACAACGTATTTGTTATGGGATATTTTTCTAAATTCATTGCTTGCTGGGAGACCCAGATTACTCTGAAATCACAGGAACTGACATTGGATCCCAGTACTTGAAGTCAGGTGAAACCACAATAAACAGTGAACAAAGAATGTCAGAATGTTTCAGAAGGGTACAAAAGAAGCTAGCCTAGTCTCTGTCTGATCTTTACTGACTCATTTTCTTAAAAAAAGGTTTACTCAAATCAGGGAATGAGCCTCTTATGTGTCAGATGTTATACTGTGTGTCTTACATTTTATATATGACTGAGCTGTGTGGCATGTGGGATATTAGTTCCTGCACCAGGGACTGAACCCTGCATTGGGAGTGTGAAGTCTTAACCACTGGACCACCAGAAAAGTCCTACATTTATTTCATTTTTGAAACAAATCAATGAAGCAGAAATTATTGATTCATTTTAGGAGGGCTTCCGTGGTGGCTCAGATGGTAAAGAATCTGCCTCAGTGCAGAAGACCCAGGTTCCTTGGATCGGGCAGATCCCCTGGAGAAGGAAATGGCAACCCACTCCAGTATTCTTGCCTGGAGAATTCCACGGACAGAGGAGCCTGGCGGGCTACAGTCCATGGGGTCGTAAAGAATCGGACATGACTGAGTGAGTAACACTTTCAGGAGGGAGAAACACCCACGAAAAAGATTTGATAGTGGTCACATGGTTTTAAATTTTGGTGCTAAAATTTGAATAATCTGAACTCACTTTATTCTGGTTGCAAAGGGCATGCTTTTCACATCACTAATGTCACCTGAAAAGAGTACAGTTTGTAAACAAATCAGGTTTATTGAGTCGTCGTTTATATGATAAAATGCACCCATTTTAAGTGTACAGAGTTTGACAGGTTTTGACGAATATATTCATCATGTAACTTAACAGCACAATAAAGGTATAGAATGTTTCCATTACTCCAGAAAGTTCCTTTGTGTTCTCCATAGAGTTCTGGCTTCACCTCTCACTCTGCTGCCTAGCTCATCATAGGCAACCACTGCTCTGCTCTCTGTCACCGGTTTTGTTTACAGACTATGGCCCACAGACCAGATCTGCCTTACTGTTTGTTTGTTTATTTTTTTTAATTAAGCTTTATTGGGACACAGCAGTGTTGCTTTGTTTCCATATTGTTTGTGGTTGCTTTGGTGCTACAGTGACAGCAGTTACAAGACACCCTGTGATCCACAAAGCTGAAAATACTTACTAATCTCACAGAAAAAGTTTGCTAAGCCTTGTTCTATGTAACTAATTATAATGATGACATTTGAACAATTCTGTAGTATTCAGTGCATATTCAACTTTTCCTGTTTGTCCTCCAAATAGCTTTAATTAACTACAAAGTTAATTAAAAAAAAAATCAGGATATTATTCCATTGCGTGTGTGTATATATATGTGGGCACACGCACATTTGGACATAGTTCTGTAAATAGTGTTGCTGTGAACATTGGGGTGCATGTATCTTTTTGAATTAGAGTTTTAAACTTTCCAAGTTAGTTGTTTGTTGCTCTGTATTTTTCTCCTAGAATTTTTATAGTTCAAAATTTTACAGTTTAGGTTTATGTATCACTTGAGTTAATTTTTCTCATGGTGCAAAGTGTGGATTGAGATTGATTTTTTTTTTTTTTGCATGTGGGTGTGTAGTTTTTCCAGCAGTGTTTTTTGAAAAGACATCTTTCTCCATAGAATTGCCTTTGTACCTTTGCTGAAAGCCAGTTGATCATGTATGTGTGGGTCTGTTCCTGGATTCTGTCATATTGGTCTATCTTTCATTATTCTTTTACCACACTGTTGATTACTGTATCTATATAGTGAGTCCTGAAATCAGGTAGTAGGAGTTCTCTAATTGAGTTATTTTTTTCAGAATTATCTTTGAGTATTCTAGTTGCTTTGCCTTTCCAAGTACGTTTTATTTACTTATTTTTATTTATTTTTTTGGCTGCACTTCAAAGCTTGTGGGACCCTAGTTCCCTGACCAGGGATTGAATCTGGTCCCTTGACAGTGAAAGCGTGGAGTCCTAACCATTTGATCTCCAGGGAATTCCCCCCAAGTATATTTTAGAATCAGCTTGTTGAGAAGAATCCCGCCAGGATTTTTGATTGGCCCTGTATTGAATCTGTGAATCACTTAGGGTAGAATTGACAGCTTAGTTATATTGAGCCATGAACACATGGTTTATGATGTTCTATTTATTTCGACCTTTTTAGTTTTTTTTGTTAGTGTTTTGTAGATTTTAGTAATTGGATCTTGCGTGTTTTTAAAATAAGATTAATATGTATATCATATTTTCTGGTGCTGTTGTGAATGATGCTTTTAAAATTTCAATTTCCTGTTGTTCATTGCTAGTCTGTAGAAATAGGATTGAATTTTTTTATGCCGACCTTTTGTCTTACAAACTTGCTAAACTTACTTGGGCTCTTGTTTGTAGACAGTAATGTCATTGGCACATACAGGAAGTTTGATTTCTTCTTTGCAGTCTATATGTCTTTTATTTCTTTTTCTGTATTGAACTGGCTAGGACCTCCTGTAGGATGATGAATAGGAGTTTTGAAAGTGGACCTTTTCCTGATGTTAAGGGGAAAACATTCGTGTTTTAACATTAACATGATGTTCTTTATAATTTTTGTTTTTGTAGTTGTAAAGGTGTTCTTTCTCAAGCTGATAAAGTTCTGTTTCTAGTTTGCTGAGTTTTTACCATGAATGGGTACTGAATATTGTCACAGGCTTCTTATGTGTCTGTCCAGGTGATCATATATTTTTTCTTCTTTAATCAGTAGATGTGGTGAATTACACTGCTTTTTCAGTGTTGAACTAGCCTTGTATTCTTTTGATAATTCTAAGTCATGATGTATTTTTATATATTGTTGGATTCAATTTGCTACTGCATCTTTTTTGTTTTCTATGTCTATTAATGTTCCTTTAAAAAGTTCTTGGTCATATGTGTAATACTTATAGTTGTTAAAGTCCTAGCTCATTAATTCCATTATTTGTTTCTATAGGCATTTTCTTTTTTCATTTTTGGGTCACATCTTGGTAATTTCTTATTAGATGCTAGAAATGGTGAATTTTAATTTGTTGATTGCTGTCGATTGGTCCAAGTTAGATCAACCCTAGCTGTATCCTTTTACTCTAAGACTTCACCCCATTCGTTACTAAGGCATGAAGCCGCCATAGTTTTCATTGAAGGATGGTGTGTTCTCTGTTCTCGCTGGTCTGAGTCTCTGCCAGCCCTGTGTGAGCTCTGGGGTTATGTAGCGTATGGTCCTTGGGTCGTTCTTTGCCTGCCCTTGTAGATTTGCAGTATGCACACACAGCTTATTATTCGTTATTAGATGCAGGCAGGCCTCTGTGCTAATTTCTGGAGATCCTTCTTCATGCAACTCCCTCCTTTCTAGTACTCTGGTTTTTAGCTTCCTGAGCCTTCCTACGTGACAAGCCTGCCTTGCTCTGCTTGGGCTCCTCAAAGCACATGGTCCAGGATGTGCCTCCAGGCTGAGAAGGTAGGTGCATGTGTGGCGTTCACCTCTTCCCAGTCCTGTGCTGCTGGTGGTCCAGTGACTAAAAGATGTTGCCATTTTGCCGTCCATTTTTTTGGTTGTTGGTGGGGGGTGCGAGCAGGAAGGAGTCTGGATCCAGGTACTCCATCACGGTTGGAAATTGAAATCCTTTGAGAGAGTATAATTTATTTATGATGCTTAAAATCTTCTTACAGGAGTCTTCAAGTCTTTGTGGGCGTAAATATCAAAGAAATGTTTGTTAAATGTCTATGTAGCTAGCCTTTACTCTGTAGGGAATACAGAAGAAGTCATGTCCATCTGTTTGCGACCCCATGGACTGTAGCCTGCCAGGCTCCTCTGTCCATGGGATATCCCAGGCAAGAATATTGGAGTGGGTTGCCGTTCCCTTCTCCAGGGGATCTTCCCGACCCAGGGATCGAAGCTGGGTCTCCTGCTTGGCAGACGGATTCTTTACTACCTCTATAGTATATATGTGAGATTAATCAAAGATGTGAAATGCTCTAGTGATGAGCAGAAAAGTGGTCTGATACTTTGATATAACGATTCTTTCTTTTACATCTTTGTTTCTTAACCTGTATTTATGTTTCCTTCTATGGCACAGGATGGAGTGAGTCAGTGGGTAGAGTATTAGCTCTTTCAGATGTGTTTGGTGACTTATTTGCTCCATCTTTAGGTAAATTGTCTCTGAAAATCAGCATTCTCCTTTGTAAAATAGGCACGTGACATACCTTGTTGGATTGTTTGTTAATTTATTCGGCCCATATTTGGGTGCCTTCTGTCCTCAAGCCCTGTTCTAGGTGAGGGGATTTCAGTGACAAAAGGCAGTTGCTGCCGTCAAGGGGCTGACATCTTAGCGAGAGAAGTAGAACATAAACAGGTAGAAGGCCTGTCGTGATAACTGTAGGAACAAGACGAAGAGCGTTCAAAACATTGGAGGAGGATGTAAAACTTTCTCAGAGAGACCCAAGGGGAGTGATGAGAGCAGACTTGAAGGGCTCTGGATGTTTGAGTGGAAGTAGCATCAGGGGCCGGGAAAGGCAATGGCACCCACCCCAGTACTTTTGCTTGGAAAATCCCATGGACAGAGGATCCTGGTAGGCTCCAGTCCATGGGGTCGCTAAGAGTCGGACACGACTGAGCGACCTCGCTTTCACATTTCACTTTCATGCATTGGAGAAGGAAATGGCAACCCACTCCAGTGTTCTTGCCTGGAGAATCCCAGGGACGGGGGAGCCTGATGAACTTCCGTCTATGGGGTCGCACAGAGTCGGACACGACTGAAGCCACTTAGCAGCAGCAGCAGCAGCATCAGGGGCAAAGGACTTGAGGGGAGAGTATGAACAGGAGGCTGAGGATGGGGCAAGACAGAAGAACAATATGTATGCAGGTAGTTGTTGCTGTTCTTTAGTCGCTGAGTTGTGTCCGATTCTTCCCCGTGGACTCTCCAGACTCCTCTGGCCCTGGAATTCTCCAGGCAAGAATACTGGAGTGGGTTGCGATTTTCTTCTCCAGGGGTTGTTTTTGACCCAGGGATTAAGCTTTGTCTGTTTCCCTGGGAGGCGGGGTTTAGCAAGATCAGTTCAGTTCAGTGGCTCAGACATGTCCGACTCTTTTCGACCCCATGAATCGCGGCACACCAGGCCTCCCTGTCCATCACCAACTCCCGGAGTTCACCTAAACTCATCAAGTCGGTGATGCCATCAAGCCATTTCATCCTCTGTCGTCCCCTTCTCCTCTTGCCCCCAGCTGCACTCAGCTTTCTTCACTGTCCAACTCTCACATCCATACATGACCACTGGAAAAACCATAGCCTTGATTAGATGGACCTTTGTTGGCAAAGTAATGTCTCTGCTTTTGAATATGCTATCTAGGTTGGTCATAACTTTCCTTCCAAGGAGTAAGCATCTTTTAATTTCATGGCTGCAGTCACCATCTGCAGTGAGTTTGGAGCACCCCCCCCCACCCCACCCCCCCGCCAAAATAATAGAGTCTGACACTATTTCCACTGTTCCCCATCTATTTCCCATGAAGTGATGGGACCAGATGCCATGATCTTAGTTTTCTGAATGTTGAGCTTTAAGCCAACTTTTTCACTCTCCTCTTTCACTTTCATCAAGAGGCTTTTTAGCCCCTCTTCACTTTCTGCCATAAGGGTGATGTCATCTGCATATCTGAGGTTATTGATATTTCTCCCGGCAGTCTTGATTCCAGCCCAGCATTTCTCATGATGTACTCTGCATAGAAGTTAAATAAGCAGGGTGACAATATACAGCCTTGACATACTCCTTTTCTTATTTGGATCCGGTCTGTTGTTCCATGTCCAGTTCTAACTGTTGCTTCCTGACCTGCATATAGGTTTCTCAAGAGGCAGATCAGGTGGTCTGGGATTCCCATCTCTTTCAGAATTTTCCACAGTTTATTGTGATCCACACAGTCAAAGGCTTTGGCATAGTCAATAAAGTAGAAATAGATGTTTTTCTGGAACTCTCTTGCTTTTTCCATGATCCAGCGGATATTGGCAATTTGATCCCTGGTTCCTCTGCCTTTTCTAAAACCAGCTTGAACATCTGAAAGTTCACGGTTCACATATTGCTAAAGCCTGGCTTGGAGAATTTTGAGCATGACTTTACTAGCGTGTGAGATGAGTGCAATTGTGCGGTAGTTTGAGCATTCATTGGCATTGCCTTTCTTTGGGATTGGGATGAAAACTGACCTTTTCCAGTCCTGTGGCCACTGCTGAGTTTTCCAAATTTGCTGGCATACTGAGTGCAGCACTTTTACAGCATCATCTTTCAGGATTTGGAATAGCTCAACTGGAATTCCATCACCTCCACTAGCTTTGTTCGTAGTGATGCTTTCTAAGGCCCACTTGACTTCACATTCCAGGATGTCTGGCTCTAGGTCAGTGATCACACCATCATGATTATCTTGGTCATAAAGATCTTTTTTGTACAGTTCTTCTGTGTATTCTTGCCACCTCTTCTTAATATCTTCTGCTTCTGTTAGGTCCATACCATTTCTGTCCTTTATCGAGCCCATCTTTGCATGAAATGTTCCCTTGGTATCTCTAATTTTCTTGAAGAAATCTCTAGTCTTTCCCATTCTGTTATTTTCCTCTATTTCTTTGCATTGATCGCTGAAGAAGGCTTTCTTATCTCTTCTTGCTATTCTTTGGAACTCTGCATTCAGATGCTTTTATCTTTTCTTTTCTCCTTTGCTTTTCGCTTCTTTTCCTTTCACAGCTATTTGTAAGGCCTCCCCAGACAGCCATTTTGCTTTTTTGCATTTCTTTTCCATGGGGATGGTCTTGATCCCTGTCTCCTGTACAATGTCACGACCCTCATTCCATAGTTCATCAGGCACTCTATCTATCAGATCTAGTCCTTTAAATCTATTTCTCACTTGCACTGTATAATCATAAGGGATTTGATTTAGGTCATACCTGAATGGTCTAGTGGTTTTCCCTACTTTCTTCAATTTAAGTCTGAATTTGGCAATAAGGAGTTCATGATCTGAGCCACAGTCAGCTCTTGGTCTTGTTTTTGCTGACTGTATAGAGCTTCTCCATCTTTGGCTGCAAAGAATATAATCAGTCTGATTGCTGTGTTGGCCATCTGGTGATGTCCATGTGTAGAGTCTTCTCTCATGTTGTTGGAAGAGGGTGTTTACTATGACCAGTGCGTTCTCTTGGCAAAACTCTTTTAGCCTTTGCCCTGCTTCATTCCGTACTCCAAGGCCAAATTTGCCTGTTACCACAGGTGTTTCTTGACTTCCTACTCGTGCATTCCAGTCCCCTATAATGAAAAAGACATCTTTTTTGGGTGTTAGTTCTAAAAGGTCGTGTAGGCCTTCATAGAACCGTTCAACTTCAGCTTCTTCAGTGTTACTGGTTGGGGCATAGACTTGGATTACTGTGATATTGAATGGTTTGCCTTGGAAACGAACAGAGATCATTCTGTTGTTTTTGAGATTGCATCCAAGTACTGCATTTCAGACTCTTGTTGACCATGATGGCTACTCCATTTCTTCTGAGGGATTCCTGCCCGCAGTAGTAGATATAATGGTCATCTGAGTTAAATTCACCCATTCCAGTCCATTTGAGTTCGCTGATTCCTAGAATGTCGACGTTCACTTTTGCCATCTTCTGTTTGACTGCTTCCAGTTTGCCTTGATTCATGGACCTGACATTCCAGATTCCTATGCAGTATGGCTCTTTACAGCATCGGACCTTGCTTCCATCACCAGTCACATCTACAACTAGGTATTGTTTTTGCTTTGGCTCCATCCCTTCATTCTTTCTGAAGTTATTTCTTAAGTTATCAGTGGAGTTATTTCTCCACTGATCTCCAGTAGCATATTGGGCACCTACTGACCTGGGGCGTTCCCCTTTCAGTATCCTATCATTTTGCCTTTTCATACTGTTCATGGGGTTCTCAAGGCAAGAATACTGAAGTGGTTTGCCATTCCCTTCTCCAGTGGACC
The DNA here is from genome assembly GCA_935064755.1 of Tragelaphus eurycerus. NCBI lineage: Eukaryota > Metazoa > Chordata > Mammalia > Artiodactyla > Bovidae > Tragelaphus > Tragelaphus eurycerus. The sequence goes on along the minus strand of CAKXYN010000075.1, from coordinate 3,765,273 downwards.
ACATTCTGTCAGACCTCTCCACCATGACCCGTCCGTCTTGGGTGGCCCCACATGGCGTGGCTTGGTTTCATTGAGTTAGACAGGGCTGTGGTCCACGTGATTAGATTGACTAGTTTTTTGTGATTATGGTTTGTGTGACTCCCCTCTGATGCCCTCTTGCAACACCTACCGTCTTACTTGGGTTTCTCTTACCTTGGATGTGCAGTCTCTCTTCACGGCTGCTCCAGCAAAGCGCAGCCACTGCTGCTTACCTTGGACGAGGGGTATCTCCTCACGGCCGCCCCTCCTGACCTTGGACGTGGAGTAGCTCCTTTCCGCGTGGTGACCTAAAACACCTTGTATATTTGTGCCCAAGGGAGTTAAGACTCCAAATATGTTGAAAACTTTTCTCCTCTGAGTGTGATAAAAGTGTTATCAGTGAAATCTGTTGTTCATTTTCAGTCTCTAAGGATATCAGTTCAGTTAACTCACTCAGTTGTGTCCGCCTGTTTTCTACCCCATGGACTGCAGCACGCCAGGCCACCCTGTCCATCACCAACTCCTGGAGCTTGCTCAGGCTCATATCCATTGAATTGTTGGTGCCATCCAACCATCTCATCCTCTGTCATCTCCTCTCCTGCCTTCAATCTTTCCCAGCATCAGGGTCTTTTCCAGTGAGTCAGTTCTTTGTATCAGGTGGCCAAAGTATTGGAGTTTCAGTTTCAGCATCAGTCCTTCCAGTGAATATTCAGAACTGATTTCCTTTAGGATTGACTGGTGGGATCTTCTTGTAGTCCAAGGGACTCTCAAGAGTCTTCTCCAACACCACAGTTCCAAATCATCAGTTCTCAGCTTCCTTTATAGTCCAACTTTCACATCCATTCATGACCATAGGCTTGACTAGATGGACCTTTGTTGGCAAAGTAATGTGTCTGCGTTTTAATATGCTGTCTAGGTTGGTCATAGCTTTTCTTCCAAGGAGTAAACCATCTTTTAATTTCATGGCTGCAGTCACCATCTGCAGTGATTTTGGAGCCCCCCAAAATAAAGTCTGTCACTGTTTCCGTTGTTTCTCCATCTATTTGCCTTGAAGTGATGGGACTAGATGCCATGATCTTCCTGTTTTGAAAGTTGAGTTTTAAGCCAGCTTTTTCACTCACTTTCATCAAGAGGCTCTTTATTTGTTCTCTGCTTTCTGCCATAAGGGTGGTGCTATCTGCATATCTGGGGTTATTAATATTTCTCCCAGCAGTCTTGATTCTAGCTTGTGCTTCATCCAGCCTGACACTTCGCTGATGTACTCTGCATATAAGTTAAATAAGCAGGATGACAATATACATCCTTGACATACTCCTTTTCCCTATTTTGAACTAGTCTGTTGTTCCATGTCCAGTTCTAACTGTTGCTTCTTGACCTGCATACAGATTTCTCAGGAGGCAGGTGAGGTGTCTGGTATTTCCACCTCTTGAAGAATTTTCCACAGTTGTGATCCACACAGTCAAAGGCTTTGGCATAGTCAATAAAACAGAAGCAGATGTTTTTCTGGAACTTTCTTGCTTTTTCAGTGATCCAAGGGATGTTGGCAATTTGATCTCTGGTTCCTCTGCCTTTTTTAAATGTAGCTTGAACATCTGAAAGTTCACGGGTTCACATACTGTTGAAGCCTGGCTTAGAGAATTTTGAGCATTACTTTGCTAGTGTGTGAGATGAATGCAGTTGTGTGGTAGTTTGAATGTTCTTTGCAATTGCCTTTCTTTGGGATTGGAATGAATCTGACCTTTTCCAGTCCTGTGGCCACTGCTGAGTTTTCCAAATTTGCTAGTATATTGAGTTTAGCACTTTTACAGCATCATGTATTAGGATTTGAAATAGCTCAACTGGAACTCCATCACCTCCACTAGCTTTGTTCATAGTGATGCTTCCTAAGGCCCACTTGACTTGCATTCCAGGATGTCTGGCTTCTTGGTGAGTGATCACAGCATTGTGGTTATCTGGGTCTTGAAGATCTTTCTTGTCTAGTTCTTCTGTGTATCCTTGCCACCTTTTCTTAGTATCTTCTGCCTCTGTTAGGTCCGTACCACTTCTGTTCTTTATTGTGCCCATCTGTCAGTGATCTTTAAATGTGATGCAGGGGTGTATCGGGGCTTCCCTGATGGGTCAGATGATAAAGAACCCGCCTGCAATGAGGGAGACCGGGGTTCTATCCCTGGGTTGGGAAGATCCCTGGGAGGAGGGCATGGCAACCCACTCCAGTACTCTTGCCTGAAGAATCCCCATGGATAGAGGAGCCTGTCGGACTACAGTCCATGGATTTGCAAAGAGTCAGACTCATCTGAACAACTAAGCACACACACACACGCAGGGGTGTATTGCATGTAATTTTTACACACAAGGTAGTTTGGAAGGAATTTATCACAGAATGTTAACTGTAGTTTTATTTATAGAGTGAGATGATGGTAGAATTTTTTTTTTTTTTTTTTTTTTACCTCCTAAATGCTTTGCTATATCTATCTATCTTTGTATATGTTTTAATTTTTCATTTTCAAACATAGGTAATACTTGGGAGCATCTGCTCGCTTGGCGAGTCTCTGGGCTGATGCAGTTTCATTTGTTTGTGGTTCACGCTGCGTCCTTCTCAGATGGGTCTTTGACTGTGGTCTGTTGTCTTGAAAATTTGAGCTGTTGGTCTCCAGCAGGGAAGTCAGGGGAGAGTATGGGTGGTTTTGATAGAATAGTTCACAGCAGCTTTTGTGAAAATTGTTAGCACATGTTCTCCCCACCAAGCTAGTTGTGGCACCAGTTGTTCAAAGGGGACATTGTGTTGTGTTCCTATTGTGGTGGGCACATGACTTCAGGTAAATTGACTCAAGCATGAATATTTTTTTCTCCTTAGATCTGAATTATAACTTTCTGTACCAGCTTAGATCGTTAGAAGCATTCCTTTTCCCAGGTGATAACAGTGCCAAAGGTTACAGGGAGTTTTTGCAGATTTGACATTTTCTGCAGTTGATGAATCACCTCTGAAAACACAGCAGTATAGTTTGAAATATGTCTGTAAATCAATCCGTGTACCTGGTGTTGCCTGTTGAGTTCTGCCCTGTTTAAGGTGGTTGCGTTTCTGGAGTTGGAGGAGAGAGACCCACTGTGGCATTGCGCGGGAATCATTTCTTTTACCTTTATGATCTGTCTGGAGGACAGCGGGTTTTTTTTTAACCTTGCATTCTTTGTGCACGGAGAGGCTGGGCTCAGAATACAAAGGAACTCAGCTTGTGGCCTTGCAGTTTGGGAGTTATTTAGGAGGAGGACGGGACAGCTCTGAGAAGCAGAGTTCTAATTGTTCACTTGGTCACATGCAGCCTTGGGGCCTGGCCGAGGTGCTTTCTGCCTTTGAGGATTAAGAATGTATATGGGTCAGTGGACAGGAATGACCAAAAGTTTTTGCCTGGGTCCTGCTGCTAAACGAGTGCTGTATGTGTGCTTAGAACATACGCTAGTGTGTATTTAAAGGACTTTTTCATTCTAGAGAGAGCTTTTGCTAAAGATCAGGCCATTTCCCAAGAAGTATCTTCTAAAAAGTGAAGTCACTAAAAAGAAGAAGAAACTGGTACTGGATGCGTGCATATATATCATTGTGTGTTGATTTGCATTCTCTCAATTCTTGATGGTAATCCTGTAAGATAGGTTTTATCCTCCCTGCCTTTTTGATGAGAAAAGTATGGTTCAGAGCTTTGACTTTGCCCCTCTCAGGTTAATGGACTATAATTTTCATCCAGGGCTTTGTGACTATAAACATACTCTAGTTTTTATTATATATGGCATAAGTCACATTTTTTATTCATTCTGATATAATTATACCCAACACAGCCGGCTTAAAATTCCAGCTTGTTCTTGTTGTAAATAGAAATCATTGTGGTCTGCCTTTCAAGTTTTCCTAGAATTCCTAAAAGCATGCTGGGCTTCCATGTTTGTACCTTGAAAGTAGCAGAAACTTGCCTGGAGAATTGTATTTTACTTCAGATGCAGGGGCTTTGTGGATCAGCATTAATAATTAACATTTACATACTCTTTCACGACTTCAAAGTGTTTTACAAACAGTTAATTAGTTCATGTTTAACCTATATTGGAAGTTGAAAGACCAGTTTTTTAGGTTCATTTTAGCACTCCTGAAATGTTAGGAACATAAGCCTTCAGTAAGAAAAATGTAGGTACGAACTGTGAAACGTGAAACGTCTCTCCCGAGTCCCTTAGTTTTGTGTCCAGCTTAGCTCACACCAGGAGTGTTTTTTGGAGTGGTATGCACATCTTTTGCTTAATGCCAGGGGATGGAATTATGTGGACTGTAAGATACAGGGTGCAAAGATCTGGATGATTCCGTGAACTGTGGTGCAGCTTTCTTTCCTGCAGTCCCTTCGATGTGAATGGTCCTTAATTCCTGTGGGGTTTTGAAGTGATTGCAAAGTGACTGGCACAGAGACTCTGGCAAGTGAACAGAGTCGTTATGCATGCTAATTTCTGGGAAAAAATCTTTTCCTTTTCACTCCTGGCTTAGGAGATAATAACTCTGTAACTAAATACCTTGCTAGTTTCCTCACTTGTCACCTGATTCCTTCTCCCTCCCCCCTCCCCCTAGTAAAATGGCATTTAACCTGGCAAAGCTGTGTAGCTACAAAAAGATTGGAAAGGAAGATGATAGTTCAGCTGTGTTTCTGTCACCTAACTAGTTGTGTGACCTTGAGGTGGTTACTGCTCTTCTTCTGCCCTTGAATTCTTTTGTTCTGTGAATAATGTGTTGAAGTCACCTTTCATAGAGTCCTCGCAGGGTGATTGGCAGGATGCTACAAAACTTACGCTCTTGGACATGAAATGGAACAGGTGGCATTTTCACATCAGTCTTCAAAGATGCAGTGACTTCGTCCTTCCTGCTTCGGTTTAGATAATTAATTTTCTTACTATTGTTGCCAACCATCTACTGTACTTTAAATATCTCCCTTCCACTGCCCTTTTTCTAATATAGAACAATAAAGAGAACCCTTTGGTAAATATTGTGTCTGCATTATTTCCTTAAGACAGGATATGCAAGTTCCTTGTCATCATTGCTTTATAGCCCTGTTAGTCAGAGGGACCTGTTGATGAATCTTTGTTGAGCTGATCTTGCCCGAGAAACCTTAAGTCTGTGATGATAGAAAGGAGAAGGATTCTGAGAGCTTGGCGTATATAATTAATAACATTTTTATTATGGATGGGAATCTGTCCTTTTAATGGGGCTAGGTAGGAATGGCCCTGAATTTTTTAGTCTGTCAAATTGTGTTTTTCAAATCTTTTTTTCCACGGCCCTTTTCCTTCACTGAAAACAAGTGAGATGAGTTGGCTTTTGAACCTTTTTATAATGTTAAATACACCCAGGTTTAAGCTTTTCATCCTGTTTCACCTAAATTTTTGGTAACTTGGAAGGAATGTTTGTTACACAGCTGAATCTTAACTAATAGTACTGTATTGTGAACTTTGAGTAATTGAGATTGACTTATAAATGTTGTAACCCACCATTTTATTTTAGAAGATGCCTGCAAGGTAACATGTTAATTAATACTTTTTTGAAAAAGGACTCTCTTTGGGCCAAGTTTTGTATAAATTGGGCTTCACCGATGGCTCAGATAGTAAAGAAACCACTTGTAATGCCGGAGACACAGATTCGATCCCTGGGTTGGAAAGATTCCCCTGGAGAAGGTACTGGCTGCCCGCTCCAGTATTCTTGCTTGGAGAATCCCATGAACAGAGGAGCCTGGTGGGCTACAGTCCACAGGGTCTCAGAGAGGCAGACCCAACTGAGCAACTAACACTTGTATAAGTTAGACAAGATAAACGTTTTGGAAACTTCAGGTGGTTATGGAAAAGACCCTGTTGCTGGGAAAGATTGAGGGCAGAAAGAGAAGGGGACAGTAGAGGATGAAATGGTTAGGTGACATCACCGACTCAATGGACATGAGTTTGGGTAAACTCCAGGAGCTGGTGATGGACAGGGAGGCCTGGTGTGCTGTGGTCTGTGTGGTTGCAAAGAGTCAGACGTGACTGAGCGACTGAACTGAACTGATGGCAAGTATCATAAACTACAGAAATAAATGAAGTTTTCTAAGATACTGTGCCAGCAACTAGGTGAAAAGAGTGTTCTTCCTGTTTTTTGAGTATCTTGGATTGTGCTGTTTTCGGTGCGTTCTTTAATTTTTATGTATTTTCTTTGCCCTCTGTTTCCTCTCGCAGTTAGTTCAGTAGGATTCGTTGTCACATTGCTCACTGACTAGATGGGGACAAGGTAAACCCACGTATCTGTATTGCCTCCTCAATTACAAGGTCGGGAGGACAGACTGTATCTGCCTTGTTCATTGCTGTATTCCCAGTACGTGGCATTGTTCATGACACATAGCACTTAGTAACTTCTTAGGACATATTTGGATGAATGGATGAGTTTGTAATACAACTATATATTAATAACATGTGCTTATTATTGATATCAGGTTGGCCAAAAAGTTTGTTTGGGTTTTCTCATATGATGGTATGAAAACTGAATGAACATTTTGGCCAACCCAATATTAATAAAATCTATTTTTTGAGACTAAATGAACAGATTTCTTTTTTTTTTTTTTAATCCCAGCATCAACTGTAGTTTGATTATGGTGAGTTAAATTAGCCTTTTGGGGGCAAGTGAAGGGCACCATGTTAAATGGAAGATTGACCAGCGCTGTGACCTAGCCTGGCAGTAGTGTTTGTTCAGCTCTTCCTTGTTTTTTCTGTCTGTTGTTTTATATTTTAACCTGTTCCGCAGCTTCGTCACTGTCATATTAGTGTGGCTTGCACATGGGTGTAGGTGTGGGTTGCCTGCCTAATTTTTTAAAAATGTGTTTAAAAGTCATATTCAAAATAGAACAGTAGAACTGATCCCTGCAGGGCCATTACTCAGATTCTGGAGAATTAGTGAAATTTTGCCATTCTCTGCCACATCCCTTTTAATAAAATTATATACTGTGATATAATCCGTATAGAATAAAACAATATATTTACTCCAGTTGTTTTGAAAGTTCCTACCAGACTTATTTTCTTAACAGTGAATTTTACATCAGACTTTCACTCCAGTGTTTAATGCTTGTAAACCATGAAATGTCTCTTAAGTCGTGGCATGGTATGTTTCCAGGATACAGATCAGACAACTTTAACTCAAAGCTAGTGAGTGCTGAGTAGGATTTTTTTTTCCCCTTTCAATAGAATCATTTCAGAAATAGGATCATAAACCTTCTATTAAGCACTTTTGTATGCAATCTGAGGTTTCTGTGAAATTAGACATGGAAAATTAAACAGAGCTGCACAAGTTACTGATCTTTGCAGTTTTTGAGTTCTCCCTTAGGTTTTTTTCCCCCTTCTTTGGATGACTGTTTCTCAAATACTAGTACAAGAATGTTACGATCTATACGAAATTATTATTGGATTCATATCAGTAGTTTTTCACCACCCCCCATAGAATTTAATGGTTCTTTTTTTCTTTTGAGAATCTATTTTTTCTTCCTAAAATGCATTCCTATTTATTTTGATTTTTTTGTGAAGGAAATACTTTTAAGGTAATTGAATATCTTCATAAATTTAGTACTTCCTTAAGAATTCATTTGGCAGTGTACTTAAAGGTAGTGTTGATTTTAGAATTGCTTCCTAATTCAGATTGTCATCTTAGAAGCTTTCATTTGAAGCCCGAGAACAATTGATCCACTGTTTTTCATGGCCCCTATTTGTATACATTCTGTCCTTAAGCTCCTGAATTCTCTGAAATACTACCCCCGTGCCTCTACCCCCTACTTCACTCACTCCCCCCACCCGCTGGTGCTATTTGGGTTGCTTTGCCAAAAGCACCTGTGGCTGTCTAGAGATTTACCACTTTAATAGTTGCCTCTCTAGGATACGTGCCTGTCCTGTAAACGGAGAATTTTCTTTCCTGAGTCTGAATAAAAGTAATGATTTACCTGTGAGATACCTCAGGACCCAACCAACCAAAGGAAACTTGGAGGAAAAATTACATCTGTCCTGTGCCTTCAATCTTGATGCCTGTGGAAGTGTACAGGGCCCTGTTGCGGAAGACAGCAGCTCTCATTTAGTGGGAGCCTCTGTTGAACTGGGTGTCTTAGGTTTATCAGTTCTCACCTCTTCAGGGTGTTTGTATGATTTTGCCAGAGGAGGAGATGGAGGAAAAATTACATCTGTCCTGTGCCTTTAATCTTGATGCCTGTGGAAGTGTACAGGGCCCTGTTGCGGAAGACAGCAGCTCTCATTTAGTGGGAGCCTCTGTTGAACTGGGTGTCTTAGGTTTATCAGTTCTCACCTCTTCAGGGTGTTTGTATGATTTTGCCAGAGGAGGAGATTGAGGTCCAAGGAGGGTAATAAATTAATTAAATGTATTAATAGGTATATTTAATCAGCAGACATTCAGGGTAACTTACTAGGTGCTGGGGGTCTAGGGATGATCAGAAATAGAGAAACCGTTCCTGTTATTAAAGTGCTCTTGATTCTGTTTCTTAATTACTGTGTGATAGCAACAGTAATAGTAACAGCTGCCGTCATTTGTTACTGCTTTCCGTGTGCCAGGCTTAGTCCTCTGTGCTCTGTACAGCATTATTTCATTTTAATCCCCACAGCTCTAAGAGGTGGGGTCAGTTAATGGATGAGGAGTCTTGAGGCTCAGAGGGGCTGGAGAACTTGCTCAGGGTCTCACAGCATGTGGCAGAATTAGGACTTGAATGCCGGTCTCTGACTTCAGGGCCCAAGCTCTTTATGCATCAAGAACATTGCTACCAAGAGTTGAAATAAGTAATTATGTGAAAGGAACATCCACTGTGAGCTCTGATTTTGGCAGAACTTTGTGTAACTTTGACTTTGCCAGTAGATTTATTTTTAAAGTTCAGTTTCTGCTATATAATCTCTTATTCTAGAAGTCATCAGAGTTTTCATGATTCATGAGAGAAATTTTTTGTCTTATTTTTACTAACAGCAGTAATGTACAGTCCCTGCAGAGATTCAGGAATTACCCATAAACAAAAAAGTACACATAAGAATAAATGACACTGCCTGGAAAATATTTTGGGTACAACTGGTGTTTTTCTTCCCAAACTAAATTTGTAGAAAGTATGTGTGCATTTATGTATACCATATGTGATCACATTTTATATGCTCTTATGTATAAACAGATGATTAAGTATATTTCACAACTGTAGTTTTACACAACGTCAAGTGAATATAATGGCTATATAGTATTTCATTGTATGGATTTAGATTTATCCTCAGATCACTCATTACCTTTTTAATTTTTTTTTCCCTTTTTTGACCATGTCACACAACTTGAGGGATCTTAATTCCCTGATCAGGGACTGAATCCATGTCTTTGGCAGTGAGAGCCTGGAGCCCTAACCAGTGGATCATGAGGGAGTGCCCTCATTACTTTCTTAGGAGTGGTGTTTCTTTTCTTTCTCCTCTGTCCCTCCCTTTCCCCTTTATCTTGTAAACACTGCTGTGATGAACAGCCATGTACATAATCTTTGTATTCTTGTTTACTTGTTTCTCACAGAAGTGGAATTGCTAGAACAAAGATTGTATGTGTCAACAGCTTTTAATAAATATTGTTGTCTACAGAAAGCTTATTATCATTCACGCTCCTGCTGGCAGAGTAGAGTGCCTGTTTACTGTTTACTTCTCCATCCTTTCTTTTTTTGCCTGCACTGTGACTTGCAGGAGGTTAGTTTCCCCAAGCAGGGATTGAACCCAAAGATTGAAAGCTTGGAATCCTAACCACTAGGCCACCAGAGAACGAACTGTCCATAATGTTAAAGTTGTTGTTTTTTTTAATCCAGTATTTAAAAGGAAGTTTTAAATGCCATAGTAAAATGACTAGTAGAATTACTGAACTACGGGCAACCAGTTATAAGTAAAAGAACTCTGTGTTTCTGAAGGAATAGAAAGAAGCTCATGAAACATACTCCCTACTCTCTTAAGCACTGAGAGTTAATCTAAGATTGGTTCTCAGTATTAAAAGACCCATAAGGGAACTTTCAAATAAAGTCTCTGATGGTCGTGTTCTTCGGCAGCACCTTAATTAGCAGTCCTAATTAACTCCAGGAATGAGGTGCAGAAGTGTTTGAGATAAGATTTATAGAGATGATACAGAGGTAGGTAACCTTCTGCATACTACACAGAGAAGAAACGGGTGACAGAGGGTGAGATGGTTGGGTGGCATCATTGACTCAGTGGCCATGAGTTTGAGCAAACTTTGGGAGATGGTGAAGGACAGGGAAGCTTTCTTGTTCAGTCACTCAGTCGTGTCCAATTCTGCAATGCCAGGCTTCTCTGTCCTGCACCATCTCCTGGAGTTTGCCCAGACTCGTGGTGTGCTGCAGTCCTCGGAGCTGCAGAGTCTGACGTGACTGAGCGACTGAACAGCTACACAGAGTGGTCCATGAGAGAGGATCTGTGGCCATTCTGTTGCACATCCAAATGCATATAAAAAGCTTTAAAAATCAATATTGTGTCTAATGACATGCAGAATTTGCATATGTACCCCAAGTCACAGTCATGTGTTGACATTGTGGTTTAACCAGGAAAATAAAAATCAAATTAAAAATTGGTCCATGCTCTTGACGTACTAATATGGCCACACAGTTTTCTGTAGACAGATGAGTTAACTGGTCTCACCTATGATAGCAGTGATTTTTAATTAGGTAACGTTTGTCAGAATTTTCTGTACTATAGGTAGGAAGAATCAGTTGCCTAGCAAGTTATAAGTCAGGTAGATTGTGTAAGTTGGTCTCCAGGCACTGTTGATACACCAAAGTGTGTCAGTTCTGTTGGGCATTCTTAGCAGTATTATGGGGCTGATCTTTAGCCTAGTCCTGGTTATAGAGAAAGATTTGCTGGTTGACTTAGTAGATAAATCATTCCTAGAAGAGTTGATTTATGATAGCTCTATAACAGTGTTGCCTGGAATCTGTACATTGTTATTCAGTTGCAGGAGAACAACTGTGATCTTCTTGGAAACACCCAGTTTTTATGTAGCATAGCTGATTCTTGAACTGTTCAGATTTCATCGATGTGTCTGGGTGTTTTGGTTTCATAGGAACCCTGTTCAGTGGAGTTTTGAGGATATCTGCTCCGCTGACCTGGATTTTCAGAGGGCTACTGCTTTGGAAATCTTTCTGGATCAGAAGAGTTTTCACCTTCTTCTTTTCCCTGTTACAATCACATTGCTTGGACTTGAGTCTTAAAAAGTCTGCCATCCTGCATTCAGTGTTTTCTCTCCCTTGGCAACTTGAGTCATTTTAATCCTAGCTTTTTCTTGACACACTGCCCTTAGGGAGATAAAAAGGGGAGTGACAACATTTAGCAGATCAGGCGAGGACTAGGATCTCAGCCTGTGACATTTCAGAGGATTTGCCCCTGGAGTCTGGGTCACTTTTTCTTTCTTGGCCTATGGTTTGGGGCGTTAACCTAAAGGCCTGGTAATACAGCAGTGCTAGGAGTTACGTGTCTCACTGCAGTTGTTCTGGGACACATGGCAAGATTACTGGGGAACAAAGTGGTGAGAGAATAGACATGATATAAATAAACTGATTTACCAAACAGACTCAGACTCAGAGAACAAGCTTATGGTTGCCAGAAGGAAGGGGTAGTTAGGGAGTTTGGGGTAGACACGTACACACTGCTCTATTTAAAATGGATAACCAGCAGGGACCTGCTGTCTAGCTCAGGGAACTCTACTCGGTGTTATGTGGCAGCCTGGATGGGAGGGGAATTTGAGGGAAGAATACATTCATGTATGTGTATGGCTGAGTCCCTTTGCTCTCCACCTGAAACTATTACAACATTGTTGATCGGCTGTACTCCAATACAAAATAAATAAAAATTTAAGATTAAAAAAAGTATTAGCAGAATGTAATGTGAGAGTAATAGAATAATATAAAATTAGTAAGAAAGTAAGGATATCAGATATAAAATTTGAGAATCAAAACTTGGACTGTGATATAGGTAAAGGTAAATTTTGATGCAGAGCATTCTGTAGCTGAGAAAAACTTGATTGTTAGTGGACAGACAGGAGATTCAGATTCAGTAGATTTGGGTTCTAGACTTAGTTTTTTTACTGACAGCCTGGGGCAAGTCACTTAGACGCACCCTTCCCATCCCCAGTCTCTGCTGTTAAAAGTGAAGTGCATCCATTTTTGTTTTTTAGTTTGTTTTCTTTTTTCAAAGGGTATTCTCAATCCCTCAGGATTCCTTAGAGTTACATCAGGGGTCCAAGTAGGGTTGGGGCGGCCATGAGAAAGAGACCAAATTGTTTCCCATAGAGTAACTCCACTTGAAAAAATTTTGTGGGTTTCTTCTGATAATTCCTTTGAAGAAAGTCCCATTGCCAACATCAATTTGGAAACATCTAGACTGAAACTTGTTGAGAATGCCTTTGGATGCTAAGAAGCAGTGTTTCTGAATACTCCTGCATAGTCTCTGTTCTTGGTGTGACTCTGAGATGTAGGGAGATACTGGTTCCGGTTCAGTTGTGAAGTCAGTGTGCAGAACGGTGGATAAGAGTTTGCTCTTTGTCTCTGCTCTGATGCCCCCTGTATGTGAGAGGCTTCTCAACTACACAATTAGAAATCAAAAGTGCTTTTTACCTTTCCTAGCTTGGAGAATCTTAATAAAATGGTAAAGCAAACCGTATTCCGTGCTTATCAAAACATTTATACTGCCTGCCACTTCTTTGAGTATCTGCCTTATAGCGTTTCATATAGGTTGTCTCCTTTAACCCTGGGGTGGCCCTGTGAAGCAGCTGGGGTTAACTGTGCTGTCGGTGTGGACCATCCAGCTTCTCGGAGATCATGTGGCTTGGCCGAGCTCCCGCAGATAGCAACGGGGAGAGCTGGGGTTTGAAAGTAGGATTGCGCTTCTAAAATATGTGCACGCATTGTTGTTAGCTTGCCTCTCCTACATTTAGAGTAGACTTGTAGCCGAAGAAATTATAGCACCATGACTACTCATGGTTACTCATTAGTGAAATCAGGCAATATAAGTAGTTGGCAGCTTTCATTGTTTTTGTTTTTGCCTCGCCATGTGACTTGTGGGATCTCAGCTCCCTGACCAGGGGTTGAACCTGGTCCACGGCAGTGAACGCTTTGAAGTTATGAGCACTAGATCACTAGGAAGCTCCCTTGCTGTTCTTCACCTGCTTTGGATTATGCCAAGGACTCTTAATCAGAGGGCAGAAATGATCAGACTGAATATATATGTTCCTTATCCATTATCTCCTTCCAAATAAGGAATAAATGAGACGTTTATCAGATTAGAGCTGGATGAAATAGTCTGTATGAAAGCTTGGAAATGATTCCTGAAAGAATAATAGATGTGAAGACAAACAGACTTCTGCAGTAGATGATGCTGAATTCTTTTATAGATTACATTAGTTCATAATCAGTGTGAGATTCATGATATCCATAAAGCTAGGGAAATTTGGTGATAACTTGCTGCCTCGAGAACAAGTTTACTGTGATATTACTTAATTGCAAAGAAACTAGGTGTGTTTTTTTTCCCCTTCAAAATGTGATAATTGATTACTGGGCATTTGTAAAGATCTGGTGATGCTGCTCACCAGGGTTTCTAGCTCTTCCTAACTCACGTGAGAAGATTCATCACCCAGTCTCAAGTCCACCTGTGACCGGGTGTCCTGCTGCAAGCAGTGAAATTGAGCAGAAATGACACATGTCACTCTTGGACGAAAGCATTTAAAAGCTGATGTGAAATCCTCTCTCTTTCCCTGCTGTTGGGATCCCACCACGTGGCTACTGCAGAGGGAATGCTGAGTTGAGAAGGACAGTCTCTGTGAATTTCCTGGGACCCGTGCCGATGAGCAAGAAATGAACTTTGAGTCCTGCCTCCACCACTGTTGGGCTCTCTGCGTACGATAACCTAGCCTGGGCTGATGTTACTGCCTGTGGGTCACCGCATGCATTGTCAGTACTGGCTGGTATAGAGGACTGCCGAGGAGAGGCGCCGACCGAGAGCAGAGCCAATGCTAAGTTACTTCAGTCGTGTCCGACTCTGTGTGACCCCATAGACGGCAGCCCACCAGGCTTCCCCGTCCCTGGGATTCTCCAGGCAAGAACACTGGAGCGGGTTGCCATTTCCTTCTCCAATGCATGAAAGTGAAAAGAGAAAGTGAAGTCACTCAGTTATGTCCGACTCTTAGTGACCCCATGGACTGCAGCCTACCAGGCTCCTCCATCCGTGGGATTTTCCAGGCAAGAGTACTGGAGTGGGGTGCCATTGCCTAGTTTGGTGCAGATGTAGGGGAACTCGGTGACATAGCAGCCAAGCTGCTCTTTCAGCTGTCACCCATTGTATGCTCTGTCAGTTTAATGCGTCCAGAAGTACAGCTTCGGTGCTGTCACTGCCCTGCTTGAGAACACTGATAGCTCCTCAGTGCCCACAGAGTAAAACCTCAGTCCGGCCCACCACATGCTTTGAACCTGTTCTCTTGCCGTGTTGAACTGGACGTGTCTTTGCCCATTCACGAGTTTGAGAAACCCTCGCTGGTCACTTTGCATGCCTGTGCTGAGATCTTACTCTGGGAACACACAGAATGTTCCTTACCATCTCCGCATGTCCAGATTTGACTCGGCTTTTCTATGCACCTTGAAGGATAGTCCTATTGAAATCCTGCTTCATTCTTAGTAGTGGTATAGACTTTCTCCTTCTGGCTTGTCAAGCCTTTCCGGCGCGCCACTGTCCTGTGTCGTAATTTTTACGCTGCGTCTCATTCCCTCTCCTGGGGGTCATGGCACCCTTTTCCCTAGCTCCTAGCATAGGGTAGGGACTCAGTAATATTTACTGAGTGAGTGGCTGTTAGAGGGTGATTGTGTTGAAGTCAATTAATGATTAATTTGCTTTTGTTTGACAAGTGGTGTTATTGTTAGGTATTGGGGCTTCTTTGCTTGTACTTCCGCCTCCTGGCTTCTGGGATTAAGTAGTGGGACCTTATGTGGCAATGGCATTAAAAAAAGAAAAGCATATCTACAATGCTGTATCCTAGAACACACTGGACACTGAGTCTTCTTTGCCGTTGTGTGAAGTCTGTCTTGTGTTTTCTTAAAGAGTTACCTTAGCACTTCTTGATGTGACATGCGGGATAATTCTAGGGCATAAGAATGTGTGGGTCAGTGTTTTAACCAGCTCAAACTTTTTGTCTTGATGTTTTGCTGTCTCTATTGACAATCTCCTGAAAAATATGTGCCACTGATTCAGAATTTTGAAATGGGTTGTGAAAAAGGCCCAGATCCTCCTCTCGTTTGGCTGTTAGCTAACTGTGATGGTTTTGGTCGTGAACTTGGTATCCAGAGAACAGGTGGGCTGGACAAGACTCTGTGATTCTTTTTCTGATTTTGCAGAGGACCAAGTACTTTGAATTCTGATCTAGTGTGGATGCAAGAATTGGAGACAGCATCCTGCTAGAGTTGGGACAGGATGAGGGAGCCTGTGGATTTATGGATTTATTGAGTGCTTACTCTGTTCTGGATGCTGTGTGTTCACTGTCTTGTGAGGGAGTTTTTATTTCCGTGTTTCAGTTAAGGAATTGGAGGCGCCAAGAAGCTATGAGGATCCTTGTGTGGGCCACACAGTTGGTAAGAGCGGGATCCAGAACACTGGTCCAAATCAGTCTCACTCCAAAGCCAAGGCTCACTTACAAAGCCTGTTGTAAATGGCAGGCAGTTCTTGGTTTTGCTAACAGAGTGGCCTTTGGGGCAGAATGAAGGAGGGTCTGGATGTGTCTTGAAGGAAGCACTGCGTGTTGCGTATGAAAGTTGGTAGAATAATCTCAGAATACAAAGGAGAATGACTGGATAAACTCTCTTTTTCCTGGATCTTCTGTTACCCTGTGTACCCTGTTAGAGTGGAGTCATTGCCTTTGTTCTTTTGCTTTACGTCCTGAGATGAAGGGACTTGACTGAAGTCCCCACAACTTCGTGTGGGTTTTAAGTTTTGCTTGCTCCTCAGTAGTGTTTGCGACCTTGGGCTGCATACAAAGCCTTTTCGAAATGTAGGTTTTTTGTGCGTAAAATGGAGTAAATAATACCTGCTATAGCATGCTGCTGGATTTTGTCTGTAGTTGCAGCTGTTATGGACTTTCCTGGTGGCTCAGACGGTAAAGCTTCTGTCTACGATGTGGGAGACCCGGGTTTGATCCCTGGATTGAAAAGATCCCTTGGAGAAGAAAATGGCAATCCACTCCAGTACTATTGCCTGGAAAATCCCATGGACAGAGGAGCCTGGTAGGCTTACAGTTCATGGGGTCGAAAAGAGTCGGACATGACTGAGTGACTTCATGTTCACGTTGCAGCTGTTATTGGGAAAAAAAACTTTTCAGCACAAATCATGGTCCAGGATGATGGAATATAAGAGAAGACCTACACAGAAGGCACTGACTTCGGCAGTGTGCGTTCCTGTTAAGAAGTAAGTTATTTGTATCTTCCTGTTTCAGAACACAAGCGTTTTCTAGTGCCCTGATAAGTCGCTTACAACTTTGTTGCATTGTGGAGTATTGTAAGTACAATTAAATGTAATAATCAAAGTCTTAAAGCAGAACTTAGACACTTTGAGGGGAAAGTATATGAGCATGAAACTAACTTTCTAGGGGTAAATTATCTGGGGATTCTGTTCAGCAGACATTTGAAGCATCCCGTTATGTGCCAGGCCCTGACAGAACCGATGGAGAGAGTAAGACACAGTCTCAGGTCACTAAAAGTGCATCTCTAGAGGGTAAGCATCTTGCTCACAAAACAAAAATTAATGTTATGCCAGTTGTAAGTAGTATTAGCACATTGAAGAAAATGAGCAAAATGAATGGAACCAGCCACTAGGAATGCAAAGATAATTCTTTTTCTTGACTGCTCCCCAGCCAGGGGTGGAACCCACGCCCCCTGCTTTAGAAGCCTCGAGTCTTAATCACTGGACCACCAGGGAAGGCCTGCAGATAATTTTTGGGTGAGATGGAAACTTGTGGTATGACAGTGATACCTACAAAGCTCTCAGGGACACAGTTGAGGGCTGGGATATTTGGATCGAATCTTAAAGCATGCGTATAGGAGTTGGCCAGGCGTGGGTTGAGGAGAGAAGGAATAGAGCAGTGGTCCTACCGGGACAGCGTCTGGTCAGAGAAGCACACTGGCCCTGTGCTTGCGCAGTGGGTGGCGCTGTGTCGTGTGGGTGGTTAAAGTGGAATGGGTGGAGTGTCTCCGTGTCACGCTAGGAATTGAGTTTGTCCTCCTGAAGCTAAAGGGTGGAGCCTCGGTTTTTATTGTGGATCGTTCCTTCTGGGAGCAGTATGGGTAGTGAC
Organism: Tragelaphus eurycerus; assembly: GCA_935064755.1. Taxonomy (NCBI): domain Eukaryota; kingdom Metazoa; phylum Chordata; class Mammalia; order Artiodactyla; family Bovidae; genus Tragelaphus; species Tragelaphus eurycerus. The sequence goes on along the minus strand of CAKXYN010000075.1, from coordinate 3,747,896 downwards.
TTGGTGGCAGGGAGCACTACCCCCAGAAGAGGGGAAGAGAGAGACAGCATCGTCTGGGGCAGCGGTGCTGAGGGCCTGGGTGGCGCAGAGAGGAGAGGGGCGTCAGCAGATCCCCGGGCATTGTCCAGGTCGTGTGGATTACGCTTGGGGAGCAGGTGGTGGGACGGAGCGGGTCCAGGGTGACTGGACGGGTCCAGCTCAGGCTTCGGGGTGAATGACTGTGTACTGAGCAGCCTGATTCAGCCTGGCATGGTGGGTATGGAGGAGCAGGTTTCCTAGAAGAGGTGACATTGGAGCCGGGCTTAGATTACCACTTTCCGTGGTTTTTGTTCTTGCTTACAGTCCTTTAGAGGTCATTTATTCGTCCAGAAAACACTGTCAGTTCACTGTGTGCCAGTAATGTTTATTTTTAAATCAAATTAGTTTTGGTGAAATACACATTGCCTGAAAGCTGCCGTCTTAACCATTTTTAGGTGTGCAGTTCGGTGGTGAGTGAAAGTCATGTCTGACCCTTTACGACCCCGTGGACTACACAGTCCTTGGAATTAATTCTCCAGGCCAGAATACTGGAGTGGGTAGCCTTTCCATTCTCCAGGGGATTTTTCCCAACCCAGGAATTGAACCCAGGTCTCCCGCATTGCAGAAGGATTCTTAAGTGCATTTACGTTGTTTTGCAACCATCGCCGCCATCTGTTTTCTGAATGAAACTCTGTACCTATTAAACAATAACTACCTGTTTTCTCCTAACCCCCAAGCCCCCACCATTCTACTTGCATCCTTTTAGTTTGGCTGTTCTGGGTACTTTATGGGAGAAAGCAATGGCACCCCATTCCAGTAGTCTTGCCTGGAAACTCCCATGGATGCAGGAGCCTGGTGGACTGCAGTCCATGGGGTCGCTAAGAGTCAGACATGACAGCGACTTCACTTTCTCTTTTCACTTTCATGCATTGGAGAAGGAAATGGCAACCCACTCCAGTGTTCCTGCCTGGCAACCCACTCCAGTGTTCTTGCCTGGAGAATCCCAGGGACGGGGGAGCCTGGTGGGCTGCTTTCTATAGGGTCGCACAGAGTTGGACTCGACTGAAGCGACTTAGCAGCAGCAGGTACTTTATATAAGAATCATAATAGCGTTTGTCTTTTTTGTCACTGGCTTGTTTCACTTAGCATCAGGTCCTCACAGTCCACTTGTGTCTCAGAATATCCTTCTGAGACCGAATAGTATTTCAGTGTATGGATGTTCCACGTTTTCTTTCTTTATTCATCCACCAGTAGACTCTTCAACCAATAGAGTTGCTTCTGCCCATTAGCTGTTGTGAATAATACTGCTGTGGTCGTGGGTGTGCAAATATCTCTTGCAGTTCCTGCTTCCAGTTCTTGGAGTGTATACACCTATAAGTGGAATTGCTGGATTATATGGTAGTTCTGTTTTTAATTTTTTCAGGAACCACCATACATTTTTCCCATGGTGGTCAGCACTCTGTCACATTCCTATCAGCATCACCCAAGAATTCCAATTTCTCCACATCCTCTTGTTTTTTTCCCCTCAGTAGTAGTCATTCTAATGGGTGAGAGGTGGTATCTCATTATAGTTTTGATTTACATTTCTCAAATAATTAATAATATTCAGCATCTTTTCATGTGTTTATTGGCCATTTGTTTATCTTCCTTGGACAAATATTCCAAGTTCTCTGCCTATTTTTAAAAATTGGGTTCTTTAAATTTTTGTTATTGAGTTGAAGGAGTTCTTTATATATGCTGTATATTAACCCCTTATTGACTGCAGCCATGAAATGAAAAGACGCTTGCTCCTTTGAAGAAAAACTATGATCAACCTAGACAGCATATTAAAAAGCAGAGACATTACTTTGCCAACAAAGGTCCGTCTAGTCAAAGCTATGGATTTTCCAGTAGTGATGTATGAATGTGAGAGTTGGACTATAAAGAAAGCTGAGCGCCAAAGAATTGATTCTTTTGAACTGTGGTGTTGGAGAAGACTCCAACACCAACAGTCCCTTGGACTGCAGGGAGATCCAACCAGTCCGTCCTAAAGGAAATCAGTCCTGAATGTTCATTGGAAGGACTGATGCTGAAGCTGAAACTCCAATACTTTGGTCACCTCATGTGAAGAACCGACTCCTTGGAAAAGACCTTGATGCTGGGAAAGATTGAAGGCCGGAGGAGAAAGGGATGACAGAGGATGAGATGGTTGGATGGCATCACCGACTCAATGGGTGTGAGTATGAGTAAGCTCCGGGAGTTAGTGATGGACAGGAAAGCCTGGAAAGCTGCAGTCCATGGGGTTGCAAAGAGTCGTACGTGACTGAGCGACTGAACTGAACCCCCTTATTGAATAGGTGATTTAGAAATGTTTTCTTCCAGTCTGTTCTTGTGTTTGTGGCCTTTGATGCAGCCAGTATTCTTTTGGGTTTAGTCACTCTGTTGTGTCTGACTATTTGTGACCCCATGGACTGTAGCCCACCAGGCTCCTTTGTCCATGGGATTTTCCAGGCAAGAATACTGGAGTGGGTTGCCATTTCCTCCTCCAGAGGAATCTTCCCAACCCAGGGATCCAACCCACATCTCCTGCATCACCTTCATTGCTGGCAGCTTCTTTATTGCTGAGCCCCTGGGGAGACCCAGCATTGCACAAGCAGTGTTGGATAAGACTGCTGGTGTGCCAGCCTGAGCCCAGGTGGGGGTGCTCAGGTGAGCTTGGGTAGTCATGTTAACTGGACAGTTGTGTGCTCTGACTGAAAAATAACTTTGGTTTTGCTTAACATTCTCTATGAAGCAGGAAATTTTCACTTTTATCAAATCTCAGCCTTTATAGTACCTTTCTCTCCCTGACAATGCTGCATGGCGTGCGGGATCCTAGTTCCCTGACCAAGAGGTCAGACTTGTGCAGTTCAAGCCTGGAGTCCCAACCACTGTGCCACCAGGGAAGTCCATATGGTACCCCATAGGTAAAGGATTCATTCAAAGTGAAAGACCAATGACTTTAATAGAGGGCTTACCACTAACCTATGAGGAACTACCCACCACTGTCAAGTTTTAGTATAATATCAAAAGAAAATACTCAAAATTATTTGAAAAGGCTAAAAAACTCTTTTCCTGGCTGTGGATCTGAAGCTGAATTTTTTTTCCATATACTTCAGTCAGAACTTCATGTGTTACATTGTTTGAATGCAGAAGCAGACATGAGAATCTAATAGTTATCTTAAGCCAGATGTTAAAGAGATCTAAAATATATGCAAAAATATAAAACAAGCCACTTTTTCATTAAACTTATGTTTTGGGGAAATAAAGTTATTTTTCATAAAAGCAGGTTATTTTAATATCTAATGATTTCATTCTATATAGTGAGTTTATTCTGTATAAAGTTTGAAACCACTGATTGTAGGTTACAGGTTGGAATTAGTTTCTGAGGGAAAACTTTAGATTCTAGCATATCTGAAAGTCCGTATAGGAACAGCACACAAGAAAAGAGAAATAATTAGTTTCTGTTTGTATTGTGCCGAGTTACTGGGCACTTAACATGTGTCTGGCCCTGCGCCAAAGTACCTATATTAATTACTTCCTCTAATCTTTATCTTGCAGTGCATATATTTCCCCAGTTTTACAAATCAGAAAGCAGAGGCACAGAAAGAGAGGTTAAGTCATTGGCTTACACCTATTCAGGAGGTTAAGTAGAAGAGCCAGGCTTTGGGGCTCGCTCAAGTCTGATTCAAAAGCCTGAGCTCTTTGCGATTCTCTACCACCGCACAGAAAGCTGTGTGTCATGAATCAGCGCTATAAACATGCTGCGGATCAGTCATTGGAATAAAAGTGCATTATCTTTTTTGCGGGGGGCAGGGCGTGCCATGGCAGGCAGGATCATCTTAGTTCCCTGACCAGGGGTCAGACCAGTGACCCCCTGCAGTGGAAGTTCAGAGTCTTAACTACTGGACAGCCAGGGATGTCCTGAAGAGTGCATAATCTGGAGATGGCTCGTGGAGGGCTCCGGCTTGGCTAAAGGTCCTGCCTATGGTTGGTTTTTTGGGTTTGTTTTTGAACCCAGGCGGAAGTCTGCTGCTGTGTCGTGCAACCAGATCCTTAGAAGGTGAGCAGAATTTCACAGCAGACCCTGCCTGGGAGGCTGTAGGCTTTGTGTCTTTGTTTTATTTTGAAGATTGGTTCATTTTTGGCTGTGCTGGGTCTTCGTTGCTGCACACGGGCTTTCTCTAGGTGCTGTGAGGAGGGGGCTCCTCTCTGGTAGTGGCTCCCGGGCTCTAGAGCGCAGGCTCAGTAGTTGTGGCTCACAGGCTTAGTTGTTCGGTGTCATGGGGGATCGTCCCAGACCGGGGATCAAACCCGAGTCTCCTGCACTAGCCGGCGGATGCTTCACCACTGAGCCACCGGGGAAGCCCAGCTTTATGTCTCATAGGTAGTAGTCGTTAGTATGTGGTGTGTGTAGCTGAAGGTGGGGGAGACTTTCAGGGCGACTGTAGTTCAGAGACCCTTGCTTGGGCTAGTTGCCGCTCCTGGTTTCACTCAGGGGTACAGGAAACTTCAGGTCTCAAAGTGTCGTTTTGGATCAGAGGTTGGTTTCCCTGCTGGCAGAAGAGGAAACAGGAATGGGGTTGAAGGCGGTAAATCAAGGGTAGCGCTGTGTGTCTGATCCCGGGCTCTTGGGTGTTACTTGCTGAGAGCATCTGGTGACCTCGAGACAAGCACGTGTGAAAGCAGATTGAGGAAAGGGGGAGCCAGCGCACCCAGGCACCTCGCACAGGAGCTGCGTTGCTGTGGTTCCATTCCGGATGGTGTGCGGCCCGCTCGTTGGGATCGCCCGCAGAACCCTTGTTTCTGCCTGGTAGAGTGGTTTGCTGCCCGAGAGAGCGTCACCAGCACTTGTACTCTCTGTCCCAGATGCTTGAGCAACTGGGCATTCTACTGTTTAGATACTTGAAAATTGGCTTTGTAAACTTGTTCTGAAATTAATTAGAGGAACAGTTTTATTTATGCTACACATTATAATGCTTTATTAAAGAGTGTTATTATGTGTATATTTTATTATGTGCCTGTGTGCTCAGTCTTTCAGTCGTGTCTCTTTGCCACCCCGTGGACTGCAGTCCACCAGGCTCCTCTGTCCGTGGGATTTCCCAGGCAAGAATACTGAAGTGGGTTGCCATTTCCTTCTCCAGGGATCTTCCCTACACAGGGATCGAACCCAGGTCTCCTGCATTGGCAGGCAGATTCCCTGAGCCACCGGGGAAGCCCCATATTTTTTATACTTTATTATAATTATTAAGCTCTCATTGTTTTCTTTTTAACCCCCTCCAAGGAAATGGAAATGAGGATCTGTTTTAGCCCACAAAGCAGGGAAAGGAGGTATAATTCTTTCTTCGTATTTGGTCTTGACCAACTCTGGTTTTACACCCAGGTTTCTCATACTGTGCCTTCAAGCCAGAGCCTTACTTTTGCTCAGCATTGCTGTGGCCACATGTAATTGGAACTTGTCTTTTGGACTTTTGTATTATGTAAATAGGCTTTGACAGGGGGCAAATTTAAACTGTTGTGAAGATTGCCTATTCATTTCTAAAACTGTATTTTGCAGTAGAATTGAATTGCTAATTGTGTTGAAGGAGTTTTAAAATGAGGGGAAGACAAAACAAGAACTTATGAATAGTTGCACAGTTTTAAAAAAAGAAGAGGAAAAGGAACATTGTGCTTTTTCTCCTCTGAACTGGTCAATAGCTATTTATTCCAATGATCATTAACAGAAAAGATTCCCAGACATAGTGAAAATGAGTTTTAGTGAGATGTAGCTGATTATATATAGAACGAAGATGGAAAATGTACTATAAATACAAATGATACGGCTTCAGAGTGTTCCTTTATTTAGTAATTTGGGAAGAGTTAGGGAGCTCCAGAGTTGGATAAGCAAGTTGGTGGACTCCGTGTTTTGTTAACTCTTATGTCAGAATGCCTTTTCTTCATGTGGATGGGTTTCTAAGATGAATGGTTAATTTGTTCTTGGTTCTTTTCAATGACCGTCTTTGAGCAAAGGACAAATTGAAAAGATGTCCTAACTCTGAGACTCTTGGCATCTGTTTGAATCTTTTTCTTCATCCTTCCCGTTGTATTTGGGAAGTATATGACTGGATGAGACTTGCATGGCCTGGGAGGAGGGTTAGTTTTCTGTTTTCTAAAGTTGATTCCAGGCTTTGTGTTACATGGGTTTGCAGCTTTTTGATGAAGGGAAAAACCTACTTGTGAGAAAGGCTATATTATGTCAGCTTTCTTGGTTGAGTTCTCTGGAATTGGGATGTTTTGTGTGTTTAGTTTCAGGTTTGTGGTGGTAGGGAACTTACTCTAGAAGTCTGATCATTTTTTTCTTTGCTTAGTCTTCTGCAAAATTTCAGAGAGCAATGACTTTTTAAAGTGAGATATGCATAGATGGAAGATTAGCTCCGAAAATGTGACAGGAAGTTTCTGAGAGAACTGGTGCTTTGACTAAGCTTGGAATTTGTGGCTCGAGATAGATTTATAAACAGAAAGATGTTCAGTCGGTATGGTAAAGGGCAGTAGAAAGGTTTGAGCAAAGGTGTAAACATGATAGAGCAGCTGTGTCTGCTTTGAGAAGGGAAGAAGGGAAGTAGAGATGACCTTTGAACAGCACTGATTGGAACTACATGTGGGTTTTTTCAGTAGTCAGTATTACAGTACTGCATGGTCCACAGATGTTGAACCGTGGATACCGAGGAACATACATGGTGGGCCGACTATAAGTTCTGTGTGGATTTTCAGCTTAGCCCCAGATCAGCGCCCCTAACCCATGCTTTGTCCAAGGGTCAGCTGTTGCAGTCTGAAACCTCAAGAGTGTTAAAGAAGAATGGGACGAGATTATCCTTTTATAAACTCGGGAGTTCACTAGACTGTCAGATACTTAAGAAATGCTATTCTGAACAGCTATTTGTTGTGCAGTTTATATTTAGCTCTGTGATATGTGCTTGGGGAAAGAGTCACAAAAGAAATATATGTTAAAATTACCTCAGTAATTCTGGGGTGGGGTACCTTGTGAGCAGCCTGATTAGCTTTGGGTTTAAGATTCACTTGTGGGTGGCCAGGTACTGTGGCAGACTGGTGCCTTTTTATTCATTCTGTTAATCTCCCCTCTTCCTGCTATTAGTTCACTTTGGAAATCATTCATCTCCTTAATGTAAAATCACACCATATACCCCTCCCTGAGAGTACCCGTGGTCACGGCTGGTAGCCACTATAATTCAGGGCCTTCAGTGGTCACTGAGTGTGCCCAAGATTCTTAATTTCTTCTATGGCTGACTAGTTTTCAGTGGGGAAAAGGAAATTTGAGAGCATTTGGGTAATCGGCTGTGACTTGCAAGACATGTGAAGTATCACACCACATCATGATAGATTATGGGAACTTTGGTGTCTACTGGAATGCTAGAGATGGTGTCAAGGTCATTCTCCAGGAAACTGACCCATCTGAGGACCAGTGTGTTTGCTCTAGTCCGTTCTCACCACGGCTGCAGTTTCCTTGTCTCTTCCTCATCTTCCTTCTCCACTTAAAGGTAAATTTCAGGCATTCTGCACACAGGCTTCCTTAACAGTTTACTGGAACAGGGAAGAGGACCTGTCCTCATAGGGTTATATACTTACTAGAATTGTCATTTGTTATCTGTGGTGGAGTTTGATATGTTGGTATTGTAGAGATGTGTTAGACTTCAGTATGAGGTATGGGATTTTATTCACCAAACGGTCTTGCTTCCTTTCTTCCCAGAAGATTTTATTAATGCTTAGCTTGAACAGCTTGATTTTTGTAATAATTTTTTCTTACAAGCTAGCTAATTTACTAACAGCAGGTCACTTTTTCTTGCTTTCTGTTTTTTTTTTTTTTTTTCGCTGAGTTGGTCCTAGAGTAGTGTTAGAAATATTCATTTTCATTCTAGGTAGGGATGAGGTCTTTCCTCCCTCCTAAATAGATACCAAGTAAGTTCCAGTAGTTTTTGGACTTTGAAATTTTAGAAACCTCATTTTGTGTGAGATTTTGACTGCTTTTTTTTTTGTCTTAAAATTGCTGTGTATGACCAAATGAATCTTTCTGATATGTTTTGATAAAATTGGAACAGCATTCAAACAATAGACCTTAAGGTTAGAAAATATTATTTATGTAAAAATAAACCAGAAATCACTGAAATATGGTTTTGGAGCATTGGTCAATATTGCTGAGTTAATCATTATGGTTGAGGGGTATTTTTCAGACATGGAAATATTGAAATGCAATGACAGGTCACACAGTGCTAAAAGAGCAGTCCTTTGTTAACCCACTGACAGGCTTTTTGTGATACTTGAGCGCAGTGGCGTCAGTGGCAGAACGTGTCACGTTTGTTTGCTTGCTGCCATTCACTGCCTTTCTCCTGTGTTCTAGCCGTTACGTCCTAAGTACCCACTCACCCTCAGCCATGACCAGTGCAGACGATGACATTATTGTAATTTCATAGAAGGAGGAATTAAACCCAAATATTGGTCAGATGTTCAGATTGCACAAAACCAAGGGAGTTATTGGTCTTGGGAATTAAACCAAAATCTGTCTGGCTCCAACTTAGTACTGTCTGATAGAAGTACAAAGTAAGCCTCACGGAATTTAAAACTGTAGTAGCAAAAAACAAGTGATATTAATATTTAACTCAAAATACACAAAAATACGATTTCAGCGTATAATTAATATGGAAATTGAAATATTGTACCTTTTTTTGGCACTAAGTCTGAAAGTCAATGTGTATTTGACACAGCACATCTCAGTTTGGACTGCCCCCCACTCCTTCTTTTTAATGGGGACCATTTTTAAAGTCTTTATTAAATCTGTTACCATATTGCCTCTGTTTTTCTGTTTCGGTTTCTTGGTCCTTGGCCCTGAGGCAGGTGGCATCTTGGCTCCCCCTCCAGGGATCGAGCCTGCAGCCCCTGCACTGAAGGGTGAAGTCTTAACCACTGGCCCACCAGGAGAGGCTGACTGCCTGGCGTGGCTGCTGGCTCCTGGACTGGATGGTGCAGTCTTAGCACTTGTGATGTTGCTGCTGTTCTGGTTCATGCCCAAGCTGGGCATGTTTTTGATTTCAGCTTAGAGCTACAGTTGTAGCATTGACTACTCAAGCAGTATTTCTGGAGGTTTTCAGGAATTCAGTCACATACTTGTCCTTAATAATAAAGACCACAAGTGGCTAAGAACGCTTTTAACCACAAAAGGGGAACAGCTGAAATAGTGTACACGGGTTTAAGGTAGATAATTAAATTCAGCAGTCTACTTTCAGTGTCTACTGGGTGTCAGGCATTGTTACATGTTTAGAGATTAAAATAAGAAAATAGACTCTTACTCAAGAATCTCACTCCCAAGGGTTTAATTAGAACAGTTGTTTCCAGAAAGAAAAAAAATTTCCCCATCTGATTGGTATTGATGGGAAGAGTCCAACTGTGTATCTGTGTGCATTTTAAGAAAGTATTACCTTGAACTGAAAGGGTTAAATTGCGAGCCCCAGAACAAGTTTAAAAAATGCTCTTCTCCTTCTGATAGTCTGTGGCTTGCCATTATGTTGCCACATTTCTGTTCCTGATAAATTGAACTGTGATCATGCTGATTAACTTGGTGTGCATTTCCCCCTAAGCTTTTCATACAAGTATCGTCTTGAGTGTGATTGTATGTCAGTACTGAGCTGGATATCATCATGTGGAGGGTTGTTTGGTTGCCAGGTAGATGGAAGTAGAGGTGCTTCATCATTTAAATTTAAAGAGTTGGTTGCATTCTGGTTTACTTGAGTTGGGGAGGAGAGTAATGTTTTTCCAAATTCACTCTTTTTTTCTGGTGAGGGGAAAGGGGAAATGAAGAGAAATGAGTTAATCAGCACTTATTTGTTGTTTCAAAAAGTCAAAAGCTCTTAGAGATAATGTGTGTCTTTTGTCCGTGGTAAACACGCACGTGTGTCATGCTTCGATTGCTAAAGGCCACTGCCTCCAGGTGAATAGGGCAGAGAGAAGGTCACTTCCTTTTCCCTCCGGGGTTATAAAGTGAAGCGGATGGGAGAAAGAAGGCATACCGTTTGTATGGCCATGTCATTTCTGGGTGCCATAGGGTGTCTGCCCTTGAAACAGTGTCTTTACAGAGCAGTGGTAGCTTCAGTATGCAGACTCTTGTCACTTCATTTTTATTATCTGCAGAACAGCTTCTTGGAAAGTCTCAGTTTAGTCCAGTCTAACTCTTCCTGCTTGAAGGAATGGATGTGGAGACCATTGCCCAGCTAGTCAGTTGACCATCTGCTGAGACAGAAAAGGCCAACACAAGCTGGAAGTTGATACTTAAAACGCATACAGTGATTGGGATGTGGGGGGGTGGGGGTGCCGGGAATACCTCACTTTACCAGAATAGGACGCCGGGAAATTCTGTTGAGGGTAAAAATGAAGGGGCTAACGAGTTCACTCCATTATGTTAAAGGAGAAGTTACCTGAACAGCATGGAATTGTGGGAAGAGAAGCTGAAACATAGAATAATTTTTCTTTTCACTCCTTTCTTTTTTTTTTTTTTTTTTAAGAGACTACACCTAAAAAATGAGATTTCACACTTAATAGGGTTATGACTCGTTCCTAGTTTTTCACAGATTAGGAATCTTGAATTATGTGGAAGTCTGCAAGCCATTTCCATTCTCATTAAACAAAGGTGCAAATGGACAGTGACTCAGAAATCCTGACGAAATGATTTTGATTATGTTTATTTGGTTTCTTAAGTTTTTTAAAAATGGTAACCGAAAAATAAATAGCACAGCAGTCTCATAAAGTAAACAAGTCTTTTGTGAGATCCCTAGGTGTCAGACAGAGCCTGACGCACATAGAATTGAGGTCAGTTAAGGGAGAATGTTGCTTTAGATTGCCTTAGAGCTCTTGTAGTGTGCTAGAGACTCTTAAAGGGTGGGCAGAGCTAAACCTAAAAATAGATGGAGGCTTATCTGCACATTTGAACTTTTGGAGCAGCTGGAGCGGGTCTCCCTACCCCTCCCAGCCGAGTAATTCTCACTCTCTGTTAGCAGCTTCTTTGAGAAGTCTTCACCGGCTCTGAGGGCATTTTTGAGAAAGGTGTGAAAGGGGCTTGTGCTGGAGTGCAGAAAGTAGATTGAGTAGCATGGAACATTGGATGATTTCTGCCACTGTCAAAATAAGAGCAAGATTTGATGGGAGAAGTTGCAAGAGAGTAGCTGATGTTTTGATGGCGGAGAGTCTGTGTGTGTGTTCACATTCCCATTCTTTTTTTCTTTTCCCTTTGCCTTTCTCTCTTCCAGTCTAATAACTCATTTTTGTATAGACTTTGACAATGTAATGGACGAGACAGAGACTCCCCTCTTTCTTGAGTGAGTTGCAGACTTTCATAGGTGCATGGAGGGTACTGGAGGGAACTTCTTACTTGGTAGGTTTATTAATACTGTTTTTAAGTCTTTGGATCAGAGCTCATTTCTCAAGTTACGGCTTTTCAGTTTGGATGCACTGTTTAACAGCTGCATGTTGACTAAGGGACTCTTTGTTCTAGTGATGCCGCTGCCACTGCTCTGTGAGTGAGGTCTGCCCTCCCCTCAGCCCCTTTTCATATCCACCTCCCAGAACACCCTGCCTGGCACTAAAATAGGAGCTCCTCCAGCACACACCAGTGTTGCTGAGGCCTTTGTTACACTGCAGCTGGAGGATTGGTGTGAGTAATACATGTGATGGTGGGCCCGACCATTGCTTCTCTCTGCAAATGGTTTACCCAGTCATTTGAATGATTACTGTATACCAACCAGTGTGTGTGGTCCTGGGGATCTTCATTTTCGGGACCTGATCTCACCCTCAGGGTGTTTGTATTTTAGTAGGAAAGGCTAGACTAGTCACCCAGTGATTACAATATGGAGGTGCTGTGTTGCGGTTTTAAAGTGTGCTTTGGAGAGGGGGCCACTTTGACCCAGTTTTTCCATGCACTGAGAGCATTGGTGATGGTTCCCTGAAGGTGATGTTTCTTCTTTCTTGTCCTGAAGGAGGGGGAGGGTTAGCTGGGGGAGAGTTGGGTCAGGGCAGGAGAGGCTTGGAGGCGAGGAGGCCTGTCCCTTGCGGTGCCGAAGTGCTGTGTTGCTCTCAGGCTGCCCACCAGTTGGACTCCTGTGTAAGGAGTAATGGCTTCGTTTGGCTCTCACTCCTCTTGTAATGTGAACAAAGTTCTTCCCAGTGGCACAGGTTTAAGAAAGGATAAGTTCTTTATCAGTCTCCAAACTGAGTTGTGCTATTACTGTGAAATATACATCAAATTTCAAGGCTTAGGAAATAAAATAGGTAAAATATACCATTTATTGTTTTATGTGCTATACATGTTGAAATTTTAATATTTTGAATATATGGAGTTAAATAAAATGCATTATTAAAATTAAAAAATAATAATTTCTTTTATCAATCCTACCTAACCTAGTCAAACCAAATCAGTTATTGCATCCTTCCCATTATATTCCTGTACATGATTCTAAATTAAGGAAAACACCCATTTCTGCTTTCTTATGGGTTAGAAGTTGTGTTGTTGTACACTTAAATTGTCAGCAAGTCCACTGCAGTAGTGTGGATGCTCTGTAGTCAAATGGATAACTGAAAAATGCTTAGTGTCATGTTTTCCTATATGATATTGATGCCTTATTAATTCTAATATAGTGCATGGTCAGTGTACAAGTGAGCTACTTGAATATTGCACAACGTTATATGTTCGGGTTTATTGTATTTTTATTCAAATTGCCTTTATGTTACTTATAATGAAGAGCCTCATTACAAGCAGTAATTTGGGGAGCGTGTTTAAATTATAAAAGGTAAAACTTTCAGTTCTTGGGAACTAATTCGTGGAGTATCAGACAGTATTTGTTCATTTAAAAAAAGTCCTCTAGAGACTTTAGCACTTGGAAGACTTGTCATCTTCATTTCAGGACAGAGCCTCTTTGAAAGTATTAATATTAACTGGGAGGATAGATATGATATGTTTTGGGGGGTGAGAGAGAGTTTTGGTTTTTAAAAATAGCCCCAAAGATATTTAGAAACAAAATTTGATAATGAATTGCGTAAGAACGGTTTTGTGCAAAGAAAGAAAATAAGAGACGTATCTATAAATATCTAATGCTATTTGAAGATTGTTGTAAAGGAGAAGATCCAGAAATGCTTTGAACAATGGCCAGTGCTGGTGGAATAAGAACTGTTGCTTCCAAAAGAACTTTGAATAGGATAATCCATGGTTCATTGTACCGTTTCCAGTTTTGAGTGCTTGGTGTACTAAATGGCTAATTTGAAAATAAGAAAGTGTGGTGGTTCTCTCGAAGGCCTCCCTTTTCAGTTAGAATTCTTTGTTATCAAAATCTTTTAATCTTCTGTATTGGTTTACTGAGTAATATTAATGGGTAGTTCCCTTAACTAATGGAAATGTAAGGTTTCACTGTTGTACGGGGCCTTGATAATTATTAAGCCAAGTGCTAATTAAAGCAGAGGAGCAGTGTTCAGTGATCATTAAGATGAGAACTTAATCATCTCTTACAGTGAATGAATGACCCTTTACTGTTGGGGGCCTCTGACATCATCAAGGATCATGTGAAACTAGGTAAAGATCTAAGAGAGTTAAGTTTTTGTTTAGGCAGTTTCACTTGTATGTATTAAGTTAACATAGTCTGAATTTTTTTAGCGTTAACTGACAGTTGTGCGGATTGCATTGGCAGGCGGAGTCTTCACCTGCTGAGCCACCATTTTGTCATTTAAAATCCTAAGAGGAGAGACTTCTAGCCACAATTCTATCCCCACTCCTAACGGTTTTTTAAAGGGCGGTGCCCTGCAGGAGATTTTGGCTTTCTTCTCTACCAGACCCTCTCCTTCATCACCATCTCTGAGGAGTTTTCTTTTTGGTAATTCTTGTGGATATTTCTTGTGTACATCGTTACTTTGAGTAGAGATTTAGACTGCATGTTTGAATTCCTGTTTCAGCATGATCTTATGGTTTACATTAAAACCTTGTTCTTCATGCTTTAATAGTAGAGAATCCTGGTCATCAGAAATGGTAGGATTTGTTTTTCCTCCTTCTCCCAGTATAGGAAGTTTGGAGAAGGTTATTCTGTCCTGAACTAAAAGCCAGTAAGGGTGGTTTTAGACAGGGGCATGAGAGGCATGCAAAGATAATGACTCCTTTAGGCAAAAATCTGTAGCTGTTTGCATTTTTATTTGTTTGTTTGTTTTTATTCCTTTGAAAATCCTAGTGGAGTAAAATTGTCTTTAAAGTAAAACGTTTGTCATAAATGTTTGGTAAATGCTAAAATGTAGTTTTAAAACTTGAAGATACCACCGAAACCATTTTGTCCAGTTTGTTCATTTCATTGTTGAGAAAACTAAGGGTCAAAGGAGTGGAAAGAGACTGAAATAGCCTGCCAGATCTGATAAGACTAATTATAGTAGAAGTATGTGTAAAGATCTGCATTTGGGTCCAGAGAACCAGTTGTGCAGGTATAGATGGAGGAGGTCTTGATTTAATTAGAGCATTAATTGACCATAATAGGCATATTTTAGTCATGAGTGACATGACTATCAGAACCTCTGAATTCACCTTGAGTTGGAATAGTCATCTTGAATTGCAATTGTAAAAGCATAATGTCCAAAAAAAGACTTTGATGGTGTGTTAGAGAGAAGACCACTCCTGAAGATTAAGGTACTTAGTTCTGGATTATCTGCTTTCAGAGAAACATTGACAGATGAGTTGTCGGTCCAGTTGATACTCCTGAGCACGGCCTGAAACCAGGTGCCCCAGGCAGCTCCCCAGGCGATTGACTTCAGGTTGTGTTCCTGGCCACCCGAACAAGGCTGGCTTCTTTCTTGTTTTACTTAACATGATTCTCTAGCCTTGTCTACTGCCTCAGGATCACAGTAACGCCTTTTACTTTTCTCCAGGCTTGCTTGGGACCTGGTACCCTGATTTAAAGCTGTGAAGGACAGAAGAATGTTTATCAGTGTCTTGTGGAGTCAGGCTCTGAACCTCAGTGAAGATGAGGCCTCTTTGCTTTTTTGGGGGTGATGGCTGGGGCGCAGGTTTTAAATGGTCACGTGTGGGTTTGTAGTTCTGCTGTTAAAGTTTTATTTCCTTAAGGAAAGGACTTTAGAGATTCCTGGATGTTACCATTACCTTTTAGCTTCCCCGGGGCTATGCATATATCAAAGATGGTAGCTGAGGACAGCGCTGAGGAATGACACAGCTACAGGAATCAGAAAATGACAGACACCGGAGAAGACACATTCACACCGTGTGCCGGAATGACCACACGGTCCTTTTCTGCAAGATAATCATCGTCTTTTATTATCTGACCTTATAAAGTTCCACCTGAGGAGGAAGGGAGCTAATCTTCATTGAGCATCTGGATAAGAAGCCAGATGCTTTACAACTATATCTCCTAATAATGGTCTTACCCTATTTACAGGGTAGGATAAAGAAACTGGCTCATGAACAGAGTCACGCCAAGTAGGTACTGGAATTCATTTGTGTCTTGACTCAAAAGATCTTCAGTTCAGTTCAGTACTCAGCTGTGTCTGACTTTTTGCAACCCCATGGACTGCAGCACAGCAGGCTTCCCTGTCCATCACCAACTCCTGGAGCTTGCTCAAACTCCTGTCCATCGAGTTGGTGATGCCATCCAACCACCTCATCCTTTGTTGTCCCGTTCTCCTGCCCTCAATCTTTCCCGCATCAGGGTCTTTTCCATTGAGTCAGTTTTTCACATCAGGTGGCCAAAGTATTGGAGTTTCAGCTTCGGCATCAGTCTTTCCATTGAATATTCAGGACTGATTTCCTTTAGGATTGACTGGTTGGATCGCCTTGCAGTCCAAGGGACTCTCAAGAGTCTTCTCCAACACCACAGTTCAAAAGCATCAATTCTTTGGCGCTCAGCTTTCTTTATAGTCCAACTCTCACATCTGTGCATGACTATTGGAAAAACCATAGCCTTGACTAGAGGGACCTTTGTTGGCAAAGTAATGTTTCTGCTTTTTAATATTGGGTCCCATTTATTTTATGAGCAAGGAAGACAAATTAGTATATTTTTCTTATTTAGAATGGCCTAACAACCACCATTCTTTTCTATCCAGTTTTTTTCCTTTTATACTTCTTAGGCCCTTTATCCATGTTTTCCCTCTTTCCCTAGTGAATTTTCTTGAATTTTTAATGTTTTTGAGTTTCTAATTTAGAATTTTCCCGGATTATCTTCCCGCTTCCTGTCTCCCTTATAAGACGAATGGTCCATCTGGGAGTTGTTTTTCAGGCCAGGGAAGAGGGAAGCATGGGAGGTAATTCCCTAAACTGCTTCTTAATATTTTGTTTTTATTGGACTAATTTCCTTTATTGACTGAGCATCTGGTATGGACATGATGTGGCCTGACATGCCCTCCGGAGATTTAGGATTTACTGGTGGCTCAGTGGTAAAGGTTCTGTCTGCTAATGCAGGAGACATGGGTTCGATCCCTAGGTTGGGAAGATCCCCAGAGAAGGACATGGCAACCCACTACAGTATTCTTGTCTGGGAAATCCCATGGACAGAGGAGCCTGGTGGGCTGTAATCCAGGGGGTTGCAAAGAGTCAGGTGCGACTTGCCGACTGAGCACACACACACGCATTGGGAGCTAATGTGGTAAGTGCAGGCACTTGGTTGATTATCTAACAGCCAAACAACCCCAAACCAAACAATTGTTTAGAAGGGGAAGGAGCACAACTTAATATAGATATTACAGAGAGGCCGTGATTCTCAATCCTGGCTTGCTGCTGCTGCTGCTGCTGCTAAGTCGCTTCAGTCGTGTCCAACTCTGTGCGACCCCATAGACGGCAGCCCCCAAGGCTTCCCCATCCCTGGGATTCTCCAGGCAAGAACACTGGAGTGGGTTGCCATTTCCATCTCCACAATCCTGGCTTAGGATCGGAATATTGGGGAAGATTTTAATTCACTAGATATGGTGTAGGGCAGGAATTGGTGTTTCTGATGTGCACAGTGATTTATGCCATTGAGGAGAATCTCTTGTATCACTAAGTTCTCAGAAACAGGTTTGTCTTTCTCTTCTGAATAAACTTTTGCATTTTCTCTAGCCTGTGCTTTAAGTTGAATCCGGGTGAATTTTGGCTTATTCCACTAGTCTAGTTTGTAGATCTGTGAATGTGATCTTTGGCTCACTTAACAGAATTTCCAGAGTAGAGTAGAGGTACATTCCGTCTTTTAAGGAGTTAAATGTAGAATGTAGTGAGGTAGACTTCGTTTATTTGTATATCTTTTGGGATTAAATACATCTAATAGCAAAGCATCATCATATTCTGTAAAGTCTCATTAATTTGGACTCTTAATTTAAATTTGTATTTTGGAGGCAGACGGCACCACCGTTTACTGAGTGTTCCGACTGCATGTTTTAATATTGTAGCAGGTCGAATAGAACCTCTTTTTGATAATTTTTATTGCTTCCCAATTTCTATTTATCTGCATTAAAGTAGTAAAGCTTTCTAAATTTAGTCAAAACTATTAAGGAGCTTATCTTTCCAAAGCAATTTGAAACTGGTTGAAGTTGTGAACTGTTTTCTGTACAGAAATGTGCTGACACTTTCTCTTTAATTGTAGAGAGATGCTGTGTATGACTCAGTCTTTCCAATCAGGGGAGATAAGTGATATGTACGTTAGTGGCTATTGGTGGGTTTGTTTCTTAAAAGCAGTACGTTGTGTTTTACTGAACCAGCCTGTCTGATTTCCAGCTGTACAGCGTGTCTTGCAGCTCTTAGTCATTCCTGCACTTGGGCTTGAAGTGGTACTCTGGGCCTTGGCTGTGCTTCTGTTTTTCATCCTGTTTTAACATGTCTGACAGTCACTGTTGATCTGGCTGCCTCCATTCCTGCTCCTAATCATTACACATACCAACTAGCATTTGAATACTTACTGTTTACCAGGCTTTGTGCTTGATGGCTTTACAATTACTAGCTTAACATTCATAGTAATATTAACACCTGTGTGCATAGTACTGTTCGCCATATTTTGCACATGAGAAAGTTTTGAGGATTTAAATGTTTGCCTTAGGTCATAGAGGTAACAGTTAATGCAGATTCACATCTGTGCTGGGAACCCGGAGTTGGGACTTGGCTGTACCAGGACCACACTGGTCTTCATCATCGGTATTCTTCTGCTCAAATTGCTAAGCATCGGTGCTCCTTCCGGCGCCGTCTCCTGGCGACACCAACAGGGGGAGATTACAGTCAGTGACTAGTCAGCCTTTTTTTTTTTTTTTTAAATGATCACTGGGAATTGTGATTCCAGGGGTGTTGGAATAGCCAGCCACAAGTGTATTACTCCCCAGACATTCACACTGATGGGGTTGAGGGTCACGCTCAGTCCAGAACAGTCACCATTAGAAAGTTGTGTAGAAGTATGTGCTCAGTCCCTCAGTCGCGTCCAGCTCTGCGACCCCATGGACTGCAACCCACCAGGCTCCTCTGTCCATGGCACATTCCAGGCAAGAATGCTGGAGCTGTTTGCCATTTCCTTCTCGTTTAGTAGAAGCATATTGGTTATAAATTTAGGAATTGGGTGTATCAGTAAAATCTGCATTACCACTGGTAATGCCATTGTAATGGTTAAGAATTCAGGTGGGGAGCTGAGCTGTTTTACATTCATATCTTACCTCTGCCAGTCCTGTGACCCCAGACAAACAATTCAACCTTTCCAGTCCTCAGTTTCCTTACCTGTGAAACAAGGGTATTACTAGTACCTTCCTCCGAAGAGAGATTTTGAGGATGAAATAAGATAATATGAGTTACCCAGAGTATTCAGCAAATAGTAAGCTTCACATATTGCCTTCCTGCTGTGAGCCAATAGGAGATCATAGTATTATAGTACTAAATTTAAATTATGTAAAAGCGCTGAGGTGGACATGATCGAGTTTGTCCCTTAGTGTTAAGCAGATTCGTGTCTGTGGCCTTAAGGTCTTCTGTTTTACAGCCTTAGATAGTCATTCCAGGAATATAACAATTCCAAGTTCTGAAGTATTTTGAAACACTTTAGAGTGGCTTATGTTTAAAAATATTCTTCTTAATATGATAGTGAAGTAAATGGTGAGGAAATTGATTACTAGACTGGCTGTAGGATAGCTAAAACTCGAAAAAGGTGAAGGTAGAGCCATTGTGTGTTCATTTGGAGGGCTGCAGGGAGGGGCGACGCCCAGTGATAGTTACTGACCAGAAGGAAGGGTTGATGGAATCATGCCAGTTGTGGGGTTTGCTGTATGAAAAAGATGCCTTTAATGTTAAAACGACTTTGAGAAATAGCATTTATCTAACCAAATTCTGTCTTCTCTGTAATATTTAAACACATCATAAGTTTTCAAAAGAAAGCCATTAAAGAAAACTTTTGCCATAAAAGGTGGGGATGGGGAAACCATTTACTTCTTAGCAAAGTCCTCTGAACTATGCAGAAATTCACTGTAGGATCTCTGACTTATAACAACTTACAAATGACTTAATTGGTGATTTTTTTGTTTTCAATTTCCATGTTTGAATTTATGAACATAGTCTGTTTAAAACTGTTTAAGGAGCAGCATGCTTATATATTGCAGTCAGTCCAGGGAGAAGGAAACGGAGAATGAAGTAGACAGCAGAGTGTTGGAAGCTGTTGGCTAACTTTTCTGTAGAGTGGTACGTATATTCATAACCTTCTTCAGATGAGAAAATGACAGAGTGCAGTATCACCCCCATCTTCAGGCTTTAAAGGATAAACTTTTGTTGCATTTTTACAAGTGCAGGAAAAGTAACAATTTTGCTGGTTGTATCTGAATCGGCTGATGAGCTGGAGCAGGACAATATCTAAGAATTTTTCCAGCTCTAGGATTTTTTTGATTCTTTGTCATCATCTGATGGAAATAATGACTGAAATAGCTGAATACTTGAAAATTTCAAAAGTTCAATTGATAGACTTTTTTTTTTTTTTTAAACATTCTGAATTTGGTTAAGAGGCAGTTTAGATCAGGAGCTCTTTCCAACTCTATTTCTGGAATTCTGTGTTTTTGAGTATTGAATGTTGCATACCAGATTAGTTCTCTCTCTCTTTTTTCCTTTTCAGTAGACTATGTACTTTACTTAAGAACAATAGAAAACAGTTTTACTTTTAGCTGTCTTAACTCATTCTAGCCTTCTTTCTAACTTAACCTAACTTCATAGTTTATTTTGGCTGTAAAATCTTGCCCACTTTTTATCTGTTGTAAAAATGTATTTTTCCTTCAATGAGGGCAAAAAAATGCAAGCGAACACATATTTATTTTGGATTATCTTTTCCTCCCATTATTTTCATAACCCCTTGCCATGCCTCTGCCAGCCTTAAAAAAAGTTGATTGAATTTGGGGGTAGCTGAAGCGCTTTTTAATGTAGGAGTGGTTTGTGAAATGTGGGAGAATTCTAGCAAATTCCCTCTCAAAACATCATCCAGTAACAGCTTACTGGTGATAGAGTACAGCTTACTAGTATCCCAGCTTACTATTCTGGAATAGTTCTAGGCTTTGAAAGAGTCTGCTAGAGTTTAAAAGACACTTGTTCCTTGAAAGGAAAGCTATGACAAAACTAGACAGTGTATTAAGAAGCAGAAATATCACTTTGCTGACAAAGCTCCATACAAAGCTGTGTTTTTTCTAGTAGTCATGTACGGATGTGCTAGTTGGTCCATAAAGAAAGCTGAGTGCTGAAGAATGGATACTTTTGAACTGTGGTCCTGGAAAAGACTCCTAAGAATCCCTTGGACTGCAAGGGAATCAAACCAGTCAATCCTAAAGGAAATCAACCCTGAATTTTCATTGGAAGGACTGTTGCTGAAGCTCCAATGCTTTGGCTGCGTAATGTAAAGAGCCAGCTCGCTGCCAAAGATTCTGGTGCTGGGAAAAGACTGAAGGCAAAAGGAGAAGCGGGTGACTGAGAGTGAGATGGTTAGATGGCATCGTCGGCTCAGTAGAGGGGGTGACTGAGGGTGAGGTGGTTAGATGGCATCGTCGGCTCAGTAGAGGGGGTGACTGAGGGTGAGGTGGTTAGATGGCATCGTCGGCTCAGTAGAGGGGGTGACTGAGGGTGAGATGGTTAGATGGCATCGTCGGCTCAGTAGAGGGGGTGACTGAGGGTGAGATGGTTAGATGGCATCGTCGGCTCAGTAGAGGGGGTGACTGAGGGTGAGGTGGTTAGATGGCATCGTCGGTTCAGTAGAGGGGGTGACTGAGGGTGAGATGGTTAGATGGCATCGTCGGCTCAGTAGAGGGGGTGACTGAGGGTGAGATGGTTAGATGGCATTGTCGGCTCAGTGGACATGAATCTGAGCAAACTCAAATTTTGACAGTGGAGGACAGAGGAGCCTGGTGGGCTACAATTGAGGGGGTTGAAAAGAGTTGGACATGACTTAGCAACTGAATAACAATAAGAACAACTAGAGTTTTACTTTAGTGTAAAAATCAGGGAAAATTTGACATCCGAAAAAGACCTAGGTGTATGTAAGCCTCATTATACAACTAGATTTTTGTTCACTTTGCAAATTTGGACTTTATGAAGCTACTCTAAGGTGAGAAAAATGGTTTACAACCCTGCCAGTGTTGCCGCAGATTGATCTGTATAATGCAGAATCGTATTACTCCAGAAAAGCAGAAAGCTATTGAGAGCGAGCTCTGGGAAGATTTCCAACAACTCTGCTTCTTATGCTTCAAAGATTGGCCATCATGTGCTGGTAGTGGCACTCTCTCCTTCCCCGCCAACTCCCAATTATAGAGCTGGTGCATAGAATTTGGTCAATATATGAAAGAGTTGTTAATCACCTACGTAATAGAGATAGTTAAGATTTTGGTTTTCTTTTAGCCTTTTTCTTCCTTGTACGTGGTTTAAAAAATACTGTTGATCAGATTATATAAACTGTTTTCTGCCTTTTTTCATTTAATTGTGTGTTCCCATGTAATACAGTTTTGACTATTTTAAGGGATCACATAATTCTATTGCTTGGAGTTAACATATTTAACTAATTCTGTTAGTAAAAAAAAAAAATTTTTTTCCAAAATAAGTTTTTCCTCAATTTGATCCTTATTTCCTTGTGGTACAGTAAAATTACCAAGTTAAACTTTGAGAGTTTTCAAGTTTGTTTATATACATCATAAAGTTGTATCTAAAATGCTTTGACTGCTTTATATTTCATACCTGTCATCTGAGTAAGGGAATATTTTGCTGCATCTTTGTCATCAACAGGTGCTTTTGTTTTTCCTTCCGTTTTCTTGTTTTGTAGGTGGAAAAAGGCAGTGAAGTTATACCTCTCTTAGAAATGCTGTGATTGCCTGGTCAGTTCATAAGCTCCTTGGCCTTCGTTTTGGTCTGAACCCAATTCTGGGGACTTCATGATCATCCCTTCAATATTGTTATCTAAGCTTTGTAATAAACACCTGAGTGTTTGTGTTAGAGCACATCTGCAGTGGGTTCAATAAAACCCCGCTATCACCGAATAGTTAAGGGTCTTCGGCATTGGAGGCAGACGCGTTAACCTCTGAGCCACCAGGGGAAGCCCTTGCATTCGCTTTCACATAACTGAATAGTTAAGCAAACATTTGCAGATTCTCCGTGAAGGAGAAAGAACACCCCGCAGAGCCGTCCATGTGTGTGGTGTTCTGTGCTGATCCCTGTATAGTTAGCAGCTGCTTTTGGAGAACCAGTTTGTGCATCCGGAAGAGCCAGTCCAGACTTCTCTGCCCGTCCCCTCATGTTGCCTTTGCTAGTTGACAGGTTACATACAGACTTGCTTATTCAACTTCAGCTCTGTATTTACTAGATCTATTTTTGTTTTATAGATAAAACTCTTTATTTAAATTTCTCTCCTTCTGGAATTTCGTTCCGTGTTCTGAAATGCTTCACTTATTGTAACTGACTGTATTGTAAACTCATGATCCTACCCGGGGAGGACTTGACTTTGATACTGTGGAGAGCACTGGTGCAAAAATCTTCAACAGGCAGTTGTCGTAAGAATAAAAAGAGCAATTCTTCTAAATTAATTGGTAGAAATGGTCCCATCTGATATCAGATGGGTGAATCTTTTGTTAAATTAACTAGTTTTCGGTTACCTTAAGGTTGGTCAGGCACACTCACAAAGATGTCAGTAGGGTGGTGCATCAGAGTTCTCACACACTTTTTATTTGTCCTAGGAAAACTGCTTTCTCATTCACTTATTCTTCTCATATGCAGTTGGAAGAAGGTTACTTGCAACTCATTGGCCAGCCTCTAGCAAAGTGAATGATGGCTATTCAGAAGCCAAGGGTTAAGTTTAGGAATGGCTTAGTGTGGTGGAAATCGGAAAAAAAAAATTTTTTTTTAAACAGTGGTTTAAACAATGCAAGTGGATTTCACTAAAGGGACTGCAGTAGTGGTTATGAGAGCCAACAGTATGATAGCAGGAGGAACTGCAAAAACGTGCTTCACTCTGAGCTCAGGCTCATGCCGTTTGCAAGTGTGAACGTTCTGTTCGGGTCTTTATGTGGTTATGTTTTCACACATGTAAGTATTTAGGAGTGGGTTGCTCGGTTAGACTGTTTTGCAGAGTGGCTATAGCATTTGACGTTCCCACCAGCAGTACTAGAGGGTTTCATTTTTTCCCCCCACACTTTTGCCAACAGTTGTTATTTTAAAGTAACAGCATTCCCTTTAAATGTCATGTGATTGGCATATGGACTGTTAGTCGTTTTCATCGTAGCAGTCTGCTGGGTGTGCATCAGTAACAGTTATTGACGTTGGGCGTCCCCTGTGCTCATTTGCCGTTTACTTTCTTTAATTAAGTACCAATTGACCATTACATTTTTTGTTAAGTTTTAAGAGTTCTTTATATATTCTGGATACAAATCATATATTTGATTTGCAGATATTTTTTCCTTCTCTGTGGCTTGTCTTTTCATTTTCTTACTGATGTCTTTGGGAGAGGAAAAGTTTTTAATTCTGAATAAGTCTAGCTTGTCATGTATTCTTTTTATGCGTTCTGTACCTTTGACGTCATATCTAAGAGATCTTTGCTTTAGCCAAAATCCTGAAGATTTTCTCCTACTTTTCGTCCAGAAGTTTTACACTTGGAGCTCTTTGGCTTTTGCCTGTGATCCATTTTTGTGTGTGACGCAAGCTAAGGGTTTAAGTTCCCTTTTTTTTTTTTTTTTTTTGCATGTGGATACTCACTTGTCCTAGCGTCGTTTGTTGAAAAGATTCTTAATAGCGGCTTTAAACTGTGTTGCTGCCTCTCAGTCTGGGATTCACGAAAGAGCAGCAGCCTTCATTTCCTGGCCGACTTAGGGCAAGAAGGAGGGAGGCGGTTTGTCTTGAGTCTTGACCTTGTTGTGAGGGAATCTTGTACCATAGTTTGCTTGATTCTGATTTTGTCTATTAAGACATCCACAGTCTTTGTAAGCAGTAGAGTTTTAGGCAGATTGGCTTTAGTTAAGATGATGCTTGCTCTGTTATCCTCTGAGGGTGATTGTGGAATCTTATTTTAACACACAGTTTGGGTTGGATAAGCCTGGGATAGTACAAGCTAACTTGCACATTTGTTAAAACTAGTTCTAATAGGAGAGTGGGGAAACCCTACTGAAAACATTTTTTCTTTTTCAAAACAGTTGTTTCTAACTGTGTAAGTGAAATAGCTTATTATAGAAACTTGTAAATTATCAAAGAATAAAGAAAAACCTTTCTTTCCTCACCACTATCAACCTGGTTTTGGTAGTGCCAGTTACTTTAAATTTCATGTGGTTGGAATATGGACCCTGTACGGTGTAGTTTTGGGCAACAGTATTTTGATCTCCTGATGAATTCAGGCCTGTCTTCTTGCATTTCTCCTGGGAAGTGAAAAGATGAAGAGCTAATGCTTGATGAGAATCTATTGTGAGCCAAGCCTTGTACCCCGTAAAGCTCCATGAAGTATTAAAATTACATGATGTGTTATTTAAAATATTAAATTTTAAACAGTTCAGTTTTAAAAATGTATCCCCCCCTCTCCGACTCCCTTACCTCCCCTTGCTCTTTTAGTCTTGGGTTAAACTATTTGCCCAGTGTCTTTCAGTGAGTGTGATAAACCTGAATATCAGAGGCAAAGTGTGAGCATCGTTCATTTAAAATAGTTCACCTGCATTTTCTTTCATGGTTGGAAAAGTTTTAAAAGCAAGAGGATGAAATAGTTCTTTTGTTCCTTTTATTGTCCTGCTCATGTGGCCTTCCTTTTATTGTTGTCTGTCAGAATTAGAAGTTCCCCAGTCTCCTTATGTCCGGCTCAAATTAAGGCTTGTACTCTCTCTGCCACTCCCTGCAGCTCCAAGAGCCTTAGTTCTAACTTTGGTATTTGTTAACTAAATAGAAAGATAAAGAAGAGAGCTAGGATTTTTAACAAGTAAAATCTCTTGAATTGGATTGGTTTCATCAGTAATTTTATTTAGCATTAACTAATAACTAGATGTTGACTACCAGGCAAGCCTGTCCATTTCTTCATCTCTAAAATAAATCAGCTACTCCCCATAGACTTCTCTAGCGTACGTTAGCTAGATTTTTGTGTTAGTGGAACCATGAAATTTAATACATTTCTGTTGATAGGGTTGGGAGTAATTGCCATAAGGATCAGTATTGAAAGAACCTCTGTCTTTTCCCGCGTGTGTGGGTGCTCAGCTGTGTCTGAGTCTCTGTGACCGCCCGCATCCATGGACTGTAATCCACCAGCCTCCTCTGTCCATGGGATTTCCCGGGCAAGAATGCTGGAGTGGGTAGCCATTTGCTCCTCCAGCGGCTCTTCCCGACCCTGGGTTTGTACCCACATCTCCTGTGTCTCCTGCATTGGCAGACAGATTCTTTACCAGTGAGTCACCTGGGAAGCCCCTGTTTTCTCCACAGTACCCTTAAATCTCCAATCATCATACTATTTGCATTGGAGTTAATGGGTAAAAAGTGTCAATTCCAGTGGACTCTGTGTCAGGTATTGGTAATCTTGGAGTCTCGTGTTTCTCCTTCTTGTTGAGGAGGTGTTTACGACTGTCAGGCCCTCTTGACAGCCAGAACTTCCCGTTGGCGCCCTCATTTTATCAGGCAGCATAGGTTACTCTAATCTTCTGCTTATGCTGTTGCCATAGTATCCTGTCTGGAAACAGAAAGGTGGTTGATAAGTTTGTACAGGAATTCAGATTTTTCCCCCTCACTGATATTTGCCAGCAGTACTTTTTTTTTTTTTTCTCTTGTGATTCAGGCCAAGGCCTGGGGGTATAATTAGTGCTAAGGGTTGGGGGTGGGGTGGGGGGAGGTGGCATGTTTGGACTCTGGACAGTTAAAAGCAGAGTCTTTATATTAACCCACTCTGTTAATTACTAAACTGTTTTGTTGGTGATTTAAGACTTTCTGCTTGAACCATCTGCTTGTCATAGAAATTACATTTATTCCTGACAAATGTCATGTTTGAGCTGAACATATAGAACTAAGACTGGAGCATCTTCCTGCTTCTTGGTGTATCAGACGCATTAAAACAAAACAGAAAGCAACCGAAGACAGTGGGCTCCAGCCACTCTTAACATATTTGGACCAGTGAATCAGAGTGAACAATGATAAAAGGTGGTTCTGGAGATGCGCAAGAGAAATTCTAAAGGAAATAAGCAGGGCTCTTATTCTAGTGCCAGTGAACCTCCGACTTGGTTGCCGGAGGCATCCACAAGGGAATAGAAGTTGTTGAGAGTAGAACCGTTAGTTTGCACTGATTGTTGTTTTTGCTCTTCACGTGTTCAGAAGAACTGGGGGAAAAAAAAGCTGTCAGTGGTTGACTGAAATACCACCAAGCTCAACAGTGTCTGTCTAGGATGTTGGAGGGGAAACGCGGAATCTGGTTCTACCTTTTTCAGAAGACACCGGCCTGTGTAGGCTTTGTGGTAAAGGTATTACAATTTAGGTACAATTTACTGAGGTTAACATGGAATCCTGCAGCACGTCCTGGTGATCGGATTTTGTTCTGGGCGGGCTTCTGCTTTCCATTTTTGAACCTCTTCCTTTCTGGCCACGTTCTCTCCCAGTCCCTGTGCCCTGGAGTATTCTGTTACCACAGAATAGTTAACTGTTCGTTTGTTTTTGTTTTTTTTTTTTTTTACAAAAAGTTAACATCTTTTTTATTATTACTGTTCTGACATGCACACACTGCTATATTTATTCATTTTTGGTTAATTTATTTTTGGCCGTGCTAGGCTTTTGTCGCTGCGCACAGGCTTTCTCTAGTTGTGGCCAGCGGGGGCTACTCTCAAGTTGCAGAGCAGAGGCTCTAGGGCGCCCGGGTTTCAGTACTTGCGGCACATGGGCTCAGTTGCTCCATGGCATGTGTGATCCTTTGGTACCAGGGATCGAAGCTGTGTCCCTGCACTGGTAGGCTGGTTCTCATCTACTGGGCCGCCAGGGAAGCCCTAGTTAAGTCTTCGTGTGGTGCAGTCATCAAGCATCGAAGGCAGAGCATGTTTGCCCAGCGTCGTGCATACTGTGTTCTCATCCTAGAAATAGATGCTTTTTGTGGAACTCTGTTGCTTTTTCCATGATCCAGCAGATGTTGGCAATTTGCTCTCTGGTTCCTCTGCCTTTTCTAAAACCAGCTTGAACATCAGGAAGTTCATCATGGTTCACGGGCAATATCATCTGATCAAGACAATTTTCTGGTCTGAGCCTCTTTGAGGTTATTTACGTTGTTTTAATTAGCTCAGACGATAAAGCGTCTGCTTTACCATGCAATGCGGGAGACCTGGGTTCAATCCCTGGATCGGGAAGATCCCCTGGAGAAAGGCAACCCACTCCAGTATTCTTGCCTGGAAAACTCTATGGACAGAGGAGCCCGGTAGGCTACAGTCCATGGGGTGGCAAAGAGTCAGACACAACTGAGCGACTTCACTCACTCACATTGTTTTAAAGATGTTGGATAGTTTTATGGATGTGAGAGCTGGACTGTGAAGAAGGCTGAGCGCCGAAGAATTGATGCTTTTGAACTGTGGTGTTGGAGAAGACTCTTGAGAGTCCCTTGGACTGCAAGGAGATCCAACCAATCCATTCTGAAGGAGATCAATCCTGGAATTTCTTTAGAAGGAATGATGATAAAGCTGAAACTCCAGTATTTTGGCCACCTCATGCGAAGAGTTGACTCATTGGAGAAGACTCTGATGCTGGGAGGGATTGAGGGCAGGAGGAGAAGGGGACGACAGAGGATGAGATGGCTGGATGGCATCACTGACTTGATGGGTGAGTCTGGGTGACCTCCGGGAGCTGGTGATGGACAGGGAGGCCTGGCGTGCTGCGGTTCATGGGGTCGCAAAGAGTCGGACACGACTGAGCGACTGATCTGATCTGATCTGATCTGGATAGTTTTAATCAATACTCAGCATTGTTCATGGGCCTTGTTTTTGAAGTCCTTGCAACACTGAAGAAAGTGGTAACAGCTTGGCACTTTACCATCTCTAAACCAACATTTCTAGAACTCACAGTGGAAGTTACGGATTATAATGATACTCCTGAGAGTCAACCTAGAGAAAACTTGATTGATATGTTCTTTTTCTGGAACAGAAATGTTAACTAATATATCTTAGAATTTTTAGTGATTGTTGATGCAGGAAATTTGTTATTGAAGGTAGTCTGTATCTTGAAATGTCATTAAATTCTGTTTTCCTGTCTGCTTGTCATATTATGAAGATAGTTTATATAGAAGTATAGTCTGTATAAATTCATGTAATTACGTCTTCCTTTGGGCTCCCACAGCACTGTAATTTACCTTAGACTGACTTGGGATGTGAGATACTAACTGTGGAGAAAAAGCCAGTTTATAATTAAATTAATAAAGGTACTAATGGGACAGAGCCAAAGAATATTTATATTTGTCTTATTGTAAATGGTGCTACCTGATGTTTTTTTCTCTATGTATTTGGCTTGCTGCTGCTGCTAAGTCGCTTCAGTCGTGTCTGACTCTATGCGACCCCATAGACAGCAGCCCACCAGGCTTCCTCGTCCCTGGGGTTCTCCAGGCAAGACCACTGGAATGGGTTGCTATTTCCTTCTCCAATGCATGAAAGTGAAAAGTGAAAGTGAAGTCACTCAGTCGTGTCTGACTCCTAGGGATCCCATGGACTGCAGCCCACCAGGCTCCTCTGTCCATGGGATTTTCCAGACAAGAGTACTGGAGTGGGGTGCCATTGCTTTCTCCGTATTTGGCTTAGTTATAGAAATACCATGATTGATATGCAGCCTGGAATTGCTAGAGTTGCAATAACAGCAGGATCTAAAGATTTTTATATAGTTTGGTGCTCTCGAATTTGACCTTACTGTGAAGAAAGCAGGGAATCCTTGGGAGGGTTTCATCAGAGAATTGCCATGCAAATCGTAATCACATTGTGGAGAAGCTGAACCTTGTGATAACTGGTGGTTATGCTTAGTGGCAGGGACAACAGTAGGGAGGCCATGTGGTCCAAGATCTAGGGTTAGGATTTGGGTAGGAGGAACAGAGACAGTGTAAGCTCCAGTACTTTGGCCACCTGATGCAAAGAGCCAGCTCATTGGATAAGACCCTGAAGATGGCAGAGATTGAAGGCAAAAGAAGAGGGCAGCAGAGGACGAGGCAGTGCTGAGATAGCATCACCAACTCAGTGGACATGCGTTTGAGCAAACTCGGGGAGATAGTGGAGGACAGGGACGCCTGATGTGCTTCAGTCCACGGGGCTGCTGAGTCGGACACTACTTAGAGACTGAACAACAGCAGCAGCAGAGGTAAAGCAGAGCTTGTTGAGAAACTGTAGGAGGTGAAGGAGGGGGAAATCAGTGCACGGGAGAGCTTGAGGTGAGGCCATTAATGCGGGGGAAGGACTGAGTGACAGTGTGGAAGATGGGTTGGTAGGGAGCGTTCACGGGGAATAGGATGTCTGGCAGGCGGCTGGCAGTTAGGAGGGTGTGGAGCTTTTAAGTTAGAGCTAGGGAGTCAATATCAAGAGCACCGTGCATGTGAGTGATGGTTGAAACTGAGGGGGTGGGGTGGGAAAAATATTTGTTTGCTGCGAGGGAGGGCTGTCTGGAGGTAACGAGTTGTTGCCTTTTCTTCCTCCACGTTTTGTCCAACCCTTCCTAAAGCGTTGGGCTCTGATGAGAATTTAACTTAAAATCCATCGTATCATTAATCATTGTATAACTAGATGACAGCATAAATATTTGGGTTTCAGAATGTGCTCTGTGGAGGCAGTCCTGCCTGGTGAATAAGAGCGTAAACTCTAGAGCCAGAATGCCTAGGCTATCTGCTTACTGCTGTGTGACCTTGGACAGTGTCTTCCACTTCTGTTGCTCCACTGCCTCTTTTGTAGAGCTGACATAAAAATGATTATCACAAGGATTAAATGGTTTCTTACGTTAAAGCCCCTATACCAGAGCTTGATATGTCATAAGCTCAAGCTGCAGTTAACTAGCTATTGTCATCATGCACTCTGATATGTGTTCTAAATTGATTCCAGTGGTAATCCGGTGCATTCAGAGTCCGCAGTTAAAAATTACTCTCCCCAGATCTTTTTCCCTTGCCAGTAACCTAAAAAACTAATGAGCAGAAATGGATTTGAATTTCTTTTCCTCTTTTTGCTTGCTGCGTTTTGGGCGAAGTTGGAGCAGCTCTGTGTCCCTCGTGGTTGTAGATGAGATAGGAAGTGTAGCCGCAGCAGTAGTAGATCTTGGGCCTGTTGCTTTCTTCTCCTCCCTCCTCATTCTGCTCTTTGTGTCTGTGTGGATGCTGCTGTCAGCCCCTACATGGGCTGTTTGGGGCTTCAAGATGAGCTGCCATTCATTGAACTTTGTACTTTTAATCCTCCACTCCAGTCAGCTGCTGGAATCACTAGAAATTTCAGAGGCCAGGTAAGTAAAAGTAATATTTTGTGTTGGGCAGACTGGCCTTGGTAATGTGGGAGGTTGGGTGGGTGGTCAGGGTTTGAGTCCCACCCGGTTCTACTGTTAAACACGTGACCTTTTAGGGCCTCATTGTCCTTCTCTATAAGAGAAAAGGGACGGAGTCTTCATTATCAGCATTTCCATCGAGCTCTGATAATGTTCCTGGAAACAGGGCTCAAATTAAGTGTATCCTAGCAAGAAATGTAGAAAATAAGAAAGCGGATGTAAAAATGCTTAATGTTTTATCTTTTTATTAGCGAATGTCACATAGCTTGATCGTCTGATGCAGGAAAGAATCAGGTTTGGGGAAAGGCACACGTTCACAGCTTTGTGGTGTTTGAGGGGAACATGCTTAGTATTTTGGCATGTGCTTTTGAGATGTGTACCTTGAGAGGTGCACCTGAAATGTGGGATAGTAACTCAGCGTTAGCTCAGTTTTCAAGGAGTTTTCATGAAGACTTTTTCTATTGTGTTGCTCAGCTGGTAGTTTTCAATATTGACTCAGATGGAGAAGTCACTTAAACAGTGCTCCTGGCAATGTATACCATTAATCAGTTAATCAGCACCTGGGGTCCACTGTGTAACTGTAGAATTGCAAGTCTCGCCTGCGCGCGTGAGTCTGTGATTCTCTCCTTACTCCTTTCAGTAACTGGCATCGCTGTCAGTCTGTGTCATGTGACACAGAAATCTAGAAATCATCCTTGATCCGCCCTTTTTCTTACTCCCTGTTTATATTACGTTTATCAGCAGATCCTGTGTTTAGTATCCACGTATCTGTCATCTGCCCCCTTCTTTCCATCTTCGTCACTCTCCCCCTAGCGCTGGCTGTTCCTGCTTACCTGAGTTACTGCCCAGTGTTCTAGCTGGAGTCTCTGTGTCCACTTCCTGCCTTCTTTCACATTTTCCCATTACATAAACAAGTGAGCCTTTTAAAATAAAAATATAATCATGACCCTTACTTTGAAAACAGAGACCAGAGTAGTTGGCAGTAGGCCTTATATGGTCTGGCCTCTGTACTCTTTTCCAGCCTCATTTCAACCCACTGAATGCTCTCCGAGGCTCATTTCACTTTTCTTGTTTGATCTCCTAACAGCTGTCAAGAAATTGAGCCAGATCACTATGGATAAAGGAGAAATTGTTGGTTATCCAAAGTCAGGTCTTTTTCTAAGTATGTTGACAAGGTAGGTTTCTTCTCTCTTCTCTCTGTTCCTTTGGGTGTTTTGATGTAAATTCTGGGTGCAGGGTTCATTTAAACCCATATTAAATTTCATCTCAGTACATTTGGTCTCTCATGTATTTCTTGGTGCACTCTTTTAGTCTTTCAGGGTTTTTGGATCTTCAGCCTTAACTTTCAGTATATCAGTGTTCTTAATGAATCTCAGGTAGTCAGTATATTGGATCGTTGTATCATGAGCTGTTTCAAGCCCTTGGTAAAAGTGTTCATCAGAATTGGACCGAGGGGGGTAGGGAAGAGTTGCAGTTAACTATAATAGAACCTTGTTCCTCGCAGTCATTCATTTGGTTATTCCTTTTGCTTTGTTGTTGAAACTGTTGTAGGGTTAGGATGGAAACAGTGGATTGTGGGGCACATTTTACCCCTCCTAAAACGTTTCCTCAAATTCCTGGAACATGCTATAGCCTAGAAGCATAACCTGTGGCTTCCAAAATACAGACAAAATCATGGAGAATTTTAGTCACCCTTTGCTTATATCTGAGGCTGCCAGATTTCATTTTGTTCACAGCATTATCATGGGAGATTTGGGCAGGTGTTTTGTTGAAATTCAGACCCACTATCAATCCCTAGGATGAAAAAAATGATGCTAAAAAAACAGAAACCAAGCCACAGACTGTCTGGTGTGTCTTAATTGTGGCTGTATGCTGGGTGTATAGATTATTGTTTCCCCAAGGCTTACAAAACATCCCTTTAACAATCTGTGTCTGATATTGAGATAAAATTCAATAGATTACAGTTTATGGAATGTGCTTTCTTACTTCAAACTGCCATTGTCTGTGTTTAATCTCCAATCTCTCTTACTCTTTTTAAAAAACATTTTATTGGAGTATAGTCAAGTAACAGCATTGTGTTTCAGGTGTACACATAGAAATTCAATGATACATATACATATATTCACTCTTTTTCAGATTCTTTTCTCTTGTGGATTATTACATCTCCTTTATTCTTGCATCTCCTTTATTCTTAAATAGTCTTTCAGGACTTGGGAAGCCTGTCTGTCTAGCCTGGGACAGACTGCTCTGAGTCAGACACTCTTACAGCGTCTCCCTGTCTTGGGCTGTTAGTTTTTTTCTTTGCTATAAATAATGAAGCCTGATGTTCATTCTGATTGGGAGAAAAGGAGGAAGTAAAATAGATAAGGAGTTGTTTTGTGTACTTCCTTTTGTACACCACCACCCTGAGCAGTGGGTCTTAGATCTTCCATCCTTGTCTTGTCTCAAACATAGAAAACCCAAAGAGCCTTTTTGTAGTCCCAAGGCATTTTCCCAACCTTCAGGTCATTTTTGGAGTAAAGAATTTTAGGCTTTGTGCCTTTCTACTCTAAACAGTTGTAAGTTCACCCTTCTTGTTGTAAGCAAAAAATCAGAAGTGTTTGATTGTTCAGTCACTCGGCCATATACACTGAACATTTTAGTTAAACAGGCCTTTCTGCTTTGGGTTGGAGATGACAATTAATAAGGTGTTAGAGATGAAAGCTAATCCTGACCACTCCTCCTTCATCAGAATCCAAATAATCAGGACCGCGCTGCCTCAGAATCTGGGGGAGACTGCCTCATTTGCTGTTTCCTTCTTGCTCAGGTTGGCAGCCTTCTTCCCTACACTGAGTCTGTGGCTCATGTAAGACCACTGCCCGTGAGCTCCTGTTGTAATCAATTCCCTCAGAGTTCGTGAAGGTTACAGCTCTGGGGAGATGTTCCTCAGTCCACTCAATACTTTAAACTATAGTAACTACAACTTACTACCCACTGTGTGCCAGGCATTCTACGTAAATTTGCTTGCTTAATCCTCCAGGAATTGGAGTTTTCCAGGCCAGAATACTGGAGTGGGTAGCCTTTCCCTTCTCCAGGGGAACTTCTCAAGTCAGGGATCAAACTCAGGTCTCCCGAGTTGCAGGTGGATTCTTTACCAGCTGAGCCACAAGGGAAGGCCAGGAATACTGGAGTGGGAAGCCTATACCTTCTCCAGAGGATCCTCCCAACCCAGGAACTGAACCAGGGTCTCCTGCATTGCCAGCGGATTCTTTACCAACTGAACTGTCAGGGAAGCCCAGTCTGCCCAACAGCTTCGTAAGAAATGTATGACCCCCGTTTTATTGACTTGGGACTGGAAGCTTAGAGAGATGAAATGAGTTGCCCCAGACCTCATTGAAATAATCTGTTTGGTACTTGTGTGTTTCTATCAGTTTTTAAGAAACTGACTTACCTGAAATAGTAAGAGGCATACCTGGAGTTCTAACCTAGGTCTGTTTGACCTCCAGAGTAAGTGATTTTTCTTACTGCTGTTGGGGGCCTACTGCATGTGATATGTTGCTTTGTAGGATGTGAAATGGAAGCGAACACATTCTTGGCCTCTGAAGACATTTTGAAGAATAATGGCAAGGGCAGCCATTAGGAGTTTTAGGGGAAGCTCTACCTGTCTTTGGGAAGCAGTGGGCTGAATCTGTGAGTATGCTAATGAGTGTGCTGAGTTGGATCCGTAGTTGATGCAGCTGGACCTTACCTGTCTCAGCACCGTGTTGTTGCAGCCGTCTGTCTGTCTGTCTGTCTGTGTGTGTCACCCTCCGCTTGGTCATGGCTCAGGCCTTGTCCACTGCTGACCTGCAGGGTGATAACAGAATGGTTGGCCTTTATTTTAGGCTCTTCCATTTACTATGTCTGTCTTCACATACAGAACCCCAGCCCCTGGTGGAGGGTGACTTTGATTTTTATCTACGTTGCTAAATTGTCACGAATGCCCTGTTTGACTTTTCTAAGCCAAAGGGTCAAGAAAAGAGATTTGAATGTTTGCCAAATAGAAGTAGGTCCCGTTAATGGATGAGGCCTCTGCCTTAAGCAGTTTTGAGGAAAATACTAACTTTTAAGTATTCCTTAAAAATAAGTATCCCCTTTATTTTTGGTGATGCTCATTATGGAAATCTGGAATATGCAGAACGTATGGACTTATTATGGAAGTATTAGAATATGAAGTAGAAGAAATGAAAATTACCCATAATCGTACCTTCCAGGAATAATCACTGACCGTTTGAGTCTGTTCCCTCTGTCCCTGCTATATGTCTGAGAAAGCTGCATTTCTATATTCATATTTTTATCACTTTACATTATAAGAAATTCACATGCTATTGAGTTCCTCCTATGGTTTAAATAACTTTAATCATTTTCCTGATGTTAAATAGGTTATTTCTAGATTTCTTTTGTCATAAAGAGTTGGACTTGACTGAAGTGGCAGAGCGCGCACATGAATGTTGATTCTCAGGAACTCCGTTGTCAAGAGCTATGATGTGTCTATATCAAGGGTGCTGCAAAGCCAGCATGTCTAGTTAACTCATGTATTACCCCCAAGTTACCACCTGCTCATCTGCTTTTTCGCTAAAAGTACCATCGTACCAGTTGTCAGGGTGGAAATCTTCCTAGACTCCTGATTAGCCTTCAGTACTAAGGATGTCTGATCACTAAATTCTAGCTAGGCTGCCTTTCATAAAACCTGTTTTCTGCTTGCCATCCTTATTATTATATTTAAACTCACTAGTTTTTGCCAGGACAATTGCAGTAGTCTCTCAACTTCCTGCTTAGAGACTATTACCTCTTCGAGGCTGTTTTCACATAATGCTGGAAGTTACACTTCAGCATACATATCACGTTCTTTTATTTCTTACAGACTTTAATAGGGTTCTCATTGCCTGGAGAGTGAAGACTGAATTTCTTAATAGTCTAGAATTGTTTCTTCATATCTTTCTGGTCTTACTTCCTTACTTCCTGTCTGTCTCTCTCACACACAAACATACTGCAACACATACTCGGTCAACAGACACTCTTACAATCACAGCGCTTGTATGAACTTTTAATATGCATACCCATTTGCACATGCTCTTGGTCTGCTGGAGACTACACAGCTCCTCACATAGCTTGTTGTGGTTGTTTAGTTGCTAAGTCGTGCCCGACTCTTTTGTGACCCCATGGACTATAACCCTCCAGGCTCCTCTGTCCGTGGGATTCTCCAGGCAAGAATACTGAAGTGGGTTGCCATGCCCTCCTCCAGGGGATCATCCTGACCCAGGGATCGAACCCACGTCTCCTGCACTGGCAGGCGAATTCTTTACCACCGAGCCACCAGATTAAGCCCCTCAGCTTGATACGTTTCTTACAGGATAGAGCTGTGTTCACCCGTGTCACTGTTCATGCACCGAGGCAGCCCGTGCTGGCCAGAAGCACCTCTCCTGCTTCATGTTTATTGAACCTTTTATGGGACTGCCTACAGTAGACTGATGGCCCCCCGGAGATGTCCACATCTTTTTCTGTCTGTGAATAAGTTACCTTACATGGCAGAAAGGACACTGCAGATGTGATTAAGGACCTTGAAGTGGGGAGAGTACTTTGAATTATCCAGGTGGGCCCGTCTAGCCACAGGGGTCCTTACAAGCATAGAGCGTTTCCTGACTGTGGTGTGTGTGTGTGTTAGTCACTCACTCGTGTCCGACTTTTCTTGACCCCGTGGACTGCAGCCCTCCAGGCTCCTCTGTCCATGGAATTCTCCAGGCAAGAAAACTGGAGTGGGTTGCCATTTCCTTCTCCAAGGGTGACTGTGGCGAGAGGGGGATTAAATAAAGGTCAGAGAGGTTCGATTTTGTTGACTTTGAAGGTGGAGGGAAAGGGCCGCAGCCTAGGGATACAGGCACCCTCTAGAAGCTGCAAAAAATGACAGGGGACAGATATTCCCCGAGACCCTTGAGAAGGGGGTGCAGTCCTGTCCTCCCGCCACTGTGGTCCGTAGCCGGTGAGAGCCGTGTTACTGGATTTCTGGCCTACGGAACTGTAAAGTAAGACTCTGTTGTTTTACAGCACTAGGTTTGTGGTGGTTTTCTCGTGGAAGCATGAGAACTGTCATCCATCGTGTCTCATTGTACTGTATGTCTGTTTCCACGTCTTTCTCACCAGGTTTAAGCTCTGTGAGAGCAGGACTCTGTTGATGTTCACCTCTGTCCTCAGCATGTAGTACGAGTACCAACACGTTGTTAACACCCAACAGTTTGCACACACGAACTGGCTCATACAGCGACAGCGTTGCTTTGTCAGGCCTGACTCTTGCGACCCCATGGTCTGTAGCCTGCGAGGCTCCTCTGTCCGTGAATTCTGCGTCCTGTGGGATCTTAGTTCCCCATCCGGGGATCAAACCTGTGCCCCAGCACTGGGAGCACAGATTCTTAACCACTGAATCACTAGGGAAGTCCTTCTGTTCCTGTTTTCTTTAACGATGGTGGTTCCTTTCCTGTTTTTTTTTTTTTTTTTGCTTCTTACAAGTCTTCAGTCTCTTACATCATTTGCAGGTGACAATTTAGAATAGCATTGTCCCTTAGGTGAGAAGCTTGTATAGATCCAGAGTCTTATTTTATCAGTCCTTCTTTACAGGTAGTGTGTACCTCTTTCTCACAAATCTGAACCAAAATTTTACTTAAGTAGTTTCTATAAATGAAACAAAATTATTGATTTTCCCACTCTTTTTGTTAAACTGCATTCCATGTAAATCTAGCATGAATTTCTGGTCCATTTAGCCTGTCATTTATCAACCATAAATTCTTGGTAAAATATAGGAACAGTGTAAAGGTACTGGAGAGCAACCAACAGAGTGGATTCTGTAGGGCAGTTGGCTTGTGGAAGCTTTCAATCCGTGCGTGATTTCTCATTTTTAAGTTCATAGGAAAGCCCCAGTATTTATATTTTTGGCTTGTATCACCAGAAGGGACAGTTCAGGACAATCACAGCCATTGAACAGGAAGGAACAATTCAGGAGAGGAGAGAGCCCCAAGAGGAGGTGCCTCAAATTCTATGTAGAAATTCTATTCAGACTCTGCCTGACCCCTGATCAGTGCATGAACAGGGCAGCCAAGCTAAGGCTTAAACTGTAGATGGGGGTTGCCATCCAAGGGGCAGAAGTTTGTTGTCTGAGTTCAATTAACTGCCTGCTAAAACAAACAACAAAAACAGAGATTCTTTGGAGGAATTACATAATTCAAAGCCTCAGTAGTATCCAGGATACATTCTAAAATTACTCAAAATGTGAAGAAACAGGAAAGTGACCCATTCTCCAAAGAAGTCTAATCAGTGGAGATTGATCCCAATATGTCCCAAATCTTGGGTTGAGGGGAGGAGGGTTTTTAAGCAGCTATCGTTACTATACTCAGTTATGTACAGGGAGATCTACTTGTAATGGAAAACTATGAAATCTCAAAACCAAAATAGAATGTATGAAGAAAACCTGTCTGAAATAAAAACTTTACAAGATAAGTCTAACGGAGGAGGATAGACCAAAGAATCACTGAACTTTTAGATCAGCAGGAAGAATCCGAAGACCAGAGAGCTGAAAAATTGAAACGGAAATGAACAGAACCACTGAGCCCTGGGGCAGTTTTTAAAGGGCCTGTAATAAGTTCCAGAAAGAGAAGAGGGGGAGAATGGGACAGAATTATTTGAGGGACTATGGATACCAGTATTTACTAAATTTAGTGAATTAACCAGAGATCATTACTGTTTGACATTGTTTATGAGAAGAAAGGGAAAAGGGATGATGGCCGTAGAGCCCAGGAAGGATTGAGGCGGTCTTGCCCTCCTTTCTCCCAAATGTCGGGTCTTACCTCACCTGACGGATGTCATCCCTAGGGTGTTTGTTTCTGGGCCTTTCAGGTCTACACTGTCAAATCAGGAGGTTAAGTTGCAGCCAAGACTGAATTGCAGAGTGGGACAGTCGAGTGGTTTTTGAAACGCGCGAGGGCTGCTTTCTTGGGGAGGTCTGCAGTGAACACTGGGTCCTTTTGTGTGTGCACTTCGCCTTTGTTCTTGGCTTTCCTTTCCTGCTACCCTCTTGTTTCTGAGAAAAGAGCCTGATGCACGTGAGCTGGACTGGCTACATCAAAGGCAGTGAGTGAGTCCTGCTGAGATCCCAGTCAGCTTTGGCAGAGTCCAGCCATTGGGGAGACCTTGGTCGGGTCTTTGCTTTCCTCTCCTAGATGCCGTTGCTGGGGAAAGGGCTTGGAGTCATTTGTAATGTGTTAGAAACACATGTTAATGTGCCTCGATTGAAATGTGCAAGCCACAGTCCTGTAATTCTGACCTTCAGATCAGAGATCAGATCAGTCGCTCAGTCGTGTCCGACTCTTTGCGACCCCATGAACCGCAGCACGCCAGGCCTCCCTGTCCATCACCAGCTCCCGGAGGTCACTCAGACTCACATCCATCGAGTCAGTGATGCCATCCAGCCATCTCATCCTCTGTCGTCCCCTTCTCCTCCTGCCCTCAATCCCTCCCAGCATCAGAGTCTTCTCCAATGAGTCAACTCTTCGCATGAGGTGGCCAAAATACTGGAGTTTCAGCTTTAGCATCATTCCTTCCAAAGAAATTCCAGGATTGATCTCCTCCAGAATGGACTGGTTGGATCTTCTTGCAGTCCAAGGGACTCTCAAGAGTCTTCTCCAACACCACAGTTCAAAAGCATCAATTCTTCGGCGCTCAGCCTTCTTCACAGTCCAGCTCTCACATCCATACATGACCACAGGAAAGACCATAGCCTTGACTAGGCGAACCTTTGTTGGTAAAGTAATGTCTCTGCTTCTGAATATGCTATCTGACCTTAACCTTTAAAAAAAAAAAAAGCCTGCTAGCATGCTCACATCCAGCTAGTGTGCACTGGTGAGACCGTGCTGATTGTTCAAAGTTTGAAATACTGCCCCAAGCCCTTGTTCCCATCCTCCTCGCTCTGTCTGCCCGTGGAAACCATGCTCCCCCTGAAGCTGGCCATCACTGACTCACCTCCCTGTGACCCAGCAGCCGAAGGGGTCAAGTCTGGCATGAGGGCTAGGTGCCTCTGCTAGGCTTTATCAGACTAGTGAGTTCTTTAGCCATAAATTTCCCAGCATCGGCCTGTCTGTCCCTCTAGTTCCCGTGTCCATCCATGTGAGTGCAGCAGTATGTGTCCTATATAGGCGTTAGAAATTTGGGGAGATAGTGTGGTCTAAGGATTAAAAAGGAGTTTTGGAGTCAGACTGACCCCAGTGTCTACCAGTTTTGCGCAGGAGATCTTTAGATAAGTTCCTTGAACCCTGACGTCAATTTTCTTGTAGAATAGGGATAATACCCATCGAAGCTTAAAATAATCTGTATATGATAATTAATTTAATTGATTTAAATAAGATAATATGGTAATAGGCTTTTTGGTTTCATCATAGCTGTTAGGTCATCTCTAATTTTGTACATTTTTGTGTAATTCTGTTTTAATTAATTTTACAGGAGGATTCTAAAACCGATATTTTTTCTCATTCTTACCTATCTTTAAGAAAGCTGACTGATGATGTTCAGAGGTACAGTTGGGTTGCCCAACAATATGCAGTGATTTTGGAGCCCAGGAAAGTAAAGTCTACCAATGTTTCCATGGTTTCTCCATCTATTTGCCGTGAAGTGATGGGACCGGGTGCCATGATCTTTGCTTTTTGGATGTTGAGTTTTTAAGACAGCTTTTTCACTCTCCTCTTTCACCTTCATCAAAAGGCTGTTGAGTTCTTCTTCGCTTTCTGCCGTAAGGATGGTGTCATCTGCATATCTGAGGTTATTGGATACTTCTCTCTTGATTCCAGTTTATGCTTCATCCAGCCCAGCATTCTGCATGATGTACTCTGCATATAAGCTGAATGAGCATGGTAACAATATACAGACTTGATATACTCCATTCCCAATTTGGAACCAGTTCATTGTTCCATGTCTGGTTCCATCTGTTGCTCCTTAACTTCCATACAGGTTTCTCAGCAGATAGGTAAGGTGGTCTGCTATTCCCATCTCTTGAAGAATCTTCCAGAGTTTGTAGTGGTCCATATAATCAAAGGCTTTGACGTAGTCAATAAAGCAGAAGTAGATGTACTCTGCTACCATTCAGATATAGATTAAGTATGAACCCCTTTCAACACAAGGACACTGTGACTATTAAGCAGCATGTATTAAATAACACAGTGGATCTGTTTTAATAACCATGCATATAAACTTTGGCCAGGACACCTTCGATCCTAAACAGAAAGTCTCAGAATACTAGCCTGGGGATTATAGTTTGTTATATAGGGGAATAAACTGATGCCTAGAGAGATTAAGTGGCTTGTACAAGGTTTTTCTAAATTCTTACCTAGCTTACAGATTTTTAAAAGTAGCTTTTCCCTGTTCAAAATAACTTTTCTCCTCCCTCTCTGCCTTTGCTGTTACAACTAATGAAGTCGGTATGCCCTAATCAATTTTTTGGAGATATTTGTCTTCCTGAGTTGTAGGAGTTCTTTATATATTCTGAATACATGTCCTTTGCAAGATATGTTTTCCAAAGAACAGAAAGAAGAAGTTACTGATTTTGTTAGCAGTTATCGTTTTTTTTTTTCTCTCTAGTTAATGTTTTTTGTGTTCTGTATAAGAAATCTTTGCCAAACTGAAGGTCACAAGCATTTTCTCATGTGTTTCCTGTGAGAAATTCTCTTAGATTTAGGTTTGTGGTCTGTTGGAGTTAACTTCTACAGCTGATGTGAGGTAAGGGCTGACATTCACTGTTTGCTATGGATACCCACTTGTTTCAGCACCATTTGTTGGAAAAAACCCATCTTTTCCTTCCCGAGTTACTTTGACTCCTTTTTGTGTGGGGCCTTTCTGGGGTATCCTGCTTCTTTGGTGTTTATCTCTCTCCTTAGACCAGTACTAACCTGTGTTAGTTAACATAGCTTGATAGCTTTGTGGTTAAGTCTTGAGGATGGTAGTGTAAACCCTCCAACTTTGTTCTTTTTCAAAATTCATATGGATATTTTAGGTCATTTGCATTTTCACATCATCTTGTTGATTTCTGTAATGAATACTGCTTTTTATTGTTTCATTGGAAATGCATTAAATCTGTAGCTCAATTTAGGGAGAGTTGGCATTGAACTATGATGTGTGTATGTTGGGTTTTTTTAATGTTATAAAATATTTTATGTATTTTTTAAAAGCATATTTTAAATTACAACATTTTGTTCAATTTATACTTAGTATTTCATGGTTTTGGTACTATTATAGATGTTTGGGGTTTCAACTTCCAGTTGTCTGTCGTAGCATGTAGAAATACAATGGATTTTTGCTAATGAGGTAATGTCATTTTTCTATTTTATTTTGTTGATGTGGTGAATTTGCAAAAGCTAAACCAACATTGTATCTCAGGATAACCCAGTTGGGTCATTGAGTTACTAATAAAATAGTAACATTTTATTATTAAGGGTTTTGTGTCTGTGTTGATGAGAGGTTTGGCTTGTATGTTTTTTCTTATAGTGACTTTGTCTGGTATTAGTATCAGGGTAATGTAAGTAAAGGAAGTTAGGAAATCCCCACACACCCCTCCACTTTTTGATATTGATGTCTTTTTTTTTTTTTTTTTTGCTTATCTTTTTGGTACATGTCACTGATGCCATCTGGGCCAGTTTTAAGTGATACATCTTAGCTAAGAATTCAAGTTCTATAACAGAAATGGGGTGATTTTGGTGCTGTTCATGATAGTTTTAATTTTCCTGTTCCCTGATGACTGATGATATTGAGTGTATTTTCATGTGCCTCCTAGCCATCCATGTATCTTCTTTAGTGAAAAAGGGCCATTTTTAGTTGGACTCTTAATATTGAGTTTGGAAGAGTTTCTTAGAAATCCTGGATGTGAGTACTTTATCAGATATATGATTTGTGGATATTGTCTTTGGCTTCTCAGAGGAAAAGCTATGAATCTTAGTCAAATATGAAATGAACATGTGTTGAAGATTTTATCTAATTCATTTATTAATGATGTATCCAGCAAGATGTTAAATGTGATATGTGATTGCACATATCTAGTAATTTTTTTTTGTATATTACACATTCTGGATGATACGTTTAGAGACTGCTCTGTTTTTTATCTTCTTAAAAGTGTTAACTTGTTCTGGCAGGCAGCTAATTGAATTGGACTTAAACTCCTACTTTAATTTGATCTCTGCTCAGTTCTTTCAGCCTCAGAGATTTGCTTTTTGCTGGAAATCTTGAGACTCAGTATATGTACAATTCAGGGGTCTGCCAAGGATTTGGGGAAAGCTTATATGCAGATTTTAAGAATGCAGCTTTCTGCTCTAGTTCTATCTGCTGTCATAAGGGATCTGGGAAGTAACCATCATTGAAAAGCAAAGTAAAAGTGAATCTTTGACTCAGTGCTTTTCTCTTTCTTCAGCTTTCTGTCTGCTTTTATCTCCTTCCAGTGCCTTGAAACGGTAGCTTTTTGTATTTTAGTCAGTTACAATTGCTTATCCAGGAGCACATCTTCCCTGGTGCCTTAGCAGTAATGAATCCGGCTGCAGTGCAGGAGATTCAGAGACACGGGTCGGATCCCTTGGTCGGGAAGATCCCGTGGAGGAGGAAATGGCAATCTGCTTCAGTATTTTTGCTTGGAGAATTCCAAGTAAAACTTGTAGCCCACAGTTCATGGAGCCTGGTGGGCCGCAGTTCATGGAGTTGCAGAGTCAGACTCGAGTGAGCTGCTAATATGTTCCCTTCCACTTTTGTGAAGGGAAGTGAGCAAGGAAAGGTCTTTGAGAAGGGAGGTGGTTGAGAAAGGAATTGGATAGGTTAGGTAAGGGGGTTAGTAAGGTGAGGTTGCAGAGAGTCAAGACACTGAAGCCACTGAGCATGTACACACGGAGGCACAGTGATCTAATATAGGGTAATTGGCTTTTATTTTTTTTTTTGTCAACTTTTTAAATAGTGACACACTTTTTCGGTCATCTGCAGTTAACTTTCCATAGTATATATCTTTTAAAGAGGAACTGGAAGCCTAACTCAAGACTTCAGATTTTTGAAAGTGAAATAGATCGATTGATTTGCTCTGCAAGATTTAAAAAAATGTTTTCCTGCTTCCTGTCTGTTTTGACCTGACTCCTTGAAGGGCAGAGCTTGTCTTCATAAGTGCAGCTGATGCTGGCCCTGAGTGGGGTGTTTCGTTGTGT
The DNA here is from genome assembly GCA_935064755.1 of Tragelaphus eurycerus. Classification (NCBI taxonomy): domain Eukaryota; kingdom Metazoa; phylum Chordata; class Mammalia; order Artiodactyla; family Bovidae; genus Tragelaphus; species Tragelaphus eurycerus. Next base: position 3,703,691 of record CAKXYN010000075.1, on the reverse strand, counting down.
TTGTTAAAGCTCCAGGCCTCAGGCTGTTAGCCCATAAGGAGTGTCTCCTTGGAGATTTCATAACTGAGTTTTTAGATTCCCCAGCCCTTTGGTTTTCTTTTTTTCTCTTGGACTGGGTGGGGAGGTATTCTGTGGGTGGCTGCATTCTTGACTTGCTCTGACCTGGGATAGCCATCAAGGTCTGTAATGGAAGGTCGCAGAGCCTGTCTCTGGTCTGTCCATTTTGCTTTTAACTGCTTTGTGTTTTAATTTTCTGTTCACTTGAGTAGCAGACTTCAAGACTGCTAATCAGCTGTATGAAAATTCAGTGTATGTGCCAGGTATGGATGGTATAGGATGGTATGGTTCTTACTAGTACTTATGGTTTGTAGGATTTAGTATCCTACCAGCAGAAATGGGGCTCTTCACTGTGACTGCAGTTTCGAATGGGAAAGACTCCCTGTTCATTCTCTTGAAGCCTGGGCGTTGGTTTTGAAGCTTGATTATTTGCTTTATCAGACTTTTGTCGCATTTCAGGGAAAACATTCTCAGAAGTTCCTGTTGCTTACGTAACAGCAGCTGAATTTTGGGGGCCAGCAGATTTTAGCTGGTGGATGTTAGCCTGTGTTTGTGTAAAGGGAGTTTGTCCATTCCCCACTGATTCTCAAGCTTGTAAACATTTCCATTTGGAGGTGGGTAAGAACATGTTGGTCTGTTGAGTTGCATTATTTATTGGATGATTGCAAAGCTGACTTTTCCTGTAGGCCATTACCTACTACTGTGGGAAGAGAGAATAAGGCACCTCTATAAAGTAATCGAAAACGGTGAGTTTTGGGGGAGATGAAACAGATGAATTAGTTACAGAGAAGTGCTGAACAAGTATGTCTTTGCCTCCTTCCTCTCCCATCAGTCTTTTATTGGTGAGGCACTGTTTCTACCACCAAGCATTTTCCATTTAAATTCTTCTCATTCTCACGGGGTTTAGTTCCCAGGTCACAAAACCACCTTTCTGCCTCCTTGCTTGTAGACCGAAGGTACCCAGTGTTTCTATTCATGAAATTACAATGTGTTAAAGAGACATGGATCTCTTCACTTGTGAAATGGATTAATGTGAGGATTTGTAGGTGCTTGAAGCAGTTAGAAACTCTTTGTTAAGCGCCAGAAAAGATGATGATGGCAGTTGGCTCTGCTTAGTTGGTAAGCTATAGGGTATCAGGAACGTAGAATTTACGAGGTTTGCCTTTTGGGTGAACCAACAAGAACACCCATTGAGAAAAGAAGTGGGAGAAGCGTGCCGTACCTGTCAGTGAGGGACAGACACGCTGTGTGCTTTCCGATGAGGGTGAATTCTGCAAACGAGTGCTCGCCCCTTACCACCAATGTTATTCCCAGCATACACTTCAGAGAGAGAGAACGGGGGAGGAAGGAGTATTTTTCTTTTAAAATGCCCTTGGTTGAATTTCAAAAGTGGATTTCAGATGCCAGGAAGCAGCTTGTAATGAGAGGATGAGGTCAGTTGGTATAATTGGAGCTAGTTGATAATTCCTTTACTCTGTTCTCTGAATATTTACTGTTTCTATTTCTGTAGAAACACACGAGCTAGAAAATGACTAGGTCTCTCCATAGATACGTCGTGTATCCCTACTGGAGAGGGAGGCGCACAGGATGAGGGAGATGAGGGTCAGAGCCCAGAGCCAGCCTCCACCTTCATCCATGCTGAGCCTGCGGTAGGTCCCGCGGCCGTTGCGTTGTGTTTAAAAGCCTCTGAAGGTTATTTTAGAAATGCCATCTTCAGTTTGATTGTACCAGCACTTGGGCAGGGGAACAGAGGGAAAGAAAGAGGAACCAGGAATATATTTTTAAAACTCTGGAAAAAAAAATTGACCTATGAGCTTCTACCTCAAGGGGCAGGGGCTGAGACCGCTGGCTTGCGGTTTTCACCATCTTACTTCCTGCTCTGCCACAGAGTCAGCTGTTCCTGGGCCCAAGTTTGCTGGTTGAAATCACCCTTTTCATTTTATTCAAGTCACTTAGAGGGAGAGGCGGCACCAACTGAGGTTTCAACTCTAAGCTTCCAAATAGGTGGTTAGTTGAGTGGCCTCCATGTCTCAGAGATTCTGCTGTTGCTGCAAGTAAGGAGTCAGCGTTCTGCTTTGCAGTTGCCTTCACCTTGCTGGCTTTCTCGGTGGTTGTCCGGAGCCAGGTGTGCTGGCTGGGTTCGTGCCCGTGAAGGACGGTGTATATAGAGAGAGCACCTGTTCTGTCACCGCTGTACCGAAGCGCTGCCCACGTTTGACTGACCTCAGCGCCCTCCCCTGGGGGCCCTCTTACTCTGGTCAGCTCAGTCCTTGTATTCATGGGGCGTGGGGGTGTTTGTCACCTCTTCTCTCTGCCCCCTCCCCGGGGTCTTTGCAGCAGCCGTGGCTGTGAGTCTTTCGGAGCAGTCAGAGTCTTTGGCCATCTTCTCACCACGACTGATCCAGCGCCGGGCGCTGTTGCTGCAGTGGGGTGGGGCCCCCGGGGCCTGTGTAATTTATGCGGAGAGTCAGAAAGTCAAAGATCTCAGCGCTCTCAGGTGCGTTTATCTGGACTGTTTATAGTTTGTTGCTCTGTCCGCAGTCCCTTGTCCAGAGTACACTCACATTCTTGGTGGCGCGAACTCTTTGCTCTCCGTGCCTTTCCCGTGCCTCTGTCTGGCATCCTTTACGTCCGTCTTCACCATCCCTTCCACATCAGGGTGGCTTCTGGACAGGCCGAGCCCTTGAAGACACCTGTACAGGGACCTGCTCACCTACCCCACCTCACGCCCGCTTAACAAAACCTGCAAAGCCACAGTTTTACTTTTGGGACAGTACGTCAGGCAGCCTTTTACTCTTTTTCCTCCACATTAATATCCCTTTTGATTGTAAAGATCTTCAGGAAAAGCAGCCAAGTGAAGCATTGACGATGATCAAATTATCACTTGGGTCATTTTGTGATAATATTGATGTATGAAACACACACTCATATATATATTGTATTCTGAAATGTAAAGGAAAGGGTATTGTGTAGTAGAGCTTGACTTTCTCTAGCTGTTTTTTGTACATTCTAAATATATTAAGTATTTGAAGTTTCACAGTGCATAGCGGTACTGTCTTTTTGTACATTAGCTAGAAGCATCAATTCATTGTCATGCATTCTGTTACGCGCCACTTGCCTCCACACATAGCTAGAAATGCTAAATGTTTTAAAGCAACAATTTTCTTTTTAACTTAGTTCAAGTGGGGAAATTAATTTTCCATTTCTTATTGTGTAACTTATTAATATATGTGATCCTCTACGAGCTTCCTTTTAAGAGGAATTCAGAAAACTCGAGATTCAGGGAATAATCTCGGAAGTTTCTGTTATTTCTGATTCCAGAACAAGTGTAAAATATCACCTAAATTTAGCCGGGCAGTTAACCTTTTAAATCATTAGCATTAAAACCGTTTTCAGTGAACTGATCAAGTGAGGAGAATTTGCAGAACACATTGTCATTGATTTTCAATCCAGCCAAGATCTCCTTTTACCACTTCTTTACCTTAGTGTTGTCAAACACCTGTGTTTGTTTTGTGAAGCTTTGTGTCCAAATTGAAAGTGAGTTGGCTTTATTAACATCCGAACAGAATTAGACACAGTTCTTTTAAAGCACCATTTTCAAAATGCATAGGCACTTCCTCCTCTATTGTGGACCTCGTGAGTGCAGTGTACACTCGCCTTGAGTGTGACTTGGGGAGAGATCACTGAGAGAGACCTTCCCATAGAGTGACAGGGCCGGGATTGTTATGTCAGAACATGGGTACGTGTGGTCTTCAAGTAGCTGAATTCTCTGCTGAAACTGCTGATCAAGTTATCACAGGTTCTACAGTATGTTACGGTTCCATGTGGCTTCCAGATTGTTAGAAGGAGGGGTGATAATTTTCATGTGCTTTTAGTTGACTGGCCCTAGTTGTTTCTTCCTAAACTAAGTTTATCAGTAATTTAAAAAAATTTACTCTCTGCTCGTTGTATGATATAAAAACAAAATGACTCCCCAAGGGATATTTTATGAATAGAAATTCTCCTTTAAAAATGAAAGTCTTCACTTAAGTTAATAGAGTGATGTTAAAAAAAAAAAACCCACTAGTGGGCTGCTGAAAAGCATTGGAGTTTCTTTGACACTGTAAAATTTTCATTTAATGTAATTCACAAATTTCTTTTACTCGAAGTCTTTATTGTTCAAAAACCTTCCCTCCCATTTTGCGATGGTTAAACAAACCAACCCTGTGTTTTCAAATACCATTATTCTCAAATACCATTATTTGAAGACCTACTACTGGAGAATCATAATATTGAAGGCAGTTATTTATCCTCGCCGTATGAGAGCCGTTTTAACAATTTAAAAGCTGACGTTGACATCCTTAGCATCTGCTTCTGATACACTCTTCTGCCTGCCCCTGTGGGAATGATCCGATAGTGCTTTTGTCATGCACCATGACCAAGAAGGCGGTCTGCGGGTCACTGTGAAATGATTTCTAACCAAGTAGCCCCTCCAGGCCTTGGGATTTGTTAGGTGAGGTCCTCCAGCTTAGTAAGGTCTGCTTTTGTGTGCGCGCCCACTGGCCTAGATTTAGTCTTTCCAAGTAGTTTGTAACTGGTTTGGCCCATTGGATTGCTTGCTTTTTGGATGATACAGGTTGGGGAGGATGAAGGAAATAGAAAGGCTTGAACTTGGCAGTCTCTTTACAGGATGTCTTTTTTAACCCCTGCTGAGGTTAATTTACATAAAACCCAGCTGTGTGTGTCTGCGCGAAGTTTTCTAAATTTAAAGTTTATTCTTATTACCATAGTGATAAGATTGTCAGCACTCCCTGAATTTACCGTCTTGCTCTCCTCTATCTGGGCGTCCTGGCAGCTCACAGTTCCGTTTCCTTTGGGTAACAGGATGCAGCTGGCGGCTGAATTCTCACCTGTGGAATAGCCCTTTGGAGCTCTCTCCTCCGTGTAGGTCTCTGCAAAGCAGCAGAAACCATTTTTGCAGGAAACCACAGGCCTGTGTTAAACACCAAGGGAGCACTGAAATAACATGTATGAGTGTTCCTCTTCCAAAGGTACCAATCACCGTGGAGCGCTGCCTTCTGCCCTCCCCTTGGCTTTGAGGTTCTTGTTTAGCTAGCTGATGCTCACTCCCCCTTCTCTGGTCTCTGTTACCTCTCCGGCCAACTGAGCAAGTTGAACCAGGCTGGATTTCATAATGAGCTACTAGGTAAGCCTTCTGGGACTTTCAGATATTTTGGGGAAGATTGATTTTTGTTCTTAAACGCGGTGGACCCTTGGCCATCAAATGGTATGGGGAGGCTCATTCATTTCTGTCTGTGATGGTCGTGTCAGTCAGGCGTCTCTTTAGTATTTACTGGGTGCTCAGTACCGTGCCAGATGCTGTCAGGAGCCATGGTGGTATGGAGGAGGAGTGCTCCAGAGGACATCTGCTGTGTGGCAGGCCAGCATAAACACGCTGAGGGGAAAAGGCAGGCACGCAATAAAGGGGAAGAATACCAGTGTGTAACTTACTGCTGACTGTGTGGATTAGCCTATCAGCAATAATCAGCAGGGTGGAGGGCATTATCTTGAGCCAGAGGAGTGAGCCCTGGGCATGAGGAGTGAGGGTGGTGCATGCAGAGGGTGTGTAGGAGCTGCAGGGCTGCTGTGGGGGGAGAGGAGCGCTCAGTAAGGCCGTACAGATAGTGGACCGAACAGTATTTGGAGAAGTCAGGGTGGGTCTCTGGGGGAGCCTGGATGACCTCTTGAGGTCACCGGAGATGAAGAGCATATTTAATAGAGTGCTGTGTCTGTTGGGGTTCCCATTTCTCTCATCAGTACCCTTCAGCACGGCACTTAGGATGGTCCAAGAGAAATGCTCCTTGAACGTGATGTGAGATGAATGCTGAGAGGGCTAAAGACATAACTCGTGCCAGGCAGTAATGATAGGAACGTAATTTATTGAGTATTTTCTCATTGCTTAGTATCGTATAAACATTTCATATACGTCTTTTATTCTTAGGTTTCCCCATTTTACACATGAGACTAAAGCTTGGCAGTTAAATAGCTTGTTGGAGGCAGTGCAGCCAGAAGTGTAAGAGCTATACAGCCCAGATCCAACTCTGTCTTTCTCTGAGTGGTATCGCCTTTCTCATTTTTATTCTTGCAGTATTCTAGTTGTTTTTGTTGTTCAGTCGCCACGTCAGGTCCAACTCTTCGCGACCCCATGGACTGCAGCATGCCAGGCTCCCCTGTCCATCACCATCTCGTGGAGTTTGCCCAGGTTCACGTCCATCGAATCGGTGTTGCCATCCAACCATCACATCCTCTGTCACCCCCTTCTCCTCCTGCCTTCACTCTTTCCCAGCATCAGGGTCTTTTCCATTGAGTTACCTGTTCGCATCAGGTGGACAAAAGTATACAGTATTCTAGTAGGGGCTGCTAAAGAATCCTTAAATGCTAGAAGATTGTCTTCCCAGTCTAGATGGGCACTTTTCAGCTATCTGTTCCTTTAATATCTTTATTATTCATCCAAGTGGCTTATAGAAAGACGGGGGAAAATAAATACGATGCTGAATTTTTTGTAGAGGAAATGTGCCAAGCTTATTAACCTCCCCTTTGGCAGCTGCCCGTCCAAGCGGCCCGTCTGTGTGTGTGGATGCAGCATCTGGGCCTGATCCCTCGGGTTCAGGGCTCCCCCTTTAGAAGAACTAACATGAGTTAAATGTACTCCCCAAACTGTGATCACTTCCTGTTTTTAGGCTGTACTCTCCCTTTCTTGGTAGCTCAGTGATAAAGAACCTGCCTGCCAATGCAGGAGACTCGGGAGATCCCTGGATCGGGAAGATCCCCTGGAGAAGGGAATGGCAACCCACTCCAGTGGGCTTCCCTGGTGGCTCAGAGGTTAAAGCATCTGCCTGCAATGTGGGAGACCTGCGTTCAATCCCTGGGTCAGGAAGATCCCCTGAAGAAGGAAATGGCAACCCACTCCAGTATTCTTGCCTGGAGAATCCCGTGGACGGAGGAGCCTGGTGGGCTACAGTCCATGGGGTCGCAAAGAGTCGGACACGACTGAGCCACTTCACTTCACTTCACCAGTGTTTTTTCCTGGAAAATTCCGTGGACAGAGGAGCCTGAGGGGCTACAGGCAATGAGGTCACAAAGAGATGGACACAACTGAGCATGCACGCAGTGCTCCTTTTTATGAGGCCTGGCAGATCTTAGCGCCATTGCCTGGAACTTCCTAAAGAGAAGAGGCTGGTGCCCCCAGAGAACCTTCTAAGAGGTAAGAGATGGCTTAGCACTGTGTAGGCAGAGAGGAAGCTGCAGAATGAAAGCAGCATTTTAGGAAGGTTGAGTCAGAGCTGCACATGGAGCATGGAGAGATTTTCTCAAGGAGATAAGGCCCTGGCGCTCAGGTCTACAAGCAGAGGCAGGCAGACTGGCAGTGATTCCTACCTGGGGAAGGAGGTGATGTGGGCTGCTCTGGGACCCCTTCTAATTATAGAGTTCATGGCTCACAGGGTTTGGCTCGGTTTGGGGTGAGGATCCCAGGGCCCCTGGACATTGATTGGAAAGCCAGTGTTTGCCTGCTGCACCTCAGGGAAGCCACCGTGGGGTTCTAGCCTGGCCTTCCTCGTTGTAACCCACAGCAGATACTTGGACTCTCAGGGTTTTAATTTAGGCTACAGGAGATTACCTTCCAGTTGTACTTTTTATGAGTCTTTGAACCTGAGTTGTGAATGATCAGACATTTGAGCTGAGCTTAAAAAAAAACAGTAGACAAAGCAAAACCAAGAAAATGATGGTAATAAAAAGGCAGAGATTTGTTGATGCCCGTGTCGTCGCACGGCCGGCGTTTCCCCGGGCTAGCACTCTGTCACAGCGGTTTGCCTATTCTCTTCTGTCTTCCTTCCTCGGCAACTTGGAGGCATGCGAATTTACACAAGTGTCTCTCCTGACTTCTTCCCTCACCTCCTGCTGACTCTTGTCATTCTTCTGCATAGTTGTTAAGAACTAACTGCACTGTCTGGTCTTTGGCTATTCTGTTCTTGTTTTCTTTCCTTTCTGTACTACACATCTCCTGCTGCGTCTACTTGGTTAAACCTTCCCTAGCTTGTGCTTCTACAATAAGCTATGTCTGGGCTCCACCTTCTAGAGGGTTTATAGCTCCTTCCTGATCCTTGTAAAATTTTTATTGCACTTATCATAATGTACTGTAAATTAAGTATTTAAGTGTATGTGTCACTTGTCATACTGGTAGGGGCCATGTGTTGTTTCCCTATCATGGATCGCAGCCTTGTCATGGCGAAGGGGCTTGTGTAACTCAGTGAAGCTTTGAGTCATGCTGTGCAGGGCCACCCAAGACAGACGGCTCCTAGGGAAGAGTTCTGACAAAACACGGTCCACTGGAGGAGGTATTATTGGCCAGTCACCCCAGTATTCTTGCCCCATGGACTATATGAAAAGGCAAAAAAATAAGATACCAGAAGGTGAGCCCCCCAGGTTGGAAGGTGTCCAGTACAGTACTCGGGAATTCCAGCTGAGTTATTTAAAACCCTAAAAGATGATGCAGTTAAAGTGCTGCATGCAGTATGCCAACAAATTTGGAAAACTCAGCAGTGGCCACAGGACTGGAAAAGGTCACTTTTCATTCCAATCTCAAAGAAGGGCAATACCAAAGAAAGTTCAAGGTACCATACAGTTGTGCTCATTTCACATGCTAGCAAAGTTATGTTCAGAATCCTTCAAGCTAGATTTCAGAAGTATGTGAACTGAGAACTTCCAGATACACAGCCTCGGTTTTGAAGAGGCAGAGGAACCAGAGATCAAATTGCCAACAATTGTTGGATCGTGGAGAAAGTAAGGGAGTTCCAGAAAAACATCTTCATTGATTATGTTCAAGTCTTTGACTGTGTGGATCACAACAAACTGTGGAAAATTCTTAAAGAGAAAGTACCAGACCACCTGTCTACCTGAACATCCTGTATGCAGAACAAGAAGCTACAATGGACTGGTTTACAATTAGGAAAGTGTACAATAAGTCTGTATATTGTCACCCTGCTTATTTAACTTCTATGCAGAGTACATCATGTGAAATGCCGAGCTAGGTGAATCACAAACTGGAATCAAGATTGCTGGTAGAGATATTAACAACCTCAGACATAGAGATGATATCAGTCTAGTGGCAGAAAATGAAGAGGAACTAAAGAGCCTCTTGATGAAGGTGAAAGAGGATAGTGAAAAAGCTGGCTTAAAACTCAGCATTCAGAAAACAAAGATCATGGCATCTGGTCCCATCATTTCATGGCAAATAGATGGGGACACAATGGAAACAGTGACAGACTTTATTTTCTTGGGCTCCAAAATCACTGTAGACAGTGACTGCAGCCATGAAATTAAATGATACTTGCTCCTTGGTAGGAAAGCTATGACAAACCTAGACAGTGTATTAAAAAGTAGAGACATTGCTTTACTGACCAAAGTCCATATAGTCAGAGCTGTGGTTTTTCCAGTAGCCATGCATGGATGTGACAGTTGGACCATAAAGAAGGCTGCGTACTGAAGAACTGATGCTTTTGAATTGTGCTGGAGAAGACTCTTGAGAGTCCCTTGGACAGCAAAGAGATCAAACCAGTCAATCCTAAAAGAAATTAGCCCTGCCTGATAGCTCAGTTGGTAAAGAATTTGCCTGCAATGCAGGAGACCCTGGTTCGATTTCTGGATCAGAGAGATCCGCTGCAGAAGGGATAGGCTACCCACTCCAGTATTCTTGGGCTTCCCTTGTGACTCAGTTGGTAAAGAATCCACCTGCATTGCGGGAGACCTGGGTAAGATCCCTGGATTGGGAAGATCTCCTTGAGAAAGGAAAGGCTATTCCAGTATTCTGACCTGGTCATGGACTGTATAGTCCATAGGGGTTGCAAAGGGTCGGACACGACTGAGCAACTTGCACTTTCACTTTATTCATTGAAAGGACTGATGCTGAAGCTCGAATACTTTGGCCACCTGATTTAAAGAGCCAACTCATTGGAAAAGACCCTGATCCTGGGAAAGATTGAAAGCAAAAAGAGAAGAGGGTGGCAGAGGATGAGATGGTTAGATAGCATCACTAACTCAGTGCACGTGAATTTGAGCTAACCTTGGGAGATAGTGGAGGAAAGAGGAGCCTGACGTGCTGCAGTCCATGGAGTCAGAAAGAGTTGGACATGACTTAGCAAGTGAATGGTAACAAAGTTTTATTTGTCCCTGAAGCTCAGCATCTAGCTGTCCGTGGACTATTTTAAGGGCTCAGTAATATGAGATTATCTACCATTATTAAGTCTTTACTTGTCAGGCAGATATTATAAACATATATATAGAAAATGAGGCCCCAATCAGGACAGACTATGATGTGTTTACTCATATGAATTTTAGAGCAAGGTCTAAGATGAGTGTGAAAAAAATCAGAGTTTTAAAATTGAATTTAATTTCTTTAATTATTTTAATTGGTAAACTATTGTGACAAAGTTCTGATTTGTTTTATTCCCTGATAATTACTTTGTGTGTGTATGTTTGCCATAAATTCTGGGTCATTCTGCCTACTGGGTAATGCAGCACTGATAAAGAATAAATCCAATGAGTGAATGGGGCTGTTGGGTTTTTGTCTCGGTTTGCTGTATCCTTTTGTTTTCCTGTGAGTATTGCCCTCTGTTAGACTCTGTGTCCTGACAACCTCTCCTAGGCACCCCCTTGCCCTCCCGCCCCTCTTCTGACCAGTGCTTTGCTTTTTTCTTGGTGTGTAGTAAGCACTGTGCCATGAGAGGGTGGGATAGAGCAAGGCTCACTGTGCCGTGAGAACCAGACACCCGATCGGAGTCTCAACACTGTTTCCAAAAGTGTGGGCTGTGATTTCAAAGGAAAACATCCCAAGGTTAGATTTTTTTGATTTGGACTCTGATGGTGGAAGTAGGCAGGGAGGGGCTGGGCAAGAATTGGCATTATCTGAGAACGTGCCAACAGATGCTCATGTGCCTTGAGGTTTGAGCATCACTGCTTAAAGCTCACTGCTCAGTTAATCAGTGAGTGCATCTTTAAACAGAAGAGCTTGGATGTATACGAGGCTTCCATAAGATTTCCTCAGTTCCTTATTCAGAAAATATACTTGATATGTGTATTTTTTTTTTTTTTTAAGAACTTGACATCCTCACCAGGAAAAGCCTATCTAGCCCTTTACTGTGCTTCCTTTTCTGTTGTTCAGAATTCCTGGCTCCTACCCTCAGCCAGTGCATGACATGTTTATAGCCAGCAGCCCAAACTCCTTAGGAATGAAGGAGAGTCTTTTGAGTCTTGTTGTTTTCCTTGAGGAAGACCTGAATGTTGACCGTTTTGCAAGAATCCAGAGTATGCGTTGTCATTTCCATCTTAACCCCTACCCAGATGTTTGTGGGTTTTGAAGGATTTATTCTAGCCCAGTCGTAGCCAGGTCCCTGGCCATGGAAATTCATCTGAAGCACACTTTTCCATGGAAATACCCTGCAGGTAGAAATACTCTATTTATGCCGGCTGCATCCCAAACAGCTGTCTTTCCCTTAATGAGACCAGAGTGGTTGGGTTTAGGGTGCAGTTTGCACATCTTTTTTGTGGATTTAGATGCTTCCCTGTTGTGAATGACAAAAACCAGGCTGAGTTTGTCAGGCGTGGACAGCTGGTCCTTAGGAAAAGAGAGTTTTCAGTATAACAACCTGCTATGGTGTTGCGGGCACCTGTGACTTGCCCGCTGCCCCTCCTTGAACATTTGACTTTAACAGGAGCATCTGTTAAAGGCTTCTTTAGTGTAAAGTGTGACTGTGAATGAAGAATAGTGAGTTTGGTTTATGTTTACAGACATATGGGTGCAGACATTCTTGTTTTAGTTGCTTTGCTTTTTTTCAGCTCTAGGGACCTCTAGTAAAGCTGGTAGATTTATTCAGTTTGACATTGAGGGGAAAAAAACAGGTCTTTTTACTCCTTTCTGGTCTGTTGTAACAGGGGACTTATGCCTTTCCTGTATTGAGACATGCTTTTTTTTTTTAAGATGGAAAATATCTTTGAGACATAAAACTGTTGAATGAGGACATAATGTTTCTTTGGATTATTGAGTTGGTTTTTTTTTTTTTAGCTTTTGACCAAGAGTTGGCATTCTATGATCCACTGGCTGAATCTAGACTTCTGCCTCTTTTAGTAAATAAAGTTTTATTGGAACACAGCTACACCCAGTCATACAAACAGCAGCAGAAACCCTGTGACCTGCAGAGCATAAAATATTTACTGTTTGACTTTTTACAGAAATGTTTGCTGACACTTACTAAGGATTCCAATTTTTATTTAGGTGTGTATTTTTTGGGGGGGAGGTACCTGGTAAGATTTTGCATTTGTTTACTCAGGCACATCCGTTGTTGGAAGTGCTTTCTATCCTGTCTGTCCGGCAAACTAGTCAAACAGGCTTATTGTGATCCTGTATAGTGACTGAGTTTCTGCACCGTCATTTTTCAGGTAGAGCGAGGTGCAAAACATTCCAGAACTTTTGCTACTGTAAACTTGGTCAGCGCTGCACACCCAGTGCTGGTGTATTCTGATGACGGGCTGTGCTTTGCACCCTGTGAGGAAAAGGCTGATGATAGTTTATGTTAAAGTACAGGAAGGGATCGTTGCAACAGTCTTTGCTTCTCTAATCAGCAGCACGCTGAGACTTTTTTTTCCTCTTTCTCTCTTTTATATTTTTAATAGAATAATTGATTTTTATTGTGTTGATTTCTGCTGTACGTCAGCATGAATCAGCCATGGGTAGACATATGTCCCTGCCCTCTTGAGCCTCCCTCCCACCCCCTCTAGATAGTCACAGAGCACCTGATTTGAGTTCCACCATCAAAATGGGAGAAGATAATTGCAAATGAAACAATTGACAAAGGGTTAGTCTCCGGAATATATAAGCAGCTTATGCAGTTCTACAGCAGAAAAACTAATGGCCCAGTCAAAAAATGGTCAGAAGACCTAAACAGATACTTCTCCAAATAGATGGCCAATAATACATGAAAAGATGCTCAAGGTTGCTCATTATTCAGTTCAGTTGCTCAGTTGTGTCTGACTCTTTGTGACCTCATGGACTGCAGTACGCCAGGCCTCCCTGTCCATCTCCCAACTCCTGGAGCCTACCCAAACTCATGCCCATCGTGTCAGTGATGCCACCCAACTATCTCAGCCTCTGTTGTCCGCTTCTCCTCCCAACTTCAATCTTTCCCAGCATCAGGGTCTTTTCTAGTGAATCAGTTCTTTGCATCATGTGGCCAAAGTATTGGAGTTTCAGCTTCAGCATCAGCCCTTCCAATGAATATTCAGGACTGATTTCCTTTAGGATTGACTGGTTGGATCTCCTTGCAGTTCAAGGCTGCTCATTATTAGAGAAATGCAAATCGAAATTACAGTGAGGTATCACCTCACACCAGTCAGAAAGCCCCTCACCAAAAAAATCTACAAATAATAAATGCTGGAGAAGGTTTGGAGAAAAGGGAACCCTTTTGCCCTGTTGGCGGGAATGTCAGTTGATTACAGCCATTATGGAGAACAGTGTGGAGATTCCGTAAGAAACTAGGAATAAAACTGCCTGCCTGCAGTGTGGGAGACCTGGGTTCAATCCCTGGGTCGGGAAGATCCCCTGGAGGAGGGCACAGCAACCCCACTCCTGTACTCTTGGCTGGAGAATCCCATGGACAGAGGAGCCTGGGAGGCTGCAGCCCATAGCGTCGCAAAGAGTTGGGCACGACAGAGCACGCACACAGTGAGGGGGCATGAACGCAGCCTCGATGTCCACCCTGAGTCTTCTTGCATGTGGGTGTTGTGGTTGGGTGTGTAGACTTACATCATTGACACAGCTGCATTAAAATTGGGGGAGCCTGTTTTGACATAAAGTGAACATGTTCCATTTATATAGCAGCAAACCGTTTGGTTTTTCTTGGAGCATTTTGAAATAAAACTCAAAATGTGGGAAGAATAAATACACTTACTGCGCTTGTTGTTACTATTATTTCACACACATCCGAGTTTATGACTTCCCCAAAACTGTAACAGGTTACTGTGGAGTGGCAGAGTTGGTAGACGTGCCTAACATCGTATCATTTCAATCTTTGCATTTTGATAGTTCCTGTTCTTCATGGTCTCTTTCAAATGGCGTGCAGCCTTTGCTGGCCCCACAGCATCAGTCACAGGTTATGCTTGTTTGATATTGGAGACAGAAAACATTTTAGGATTTTCTTTTAAAATTCCTTGATCAAATGATTGGATAGACATGGTGCTTTTGTTTAATTTTCCTCTTGATAAAAAGTCTGTTGACAAAGCAAAGACTCCAGTGGTCTCCAAATTGGGCTTGGGGTATAGGTTGGTTTTCAAGTGCGTTTGCTCTGACTGAGAAGATTGCCTTCCTGTAATACATAGTCTCCTTTTTTAGAACACGGTTCTCAAGTAAATTAAGTCTGTTTAAATGTGTGAAATAAGTTGATGCACTATATATATAGCAAGTGTTTGATGGTTTAGCATCAGAACTCTTGAGTTCTCGGTTTTAGGACCAGTTTGAGGGTCTTTTCATCTATTAATTTGTATTACTTACTTTCTTGATCTCTTTCGCTGTGGGGGTAGAACTCACCCCAGGAGGCCTTCCCTCAGCCCCATATTTAAGACTGTACCCTACTCATTGCCTGTCCCCTCTTCACTGATGGTTTCCCGGAGCACTCACTAGTGCTTTCTCTCTGTTGGTCCTCAGATAAGCTCTGTTTGTACTCTCAGTGCCTTGAGCAGGGTGCCCAGCACACTGTAGATGCTCAGTGATGGTTGAATTAACGAAGTCGAGTAGAGTCTGTGCTGTCTGTAGAATGAGGGCTAGAGGCAGGCAGGGCAGGTCGGTTGGTGACATCAGACTGGGCTTGAATTCTAGGTTCATCCACCTCTTATGGTGATATTAAATGATTCAGTCATTGAAAGGAAACACCCCCCTCCCCAACCAGTGAGATGGGGAAAAAATGGGGAAAATAGTATTTTTTAAAAGGGGATTAAAAATGGTGTTGGAGGGACTTCCCTGGCGGTCCAGAGGTTAAGACTACGCCTTCCATCACAGGGGTGTTGTGGGTTTGATCTTTGGTCAGGGAGCTTAAATCCCACATGCTCGTGGCCTAAAAACCAAAATGTGAAACAAGAAAAATGGTAACAATTTCAATAAAAACTTTAAAAGTGGTCTGCATTTAAAAAAAAAAAAAAAAAAAAGATACTGGTTTTCAGTTCAGTTCAGTCACTCAGTTGTGTCCAATTCTTCGCAACCCCATGAATCACAGCATGCCAGGCCTCCCTGTCCATCACCAACTCTCAGAGTTCACCCAAACTCATGTGCATTGAGTCAGTGATGCCATCCAGCCATCTCATCCTCTGTCGTCCCCTTCTCCTCCTGCCCCCAATCCTCCCAGCATCAGAGTCTTTTCCAGTGAGTCAGCTCTTCGCATGAGGTGGCCAAAGTACTGGAGTTTCAGCCTCAGCATCAGTCCTTCCAGTGAACACCCAGGACTGGTCTCCTTTAGGATGGACTGTTTGGATCTCCTTGCAGTCCAAGGGACTCGCAAGAGTCTTCTCCAGCACCACAGTTCTTTGGTGCTCAGCTCTCTTCACAGCCCAACTCTCACATCCATACATGACCACTGGAAAAACCATAGCATTGACTAGACGGACCTTTGTTGACAAAGTAATGTCTCTGCTTTTCAACATGCTGTCTAGGTTAGTCATAACTTTCCAAGGAATAAGCGTCTTTTAACTTCATGGCTGCAGTCACCATCTGCAGTGATTTTGGAGCCCACAAAACTAAAGTCTGACACTGTTTCCCCATCTATTTCCCATGAAGTGATGGGACCAGATGCCATGATCTTCATTTTCTGAATGTTGAGCTTTAAGCCAACTTTTTCACTCTCCTCTTTCACTTTCATCAAGAGGCTTTTTTGTTCCTCTTCACTTTCTGCCATAAGGGTGGTGTCATCTGCATATCTGAGGTTATTGATATTGGCTATAAAGCTCTATAAATGTTAGTCCTTGCTTTCCCCTGGTTTGTCAGCATTGAAGAAGCCTAAAGGCTGTCTGAATTTAGCAATCGGTTGCTTCTAGGGTCATTACCTTGATGACTTCTGACAGATCTATTTTTCCAGTGGCCTGTGTTGCCAGCATAACAATGAACTGTCCCTTTGACCAGTGTGGGTGGACAGACAGTTTGTCAGCCCTCTTTAATCCTCATATCAGAATAACTTGTATGGGTTCTGGCTTTGAAATAAGTTTAGGCGAGTCCACGATTCCAGATAGTTCAGAGGGCATCACGAGACCTTTTGCCCAGATGCAGCGGGTGTGTCAGAGAAGTTTGTGTTCCTTGTACACAACAGTCATTCTGGGTCTTCTGGCAAATCAAGAAACATTGGAAGGCTGGTAGGTCACTAATCTGTCTCCATAGATTTCTCCAAACCTTACAGGTCTGGTTACAAGGTGTTCATTCTTGTTTTGGTTTCCACTGATGTTTCTTCTGTTGGGATGGTCAGCAATACTTCATAGGTCAGTTAAAGCAAATGGATTTGGTTCATGCATTTATAGATTCTTTCAGTCTTTTGTCCCAGGCAAGTCTGAACAGGACCTAGAAAGCTGATTAAAAGACTAGTGAGCATGGTGCTTAATCTTAAGTTAAATGGATATTTAACGTGTTGAGAAAGTACTCCATCTTCAGTCTTCCTTTTCTCCTGTTTTTTTTTTTTTTTTTTTAATCATCCATGCTTGCTTTTTGAATCTGTTGGTTAGAAAAACAAAGGTTTTCTAAAAGAGTTGACTATTGCTCCATTTCTCAAGTTTGGTTTTCAGTGAGGATTTTTGTAGGTGATTTTAACACCTAAGGGTACAGAATCATTAAATGAAGTCTGGCAGGAAGGAAAGAGTGCCCTAAGCCGTGTGTGTGTTGGACGCATCTGTTATTGTGTGTGTGTGTGTTAGGCGGGTGGGGATGTAGACTAGAGGACAAACAAGCCTTGTGTGTGTGTTCGGTGGGTCTGTTTGTGTGTGTGTATTGGGAGGGTCTCTCATTGTGTGTGTGTTTGTGCATGTGTGTGTTTGGCAGGTCTGATAGTGTGTGTGTTGGGTGGGTCTCTTATTGTGTGTGTGTTTGTGCGTATGTGTGTTTGGCGGGTCTCTTATTGTGTATATGTTCGTGCGTGTGTGTGTTTCACAGGTCTGTTAGTGTGTGGGTGTGTTGGGTGAGTCTCTTATTGTGTGTGTGTTCGTGCGTGTGTGTTAGGCGGGTCTGTGTGTGTGTGTTGGGCAGGTCTCTTATTGTGTGTTGTTTGTGTGTGTGTGTGTTTGGCGGGTCTGCTGTGTGTGTGTGTTGGTGGGGTGGCGGTGTGGACTAGAGGGTGAACGGGCAGGCAGGGAGGGTGGTCAGTCCCTGTGGGGCCACCTGGCTGTGGGCTTGTCTTGCAGCAGAGTGAATGAAACCCATGGCCTGCTACTGGTTGGAGATGATTGTGTGTGGGAGTCTGGTTATAGATTTATCTTTTTCCCTAGAGGTGTGTGTTAACTGTTTTTGGGGTGAGCCTTTGATCCTCAGACTCACAACCTGACTAAATTGGCTGATTTGTAAAAAAGTTTCAATACTGAGAGGATTCTGTTATTTGAGCTATGTGTGGTTGCTCAGGCGTTGCTTTTTATTCTAAAATTTGGTCTTTGATTTCTAATTTACACTGTTGGCATTTTGATTATTTGGTTTTTGTGATCTGGTCTGGCATCTTGCCAAGTATGGGATTTTATCTTTTTCTTTTTGCACCTTGAATGCTGGTCCTTTCCTTTTTTTTTTTTTTTTTTTAATACTGCTAGATTATAATTGATCAGGTCCCCTATTATGAGCAAGACACTCAAAATCTATTAGAATGAAATTACTTGGGTCTTCTTCTCTGATTCTTATGAAGATGGGATTAGCTTATTCTGAGATTGGTTTATTTAACAAAAGATTTGTCTGTCTGAAGTAATTCTGGACTACGCAATGATTTTAGCTGAGATGAAATCCTGGTCAAATCAAGGTGAGCTTCTCAATATTCACAAATGTATTATATAATGCTGTAAGTCTTCTCTAAAGTTCTTCCTAAGATTTTTGTGAGAATTCATTTTGAGGAGTAATGACAGGGAATCCAGCCGCTGATTTTCAGGAGACCAACAGCTTCTAATCGATCGAGGCCACCTGCAGGCCCCTCCTCTGAGAGGAAGAGGGCTGTCTCTGGTCTCCCCTCCGCCCTGCGTGCCCTAGTGGTAACTGGGGGATTATATAAAAGTGTAACTTGCGCACACACTGTTCTTTTTTTGGTAACTGGTTTTAATGTCCTGTTGGTTGGTTGTTGAAACATCTTCTATGACTGCAAAGACTTTTCTCTTTGTTTTTCAATCAGAACTTCTTTCTCCCCACTTGTAAAGATTGAATCTTGGCCACAAGGCATGCTGCAGTCCTTGAACTTCTGTTTCCAAACCTCTGAGGAAAGCTGGGTATCTGTAACCCCAGACTCCTGATTTTGCTCATGTAACCTTGCTTGATATCTAGGACTTTTCCAGTGGGTTTTAAATTTTTGATGATAACTTTAAATTTTATTCTCATTTATTTCTCTCTTTTCTGTTCCAGTGTCCTGGGTCATGAAACTTAATCCACAGCAAGCTCCATTATATGTGAGTAAATCACCAGATTTCATTTTATCCTTACTTCTGCTGTTTAATTTTTATAATAAACTCAAAAATGTTCTCCTGTGATTATCAAAGGAATGTTGAACCATCTACATATGAATATATTGACATAATGCACATCAGAAATTGAATTTGATTCAGTGAATATTAAATGATGAATAATACATGATACTGAATACCTGTAAGCCTTGTGTGGCAGACTGATCGGATAGATAAGATGCATGTATAAAGCAGTCGCATTGCCCTGCAAAACGACTCAACAACTTCTTTTAACCCACAGTTCATTTCTGTAGAAGCAGTGTGGCGAGCTTCCTCCTGCCATCGCCGTTACTCTGTGCCACGGCTAGGTGGCGCTCTGTCATTGGCAAAAGGGCTATTTTCTTTTAAGAACCTGGGTGAAAGCCATCATCTCCTTAGACAGTGAGGAGATTATAAGATGAAATGGATAAATGAATGAATTGAGGCTGAAAAACGTAAATTCTACGTGTTTTTTTGTTTGTTTAAAAAACAACTGTGGTAAGAGTGAGTTAGCTGAATCGAGGTTTTGAAAAGTGCCTGGTTGGTGAGCAGCCGTCCCAGAGGTGTAGCTCGGCTTGTGAGGGGCCGGGGGGTTTGCTGTTCGCGTGGTCTGGAGAGGTGAAAAAAGTGTTTTTGATGGCACAGGACTTCAGGCAGGACTTCAGGCAGATCCTTAATCATGAAGGTTAAGGATCGTTTCATTGGCTGAAAGATGCTCAGAATTTGTTGGGGACACAGACCAGAAGGTAGAGCGTTGGGTGGCAGTGAGTGTGGTGTGCGGTGAGCAGGCAGTCTGGCCCCGCTGAGTTTGTGTTCGTGGAGATGCGAGTCAGATCTAAAGCGGTGGGTGACGCTCAGTTGTGGAAGCACACAAAAGTGTGTGCAGTTTATTTCATGATCACTGAGGGGCTTTTAATGATGTTCAAACTGGCTGTTCCTGTTTTGTGTTTATTTTTTTAACCATGCTGTGTTAGTAAAAGTCATATACTTTCCTAACATAGAGCAGTCAAATGATTGCTCTTCATAAAAAGCAAAACACGTGTTCATAGGCGATATCTTGCGTTCTTAAATTCCTTCCAGACCACTTGGAGAGCATTTATTATGTTCACCAGTGGGTTTGCACGTGAATTGAATACCTTGGACATAAGAAAACAACTGAGATCAAGTTCACACACTGTAAAATCCACCCGTTTAAAGTGTACAGTTCCATGGTTTTAGTGTGTTCACGGTTGTGTCATCTTCAGGGCGTTTTCAGCAGCCTAAACAGAAACCCCACACGCCTTGGCGGCTGCTCACCAGTTCCCCCTCCCACCTCCCTGGGCATCTGCTCTCTACTTCCTGTCCTTATGGTGTTACCTGTTCTGGAAATTTCATATAAATGGAATCATGCAGTATCTGGCCTCTTGTGACTGGTCTCTTTCACTTAACAGCTTATATATAAGGTGTATATTAGAGTGAGTATAAGTACTTTGTTGCTTTTTATTGACAGATAATAATCCATTATATGGACATATTATGTGTTATTTATCCAGTCCTCAGTTGAGGGCATTTAGGGTGTTTCTACTTTTTGGCTGTTAAGTGAATGCTGCTGTGAACAGCAGATTTTTGTGAAAGTGCCCAACTTTATTCTTCCCCCATTGATTTTTCTTGGGCACTTTTGTTGAGAATCAGTTGGTTATTAAATGTAAGGAATTATTTCTAGACACTCAATTCTGTTCCTTTCATTTATGTCATCCTTCGTTGGTTAAGTTTCTTTGAACAGTGATTGATAGTTTCCAGTGTACATGTCTTTAATTTTTATAGAATTTATTCCTAAGTATTATATCCTTTTTGATGCTATTGTAAATGATACTGTTTTCTTAAATTCATTTTTAGATTGCTCATTGCTGGTGTAGAAATATAGTTGATTTTTGTGCATTGATCTTTTAATTTACAATCTTGCTGAACTTGTTTATTAGCTAGTACTTTTTTTAGTGGATTCTTTAGGGTTTTCTATATCCAAGATCATATCAGCTGCAGATGTGCTGTGTGTGCTAAGTCGCTTCAGTTGTGTCCAACTTTCCAATCCTGTGGAGCATAGCCTGCCAGGCAGGCTCCTCTGTCCATGGGATTCTTCGGGCAGGAATACTGGAGTGGGTTGCCATGGGCTCCTCTGGGGATCTTCCCAACCCAGGGATCGAACCTACGTCTCTTATGTCTCCTGCATTGGCAGGAGGGTTTTTACCACTGGCTCTACCTGGGAAAGCCCTGTTGAAGATAGACATAGTTTTTGTCTTTCCAGTCTTATTTTTTTTTCTTGCCTAATTGCCCTGAGGAGAACCTTCAGTTCAATGCAGAGTTGAATAAAATAGTGAGAGGAGACATCCCTGTCTTGTTTCTAATCTTAAAGTGAAGGCATCCAGTCTTTCACTGTTAACAGTAGTATGACATTAGCTGTGAGTTTTCATACGAGACTTCATCAGGTTGAGGAGGTTCTCTTCTATTCCTAATTTGAGTATTTTTATCATGAAAAATGCTGAATTTTGTTGTTGAATATTTTCTTTTGTCTGTTGAGATGTATTGTGTGGGCTTTTTCTTTCATTCCATGATTGTATTAGGTTGATTGATTTTTAATCGTTAAACCAGCCTTTCTTTCCTGGGATTAATCTCATTTGGTCATGGTGTATCATCCTTTTTGTGTGTTGCTGGATCTGGTTTGCTAGTATTTTTGTGTCTGTGCAAGCTTTCTCCTGGTGTTTTGCTTTTGGCCGTTGAATGAGTTTAGTTACGGGCTGATGTGACTGCATAGCTGTGGCAGGCAGAATGGTGGTTCAGGTGTGTCCACGTCTTGATTCCCAGAACCTGTAGAGTGTTTATCTCACACTCACATTTCAGTAAGTTAAAGATCTTGAAACCAGAGTTTATCCTTTAATTTTCTGGATAGCCCAGTGAAATCACGAAGGTTCCTTAGTGAGAGAGGGAGGCAGAGATTTGTAGATGCCATGCTGCTGGCTTTGAACGAGGAAGGGTCCATGAGCCAAGGACTGCAGCCTCTCGAAGCTGGGAAAAGCAGGCGGACAGCTTTCCCTTAGGACCTTCAGAAGGAACACAGACGTCTTTGTTTTAGCCCAGTGAACGTCCTTCAGGCCTCTGACCTTCAGAAATATAAGATAATAAAACCTGTGCTGTTTTAAGCCTCTGAGTTTGTGGTAGTTGTAACAGCAGTAGAAAGCTAATACAGTGGTAGTTTGGGAAACTCAGTAGTGTGCGGGATAATTTAGAAGGAGTGAGCAGAGGCCAAGAGGTCAGTTAGAAATTTTCTTGGCTTGCCATCGTTGAATCTGAGAAGTTGAGAACTAACAGAGGCTATAAATGATACCTGCTTCAACTTCTCCATTTTAGAGATGAGGAAATGCTTTCTAAAGATACCGTGATAAGGTCACGCAGCTCATTGGTGGTAAATTGTGATTTACATCTGTATTTTGGAGTGCTTAGTCATAGCAATCACTGTAAAACTTGTGAAGCATAAAAAAGCTTCATTTTGTTAGAGAAGCAAGGCTCTTAAAAATCAGTTTTGAAGAATATACTTAACATAGTGCTTTAAATATGACTTAGGTGTTTAGTATAGTTGGACAGGCTCTACTGGGAAGACCATTTTCAGTGAACTAAGGCAGGTCTCAAGGGTTTACACTGTTTGGGTGAAGCAAAGCATAGTCATGCCTCCTTCACTTTTCTAGTAATCTAGCATCACAGTTTCACTTGCTGTGGTTTCAGTTACCTGCAGTCACCATGGTGATAATATTATATGGAAAATTGCAGAAATAAACAATGCATGTATTTTATCTATTTATTTATGATTGTACTAAGAGGCATGCAGGATCTTACTTTCCCGACCAGGGATCGAACCTACCCCCTGCATGGAAGCACAGGATCTTAGCCATTGGACCACCAGGAAGCCCCATGATAAATAAGTTTTAAGTTTCCCACTGTTGCGAGTGGTGCAGTGGAATCTTGCACCATCCCGCTTCATCCTGTAGGGGACATGGATCATCCCTTTTTCCAGTGTGTCCTGCCCGCTGGTCCCTTAGTGTCTGTCTGGGTTAGCAGATCATCTGTGGTACCTCGGTGCTGTGTTCAGGTGACCCTTACTTTACTTACCAGTGGCCCCAGAGTGCAAGAGTAGTGAGGCTGGCAATTCAGATACACTGAAGAGGAGCCTTGAAGTGAAAAGGTGAAAGTTCTTGACTTAATGAGGAAAAAAAAAATTTCATATGCTGAGGTTGCTGAGATCTATGATAAGAATGAATCTTCTGGCCGTGAAATTGTGAGGAAGGAAAAAGAAATTCATGCTGTTTTTGCTTTCGCACCTCAAGCTGCAAAAGGTACAGGCACAAAGTGTGATAAGTGCTTTAGTTAAGATGGAAAAGGCATCAAATTTGTACAGTAAGATATTCTGAGAGGAGGAGGGAGATACCACATTCGCCTCATTTTTATTTCAGTATAGAATTGTTATTTTGTTCTATTTTGTTATTAATTATTGTTAATCTCTTTACTGTGCCTAGTTTGTAAACTTTATCACAAGTGTGTGTGTGTAGGGGAAAAAACATTTTCCATATATATAGAGTCAGAACTGTCCATGGTTTCAAGCCTCTACTGGGGGTTGGTGAGTGTAACCCCTGGGATGGGAGAGCTGCTATAACTGTTACAGGGCAGTCTGTTGGTGAGGGAGTCAATTCTCTGCACCTCGACATGTACTAAGCAAAATAATAGAGTGTGTTGAAATTTTTCTTGATGATTTGAGATATGCTAGGGTGGCTTTAAAGCTCAACATTCAGAAAACGAAGATCATGGCATCTGGTCCCATCACTACATGGGAAATAGATGGAGAAACAGTGGAAACAGTGTCAGACTTTATTTTTCTGGGCTCCAAAATCACTGCAGATGGTGACTGCAGCCATGAAATTAAAAGACGCTTACTCCTTGGAAGGAAAGTTATGACCAACCTAGATAGCATATTCAAAAGCAGAGACATCACTTTGCCAACAAAGGTTCGCCTAGTCAAGGCTATGGTCTTTCCTGTGGTCATGTATGGATGTGAGAGCTGGACTGTGAAGAAGGCTGAGCGTCGAAGAATTGATGCTTTTGAACTGTGGTGTTGGACAAGACTCTTGAGAGTCCCTTGGACTGCAAGGAGATCCAACCAGTCCATTGTGAAAGGAGATCAGCCCTGGGCTTTCTTTGGAAGGAATGATGCTAAAGCTGAAACTCCAGTATTTTGGCCACCTCATGCGAAGAGTTGACTCATTGGAGAAGACTCTGATGCTGGGAGGGATTGAGGGCAGGAGGAGAAGGGGACGACAGAGGATGAGATGGCTGGATGGCATCACTGACTCGATGGATGTGAGTCTGAGTGACCTCCGAGAGCTGGTGATGGATAGGGAGGCCTGGCGTGCTGCAGTTCATGGGGTCTCAAAGA
This sequence comes from Tragelaphus eurycerus, assembly GCA_935064755.1. Lineage (NCBI taxonomy): Eukaryota > Metazoa > Chordata > Mammalia > Artiodactyla > Bovidae > Tragelaphus > Tragelaphus eurycerus. The sequence goes on along the minus strand of CAKXYN010000075.1, from coordinate 3,679,459 downwards.
GTCGGACACGATCTGATCTGAGGGTGTATGTCATCAACAGAAGAGAGAAAACTCCTAGTTAATAAGGAAAAACGATGTACACTGAGAATAACTTTTACCTGAAAGTTAAGAGAAATAGGCTGGATTCCAAATATTCCAAAGAAACATCTTAACCAGGCTTTGCGTAAAAGCAAGTCCACAAAAAGCTGCAGTAGTTAAAATGTAAGGAATGTCCCAGATTTTACAGGTAGCAGCACTGTCGAATGCTTCACTGAAGCTGTTGTAATGGGTGGTTTTTGTGCACTGTTAATGGTGGAACACACGGAACCTGGACTTCGGGTGCCAGGAACTGTAACCTGGCTGTGCCTCGGTGTCCTTGCTTGTTAGCTCTCTGATTTCACAACTGCACCCTTTGTGTTAGATCAGCTGGTTACGCTACCAGGTCAGGTGTTTGCCTCAGCCTCTACAAAAATACTGATGATTGCCAGATGAATGTTTATAAGAATCGCAGTTTCAGGACCATTGGCTGGTGGTGGTAAAAACTTGGACAGGTTTAATTACACCCCTCTAGGTGGTAAGGGCCTGGATTGTTGGAAAGTGAAAGTGCTAGGCGTTCAGATGTGTCCGACTCTTTGCAACCCCGTGGGCTGTAACCCGCCAGGCCCCTCTGTCCATGGAATTTTCCAGGCAAGAATACTTTAATGACTAGCCATTCCCAGGTCTCCAGGAGATCTTCCTGACCCAGGGATCGAACCTAGGTCTCCTGCATTGCAGGCAGATTCTTTACCATCTGGATTGTTTAGTGGAAGTAAAAATGGAGAGGCAATGGCAGGCACAAGAAATATTAATAAGAAGCAGTAGATCGGAATTCTTTAAAAAACGGAGGAATGATGGTGGATGGAGAACTTGAATGTGAACGGCAGCCTGTGCCATTGCCAGATGTGGAAAAAGGAGGCAGGTGATGACTGTGTTCTTGTTTGAGGGCATGTTGATGTTCCACTTACAGCAGGAGATGTGGGCTTGGAACTGTGGGCTGAGAAAGTTTGTTTCGAAGTAGAGTTTGAGTCATTTGTAAGAAATTGGTACCTTTGACTCTAAGAAGAGATGAAAAATAAAAGAGTGAATAGAATTAGGTTGGTGGACTGTAGCAAGAGAACGTGAAGTTGAGTCGCAAGATGAGTTCCAGAAATCTGGGCTACATTTGAACTTTTGGCCTTTTATCCCTGGAATTCTTAAATTTCAGTCACACGTTAGTACTGGGAGTGAATTTGGGGTTGGAGCTGGGGAGTTCTTAGATGCCTGCTTTGTGAGGACCCCTTTTCGGAGGCTGGGAATTTAGCCAGGAACAAAGCGGAAGGCTCTTGGGCTGCTTGCATTATAGCGAGGAGAAGGCATAACTCTTAAACAAGAAAATGCCTGGAAGAACAGTTTCATGAAAATAAAACAAGAGGATGTGATGTGTCTGTGTCTGAGTAGGGGCTCTTTTAGGGGTGCTCGGGGAAGGGGTTGGGAAGTACCTCTAGCTGGGGGCAGAGTGGACCGGCCATTTAGGCTTAGACCTGAGTGACCGGTACAAGCCAGCTGTGTGTGGATCTCGGCCCAGTGTTCCAGCCCAAGGCGACAAGTGCAGAGCTCTGCAGCCAGGGCTGGGCTTGGGCGGAGACGGGGCGGGCGGGGTGTGTCCTCTCCTGGAGGAAACTGGAGACTCAGTGAGGACACAGGGAAACCCTGGAAGGGTTTCACAGACCCTTGGGTGACTCCCACAGGCCTGCCTTCTCTCACAGCTGAAACCCACCTCTGAGTGTCCTCTGAACCCCAGCCTCTGGCTCACGGTCAGGTCTGGCCTCTCAGGGACAGTGGATTTATTGTAAGGCGGAGCACTGGGCCCCAGGCAGACTGCTTTCTTAGGCAGTGGAAGCATATTGTTTTGGATTCCCCATTTGAAGAGAAACAGTTTTCGTATTCTGTAGTCATTTTTAAGATCCGTGTTTTGATGTAAATGGAACATCCTTGAATGGAAGAATGTTTTAAAGGAGATCCGACTCTCATTCGTCCGAGGACAGTGGGATTAAAAGTTTCTGCTGTTTTCTTTTATGGATGAGTCGCTTTTGGGGAGAAAAGGAAGTCTTTCCAAAAACCTGCTGTTGTGAACCTTCATGAACGACGTGTGATGTGATTTCACAAGTGGTTCTTTCAGCCTCTGGTTTTCTGTGTCTGCTTCACCAGCTGGCGTAGCTCTCACCTGCATCTCCCATAACCTTTCTGGATGACAGCTCCTTAAAAACAAGAGTTCATATTTGTATACTGCCTCCAGGTGTAAAATGCACATTTGCACACAGAATATCATTTGATTCTCATTACAACCTTGTGTAATCCGCCTGCAGTGCAGGAGACCCCAGTTCAATTCCTGGGTTGCAAAGATCCGCTAGAGAAGGAATAGGCTACCCACTCCAGTATTCTTGGGCTTCCTTTGTGGCTCAGCTGGTAAAAGAATCTGTCTGCAGTGCAGGCGGGTTTGATCCCTGGGTTGGGAAGATCCCCTGGAGAAGGGAGAGGCTACCCACTCCAGTGTTCTGGCCTGGAGAATTCTGTAGACTGTACAGTCCACAGGGTCGGACATGACTAAGCAACTTTCACATTCTTTCTTTCACAATCCTGTGAGGGGGGAGGAAGCGTCCTTCTTACCCTCATAATACTTGAAGAAACGAGAATCCAAGATGGTTCATTTAGTATATGCTTTACCCAGAGATTGTAAATCTCAAACCCGTGGTCTTTCTTCCGTATACCAAGCTGTTAAGCAAGGTTTGCTATCCATAATTGTTACCCGAAACATGACAAATCTCACTACGCTTTATGTGATAGAGACTTGGACAAGTAGGCTTCCCTGGTGGCTCAGACGGTGAAGAATCCGCCTGCAGCGTGGAAGACATGGTTCGATCCCTGGGTTGGGAAGACCCCTGGAGGAAGGCATGGCAACCCACTCCAATATTCTTGCCTGGAGAATCCCAAAGACAGAGGAGCCTGGTGGGTTACAGTCCATGGGGTCGCAGAGCGTCAGACGTGACTGAGTGACTGAGCACGGTGCAACACAGACTTGCACGGATAAAGTCCTTTTTAGCCTAAGTAACCTGCGTTTAGTCTTCCATTTCTCACGTTCTAAAAAAATTTTTAATGTTTTATTTGAAAGCGCACATTTACAGAAAAATGACAAGAATGCAGCTTCACTTCCACTCACCTTTTATTAACATTTAGGTGTGACCTAAATGTGATTTTCTTGCCATTTTCTTTATTACATATTTTTTTGAACTGTGTGAAAGTTGCAGGCATCATACCTTTCCCCCCTTAAATATTTCAGCATGTATCAATAGTTCTTAAAGACTGAGACATTCTCTTTCATGATGACAGTACAGTTAACAAAACAGGTATCATAACATTTACATAATACTCTTATGGTATGTCCATATCCAGATTTCTCTGATCATCCCAAAATGTCCTTTAAAGCATCCTCCTTACCACTTCTCCCCAATTCAGGGTTTCATCCGGGATTACACCCTGTATTTATTTACAGTCTTGGAGGGATTGGGGGCAGGAGGAGAAGGGGACGACAGAGGATGAGATGGCTGGATGGCATCACTGACTCGATGGATGTGAGTCTGAGTGAGCTCCGGGAGATGGTGATGGACAGGGAGGCCTGGCGTGCTGCGATTCATGGGGTCGCAAAGAGTCGGACATGACTGAGCGACTGAACTGAACTGAACCAAGTACAGTTCCTTTGTTTGTCTTTCCTGGTGCCAACATTTTGGAAGAGAATTTGGCCAGTTAGCCTAGTTACTTTGCTGAATTTTTTCTGGATTTGGTCAGGAATACTACATAAATTCAAGTCAACTTCGCTTCTTTTTGACAGAACAATTGCCTTTTCAAAGTTGCTCATTAAAAAGTAAAATAAAGATGCTTCTTGTTTCCCAGGTTTCATTATTAGATTTACCTTGTGTGAGTCCTGAATCGACAGTGCTGTCATCTTTGCGATTAAAAGTGTTGCTCACAAGGAAATTGATAACAGTGTCTTTATTGTGCACCTCTAACTTTTTACAGCTGTAAGGGGATGTGTACAGCATCCTTGCAAAGTGTAGCAAAGAATGTCTGATTTTCTTCTAGGTATGTGTTCTGTAAATAAATAACCTACTCATTCCTTTAGCCAGTTGAAAAGGCACGCCAGACATAGAGTCCTGAATCCCTGTCTTTAGTCCTTATGGGACTTATGGTCTGAGCCACTTCTACAATAAACAACATACAGCAGATAGTTTTTATGAGCATAGTATATGTACCTTTGGCTGTAGAGCCCTTTTCACTGTCAAGATAAAAGCATGTACTTACCCCAGAAAGGATAGGGGGTGAGGAATGCTATCATATAAGAAAAAGCCAGGCATATGAAACAAAAGTTGTTATTTATAAAACAAACAAAATAGGTCCCGCCACCACCCCCACACATGAAGCACTACCGGAGCTAGCAACCTAGCAACTGGCCAAGAGCAACAGTAAATAAATCCTCCCCCAGACCAACAGCTGAAAAGGAAGCAAGATTTTAAATTTAAGGAAGGAGGAGGAGGAAAGGGTCTCTTTAAATGCCTCTTATCTAAGGCCCCCAGGCTTGTTCTAGAAGAAATCTGGGCAGACCAGCCCTGAAGGGTTTTTCTTCTGTCATCTGATAGCATCCCTCACAGCCTATCCTTTCTGGGGTACAAGGAGACAGTCAGATCAGATCAGATCAGTCGCTCAGTCATGTCCGACTCTTTGCGACCCCATGAACTGCAGCACGCCAGGCCTCCCTGTCCATCACCAGCTCCCGGAGGTCACTCAGACTCACATCCATCGAGTCAGTGATGCCATCCAGCCATCTCATCCTCTGTCGTCCCCTTCTCCTCCTGCCCCCAATTCCTCCCAGCATCAGAGTCTTCTCCAATGAGTCAACTCTTTGCATGAGGTGGCCAAAGTACTGGAGTTTCAGCTTTAGCATCATTCCTTCCAAAGAAATCCCAGGGCTGATCTCCTTCACAATGGACTGGTTGGATCTCCTTGCAGTCCAAGGGACTCTCAAGAGTCTTCTCCCACACCACAGTTCAAAAGCATCAATTCTTCGGCGCTCAGCCTTCTTCACAGTCCAGCTCTCACATCCATACATGACCACAGGAAAGACCATAGCCTTGACTAGGCTAACCTTTGTTGGCAAAGTGATGTCTCTGCTTTTGAATATGCTATCTAGGTTGGTCATAACTTTCCTTCCAAGGAGTAAGCGTCTTTTAATTTCATGGCTGCAGTCACCATCTGCAGTGATTTTGGAGCCCAGAAAAATAAAGTCTGACACTGTTTCCACTGTTTCTCCATCTATTTCCCATGTAGTGATGGGACCAGATGCCATGATCTTCGTTTTCTGAATGTTGAGCTTTAAGAAGGAGACAGTAGGGGTCAAGAATAAGCAGATCTGGATTATTCCAGAGAAAGTCACTTCCTTTCCCTGCTCTGACTTTACTTTTCTGGAGAACAAGCCGTGATGATGCCCCGAAGTGACTGCTCCGCGGTTGGCGCCCCATGTGGAATGAACTTTGTGACCGAGGTCAGGACTGCAGAACAGTGGGATGAGTCAGGGGAATCATTGCATGTTCAGGGCGGTGGACCTCACTCCGCTGGAAGAGTGAATAAACCGAGCTACTGCGAGACTGATGTGTTTGCCCCACGTTTCATGGAGGTTGTGATGGTTCTGGTCAGGTAGCAGGATCTGCAGGTAACTAGCCCAGCCAGCATGCCAGAGGCAGAGGTTGGAATTGAGGGTTCAGTGTACACGCACTGAGCCGTTGGGGTAGAAGTCTGGGAATACAGGGGCTATGTAAGAGAAGAAAAGGGAATAGTGGGAATGCTGGAAGGAGAGAAATATTTGAAAAGACAGCATTGAGCTCTCTTTCAGAGTAGTGTTGGTCGCTCAAGTCATGTCCGACACTTGTGACCTCATGGACTGTATCCTGCCAGGCAAGAATATTGGAGTGGGTAGCCATTTCCTTCTCCAGGGGATCTTCCCAAATCCACGGATCGAATCCGAATCTCCAGCATTGCAGGCAGATTTTTTAACTGTCTGAGCCACGAGTAAAAATAAAATGTGGGTTGTAACACTTGAGTGTAGAGAAGTCATTAATAACCATTCTGGTGAATTACTTGGGCAGATATTTATCTTTATCCCTAGATCTTCTACAGGAGAATGGGAGTGGCTCTTTAGCCCTGGACCTGTGAAAGGAAGAGGTAGCCAAGGCTCTTGAATAGTGACTGAGGCATTTCTGTGTAAAGCACAGCTCCTGCAGGTTATTTTTTTTTCTTTCTTTCTGCTTTTCTGTGTTAGAATAATGTCCTTCCTGGTTGCCAAAGTGTTCCAGTGGGCATTGGGCACTTGATGGTTAATGAAACCCCAGAATGGATGGCTTGGCTCTAACACTGATTCAGAAGGTTTATCTTGGATGCTTGATGATCCACTAACTAGAATCACCGTAAGAACACATTTAAAGAGGAAAAACTTGGGGTTCATTTTTGAGATCCTTCAGTTATAAACTTGCTGGTGTCCCCAAGATTTGTGATCAGGTGAACCCATCACAAGGTCTCCCTCAGGAAAACCAAAAGCTCCCATCTCAAAACTACATATTCCTTTAAAAGCAGAGAGATAGATGAGAGATAGGGGTTATGTATGGAATACTTATCATTACCTGCCTTATGACTGGGATGAAACCCACATTTATTAGATTTTCAAGGGGAAGAGCTATTCTAATTACAAAACGGATGTTCAGAACCCCAACAGATCTGGTTTATTATGTCCTTTCACAGTTCTCTTTTTCCATAGCACTGAATGTTTTTGCCTGTAACTGCATCTGGAAGGAGGAAAAGCATCCTGATGTATCTTTGGCACTGGATTCCTTTCTCCATTTAAAACTTAAAAAACAAAACAATATCCAATGATTATAACTATTTCTGTTAGAATAGGGACTAACTTTTTAGATGATGTTCCTCTCTGTTCTGTCAAGTAAGGGGATGGGGGGTTAGGATACAGGTATTGATTGAGACTCATTGGGAAAGACCCTGATGCTGTGAAAGACCAAGGGCAGGAGGAAGGGGCCGACAGAAGACAAGGTGGTTGGATGGCCTCACCGACTCAGAGGACATGAGTTGGAGCAAACTCCGGGAGATGGCGAAGGAAAGGGAAGCCTGGCCTGCTGCAGTTGATGGAGTTGCAAAGAGTGGGACACAACTTAGTGACTGAACAACAACAACTGTGTGTGTGAATCAGAACTGACCTCAGTGCCAGAAGATGACAGTCCATGTGGAGATGTCATGCTGAGAAAGAAGGGGGTTTAACACCAACAATTAAAAGTTTGTTTTTGCATAAGTATACTTGGCATACTTAATGACAGTTGAGAAAAGTAAAAGTGTTAGTTGCTCAGTTGTGTCTGACTCTATGCGACCTCATGGACTGTAGCCCACCAGGCTCCTCTGTCCATGGAGTTCTCCAGGCAAGAATATTGCAGTGGGTAGCCATTCCCTTTCTCCAGGGGATCTTCCTGATCAGGAATCACGCCAAGTTCTCATGGTTTGCAGGCGGATTCTTAACTGTAGGTTATCTCCAACTTTTATGTCCTCGGTTGCTCTTGGGAGGAAAGAAGACCTACTTGGTAGTAGCAACATTTTATCTCTTCCTGATAAATGTGTTTCCCTAGCAGGAGTTGATGGAGAAGGCAATGGCACCCCACTCCAGTACTCTTGCCTGGAAAATCCCATGGATGGAGGAGCCTGGTGGGCTGCAGTCCATGGGGTCGCTAAGAGTCGGACACGACTGAGCGACTTCACTTTCACTTTTTCGCTTTCATGCATTGGAGAAGGAAATGGCAACCCACTCCAGTTTTCTTGCCTGGAGAATCCCAGGGGCAGGAGAGCCTGGTGGGCTGACGTCTATGGGGTCACACAGAGTTGGACACGACTGAAGTGACTTAGCAGCAGCAGCAGCTGGAGTTGAAATAACACGGCTGTCCCTCTTGCTTGGCTGTTGTGTTACATGTTGCTCCTACAGTGAGAGCTTTATCAGCTTTCAGATCTCTTAAATTAATTACCTGTCTTTGCCTCAACAATACATGCCTGATGGGTCAGCTGCAGTGTTTTGTAGACTGGAGGCTCTTTCCAGCCGGATCTGAGTTCTGTGTTTTAAATAATGACAACTTTGTCACTAGTGCCAGAAGAAATAAGGAAGTCAAGTGTTCCTCAATTTAGCTTTTGATGACTTTACAGAGCAAGAGCTTCATTTTCCTTCTGTTGGACTTGTTAGTCCATCTGCAGCAAGTCGCTTTGAAGTTTACAGATTTTGCATTTGCAGATAGCGTTTTCTTTTTTCTTGGCATTTTCCAAGCAGGTGGAGATACATAAAGGCCAAAAGCCTTCTCAGGGTCTCTCTGCAGGGTGCTTTTACACTAACTTGATGTTTCCCAAGCATCTAGATATTTGAGGAGGGGAATGGTGGTGAGGACAGGGCAATAGAATTAAATTTTCCGTTTGGTTCCAGTGAAGAGAAGTCTTGCTTTCCAAAGAAGACCCAAGTTGTAATGCTCTATGTCCTTAGCTCACTCATCAAGTCGTAAAGCACTTGCTAAGTGAATAGGAGACCTGGTCTTTGAGGAATAGATTCTTTCGCAGGAGCTCACATGCCTGAGGAGTTAAATGACAGTATAGGTAATATGGGCTCAGATGCTGGATTTGTTACACAGGGAGTGATGGATCATGGCAAGCAGAGGGAAGAGATGTTGGCAGAAATGATAGGAAGGCCTTCAGGAAAAATGGGGTTCCGTTAGCGTGGACAGATGGAGAAAGGAAAGAGCAGAATGAGAGAGGGGCATAGAGTCTGCGAAGTGAGGTATGGACATGGCATTATCAGGGTTTGTGGGGGCCTGGCTTGACTGGAGAGGATAGTCCCCATGGTAGAGTACGTAGAGAGGAGATTGCATAGATCTGCTCTCTTCGTTAAGGTAGCCACTGGCCCCGTGGAGCCGTAGAAATTAATAAAAGAAAATTTTAAAAATCAGTTCCACCATTGTAGAGAGCTTAGTTGCCACGCTGGCTGGTGGCTGCCACGTTGGACAATGCAGATAGAATATTTCCATCAGTGCAGAAAATTCTGTTGGCCAGCACTGATGGAGTATGGCATTTTACAAGCAGGATAGGGAACAACTGGAGGTCTTCCGACTAGGCGGGGGGTCGCACGGTGGAAACAGTGCCCACGGGACATGGGGGAGTGGCGCGGAGAAGGCAGAGGAGGACCGCGAGGGCCTGTCGAATGAGTGGGCCTGGTCACCGTTTGAGTGTGTGGGGTGCACGGGAGGATGGGAAAGCAGTTCCAGAGAGCAAGTGGATTTTGTCTGACAGAGTGGCGGAAAGCATCAGAGAGCCACAGATATGACCACCAAGGATTTTCCTGAAAGAGGAAGAGGGATAATGTAGAGCCAGAGCAAGGGGTGCCATGATGGATAGAAACCTTAAATATATAGGTAGTTTTTAAAGACACCCATCTCCTTTATTTTGCATAACACGAAAGCATATGATTGTGTGGCTTCCTCTTGCATCTCTGCACAAGCACTTGGGTTGGTAGCTCTTTGTTTGCTTAGAAAGAGGAGAATGACACTTGCTGAGTACCTTTCATGTAAGGTGACTTAGGTACCTTACCTCTTCACCTGCCTGAGGCCCCTGTTATAAGAATGGTTTCACTCCCAGTCCCTTAAATTGCTGCCACCCTCTCTTAACCTGGAAACTCTAAGCCTGATGCTCGTATCACATTCTACATTTAGAAGTTGGCGTCAGTACGGGATTCCACTTGGCGTGACTTCCTTAAATGTAAGCTGGAGATCTTGCAAACATTGTTTACTCAGGGCAGTCATTGGTGTGAGGAGTTGCCCAGACTGACTTGCAGTTGAATTGTTCTAGAGCACTGGTTCTCAAAGTGTGGTCCCACCAGCGTGAGCATCACTAGGAGCTTCTTAGAAATTCAGATCTTCAGGCCCCATCCAGACCTACCGAATCAGAATGCTTGGGGTGGAGCCCTATAAACCGTGTGTGTGTGTGTGTGTGTGTGTGTGTGTGTGTCTGTGTGTGTGTGTGTGTGTCTGTCTGTGTGTCTGTGTGTGTGTGTCTGTGTGTGTGTGTCTGTGTGTCTGTGTGTGTGTGTGCCGCCCCACCCCCTTATGTGAGAGGCCTCAAACCGTGTGTGTGTGTGTGTGTGTGTGTAACTGTGTGTGTGTGTGTCTGTGTCCGTGTCTTGAATCCTCATTGCCTGCAGTGGAAGCAGCCCCATAGTCCTAACCTCTGAACCATCAGGAAAGTACTCATTTTTTTTAAAAAAAAGTTTAATGATAGTTTTCATGTAAGTGAAAGTTGCTCAGTCATGTCTGACTCTTTACGACCCCGTGGACTCTACAGTCCATGGAATTCTCCAGGCCAGAACACTGGAGTGGGTAGCCCTTCCCTTCCCCAGTGGATCTTCCCAACCCAGGGATCGAACGCAGGTCTCCCACGTTGCAGGCGGATACTTTACCAGCCGAGTCACCAGGGAAGCCCTGTTCATATAAGTTCACTGATAAAAATCTCAGACTGTAGATTGTTTGTAAACAATTCTAGTTATTTGGGTGTGGTGGTCATTGATTCCGCAACCTTCTGAAGTGTTTCATACATAAACTGACTTTCACATTACCCTGCAAGCGACTTTTAAATAAGCCCCCCCAGATGATTCTCTTGCAGCCCAGTGTTTAAGCATGAACCAGTAAACAAAAAGGATGGTTTTAAAAGCCCCTTTCCTGCCGATTAAATTGGACAGAAACTTTATACTTGAATTGTTTTTGTTGCTCTCACTTCAATTTCTATCGCAGTACCTTGCGCATATAGGTTCTCAGTGTTTTTCATTAAATAGAGTTAAAGCTGTTCAGGGCTTTCCAGGTGGTGCAGTGGTAAAGAATCCACTGCAGTGCAGGAGGCGCAGGAGACTCAGGGTTGATCCCTGGATCCAGACGGTCCCCTGGAGAGGGGGCTGTGGCAGCCCAGCCCACTTGCCTGGAGAATCCCGACGACAGAGGAGCCTGGTGGGCTGTGGTCCGTGGGGTTGCAAAGAGACACAACTAAGTGCACGTGTGGACACACACACAGTTCTTCAAGAAAGCGCTTTGCTGCGTTCATGGACAGTAATAAACGTCTGATTAGTCAAGGTGAGATTTGGGGCGGGGGAGTGGTAATATTTAAGACCCCCAAGGGTAGACCACTCAGATGAAACAACCCAGGGGACTTTGTTACCTGGAACCAGTGACACTGCGTCACTTTGACCTCTGAGATAGGGTCTCTAAGAAAACTTGGGAATGATGCTCAGTGGAAAACTGCATTTCAGTGTAAATAGTTTAATCCTTCAGTGTTGTGTATGGTCTATTTACTTGGAACTCTGTGTTTTATTCTTTCTATACTAATCTCATTAGTTTGACAAGCCTGTGAATTAGGAGGAATTGTTTTATTTTACAGGTGGGGAAAGATTTATATTTTAAAGTTTTAGTACAAGCTATTAAGTATAAGATAAGCTATAAGGATATATTGTACAACACGGAATATAGCCAACATTTTATCATAACTGTAAATGGAGTATACTGTAATTGAGAATAATATATTGAGAAAGGCAATGCCAAAGAATGCTCAAACTACCACACAATTGCACTCATCTCACATGCTAGTAAAGTAATGCTCAAAATTCTCCAAGCCAGGCTTCAGCAATACGTGAACGGTGAACTTCCAGATGTTCAAGCTGGTTTTATAAAAGGCAGAGGAACCAGAGATCAAATTGCCAACATCCCCTGGATCATGGAAAAGGCAAGAGAGTTCCAGAAAAACATCTACTTCTGCTTTCTTGACTATGCCAAAGCCTTTGACTGTGTGGATCACAATAAACTGTGGAAAATTCTGAAAGAGATGGGAATCCTAGACCACCTGACCTGCCTGCCTCTTGAGAAACCTTTATGCAGGTCAGGAAGCAACAGTTAGAACTGGACGTGGAACAACACACTGGTTCCAAATAGGAAAAGGAGTACATCAAGGCTGTATACTCTCACCCTGGTTATTTAACTTATATGCAGAGTACATCATGAGAAACGCTGGGCTGGAAGAAGCACAAGCTGGAATCAAGATTGCCTGCAGAAATATCAATAACCTCAGATATGCAGATGATACCACCCTTATGGCAGAAAGTGAAGAGGAACTAAAAAGCGTCTTGATGAAAGTGAAAGAGGATAGTGAAAAAGTTGACTTAAAGTTCAGCATTCAGGAAACCAAGATCATGGCATCCGGTCCCTTCACTTCATGGGAAATAGATGGGGAAACAATGTCAGACTTTATTTTGGGGGGCTCCAGAGTCACTGCAAATGGTGATTGCAGCCATGAAATTAAAAGGTGCTTACTCCTTGGAAGGAAAGTTATGACCAACCCAGACAGCATGCTGAAAAGCAGAGACATTACTTTGCCAACAAAGGTTCGCCTAGTCAAGGCTATGGTCTTTCCTGTGGTCATGTATGGATGTGAGAGTTGGACTGTGAAGAAAGCCGAGTGCTGAAGAATTGATGTTTTTAAACTGTGATGTTGGAGAAGACTCTTGAGAGTCCTTTGAACTGCAAGGAGATCCAGCCAGTCCTGAATATTCACTAGAAGGACTGATGTTGAAGCTGAAACTCCAATACTTTGGCCACCTGATGTGAAGAACTGACTCATTGGAAAAGACCCTGATGCTGGGAAAGATTGAAGGCAGGAGGAGAAGGGGGTGACACAGGATGGGATGGTTAGATGGCATCACCAACTCAATGGACATGAGTTTGAGTAAACTCTGAGTTTGTGATGGACAGGGAGGCCTGGTGTGCTGCAGTCCATGGGGTTGCAAAGAGTCGGACACGACTGAGTGACTGAACTGAACCCAGGCACTGGATTCCCTTTTTGGTCTGTGAGATCCATAGATCTGATTGTGGGCTTATTTTCTGCCATTCCTGTTATCATCTTCAGCTAGTTAAAAGCCTGGGGTGATCTTAACTTCCCGTTATGACTGTGCATTCCTCTCTACTCACTTTCTGCATTCCTCACTTCTGCTCTGATTAAAGATGATTCTCTTCTTGATGTCTTACTTGCTGTAGTTAATGTGTATGCAGGAGAAGGCAGCAGAAATTCAGGTTGTATGAAAATGGTAATCCTTAAGAACGAATTTTTGCCTTGCTCAAAAGTTTGTGATCCATTGACTCCACTTGTTTGACTTAGTATGAATAGAATGCTAGATTTCTAATTAAAAAAAAAATAGGCAACAAGCAATAAAGATATACTGTGTTGCACAGGGAACTATAATCAATATCTTTTAATAACCTATAAAACCTGAAAAATAATATATGTGCATATGTATAGGTGAATCACCTTGCTGTGCACTTGAAACAGTCAACTACACTTGAGTAAAATATATATATTAGGGTAAAAATTGGTAATCCTAAGGGGCCTCACTTTTTGTTGCTCTTTAATTTGGGGGAGGGCTGAAAACATGTATTTCTAATCAACTTCTGGGTGATGATTTGATTCTGGGACAATACTTGGAGAGCCCGGGTCGAGAAATGTAACTTCCTTGTAGGTGTGAAGTAGATAGGGGTAAAATTCCTGCTCTAGTACTAATCAGCTGTGGGAGCCGTACAGTCTTCCTCTGTAAAATTCAGCAGGGTAATGCCAGAATTATAGGTTTTCTGTGAAGGCTAAAATGTGATTTTTAAAAATGACAGCCACGGGCGGGAGATGGAAGGGAGATTCAAGAGGGAGGGGACATAATGCATACGTGTGGTTGAAAGTGAAAGTTGCTGAGTGGTGTCTGACTCTCTGCGACCCCATGGACTACAGCTGGCCAGGCTCTTCTGTCCATGGAATTCTCCAGGCCAGAATACTGGAGTTGCTAGCTGTTCCCTCCTCCAGGGATCTTCCCAAGGTCAAACCTAGACAGCATATTAAAAAGCAGAGACGTTACTTTGCCGACAAAGGTAACGTATTCAAAGCTGTGGTTTTCCCAGTAGTCATGTATCATTGTGAGAGCTGGACTATAAAGAAGGCTGAAAGCTGAAGAATTGATGCTTTTGAACTGTGGTGTTGAACTGTGGTAAATTTTGTTGTTATCTGAAATGGTAAGACTATTTCTTCTTACTACTTTATGATTTTTTTTAAGTATTGTGAATCATTCAGTGTCCATATAGCTATTTAATATCAGTTAGAATGTTTAGCCAGCTTTAAGAAAGCTTCAAAATTTACCTTTAAAGCTAATCAAAATTTTAATTTTTTTCTACATTTCTTTGTTGAGTGCTTTTCAGAGGGTGTCATAAAACCAATTTTGCCATCCAGTTAAAATCCTTCACCTGTAATTTAAAAAGTAAAATTTATTACTTTATTTTACTTTGAGAAATATATTTTACTAGGAGAGAGTATAAAGGAAAGCAAAGACATGGAGATTCTGAAATGCGGGGTATTTTTGTTTACTTTGAATGAGTGAGGACATGTATTTGATGTCTGCTGTATGCTAGGTACTTGTTAAAATACTAGTACTTTGGATTAAATGGTAACCCTAATCTGTGTAAGACAGTGGTGCTGGTTTGTTATAGTTAGCACTTGATGAAAGAGCCATTATTAAATTATTTCATGCACTTCAAAATACGTGAATATAAAATACAGTTTCTACCTTTGTGGAGCTGACAATTTTGTGGTTCCTCAGAAGGACTTGAGTGGTTCCCAGAAGAATCCCAGAGCTGATAGCCACTGATACTAGAGTTCTGAGTCACAGGACTTAGGGCCCATGGTTTTCCCTCCAGAGTGATGCCCCCCATTCTGTATTTGCATCTTCCCTCCCAAATACGGTAAAGAACGTGCCTACAGTGCAGGAGACCCAGGTTCAGTCCCTGGGTCAGGAAGATCCCCTGCAGAAGGAAATGGCACCCTACTCCAGTTTTCTTGTCTAGAGAATTCCATGGACAATTCATGGGGTCACAAAGAGTTGGACATGACAGCAACTACCACTTTGCTAAATCTTGATGCGGTTGACAGTGTCCCCGTTTCCAGCTTTGATGATCTCTCTTCATGTTCTTGTGGTCTGTCGTACCCTGGGCTGGGAGTGAGAGATGAGCAGGCGCCCTGGACCCACTGGGTCCCCTCATGGAGACCTTGCCCATTGCACAGACAGGAAAGGAATTGAAGGCCTTGGCCTTCATGCCAGGAGGGAGGCACAGTGTCTGAGATCAGCAAGCAGGCCTTTCACCCGAGGAAGGAGACCAGGTGGCTCCTCAGAAAAGAAAGGCAGGGCTGGTTTCATGCGTCCCCTCCTGGGCGTCGTCGGTCAGGTGAGAGGAGGACGAGACAGGTGAAGGGATCTGTCTGCCCATGTGGTGAGACACCCGTAGTAAGAGTCAGGCTTCAGCCTCTGGTGTGTCCTGTCCGTGTGTTGTGTGCTTGCAGTGTTTGTGTGGCGCTTCCCTGGTGGCTCAGTCGGTGAAGAATCCACCTGCAACTCAGGAGACCTGGGTTCAATCCCTGGGTAGAGAAGAAGGGCATGGCACCCCATTCCAGTATTCTCGCCTTGAGAATCCTATGAACAGAGGAGCCTGGGGGGCTACAGTCCATAGGGTCATGAGAGTCGGACATGACATAGCAACTAAACCACCACTAACAGCGGGAAGGGCTCTGGGAGGCAGAGGCGGCTGGGGAGGAAGGGCCGTGTTGAGGGGAACCTCGTTTCCTGCAAGTTGAAGGGATGCACTCGTTAGTTAAGACGTAATCCTGTTGGTTGTCCATGAGTCTCAGGAGAGTAACTTGACCAGATTGTATTTTGGAAATTTATCCTGTTGTCTCGTATTGTTTGGAGGGTGAGTCTGGAAGCCTGGAGACCCATTTTCATAGATGCCTTTGAGGGAAAAAAAGAGATCTGACCAAGGAATAGGCAAGGAAGCTACACAAGTAAGTGTGGGAGGTGGGTAGAGCACAAGTCCAGTTGCCAGATTTTAATGATAGAATGCCCCCCCCCACCCCCGCCCCAATCCTCTGCTTCCTGGGAGGGCAGAGAAGGAAGAGAGAAAGGTTCTGTCAAGAATTAATTTAAAAAAATCCTCATGGTGTCTGCATTTTAACCAAAGACCTGGTCCTGTTAGCAAAGGGGGACTGTCTCTTTAAGTGTTGACCCAATTACTTGAGCAGTTCCAGAGAGTTGTGAAACATTTGTGAGAGGGTGAGGCTGTTTTTTAAAGCCTCCAGCCAACACCCTTCGACCAATTTAGCT
Source organism: Tragelaphus eurycerus (assembly GCA_935064755.1). Taxonomy (NCBI): domain Eukaryota; kingdom Metazoa; phylum Chordata; class Mammalia; order Artiodactyla; family Bovidae; genus Tragelaphus; species Tragelaphus eurycerus. The sequence goes on along the minus strand of CAKXYN010000075.1, from coordinate 3,663,111 downwards.
TTGCTTATTAACAGGAATAGACTGAGAGGCAGGGCTGTACATTGAAACAAAAAGGCCATCCTCTTAGAATTGTAAAAAACTTATTTTTAAGGAACACTTTCCATTAAGGGGTCCATACATTAAATGATTTCCAAACTTTTTGTAATTTTGATTCCTTTACCAGCTGAAGTTTCAAGATTTCTTCCATGTTCTGAGAGAGTAGTCCCTAAGACCAGTTCAGAGCACTCTACAGACAAATTGAGCGCCATCTACTGGTTTTATTTTAATGGACCATGTTGGTGGTGCTTGGAAATCTTTTAAGTATTTAAGCCTTCTTCAGTGATCAATGCAAAGAAATAGAGGAAAACAACAGAATGGGAAAGACTAGGGATCTCTTCAAGAAAATCAGAGATACCAAAGGAACATTTCATGCAAAGATTGGCTCGATAAAGGACAGAAATGGTATGGACCTAACAGAAGCAGAAGATATTAAGAAGAGGTGACAAGAATACACAGAAGAACTGTACAAAAAAGAGCTTCACGACCCAGTTAATCATGATGGTGTGATCACTGACCTAGAGGCAAACATCTTGGAATGTGAAGTCAAGTGGGCCTTAGAAAGCATCACTACGAACAAAGCTAGTGGAGGTGATGGAATTCCCGTTGAGCTATTCCAAATCCTGAAAGATGATGCTGTGAAAATGCTGCACTCAATATGCCAGCAAATTTGGAAAACTCAGCAGTGGCCACAGGACTGGAAAAGCTCAGTTTTCATTCCAATCCCAAAGAAAGGCAATGCCAAAGAATGCTCAAACTATTGCACAATTGCACTCATCTCACACACTAGTAAAGTAATGCTCAAAATCCTCCAAGCCAGGCTTCAGCAATATGTGAACCGTGAACTTCCTGATGTTCAAGCTGGTTTTAGAAAAGGCCGAGGAACCAGAGATCAAATTGCAAACATCCCCTGGATCATGGAAAAAGCAAGAGAGTTCCACAAAAACATCTATTTCTTCTTTATTGACTATGCCAAAACCTTTGACTGTGTGGATCACAATAAACTGTGGAAAATTCTGAGAGAGATGGAAATACCAGACCACCTAATCTGCCTCTTGAGAAATTTGTATGCAGGTCAGGAAGCAACAGTTAGAACTGGTCATGGAACAACAGACTGGTTCCAAATAGGAAAAGGAGTACGTCAAGGCTGTATATTGTCACCCTGTTTATTTAACTTATATGCAGAGTACATCACGAGAAACGCTGGACTGGAAGAAACACAAGCTGGAATCAAGATTGCTGGTAGAAATATCAATAACCTCAGATATGCAGATGACACCACTCTTATGGCAGAAAGTGAAGAAGAACTAAAAAGCCTCTTGATGAAAGTCAAAGTGGAGAGTGAAAAAGTTGGCTTAAAGCTCAACATTCATAAAACGAAGATCATGGTATCCGGTCCCATCACTTCATGGGAAATAGATGGGGAAACAGTGGAAACTGTCAGACTTTATTTTTCTGGGCTCCAAAATCACTGCAGATGGTGACTGCAGCCATGAAATTAAAAGACGCTTACTCCTTGGAAGAAAAGCTATGACCATTCTAGACAACATATTAAAAAGCAGAGACATTACTCTGCCAACAGAGATCTGTCTAGTCAAAGCTATAGGTTTTCGAGTAGTCATGTATGGATGTGAGAGTTGGACCATAAAGAAAGCTGAGCACCAAAGAATTGATGCTTTTGAACTGTGGTGTTGGAGAAGACTCTTGAGAGTCCCTTGGACTGCAAGGAGATCCAACCAGTCCATTCTGAAGGAGATCAGCCCTGGGATTTCTTTGGAAGGAATGATGCTAAAGCTGAAACTCCAGTACTTTGGCCACCTCATGCGAAGAGTTGACTCATTGGAGAAGACTCTGATGCCGGGAGGGATTGAGGGCAAGAGGAGAAGGGGACGACAGAGAATGAGATGGCTGGATGGCATCACTCACTCGATGGATGTGAGTCTCAGTGAGCTCTGGGTGTTGGTGATGGACAGGGAGGCCTGGCATGCTGCGATTCACGGGGTCACAAAGTGTCGGACACGACTAAGCGACTGATCTGATCTGATCTGATGTTGTTGGGGCTTCCCTGGTGGCACAGAGGTTAAAGCCTCTGCCTGCAATGTGGGAGACCTGGGTTCGATCCCTGGGTCGGGAAGGTCCCCTGGAGAAGGCAGTGGCAACCCACTCCAGTGTTCTTGCCTGGAGAATCCCATGGACGGAGGAGTTTGGGCTACAGTCCACGGGTCCCAAAGAGTTGGACACGACTGAACGATTTCACCTCACTTAATGTTGCAAAATTATGAAGCTGGAAGACAATATGAATTTTGACCATAATTAGTAATACTATTTAATAGTTTAATGTTAGCACTGGGAAGGGGAATGCCTTTTGCCTGGAATATAGACATATGATGAAAGCAGGTTATAGGGATTTCACTGACCTGTATCTTTATCTGGCAAAAGATTAGCCTGGTTGAAATAAAAACTAACCTCAAATGTCAAATAAAATGGTTGCAGTATTTTCTAACATTTGTGTTGTTCAGTTGCTCAGTCGTGTCTGACTCTTTGCAGCCTCATGGACTGCAGCACGCCAAGCTTCCCCGTCCATCACCAGCTCCCCGAGCTTGCTCAGACTCATGTGCATTGAGTTGGTGATGCCATCCAGCCATCTCATCCTCTAGATGCTGTAGTGTTCTTCCCAAATGCTCCACCACTGTTAAGTGAGTGATAAGGATGACAGACTTAGTGTTGGGTTTAATTTGTGGCATTTTACTTTTTTTTTTTTTTGAAAAAGGATGACATGTTTTTGGTTCAGCCCAGCAGACATTAAGCACTTGCGATGTCTCAGGCCTTCTGAAGAGATGTTGCGTGTACAGAGATGAGCTGGGTGAGGGCCCAGCCCCAACTCCACTGTAAATGGCTAAGTGTTCAGAAGACCCTTTCCTCCCTGGGTGATCTGTCCTGAGCCACGACCAGACTGGGATGCAACCACTTCCCTGCAGAGGCTTTCCTCATACCCGCCTCAGGACAGAGTATGGGTGCCTAGAGATGCTTGTGTTTATGCTAATTACAGCACTTACCGGGTGGCCTTCTGTCCATAGGCATGTCTGTCTAGGCTCCTGGCGGACAGGAAGTATTTATAATTCTAGTACCAGATGATACCAGAGACAAACTGTATTAAACAGAGGCACTGTGTGCTTGTTAAGCATCAATGGATGAATAACTTAAGGCTTTGGTAATGGGAACAGAGCAGAAGGGAAGGGAACGAACACATTAATATTGGTCTGTTAAATATCTTTCAACTGTTTAACTTATCTACTTGATGGATGGGCTGGAATAAAAATTTATACTAGCAGTAAAAAGTTATGAACTAATAAAAGACACTCAAGGAAATGTTTCAAGTAATAAAATATTTTTAAGTATTTTAAGGCTTATTTACGTATCAACATTAAAATTTCAAATATTCCTATTTTAAAAACAACCCCAATAACTGATGGTTAGTGGTCCTATAGTATATTTGATAGCAGTAAGTCCTCTGAAAGTCCTTTAACTTTCATTAGTTCAGTCTGGTTTTCTACCTCATTAGTACAGATCAACGATTGTGAGTAATATGATCTTGGAAAAAACACAAAGACTTTTGTAGTTATTGAGGTTATTATTAACAAAATAGTTAAAGTAAAGAGAACTTTGAAATGTTTTTGATGGTTAGAAATTAACTGCATCACAAATCTAGGAAGCGATATTTATTTTAGTTGTGAGCTCTCTGAAGTATGCAAAATGAAAAAAACTCAGTATTTTAAGTTTTTGGCTAGAGAGGGCTCGATTGTGGCTGCCATTAAACAGAGAAATACAGTAAGTCTTGTACTCTTCCTTGGTGGCATTTGAGTTTGAGTTCCTGTTGGGTCCAAAGGATCTTGTTTCTGGGGTTGAGGGCCTGGAATAGTATGTTGTGAAAAGACTCATTTAAGGCTGGAGAAAAATGAAACAGTTCCTGAGTTTGCTGCTTTCCTGTCTTCCCAGCTCTCCTCCACTGTGTGTTCTGAAGACTGCTTAAACATCATTGCTTTTAAAACTGGGAATCCTTTGGTCCTCACCTCTTCTAGCATCACTGATGCTGTGTTCCTCAGTGTTCTCTCTTTGCTGGCTGGCCTTTCCTTGCTTGGCCTGTTTCTCCCTCCCTGCCCTCCTCTACAGGAACTTGGGGTCTAGGCCTTGGCTCTCTGTTACCATGGCGACCTCATTGCTGGCAAGGCTTCTCAACTTAATGCGGTCGACTCTCAGATCTGCCTCACCAACCCAGGCCTTTTCTGATACCCTGTCCTGCTTGGCCAGAGGAGCCTAGCGGGCCGCAGTGCTTGGGGTCACAAAGAGTCGGATGTGGCTGAGCACGTCCTGTCTATAGAATGTCTACAGCTTCCCCTCCGGCTGGCAGATGAAACTTGGCATTTAAAGCTTATCGTCCACTTTCTCCCAAATCATTCCCATAGCCCCCTCCCACTTTTCCTTGGAGAGATACCCCTTTTTGCCTCCTAGTGTTGCTTCGTGTCTGTTCTCTTCCTCTATGTCTATTTGTCCAGCTCCCATCCTCAGCTGTCATATTTCATCAAATTATTTTCAGCTACATGCCTTTCTCACATTTATTTCTTTTTAGGTCATCTTGGTGAGAAAGTAGTTTAACTCCCTTTTGCTTCCTTGCACTGTGTTTTTGTAATGTTTTCCCAGACTGGTTTCCTTGCCTCTGTTCTCTTTCCTTCTTAGAATACTTCAGTGAGATAAACTTTCTAGAACATTTGCTACATCCAATTTTCTCCCAAAACATGCCACTCAAAGCTGTTTTTTCTTTCTTTTTCTTGCCTACACTCAGGTTCAGATATGAATGTTTTGGCTTGCCATTAATATTCTGTGTAAACTGATACTTGCTCTCTTTGTTCATTCATGTAAGTTACTCAGAAACTTCTTGTTGCTACAAAGGCACTATGTGAAGTGCCCTCCGAGACAGAGTTCTTGCTTCCCATAAACTTTAGATATTGATGAGTCATGCGTACAATATAGTGGACTGTGCGTGCATGTGTGCAGTCACTTCATTCTTGTCTGACTCTGTGACCCCATTGACTATAGCCCGCCAGGCTCCCCTGTCCATGGGATTCCCCAGGCAAGAATACTGGAGTGGGTTGCCATACCCTCCTCCAGGGGATCTTCCTGACCCAGGGATCGAGCCTGCATCTCCTGCAGCACCTGCACTGTGGGTGGATTCTTGCTGCTTGGGCACCAGGGAAGCCCTGGTGTGCTGAGTGCACACGCTCTCCGGCTTCGTCACGCACCCTTGGGGCCACGCAGCCGGTGTGCCTGGGTTTGGGGTTGCCCTCAGTTTCAGCTTGTCTCAGACCTAAACTCCCTCACATCACCTCCGGACCCTTCTGTCTCCCTGGTTTTCAGCACCCTCTTCCTTCTACCTGCAGACCTTCGGGTGTCTGTCGCTTGGTATTGAACATGTGTTTCTTCTGAGAATTACCTCTTTGCGTTTCTCTCCTTTTTGCCACTTAACTCTGTCTCCGACACTAACCTTAGTGTCAGAATCATGGAAAGAATACAGACTTTGGAATCCTACTTGGATTTGAATCCCAGCTTTTAGCCTTTCCTAGCTTTGTTCTTAGACGTTAAAATACTCTGGACTGCTCTTCTCATCTCCAAGAAGGGTAAAGATACTTACTTGCCTTTCAAATACTTGGTTGAGTTTGCAAAGGAATTGGTTCTGCCTCTGACCTGCAGGGGGCACTCAGAAGATGGTTGTGCTGAGCCCGCATGCCTGTCTCCGGTCCCCAGGCTCCCGTGTATTTGTCGCCATTGGAGAAGGAAATGGCAACCCACTCCAGTGTTCTTGCCTGCAGAAAAAACTAGTGATTAAAATACTCTTGCCTGGAAAATCCCATGGATGGAGGAGCCTGGTAGGCTGTAGTCCATGGGGTCGCTAAGAGTCGGACACGACTGAGCGACTTCACTTTCACTTTTTCACTTTCATGCACTGGAGAAGGAAATGGCAACCCACTCCAGTGTTCTTGCCTGGAGAATCCCAGGGACAGGGGAGCCTGGTGGGCTGCCGTCTATGGGGTCGCACAGAGTTGGACACGACTGAAGTGACTTAGCAGCAGCAGCAGTGATTAAAATGGTTGCTGTGGTGTGTTAACTATTTTCCCTCTCTTGTTGGGTGAGAGGCATTTGTGCATGGGGGTGAGGGGTGGTCCACACTCTCAGCCTGGGCTGGAGCACCAGGGGAATTGTATAAACAGAGTTTGCTGTCGGTATAGACCTTTGTCCACATCTGTGTTGATAGAGCTTGCTATATCCCTAGTCTGTGAGTCCTTTAAACCTTTATGAATTAAACATTTTCCCCTTATCTTTGTTTTTAAAATCTTATATGTGGAAATAATTTGAAATTCATAAAAAGTTGTTTAAAAAAAAAAACAAGCAGGACAAAGAATACCCAGATACTAGTCACTCAGGGTAATTAAGTCTCGCAAACATTCTACCCCATTTGATTTATCATTTGTACTCTCTAGCTAAAAACTTGCACACACTCACAGTGTTTCCTTTACTGTCTTTTGCTACAGTGCCATGTGTAATGGATTTTTACCCCTTTATGCCTCAGTATGAATTTCCTAAGACAGGAGCTTTTCTCTTATAAATCGTAGTAGAGCTAATTACTGTTTTTAGCTGTCATGTCTCTCTTAGCCTTCTGTATCTGAGACAAGTCCACAGCCTCTCTTTATCTTTTATGGCATCAACCATTTTGCAGAATACAGTATCCCTCTCCTTTTTTTTTTTTTCTTTAAACTTGATAGTGGAGTACAGCTGATGAACAGTTTTGTTTCGGGTGAACAGTGAAGGAACTCAGCAGTCCACGTACATGGATCTAATCTCCCGCAAGGTCCCCTCCCACCCAGGCTGCCCGTAACCCGACAGCCTGGGGGAAGACACTTTGAAGGCAGTGTAAATAGCTTGTTCCTCATCACAATTTCCCCCTAAATTGAGTACTCAGTGGAAATTTTTGCCAGACTCAATCTCTCCCATTATGGTGGCAAAATGGTAGTAATTTCATTACTTGGACATTCTTCCCACTTTGACCATCAGCCTTCCTCATTCCACTATACATAGGCATTCACCTTTCTCCTCTTTGTCTATTGTTAGTGTGCAGTCATGATTTCCTTCCGTTTTTTTAATTGTTTATAATTCATTACTGTTCTTAATTGACAGTTTGATCTAAAACTGTCCCAGATTTGGTCAGAGGAAGCTACGTCGACGTGCATCATGTCAGCAATGTCCCTGTCCTTTTTGGGAGGGAGGGAGGAGGACATTTCCTTACTTTTTTCAAAACAAGATGTTCCAAGCTCATCTTGTACATACCCTTGACCTAGACCTGGAAACAGCCACTTCTTCTAACAGCCTTGGTTCCTTTTAGTGGAGAATGGTATTAGTGACCAAGACTAGTGCAAGATCTAAGAAAAAAAATTTAAACAGCCTCAGAAATGGAACTTAATTTTGCACCTTTTTGAATATCTGGCCATATAAATTATTTGAAAAATTGTTTCTTGAAAACTTACTTTAAAATGATTTCAAGTTTACAGTAAAGGTTTAAGAATAGTAGAAAGAAATCCCATATGCCTTAAACCCATCTTCACCAACTGTGAACATTCTACCTCATTTGCTTAATCATTCTCTTTTCCCCACCCTGAATCATGTGAGAGTAACCTGTAGACATGCTCCTTTACCCCAGATACTTCACTGTGTGTTTCTTAAGAACAGGAATCATATAAATCACATCACAGTTACAAAATCAGGAAAATTATAACATTGGTACAGTGTTAAATGTGTGTAAACCTCATTTAAATCTGGGCACATGTCCCATTAATGTCCTTCATAGCAGTTTGTTGTTCAGGATCCAGCCTAGGACCATGCATTGCATTTAGTTGGAAAGTCTTTTCAGTCTCCATAATCTGAGTCTTTCCTTAGTGACATTTTTGAAAGGTTCAGATCAACTTTTTTTTAAAAATAGAAAGCCTCTCAGTTTGGCTTTGTGTGGTGGTTTCTTCTGACTCCGTTGAGGAACACTACGATGCTGTGTCCTCAGTGGGTAGGATCAGGAGACAGGTGATATTAATTCATTTCATTTTTTTGTGTCACTTGCTTCAGGTGGCAAAAGAATTACAAGATGATGTTTTGAGTGTTTGTTACATCTCTTTTTAATACTTATATAATTATAAATTTTTATCATTACTTTTTTTTTTGCATTTCATCTGGCATTTAATTACATGTCTGTTTTTTTGTTTGTTTTTTAATTTTTACAGTGTTGTCTTGGTTTCCACCGTACAGCAACGAGAATCAGCCATAATGATGCACATATCCCCTCCCTTTGAGCCTCCTGCCATCCTGCCCCTCTGGGTCATCACGGCGCCAGGATGGGCTCCCAGTGTTATTCAGCAGCTGCTCCCAGCTATCCATTTTATACATGATAGCATGTATATGTTGATACTACTTTCTCCATTCAGGAAAGCAAATATCATATACTTTTAATAATGGCCATGTTTAACAGCTGGCTTGTGGGATTCTTGAAAACATGATGCGTCCTCACCGGCCAGTATGGGCCAGCTCCAGCATGCATTCCACCGCAGTGATCTTGCTGCGGAAGGGGCCCACCTTCAGGAACCTTGTGACTGACAGTGTCTTGCTGTCTTTGAGATCAGCGCCGTCCCTTCTTTTGTCGTTCCTCCCACAGGACTCTGTCTGGCTCACCCGCCTCATCTCCACCCAGCATCTTGCCTGCTTCCAGGGCCTTGTTTGTCCCCACACTGGGAGCTCCTTCCCATGCCTCAGTTGCTCTTCTCTGCCCCATTTCAGTCTGTCCCTCGGCACGTTACCGTCCCCAGTTAAAGGAAGGCCCCAGACGTGACTAGTATCTTGGGGCAAGGAGAGTCTCTCGGTAAGATGGTAGGTCTAATGCAGAGAGAGAATCCTTGATCTAGAAAAGAAGATCTATTCTTAGGACTCCAGGATAGAAATCCAAGTGGAAAATAAATTTTTTTCCCCTGCTTATTAATGGGTACATAAAGATGATTTTAGTTCTATTAATGCAGTTTATCTACTATGTAAATGAGTTAAAGATGGGACGCGGAGACCATAGCTACCATTTAAAGCCATGTTAGTGATTGATCCGTGGCATTTAGAATTACAGTGCGTTTGTATTTCGGGGATCACTTGTGAGTTGCAGAATGAGGCCTGGCGGCATAACTAACAGCACTTTCCATTAGTTTTCGTGTCATCTGTCAGCGAGACTAGTTAGGACCCTGGAGAAACGGTCAGGTTCAAGGATACATTTCTCATGAATGAAAAAACATGGGATTATTTTTGTAATAACACGCCATGGTTTTTGAGTTCAGATTACTGGAGAGGTGCAGGTGTAGATGCATTCTCTCCATGGGATTGGGTCAAACTAAAATTTTGATAAGAATGTCTTGCAAGTTTTCCTTGTTAATAAGTTCATCTGTTATAGGTAAAAACACAACAGACGTGTTAACTGGGTAGCAGCCGGCTTGACTGGGCCTGCCCTGCTCCTGACCAGCAAGATCCATTACCCGGGGGTCTCTCGGGGAACGTGTGATCAAAGCGGGCACCTCAACTGAGCTTCTTACTTAGACCTGTTTTCCATTTTTATTTTTTAATCGCCTGTTTTAAGGCCATCTTGAGTAGTTCTAGGAGGCTGGTTACTACTGCAGTAGAACAGGAGTCATGCGGCTGAAATGCGGAGTCCAAATGTTTATCGTTTGCTCCTAGCAGCTTTATTAGAGAGCCGAGAATACTCCTTCAAGAACAGATGCTTTAATTCCAGGTGCCTTCAGAACCTAAACTTCAAGTGAGTTTGAGGTGAATTAGGGTTCTATGTTCACTTATATTTAATACTATGGGTAGCTAACTCAGTGTTTAAAAAAAAAAAAAAGAATTAGAGCTATGAAAGCAATTTAAAACTTATTTTTGTCCTGTGAATGAAAAAAGAGGTTGATCCTGAAAGCTTTGTTAAAAGAATTCCAACTGCTTATTAGCCATCCCTTCTGACCGCAGTTAAGAGAAGGCCTCAGGTGTCGCCAGCATCTTGGGCACAGAAAGTCTCATGGCACGATGGGGCCCTTGTGGAGAGGACCTTCTTGATACTGAAAAAAGATGTAGTCCTAGAATTTCAGGTTAGATATCTAAGTGAAGAAAAAAAAAACCACTCCTTTTTCTTCCCTGTAAAAGTTCACATTGTAAATAATTTAGGCATGCAGACTATGTGATCTCTTTTGCAATAACTCAGCTCTTCAGTGGGCTTCCTTGATAGCTCAAGTGGTCAAAGAAGCTGCCTGCCAATGCAGGAGATGCAGGCAGGAGACTCAGGTTCCATCCTTGGGTCACAAAGATTCCCTGGAAGAGGAAATGACAACCCACTCCAGTATTCGCCTGGAAAATCCCAGGGACAGGAGCTTGGCAGGCTACAGTCCACAGGGTCACAGAGTCAGACACAATTTAAGTCAACTCTTTGGTGGCCCACTGTATTGCAAAAGTAGCCATAGACAATGTGTAAGCAAATAACATGACTGTGTTCCAATAAAACTTTATTTATAGATACCGAAGTTTGAATGTCATAGAATTTTCCCATGTTAATATATGTGAGCCACATGCAATAAGAGCCACACACAAACAAGCAGAGGGCTGGACTTGGCCCATGGCTTATAGTGCCAACCTGTGCTCTGAAAAATGAAACTTTAGAACTTTCAGTAACTTTTTTTTTTTCCCAGGTTATTGGCAACCCACTCTAGTACTCTTGCCTGGAAAATCCCATGGGTGGAGGAGCCTAGTGGACTGCCGTCTATGGGATTGCACAGTCAGACACGACTGAAGCGACTTAGCAGCAGCAGCAATGATATTTCAATACCTTGAAAAATTGATTCTTCTTTGTATGCTGCAGACATTTTAACTGGTTATAGTTTTATCATGCCAAAGGATAGTTTACTAGCCTCAATTTTTCAAAAATGTTTCCAAAATAGGGGCTTACGAGACCTAAGCGTGTGTGTGTGTGTGTGTGTGTGTGTGTGTGTGTGTGTTTAATCGCTAAGTCATGTCCATCTCTTTTGCAACACCATGAACTGTAGCCCACCAGGCTCCTTTGTCCATGGGAATTCCTAGGCAAGAGTACTGGAGTGGGTTGCCATTTACTTTTCCATATATATATACATATATGTGTGTGTGTATGTATTTGTATATGTGTATATATATTTCCCTTTCCCGGTAGCTCAGCAGTAAAGAATCTGCCTGCAGTGCAGGAGCCACAGGAGACTCAGGTTCGATCCCTGGTTTGGGGAGATCCCCTGGAAGAAGGCATGGCTACCCACTCCAGAATTCTTGCCTGGAGAATCCTATGGACTGAGGAGCCTGATGGGCGGGCGCTAGTCCATGGGGTCACAACTTTTTTTTTTGGCTGAAAATACGACTGAAGCAACCACTTCAAGTGTCTGTGTGTGTTTATAAAATATTCTTATAAAAGAATATTTATTTCTTCTTTCAACCACTTAAAAATGTAAAAACCTTTCCCAGCTTGTGAGCCATATACAAACAAGAGGGCTGGACTCGACCGATGGCTCATACTTTTCCAGCCTGTGCTCTAAAAAATGAAACTTTAGAACTTTTAGTAACTTTTTTTTTCAGGTTATAGTGATATTTCAGTACCTTGAAAAATTGATTCTTCTCTGTACACTGCAGACATTTTTTCTGGTTGTAGTTTATTTTGTCAAAGAATAGTAAACATTTTACCAGCTTAACCTTTTCAAAAACATTTCCAAAACAGGGACTTACAAGTCCTACAGTTTACTTCTGAATAGTGTCTGGAGTCAGTGGTAATGCTGTTGTACCGACCGTGCTGTTCCTCTGTTAGGGTGCTTGGGAACTTTCCGGTTCATCAGTCTTAGTAAGTTACAGCTTATTTCTAGTTCATTCTGACTTCTTACAGCAGACTGGAACCCATATCCGACACAGGGCACCGCACAGAACCCTGGGGAAAAAGTTAGAGGCATTTAGGGTTGTGGGAACTACTTGGAATTCAGAGCATTCCTATTACTAGCCTTGATCCCAAGTTTGATTTTAAGGCGTTTGGTTTTCATTATGTGCTGAAACACTACCTGCTTCTCTCTTCTGCTGCTGGACATTAAGTTGTGGCCATAGAGTGGCATGGTTCTTTAATTGGCTTTATTACTGCTAAAGTAGAAAGGGGAAAAATGCTGTGAGTAATGAGAATTCTCTCTCCTATTTAGTGTTAAAATGGCCTGACTTTCTCTTAATTAGATTTTCCATTGCTCATCATTAAAGATGTACACAACCTAAACCTCAGTGCTTTAAAGTCCTTTGTTTATGGTTACAACATAAATTATATAATGTTTGGGAGAATGGTAATTAGGGCTCTTTCATAGAATAAATTTAATTTAGCCACTGATCTCAGTTAAAAAAATTTATAAAAATTGCTGGAAGAGGGAATTCCCTGGCAGGTCCAGTGGTTTGGGGCTTAGCTTCCACTGCAGGGGCCTGTGTTCAGTTCCTGGTTGGGAAACTTAAGATCCCATGTGTTGCATGGTGTAGCAAAAAAAAAAAAAAAAAACGTTGTTAGAAGATTATGAAAATGATAGTTGCAGCCCTATGGACTGTAGCCCGCCAGGCTCCTCTGTCCATGGGATTCTCCAGGCAAGAATACTGGAGAGGGTAGTCCTTCCCTTCTTCAAGGGATCTTCCCAACCCAGGGATTGACCCCGAGTCTCCTGCATTGCAGGCAGATTCTTTACCAGGAAGAAAATTATCAGCAAGTGAAGGATGAACATGTCTTAACTTCTAAATAGTTGCAGAGTCACAGGCAGAGTTACCGGGATTAGATTTATGGCTTGATGGAGGGGTGGGATAAAGAAGAACAGCAATTCCAGATGGTCCGGAAACATACATTGTTGGAAAAGCAACCCTCCCATCTTCACAGGTTGAGAGTCTTATCCTAGGCTGAGTGGTGAATGTGTTTCAAGAGTTCTCACATATTAGCTGTAAGAAGAGAAGGTATTATCTCCATTTATACAGTCAAGGAAACTGAGATTTAGAGGATTTAAGTAAAATCTTTTTAGATGGAGTTTAAACCCAGATTGGTCTTGAGCCCAAGTCCTTTGCACTCTAGCGCTTCCAGGCCAGCTCTTGAGAGGCGCTCCATGTTCACTGGAGAACGGGTAGACTTGGCAGCGACTCCTGGGATGTAGAGTTCAGAGAGTTATTGCCGCACACAGAACACAGAGGTGAAGGGGCACTCGAAGTATAAGGATGTAGCTGTTTAATATACTTCCTACGTCCTCTCTGCCTTATTTTTAGATTTTCCTGGAATTTTTACAGAGCTTTTTTAAGGGAGCCGTTTTATGTTCTTAAAAAAAAATTTTCCGAGTAAATATCCCATTATCTTGTTGGTTTACTTGTTTTTCTCATTACCTCCACTAAAATGTAAGCTGAAATAAGACAGACTGTTCTGTATCCTCAGTGCCTGGACCACTTCCTGGCACATTTTGTACTGTATAAACTCGCAAGAATGGGTGCAGTTTGTATGATACATTGATTTCCCTTTCAGTTTGATGTTTTGTGAAAATCAACTCCCCAAAAGAACCTTACTAATGCAGACCTGCTCTCTCCTCCCCTTTCCTAGGGCGATTGTGTTGTTACTGTACTGCTTGCGGAAGAGGACAAAGTTGAAGATGATGTAGTTTTTTACTTGGTGTTTTCGGGTTCCACCCTCCACCACTGTACAAGTACTCGGAAGGTCAGTTCTAATACGCTGGAGACCATTGCTCCTGGTAAGTATTTGAACACAGTCTTCACCCGCCTTTATTTATTCTGTGTTCTAGCATAGAGTGATAGGAAGAAGGAATCAGGGTGATGAAACTGCAGTTGGATTTTTGTTTTAAATACACTTCATTTTGTTTATTTCTTGCTTGCACAAAATCTGAGCCTAACTAAAAAATAATTGAAATAAAATGGTGTCATAAATTAGAAGACAATCATTAAATCAACAAAAATTTTAATTTATTGGAATGTTGAAGCAAAGTAAAATACATTTAAGAGATAAAAGTTCATGCGATCACTGTGGTATGACTACAGTTTTGATTCTGACTTTCCTTGTGGCAAAAGAAAGGTAAATGCTGTTACTAACACAGGCCTTCATATCTGTGAGGGGAAGACTGTAAAAACCAAAGTTCCCCCAAAGTAACAGATTTTAGTTCATGGTGAAATGAATACTTAATCACTGTTGCATTTATGCATTTAATGGAATTAAAAGGAAACTGTTTACTTGTTAAAAGTCCTTTGCAAAGTCATTATATCATTGCTAATGCTACCAGAAGTGGCTTTTGACCGATCCCAGGCATCTAAAGGTATATTGATTTGTGTTTGGAAATGAACTTATTCTGTTTTTCCTCAAGCTTGCTTTGAAGTTAATAATGGGTTAAATTTCATCTGAGTGCAAAAGAGGGGAGATTTAGGGGGAACCCATAATAAGTGTTGACAGTTGAACCATTTGCTTTCAGAGAACAAAATGGATTTAGTTCTTACTGAAACTTTTCCTGTCTTCACTGTTTTGACTAACATCGATTCCACTTTTTTTGAAATCAGTCATGTAAAAAGCTGCTAGTTTTTGGTGGCTGCTGTGCCGTTTTACATAAACTGACTTCACTTGTGATACCTGCCAGGTCCTGGAAGTTACACCACATTCACGAACTGAGATTCTGACATTTATCCTCCTGTGTTTATCCTCCTACTTGACAAAAGTGATTTTGAAAATATAGGGTTTAAAGATTTAGACAAATCCTATATATATTCTCCCTCAGACTTCTAGGGACAGGAGATTGAGCAAGATGTTCAGGAGAGGTGCTGATTGTTTTTTCTTTCCCCTAAAGAGTATTATTATGCACCTTCCTTGTAACGTAAAGCCCCAGTCATCTTGTTCCTGTGATGGATATCATGTCAGAGGGTCCTATCTGGAACCTTGCTGTCTGTTGAGCGGGAGCCATCCAGTGTCACCCCTGCTAGACACATCTGTGTGTGTGACAGTGAGAAACAGCCCTCAAATGGGTATTAACAGAATTAGTCAGTCCCTGACTGCGCTCTTATTAGGAAAGGAATGAGGATGATTTGTAAACTTACTTTTCCTCCTGATTTAGAAGTACTGTAGCAGTTTGTGTGTTTGTGGATGTATAGATATGTGTGTGTGTGTGTGTGTGTGTGTGTGTGTGTGTATAGGTAGATAAGATAGATGGCAAGAAAGCCTGCAAGCAGATACCAGGAGGATGGGCTTCCCTGGTGGCTCAGACAGTAAAGAATACATCTGCAGTGCAAGAGACCCAGGTTGGATCCCTGCGTTGGGAAGATCCCTGCAGGAGGGTATGGCACCCCACTCCAGTACTCTTGCCTGGAGAATCCACATGGACAGAGGGGCCTGGCAGGCTACAGTCCATGGGGTTGCAAAGAGTCAGACACGACTGAGCAACTGACGCAGAGGAGGGACAGCTGTTGGGCCAGCGCCCAGTGTCCTCGCTGCCCTCGGCCACCGTGGGGCCCCGCCTTTCAGCGCAGAGGGCTGTGCCCGGCGGCCCTGATACCTTCAGTGTGAAGGTGCTTAAGTTAGTGTGGGTTGCAAGCAGTTGCTGTCTTCGGTTCACAAGTCCATGGTATCGTATGAAAGTCAAGAGCTCCCGGTTCTTATCAGATCCTTGTATACTGTCCCCAGCCTGCTTTTCTGACTTCAGTTTCCATTTCCCCCCTTGCCTTTGGGCTACCACCTCTGTAACAGGTCTCAGGACACCTTCCTTCCCAGCCCCCCACATCGCTGGGTGTCCTTTGTACCAGTTGACTCGGGGTGCCCTCGTTCTACTGGCTCCAGCATGCCAGAATGGATGTTGTATTCTGCTCTTTCCCCCTAATTTGGTCTGAATCCTCAGTACCTTCCTGAGCACTTTGCTTGGGGCTTGGAACCCCAGTGCCTGGCCTCTCCTAGTTGGCCACTAAGCAACTCTCCTCCCTCCAGTTACAATCTTACCTGGTGCCATCCTTTCATAGCATGCCCTCTGCTCCCCGCTGGCCTGCGTACTCTGCAGCCCGCGTGATCCGGCCAGGCTGCTGCATTAGGCCCTTAATCACAGCAGAGGTGACAAAGGATTCGAGTCCTGGAAATGACCCCGTTGTACGAGCAGGCCGAGTGAAGAGCGAGGCGCCCCGTGAGCCTTTCATGTGTGTGCAGGGGTCCCTGTGAGCCTCCCTCCTTGCTGAAGGAGGACCTCTGTTAGCCACTGAAGCAGGAAAGACTTCTGAGTGGATCTCGGTGCTATGGTCATCAGGCCTGTGATTTTCCTCTTCTCTTGTCTTTTTCAGCTGCTGTTGTCCAGATTGGCTAAGGAACTGTTGTGGAGGAGGGGGAGAGATAGGCAGATTTGGGGGGTTAATAAGCTAGTTTAGAATTTCTTGTTTATATTACAGAGTTAATATTTTTGTGTAGAAGTAAACGGCCTTAAATCTGCCTTGGGGGATTTCTTTGACTTGTTTCTTATTTTCCTTGAGGTCTTTACTCAGATGATCACCTTCTCAATGAGGCCTTTCCTGTCCACTTTATAAAAGTCTAGCCTCTCCATTTTATATATATATATATATATATATATATATATAAAAACCCTATAATATATATATTATATATATAATATATGATATATATATATATCATATAATGATATGATATATCATATATATATATAAACCTGCCTTCTCAACACACTCCCTGGTCCCTTTCCACGCTTTACTTTTCTGCACTGCACTGATCAACTTCGGACTCATTTATACTTTGTATTTCTTTTCTGTTTGCCTCTGCTGGAGTGTCCGCTTTACCAGGGCATGGACTCGTGTCTGTCACGTTCTCTGGTGCGTCTGTGAATTCCTCCCACTTGATGGGACCGGGTTTCCCATCAAGTTGAAACTCATCCTGGTTCTCAGAAACTGCCCTGCTAGAAAGGTTGTACATATATTTGTTCACACACACCCCACACACATATTCACACACACACACACACACACACACAATGCCCCCCACCCCACCCCTTTCTTTTGAAAACTGCCAGAGGACTCTCTGGCTTCTTGCGTTGCTTCTTGTCTTGGGGCAGGAGCCTGTTTTCTGTCCAGAGCTGCATCTGATGATTTCTGTGTGCCCTATTGATGGGCTCAGACTTTGGGCGGAGCGCGGCGTCAGATTAGTCATGGTTCCCCATGGAGAGTCCGCTCCTGCCCTGTGCGTCCTGGTTGGAGGGGGACGCGCCCGGCCTGTCCGCAGCAGCTGCTGTCGGGACGATGTCCCCGCCCCGGCTCCCGTATGGGGCTCACTCCTCGGGTCCTAGTCGTCCGGCCGACCATGGAAGAAAAAGAGCTTTGTGTCTGCACATGTCAAGTTGCATCCAGACTGCCGGCTCTGGTTTTTCTTGGAGTCCTCCGTGTGCTTCCCTGTCACTGTGTGTAATAGTTTAGTTTTCACGAAAACGAGGTGATTGATTGATTGACCTTCCTAGGACAGCTACTCCTTGATGTTCATTCATCTGCGACCTTTTATGATTTTGGTGGGTAAGGAAATGAGACATTTCTTGATAGTCCCCGAAAAAAAACCTCTCTGACTCCAGATATTGAGATTACAGTCCATCACGCCCCTCCAGCCCCGTTTCTTTCATATTTTCTCACTTTTTGGCTTTTCTGATGATAAAATTAACAATGAATTGTGTATGTATGTTTACTTATAAAGAAATTGTAAAGGTATTTTCTTGCCTTATCACCATAGACAGGCTGTAGACATGATACAGTCCCCCCTTTTTAAAAAATGAAATTATGTTAAGATTTGTAGCATCTTGGGACAGTTAATTAGAGCCTTTGGAAACTTTATCTGCCTTTAAATTGGCTGTTTTAAAGTGCATGTGTAATTTTTAACATATATAGTAATTTTTAAGAAAAACATAGGAAGACTTTGGAAATACTGTCCTCTCTTTCAAAAGTAAAGCTTTGTGCTAATTAACACTAGACAAAAAAAAGTTTTATAGTATAATACTACATTCAAAATACCTATGAAATTGATTAGTTTAAGAATATAATTTGATGTGAAACATATGTCTAAAGACAAAAGGTGTTGCCTTTGTAATAAATAAAAATAAAATACCTCTATTCTTTTCTCTTCATATAAAACAAATCTAACCCCAAATCCCATTTTAACAAAACAGTGACTCTCCTTGTGGGATGAGGTCGAGATATTTTCTTTCAAAGGCTGTAGGATGAGTAAGTAATATAAAGAAATCTGAGTACCTGCTGAAGGTAATTCCGGGGGGATACGAGGTGCTGTCCTGTGCTCACTTTTATTAATTGAATGTGAAGATAGACCAAGCAAGCAGTAACTGCAGGATGGAAAATAAGGCAGGGTATTCAGTGGGTGAAGCCTTGTGAAGGGCTTTGGTGCAGAATCTGTCATGAC
Source organism: Tragelaphus eurycerus (assembly GCA_935064755.1). Taxonomy (NCBI): domain Eukaryota; kingdom Metazoa; phylum Chordata; class Mammalia; order Artiodactyla; family Bovidae; genus Tragelaphus; species Tragelaphus eurycerus. Next base: position 3,644,519 of record CAKXYN010000075.1, on the reverse strand, counting down.
ATGAAATCCTAGCATTGCCCCGCATGTCTGTCATTTACTTTTAGAATTCACAGTGAAGGTTCTTGTTTGACAGGAAAATAGCAAACATTCCTTGACCCAGGATTTGACTCAGCTCTTTGGTATCTTTCCTTTCTTTCTCACTTATCAAGGGAAGTTTCTATATAAAGCAGATTTGTTATTGAAAGGAAAGAGAAAAGTACATCTACCATGAGCAGAAGTCCTTGGGGGCTTAATTAAAAATCTTTGCTTACAGCTGAGGTCTCAACAGGTAGCCTGCAGTGAGACCACCGTATCTCTCAGTTCCTGTGACCCAAGGCTCGGTTTCTGGCAGTAGATATCCAGAGGTCTCCAAATCAAATAACACTTGAGAAGCAGTTCTAGGCTTTTAACTGGTCCAATCAGAGATGCCCTTGCTTTCTGCCAAAGTAATCAGTTACTTTTTCACTGGACTCTTAAGTCTCCCTATCCTAAAATACTCCTACTACAAGGCTATCTCTAGACAGACGTGATTTTATATTTTAGAAGACTTAAATTACTGTCCAATGCTAATCAGTATACATGGCTGCTTTTGGGGAGGACCAGGTGAAGGAAGCTGTGTGCTCTCTGGTGTCCAGGTGAAGTGCCTGTGTGGACCCTGCACCCTCCTGAGCTATGGACACAGCACTGGGATGGAGTTCATGTGTCACAGTGGGGCCAGTATCTTCCCAGAGGGCTGAGAATTGGTTATTAGGTGGTTAAAAAAAAATTTTTTTTTTAAACTCTTTTTCCAAAAAAAAAAAATAATAACTTTCTTTGCTTATTTATTTATATCTGGCTGTGCTGGGTCTTTGTTGCCACAAAGACTTTCTCTAGTTGCGGTGAGTGGGGGCTACTCTTGTTGTGGGGTGCACACTCAGCAGCTGTAGCACACAGGCTCAGTTGCTCTGCTGCACGGGGGTCTTCCTGGACCAGGGATGGAGCCCACATCTCCTGCATCAGCAGGCGGCTTCTTGACCTCTGAGCCACCAGGAGAGCACCCACTTCCCCAATCTCACTCTTCACATATAAAGCCCAGATATAACATACAAATGTATGGGATGTCTGTAGTATTAAAATTTCATGGGGTGGGGATATCAAACAGAGAGAAATGTTTAGAAAAGCTGCTTGGGAGATGTCAGTGACTAAAAGATTGAGCACACTGCCTTGGAGTCATAAGCTAGATTACAGTCCCCCAGATTTTCAGTGTCAGTTCAGCCTTCTCTCCTCCCAAATGTACGTGACTCCTGTGCCTGCTGTTTCTCCCTCTCTCCTTAAATGCTTCTCTACACACCTACAGAGATCTTTGGTACCTTTATGCAAATTTGCACGTTTACCATTAGACCACTGGAAACTAGCAGTAGGTACATACTCTAGCAAATAGTCCTCTCTCCTGTTAGAGTGTGGGTCTGAAGATCAAAAATTTCCTTTAACTGTGTAGCCACTCCAGAGGGAAGGAAAAGACACCAAAATTTCGAATCCTTTGCCAAACTGAAGTAGTAAAGTGTATTCTTTTTGTCTTTTCCGCCACTGACTGCGAATGCAGTCTTTGTCATAGGAAACAACTGAGGCGGTCTGGGCTTGGCTGGCCCAGCAAGCACTTCCAGGGTTCCCTTTTGTTGTCGCGCGGGCAAAACAAAGTCCCAATTGTTTCATCCTCAAAAGAGAAGGCCCGGATGGGATGTGTGCCACTTTTAGCCTAATAGGAAATGAAGTAATTGTTGGGTCATGCTTAAACACTTTTGTTTATCTGTAGCACCATTTTGTTGCCATGGATACAGGTGCTTCTTACAGTGATAAGGAGCCTGCGGAAAAGCTCGCTGACCTCAGGAGCACAACACCTCCTACCTCTGAGCACAAAAAAAGGATTAAATGCTTTTAAGAGGACCATGAGCAGTTAAATTTTTTTTTTTCATATATATTCTTTTTTATTTTCTTGTTATACCTTCCCAAAACAGAGACATTCAACAGTAGTTAGAATGGCCATCTCCCAACATTTTAAAAAACTGCACCCCCCAATGGGTGAACAAAGTAAAGAGTAGTAACCTAGAGTTCAGCTGAGTAAGCCACTGCGGAGCCTTAAGTGGTGAGGTCTTCCAATTTCAGAGTGATGTGTCTTCAACGTGTATCATCATTTTAGTGGAAAAACATAATTTAATTTTGGTGAAATGAGATTCATCTCCCGACAGGATTAGTAACAGCATTCACTGAATTTCACATTCTTCTTTCGTGAACTGTGAAGAAAATGAATGGTAGCTAGAAGATCAATGAGCTTCCAACTCCAGCTGCAGTTAAATTTTTGTTTCCCGCTCAGGTGCTCCCAGTTGTATGGAAGCACATACATTCTTCCCCCTTTATATTTTCAGTTCTCCAGTGTGTCAGGGGCAGCATTTAGCTCAGAAGCTGTGTTGGGCTTATGTGGAATCTCTTGGTACAGTAATAGAGATCTGTTTGCCTTGAGTCACCTGAATAGGAGCATTTTAAGGAGAGTGGAAAGCTGGTTTAAAACTCAGCATTCAAAAAATGACAATCATGGCATCTCTTCCCATCACTTCATGGCAAATAGATGGGGAAACAATGGAAACAGTGACAGATTTTATTTTCTCGGGCTCCAAAATCACTACTGGTGACATGCTGGTGATTGCAGCCATGAAATTAAAAGATGCTTGCTCCTTGGAAGAAAAGATATGACCAACCTAGACAGCACATTAAAAAGCAGAGACATTACTTTGCTGACAAAGATCCCTCTAATCAAAGCTGTAGTTTTTCCAGTAGTCATCTATGGATGTGAAAGTTGCACTGTAAAGAAAGCTGAGTGCTGAAGAATTGATGCTTTTGAACTGTGGTGTTGGAAAAGACTCTTGAGAGTCCCTTGGACTGCAAGGAGATCAAACCAGTCAGTCCTAAAGTAAATCAACCCTGAATATTCATTGGAAGGGCTGATGCTGAAGCTGAAGCTCTAATATTTTGGCCCCCTGATGCGAAGAATCAACTCACTGGAAAAGACCCTGATCCTGGGAAAGATTGAGGGCAGGAGGAGAAGGGGATGACAGAGGATGAGATGGTTGGATGGAATCACTGACTCAACAGACCTGAGTTTGAACAAACTCCTGGAAATAGTGAGGGACAGGGAGGCCTGGCACGCTACAGTTCATGGACTTGCAAAGAGTTGGATACAACTTAGGGACTGAACAACAACAGTAGCTGATAATATTAAAATGATTTTAACTACCAGTAGCAGTAGACGCCTGTGTCTGTAAGGTGCTTGCTGTGAATATGGCCATCTCAAACCTGGTACTTTCTGGGTCTCCCCCTAGTTGTTAGTCTACTTCATGACCTCTTAGAATTCACTCAGTAACCGCCAGACCTCTCCCAGCCCGTGATTTACTCCATACTTCTGATGTAAAACTTATCAGACCTGATTGTGCATCATAATCAGAAGTCAGTGTCAAAAAAAAAAAAAAAAAAAAAAAATGGAATTGAGGTCCAGGCCTTGTTTCTTTACCTGTTTGTCTCTCTTCTTCCCCTCTCTCAGTTCTCTGGAGGTCTTTCCCTCAGAAGGGTCTCAGTGGAATTTCCAGTCCTTCCCCCTCTTTAAAAGGACTTGTGGTTTTCTTTCCTCTCTCAGTTACCAGAAACTTGAGTGGAAGGAGAAACGCTGTGGAACTAGCCGAAAACCTTGTTACTCTTCCTTATGCTGCAGCTTCTGTTTTCATGTAAAAAGGAGTTACATTGTGGTCATTATGTCAGACTGGATATGGTTTCCCATCCCATCCCTTCTTTTGCCATGAAGATGCAGACATTGTTAATACCTTGTATTTTGTGTGTGCAAAGGCAGTCCTAAGTTAATGGCCCCTGAAAATAGTTGAGTCTTTAGATCTAATTTGTGGTAGTAAGATATTTTATGTGGGTAGATGCAATGATTTCAGTTTTATTAATGGGTCCGTATTATCATATAATCTTTGCTTTTGAAAAAAAATTTTATATATATATATACTTTATCTGAAAGGTCATAGGGATTAAAAACCAATTCTGTGAATTCATATCATGTGAAAACGTGATGTGAGAGGGTAGCCTTGTCAGTCTTGCAGAGTGGTTTTCCAGACATAGGGGAGGCCCTTGGTTCGTGCTCAGTAGTAACGCTGCCAATTGACTGAAAGTTTAACAAAGACTGTGCCAGGACCCCTCAGTTCTCCAGTCTTCTTTTAGCCCTCGAAGCCTATAATCATATGAAGCAGATTCCAGATATATGGCACATTGTACTTAGCATGATTCAGTGTTTCTCCTTCAGATTGTGAATTCATGTCTGAAGGGAGAATACCAGGCACACGGTTGGATGACTTCTTCTGAATGTCTGTCTCGCGGCCTTTTCTGGCATTCCGCCACCCCTAGTGCCTGGCTTTGTTTTAGTTCCACATAAATAGAGCAGACCGTAGTGTGCCCACCCTAACAGCTAAAGCAGCAGAGAGTCAGGGTGCTTCTGCTGCTGAGCGCGTGCGTGCGCATGCGCACGCACACACACACACACACACACACACACACACACACACACCCTTTTAACTGCACATGCACGCACGTGCACACACACACACCCTTAAACCTTCTATTTCTGCCCCCCTTTGTTGTCCCCACTCTATTAGCCAAGTAAACAGTCGTTTCAGCAGTTTTAGATCTCTGTGCAGATCCATTAGTTCTGCACTTCCCAGTTTTGGATTACGTGGGTATTGCTTCAGCATGACCTTTGGCTGTGAGAGAGAGAGAGAGTGTGTGTGTGTGTGTGTGTGTGCGCGCGCGCGCTGTGCACATGTGTGTGCCTGTGCAGGGGAGTGTGAGATGAAGTTGAAGATCGGGATGGTGGCCTGGCGCCTGTATTTATACAGGAGATGCATTCACAGAGCAGTGCTAATGTTTACCGTAGTGGCCATGTGACACCTGGCTCCCAGGTGTCCCAGACACCTCTGCCCAGGCTTGGGGAAGGAGATGAGTAAGAAAGATGGGTGGGGCAGTGGGTATTATTACTGTAGGTTAGGTTAGTGTAAGATCTCTGCTAAGAGTGTGTTTAAGTTTTGAAGGTAGAATTCAATTTGGATCCCACATTATTCACGTTCTCACCATTGAATTGTGAAACCTCCAATTTTAGCTTTTATTGACATTCATTCAGTTACCTCGAAGGACTGTCAGGAGTTTTAAAATGAGCTTTGTTGTTGTTCTCTAGTCACTGAGTCTTGTCCAAATCTGTTGTGACCCACTGCCCTGCCAGCCTTCTCTGTTGATGGGATTTTCTGGGCAAGAATCCTGCAGTGGGTTGCCATTTCCTTCTCCGGGGGATCTTCCCAACCCAGGGATCAAACCCGTATCTCCTGCATTGGCAGGTGGATCCTTTTACCGCTGAGCCACCAGGGAAGCATATATATGTACATACAGCCTATGTGTGTATGTTTATATATAGCCTATGTGTGTGTGTATTATATTTATGTATATATATATGTGCACACACACACACACATAACCGTTCTCTTTCAAAAAGAAAAATAACCTTGAAGGGCTAAGTGTGAGCCCCCTGGGAAGCCCTGAATAAATGGGAAATGCTCTCATTACTGGTGAGATTCGTGAGTGAGAACCATCACATTGTTCGGGTCCAGTCGCCTTTCAGTATCTGCAGGGCGCTGGGTTCCAGGAGCCCCACAGACCCCAGGATCGGCAGATGCTTTGGTCCCTTCGTCCACCCTCTGTGTCTGTGGTTCCATCCGCCAACCATGGATCATAAATATAGTAGCACATATACGTGGGGAAAAAATCCACATTATCAGTGTACCCATGCAGTTCAAACTTGTCTTGTTAAAGGGTCAGCTATAGTTATTCTGACTGAAATAGGTATTGTCCGTCTAATTTGGAAATGAAATGAGGCTGTGTGTACGTTGTTTGGGGTGACAAGTATTAAAGAATTTGAGAGGAGTCTTATAGGTCTTCACTTTGCAGACGAGGGTACTCTCTAGATTTAAAAGTGTCAGAGAGCTTGTCACTTTGCTCAGATCACACAGTCTAGGAAGTGAGAAACCAGGTCTGAACCTGGGTCTGTCCTCTCACGAAGCCTCTAGAAGTAGCCTGATTAGTAATCTTACTGGCACTGACTCTTACAGTAAGAATCTTACTGGCACTGACTCTTACAGAAATTGTTCCATCCTTTGGACTCTGCTTCCACTTTTTTTGTGATTGAAACCGTTTCCTACTCCTGGAACCTGAGTTTCTCTCTCCTACCTTCTGCCTGGTGAAACCCACAGACTCGTACAGCTGGAAGCACCACAGCGCCTGCAGAGGCTGCCCCCTCACGCTGTTCGTGAAGAAGCAGAGATGGTCCAAGGTTAGGCAGCCTAGGAGTCTCTTAGCCAGGATTTGAACGTGGAGTTTTCCATACTTGCCCATGGGTTCTTCCATGGTAGCACCGTTTCCTCTTTAAACCTTCTTGTCTCCGTGTGGGTGTAGAGGCAGACGTGAGAGCAAAGAGACTTGGGATCAGATTGTGATTCTACCACTGGTAGGAGCTTTAGAACTTTGGAGCAGATATTTAACCTTTTTTGCCTTGATTTCCTTGTCTGACAGATGGGGATTATAGTAGTACTGCTGCTTAGGGTTGTGGTGAGGGTTAAACGGGCTGTTATTTGGAAAGCACTGAGAATGGTGCCTGGAACAGAGATTATTGGTGATAGCGATAATTACTATCAGTATTATTAGTGATAGAGGCAGGAAAGAAGATGTGGCCCGACCGAGCATCTCGAGTGCTGAGGGCTGCAGTGAAGAGCCTCTGGGGTTGGAGAGTTGGGAGCAGGACCCCTGTCAGAAGAGCCCAGGGTTTAAGACTTCACCTTCCAGTGCAAGGGGATCCCTGGTCCCTGAGTTAAGATCTCACATGCCTCACAGCCAAAAACCCAAAACATAAACGGCAGAAGTAACAGTGTAACAGATTCAATAAAGACTTTACAAATGGGGCGGGGAGGTCCTTAGCTGCAAAAGCAACAGTATAACAAATTCAGTAAGACAAATGCAGGGGTGGGCTGGTGGGGGAGGTCCTTAGCTGCCAGCTTTCACGCAGGTGTGACATTGTGGAGTGCACTGGTCTGCTCCCTTTAGTGACATGGTTTGTGTTTCTTTAAACCTCTTGAGGCTTAGATCCCTGTGGTTAGCTGCTGCTGTGGGGGCGGGGGCGGGGGGGGGGTGGGGAGGTGGGTATGTGTGTGGATGTGTGTGTGTGTTCAGCTTCTACTCACAGTGTCCTGAGCTTGGTGGACGTCCAGATAGATGTTAGTGATTTTTTTCCCCTCTGACTAGGGATTGAGCGTGGGCCTGAGCAGTGAAAGCACCGTGTCCTAACCACTGGCCCGCCAGGGAACCCCCCAGATATTAGTTGTTAAATGTGACAGAACAGTTTCAAAGAAGTATTTTCTGCCAGGAAAACCATTCGAACCTTAACTACCTGAACCAGCTGATTTGTTCCTGCTGAAGTTGTCTTATATAATTAGGCTGGCTGCCCTACAAAGATGAATATTTTTCCCCCTAATTTCATTTTGTGTAATAGATGTATACATTCAGCGTATTCGTTGAATTGGAATGCATACCTGAGTATACATACAGAGCCATGCCCATGCGGGCAGAGGATGCTTGATTCCCACAGCCTTTCTAGAAGGAATTCAACTGGGAAGGCAGTGGGAGCAACTGGTGGAGTTATGCATTTGCATGGAGACTGATTTCTGGGGTTCGTGAGCCCGTCCCTCTGGCTTTAATAGTCATACTGGCCTGTCATTCCAAATATAGGGTGGGCTCCTTGCAGACAGGGGCATAACTGTCACTGTTACTTCTTTATTTGTAAGCGATGCTTTACTGAACTCTCACACCATGATGTTTAGCATCAGACCTGATAGATTCTGCTTCATGGCTGTGTGAATCTGGGCAGTTTATCTCTTGAAGCCTCAAGATTTATCTGTAATGTGAGGACAGTACACACCATATAAATTTGTTGTGTTGAGAAAATGACACATCAGATGCCTGATGTGTCATAGGTTATTGGTTAGTCAGTACTTGTTCCCATCCTTAGATTACACACCAGTGAGAGACTTTTCGTCACAAAGGAAAGCCTTTAAAGAGGCTCCTGCGGGGGAAAGGGACTTCCTTGGTGGCTTAGATGGTGAAGGATCTGCCTGCAATGCCAGGAGACCCAGGTTCGATAATGGCAACCCTCTCCAATGTTCTTGCTTGGAGAATCCCATGGACAGAGGGGCCTGATGGGCTACAGTCCATGGGGTCACACAGAGTCGAACACGACTAAGCGACTAACACACGCAGTGGGGGTCGGGGGAAGTCTGTAGAATATCGATTTACTTCTCTCGTTGGTCACATGGGGGGAAAAATGATTGTTTTCTCTTTCAAAGACAGCAGAAAGCTTAGTTTGCTCTGCCAGGTGGGAAGCCTCTGTTGGCTGTGCCTCTCGTCTGGGGAGTGGCACTCAGGGACCCTCCAGCTCATCCAGAAGCCAGAATGGGCTCTGCTTGTGGGTGGTCTCTGGGAGCCTGGCCCTCAGGTGCCTGCAATTCCTCAGGCAGCGCGCCAGGGGGCGCAGCTCACCCAGAAACATCAACTCCAATTTCTTTTCTCATCAGAAAGATATTTATGGAAGAAATGATGTTAGGAGCATAGTTCCAACCAGCTGAGATCAGTGCCTGAAGGTGGAGGAAAAGTGTGTTTTGATGAATACATTCCACATCTTGGAAATGCATAACATTGCTGAAAACCCCAGGGAGATCTGATTTTCCAGGAATGCCTCCCTGTGGGAACAGTGCTCACACCTTCCCGGTCTAGACACCAGTGGAGCTCCCTAGGATGGCGGGTAGCTTGCTGCCTGATGTCAGAGCTCATTCTCTGCCCCTCTGGGCAGTGGGCACCGTTGTCTCTGGCCCCGGCATTGCATCATCCCTGTGCAAACCGGGCGATTTCTTTGAAGTTCTCTTCGCATTACAGGAAAGAATGGGCATCTCAGAGCAAAAGTTATTTCCTCTGCCTTGAATTGCTTCATAATAGTGAGGTGAAGTCAGGTCACGTGCTTGGTGCCTGCTCAGTCGCTTCAGTCGTGTCTGACTCTTTGCCATCTTATGGACCGTGCCCTGCCAGGCTCTGTCCATGGGGCGCTGAGGCCTCAGTCCAGTTCCTGCCAGGTGACCCGTGGAAGTGACTTTTTCCCTGCTGGGTTTCCAGATCCAGGGCTGCTCAGGAGCCTTCCCATTGGACGCTAGGCCTCATTGCAAGGTCCTTGAGCTTTCATTCTTTAATTTGTTCAAGTTGAACAAATTAGTGTATATTGAGATTTTCAGAGACTGCTGCTGCTGCTGCTGCTAAGTCGCTTCAGTCGTGTCTGACTCTGCGCGACCCCATAGATTCTCTGGCAAGAACACTGGAGTGGGTTGCCATTTCCTTATCCAATGCATGAAAATGAAAGGTAAAAGTGAAGTTGCTCAGTCGTGTCCGACTTTAGCGACCCCATGGACTGCAGTCTAGCAGGCTCCTATGTCCGTGGGATTTTCTAGGCAAAAGTACTGGAGTGGGGTGCCATTGCCTTGTTAATGCCAAATATTATGCTGCCAGCATGGTGGCAACTGGAATGCAAAATTAACCTGTTATTTGGTAGGGGAACTGGGCCTTCCCAGGTGGCTCAGCAGTAAAGCACCTGCCTGCCGATGCAGGAGACAAGGAGACACGGATTCAGCCTCTAGGTTGGGAAGATCCCCTGGAGAAATCTCATGGACAGAGAAGCCTGGTGAGCTACAGTCCATGGGGTCGCAGACAATCAGACATGACTGATCGACTGAACAACAACAGGGGAACCAGTTGATATTTGCAAATAGCACTTGTGAGAAATGAATTAGAGATGGAGTTTTGTGAAGTGTGGAAGATTGCTGTCAGAGCTTGGGGCAAGGAGGGGGTTCCTTTCAGGAGGGGAACGTGTATGTCATGAAGGAAGAGCTGAGGTTCTGCCGCTGCATTCTCTTTCAGGAGGAGGGCTCTGATCTGTCTCCCTGCTGCCTGTGTCTCCTTAGGTCATGACTGCTGCGAGACAGTGAAGGTGCTGCTCTGCGCCTCCAAAGAGGGCCTGCCCGTGTTCGTGGTGGCGGAAGAGGACTTCCAGTTCATCCAGGACGAGGCCTATGATGCAGCCCAGTTCCTGGCCACCAGCGCCGGCAACCAGCAGGCCCTGAACTTCACCCGTTTTCTGGATCGCTCAGGACCCCCGTCCTCAGATGTGAACTCGCTCGATGAGAAAGTCGCCTTGGCCTTCAGGCACCTGAAGCTGCCAGCAGAGTGGAATGTGTTGGGGACAGACACAACCTCCCACGGTAAGGACCTCGGGTGACCCGCAGCCTTTGAGCTTGGGATTCTTTGTTTCTGGATGGGGCTGCTTTCCTGTGGGGATGCTCCTCCCGTCTCCCACGGTGGCTGCGTGGATTGTGCCGTTACAGGAGCAGAGTGGCCTCGGTGGTGCCTCTCCTGGGTCCTCCTGCCGAGTTGTCAGGCCCGTTCTTGTCGGGAAACGACCCCACAGAGGGCTCACTCGCAGCAGCAGCAGCTGTCAGTTAGAGTAGCCGGTACCTCGATGCCCCTCCATGGCCTGGACTTCATGCTTGATCTCCCATGTGTAGAGAGAGGCCCGTCCTTCATGAGGAGGGCAGCAGAGGAACGTTTGACACTTCTAAAGATCAAAGACAGGATTTTCATTATTCTCAAGGTGTCTAGGGATTCCATGAGGCTGGAAGAAGGAAAAGATGGAAGTAATCAGGAGGGGCGCACAGGGGAGCTAACCAAGGCCTGGAGTGCCCACCCCGCATGTTTGTAACCAGAGTGCTCTCACTCTGGTCTATTTCATCTGCTCGGGGCTCCACTTTTTTAAAAAACAGTGATGTAGTAGATAATCTACATATGTTCCTCTTTTTATGACGGGGGATTTCCTGTGTCATTATTCTTGTGGTAAATGACACCTGTTAGATGTTGTGAATGTTTGTGTGTGTACGTACACACACACACACACACACACACACACACTCTGATGAAGCAGTATATACCTGGAGTCCAGTGAACAGCGTCATCTTTCCCTCCTGAGTGCAGATCTAATGGAAAGATTTAGGAGTTGCGCAGAGATCAGAGTGTTTGCTTTGTTCCTGAGAGAAACTGAATGGAAAGGCTGACTTCAGCCTGCTTGCCGGAAGGGGTTGCTTATCCTCTCAACTCTTATCTCTGGAAGAACAGGACAGTCACAGGACCGCCCTGCAGTGTTCCCGACTTTGGTTATTGTGTTATGAAGGGGTCGCCCAGAAGGCCTCGGCCCCCCTGCAGGCAGGCAGACCCTGACTGAGGAGGAGTGCCCAGCGAGGCTGAACCGGGAGGGTGCTCAGTTCCCTGCTCTCTAGACCCATCAGATAGCTGTGTTCTTCTCATGGAAGAAGGGCAGCGAGGTTTTGCTAGCTTTGGTTCTCTCAGACCCACTGAATTTAACCACTGGGGTGGTGACCAGCTGCAGGAAGGGGCCCCCACTGTCAGGGGCTTCCTGTCAAGATAAGACCGGGCACTCCTGCCAGGTAAAATACAAAAGGAACCTTGGATGCTCAAGTGAACGGAAATGGCATTTATCCTTTTTCTTTTTAACATAGTGCCTAAGAAACTTCTGCATTACTGAGATCTAGAGATCAGAAGATTTGCCATTATGCAGGACAGTGGGCACTTTTCCAGAAACCTAATGTTCAGACATTTCTAGCTCCTCCTGTCCCACCGCCCCGCCCGCCCCCCCCCCCCCCCCCCCCCCATATTGGTTTGTTTGTTTGTTGATTGATTGATTGCTCTGGGCCTTCATCGTCTTGTGTGGGTGTTCCCTACTTGCAATGAGGGGGCTCCTCTTCACTGTGGTGTGTGGGCTTCTCTGCGGTGGCTCCTCTCATTGCAGTGGCGTCTCTTACGCAGAGCACAGGCTCTAGGTAAGCTTCAGTCATTGCAGCGTGCAAGCTCAGTGGTTGTGGCTCACAGGCTTAGTTGCTCTGGCATGTGGAATCGTCCCAGGTCAGGGGTCAAAGCCCTGACCCCTGCATTGGCAGGAGGATTTTTCTCCAGTGCTCCACCAGGGAAGTCCACTCCTGCTGTCTCTGTGTTGTGATTGGAATGATTATTCTGGTTGCCATTTATAAATCAGTATCAAGAAGGGTTGCATTAGTTATTTATGGGGCATAAAGTTGTTTTGTGTGGTTTTGCTTTGTCTTGTTTAAAGAAGGCACAGGAATTGGTAGTTTGTTCATGTCACCTGGTTAGAAAGAACTGTAGGAAAAGCACAGGTCTGAGATGTTAGACGTATGTCCTTTGCTTTTCTGGGTCTTAGCATCTTTGTCTTTAATGGGAAGCTTGCCAGATTTAATATTTTTATGGTCTTTCCGTGTACTTCTTAAGTTTCTGTTGTATAGGAAGGCTAACTCAAATTTGGGCACTTACTGAAAACCACAGTAAGACGCTGTTGCACATTTTCAGGAAGGCCAGGTGCTCGCAAGGATGCACAACCACATCACAGACCTCACTGGAAGAGATCTGCCCCAGGAAACAGTTTGCAGTCTCCTATGAAGTTAGATTTATTATGTGACCTAGCATTCCCACTTTTCGCTCTATGTCCTAAAAAAATGAAAAGTTAACATTTATTTAAAGAAATCTTTGCCCTAATGTACCTATAGCAGCATTATTTATAATCACCCCAAGCTAGAAACAACCCAGATCTCCCTCACTGGGTGACTGTACACACAGACTGTGGTACGTCCATGCGATGGAATACTACTTAGCAATAAAAAGGAGTAATCTGTTGACGTGTGCAAGAACCTGAATGCATTTTAAATGTATTGCACTAAGAAGTCAGATTCCAAAGTTACTCTGTGACTCAATTTATATGAGTCTCTAAAAAGGGCCCTGGAGAAGGGAATGGCAACCCACTCCAGTATTATAGCCTGGAGAATCCCATGGACAGAGGAGAGCCTGGTGGGCTACAGTCCAAGGGGTTGCAAAGAGTCAGACACAACTGAGCAGCTTTCACTCACTCACTCACTCACTAGAAAGGGCAAAATTGTAGGGACAGAAAATAGATTAGTAGTTTCCAGGGGCTTGAAGTAGAGGAAAGGTCTGACCACAAAGGGGTATCCTGGGGAAATTCTTTGGGTGTTGGATGGTTGTGTGTCTTGGTGGTAATCCTGGAAATCCTGGAGATTTCCATGGACAGAGGAGCCTGGCAGGTGATGGTCCATGGGGGTTGCAGAAGAGTCAACTAAACAACAAACAAAGCATCAATAATGGGTCCTTGCTCATTGTTGGGTGGTGGTGGGTTTAGTCACTCAGTGGTGTCCAACTCTTTCTGATGTTATGGGCTGTAGCCCACCAAGCTCCTCTGTCCCTGAGATTTCCCAGGCAAGAACCAGGAGCCATTCACTTCTCCAGGGGATCTTCCTGACCCAGGGATGGAACCTGGGTCTCCTGCACATCTCCTGCATGCAGGTGGATTCTTTTCTGCTTGAGCCACCAGGGAAGGGGGACAAATGCAAAGAAGCAGTCTGCTTAGAGCAGAGAGTTGCACATCAGATGCTTTTTGAAAGATGTTTAAAGGAAGGTAAGTCAGCTTGGTGCCTGGGGTAATCACGCAGCTAAATAGAGCACTTGTTACATAACAGGACTGCTTCCTGTTAAAAGCTGGGTGTTTACAGGTGTTCCAGCCCGACACTTATACAAAGAAGTGAGGGAAGATTTATGGTTAATCCTCCCACTCTAATCGTTTAGATGCAGTGCTTTTTAACTTTTAAGGCTCAGGTCACTAACTCCTTTGGAAATAGATCTGATTTCTCCGGAGGGAAAAATACACATAGGAACCTGCCTGCAAAAGTTTACATATTGTTTCAGGAGTCAATCTCCCTGAACCACAGGTGTGAACATGACATTAAGAACTCTTGGCTTTAGCAGGGAACTCAAACCTGGGGCTTTGTGACAACCTGGAGGGGTGGGATCGGGAGGGAGGTTCTAGAGGGAGGGGACATATGTATACCTATGGTTGATTCCTGTTAATGTTTGGCAGAAACCAACACAATACTGTAAAGCAATTATCCCTCAATTAAAAATAAATTCAAAAACAATAAAAGAACTCTTGGCTTAGGCTTGATATTACGAAGTGGAAAAAGTATAGGCTGCAGGGTCAATTTGTTAATATCCTGGCTTCATTGCAAGAGTGTGTGCAGAATATTTAATCTCTCTGTTTCTCAATTTCTTCATCTGTAAAATGGAGGAAAATATATCCTGGAGTGCGTGCTAGTTTGCAGGCTTTTAAAATTTTTATTGTTATTAAACTTTTTTTTTTTTTTTAATTTTGGCTGCGCTGGGCTCCCTAGCTGTGGTATCTGGGCTCTAAAGCACGCAGGTTCAGTAGTTGCAGTGTCAGGCTTCTGCAGTTGCAGTGCTTGGGCTTAGTTCCCCGGCGACATATAGGATCCTGGTTCCCCAACTGGGGATCAAATTCATGTCCCCTGCATTGCAGGGTGGATTCTTAACCAGTGGACCAGCAGGAAAGTTCCAGGCTCTTCATTTTTAGCATGCCATGACCAGTATCCAGTAACCTTTTGGATAAGACAGTGATGAGCTCTGATGTGGGAAAGCAGCATGTTCTATAAAAGGACTTTAAAAAAAAAAAAAACTTCTTTGAAGCAGAATGAGATTTTTTTTGAGCTTATTTCTAGAGTCTTTCCTTACCCATACATCATCAAGAGGGAGTTTGTCCGCTTTATCCTCCTCAGTGTTCTTTACTTCCTAGTTACATGAAGCAATGGACTTTTTTGCCTTAGTTCTGCCTTAACAGCAAATAATATGGGTTCATCTGGGTGGAGGGTGAATGGTGGGGTGGGAGTATCTTCCCTCTGAGCTACCAAGTTTCACTGAGTTGTCTCAGGTTTTCAGCACCTCTGTGTTTAGTGAAAGGGTCAACTAAGACGGTTTTTCCCCTAAAAGACCCTCGTACAGTAGCAGTCGGGGAAGGCAATGGCACCCCACCCCAGTACTCTTGCCTGGAAAATCCCGTGGACGGAGGACCCTGGTGGGCCACAGTCCATGGGGTCGCTAAGAGTCGGACACGACTGAGCGACTTCACTTTCAGTTTTCACTTTTATGCATTGGAGAAGGAAATGGCAACCCACTCCAGTGTTCTTGCCTGGAGAATCCCAGGGACGGCGGAGCCTGATGGGCTGCCGTCTATGGGGTCGCACAGAGTTGGACACCACTGAAGCGACTTAGCAGCAGCAGCAGCACAGTAGCAGTCAACATAACTTTCTGGTAACAGAAGGTGGGCCTTGAAAGCCCTGCTCTGAAGAAAGCAAAGAGGAGCAAGGTCCTGGGAGAAAGCTACATTCTTATTTAGTCATGGTGTTGTATAACTAACCAAGAAGATCTGATCATCTCTGGGGTGGAGAGATTTGGGGTGGAGAGAAAGGTGAGCCAGGTTTCAGCCAGTTTGCACTAAACAGCAGCCCTTGTGTTCCCATTTCTTTGTATCTGGTGTTTGGTTAGTGAAACCACAACAGTAATCATTTGGGGTTTTAATTCCCATACCTTTTCCAGATTGCTTGATAGCTTTCCATGGAAATTTTTCCTTAGCTGCTCTCACTAGACTTTTTGTATGTTTTCACCTATTTGTAGCTGCTAAAAAAGAAAATAAGCAAAGATATTTTATAATATATAATAATAATCTATAGGATTGACTCCCAAGACAGGTGTTTTCTCATTATGGAGCACTTTAGCTCCAAAAGGTTTTATTGCCTCTCAAACCTTGATTCTGTCACAAGGTTGTGCGTGGCATTTTTCCAAATGCCCGTTTCTCGCTTGGGCCTGCTGTTGCCCATCCCCACTAGGCATGAGAATTCCTGCATCACTCTGGACTTGAGGTTTATTTGAGGAGACCAGAACAGTAGGAAGAACGGAGATTTTGGAGTCTTCCCAGATACACATTCAGAGGGCACTGCGAGCAGGGTGGCTCCGGTGGTAGGAAGAGCACTTGTAGCCTTGGATTACTGTTTTGTTCACAGAAGTCGGAACCCTTTGCTTAGAACAACCGATGACTTGAGAAGGTACAGCCGTCTCTCACGAGGCACAGCCCCTTTCTCTGCCAAGCTGAGTGTAAGGGAGGCTTCCAGCACATGAGCAGATAGGAAGCAAGACGCTTCCTCCTGCCTTCTCCATGGGAAGCTGGGCCCAGGCCCACAGAGCTATTTTTTTTTCTCCAGTTGAAAATAGTTAAACAGGAAAATCAACCAACCAGCGTAAGGCCCTTGAAGTAACACTGAAACAGAAAGGGAATGGAAGAGGGTTGTGAGTATTCAGATGGTGGCCTCTCTAATTTTCATTAAGAAACCCAAGAAAAATTCAGAAGAGGTTTTTCATTTGCCCTTTAAGAGGTTGAAGAGGTCAGACCCATTATAAAATCAGAGAAGGAAGCAATGAGGGAGAGAAAAATAAAAGTTTAATGATTGTGTTAGTCAGGGTTGCCCAGAGAACCAGAACCGGTAGGAAGATGATTTCAGGGAATGGCTTGCACAGTTGTGGGGACTTAGCTAAGCAAGTCCACAGTTTGGAGGGCAAGAGTAGAAGAGAAGATTGGGGCAAGCTGAAACCCACCAGCGTGAGCCAAGGCTGTCCTCCCTGGACAGGAGGGGAAGTCTCGTGCTGGATGGACTGCATGGCCACAGGCTGACACCATCCTCTTCTGGCGAGTTTCTTCTCTCTCCAGGGGAATCTCATCTCTGTTGTTAAAGCCTTCCAGCTGGTTTGGTTAGGCCTTCCCAGATTAGCCAGGATAATCTTCCTTATTAAATCAACTGATTAGGCCCTTTAATTACATCTGCAGAAAAGCCATCACAATGAGGGCAAAGATGGAAGGGAGTTGTCTTAAATGATGCAGGGACAACCAGAATGCCATAGCATAATTAAATTCAGACTGGGGACAGAGGACCCAATTGACATCATAGGAAATGCAGTTAGTGATCTGAATAGCAAAGTTGAGCAGCTCTCCCAGTTACAGAGAAAACACAAAGATCGCAAGAGAGAAAAAACAAAACAGAGGTCAATTCTAAATTGTAGATCTTCTGGATTTTAAACTGAGATGAAAGGAACAGAAGCAATGATGAAAGTGTGTGAGGTAAGAAAAATTACTTTTGGAGGAAAACAAGAGAAGGTGCTTCTTAAGCTACAGCATGAGAATGCTTGTGTGATTTTTTTTTTTTTTTTTTTTTACACAAAGAGATGGGATGGAGTAATGGAGAGGTTTCGGTCTCTAGACTCAAGACAGAAGCATCTTCAGACCTTGCTGATTTTTGCTGTGGGCAGTTACTAAGCTGTCTCCATCCGCAGAGAGAGGATACCGAGGCTTACAGGGTTACTGTGAGAATGGGAAGAGTGAATGCAGAGCACCGAGCCCAGGGCATGGCATCGGCGGCCTTCACCAGATACTACTGTGCTTATCTGTTGATTGCAAAGAGGGAGCGGCCTGAAAGCAGACGTGGCACCTGCTCCTAAGGACTGTAGCATGAGATTTGGGGTCCTCCGGGTGCTGGAATCGGGGTGCCAGCTTCAAGCAGGTGTATTGCCTTCTTATGGGAACTCTGCCTTTTGAAGGCTGAGCTGACTCAGAGCACATGAGGGATGCGGAAGACTGGGGGTGCAGGGGAACTGCTTTAAGAAGGTGTCATCTAGTGAGGCCGGATTAACCAGTCTGTAAAAAAATCATCGAGTTCCCTGTCAGTGCCTTATTTGCTTTTGTGTATTTGGTAAGGGTGTCAGAGTGCTTGCGAATAAGCGCAAAGCACAAGTCACATGGTGATACTTCATCTTTTCTGAAAATTCTTTCCGTCCTTTCTTCTGGCCTGGCCATCTGCTCTGAGTTGTTTATTCACATTGACACTCACACGTGCACTGGTTCCTTTCATAGTGTTGATGTCTTTCCAGCCTTATGCGTCTTTCACCCATCATATAAACCATTTAGTATGCTGAGTTCTGTAAGGACAGTGTAAAATATGAAAGATGGTTTTTGCCTCCCAGGAAACTTACCCCGGCAATAAGCAGACTAGACTAAGGCATGTGTGACATTAGAAGACAGTGCAGTTCGTGTACAGTTGCAGGGTTGCCATGCATTTATTCTTACCCTGCTGCTCACATCTGAAGCATCAGGGACTTAAATGTAAGGGGAAAACACTGGCATCCAAGAAGGGTGAGTGTGCCTGGTAGGGTAGGTCGAGACCTCGGGGAAGCTTTAGAGAATGAGAGATGTTAGCGCAGCTGAGGGGGCAAAAGCAAGCACAACCCCAGGGCACCATTCCCATTCTGAGTGGTACTCCCTGGGGTCAGGTAAGCCCAGCCTCATCATTCCAAGTAGGACGAGGCGCAGAGAGTGTTGCCAGCGAAACTGGATTGTGATTGGAGGTCAGGAGGGACAGAGCAGAGAGCGGGGAAGGGCAGGAACACAACATGCACTGAACACCCGCTGCAGCTTTCACCTGACACGCGTCTCGCCCACCCCCTGAGCTGTTACTGCAGCCTTGGGAGTGGAGGTGGTGGTACCCCACTCCAGGGAGGCAGGGAGGGGAGCTCTGAGAGCTGAAACGGGTTGTGTCCAGTCACACAGACGGTAAATGCCAAATGGGAACCCAGGTTTGTCCGACTCAAAGCCCTTCCTCACTCTGCCACTTTCAGAGTGACTCTGTACCAAGAAGGGGCCTTCGCTTCAGGTGAAACAGGCACATAGTTTTCCTTCTGAGATTGTTAGCCTATCCTCTTGGAGTTGGTCTTTCTTATTATGCCAGGAGATGCATTTCTTTCTTAAACAAACAACAAAAAAAGCTGCCACTGCCAGCAATTTGATTTGCCCTTCATGTGGGAGAATAAAAAAGCCTGTGTGTACTTAACAAGCAGAACCTGTTCTTAGTGTTTAACTAGCCAACTCCTCTCTGGGTGATTTTTTTTTTTTTTAAGTAATTATACTTTTTGATACACTCATCTAAGCCCCAAAAACTATTCCCCTTGGATCCTGACCTCCATGTAGTGAGGCTGCATTCACTTCTTAAATTTTTTCTGTCTTTCTGTCTTCCTCCCTCCCTCCCCTCCCATATGTGTGCAGTCACCCTTAACGTCTGTATTAAATCAGAATATAGAAATGGTTCCTCTTTTGTAGGACTGTCCCCTATAGATTTGGCTTCTCATCCTTTTTTCTAGCTTCGTTTTGTCTTTGAGAGATGATTCTACTCTGCCACGGTAAAATTGTTCATGCTATATATTGAGGCTTAATAGTATGCTCTCAGGGGCTTGGAGGCAGTGGCGTTGACCTGAACCATCCTTTTCTTTTTTTGCTCTGGGTTTTCACGTTCTCCTCCCTGATCTTCGTCTTGTCCGCTGTCTGCAGATGGTGGCCCCCGAGAGACGTTGATGCATTTTGCCGTGCGGCTGGGGCTGCTGAGGTTGACGTGGTTCCTGCTGCAGAAGCCAGGTGGCCGCGGAGCTCTGAGCATCCACAACCAGGAAGGAGCAACACCTGTGAGCCTGGCCTTGGAGCGGGGTTATCACAAGCTGCACAGGCTCCTGACCGAGTAAGTGTGCCTTCTCCCATTTCCTCCTTCTGGGCCGGCCCCGCCCCCGGATTCACAGTAACCCCGCCCATGTGGCATCTCCAGCCTTAGCTGGGAAGTAAACCCTCAGCTCTGTTCCTTGCCTTTCGCTGGAGGTTGGTAAGCTTGCTCCTGCTCAGCACTTCATTGTCTGAGAGGAACACATGTAAGTCACCTTCCCTTTTCTTGCCTTTCCTCAGCTTTCTCTTCCCTCACTGTTTCTTGCCTCTTAAATTTTGCTGAAAACTCAGAAAACTCTGGTCTGTAGGGGTAGCGCTCTATGATCCATGGCATCCAGTTTCCCCAGCTTAGTCCAAGAGGGAACAGACTTTCTGTGCCATATATATATATTTTTTCCCCTGATATGTCTTTAATTCTTGAGAGAGTTAACTTGAAGCAAGTACTTTTATTAATTGCATATAGAAAGTATGCTGAACCACTAAGTTTTGGTTTGAATGTAATTTCTATAAATAAAATTGAGAGCAGTGGTCTCTTCATACAAAGAGCAGTAAAAAGCAACCGAGTTGTCTTGGAAACGTGCTGTCGGAAATCCTGCCTGTGTGTTTGTGGGTCCAGTTGTTATATATTCTGACTCTTCAGAGAATGCTTGGAAGGAAGGCCATTCGTCAAAACAGTCAAAGAGTTCGTCTTCCTTTTTTCTTGAGTAAATAGAAAAATAAGTGCATTAGGACAGCCAACACTTTTTTTTTAAACTTCTTATTTGGTATTGGGGTATCCACAAAAACAGTTGTGACAGTTTCAGATGAACAGTGAAGGGACTCAGCCATCCATATACATGTATCCATTCTCCCCAGCCAGTACTTTTCTTTGGAGTATTTATAAAAGACAGAAAATGTCAACTATAATTTCTCTTATTTAATGTATTCTTTACTGCTTTATGATCATCACCATCTTTTCCACTTCATGAGCAAGAATCAATCCCATTGGATCTGTGTTCTGTAGCAATCGAGGGATCCTTGTAAATTGAGTCAGTCTTTGCAAATTCTCAGGTATTTTACCCATGTTAGATTCGATTTAGTTGCCTTTTATTTTTTACTATTCTAAACTGTATGTGTATGTGGTGGGGGGTAGTCTGGAAGGGCCCAGAAGAGATCTCAATGTAATGTAACTTCCTGTTATACAAATGGGGGCGGCGGTTGTTTGTTTTTCTTTACCTGCCCCATGGTTATTCGTCTCCAGTCACTCCAAACAGGAGCTTCCTTGCGGAAGGGTGCCTCCAACCCAGTGACAGCGGGCGGGGGCACGCCTCATGTCAGATGAGCTGTGGATATTTGAGCTCTCCTGGGACAGTATTCCAGAGGGCAACGCGTTCCATTCCCTCGCACTTCCCATCTGGCCACGACTGGATTCCTTCTGCTTGTCTGCCTCACGGCCTCCAGAAGACAAGCCTCGTCCCAGAAGTTGAGACCATCAACTCCATATTACTGCCGTGAAGTTCAAGTGCAGCTTTCTTCAGATTCAGTCGTAGAGCACAGAGGTTTTGCTGGGAAGCAGAGTTGGTTACGGATTGCCATCCAGATGGGGAAATAGAATGATTACAACAGCTTCTTTATATGCTGGGAGAGGATGTCACAAGACCATTCTTGCAGCACAGCTTTAAGGAAACTAGAGTGTGTGTTTTTGGAGGAGAGACTTTGCTTTGCTTTATACTGCCACCTCTGTTACATGTGAGACAGCCTCTTCGCTCCTTTCGAAAGGGAGTAGGTAAAGGAAAGCCAACTTGAGAAGTCTCGACCACAGTAGGGCAGTACAGTAGGGCTACAACAGGGCAGTAGGAGCACCCTGTCACAGATCTAACTCTGAACTGAGATTCTTCTGGCTGTTACTGTTCTGCAGCCTAGAAAAAGTGCCAAGTCCTAATTGTTGTTCAGTCACTAAGTCGTGTCCCACTCTTTGCAACCCACGGACTGTAGCACACCAGGCTTCTCTGTCCTTCACTATCTCCCAGAGTCTGCTCAAATTCATGTCCATTGAGTCAGTGATGCTATCCAACCATCTCATTCTCTGTCATCCCCTTCTCCTGCCACCTTCAATCTTTCCGAGCATCAGGGTCTTTTCAATGAGTCAGCTCTTCACCGTAGGTGGCCAAAGTATTGGAGCTTTAGCTTCAGAATCAGTCCTTCCAATGAATATTCAGGGTGGATTTCCTTTAGGATGGGCTGGTTTGGATCTCCTTGCAGTCCAAGGGACTCTCAAGAATCTCAGGAGTCATAGTTAGCAATTTAAGAAATGATCAGGAGGTGATTTTACTACATCTCTCACTCTTCCTGTGATGTCAGTAGACTCTTCTAGAATTTCCAGCATAAAGAATCAGAGATGAGATCATCTTTAGCAGATGAGGAAGCTGAGATCCAGAGTGGCAGAGTGAGGGGATGAGAGTGACAAGGTGGCCGAGCCAGAAACAGAAGCCGCATCTCCTGAGAGCCTGGCCAGAGTGGCCGGGCTCCCTGCTAAGATTCCGAGAACCCAAGAGGAGACTTCCTGGGATCCACAGCCTTTGAAATTAACAGAAGTTTATGCATGTGTGTTTCTGAATAAAGAGTTCATTTTTGAAATTCACAGTGAGATTTGTGGGAAGTTAAGAATTGCTGCACTGTGTGATGGTTATCTTTCTTAGTAGTTCACCAAAATCTTTAGACTTGGGTATGCTTACTCCTTCTCCCTTTCAAATTGTAAATTCTCACTTAGGCCTGTCTCTTACCCTCCCATTCAGTTAATATGAAATTGAAGTATCGTTTGTATCCATTTTACATTAATTGTAACTGTTTACAGTTTAGCCTTAGCCGAAACATCAAGTTCATTTCAGTCCCTTTATACCTCTCCCAAGAGAAATCTGTTGTTTTGATTCTTTGCTGCTTATACCGAGTGTTTTGAGTGGGGAACAGAAGGGTGCTGTGCTGATTTGGGTCCAAGTTCTTTCTGCGTTTGTGTCCCTAAGGCTTATTTCCATAGTCTGTTTTGAATGACTGAGTCATTTCTGTGTGAAATGTGCTTCAGGTTAAAAGCTTTCTCTTAAGTAAGACTCATGTCTATAGGGAACCTCTGTTTAGGACATTTTGGGGAGTTCCCCTTTTCTGTAACCTGTAGCTATTAATTTTCACTTTGTTCAGTGATGGGGAAGAGAGAGCTTTTGTTGACTTACAGCTCTTTTGCTTTAGTTTTTATTTTGACTGGGGCTTCTCAAGTGGCTTGGTTGTGAAGAACCCGCCGGCCAATGCAGGAGATATAGGAGATGTGGGTTCAGTCCCTGGGTTGGGAAGATCCCCTGGAATAGGAAATGGCACCCCAATGAAGTATTCTTGGCTAGAAAACTCCATGGACAGAGGAGCCTGGTGGGCTGTGGTCCATGAGGTCACAAGAGTTGGACACAATTAAGCACATGTCTTCATATTTTGATCTACATTGTGAATATGGATGCATTTGTATCTGAAAATTCACCTTAAATAAAATGTTACCAGTTTTGCCTGAGAAATTTTCCTCCTCGAGGAGGACCCTGCACATGTGCACCTACTTCTTTTAGGCGGATGCACAATCATCTCCCGTGTTTTGAGGAGCTCGTTGCACACCCCGCCCCAGGTCGCTCAGTGATGGGCAGAGCCGGGAGACAACCCAGGTCTGCAGGCTCCTAGGTTTGGATGCTCAGGAATGAGGGCGTTAGAGAAGCGTTGCACCGGCATCCTTTAACAGGAGAGTGTTAGAGCTGGGAGCCACCTGATATCTCATTCATTTAGTGACAAATGGGCAACCTTAGGACCTGGGTCACTCATTAGAGCTGAGACCCAGAGGCAATTAATTCATGGTAAAGGCAAACTGTGCAAACTTTGGGGTCAAATCTAAGTTTGTGTTTTGGCTCTGCCATTTTTAGCTGTGTTAGTTTGGACCTATGAAGTAACTTTTCCTCTCTGAGTTTCAGTAATATCTACTTCCTAGAATGATGGCTAAGGGCTGGGCGTGTACAGTGTCAGAAATCAGGGTTTATTGATCACACAGTTTATGGTTGTTTTGGGGAACAAATAAAGGGGCTATAACTATATATTAGCTTGAAGAGAGACAGTATAGTATGGTGGGATTGCTTAGGGATGAAAAAGTTAGTATCTGTGTTTCCCCACTTAGTGCACAAGAGACTCAGAAAAAGTCACCTTCCCACTTGAGTCTCATGTTTCCCCTCCGTTATGGATAATATCTCGTCTGTCTACACTATAGTTTGTTAGAACCAAGTGAGATTCGTGCAGATGCCTTATTAAAGTCAAAGGGACCCTGGATGAAATCATCCTATGTAGTCATAAAATCACAGAAATGATTTTCACTGATCAGTGAAGCTCACCTTCCCGTTGATTGATCTGCCTACACTGTCCTTTTTGTAATGTTAATTATAGTTGTCTGTGAATTACAGTCAGTAGAGAGGTCGGGAGAGTTGTAGCAAGGCAGTCTGCTTTTGAGTCCAGGGTCTGCCTGTGTAGAGCTAGAGCTGGGTGATGTTGGGTGATCCGCTCATGTAAAGCCTCAGTGCCTTGTTTATAGCATGGGAGGAGTAAGAGGGACCGTCTTCAGGGAGTTGCTTTGAGAAAAGAATCCATAGCGTTTCAAGGAGCGGGGCATAACATGGTGGCTGACACAGATGTCATCTACCCTTTTCTTATTTTCCCTTTCCTTCCTTAATTGTCCTTTCCTTCATATATTAAGAAAAGTATGCCCAAAATGTTGGAAGTCTTTTCAGGCAGCGTTTGAACATTGTTGTTTGATAAGAGTTTGAAATTATTTCCCAGTGTAGCAGATAACATTTTAAAAGATTAGCGTAGCTCTCTGATACATACAGTGATGTCGGTGCCCCTGGGTTGTTGGAGCTAGATGGATAAGGAATCGTTTACAGTGCTATCACCCTTACAGGAAGAGTTATTTCTTTGAGGAATTTCCACTCCCCGGTGTTGACATAAAAGTGCTGAAATATTTTATTTGCCCAAAGAATGAGTTTGAAGATATTTGTCCTAACAGTACTTCACCTCCTTTTCCATATCAGTTCAACAAATCTGTATTTGTTGAATGCCTGCAGTGCTCTAGAAATCACGGTTGGTACGTTACGGGTCATACTTCATTTTAACCTTATTACAGCCTTGTGAAATAGGTTTTATCTGTTTTATAGACGAAATATAGAGGCTCAGAGAATTGAAGTAACTGGCCCAAGGCTGTATAGAAACGCTGGAGCTCCTGGTGCACACACACTGTGGAATTGCCAGGGCCCCATATGGGAAGGGCCCCTGGGATGCTGGGTGAGCGTCACTCACTCAGGGACAACCAGCTTTCCATTTAGTCCCAGCCGCTACTCTCCCGAGCAGAGCAAGAGCCTCACTAAAATAACCTAACGTTTATATTTCCCATCATGTGGTTTTAAATCCATTTTTTGGTTACCCTTAGGCTACCGTCCTGCATTTCGATTCTCCGGACAGCCTAATGAGTGGGCAGGCTAGGTGTTGTTGTCCCCGTTTTATAGTCGGGGGAACTGAGGCCAGAGGGGTGAAGTGAGTGTGGCCCAGCGTCACAAGGCTACACACCAGGCGCAGAGTCCAGTGTGCCCAGGCGGGGGTGGCACGATTGCGTGTGCAGGGCAGAGACCCGGCCTGGCAGGCCAAGGCCCTCAGCGGGTGGTTCCTGCTGCAGCGTCCGCAGCAGTGACCCCGCTCTGAGACTCTGGGGGTGCGGCGCCCACACCCATCTTCTGACACCTTTGCTCTTGAAACCCAAGTTCAGGGTCAGGTGGTAGAGTACCTGGCACTCAAGTGTACACGTTTCCCAATGGTACACAGTCCTGTTGAGCAGGACGTCCTGTGAACACACCTGGTTGCCTCTTCAGGGTCCTTTTCAAGTGCTTGGCAAGTGGGTCCTTGGTAGCCCATCAGCTGCAAAACAAGTGTGCAGGCTTTGCTTTTGCTTAGGAGGAGAAAGGATGAAACAGATGCACAAGCTTACATTCAAAATGATGGACAAAGCAAACGATTTTTTAACTTTACATTTCTCTGGCCCAAGTCCTGTCCAGCCATGCGTTTGTCCATCCCTCCCTCCCTCCATGTATCCATTCCCTCATCCTCTTTTCTCATTGTGTCACCTGGGGCTTTGTGTTTTGGTCAAGATAGGGTGGTGGAATTGAGTGGAAACTAGGCTGGTAACAGTAACTGAGTGTTGAATACCTGCTGCGTTGGCGCTTTACACTGTGTTCTTACTTAAAACCTCTTAGCAAATGTCTAAGATAGAGTTAATACAGGTAGTATGAGTATTTTTTCTACAGATGAGAAAATAGACCCAGAAAGGCTAGCTTGCCCAAGGCCATGTGGTTAGTAAATTGGCATTATTAACAAGCTTGTGTATTGGTTGTTTTAAAACTCTTAATACAATTTTGTGAGGAGGCGTTTTTGGTAACATTGTCAGACTTTTAACCAAACTAATGATTCATAGATTTGGTTTTCAGTAACACCCCCTTCCTTTTTTGGTAAATTTCTAACCTGAAGCATTTTAAGAATTTTGACATTTCATTGTTTGCTTTTTTTAAAAAGCCATTCAGCTACTAATCTCAGGATTTCCTTATCTGGCAACCTGCTGGCAAATTGCAAAATGAACTTTCTGAGGATAATGTTTGTATTTATCTAACAATTACACTGGTTACCATTTATTATATTTGTGTCAGGCATTTTGGGTAAATTCTCATATATTTCTCCTCTCCCAAACCCTTTGGGGGTGGGCACGTTATCCTCAGCTCGCAGGTGATCACTGTAGCTGGCAAGTAATGGGGCAGTAATTTGAACCAGATCGGAAATCTAAGTTAAAACCCATGGTCTTTTGTACTGCCTTGGTCTTTCTAAGAAGGTGAGTGGGTCCTGGTAGTTGGTTGGAGCAACAGAGCCACTCCACGTGTCTCCTGACTCCTACTGTGCACTTCTTTTCCCCGCTGCAGTATGCATGCAAACAGCCCCAGCCGGTGTTTATTCTCGGTGTAACATTTACGCCTCAGAGGTTTTCTTCAAAGATTTACGAATTTACACAGCTTAATTAGTCGTGGCCAACAGCACGTGATATTGAAAGTACTTCTGACTTTACAGACCCAGGTGGAAGAAAACGTGGAACCAGACCTTAGGGCCTGATGGGTGTTTGTGAGAAAATGAGGATCTGCTGGAACTCTCTACCCTCTAAGGAGCACACACCTTTAGTATATTACACATTAGTTTCATCTGATGAATTTTGAAATTTCCTTAAAGGCATACCAGGACAAAGAATGACTTGAACATCTTACCTGCGTTTATTATTAACAGAAATGGAAATGATTTTTAAGCAAAGAACATAAGGAATGTTGAATAAATGTATGTAGCTAAAATCAGTATTTGGCCAAAGCTGACTATCACCAGTGTAGAATGAAGTTGTCTTGTACACAAATAAATATAAAACAGTATAAAAAGTAATTCTATGTGTTTACTAACATTTAATGGTTTTAAAAGTCTTACAGTGGAAAAGCAGTAATTTCTCAGCATCACCAGCTTCTATCTGTATCGCTCTTGATTCCTTACAGCATACTCACTTTCTGTTGACAAACCAGTATCCCTAAACAGGTAGGTGTTAGAAAATTATAATTCAGGAGAGTTCTTCCAGAGCATGTTTTATACGAGGAATTTTGTACCTAAGATTCTTGATTCAGTGATTCTCAAAGGTTCTTGAGCTGCTGAACTTGGTTAACATTAGAAAAGTCATTTTGGCAAGGTTTTGCTCAACAGTTTTATTGTCCATACACACTTTACACACCGTTTATAAAGGGCTTGAGCATCCCCGGATATAGGTATAGGTGGGGGGTCTTGGAACCAACTCCTGCACATACAGACGTGTGGGTGTGTATTGTGATGTCCTTGAAGTATTCTTAATAAAGTCTGTTGTTTTGACATTTGATTAGCAAAATGTATTTGAGGTACCTCATTTTTTCCTGTTATTTCTTTATACATTTATATCTGGATTGCAGATAATTTTTCATAGTGGCTATACATGGTTTTGGCATGTCTCTTCTTTGTAAAATTTGGAGATGGCTATGTTGACTTTTCAGCTTTTATTTTTTCTCTTATAAGACATGAATCATTTACAAATAGAATCTTCCTTGAAAGGCACATGGCTTAAATGGAATGAGAGATGTGCAACTGAAAGCATTTATTCTAGTGAATGTTTATTTGGTGTTGTGAACAAGTTAGCAAACAGTTCATCAGAATTAGAGTTTTTATATATCCTAACATAATTCTGAAAGAGATGGAAAAACCAGACCACCTGACCTACCTCTTGAGAAACCTATATGCAGGTCAGGAAGCAACAGTTAGAACTGGACATGGAACAACAGACTGGTTCCAAATAGGAAAAGGAGTACGTTAAGGCTGTATATGTCACCCTGCTTATTTAACTTATATGCAGAGTACATCATGAGAAAAGCTGGGCTGTAAGAAACCCAAGCTGGAATCAAGATTGCCGGGAGAAATATCAATAACCTCAGATATGCAGATGACACCACCCTTATGGCAGAAAGTGAAGAGGAACTAAAAAGCCTCTTGATGCAAGTGAAAGAGGAGAGTGAAAAAGTTGGCTTAAAGCTCAACATTCAGAAAACAAAGATCATGGCATCTGGTCCCATCACTTCATGGGAAGTAGATGGGGAAACAGTGTCAGACTTTATTTTTCTGGGCTCCAAAATCACTACAGATGGTGACTGCAGCCATGAAATTAAAAGACACTTACTCCTTGGAAGGAAAGTTATGACCAACCTAGATAGCATATTGAAAATGGCAACCTAGATGCCATTGAAAATGGCACAGAGACATTACTTTGCCAACAAAGGTCCGTCTAGTCAAGGCTATGGTTTTTCCTGTGGTCATGTATGGATGTGAGAGTTGGACTGTGAAGAAAGCTGAGTGCCAAACAATTGATGGTTTTGAACTGTGGTGTTGGAGAGGACTCTTGAGAGTCCCTTGGACTGCAAGGAGATCCAACCAGTCCGTTCTAAAGGAGTTCAGTCCTGGGTGTTCACTGGAAGGATTGATGCTGAGGCTGAAACTCCAGTACTTTGGCCACCTCATGCAAAGAGTTGACTCATTGGAAAAGACCCTGATGCTGGGAAGGGTTGGGGGCAGAAGGAGAAGGGGATGACATGGCTGGATGGCATCACCGACTCGATGTACGTGAGTTTGAGTGAACTCAGGGAGTTGGTGATGGACAGAGAGGCCTGGCGTGCTGTGGTTCATGGGGTCGCAAAGAGTTGGACACGACTGAGCGACTGAACTGAACTGAATATAATTCTTCCTTGTATCATTTATCTTTCTGTAAACAGTAGTGGCTCAGAAAAGGTAAGATGATCTTCATAAAGTTATCTAGCCAGAGCACTCTTTTAATATTCATATTAACTGTCAAGCTATTTCTCTATTAATTTAACTATCTGAAACACTGTAGTATAGTACATAGTGGCATTAACAGTTTTCACGATCACTAATTATTATAGTGTTTTACTCTTAACAGTAAATACATATATGCTCTATTTGGTTATTAGAATTTTTGCAGCAAGAGTGTATAAGGAGATGTGCACTTTATGTACTTGATCGTTAATCACATACATGTTGGATAGGCATTCAGCTGTTTGGCCTTAAAAAAATAGCAAAGCAGAACTTGAATGCATCCCTGTTGTTTTTCATCTGTGAACCTGTTTTCCTCATCTGTAACATAGGAAGTCACAGCATGTATCTCATAGGTCTGTTCAGATTAAGCGAGAGCGTGCCTGTGCAGTTCTCAGGAACTCAGCCTGTCGCTTTATTTGGAGAGCTAAGAACGAAGATCCACCAGCAGTGAGTCGAGCACTCAGCTTAATGTGAATGTGACACCTCTCCGCACCACCACCCAGCTTCTAACACATCTTTTCCTGGTCAGATTCACTGCACAACTGTAATGCTATCTCATGAAACAGCAGGGAGCCGAGAGTCCTGTTTTCTTCTAGCAGTAGAGTGGTTTAGGGGTGGCTGCCTGACCATTACCCCACAAGCAGGGTCTCCCTGCCTTTTTCTTTTAAATGTCTAATACTCAGAAACTGCCTTCTGGTTTGCTCATTAGAGTCACACCACCCCTGGCGTCCCATGGAGTCACAGTGGGAGAACCAGATGCTATGCTGGTAACACTTTACAGTCAAGGTCGCTTGATCTCACAGCAAACCTAGTATTCCCACTCTACAGACGGGAAAATTGAGCTGCTGAGAAATTGAAGCATGACTAGCCCAAGATCCCACAGCTGGTAGTCTGAGTAGGGAGTCAAACCAAGTCTGTCGGACTTTCCAACTCATGTTCTGCTGCTGCTAAGTCGCTTCAGTCGTGTCTGACTCTGTGCAACCCCATAGACAGCAGCCCACCAGGCTCCCCCAGGCAAGAATACTGGAGTGGGTTGCCATTGCCTTCTCCAGTGCATGAAGGTGAAAAGTCAAAGTGAAGTCTCTCAGTTGTGTCCGACTCTTAGCAACCCCATGGACTGCAGCCTACCAGGCTCCTCCGTCCATGGGGTTTTCCAGGCAAGAGTACTGGAGTGGGGTGCCATTGCCTTCTCCAACTCATGTTCTAACCATTGCATTATAAAACTTGTGTTTTAAATTATTCAGCAGCATAGAATCTGTGCCAAATTGCTGATACAGAGTAGTTGTTCAAATGATGGGCTCTTCTTCTTTTGTGCTGTTCCCATTCTGGTCATTACAGGCAGGTGGCTGTACTGTGTCAGAAAGGAAGGAGTATCACTGCTGAGATTCCTAGAGAATCTGCACATGTGTGTGAAGCATAAGTTGTCCAGCGGTGTGTTGTTAACACCTAAGGTAGTGGCTTTTTGTTCAGTTTAAGACGGATCAGTGCTCCCCCTCCCACTCCCTCCTCCCCTCTGCTGGCGCTTGTCTTCTCTCGCTCCGTCTCTGTGGAGCTGTGGTTGATGCCATAGGACTTCTTGAGGTCTGGCACTGTGAGGGTGATATGGTTTCATGGAAGATATTGCAGTAACCCTCAAATAAGGAACTAGGTGCTGCACTTCCTGTCAGAAGTAGACTCAGCAAAACACGCCTTTGAGGAGGCCTGACCCGGCCGTTCCTCCTCTGCTCTTAAAGCCAGGACCCAAATAGGATGGGCTTGCGGTACTCGTGGTGCGTGGGCAGCAAACAGTGAGTATCATCTTCCAAATGGACGCACTGCTGACCTTCATTGTTCATTCTCTGCCATTTGATGGGGCCTTTTGCTGTATGTATCTCAGCAAGTATCTTTGAGCTTCCTCCCCAAATGACTCGTGTTGTTAGTACTGGAAAAATGTTTTTCTCTGCAGTTGATTTACAGGGTTTTACATGTGTGTTAGCGTCAAACTGAACTTTCTTTTTGAGTTGCGACACACAGGGTGAGAAGGCGGAGGTTGATTGGTGGTTGACTGTTGTGTAACAGCTGAAACGCTGGCATATTAGCCGAAGTTCATTCTGGGCTTATTGAATTTTGTTGTACCGCGTATACAGACCTTGAGGTTTGGATCCAGGCATGGATTCTCCATGCTTTTCTACAGTTGAAAACTTGCTATGGATATTATAAAAATTTTGACAGAAAGCCTACGATACCCGACTGTGGTGATTTAGTCGCTAAGTTGTATCTGACTCTTGGGACTACATAGACTGTGTAGCCTGCCAGACTCCTCTGTCTTTGAATTTCCCAGGCAAGAATACTAGAGTGGGTTGCCATTTCCTTCTCCAGGGGATCTTCCCAACCCAGAGATTGAACCTGGGTCTCCTGTGTTGCAGAAAGATCCTTTACCCACTGAGCTATGAGGGAAACCCCTACTATACCCGACATCCGACTAGCTTCTGTTAAGTATTATAGCGGACTTAGAATTTTCAGAATTTGAATGTGTCCTCATAATTTGACATGGGCTTTTCTTGTGGCTCAGATGGTAAAGAATCCACCTGCAATGCATGAGACCTGGGTTCCATCTGTGGATGAGAAAGATTCCCTGGAGGAGGATTGGTTACCCACTCCAGTATCCTTGCCTGGAGAACCCCATGGACCACAGAGCCTGGTGGGCTCCAGTCCATGGGGTCGCAGAGTCGGACACGACTGACATGAACACTTCATTTCACTTCATGAGGGGACAGTGTTGGGGGGTCAGTATCACTGTGGATGGTCTAAGCGGTACACAAGTTTTGGAATCAGATCTGAATTAGTGCCTATCCTGGGTTTTCACTTCCTGTGGACTGGGGCAAGTTATTCCTGGAGCCTCTCTGTCCTCGCAGGAAGAATGGGAACACAGCAGCCTGTGTGTCAGTGTTGTCATGGAGGTCAGAAGGCAGCTCTACTCACCTCCTACTGCACTGCTAGACTCCCCTGGCGGCTCAGACGGTAGACTCGCCTTGCAGTTGAGGAGACTTGGGTTCCGGCCTGGGTCGGGAAGGTCCCTGGGAGGAGGGCATGGCAACGCGCCCCAGCCTGGGAAATCCCACGGACTGGGGAGCCTGGCGGGCTGTGGTCTCTGGAGTCACCAAGAGTCTGGCATGATCAAAGCTGCTAACACCAAGTAACTTGCTTACTCCTTCCAGTATGTTCTCACCCCACTCAGAAGACAGTTCTCGTTCCTGCATGATCGGGGAAGCTCTGTGAGGTCTGAACTGTGTAGAACCCTCAGACCTCATTTCATAACATTCCCTTCATTTCCATCGCCTTCCCTGCACAGCCACGTTGGCCTCAGCCGCTCTGGCCAGCTGCTTGCCACCTCTCAGGTTCTGTGTACTTGCTGAACCCTTTGCCTCATTCATTCTGTCCCGGCAGCTTCACATGCTCGCTCTTTCATGTGGTTCTGATCAATTGCCGTATCTTCTCAGACCATTTTCTGGCACCTGTCTGCAGAGCCAGTGTCTCCACCCCAAGGAATTTTCTGCCATAAGCACCTTGTTTTATTTTCTTTAAAGCCCTTACCTCTAACTGTAATCATACACTGTAACCTCCAATATGGTTGGAATCTTGGCTATCTCATTTATTCGTCAATATTATTTCTCGCACCTGGAAACAGATACTGCATGAGCATACTTTGAATAAATGAGCATGTTTGAATAAATGAAAAAATGAGCATGTTTGAATAAATGAAAAAATATATAGCCTAGACCATCTTCTGAAAATGTATGTGTTTTTATTGTTTGTTTTTGTTTTTTAAGATAATCCTGAAATAAGAACTTAAGAACAGTACAGAGAAGACTAAATTCCTGTAGAATGCATTTGTAACACAATGGCATTATACCTGTAGTGTTATCTTTTCAGTGGACTTCTGGAAGCATTTTATTTGGTATTAGAATGTTTGAAAACAAGCACTCATATAGCTCTTAATACATCTTCATATAGAGAGAAATAGTATTTTTGTAATTGCTACACGTATAACCCAGTTTTCTCCTATTTAATAGGATATAGATTTTCATTTTAAGGTTATACAGAGTAAGGTAAAATTCTCTGCATATTTATACTGGAAATATCTTCTGGGATCTTTTTATATGCAGACCATTTTAGAGAATATGTGCTAATATGAAAATTGTTAAGATACAACTATTCAGTAGAATACTTTCAGTACCTTTTTATAAGGTAATCCAGAGACGCATTTAGCTTTTCTTTTAGCTCATTAATCCACATGAGTTACTATACTAAATTGCTTAGGAATAGATTGCTTGGAATGAATATATATATATTTTTAAATCATGTTTTAGCCCTCAGCCAGCCCTAGCTCCATGAAACCTTGTTTGGTTTACCTGAACTTTGTTCTTCATCTACATGTAGAACATCAACCTTGTCACCTGGAATATTGCAAATATTTATAATGAAAGAACTCTGAAAAACTGAGTCCTACTCTTCAGTGTATGGTAGTCCCTCAGGACCTGCCACTCATACCAACGTCCACCAATGCTCAAGTCCTGTAGCTGGCCATCCTTATCTGTAGCTCTGTAGCCTGTTTCAAGCAGCTGTAGATTGTGTAGTACTTCAGTGGATTTATTGAAAAATAATCGCCTGTATGTGAGACCCATACAGCTCAAACCTGAGTTGTTCAGCAATCAGCTGTACCATTTTTACTATGTACTGTGATTAGCTTCCTATATTAGTGAAAGAAGCTCTTTGTAATGTGCCTGTTAAAGTAGATTTTTAGATGCTTTTGGTTTTCTAAAAATAATTATTAAACACTGGTTGGGACCCAAGTTTTAAAATAGTCTTGAATATCCTTGAGTTAGTTTCCAGGCCTATGTGAAGTATTCCTTGGGAGAAAAGGAAATTTGTCCAGTGGGTCTGTAACTGGTACCATTACATGATGGTTTCTGTCCCTGCCATGATGTTTCTTTCTGCTGCCACTGGCCTGTCTCCCCAGAGTCTGTAGAGTTTACGAATAGGAAGTGTGGTTCCTGGCAGACTGGAGGGATCGCTGCAGTTCAGCATGGGGAAGGCCCTCAATCGGGGCTGATCTGCCAGCTCTTTGCCCTGCTCCATGATGAGATCAGTATAAAGTACATTGAGAGTATGTGTTTAGAAACTTTTATAGTAATCTGACATGGGCTTCCCAGGTAGCACAGTGGTAAGGAATCCGCCTTCCAATGCAGGAGATGCAAGAGATGCAGATTCGATCTCTGGGTCAGGAAAATCTCCTGGAGGAGGAAATGGGAACCCATTCCAGTGTTCTTGCCTTGGAAATTCCAAGGGCAGAGGAGCCTGGCAGGCCACAGTCCATGGGATCAAAACGAGTCGGACATGATTGAGCAGCTGAACACACACACAATAATTAGAATAATTGTATATCTGTTGAATCTGTTAATGCTTTGGGCATAAGTTTTTCTATCTTGTAAGTTTTGTTTTTTTCCAGTAATTTTTAGAATTTTTATTTTTGTGATGTATAGGAAATTTTAAAAAATCTGACCCTTCATAAATAGTTTTAGTTCTCACCTGATGCATTTAATCTACTTATTTTGCAGTGCTGTAAATTAGGGAGAGTGGATCAATGTTTTATGGTTTCTGTGTAAGTAGCAGAGTTTCTGTGAAAAAAGTAGAGGAGAGTTACCAGGAAAAATGTCACATGTAGGCCGTGACCAGTCTATTTTGACTTCGTTTACTTGTCCGATTGCTTCTAAATAAGATTAATCCATTTCATTAATTGAATTATGAAAAGTGCTGAATAAGGGCAATGGGACTTACAAAGATAGACAAGATCATTGGAAGTTTGTTCCTTTCTTAAATTTTCTGTTTTTAAATGACCGTAACATACGATAACGGAGAAGGCAATGGCACCCCTCTCCAGTACTCTTGCCTGGAAAATCCCATGGACGGAGGAGCCTGGTGGGCTGCAGTCCATGGGGTCGCTGAGAGTCGGACACAACTGAGCGACTTCACTTTGACTTTTGACTTTCATGCACTGGATAAGGAAATGGCAGCCCACTCCAGTGTTCTTGCCTGGAGAATCCCAGGGACGGCGGAGCCTGGTGGGCTGCTGTCTATGGGGTCCGCACAGAGTCGGACACGACTGAAGTGACTTAGCAGCAGCAGCAGCAGCATCACTCTAAAGTCACATGAACTTCATCATGCCTGAAGATGAGTCCTGCCCAGATTAATGAACAAAAATTAGTTTTTCTTTTTCCTGAACTGGAAAAGCTAGTTTGCAAATGACGACTTGTGATTAAAGTTACTGGTTTGTATAAGTAAGGCAAATAGTTTATCTTTAGAATCATGAAATCTTCACTGTTTGAAGCCTGTTATTCAGCTGATTTAATGGTCACCGTTACACTGAAGTTTGGGATTCGTATTTAGCTCTTAATCTTTCTGTCATATTGAGTTTCAAATGCTTGTCAGAAAAAATGGATGTGTGTTCCTTTCCCTCTATTGTGAATAGGTTATTTAAATCAGTAAGGTTTAAATAGGTTATTTTAAATCAGCTTAAAAATACTGTTTTGTAAGCATTTCTGTCATGCTAGAAATAGCATTTGTTTAATAAATAAATAGTTAGCATTTCCATTTCCAACTTTGAATTTAATTTTAGGCAGCAGTGACAGTGTTCTCCCTTTTGAAATAATTCCCACGTGCCTGTGTTTCTCATTAAGTAACATCAGGCACTTTGTAGACAAAGGACATGTGTCTGTGAGCTTGGTCATTCAGTCATGTCTGACTCTGCAACCCCATGGACTGTAGCCTGCCAGGCTCTTCTTGTCCATGGGATTCTCCAGGCAAGAATATTAGAGTGGATAGCCATTCCCTTCTCCAGGGAATCTTCCCGGCCCAGGGATCGAACCAGGGTCTCCTGCATTGCAGGTGGATTGTTTACCAGCTAAGCCACCAGGGAAGCCCAGAAAAAGGAAGTAAGTAGGTATTAAGCCAATGACTGCTGTGGAATAGGCAAAGGACCATAAGTTCTGTGAGCAATCAGTGGATCAACCCAAGTCATATTTAAATAGAAATCTCTCTCACTTAGCTGACCTAAGTCATCTGGGGGAAAGAGAGGGGCTGAGCAAGAGAGGATGCATTGAGCAAGGAGAGGTCAGTCCATCTGGATTGCTTCTTAGCGGAGGATCTGTTCGAAGTGCCTGTTGTTGTCCTGGGGATGGATTAAATATGACTGTGTCAGAGTCCAGGCTGAGACTTCTGTGTCTTGGCTAATTTCTCCACGTTCCATTAAAGCAGTCTCAATGACAGCTGCACTAAGCTGCCTCTGTCTTGTGACTTAGGCCAGAAGCAAGGAAGATCCCAGGGAGGGAGAATTAGCCTTTTCTAAACAATTAGGTTAACATAACAAAATTATTCATAATGCTGCCACTGGAAGACAAGTTTATTTCATTGTCAGATATTACCTTCCACATTGCACGGAGTTTCTTAAATATCCAGTTTATTTCATTGTCAGATACTACCTTCCACATTGCATGGCGTTTCTTAAATAGTTGTAGCTGATACTCCATTATGTATTCTCATATATTTTCACTTGATACTTCTACCTATTTCTCTGGTCTTTCTAATTATTTTTGAGGCTCTCTAAAGTATTTTGTTTATCACAAGTATTCAAACCATTTAATGTTGAAATGTTAACTTTAACCTTAAAACGAACAGAAATTAACTAATGAATGCTGCAGTAAACTTATTTTTTTACTTACAAATTTTTACCCCTGTTAAATTAATTTCTGTAGGATAAATTCCAGGGAATAGTATGATTAGGTGAAAGGATGTATTAACACACCAGTATTCATAGCAGTCTTGCCAGCCTTAGCTATACTTTTGTGAATCAACACCTATATGGTGTCCTTAGCTGCACATTAGAATCACATGGGGACTCTAATTGTACATTACAGTCTCCTGGGAACCTTTAAAAAATATTGATGCCTCAAGGCCTCCTCAAGACTTTATTTTATTAGTGTGAGGTGTGGTCTGGACATTAGGATTTTTAAAAGCTCTCCAGGTAATTCTGAAATGCAGTTAAGATTAAGAACTTTACTTAAGATTGCATCTGAAAATTAATTCCTGAGAGTTTGTTGAATTAGTTTGGTGGCTTAAATCTAATCAAGAAGAATCAACAATGAAGTATCAATAGCTTGATCACATCAATAAATACTTAGATGTTAATCTAATGTAAACTTAATTTTTTTTTTTTTTTTTTACTTATCTTTGGGATATATTAGGTCTTGATATATACACAATTAGTATCATGGTAGGATATTAAAAACCATTTTTCAGGATCTTGAAAGCAGTGAAGCTAGAAAATGGAAAACTTTGGCTATTAGAGGAACATGATATTCTACAAGTCATGGAACCATGGAGTAAGAGAGCCCAAGTCGCCCCTCAAGAGTGAAAGCGACGGAGAAAAATGTCCACAAAAGTCATGGACCACACACTGTACTCTGTGTCCATAGTGCATGGTAATCCAGAACTCACATCTCTCCAAAGCTTAAGCCCTCAAAGTCCATATGTTAAAAAATATTTCGTTTGTTTCATTGGTCTGCATTTTCCAGTGCAAACTAGGCAGCAGAGATAGTTTTATGTGATGGCTTAGAATGTCAAATTCTGGCTTAACTGACTGTTAGGCACATTATTAAATTTCTTATGGTTTTAGTTTCCTCATCTGCCAATCTTCCCTCACAGGGTAGTTAGAAGAATAAATTAGGTGATGTATGTAAAACACAGCTCAACATTTGATATATTGTTGAATAATTTAGCAGTAAAGGAGTGATTATGGTTATACCCATTGCTTGTGGAAGAAAATAGAATCCAATATTTAATGAGTACTTAACACATACATTCTGGGTCTTCCCAGGTAGCTCAGCAGTAAACAATCCACCTGCCAGTGCAGATGTGGGTTTGATCCCTGGATGGAGAAGATCCCCTGGAAGATGGCACGGCCACCCAGTCCAGGATTCTTGCCTGGGAAATCCCATGGACAGAGGAGCCTGGCAGGCTGCAGTCCGTGGGGTCACAAAGAATTGGACATGACTGATGCAACTTAGCATGCACACACCAGTAGATGGATAGCATTTTGTCCTTTGAAGCAATGATTTATCTGTCCCTTCAGAGAGAGTGCATTCTTAGTGATCCCAAACCATTTGTTTACAAAGTATATCCCTACTTTTCTGCCCTGGAGTGAAATCCCAACAAATACTGAAGTACGGGCCATGTGTCAGGAGATGGAACAGGGCAGTGCAACCCGGCCAGTCAGAAGACGGGAGGTCCTGGCCCTCCTTAGGGGTTACAGGGAGTGGAGACATTGCAGGACAACACAAGAAATCTTTCAGCTCTCAGAGGTGGGAGACTGCGCTGGGAGTCGAGCTGGACTCTCCACATAAAACTCAGGGTGCCCAAGAATGGTTCGAAAACAATTTTTTAGCAGGATGCTTGAGTGGTTCTCATATTCACGGCATCAGTCCTTTATATCTTGAAGTCTGTTCTGAGACATGGTTGAGTGTAACCAAATTAGAGGTCCTCCAAGACCCACAGTAGCCTGTGATGTTGTTGTAAGGAAGTACCGCCTGCACTGCGCCACTGACACCGCTGGTAGTAAAATGCCCCTTGCTTGGCTTGTGGTGGTGGTGTCCTCACGGGGTGAAAATGGAGAGGTCACGGAGATCTGTCACGCTCCCCTTCCCCTGCATCATTTACACGCCTTCATCTACAGATCTTCTTTCTCTCATTTTTGTTTGTTTGTTTTTCTTTTGAAAGCCTCATCTGAGGCTCTGGCACCTCTTAATCCACCAGCTAAAATAACCAGAAATTCTAGTGAATTTGCGGGTGTGCTTTTCTGTCCTGCCAGACTTGATGGCGCAATATCCTGGTGTATGTTTCTGAGCTAAAGTTTAGATATCCAGGCGTATCCTTCTTCACGGCAGAAATACAAGGCCACGGGCCGGGTGACTGACTCAGTGCTGCAGAATCCCACCTGCCAGTGCAGGAGACTCGGGTTCCATCCCTGGGTCAGGAAGGTCCCCCTGGAGAAGGAAACAGTAACCCACTTCACTCTTTGCTGGGAAATCCATGGACAGAGGAGTGTGGCAGGCTACAGTCCATGGGATTGCAGAGAGACACACAGACACACACTTCTCCATGGCCAGAATGTCAGTGTAAGCCAAGGGTCAAGTCAGTTACCAACTGTAGGCATAGAGAGGGCTTCTAATCAGAAGAACAGGGAGTAGTTACCCTATGAACAAGGAAAGTGAACTTCAACTGGGAAGGGCCGTTGTATGTTGTGGAGAAAGCCTATCCCTCGGAACTTGAGAGTGTGGGGAGGGAGCCTCTGGCCCACCTTGGCGGGAGAGCGGCCAGGGAGGCCTGGGCTCTGCTTTTCCTGCCCGCTCTTGGCCCATCAGCAGAGCAGCTCTGTTTCTGCATGTATTTCTGTTTGAAACTCTTCAACTGCATAGAAGTGGGAAAACCAGTGTCTTGGGTGACTTTTGTTGCAGTTTATCTCCAGCCTCTGAGCTGGCCTTTTTCACATGTATCTGCTGCCCGTGTGTTGAAGACTAGGGGCTCACAGGCCAGTGTCCACATGAAGTTAAGCAGATGACGTTGGGACCGTTTGTTTATTTGAACTGTTTGTACCACCCCTACCAGTATTTAGAGCAACAGTTGACTATGTTTATACTCTGTGTTATTTCTGTTAAGATACATATCTTTCTAGTTTGTGTCATAATTTAACTCAAAACCATTATTTTCCTCCTTAGTAATACATTAAAACGATGTTATTATTACAAGTAACAGCATTATAAAGTCAATGAACTGTATTTAGTGCATAATATGCCACACAGGGGTAAAACCCCCAGGAGAGTCTTTCTGTTTTTTGTTTCCACGGAGGTGGCAGTAACAGCAGTAAGCCACATTGTGGTCACCAGACAGGAATCCGTGTTTGACCTTAGAACAGTATTTGTTTATCCTTGAGAAAGATACGCTTATCCTGGTAGCCCTGAAGTCTAGCAAAGTGCCTGCCATTTAGTAGAAGCCCAAGTTCAGGAAGTTGACATGTGTTCAACTAAGGTGTGAGAAGAGAAAGAAAAAGCCAGAGAAAACAGTGGATGAATAGGAAGGTTCTTAAGGGCATCAAGTGAGGGAAAGTTTTTAAAAGAATAATCAGGTCACCACTTTTAGATTCTATGAAACTCAGACTCAGTGGGGGAAAAAGTCACTGGATTTGGGGGTTTATTTTGTCAATGGAGACCCATGACAGAGAAGTCTTAGTAGCCATAGGAGAGGCGATGGTGGTCGTGTTTAAGTCATGCCAGACTTCTTTGCAACCCCATAGACTGTAGCCCCACTCTTGCCTGGAAAATCCCATGGACGGAGAAGCCTGGTAGGCTGCAGTCCATGGGGTCGCGAAGAGTCGAGCATGACTGAGTGACTTCACTTTCACTTTTCACTTTCGTGCATTGGAGAAGGAAACGGCAACCCAGTCTAGTGTTCTTGCCTGGAGAATCCCAGGGACGGGGGAGCCTGGTGGGCTGCCGTCTATGAGGTTGCACAGAGCCAGACATGACTGAAGTGACTTAGCAGCAGCAGCAGCAGCAGCAGCACACTGTAGCCCACCAGGCTCCTCTGCCCACGGAATTTTCCAGGCAGGAATACTGGAGTGGGTCACCACTTCCTCCTCCAGTGGATCTTCCCAACTCAAGGATCGAACCAGCATCTTCTGCACTTGGCAGGTGGATTCTTTACCCCTGTGCCACCAGGCAAGGAGCCAAGGAACAGAGTAGGCTCCAAATGGCAAAGCCTTTAATTGTTTTAACGGCCAGTGGGGAGGCAGAAGGGAAGGGGTGGGGGGGATGTTGTATGCAGATTAGAGGGGTTGCAGCAGAGATTCTAAATGCCAGCATTACTGGTAGTTTGGGGCCTGGTGACTCTGTGTTGTACCGTAGGGCGTGGTCCTGTGCTTTGGGGGACAACCGCCGTGCCCCCACATGTGGCAGTGAGAAACGCCTGCAGACAGTGTCAGGTTCCCCCTGGGGGCAGGTGCAGGGTGGAGTGAGACTGCTGCTGGCACACACTTTGCCCTTTCTCTCCTCTGCTCCGTTGTCTGCTGGGGTATTCATGGTACTTGTAGGCAGATGGGGAAGGAACCACTCCAGAAACTGGTGGGAAGCTACAGGCATCCAGGGGGCGATGCCTGAATTGGTTACGAGAGGGCAGTTGACAGGGGAACAGGGCAAACGCACCGTTCAGAGAGGTGCCCTGAAGTTAGAGGAGCTGAGCAGATGTGTTTAATGCTGGGCAAAGGTAGGCTTAGTTCATGTTAGTTCATGGCCTTGAGCTTAGATGAGGTTAATGTTGGGTCTTTGAGGGAATTACAGAGCGTTTTGGTAACCTCTGTGGGGATGGATTAACACACATGAGTAAAAAGTGATCCGGAGCAGCAGTGAGGCCTGGCTGAATAGGGACTTTATTTATTTATTTTTTTGAATAGGGACTTTAAAAAATTACTTAAGATATTAATTAAAATCCTAGAGAAGGGGATTCCCCTTGTGACTCATTGGATAAGAATCCACATGCCAGTGCAGGAGGCACAAGTTCGATTCCTAGTCTGGGAAGATCCCACAGGCCACAGAGCAACTAAGCCTGCATGCCATAGCTTCTAATCCTGCACTCTGGAGCCCAGGAGCCCGACTACTGAAGTCATTTTCGTGCCTAGAGCCCGTGCTCTGCAACAGGAGACACCACCACCGTGAGAAACCTGTGCACCGCAAGTACAGGAAACCCATGCAAAAGCAACAAAGACCCAGCGTGGCCAAAAATAAAAAAGAAAGAAAAAGTAAAGCAAAAATCCCAGAGAAGAAATAAACCTATAACCCAACCACTGTAACACTGTTTTAATTTGTGCACTTTACTGTTTATACTCAATGCTTTTTGCCTTTTTTATTTTGCTGAATATAGATTTCAGTGTTACTGAACTGTTATTTGAGTTATAGTTAATGGCTACACAATAGTCTGTAGGGCTTCCCTAGCGGCTCAGTGGTACAAAGAATCCACCTGCCAATGCAGGAGAGACTCAGGAGTCGCGGGTTTGATCCCTGGGTTGGAAAGATCCCTTGGAGTAGGAAATGGCTACCCAAGTATTCTTGCCTGGAAAATTCCATGGACAGAGGAGCCTGACGGGCTACAATCTGTGGGGTTGCAAAGAGTCGGATGCAACTAAGTGGCTTCCCCTTAAAAGACTATATGCACACAGGTAATACTGTGTAGATATTTTCTTTAATTAATCAGGTAGCCCTCTAGTTACTAGCTTGGTTAGGTTGTATCCAGTTCTTAGTAACAATTGTCCTTAATGTTGTAGCACACCTTCCTGGAGCCTTGCTGGATTTTATTTGTGGATCCAGTAAAGGCTTTATACAGTGCTGAATGCAGAGCAGAAAATGTGTTGGCTTCAGGGTCACTTCATTGAGTTTCTCCCTGACCCCTCACATTTAAAACTGCAAACCCCATCTCTGCTTCATTTTTTCCACCACCCCTGCTGTCTCCAGAACACTGGGTGCTTTATCCTGATTGCTCTTATCTCCCTTGCTAAGTCCACAAACTCCCACAGGCAGCACAAGGATTTGGGGTCGGTTGACCGGCACAAAGAATGCTGGCACGTAAATACTTGCCGAGTGGTGGGGTTTACCCTGACAGACAGGCAAGGTGGATTTGAAGAGTGTCCACAGCAGCACATACTCGTGGAAGCCAGTGGGAGGATAATTGCACTAACTCATACTTGGTTTCCAGGCGGGCTTGAAAGCAACAGCCGTCCATGTGGCTGATGAATTGGGGAATCGTAGGGTTAGCGCTGTGGCGGCAGGTGCGCATTCCTCCGGCAGGAGAGCGTG
The DNA here is from genome assembly GCA_935064755.1 of Tragelaphus eurycerus. Classification (NCBI taxonomy): domain Eukaryota; kingdom Metazoa; phylum Chordata; class Mammalia; order Artiodactyla; family Bovidae; genus Tragelaphus; species Tragelaphus eurycerus. The sequence goes on along the minus strand of CAKXYN010000075.1, from coordinate 3,601,463 downwards.
GGAGAGGTAGGCGGTAAGCAGACTGTGGTTCCAGCAGGGAGTTTTGCAAGGTTTCCTTACCACAGAAGTAGTTTGAGAATTAATAGTGACATGGTTGGTAGAAAATGCTGTTTTGCCAGGAATGGACTGTGTCACGTTTAATTGCCTCTGCCTTGGCCAGCAGCCCCCTCTTGGCTGGGTGTGTATTTGACTCACACCGTATGGTACTGTATACGTTAAGTTGTGTTTTCAAAGAATTTTTTTTTTCCTGATCAGAGATCTGAGTAAGCAGATGTGCCAGTCATGTCTGAATTAAGCAGAGCTAGTGACAGTGTCAGCTCAGCCCAGGTGGCACGGTGGTAAAGAACCTGCCTGCCAATACAGGAGACAGAAGAGACACAGGTTCGATCCCTGGGTCCGGAAGATTCCCCTGGAGAAGGGCATGGCAACCCACCTCAGTATTATTACCTGGGAAATCCCATGGACAGAGGAGCCTTGCGGGCTACAGTCCTTGGAGTCTCAGAGTTGGGCGTGACTGAGTGACTAATCTTACTTGGTAAATAAGTAAGATATTTAGCATGGCATATATTAAGCAACCGTTGGGAGTCTTGCTTGAGTATGGAAATTGTAATAGTTTTCTTCTGGAACAGCCTTAATTGTCACCTTCAGCCAGTATCTGGCTCTCCAGTTTGTTAAAGATTTTCTACTATAACATAGTTCTAGTTTCCAAATACCATGTATTCCCTGGTGAATTGTTAAGGACAGACAGGTATGATTTAGTGAACGAAACACTGGATTGACAGTTGAAGTAATGTTTCCTCTCATATTTGTCAATGGGTGACATGTCTGTTATGTCTTAATTTGTTCGTTTCTTCCTTTTTAAAACATGATAGTGATCCCCAACACCACTTTCTGCCTTCTTCCAGAATCTCTGGGACACTTAGTCAACATACTGGTTTATTAGAACCATGTAAAGAGATTTCATGTTTTGAGGTCTGTCCCAGAATTGCTTTTTTCTTACTTATGCCTTTTTCAGCTTTATTTGAATATTGAGGTGTATCTCCAATGATGTGAGTTGAGCTGAGTTGGTCATCTTTTAAATTAACAAGTTATAATTTGTGTTATTGGGACCAAGTGCTTTATTCAAAATAGGATTTGATAATTATATTGACAAATATAGTATGATAGGACATTATAGTATTTTTCTGTACATAGTTTTGACTTTCAGAATTTTGAGGATACATCCTCCACTTGTTTTTAACAAAAATTGAACTGACCTTGCATAGATTGGAGCAGTTAATTTCTTCCCTTTTCAATAAAATTGACCACAATTAGCATGTGCTGTAACCCATTTTAAGACAAAGGCTTAGGAAGACTTGCTTTTTTTTATTTTTTTGAAAACCAGAGGAAAACCATTCTTACATTTCCTCATTGTTTGTTTGTGAGCATAATATTAACTCTTTCAGAATCCCAGTCTTCTCTTTATCTTGATCAAAGAACATCCTTAGGAAGGAATCCTGCAGTTTCCATTTAGCCCATTTGTGACTTCTTGTGAAGTTATGTGTCTAAATTAATTGGCAACTGTGCAAACCAGCTTTCTGGAGCAGAGCCTCAAAGAGCAGTGAGGTTAGAAATTTTACATAAGAGAGAATTTAACCTATCCCTGAGAGGCTGACTATATATGTATATTATATTAGTATGTTTTTATATATTAATATATATATTACAGTGTGTTTGCATGTATTATATAGAGAATATACATATGTATTGGAATTTCCCATGTGGCACCAATAGTGAAGAACTCGCCTGCCGGTGCAGGAGACCTAAGAGATATGAGTTCAATCCCTGGGTCAAGAAGATCCCCTGGAGAAGAAAAGGGCAACCCACTCCAGTATTCTGGCCTGTTGAACTCCATGGACAGAGGAGCCTGGCAGGCTGTAGTCTGTGGGGTTGCAAAGACTCAGACATAGCTGAGCAACTGAGCACACACATGCATATGTATACCGTAACCAGCATTTGCTTCTTTCCAGGGAGGATGCAGGAGAACCAGAGTCCTGGAGCAGTTTGTCCTATGAAATCCCTTACGGAGACTGTTCTGTGAGGCATCACCGAGAGCTAGACGTCTATATGCTAACCTCTGAGTCTGAACCACGCCAGGAGCCCCCACTTCCTGGAGACAGTTGCACTGGACATATTTTTAAACTTATGAACATCCAACAGCAGCTAATGGTAAGGAAGAAAATTTTCATTTTCAGTCTTTGGTACCCTCACCCCTTCCCCCAGTGAGCTTTGCCATAATTAGAACATAGCCATGCTTCCCTCAGAGATTGTGAAACCTGTAGAGCAGTTTTAGCTTCATTCGAAGTCAGCATTTATAGCGATAGAGCTTAGCACTGGGGTAGTAACAAGAGGAGACTGGGAAAATTCTTCATTGGTTTTTGCCAGGCTTTTAAAATAATGAAAGATACACATACACATTGCCGACAGAGAACTGTGCAACAACTAGAGCTAAAATTTTCTGGCTTAAAAGGAAATTTGTTTAACACTGTAAATTTGTTGGTTTAACTTTATAAAACAAAATGAGCTAAAGTGTTTCTGAGATTATTGCTAAAGAACAGGAACCAAATTTACTAACAAACAGTCTTTGCTCAACTCTTTCAATGAGTGATGACCATGTTGCTATATTTAAATTGATAGTTGTGCAGTAAAAAGATCAGTAAAAAAAAATAAAGATTTTTATAATCCACTCAAGCCTTCAAGATAAAGTTGTTGCCAGACTTAAAAACATTACAGACTCTCTGGTGGCATTTATTATGGATAATATACACGTCATGTGGATACATCTCTCTTGGCCATAACATCTAAAAGGCTAAGTTTAGATAATTTTTCCACCCATTTTATTTCAGAGTTGATTTGATTTGGAAAACTCGTGGCAGTAATTTCATTTAAGGTCACCTGGGGTCAGCTCTCCACCAGAATCTTCTCTGGGAGCAGACCTTATTTCAGAGACCGGCGGGCCAGGACACTTCACGGCAGGGCTGCAGACGCGCTCGCCTCTGCCTCTCTGGGTTGTGTTTATTCCAAACCAGGTGTCGGTTTATTTTCCTCTCTGGAGATGGCTGAAAACTCAGGTTTTCTTTAGAGCTCTTCTACTGGGTGAATGGTAGTCCATTCAGAGACAGCAGCTTGCAGATGCCACAGCTACCCACAAAATGTGGAAATAGTTTCCTAGAAACCATGAGAAATTAGAGCTATGAGAAGATACATGTGTTAGGAGCATCTAAAATTTCTCAGGCCATACCACTTTTTTCTCCAGATCCCCATTCTGTCATGTTCGCCCTTTGTTAAATTCCGTGACCCGTTTTCATAATTCCTTGGAGTTGGTCACCATCTCAGGAGGAAGGAAGCAAGTGATTTTGAGTTCTCTTAAAGAAGCGTAGCAGAGCAGAGTTCAGGGCAAATCTGTTTTTCTCGTACTGTCTTATTAGAAGGACCTGAGTGAGCTTGATGTGTTTTACACCTCCACATGTGAACTTTCACATGAGACCCAGCGCGCAGACAGGAGAGGCACAGGGGCCAAGTGGGTGGAGGAGTGAGACGGCGGCACACGGTGTGTGCAAGAGATTATCCTAACAGAGTGAATGACGAGAGAAGACTGAACCAGGCATTCAAAAAATAGTTCTGGGAGCTCCCTCGTGGCTTAGTGGTCAGGATTTCAGGCTTTCTCGGCTGTGGCCCGGCTTCAGTCTGTGATCAGGGAGCCGGGAATCCCACAGGCTGTGCAGTGTGGCCGAAAAATAAATAAAGAAAGAAAACCATGTAACTCAAAAAACAGTGTCATTCTAAGGGTTCCTGAAACTTAGATACAGAGCTAAACCCACTCTAACGATCCAACGTATTTTGTTTCTCTCCATTTTTTCCCTAAGCTTCGTCTAACATGTGCTTGTGGCTTTTACATAATTTTAACTTTAGATTAACTGTTTTATTTATTTTCTAAAACATTGTAAATATCTTTTTCTGATTTCACTGTAGTCTTCACTGTTAACGTTTGGAATATATGACAGCATAGCATTCTGCACCAGGTTATTAACCACGATTGTTCTGACCATTCCTATATAGTTTGTCATGTCTGTTTCTCAAGTTGCAAAGACCTATTTTTGAAATGACCTATAAAATATTCTCAAAGCACAGTACCATCTGAGAATATTGAAAAATTCCCTATTGCTCGTTTGATATGTTTAATATTCAGTAGTAGAGGAACAGAGGACCTCTTTATCAGAAAGTGAAAGAAAGAATTGAATCATGCCACTCTTTTGAAATTATTATAGCCCCCTAACTAAAATAGTTAACCTAGATTGAACAGAGCCTGTTTTGGAGATTGAAGGATGCTGTGTAACTCCTAGGTAAGAATTCAGGGCATGGGAGCATGTGTCTGTTCCTTGTGATTGAAGAGAGAGTTTACCAGACTGGTCAGAATTTGTTTTTACTTGTATATACAAGGCAGGAAGGAAGCTGCCTCTGCCCCTCTAAAGGCCCTATAAAAGGTAGCTTTTTCAGCTGCTCATTTGAAGCTCAGTTCTGTGCTTTTTAAAAATAAGGTTTTTTGAGGCTCAATTTTAATCTCCTTTCTAAAATAAGTCAATAATATAGAAAATAGCCACATTGTATATTCTTGGCATCTGTCATTCTCGCCGTTATGCAGCTGTCAGAGGAAGCTCAGGTCAGGGCCGAGGGAGCGTTTATTGGCATTTATTTAGGTTGGCTCATCCTGTGACTTTAGAAGGGCTAGAATGTAGTGACTTGTCTCCCACAGAATTTTCACTTCCAGATGTCAGTGACATCTTTTCTCATGGTCAGTTTTTTAAAAACATCTTCTATTTCCTCCTAGAAAACAAACCTCAAGCAGATGGATAGTCTCATGCCCTCAACGGTGACTGCACAGGAGCCGTCAAGTCCCCCCCATGACCAGGATGCAGATGGTCACTTTCTTCCCCGAGCGTCCGAGCCCACAGCCAGCCAGCAGCTTGCCTCTCCTGAAGCTGCTGAGAGCTGTCAGCGCTGCCGGGGGAGCTCCATGGGGCAGACTGAGAGCTCCTGTGATTTGTCAGGTGTGGCCAAGGAGGAGGATACAGACCTTTCCAGCAGGAAGAAGAGCACAGGCGTGGAGAGAACAGGAGGTGAGGTGGGGCCAGCACCTTTCACAGACCCTGGGGCAGCGTGTGCTCCCGACAGCTGCATTCAGAGCGTGCCTGATGGCAGAGGAGAGGGCCCAGAAGGCCTTCCGCCCTGTGGAGTCAGAGATGAAGAAACTACTTCTTCGACAGTGGCCACCGACCTGGGGTCCCCAGGCAGCATCCTGCAGGGGGGCGTGGCCCAGGCCTGCTCTGGAGGCAGGCTGGTGGTTGCTTCACCAGCAGGTGCCAGCAGCCCCGAGGCTACAGGAGAAAGGGAACATGGTCTCGTGCACCCCAGTGCTGCCATCGGGGGGAGCATGCTTGAAGTGGAAGAAAGTATGAAGAAACAATTTGAGGACTCTGGTATCAGCACGGCTGGAGACTCTGACGGAAAAGTCACAGACGAGCCTGTGCATGGAGCCAGCCTTCCAGACGGCGTCTCGGCCGCCAGTTCCCTGGATGCTAACAAACCTGCAGAGTCGATCCTTCCAATTAGTAATGGCAAAGCTGCCACTGACCAAACTGCAGAAAGTGAAACTTCTAAAAGCTGTACAGAGAGTGCTCACGCTCCAGGAGCCCAGAACCCTCAGTTAATTCCAGCTGCTGCAGGCGACGAGGTTTCAGAAGGGCTCCGGCCCAACACTCCCTTAGCCAGCCTGTGTGCACCAGGACCGCCCTCTGATTTAACCTTGCCTGGGCTGCACACAGATGTGACGCCTACCCCGAAATCAGAAGCGGAGTCATCTGGTGTTCACAGCCAAGACAGCGAGTCACCCATCTGGTCCGCAGCTGGGGGTGATAAACTTTGCACAGCCCCTGGGTGTCAGCCAAGCACAGGGACGTCTAGTGTGGTGTTGCTTGCAGAACGTCGTGACGACACAGCCCCCAAGCCTGAGAGCACGACCACAGGACAGCTCGGCACACGGCTCCCACTCACTGCCAGCTGCCCGAGCGGCCCACAGGCCAGCTCCACCCAGAGCACCCCAGACACCCCAGAACGCGTGGATGCTTCTCCTCTCCAATTTTCAGATAAAGAAAGCCAAGGAGAAGATCTGAAAGTGGAGACATCATCAGCAGATCTGGCTGAGGTGGTTCCACACCCACAGGCCGCTCCCCCACGGCTGAGAAAGAAGGGGCGTCATGCCCAGCTATGACGCCAGGCGGGACTGCCTCTCTGGCAGGCAGTGAATCAGTAACCAAAGATGACGCACTCTCGCTTGTCCCCTCCCAGAGTGAAAAGGGAAGAGCAGCCCTCCAACCACACACAGGTGGTGGAGATGGGCCTGACGGAGACACTAGACGTCCGGAGGAGCAGCCTCCAGAAGGCGGCACAGCAGGCCTGGGCCCACCCCCCGCGGCCCTAGACCCGCCACCCGGCATGGGGAACACTGGCCCCGGAGGACTCGGTGGGGAGCAGGAGCGCCCCTCCCCCACAGTGGCCCCCGAAGCCCTGGCCGTGGAGGGGGCCACTGCCTCCGCCCTGCTTCCTGGGGGTCAGGCCCCTGCGACTGAAGGAGGAAAAACTCAGGTGGTTCCTGAGGGCCCAGGAGGCGAGGGTAAAGCCAGGACCTGTCCTGCCACTGAAGACGGTGCTCTCTGCTCAGGAGCATCACAGGAAGAGCGCAGACCACCGCCTCCTGTACCAGAGGCCCCAGGGGTCCCCGAAGAGCCTGGCACAGCGGCCGGGGCAGAGGACAGAGCGCCACAGCCCAGCAACTCCCTGGGCACACCCTTGGCCCGTCTTCATGCAGAAGCTAAACCCAACAAGGAAGTGGCCCCAGCAGCCTCCCGGCCGACGGGAGGTGGGGCCACACAGAGCCTGGTGCCACCAGGAGCCGGTCTGGCTGCACACTCCAGCCAGGACGCCCCAGGTGCAGAGCCGAGCAGCTCAGCTCCAGCACCAAGTCTATTAGCAGGTGGGCCTAAGGCGCAGAACTGTAGTCCAGCTTCTTCAGCTCCGGATGTTGAGGTGGAAAACGCCCCGTCCCCGGGGAAAAGCGCCAGGTGTGAGGTGAGTGGAGATGCAGCGCTGGACAGTGCCCGGGTCCGTGGTCTACAAGAAGCCCTCGGGGCCGGGACAAAGGATATATCTCACAACGCCCCAGATGCCTCGTCCTGCCAGGGGAATATGATCCTGGGTTTGCCTGGAGCTTCACCAGCCGCAGGCATGACTGACCCCCAGGGCACCGCGCCCCTGGAGCTGGTGGCGCCTCCAGGTGGGGAGAAGAAGCTGGAGGGAGTGGACTGTGGCTCTTTTGGCCTGCAGGAGGCCCAGGGGGACAGTAAGGCGCATCACGACCCGCCGCAGCCTGCGGGCGGAGAGCGCCCCCCAGAGATGGGGCCCTTGGGTGAAGCAAGGGGTGCCCCTGCTCTGCCCTGCGCTGTCTCCACCAAAGCCCTGCATCGGCCCGAGGGTGCCGACTCCATCGAGGAGGCTGCCAGCCGCATCGTGGATTCCGTCATAGAGCAAGTCAAGGCCTCCGGAGCACTGATGACAGAGGGGGCTCTCAGGCACGGGTCACTGCCCAGGCCTCCCAAGGCGGGCCCAGGAACGGAGCCCACAGCACATGCTTCCGCCGGGGAGACGAGCTCCCTGCAGCCTGCGGAGACCCCGCCGGTGGACAGTGGTGGCAGAGAAGCCTCTGGGAGCCTTGAGCCGTGCTTTGCTGGAAGCGAGGAGCCAGAGATTATTCTGCCTGTCCAAGGACCTACACCAGAGACAGGTAAGCCACACAGAGTACACAAGCAACTGTTTGAGGGATAGATTTCCTTCAGAGTCTCTGGGATGTGCTGGTAAAAATACAAGTGTCACTGCTGTTTAGAGGCCGTGTGTTCACTGGGTTGGTTGCCAGGCTACCAATCAACACCATTCGGAGAGACACGTCATGTCAGACTGGGACAGATTTTGCTTCCTGTATTCCAGAGCCCTGGCTTGATAGCTCAGAACCTACAAATGCTCTGTCCCACTGGAGCAGCTGCAAGTTTCCTAATCTGGAAAACAGTACTGCAATCCCAGGTCCTCCAAAATGATAAAGGGATGGAGCAGATGTTTTGAGTCACGTGTCTTAGTCCTTTTTCTCGAGAACCGTGACACACAGTGCCGACAAAGTGTGTTTTATTTACAAACCTGAAAGTCCCTTTCTTTGCCCACCATCCTGGTGCATGTCCTGAGCACATTTAGAATCAGGGTGGTTTCAGAACAGCTGGCAGTATCTTTCTACGCCGATGGCCCAGCATCCCACATGGGGGCATCAGGTCATTGGTGGAGGCTGGGGGGACGGGAACGCCCTACTCTTCCTGCCTGAGGAGCAGGCCTCCTGTTCCATTGCCGGTGGCTCTTGGGCAGCCAGCCGTCTGGGAACTGGGGACCCCACATCGCGCAGGGCCTCGGACGCAGGATTTCCGCCTGAGCCTGGTCTGCTGCGCTGCTGTCAGAGGGCAGACGTTGTGTCTGCTTATCTCGGGGAAGCAGCTGCAGCGAGCAGATTGCTCACACGGCAGCAGCCCCGTTCCCTCTGCGGGTGACCATGTCCAGAGAGAGCAAAGAGAAGCCACTGGTGCTCGGTGGAAACAGACCAGCCGCATAGAACTTCTTATTGGGGGTTGAGGCTGAGGCTTAAACTGAAATCGGACTGGGTTTTGACTCTTGACGTCATTCAAGGTCAGTTGAGTTCACACTTTGAGACCACCACCTGTTCCCAGAGATAGAGGACCTATCTCCATGCTCGCCCCCAGACTCTCATAGGTAAGAAGCCTGTTTTGTTTTTATCGTCTGACTGTTTTTGCAGTTCCTTCTAAATTTTGAAAAACCCCTTTACTGTAGCTGTGTGTTAAGAGTTGCGGGGGTGGGGCAGGAAGAGAAATGAACGAACAGAAGGAGGAAAGAAGTTGCTTTGGAAAAAGAGCCGTTTAAACACAGTGGACATTTCTCCTGATACAGGGTTTTTAACCATTTATAATCTGTTTTTCCAGTTGAGGGATTTAAGAAACCCATAGTAGTAGTTTTGGTGGTTTCAGGCTTTTTGTTTTCTTAATATCTTGGATTATTAGCCATGAACAAATTTCTATCACTGTCAATCTCAGGATTTAAATAAGAAGGTCTCTAATTTTTTAAATAAGACACAACAACAGGTCTATTTTGGGGGCCCTGGCAGGTTGACATTTCAGAAGAATGGGAGTGGCTGTAAGCTGATGCCTGGCTATGTTCTTTTCATTTGGGTGCTGCGTCTTTGGCCACATGGGCTGGAATTATTTCTCTTTCCAGCTCAGTAGTCAGAATTTAACCCGAGTAAGTACAGACTAAGTAAGGTTGTGTCCAGAGTACCTTATGAGAAAAGGCAGATACCAAGAAGAGTTTCAGACTTTGATTTTTAGTAGTACGCAAATATATTAAGGATGCTAAGGAATTGCATCTAAGATTTTAAGACTGTAGGAAGGGAAATGAGATAGAAATCCAGTTTTAACAGTGTCTGTGGGTTTGGAGTGGGTGGATGTGTGTGGGAGAGCTACTTCTGATGCCTCAAGGAGTCATGTGTGCTCCATGCTAATGGCCTCCAAGGACAGGGAGAAGTAGCCAGTGATGAAGCAAGGGGTGCTTTTTTCAGAAAATAGCCAGGACTGGGGAAAGTCCCTGGTCACGTTACTCCAGAGAAAAAGCACCCAAGTATGATCTCAGACCAAAGGGTATTTTCTAGGAAGTTTACATTCCACTTATGAATTTAACCCTACTGGTTTGTAAGTGGGCAGACATCAGTGTAACTGCTGGTTTGGAAGGGTCCACATAGCATTGGCCTCTGTTTTTACTATATACTGCCGTCGGCAGAGCCAAGTAGAAATCGAGAGGAGGGAATCACATACATACCTTCAATTCGAATGAGAAGTTGGGGCCCAGTACATATCAACAGCATTGACTGCAGTGCTTTGGGAAGTTAGGATTGCATGACGGAGCCAGGCCAGTTCTGTGGGGGCTGCCAGCATCCTGCAAGTCCCAGTAATCTCTGTTTACTGCTGTGACTGGGTGCTGCTTGCCAAGATACATATTTTCAGGTGATTCATATTATCATCAGGTAGTAAGGATTTATGAGAAATCATATCTCCAAATAAATGAAATAAAAATCAACACCTGCCCCCCGACCCCCTCCAAAAAAAAAAACAAAAAACTTACTTAGAAATGTTTTAATCAAGGAATATTTAAGGGGATTGCTTAGTCAAATTTTTTTTTTTTTTAACTTTCATCATATATTATGAAATGGAAGACGGATTTTTGTTCTTTGGACAACAAAACGTTTGCCTTTTTTTTTTAATTGCTAGTAAGATCATGTAATTAAATAAAGGCAAAGAAAGGAGACTTACAAGTATTCATTTATAGTAATGTAGCTTTCCTACATTATAAAGTAGAGCTTTATACATGTCACAGTGTGCTGTTAGATACAATAATTTTTTAGATTTATTTTTAATTGGAGGATAATTGCAATATTATGTTGCTTTCTGCCATTTGAATCAACTATGAGTATTCATATGCCCCCTACATCTTGAGCCTCTCTCCTACCTCGCAGCCCTAGAATACAATCTTAATATACTTCATTATTATACTCTGAGTATATACTATACTATAAAATGTATTCTCTGGTGGAAGAACCCTCTGTGCCCTCTTTTGCGGGGAGCATTTTTCTCTGCCAGGGTAGTGGTGTCGCTACATTAATAATCATAGAAAAGTTTCAAGATGAAATAGAAATGATAGTTCTATTTGTATTTGGATTATTAAGATGAATTTTGACTGTTCAGCCGTCAGAGTCCCCTTTAAACAAAAGTGTCAAAGCTTAAATTTGTCTCAGGCATCATTCTACCACTTCCTTCCTGTATTAGCTTGACCATATGGTGGTCAGTGAACAAAACCGCTACCGTTTGGTCTGTTAAGCATCAGTCTAAAGAAAACATGAGAAACTTTTTCTTAAGAAAAGGACCTGCTGGTTTGTAATTGTGTTTTCGTTTGGAAAGAAATAAAAGTTAAAACAAAATCTAATTTACTGAGGATTCTGTAGGTGGATGAGTGTGTGTAGTACGTTTTTTAAAAGACTCTTCCCAAAGGCTGTATCTTGTTCTCAGTGGCTCTCTTCTTCTTGCCATGTGCAGATATGTCTTGCCTGTGTGATAATAAGATGGACTGACCACTAGCTGTAGTCGTTAATCGGTTCCCTTAAAGCTTGTAAGCTTTCTTTTCCATGTGCAAGTAAGCACCACACTCAGAATCATCATAAAAAGTTAATAGTGAAAATGGAAGTTCAGTAGGCATTGAACAAGATCTTCCCTTAGCTACAAACCCACAGGCTGGAGAAAACCACACAGCCCTGTGATCAGGGCTCAGCACAGAGCCAGAAATGACACCAGCTCCCAAACAATACTTGCTGTTTAATGCAAAAAAAAAAAAAGTGCAAACAAAATGCATGAAACCTGGAGCAAGTTGTGTAAACAGAAAGGCCCAGGGAATCAATTTTTCACATGCACTTTGTAACCACCTTGCTCTCCCTAGAAATGCCCGACACGAAAGCTGACGATGAAGTGGATTTTCTGAGTAACACCCGGGAGAGTTCAGTTTCTGAAGAGGTGGCTCTGGGAAACAGAACTTCTACGCCAGAGGTGAAACCAGGCCCGAAGACCCAGGCGGTGAGTCTGTGCGAGCACAACCTGTGTTTAGCCTGCTCTGCTGTGTCTGTTCTGTGGCGTTGTCGGGGGGATTTTTAAATTCACAGTAAGGTTTTTCCCCTTCTCCCTTGTTCCCTCCTGTACAAATATAGACGTGGTGTGGTGAAGCTTTTACACGGTGTCGCTTTAGAATGGATCTCTTAGATCCCTGCAGGGATCCCTGGGAGGTTGTAATGAAAAGGGTTTTTTCACTGTGAGCACAAGACTTTCCAGTTTGTCATGAGGTTTATTTAACATGTCTCAAGATGGGAATTGCCACAAAAAGGGATCTGCTGACACTTCTTCAACCTGACTCTTCTTTCTTTATATAGGAACTCATAGCGAAGATGATATTTTCGTTTGAAACCCAATACTGATGGAAATAGAAGTATTATGTCATTGTTAATGATTAAAAAAAAAGGTTTATCAGATTTTCATAACAACTCCATTGAGACATAATTCACATAATCGTACAATTCCCTCGTTCAGGTGAAGTGCACAGTGTGGTAGGTTTTTAGCATATTTACAGAGTTGCACAACAGTCCCCACTGCCCAACTTTATAACACTGGCATCACACCAGAAAGAACCCCATACCCACTAGCGATTCACCCCTGCCCGCCTCAATCAGTAGTCACCAGCCTCCTGTCTCCAAGGATTCACCTCTTCCACAACGTCATACAAATGCAGTTACAGAGCATGTGGCCTTCAGCAACTGGTTTCTTTCACTTGGTGTATTATTTCACAGTTCATCCGTGCTGTAACATTGATCAGTATTTAATTTCTTTTTATTGCCAAGTAGTACCCGATTGTATGGATGTACCATATTTTTTTCTATATTTTGATTGTTTCCACTTTTTGGCTGAATAGTTGTGAATAGTAACACGAACTGTCCATTTGTATGGACGTATGTTTTTATATGCTTAGTAGTTGTGTTGGCTCATGTGGTAATTCTATATTTAGTATTCAGTAAGTTTTCAAAAATGACTTTTTTCAGAGTCTTGATTATTGTTCTTGTTTGAAGCTAGTAACTTATAAAACAAGAGAACTTATAAACTTGTTGAATAGTGCTATAAGCTTTAGATGCCATGATTTTCTTTTTTTAAAAAGCAACAAAAGCAAACAAAAAAACCCACACACATCTTTGGCTGGAAAATCAAGTTACTGGAGTAAATCACATTGCCCGTCAGAAAATCAGCCATCCTTGTCTAGACTTGAGGGTGTGTTTTTTTGCTCTTCGGAGGGCTAAGTATTTTTCATAGAATTACCCCAGTTAGCTAAACAGAACGGTACCGTTCCAAACTGTTTCAAGTGTATGGATTGGGATAAACAAGCTTCATTTTGTTGGAGTGCAGTGGTAGGGAGGTACTGGCTGTTCTCACCCACCCCTTATTACCGATAATATTCATGACTAATGCCTGGGTGGCTACTTGTACAGCAGGCATTATTCAGACAAATGTCACTTTTGCCCCTGGGGAAAGAAAAGAGAACACACCCTGCATGGGTAACATGTGTCTTTGTTTCCAGAAGCCCCTGAAAAAGGGAAGGAACAAACTCACATCCTTGAATTCAAATACCTCTGTTTCTTCGTCCTCCAAGTGAAGTCCTGTGATTAGTGTCCTGTGTACAGCCTGAGGCTTGGCCATAGACCCTTTGCTTTCCTGTGAGGATAGCTCTGTCCTGACTGTATCTTAACCATTACAAAGAAGAGAGCAAAACTCTGTTTTGTTTTGGGTTTTTGTTTGTTTTGTATTGGGGGTATAGCTGATAAATAGACAATGTTGCGATAGTTTCGGGTGACCATTGAAGGGACTCGGATGTACACACAGATGAATCCATCTCCCCCAAACTCCCCTCCCATCCAGGCTGCCACACAACATTGAGCAGAGTTCCCTGTGCTAGACAGCAGGTCCTTGCTGGTTGTCCATTTTAAGTACAGCAGTGTGTACATGTCTATCCCCAACTGCCTAACTATCCCTTCCTCCCACCCTCCCCCTGATAACCGTAAGTGCCCTCCCATCCTCCCCCTGATAACCGTAAGTGCCTTCTCCAAGTCTGTGAGTCTGTTTCTCTTTTGTAAGTAAGTTCATTTGTATCGTTTCTTTTTAGATTCCAGATATAAGGGCTGTCACTGGATAGTTCTCCTTCTCTGACTGACTTAAAGTTGCTCCTTTCCTCGTCTCATTTCCTCTTCTCATTTTCCCTCCAGTTTTAGAAGTTGAGAGAGAAGACACTCCTCTGCTTGGTTCAGGCATCATTTTGCAGATAGAAGAAGTAGACCCCCAGATAGTCCCTTGGCTAGCTCAAGGTCAGGGCCTGCTAAAATGTGAGCTTCTAGTTTGGTTCTAACCTAGAATCTGCCCAGTGGGGTGCTTTCCTCCCCAACTCTTACCCCAGGCTCTCTACTGTGGGCTTATCCTAAGGAGCCTCAGGATTCGAGAACCATGTAATTTGTCTGTTGTTGCTGGGGTATGTCTTTGCTTTGTGTCTGCCTCCACTCCATGTAGTTAGAGAAAACACACTTTAATGGGATTTTTAGTTCATGAGGATCTTCAGGCCTAGCGTTCACAGCGTTCTTACAGTGTCATGAAATCTGACCTCTGACCTGCCCTCCTTTGCTGTGGATGGAAAGCAGGAAGCGTGGACACACATTTTGCATCTTCCCGGTGTCACATTTTCTCCTTTTTTCCCCATCTGACTCTCTGCATGTTCTTTGCCTGGAGGGAAGTTTGCAAACTTACAAAGGACAGAGAATAAATACTTCAGAGTTTGTAGGATGTACAGTTTCTGTAACAGCTAATCACCTTTGCTGTTGCATGTGAAAGCAGCCAGAGGCTGCCTGTAAACAAGCATTTGACTGACAGTTCTGATTAAAACTTCATAGAAATTTGAATTTCTTTATTTAAAAAAAATTTTTCTTTTCTTTGAAATTTGAGTTTCATACTGTGAAATCATTTCATATTGTAAAATCATGTCATATTTTGAAATGATTTCATGTCACGAAATAGCTTTTTTGAATTTTTTCTTTTATCACTAAAAAATGTAAAAATCTGCTCTTTGGTGTTTTTTTTCCATGTGCTGTACAAAAACGGGTAGTGGTGATCTGTCGGCCCCTGCCTTTAGAATACGTGTGCCTCAGTGGGTGAGAAGAAAGAGAAAGCAAGTAGAATTTTTTCTCTTCTGAGTGGTCTCAGCCTGTGGGGGAGCTTGTTACTAAACCGCACAGAGGAAGCAGAGAGTTTCATGTCTCTCCCAAGTGTGTCTTTTGACTTGGTATCTCGACTTCCTTGTCCTGTTTGTTTTCTGGCCTTAACCTTCTGGAGCCTGGGCTTGCAGGCTGAGATTGTGATGGTAGTCGAGGGCAGAGTGGCACTTGTTCAGGATTATTTAATTTGGTCTTTCAAAAACATTCCCAGCCTGTGTATTGTCCTTGGGAGTAAACCAGTCATTGCCTCATTGACTCATTGTTTCTCTGAATCAACCTCTTCCAAATGTAAAACAGGAAAAAATCTGTGTGTCTTAACGCTTTGCTACTGTCTTGAAAACCTGGAACATAGCTTTGCGTAAGGAATAAAGGATGCATAAAGGAATCGGGCAGTGTCAAGACTAGTGCTTGTGTGTCTGCAGAGAAAGCATATGTGTGTTCAGTGCTTCAGGTTTCTCAGCATACATGGTCCTGACAAATACTTCCCCACTGAATCAAAAGTAGTTCACAATTCCAGAGGCCCCATTTTACACACAGAATGGTCCATTCCCAGCAGTCATTTTATCACCATTTTATATTCATGGTTTGTCCCTACGTATTGCCAAAGCTTTAATATTAGTTATACTTTCAGTTCAGTTCATTTCAGTTCTAAATTACCTTTTGTTGTCCTTTTTTCCCCCAGTGAGTTAATATCCAAGTACTTGGAGCTTGACATGCAGTAAGTACAGCTTAGCATTCTTATTATTAGTTAGTTTCATAACTTCATATTCCAGTATCCTTTTTACTCACTGAAGTAACTGGTGACTTACAGTGGTTCCTAAAGCAATCAAACTGCAGATTCTCCTTCTTGAACATTGTTATAAAAGCTTCAGGAGTAGCAGCAAGCATTAATTTAAGTTGGGAGACAGGGTGCTTGTTTTAGTTCTGAGATCTTTAGAAATTTGAATGGACCTGAAAGATAATATGAAGGAAAAAAATGGTTTCTGGAAAGTTAAGCAACTAGCCTCATTTCACAGCTAGTTAACTCTGTACGCTAGACTGGAACTCGTTTCTGTACGGGTAATGTTTCTGTTCTACTGTGGTTTTCAGAAAACTCCTCCTGAGGATATACATCTGGGCAATTCAGTTCACTTTGATTTTTCGTGTTTTAAACAAACAGCCCTGAATGATGGATACACACATGAAGATTCTGAAACTGTTGCGTTATACTGCCATGCTTTCAATGATAGTCGGAGAAATTCCTTTGACTACTTTCAGTTCAGTTCAGTTCAGTCGCTCAGTCGTGTCCGGCTCTTTGCGACCCCATGAATCGCAGCACTCCAGGCCTCCCTGTCCATCACCAACTCTCCGAGTTCACTCAGACTCAGGTCCATCTTGTCAGTGATGCCATCCAGCCATCTCATCCTCCATCGTCCCCTTCTCCTCCTGCCCCCAATCCCTCCCAGCATCAGAGTCTTTTCCAATGAGTCAACTCCTAACATGAGGTGGCCAAAGTACTGGAGTTTCAGCTTCAGCATCATTCCCTCCAAAGAAATCCCAGGGCTGATCTCCTTCAGAATGGACTGGTTGGATCTCCTTGGAGTCCAAGGGACTCTCAAGAGTCTTCTCCAACACCACAGTTCAAAAGCATAAATTCTTCGGCTACTTTAGCACCTACTTTTATTTGCTTTAAAAGAAGTCTCATGTTCTTATTATATTTTGTTCACCTGTAGCTAAATACCATCAAGATGTATTTGTCCAAAGAGTTTGCTTTTGCTGAATAAATAACTAAGATTTTCCAGACCTGTTATTTATTTCCTAAAGAATGCTGTGCAGAGATGACTCTGAATATTGAGTCCAGAACAGAAAGCCTCTGGGACCATTCACCATGAGGATATGCTCCACAGAGGCCAGGAAGGAGTTCTGACTCCTCCTTGCCTGCCCTAGTGCTTCAGACCAGCATACTCTGTGTCTTCTGTGGATCTTTTCAGTATATGGCCAGGTTAATTAGGAAGGACTGTCTGTTCATTGAGGTATTTCTATAATAATTCTTTTTCCAGATAATCATTGCAAAAGCTTGTTAGCCATATGGAAGAGTTAATTCAGCAAGCCAGAGTGTCTTGTCAGGATGCCCATGGTCCTGGCAGCCAAACACTCAAGAAGAAATACATTCAAGCACAACTCTAAAATACCGTATGTTGAGTGTTAGGTTACTGGGAAAGTCTAGTCTTCATTTAACACATTCCCCAATCAGAACCACTCCCTTTAAAAAAAAAAAACTACATGGCCAAACATTAAATTAGCTCAATTTTCGTTCTTAATTATTCTTAAACCAGTGTTAATATTTGTTTCTTCATGGTTTTGGTATGGGCAGTGTTAGACTATTTTAAATCTTTCTGAATTCTCCCTGTGCTTTGATTATTTTCTGTGTTTTCTTCCTCTTGTCTCAAGGGGGCGAGCTTGCATTTCCATACCTAGGCCAGATCAGATCAGATCAGATCAGTGGCTCAGTCCTGTCTGACTCTTTGAGACCCCATGAATCGCGGCACACCGGGCCTCCCTGTCCATCACCAACTCCTGGAGTTCACTGAGACTCACAACCATAGAATCAGTGATGCCATGCAGCCATCTCATCCTCTGTCGTCCCTTTCTCCTCTTGCCCCCAATCCCTCCCAGCATCAGAGTCTTCTCCAGTGAGTCAACTCTTCGCATGAGGTGCCCAAAGTACTGGAGTTTCAGCTTTAGCATCATTCCTTCCAAAGAAATCCCAGGGCTGATCTCCTTCAGAATGGACTGGTTGGATCTCCTTGCAGTCCAAGGGACTCTCAAGAGTCTTTTCCAACACCACAGTTCAAAAGCATCAATTCTTCGGCGCTCAGCCTTCTTCACAGTCCAGCTCTCACATCCATACATGACCACAGGAAAAACCATAGCCTTGACTAGACGGACCTTTGTTGGCAAAGTAATGTCTCTGCTTTTGAATATACTATCTAGGTTGGTCATAACTTTCCTTCCAAGGAGTAAGCGTCTTTTAATTTCATGGCTGCAGTCACCATCTGCAATGATTTTGGAGCCCAGAAAAATAAAGTCTGACACTGTTTCCACTGTTTCACCATCTCTTTCCCATGAAGTGATGGGACCAGGTGCCATGATCTTCGTTTTCTGAATGTTGAGCTTTAAGCCAACTTTTTCACTCTCCACTTTCACTTTTATCAAGAGGCTTTTTGGTTCCTCTTCACTTTCTGCCATAAGGGTGGTGTTATCTGCATATCTGAGGTTATTGATATTTCTCCCGGCAATCTTGATTCCAGCTTATGTTTCTTCCAGTCCAGCATTTCTCATGATGTACTCTGCATAGAAGTTAAATAAACAGGGTGACAATATACAGCCTTGATATACTCCTTTTCCTATTTGGAACCAGTCTGTTGTTCCATGTCCAGTTCTAACTATTGCTTCCTGACTTGCATACAAATGTCTCAAGAGGCAGATCAGGTGGTCTGGTATTCCCATCTCTTTCAGAATTTTCCACAGTTTCTTGTGATCCACACAGTCAAAGGCTTTGGCATAGTCAATAAAGCAGAAATAGATGCTTTTTCTGAAACTCTCTTGCTTTTTCCATGATCCAGCAGATGTTGGCAGTTTGATCTCTGGTTCCTCTGCCTTTTCTAAAACCAGCTTGAACATCAGGAAGTTCACGATTCACATATTGCTGAAGCCTGGCTTGGAGAATTTTGAGCATTACTTTACTAGCGTGTGAGATGAGTGCAATTGTGTGGTAGTTTGAGCATTCTTTGGCATTGCCTTTCTTTGGGATTGGGATGAAAACGGACCTTTTCCAGTCCTGTGGCCCCTGCTGAGTTTTCCAAATTTGCTGGCATATGCAGCACTTTCTCAGCATCATCTTTTGAAAAGGCAAAATGATAGGATACTGAAAGAGAAACTCCCCAGGTCAGTAGGGGCCCAATATTGCTACTAGAGATCAGTGGAGAAATAGCTCCAGAAAGAATGAAGGGATGGAGCCAAAGCAAAAAGAATACCCAGCTGTGGATGTGACTGGTGATAGAAGCAAGGTCCAATGCTGTAAAGAACAATATTGCATAGGAACCTGTAATGTCAGGTCCATGAATCAAGGCAAATTGGAAGTGGTCAAACAAGAGATGGCAAGAAAGACATTCTAGGAATCAGCAAACTGAAATGGACTGAAATGGGTGAATTTAACTCAGATGACCATTATATCTACTACTGAGGGCAGGAATCCCTTAGAAGAAATGGAGTGGCCATCATGGTCAACAAAAGAGTCCGAAATGCAGTACTTGGATGCAATCTCAAAAACGACGGAATGATCTCTATTCGTTTCCAAGGCAAACCATTCAGTATCACAGTAATCCAAGTCTATGCCCCAACCAGTAATGCTGAAGAAGCTGAAGTTGAACAATTCTATGAAGACCTACACGACCTTTTAGAAGTAACACCCAAAAAAGATGTCCTTTTCATTATATGGGACTGGAATGCAAAAGTAGGAAGTCAAGAAACACCTGGAGTAACAGGCAGATTTGGCCTTGGAATATGGAATGAAACAGGGCAAAGCTCTCCCAACAACACAAGAGAAGACTCTATACATGGATATCACCAGATGGTCAACACCGAAATCAGATTGATTATATTCTTTGCAGCCAAAGATGGAGAAGCTCTATACAGTCAGCAAAAACAAGACCAGGAGCTGACTGTGGCTCAGACCATGAACTCCTTATTGCCACATTCAGACTTAAATTGAAGAAAGTAGGGAAAACCACTAGACCATTCAGGTATGACCTAAATCAAATCCCTTATGATTATACAATGGAAGTAAGAAATAGATTTAAGGGCCTAGATCTGATAGATAGAGTGCCTGATGAACTATGGAATGAGGTTCGTGACATTGTACAGGAGACAGGGATCAAGAGCATCCCCATGGAAAAGAAATGCAAAAAAGCAAAATGGCTGTCTGGGGAGGCCTTACAAATACCTAGGCCAGGAGTCTCTAAAAAGGGTTTTGTTTTTTTTTTTGCGTATGGCTTTTCACAGCCTTTATGCTGAGCTGCGGCAGCTCTCAGACTGTTTGGTAACTGACTGGACAGATCACAGCACTGATAACACAAGATGGCTCACGCAGCCTACCCTGTTATTTGACAGTTTCCAGTTTTTAAAAAGAGACTTTTCAAATGTCTGTGCTATCATATTTACATACAGAGTTTTGTGGAGTGTCACCCAGGAAAAAGCAACGTGGCCTCACCAATAAGTCTCCTCTACGTATATTTGCTGATTAAGAGAACCGGCACCCCCGTCCCTCTGCCTCCATTGCCAGTTATCTTTTCTGGGGTCTGAATCTAGAGCCACCTTTAGTCACAGGGAAACTTACTCCTCAGCTTTTTCATATAGAATTTTTAGAGATACTCTGGATGTTTCTTCTGACATGGACTTAACAAGAAATTTGTGCAAGTATTTGAGCAAACTCTGGGAGATAGTAGAGAACAGAAGAGCCTGGCTCACTGCCGTCCATGTGGTTGCCAAGTCAGACACAACTTAGAAAGTAAACAACATATCATGCTATAGAAGATAGTTGCCAAAAAGAAGTGCCTGGAAGAGCCCCAGATCAGAAAGCCACAAGCGGAAAAACCTGCAACCTTAGTGTAAAAGTATCTGTAGATAATATTTGTAAGTTCATATGTGTGTGTTCAGTCACACACATATGAAGTAAGAGTATAATGATCTGTAAAAATATAATTTAATATCTATAGATAATATATGTAAGAATATGATGATTTAATTTAATACAAAATAGCATCAGATCAGATCAGATCAGTCGCTCAGTCGTGTCCGACTCTTTGCGACCCCATGAATTGCAGCACGCCAGGCCTCCCTGTCCATCACCAGCTCCCGGAGGTCACTCAGACTCGCATCCATCGAGTCAGTGATGCCATCCAGCCATCTCATCCTCTGTCGTCCCCTTCTCCTCCGGCCCTCAATCCCTCCCAGCATCAGAGTCTTCTCCAATGAGTCAACTCTTCGCATGAGGTGGCCAAAATACTGGAGTTTCAGCTTTAGCATCATTCCTTCTAAAGAAATTCCAGGATTGATCTCCTTCAGAATGGACTGGTTGGATCTTCTCGCAGTCCAAGGGACTCTCAAGAGTCTTCTCCAACACCACAGTTCAAAAGCATCAATTCTTCGGCGCTCAGCCTTCTTCACAGTCCAGCTCTCACATCCATACATGACCACAGGAAAGACCATAGCCTTGACTAGGCGAACCTTTGTTGGTAAAGTAATGTCTCTGCTTTTGAATATGCTGTCTAGGTTGGTCATAACTTTCCTTCCAAGGAGTACAAAATAGCATAAGTTTTCCTTTTCTAAAAAACTGAGGTACAGTTGGTGTACAATACTTCATTTTAGCTGCTTAGTAGTGATTCACAATTTTTAAAGGTTTATGTTCCATTTATAATTATTAAAAACACCAGGTATGTTCCCTGTGTTGTACAGTATGCCCTTATAACGTATTTTACATGTGGTAGTCTGTACCTCTTCATCCCCTCGCCCTGTCAATTCCACATGTAAATGATATCATATAGTATGTGTTTTTCTCTGTTGGACTTAGTTTCACTTAACGTAATTCTCTCCAAGTTCCTGTATATTATTGCAACTGGCAAAAACTCATTCCTTGTTATGCTGAGTAGTATACCATTGTATATGGCAGTATACTTTAAAGTGACCATTTGATCTGTGAAGAAAGGCTTAGGTCCCTGTTGATAATGTTTATAATTGGGGCAGTTATATTCTCAGCTAGATTTTGATTGTGTGTTTTTTAAGAAGAGGCCTTGCTGGTTGGCCGCCATAAGAATAATAAAAGGTGTACACTGTATGTGGGATTGTCTACTCTAGCCAGGAAAGGGTTCAGAGGTACCGATTGTCATATCTTGGGCCTCTTTGGCTGCTCAACTTTGTGATGGGGCCTGTGGCTTTAATTTCAATTTATTTATTCATTTAGTAAGCCTTAAGTGAATGTGCCTTTCCCTCTCAAGGTATTGCATCAAATATGTAGGGAAGTAAAAAGAGGTTAGATATTGTCCCTGACCCCAGTCCAGTTAAATACAGCAAGCACACACTCACACTCTCTGGCCGCTGTACGTGAGGTGTGCCGTAAGGTGCCTTCAGGGTGCTGTTAGGAGTTCACAGAACTCAGGTGCGTTCTTCCTGAGACTTGCTTGTCTGGATGTAGTGATGTTTCCTTAGTAAAACCTTTTTGTAACATTTGTGGTCTAAATATTCACTAGAAAGTAGGGATGGGTTCAGGGAACTTTTGATGTGCTCCCCAGCTTGATACTCTTTATTGCTTTCACAATGTGCTCAGCCCTTGGAAGATCTCAAGAATTGCCAGAAATGCCCCAGTTTCCATTTAGGAAACTGAAAAGTAGTATTTACCAAAAAAAAGTACAGGAGTGGGGGGTGGGGAGAGTCACAGGCAGTGCTGGTGAGATGTGGGCTCAGTGACCCCCAGGTCAGGAAGAGCCCCTGGAGGAGGGCATGGCAGCCCACTCCAGTGTTCTTGCCTGGAGAATCCCATGGACAGAGGAGCCTGGGGGCTGCAGTCCATGGGGTTGCAAAGAGTCAGATGCAACTGAAGTGACTTAGCACACATGCATGTATAAAGAATGGAAGTATTCGGTAGTGTGTGAACCATGTAGGAATTAAAAAGAGTAGTCTCTCTGTTTGGAGAAGGCAGTGGCACCCCACTCCAGTACTCTTGCCTGGAAAATCCCATAGACGGAGGAGCCTGGAAGGCTGCAGTCCATGGGGTCGCTGAGGGTTGGACACGACTGAGCGACTTCACTTTTCACTTTCATGCACTGGAGAAGGAAATGGCAACCCACTCCAGTGTTCTTGCCTGGAGAATCCCAGGGACAGGGGAGCCTGGTGGGCCACCATCTATGGGGTTGCACAGTCGGACACGACTGAAGTGACTTAGCATTAGTCTCTCTGTTTAAACATTTCCATTCTTTACCTCTTTCATGCAGTGATATAGCCACTATTTTGCCATTCTGAGAATCCTGCATGTCCTCATCTTGGCTTAAGGACCCAGAGAATTGTAACATGGTCTTAAGTCCGCACCACACATGTAGTCTTTAGTTGATGGTGAAAATACTTTCCATAAAGTTCAGAACAGAAAATACTATTACGAACACATTTAAAATGTCTTCAGTTCAAGCCTTAATAAGAAGTCCACTAAGCCAAATGTTTATTATGTTGATCTTCCTTGTCTGTGCAGCAGTTGGCATTCTGTTCTGAGACATCAGACCTGATGCATATTTAAGAGTTTTGAAAACCTAATCATTCTGGGTTTGGAGCTTGGAGTCAACTGTAGTGTTAATGTAAGAATGCAATAGATTTTTTTGTCTTTGGTCCCTAGATTTCTGTTGAGATAGTTAGAAGATTTCTGGAACTATTTGAACTACTTATGATAGGAATAATTAGAATAAGTATATAGCTTCCCAAAGTGGACATTGTGGAAAATATTTGAACGTCTGAATTTGACTTGGAGCTTTCACTTACGTGAGATAAACAGTAGTTCCTCCTTATCCGTGGAGTGTATGTTCCCAGACCCGTTTGGACACCTGGAACCTTATTTTGTTCACTCAGTTGTGTCTGACTCTTTGCGACCCCATGGACTGCAGCATGCCAGGCTTCCCTGTCCTTCACTATCTCCCGGAGTTTGCTCAGACTCATGTCCATTGAGTCAATGATGCCATCCAACCATCTCATCCACTGCCGCCCCCATTCACTTCCTGCCCTCAGTCTTTCCCAGCATCAAGGTCTTGTCCAGTGAGTCGGCTCTTCGCATCAGGTGACCAAACTGTTGGACCTTGGGGTAGTGGCAAATCCTATACCCTGTGTTTCTCGTACACACCTGTGATAAGGTTTACTTTATCAGTCAGATACAGTAAGAGATTAACAACAGCAATAATCAAATGTCATGGTTATAACAATATACAGTAATAAAAGTTACATGAATGTGATCTTTCTCTCAAAATACCTTATTGTACAGATTTAATGTCTTCTCCATCTTAACTGAGCACTTAGCATTGCACTATGCCTGTAATTCTTGTAATTTGAGATGAGACGGCAAAACTAGCACTTTTTCCTTGTTCCTGCTTCACAGTTTCTCAAAAGATTCCTTCTTAACCATAGATCTTAGCAACTTCAGCATAGGGTTTGTTGGGTTTTTTTTTTTCTTCACCCGTTATTAAGTCTGAAACTTTCACCTTTTCGGGCTTCCCTGGTGGTTCAGCTGGTAAAGAATCCACCTGCATTGCCGGAAACCTGTTTGATCCCTGGGTTGGGAAGATCCCCTGGAGAAGGAAACAGCTACTCACTCCAGTATTCTGGTTGGGAGAATTCCATGGACGGTATAGTCCATGGGGTCAAAAAGAGTCGGACACAACTGATCGACTTTCACTTTTTTTCACCTTTTCACTTAGAGCACTTTATATCTTTGGTAGATCCGAATTGCCAGCATCACTACTCTTGTGCTTTGGGACTCCTGAAATAAAATAAGGGTTAGTTGAACACTGCAAAATGATACTGAGATAGTCATTCTGATAAACCAGAAAAGCTACAAAGTGGCTGACGGGCAGGATTTACTCTTCTTGATTGCAGTCTCCTTGAAGAAAGCTGCTGCTGCTGCTGCTGCTAAGTTGCGTCAGTCATGTCTGACTCTGTGTAACCCCATAGATGGCAGCCCACCAGGCTCCCCCATCCTGGGATTCTCCAGGGAAGAACACTGGAGTAGGTTGCCATTTCCTTTTCCAGTGCATGAAAGTGAAAAGTGAAGTCGCTCAGTCATGTCCGACTCTTAGTGACCTCATGGACTGCAGCCCACCAGCCTCCTCCGTCTATGGGATTTTCCAGGCAAGAGTACTGGAGTGGGGTGCCATTGCCTTCTCCGTGAAGAAAGCTAGTCCAGTAGAAAAATGGGCTGAAGTTAAAGACACCTCGCCACCCCTTTGGTTGGTTTGCAGAGATAGCAAGCATGGGATCATAAGATGTGTAGTGGGGACGTTTAAAGGTCTTTGTTGTTTGCATTGGGATTCTGTCATTACAGGAACCCCAGATCTTCTAGCACACGTTGCTCTCCTTATAGAATCTTCGTGTAGGATGGCACTGTGGCCTCTGTCATGCAGTCTCTACCCTGTAGTTTGCAAGGAAGCGACTGGAACCCAGAGCACTCCGTGCTCAAAAGGCTTGCCTTTGTTTGCCCAGATGGTTGGCACAGAGCCCAGCCTGGGACCCCAAACCCTGGAGCCTGGCCTCGCCCTTCCTGCCCACCTCTACCTGCGAGGCCACCTTGTCTCCTGTAAGTCCTCTCTTCTATGTCTCACGCTACACTGAGGCACCCTGCCAGCCTCTCCAGGCCTGGGCTCCCTCTGCTGGGGCAGTCCTTAAATAGGACCAGCTCTCCTGGATAGTGGCCCTTTTCTCTTTCATGGAGCCCTCGTGCCATCCCCAAACACGGGGAGAAGTCACAGGGCGGGCATAGCTGAATCTACACGCTGCTTCCTGTGCTGGGGTCATCTGCTGCCCGGGGGGCTCTGTAGCTCCGCCTTCAGCAGGTTGCCAGCTCATGTGGATTCTTGGAGGCCTGGACTGGGGCCTAGTGCTGAAATCACAGTTCCGGGCCGTCTGGACAGGCGTTTGGGTCGCAGCCCTGTGGCCTTCCCCTCCCCAGAGCGTGGCGTCTTGATTTTGATGCGTGCTTGACCCGCTTTGCCTTCCCTGTGATCTAATGCAGATCATCATCTACCGAGGCGGGGGTTTGGGTCTAAACAAACACGTGTGAGCTGGTCAGGACTGCACGTGGGTCTCACAGTGTTTGTTTCCTGGCTGCTGTGTCCTGGTGGACGAATGGTGCGAGACAGGGAAGGGCCTTGGGCTCCCCTGTGCGTGCCGTGTCCTCCACTCCGGAGTCGCCCCGCCGCCCTGGGGGGAGCACAAAGGGAGGATCTCCCTTGCAGCGCCCTTCATCTTTCTGTCTCCATGAAAATAATAATTTCTGGAAATGGGCTTGTGGGCTTTTTCATTTCTGACATCAGTTCATTTCTTTGCCAGCCTTCCTCCTTGCTTTGCCACCTCAAATTCTTTTTTTTTTTTTTTAACCCAATCTTTTATTTTGTATTGGGGTATAGCCGATTTTACAGTGTTGTGATAGTTTCAGGTGAACAGGGAAAGGGGTTCAGCCATACATATACATGTATCCATTCTCCCCCGAAACTCCCTTGCATCCAGCCTGCCGCGTTACACTGAGCAGAGTTCCCTGTGCCATATGGCAGGTCCCTTGTTGGTTACCCATTTTAAACACAGTCATGTGTACCTGACCTTCTAGAATCCCTAACTATCCTTTCTTCCCCTCTCTGCCCTCAGCAACCATAAGTTTGTTTCCGAAGTCTGTGGGTCTCCCTCTGTTTTGTAAGTAAATTCATTTGTGTCAAATTCTCACATTCATTTCTCCATTGAATCATCTCCAAGCTGAGCACCTTGTAGGCGGTGGGGTCTGGGTGTCTCGGGACGAGGGTTTGCCATTAGGCCTCCCCCACCCGCCCCCCATGCAAGGCTAGTGGCACAGGTGTCAAGAGAGGAGCCAGGTCACCACCTCCGACGCTGGCTTCTTGAGGTCACACCAGAACCTTGTCGCATGCGACCCCCCTCTCTGTGGGCAGCAGGACATTCATTCCAGGAAATGCGGGAGGTTCTTTTCTCGTTCCGCCCCTGTGAGGCCAGGGCTGGTGGAAGGCCAGAGCTTGACTTGTCAGTGGGGGCCACGTGGGGAGACTGTGTGTGTATCCATGCCTGAGTTCCTTCCTTTTAAACATTTATAACAGAAGATTCCAGTGGTAAATGAGACTGTGGGGATGTGTTCCCTTTCTATAGGCCTGACTTAACTGTTGTGCATTTCCAAAACGAAATCAAGCCTTCCGTTGGCGAACATCCCCTGTTCTGTGTGTTGAGCTCTGTAATAGAAGCTGGGGGTGCTGTGATGGTCAGATGAGTAGGACATCCCACCCCTCAAGAACCGTGTTGGGAGAGGCGAAGGAATGAGCCACTAGTTGGCCCCTGAGGCCTGGGAGCTTAGAGAAGGAGCCATCTTTTGCCGAGGCCTTTTTATACCCATGTCCCTGCAGTTCACTTTGGTGCCATTATACCATCAGCCGTTCAGTGGAGTTCTGCCGAAATGATTCACGTGGGGATTTTTCCCCTGTTGACAGCCTTGCTGGCCTTAAAATAAAGAGCTGGTCTTTTCATTCCAGTTCCAGAAAGTGATGCTCGTGTTGTCGCTCTTTTGCCAGGGAACAGTTCCTGTCTCCAGCACCATCGTCCAACAATGCGATGGGCTGCGTTCCTTCCTAGGAGTCATTAGACTTCCCTAATGAGATGATCCAGAGGAAGAAAATAGAGCTCTGGCCCTGCTCCCTCATTAGTGCTGTGTCTGCCTCACATCAAGCTCATTGAATTGTTTTTCTCCTTGCCTGAGACTGTTCTTTCCTCCTTGACTCAGGAAGAGGGTTGCAGGCCAGGCTCTCTTGACGTGGGACTTTAATGCGTTTGCTCTTGTAGCAGAACCCTGCATACAGGCTGTGAAATCACTGTTTCATGGTTGCCATATAACTTGGACTGTACTCTGAGGTTTGCTTTGCTTTTTAAGTCCAAAGAATGTGTCCTACAGGCCTTGAAAGAAAGCTCGACCCTGGCGCACTCCACCCGCATAGCGCCCCAGGCTCTGTGAAGCCAGGGGAGGTTCCTGAGAAGTGCTGAATGCCGCTGACGGACACCTGCCGCTCAGCGTCACCGTTTCCATGTTTCTTTACCTATTCGCTTCTGTTTTGGTGTCATACTGGAAGCGGCTGTTTCAGCTGTCCTTGGTGGGGGTTGGGGCCGGATGTGGAAACCTCATCAATGCCTAAGAACTCCAAGTTTTCTCATCTTTACTTCCCGATGGGGAATTTTTTCCTTTATTGCCACACATCTATCTCATGGCATGGCTGTTTAGTAAAAGCAAGATAATGCACGCCCTTTCAACACGATAATCTTTGAATCAGTCTTACTGTTCTTTGAAACTTTATGTCCCTGTGGGTTACCACCTGTTATTGGTGGGCAAGCATGAAGGTGCCCTCAAAGTGACTGATGTGAAAAGTTGCCTTGATCCTTCCTCCGTCAAGCTAGTTAGTGCCAATGTGGAGCAGGAAAGAGGGAGGTGGCAAAAAGGAAAGGGAAGATGAAGGAGAGCTTTAATGTGGGGGCTGAGGAAGCAGAAGGATAATACAGCCTGAGTCTCTCTACAGCATCTGCAACTGTCCAAGGCATGAAATGGTAACAGCTGTGAAAAGATCCGGGTTGTCTAGTTCTTCTAGCAGTTGTTCGTGTACGTTCTTGTAATTCATCACCCCAGGGTAGAGGAGATTATAAAATGAGATATTAAAAAAAAGAAGGGCTGGCCAATTCTTCTTGTGAAAAGGATTTTATCACCTAACCAATTAGCTTAATGGAAGAGGATGATTGCACAAATTTAGCTAAGGAAAAAGTGGGAATTGTCAAAATATTTTTTAAAGCAAGGTTTTTAACTTTTGGATAGAAACTGGTCCTCAGAGGAAATCTCAATAGCTATTGCTCAGTAGAGGCACTGCTGGGCCACCTTTAATGTAATAGATAGGACTTTATAAATATTGGCATCCATTTTCACCAAACGAGTATTTCTTTGGGAATTTCTTTTTAATAAAGGCTAATTAAGACATGTGACAAATGCTTGTCATTTTTACAAGATGGCCTTTTAAAGAGATATAACTCCTCCTACCCCCTGTTCCCAAATGTGTATATGCGCTGATGACCACAGGGCGTAGCAGAGCTGAGACAACTCAACTCTGGCAGGGAGAGAGGAATCTGTGAAGCCTCCTACCGTGTCTTTAGCATCCATCCCTTAAAATTGGGTCCTTAGCATCCATTCCTTAGAATTGTGGCTTGCAGCTCTTCATACTACCTGCCCAGGAGTGAAGACCACTCTACAATTAGATGGTAGCTTCTCCACTCTGGAAGCTTGAACACGGCAGTCTTTTAGAAATGGCAGAATTTTCAGATCGCTGGAAGTAAAGCCTCAAGTTCTGGAGCTTCCATTTAAAAGTCTTTGCTGTCATGTATTTCTGAAATACCCATGTATTTGACAGGCTTGTTAAATTCTGAAAAAAATTTACCCTCTTCTTGATGGCTTGCCAGCATCATTATGACTATCATTGGACTATTGTGTCATAAAGGTGAGCATCACTGGGCACTGGTCTCACTAGCAGTTCAGAAACTTGGCTGAAGGAGTTACTCATATCACTTTATGGCTTGGTCAGGGGCCTCAGTCTCTCAAAAATGGAATTAGCCATATGGTCTATGAGAAAGTGCCTTTCAGGTAAATTTGTTTGCACGTAGCTCATGGAAATAGTCTTTTCCTAAAGAGTTTTATTTGCTCTTCAGAAAACCATCTCTGCTTTTCATTCCTGCTGTAGTTTCTGTCAGTTCATCAGCTTCATTCAACATATTAGGAAATTGTTGGTTCCTCACTTCACGTACATAAAACTATAGACATTGGCTTTCATATAGTCTCGGTTTTGCTTTCTGTCAGTGTATTTTATTGGAATACAGTTGTCTCAGAGTGCTGTGTTAATCTCTGCTGTACAGTGATTCAGTTGCACATGCATGCATTCTTTTCCATTATGGTTTATCACAGAATGTTGAATAGAGTGCCCTATACTGTTAAGTAGACCTTGTTTATCCATTCTGTATCCCAGACTCCAGATCAGCCCCTCTGCCTCCTGCCCACCCTCTCCTGCAACCACAAGTCTTTCCCCATGTCTGTGAGTCTCTCTCTGTTTCACAGATGAGTACATCTGTGTCATATTTTAGATTCCACATGTAAGTGATATCTGGATATTTGTCTTTCTTTTAGTTACTTCACTTAGTACGATAATGTCTAGGTCCATCTCTGTTGCTGCAGATGGCATTATTTCCTTTCTTTTTTACGGCTGACTAATGTTTCTCTGTGTCTTCTTTATCCATTCATCTGTTGATGGGCATTTAGGGTGTTTTCTGTGTCTTGGCTGTTGTGCATAGTGCTGCTGTGACTGTAGAGGTGCCTGTATTTTTCTGAAGTCTCGTTTTGTCTGGGTTTACGTCCGAGACTAGGGTTACTGGACCTCATGGCAAGTCTGTTTTTAGTTCTTTGAGGGACCATCATGCTGTTCTCCACAGTGGCTGCACCAACTGTGCTTCCCCAGCAGTGCGGGGAGGGAAGGTTCCCTTGTCTCCACACTCTCTCCAGCGTTTGGTACTTGTAGATGTTCAGTGATGGCCGTGCCGGCCAGTGGAAGGTGTGCTGCCTCACTGTGGTTTTGATTTGCGTTTCTCCAGTGATTAGCCATGCCGAGCATTTTCTCACGTGCCTTTTGGCCATCTGTATGTCTTTGGAGAAATGTCTGTTCAGGTCATTTTTTTGATTGGTTTACTTTCTGTTGTTGTTGAGTTGTATGAGCTGTTTGCATATTTTGGAAACTAAGCCTGTGTCCCATTCCACAAACTGTCTTTTTGTTTTGTTTATGGTTTCCTTTACTGTTCAAAAGCTTATAAGTTTGATTAGGGCCCATAAGGGAGAAGGCAATGGCACCCCACTCCTGTACTCCTGCCTGGAAAATCCCATGGATGGAGGAGCCTGGAAGGCTGCAGTCCATGGGGTCGCTGAGGGTGGAACACAACTGAGCGGCTTCACTTTCACTTTTCACTTTCATGCATTGGAGAAGAAAGTGGCAACCCACTCCAGTGTTCTTGCCTGGAGAATCCCAGGGACGGGGGAGCCTGGTGGGCTGCCGTCTGTGGGGTCACACACAGTCAGACACGACTGAAGTGACTTAGCAGCAGCAGCAGCAGGGCCATAAGAGTCATATCTTTTAAGTCTTCAAGTCTTTAAGTCATTTTGAGTTTATTTTTCTGTTTGGTGTGAGGGTATGTTCTAACTTTATTGATTTGCATGTGACTGTCCAACTTACCCAACACCACTTACTGAAGAGACTACGAGCTAGAAAGCTTTCATCCCAGATTCCTTCTTCTTAGCCCAAATTAAAAATTTTGGTCAAATTTACCTTGTCCCTTTAAACTTATGGTTTAAATATTTGTGCCCTCATCTTCTCTCACCTGGGCTCTTTGGTTTCCGTAGCACTCATCTCTTCCTGCCTTACAACTCAGCTGTTCTTGAACTTTTTGGTCTCAAGATTCGTTAATACTTCAAGAAATTACTGAGGACTCCAAAGATATTTTGTTTATATGAGTTATATCTATAGATATATACTATGTTAGAAATTAAAACTGATACATTAAAATATTAATTCATTCATGGTAACCTCGGGGCTCCCTTGGTGGCTCAGATGGTAGAGAACCTGCCTGCAAAGTAGGAGACCCAGGCTTGGTCCCCTGTGTCAGGAAGATCCTCTGGAGAAGGGCATGGGCACCCGCTCCAGTATTCTTGCCTGGAAAACCCCATGGACAGAGGATCCTGGCTACAGTCCATTGGGTAGTAAAGAGTTGGACATGACTGAGCAAGTAACACTTCCACTACTTCACTTTTCAACAGTAGTAAACTTACTACTTGTTAACATAAAGAGTATATTTTCATGAAAAACAACTTTTCCAAAACAAAATTAGAAGAGGTGACATTGTTTTACTCAAACTTCTGGCTCAGTAGAAAACAGATTCTCACATCTCTTACACATTCAAGCCATTGCAATAGGGAGAAATCCAGCCTTTCACAAATATAGTGCATGAAAAGGAAGGGAAATTTTAATAGTTTCTCACAACTTAAAAAATTGCACAAGTGATTTTCCTTAGGACAACAATCATACCTCTGTAACAGAAGGATTTTATGTCAGCTTCCCGTTTGTCACATAGTATTAGAAAGATGTGTACCTAAAGCTTGAAACTGAATGCTAGTAATAATGTTTACAGCTTCCTCAAGGATGTTGTGTGTGAAAATGTTGTTTCTTTTTGCTTTTTGTACTGTGAAGAAGTACAAAGTGCTGATTCCCTTTGGTACCTCTGCCTTAATCTGTGTTGAGGCCTGTCAGTGCAAATGTCAATACAGCAAAGGGGCAAATGACACCCCAGGATGACTGTGAAAATAGTTTTGACCCCACGGATGCCCTGAAGAGGTCTCCAGGCCCTTGAAGGTTCTGCAGACCACACATTGAGACCCACTGCTCTGGGTCATGTTAGAGATGCTTGCTGAACTTAGTGGTGTGGCAGGGACTTCACAGTCTGGCTCCTCGGATTACTTGGACCGTCCCGTCAGCTCTGCTGTTCCACAGGCCATCTGCCAGCCACGCCAGACTCCTCTCTATCTACCAGGTATTCTGAGTGAAAGCATCCTGGGAACCTCCCTGGGTACTTAGTCTTTGATTCTTTGAGACCCTTCTTGGAAGGGCTGTGTCATCCTGCACCACAGACCTCTTGTGTAGCCTCCTCTTCGCTCCTGGTGGAGCTGCTAGGAACCAAGAAGCTTGGCAGTACCGCCCCTCCTGCCAGGGATGCTCTCTTAGCCATTGTTAGGGACCTGCCACAGCGTCCCACACACGATGGGCATTTATCATGTACGATGCCTGGTGGGTGACTTGAAAGAAGAAGGAACACAGGAAGTAGTTTGACAAGGCATATTTTCTAGTTAATTGACAGTCTTTTTGTAAGTATGACTTCACTGGACTGAAGACTATACTTCACTTATTGACATCTCTCCTTAGAGCACTGTTAAAACCTTAAATAGTTCCCTTTCGTTTGAAATTTGATTTCCTGTTTCTTTGTGTTTTTTTTTCCTTAATTTTTTCTTGATTTCCTATTTCTATAGCACATATATTTGAGGCTTTTACATTTTGTTAGTACGGCTTTAAAAGGCTGATTTAATCAGGATGCCAGGAGTTGCAGCTAAAAATCATGTGGAGAATAGGAAGTTTCGCATTGATAACCCATTAACACGAGTATTTGGGATTGAACCTCTGTGTAGAATTGAGAGTGACCTTTGTAGTAACAGAACAGATCAAGGATTTTCTTAGGGTTTATCAGTATAAGAATGGCATAGAGCCATTAGAATTCACACCCATGGAAAGTCTACTTGTATGAAAGAAAAATAGTAACAGCAAGCCACATTAAACAAATTGTGCTCTTCAGAACACTAATGCCGTTGCTTCCCAGGTGGCTAAGTGGTACAAGAACCCACCTGCCAGTGCAGGAGACAGGAGACACAGATTCGGTCCCTGTGTAGGGAAGACCCCCTGGAGAAGGAAATGGTAACCCACTCCAGTATTCCTGCCTGGAAAATCCATGGACAGAGGAGTCTGGAGGGCTGCAGTCCATGGGGTCACAGAAGAGTTCGACAGGACTGAGTGAATGAGTGCAGACGCAGTGCTTATTGTTATAACACCCTCATGGGAGGCAAAAGAGAAGGGTTAATAATACTCTTACATGTACAGACTGCAGGGACAGACTGAGCCAGGCCTTCTGTGTCCTTCCTGCTGAGTGCTGAGAGCTCACGAGGTTACCCTAATAGTACTTCATGTTCTTAGCTGTTACTTACACTGTCTCCACGGGCTCCCTGCTTGGTTAGATGTGCTACTCTTGACACAGTGCATGGCCAGTCAGTAATGTGCAGTATTCTGGGGCGTTAAAGTTACATGCACAAACACTCATACACACACACGTGCGCACGCCTGCATACCCACATGCATATCTTTGGAGAAAGTATCAAAATGCTTCCATGAAGCTTGGTCCTGCATTGACTATTGTGTACATATATTATGTTTATATAAATATGTATAAAATACATAGTGGGATATCAGGTGAAAACTATGAACAAATGAAATAATAACCCCAAATTAATATGTATTTAGTTAGATAAATCTCTAGCAGGAATGACCTTACAGAAGCCACCCAAACTGCAATTGTTTTTTTTTTTTTTTCTTTCAATATATTTTATTCTGATGAAGTTACAAAAGTAGATACAAAACACTTTTTTTAAAAAGTACAGTTAACCGACTTAGAAAAATAGATAAAGGCCCCTAAAGGTTTAAAAATACAAAATAAATTTTCATGTAAAGAACATTTAAAAATATTTTAGATAATCAAGACTAACTTAAGCAAGTTATTTTCAATGTAGACCAAACATAGAATGTTGTCTTTAATCTATAGCACACTGGTAATCCATTTGGATTTACAGAATACTTGTTTGAAACAGAATCTGATGAGAGAAAACCCAAGTGAATTTCAATGAAGTTGCTTCAGTAAAATTACTGCTACCACAGATACTGTCATCCCCCAAAGCCCATTACAGCCTGAAATATCAAAATCTAATGCAAAAGCACAGGAAGACTGAAGAGCTACTATTTTCCCTCTGCCAGAATTGTACAATAGTTTAAAACCAAGTCCTGAACCAGTTACTCAAGTGGTATTAGGAGGAAATAATGTCCCTGTTGAAGCTGCTTAGTTTGGTGTCCCGGCTTTTATTTTCAGGCCAGAATTCTACAGAAAGCAGAGACAGACTCCTGTCAGGCAAAGGTGACACCAGCAGCATAACTAAAGCTGCTTAGAAACAAATTTCTAGGACGTACACTCTTTGGGACTGGTTTGTTTATGCGTATGAGGTAATGATGTAATGTTCAGAAGCTTCTCCACTTCTAATGTGACCTCACTGCTCAGAGAGAGGGCCAAACAGCATTATCATGAAATCTCAAAAATATTTAAAAAATTAATGTCACCACCAGGACTCTTGCCTCTGCTCTACTAGAAAAACTTTCCTTTTGTTGTTATCAATGTCACGATGAATACAGATGTGCATTTCTCAAGTAGGCAGCTACATGAGCTAAGGATCTACAGGTCTTAAGATGAAAGGAAATACTTTGTTAACTGGCAGCCTACTGAAAACCACTTTTTTCACAGTTTGGCAAAGAATAAAGGAGCCATTTGGTTGTCAATACAAAAACTGTAGTACAAGGAAGTTTCACTATTTAAACAAAAATCTGCACATCATTGTCCAAAAGTTTTTTTT
This sequence comes from Tragelaphus eurycerus, assembly GCA_935064755.1. Taxonomy (NCBI): domain Eukaryota; kingdom Metazoa; phylum Chordata; class Mammalia; order Artiodactyla; family Bovidae; genus Tragelaphus; species Tragelaphus eurycerus. The sequence continues at coordinate 3,566,310 of CAKXYN010000075.1, read as the reverse complement.
TTTTAAGGCCTGGAAATTAAAGCACCATAGGATTAACTGCATAATTCAGCAAGTACTAGCCAACCCATGATTTTAGTCGGGTGTGAAGAGCAGTGATGAGACACTGAGAGAGGACTTCTGATTAGGAGGAGCCAGGGGAGTGAGTGTTACTCAGGGAGATAAATCAAGATCGAGAGGAGTCAAAGGAAGACTGACTCCTTCCAACTTTAATCAAAGGCTGACCTTCCAGCCAAGCCAAGAAGGTGCTCTCTTCTCCATGTTCTCTGCCCTTTGTTCCATCTCTCCTGTTCACTCCCTGGTCTTGGATGTAAATAATGTTAACACTAATGTTTGGTTGCACTGTTGGTTAAGCCAGATTAACTGGGAATGCTTTTATTTTTTTTTTTTTAAAAAGGGACATTTTCAATTACCTGAATTCTTAATTACCAAAAAATTTTAAAATTTACGTTCCATTATTAAGCTGTCTCTACTACTGTTACTTTAGTTGCTTAGTTTTAGGGTTCTAAGTCATGAAGAGAGGCAGGATTTCTACCACTAAAAATAAATGAAGGAAAGTAAGAACAGTTTTATTTGATGATACCTGAAATATTAGAAATGATAAAAATATAATCTTACTTGAGAAGTATTTCATTCATAGCAGACTTAATTAAAGCCAACAATGTTCAAAGTCAAGAGGCACCAACATCCTAACATTCTAAAAACCTTCTTGTTTGGAAATGATCAACATAAACATACAGAATGCCTGATGGCTCTTTTGGATAATCTTACAATGAGGATTATGGAATGTTTCATAGAGGACTTTTTTTTAATAAGGGATTTCCCCACTATTTCCCAAAACAACGATATATGGTTTCTGCCTAAATCAGATAAAATGTTTTGTTTCCTTTAAAATTCTACATATATTTAAGAATTTACTGAAATTGAGTTATTACAAAAATGGAGTTTCTAAGTCATTTTTTCTTTACAATCTAGTAGAATAATAAAAATAAATAACAAAAAAACTTTCAAATTTAACCTTAACCAAAGGTATCCAGGAACATGGTGAGTACTTTGCAAAAAATCATAGCTCTGAAACAAATGTTGATGAATTTCAAGTGTTGCCAGTCTGGCAAGTCTTTAGTAATATGTGTGCCTCAATACACTTCAAACAGTCTAGATCAGAAAAATCTAATGAAAATTAGATCTTTTCTTCACTAAAGGAGATTCTTTTACCCCAACAGAATAATTTCAAGTTTTTATACAAAAACAATTAAAACAGAATAAAATGCCAATCCATCCTTTGACTATTAACAGAATGAAGTTTTTTTTACTTATCCCATTTTTGTCTCCTTCAAACATATACCCCCCTACCCCCCAACACACACACACATTAAAGAACATGTAGCACACCAAACTTTTAGCTGGGTTATAAAATGTGCATACCTTTAAGGTTTTTTATTATGGTTTTCCTTATGTTTTAACCTTATTGGGATAAAGTTCATGCATTTCTATACTACTCTTAACTAAGTCTCAAGACACAATAAAAATACATAGAAGTAGTTTCTATTTTAAGGAAAACTCAAAATAATCAAGTACTCTTGAGTTCTTTCTTCTACTCTCCTATCCAAATTTCAAGGCCTCTGAAACCAAAATCATGAATGAAAATAATGGTTTTTGAGACCCCAAATTTGTTATAATATTTTTGGAAGTCTTCCTTTTCTCAGCCAAAACCTACATATTAAAATTAATCTGAATGAAGCTTTTCAAAATAAAAATCTGCAAGACAATTAATTCTTAGATGCCTTAAAAAAATTCTTTGATACACACTAAAAATCCAGATAGGCTGTGAATAAAATCCCAAATAAAAATTAAAAAATAAAGTCATTTTAGAAATAACTCTGGTTGCTCCCATACCATGTCTTATGATGATTTAAACTGCAATTATGGATTTTGAAAAAAAATACATGTATATAACCTATAAAAACATGAGCATACAAACTTCAAACTAAAAGGTTATCCAAAGTGACACAAACGTTTTTAATCTAATTTCAAAATGCCTTCTATTTGTAAAATAAAGGCAGAATAAAACTGATCTGATTGCATTATTAGGAAATTTGTTCTGTAAAAACATGAGCATACAAACTTCAAACTAAAAGGTTATCCAAAGTGACACAAACATTTTTAATCTAATTTCAAAATGCCTTCTATTTGTAAAATAAAGGTAGAATAAAACTGATCAGATTGCATTATTAGGAAATTTGTTCTGGAAGCTTGTTAACAAATTATTGGTAGAAATTTTTTATATCCATCATGCTGTTACCTGAATCAGACTTCAGTCATCTTCTTCAGTAAATGAATAAGTAAACTAATAAACTACAAGTTAGTCCTCATATACTACAACCAAAAATGACTCTGTGGTAGTAACAGCAGTGATCATACAGTGCCTCAAATTCAGCCATGTCCTAAATTTTTCTCTCTGAAGGTATTAGGCCAACCTACCTTTGGGACAATTTTATCAGTAGACACAGACAACTGGTGTCTTTTTATCCTGTCTTAAAGTCTGTATCACTAGTCTATAATAGAAAGCAATGAGATAGCTCTAGCAGTAGATGAAGCAAGAAGGTAACTGTTCCGGAGAAAAATTTATCTGTCTTTTGATCCAAGCTTCTCAATTAATTCCTGAAGAGGTGCCAACTCACGCCTATCAATCAGATTAAACTCCTGAACGAAGAAAATAAAGTGCTTAAAGGAGGTGTTGAGGTGGGCTTCCTCCTGAAGCTGCATTACAGAATCAAAGTGCTGGTGATAAATATGGGCATAAACCCTGAACAGACGCTTTAGAATGGTCTTTGCCACAGACATAAAGTTTTTAGGAAATGGGACACCAATTTTAGAAGGAAAAAGAGTTTCATCATCAAGTTGATCCTGAACCCAAGTCATCAAATAGTCAATGTATTTTGGTGCAGAACATTTGATTGGCTTTTTAATATTAGTACCATCTGCCCAATGATATTCATATCTTGGACCTGCAGACATGACTGGACAGCTCGCTTCAGTGCAGAATTCTGTGATAGTTCCATATAACATGTTGATCTGGTTGAAGAAATCCACAGTGTTAACAGCAATCCATTCATTGAGGTCCTCTCCCTCTGGCAACATAACAGCTTGTCTCAAATTCCCACTTCCTAGAGTTGCTTCTGCATGTTTTAAGAGTTCATACTGATGAGATCCTTCAGGGATATTCTTCTTTGGTTTGAATGTTTTAGAAGAGCGGCTACTAAAGAGGAAGCTCATCTTCTGTCCTCGGACGGGAGGGGCCGCTGGCCCCCGCCGCGGTCAGGACTCGGAGTCCGCGCGGAACCGGGGAAGGAGCGGAAGGTCCGAAGCCGGCGGACAGCCGAAGCCGGCGCCGCCACAGCTCCAAGCCCGGGTGGAACCGAGGCAGAGCCGGTGCAAGCGGGTGTGAGCAACTGAACCCGCCTAGTACCTGCAATTGTTTTTTTAAAAACAAAATTCAGGGTAGGCAGAGGATTCTGTTCTTTTACTTACTGATTAATTTCTGATGTGTCCCATTTATTGATGAGGTTTAACTAATACCATCTGTTTGTGTTGACCGGAGCAGACATCTCTTTGATACAAGAGTGCATGTTTCTGTATCAGAAATCCATGAATTATGTAAATTTATGAATAAAGGAGCTTCTGAATCTAGGTTGCCTGCTCCAGTTTGATTTGCGCCTGAGAATGTGTGACCTTCCCTGAAAGTTCCTTTTCAAACAGAGAGGTAGATACTGTTTCATTCACATAGGAACTGTTTGTTGAATGCTCAGTAAGCCCAAGAACCTATAGGAAAGCCCAAGTAAATAGATCTCCTGGTCCAAGAAACTTGTACCGCAGAGTCCCAGAAAACGGTGATAATCAGTGTGTGGGTGACTTAAGTGTGGCAGGAGGGCTAGCACAGTTGTGATAGGGTCGGAGGAAGGACAGGCCAGTTTTTTGACTAAGGTGTTCAGTGGAGGCATCGGGATGTGATAGCACTTGAAGGCATCTTCGGACCGGTGTTGCTTCCATGGGGAGAAGTGCGAGGGAAGGAGCATGGACTCAGAGGCAGGCAGGTGTCTCGTCTCACCTGAGCACAGGGGGCGAGTCTTCCGGGGACAGATGAGGGGAGAGACCCTCGAGGCTGGCGTGGTCCTCAGTGTTCCTCCCAGTCTCCTCCGAGAGCCACGTGCTCTCTGTCCCAGCGGTCACTGATATTTTGGCCATCTGGAGGGGGACTGACTGTTCAGGGACATTTTCAGTTCAGTCCAAATTGGGCACTTGGGGATTGGCCAGGAAAAAACATCTATAAATATCTGTTTTTTTCTTCTTTCCCTTACCCTCACATGAAGAGGCTTTTTTCTTTTTTTTTTTTCCCCAAGGCTAACTCTTAAATCTGGGTTCCCAGTCCTGTCTTGACCTTAAAGTTAACAGAACTGCTTCTCCCTAAAACCGCTCGGCTTTCAGGTTCAGATACTGAGACGCTCCTTTAGTCTTAGCTTCCGGGGCAGCTCCCCACCTTCTCCACTGAGCAGAGAAACGAAAGCCTGACTTTTCCCTCTGGTTTGCCATCTTGTGACACACAATATTTTCAGAGGGAACACAGTGATCTGAATCAAAGCAGAAGTGTTGTGTTCTTTCAGCTCTAACTGGAGTGAGATGTTCAGCTACATGCTTTTTTCCTGTGTGCACCCTTCTGTTCTTGTTGTTCACTTGCTAAGTCGTTTCTGACCTTTTGTGATCCCCTGAACTGCCCACATCAGACTCCGCTCTCCTTCACTGTCTTCTGCAGTTCACTCAAACTAAGTCCATTGAGTCGGTGATGCCATCCAGCCATCTCATCCTCTGTCTCTGCCTTCTCTGCCTGCCCTCAATCTTGGCCCAGCATCAGGGTCTTTTCCAGTGATTTGACTCTTGTTTGCATCAGGTGGCCAAAGTATTGGAGCTTCAGCTTTAGCATCAGTCCTCCCAGTGAATATTCAGGGTTGATTTCCCTTAGAATTGACTAATTTGATCTTCTTGGCCAGGGGTCTCTCCAGAGTCTTCTCCAGCACCACCATTTGAAGGCATCAGTTGTAAGCTGACTTAGATACCTCCTTAAAAAAATAAGGCAAAGATGCAATGATAATAAAAATAAAACTATCATAGCAACTAATACTTACATATTATTCATGCCACAGGCATGAATATACAAAATACTTATGTGTATTCTTTTTTTACTGTATGTCTTTTTATTTTTATCTCCTGTCAGTAGTGTTAAAAAGTAGGTTTTCTTCTTGGAGGATTTTTCTCTTTTCCCTTTGTTTTGTCTTTTCGACAGTTGATATAAAAAGCAAGTTATACTTCTTCATTTTTTTGGAAGGCATGACTGTACTGTGTTTGTCTGGGAGGGCCAAGGGACATTGTCCATGGGAAGCTGAGTCACTTTTTGGCTCGTCTGACTGACTCTGCTGGAGCTGTTCTTCATTCTGTGGAGTGAAAAATAAGAATAAGTCAAGTGATTTCCTAAAGTGACACATTTTCATTTTATGTGGGATTCAAATTTTTCCGAAAGGTGTGATTACTTTGAGCACCAGTTTTCATGTCTGGCCAGGACTTCTATCCTTTAAGTGTAAAAACTCTTCCAGATGGCTCACCTTTTGTGTATAACACTGACCAAGATGACTTCTCTCGTTTACTAACTAAATCTGGTCAGCCTTTTGAAAGTTCTAGGATTATGATTGTGGCAGGAAACAGATGTATAATCAGTTTCTCCTCTAGCTCTCGGACGTCTAGGACCAGTTTTGGAGAGACTGGGAGAGATTTAAGAAGTACTCAGTTGCCCTCAGCATTCTACTTAGAGAGCAGGGTGCAGCCGCAAGGAAGAACACAGGGTGGAACTCGGAACAGCAGTGCAGCGGTCTGAGGACACCATGGTTCACAGCACAGAGTTATAACGAGAGTCAGAGTTGGCAGAGAGCGTGACTGTTAATAGAAACGTGGGAAGGTGGAGAGACCAGGTAGGGAATTTCAGAAACCACAGTTGCCCTAAGAACCAGGGTCACTGAAGTAGGAAGAACCCTCTCATCCTAGTTGTGGAACCTTGAAAGACCAACTGTTTGCTCATCTTGAGGACCGACTGCAGACGAGGTTGGATAAGGATCATGGCGTGGTATCCCCACGAGCAGGAGACTTAAGGAGGCTAGAGACTCGCCGGGCAGTGGGTGCTTCTGGAATCTGGACTGTGGACGCTTGTCCAGACCAGTGTCACAGCGCTGTCTTGAGTCTGATGCAGGTAACAGACGGCTTGCCAGTCCTCGGTCAAACCTGCCGCACATCAGCACGTGTACCTTCAATCTCTGTCTGCATCGGGGTTGCCTGCCTCCTCCCTCCCTTTTTCTGTCCTTCTGTCCCTTCATGTTAAACCACCACCTTCATGAAACTTCTCTGCCTGTTCAGCTCAGCCAGAGCTCCGTACTCCTTGCTGAAATCTGCATTTCATTTGTACTACCCAAGTTTTCTCATCATGCCATGGTCCCTGGTTTGTTTCCTTAAGGTCTCGAAAGTGTCTCATCCATCTGGACATCTCTCGTGACACCTCACAGAGCCCTGTAACTTCAGCCGATACTTAAGTATTGTTGAACAAATAAATAATCTTGGCTGATATCAGCTAGTCGGCTGCTCGTTGGCCGTGGCATGCTGGTGACGACATCGTCCTTTGGGAAAGGACAGTCTCCAGTTGTCAGTGCTGTTTCCCTGACCTCATTGCCTTTGTTTTATGAAATGAGGTCTGTTCTTATTTTCATAGATGATCATATGGAAAGGGAGTTTCTCAGTTGTTGGCCGTTCCCTTCTGTTGCCATTTCCTTGCCAAACACTGTCCGCCCTGCTCTCTCCTCAAGCAGTAGCTTTTGTTCGTGTTCCTGACCAAGACGCAGTGCGTGCACTCAAGGGTTCTCCTTCGGTCTCTGACACAATTTCTCGGACAGAACCGACATAACGGGCGTAGAACTCACCTCGTGTCAGTGGTCCTTTTTCTGTGCTGAAGCTTCGTTTCCTTCTCAGAAAGGTTTTTATGCACTAAAGTGCTTATTCCCAGGTTAGCCATCCTGTAGCAGCCATTCCTTAAGGATTCACTAAGGCACTTTGTCTGAAGAGTAAGATGTCTCGCGAGATAACCGGAGGGAGTGGTGTATATGACAGAACTTAAAACTTCCCCTGTGAAATGGTAGAAATTCAAAAGAAATTGCATTTCAGCCTTCCTCACTCCACTACGGCCCCAGAACGTGCTCTCCCCAACCAGGGCCCACGGAGCATTCACAGAGCAGAACCCCACTCTCGTATGACAGGACTTCCTCGCGTTGTCAGGCTCTGTTTGCCGCTCTTGCTCTCTGGCTCCTCGATGTCGCATGTCTCTGTTGATTTCCATCGTCAGGGTGCCCATCCCAGCTGCTCTCCCGCGCCCCAGACACAGACACAGACGCTGACGCTCCATCTGAAGGCAGGCGAGCTTGTGGTAGTCTGGGAGTCCTCTATTCGGGCATTTCTCACACACATTGCTTTTACTATTTAATGTCCATCTGGTTCTCTCTATTATATTCTCAGTGCCAAACATAGGTGTTCAGTGAATTTTTGTCTCGTGATTGAACTAATTTCAAAAAGCTTGTTGAAGATTCAGGACAGTGACTCGTGAGACATTGTAGCAACCACAGCAGTATTCTTCCATGTAGAATTTGTTGCTTGTTTAAATGGTTATTGATATTAAACTTGCCATTTTTGGCATCCGTAGCAGTCTAGGTTTTTAAAATACTGATGTATTTTAAAGCCACATTCTGTGGGACACTTTGAAAATTCTAAAAAATTAAAAGTTTACAAAATACTTAGTACACTTTAAAGAGGAAAATGAATAAAGTGGGGTTTAAAGTAAAATCACACGATTATAGTATGGAAGAGACCTGTTTTCATATGTCCAACGAAAAGGTATAGGAAGTGACTTACTTCACCACAAGCTTATATTCGTCTAGCAGTGTGTGTGTCTGTTGAAAAGAAAGGCGGTTTGATCTTAGTCGTCCCAGTGTACTCAGCACCAGAGGGTCTTTGTCTTGGTGTTCGCATCACACGAAGGACACCCACTAACTGAAGGGCCCTCAGTCGGGTACCCTGTGGCATGGGGAACAGTTGTGGGAACCACGAGCCCGAGGAGAAACTTTGAGGAGGGTGGTGAGTCATGATGAGTATCTTCAGATACTCATTTAAAGCTGCCTTAAGAAGTAACTTATATTTGTTCCCTGGTGGCTCGGAGGTTAAAGGGTCTGCCTGTTATTCGGGAGACCTGGGTTCGATCCCTGGGTCGGGAAGATCCCCTGGAGAAGGAAATGGCAATCTACTCCAGTATTCTTGCCTGGAGAATCCCATGGACGGAGGAGCCTGGTGGGCTACAATCCACGGGGTTGCAAAGAGTTCGGACACGACTGAGCGACTTCACTTCACTTCATGTTTGTTCCCAAGAGGAAAACTGAGAACAGTACAGCCACTCATTCTGGAGGAGACCTGGAGACAGTTGTTGGTAAAACTCTTTGTCTCTATGTTGGATGTGTGTGTTCTGATTTTTGTAACATTAACGTAGTGAGAAGCTATTTGAAAAAATTAAACGTCAAATATTAAGATGATGGCAAAGAAGTTGAGTCCATTTAGTGTAATAACACACTTTTTCTACCGGTACTTTCTAAAGTTAGGAACCATTTGTCATTTTTATTGAAAAAATAGTCTTTTTCTGTCCTTTTTCATTTCTGTAAAATCAGATGTGAAAATGCCAATGATTGGAAAAAGAATGCCAGTGCTACGAGAGGTGAGTTCTAGTTTTGTTTCCTGAAACTTTGACCTACATTTTCTCCCTGAGAGTTCTTTCTTTCAGTTTAGGGGATTACTCAAGGCACAATAACATGTATGTGGAATGAAAGATTTCTCGAATTGAATTTAATGCAAACTCTTTCGTTGTGTGACCTTGTTGTGGTTGAGTTGCTGAGTCGTGCCCAGCTCTTTGCGACCCCATGGGCTTTAGTTCACCAGGCTCCTCTGTCAATGAGGTTGGTGCTCCAGGCAAGCATGCTGGAATGGGTAGCCGTTTCCTTCTCCAGAGGATCCTCCTGACCCAGGGATCAAATCTGCGTCTCCTGCGCTGTCAGGTGGATTCTTTACTACCGAGGCACCAGGGAAGCCCACGTGGCCTGATACACCCGACTCAAACTCGGTGGTACTTTTCTGCATCTGTAAAGTGGACAGTGACATTTCACCCTTTAGCTTTTTATGAAGAATAAACGAAATGGTACATGTGGGTGCACGTGGCATACAGGAAGCACTCAGTAAATGTTATTAATAAATCTTGCCTCCAGAAGACCTGTCCTAGAGGTTACATTGTCCCATCACCACTTTTCCAGATGAAATCTGATCTGGCTGTCTGCCTTTCTCCCCTCCTCCTTCCTTTTCTATCATCAAGCTGCTGGTAATTTTAGTAAAATTTAACATTTGTGTGCTTGTTCCATGAGACCTGTTTTCCTGTGAGGTGCACAGGTGGGTGAAGAGACGTTTCTAAAGCTCTGTCTTGCTCTCTTCCATCTTAATTGCTTCTTGCTGCTGCCATTAGCTAACTTGTGTTCAGGTTTCTTCTTGGAAAAGCTAAGAAAGGATTAAAGCAGAGAGACTGCCAGGTAGAATTGCTGGTTGGCTGGTTGTCGCCCTCCAGGTCTTCCTAGTCCCCTTCCCTCTCTTAACCTTCCTGCAACCTGCAGAGCCGGGCATGGCAGAGATGCAGGGGAGGTGGCCTCTGCCTCGCTCTCTTGGACCAGCAGCACCCAATCAGACACCGAAACTGAAACGGAAAAGGAAATCCTCTGTGGGCGCAGTGCAGTTGCTCTAAGTCCTCATTATCTTCTCTCAAATACTCAGGTATCTTATATGAAGCAGACAGTTTAAACAGTCTGGAGTTGCTCAAGTGGAGGCTGTTAATAAGAAAAAACAGTATAAATGTTTTATCTGTATTTTAGTAAATTCTGTCACCAACAAGTTTGTAGGTCTTGATGACTATTTTTAAGTTAATGAAATCATAGATTCATGAAAATTGATGACTCTGCTAGTCGCTTCCTTCCTTTTCATTTCATGTGAAAAGTGGAGGTGGGAAATATAATTATGGAAGAATACACTGCATGTTTTCTACAACAGGTTTTGAGAGAACTTCTCAATTTCTTTTTCTTTCTCCACTGCACCCACATCCTCTGAGTTATTTGGCAAGTGATAAAGATTTGTTAGTCTCAGGCTGACCATAGCAGATCAAGAAGGAACTTCAGATATGACCTAGTGTCCAGCCCTTCTCACTCCCCAGTTCTGGAAACCTAGGTCGAAGAGTCAGTCTAATTATCCCAGGGTGGCGCAGTGAGATGTGCCAGACCTAGGGATGGAAAGAACCTTTGATTTGCACCTTGTGCTCCTTGCAGAGACACATAAACATGTTAAATTGATCATTGGTGTGTCTTCGAGCCAGTGACAGGCTACTGCTGTATGTTCGAACCTTGAGGTTACAGAACATGTGTTTGAGCAGCAGCAGACACCCCCCTCCGACCACAGTGCTTCCTGTCCTTTGTGTTCTGTTTGGGTCTTCAGTACACCCACTAGATGGTGTCCTATTTCAGAAACTTTGCTATGGGGCTTCAGGTAGGGTTCTGCCCTCACTAAAAAGCAGCCAAATAGCACTGACCCATAAGAACGCTTAAATAATTTGGATAAGGTGTTAGATCTTAGAATTAAATATCGAGGGAAAATTTAACTCATGAGCAGAAACGCTCTAGTTAAAGTAAAATTCATAAAAATAATTTTATACTTTGTTTTCTGAAATCTTTAATAAGATACATCAGGCCTGTGGTATGAACAGACTTTTAGCACTGGTTGCTTCTATTGATGAATGTAGGCCTCCTTGTTTGAGTTTGAGTAAGCTCCGGAAGTTGGTAGTGGACAGGGAAGCCTGGCGTGCTGAAGTCCATGGGGTCACACAGTCCCCACGACTGAGCGACTGAACTGAACTGAGGCCTGCTTGTTGTGACTGGAGTGTGGGGTGGAGGGACGTATAAGTAATCTTGTGAATAATTACTATTGTGAAAAGAGATTGTAAATAATAAACGTATTTTACTCTTTAAGTTCCCAAAATTAAAGGAAAAGAGACATATCCTCAAAACGAAGCTTCATAGGTCTCAGCTTTGGTTTGGAAATAAAACGATTGGTTTCTGAGTTTCAAAATCCTAACAGAATAACTGCTCGGCAGTTCCAGATGTTTTTGATAAAAACTTGGAATTGTCAGATCAACAGCGAAAGTGCGGGACCGCAGACTGTCTTCTGTGGCGAGTATCGAACAGATCCAGAGGGACAGCAAAGCAGGGCATGTGTTCCCCACCCAGGGCATGTGTTCCCTGCCCAGAGGATTTGTTCTCCAAGAAGGAACAGAACACGCAATTACAGTTCCAAATCCTCTTAACATGTTTATGTGTACCGAACAGCTAGGAAGTCTCAGTTTCCAGCCTGCAGCGCAAAGCCAGCATCTCAGCAGAAATTTAAAAAGAAAAAAATTAAACTCTCAAAACCATAACCTGGGCCATTTCAGACAGTTGTATTACTGTGAAACAGATTCTTTTAAAGTTCTTGAGGGCAGAGATTTTGTTGTTTGTTTCTTTGTTTGCCTTTGTTGCAAGGCAGTATACATGCAGATAACAGAATGCAGAGTATCTGTTCAATCAGTGTAGATTATCTGCATTGAAGTCAGTAGTTAGACCAGACTGGGAATAGAAAGGCTGTATGGTGATTAAAGCATCTATGATCCCTAGGGAGAAGCCTGGGAGCCTTGGAAGCAGGAAACATTTGATTCTAATTAAAACAGAAGGGAGCGGCAGTGGGGAATAAACCATGTTGAGGACAGAGGGGAGACAGCTCCGTCTTTCTGTGGGGAGGAGGGAGAGTTCTGAGTGACAGCTTGGTGAAAGTTCATACAGGAAAGATAATAAACCATCCATTTTTCCCTGCACCAAAGCCTAAAGGATCTTTCCATTCGTATCCTAGACCACGTAGTTTTCAAAGTCGTCGTAAGTCGCTGGCCAGGTTCCCACCCTTTGGGTAAGCCCGAGTTAGAATTTTATTTACAGCTTTCTACTCTCTCTCCAATCATCTGTTTTCCATTGTCACTCATGAAAAGCAACATCTGGTTCACTGTCCACGTTGGTAGCGTCACAGCGTGATGCTCGCTGTGGGTGTATGGGGAAGGGGAGGGCCTGTCCGCCCCACCCCGTGGATGAGACTGGGACAGACGGGCTGCAGGCTTTGAGCTGGTTGAGCCACAGTTGCCGCGTGTCTGGGGGAGCAGGGAGGTGTGTCCTAGCGGGGTTCGCTGCCTCGCTCTCCTCTGAGCTGGTCAGCCACTTGACGGCCTGGCCAGAGGGCATGGTGACTCACCAGCCCATCTCTGCCTCTTTTATTGCTCCTGGAAAGCCTCCCCATCAGCTCTGTTAGTGATACTGATGGAAATTTCGGTATTAAATCTCTTCTCCTTTTGCTTGTGGGGTTGGAGCCCACTCACCCACACTGGCAGGGCCAAGCCAAGGACTCCGCCTGTGGCCCCTTGAGGGAAACGTCAGCTGCCTGACTCTCCTAGAAAGAGAACATCCTTTCAGTTTTTCCGTCTCCACTCCCCCCCACCCCCCCGCCCCCACCGGCCCGGGTCCTCCCCAGTTCATTCTCCTCCTTTCCCACCCAGATCGTTTCTGACACCAGCGAGAAGACGAGTTCTGGGGCAGGTCCGCCTCTGATGATCGTGGCTAGGGTGGGGCCAGAGGGCGGGCCTGTGGAGTGACGGAGCCCCCGCGGGCTCGGTCGGTCGCGGAGAAGGCCCTCCAAGGGGCTCCCCTTCGCCCTGCCAGTGGGGCTGACACTTGTGCCCGCTCACCGATCCCTTCTCCTCCTCTCCTCGTCACTGGTCTAAAAGCACCCCTCCCACCCACCCACCCCATCACTCCCTTCCTCTCTGCAAAAAAAGAGAAAAACCTAACTGACCTCTTGATCTCTAAGCCTTCCCGGCCACTTCCGTAAGCCCTTGTGGATCCTGGAGACATGTCCCTGAAGGCTCAGGCTAGCATTTTTCTCACGTTAAATCACGGGTTTGCGCTGGCAGGGCGCTGCAGCGCGCGCCTGGGGCAGTGGCCACTTCCCTGACTTCGGGAGACAGAGAAGCGTGTCGTGCTGGCCTGCGGTGTGCAGGATGCCCCCCTCCATCCCCCACACCGCCCCAACCTCAGCCTGGGGCGCATCTGGGGTGCCCTACGGAGCCTGTTTCATAGGAAGCAGCGTGAGAGGAGGAGGAGGAGGAGGAAGCCGGCTGGAAAAGGAAGCCTTGTTTTTCTCCTCTTCGTCTGGGAATGAATCATGTTCCCAGCACTGCCTTTAGGTTTTCAAGCCTCGGAGGCTGCTGGTGCTGAGCCGAAAGGGCCCGTCGTGACGTTCCTGAGGGAGGGAGGGAAGAGGGGCCCGCGCCCCAGAAGGGAGGGGAGCACGGGGGGGAGGAGTGGGCTTTTTTTTTTTTTCCCTTCCTGCTTTCACGCCGCTGTCATTAGACTTTTCAGCTGAAATCAGAACCAAGCCCTGCTGCCTGGCGAGCAAGAGGCTGACTAGAGACTCTTTCTCAGAACAGAATCTCAGAATTTCAGTTCGCTTGCTTTTTTTTTTTTCCTGTGAAGGAAATACTGCTTTTCCTTGCTTTTGTTTTTTAAGCAAGAAGAGGTTTTCATGAGAAAATTTTGTCCTGCCATCCCTGCGAAGTAGAGCTGTCTTCCCTTCTTCTCTGCTAGCCTTTTCCCAACAAGGTACATACTGGATTTTTTCTCGCCTGGTCTGGGCTGTTCCCCGCCACGTGCGTCGGCCGGCATGCATAGCCCGTTAAGCCTTCATTTTTCTCCTGGAGTTCTCGCCCGTGATGGAAACGGTCTGTGCTTCTCTCTCCGGCGAGATCTGACTAAAGTATAGCATCCAGGGGCGATTACTGTGGATACTGTGAGTTGGGCGTGCATCACCCCGGGGCTCAGGCACTGCCAGGAAGTTCTCCGTCTGGTGAGGGACTTGGGGTCCTGTGTGGTTTGACCCCCTCGAGGTTTTCTTCATAGAGGAGTCCGGACGGCAGAAATCCCCTCCGGCTCCCCGCAAGAGGTTCACACCTGAGGGCTTGAAGGAGTACCCCGACCCCCCAGGTTACGGTGGGTCCCGCCCCTGCATCTTGTGTCCTGTCTGCTCCATTTGGACAAAATGTACGAGCGGCACAAGAGGCGCTACAGCCTGTGTGACATCTCCAAGGTGGACAGGACCGTGGACGTGGTGCTGCTGAAGGTAAGGGCCTCGCCGCAGCCGCCTCCTGCCTCTGAATCCAGTAGCTGGGGCCCTGGCCACCCTGAATTGGAAGAAGAGCTGAGAGGCGTGTATGTGTGTGTGTGTACAGTGGGGATTGTGGAGTTGGGTTGGTGATTTTAAGGTTCCTAACTGAATATCTACCCACTCCAGTGTTCTTGCCTGGAGAATCCCAGGGACGGGGGAGCCTGGTGGGTTGCCATCTATGGGGTAGCACAGAGTCGGACACAACTGAAGTGACTTAGCAGCAGCAGTAGCAGCAACAGAATATCTGACCAGAAACAATGGGGACTTAAGAATCGAGTCACTTAGGTGTCAGCGTCATTTTACTTGCTTTAAAGTGGATTCTTCTGCTCAAGAGAACCTCCTGCTCTTGTAAATCGCAGGTGGAGAACTTCACCGTCAGTTGCTCTTTTCCAGAAAGGTCTGTGTCCCTCTGTCCTCATCGTCCCCACCCCAGGGCCCTGTCTGTAGAGTCGTCATTATCTTATCGATCTCTCCCCTTCTGCCTCTGTCTCCTAGTCTGTCTTTTGCCTGAGTTTCTTTTCTCTGCTCTTTCTGCTCTTTTTTCTCTCACAACTCTTGGGGGGAAGACAGTACTTATTTCCTTTGGAAAGATCTCCACTCAGTCTGTTTATCGAAGTGGCACAGTGGCCGTTTTGGCTTGGTTTGACTGCTTTACAGGTCTCGCCTCTGACTGTTAATTGCTGTGTTTGTTTTCTCCCGTTAGTGATGCTGGCTGTCTCAGGAGGATGGGGGCGGGGCCTCTGGCTGGCTGATTGCTTACAGAAGGCATCCTTGAGTCTAAAATTAGTAAGAACTCCTCCAGCCATAAGGTGGGAGTCTGGGAATGTTGGACAACTCAGGGAGCACTTTTTGGAAGTTTAGCCATTTTCTGGCAAAGGCAGGGGAAACTGGAAGGCAACCAAGTGCTTCAGAGTTGCCAGAGAACCTCAGTACCTGAGCTGATGAGGGTGTGGAGCCGGGGGAGTACAGGCACAGGAGGAATGTATTGTCCCAGTCGGGGAGGTAGGGGCGCTCTCGATTGATCAGTTCAGTTTATTACTTGACATTCCCTCATTTTTTCCACTGATCCATTGAGGCCAAGCATGGCTCAGAAAGCTAGACACAGATGCCAGTGAACTGAGACCACCCTTTGGGACACTGATGCAGGGCTGGGTGGAGGGGTTGCGATCGTGGGGAACTGCCATCTGTCCGCCATAATCATCAGCTGGTGCTCTGACTTGCCAGGCCGAGGCTCAGAGCAGTGGGCTACTTGGCCTTTTGAACTTGACCCAAGATCTTATTCATGCTAATTTCTCTGAAATGTGAGCTCTGCTATGAAATCACAGTGATGTTTTTGTTGTTTTTGTCCTCCTTTGTTTAGAAAAGTCTAGTTGTTAGGACCTTTACGTGCTTGACTCGTGATATTGGGCTTCCCAGGTGGCGCTAGTGGTACAGAACCTGCCTGCCAGTGTAGGAGATGTAAAAGATGAGTGTTCAGTCCCTGTGTCGGGAAGATCCTCTGGAGGAGGAAATGCTAACCCACTCCAGTGTTCTTGCCTGGAGAATCCCATGGACAGAGGAGCCTGGCAGGCTACAGTCTATGGGTCACACAGAGTCCGACATGACTGAGTGCCTTGCATGATGTTCCCCTGTCTGGGGAAAAAAGGGAAAGAGGGGAGGGAGGATAGAAAATCTCAGTCTTAGTGTCACAGGAATTAGAAGATGCCAGTGCTGCACCTAGGGAAGGCGTTCTAGAAAGGATTGGCAGAGGCCCTGGGGCGGGGAAGGGTGGGGGAGGCCCAGGTGATGGGAGAAAGCTGAGCAGGCCGGGCCTGGAAGAGCCGGGCCTTGACCGCCTTCGGTAGGGGTTTGCTTTGCTTGGGTATGTTCCTTCTCAACTTATGTTTTCAAAAGATGATTCTGGCACGTGGGTCACTCAGGCTGCCATTATGGTATGCCCGGCATGATAGAATGGCTTTGTGGTCTCCAGTGGGCAGGCACTGAACCTTTACACCCCTAGTATTTGTTTCATCTTACAGGGAAAAACATTTTCGGATATTCGGTAATTTTCTCACAGCTCATCCTAGGTAATAGGATGCAACCCCAGACGTGATTCTTTTCAAAGCTCATGTTCTTTCTTAGTCCCCTAGACTTCTTTGAGTTGGCCAACACTTTTATTTCATGAATGTGTGTATCTGTATCCGTATGTATCTTTTAAAGTTTTAACTGCTACCACTTTTTCAGTATGAAAAGTTGATGTCATTCACTTCTTTCCCAGCGTGGGGATTCTTTCTACAGCACTTTAAATTCAGATATGAATCCACCATTGTTAGCAGCCTTTCCCCCACAACTGTTTTTTGTTTTTTTTTTTTTTAATTCATTCACAGTGGTCTCCTCACTTACTTTCCATTTTGAATTTGTTTTTTTAAATCAGTGTTTTTAAAGGTGTATTATATTGGATGTGTGAGCTACTTAAGTTCCCAAGTGACCATATACTATGTTCTCACTCCCCTTTTCGGTGGAAGATTGTTTTTTTGTTTGTTTTAATATACCTAGGAGTTTGTAATTTTTTAAATCTATTCATTATGTCTAAGCACTCAAAACAGTGTCCCTAATTTGTATTAAATGCTCAATAAGTTTTGTTAGTTGAATGAGTTCATCTGTTAAGATTTGTAAGTATGGGTTCATAACACGTCATGGTATGTGAACTGTGCTTAATGCACTGGGATGGTTGCGATAAAGAACAGAGAGATGAGTTGGCACAGTCATCACAAAATTTGGACCATGACCCTGTCCTTCTGGTATCATAACGTTTACAGCTCCATTCCTTCCCACTGGCATCCGAATAATTCACTGTGAATTAACTTGAAAATCCTATCGTCTGTTATGTGCCTTTCCTTTCTGAGATTTACTCTGCATTCTGACTCGTTCCCTTTGTCAGTTCTGTTCAGTCACTTTCATGGAAGCTCTTCTGCATCAAAGCCTTCCCTTGGGATTTTTCCCAAGGCTGGGTACACTGGTCTTTATCCTCACATCAGCCGTTGCTTCCCATCATCAAACCAAATAGATGCTGATCTTACCTCCTTCTTGAATTTTTTTTTTCTAATAGTAAAGTAGGTTAATCAGAGAAGGCAGTGGCACCCCACTCCATTCTTGCCTGGAAAATCCCATGGATGGAGGAGCCTGGTCGGCTGCAGTCCATGGGGTCGCTAAGAGTCGGACATGACTGAGTGACTTCACTTTCACTTTTCACTTTCATGCATTGGAGAAGGAAATGGCAACCCACTCTAGTGTTCTTGCCTGGAGAATCCCAGGGACTGGGGAGCCCGGTGGGCTGCTGTCTCTGGGATTGCACAGAGTCGGACAAGACTGAAGCGACTTAGCAGCAAAGTAGGTTAATAGTGTTCTTGGCTCCGCCGTCCCAGTACACATATACGTATGTGTCTCTCCTCACAGTATCCCCCCGTGCCTGTGTGACTTCTGGCTGCTTATGGCAGGTAAATGGTCAGTAACTATGAATTATGTGCAGAATGGGATACGGAAGAATCTGAATCATTGGCAGACACCCTTTGGTATCAACAGGCTCATGTTCCTCAGCACCTTTCAAAGGCCTAGTTCTGTGTGTTTTTGTTTGGGGATTGCACAGGGCCTTCATTGCAGGAAGAGAGCTCTTCATTTGCTTGTGCGGGGTTCTCTAGCTGTGGAGCGTGGGCTCTGTCGTTTGCAGCAGGTCGGCTCAGTAGCTGTGGTGCCGTAGTTGCCCCTCGGCACGTGGGAATCTTAGTTCCCTGACGAGGGATCGAACCCGGGTCCCCTTCCGTTGGAGGGTGGACTCTTAACCACTGGACTACCAGGAGAGTCCCTATAAAGCCTGCACAGGTTGGTGAGAGGAGCCTGTGTCTTCACACAGTTCAGTAGCTAACTCACGATCACATTAAGAGACTGTTCTTAACACAGGAGGACATCACACCAAGTGTCAGAACTTGCTGCAAAACGAGCGTGCCAAAGACAAAGAAGTCAGAATCCTAGATGAGCTACTGACTTTAATCCAGGGACCATTTCCATTTCACTAGTTTTATTACTTTGGGTACTTGAAAAAATATTGCCTACTAGTAACAACATGATTCTTCCTGTTACTGATGATTTACTGACAGCATACTTTGTAACTAGTAAGTCAGAGTAGCAGATGAATGGTGAAAAGGTTTGCAGCTGTGTTTTGTGGACACTGAGTGACAATTTGTACGGAGGAGGACAACCCCATCCCATTTGTGATGTTCAGGCAGGCCACCTGGCCTCATCAGCACAGGAGTAGTTTGTCTGTAAGCCCAGTGTCATCTTCCAGGAAATACACATCCTTTAACAAGTCTACTTGCTCAAAGACTCTTCCATGCCGCTTCAAACAAAAGACATTAGGAGGCAAAAGATGACTGTGAAGGCAGCCTGCCTGTCTGTTCAGTTACAGTCTGATTCCCTGAAAAGACTTGCGACTCAAGTGTTGGCTCCCCTGTCCAGATGGTGGGGTTTCTGCTTCCTTTTGTTTAGCCTTGTAACTCCAGCTACATCTCCTGAGACATTTGCAAAGGAAGTAAATACAGGCAGTGGCTGGGAAGGCTGGGTGTAACCCTGAGCTGTGTTATTAGGATGTTCAAATATAAACAGTAGCAGAAACACGGCCAAAAACAAGGCAGTTCCCTCTCCACTGAAAATATGCATGGCTCTATTTTCTGACTGATGGGAACACAACTTAGGTGTGGTTTAGATCATTCCAAGGGACCTGAGGCTTCATGACAGGCATGAAAAATTACCAGGATGGTCAACATTTTTCTTTGCATTAACTTCTCCCATCCCATGTTCCATATGCACTGTAACTCACCAGAACTTTGGATGCTCAGTACCTGTAATGTCCACAGTCTGATTGTCATGGAGATACAACATGGACAGAGGACTAAGTTTGTTTTTTAGCTAAAGAATCGCAAATGGACTCAGAGCCAGAAAGTGGTTTTGGGTGGCTTATTCCTCCAAAAAATGTGGATATTTAATGGCACAGTCTCTGTTTTCCCCATTTCCAACTGCTTGCTAAACAAAATTTCAGAATCATTTTGATCTACTCCTTCTCCTACCCATTTAATCAGTTGCCTGTCTTGTATTTTGGTATTAGTTCAAAGATTCCATAGAGCAACACCTGGATAAAGGGCCTTATTATTGTTAATTATTACCTTTGTTTTCTTCTTAATCTCAAATTATTAGCAGTCTCAACACTGTTGTTTCTAGTCCATCTCCTAATTCTGCTGGCAATCAGAATTTCCTGCTAAGCCTAGTCTCAGGATGGCTAAGTGGTACAGAGAACAGTCTGTCACCCAGTAATGTAGAAACCTGGGTCTTAGAGGTCACCTTTTGGAAAAGAGACTACCATGAGAAGAGATGTGTTACCAAGAGTATGATCAGGGCCTGGCATTTCCTCTGGTCTGTAGCAAGTGCTCTGAAAATGTTCCAGTGGAGCCACGCTGGGTGTGCGGCCTTCAAGTTATCTCATTGTATAAGTGAGAAACAGCGGAGTTGTTGAAAAATAGACCCAAGACGAGGGCAAATGTATCGGTCACACGGGTGTTTCTGAAACCAGGCGGGAGGAGGGAGAGAGGTTTTGTAATCCAGTTTCTGCCTCTTACACTTGTGTATACTCAGCACAGTACTTGTCACACGTGAGCATAATCTTCTTGGCGCTGCTGTCACTGTGTACAGGATGTGGTCGAAAACGCTGATGCCCGTTTTGACATTCTTTCCACACTGGTGTCTGAGGACTCTATCCTCTGGTTAATGGCGCTGACCACGATTGGTAGCATCTGGCCCAGATTACCAGCACTGCCTCCAGCTGTGGGTCGCCTGACCGCTTTTCTCTAAACACGCTCACTTTTCTGGAACTGCTGCACACTCGCTCTGTTGTTGTTGTTGTAAGGAAGTACATAACACTGAGCACACTTGAGTGTACAGCTCAGTAGCATTAAGTACGTTCACATTGTCGTACAGCTGTCGTATCACCACTGTCCAGAACGTCTTCGTCTTTGCAAACTGAGGCGCTGTACTCGATAAACAGTAACTCTTTGTTTCCCCTGGCCCCAGTCCCTGGCAATCACCATTCTATTTTTTTGGCTCTAGAGTGTGACTACCCTAGGCATCTTATGTAAGTGGCATTGCACAGTATTTGTCCTTTCATGACTGGCCTATTTCACTGAATATGATGTCTTTGGGGTTTATCCATGTGGAAGCAGGTATCTGAATTCTCTCCTTATTTTAAGGCTGAATACTACTCTGTTGCGTGTATATACTACCTTTTGTTAATCCATTCATCTGTTGATGGCCAGTTGGGTTGTTTCCCCCTTTTATGTGTTGTGAATAGACGTGCTGTGAATGTTCATTTATAAATACCAGCACCTGCTTTCCGTTCTTTGGGGTGTGTGCCCAGAAGTGGAATTGCTGGGTCATATGGTGATTCTGTTTAAGTTTTGGAGGAACCCCTGTACTTTTTTCCATGTTTCTACATTCCCAAGAATTTACGTGCACACAGGTTTCAGTTCTCTGCATTCTCACCAACACGGGTTATTTTCTGGAGGTGTTTTGTGTTTGTTTTGGCGTGTGTGTGGTTTAAATACAGTGTGTGTGTGTGTGTGTGTGTGTGTGTGTGTGTGTGTGTGTATGTGTGTGTCTGTCTGTGTGGTTGCGGGTGTGATACATTTCATTCCGTGTGTGTGTGTGTGTGTGTGTGTGTGTGGTTTAAATACAGCCATCCTGGCAGGTGTGATGCATTTCGTTCCGTGACTTCGCACTCGCTGCTGCACTGTCTCTGTCTGCACACAGCCAGCCTCCCGGTTTCTTCACCTGCCCCCGTGTGTCATCCACACGAGCACCACCAGCAGCGTGTCTTCCCTCTTGGCACGTCCATGCGGCTCCCTCTCCACTTCACACTCTTCTCACCACCTTTTACTCGAGCAGATGAAACTAGCTCCAGTCTTTCTCTCAATATCGATGACTTTTAAGCATCTGAAAGGCATCTTGACACTTCAGACTCCACCTAGTCAAACAGCAGGCACCACCACCGTCTGCTCTGGATCTCCTGTCTGTTTCTAAGCATGGAGTCTTTATCTCTCTCTCATTTCTGTGGATTCTGCCCTTTGTACTGGCTCACTGGCCTGCTGCTTCCTCGGTGTCCCACTGGGGCCACACGTCCCCAGCCCAGGGACGCACCCTCCAGACCGGAGCTGCCTAGACTCCTCTTACTGGGCTGTGTCCTGGGTGTTCCATGCTTTCCTTCCTTCCTTGCCTGTAGAAAGGAAAACTTCCTACAGTTTTCCTAGTATAATACCGATTTTTTCACTCCCTTGCTTATGTCACTGGAGTGAGGGGCTCACCTTGGTGGAGACTCATGGCTGCCATGTCTCCCATTCTTTCCTCAGTCATACTTCTGGCCACCCTTGGGCTTTTCGTGCTCTTCAAAAACTTGTAAGAAGAAGTCTCTACTGTGAGTTGTGAAGCCGCCTCCAGAACCACTGACTGGACACACACATGCGTGTTTCTGGGAAAGAGCGGTCCCTGTTTTCCCTCAGATCCTTGAAGGAGTCTGTGCCACCAAAGGCCACGAACTCCAGCTCTGAAATGTCGTGGTGGCCTTGCTCAGCCTCTCTTTTCCGTGGCAGGAAGGACTATCCAGTCTGTAGTCCATGGCTGTGAGGCCTGATAATCCATGGGCCCATATGCCTTGTCCTGGGATGTGGAGGCAGGTACGACCCCTGACACTTTGTAGTTTGTTTTTGGCTGTGCTGGGTCTTCGTTGGTGCGTGGGGGGGCTGCTCTCTAGTTGGGGGTTTCTCGCTGTGGTGGCTTCTCTCCTTGTAGAGCACAGGCTCTAGGGTGCGTGGACTTTGGTCCTTGCAGCACGTGGGCTCAGTGGTGGCAGCTCCCAGGCTCTTGAGCACAGGCTCAGTAGTTCTGGCACATGGGCTCAGTTGCTCTACGGCATGTGGGATCTTCCCAGATCAGGGATCAAACCCATGTCTCCTGCCATTGGCAGGCAGATTCTTAATCACTGAGCCACCAGGGAAGCCCATCCTTAACATTTTAAATGAATGAAGATTCCTCGTACTTTTAAACTATGGGACCTATTGTGTAAATTGTCACCAGGATCACGATTCATCTTTCTCTTGCTGTCCTTGACACTGTTTCTTGCCTAAACTGGGCATGCTGCTGCTACTGCTGCTAAGTCGCTTCAGTCGTGTCCGATTCTGTGTGACCCCATGGACTGCAGCCCACCAGGCTCCACCGTCCCTGGGATTCTCCAGGCAAGAACACTGGAGTGGGTTGCCATTTCCTTCAACGCATGAAAGTGAAAAGTGAAAGTGAAATCACTCAGTCATGTCCGACCCCTAGCGACCCCATGGACTGCAGCCTACCAGGCTCCTCCATCCATGGGATTTTCCAGGCAAGAGTACTGGAGTGGGGTGCTATTGCCTTCTCCGAAAGTGGGCATGGTACTCCCCAAAAGCTGACTGGCCGGCTGTGTGGTTTAATCAACAAGGTAGCAATAGGAAGAAGGCTTCTTGGGCTAGATTTACTCACCCTTTCCTGGTGAGGAAGTCTCTGATTTACCTGAAATCATACTGATTTTCAGTGTAGGTTTTAGTTTGAAGTGTTTGTGAATGAGTCCTGATTCCACAGAAGGAACTAGCTGGAGCTGCATAACTGTCGGATTTCCTGAGGTTTCCTTGAGTGCTTGGAGGCGGTGAGCCTGCTCAGCACATCGTTGGTAATTAACTGTTAGTGACTGAAAACGCAGGCTCCTGAAAGCAGACAAAGCCAAGACAAACAAACAAAACATTTCTTTCAGTTACAGCATTTTGATGTTCTGAAAATTGGCACCCCCAGTTTCATATTTGAGTTTTCTCATTATGATACTTTACTTTCTAAATATTTTTGTCTAATTTAAGCAGTGACTCTCTTTTCTAGTCAGTAATCTCCAGAGATGTTAAATGCTCTTTTGCCAGATTTTTTCAGTTTCATATTGCTAATAAAAATTGTTTAAACAGTTGTTGAATTCTGAGACAAAGTTAAGAACAAGAAGAGATACTTGCAAGGGTGGGGAAAGAGCACTAGACTGGGAGTGAGGAAAAATGAGTCCTCACTCCACCCCTAAATGCTCTGTTACCTCCTTCAAGTCCCTTCACCCGCTGTGCCCACCCGCCTTTCTAAAGGATCTGATAAAGAGAGGCGGGGCGATCATCTAAAGGTTCTCCCTTCAGTTCTATATAAAAATCATTGAGGATAGGAAGCTCAAAGATTATTCATTAAACATCTGCTATCTACTTGTGGGGAGATCTGTGGAATTTTTAAAGGTAGGATTCATTTCTCAAGGAGCTTACGGTCTTTTGAGCAGATGCAGTTACCAGTGCAATATAGTTCGCACACAAATCTACCATCTCCAAATCTAGCCTCACCCAGCGTGTGGCCTCATCTCAGAAATGGTAACGTGCCTCCCAGTAGGACAGGCAAAGGATCCCATCAGGCGACGGTAGTCTGCAAACTTGAAAGTACCATCAATTTAGAAATATAATGGCATGTTTTACAGTTTTAATTCTGGTATCACCTGTTTTGTTTCAAACTCTTCTTTCCAAAGTCACCATAAACCTCACGGTTGCCCAATTCAGTGACTTCTTTTTAAAAATGTATCAGTTCCAACTTCTCAGCAGCAGCTGGCACTGTGGCCCTACCTTCTGTTTTCAGCCCTCGGGTTTTAACTTCGGTGAAACTCTAATCTCTGAATTCTGCTCATACAGGGTCTGGCAGTCTCTGGCTCCTCCCCCACATGTATTGTGCAATAATGCCTTGTGCAAAGTGAGAGAGAGGAGTTGTTATCTGGCCCAATGTTTCTGTGTGTTACATTTGTGACCTGGGCAGAAATGTATAAAGAATTTCAGATATAGTTTGGCGTTAAGAGTGTCTCATTCAGTCTGATTCCCATTTCTACTGATCATAGGACACTTTGTCCACACTCATTTCAGTGGCTAATGTGTGCAGAATGCTATGGAAGAGTTATTAGTTAATTTTTCCACATCTCTCTCACACACACTGAGTTCTTAAGAGGACTCAGTTCTTTTACTATGCTATGCTATGCTATGCTAAGTCATTTCAGGCGTGTCCGACTCTGTGCTACCCCATAGACGGCAGCCCACCAGGCTCCCCTGTCCCTGGGATTCTCCAGGCAAGAACACCGGAGTGGGTTGCCATTTCCTTCTCCAATGCATGAAAGTGAAAAGAGAAAGTGAAGTTGCTCAGTCGTGTCCGACTCTTAGCGACCCCATGAACTGCAGCCTACCAGGCTTCTCCGTCCATGGAATTTTCCAGGCAAGAGTACTGGAGTGGGGTGCCATTGCCTTCTCCCAGTTTTAAGACTTGACACAAATGTTTTGATACATTGAGGATATTTAGTACTTTTTTATTTAATGAAAGAAAGAAACAAATCTGAGGGTGTTCAGCATTATGTCTTCGTAGAGTCTTCCTTTTCCTAGAAAGTAATCAGTAGATTAAAAAAAATAGTTTCCATTTTAAAAGAAAAGTTGGAAGTATGTTCCCAGTGAACAGTCATGTTTAAAACCAGCTGAACTACATGATCATCTTTGATTTACTTTTATATAGTTTGTTTCACTTTTTCTGTTTCCTATTCACTGCTCTGATTTCATGTAGTTTGTTTTCTAGTTTCTCCATCTCTTTTTTTTTTGTTTAATTTTTTTTGTCAAGCCTCTATCAAGCTTAGTAGAAAAGCTTTTGTATACATATACGTAAATAATATGTATAATATATATATTTTTAGAAAACTTATGAATTTTTGCCTACTAAAAAAATTTATGACATTTTGATTCTACTTAGTATGAATAGAATGCTAGATTTCTAATTTTAAAAAAATGCAACCAGCAACAGAGGTTTACTGCATGGCACAAGGAACTACAGTCAGTGTCTTGTAATAACCTATAATGGGAAATAATTTCAAAAATAATACATGTGCATGTGTATAACTGAATCAACTTGCTGTGCACCTGAAACATTGAAAATCCACTGTACTTTGATAAAATGTAGATTTTTTAAAAAATGAAAAGTTGAAAGTGTATCTCATACACTCACATGAGATACCATTCACACCTGCCAAGTTGGCTACATCTAAACAGGTAAGAGCAGTAGCAGGTGTTGGCAAGGATGTGGAGAAATTAGAACACCCGGACATTGGTGGTAGGAATGTCAAATGGCACAGCCACTCTGGAAAAGTCTGGCAAGCCATCAGACTTTATTAAATGTAAAGATATCATTGCTTGACATAGCTGTCCCACCCTTTGGTGTATACTCAAAAGAAGTGAAACATGTCCAATGCTCGTATATGGATATTCATGACAGGATTATTCATAACAGCCAGAAAGTGAAAGCAGCCCACATGTCTATCAGCTGAAGAATAAATAAACAAAGTGTGGGCATGTCCATACAGTGCTACGGATTATTAGGCAGTAGGGTACAGTACTCATAAAATGCTGAAACACAGATGAACCTTGAAAGCCTAGAACCTTGAAAGCTAAGTGCAAGAAGCCAGTAACCAAAGACATCAGAATGTATGATTCCATTTATACAAAATGTCCAGAGTAGGCAAATACATAGAGACAGAACATAGATTAATGGTTGCCTGGAACTGGGAGGGGAGGGGTTTGGAGTAGGGTGTGACTACTGATGGATGCAAGATTTCTTCTTTGTGCTATGAAAATGTTCTAAAATTAGATAGTGGCTATGGTTTCACAGCTGTGTTAAGACACTAGACCACTGAATAGACTATTTAATAGTTAAATAGGTGAGTTTTAGAGAATATGAGTTAGATTTCAATTTGTTGTTGTTGTTCAGTCGCTAAGTCGTGTCTGACTCTCTGCAACCCCATGGACAACAGCACATCAGACTTCCCTGTCCTTCAGTATCTTCCAGAGTTTGCTAAAACTCTTGTCCATTTAATCAGTGATGCTACCCAGTGATCTCATCCTCTGTCACTGCCTTCTCCTGCCTTCAATCTTTCCCAGCATCAAGGTCTTTTCCATTGAGTCAACTCTTTGCATCAGGTGGCCAAAGTACTAGAGCTTCAGCACCTGTCTTTCTGAATATTCAGGGTTTATTTCCTTTAGCACTGACTGGTTTGATCTCCTTGCAGTCCAAGGGACTTGCGTGTCTTCCTCAGCACCGCAACTGGAAAGCATCAAGTCTTTCATGCATAGCCTTTATGGCCCAACTCTCACATCTGTAAATAACTACTGGAAAAACCATAGCTTTGACCATACAAACCTTTGTCATATATTTCAATAAAGGTCTTAAAATGAAGAATTGCACATACACACACACAAAATGTAATATGGTATGCTGGATTGCCAGCATCCATTGGATCATCAAAAAAACAAGAGAGTTCCAGGAAAACATCTACTTCTGCTTTATTGATCATGCCAAAGCCTTTGTGTGGATCACAACAAACTGTGGAAAATTCTTTAAGAGATGGGAGTACCAGACCACCTGACCTGCCTCCTGAGAAATCTGTATGCAGGTCAAGAAGCAGCAATTAGAATTGGACATGGAACAACAGACTGGTTCCAAATAGGGAAAGGAGTACATCAAGGCTGTATGTTGTCACCCTGCTTATTTAACTTAATGCAGAGTACATCATGCAAAATGCCGGGCTGGATGAAGCACAAGCTGGAATCAAGATTGCCAGGAGAAGTATCAATAACCTCAGATATGCAGATGACACCACCCTTATGGTAGAAAGTGGAGAACTGAAGAGCCTCTTAATGAAAGAGAGTGAAAAGTTGGCTTAAAACTTAATATTAATAAAATGAAGATCATGGCATCTGGTCCCATCACTTCATGGAAATAGATGGGGAAACAATTGAAACAGTGAGACACTTTATTTTGGGGGCTCCAATATCACTGCAGATGGTGATTGTGGCCTTGAAATTAAGACGCTTGCTCCTTGGAAGAAAAGCTATAACGAACCTAGACAGCATATTAAAAAGCAGAGACGTTACTTTGCCAGCAAAGGACCGTCTAGACAAGGCTATGGTTTTTCCAGTAGTCATGTTGGATGTGAGAGTTGGACTGTAAAGAAAGATGAGCATCAAAGAATTGATGCTTTTGAACTGTGGTGTTGGAGAAGACTCTTGAGAGTCCCTTGGACTGCAAGGAGATCCAACGAGTCAATCCTAAAGGAAATCAGTCCTGGGTGTTCATTGGAAGGACTGATGCTGAAGCTGGAACTCCAGTTTTTGGCCAGCTGATGCGAAGAACTGACTCATTGAAAAAGACCCCGATGCTAGGAAAGATTGAAAGCGGAAGGAGAAGGGGATGACAGAGGATGAGATGGTTGGATGGCATCACCGACTCAATGGACATGAGTTTGAGTAAGCTCCAGGAGTTGGTAATGGACAGGGAGGCCTGGTGTCCTGCAGTTCACGGGGGTCGCAAAGAGTAGGACACAACTGAGTGACTGAACTGAACTAGCTGATCCTGGATTGAATCCTGGAACATAAAAGAGCATTAATGGAAAAAGGAATGAAATCCAAAAAGTCTGGAGTTAATTAACAATAATGTTCCAGTGTTTCTTTCTTAAGTTTTAATTTTTTTTTTTTAACACCAAAGACATTTTGTATTGGGATATAGCCAGTTAGTAGTCATTAAAGAAGATTCAGGAACCTATTGAAAAGTTAGAGTGAATATTAGTTGTCACTCAGGCACAACCACTCGATGAAACATTGAATCAGATTAAAGCTTTTCACCACATAGATGTCATCAGGAGATTTTTGGCCGCTGCTACCTTTAAGTATATCAATACTATTTAATACATACTAATTGTCAACTGAACTGAACTGAATTGTCAAAACTGTGATGGGGTCTGAGATTTCACCCTGCTTGCAAGCTACCAAGTCAGCCTGACAGTTTCATGGCTGCTGTCTGAAGTCAAAAGGCACCCTGAGCATCAGCTTCTTGTTGGTGCTGCTTGCTGCCCTGCTCCCATGGGGGCAACACAGGGGGCCCGGGGAGGTGCTGCGTTACAGATGAGGAGCCCCAGCCGTGGGACCCCTGAATTTTTACTGTATAAGCCTGCCTCACTTTTGTTCTGACTTCACACATCTGTCATCACACAGAAAGAAACAGTATCTCCGTCTCCCCCGGCTGTGTGATATGGAGACATTCTTAACAAGACAGCTTAGAATGAAAGCACCGACAGTGTCCTTTGCTCACGAGACACTCACAGGGAGATCCTTAAGGAGTTGTCTCCCGTCACTAGTATGTTCTTGTCATTATTATTCAGAAATCAGTGTATTCCATTAAAGGGATTTGATTTAATTTTAACTTTCTTTCAGTATTTATTGTATATTAAAGGATACTCTGCTAACTTTTTTGTTAAGTAATACATTATTTTTTGTATTTATATATTTATATGTTATTTTGCAAAATGTGTAACTCATTTTCTATAACACACAAATGCCTAAAATGACGTGAAAAGTGAAGTCAGTCTGTCCCTCAAGTATTGACAATGAAGAAAATTCTGTTTACTCATTGCCCATAGAGTAATGTCTGAAAAGGTGATGAAAACATTCTCAGATCAAGAGTTTTAACAAAGTTTCCTAAAATGTTGACCAGAGAGGTGTTGA
Organism: Tragelaphus eurycerus; assembly: GCA_935064755.1. Lineage (NCBI taxonomy): Eukaryota > Metazoa > Chordata > Mammalia > Artiodactyla > Bovidae > Tragelaphus > Tragelaphus eurycerus. The sequence continues at coordinate 3,537,172 of CAKXYN010000075.1, read as the reverse complement.
AGGTCATGGACTGGGAGAGAGCAATGTCATCATAATTCAGAGCTGCTCAGCATTCTTCACTGTTGTTAAAGGGTCTGCTTTTAAAATTTGTGTTATCTATTTAAAATTTGTTGCTGTGTTCATGGAGCAAAAGTACAGTAATTATGGACCCTTGCTTTTCCTGTTGACAGAGAAACTTAATTCACTGGAAGTGAAATTCGGCTCATTTCAAGTGAGGTGCAGTTCACAGTCAGAAAATCCTTCTCTAAATGAAAGGTTCTGTTTTGTTTTTAAGGAAAATTTGCTGATTGCATACTTTGAAAGATGGGGATTGGGTTTGTTAAGGTTACTGAATTTGAGGTTTCTTCCTTATACACACTCAAATTGCATTTTGAAAGGGGATACTTTGCATAATTCCAGGGAACCTGCTGAATATTCTTTTCCATTCAAGCATCACTTTCAAATTTTTGGCATTGTTCTGTAACACACCAGGAGCTGAAACAGTGATGATGGCCCTTGGTCCCAGTCTCCATTCGTCTCTACTGGGAAAAGAGCTGAAATGAGTCAATGATTTGGTGTTTTTGTTTCCTGTGGCTCTAGGTTTGCATGGTTTATTTGCAAGCAGTTTAATTTCTTGCATTTGTTCTTTGTCAGGCAGTTGTAATTGGACAGAATGCCCCATAGCTTTCTACCTTACCTCGCTTAGCATGTTTAGGAAACCTTTGTTCTTTCTCACGCATATACTTTAGCATCTTCTCACCAAAGATCAGAAATTGACAAATGTCGGTCCTCCAAGCCTAGTTATTCTTTGGCAAGAGAAATAGTACAAACTTCTTCGAGCTAGTATGGGGATTAAATAAAATGATATATGTAGAATTCTTAGGATGAAATGAAATGTTGTATGTAGAATTCTTAACCTGATATCCAACGTATAGTAATCCTTGAATAAACAGGAATTATTTTTGCATCTTTTTTTTCTGACTTGCAAACCAGTATGTGAGATACATATTTCAACCTTTGATCCATTTTACCTGTTAACTTCTTTTTTCTTTATTTCACCTTTGGCCGCACCATGATCTCCTCTTTGCATGTCTTTTTCTATTTTGGTTTTTTATGCCTGACTTTTACTCAGTCTCTCTTTCTCCCTTCAGATAAACCGAGAAAATTGGTGTACCATTGAGCCGTGCCCCGACGCAGCATCTCTTCTGGCTCCCACGCAGAGCCCAGGTAAGCGGGGATTCTCCATCTTCCGGTTTGCTTGAATAACTGCATCCAAAACGTCCCTCTTCCAGAGCCACCGTCCCACTCTGATGCAGAATGTTGGCGATCTGTCTGTCCTTCATGAGCATTAGTGGGATAAGTGAGAAGAGTGTTATGTGATTTGGGTTTCTAGGCCTTTTATCTATCTCACAGCTGAAAATTAACATGTAATTACCTAAATTTCATCTTAGTAGTAAGTTTCCACAGGTGGCTTTATAGTTGATTAATTCATCTGTGAAGGCATATGTGCTGTGCATATATGTACATGTGATAATGGTTTCTTAATATGATAAAACTATAAATATATGTTATTAAGGACTAATCCCAGGTCTCTTGATTTTGGCTGCCCATTGAAATTACCTGGGGAGCTTTAAAAATACACTGATGTCTGGGTCCTACTCCCTAGCGATTCCAATTTAATTAGGCTAAGGTGTGGTCTGAGCATCAGATCTCTAAAAGAGCCTTTGGTTCCTCTGCTGTGTAGCCTAGATGGAGAATCATAATCTTTGGAAATACTGTCAGCAGTTGAGGCTTTCCTTAAGCACCCATGAGGTATTAGTGACATTAGATGAGGGTAAAAGGCCCTTAAGACCTTGGTGGTTAATGACACAGTACATGTTTTGTGGTTGTTAGGAGTCCTGACTTCTTACTCAAGTTGAGCCTCTAATTCACTGTGATGCAAGGTTTGTTCCTATGTCTGTGCTCTATTGTCTTCCATCCCTGAAGCCTACTGGCTTTCCTTAAGGGAAGGGTCCAAATGACTGGTGAGTCACTCAAGTACCCTCTGGCTGTTCTTGCAGCTGGTAATTTGCATTTGGGGTTCTTGAGTCTGCTTTACCCAACAAAACCTCTGTTAACCTTTTCAATTTTTCCTGACTTGCTTTAAAAATTACTGAGTTCTCATTTGCTGGTCTTTTTAGAAACAGTAGCTGTGGATGTATGCTAGTAGGAGGAAATACAAGAATTGCTGCTGCTACTGCTAAGTCGCTTCAGTCGTGTCTGACTTTGTGCAACCCCACAGACAGCAGCCCACCAGGCTCCCCCTTCCCTGGGATTCTCCAGGCAAGAATACTGGAGTGGGTTGCCATTTCCTTCTCCAACGCATGAAGGTGAAAAGTGAAAGTGAAGTCGCTCAGTCCTGTCCGACTCTGAGCGACCCCATGGACTGCAGCCTACTGGGCTCCTCTGTCCATGGGATTTTCCAGGCAAGAGTACTGGAGTGGGGTGCCATGAACAAGATGGTTCAAATCCTCTTCCTAAAGCAAAGTTTCCTGCTGATTCCCAACCCTCTGACTTTGTTCCAGAGAAAGTGTTGGAAACAAATATGAGAAGAGTTTTTTCTTTTTTCTCTCATACAGAAGTTAAAGAATATTATTATGTTGTTGTTGTGTTTAGGGTCTTTGTGTATTGTAAGATTGACCTTGTTCCCAGATGTATCTGACCCATTCCCCATCCAATCCCTTAGAATCTTCTACTTGAAAGTATACTGCTTACTCTGTTTTAGTTCCTTAGCTGTTAGGGGCTTTTTCTAGAAGTGTAATTGCTCTCAGCCACTCAAGCTGTGAAGTTGTCTGCCCTGTAGAGGTTGCCTCACAGTTAGAATATTCACAGGAAGGTTCTCCACATGCCACAGTTTATTTTTACTCCTTTAAAGAGGTGAGTTTGAACCCCTAAACATTTTCCTCAGGGCATAATTTTAAATATCGTTGACTCTCTCCATACCCCAGCCCCCTGAAAGACTTTGATTCTTTAGAATCTTTTTAAACATCAGTTTAACAAAATCCTGAATTATGCTCCTGAACTTGAGGCCTGAGATTATGATTGTAGGCATAGTTTCTTGTGAATTCTAGATATGTTCAATCATGCAGGTTTCTTTCTTTTGCTTTTAAACGCAGCTCAAGAGAACAATAGTGTTAGACTAAATGAGATAATAACCTTTATTTAGCGTCACTTTGTATACTCTTCAGGCTTCCCCAGAGGCTCAGATGGTAAAGAATCCGCCCACAGTGTGGGGCAGCCGCGTTCAGTCCCTGGGTCAGGAAGATCCCCCAGAGGAGGAAACGGCAGCCCACTCCACTATTCTTGCCTGGAGAATCCAATGCACAGAGGAGCCTGGTGGGCTAGAATCCATGGTGTTGCAAAGAGTGGGACATGACCGAGCGACTAACACTTTCACTTTCTTTCACTTGTGTAATCTTCAGTCCAGGATAAATGCACGCTTATTTAAGTAGAAATAAGTGCATATGGATTACGGTTAACATGGTTCAGCAAAGCCCAGTGAGCGGGCTGCTGATAAATTTTCCTACCCTTCCCCAACTATAATTTGTTTGCATATGTAAAATTTAAGCCCGAGTGACTTGATAAGCACTTTGAAAGTGCACATTACTTTTTGCTTGCTTTTAAAAAGGGGTGATGGTTCAGGGCACAAAAGTAAGAGACAGATTTATAAACGGGTCATAAGATAGGACTGACCCACCGCAAAGTGTCTTGTCCTCACCAAATGTTTGTCAGATCACAAGTTACAGGTTAATGAAGCGTTAACCCCATTAGATGTGTGTATCATACTAAGCCTTCTGTGTGCCGAGGCGCAGATGTCCGTTACTAAGTGTATAAATTCTTTCTCACCATCATTACAGCTATTTTAGGGAGGGACATACTATCCTATTTCATTGGTAAGGAGACTGAGTCTTAGAGGTCAAGAATGACTTCTTGCCCAGGGTCTTTTAGTAGTCAGATCCAGATTTAAGCCGCACCCACCTCGCTCTATCTAAACCCCGTGATGGTTGTTCCTGTTTATACCTTTAGTGGCTCAGACAGTAAAGCATCTGTCTGCAACGCAGGAGATCCGGGTTCGATCCCTGGGTTGGGAAGATCCCCTGGAGAAGGAAATGCCAGCCCAATCCAGTATTCTTGCCTGGAAAACCCCATGGACTGTGGAGCCCGGTAGGTTACCGTCCATGGAGTTGCAAAGAGTTGGACATGACTGAGCAACGTCACATGCTCCACCTTATGGATTAGGAAGAAAGACTCCATTCGTTTTGAAAACCTGCCAGCATATGTGAGATGAGGGTCCCCACACTTCCATCTATGGGGGTTTCATAACACCTTTGGGTCCTCTTCTCTCCTTTTTTCCTTGTTTTCATCCTCTTCCCTCCGCCCCAGCTCGACAGTCAGCGTTGTATCCCATCCAAGACTCGGGTTCGTTCCCTGTGAGGTGTTCCTCCCGGGACTGAGTTTGGATCTTCCCTGTGAATTTTCCGTTAGAATGTCTTGAACTGCTGCATTTTCCAGTCTGGAATTTGGACGTGGTCTGTTTGACTGCCAGCTGGACAGCAAGCGGCTCAGCGTAGTTGCTGTGACAGCCCTTTCTGCTCTTGGGCTGCCCCCTCCCCCGCTGTTTTCCCCTCAACCACAGAGTGGAGTTTTTAATTTTTCCAAGTGGGGAACGCCGGGATGGTGGGAGGTGGGGGGAGCAAGTAAAAAAGTCACAGCCACCGATTCCACCTAAGTTAGTACATACTCTAACTGTGAAGGGGGAAAAAACACCCAAAAGTCTAGAATACCTGTGATTTCCAGACTTTTAAATGCAGGGGTATTCCCATTGAACTAACACACACAGAAACAGTTTGGACCAAGATTGAAATGGACTACTTTTCTACTTTAAACAGAAACATTTCCAGATTAATCTGTAAGCCCTGCCTTAATTCCTGTGGGATGATTTATGTATGAATACTTCTTTGTTGAAATTGCCTCTTAATATATTCATTTCTACCCCAAGATTATAAACTGTCCCCTACCCTCCCACACAAAAACATGAGACAGCTCTTTATTTGGATAATCCCCAGTCCCCAGTCAGATGCTTCACTAACAGAAAAGATAATTTTGTTGACAAGTAATTCATGACCTGTATCAGTGCAGTGCCTTTTTGACCTTGTCTTAGATTCCTGGTTAATCCAGGGCTGATAATTTTTTTAAATAAATTTATTTTTTAATTGAAGGATAATTGCTTTACAGAATTTTATTGTTTTCTGTCAAACATCAGCATGAATCCAGGGCTAATAATTAATCAATTAATGATCACTTATTAGTTAATTTAGATAAAACCTTTCTGTTCTCATCTCTGTACACCAACATGTACACACAACAGATACCGTCTAAGCATATGTGTGATGTGTGTGTGTGCTCACTTGTATCCCACTCTTTGCAACTTCATGGGCTGTAGTCCAACAGGTTCCTCTGTCCGTGGAATTCTCCAGGCAAGAATACTGGAGTGGGTTGCCATTCCCTTCTCCACGGGATCTTCCCGACCCACGGATTGAACCTGCATCTCTTGCATCTGCAGGCAAATTCTTTACCGCTGCGCCACTTACGAAGCACACTGTCTAAGCATAGACTCTAGGAATTAAAAGAGACACTAGCATCATCTCGTTCAGCCTCCACTCCCTCTTCTGTGTAGACAGTTTCTTCGAGATTGCGACAGGCACACGTTCTTTGCTCCAGCCCTTCAGGTGAATGACCCTGATGACTTCAGGTGTCTGTCAGCCTGTGGCCCGTAAGCCTAGTTACAGTGAAGCTCTGGTTTCACTGGGCGAGCCTTCAGCCATCCTGGGACACGTTTTCTTCAAGCTCCTCTGCAGCCTGAATGTATCTCGGGCATTTCCACTCTCGAGACCTCATTGCCACACTTATCAGTGTTTCAGTTGGATTTGTTTAGGAACAGACACCGCCGTGGAGGCGCCGCGCTGGTGGCCCCCGCCGGCCGCGGCAGACCGTCCCCATGTTGGCCTTGGTACACTGTCCGTTATGCCTGTGCTTTGCCTGTGAACAGGGCCTGAAACCGTTGGTGTCTTCAGTTTTTGTCGTCACCTTGTGCTGTCAGCTCCTCTTGAATTTCCTTTCGAGCAAAACCTCCAGGTAGAATTCTCTTGACCTGCTGGGCAGCCGGGCTGTCTGCTGTGTCCCTCATCACTTAGTAACACCTGAAGATTTGATAAACTTCCGTGTGTTTTCCAAGTCACGCATCGTGCCAACTAGAATGGAATCGCTTTATCTTTCAAAACTTCCTGAAGGAGGTTGATATCTTTCTTGGTATCACTATGTACCAGTGTTTTAATTTCTGTTGTTACCAGGTCACATGTCCCTTTTGGATACAAAGTTAAGGGACAGAATGAGTTAAATTCTGAGCTAATTTAAGTATACTAAGCCTTTTGAATTCTTTGAGGTACCAGTACAATATTTCTGTCACGGTCCCCCTCTGTCTGCTTCCCCAGAGTTCATATCCTAGTTATTGAACTGAAAACAGATTCTAGATTATGTATTTTTCTTCATCACATTATTCACCCAATACCAGATCTATCTAGGACAAGTTAAATAATTATATTTCAGTTATTGCATAATAAAATCTGTAAGTTTAATACACTGGTATGCTTATTAGTTATGCTTCTTCTTTGTCTTTCATCTTAGTATTTTGATAAAGTAACAAGTTTCCAGAAAGAACTTAAGTCTCAAAACAGAAATTGCCCGCAAACCCTATCACATAATTTCCTAACGAAGAACTTCAGATTTTGGTAGCAAAAGAAATAAATTCTCCAACTACTAAGAGGAAAAGATGTATGTTTAAATACATAGGTGTTATTACAGTTCTGAATCACTGCTGTTGTTTCTTTTTTGTGCCCATGATTTATATTGCAGACTCAGGTTATCAACAGAGAATTGAAAGCGACTAAATTTGTGTCCTTTACAGCTTCTTAATTGAAACATATATTATCATATGTGAAATAGATCGCCAGTCCAGATTCGATGCATGAGATAGGGTGCTCAGGGCTGGTGCACTGGGCTGACCCTGAGAGACGGGATGGGGAGGGAGGTGGGAGGGGGGTTCAGGATGGGAAACACCTATAAACCCATGGCTGATTCATGTGACTATATGGCAGAACCACTACAATATTGTAAAGTAAGTAGTCTCCAATTAAAATAAATAAATTAATTTTTTTTTTTTTGAAGAAAAAAATATAGGAAGGGAAGGAGATTGGGTAGTCGATCGATTTAAAACACTGAGGGATGGAATGAAAAGAAACTGATATTTTTTTTTAAAGCAGTGGTTGATTGAACTTTCTTTTTCAGACTGTGACAGCTTCCTGGGTGTTGGACTGGGCCGAGAGTGTGCCTCAAAACCAGGTGTCCTTAAAAGAGAATCTGGGAGCGATTCTGACCTTTTTCACTCGCCCGGTGAAGACGTGGACAGCATTGTCTTCTCCAAGGTACCGTCGGCCGTGGTGTGCGACTCCGGCTAGCTGTCATTTCTTACATGATCTCAGTCACTTCAAAGGCTCCAGGTGGCCGGGCCTTAGAAAGATGCCTTGACTACTTTCTTTTCTATAGAATCATGGCTGGTTCCATGCAGATTGTGAAGCTTACATTGAGCCCTAAAGAAATGGATGTTCCTTTCAAGTGATTTAGAAGTCAGATGACAGTGACTACTTCTCATGGGGCAGGAAGGACCACAGGACAGATTGTAAGACGTCATGTGTGTAAGCTCACCACAGAGTCCTGGCTGGTTAATGTGTTTAGGCCTGAAGCTCACAGCTGAGCTTGGTGAGGTCAGCCCTCCTCATTGCCTGCTTAATTGGAACTTTCTAGACCTCTGCTTGGGAATCCAGCTTTCTCCTTGGTGGAAAGCCAAACCAATCCACATGAGTCACTTCACATTTTCATAGTATTTGAGGCTCCAAGGCGTGCTCTCTTAGGTTTGTGTCTAGTTGCAGCAAGGTCTGTTTTGTCTCCCAAGAATAGAGGCCTTTCCCGTAGCCGGGTCAGCGCATGGTATTGTTAACCTGCTGCAGGGGGTTGTCTTAACAGGGAGCTGAGGAGGGGCAGACACACAGTGGCTGTGCAGACGCCCTTGTGAGGGTGCGGGAGCTTGTGAGAGAAGCGGCAGGAGGTTGGGTCAGTGGCTCATCAGGTCCCCAAGGCAGGCTGGTGGTGCTGGGTCTAAAGCTACGCCAGAGGCCTTCTGGGACTCTCATCCAGAATGCATTTGAACCTCTCTGACCGTACCTGCGCTATCCCTGCCTTCTGCTCAGTGGCTCTCATTTATATCTGCTGGGCCTCCCCTTACCCTTGGCTTCTTTCCACAGCAGGCATTGGAAAGACTCGGGGACTTCAGCGTTCCCGTCATCATTCCTTGTAGAAGGGGGAAGAGTAAAGTGGAAAAGTCCACCAACTTGGCAGAGCTATCCTTCTCTGAAGTTATTTACAGAGAAGAACATCAATATGATCTCTCTTTTTTTAACCAACAGAATTTAGGTAGTTTCCAGGGTTTTTTTGAGGTTTGCATTGTAAGGACTCCTAAGAGTGTCTGCTTCTCCCCAAGGGGAATACCGTTCTCTAGGTGCCTGTCTCTCAAAAGGCATTGGTGAATACATTAGATATCATCTCTTAATTCCAGTTTTAGAATGGAATTGTTGGTAATCACTCACACGGGGCCCTGGATATGTGAGGATTTGTTCAACATTTATATACGTGGGACAGTTTTCTCAGTAAAAAACTTTTTAACCAATTGTAAAGTTTCCTCCATGAAGAAACACTTGCTTGAACCTCCTTGGTGCCTGCCAGCTTGCCCTGAATGTCGCCATTTCTAAGCTGAATGATTTTCCTAGCTGAGGAGAATTAGAATTGACTATATGTTACTTAATTATTCCAGCCTGCCAAAACCATTTAGGTTTTGTTCATAAAAAATGGCCAGTGCTCGATTTTAGGAGTTTTTTCCAGGACGACAGCACGGACAGCATTTTTAAAAGTTGAAGCATATCCCTGACTAAACTTTGGCCAGCATCCCATGCGGGGGTTCCTCAGGAAGTCCAGAAGTGGCGGAGACGCGCTCTCCTCTTCACGCTCACACGAGAGTGTCTGCTGGCCGGGGGTGAGGTCAGAGGGTCCTTCCTCTTGGTGTCTCCACCCTGCCACAGTGGTTGGTGACCAGGAAAGGTTTTGCAACCACGTTTTCTCTAACATTCACAAAACCAAGGGTTTACATGTGAGAAGAAAAGGAGACAGACAGGCTAGTGTTTCCAGGGTGCTTACTTCAAGTGAGGCACTGAACAGAAGTTTTTTACATAGGTGACCTCATTTCATGCTCCCAGTGGCCCTGCAAGGTGGGTGGTTTTATCCTCGTTATACCCCTGAGGAAGCAGAGGCTCTGGTTGGTAAAGAGGTTGACTCAACATTACTCAGCTAGTTAGTGACAGAACTGAGATGTGTCTCTGGGCCCAGCTCTGAAATCCGCTCGTTGATTTTGCTCTCAGTCTCCACACACCTGCTTTGGTAACCAGAGCCGTATACACAAGCACGGCAGTGGTGGCAGACAGGCTGTCAGCTGCTTCCTTAGAGGCCTGCCCCTGTGGTCATCCGCACAGCATTTGCTGTGAAGCATCAGACCCTCCTGGAGTCTCTGCAGGCTCCAACCCTCCCACACTCCTCCTCTAAAGACTAATCTGTAGGCAAGCGTTGCACCATCCTTTTCTGTGAACCATGAGTGTGTGTTAGGTCACTTCCTGCAGCCACTGGTGTGACTTTAGCCTCACAGAGGGCCCTTTAACATCAGCCCACAGTGCTTGTCAGAACTTTCCACCTTAACCTCATGTTTCCACTTGGCATGCCGGCCTCCTGGCAAATATGACTCTTTGGTGAGTGTTGTAAGCTTCATGTTTTTTTCTGATGGATATTTGCGGGTTCCTGAGGTCTTCCCTTTTCCATAATTCAGTACCATAAAAATTTAATTTTTGCTTTTAAAGTGAGAAGAAATCCTAGGGTTCTTTCTGGCCCTAGCTAGGAAAGAAAATGTGGTTGTAAAATACATGATCTGGGCCACTCTGTTATCCAAAAGGATAATTGAAGTCCACAGAATTATACTAATAGTTGCTGCCTCTTTTTCCCAAAGATAAAGCCCTTACACCTTTTTTTTTTTTTTCCAAAATCATAAGACACTACCCACAATTGATTAAGAAAAAGCAAAGTGACTTCGCCAACATGCTAGCTCTTAAAAGAAAATTCTTTATTTCATATGCTGTCAGTGCTCTCAAGTACTTAAACATCAAGCCAAAAATTTACCTTATATTTTTTAAACTTTCAGATAAAAGTAAATATATTTACAGAATCCAGAGTAGAAAACCTGTAAACTCTTAAGGCACAAGTGTTGAAATGATTGTAATTTCAGAACTGTGAAGTGGGGCTGATGCTTGCCATCAGTATAGCGCATAAATGGATTAAGTGATTGGCACATACTAGGCATTTAAATATATGCTTTTATTTTTAAGGCACATGCCAAGTGTTTGAGTATACTATAACAGATCATTTATAAGTATTTGAATAAATGAATGAAAATTAAAGGACTAGTATTTTGGTAGTGTTAAGGGTGATTCCTTCAGGTGTAGTAATAAGATACAAAGTGCATAGCTATTTCTAGATTTCTATACATACAAGTGTGTATGGTGTTTACACCTCTCCATATACGTATCTGTATCATACCTGCATGGTGTGACTCTGGTTAAGAAAGCCAATCAGGCATTTCTGCGCACACCCCCCACAGCCCCCACCCCCCCACCCCCCGCCCCGGCCCAATACTCTATTTTTAAAATTTTGAAACAGAAAAATAGGAAGAATTCTGCGATGAATACCCACCACCTAGATTCTATAATTAACCTTTTATTATTTATTTCATAATTGTGCATCTGCCCCTCATTCTTTCCATTAGGTCATCTAATTTCTTTAATACACTTCGGAGTTATAGATATCAATACACCCCACTTCTCAATACTTAGAATTCAGTATTTGTTTATAAGATTTTTTTAATAATATTTACATAAAATGAAGTACACAACCCTGAGGGTACCATTCAGTGACTTTGCTCCCAACTTTATTGAGTTATAATTGACAAATCATATATTTTAGGTGTATGAATCCTAGCTGAACCTAGAATCACCTGGAGAGCTTGGAAAGGGAAATAGATGAAGAAAAAAAGAGTCTGTCCCGCAGAACCTTGAGTTTATTATGTAACCTCACTAAGCTTCAGGTTTCTCATCAGATGCACGTAAGAATAGCTACTAAATCAAACAGTTGTGAGGATTAAAAGAAATCATACATCTAAATCTCTTCGTAAAAGCCTCACAGTGGTGAGTATCTAGTACATAATTGCTGTTCAAATTTATGTAATAGTTATACTGCACATGTATTTTAAGGAGAAGGCAATGGCACCCCACTCCAGTACTCTTGCCTGGGAAATCCCATGGACGGAGGAGCCTGGTGGGCTGCAGTCCATGGGGTCGCGAAGAGTTGGACTCGACTGAGCAACTTCACGTTCACTTTTCACTTTCATGCACTGGAGAAGAAAATGGCAACCCACTCCAGTATTGTTGCCTGAAGAATCCCAGGGACAGGAGCCTGGTAGGCTGCCATCTATTGGGTCGCACAGAGTGGGACACGACTGACGTGACTTAGCAGCAGCAGCACATGTATTTAAGAAATAGATTCTCTCAAGCTTTTTATAAACATCATTTATTTTAGACTTCTGTGTTAACTTTTATTTATGTAATTATTTTGTAATTTCATTTTCCCTAATTTATTTGGCCTTAGATTAAGCAAAACCTAAGTGTGCTTGGGTCAGTCTGTCAGCTCAACCCTGCCCTTGAAGCCGAAAGGCCAGTGCTGGAAAGAGCTGCCCCAGAGGGCATTCTCTCCCATCACCTAGTGGGTTTTTCTAGCCTGATCACCACTTGCAGATATTCATAATTTTATTAACCCCAAGGAAAGAGAAGCTTATAGTAGAGGGGAGAGTTTCTGTGTGTGTTCCATCCTGCTGTATGCAGGAGGAAAAGCAGTTATGAAAAGAGGACAAATTCGTTTGTCAGCCTCAGGTACAGACGTGGTCTTTGTTTCCCCAGTGAGCTTATTTTCTTGCACACGTGTGTGTTAGTCTCTCAGTCGTGTCTGACTCTGTATGGCCCTATGGACTGGATCCCACCCGTCTGCTCTGTCCATGGGATTCTCCAGGCAAGAATACTGGAGTCGGTGACTGTGCCCATACATGACTCCATCCACCCCTTCCTTCCTGTGTCTATACTTAAGCGTCTCATCTGCTTCTCTGCCCTAACCCAGTCTTAATACTCATCACAGTTGTTTTCGGCCATTTGCTTCTAAGAATGAAAAAATATTTAATATATGTACATGTATTTTCATTCTTATATGTTCACTGTATTTATATGTAAATACTTATGTATTCAAATGTAATATATATTCCATATAAATATGTGTTTATATAAATGTGGGACTTGGAATATTAGTCCTGATTTATCTCTCCTGAAGCTCTCAGGAGGAATGGTGCCATGGGTCAATTTAACTGGTACATTTGATTGACTTGGATTCAAAACTAAGTTTTAAAATATTTGTTAATTAAACTGATTCCATGGCACCATTCCTCCAGACCATCAGGAATAATTTTCTGAGTCTTGAAAGTCATTTAATTAGCAGATGTTCCAAGAGAAAAGACCTATCTAAAGAAAGACAGACAGACCAGCTCAAAAACTCTTAGAAGGGCTTAAATACTAAGCATGAAACATTCTATTTTGTGTCAGAAACCATTCCCACTTCTAATTTATAGAAATAGAAAAATAACATTCCCCAAGATCTGGTACTTTTTTGAGGAGGGAGAAGAATGGTGTAAGTCGTGCCTCTCCCATCTGCTTTCTGGCAGCTTTCTCTGAACTCTTTAGCACGACAGATTCAGAGACTGGAAAGGGAACATTGCGAAAAAAAAAAAACCCTGAAAAGTTTTTAAAAACCCTGTTTTTCACTTTTCCTCCATTATCCATGATTGAAATAGGTAATGTTTGTCAACAGACATTATATTAATTTCTAACTTCTTTAGATCTAAGAATTATCATGTGACTCATCCCTAGACACATACCTAGCTGTAGAAAGACCATGGCCATATTCCAGGTTTGATTTCTCATTACACCACTGACTACTTTCTAGTCTGCAAAGGTAGTGTAAGGATGTGATGAAGTTGGGAAACTCTTGAGAACACTAAAAAAAAAAAAAAACCTGGAAAAGAGTAATACAGCCTTCTTTAGATTCAATCTAAAGTTAAAACCATTTGCCTCAAATACTTACTAAATGAGCTCTGTCTTAACCTCTGAATTTGTCCTATTTTTCCATTTTCAAGTTGCAACTACCGGCTCATAAAAATACTTGAGTGTAAGAACATTATACTGTCTGAACCTCATTCTTAAATCAGAATCAGGAATGCAAAACTAAAGAAATCATGCTGTTACTATGAAAAAAAAAAAAAAAAACTCCCTGTCTTTTAGTTTGTGGTTTTTGTTTTTTAAAAAGTTAAGATCGGAGTTAAAAGCACACACTGGGAATAAGACCATGTTGAAGATGTATGCTAGGCAGGTTTCTCCTTTTTAGAAAGAAGTACCTGCTCTCCCATCTGCAAGTCATTTCCACACTGGGACGAGCTAACTTGTAAGAAGAATGTGCGATACATGGATAAATGGAAACTTTCACTTCCTTTGAAGCCTTGCTTGTGTATCTTTAACAGTCTTGTCACACATTTTTCTTTTCTGTCGCCTGTTCTGTTTGTTCCTCGATATTGCTTTGAGAATTGGACATTTAGGCAGCTCTAGTTTCCTAGGGCCGCTGCAACCAGTTACCACACATCTGGCAGCTTGAAACAATATAAACCTGTTCTTCCATAGTTCTGGAGGCAGGGGTTCCTAAAAGCCATGTATCCGAGGGGCTGTGCTCTCTTCTTACAAGGATACTACTCCTTTGGGATTCAGGAAATATTCTCATGTGAAGTATGACCTCATCTTAACAAAGAACATTTGCAAAGACCCAGCCAAATAAGGTCACATTCTGAGAAGGATGTGAATTTGAGGAGGACACTATTCAACCCAGTCCAATGAAAAAGCTAAAACATCCTAAAAGTGTCTTCTGGAGTTGCTATTCACGGCCATTTATATTCTTCCTCTAGATGGAGAATGGCCCCAGGAATAGAACCTGTAGGATGCCCAGATCACTCCTCACTAACTTGAAAGGAGTCATCGACAATTTTAAACCAAAACTTACCCTATTTTAGAATCTACTCAGTAAAATATAGCTTTATTTTACTATAAAATAAAAATATATGGCCCAGTGTGGCCCAGTAAAAGGAACACTGAGGACTTCTGATACACTTTGAAATCTTATTTCTTACAGGGTCTTTTTGTTTTTTAAGGGATGAACATAGTAATAGAACAGGGCATTTTAAGTTGAAATCAGCTTGCATTCATGTCTTGCCTCTGCTGTACTTGGGGGAGCCCAGGAGACAGTCTGGGCCTCAGAGTCCTGACTCTCCAGCCCCTCACATCTCCCTCAGTCTCATCCGTCACTGATTGTTTAAAGAGCGGTTAAGCTGGGAAGCTGGATTCTAGAGAGTAGAAAGAAAAACCTCATATGAGCTGGTGAGATTCAGCCCCAAGGGTATAAAGATTGCTTTGAGAAGGTAGAGTGCTTTTGAAGTGTTTTGTTGAGACTTTAAAGAGTCAGCCTCTTTAGGAGTTATTTTCTGTTTCAAGACTAAAAGGGCTCATGAGTTTCTATAATTTTTAAAATCTGTTTTGAAGAACTGTAAGTTTCTTTACTCCTAAATTAGGGAAATACTGTGAAGAAGGGGGCGGGGAGCGTAGGGGGAATCACAATGTCTGCTTCCGTTTCCTGCTCCCTGTCCTATGAGAATGAATGCACAGGAAAGATGCAAAGACAGTACAGTGCCCCCCTGTGTAGCTGAGAGGGTGAACGTGCATCTTTTAGACACTTTACTTGTCTTCTAGTTTTTGGATGCCACAATGCTCATCTTTCCCTCACTCATCACATGGTGTGTTCTGGTGCTTTTCAGCAGGTAAAGATTGTCAGTCTGCTGGATCAGAGTGTCACAATTCCTGGTAGGCTCTAGAAGTTGGCCAGGGAAAGAGCACCATCACTTTATCAAAGACTGCAGAGGACTGATTATTTTAGGTACAGTTTGGCTTGATAAAACTTAGCCAGTACTCAGTTGAAGGCAAAAAGGGGGAATACATTTCTTGCATTTAGGTGTTTGTGGCCCAGAATTTGGACATTTGTGGCAGACTTTAGGTGGGATCATAAGCTGTTCTGCATTTTTGAAAATGCCACTGAAAATAGACTTGCTTTTTGAATATAAACTTCAGTATATCACTGTTGTAGCCAAGCACACTATCTGGTTTTTAGTTAGCTTATCTTCTGCTGTCTCCATTCTACTCTTGAGTTCATTCAGCTGTTTTTATTCTGATTATTATATTGTTCAGGTGTCATAATTGCCAGTGGATTCTTTCTTATAACATATTTCTTCAGTGAAATCTTTTTTTTCCAAAAGAATTTATAATTGCTAGTGCAAGTAGTTTCATGATGACTAAAAATATTTGTTGATAATCCCAACATGGAGATTGGCATGGAAATGGCAACCCACTTTAGTATTCTTGCCTGGAAAATTCCATGAACAGAGGAGCCTGGCAGGCTACAGTCTGTGGGGGTCACAGGAGTCAGACATGACTTACTGTCTAAACCACCATCACCAATCCCAACATATATTTTCTGTTGACATAATATGATTGCCTTTCTGATCCAGTTTGTGTTTTCTTGGTTGTTGATATCCATTAGTATTGATTGTATGCTGGACATATTTGCTAACAGAAGACTCGTGTTTGTTGCCCAGTCACGGAGTTGTGTCCAGCTCTTTGAGACCTCATGGACTGCATGCAGCATGCCAGGCCCCCCTGCTCTTCATCACCTCCAGGAGCTTGGTCAAACTCATGTCTGTTGAGATGGTAATGCCATACAAACAAAATTTACAAAATTTTTTGTAAAAATAAATTTAAGTTTACATGGTATGAATTTAGAGTTTTCATATATCAGAAACCTCAGAGACATAGGTTCCCTTCATTTCAGTTGATAGTATTGACTGAAAATAACTGACCGGAATTAGATCTTTTCCTCTGCAAAAAAGGGAAGACAATATATTTCCCATTTTGCACCTCTAGTAAAAGGGTAGAAGGGTATGGACCTGGACTGTACCTTTACTGGAGGCTGTTTGAGTCCATCTGTGATTGTGCTTTAAGAAAGAAAGCTGTTTGGCGCCAGCTGTGATGTTGCCTGTCCTACCCCCTGTAAAGGCACTGACTCATTGGAGAGTATCCGAGGCCTCTTGGTCCTGCCGTTTCCCACCATACGTGCTTTCTCTCCACTGCAGCCCGAGGAGGAGCAGTTGGCTTGCGATATCACTGGATCCAGTTCCTCCACCGATGACACGGCATCCCTGGACCGACATTCGTCTCACGGCAGTGATGTGTCCCTCCCACAGATTTCCAGTTTGAACAGGTCCAGAGACCCGCAGTGTCTCAACGGCTTCAACAGCCATGGGGTGGGAGCTGAGGGTCGAGAGAGCGAGAGCGAGCCCGCTGGCTCCGGTGAGATGGAGGAGGAGGAGATGGACAGCATCACCGAGGTGCCCGCGAGCTGCTCTGTCCTGCGGAGCTCCATGCGCTCTCTGTCCCCTTTCCGGAGGCACAGCTGGGGTCCCGGGAAGAACGCAGCCAGCGACGCAGAAATGAACCAGCGGAGGTGAGGCGGCAGGCTGTTGGTCTCGTCTCAGTGTCTGCTTGCTTTCGATTTGGTGTTACCGTTAGGGAAAGTTTTCAGGAGACACCATGGTATGGAAGAAAGAATATAGGCTTTCCTATAGGAATCAGGAAAATCTGTGTGCCAACTCAGGCTCTGAAACTTACTACCTGGATAACCTTGGGCAAGTTACCTGACCCTTCTGAGCTTTAATTCTCTCATCTGTAGAACACCTGCCTTTCAGAGTATTTGTAAGAGTAAAGATTACAGTGAAATATGTAAGTCACATAGTTAAATACTGGTGTAACGTTTGTTTAGGCCAGATTTGTTCATTAAAATTGAGAGGTTAGAAAATTTGAAGGGAATAATTTTGTGTCAATTTTGAATTAAGAAATTAACTTGAAATCTTATAGTCCCAACACAAGTTTTTTCACAGTGCTTCATAGGATCTGCCATCTGTTTCTAGTGCAGAAAGTTTTGATAAAGTCTAAATTACCAGTACTCAACTGTTAAAGCAATCATAATTATTATTAAATTGTTACTGTTTTTCCACATGTCATTCAGCCTGGGGGTCTCTTGTGGCACTCAGTGGTATCCTTTCGGTTTGCCAAGCAGGCTGTGTGAAAATGTGGATTTGGTTTCTAGCCATTGGCTGCCTAGATGAGCTTAAGTTTGAAGAACAGGTGCCATGATGCCTACTGCAAGGCTACATTCTAAATGGGGACCAACAGCCAGGGGAGGAGGCTAACAGTTGTTGTAAAATAACTGATATAAACAGTTCACCTGGAGCGGTTACTAGCTTGTTTGCTTTTTAAAAATTCTTTGACCTCCTAATATTTTGGCTCAGATTTCATAGCTGTAAGTACATGTAATCTGATTACATTCATCCACTCCTGTATTTTTTTATTCGGCCAACATGTATTAAGCACAGCAGGCATTCCTAGGTTCTGCAGCCCCCAAGGTGAATGAAGACCTACCTTCATATAGTACCTTACACCCTCCTGATTTGCTACCCTTTTCAGATTCTTTTAATAACACATTGTCTCATGTAATTTTCCCATCCTCTTCATGAGTCGGGTGGGATCATCCCCATTTTTGCAGGTGAGACTACGTAGGTAGTTTAAACCATTTACCCAATGTCAGTGGAATCCAGGTTTCCAGTCTCCTGGTCAGGCAGTCTTTCTACAACTGCATTTTATTCTGGGGTACAGTTCAGGATGCAAACCTTAAAAATAACATAAGCAGTTGCTCTATCTGATGGGCAGTTTTTATGTATTTGAAATCCTAGGCTGAAGTGACTTAGCAGTAGCAGCAGCTTATGTAAAAAGCAGTTTGTAAAAGCTTTCCTTCCCAGCTTTGTTCAAGCTGCAATTTCTTTTCTTTTTTTTTAAGCATTCATATGGGAAAATAAGGATGGGGAAATGATCCCTACAGGCAGAATTCCCTTCCTGAGGCAAGGGAATCTGCTTGACGGGATACACGAGTCCTAGATGACAAGAGCATTGAGAAAGGATTCCTTTTATATGGAATCTATTTTCCTTTATAAACCACGATGGATCCCTTTGCCATGACTTTAATTTCCAAGCTGGATGTGACAGTATGCATCATGTTGCTCCAGTGAAGAAATTGAAGCTCAGAGTAAAAGATTTGCCCAAGATTACACGGTGATTTTAGGATAGAGCTACAATTAGAACCCTATCACCTAAATTGCTTGTATTTTCAGCCTATATAATATCATGGACTCTCCTATTTGCAGTTATCATTCAGAATTGCCTGGTACCACTGTCCTAGTACCTCTGGAGATAATGGAATGAGAGTTAGGGGTCATTTTCATCAGTTTAACTAATTTTTACAGTATTAACCTGCATAGAGAATCACCTGAATTTTAAGTGTGTAAGAAAATCCTGTTAAAGTTGTTCTTGGATGACCTTTGTAAAAAGTCCTTCTGCTTTTATAATTTAATACACCTCATTCCTGGTCACCTGATTGTTCCCTCCATGCTCCAAGGAATTAAAGTAGCCCTTCTCAGAGATTATCAGGCCTTTTCGGTGATGTTGTTTTCCTTATTCCACATTCTTTGATTCCCTTACTCCCAAACCATTTCTCTTTGGTGATTGTCTCTTCCTAGTGTGATGTTTGTGTGTTTCATGCGTTTGTATCCATTATGTTTGACCTGGACACTGACCTCTTCCACCATTCATTTTCAGTTCAATGCGAGTTCTTGGGGATGTTGTCAGGAGGCCTCCCATTCATAGGAGAAGGTACAGAGCTCACTAACTTGATGGACTAACTGTTTGCCTCTGAGCTTATTTTACTAACAAACATCTCATTCTGCTTCATCCATGATTAAACAGTTTAATTTTAAGTAAGTCCTGTCTGCTTCAGACAAATAAAATACAGGTATTTATTAATTGCTAATGTCCATCCTGTATGAAATGGTTTCTCGAATTTGAAGTTTTTTCCTGTTCTACTTTTGTTTAAAAAAAAAAAAAGTTAAAAAAATATTGTTTCCATCCTGGTTTTTTTTGGTGTTCAGATCACTTTGATAATAGGGTCTCCCCAACTTTATCTAAGGAGGAGTCTAAGAAGTGTCTGTTGTGCATAGGTAATGGACCCTGGGGAGTACTTTTTCTTTCTTTCCCAAGAAAAGGGGGAAAGGAAGAACTGAAAATAGACGTGTGCTCATGTACCAGGCCCTAAACTGTTTTCAGCGCATTCTTCAATAACATGATGAAAGCCTTTCTTCCTCAGCCACTTGGGAGTCTCCCGTCCACTGTTGATGTGGTCCTAATTTCTCAGGGGTTCTCTCAGCCTTTCAATCCCATACTGATTTTTGGTCACATAAAATGTTGAAGCTGAAAATTGCAGTAATTTGTCAGCTGAAAAGTCACTTTTAGTCAAAAAGTACTGATTTGCTTTAGTTTTTTCAAATGCTGAGTTTTTGTTTTATCAGTACATTTCCTGTACAGGAGTCATTTGTGACTTTTACAATTTTTGGAAAAAAATTTAGAAATCTGAAAACAATGGTTTGATTATGGTTAGTGTCTCATATTAGGAGATACTTGTAAAGAGAGATTTTAAATTATTAGCTGAGGCTGTCTTTTTAGGAAGTGGGCGGATAATGATCTTGGTTGCCTACCTGGTCTTTTTAAGTGGGTGTTTCCTTTAGTTTCAGGTTTTAGCACACAGTTGAGCTCAAGCACAGTGTAGTCACAAATCTCAGATAATCATAAGCCTGGTTTCATTTGTCTCCAGGAGAACAAGTTATTAAAGGCCTTTTTCAGTAGAAGTATCTAAAACCTTTAGAGATGTATTTGTCTGACTCTTCTTTAAACTCTTCAATATGGACTTAGTAAAAACGTGCCCTGGACAATCCTGGAGGATGACCCGTTGCTGGATGCAGCCGAGGCTACCGTGTAGTCACAGCTGGCATGGCCACTCCAGTGACGGCTTCATCCTTTGTCGTATTTCTGTATGAAGAACAGGAGTTACGATTTTAAGTTTTGTGTTAAGCCTTAGCTACTAAAATGGAAAAATTTCAGCAAGTATTAAAAGGTAGGACATCAGGATACTTTTTTTTAAATCTGAAACTATCTAAATCTCAAAGCTAAAGAACCATGAAATGTTACTCCCTCAGCTGAGGAATTGAAATTAGGATGCTCTGAAAAATACTCTTAATGTTGTGAAAGGAGTTTCTGTGACCCCAGGGCTGTCTGCAGCTTCCTCCCTGGATCCTTAGGTTTTTCTGACGCTCCTTCTGTCTCCCGGTTGTTCATCCTCTTCATCCTAAATTTCATCCCAATCTCTCACATCATTATCATTTTCTGAGAGTAAAGGGATGTTTAAAATCCATAGAAAGACATTGTTTAATTTTAATGAATGATAAATTGGCATGTATATTCATTCACTTTCTAATTTTTTACACATTCTGTTTTTAGTAAATTGGCCATGTAGACATAATATGCCTTTTTAATAACAGCTTACAGGTATAAAATTAAGTTAATACTTTTCAGAGAACAGATTTGTGAATCTCATGTGTGTTTGTAAACTGTATCAGGGCTCGCTTCCCTAAGTCAGTCTGGTCTTGCTTAGCAGACTTGTAAAGACATGTCTCAGCTGTGTACTTCCACTCTCTGCTTTTGTACTTGTGAGCTTTGTACTATTAATTATCTGATTTTAAATGTTTTACCTTTTAATTTATTTTAATGGTATTATTTTAAAGATTTACTTTTAGAAGATTCATAGGGTTAGCTCATATTTATTCTTCTATCATTTTCCATGTGTGTTTTTTTTTTTTTTTTTTGGTGTATCAAAACCTTCCACTTGTCAGCACAAAGTTACCAGCTGTATGTATTCAAGACAAGGTGGTTTTTGTTTTTTGGGTTTTTTGTTTGTTTGTTTGTTTGTTTGTTTTTAGCTTTCTTTTTGTTTGCTGGTTGGTTTTTTTGGTGTCTGCAGGTCTTCCCATTGAAGGTTCAGGGAGCAGATTAGTTTTATTGTTAATCTCCCGAAAACAAAAGTATGTCACTTAGAACTTTAAGGCCGAAATAGTACTAGTGTATTTTTTTTTTTAAATAATAGCTTTTATTAATCAAAAATCCTGACCTATGGATGCAGCTCCTTTTACAGAGTACCTGATACTCTGAGTTGGTTATTTTTTGTCTGCTTATGTTCCCTTATCATTTCCAACCCCAGATTTTGTGTTCCTACTGCATGAGAATAAATACAAGTGCTGAGATAGTCAAGGAAATAGATGACCAAATGGATTTTTTTTTTTTAATCTTGTGGGAAAATACATACATACCTAAAATTATGGGACCCTTTGGTCAATACTATAAAATTCCCTCTCAAGGAAAGACATCCCTTCATTATCATTAAAATACAGGGAAATAGGACCATTGTTATATGCTTTATCTTTCGCATCCAAGCCTGGTGAATAGGGTTTGAAGGTGGATGATGATGTTGGGTATCGTTATGAAAGATATAAGACTTTTCTGGCTTAGATTCATCCTTAATGGAAACACAGGGAGAAAAAAAAAACCTAACTCAGTGAGCCTACCCCAGTGCAATTTGTCATCATTCCTTTTAATGAAGGATTAGAGATGCTGTGATCAGGAGATGATCAAGTGGATTTTTGTTGTTGTTGTTGTTGTTAAATGCTTTAACTTCAGCATCCAAGCCTAAATGGGTGGAGGAGTGGTGGGCGGTATAGAGAGAGTGTCCCCAGTAGTGGGGTTGAAAACTGCTGTGCACATGCCTAGCCAGGATGCCACAGGGAGTGTGAGTACTCTGTTCAGGATTTGCTAGGAGGAGTTCTGGGGTTTCCAACACTGAACTTGTTAACCTGTAAAGAGTTCACGTAGTCATTTCTAACACATTATGTAGATGGACATCAATAGAAGAACTGTGTTTTTTGTTCTAGCCATTTTCTAAATTCTAAATCAGTGTTACATTCCTAATTTTTTGATGATCAGAAAATCCATCTGTCTCTAACTGTGTCCCTTCTTTTTAAACCCAATAATCCCATCCCTGTTTCCTCTTCCATTTCTGTTTCTGCCTTTGATGTCATCCCCAGTATGAGCTGGTGTCCCTCTGGTGTGCAATACTCTGCTGCCCTGAGTGCTGATTTTAATTACAGAAGGTACGGTATTGTTGTGTGTCCAGCCAGCAAAGGGGGAATCGTAAAACACAGCACTCGAGCTTTCGGCTTTGGACTGGCTGTGTGTGGCTGGAATGCATATGGCGGCCTGCTTTCTTTGTGAGCTCGGTGTTGTGTTGCCTCTGCTGTGGGCGTCCTATCCAGTTCAAGGGGTGCAGCCTCGGAGCTGGATGGTGTTCCCCGATGCATTCTGCTTGTCTCAAGTGGCTATAGATTCCGGTGTTTTCTGCACAGGCTTATCTCCATGCTGTGGTAGATCACTTCTCTCTTTGTTTTCATCCATCCCCATTCCCAGCTCGTAGGAATTAGCACATCCTGAGGAAAACAATAACAGAAACAAGGCAACTACTAAGATGCACTCATTTCTTAATTATGCTTCCAAATCCAGTCATCTCTTTAGATTCTAAGCTCACAGATTGCTCATCATTACATATTTTTCTCTCAACTAAGCAGCCAGATTTAATCACTTACAGGATTAAATGTTGTGGTAACCATAGGATCTGGCTTTCTCAGGCTTTAGAAATAATTCATAACAGAAAACTAAATTTCTTCTTCAATTAGTCTGTCTTCTTACTCTTGCTATTGAAAATGAGTTTTACAGAGACATTTACTTGGAATTAGTCATGATTTCTATCGTCATACTGAAATCGGAATAAAATCATTGTTTAATTTATAGAGGCATATGGTTTCAGTTCATAATAAGTGATACATAGGAAAAAGGGCAAATAGAAACCCTTCTAGACAGCGTACATGAACTTTTTTCGTAGCAGTTAACTTAGCAGAGGTAACGAAAGAGCTTCATTATGCCTTCAAACACAGCTCCACATGCCTGTAACTGAGGGCGTGGTGCACCCCCCTGCATTCTGAGATCCAGTGGTAACACAGGTGATTTATTCTGGCTAGCATCCCCAAGGGTGAAAGCTGGCCAACCGTTCTCCATAGCCTCCTCCTCACAAAAAGTGCTTTTCACTTTGCAAACCAGTCTTCATTCCAGGGATCCCATTTTCCATACCAAACCTTAAGTTTGCTTTTTTTCTCCCACCTTGTCAGTATCAAGAAAAAGATAGTAAACCTCTTTTAGACACAGTACCTTTTCAACTTTTGCCCTCTATGGTGTCCCATGTGCCTGTCTGCAACTAACAGTTCTCAGGAAACCTGCCAGAGCGGTGCTTGTTGGGGCAGGTGTGCACAGATGGTAACGCGCCTGTGTAATGTGGGGTTTCTGGGGTGGACGCATGCCTGCGAAGCTATAAAGGTCACCTAGACTGTCGTGGAAGGTGAAGTTACACATGTTACCTGGGTTGTAGTCGAATGCGAAGTTACAAAGGTCCGCTTGACGGCTGCAAAGGCAAGTCTGGATCTTCCCTATTTTCCTCCAGAAAGTCACTTAATGTTCACATTTTCTCTGTGCCATTTAATTATTTGGCATTGGCAGGCTTCAGAGTCTGGCAAAAATTGATCACATCAGATCAAGGGTAAAAAAAAAAAAAACCCGTAAATAAAAGATCTATAGATAATATGGTTTATCCATATGGTATATTGAAAAATGCCTGAGAAGATGACTTGAAGTAGTTCAACATTTTAGTAAATTGAATGAGGTTTTTTTTTTTTAAAAAAAAAAAAAAAACAAGTGCAGTGTATTTCTCAGCCACCCAATATCTAAGGGGAAAGGTAGGGGGCACCCATTTGGCCAGGCCCTTGCAGACAGTTTTGCCGGGTGACAGAAAGTTACAAGCAAGAGAGACACAAATGCAGGAGCTTTGTATCCTCCTTCCTATCTGAGTCTCAGAACGAATTAACTCTTGTGTCTTGTGTTCAGTTTCAGTCTAGAAGGCTTGACAGGAGCTGCTGGTATTGGAAACAAGCCGTCCTCATCTCTAGAAGGAAACTCTTCAAACACCAGAGAACTCAGGCACCCTTTCAGTGGCCAGGAAAGGGGTGACTCTCTGGTGTCGCTTTCAGAAGAGGATCTTGAATCAGGCCAGAGGGAACATAGAATGTTTAATCAGCAGGTAAGGCTGAAAGAGGTGTATGTTGCTAATTTGGGGGAAAAACATTGGTTTCGTTTCCCTAAATACATCCTCATGTTAAGAACAAAGAAGGCAAGACTTGTGTTCACATAAGGTTAGTAGCTGTAATTACACATATACTCAATGTTGCAAACAGCAGTTTTTAGCACTCAATGCTACTTGAAAGTGAAAGTCGCTCAGTCATGTCCGACTCTTTGCGATCCCGTGGACTATACAGTCCATGGAATTCTCCAGGCTAGAATGCTGGAGTGGGTAGCCTTTCCCTTCTCCAGGGGATCTTCCCAATCCAGGGATCAAACCCAGATCTCTTGCATTGCAGGGGGATTCTTTACCAGCTGAGCCACAAGGGAAGCCCAAGAATACTAGAGTGGGTAGCCTATCCCTTCCTCCAGCACATCTTCCCGACTGAGGAATTAAACTGGGGTCTGCTGCATTGCAGGCGGATTCTTTACCAACTGAGCTACCAGGGAAGCCCAGTGCTAGTTAAAGAATACCATTCATCTGCATAGATTTAAATATTTCAGCAAAGCAAACTTTTAAAATTAAGAAGATATTAATTTTAAAACTAACACCTGGATGAACTTCTGAGAGTATTCTGGGATACACTTCCAAGTGAAATTTTTTCTAATTAAACAAAAAAGTTAAAATGCCAGTCTCTGAGTAGGAGGCTTTCATTTTAGGTAGAAGTGTAAGGCATCGTTTCAAACTAAACAAACAAAAATTTAAATAATCTGTTCTTCAAATCAGTGACTAAGGTTTTGTGTAGAAATCTAGTTTTTTTTTTTATTATATCCTGCTACATAGCAATGAAGTGACCAAATATTTTAAATCTAGCACTAGGCGATTTAGTGATGAATGTATCACTTATGGTCATGTGAAGGCCCAAAGGAAATGAAATTGAAGGCCTAAAGGAATTTTGCCTCCTTTTGTCCCATCTTCGTGGCTTCTTGGAAGTTAAGAAAAATAACAAGAATATGGAGAATATAGTTATCGAAGTAGATGGTGTCTATTTATTCAACCCAGTGGTAACAGGAAAAGAGGGAAAAATAGAAAACAATAAATTTGATGACTACAGAGAGCATCTCTGACAAGTACGTCTGAAAACATGTTGCATTTTATGTGTAGAGAGTCCTTTGGAAATCACTTGTAGGACCAGGTAAAATACCAAAACTTGAGTTAACTTAGAGCCAGTAAATCCCCTCAAATTCTGCTTAAGCCTTTGTGTGTAAGCAAATCAAGCTCATTTAAGTGACTTGCCTGAGGCCCCATAACTGGCTCTTAGCTGAACAGTATTACACTCAGAATGGCAGGCTTTTAGTCTCCCTTTACTTTGAAGTAGGTGACATTTGATGAGGAAATGAGAGCATTTCCATTTTCTTGCTCATGTTTACGTGATAACCTTCTCCTGAACTGAGGTTCCTAGGAGTCTGAGTGATGGCCCTCTCTTCCAGCGAGTGGTGTCTGTGTAAGTGGCCTTTCTGAGTCTGTCGAGATGAAGTGTTGACCCTGTAGCACCTGGTGTGCCCAGCCTGCCCAGGGCTCTGTTCACCAGTCTTCCATCTCGTGTGCAACCTCAGAGTAGATATTTGAGCCACTTGTATCCCTGATGTGCACAAGTCGCCAGCAGCCAGCTTCCTGCTGAAGATCTCTGCCTTTCAACTGACGTCATTTTTCAGACCTCACAGTTGTATTTGAAACATAGCAACTGTTTGCCTCAGACTCCATGGTTACCCATGGAACAAGCTCTAAATAATGAGAAGTCTTTGGTGTAACTGAGTCAAGTTCACCCTAGTAACAGATTTTCATTGCTTCCCTTCAGCACATACAGATTTCAGACTGCTAGGAAGGGAAGGGACGATAATTAAAGTTAGTTAGCAATTAGGATGGCCTCTCTCCAAGCAAAACATGAGTAGTCCCACCACCACCGGAAACGGGTCTTGTTGCAGGATCTTCTGCAGTGGGTCTGATTACACACTGGAGTGGCTGTGAATTTACTGAGGGAGTTGCAGTTACCCACATGTTCTCATTAGAAGCAGTTTATTCTCAGAAGAGGAAGTGAAAACAATTTAGGTTTCTATCCAGATGCAGAACCTACTTTGCTTGTTATCTTAAAACCTTTTCTATTTGTATCTCTGTTTCTAACTCTTTAACATCAGAATGATATTACTGGTATCCTACTATATGTGTACATGATATTTAAATTTTCAAAGGGCAAGCACTGTACATAGTCTGATATTTCCAGTGAAGTTATTTGTATCTGACTGTGCATTCAGTAGACGTGTATTAAGTGCTTATCAAGTTTGAGACATCCTTAGGCGTCCCTCTTAGAAGGGATGTAAAATGACCATAAGCGGTAGATACTCTAATTGTTCCCAGTTTACAGATAAGAATGGCTCAGAAAAGCTCGTAGCTTCTCTGAGGCTGAGCAGCTGTTTTGTGGCCTGCAAAGCTTGTGGTCTTTTCCTCTGTGTACTGCCTTATTTCCTTCTGCTGAGTTGGAATGTCAAGTTTTGTACTAACCTAAAAATATAAGAGCATGAACTGAGAACTGTTTTACCTTTATTTCCTTCACAGACATGTCACAGATCTAAACAACAGGGATTTAATTACTGTACATCAGCCGTTTCTTCTCCACTGACAAAATCCGTCTCATTAATGACAATCAGCCATCCTGGGTTGGACAGTGAGTATGCTACTTTTTTTTTCCATTAAATATATTCAGAACATTTTCCCTTTCATTTATTTTTTTCGCTTTAAGACCCTGTGACATTGCCTTACAGCATTTGCCTGACTCTTCCCCTGAATGAATGACTGATCATTTACAGAAAAGGTGACACAGAATTCAGTTTGGAGACCTTCCTCCTTTTATTACATAAAAATCTCCTTAACACATTAAATTCATTGTATTCTTGGGCCTAAACCTGACAAACATTATTTTTAAAACTCTATTTTGAAACAATTTCTGGTTTTTAAAATAGTTGCAAAAAGCAGCACTAACATTCACCACATAGTGTTCACCTGGAGCCTCCAAAGTGTTATTTTAACACTTGTTTTGTCTCTCTTGCTCCGTTCCCTGGCTTTATCCCTTTCATTAAAGATTTTTCTGCAACAGAGGAAAGTAAGTTACACATGTAATGCTCTTATGTCAAAGACACTGTCTTGTATTACTATAGTACAGATACCCAAACATTATCCAATACAAGTTCCCTGAGCTTTTCAGAAATGTCAAGCTCATGAAGGACAGAGACTGAGGTATGTTTTTAGTTAAGCAAATGCCAAAAGGATTACAGCCAAAAGTGATTACTGAAACTGTATACAGATTCAAGATCGATGAGCTATGAAAGTTACATAGAGACGTCTGGCATCCACAGGCCCAGAGCATTTGCAAATCAGAGATGCTCAAAAATATACTTGAATTGGATCCAGATGTTTGCCACAGACAGGTGTCTTTGGGAAGCCCCACTTTTTTTTTTTTTATTTTCAAAATAGATTTTTTTTTTCATGAGTAGTTGCAGTGTTGTATCTTGATACAAAGATTACAGTTCTCATCAGAGAGAGTGTGGTGTATTACATTCTTTGCTGAGAGATCATGTATGTATTCAGGAACCTGAAATAAAGGCTATAAAACCCTCCTGCTGTTTCTTCACCATCTCCTGATACAGAACTCATCTTAAAAGCGTGCGGACAGAAGTAGCTGCCCTGTGTTAATGAGATATTCTGTCTCAATTCATGACTTACTAGAGGCCTCATCTTTTTAATGTCCACAGTGTCGTTAAGGCATAAATGGATGATTGTATTAACTTCATTCTCATTTTAATATGATTAGTAGTTCAAGTATCAACCTGGCCTGTTGGAATAAAGGTGCCTAATAATAGTGACTTATTTGCCAAGGTAATAGATACAGACTGACAGAGTTGTAACTGAAGTCGTTGTTCCTGTTCTTGTTTGGATCTTGGTTTGGTTTGCTTTTGACTTGGCTTTGGGTGAGTGGTTCTGCTGGTATAGAAGGGACATCATTCTAACTGAACAGTTTATAGTGGCTTTGAACCCAGAGTACTAGAAATGGGTAACCCAACAGTCAGTGAGACCGTGCAGCCCCGTGTCCCTCCTCCAGGGGCCTGGGGCAGGGCCTGCGTCTCTATAGCCACAGCTACCCAGAACCAACAGAAGGTGGCCAGTGTTCGGTGACACACAAACACTCTTTTATTTTTCCTCCAAAAAGCAAAATGGTTTTTGACTGTGCTTTCAGTTGCTAGCCAGACACTCTGAATGGTGCGGCTGCCCCCCAGGAAGCACAGTCCTTGAGCGCCAAAAACTCTGGCTCATCTTGTTGTGGGGACCAGGCAACTGAGCTCCCCAAGGGGGACTAAGCTCCATGGCTGGTGACCGTCCCTCCCTGAGGGGGACTGAGCTCCGTGGCCAGTGGCCATCCCTCCCGGAGGAGGACCAAGCTCCGTGGCCGGTGCCTGTCCCTCCCTAAGGGGTCTGAGCTCTGTGGCCGGTGGCTGTTCCTCCCTGAGCGGGACTGAGCTCCGACCTCCATGGCTGGTGGCTGTCATGGATAGAGCTTGAAGCGAGAGAGTTCAGCCCTTTCAACAAAGTGGAGGCCACTCATTCTGATTTCTAATGTACATTTCATGTAGATTTGAATGATGAACTGGCCCTAACTACTTCCCTAAGTGAGCACAGGCTATAATTGGAGGGCTCATCCACTCTTAATGACAGTATTTCTCTTGAGTCCCTCCTCGTGTACAATTGAATTAATTTCCCGACTTTTTTTTTATTATTCTGCTCTGGAAACATAATTTTTTTTGGCAGATATAAAAATTCTGCCTGTTAAACAGAAGGCTAATAAAACTTCTTTCTTGCATGCTCTGCCTCTAAGCCTCAGGGTAACTTGATGGATGGTTTCTGCCACATATGCAAATCTTCACGCCAAATCTCTTAAATACTCTGCATGATTCACCTTTGGTCATGGTCTTCCCTGTCAGAATTAAAACCTACCCCGTGGTTTTAAAGCCTAAAGTGTGTGGAACACTTCAGGTATTTTAACTAATGCTTAATGGTAAGCATACTTAGTGGCTGTGTGACCTCGAGTCCTTCAACTGTTCAGCAGGGCTAATAATGGGGTAGGGCTTAAATGTGTATTTATTTTGAATTCGCACTAGCGTGTTTCCTGGCTTGTGGGAAGCATTTGTTGTCACTATGGAATGAGTGTGTTCATCATCCAGCAGTGTAGGGGTCTATTTTTCTCTAACCAGGGTCTAAGCAGTGGTGAAGAACTGGAACATGATCTCTCGTTTGTCTTTAACTGGCTGTGTCTTACAAACAAACCTGCTTGTCTCAGTACAACATATTAATACTTCCTAAACTCAGCATTCTCTCACTACTTCCCAGCTTTTACTTGTGTTCTAGATTCTCCCTTGAAGGAAGTTAGCAACTTTTCCCACAGCCTTTCCCAGCTGCTACCATTTGAGCTTTTCTGCAAACGTCCACTGAACTGTTGCCTGGACTGTCATTGGGCCACTGGCCAGATTAGAAAAACAGACAGACTTGGCATTATTCCCAAACTGGCAGGACACTGCCCTCAGAGAAGCCGCTCCAGGAAATGTGTTCGCAGCCTAGGGTTGAGTGTAGACTCCCAGCTTGCCAGGAGACTCTGATGGTTTGTCATTAGAGCTTAAGAATAAACTTTATGTTTGCATACACAGAATAAGCCAGTTATTACAGACAATCCCTTCACAAGTCTGTATTTTTAAACTTGTTACTGCTTACACCTAGAAGATGCTTACAGACAGTAAACTGTGGGGTTGATTGGGGTTCGACCCCTGGGTTGGGCAGATCCCTTGGAGGAGGGCGTGGCAGCCCACTCCAGTATTCTTGAGAATCCCATGGACAGAGGAGCCTGGCGGGCTGCAGTCCATCAGGCCGGAAAGTCAGGCACAGCTGAAGCGACTTAGCATGCACATACACGTGCACGGCTAAGCATGTCAGTGGGGAGAATGATACCCATTGGACCGTGAAACCTCCCGGGCTTCTTACGGAGGTTTCATTTTGCCTTTCATTTCACGTGGCTTGTTATCACAGAGAACGGTGTCCCCAGGTGTCATTTGCCCTTGGGATCATTCTCAGACCTTCACGCAGGATGAGTGAATTGGCCAAGTTCCTGAGCATGCTTTGACGGTAGCGCTCGCTTGTAATTGATGACGAAAGCTGAGTGGGTCTTAAGAACCAAACTGTGGCATTTAATGTATAAAATGTACCAGATCTTCAACACGAGTGACCCACGTGACCAAAGATCAGAGTGGGCCCCTGGGCCCCTGGGCAGCGGTGCCAGTGAGGGTGTTTTGTCCTGCTTTCTGTGCTTAGTCTCTCTCTCCTGACTGGACAGTGGCAGGAGACTTTATTGGAACACATTTACTTTCTTAGGGTAGTTCTATTTGGAGAAGATAATATTTGACAAATTCATCAGAACAGAAATTCGGTCAAGCAAACTGACTTTTTAAAAAATGTGTGTTTATGACTGCGTGAGGTCTCAGGCAGCAAGCAGGATCTTTCATTGTGGTGTGTAGGCTTATAAGCTCCTCAGAAGGTGGGATCTTAGTTCCCTGACCACGGGTCAAACCCGCGTCCCTGCATTGCAAAGCGGACCCTTAACCACAGGACCACCAGGGAAATCCCCAGATTGACTTTTGATATTGGCCTTTTGATTAAACTATGAGGCTGGAATATATTCTTGGTCATTAAATTTGAGTGCATTTTAAAACTGAATCCCTGTGTTAGCAGAACATATTCTTTCCATACATATTGAAGATACTCCTTATTCCTACAAGTAGGTTTTTCTTTATGATCCATGATCGTATGACAGAAAAAGGGGATACTCTGAGATTTGGGTAATTAAGAGAGGTTATTTTCATTTCTTATATATGCTTCACATTTGGGAACACAGTAGAACACACACTAAAGTGGTATCTTGCTTTTGCACTGGACTGCCACTGCTGAAAAAGCCAACGCGCGTGAATTTGTGGCGCTCTTCGCACTCTGTTAGGGGCTGTGGCTACACCCCGTGGTCTGCCATCGCTTGGCATTTGTCTGGGATGTGGAGTGTCTTTTGTGCTGGGTAGGTACAGGGTTTTTTCTTTCATTTTATTTAGGATGTTGACCTTACAGAAAGCCTGACAAAAGGAAATTCATTTATTCATTTGTTAAATTAGTCAATGGTTAAGAACCTGTCCTTTGCCGGGTACCAGGCGAAACAGTGAAAGGAGAGGCGTGACCTTCCAGATGCAATTTCTTTTCTCCTCACACTTCAGCTCAAGGACATGACAACAGTTGAGTGTAGCAGATGATGATATATGCGGCAGTTGAAAGAAACATTGGGTGCTCAGAAGCCCCAGACTTGAGGGGTCAGAGAAGCCTAACTGGGTACCATGCTAAGTCGCTTCAGTCATATCCAACTCTTTGCAACCCTTTGGACTGTTGCCCAGCAAGCTCCTCTGTCCATGGGGATTCTCCAGACAAGAATACCGGAGTGGGTTGCCATGTCCTCCTCCAGGGGATCTTCCCAACCCAGGGATCGATCCCAGGTCTCCCACAATGCACATGGATTCTTTACCGTCTGAGCCACCAGGGAAGCCCTGGGGAGAAGTGATACCAAAGTCAAGACCAAGAGGAAATCACTGGGTTTGTTAGCAGGTGGAAAGCTAGACTGTGGACTCTGGGCTTCTTGTCTGAGGACAATGGAGTGATTTTTGTTAAATTGACTGATTGATTCTAACACTGCAGAGAGACCTCACTGAAGACCGTGTTGGGAAGGAGAGGCTGGTATGTGAGTAGAAGGCTCTTGCAGAGTTCTGATGAGAGCCGGTGCTGGTCCAAAGCAGGTGCAAACCAGTGGCAGTAGAGAAGAAGTTGATGTTCAGAGAATTCTAGAAGACAGAATTAAAAGGTCTGAGAGAGAGGCGATAAAAGGATTCAAGGGGAGTGTCCAGGTTTCTGTCCTCTATGATGAGTTAGATGTTAGGTACCACTCACCAAAGGAAAGAGTAAACAAGGAGGAACAAGTCGAGAAAGGGGCTGAGTTGATGTATGTGCTTGTTGAGTTTGAGCTGCTGTGGGAAGTCTGCCCACAGGTAGGCAGTGAGATGAATGAGACTTGAATTCAAAGGACAGACCAGACTTGAAAATGGAAAGCTGTGAGTCATCACTGCATCACCTGCAGATGGTACTTGAAGAGGCAGCAGTGAGTGAGGAGGTTTGGGGTGGGCGGGAAGAGCCGAGACAGAATCCCGAGGAGCGCCACCATGCAAGGGGTTTCCTTACCTTGAAGGGGGGGAACCTCCAGCTGTAAATGATGGCTGTGAAAAGTAGCGCACTTCCTGTTTTCATAATCTAATGAGTAGTATCTTTGTTGGGTGCATTTCCTTAAGCCGCATTACATTCTGCATATTGAGAAAGGTGGAAATGTGAATAGATGGTGCCGAGAGGCCTAGACAGCCTCCGCTGGCATCCTTCAGGCCAGTGGCATGGTTCTTAGCACCGTGGTCTTGTTCTGGTGTGATCTGCAGGCGCTAATGTCTTCTGTTAACCTGTTCCTCAGCCCAGCGGCAGGTACGGCCAGCGCGGCAGATCTCGCTCTCCGTCAGCATCTCGCCTCTCCTCCTTAAGTCTAAAACTCTCTTTTCTCTTGGCTCTTCTTACTCCAGTGATGAGGAGGAGGAGTTGCATAGTAAGTAAGCAACTTTGGGGTCCAGTGGCTGCTTTCCAGGGCCTGACCAGCGCTGAAAATGCCGTAGGCTTGGTACTAAGAGACTGGGGGGCTTGTATCCTCTTGCATGTCACCACTGCTGAATCATTCGCCTTCATGCTTTGCTTTGAAAATTAATTTGGATAAATGAATAAAGTTTTTGTCTTGTACACCACCAATGTCGACTGATCCAGTGACCCAGTTCCAGGGCCTGAGACATCGTCTCAGAACAGAGATACCTGCAAAGGCATAAGGGGCTCCCACCCCACCTTGTGCCTTTTGTAACGCTGCGTACTAACTTCTCGAAACGTGCATTCAGTCATGTAAATTTCATTGTCATTGATTCCCCTCTTTTGTCTCATACGGCAGATTCCTAAATGTCCATCTGTGACGTTTAAAAGTCACTGTCAAACTTTTTTCTTCTCACCTTTTTCCCCCCATCTTTGTCAGTTTTTTTATTTGTTTCTTGGCGGGGCGAGGGCGCTGTGCTGCATGGCTTGTAGGATCTCAGTTCTCCAGCCGGGTACTGAACCCGGGCCATGGCAGCGAAAGCTCGAGTCCTAACCTCTAGGCCACCAGGGAACTACCCCAGACCATGTCTTTAAGAATATCTTTTCTTTGAGATTAAACCGCATGAATTAATTGGTTGGAAGAAGTTCCTTTGGAACTTTTAGTTTTCAATCCTTTCACAACACTGTAGGTTTCATACTATTATATCATTACCTAATAATAACCTAGTTTAGTATTTAGTAAACTCAGAGAGGAAATGAATCCTGACCCCCATGAAAATTACTCTTTTCAGTTGTACGAGATTTCTAGATGATTCCAGGATTGCTGTTTTTAATGGGGAAAGTACTTGCTATATAAAGCTAAATAATGAATTGTTTTCATTTCATATAAATCATATTAGTCTCAGGCAATTATAATATAAATATGATTAAGCATCCTAATTCAGCACCATTTGCTGATCCCAAGTTTGAGCACTATTTATTTAATACTTAAATATTAAAATTTAATAGTTAGCAATATCAACTTCAAGGTGACATTTTTGCATTGTTCTTGAAGGAAAGTGGCTTATGCACAAATGAATATCTTATATGTTCAATACTTTTTCACAAGTAAAATGCCTTTGTTATAGGCACATAAGATTTTCACTCCGTACCAGTTGTCATAGGAGGGAAGCTGTGAAACTCCATCTACAACTTTAGAGTTTTTACAAATTCTCAAGGCTGTTGAGTATTTATAATATGCTTGGGAATAGGTTATTATGACAAATAAAACTAAGGTTCCAATAGCATTTCTTCTACCACTAATATAAAATTATGACCAGTTATTCAGTTAATCAGCACTGGTTACTCAGTTAATCCAATATAATGTAATCTTGAAGTATAGAAGAAACCTTTGAATCAAATATCCAGCATTCCTCAAAATGTGTTCCCCAAACTCAAAAATACACTGAGAATTCTGGGGTAGAGGGATGGAA
Source organism: Tragelaphus eurycerus (assembly GCA_935064755.1). NCBI lineage: Eukaryota > Metazoa > Chordata > Mammalia > Artiodactyla > Bovidae > Tragelaphus > Tragelaphus eurycerus. The sequence continues at coordinate 3,502,343 of CAKXYN010000075.1, read as the reverse complement.
TGGGGCGGGAGGAAGGGTTGGTTCTCGACCATATAAATTTAGGAACTGTTTTAAGCAGGTTTCAAAGGCTTATGTGTATCTTGTGAATTTTGAAGGTAGTGTTCAATATGCTGTGATTCCAAAATGTATTAACCAGGTAAACCACAGTGCAAGACAGTGTGTGACATCTCAGGAGACAAGTGTTCCATGGAACACGCTTTTATAAATACTATGTCCACCTAACAGCTCCAGTCCTGGTATGTTACTGTATTAGGTCTGCAGGTTGTTTCACGCCTTAAAACAAAAAAGGTCTTGTTGAAATACGCTCTTTACTTGCAATAGTACTTAATAGGCTAAATTCAATGACAGATTTCTTTGCTTCTGTCTGTAATTATGTCATGGAAGTAATGTTGGTTATATCATGTTCTTAGATGCTCTGAAAACTTGACACTTCAGGAAAAGTCAGAAGCATTTATTTTAGAAACATTGGTGAATTAATCACTGTTTTCAAAACCATACCTGAGAGGTTACAGTAAATGAATTAAAATGAATTGAAGTATTTTTTAGCATCAAGAAAGTTGGAAATCCTTATAGGAGTTAGAGATTCTCACAGTATTTGTTGAGTTCTTAGTTTATTTGACAGAAACCTTCTGGGAGCTTAGTCTTGGCCAGGCTCTCTGCTGGTTGGTGTTTTTCTTTATGGGTTTTATTTTTACTTTGTTCATATTACTAAGGTGGTAACTTACTAGGTAATTGATTACATGTACAGCAGAATCCTGGCAGCCTGAGAGAACTTGATGGTGCTTATATCATTCGGGGCTCCTTAAGTGTAAAACTTTTAAAGCCCCCAATCTACACATTCTTGATTTTTGTTTAGGTAAATGAAGGCATTCTGAGGTTTAAATGCTGGTGTCTTCACCAGATCATGCAGAACTGGAAGACCGATCCCAGGTCTTCCTCTTCCTTTCTCTTCTGCCTGTTGTTATTGTGCATCATAAATGAAACAGGAGGAGAACCCCAAACAAGTAAAAGGGAAAACTATAAAAGTGATCTTTTGAAGCCATTGAATTCATTTTAAGTTTCTAATGCATTATTTACACATGTTAGCTACATGTTAGTAATGACTTCACCTTTGCATTTCTATTCAAAATCTGGAACAATTTGGGAATTCTTAAGAGTTTCAAATGTTGATAATCTGGTAGTGGAACATTTTTCAAATCTCTATCAAATTGAAGTTTCAGTAACCTCAAGGAGAAAGGTGTGTTTTGTCCACATTCTAACAGTAGTTACACAGAGCAACCTTTGTCTACCTGGAATCACACACAGAAGGTGTTTCTATACCTGATCTCCTAAAACTTGGAAACCATTTGCCATTAACCTATCATAGGTAAAATAATGGTATCATTACTTCTGTATTTGTTCTATTTAATGCCCTGTCTTATTTAGCTATTGATGTAATGACTCATTTCAGTTTATGGTCTGATGGTTATGGTAGGAGGAATAATATATCTGCCCTACTCATCTGATCAGTATCAATCTAGAAAGACCCGTAGCATCTGTTTTATCTTCCTTATTTCAAAGATGAAGAAATGAAGTCTGGAGATCTCACCTCAAATTAGTGGCAAACCCTAGACCTTCTAAGTTGGGTCTATGCTCTTTTCTGTTGGTTTCCTAATGCTCTAATCCATTTCTAGGAATGCTCAGGAAAATGTCAGGCATATATCAGCTAGACTTTTAGTATAGATATATGTGAACACAAGATTAACAGCATGCAGAAAATGACATGTCATTTCCTGTTGTATATTCCTCCTCTGACAGCATCTCAGAAAGATGGCCTAGGACTCTGATGAACCTTTGTAAGAACAGAAATTAGACATACATTTGAGCATTTTAGTTGATTTCATCTTGGGGTTTCTTTGGTTACTTGAATCCTGGATTTAAAAAATTTTCCCCATGAGAAATTCACTCCCAGTTGCTGCCAATTTCCGGTTCTAATTTGAGGGTTTCATTTTTAATTTTTCCTTCTTCTAAACCCTCAGAAGGAAAAGTACCCCACACTGGCTTTCAGAGGCCATTTTTGCTTTATCTGCGTCAGTCATAAAAACATTAAACATTTTATCTGTTATCCAGGTAAAATGCTTTTGTTCTAATTTTTTTCCCTGCTGTTCTTGTTTTCCAGGTACACGGCCCTTCCACAGCACCAGCTCTAATCTGACTGGGAGGTACTGTATACGTTTATTTTGCTGCTCCTTTTCTCAAGATGAAAGGAAGGAAATCCAAAATGTCTTAACACATTTACATAAAATAAGTTAATTGAACTTGCTGGAATTTTACTTCCTTGATTGATAAATTTGGAATATTGGTTTTTAAATTTATGTCCTGGATAGTTTTCTACCTTTATTCATTGTGGTATCCTGTAGATAAAGATGATTGGTTGCACTTATTCACATAAGGATACACTTGTATTAACTTTATGAACTTTGCACTCTTTGCTTACAGGAATTTTTAATTTCTAAGCCCAAGAACATTTTGTTTCACAGTGTGTGTGTGTATTGGTATTCATGCAGTATTGCTGCCTGCTTAGCCCTTATAAGCTTTAAAGCTAATTTCTTCTGTGTAGGTTCAGACAGTACACATCTTTGTCCAGGGAAGTGACTTGGTTTTTAACAGCAGGCAAAAGATTGCTATTTTGACTCATTGTTTATTATTCAAGCTTATGAGATTAAATATTCAATTTTAAGCATAATTGGGGTTCTGATTGCTGCCCTGCAGTGTCTTATAAGTTGCCTCCCTTTTCACAAAGGCATCAGTTGTGACCCAGTAATCCACAACTCTCTCAATATGAGTCCTCTTGTTTGCACTTAACCATATTCTGCTTACTTTTTCTTCTTTCTAGAGCAGTGATTTTCATTTCCCCTTTGTCTTAGTAACAGAGTGCTTTATATTTCAAGCAGTATTTTAAATATAAATAGACTCTAGCTACTGAACAGGACCATGTGGTCCTGCTTGTCTCTGCTCTCACAGAAGCCCTCAAGGCAAACACTACTTTTCCAATGGAAAACTTCTAGCATAACTGTTCTGGGACCCTAGGAAAAGTAGTTTGAATGGATTTCTGTATAATAGATGATGTATCATGTAACAGTTCTACGTAGTTGTATGTGTACACAAATGATGATGTGTACAAGGGCCCCGCATTCTTTGAGGAGCTCAACCTTTGTGACTTTCCCAGAGTCTGGAGATACCATCATGGATGGGCCTAGGACACAGGTGCCCTAAACAAGTCGGTCAGCACCTCCAGGCCTCTGTGAGACTCCTGCAGTAGACCTTTCTGCACTCAGTGTCAGTTCTACCTCCATTCAGTATATGCCCTCCTTTAATCGTGCGTAACCGAACTCACATATTGACGGTCCAGTGTGCCAGAAACCTAAATAAAAGGTGTGACCTCTGCTGTGGGGGAACTTGTATATGCGTGCAGTCAGAAATACTCCTTGGTTTGCATCTGTGGCTTTCTTTTTAGACACCTGTTTAATGCAAAGAAGTTTATACATTGGGTGCTGTTTTAGGTTAAGCAATTTCAGATAAAGTAATTAATGACTAATTGATCATTAATTCTAACCAACAATTAGCTTCAGATCCCTGAAAACCCATTAGTGAAACACTGACAACCGACATAAGAAAATTCAGCCAAGTTTTTTGCAACAGGACATGAGCACTGTGGTGTGCCCTGTTGTTGGGTCGACATTATTATATAAAACCTCTCAGCCCTCTGGCACCTCTTACCCCTTTCCCCATTTGCACATGAGCATATAAGTTGGCTGTGACTTTTAGCCAAAATAATATCTGACAACGATGGTTACAAAGAATTATGTGTAAAGTGTTTTAATTTTTTAAAAAACCGTCTTCTGTAATCTTTTTAAAAACTCTTCTGTTTTCTATTTAGTATAACAGAAGAGAACTTTAATTTCCTGCCACAAAGCCCCAAGAAAGATTTTGAAATAAAGAGCGGAACCAAAGTCAGTCGTACATTCAGCTACATCAAGAACAAAATGTCCAGCAGTAAAAAGAGCAAGGTAAGTACTGCTGTGGGCGTTTCTGGGTGACCCCCTCAGCCAGCCCTCAGTAGGCTCCGGGCACAGCACATGCCAGGAGAGTAATTACACGGTGGGGTCCTGTGGAATTGAGTTGAGAGATGCTGGCTGCAGGAAGCTAATATCTGAAGAAAACTAACAGCAAGAAAAACAAGAGATAACACTATCAGTTGAGTTTTTACTGTATGCTGAGAGCTTCCCATGTATTATCTTGATTTACCCTTTCCACACACTGTAAGGTAGATATTATCTCCCTTTATTAGGAGTAAGGTACATCATCTGGGAAAAAAGATTAGAAATAAAAAGTACCTTTAGTAATTCTACATTAGAGATAAAAACTCCTCTAATATTTTTTAAATGTATTTTCAGAAAGAAAAAAAAAAGAGTTAACTTTCTTATACTAATTCCATTGCTAAACTGGAAAATTCTGTTTCAAATCAGTGGGGAAAACTTTCTGCCTCTCACTTTCCTATTCTCTCTCTATTCACCCATCTACCTTCCAACAAATGAAGTAGGAAAAAAAATTGGGACTCAATTAAGGACTTCTTGCACAGGAATCACTATATATCTGTGTGTTATATGCATACACACAGGTACATAATTACTAAGTTTGTAAATGAGGTAAGATCTCTTTTCTTTCAGCAAATACTAGGTCTGGTCATCACTCAGATTTTTCCAGAAAACCTGCCACCACGATTTTGTTTTCTCCTCGTTTCACCTGCCCAAGTGCAGAATGCACAGAAAGTAGGCAAACTGAAGGACGCATGAAGAGCCTAGCAAACCGTTTCTAGAGTAGTCTCATATTTAAGTGTTAACCTCATGCTTAGCCTTGTTTTATAATTCAAAACAGTTAAGGTTAAAGAGGGCAGAACCCTTATTATTCTTTGTGTGGCAGCAGGGCTCACAATAGAGCCGTGTCTGTCTTATCAGCTGGCTTGGCCACTGGTTGCATCAACAGAAGAAGGCCTCCTTGAAAGAGCAGTGTTAATTGGCCAAGAGTGTTTGAATGGAGTCAGCGTTCTGCTAGGTGCTGACGAGCAGATGCAGGAACCAAAGCACACAGTCTTTACCTGGACGATTTTTACTATCTGATCGGATGATTTCAAGTGTTTCTCTTGCCTTTTATTTTGGTTTTAAACCATGAAATCTTCTGTCCAAACAAACTTTTAACCAGACCAGAGTGAAGTGGAGAATTCCCCCTTTTCCACCCATCTCCCTCATGACACCAGCTTAGGAGCCAAGTAGTGAATCCGCTACTGATGGCTTTGGCGAGGCAGTACAAGCAGACGTAAACATCTCACAGCAGTCTCCTTATTTCACCAACCGTGGCACAGAGAAGTACGCTTCAGGTCACAGGCCGGGTCATATCTTGTGATCTGACTTCTGCCAAGTAATACTGTTCATTTCATGTTCACTCTTCAGCAGGAGTGAGCTGCACAGTGTCTCTTTCCTTTAATTTTGTTAATAACCTCAAAGGATTGGAATCTGGAGTTTGCTAGGAGAGGGCTGAAGAGAAAGGGGGCAGGCAAAAAGAAGGTGATTTGTGTGCAAGTGCAGCCTGTCGGCAGCAGCAGGCCGTCTTCAGGTGACCTGTCACCTCCCAGCTTCTCTTTGTCAGAGTGACTGTACTCTTTTGCAATGAGACTGCTTCCCCTTTCAGGCTCTTGGCCCCAAGATTTGGTCTCTGGCAGCTTGTGCTATCTCTAGAGATGGAAATTCTCCAAAAGTTACAAATCTATAACCCTGGATTGCAATCCATTTCACATTATCCGGGGTGCAGGCACCCCTTTAGCCACATTATCAGTTTATTAAGAAGCTTAAGAGTCACCTTTGATTGTTGTTACCAGCTCACTTCAAATAAGATTGTTTCGTCCTCACAAAAGATAGCTCAGCTTTTGTCCATGTACCAAAAGATAGTAAGAAACAGGAGAATTGGTGAAGTAATGCATTTTATGATGATATTGTTGTTTAGTCACTAAGTCGTGTCCAACTCTTTTTTGCGACCCCATATTCCACCAGTCTCCTCTGTTTGTGGGATTTCCCAGGCAAAAATACTAGAATGGGTTGCCATTTCTTTCTCTAGGGGACCTTCCCAACCCAGGGATCAAACCCACATCTGCTGCACTGCAGGGGAATCTTTACCACTGAACCACCAGGGAAAGCCCCACATTTTATGTTAAGTTGCACTAAATACCTTGTCTGTCTTTGCCATTGTATCTACAGGAGGGCTTTTCCATTCAGAAATGTTTGATTCTCTAAAAGGATAACATAAAACTAAGTGAATATTTTCTTGGTGTCATGATCCTGGCTCTACTGTTTTTCTTACCATTGAATAATGTTACTTCTCCGTAATGCTTAAAAAATTGAAATGCTACTGTAGATGTTAGCACTAGTTTTTTAGTGTAAGTACTCTATATATAATATACTATATGTATAACATAATACACACTATATATATATATATATATTTTTTTTTTTTTTTTTTTTTCATATCTGTAGCCATGTGAGTATAAGAAATTTGGGGGAAATTGAGTACTGATCCTTTATAGGTACTTCCAAGAATTCTCATTAACTGGCTTGAGTTAATAGATAAATATGTTGAGTCGTGTGTGTGTGTGTGTGTGTGTGTGTGAAAGAGGGAGAACCTAAACAGGAAATAAAACAGGAAGACTGGCAGGCAGTTTCTGCTTTTGTGTTTTAGTATCTTTAAGAGGTAGTACTGTTTCCTGCTAAAGACTCTTTCCGTAACTTAACAGACACACACACATAATATATATATATATGTGTGTACATGTGTGTGTGTGTATAAAATGTCCTCATTACAGAGGGAGTCGAGTGTGACCCCCTCTAAACCATCCTGTCACATCTATTTTTTCCCCTAAGCTTTCCTCTTTGCAGACGAGTAGGAGATGGTCAGAGATGTTTGAGACAAATTCTTAATCTGATTTGAAGTAGGCCTTTTTGGATGCAAGGATTAGATTCCAGCACAGATGTTAATCTACTCCCCGGCTTCATGACAAGGCATTCAACTTCACCTCCCAGTTCCCGTGAAGTGTCTAAAAAAAACTAAACATCTTAGCCTTTCAAAGCGCCAACTAGGATAAAGTAGTGTTTGCCAAGACTTAGGGCAATGTTAGATATCATCATCTCTCTTATTTCTTCATTTGCTTAATCATAGCATGCTTCACAGTTTTCCAGAGAGTTCTTTTTTTTTTTTTTTAATCATAATTACTTGTCTAAAATGGTAGGTTTAGAAGAATCAAATATCATCCCCCCTCATAGTATCCCAGTGTAGTTGTCTCTTGCATTATTCCCATTAAATATTATCACTTTCCATTTCCCCAGCACACAGGTTTAAGGCATTTTGTCAGGAGTTAAACCTGGAAAAATCAAACTTCAGAAAACAGCCAGTCACTGCCTTTCCATAGGCGGCTTCACCAAAAAGGTTTTCTTTAGAAATGTATGGCTTTTCAAATGAGGACATCTGTTTAAATAGATGTGTTCCTTAACTTTCAGCATTGAGAAAAAAATCCGCCTCAATTTTGCCAGAGCTCCCATCTTGCCACTTAAGCACTGCCGCACAGCGTGTGCAGGGGAGTTTGTCGCGTGTTGTGCCCTGGGTCCTCTCTGCATGGGCGGCAGGCCACACCGGCAGCATGCAAACAGTTAAGCTTATCTTAAGGAAACCCGCAGCTTCAGCCCTCCCCTGTTCCTTTTCTCAACCAGTCCCCAGCTTCCTCTTACTGTTTCTCTAGTGGTTGCTCTAATGGCAGCTCAAAACTGCCAGGCCCTGCCCCGCCGGCATGAGCCCCTCCTCCCGTGAGCGCCTATTTCCTGGCATGGGGGTCGAATCATGTCGGCAAAATGGGGCTGGTTTCATGAAGCACCCCTCATAACAGTGAGATTCATAGGACCAAAGCATGGGGAGGTAAGCGCCTGGCTTCTTTACAGCACTAGCTTCCAACCAACAGAGAGAGAGACAGTGGAGTTTGTTGTTTTGTTTTGTTCTTATCCTTGGAGGAGCTGGTTGGGATTCTCGCAAAGGATGGGGAGATTATCTGTTCAGATTTGAAGAGCATAGCAAGGCTTGGGAGAGTAAGCTAGCTGCCCACAGATTTTCTTAACTCTCAGAGCAACTTTTTTTAGCTTTCTTGAGCAAAAAGGTCAGGTGCTTTTCAGTTTAACATTTTGTCTATGAGAAGCCTTTAGCAAAATTTTTCAAAGAAAAATTATTAGAAAATCTCAGTTTCTTCATACTGATTTTTATTAGAATTAGAATTTTAGATACTTTAGCAGTTAACAAATTTTCACTGAGAACAGTTTCCTGTTTAATAAAGTGAAGTGGATTGTTTTTCCTCCCTTTCTCTCCTGTTGTTTTTTATAGTTCTAAAGTGTAGCAATTTGATTCTTAGATTTTTATTATATGCATGCTATTAAAAAAGGACTTTACATGAATCACAGACTTAACAAATGTTCACCATTTCAGTATAGCAGATGGGTTCTGAGTACAGAGTCAGAAGACCTGAGTTTTTTATTTTAACTGCAGATCATTTGCTGTGTGACCTTCTGTGAGTCCACAAACGTCTCTAGTCCTTGGCAGTAGAGTGCAGTGACAAAGACCTGAGCTTTACAGTTGGCAATCTGGAAGTTAGCTCCAGCTCGGGCAGTTACTGGTGTGTGACCTCTAGTACGTGAGCCATCTCTCAGCCTCAGCTCCTCAAGTGTTACATGGAAATCATAGGTGGTCCTTTCACGCCATTGGGTTGTTAATGAGAAATTTCATGTCAGTTGCTTTCTGTAGTGCTTGGTGCGGAATGATTGTTCCGACTCTTGCCTGCTGTTATCTTTATTATTTATCTTTTCAGTTAGGAAATGGGAGGCATAACACCCACCCTCCTCACTTCATTGTTATTGAATCAGATGAAATAGTGCAAATAGAAGGCACCGATTAAAAATAAAGCCTTTGGTGGTTGTCATTGATACCTGACTTCGGGGTATCTCTTTTTTCAGAAATTGTTTTGGATGACAGCAATAGTGTTGTTATATGCCCTGGAAAATGAGTACCCTAAAGTTGGTAAGGACGACCACTACTAAATGCATTCCTTCTACCTCTGTAAATTGCAATTCAGGGTCCAGTTAGTTTGAAAAAAAATTATTCATTTGCTGTTGATTAACCAGCAAAGTGTCTGTCTAACCGTCTATGGGAAGGACTTTTTATGAAGAGTGTATGGTTAGATGGTCCTCATCTCCTAAGGGTGGTGTGTACCTGAAATGCCCCTGACCGCTTTAGATATTTTATTAAGGATCTAACACTCATTAGTATTTCTTTGCATTTTTAGGGTTTAAGCCTCTCCTCCTTCAGTTTGAAAACTGAGCCAAAGCTGAACCTTGAAACTCTTAATTAGTAAGACCAGCAAATGTCTATGTGGGGGATAGTTCATATTTCTGGCTAGAGCAGGGGAGGCAGTTAGCAGATATGTGCCCTCTCTTGAGGGTATGTGATGGGTGGGAAGCAGTTGTGGGGAACCTTGAGTCATTTTTCACACTGCCCAATCACCTCTCCCTCAGGCTGGTCCCAGAACCATCGCATCCTTTCTTCTGCTCCCGGCCCTGCAGCTGGGCTTGACGTGTCTGTTTCGGAGGCCCCAGGGCCACTGCAGGCTCCTCCTCCTCCAGTGCCCATGCTGGTCCCTAGGCAATGAATGTGTCTATTGGCATAGCTTCCCTGGTGGCTCAGACAGTAAAGAATCCACCTGCAGTGCAGGAGATCTGGGTTCAATCTCTGGGTTGGAAAGATCCCCTGGAGAAGGCACTGGCAGCCCACTCCAGTATTCATGCCTGGAGAATCCCATGGACAGAGAGCCTAGCAAACTACAGTCCATGGGGTTGCAAAGAGTCAGACACAACTGAGCGACTAACACTTTGACTTTTCAAGCCAGGGACCGAACTGTTCAACCTGCCCAATCTTCGTAAGGTTTTTCTAATGCAACTCGAATGCACACAATTTGATTAAAAAATTTTTTTATGTCCAGGACAGCATTCCTAACTTTTTGATTCAAAACATTGGCCAGCCACTGTTGACCACAGGTAGCCCGGTAGCCTTCTAGAAGGAAAGACCTTCCAGTGTTTGGTTAACAATGTAATGTCGATTGTTTTCTTTGGCAGGAAAAGGAAAAAGAGAAAGATAAAATTAAAGAGAAGGAGAAAGACTCTAAAGAGAAGGAGAAGGACAAGAAGAGTGTGAACGGGCACGCTTTCAGTTCCATCTCCATTGTGGGTCCCATTGTCTGCAGCCAGTGCATGAAGCCCTTCACCAGCAAAGACGCCTACACGTGTGCAAGTAAGAGATGCGTGTGTTCCTGTGCAATAAAACGCTCCAGGCTCGGAAATATTTGTTTCTAGTTTCCTGTCCTTCCCACCCCTTATCTGTTCCTCTTTGATGTGGAGAAGTAGCCCTTCTGTCTTCCTTTAAACAGCATTGGAGATACACATTCCAGATAAGAGAATATGGAGCCCTTAATGTTGCTTAAAGAGCCTGATTTCAAATATCCCCTCCTGTTGTCCCTAAGCCACTGCATTATTCCGGAAGTCCATGTCAGCATGAAAATCGTCTCATAGCCTCAAACCCCGAAGCCGCCCCAGCAGTCCCTTGTCAGTCACTTAGGCTCACTTTTTACTCCAGCACTAACCATTTGCAGTTCATGGGCCGTACGGAAGCAGGCTGCAGTTTGCAGGCCCTTGCTATGAGGCATCACGTCTCAAAACGCGGTTGCATACAGAAAGGAGTAGTGCTCATCGTGCGCACCGGGGAAGATCAGGGAGGCCGCTTGTGGTCAGATGTGGCTGATGTGAAGGCCAGTCATCCAGAGGCAGAGGTGATGGGCGTCACGTTACACCTGTAACCACTTTAGACCGAACAGTGACTAACCCAGTCCCCAAGAAGCACTGCCCAGACCATGATGTCACGACCTGGTCTTGATTTCAGTCATTTGTGTGAAATATCGCAAGCGACTTGTTAACTCAAGATAGTCAACTTACTGAAATTTGAAAATTTTTAAAACTGTATCTGAGCCGAGTCAAGAGTTACAATAATAACTTCCAGTCCCTTGCTTCCTTAAATTTTAGAGGCAGAGTGGAGTGACAGCTGGCACAGAACCTGTGTTATCCATGCTGCAGCTGTTGTAACTTTTTAGACAACTGGTGTTAACACACACATGTTCGTAAAATGCTTTTTATGGATATATTTTACTCCAAATATTGTGTCAGCCCTCTTTGTTCAACTGTCCTGTTTTTCCTAAAGAAAGCCGCTGGGGAGCTCTCGTGTCTGTATTCATCCTCGTGGGCAGACGTCACACACATTTATGCCCTCCGTCGTGTGTGACTTACCAGGAAGGAGAGGACTCCAGCACTGTCACGTGGTCCATGCGACCTCGAGGAGATGAAGGGCTGCCACTGCCCAGTATGTCCCCAGAACGTTAGTCTGGAGCTCAGGCTCTAAAAGAACTCATTCTTAGTACACCAGTCCCTTGTCGCCAGGATAATTTCTTAGCTGCTAGACACAGTTTCTCAGTATTGGAGTGACTTGGTTGTCTGGGGCAGTGGTCACCAGGTCCTTTTTGGTATGCTTATCTACAATTAAAACATTCTTAGCCTCCTATACGTGACTTCCCAGGTGGGACTGGTGGTAAAGAATCCACCTGCTAATGCAGGAGATGCAAGAGATGTGGGTTCAATCCCTGGGTCGGAAAGATTCCCTAGAGCAGAAAATGGCACCCCACTCCAGTTTTCTTGCCTGGAAATTCCGTGGGCAGAAGAGTCTGCTAGGCGTGCGCGCGCGTGTGTGTGTGTGTGTGTGTATGTGTATGTGTGTGTGTGATGTAAAAAGATTACGTGTGTGTGTGTGTATGTGTGTGTGTGATGTAAAAAGATTACGTATGTGTCCTATATTATACTTCCAAAGAGCTCATTCTAGAATGAGAAGTCAGCGTTGCCATGTTCTTGTTTGCTGATCAGTTACTAGTTCTTTTACTATTCTCAGATGTAGTTTCTGCAGGTGTTTGTCTTTTAGTTGAAACTACATGTAATTTATAAGTGATATTATTGAGCACAGGTAAATTTGCATTCATTGCAAGGTGCTTAAAGTAAACACAAGGAGGACGTCGCTGTTCACACCCCTGACCTACCATCCCGGCGCCTCTTCTTCCCTCCAGAATCCTCTAGGATCGCACATACTATGAGACTGCCTAACAGCGCAGTGGAGTGAGCCACCCATGTGTGTTAAATACTCCATTTCTCTTTTAAATCTGTACCAGTGAGAGCTGTGGAAATTTCCTCCTCCACTGCAAAGAATTATCTCCCCTGTGAAGTGCCTGTTCTCCATGGCAGGAGTGTTGGCCTCAGAGAAAAATGGAGAGAGGCCACATTTCTTGGTTGGCTGCATGAAATTCATATTCCAGCAACTCCCAGCAGTACAGCAGGCTGAACACCTGCTTTCTGCTATGAAACATAGTTCTTAAAAATGTCTTTTCAACAAAATAAGTGTTTAAGAAAACTAGTACATAACTGAGCACACAAAAAAGAAAATCCCCAAGCAGTACATCCTGTTCTTCCATTAGGGACTTGATTCATTTCAACCATTTAATAACTGTCAGCATCTCTGCCTGCGTTTGCTAATGCTTCTTCATCGCGGTTCACCTTCCTTACATGGTATTTGGGGTTTTTTGGTCATAAGTTCAGCTTCAGCTTCATAAGGCTTTCCCCTCCTGTGGGACTCTCGAGTCCCTGTTCTGTCGCAATGACCCTGTGGTGCCACAGTCCTGCGTCTGTTTCAGCGGGGATCTTGCAGGCTTTCATCATTGCCAGATTGGAATTCCACCAAACCTCTAGAGACAGCTTCCTAGCTCGGGGTTCTAGGAGATACAAATGGTGTAAATCTGGACCCTGGATTCATAGGTAACACAGAATTCTCACTCCAGGTCCAGAGGAGGGCAGGTGTGCATGGCTTTTTCCAGGCTCTTTGGCAGGGCTGTTATAGTCTTTAGTTTAAAGCTCTTGACTATATTCAGGGGGTCTCAATTCCAGCCGCCACTATGTGCCCAGAAACCACATGTCTGAGGAAGACGCTCTCTGCTTCTTAGAATACCACACAACCAGCAGGTGGATTTGAAAAATAACTGAATAAAACTAATACTAAAAATAAAACTAATAACAAAAAATTAAAAAATAACAATAAAGGTAGCTCTTGAAGAATCTTCATGGAGATTTTTCCCATATTTTAGTGTTCTGCATCATTGGTGGGTTGCTGTGATTTAGATTTTATATACATAAAGGAGCAGTGGCTTCCATTCTGTCATTTGCTTCAGTAGTGGGGAAGAGCAGAGTGAATATTCTAGGAGATCTTGGTGACTTCAGACTGAATTTATTTTACTTTGAACTATCAATAAGTCTGGTGGCTCAAACAGTAAAGAATCTGTCTACCAGTGCAGGAGACACAGGACTCTTAGCTTTGATCCCTGAGTCAGGAATATCCCCTGAAGAAAGGAATGGTTCCCCACTCCAGTATTCTTGCCTGCAGAATTCCATGGACAGAGGAGCCTGGTGGCCTCCAGTCCATGGGGTCTCAAAAGAATTAGACCTAACTGAGTGACTAACACAGCACCAATAAGTATGCATTTGAGTTCCTTATCTTAAATGAATTTATTCAGCAAAGATCAGTTGCCTGCAATATGCAAGGCACTGTGTAATTCATTCAAAAGCTGTTTGTCAGCAAATATTCTTTGAGCAACCTGTGTGCCTAGCACCTTTCTCTCTCTCTCTTTTTTTTTTCCCATGAGTATATTTGACATGTAACACTGTGTAAATTTAAAAGTGCCAAGTGTTAACTTGATGCATTTATATATTATAATCTGATTGGTGTTAATGTTTCCATATTTAGCACCTCTGTCACATGACATGATCCTTTTTAGTGGTTGGAATACGTAATTAGAAACACCTTTCTCAAGTTGCTTCTTACACAGTGGCTTAGAATAAGAGTTCTCAAGGTATAATCCTTGGTACTCATTGCAGCATTATTCATGTTGTGGAAAACTTCAAAGGAGCTAAATATCTAACAGTAAAATATAATATATTCTTTAGGTGGCATATTAGGCCAGTGGTAAAAATGGAATAGCTCAAAGGTCATCAGTAGAGTTTTTCTGTCGGGCCTCCCTGGTTGTCCAGTGGCTCTGAGACTGAGCTCCCAGTGCAGGGGACCTGGGTTCGATGCCTAGTTGGGGAACTAGATCCCACGTGCTGAAACTAAGACCCTGCACAGCCAAATAAATTAATTAAAAAAAAAAAAAAAAAAAAAAGTTTTTCTGTGAAGAAACTGATAGTTAGGACACTAGGTTTCAGGGCCCTTAGGCGTCTGTGGCGATCACCCTACTCGCCTCTTGTAGCAGAAAAGCAGCCAGAGATAAGACATAAATGTGAACGTGACTGTGTTCCAATAAACCCGCTTTTGCAAAACAGGTGTGAGCTGACCTCAGCCCCCAGGCTGTGGTTTCTCAGCCAGTGGAATAGATCTGCAGGTACCAACAGATCTCCACATTTTGGAAACTTGAGAGGCAATAAATGAAACTGTGTGTATGATCCCAAATTATAGGAAACAGATAAGTAAATAGTAACTGTTTATGTAGCTATATGAGATTGTCTATAAGGATATGCACCAAACTGTTAAAAAAGTAAATGTCATCTCCGTGGTAGTTTCAAAGGTTTTTCTGCTTGTCAGCTGGTCCTTGAAGAACGCGCAGACTATGTTGATGTTGACTGAAGAACATATGATGTTGACTGAAGAACGTAATGGCTTTAAGCAGTTAGTTGGACAGAAGATCAGAGTCACTCTGACACTGTCCTGGTAGCTCCAGCGTGGACGAGAAGCGGACCCCACCAGCTCTCAGTTCTGAGTTATGATGTGAAATGCTATCAGAAAGTTGAGGGACAAAAGAGAAGGAAAATCTTGTTTGAAGACCCAAAGAATGCTTTTCTTTGTGCTGTTCTCTGGTGACTCAGACGGTCAAGAATCTGCCTGCAGTGCAGGAGGCCTGAATTCGATCCTTGGTCAGGAAGATCCCCTGGAGAAGGGAATGGCAACCCACTCCAGTATTCTTGCCTAGAGAATTCCATAAACAGAGGAGCCTACACTCTGTGGGGTCTCCAAGCATCAGACACGACTAAGCGACCAACTCTTTGACTTTCATAGAGAACCATAGCTTTATGGTTCCTTCCTTCCACTAGTAGCTCCAGAAAACTTTTCAATTTAAGTGCAGGCTGGAGAAAGTTGTCTGATGTTGTCGGTATATGAAGCATCTTATTACTGTCATTGGTTTTTGCATACACATTATTTTCAGGTGAAAAGAGTTGAATTATTGTTAGTCTGTGTTAGAGTACAGTGACTCAGAATTGAACCTGTGCTTGGCACGCAACTGCTTTGTCAAGAGCAGACTATCCACTCTGATGGAGGAGAATACACCTCTTATAACCAGGCATCTTAAACCCATTTTTGTTCCCTCTATACCTTTCTCTGTTAAATAGAAATTCTTTTACTGGACTCACTCCATGATGAAATAGAGCTAGGGCACCTCAGACTGTTGAAGTGCTTATACTGTTGGTAATAGTGTCTACAGGACTCCCCCTGAAGAGGGGACCCGTGTAGCTTCTGGGAAATGTCTGTGGCCCAAGGACACTGAGCCACCTACAAAGAATCACCTGTCGGGGGCTGGTACTGATGGGGAACAACCTGACTCAAGAGACTTGAGGCTTGTAGACTGAAGTTCTCAGCCACCGGTCTGTGTAGCAATTAAATAGCTCGATAGGATGGTGGTTTTTAGAATGCTTTTTGTGGAACTGGTGTTTTGGAAGTTCCACAGATTGTGGGATTTATATATTTTTCAAACTAATTTACAGCCTACTGTAAATTTTTCCTTCCATCTTGAATTAATTGAAGAATACAATATGATTGCAAGGCAAGCCATTTTTTTTTTTTTAAAGAAAACTAATATTTGTACCTACCTATCTGTGCAAATGAAGATACTGTACTCTATATTATGCATGAAAAGTGAAAGTGAAAGTCGCTCAGTTGTGTCCAGCCCTTTGCTAACCAAACAGACTGTAGCCCACCAGACTCCTCCGTCCGTTGGATTTCCCAGGCAAGAATACTGGAACGAGTTGCCATTCTCTTCTCCAGGGGCTCTTTCCGATTCAGGGGTTGAACTCAGGTCCTCCCTCCTGCGTCACAGGCAGATTCTTCACCGTCTGAGCCACAAAAATAAATACAGACGTAAATTAGATGCTGAGGTAGATCCGTGAACAGCAAGTATAATATCCACCTGATTGCTTATATTTTGATCCATCAGAACAGCTTCACTGTTCTCTTTCATTGCAAAAGTAAATGTTGAGATTATAGTTCAAATATCTGTGCTAAATATTTTACATATTTGATAGCACACAATATAGCAATATTTTATTAAGGCTTTTTAAATATGGAAGATCAATAAAATAGTGGATTAACTACTAGTTCTATGTTAACAGTGTTTATAATAGTAGGATGGAGGTTTTTTGGCTTAATTTGTAATTTTAATGTTGTCACCCACGTTGTCTGTTTCTTCTGGAAGCAGACTATCTCATGAAGTCCAGTGTGTCATCACAAGAGTCTTCTGTTTGGAGAATCTGTTGGGGAGGAGGTATTGTCCTGATGTCCTCTGCCAGCAGTTCTTTGACTTACAGAAGTCACTTGATCTAACTACAGATGTCACAAGTTATCTTAGGTCTGCTTAGCACAATAAGGAAGAAGAGTTAATGCTTTTAGGTTTTAACTGAAAGAATCAGACAACAAAAAGGAACTGTTGGATACGGCCTGGTTACCCTAGTGTATACCTAGGTGCAAAAATAACATTTTCAGTTTGTATACCACCCCACCTCAGAAACAGGGGCTCCCAGTCTCAACTGTAGCTTTGCAGTTCACTCCAAGGTAAGTGTTGAAAGCTCAACTTTCAGTGGTGGCCTTAAGATCTGTGTGTGACAGGGTGCAGCCTGCCACTTGTAAAAAGAGGAGGCAAAATCAAGGCTTGAAAGCAAAGGAAACAACATGTAGTCATCTTCCCCAAGGAACAGAGGTACTGGGCTGATTCTCTCTAGCTTCCTGAAGAACAGGGCCTGCAGTGCATGTCTGTGGGTGTGAAGCACCATTTGTGATCTTGGTAGGAAGTGGAAACTATGAGTAATTTGAGGACTCATAATCTTTCTTCACTTCCCTCCATCCCCTCTCATGTCCCGGATCTTCCCAGGAATCTCAGGAAACAACAGCATCCCTCCAGTTCCTTTACCTCCTAGGAAGCCCTTTCCTTGGTTTAACATAATCCTGTTTGCTAACCCTGGAGCCTCAGACCCCAAGTGGCTGCTCAGTCAGTTTTGACCCGCGGTTTAGAAAGATCAATCACCTGGTCCATCGAGGTCAGTGTGACAATGGCTAATGTTGGTCTTCGCCTGTCTTTCAAACATCTCTAGTCACTTTAATACATCTTTCTGCATGCAAATATTGAGAGATTCAGCAGGCTGGAACTTTTAAAACAAGTCAGCAACTCTTAACCTCACTGGAAAACACCTGGACCAGTCTGAAGTCATAGTCGTGAAAGCTGAGTTCCTTTGGTGGACTTAGGTGGAAATGATCAAGATCACAGATGCTAGAAATAGCCAAGGGGCAGGAGCAAAGCCTCCCTGAGGTTGGTTCCTCTCCAGTTTACTCCTGGAAAACAAACACACGGTGAAAGCAGAGTTCCCCCTTTGTCGGGAATAATTTAGGAGAAACTTGGCAAGTTTGTTTGTTTTAACTCGGCCAAAACTCGGCTCTTATTTTAGGATTTTGGTAACTTGAATAGAGAAAGGAGAAGAGCATCTTTCCACTTCTTCCCCCTTGCAGTTATGTAAAGCTTCCCTTGAATAAGTCAGCTGTTCTTTCCAGCCACCACGAATAATTTGGTCTCTGGAATGCCTGCTGGAGTCCTTTAGCGCAAGGAATCCACTACATTCGGGTTTTCAGATCTTGCCAGCGGTTCCGTTTTGTTTGCTTTAAACACATGCAAGATGATAACTGAGATCACTGTGGATTTATTTTCTGTTGTGTTAGCAGCTTCTGAGTACTTTTGTGGTAGGTTGCTTCTCCTGATTAGAAGAAAAGAAACAAGTGGACCAGCCTCAACCCAAGTAGGAAACAAAGAGTTCAGACTGCTTGTGATGGTCTGGTTCACCTTGAGATTTTGTCCTGAAAGGCACCTCTCTGGACAAGCAGTTTTCTCACATTTAGAGTTCATTGCTTAGATGGTGAAATACATATAATCGGTGAAAGAAAAGAAGTGTGTTTAGGGGAAAGGACGGTGGCAGAGCCTCAGCAGTAAAGCCAGTTCTTACCCAAGCACAGCACTTTGGGTTTTGCTTTTTGTTGATTTGTTTACCAGCATTCTTACAAAAACTGCTGTTAGGCGAGCCCTCCAGCTACGGTGATGTAGCTCTCTTTTGTGGCTTTGGTCTTGTTCCGTATAACCAGCACTGTGGTTATCACACCAGCTGCTGAGAATATCTTACAAGTCACTTGTATCTACGCTCTATCAGTCCAGACCAGGCCCTGTCTCACAGTCCCCAGAGAATTTAAACCAGAAGTTGCAGAAATCCTTTTTGAGCATGTATTTCTAAATTTATCAGTATTTAAATGTTTTTCTGCTGTTGTTGTTTTGTTGGTGAGTGTTGACGTGATAGCAAGAAGTTGGACCTTTCTCTCCTTAAAGTTAGAAAAGTCTCTGTAAGCCCTAACATTTAGAAGGATCTGAGAATTCTCCTGCACGTGGATTCTGCTGCTCAGACCGGTCTCCAGGAGGAAGGGTAGTCAAAACTCTTCAGCACAGCCCCCCCATGGAAAAGCTCTGGACGAGCCCTTTCTTCAGAACCTGACACAACTCAGGAAGGTGAAGCCTTCCTTTAACAGGCAGGCCTGGAGTATTCACGCCACTCTCTCATTTCATTTCAGTTTGGCCTGGCCTCTCATCTTAACTCTTCTTTAAAGCTGATTTTCTTAGGCCAGTCTCTCTAGTGCGTTGTTGGATTTCTCTGCTGAGGGTGAATGGGTGTGTGGTGTATAACAGTTCACCAAAGCTCTGGTGGCGAGAGTTTTAAAAGCTGAAGCAACAAATAGATGCGCGCTCACACCCTGTGGGTTTTCCTTCATGTTCTTTTGTTTGATGCCTCCGTGTAGCCAGAAAAGAAGCTGCAGGCTGGACCGTTTGCTTTTAAGTTCAGAGGAGTCTAATTAGGGGTCGGCTCTGTTCCCGTAAACCACGGTGCCAAGGCCTTTTTGAAGAACTTTGAAGAATTAAAGCATATTGCTTACTGCTCTTAGGAAATCTTTTTTGAAAAATAAATAAATAAAAGGCCAAATAATTATTTGATCTCCCTAACAACATAGAATAGAGTTTGTGATAGGAAGCTTGAAAGTGGTATTAGATTGTCTTCAATTCGTATGTTCTTGGTAATTGTTTTCCAAAACAGAGGTTTTAACCTCAAGATTGTCAGTTGGGCCAAAGTTTCTAAATCACCCACATATACCACTAAATCCATTACCGTGAACTGAGTCCAGGACAGCTGGGTAACAAGTTGAGTGGTTTTCAAGTAGGTACTCGAGTGTGTTAAGCAGACATGCATGCAGACTGTTTATGTCTCAGACTTGTGGCCATGTTATAAAGTGTGTTGAAGCTTCAGCTGGGTTGTGGCTTTGGGGACGTGTGTCTCAGTTAACTAGAACAGTGGATTGTGTGAAAATTGTTTACCAGAAGTACATTTTAAAAATACTACCTCTGCTTTTATGGTACGTCAGTTGGAGTTGTCCTTTAAATCTCAAACACTGGTCTGAGAACTTGAATATTCCTAAAATCTATTTAAAAGTAATTACGCCATTCCCGCTATTTAATTCTCTATAGGGTGATGAAACTATGGGTTTTGTGAATTGCCTGTTCATAATCTTTATACCATTTTTGTATTTGGTTCTTTGTCTTACTGTTTTATGATGTGTTTTAAACATTTTTAAGATAGGGTTGTTAGAGGTGGCACTCCATTTTAATTCCATTTCAAAATCTGTGGTTTCTTTGGCCGTGATATGAATTCATTAGTTTTCCTCATATTTTTTTCACCCATGCTTCAAAGTATTATTTTGTGTAAGTGAAATGTTATGAAGAAGAGGTTCTCTTTGGACACTTAGGCAAGACTCAGAGAGAGCAAGGAAGAATGGGATTAAAGACAATGTATGTGAAAGTCAAAAAAGGAAGGGATGGGAGCTGAGAAGCCTGTGCACTAGGACGCGTTGGGTCAGCAGGCCTGGGCCACGGTCTCAGGCATCTGCGGAGCAAGGAGGGGAGACCGTCATGGTACGGCACATGATGGAAGCAGGTGTGGAGTTCCAGAAGCTCAGAGATCACTGGGGGTCTGCTTCCCTGGGAGAGTAGGGAAGACTTCAGAGAGCTGAGTCCTGCCAACCCAGTCAGGGAAGGAAGAGTGAGCAAGGCACACAGTTGCCGGAAAGAGTTTGTTCAGAGCTCAGAGGTGTGACAGAATATGGCAAGGGACTAGAAGTGTACACACACGATGAGCTTAATCAAGCTGAGTAAGGAGTGTGGCTCAGATGGCAAGGTATCTGCATGCAATGCGGGAGACCCAGGTTCAGTCCCTGAGTTGAGACGATCCCTGGAGAAGGGCATGGCCACCCACTCCAGTATTCTTACCTGGAGAACTCTGTGGACAGAGGCGCCTGGTGGGCTACAGTACATGGGGTCGCAAAGAGTTGGACAGGATTGAGCAACTAACACTTTCACTTATCCTAAAGATGATGGGGGACCATTAAAAGAGCCACTTTCTGAGAGTCTCAGAGTCTCACTTTCTGAGAAATAAGTGGGGAAATTTTGAATATAAGTCAATAACGACAAATTTGGTCCAGCTCACTTATTTCCTCTTTGACCCTTTCTGGAAGGCCATTGGCTCATGGGGCTTAAAGCCTTTAATGAAAGTTCACCATAGTCTAGATCTGGAATGTGAGTTTCATTGCATGATGTGTAGAATGGTGTGAAGGAATTGGAGTCTCAAGAGCTTTTTGGATTTCTGTTTGCGGTTCTTCTCTTTTCTGGGAGCAGTATGATGATTTCTTAGTCAAGACGTATCCTTATTTCCAAATAGCAGAGAACTTGACAACTTAACAAGGGTCAGTGATTTCCAGTTCTTGAGAAAAGTATCCTCAAAAGATTTCCTTTTCGCTGATTAGAATGAGTCACTCCCCAGGGGGCTGTCTCTGCAAAGGCTTCCTTGTGCCCAGAAAGGGATGTTGCTGAGAAACCCTGGCATTAATATTCAGGGATGTATAACCCTTTCATAACTGCTGACCTCTGGAGCAACTTCATGACTTAACGTGGAAGTGTTCATAATCACAAACAGTAGAAACTGCCAGGAGCACAGCATCTATGCGGCTCCCTTGCAGTGTCACTCTGGAGAAGTGGAAGCAAGAATAGAGTTCTGACTGAGAACCCTCCAGGTTGCTTCCTCTTGTTGACTCCCTCAATAAACCTTTCCCAGGAGAGTCTCCCCTCATGCTGAAATTGGGAAATGAACTTGAGTACCTCTTCTAGTTGAAGAGCATCAAAAAAATGACTGGAGAGTCAATGTCTCATGGGGTGAAGCTAGAAGAGGTTACTCAACTGAAGGCTCGGTAGGCCAGAGAGTGAAAGACGCAGAATAAAGCTTCACCCCATCCCACTTCCAAACTAGTTCCTGCTCTGGGCCATCCTGTTGACCAAAATAGAGTTGCTCCTGGTGGCCTCTTTCATGGGGAGTCGTATCTGTCCACTGAGATTCCTCCAGTGTGAACTTGCCCCAACCAGGCCCTAGTGACAATTCACATGACTAAGAAGTTGAAAACTCTTCTGCAACATGAGCCTTATAGAACATTTTGAAGTAATTTACTTTGAAAAATCATCTCTTTCAAGAGATGCAACATAAGGAGTCTTACAGAAGCTCAGAGAAAGGGAACTGGAGGGGCAAGTGCAGTCTTTTCACTTTGGAGATCTGAGGAAACTGAGGCCTATGGAGGAGGAACCGGCCTAGAGTCACAGTAACTAACTCGGGGAGCCAGGACCTGACGGCTGTGCCTCTAGCACTCCTTTTAGGGTTAAAGTGTGTATTTGACCTACTGGAATCAAGGCTGTGACAGGGCATTTGGCTTTTGTATAAAATAAGCATAAAGTCTAAAAGAGACATTGAAATAGGCAGCATGAGGCAGGCACTGTGCTAGGGAGACTTAATTAAAGTTTCAGTAGTAGATGGAGAGACCCTGCCCTGAAGGAACACTCGTGAACGTGAACGTGAAGTCACTCAATCATGTCTGACTTTGCGACCCCATGGACTGTAGCTTACCAGGCTCCTCTGTCCATGGGATTTTCCAGACAATAGTACTGGAGTGGATTGCCATTTCCTTCTCCAAGGGATCTTCCCAACCCAGGGATCGAACCCAGGTCTCCCGCATCGTAGACAGACGCTTTACTGTCTGAGCCACCAGGGACGTCCTCAGTGGAGGAGACTACATTTTCTCCTCCACTGAGTGAAGAAACACTCAGTGGAAGAGAAGATGTTAGTCACTCAGTGGTGTCCAACTCTTTGTGACCCCAGGGACTGTAGCCTGCCAGGCTCCTCTGTCCATGGGAGTCTCCAAGCAAGAATACTGGAGTGGGTTTCTATTCCCTTCTCCAAGAGATCTTCCTGACCCAGAGATTGAACCTGGGTCTCCTGCATTGCGGGCAGGTTCTTTACTCAGTGGAGGAGAAAATCATAGGATCATCCAATCCTCTGTGACTGGTGGTGTTAGGAAAGAGGCCTATAAACCTAGCAGATGTTGAGAAAGGAAGGGAGAAGGCCCTGGGGTCTGGGATTCTGGCCTTTTCCACGCTCATATCCTCAGAACCCGGGCATATAAGTCAGGAGACCATCCTGCCCTTGATTCAAGGGTGACCATTCAAGGACCTGTGGTCCTTCCTGAGTCAGAATGGGAAGCGTTGCCAAAGGGCGGTGTCTGTTGATTTTCCCAGGGAGCCTTGCCCTGGGGAGGCTCTCGCCGTGGGATCCCCACAGACACATCTCTTACTTGCTTTACTTCCCCTTCAGCCTCCTGGCCCAGCTCAGTTTATGACTTCATAGCAGCAGTACAAGCTGATGCTGGCCCTCTTGAGGCTCTGAGGGCTGGGTTTTTTCTGTCAGCAGGCCTTGTGGGTCTAGGAGTTGATATGAAAATCATGTCCTCAGCAGATCGTGGGCGCTGCTTCATCTTTCAGGAAGTCTCGGCTTCGTCTTTCAGGAAGTCTCCCACTTTCTCTTGAGTCAGGACTCCTGGAGGTCCTGAGGGGTGATTCTGATGCCCTTTCTCCTGCAGCTCTTGACCCAGGGTGTTGCAAAAAACTCAGGGTGGATAGGAGTCCAAGTCAAAAGGACACAAACAGGTGGATTTTCAGATTCATACTCCGCCTTTGACCCAGTCATAAGCCCCTCTGAAGGGGGTGCATTTACATATCATTTGTGGATGTTCTTACATGTTTATGTTAATGTCTGTGTGTGTGTGTGTGCGTGCATGCTCAGTCGTGACCGACTCTTTGCAACGCCATGGACTGTAGCCCACCAGGCTCCTCTGTCCATGGGATTTTCCAGGCAAGAATACTGGAGTGGGTTGCCATTTCCTCCTCCAGGAAGGAACTATATGTACGTATAGTTTCGTATCACTTGTGTATTATTTGAGACACAGACTCACATGTCGACGGCAGACACTTTCACTTTTAGTCTTGGTAGCCTCTCAGCTTCCTGCCTGAGAAGTGCCAGGTTTCTCATTTTCATTAATCAGAGATCACATCTGCTCTTGTTTCTCCTCCTCTTAATGATGTCGCATGCCTGCTTCCTGGAAGAGGCTACAGTCTGTGATCCTGGGTAGCCACACCCTGATGTGAGCGGCTTCCCCGGAGCCCCATAGGCCGCCGTGGCAATGAAAATCCGTGTGGCCTCTAGTCGCTGTGTGTTTAATGTCACCCAGCGTTCTGCTCTCTTTTCAGGTTGTGGCGCCTTTGTCCACAAAGGCTGCAGAGAAAGTCTGATCTCCTGTGCAAAGGTCAAGATGAAGGTAAGACATTTCTGTCTGAACCAATGAAGTCCTCAGAGTTGGGAGACTTGGGCTTAGAGTTTGTGTTTGTCTTTTCATCATTCGCTACTTCCTTTCAGACTGCAGTAACCCAAAATGTTTCATCTCTTCTTGACACACTCGGGAATTTGTCGCTTTCGAAAGAGTGAAATGCTTTCAGAACTTGTCCACATTAAACATACGTTTCGCTGTGATTGTAATCTGTGTCACCAGTACAGTGACTTTCTTCTTAACCATGTTGCAGGCCTGCTCTACTCTTCACACTCCTGCCTTCCTCCTTGGGGACCACAAGGGCAGCAGGTGGAAATCAGGGGCTCTGGTGTGCTGACGGCGGGGAGGGAAGGGTTTTGAGCCAGCCTGCCTGGCATCCCTTTTCTCCAGAGGCTCACGTAGATCACACAACGAGAAGGGAGGTGGATGGTGGTCCAGGCTCTGAGTATGCACGTCACATAATAACACCCAGTGCTCTTCAGAGGCCCTTGTAAAGTACGAGACTGGGGGCAGATGGGCGTTTAGGTGGCCCGTGTGGTTTTTCAGTGTTTCAGTCACTCATAACTGTCTTTGTTCTTGTCAGAAGAGTGCTCTCCAGCACCATCTACACACGTGTTGAGCGTGCTGTTTGCTTCCAGTAACCAAACACGTTTATCTAGTGAAGTGGCCTCAGACTTGAAAGTCACCTCGGGGGCTTGTTATAAAACGACACTGGGCCAGTGATCCCCTCCCAGAATTGCCACTTCTGGGTGGGTGGGGCCAATTAGAAAGTTATTACCTTTCTAATAACTTCCCAGAAGATGCTGTTGCTGCTGGTCCGAGGACCGCACTTTGAGAAGCACTGAACTAGTGTAAAGGCGACAAGCTTCTGTGCCCTGGATCTTACTCAGCCTGTGAACGTAAATTTTGTCCAAGAGCTGAACTTTTCTTTTTTTCCACAGTATTTATCACCTTCTTGAGGCTTCCCTGGTGGCTCAGACAGTAAAGAATTGGCCTGCAGTGCAGGAGACCTAGGTTCAATCCCTGGGTTGGGAAGATCCCCTGGAGAAGGGAATGGCAACCCACTCCAGTATTCTTGCCTGGAGAACTCCATGGACAGAAGAGCCTGGCAGGCTGTAGTCCATGGGGTCATCAAGAGTCAGACACAACTGAGTGACTAATGCAAAATATCACCTTCTTAGGGTCTGTGTATTTATTACATTTACTTTCTGTGATCTGTACCTTCCCCCCACTGAAATGTATGTAAGCATAGTCTGAAGTCAGGAGCGTTTGATCCACTGGCAGCTCTAAGCCTGTAGAACAGAATCTGGGCTGTAGGTCCTTAGATGTTGGAGAGGCAAATGGAGGTGACAGCCCACTGGGCTGAGTGGCTGCCGCCTCCTCCTGGCAAGATGTGCAGGCCCAGGCTGCTGCCTCCCGCCCCCTCCAACGTGCCTCTGTCCTTGTCGCCTGATCCCATGGGCCTTTGAATTTGTGACTCTGGTATGAATGTCATCATTGTGACTGTGCCAGAGAAAGACGGCGACAGGGACATAGCCTACCCTGTGTAAAAGAGTGTCATCAAAGAGGGGGAGTCCCATTCTAAACAGACCCTTTTCCACTAATGATTTATCTCAGATGAATTGCTTCAAACCGTTTTCTCACATGGTGTCTCTGTTCCATGCTACAAAAGAGTCTTAAGATTAGCACTTTCCCTAAGAATTACTTAACACCTTATACATAAATGCTGGTCACTGGAGAGATGGAAATGAAAAGGGCACAGGTGCTGCCCGAGGGAACCAGCGTTGTGGGGATGATGGACGCACAGACAATGACCATAAATAGGCAAAGAACTAGAGGGGGATACACACAGCATTCTGAGGGGTGCCAGTCGCTGCCTCACAGGAGGAGAAGACAGACGCTCATGATGGCTCTGCCCCTGAGGTCTGACCTTGAAACAGGAGACCGCCTGGCCTGTGAAGGGAGAGGAGGGTTCCAGGCAGAGGAGATGGCTCTCTCAGAGTTGCAGGCAGGGTGGGCTCTGGCGACAGCCAGCGCGGGTGGCTGTGTCTAAGTAGGACCCTGAGGACCGTTGGCAGGAACGGGAGCATCTGGCTTTGTGTTCCAGGCCTTGAACACAAAGACTTGACAGAAGATAAGTTGTAAAGTTCATCAAAACTTGTGAAATTTATCGACATTTCTTTCTCTTACAGCAGCCCAAGGGGAACCTGCAGGCACACGACACGTCCTCGCTGCCCACAGTCATCATGAGAAGCAAGTGTGAGTAGTCCGCCTGCCCCTCCTGGCCCCGCTCGCCTCTCCGGTTCAGGGCTTACACGGACTGCTGTCTCATCCCTTTGTTACTCTTCATCACGGTTTGAAGACCTATTTTGTGGTAACTTAGAGAAGGCTGCAGTTTCATTGACCGAAAGCTTGGCAGTCTACCATCAGACCCTCTGGAAGGTCTTAGAATTTGTGTGTGTGTATGTGTGTGCGTGTGTGCGCACGCGCGTGTGCGTGCGTGTGTGTGTGTGTGTGTGTGTGTGTGTGTGAGCGAGCTTACAAGGCAGCACCTGAGCCTTGCTTATTTAAGCAAGTGACCCCCATGTTTTTTGAAGCTCCTTTTCCATGAGTCAGCAGTGAAACTTGTTTTCGGTGTTCTCAACATCAAATGAGACCTTGCTTATTAAACTCCTTGACAGACTGTGAAATTATATAGTTTAGGGGTGTTTTTTCTTTTTTCTCTTTTTTTCAAGGGTTACACAGATTCAGTTCATCACACTTTGTCCCATCAGCCTGTCTTCTCCATTCTGGGCAAAGCTCCACTTTGGTTTTGCTGAATGTGTTCCACTTTTCATCCTCCATTCTCTATCTCTCTGCTTTCCCCTCATTAGTACACACTGTGGTCTATTTAATGCAGACCTCTCTAATCTGCCGTATCTTCAGACATATGTGTACCTCTGAAAATATCTCTTATTGTTTTGTGTGTTGAATTTAAATTAGACAGTATGACTTATGCTTTTCCCCTCAATATGGTTTTGAGATCTGCGTGTGATATTATATGAAAGCTATCATCTCGAATTGCTTCGTGGTATTCTTTTAGAAACATAACACCACATTTTAATTACCAGTTCCCCCAAAGACTTGAGTTGTCTCCACCCACTGCCATAAATAACGCAGTAATGAATACCACGTTAATTAGCTCACAGAACCCAGTTGAGACTCGCCCCCAGGCTGTGTTTTTCAAGGCCTGGATCAATTATAAGTGCCAGTTTTGGGCCCTACCCAGAGCTACACCACCAGAGAGTCCAGGGTGGAGCCCGGTGCTCTGTTTCAGTAGACGCTCCAGGTGATGGTGATGTCCACACGTGAGTGTGAGAACCGCTGCCCCAGGCCCGACTGTTCTGAGTGCTTCCAGACGGCTCCGAACAGCCACTCAGGCTGTGCTGCCGGCGAGGGTGTGGAGTCCTGTCAGATGGAAGTCCGGTTATTACACATCTTTGCATGTAAATTCCTAGATGAAAGTTATGCCAGACTGTCACCCACTTTAACCAGTGATCCAACCCATCCCAACACCTTTTACAAGCCTACTCTTACTAAATTTTTTTTTGGCTCTATGACATTTATCTCTTCTTTCAGAAATCTGCTTTCTTTCAAATCAGATAAAAAAGGTCTTCCCCAAAGCTACCTATTATATGACCTCCAGCCCCCCGTATATTTTTATTCCCTTCTTACCCACCAAGGTGATGTAGCAGTAAGAGTCCAGGTGGTGGACTCAGAATGTATGGATGTGAGTCCTAGCACCCCATTTAACAAATTACTAACCACAGACATATTAATACATCTTTTGTTACCTGAACATTATGACTTTATTGGTATCCACCTACCTCACAAATGGCCGGCCACACGCGTTAGTTTCTGCAAAAATCCTCTAGTTAATAATGTGTTAGCAGCTGCATAACCTCAAACCTTTAGGGCTCCTGCCCACCCCCCCGTACCTCGTGTTCCTCCTCTGTGGAAGGATGTGGTGGTATCATCAGGCGGTCGTCGGGTTTAAGTGAGGTGACGCCCATGAAGCCCTTGGTGGTGGGCTTCCCTCAGTGGGAACGTTCCCGCTGCCATGGCCTTCACAGGCGAGGATGCCGGGGCTCAGAGGCAGTGAGCAGCTTCCCTGAGCGGGGAAGGATTGGTTCCCAGCAGTCGCAGAGCTCTCTCTCACCTCCCCCCACACCCATGTTGCCTCAGATGCACGTTGCTCTTGACAGTCGTGAGGGCTCTGTGTGACCTGACTTGGTTCTGCTGCTCCAGCCGTCTCCCCGGTCCGCATGCCCACGCCCTGCCTGCCTCCTCTGCTTGTCATCTCCATTTCACATTAGCGCTGTGCGAGCGTTTCTCCCTTCCTTCAGATGGCCCTCCTCCTCAGAATGTCCTCTTTGCCGCCCGCCTGTCCACGGCCTCACTTCAGGGACTTCCCCATTCAAGGACTGATGTTTCTCCCTCCATCTGATGGTCTTTTTAATAATTTTATTTATTTCTCTCTGGCCGTGCTGGGTCTCTGTGGTCGTGCGGGCCTTTCTGTAGTTGCAGGAAGCAGGGGCTGCTCTAGTTGCGGTGCACAGGCTTCTCGTTGCAGAGGCTTTTCTGGTTGTGGAGCGCGGGCTCTCGAGCACAGGGGCTTAGTAGTTGCAGCGCTCGGGCTTAGCTGTCCTGCAGCACATGGGATCTTCCCGACCAGGGATCAAACCCCTGTCTCCTGCAGTTGGCAGGCAGGTTGTTTACCACTGAGCCCCCAGGGAACTGCTCCTCCATCATATTTTATCTGCTCACTGGCTTCCCTCTGAGACCCTGAGGTACTCCAGTCACTCACACTAGAGCCTGTTCGCCTCTCTGCCTCTTGCCCTTCTTCCCTGTTGGGCGAGGCACCCCATCTCCTGGTGTTCTGCATATTTCCTGCAAGAAGGATCTGGTCATGCCATTGTGTGGCAGGTTTCTGATGATTACATCACCTTCTTCTGAATAGAATCTGAATGGCTTTATCCATTTTATTAAGCCAAGCACATCCTGTAATACTGTGAAGCTGTAGCAGCTTCCCCAGTCATTTCCTTCAGCTCCTGATGCCCCTAGGCCTGGACGGATAATGCTGCTCGAGTCTGGGACAGCTTCATTACCACGGAAAAATCGTCTGTTGCCCAGATGTCACTGTGACTGCCTGACCCGAAATCAGAGCTCCAGTGTCCTCTTTGGATGTGTGTAATGACCATGAACTTGGGCAAGCTCCGGGAGATGGTGAGGGACAGGGAGGCCTGGCATGCTGCAGCCCATGGGGTCGCAAAGAGTTGGACACAACTGAGTGACTGAACAGCACCAGAAATACTCAGTTATGAGGACGGGTTAGCTGGGCAACATCGAACACAGGTTGCATTTTCCTCCTCTGTAAATTAGAGGAATTGGTCAAAATCTGTAAATTAGAGGAACTGAACATTGTACAGAAGAAACTCTTGGGAAGCTGGTAAAAAACATCTTAGACTCCTAGGTCCCACCCACACAGGACAGACAGGGCTGGGAATTTGCAGAACTAAAAGCCCCTCAACACGAAAAACACTGGCCTAGGTCATCTGTGAGGCTGCTTGCGTCCTTAAGATTCTTTCAGTCTCCTTTTCCCTTTGAATTAAAGTTTTACACACTTGGTGCTCTCACATGATTCTTTATCCTTACGGCCTCATTTCCATCACACTCCACAGGTAACTCCATTTCTTGTTTATCTTTTCCAAGTTTCTTAAAATGAAAGCAGACACCAATTTGGATTAAACATAGAAATGGTCTGTGGTGCACTTTATGCTGCACTCGATTTTCTCTCCCCCTTAACATATTGTCGTGCAGTTTTGTGTTAGACATGCGGGGTGTCCTCGTGTTTATTGTAAAGCTCCATAGCATCCACCCGTAGGATCCACCATGATTTATTAACTGACCTTATTTTGGTAACTCATTTTGCTTTTGCTGAACTTTGCACTGAATACCTTTGGTCATATGTCATTGCAAGTGTAAACAAGTAAATCTTGTGGCATGAACTTGTCCTGAAGGAAACCACTGGATCGATAGGTATAGGCATTCACAGTTTCAGTAACTGTCGCCACTCTGACCTCCATAGAGTTTTTGTCTCCAGTTAACACTCCCAGGGTGGCTCTCTTTTAAAGCGGTCTGTTCCTGTTTGATACTTGTCAGGCGGGTCCATGCTGGAGGGCCCGAGTCACTGACACTTTGGGGGTGTCCTCTCCTGTGCAGCCTCCCAGCCCAAGGAGCGCCCTCGGTCTGCTGTCCTCCTGGCCGATGAAACCACTGCCGCCCCCGTGTTTGCCAACAGACGGTCCCAGCAGAGCATCGCACTTTCCAAAAGCGTCTCCATTCAGAACATTGCTGGGTAAGTGGGGGTGTGGAGACAGCACAGTTGACATCTAGGCGATGAGAGCATCATAATTTATACCATTTGACAAAAGGATGCTCTTGGGAAAAAACGTGTAACCTAACGAGTTGGTGCATAGCTGAGTAAGAGACAAGCAAGGTGAGGGCTACATTTGACGCAGCCATTCTGTAACAAGGATCCCCATTGAACACCATCTCAAGGAAGGTTTCGTCCATGATCAGTCCTGCCTTAAAAGAACCTGCCTTCTAAGAGGATGATTTTTTAGATCAAAATAAGAAGTGGAAATAGAAAAGAAAAAAAAAAAGAATTTAATGCTGAGTGTTGGGCTGCAGCCACTTATATTTTCAGATGTCATACTTTCCTATTGGTCAGATGAACCTGGGAGGAGAGGGTGGTTTTATCTTTTTTTTTTTTTTTTCTATTTTCCATCCTTGCATCTTGCCTCTTCAGTCATGAGTGAGTAATGGGCTGAGGAAGGCAGTAGGTTCCCAGCCCCTCCTCTGCCCTGACATCCTCTGTGGTCCCTGCGGAAGCTGCCGTGGCCCCTGGCTGTGGAGGCCCCGACTGTGTGTGGTTAGTACAGGGCTGATTGTGATGTGGCTAGCTGTTTGGGATCAGGTGCCTGCCTTCCTACCAACTAAAGAAGTTACCTCAAATGTAGGGCTCAAAGCGTCCGGGGTAGCTCTCCTCACCCACGCTGGAGGAAAATTCCCAGCTGAAGGATTCAAATCTCCTTTTGTCTGTGTTTCCTAACCTCTGTACTGGATAATGGTTGTTCCTCCTCAAGAAAAAAAAAAATCCAGGTATTTTTATATCATTCTGTCTCGGTGGCATGATTATCTTCTTTTCAGAGTTAAGTTCATCTCAGTTGGTTTATATTATGACTTTTAAAAGTTGGCCTTTAAATAAAATTTAGTTTTAAGTGACTCTGGCCTACCTCTGTGCCATATCACAGACGTAAACCAGGTGCCTGGTGTGCTAGCTGGGATTGAGAAAAGTCCAAAGAACATGGTTTAGCGATAAGTGCTGGCTCTGTAGGTGTTTAGGGAACATGAGGAAAAGGTGTTGTGGTTAGACACGAGTTTCAAACAGAGAAGTTTCATTTATAATGGGTACGCAGTTTGAAAGAAGAGCATTCTTCTAGTTACTTATGGTTTAAAAAATATAACTGTAAGGTTCAAAAAGTTCATGGTTGCAGCGGTATTTCAAAGCCTCTGACCTCCTTCATAGTTTGTGTTGCACGTTGTCAGGTATCTGACCTAAGTAATTTGCCTTCGATGTCATTTTGTAGTTTTTCAGAGCTTCGCAAACCATGGCTTCTCAGAATACACCTGACAAGATGTGTTTCCTTCTGTCCCTAGAGTTGGCAACGATGAGAACATATCGAACACCTGGAAGTTCCTGTCCCACTCAACAGACTCACTGAATAAAATCAGCAAGGTCAACGAGTCCACAGAGTCCCTGACTGATGAGGGTAAGCGGAGGCCACAGCCTGTGTGGTGGGCGTCTGCAGAGACTGTGCTGTTAGCTGGAACGCAGGCACTGATGGAGTAATGCTGCCTGCTCTCCCGGCTCCTGTCGTGCTTCTCTGAACTGCCTGTGCAGCGTCAGATGCTTTATAGCGAGCTGGTGAACCTGCTCATCCAGTGGTTGGGTACTCGTCCACTGGAGGACGCCATTGAGTAATGTGGTCAGCCTCTGCCGCAGACACTGCTTCTTCCCCTAGACTTGCGTACACGTTCAGTTCACAATTGTAAACCTTCTCTTTTAAACAAAGAAAGTCACCAGGACCCTTCTAGCTCTTGCTTCACGTAGGATTCATGTCTTAATCACCTTTAATTTAGGTGACTTTTTCACCTTTAACCAAAGTTGAATATAGTGTACGTCACTCTTGAACAGAAAACGCTCCTTTCTAATAGAATATATATATATATATATATACTGTGAATATCATTGTCTTAGTGCAGAGTGCATAATCTCATGAAGTTATCACCCTGAGGAATGTCCAGCAGAGGTTTTTGTGGAGGTCACTGATGCAGGACTCTGACACCGATATTTTTCTTTTTCTTTTTTCTTTGAGGAGTAGGTACAGACATGAACGAAGGACAGCTAATGGGAGATTTCGAGACTGAGTCCAAACAGCTGGAAGCAGAGTCTTGGAGTCAGATCGTAGACAGCAAGTTTCTGAAACAGCACAAGAAAGATGTCGTCAAGCGGCAAGAAGTGATTTACGGTGAGACTACTCATGTGTTCCGCTGAGATCTGATTCATGTTGTCTAGTGGGTGGTTTATTGCACTATGGCAAGTCAGTTTTCAAGTATGTATTATAGCCATCTCCAGGATTTTCTTTAAAAGGTTTGAGGTATAGAGACATTGTCTTATTTCTGTCCTTCCCTCTCTCTCTAAAATGATCTTCTTGAATTTTATTGAACATTTTATTGAGTATAAGTGCTTATTTATGCAGTATTCGTAGAGATCCCTTGTGACAGGACAGTTTAATTCCTCAGCTGCAGCGGAAACTAAACTAAATCCAAGTCCTGTCCGGGAAATGGGAGCACAGTCAGTTATGGAAGGTCCTAAATCCCAGTGAAGATAACTTTGGAAACCACCATTTGAGAGGGATGGAGTCCAGTATTCCTGTCAGAAAGTAGCTTGAGGTCTCATGAAAAACAAGAACAGGACGAAAACTCTTCAGGGAAAAGGCAGTTCTTGACCCAGCCTTAAAGTTTAAGTTGGGCCGTAAGCAGCCTTTAGACAGGCCCAGGCTTTCAGGAGAAGGGGAATCGGCGAGGGGGGCATCCCTGACGGTCCAGCCCTGTCACCCCCCAGAGCTGATGCAGACGGAGTTCCACCACCTCCGCACCCTCAAGATCATGAGCGACGTCTACAGCCGTGGCATGATGGCCGACCTGCTCTTCGAGCAGCAGATGGTGGAAAAGCTCTTCCCTTGCTTGGACGAGCTCATCAGCATCCACAGCCAGTTCTTCCAGCGGATCCTCGAGCGGAAGAAGGACTCCCTGGTGGATAGAAGCGAGAAGAACTTTCTCATCAAGAGGATCGGGGATGTGCTTGTGCAGCAGGTGAGCAGGAGCAGGGCCCCGGGCACTTCACACTTCACACACACACACACACAGGCACGCACGCACGCACACACACAGCAGGGCCCTGGGCACTTCTCTGTCATACACACACACATACACAGACACACACACAGTGACACACAGACACACACACAAACACATATACACACACGGGGACTGACAGCTGATTGTTCTCGTCCCTGAACTGCCTGTGATCTCTGTGAGCTTGGGCGGGTGGTTTCATGTCTCCAGCCCTGAGTTTTCCTTTTTTGAGATTGAGGGCAGTAGGTTTTCTCTTTTAATGCTATTTTAAAATTTAAAAGCCATGGGTATATAAAGTACCCAGCGTATATGCTAGGTATGCAATAAAAGTCAGGTTTCCTTGCCTTTGGGGGGTGTCTCTGTTGGTCAGGGGGAAAGGAAAGGCTCCCGTGAGGCTTTGGGGTGAGGCTCAGGCCTTGCCAACTGCAGAGGCTTAGTCCAGCAGGAATGGTTGCTAGCCTGTGTTGCAGGGACCACTTACAGAGACTCACCGGCTGCCCCGCAGTGCGTGTAGCTTCAGATGAGGTAGCACACACGGGAATTAGAGAAGGGCCACGCAGAACTGTCGGGGCTGCTGGCCCGAGCTAAGTAGGATAAGCAGCCCTAGGTGACTTACCACGGCTGTTTCTGATGGCTTTCTGACTTACCAAGGAGACATTCTTAAGACTCCTTCCTCATGAAAGACTTGTAGTGAGTCCCTTCATTTTATTGCTATTTTTATGATAAATGGGAGTTAGAACACGTTTTGCACAGTACATGGATACTTCTGTGTTTATTTTTTAAATATCCATATCAGCTTTATTGAGCTGTAATTCATAAGCCGTGTGATCCACCGTGTAAAGTGTGCCCTTCAGTGGTGTCTAGTTTATCCATGGATTTGAGCAGCCGTCACCAGGGCCAGTGGTAGAACGTCTTTATCATCAGCACCCACCCCGCTTCCCCCGACTCCCCCGCCCTAGGCAGCCACTGATGTACTTTGTCTCTGGATGTGCCTGTTCTGGACATTGTATATAAATGGAAAAAAACAGTATGTTGTCCTTAGTGACTGGACTTTTCATATGTGAGTGCCACATTTTGTCCATTTATGTGGACGTGAGGATTGGTTCCCCTTGGTCGGGGGCCGTTGGGAGCAACGCTGCTGTGAACGTTGACGTGCATGTTCTTGTGTGGACATGTTTTTATGGCCAGGAGTGGAACTGCTGGGTCATGTGGTGACTCTGCATTTAACCTCTTGAGGAACTGCCTGTCTTCCAAATCTCCTGCAGCATTTCACTGTTCTGGGGGAAGTTATGAGGAAGGTGCCCTGGAGGAGGAAGTGGCACCCCACTCCAGTATCCTTGCCTGGAGAATCCCATGGACAGAGGAGCCTGGCGGGCTGCAGTCTGTGGAGTCGCAAAGTCAGACAGGACTGAGCCCCCCAAGCCTGAGCACAGTGAAGAAGCCCTCCTGGGTTATGCAAGTAGCGTGGGCCCTTGGCACATGGCGGTAACACGAGTTCAGTGCCCTGAGTGGCGGCGTAACCTCTGCTCGCTGTCCTCCACAGTTCTCGGGGGAGAATGCCGAACGCTTAAAGAAGACGTACGGCAAGTTTTGTGGGCAGCACAACCAGTCCGTGAACTACTTCAAAGACCTCCACACCAAAGACAAGCGCTTTCAGGCCTTTGTGAAGGTATGACGTGAAACGTGGAACTCCCCACCGTTGCCCAGATCCTGGTGTCCCTGTGAGGTTTAGCCCAAGCCTTCCCCTCCGGGTCATTCCTGACATTCGGTCTCCTCCCTTGCAGAAGAAGATGAGCAGTTCAGTCGTCCGGAGGCTGGGAATCCCCGAGTGCATATTGCTTGTAACCCAGCGGATCACCAAATACCCGGTTTTGTTCCAGAGGATACTGCAGTGCACCAAAGGTGAGTCTCTCTCTGAATCAGTCTTACTTGCCTGTTCCCTGTCTGTCCAGCAGAGGCCCTGTATACGGACTCTTCCACATCAAGGAGGACTAAAAGAGAAGCCTGTGTTTTCTCTTAAAAATGGTTTTCTTGAGTGCAAACATGAAATGTCACGTCACCAGTCTTAGAGTGAATGAGAGCGAGAAGGGACGGAACCATTAGGTGATCCCAGCCGAGAGTTCAGCGGCCTGCAGAGCTTGTCACTTATCTTGGCTGGGAGGGGACACTCCCACCTCACCTGCAAGTGCAGGGATCGCTGCTGTTTCTCAGTTAATCAGTCCCTGCTCACTTTTATCTCTGCTGGTCCTGCTGTGCCACAGCTACATTAAGGATTAGGTAAACAAAGACCTAGATTAAAAAACTGGAGGCTCCTCTCCCTCCCTAAAGATGTTGGATTCCTTCCACTTTAGAAGGTAGCTTGTGGGACTTTCCTGGTGGTCCAGTGGCTAAGACTCCTCCCTCCCAGCGTAGGGGGCCCAGGTTGATCCCTGGTCAAAGAGCTAGATCCCATATGCGTCAACTAAAGGTCCCATGTACTGCAACTAAGACCTGCTGCAGCCAAATAAGTATTTATACATCGATATATGTATATATGGGGCTTCCCTGGTGAAGATGGTAAAGAATCCACCTGCAACCCAAGAGACCTGGGTTCAATCCTTGGATGAGGAAGATCCCCGGAGAAGGGCATGGCAACCCACTCCAGTGTCCTTGCCTGGAGAATCCTCATGGACAGAGGAGCCTGGCGGGCTACAGTCCATGGGGTCACAAAGAGTCGGACAGGACTGAGCGACTAAGCACAGCACATATGTGTATGTAGAGAGAGAACGTAGCTCGTGAGTGCACGTCGTCTGTCTCATTGAAACATCTAACCTTATTTAGAGTTAAACTCTGACCTAGCCAGAGGTCGGCGCGTGACTGCAGTGTGTTGGCCTCGCCCTGCCCGCAGAGCACGGACAGTGCCATGGGGCACGGAGGCAGGGCTCCCCCCTCCTACCTGGTAGGGACTGAACTCTTCTCTCCTCCTCAGACAACGAGGTGGAGCAGCAGGACTTGATGCAGTCCCTGGGCCTGGTGAAGGACGTGATCAGCGCCGTGGACAGCAAGGTGGCAAGTTACGAGAAGAAGGTCCGTCTGAACGAGATCTACACAAAGACTGATAGCAAGTCGATCATGAGGATGAAGAGCGGTCAGATGTTCGCCAAGGAGGACTTGAAGCGGAAGAAGCTGGTGCGGGACGGGAGTGTGTTTCTGAAGAGCGCGACCGGGAGGTTGAAAGGTGAGGCCCGCTCACGTCTGAGGCTCCGCATGCTCCAGGGGTGAGCAGGCAGGTCTGAGCAGTGTCCCCAGACCGCGTCCGGACGTCCCCGGGAGCAGCCATCATTCAGTCCTTAGTCTTGTATCAGAAAGGCCTGGGCAGAGCTGGCTCACAAACCACGCCGAGTACAGTAAGGCAACAAGGATCTGGTGCAGTCAGGGGCATGAGAAGATTTTTAAAGAGCAAAGAGTCAGCTTCATAACCAGATGCGTGCTCCTAAGGCAGATGTAATCCCCCGTGAGAGACAGGCTGCAAATTTGGGGTCGGGGTCTCTGGCAAAACCACTGCCAGGAGGTAAGCACCATCAGCTGCCCTATTCATAGGTTCTCTGAGATTAAAAATACATCGTCGATTGTTCTGAAGAAATGTTAGAGGAATTCTCAGTTCCTGAGACCTTAGAGAAACGTTTAACTCACAACTCGACTTATTATTAAACTTTGTTGCTCATATCTTTTATTTTTCTCTAAGAAAAAGAGATGATGAAAGATACTCATTTCCTGTTTGATCTTAGTTTTGTTTTGTTTTTAAATGATTAGCCCCGTCAAGTTAAGGAAGTTAGGAGGTCTATTCATTCATCTGTGCATCTGGTCTGTTGGGTTTTTTGTTTGATTTCTTTAATAATTTTCCTCATCAAACCCTTATCCTCTGGGTCTGTCTGGTAACTCTAACCTCACCAGTAGCCTTGAGTACCCCAAGCCTGCCTCCCTGCCCTCAGTGAGCTGAGCACACAAAGCCACCCCACTGGCAAAAAACTCAGGGGAGGGAACTGGCCACGGGGTCGGAGATGCCGTAGGCTGCCGACAACGCCTGAGCGTCCTTAGCCAGCTCGGGTCTCCCCCTGCTCAGAGCAAGGCATGCAGGTGGACAACGCAGGACACCCTGCTTAGAAGTTGGGCTCGGACTGCAGAGGCGTTTAAAGAGGTTCTTGCCCTGCGGTGTGATGGCTGCTAGAACAGAGACATGACCTGGCGACTAGGAGAAGGGGCGGAGAGAGGGGCCTTCAAGTCACGTCCTGAAGGATGGAGAGGACTAAGTGTGAGAGCACAGAGCCCTGGGAGAGGCGGGCAGGCAGGCAGCAGAGCAAGGTAGGAAGCTGGGGGTGGACACATGCCCAGGCGAGGGGCTGACCGTGACCCCGGGCGTGGGAGGGGCTCACAACAGAGGGTTTGAGCAGGACGGGTGGATTCGAGTGTGCACAGTACACTGCTGGGGGTGGCTGGAGGACAGCCGGCGCCCGGCGGGACCACCGACCGAGCTGAGGACAGTCCCTGGTGCAGGGACCCGGGGAGGGTCCTCCAGGCAGGGTCACTTCAGAGAGAAGAAACACCCCTTCCAGCCCCCAGCCAGCTCTGCATCTCCCTGCTCCGTGAGGCACTGCAGGGTCCCCAGGGCCCCCTCCTATGACACCCTGAGGCCACAGCCGGGGGCTCTGGCCTCCCCACCGTGGCGAGGCCGTTTCCACCGCCACCCGGTCATGAAGTGCAGTCCTCTTGCGAGAACAGGCCTCCTCGAGCGGCACTGCCCGGAGCCAGTGCCTGTCCCTTGTCCACACAGCAGTTGATTCAGTCGTTCCCAAAATAAAAAATAATCGATTCCAGCTGTTGCAACGGAGTCGTGGTCCAAGCAATGGCAGAACGATAGGCTTCCTGGCCCCAAATGTCTCCAGCAGCGAGAGGAGTTGGTTTCTAGTCATTTTCACCCCCCAGTGAACTTGTGCCAAGAACAGCCAGTCCTGTGTCGAGTAACCCTTGAAAAAGGGGATGGAATTGTTTTTCTCTCATGTACTGGCACTGGTCACATAAACTTCAGGATCAAAACTAAAGTTGAAAACTTATGTGTTAGAACTTTTTTTTTTTTGGCAGACACCTGAACTATTTAAAAGTAAACTTTAAAAAAAACTAAGTTGTCAAAACTAATAGTAGTACATGGAAAATTACTGTGGTCTGTGCTGAAAACTAGACCTCCCCAGGACTCGGGCCTGCTTGCCTCTGTTCCTCGTAGCTTTGCCGTGAATCACACAGGGGGGCACCCCTGTCTTGGCAGAAGTGGTGGAAAAGGCCGGGAGGGGCCTGACCACCCAGGAGGGGGCTGCAGAAGTCAGCCTGTTGTTTTCCCCAGAGAGCCATAGGCGCCCCAGCCCCTTTGCTGGCTGAAGGTGGTACGGATAGGGGCCAACCCGCGAGGTCTCAGTAGACGACTGGCCTCCAGGGATGTCCCACTTTGTTCTTAAGGGAGCTCTGGGAAATGTTACTGCATACTTCTCGAGAATTAGAGCAACTGTTGGTGGCATTCTTTTGATTTCTGGATCCAACTAGAGATGTTATTTATTTATTTTGAATACCAAAAAACATCTTGTATTGGGATACAGCCAGGTAACAATGTGGTGGAGTTTCAGGTGGACAGCAAAGAGACTCAGCCACGCATATGCGTGCATCTATTCTCTCCGAAACCCTCTCCCATCCAGACTGGCCCAGCACATTGAGCAGCGTTCCCTGTGCTAGACAGCAGGTCCTTGTTGGTTATCCATTTTAAGTACAGCAGTGTGTACATGTCCCTCCCAAACGTCCTAACTGTCCGTCCCCTGCCCCCTGCCCTCCCGGCAAGCATAACCAGTGAGAGATGTTAATTTGGCTCTTGCTGCGTCTCAGCTGAGAAGAGCAGGCCGTCTCCGTGGCACGGAGAGGTTGAGGTTGCCGGCGCCATGTTGGGCCTAGCAGAGCATGGTGCTCCGTGTACCTGAGATGGCATGGGTGTTGGGGAGCACCCTTGTCCGCCAGGGCCTGTGGAAGAAGCCCTGCCTTTCATGACGAGACTGCGATAGTCCTCTGCGTCACCTCCTGGCAGCCTTCCTGTCTGCTGTCCCATGCCTTTCCCCTTACCGTGATCAGAAGCTGAGAAATACTGTGACCAAGAGTTATTTTGTGGAATGTGTTGCTGTAGTCCTGCTTCCCAACTTTTAAAGTATTTTATTCTTAAAGACCTTGCCTTGTGGGATCCGTCTTTCCAGCACTGAGTGCTCAGACCTTCTCAGAACAGGGTATTGGTGATCAATCCCATTTCAAAATGCCTCTAAAAAATCTAGTGGCCAGATGTGAGCCCTGCAGAGGTGTCAGACCCTGGCCTGGGAGGAGCGTGGTAAAGCGCCGTGTGGGTAGGCTGCTGGGTTATCGTCTGGTCGCACACCCTGGAGGTGCTTCCCTGCTCATTGACTGTGGTTCTCTCTCCTCTTGCCGCTCTGCAGAGGTTCAAGCGGTCCTGTTGACTGACATCTTGGTCTTCCTTCAAGAAAAAGACCAGAAGTACATCTTTGCATCACTGGTAA
The DNA here is from genome assembly GCA_935064755.1 of Tragelaphus eurycerus. Classification (NCBI taxonomy): domain Eukaryota; kingdom Metazoa; phylum Chordata; class Mammalia; order Artiodactyla; family Bovidae; genus Tragelaphus; species Tragelaphus eurycerus. Next base: position 3,461,946 of record CAKXYN010000075.1, on the reverse strand, counting down.
GCTGAACTGCTGATCTCTGCTGTTTGTAATTAACAGTATTCAAAACCGTGAGGGTAGGTGGTGAGTGTTGCAGTGTTCTGCCCACCTCTCTCCCCTCCAGTTACGTTTCTGCTCCCTCAGAATCCTTCTGAGAGCCTTCGGCATTTGATCCAAAAAGAAATCTGTCGTTGTAGTATTTCTCATGTATTATGTCTTACAAATCGTTCCCCTTTGTAACCTTGCCAACCAGAGTCTATGACAAAAACCAGAAAGCACTCGAACCTTGATAGCCTTAAATTTTTGTTTCCTTTTTGGAAATCATTTCCTGTTGGATCAAATATGAGTGAAATAACGAGCTATTTGGTTTTTCTCCTAAATCTGCCATTGTTTGTTAAGCCATATGCTTTTTTCTTGAGATAGAAAAACAAGATATCATGTATTAACCCATATGTTTGGAATCTAGAAGAATGGCACTGATGAACCTGTCTCAGGGCAGGAATAGAGACGCAGACCTGTGGACACAGCAGGGGGAGGAGAGGCTGGGGTGCGTGGAGAGCGCGGCACTGGCGTATACCCACTGCGCGTGCAAGCCACAGGCTCCTCAAGGGCGTCTAGTCCTCCCTGAGATGGAAGCTGTCTTAAGAGTTGGGTTATTGCGTCCACGTCTTTCTAGCTGCGCTCTCCCCACTTTCCAGGACCAGAAATCGACAGTGATCTCTCTGAAGAAGCTGATTGTGAGGGAAGTAGCGCACGAGGAGAAAGGCTTGTTCCTCATCAGTATGGGGGTGAAGGACCCGGAAATGGTGGAAGTCCACGCCAGCTCCAAGGAGGAGCGCAACAGCTGGATTCAGACCGTCCAGGACACGATCAACACCCTGTGAGTCACGCCCCGCCCTCCAGGATCGCTTGATTGACGGGCCGCCCTCGGGGTAAGGGGCCTCGGAATAACGCACTGTTCTGTTGCGGTGGTGTCAGGAACCGAGATGAAGACGAAGGAATTCCTAGCGAGAACGAGGAAGAAAAGAAGATGTTGGACACCAAGGCCCGGGAGTTAAAAGGTGAAGCTGATGGAAGAGGGCCAAGGGCCTGTAGGGACAGGGGGGTGCAGGGAGAGGGGGTGCGGGGAGAAGGGTGTGCAGTCACACGGGGGGTACAGGGGGTAGGGGAGTGCAGTCACACGGGAGGTGCGGGGAGAAGGGGGTGCGGTCACACGGGGGGGTACAGGGGGGGGGAGTGCAGTCACACGGGAGGTGCGGGGGAGAAGGGGGTGCAGTCACACGGGGGGTACAGGGGGTAGGGAGTGCAGTCACACGGGAGGTGCGGGGGAGAAGGGGGTGCGGTCACACGGGGGGTACAGGGGGTAGGGAGTGCAGTCACACGGGGGTGCGGGGAGAAGGGTGTGCAGTCACACGGGGGGTACAGGGGGTAGGGGGGCAGTCACACGGGAGGTGCGGGGAGAAGGGGGTGCAGTCACACGGGGGGTACGGGGGTAGGGAGTGCAGTCACACGGGAGGTGCGGGGAGAAGGGGGTGCAGTCACACGGGGGGTACAGGGGGTAGGGGAGTGCAGTCACACGGGAGGTGCGGGGGAGAAGGGGGTGCGGTCACACGGGGGGTGTGGGGAGAAGGGGGTGCAGTCACACAGAACCCCTGCAGATTTTCAGTTGATCCCAGAGCTGGCCAGACGGGCACGAACCCGGGAGGGGGATAGCTTGTCACAAAAGAGAAACCAGGTCTGAGCCGACACAGGTCCTGCAGGAACACCCTGTACAGTGAGCACAGCCTGTAGGAACGCGTCTGACGCTAGATCGTGGGGATGTTGGTTCTCTGACGTGGGGTCGGTGTCCGTGGGCCCTGGTGACACTCTCAGTACTTGGTAACGGAAGAAGTTGCTGGAATTCACAGGCACATCTAAGATTAAAACAGGAAGGAGAGAAAGGTGCTTGAGGGAAGGAATTTCCCAGTTAATCCGTTTATCGGTCACCCCCGCCACGGTGCCCTGCGTTCCAAGTGTGTCACTGGGTGGTTCGGGGCCAAGTCTGCTTCTGCGTGCGGTTTGACCACTGTCTGTCGAGGCCTGCTGTCTCATGTGGTCTTGTCTCCACCCTGCAAGGCTGTACTTTAAGCAGGTGAGAAAGCTGGGCCCACGACAGCGGAGCGGCCAGGACCTCACACCCCGCTCCCTGCAGAGCCGGGTTCAGCTCTGTCTGCTGAGCTGCTTGTGTGTCTTCCCCTTTGGTGCTACTGAGTGTTCTGAAAGAAACATGTATTGTGCTCTGGAAAGAAGTAAGGCCAAGAGTCAAGTACATGTAGGCTCCCAAGGAGTTCAGTTCATTCTCTTTCAACAGTGAGAGGGAAAAAAAAAATGATGGGCAGATTTAGACTGGAGGCAGTGTCTCATTATCTCTTCCTGTGAGTAGGATGGCAGAGACGAGAACCGCCCGCTTTTTAATTGAAGGATGATTGCTTTACAGTATCCTGTTGGTTTTCTGCCATGTACGTGAACATGAAGGGAACAGCCTTCTCCTCACATGCCTGAGGCACCTGGCCAGCCACAGTGCTCCGTGCTGGGGACGCAGTGATTCCTGCACTGGAATCCCTGCCGTCAGGGGGACCTACGTAGATGACAGGCCCTGTGGACCACAGGCATGTAGAGAGTGTGTGGGACCTGGGAATCCTGCCTGTAGTCAGTCTCACGAGAAACTGACACGTGGAGCTACATCTGAAAAAAGGGAAAAACACCAACTCACCAGATGAAGAACAGTTAGGTGCAAAATGAAAGAGGAGTGAAGGTCTAGTGTGTCTGGAAGTCAGGGCTGAGTGACGGGAGACGAAGCCTGGAAGCCACCACATGTTGACGTTCAAGCAGGGAATGATACAGTTTTTTAGCAAAATGTAAGCAAGTTTTTTAAATCGGTATTGATGCCAGTCGGGAGAATTGCTTGCAGGCGCTGGGAGAGCCCACTAGGAGTGGGAACACCAACTGGGGGACTCTCTGGATACGTTGGATGAGAAGTGGGCTGGAGGCGGGGTGGAGGGGAGTCAGAGATGAGGAACCGCTGGGGGTGGTGGGACAGTGTGGAGAGAAGTCTCCCCCTGGTTTTCCAGCCTGGGTAACTGGGGGGTCAAGGTGCTGTTGACCGAGGAAGAGGCCAGGGCTCCAGGGAGGAGGTGGATGGGGTGGGGGGCAGAAGCAGAGAACAGAGGCTTCTGGCCTGCAGAGAACTAGGCGTCTAAGTGGAGGTGCCAGTTGACAATGAGACTCAGCAGTCTGGTTGGTGCCCAAAAAGTGAGTAGGACTTGGTGTCTTGTGTGAGTTAATGGGCTTCCCCGGCAGATCAGACAATAGAGAATCTACCTGCCATGTGGAAGAGTCAGGTTTGAGTCGGGAAGATCCCCTGGAGAAGGGAATGCAGCCCACTCCAGTAGAATCCCGTGGACAGAGGAGCCTGGCGGGCTACAGTCCATGGAGTCGCAGAGTTGGCCATGACTGAGCGACTAACACTTTGAATTATCAGCACATGAGAAGTAACTGAAGCCATGGGAGTGGATGAGATCCCTGAGAAGGAAGTGTGTGAGGTGTGGAAGGCAATCGGGGGGACCCGGGGGACCAAGCGCAGGTCTGTAACGTGCCAGAGAAAGAGTGGGAGGAAGAGAGCCAGCCTAGCAATGTCTGAGGGCCCAGGGCGGGCAACAGGTTTACGTGTCGCTGGAGAAGAGGAGATGGAAGACTTGATGGGATGCAGGCGTGAAAGGTCCTCTTGGAGAGAACAGATGCAGTGATGCACAGAGCCGGAGGAGTGCAGGGGCTGAGGAGTGAGGGCGATGGAGAGTGGGGCACAGCGCACACTTGTCACATCGGAAATTCTCAGGTTTGCCTCAAAAGACCCAGGATAGTTTTCCAAGTAGACATGACGGATAAAAAATCTGCTACTGCCCTCAGGATGAAACAGGAAGGGGCGTGGGGGAAGCTGCGTGCCTTGTTGTCCCGGGCCTTGCCACGAGGTGGCGCTGCGTCCCAGTCATCGCCTCTCACTGACCTGTCCGATGACCAGATCCCTTCTCCAAACGCCCACAGAGCAACTTCAGCAAAAGGACCAGCAGATCCTGCTCCTGCTGGAAGAGAAGGAGATGATTTTCCGGGACATGACTGAGTGCAGCACACTCTTACCAGAGGACTGCTCCCCAACCCACAGCTGTAGAACCCTCTTCCGCTCCAACACAGAAGAGGCTCTCAAAGGAGGACCTTTAATGAAAAGTGCAATAAATGAAGGTAATTTACATTCAGCATCGCCTACCCCCCCCCCCCCGACAGTGGTTTGCACGCTAGCATTATCTACCATTGAGCACTTTTTTTCGTTGTAAAAGGAAGCACAAAATACAGAAAACAACCCAAAACATGTTTTGCTTTAGTAAATTATTATCAGGTGAGCATCCTTGTAACTATTTCCCAGGTCCAGAAATAATAATGTGGCCAGATCCCTAAAAGCCTTTCTGCATCTCCTGTCCCCATCACAGCTCTCTCCCTCCCTCCTACAAGCTATAGGTATTATGACTTCTAGAGTAATTGCTTAGGTTTCCTTATGGTTTTATGTGCCATGTAAAATCATATATGTGGTTTTAGGCAAGTTTATAGACACTGTGACTTAGTTGTGTCTGTGGTTTTTGATACTCATTTTTAAGGTTCTTTATTTACATTCCTCCACCCACCCCACTATCCCTTCTTTTCCACACAGCTTATCCGTGAGCTTTTTGGCCTACAGGTTTCTCTTTTTTGGACTTTATTCATGCAGCGGTTCTGTTCTTCTGCCTTTGGTTCCTTCAGAAGGTGCTCATTGGGGTTTAGGGGCTCAGTTGCTCAAAGGTGAAACACCTTTGGCAAGCTGTGTTCCTGTAGTGTGTCATCTGGAGACACAAGCTGTCTAGTTGTCTTTTTTATTATTTTTTGTAACATGTAGGAGAAGCACGATAAAAGGATAAATCTTTTTTCCCCCTATTATTTACCAGTTTTCAAAATAGTGAACTGACTTATGGTCATTCTCTGAAAATGACCAGTACTTTTAAAATATTATTATAGACTCATTGATTTAAATATATCTGATGGGCTTGAGCCATTACACTTCTTACCCTTATTGTAAAAGTCTAAAAGGGCCTCCCTCTCTGCCAATGTGCACCTTTTCGTGTTGCCTCTGAACCCTTTTGACATGACCCCAGCGGTCTTTGAGAGCCGCTCTGCTGTTTGTTAAAATGTTCGGGCTCATCTTATTTTCTGCACATGTCTGGCAATAGCCTTTCTCTGAGAAGCTGTGGTTTCTTCTAGTGGGAAATGATGTCTCAAGACCACTGTCTAGGTGCTGGGGGTGGTTGTCACTGCTGGGGTTTTCGCTGTTGGTAGGTTGGGCCTTTTCAGTGGACCTCTTGGGTGGAAATGTATATGTGGGGGGACAGAAATGAATTACACTGATATATATTCAGTTCACCTTGTGAACTAAGCATGCTCAGTTGTGTCTGACTCTGTGACCCCGTGGAGTATAGGCCTCCAGGCCCCCTGTCTATGGGATTATCTTGGCAAGAATACTAGAGTGGGTTGCTGTTTCCTCCTTCATGGGATCTTCCCAACCCGAGGATCGAACCTGTGTCTCCTACATTGGCAGGTGGATTCTTTACCACTGAGCCACCTGGGAAGCCCTGTTTTTATTTAATCTCTTCTGTAATACACCTGTGTCTCTTTTCTTCCATACCGTGAATCCTCATTCTTAAGGCTACATTATAAAGTATCTTATATTTACCCTAACACAGGTACTAATACTACTGGCACGAAATAGGACTCTTAAATGCCGTGCCCGCCCACCCCACCCCCTCTTTGATCAATGGTGCTTTGTCTACACTGTCAACTTCCAGCCGTTGTGTATGGCACGCTCCCCTTTTTAGACCTGTAGTCTTCATTCTGCAAGAATCACCACCAGCTCTCATCAGCATCCCTCCAGTCATTGTGGATGTCTGAGGCTTACTCTTGAGTTCCTCCGAAAGATTCATGAGGATAATATTCCCCACATCCTTGTATACTGGTGATAACTTGTGCCTTTATACTGGAAAGTCTATTCTACTGGATATAAAATCCTCGGATCCCAGTTTCTTCAAGTACCCTAATTCTCAAATGTGTTACTCATTTTTCTCTGATGTAAAACATTTCAGAGTCCAGTCATAATTTGATTTCCCCCATATGTAAGTCACATGCTCTTTGCCTTGATGCCCAAAGGATTTTTTTTCCCCTAAATCCAAGTCGTTTTACTAGAGTATGCCTTGGTGATGGTGATTCAGGTTTACAGCGTTCTGTTTTTATTTATAGTCACAAACTCTTCAGATTTCAGAGATGTAGCTCTTAGTCTTTGCTGCACGCTGGCTTTGATTTTCTTCCTCAAGAACTCCCACTATCCATACTATTGGATCACCTTTGCCTGTCTTCAGCACTTCTTGCTTTCCCAGAGTGCTTTTTTTATATCTTCATCTTTTTAACATGTAAATGTATCCTTTCAGCTTCTGTTTCCTTAAGTCATTTTCTGTTGGGTTTACTTGCTCTGAAAGTCTAGTTTAGTTTTCAGAAAGGCGTATTGTTTTCCCTTTTGTTTCCAATTATTTGAGTTCTGCCGCCTCCCTTCTGTGTCTCTTCATTCTGACTCTGGTCTTCCACATCTTGAGTTTGGGGGGTTTTTTTACCTTGTTAGCTCACTTACTTTATGGACATGTCCTTCTGATGTGCTTGTATTATGTGTAGGGAGCTGCACCCCCTTTTCTTTCTCTTTTCTTAACTTTGTTTGGGATTTGACTTTGATATTTTTCTGTCGCTCATTTTCGTGTAAAAATTCCAATCCCAAAGAAAGGTAATGCCAAAGGATGTTCAAACTACTGTACAACTGCACTCAGCTCACTAGCAAAGTAATGCTCAAAATTCTCCAAGCTTCAATAGTATGTGAACCATAAACTTCCAGATGGTCAAGCCGGTTTTAGAAAAGGCAGAGGAAACAGAGATCAAACTGCCAACATCTGTTGGGTCATAGAAAAAGCAAGAGAGTTCCAGAAAAACATATACTTCTGCTTTATTGACCACACCAAAGCCTTGGACTGTGTGGATCACAACAAACTGGAAAATTTTTAAAGAGGTGGGAGTACCAGACCACCTGACCTACCTCCGGAGAAATCTGTATGCAGATCAAGAAGCAACAGTTCGAACTGGACATGGAACAATGGACTGGTTCCAAATAGGAAAAGGAGTACGTCAAGGCTGTATATTGTCACCCTGTTTATTTAACTTATATGCAGAGTACATTATTTGAAACGCTGGGCTGGAGGAAGCACAAGCTGGAATCAGGATTGTGGGAGAAATATCAATAACCTCAGATATGCAGATAATACCACCTTTATGGCAGAAAGTGAAGAGGAACTTAAAAGCCTCTTGATGAAAATGAAAGAGGAGAGTGAAAAAGTTGGCTTAAAGCTCAACATTCAGAAAATGAAGATCATGGCATCCGGTCCCACCCCTTCATGGCAAATAGATTGGGAAACAGTGTCAGACTTTATTTTCTTGGGCTCCAAAATCACTGTATATGGTGACTGCAGCCATGAAATGAAATGACGCTTGCTCCTTGGAAGAAAAGCTATGACAAACCTAGATAGCATGTTAAAAAGCAGAGACATTACTTTGCCAACAAAGGTCCGTCTAGTCAAAACTGGGTTTTTCCAATGGTCATGTATGGATGTGAGAGCTGGACCATAAAGAAAACTGAGTACCAAAGAATTGATGCTTTGAACTGTGGTGTTGGAGAAGACTCTTGAGAGTCCCTTGGACTGCAAGGAAATCAGACAAGTCCGTCCTAAAGGAAATCAGTCCTTAGTATTCATTGGAAGGACTAATGCTGAAGCTGAAACTCCAATGCTTTGGCCACCTGATGTGAAGAACTGACTCACTGGAAAAGACCCCGATGCTGGGAAAGATTGAAGGCAGGAAGAGAAGGGGACAACAGAGGATGAGCTGGTTGGATAGCATCACTGACTCGATGGACTTGAGTTTGAGCAAACTCCGGGAGTTGGTGGACAGACAAGGAAGCCTCGCGTGCTGTGGTTCATGGGGTCGCAAAGAGTCAGACAACTGAGTGACTGAACTGAAACTTTTAGGCTCAGATAGGTTTTTTCACTTCACTGGCCTCTTCTGTCTTTCCTTAGGAGAAAGATTCCTGGTCTGTTTTTTCCTCCTTTTTCCACATGGACCTTCTTTTTACCTCATCTCTGTTGCATCTCTCCTGCTCAATTTCTATTCCATGTTCAGCTATTTCTCCTTTCTGTGGGACACTGCTGCTCTAGAAGAGAACCGTGGCTGGTCAGGTTTGATAATTCAGATGCTCAGACTTCCCTGTCCCCCTGACGTCACTACAGGAGGGGTAGAAAGCCTGCACTTTCCACTGCTATTCTCAAATTGGCACACCTCACTTCCTGGAGATTTCTTTTTGGCTGCTTCTGGTCTGACTGCAGGAGCCATGCTCCTTCCAGTAAATTACTCTGCCTTCCCTGTATCGTGCTCACTCAGTGGTACCCGACTCTTTGTGACCTTTTGGACTACAGCCTGCCAGGCTTCTCTGTCCATGGGGCTTTTCAGGCAAGGACACTGAAGTGGGTTGCCATTTCTTTCTCCAACCTTCCCTGTACCCTTTTTACATTTCCTAGATCTCACGTGAATAAGGCTGGAGGTTTAATCTCTGCATTTCCAACAGAATCCAACTACAACACCTGTCCTTAGCTGAGAGCTTTCTCTGAACAAAGGAAGTCTCATAGCTTTGGGCTTTTCTGATCATCTTCGCTGTGCATACAGTGTGTTAATCAGGAGGTTTTCATTTTCACATTGCAAGAGATGTCAGTGTTGTGGGTTTCCTCTCTCCCAGTGGAGATCCTGCAGGGTCTGGTGAGCGGCAGCCTAAGAGGCTCGCTTGGGCAGGTCGTCAGCAGCCCTGTGGAGCAGGAGGGCGTGGTCGGCCCCGTGTCCCTGCCCCGGAGAGCGGAGACCTTTGGAGGGTTTGACAGCCATCAGATGAATGCTTCAAAAGGTCAGTGGGGTGGTGGTGGTGGTGGTGGTGTTTTTTAATATAATTGTATTTATTTATTTTTGGCTGTGCTGGGTCTTTGTTGCTGCATGGGTGTTTCTCTAGTAGCGGTGGGCTGGAGCTACTGTCTGGTTTGGGTGTGTGGGTTTCTCACTGTGGTTCCTGCGAAGCACCGGCTCTTGGGTGCTCAGGCTCAGTGCCCCGCAGCATGTGGCGTCTTCCCAGATCAGGGGTGGACCCGAGTCTGCTGCACTGGCAGGTGGATTCTTGGCAGGGAAGCCCCCAGGTCCGTGGTTTTGAGCTCATGTGCTCTTCTGGGCAGTCCTTCACCATCACAACGAAAAACCATCTGTACTCAGCGGCTCCATCGCCGCTGTCCCGCTCAGACAGGAAAGGTTTTAGTGAGGTCATTAAGTATCCAGCTGCTGGAACTCAGGGACCTCCATCTGCGTTGAGTTGATTTTCAGTAATAAGAGGTTTTCCTGGGATCTCAGCTCAGCTATAGCCAAAGGGGCAATAAGACTGTTTTTTTCCTTTCTGCTCCTAGTTCTTCTGTATCTGTTTAATAATCACGTGGCTGCCCTTCTGCTGGCATTACTAGGATTCGGGAGTATTTTGTACCTAAGCTGTGTATGTAGTATTTTCTTGACTAATCTGTTTTGCAACTTGAAAAAAGTACTTGTTTGCTTGTGTAGGAGGTGAGAAGGAGGAGGGAGACGATGGCCAGGACCTCAGGAGGACCGAGTCGGACAGTGGTCTGAAAAAGGTATTTCTTCCTAAGAGACACTCCCTCCCTACATCCTCCTGGGCCCTTCCTCTAAGCGCATCATCTTGAAACTACTCCACTGTGATTGTGTTTTGGACGCCCAGTTTGCCCTTTTAATTTCCTACTTCATCTTGAGAGGAAAGCACGTTTCTAAGCAAACAGCACTGTTCTGGGCCCCGTGTTCTTGGCTGTCGGGCCTCTCTGGTTCTGGACGTCACGTTCTGGCACACAGCTCTGCCGGCTGGACCGGTTCCACTGAGAGCCTTATTTAAACACACACCGCCCCCACCTGAACTCATTGCAAGGCTTCCGCAACAGTTTGGCATCACCTCTTCACTGCCCTAATGTAGAAATAACGAACATGGGACGTCACAGCATAAGTTAGACACACACTGAATATAATTTTTGCCTCAATCTTCATTTTCTTTACATGTACTTTTTTTTATTATTTTATAGGGTGGAAATGCTAACCTGGTATTTATGCATAAAAGAAACAGTGAGGTAAGGACACTCTGAGCTCTTAAAGGAGTATGATTTTGTTGCAGTTGCTGGGTTGAGCCTGTTCATTTCTGCTTTGCCATGTTGAGCAAACGGTGCTGTCGTCGGCCCCAGGGCATCATCCTGTCGGTTTTTTGCCAGAAAATCGCTGCCTCCTAAACCAGCCTCTGCTCCTCTGTCCTTGAGAAGCCCCTTGCTTTCTTTGAACGTGGGCTGCGAAGCTCCCACAGTGGCTTCTCTCCATCCACGCACGCTGAGCAGAATTTGTCACCAGCTTGGCTGTAACTTTAACCTGGCACCAAAAGCTGCAGAGTAAAGCGTGACAGAGGAACTTGTGAGTGATTCTGCACTGTGACTCCAGTTGAGTTTTCTTCTCTGAGCACTGCTTCTGACTCCATATGTCACTCTAAAAAGTAGCCCAGGCATCCCCTGGCTAGAGCCCAGGTTCCCTGCCTTCTGCCGACCCTGCAGGGTAACCCAGGTCTTTCACCGTCTCCCTGTCTCCTTGGCTTCCTCTGAGGAAATCCTCCTGAAGACTCCAAGCTTCGTTGACTCTGCACATGTGACACTGTCAGCAGGCTGGAGCTGGACCCGGGACAGGGAGGGGCGAGGGTGTACCTCTCAGGGTGTGCTCTGCGCTTCTCCCTGCTTTTCATAGAACACCTTAAAATCCCTGAGGGGCTTCGTTTCAGAATTTCAGATGCAGGGAATCGTTCCTTTTTCCCCTAAAGCACAGGCGGCGGTTTGTCTTCTGTGTTGGCCTGTTAGTCTGCACACTGTAATGCCCTGAAGGAAACCCCTTCAGTGAATAAAGTAGACCTGCTTTCACACAGACTGCCCCACTCCTGTGCTGCTTAAAAAGCAGCCCTTTAGTTGTTTTTTCCACTTGCCAACTCCCCCCGCCCCACCCCACCCTAAGTGAGAAGAGCTGGGTAAGAGATCGTAGGAGGCCAGTGGCTTCCAGGCATTCCAGCGCGGACTACACACTGCTGGTGCTCAGCCAGAGTCAGCTGGCCGGCTGGGACTTCTCCTTCTCTCTGTGAATTAAGAATAAACTTAAATGAGGGGCAAAAAGCATTCTCCAAAGAGCTAAGCCTGATAATTAAGTTTTTGTGTTTTCAAATAACATGAAAGGAATACATGATCATGGTAAACGATTGGAAAAACATCCAATAATGTAAAACAGGAAAACAATAAGTAAATATCCTACCGCTGAGAAGTAGCTACTATTATTAAATGTGTGGTGTTCTGTTTTCAGTCTTTTCTTCCACAGGACATGTATTCATGTGTCTAAGTTTATATGAGTGTGAATCACATACAAATAGTTTTGCATAGTTTGTTTCAATACTCCCTGAAACTTCATATCCTGCTTTTTTTTTCTCAACACTCAAGAAGCATTTTCCTGAGACGTTTGTACAATACATGCTATTTAACAGCTGTATATTATTATGCTAGTTGGCATAATTTAATCTTTCCAATGATCAATTCTTTCTCTGCTTTTTTGCCTTGTAAATGATGCAGCCAAGAGCATCTTCATACTTGTTTGTTGGTTTTTTTTTTTTTTTTTGGCAAAGCTGTGATTATTTCCTCAGCCATCCTCTCCCTAAAAAGGTTATACTGCATTGAACCCTGTCAGTACAAGAGGATTCATCCATTCTCATCATGCTTTCACCAACACTGGGAATTCTTTTTTAATTGACATTTTGTTGGCTTGATAATTTTATTATCAAGTAGTTATTTCTTAATTTTTAATAACTTAATAACTACTTAATAAAGTAGTTCTTAATTTTTGCACTCTTCTGACTTGAAATAAGGTTGAATCATTTTTAATATGTTACATATTCGACTGTTTGTATTTCTTTTGTAAATCACAGGTTTATGTTCCTTGCCTGTTTTTCTACTAGAATGTTTTTTGCTTATTGATCTTAGAGCCTTTTTTAAATCAAAGATTTTGGTTTTGCCTCATTCTGTTCACTGTCTTCTTTGCCAGATTTTTATTATACATTTTTACATAGTAAAAGTTGAAATTTCGTGTGTGTGTTCTTGTTGCTGTCTTTGAAAAGCCTTCCCTGTTTCAAGATGAAGAAACATTCTCATATTTTCTTACAGCCCACTGAATTTTTTTTTCTGTGAGGCTGGATCCCAACTTAAGTTCTTCCAAAGATTTACCCAATTTCCTCAAAATAATTGACTGAATATTCTTACCTTCTCCATTGACTAGAAATGCTTCTTATCTGCTACACTAAACGCTGTGGTTTGCTTCTGAGCTTTCTGTTGGGTTAAATTGGGATGTGTGCCATTTTTGTACCAGTCATTTTAAATAATTGGAGCTTTAGAATACTCAATGCGTGACTTGCCCCCACACACAGTTGCACTTGTTTGATCTTATTTTCTCTTGGCTACTTGGGCACGGGCTTACTCTGTGTGGTGCTTTCAGTTTGAAAATGCTTGATTGAGTCGCAGGCCCCTTGCTGTGGGGTAGGGTGGGTTCCCGTCGGGTGATACACAGCATGCTGGGGTCTGAGGTGACGGCTTGTTGATTCCTTTTGCAGCAGGTCATCCAGAGCGTCGTCCATCTCCATGAGCTCCTCAGCACTCTGCAGGTACATGCCTTTTCTCCTTTGTCCCTTCATTTCCTAGTGAGAGGGAGACCAACAAGGGTGTGGCTGGCCTGGATCTTTGAGGTTTATACATTTCTTATGGGTAAATACAGCCCTCAGACAAGAGAGACTGGCTCTCATGATGAGAAAGGTTCCAAAATGCAGTGGTTAAGATCCCCCAGCGGAGGGATGGCAGCCCACTCCAGTATTCTTGCCTGGAGAACTCCATGGACAAAGGAGGCTGGTGGGCTTAGTCCATGGGGTCACAAAGAGCTGGACATGACTGAGCAACTTACACTGCACTGCAGAGTCTCACTGATCTTCTAAGACTAGAGTTGCTGAGCAGATGGTGGATGGCAGGTACCCAGAGCACAGTTAACAGCCATGCCCCAGAGCGCAGCGGGTGCGGGCCTTCACAGAGGAGATGCTTCCAGTCTGGACGGCCTTTGTAGGTGTCCGGCTTTTTGCACCAGTGGTAAAGAGCCCACCTGTCAGCGCAGGAGACACGAGAGCAGGGCCAGTCCCTGAGTCGGGAAGATCCCCTGGAGGAGGGCGTGGCAGCCCACTCAGTACTCTTGCCTGGAGAATCCCACGGACAGAGGAGCCCGGCAGGCTCCAGTCCATGGAGTTGCAAGGAGTGGGACATGACTGAGTGCACATTCATACAGTACCCTCAAATTCGGGTCCCTTCCTTTAAAAGATCTAAGCAATCCAGTTCATACCGCCTCCCACCTCCAAAGGCACACACCACCCGAGACAAGGCCGCTGACTGCAAAATCGAAATCTTGGCACCATTGACCTTCCCACTTGGTTGCCGCCCAGGGTTATCCTAGAGTACTTTTCCCAGAGCAGCTTAGAAAGCAAGGGAGGGCTGGAGTCTGGGTGTGGGCGCCATCCACCCTCGAGGCAGGCTAGGCACACAGTCCCCTCTTGTGGGCATCGTTCCCCCTCGTGGGCATTGCCCCCCTTGTGCTCATCACCCCCTCATGCGCATCGTTCCCCCGCGTGCGTCTCCCCACAGGGCGTGGTACTGCAGCAGGACAGCTACATCGAGGACCAGAAGCTGCTGCTGAGCGAGCGGGCGCTCACGCGGTCGGCGTCGCGGCCCAGCTCTCTCATCGAGCAGGAGAAGCAGCGCAGCCTGGAGAAGCAACGCCAGGACCTGGCCAACCTGCAGCGGCAGCAGGCACAGCACCAGGAGGAGAAGCGGCGGCACGAGCGCGAGTGGGAGTCCCGCGAGAGGGCGCTGCAGGAGCGCGAGGCGCGCCTGGCGCAGCGCGAGGACGAGCTGCGGCGCAGCTGCCAGGACCTGGAGCGCGAGCGAGAGGAGCTGCAGCAGCGGAAGAGCGCCTACCAGGGCGATCTGGAGCGCCTGCGCGCCGCCCAGCGGCTGCTCGAGCGCGAGCAGGAGCAGCTCCGGCGGGACTCGGAGCGGCTCAGCCAGGTACCGGGCAGGGACCCTCGAGTCCTGATGACCTCGAGGGCGGGATGTGGGGACACAGAGGGAGGCCCAAAAGGGCGTGGATGTGTGTATACATATGGCTGATTCGCATTGTTGTACAGCAGAAACTAACTGCGTGGTAAAGCAGTTATCCTCCAATTAAAAAAATTACCCTCTGTGTGCCCAGCATGGAGGAAAGTAGGCAGATAGAATGTATAGTATATAAAGGCTGATTTTATTGAATCTGTTTATGCGTCAGCAGAGGCACAGGTGAAGAAGTGAGTCGTTTTCTCCTTTTTGTCTGTGAGGGGTTTAGAAGTGCATGAAAGGTTGTAGTTTGGCCAGGCCACTGACGGGGGAGTGCCTGGCCCTTGGCTGGAGCCTGGCCCGTTTAGGCTGGGGCAGCCTCAGTGTCTGTGAGGGTGGCGGACAGCCATCCAGGATTTGGGGAGCAACCCCTCTGCTCTGTGCCACGTGAGAAGTCAGAACCTAAAGGACCTAGTAGCTGAACAGAGACACTCACTGCAGGCACCAGACACACAGTGCCTGGGCTCACAGAGCAGTCAGGGCTCTGATGCCCAGGTTAGTGAGAATGCATGTGGTGGGGTCAGTGGGCCTCAGCTACAGGGCCGGGCCCATCCCAGCCACAGAGGGGAGAGAGGATATTCTTGCTCGGGGACGCTCAGACACCTGGGCTCTGCTTCATTCCCGATACGTCTTGCCTTGCCACTGCGGATGCAGCCTTTTCCTGCAGCCACTGCTGATTCAGGAAGGCCTTCCATGTGTGGGGAGCACACTGACCCCCAGGTTTGTCTCAGTGGTAGTCCCCGGCTGTTCTAGAACAGGGAAGCCAGAGCCTCCTGCGTATCCTGATACCCATGTTGCCATTCGTTTGATCGATTGACCTTGAACAGTGAAGGAAAAGGATACTGCCGTCTTCCAGAGGGGGATAGTTAGGCTTTGTGCAGAGGTTTCCAGGTTGTGGGGAGCACGGGGACTGGGCCGTGCTTCGTGTGGCCCAAGAATGTGTTCCCCAGGGAAGGCTGCCCAGAGAACACAGAGTCTATCTCTTTAACCTTCGGTTTGACCTTTGACCAGGATCTTGATGTAAGCACGTCTCCACCTGCCATCTAACCTGAACAGACCTCTCTAATCTCTTAGCAATGAAATAATTATCCACTCCTGCATTTAAATCAGTCATTGGATAAGTAGCTTTTCCTGCCTCTCCAGGGGATGGGAATTGTGAGCTGCCTCATCCAAGGTGCTACTCATTCTTTACAGTGCTAATAATAGAAGTAGTCAAGGTATCAAAATGGTCATTTAGCACTTTCGTAGATACTGCAGGGGGTTGGGGGCAGGGAATGGAACTGAGAAGTTCGGGGTCTTTATTTCAAGTTGTCCAGAGTCCAAGGCAGTGAGTGTGCACAGGTCTGACACGCCAGCATCCCCAGTGACCTTGTGCATTGCCCACTGAGCAGTCACTGAGGACGCTGCCAGTCCCCCAAGTCACATCCCTTCTCTCAACCATGCACAGGTTTCATATCAAAACACCAAGCTGCTGCGGATCCCATCCTTCTCTCCGAACCCTGAGGAGACCCCCTCACCACCTGCACCTTCAATAGCCAAATCAGGGTCATTGGACTCAGAACTCTCAGTGTCCCCCAAAAGGAACAGCATCTCTCGGACACACAAAGAAAAGGGGCCTTTTCACATGCTGGGTTCCGCCAGCCAGACAAACAAAGCACCAGAGGCTCAGAGCCAGACCCCAGCATCCACGTCCACGTCCATGTCCACGTCCACCCGCCTGTTCGGGTTAGCTAAGCCAAAAGAAAAGAAGGACAAGAAGAAGAAGGTCAAAGGAAGCCGCTCACAGCCCGGGGGTAAGTCACACCCCAGGTCTCCTCCTGGCCGCACCGCCCCTGGGGGCTCTAGCAGCACAGGAGGAGTTACAAAGAGGTGCCTGCCTTGCAGGGGCGTAGAAGCTGACCTCCACATGTCTCACCAGACCCACTTGTTCTGCCCATGGAGGACTGTTGGAACTTACGCTGAGAACTAAAATTCAGGGAGCTTTTAGGAACCCACTCTGTGTGGCATGTGTGCAGAGTACGGAGCACAGGCTCCTTTCTCACGCCTCCTGTCCAGACGAGGAGTAGAAACTCTGTGAATCCGTTACAGGCCTCTCTGCCTTTTGGCCTGGTCCAGTAATAAGCTACTTCAATGGAAAGCTGAATTTGTTGCAATCTCAAAAGATTCTTAACCAGTCACTAACATTTTTATTTAAAGACACAAGTTGAGATACTTGTATAAAGAAATTTCTACTGAAAGGAGGAGGATTTTTCTTAAAGATTCTGTATATTCATATGCAAGTACCTTCCCTTACCACATAAACATATTTAAACGTAAAAGATGCAAATTGCTTATGTGCTATTATAAAGTTTAAGGCTTTACATAGCATTTCAAAAAGCAACAAAACCAACACTGTCTTCTAAAAGACCCAGGAGGAAAAAGGAAAGTAATGTACTAATAGGTGCTGGGTGGGCATTTTCCGAGGGCAGCTTCAATCCTGCAGGAGATACGCGGCAGGTGTTTTTGAGCCCAGACACCCAGGAACCCTGCAGCTCAGGATTAGCGGACGTTCCCGCCAGCGCAGGGCACACAGTCAGACCACACACCACAAGGTTGGGTCCATCTCACCAGGGTTGGCCTCTCCCCTTGTGCGGGAGGGTGTAGAGAAATCCGTTTCCAGGCTTGTCTTCTGTCGAGTTCAAGGATCTATAGACAGAGGACATCACTGAGGACCTCATTCACTGTATCAGTGGAGGGGGCGCCGCAGCAGAAGTCATCACCCACCTGCCCAGCGTCTGTTTGCATCCCAGGGGGACTTGTGTTTAGGGAATAGAGGCCAGAATTTACCAATGAAAAGAGCATTTTTGTCTGAATTTCTCTCTCCCTCTTGGCTTCCTTTTTCCAGATGGCCCCGCGTCGGAGGTGCCCGCGGAAGGGGAAGAGATTATCTGCTGACCGGTCCCGCTGCTGTCCTGCCCGGTGACTGTCCACCCCTGCCATCCTGTGTGCACTTCCCCCCAACCGACGCCCGCACCCCGTGGCCCTCCCCGCTGCCCTGGGGCCTGGGCCCGAAGGACAGACGGTCCTGGGAGTCAGGGTGGGGCAGGAGGCCCGGGATTGCAACCCAACCACTGGCCGGCCCTGCTGAGGTCACATTACAACGAGGATAGTGGCCCTGGAAGTCCAGGCGATTGTTGTGGACATGTCAGGAATACCTCGAGGCCGAGAGGGTGTTTCCGAATGTGGTCTGAAGCTCTGGCTGCCTTTTGATTTGGGGGAACAGAACCAAAAATCAAACAGCAAGTAGTTTGCGCTTCTTCTGAATGCATACGGTACCCATCTGTATAGACACGTGGAATACGATGGGACTGTGCGTGATCTGCACCAGACGCCTGGCGGGCTCAGTTCCACACGAGGGTGCTGCCCCCCACCACTCGGTGGGTGCGCTCTGAGTCTCAGCCGCTGGTCCCTCCAGGCTGTCTCCCGGCAAACTCACCCGTGCACACTTCACCCTCCTCTTCTGCGTGTATTTCTCATTCAGAAGGGACGGCAAACAGTTGTGAAAAACAGTGAAAGAAGGCGCGATGTCTTTTAAAAGCAAATGATCCTGAAACACCTTGATTTTGGTGTTTCGGTCACTTTGAGGAAAAAAGAAGTCATCAGATCTAAAAGAAATCCTGTATTGGCTTTCCAAGAGACAATGTTTGCCCACGGATTCTGGGCACAGAAGAAGTAGAAAGGCCACCTTCCCATCACCCCCTCAGAGTGACACTTTGCGGTCGTCACTAGCCATTCACATATGACCACGACCCCCTGGCCGTCCCCCTGGGGCCTCTCAGTGGTTCCCCAGGGAAGCCTCTCCTGCCTATGCCCCCGCCAGGGGAGAGGGTGGCCCTCTAGTGCTCCTCTGCTTGCCCTGGGGCCGCCTGCCTCTTCCTCCAGGGTGAGGTGACCGCCCTATCCTAGACAACTGGCTGAAAAGCAGGGGCAGGTGGGCGCGTTGGGCATATGAAGCAGTTCAGACCAGGAGAAGAGCTGGCCCAGAAGGTACGGCCTGGAAGGGTCTCCTTCTGTCAGGAGGCCTGGCACAATTTTGATTTCTCCAAGTTCTGCAGTCTAAAGTTCTGATGGTTACTATGCCCTGTCCCTTGAAGATGCCACAAGTGCTGTCTGCTTGTTCTTTTTCCTCCTCTCTCCTTTTTTCTGTGTTTTCATCTGTATTCCTGGAGGCTCGTCACCAGCCTGCAGGTGCAGAGCGTTTCCCCGTGAGGCCCCCGCACCTGCCACGCTGTTACCCCCCTCATTGTAGGGGAGGGGAAGACCCTGGAAAATTCTGCGCTTTCCACATGGCCTTTGATTCCTGCCTTTCACTGCTCAGGAGCATGGGTCTTTGAACATAACCTTTTTAAAAACAAACAGATCTGTACCTTGGTGCTTGTTGATGAGTTGCAAGCTGGCCTTGCAGATGGAGATATCTATCTTTCAGTTTATTTGAAAGAGGTCTGGTTTAAAAGTTTTAGCTTTAGATTTGTTTTATTTATTTGTGTGCCGGGTATGTGTGTGTCCGTGTGTGTGTGTACGTGCGTGTGTGTTAACGGTGAACACACCAGCCCAACGGTTTCGACTGTGTCCGGTCAAGCAGCCCACGCTGCATCCTCACTCCTCCAGGTCTGTCCAAGTGCCTTGAAGGCTCAAAGGAAAATTAAGGGTGGGGAGTGAGGTCCCTTTGTTTCCCTCCTCCCACCCCAACCTCATTCTTTGACCAAGAGAGGTCTTCTTCCTTTCTTGAGAGTTAAAAAAACTTGCCACCCATGGGCTTCATGTGCCTTGTTTTATCACGGCGATTTCTTACCCTTCAGAAAAGCTTTGAGAACCAGCTGATTTTGTACCGAACCTCGATATGACCCCCCTCAACCCCCCGACCAAAGACCCTGAACGTCAGAAGGTTAGGTTGCCTCCGCCGCCAGTCCCTACAACTCTGAGGATGGCCAGCCTGCCATGGCCTTGCTTAGACCCCCAGGGAGCTCGGCGCTCTGTCCTGGTCACTGGTTAGGGGGGCCCGCGTCCACCTCCTGGTGTCCGTGTAGGCCTGGCTCCCCCCGCCCCCGGCCCTCTGCGCGAAGCCAGGGCTTGGTGCCAGTGGCCGTGCCCTCACAGGCTCTCCACCAGAGGCACCCGGACAGAGTTTCTGTCCGTTGCCACACAGCTGGATTTCAGTTTCAAAGTGTCCTTCATTCCCACCTGGTTGTGAAGTTGCGGTTGCCTCGGCTGTTTGGTGGCTGTTTTCTGAAACGATTAGCCCTCCGCCTGCACCCCACCTGGTCGAGTTGTGGTTGGATGAGTTTCGAATCCGAATCCGAGGGCGTCTTCCCCC
Organism: Tragelaphus eurycerus; assembly: GCA_935064755.1. Taxonomy (NCBI): domain Eukaryota; kingdom Metazoa; phylum Chordata; class Mammalia; order Artiodactyla; family Bovidae; genus Tragelaphus; species Tragelaphus eurycerus. The sequence goes on along the minus strand of CAKXYN010000075.1, from coordinate 3,442,131 downwards.
TGACCCAGACCCGTGCTTCTCCGTGCCTTGGCCCCCTCTCCCCGTCCAGTGTGGGGTTTGGGGAGCCACCTGGGATTGTTGCTGCTCCTGCTTTTGCTTCTGACCTCGAGGCTGCCTCCGACCTCGAGGCCTGACCTGGTTGCTGAGGTTTCTTTCCTGTGAGAAGGGGCCACCTCTCAGGGCAACTCAGACTCGGCTCTCCACAGCATCCCCAAGCTGGGAAGGCGAGCTTCTCAACTTAGGGAATCAGGGGCCTGACCTCCCTTGCTTTTAGATTTGGAGGAGCAGATGGAGACACCACCCAGGGTCCCAGAATCGAGTGAGTCACCTGGAAGGAGGCTGCACCTTCTCTCAGGACTCCCGTCATCTCGGTAGTCGCTGTCCTAGTCGGGCGACGGGCGACGTGTGCACTTTAAACGCTCCCCATGGTTGGCTTCACTCCGAGACAATCAGCTATTGACTGCTTTCTTTGAAAATGGAGGGTTAACAACAGCCCAGCTGCTGTCATTCAGCCTTTGCCAACATTCCCCCCTCTGCCGCCACGAGAGCGGTCTGTGGGAGGAACTCCTTAACGAGGTTTTGGTGTTTATTTGGAAAGGTACGAACCTTACCTTGTATCCTCTCACGTCTCAGGGTAATACCACTAAAAGTTGTTCTTTGCAGACATTCTCCTGTTTCTTGCTGTCTTCCCGAGCCCCTAGTTGCAGCAGTAGGGAGCACGCACTGTAAGACCCTTAGGGTTTGTTGTTCGTTTGGAGGGTGGGTGTTAGTGTGTCTGGGTTTATAAATAGGCCCCACCTTAACTAAAAGGTAGCACCATTAGCCTTAGGGCCAGACCTCCAACCCAGAGGGTGTGGTTCACAGCAGTACTCTGTAATTCATCCCTCGGACCCCAAAGTTCTTTTTTCCATAGACAGTTCTTGCTCCCGAGGATCTGTTGTCAGCTTGGCGCTGTGGTTGTTGATGCAGCGTTGATGGGGGGCCCGGTGTGCCCCCCGGACGGCCATGCCCAGGGGCTGGTTGTCGGGGGGAAGTTGGGAGAAACAGACTGGAAAGTGGGCTTCAGCAGCCAAAAGAGGGTGGTTTGGAGGGGACCCCAGCCACTGCCGAGGATTCTGGACACGCTTGGACTGCAGATGCCCAGAAAGACCCCTCCGTGTCACGGTGGCGGTGCCCAAGGCTCAGTGCCCGCCATCCCGCAGCAGGGCCGTGTGACACGCTCATCAGCGGCCCCGGATCACAGCCCCGCCCGGCGCTGCTGCTCCGCTCGACCCTCAGAGACAAGGAAGAAGGCCGGCAGTTCCTTTCGGTTGGCTTGGGTTTCTTTCTTTGAGTGTAGCGTAACATTCCTGGTTAACCTGCGCTTTGAAATCTCCTGCCTGCTGGCCAGGTTTTGAGACGCGAAGTCTTTCAGTGCTGCCGTAAGAGGGAGAAACAAAAACAACAAAGGCTTCTTTCCGTGCACCAGTTGGATTTAATTTGTCAGAAGCTCAGCCAGCCTTGAGTTCCTCCTCCACCTTGCGAAGGTTTAAAGACAGGCGGACCCAGCTGGCTGACGTGTCTCCTGCCGTGGACGGCGGCTGCCTGCCCTGGATCCCCGAGCCACACCGGGCCCCTGCTCACCCCGCTTGGACCGCCCTGGGCTCCAGGGCTCTGATGGGCCACCGCTGTCTCCGTTCCGTCTGAGGTTCCCAGTGTGTCACCCCACCTGACGCGCAGGACACCCCAGGACATGCAGGAGGCCGGTTCCCAGACACCTGATACCTCTGCTGTCGTTTCGTCGTTTTCAGATGCTACACGGACATTTCTGTGCTGAATCCTATTAAATAAAAAGGGGTTAAAACCCAGATGCTGTATATTAATTTGTAATTATGTATAAAGTAAAAGCAGTTTTAAACTGTAAAGATTTTTTTTTTCAGTGTGTTTCCTGGAATTTTGCCACAACATACTGGCTTTGTATTTTATTTATCTTCCTTTCCAGTTATCAGCTTCAGACATTTGTAAAGCCCCTCTCCACCTTCAAAAAAAATAAATAATAATAATAATAAATGTCCTTTAAATCTCAATGGTGACTCTGATTTATTCCTTTCCGGATGAGCCTCCTGGAGTATGTCCCAGGGTACTCCCGTTCCCGGTGAAGGGCCCGCCCCCCTCCCCAGCTGTGAGGAGCCTTCAACCCAGTGAAGCCTTATTTCTGTACCTTCGGGAAGGACCACCCAGAGCACAAAGTGGTTCCTGGGGAACTTAAGTCCCCCAGGAGCCAGACCCTAGCCTGGCGGCGCCAAGAGTCAGATAAGTGCGGTGAAAAACGTCCTTGCTACGGATCCTGCTGCTGTAGATCCTACTATGTAAAAAAGCTGAATGTCAATTTACCTCTCTCTGCTGACTTTTTTCAGCCGGTCCCACCCCCAAACAAGGCAATTGCAAAAAAAAAAAACGAATTCAGGGAGAAGAATCTCCCTGCATGTAGCTCTGAAGGGATTTACTGGGTCTGATCCTCAGAAACTGCTGGAATGAACAGTAGGAGCTGCTGTTCCTAACCCTAACCCGCCTGCAGGCACCTGTGCTGCTCTTCCTGCTCCCTGGCACCTCCTGGAGCCCAGCCTGCCCTGCTGTCCCCGCGAGAGGCCCCTGGGTGCAGCTGGTCACCTGATGTGATATGGAAAACAGAATCAGCCTGGATTCGCAGCTCTGTGCTCCCAAGCTCCCCGTCCCTCCCCACGCAGTGACAACCTTTAAAAAGAAGAAAGTCCCGCCGGGTTGCCAAGTGCCTTCTCTCATTCGGTGAACTTGGATGTGCCTGGATTTCTAAAGAGTCTTGTAGCCCTGGCAATAGCTGCCGCCCCAGAAGCCAGGGAACAGTGGTCCCCTTCTCTCCACCGCCTGCCCTCGACCGTCAGGGCAGCTGCAGTGTCTGGACACCCCCAGCGGGGTGGGAGAGTGGTTCCCACGGCCCCGTGCTCCTCTGCTGCCCTGCCCCCAACAGCTCCTGGCTTGGGTCTGAGCCAAGGACAGGCTCCCGTCGCCCGGAGGCAGGAGAGGGGAGGAGGAACCATCCTTTGTTCAAGGAGAAGCCAAAGGCACAAAGCTGGGTGGGCTCCGTGAGGACCAGCCAGCCAGCCAGGTGCGGGGTCCCCGCCTGCTCCTGAAGGAGAAGGGGCCACTTCTGCCCAAGGACCCCCACTCCCGCACCCCACTCAAAGGGAAACCCAGCCGTGCACCCAGGAGGCGAGTGTGCTAACTGCTGCCGCAGGAGAGAGAAAGTCATGAACGAAGCCAGAAAGCTGGAGAAGACCCTGCTGGGCAGGGAGGAACAGGGCCCCAGTTTTGTGATTTCATTGGAACCAGAAATAGAAGCAGATCCAAAGTCAAAAAGAGGATCAGAGTAGCTTCCCTCATGGCTCAGTGGTCAAGAATCCGCCTGCCAATGTAGGAGACGTGGATTCCGAGTTCGTTCTGTCCCTGGTCTGGGAAGACCCCACCTGCTGCGGAGTAAATCCACATGCCCCAACCACTGAGCCTGCGCTCTAGAGCCCGGGGACCGCAACTGCTGAGCCCACCTGCCTCAGGTGCTGAAGCCCGTTTGTGCCTGGAGCCCGTGCTCCACAGCAAGAAAAGCCATCGCAGTGAGCAGTGCGCACACTGCACCTCCGCTCACCACAACCAGAGAAAGCTTCTGCAGCTACGAAGACCCAGCACAGCCAAACACTTGAATTAAAAATCTGAACGCTCCCTCTGTCACCACATTCCTGGCTCAGCCTGGGGCCACGACCACCTTCCCAGCAAGTCCCCCTGCCTCCCCAGCCACCCCTCCCGTTCCAGGCTCCTTGGGAGATTCCTTCTTCCTTGGGCTTCCCTGGTGGCTCGGTGAAGAATCTGCCTGCAATGCAGAAGTGGGTTGGATCCCTGGATTGGGCAAATTCCCCTGGAGAAGGGAAGGGCTACTCACTCCAGTATTCTTGCCTGGAGAATTTGCACATCTCATCCCCGCACCCCCCCCCCCCGCCCCGCCCCCATCCCCGTTCCTTCAGGGGCCCCAGGTCATGGCCAGAAGGTGGCCCAGAGGCAGAACGATCCAGGTGGACCGTGTCCTCCTCCTCGGAGGCCCTGAGAGGAGTCCCCAGTGGACAGGGATGGAACCCGGTGCACCCCAGACTTGGAGGCTGTGGGCCCCACCGGCCTCCCAAGTCCTTCAGTGTCCCAGTTAACCCGGGCCATCCCCAGGTCCCCCTGGACTGTTGTCATCACTTCCTCAGACGGCTGCAAACAGCCCCACTCAGGTTTGGGCTGCTCCTCCCTCCAGGAGCCTTGAGAGACTTCCTTTCTTCCTGAGAAAGCGTCTCTGGACCCTCCAGATGGAGGTGGGAGGAAGGGAGGGGAGAGGGACCCAAGAAGGGGAAGGGCCTTGAGTGGCAGGACTTGGGGGCACGAGGGAGCGGCAGGCTGGCTCTGCAGACCTGCCGAGAACCAGCCTGCTTCTGTCTGCCTCCATCTGTACATCCCCTCTAGGGCCTTGAATTTCCCACCCCACCCCCACGCTTTCAGCGTTGGAGCTGGGTGGTTGCCTGGACAACCGGGCTCCCATCCTGGCCCCATCCCTGTGTCCAGAGTGGTGGGGCCCCAGTCACCTGAAACAATGCTCCCTCCACCCGCAGGGAGCCTGGCAGCTGCGAGCAGCTGGGGATGGGGCCAGGCTGGGGTCCCGCGCCATTGAGGGGACCTGGACTCAGTCTGGGGGCCACAGGGTGAGCGAGAGAACAGGCGCAGACTGCAGAGTCTGGGCTCAACATCCAGTCTCGCCATCTGATGGCCAGATAACCTGGGACAAGTTATTGATCCTGTCTGTCCCCGTTCCCTCTTCCGTGCGGCAGCGGCCAGGGTGTCGCTCAGACTTGCTGTGACAGTTTCACGAGAAGCTAGATACTGGTGAGCCCTGAGCCTATCACCCGTGGCTGTAGGAGGAGCCTGTCCCAGCAGCTGCCACACCGGAATCCCGTCCCCCACCCCGTCTCCACATCTGGAGGTGAGCACCCGGAGGTGGAGACCACCTTCCCATCACCCGACGTGAGGCAGGGCTCCTTGTCTCTGGGCTTCTGGCTTGGAATACCTGTTACGTCCTAGAGGAAGCCTTCCCGGACAGCCAGGGCAAGCCCAGCCCCTCCCTCCTGCCTGTCCCTTAGCATCCAGAACCCACCTGCCGATAGAACCAAACCGTGTGGCACCTGGAATGCCCAGCCTTAGGCTACCATCCCCCCCGCCCTGGCTTGGGCTGGGCGAGCGCAAGAAGCCAGGTCTGGAAACAGATCCCCTCGAGTTCATACCCTGGTGCCCCACTTCTGCGCGTCCTGGGCCAACATGTTTAACCTCTCTGAGTGCCGTTTGTCTGTAAAACAGGGATGAAGGTACCTACCCCCATCCTTTTATTGTAAAAAAAAAAAAAAAAAAAGCATGTTCTTTCTTTTTACTTGGCAGGAAGAGACAAGATAAAGGCGTGGATCTTGGGATGTGCAGATATGTGGGCCTGGTTGGAAGTACTTACTGTGACACCAGGGCTCCTAGGTTCTGGGACAAAGAAACTTTGCCAGTGTTTCGTTTTTGCTTTGGATGACCTCCCCATGGAAGGCCCGAGAGTGAGGGGCGCTCACTGGCTGGAGACCCACGGGTCTCATACCCTTTAGGCTCGTGGAATTAGACCAGCCCAGCCAGAGCCAGCGTCAGGCCCATCCTGCCAACTTGCAGATACAAGGTTCTCCCTTAAGCCCAAGCTCCTCAAACCAGCCTTTAGATCCCTGCGTTTGAACTAGCTGTCTGTCTGTTAAAAATGCATCTCCCTAGGCCTAACCCAGGTTTAATGACTCAGAGTCTCCAGGGAGGAAGCTGGGGAATTTGCAGGGTTCACGAAATCCATGGGGTAGTTCAAGAGACCCCAGGTGCACCCCCAGACTCCCCCCACCAAGGAGAGGTAAGTGTGGGGAAAGAGAGGTGAAGAAAGAAGCTCCCACGTCCCACCCTTCGGAGCAGCGAGGTCCTCTCCACTCTACCAACAGAACTTCCCTCCATGGAATCCTGCTCTTGTTCTGCAGGTAATACTCCATGAACATATTGGCTGTTGACGAGTCTGTTGACAAATCGTGGGAGCTGCTACCCAACCCTGGGCTGAAGAGACGGGCTTCAGTCTCTCCATCTGCAAGGTGGGACCCCTACAACCCTGCCAGGCTGCTGAGATGACGGGGCAGCACAGAATCACGGCGCGGGAGATTCTTCCTCCCATTGTTGTGTGCGCCGACCTTGTCACCAGAGGGCTGGGTGGCCCTGAATGTGTCACATCCACAAAGCAGGTGGTTGGACTAGAGCTAGGCTCGTGCCCTTGGGCAAATTAGTCTCATCGGCGAGTGGGTGGGGAACCGCCCCACCTAGAACCTTGGAGATGGGGGTCTGAGCATCCCAACATTTGAGCAGTTCTGGTTGGTTCCTGCATGTGGCTGAGGTTGAGAGGCTCGTTGATCCCCAAGCTTGATCCCAGAGATCAGCTCTGTTCTGCAGACGAGGTTCCCTCCCTGGGCGTCTCCAGGAGCCACTGGGATGGACAGAGCTGGCTCTGGCTCTGCTGGGGGTCTAAGCGTTGAGCAGTCAGTGCTCCAGGCCCGAAGGGGGACAGCTCTCCCCTTGGGCCTTTGACTCCTGCCAGAGGCTGCCAAGGGCTTCCCTGGTGGCTCTGCAGTAAAGAATCTGCCTGCAATGCAGGAGACTCAGGTTTGAGCCCTGGGCAGGGAAGACCCATTTGGAGGAGGAGATGGCAGGCCACTCCAGAATTCTTACCTGGAGAATCCCATGGAAAGAGGAGCCTTGTGGGCTACAGTCCATGGAGTCGCACAGTCGGGCACGACGGGGCAGCTGAGAACAGCACACAAGCAGGAGGGTGAGCACGAGGGAGCAGGAGGCTGCAGTGCTGCCCTGGGGAGCTCAGCCGCAGGGGGCCAACCGGGGGGCCTCCAGAAGCAGTGAAGGTGGGGGCAGAAAAGACAGGGCACCCAGCCCACTCTAGGGGCTGAGTCAAGTGCCGCCTACAGGTCCCAGCTGCTGGTGCCCACCTCCAGCTGACTTTCCCCCAATTTCTAGACCATAGGGCCGCTTCTTCAGCCCCACCTGCCCTTCAAGAGCTTCACCCACAGCCTCTCCACCTACCCTCTATCCCAACCTGATAGGAGCCACTCCTCTGCAAGGATGCTGTCTTAATATTTGGGGGTGGGGGGTTCATTGTTTGATAAAATATTGAGATTTATTTTTTAAATATTTTTAAACACATATAATCCCATCAGCCAGAAAAAAAACTATCCACTAATATTTCATCATGTTTTCTTTGTACTCATTTTTTTAAACTGAAGTATAGTTAATTTATAATACTGAAAATATTGAAGTGTAGTTCAGATCAGATCAGATCAGTCACTCAGTCGTGTCTGACTGACTCTTTGCGACCTCATGAATCGCAGCACACCAGGCCTCCCTGTCCATCACCAACTCCCGGAGGTCACTCAAACTCACGTCCATCGAGTCAGTGATGCCATCCAGCCATCTCATCCTCTGGCGTCCCCTTCTCCTCATGCCCCCAATCCCTCCCAGCATCAGAGTCTTCTCCAATGAGTCAACTCTTTGCATGAGGTGGCCAAAGTATTAGAGTTTCAGCTTTAGTATCAGTCCTTCCAAAGAACAACCAGGGCTGATCTCCTTCAGAATGGACTGGTTGGATCTCCTTGCAGTCCAAGGGACTCTCAAGTCTTCTCCAACACCACAGTTCAAAAGCATCAATTCTTCGGCGCTCAGCTTTCTTCACAGTCTGACTTTCACATCCATACATGACCACAGGAAAAACCATAGCCTTGACTAAACGGACCTTTGTTGGCAAAGCAATGTCTGCTTTTTAATATGCTATCTAGGTTGGTCATAACTTTCCTTCCAAGGAGTAAGCGTCTTTTAATTTCATGGCTGAAATCACCATCTGCAGTGATTTTGGAGCCCAGAAAGATAAAGTCTGGCACTGTTTCCACTGTTTCCCCATCTATTTCCCATGAAGTGATGCGACCAGATGCTGTGATACTATGCACTAAATCCTCAATTGCTATCTGTTTTATTTACTCTGTGTGTGTGTGTGTGTGTGTGTGTGTGTGTGTGTGTGTGTGGTTAGTCTCTCAATCACGTCCAAACCTTTGTGAACCCCATGGACTGTGTCCGTCTAGGCTCCTCTGTCCATGAGATTCTCCAGGCAAGGATACTGCAGTGGGTTGCCATGTCCTCCTCCAGGGAATCTTCCCGACCCAGGGATCGAACCTGGGTCTCCTGCATTGCAGTCAGATTCTTTGTCATCTGAGTCACCTGGGAAGCTCATTAGTTACCTGTTTTATGTATAGTACTTTGTATCTGTTAATCCCATAGTCCTAATTCCTCCCTGCCAATCCCATTTGTGAAGTTTGTTTTCCATGTCCATCAATCTGTTTTGTATGTAGACTCATTTGTAGTTTTTAAATTCCACATGTAAGTGATGTGGTATATAGTATTTGCCATTGTCCATCTTACTTCACTGAGCATAACATTCTCTTGGTCCATCCGTGTTGATGCACATGGCACTGTTTCACTCCTCCTTACGACCAGGTGGCAGCCCACTGTGCACACGCACTGCGCCTTCTTAAGCCAGCCGTCTGCCCGTGGGCACTGGTCGTCTCTGTGTCTTGGCTGCTGTAAGTTGTGCTGTGTGAACATTCGGGTGCACGTATCCTTTGGTTTGGGGGCTTTTTTAGGTGCAGCATCCCAGATCTTTTTCTCTGTGGTGTGCAGGATCTTTAGTCACAGGCACGTTGCAAGGATCAGTTTAGTTGCAGGGATCTGATTTCCTGATCAGGGATCAAACCCAGGCCCCTGCATTGGGAGCACAGACTCGTTGCCACTAGACCACCAGGGAAGTCCCACATGTATCATTTTACATTAGAGTTTTCATCTTTTCTAACTATACTCCCAGGCATGGGATGGCTGGATCACATGGTAACTCTGTTTTTATTTTTAAGGGTCCTCCACACTGTTCTTCATAGTGGGTACACCAATTTACATTTGCATCAACAGTCTTTGTACACATTTTTATCAGAGTTAAAGTCATGTTCTATATAGACACTTATATCCTACTTACTTCATTTCAAATTTTCATATGAACAATGGGTATCTAATATCCCACTTTATAGATATGTCACTGTTGGGAATTGAGGTGTTGCCAACTTTTCACTCTTACAAATAACATGCAGGGCTGGTTTGTACCACCGCTTTCCCCCCTATTTCAAAGTAAACACGTGCTTATTATAGACAATGTGGAAACTATTAATAAGTAGAACAAATAAATAAAACTTAATTATGGTAGGAAGTTCTGCCTCCAACCAAGATGGAGTGATATTGACCAGATTTATTCACCTCCTAAAACAACCCAAACTCCAGACGAAATACGTCGAATGACAGTTTAAAGGACATTGGAAATCAAACAACAAAATATAGGTACCCCTGAGAGACCAGGATCCTGTCTGAGCCTCCCGTAAGCCTTGCAAGTGCCCTGACTTCCCCAGCTGCAGCCAAGGATGAGGACACAGGTGGAGTCTGGAAGACTCCTCAAGTTGAGGGGATGGAGCTGAGACTCATGAGATGGATCTGGCAGGACAGGGGACTTCCCTGGTGGTCCAGAGGTTAAGAATGCAGGGGCCACGGGTTCCATCCATGGTTGGGGCACTAGGCCCCTGCACTGCAACGACAGAGCCCACGTGCCACGACGAGGGAGAAGCCCGCACGCCGCCACAGGCAGCAGAGGCCGCGACGGCAGACCCCAGCAGTCAGACCCGGTGCAGACAGATAAAGGAGCCTGGTGGCACTAGTGGTAAAGAACCCACCTGCCCCTGCAGGAGATGTGACGGAATCAGGTTCAATCCCTGGGTCAGGAAGATCCCTTGGAAGAGGGCATGGCAGTCCGCTCCAAGATTCTTGCCTGGAGAATCCCATGGACAGAGGAGCCTGGCGGGCTGCAGTTCATGGGGTCGCGCAGAGTCGGGCACGACTGAGGCGAATGAGCGCAGCACAGAGGATTAGAGGTGAAGAGCCTGTGCTCACGCCGCCCCAGGTGTAGTGCCTGTTGCCACCAGCTGGCCGGTAAACCGTTCCCAGGGCACAGGGTAGAGGACACAGAGGACCTTTCTCAGGAAATAAGGACTAATTGGCCCTAGATGAAGCACTGCTCCAGTTCTACATAAGTCTTGAAAAGCAAGGCCTGGGCTTCTCAGATGGCACAGTGGTAAAGAATCTGCCTGTCAGTGCAGAAGATGCGGGTTCGATCCCTGGGTCAGGAAGATCTGGAGGAGGAAATGGCAGCCCAGTCCAGTATTCTTGCCTGGAGAATCCCATGGACAGAGGAGCCTGGTGGGCTACAGTCCACGGGGTTGCAAAGAGTCGGACACGACTGAGAACACACACATGCAAGAGGACCAAACTGTTCCCAAACAACTGAGCCATGTCCCAGAGCAAAGTTCAGGAAGATCCAGGAAGACATCCAGCGCACAACAGTAACATTCACAGTGTCTGGCATCCAGAACTATACTACACATGGAAGAAAAAATTTAACTCATAGGATGAAAATCATGTAACCTGACACAGATGTTAGAATTACCAGACATGGATGTTAGAAGTCAGTATAACTATGTTCCATAAATTTAACAAAAAGAAGTGAAAAACTGATACTCCAAAGGCAACAACATATTGTTGAAAGACATAAAAGAAGACCAAAGTAAGTGGAAACACATCTGTGTCCATGGATCAGGAGACTTAACATTGTTAATAGGCCAGTATTCCCCAAATTAATCTATGGGTTCACACAGTCCTTGTCAAAAGCCCAGCAGCAACTGGGATTCCCTGCAGAAACTGACAAGCTGACCCTAAACTTCATATGGGAATTCCATCGATCCAGAACAGCTACAACAATCTTGAAAAAGAAGAGCCAAGTTCTAAGACACACACTTCCCAATTTCAAGACTCAGTACAAAGTTACGGTTATCAAGACAGGGTGTTACTGGCTCAAGGACAGACACAGAGATCTATCCTTAAGCCAGCAGAATAGAATTGAGAGTCCAAAACTGGGCGGTCACATTTATGGTCAATGGAGTTTTGAAAAATTTTTTATTTCTCTATTTTGGCTGTGCTGGGTCTTTGCTGCTGGGCACGGGCTTTCTCTAGTTGCGGTGGGGTACGGGCTGCTCTCTAGTTGTGGCACACTTCTCCTCACTGCAGTGGCTTCTGCTGTTGCAGAGCACAGTCTCTAGAATGCGTGGGCTCAGCAGTTGTGACACATGGTCTTAGCTGCCCTGCAGCATGTGGAATCTTCCCTGACCAGGGATTGAATCTGTGTCCCCTGCATTGGTGAATTCTTAGCCACTGGATCTCCAGGGAATTCCAGTGATCAACTGATTTTTGACAAGGGTGTCAGGACTATTCAGTGTAGAAAGAGCAGTCTTTTCAATAAATCGTACTGGGACAGCTAGATACCTACATGTGAAAAAAAAAAAAAATGAAATTAGACACACACTACCCCTCCACACACACACACACATGCCACACATAACTAACCTGGTCCCTGTGGCTCAGATGGTAACGAATCTGCCTGTAATGGGTTCTCCATGGGTCAGGAAAATCCCTTGGAGAAGGAAAGGGCAACCCACTCCAGTATTCATACCTGGGGAATCCCATGGACAGAGGAACCTGGTGGGCTACAGTCCACGGGGTCACACAGAGTTGGACACGACTGAGGGACTAACACTACTGTAAGAGCTAAGAAAAAACAGGGTCAGATCTTCATGACTAGGCTCAGCCTTCCAAGATACGAGGCTAAAACCACAAATATCAAAAAATAACAAGATGGTCTTCATCAAATTGAAAAACTTGTGTGCCTCAAAAGCTACCATCAAGAAAGTGAAAAGACAGCACAGAGAATGGGTGAAAATACTTTAAAAACTGTTAACCTGACCCAGGAATTTTATCTAGAATATGTTAAGAATACTTTCAACTGAATAATAGAAGGACAAATGACGAAATTTCCAAATGGGCAAAGCCGCTGGACAGACATTTCTCCAAAGAAGATACATAAATGGCCAGTAAGCTCATGCAAAGATGTTCAGCATCATTAGTTATCAGAGAAATGCAAATCAAAACCACAAAACATGAAATAAAAAGAAACCGGATAACAAGTGTGCAGGAGGCTGTAGAGAAATGAGAACGCTTGTGTGCTGCTCCTGGGAATATAAAATGGCACAGCTGCTTTTGAAAATGTTCTGATGGTTTCTCCAGTGGTTAACCATAGTGTACGGACACTTGCTACAAGGATGAGCCTTGAAAACATTGTGCAGAGTCAGAGCCCAGTCACAGAGGACCACATACTGTTTTATTCCATTTATACAAAACGTCCAGAGTACAGGCAGATGCAGGGAGACCCACAGTTGCCTAGGACCGTGGCAGTTGGCAGGGAAGTAAGGTGACTGCTCATGGGAATGGGCTTTCTTTTGGGATGAATGAAAATATTCTAAAATAGACTCTGATCTTGGTCACGTACCTCTGCATACACTAACAGCCCCTGAGTTATACCCTTGGTGTAGGACTTTGGTGGTGATAGTTGTTGACGGATGATTTCATGGGTATATTCGTATCTCAAATGGTATAAAACTGTACAGTTTAAATGTGTGCAGTTTACGGCATATCTATTACACCCCATAAAACTATGTCTAAAAATCACCTACAGTGAGCATCTAGAAATAAGCACACTTGACAGTTTGATATATCCTTCCAATTTATTTTGTAAAATGAGATAAACCTGCTCTTTTTCCATTTGGTAATGTGTCATGATCGTCTTTCCACATCATTAAAAGCTTAGGAAATATTTGATGGCCACATAGCCTTTTATGTTCAATAATGCAGTAAAATTTGTTGTCATTTATCTTTTTTTTTTTTGGTTGCGCTGGGTCCTCACTGCTGCGTCCAGGCTTTCTCTAGTCGTGGTACACGCATACATGCTTAGTCGTTCAGCCGCGTCTGACTCTTGGGACTGTAGCCTGCCAGGCTCCCCAGTCCACGGGATTCTTGCTGTGAGAGGGGGCTTCTCATTTTGGTGGCTTCTCGTCGCCAAGCACAGGCTCTAGGGTTCACAGGCTTCCGTAGTTGGCGGCTCGTGGGCTCAGTATTTGTAGCTCATGGGCTCCAGAGCACAGGCTCCATAGTTGAGGTGCACAGGCTTTAGTTGCTCCAAGGCGTGTGGGATCCTCCCTGGGCCAGGGATCAAACCCACGTCCCCTGCATTGACAGGCGGACTCTTATCCGCTGTACCACTGCTACTGCTACTGCTAAGTCACTTCAGTCGTGTCCGACTCTGTGTGATCCCATAGACAGCAGCCCACCAGGCTCCTTTGTCCCTGAGATTCTCCAGGCAAGAACACTGGAGTGGGTTGCCATTTCCTTCTCCAATGCATGAAAGTGAAAAGTCAAAGTGAAGTCGCTCAGTCACATCCAACTCCCAGCGACCCCACGGACTGGAGCCCACCAGGCTCCTCCATCCATGGGATTTTCCAGGCAAGAGTACTGGGGTGGGGTGCCATTGCCTGGGAAGTCCAATAATGCAGTAAATTTATTCCAATCAGGGGAATCCAAAATGATCCTTCTGAGCCTTTCTGGCTTCAGGGGCTCTTCTACCCCAGGGAGCCCAGAAGGCAGAGAGAAATTCACCTGGGCCCCGTGCCAGCACAGGGCGGGCAGCCCAGGCAGTGATCAGCAGACTTTCAGAGTCATGTGTCCTTCTGAAAATAATTGCAGAACAACATGCACTTCTTGAGTTTTTTAAGCTGATCTCTAAAATAATGTCACAAGTGTAGTAGTTACAAAGTTTAGAAGTTGTCACAGTATTTATGTGCTTTGAGTAGATTCAGGGCTGAAGATTTAAGCTGTCTGCTTCATAGGAGACATCTACCACGTAACCTAATCAACAAAGCCAGTCCTTACTGGCAAACTGGCCAATTCGGATTTTGTTTCCCCCTGGAAGAAGTTTTTTTTTTTTTTTTTTAAACTTATTTATTTATTTATGTGGGGCTTCTCTGGTGGTTCAGATGGCAAAGAATCTTCCTGCAATGCCAAAGATCCGGATTCAGTCCCTGGGTTGAGGAGATGCCCTGGAGAAGGAAATGGCAACCCACTCCAGTATTCTTGCCTGGAGAATCCCACGGACAGAGGAGCCTAGTGGGCTACAGTCCATGGGGTCACAAAGAGTCAGACACGACTGAGCGGCCAACACACGTTTATTTACTTGGCTGTGCCGGGTCTCAGTTGCAGCGTGCAGAGTCTCTAGTTGCAGCTTGAGCCCTTCCTGGAGGCAGTCAGCCTCCAGAGGAGAAAAGTCTCTGCATCAGGAGCCAGAGTGGGTTCCTTAAGACTCTGCTCACTTTCCAGGCAGGAGCCTAGGTCCTATGACTGCAGGAACCGTTGGCTCCTGAAGTGAAAACCCGCACCGTGGCAGGAGGAGGAAGCGTGTGTACCAAGACAAGGGAGATGGTGGCCTCAGTGCTGAGGCTCCCAGGCAGCTCCTGGCTTCCTGTAGCCAGGGTTCAGGGGCAAATGTGGATTTCTGATGGTGTTTCCTCTGACCCTTCCTGCACCCCCAGAATTCTGGAGTGCTTTCTCTTTTCTGATAATGCTTTTTCCAACACGTCCCCCAAAATGACTCTGTTGGAAACATCTCTGGGGCACAGGACACTGTGGAAGGAGGTCTTTATTTTCCTGAGGACTAAAGGAAACTTCTGGATAAGGGTATCCACAGACAAGGGGGGCTGCAACCTGGGCCCCCGCTGGCCTGACTCCCAGTGCACCCCTATACCACCTTGCGCCGTGCACCCTGGGGACTCAGGTGTGGGGACGGCACACACCACCTGCAAGGCCAAAGCACAGCTCAGCCTCCCCCGGGAGGGGCCGGGGGCCAGGGATGCTGTGGCTCGCCCGAGCATCGAAGCATAGCCTGGAGAACGAGGGGAGCTGGAACCCCAGCCGCACTCAGCAGCCCGGCCTCTGGGGTGTCATCTCTTCATTCATGTTAAACTCTCATGTGTCTCCCTGAGAAATGGGGCTGGAGAGGGGAAGAGACAAGACCCTCGTAAGAGATGTGACCGACAGCACCAGTGTGTCCCCTCTGCAGACACGGGTAGGCTTATCTCAAAGATATTGCGAAGCTGAAATGAGCCCCCGTGAGGGAGAGAAGCCACCTGGTTTCAGAGCCCACTTACCCCTCTGTGCTGGCCTTCGGATGAATCTTGGGGACAGGAGAGCTGCCCATCTTCCTCCCCTGGATCCCCACCCCGGAAGGTGCTGCTGGGGCGGGACCACCCTGGGTGTCACAAGTGATGCAGGAACAGATCTACCTGCAAACAACTTTACAATCATGGGGGTCTGGCTGGGGCGGGGTGGGGGCAGAGGTGTGATGTGAGCACGTGAGTGGGCCTGTCACCCACAGGGAGGGCAGGACCTCAGGAGGGGAACAGGCCCCCACCTGGAGCAGTGCCCGGTGTGGGGTGGTGCCCCCTGCATCAGATGAATTAGTTGGTTGGGCAGTACCGGGGTGTCTGGAAGCTTCTTCTGGGGTCCCAGAGCAAGGCCCTTCCTCTCTGTTGCAGAAGGGCCGAGGCAACTCCCTTCTTACCCAATTCAGCTCAATAAGCCAGTGACTGAGTGCCTGCCTCGTGGGACCACCCTGGGCCCGTTCAGACAGGAGTGTGTGTAACCAACCCCGTGAAGTGGCGACTGGTCCTCCTGACAGACGCAGGACCGGAGAGGTGCTGGGGTCCTCCCGTGGCCCTCATGTGACCGGAGGCCCGAGAGCCCCCTCCTCTGCTGTGACCCCAGGGCTCTGACCTGCAGCTGCCACGCACAGGTCAGCCGCAGCCCCAGAGCCAGGCTCCCTTGGCTTGGGGGCTCTGGAAGGCCAGGGGTCAGCAGAGGGGCCTCAGGAGGAGCGAGCGACTGTCCTGGTCTCCAGGGGGCTTTCCCACATCCTGAGACCAGGACGTGAGGTCGCTCTGGACACAGGCACAAACGTCCATGCTCTCTAAACCAAATGCTCCCCAGGAAATCCCATTCCACCCCACCCACTTGGTGCTGAGGCTCCCTGGTACCACCTGGGTTCTGACCACAGTTGTTTTGCTCAGCCTTCTTCTGAAGGCCTTCCCCCACCACCTCCCCCACCCCCAGCCCCACCACCACCACCCACCTAGAAAAAAAATGCCCTAAGCTAGACAGGGGCAGACACACCTGAGCTCCAGATGACAAGCAAGCTCCCTGATGCCTGAGGGCCCGAGGTCTGCATCCCAAAGGGATTGAAGCCCCCTGCAGAGCCTGAAGCTGGAGGACTCTCCCCACACACAACCCCCAGATCTCTCCCAACCCAACCCGATTTTTAAGGAAAGAAAGAAATACGCATGTTCTTATACAAAGCCCCTAAACAATCCTTCCAGGCTTCCCAGGTCGCTCAGCAGTAAAGAATCCGCCTGCAATGCAGGAGATATGGGTTCGATCCCTGAGTTGGGACGATGCCCTGGAGGAGGAAATGGCAACCCACTCTAGTATTCTTGCCTGGAGAATCCCCTGGACAGAAGAGCCCCGTGGGCTACAAAGAGTTGGACACAATTTAGCAACTAAATCACCACCACTACACCACCAACAACCCTTCCAAGTAGGTAAAAGGATTCTTCTTTACTTTACAAACGAGAAAAACGAGTCTTAGAGAGTCTCTTGCCCAAGGCCAGGCTGCTGAGGGCAATGTGGGAGATCAGTCTGGATCTGCTTGGCTTTGAAGCTAGAGGTCTTCCGGTGCAGACCCTCCTTTTCACCTCCCCGCCTGCATCTTTTCTATGAAAACTGCGCGGCACTCTGACCTCTGGGTATAACATAGCCCAAAGCATCAACAGAAGAAAGAGTGATGTTCACAAAACTTCTTGTGGTGATCCAACTGATAACCCCTAACCTCTAAACGGCAGGGGATGTGCACGGATATGTGTGTGGGAACAAGCCGGGCTGGGGTCTCAACTCAGGGAAAGGTGCTGGCCAACAGGAAGCTCACAGTAAGAGTTAACAACGGCTCACCTTTGTGGGGCTTCCCCCAGAGCTCAGTTGGTAAAGAATCCACCTGCAGTACAGGAGACCCCGGGTTGATTCCTGGGTCAGGAAGATCTGCTAGAGAAGGGATAGGTGATCCACTCCAGTGTTCTTGGGCTTCCCTGGTGGCTCACCTGGTAAAGAATCTGCCTGCAATGCAGGAGACCTGGGTTCGATCCCTGGGTTGGGAAGATCCCCTGGAGAAGAGGAAGGCTACCCACTCCAGTATTCTGACCTGGAGAATTCTATGGAGTATACAGTCCATGGGGTCGCAAAGAGTCGGACATGACTGAGCAACTTTCACTTTCACCTTTGTGGAGTGTTTCCTGAATGCCAGGCGCTGTCTCAGGACTTTGTCTAAGGCTCACATGTGTTCAGTTCTCCTAAGGACCCGGTGAAATGGCCAGTGCAGGAGACATAAGAGATGCAGGATCAATCCTTGGATCAGGAAGATACCCTGGAGAAGCAAATGCAACCCACTCCAGTATTCTTGCCTGAAGAATCCCAGGGACAGAGGAGCCTGGTGTGCTGCAGTCCATGGGGTCGCACAAAGTCAGCCACGACTGGGCGACCGAACAACAACAACAATATGTATCTGGGCTTCCCAGATGACTCAGTGGTACAGAATCCTCCTGAAGTGCCAGAGCCGCTGGAGACGTGGATTCGATTCCTGGGGTGGAAAGATTCCCCTGGAGGGCTCTTCAGTATTCTTGGTGAGTACAATACCCACTCAGTACTCTTGCCTGGAAAATCCCACGTACGGAGGAGCCTGGTGGGTTCCAGTCCATTGGTTACAAAGAGTCGGACACAACTAAAACGACTCAGCACGCACACATGTGTACACACACAGATAAAACACGTGAATGTATAACTGAACCTCTTTGCTGTGCATCTGAAACTAACACAATATTGTAAATCAGCTACACTTCAGTTGTTTTTTTTTTTTTCAAAGGTCCTTCTTTCCCCACTGTAATTTACAGGCTCAGGTGTACCAGGGTGCATGTCTGGTTCTTTTGCCCTAAGCATGTTTGCCCCAAGTATTTCCACTGCATAACTAATTGGCCATAAGGCAACTTTGTCCAAGAAGATAAAATAATGAAAAATAATACGGACCTTAAAGAGGACATAGTAAAACATGAGAAATGAATAACAAAGTTAAAAACACTTTGTTGTGACACACAAAATACTTGAATATATTTAAAATATGTGTAGATTCATGGCAGTAGTGCAGAAATAACTGATTTTGTGAGTTGTACCTAAGCACTTATCTTCCAAGTCATAGTATTTTATACATTTTTTGACTTGTTTTGCTGACATCACACTTTTTTCATTCAAATCTCCTCCTTCGTTAAGAAAAGTATTAAATGTCTGTTTTCCAAGCACTAAGAGCATGTTCGTAGGTGAGCTCTGTGTTGGGTTGCGAAAACTTTCGCTGCTGTTCCTGGCATTTTGTCACATGTCTACTGATAGATGTTCCAAAGTTCTACTGGAAATGTAGCTTCCACTCTGCGTCTTCAAATCACAGAAGGATTTGCAAACCGCTGTGTTACCATTGCCTAGTACAGCAGGCGGTATGGCTTCACCTTCTCACTTCACACCCCCCAGTAAGTTTCGTCACACGTTCATATTGCGTGTATGGTCGGTTGTTCAGTCTTTGTGACCCCCATGGTCTGTTCATGAGATTTCCCAGGCAGGAATACTGGGGTGGGCTGCCATTTCCTTCTCCAGGGGATCTTCCCACCCCAGGGATTGAATCCACGTCTCCTGCATTGGCAGCAGATTCTTCACCAATGCACCACCTGGGAAGCCCCATCATGGCCGTATCAGTTCGGTCGCTCAGTCCTGTCCGACTGCAGCCCCATGGACTGCAGCACGCCGGGCCTCCCTGTCCATCACTAAGTCTGGGCGCTTACTCAAGCTCGTCCATCGAGTTGGTGATGCCATCCACCCATCTCATCCTCTGTCATATATGTCGTGGCCATATACGTAGTGGTTTTATCCACGATTTAAAAATATATATATTTATTTGACTGTGCTGGGTCTTAGTTGTTGCATCAGGGTCTTTAGTTGAGACATGAACTTTTGGCTGCAGTATATGGGATCTAGTTCCCTGACCAGGGATCCAACCCAGGCCCCCTACATTGGGAGCTCAGAGTCTTGTCACTGGACCACCAGGGAGGTCCGTCATCCATCATTTTCAGACCCTGATGTCTACCTGTCACTGCATACATCATTGTGAAAATGCTAAATGCCAGTGGTTCCTGAAAATTCCTAAGACTTATGTAATATGTAAACAGGAGGATTGCATCAAGGGATAAATGAAACCTGTTGTGAAACTGTCAACCAGTTACTGTCCTTTCTACACCAACACTGCCTTATGGCCTATTAGGCCGTGAAAATGCTGGGGACAAAGTTGTTGATGGCAAAGATCCTTATGGAGTATGTTTCTGGCACCTCCGGGAGGGCCCCCTGGCCCAGGAAGGCTTGACTGAGGAGCAGGGAGGGGAGGCAGTGGGCACCCCTCCTCACCCTGGGAAACTCGGCAGCTCCAGAAACACTGACCCTGCCGTTGGAGGGTGTTTAATTTTGTCATTCATCTCTCATGCTTTGTCATGTCCTTTCAAACATTCCTCTCTTTGCTGTCACTCAGTCATGTCCGACTCTTTGTGACCCCATGGACTGCAGCACGCCAGGCCTCCCTGTCCTTCACTGTCCCCCAGAGTTCACCCAGACTCATGTCCATCGAGTCGGTGATGCCATCCAACCATGTCATTCTCTATCGTCCCCTTCTCCTGCCCTCAATCTTTCCCAGCATCAGGGTCTTTTCTAATGAGTCAGTTCTTCTCATCAGGTGGCCAAAGTCTTGGAGTTTTAGCATCAGTCCTTCCAGTGAATATTCAGGGTTGATTCCCTTTAGGATGGACTGGCTGGATCTCCTTGCAGTCCAAGGGTCTCTCAAGAGTCTTCTCCAACACCACAGTTCAAAAGCATCAGTTCTTCAGTGCTCAGCCTTCTTTATGGTCCAACTCTCACATCCATAACTGACTACTGGAAAAACCATAGCTTTGACCAAACAGACCTTTTAATTTTCATTATTTTTTATAGCAAAGGTGCCTTATGGCCAATTAGTCTTGTCCTCTTTCCTGCCTCGGAAGCCACAGCCCTTGAAGGCTCTGTTGGTCCTCTTGGGACCGAGGTTCCCAGGACTCCTTATCCCATCCCGGGTGGGAGGGCTCCTGCTTGCATCCCAGAGTCGGTCTGGCCCCTGGGAAGCCAAGGAGCCTGGAGTCAGGCCTGCAGGGCACAGACTGGGCACATATCCCACCCACGGCAATGGCGATGGCCATTCCGACCATATCCAGGGCTCCCTGGTGTTTGATGCTTTACAGAGCTTGACCTCAATCCCTTCTGTTAACCCCGCCATCGGTAAGCCTCTATCAGAGAATCAAATGGTTTATCCAAGACTGCACACAGATGAGACAGCTGGGACCCAAACCAGCGGGCTTAGCCCTGAAGGCCACCTTCTGCCCACTGCAGCCTGGTACCTCCCACCAGTGTGAGCCTGTGATGAGCAGCTTTAACCTCTTGGCCTGTTTCGTCACCAGCAGGAAGGGGACAAGGATGCCCACCTCCAAGGGGGGGTCACTGTGAGGATTAAAGGAGGTGATGTAAAGCACTGGTCAGGGGGCAGCAGAGTTGCAGCTGACGGATGCCAGCACATGCAGGGCCAGGCTCTGTCAGGGGCTGATAGCTGGACTCACATGTCCTGCTCAGAGAAGAGGAAGCAGGTCCACATAGGCAGGTTCCACTGCACACCAGGCAAGTAGATGGAGATGGTATTGTCCCTTGATAGCCTCTCTCCCCTTTGTTCAGTAATACAGGTCTACTGACACTTCCCAGTCTTCCTTGGGAGTGTGCAGAAACTATGTCTTTAAAGAGGCTTGCTGGTTATATCATAATCTTCCTCTCCCAGTGCCTGGAATGCAGATGAGATGGCAGGGCCTAGGTGGCTATATTGGGCCAGGAGGTAGAAGCCTCAATGCAAGCCAGCAGATCCACAAGACAGAAGGAGGTTGGGCCCAACCCTGGGCAGCCACTCTGGTCTTGGCTCCTTTACACTCACAGCACAGCTGCATAAAAGAGAAACACACCTCTGCTTCCTGTCTGGGCTTTTTCATGTCCAGTTATCAGGCCTGGGAGGAGATAGTGCTTGCCTTGGCTGTTCTCAGTACTGCAGCAGGAGGAGTGAATAGAGTGATGGGGCCAGAGTGTCCTCCGGGGGTGGACCTGGTGGCCGTGCAGGGCAGCTCTGTTCCTGGCTACTCTACCAGTACTGTCTTTTGAGATCCACTCATTCATTCAGGTGATGATCAATATTATGAGAAACATGCTGGAATACCCCAACTTCAGCATCTGAAGCATTACTTCACAGCGTTAAAGCCCAGTTTTGGCTCTGGGGGCCTGGACGCCCTGAGGTTGAGAGCAGAGGTGCCCTCACCCTGCCACCAGGGTGCACCATGAGGTCAGGTCACCCATACCGCCCAGTGGTGTGTCTTGCCTGTGCTCACAATTTTTTTAAATTACAGTATAGTTGAGTTATTGTGTTGGTTTCAGGTATACAGAAAAGTGACTCAGCTATGTATGTGTGTTATATATTATACAGAAAAGTGACTTAGCTATGTATGTGTGTGTGTATATATATATATACACACACACATACATTTCCATATAACTTTCCATCATAGGTTATTACAAAATATTAAATATAGTTCCCCGTGCTATACAGTAAATCTTTGTTGCTTATCTACTTTACGTATAGTAGCTTGTACCTGTTAATCCCATACTCCGAATGTATCCCTCCCCACCCTCCCTCTCCCCTTGGATGATGGCAAGTTTGTTTTCCACTCTGTAAGTCTGTTTCTGCTTTGCAGACAGATTAATTTGTATTATTTTTTAGATTCCACATAGAAATGGTACCCTATTTGTCTCTTACTTCACTTGGTGTGATAATTTCTAGGTCCATCTATGTTGCTAAAAATGGCAATATTTCATGATTTTTTACGGCTGATTAACATTCGTTCATATAGACCACATCTTCTTAAGCCAGTCTTCTGCTGGTGTACACCTCGGTGGTCTCCACGTTTTGACTATCGTAAATAGTGCTTCTGTGAACACTAGGGTGTGTGTATCTTTTTAGTTTTCACCTTTTCTGGATCTATGCCCAGGGGTGAGACTGCTGGATGATATGGTAGCTCTATTTTTAGTTTTGAAAGGACCCTCTATGCTGTTCTCTGTGGTGACTGTACCAATTTCCACCAACAGTGTAGGAGGGTACCCTTTTCTCCACACCCTCTCTAGCCTTCATTTATAGACTCTTTGATCATGGTCCTTCTGACCCATGTGAGGTGATACCTCACTGTGGTTCTGAATTTTATTTCTCTAGTAGTGATGTTGAGCATCTTCTCATGTACCTATTGGCAATTGGCACTGTCTCTTTTGCAGAGATGTCTACTTAGGTTTTCTGCCCTTTTTTTTTTTTTTTTTGACTGGGTAGTTTGTTCTTTTCATACTGAGTTGTATGCCCTATTTGTATATTTTGGATATTAACCTCTTATAATCTGTGTTGTTTGCAAATATGTTCTCCCATCCCATAGGTTGCATTTTCATTTTGCTGATGTTTTCCTTTGCTGTGTAAAAGCTTTTAAGTTTAATTAGGTATCATTTACTTTTTATTTCTTTTGTCTTGGGAGACTGATCTAAGAAAATATGGCTACAGTTTAGGACAGAATGTTTCGCCCATGTTTTCCTGGAGTCTTATGATGTCATCTTCTATTTTGGTCTTTAAGCCATCTTGTTTCTTTTTGCATATGAAGTGTTCTGATTTCACGTGTTAGTACACATAGCCATCCAGCTTTCCCAACACCACTGCTGTTGCCTGTGTTTTCTTGGAGTCTTAGGATGTCGTATCGTTTATTTTGGTCTTTAAACCATTCTGTTTATGAAGTGTTTTGTATATGAAGTGTTCCCATTTCATTTGTTAGTATATGTAGCTGTCCAGTTTTCCTAGTACCGCTGAAGAGACTTTTTTGCACCGTACATTCTGGCTTTTCTTGTAGATTGACCATAGGTGGGTGGGTTTACTTCTGGGCTTTCTATTTTAGGCCTTAGGTTTGTGGGGCATTTGACCTCTTCCTTTCCAATTTGAATACCTATTATTTCTTGTTTCATTCACCACAGCTAGGACTTTCAATACTGTGTTGAATGAAGTGGTGAGAGTGGGCATCCCTGTCTTGCTCAATTTATTTAGCAAGGTTTTTATCTTTTCAGTACTGGCTGTCGTATTAGCTGTGGGGATGTTATAAATTGCTTTTATAATGTTGAAATATGTTTCCTCAGTACCCACTATGGTGAGAGCTTTTATCACAAAGAGATATTAAATGTTATCAAATGCCTTTCCTCTATTGCGGTGATCGTGTAGTTTGTGTCTCTTATTAGTGGGGTGTATCACAATTTGTTAATTTGTGTATGGTGACCCATCCTTGAGACCTGGAATGAATTCAGCTGGACCATGCTGTATAATCCTTCTTATATACTGCTGAATTCTGTTTGCTAATCTTTTTTTTTTAGGCCCATACCATGTAGCATGTGCGATCTTAGTCCCCCGACCCAGGATTGAACCTTTGTCCTCTGTATTGGGAGGGAGGAGTCCTAACCACGGGACCACTAGGGAAGTCCCTCAGTCTGCTGATTTTTTAAGTATTCCCATATTTTTATTAGTCTTATTTATTGACCTTTTTTTTCATTGCAGCAATAGTGGAGGATAAAAAGTACTTTCTCCATGTGCAAAGGGTGTCCAAATGACAGAAGCTGCTGTAGGAAGGACATCTTTTTGTTGGTGAAAATTTCTGAGTGCTTGGGCTGGCTGAGGCTGACCCCAGCAGGATGCCTGCAGCGAAACCCGAAGTGAATTCCAGTGCCTGGAACCAGCCCGGCACAGCCCAGGAGACGTGCTGGAGAGGAACCCACCCTGTCCACCCTCACCTGGCAGTTGTACCTGGCCCAGGAACATTCAGTAAAAGGTAACCAAGTCCCTGTCTCCTGGTCCCCAGGCCCAATCTCAGGCCAAAAAATGCACACCAGAGCAGGCCACGTGCCAGGGGATCCCACAGTAAATCCCTGTGGCTGTGATCCCCATATATTCTTCTCATTAGACTCTCGGTTGTCAAGGTTTGCTAATATTTTGTTGAGGAATTTTACATCAATATTCATCAAAGATATTCGTCTGTAAACTTTTTTTTTTTTAGTGGCTTTGTCTGGTTTTGGTATCGGGATGATGGTGGTTTCATAGAATGACTTTGGGATTGTCCCCTCCTCTTTAGTCTTTTGGGAGGGTTTGAGAAGGATCAGGATCAGTTCTTTGGTAGAATTCCCCAGTGAAGCTGTCCAGTCCTGGACTTCAGTTTGCATGGAGTTTTTACAGATTCTGTTTCACTTCTAGTGATCGGCTTGTTAAAATGCTTCTTCTTCTTGACTCGATTTTGGCAGCTGTAGGTCTCTATAAACGCGCCTGTTTCTCCTGTGTTGTCCCATTTGCTGCCGCCTAACGGTCCACTGGATTCCCTCATAGCTTAGTCAGTAAAGAATCTGCCTGCAACGCAGGAGACCCGGGTTTGCTTCCTGGGTTGGGAAGATCCCCTGGAGAAGGAATTGGCAACTCACTCCAGTGTTCTTGCTTGGGAAGTCTCCTGGACAGAGGAGCCTGGCAAGCTACAGTCCATGGGGTCACAAGAGTCGGACATGACTTAGTGACTACACCACCACCAACTAACTGTTCCTGGTATTCTGTTTTCTTTTTTTTGTTCCTAGTATTCTAGCATGATGTTTTTGTGTTTCTGTGGTACTGGAAGTTATTTCTCTTCTTCCGTCCCTATTTTGATTATTTGGGTTTTCTCTTTTTTTCCTGGTGAGCCTGACTAGAGGTTTGTCAATTTTACTTTTTAAAAAGTAGTTTCAGTTGTTTTTTTTTTTAATCTGTTTTGCTCTCTGAACTTTTTATTCCCTTCCTTCTGACTTTAGTTTTGTTTAATCTTTTAGGTTGCTTGAGAGTCTCTTAACTTCTTCAGGAGGGCCTGTATTGCTATGAAATTCCGTTAGAACTGTTGTTCCTGAGATCGCATTCTAACTTCTTTTGTCTCAAGCTCTTTTCTGATTTCCTCTTTGATGTGATCCTTGAGCGGTGCTTCTTCAGTAGCATGTTGTTTAGTCTCCGTGTATTTATTTTTTCCCCATTTTTCTTTCTGTGATTGATCTTGAGCTTCATACCCACTGTGTTCAGAAAAGATGCTTGAAGTAATTTCTATCAACAATCTTTCTTAATGACTTCAGCACTTCTGTTAGCTGCTCTTTGAACTTTAGGTCTACTAGACTGGTGACGGAGAAGACACTGGCACCCCACTCCAGTACTCTTGCCTGGAAAATCCTATGGACGGAGGAGCCTGGTGGGCTGCAGTCCATGGGGTCGCTAAGAGTCGGACATGAATAAGCAACTTCACTCTCCCTTTTCACTTTCATGCATTGGAGAAGGAAATGGCACCCCACTCCAGTGTTCTTGCCTGGAGAATCCCGGGGACGGGGGAGCCTGGTGGGCTGCCATCTGTGGGGTCACACAGAGTCGGAAACGACTGAAGTGACTTAGCAGCAGCAGACTGAAGTCCGCTTCATTATTTGTACTCTCACAGGATTTCTCGTTCTTTTAATGGGGATTAGGTCCTCTGCTTTTTCATTTTACTCTCGTCTCTATAAATTTAGAAGGAAAAGTTGCCTACTGTGGTCCTGAAGGGGTGTTTTCCTGAGGGAGCATCCTTGTGTAGACCGTGCGAGTCCAGTATTTTAGGTGTGAAGGCCACTGTTGGGACGGACGCCAGCCTCATCCTTCCCCAAGGTGTGCTGGCCACTGTCCCCTTGATCAGGGGTGTGTCTGGCGTCCAGAGCTTGCGGTGGGATATTGGACAGGGCCTCCTCTTTACTCTGTGGTTGCCACAGCCCTCCTGTCTGTCCCCGCTTCTTGAGTTTACAGAGCCTAATAGCTACGAACATGTGTGAAAGGAGCGCAGGCAAACAGGGGCATTGGTGTTGTAACTGATGCTGGACACTCGAGTAGTGATGCCTCCCTTAACGCTGCTTGTGTTACTTTCACACATATTAGTGTTACCTGGGGGCTCACAGCGCACAAACGTGGTGATCGGTGGAATTACATCTTTGACACTCGTGCAGGGCTTTTCAGGGAAGGAGTACTCAGCACTCCACATGAGAATCAATGGAAGGCCTGTGGTGCTGGAATGATCTGAGGGCAGGAGGCCCTGTCCTCCGGGCGCCTGTGGGTCACCCCAGCACGGCAGGCTGTGAGCCCTGACTGCTGCAGCGGAAACCAGCCTGCTCACGCCCTGTGTCCCCCAAGACTGGCCTCGGCACCCGAGGAAGGCAAGATTTCTCAACTCTTTTATTAAGTTAGAAATGGGTAAAAACAACACAACTTGTGGAGAAAGCACCACTGTGAGGTCCTTTGTGCTGTCAGACCTGTGCTTAGCGCAGCAATCCAACAGGCCGGGGGCCCTTCCAGGCGGTGGGGATGCTGGGCCGGGGCTGCTGCCTCCCGGGTGTCTCGGGCTGAGCCATCTCCTGGGACCAGGCCCCCGGCTTCTGGGTGGCTGAGAGGAAGCACTGAGAGCAAGGGTTGGCCTCTGACAAAGGCGGGGGCTGCGGGGTCCCAGGAACCTGGAGACGTGCCTTCTGCCTTTCCCCCGGGGGAAGCTGATGGCCTATGGCTGGTGCACACCTGTGGGCGAATAAAGATGCCCTCGGGGCCCCGGGAGACGCTCACAGGCCCGGAGGCGGCACAGAGGTCCTGTAAGGGGGCAGGGCCAACTGGAAAGCAACCGGCCCCGCAAGTACTACAGCCTACTTGGGAGCGCCAAGCCACACCGTGCACATGGCAGGCGGCCTGGGAAACCACCCATCTGGCCCCCACGGTGCCCCAGGGCAGGCAGGGAACAAGCCCACACCCTCTAACACTAGGTGACGGGGGCCGCTGGTAGGAGCCGACCTTTCCAGAAACCCGAGGCTGTGGCTGGACCTGTGAGGAGCCCAATACTTGGGAGGTGGGAAAATGAGCAAATGCTTGGCAGTTCTCTCGAGACCACGGTCACGTTCTGAGCTTAGGGGACACATGAGCCAGACCCCATCACCAGCTGGAAGGTTGAGAGGCCAGCGTCACAGGGCTGTGTCATCCACCAAGCTGAGTCCAGGCCTTGGTGGGGTCTGTTGTGGGCACCCTGGAGTCCCCCAGTGGTCCCCAGCTCACATCTGCTCCTGGTCTGGGCAGGTAGGGTCCCACTCTGGGGTCAGTGTGCTCCTGGCAGGAAATGGGGTCATGGCTGCCTCTTGGGCTGGGCTCTGAGGGGAGGTGATGGGCAGCCCCACAGGTATGTGCCACCCAGGGCCTCTGCACACCTGTGTCTGCACCCGGGGCATGGCTGGTCTGACGAGGAGATGGTGAGGTCGCTGGGGGTGAGGCCTGACTCTCGGGAGCCTATTTAACACTGGTGGCCTGGAGGTCATTTGCTGAGAAAGCCTGGTGACTGTCACTGAACGGTTCTCTCCCTTAAGACTTTCTCCACAGCACGATCCAGTCTCAGCCCTGATGCACCCATTCCCAGGGGCGTCCTGTGTGGGGAGACTTTACAACACCACCAGGGAAGCCTGGAGCCCAAGACTGTGCTGCCTGCCCTCCCCAGCCCACCCAGCCCCCTGCCCCAGTCCAGGATGCCCTCAAGGCTTGGCAGATGTGTCTTTCTCCTCCAGGCCGAGGGAGTCCTGGTATCAGTCCACGCCCCCTGGAAGGTCTTCTCCCCCCGCCGCAAACCACCGCAAAGCAGGGAAGGCCTCAGCCAGACCCACAGGACGTGGAGACAGCTCTTCTTCCCCGAAGCTCGGAGCAGCCCCTGAGGCTGCTGCTCCCAGGGCTGGTGGGCCGGCTTCTGGCGGCTCAGAGCGCTGGGCCAGGTGGAGCATCCCCTGGACAAGGTCAGGGCCACGTGCAGGAGCGAGGGCCGCGGCTGTGGGGCGGGGAAAAACGTGCAGCATCTGCAGAGGAATGAGAGAGAGAAAAGGTGAATCCCCACCGCCCCCTGTCCTCACCTGGAGCCGGACGAGATCGCAAGGCCACGTGGAGGGGCTGGGGCTCAGGCCCCTGGCGGAAGGCCTGGACTAAGAACGGAGCTCGCCCGTCTACAGCATCGTGGCCCGGCACAGGCCTGTCACCTCCCTGAGCTGTGCTTTGCTCACCTCCATTCAGCTTCCCAGATACATACTCTGCACACCGTCAACCCAGCAGGCAACGTTCCAGGCCCAGAGAAAGGGGACGGCAGACACAGCTACCGTCTCCGTGGATCGTACTGCAGCGGGACAAACTGCAGGCTTGTATGAACAAATGTATACAGCCAATACACACAGAAATGCTATATGTGGGGAAGAAAACAAAACTTAAAAAGAGATTAGAGAGTCATTCTACACCAGGAACTGCAGTCTCAAGTCCTGGGTGAGAGCCTTCTGCATCTGCAACCTATGAGCAAGTGAAACTGAGCTCCACTCAAAGGAAAAAAAAAAAAGCCAATAAAACATGGAAGAAAGCAAGTGCATAAAACAGTAGCGGAGACAAAACGGCAGGGCAGAAAGATGTGCGCTCACCCCTGCTTATGAAAATACCGAAACTACAATTAACTGCTGAGCAGGCATCAGCAACAACAACATGCTGGAACCTACTGGAGAAGGTACGCTGCGTCCAAAGACAGAGAAGCCATGGTACGATGGCAGGAGGGGTGCAATCTCGATAGAATCAAACCTGTACCCGCAAGGAGGGCAGCTCACAAACTGGAAATTATTACAGAAGTTGTCCCACGGGAATGAAAGTTCTGAGCCCCTTGTCAGGCTCCCCAGTCTGGAATGGGAGGGGGCACCTCAGGAGAAGCTGGCTTTGAAGGCCAGCAGGGTTGGACTGCAGGAACTCCACTCTGGGAGGGTGCAGGAAGGTCTTCTGCACACGAGGACCCAGTTAAAAAAACAAACCAGTGACCTCGTAAGAGCCTAGGCCAGACCTATCTACCTGCTGGTACTGAGGGTCTCCTGTGGAGGTGGGGGGCAGCTGTGGCAGACGGCGGGGACAAAGACACTGAAGGCGGTCGTTCTGGGGAGTACTCGCTGACGTGAGCCTTCCTGGAGGGCGTCGTTTCCTCACCAGGACCTGACCCCACTCAGCAAGCTGTGGGCTCCGTGCTGGGATGTCTTAGGCCAACAGGGTGGGGACCCAGCCCCGCCCATCAGCAGGCGGGTTGCTTAGACACATCCTGAGAACACAGCCGTCTTTTTGTGACCCTGTGGACTGCAGCCCAGCAGGCTACTCTGTCCACGGGAGAATACTGGAGTGGGCTGCCATTTCCTTCTCCAGGGGATCTTCCCACCAGGGCTTCAGGGATTGAACCCACACCACCTGAACTGACAGGATTCTCTCCCACTGAGCCACCTGGGAAGCTTCACACTACATTTAAACTGATGAAAAAATCGACAGCGAAGAATACTCTACCCAGAAAGGTTCTCATTCAGATTTGATGGACAAATCAACAGGTTCACTGACAAAAGCTAAGAGAATTCAGCACCACCAGACCAGCTTAGCAGCTAATGATAAAGGAACGTCTCAAGGTGGAAAAGAAAAGGCTATAGCTAGAAACAAATTACAAATGGGAAAACTCCCTGATAAAGGTAAACTATAGTAAAGGTAGGAAATGACCTGCACACAAATATGACATCAGCTGTGAGAAGAGAACACAAATGCAGGATACTGGAAATGCATTTGAAATGAAAAAACCAGCAACCTACAACAACCTTGTTTGTATATAGGCTGCTATATCAAAACTCTAAGGTAACTGCAAACCAAAAATTGACAATAGATAAACATACACAAAAAAGAAGAATCCAAACACAACACTACAGTCATCAAATCACAAGAGAACAAAATGGGATGAAAAAAGATCTACAAAAACAAATCCAAAACAATTAACAAAATGGCAAAAGGAGAGTACACATGCTGTCCACAAGAGACCCACTTCAGACCTAGGGCACCTACAGACAAAGTGAGGGGATGAAGAAAGGCACTCCATGCAAACGGAAATCAAAAGAAAGCTGGAGTAGCAATAATTGTATCGGACAAAACAGACTTTATTAAGTGTTACAAGAGACAATTTTTCCTTATTGCAGAATTCAGACTTAAATTGAAAAAAAGTAGGGGAAACCAATAGGTCATTCAGATACGACCTAAATCAAATCTCTTATGATTATACAGTGGAAAAGACAAATGGACTCAAGGGATTTGATATGACAGAGTGCCTGAACTATGAACAGAGGTTCATAACACTGTACAGGAAGTGGTGACCAAAACCATCCCCAAGAAAAAAAAAAAAGGCAAAATGGTTGTCTGAGGAAGCCTTACAAATAGCTGTGAAAAGAAGAGAAGCGGAAGGCAAAGGAGAAAAGGAAAGACAGACCCATCTGAATGCAGAGTTCCAAAGAAGAGCAAGGAGAAATATGAAAGACCTCCTCAGTGATCAGTGCAAAGAAATAGAGGAAAACAACAGAATGGGAAAGACTAGAGATCTCTTCAAGAAAATAAGAGATACCAAGGGAACATTTCCTGCAAAGATGGGCTCGATAAAGGACAGAAACGATATGGACCTAACAGAAGTAGAAGATATTAAGAGGTGGCAAGAATACACAGAAAAACTATACAAAAAAGATCTTCACGACCCAGATAACCATGATGGTGTGATCACTCACCTAGAGCCAGACATCCTGGAGTGTGAAGTCGAGTGGGCCTTAGGAAGCATCACTATGAACAAATCTACTAGAGGTGATGGAATTCCAGCTGAGCTATTTCAGATCCTAAAAGATGATGATGTGAAAGTGCTGCACTCAATATGCCAGCAAATTTGGAAAACTCAGCAGTGGCCACAGGACTGGAAAAGGTCAGTTTTCATTCCAATCCCAAAGAAAGGTGATGCCTAAGAAGGTTCAAACTACTACACAATTGCATTCATCTCACATGCTAGCAAAGTAATGCTCCCAATTCTCCAAGCCAGGCTTCAATAGTACATGAACTGAGAACTTCCAGGTGTTCAAACTGGAGTTAGAAAAGGCAGAGGAACCAGAGATCAAATTGCCAACATCTGTTGGATCACAGAAAAAGCAAGAGTTCCAGAAAAACATCTACTTCTGCTTCATTGACTATGCTAAAGCCTTTGACTGTGTGGATCACAACAAACTCTGGAAAATTCTTAAAGAGATGGGAATACCAAACCACCTTACCTGCCTCCTGAGAAATCTGTATGCAGGTCAAGAAGCGACAGTTAGAACTAGACATGGAACAACAGACTGGCTCCAAATCGGAAAAGGAATATGTCAAGGCTGTATACTGTCACCCTGCTTATTTAACTTGTACATCATGCGAAACGCCAGGCTGGGTGAAGCACAAGCTGGAATCAAGATTGCTGGGAGGAATATCAATAACCTCAGATATACAGATGACACCACCCTTCTGGCAGAAAGCGAAGAGGAACTGAGAGCCTCTTGATGAAAGTAAAAGAGGAGAGTGAAAAAGTTGTCTTAAAACTCAACATTCAAAAGAGAAAGACCATGACATCCAGTCCCATTAGTTCATAGCAAATAGATGCAGAAACAATTGGAAACAGTGAGAGACTTTATTTTTGGGGGCTCCAAAATCACTGCAGATGGTGACTGCAGCCATGAAATTAAAAGACACTTGCTCCTTAGAAGAAAAGCTATGGTAAACCTAGACAGCATATTAAAAAAGCAGAGACATTACTTTGCCAACAAAGGTCTGTCTAGTCAAAGGTATGGTTTTTCCAATAGTCATGTATAGACGTGAGAGTTGGACCTTAAGGTAAGCTGAGCACCAAAGAACTGATGCTTTTGAACCATGATGTTGGAGAAGATTCTTGAGAGTCCCTTGGACTGCAAAGAGATCAAACCAGTCAATCCTAAAGCAAAGTAGTCCTGAATATCTTTGGAAGGACTGATGCTGAAGCTCCAATACTTTGGCCACCTGATGTGAAGAACTGACTCATTGGAAAAGACCCTGATGCTGGGAAAGATTGAAGGCAGGAGGAGAAGGGGACGACAGAGGATGAGATGGTTGGATGGCATCATCAACTCAGTGGACATGAGTTTGAGCCAGGCCCCAGGAGTTGGTGATGTACAGGGAAGCCTGGCATGCTGCAGTCCATGGGGTCACAAAGAGTCAGACACGATTGAGCAACTGAACTAAAAAAAAAGAATTAATGCCACGTGCAGCATCATGGATGCACCTAGAGATTCATGCTAAGTGAAGTTAGAGAAAAAGAAATATAGGATATCACTTATAGATATGAAAAAATGATACAAATGAACTTATTTACAGAATAGAAACAGACTCACAGACTTAAAAAAATGAATTTATGGTTATCAGAGGCAAAGAGCTGGGGGTTGGCATAGGTTGGGAATTTGAGATTGACATGTACACACTGCTATATTTTAAAACGATAATGAGGGGCTCCCTGGGGGCTCAGTGGTAAAGAATCTGCCTGCCAATACAGGAGACTCGGGTTCAATCCCCAGTCTGGGAAGACCCCACATGCCACAGAGCAACTAAGCCTGTGCTCCAGAGCCCGGGAGCCACAGTTCCCGAGCCTGCATGCCCTGGAGCCTGTGCACCACCACGAGAGCAGACACTGCCGTGAGCAGCCCGGACCGTAAGAGAGAAGAGCCCCAACTCCCCAGGATACAGAAAAGCCCACGCAGCAACAAAGACCCACACAGACAGAACGTGTGGCAGAAACCAGCGCAATGCTGTAAAGCAGTTATCCTCCGAGAAAAAGATTTTTTTTTTTAAGTAATAAAAAAATTAAAAGACAACCAACAAGGATCCACTGTATAGCTTGCACAGGGAACTCTGCTCAATATTCTATAATAACCTAAACAGGAAAAGAATTTGCAAAAGAAGACATACAAGTATACACATAACTGAATCACTGTGGTACACCTGAAACCAACATGACACTGTTAATCAACTGCACTCCAATGTAAAATAAAAGCTTTAAAAATAATAGTAAAAAAAATAGAGATTAAAACAAGAACTTGTACTGTGGCAGAGGGTGTGGGAAGGACATCCCTAGACCTGCAGGACAGAGAGGAGTTTGCTCGAGAGGCAAAGAGCAGTCCAGGCAGGAGTAGCACGTGCAGAAACCCTGCGGTGGGAGTCCTGCACTTCTGAGGCCGAACGCAGGCCAGTGAGGTGGAAATGCTAAGGGGGGTTGGGCAGCGCGCAGATGTGGCCACGGCTAGTCACATCGTCAGGAGGAACAGCACAGCTGCAGGCAGCAGACAACACGCTCGTTCCTGCACTCGACAAATGTTCCCTGCACAGCCTGTCAACCCGGACCCCATAGGACGGACGCAGTGGTGAACGAGCTCAGACGGTCGCAGAGCTCACACTCCAGTGCTGGCCGCTCCAGTGCGGGGCGCTCTACTCTGAGGTTCACGTTTCCCTGCAGAAAACGAGGCGAGATACCTGACTTCCAGAGGAGGATGGAGCCATGTAACGCACGTGAAAGGTTTAGTGTAAAACGTCCCAGGAGCAGCCAAGAAAACCCAGCTGGCTAGTACGGTCAGTTTCTATAGCCCAACCCGCAGAGACAGCTCGGTGTAATCTGGCCCGACTCCCAGCAGGGATGTGGCCGTGTGTCCGTCCGGGAGGTGGGGTTCCTGGCTGGAGTTCAGCTCCTGGGCTGCTCACCTCGCGGAGAAAGGACACAGCAGGCCCAGGAAGGAGCTGGAGGGGGTGCGGAGCGGGGAACACTCGGGACAGTTGACGCGGGGCTGTGCACCTCCGTGCGGTTCTAACAACAGGTTCTCTGAGGACTTCCCTGGTGGTCCAGGTGCTGGACTCCATGCTTCCAAAGCAGGGGACCCGGGTTCAACCCCTGGTCAGGGAACTCGATCCCGCATGCCACAACTAAGAGCTGGCATGCTGCAATGAAGATCAAAGGTCCCATGTGCCGAACCTGAGGGCTTCCCTGGTGGCTCAGAGGGTAAAGATGAAACTAAATCAAATACATAATTAGCCAAATACATAATTAGATATTAAAAAAACAAAAACAGGCTCTCTGGAGTACTGGGAACAGGGTTGGGGTACTCACCAAGGGTCTTCCCCACCCCGATGGTCCACACCCATCCACGTGCCTTTTCCACGCCGATGCCACTCTTACTCTGGCCAGCTGAGCGCCACGGGCTCAGAGGTGGCCCCAAACCAAGGAGGCAGGCTTGTGCCAGGAGACACAGAGGACACCCCCTGCATGACACCCAACTGCTGGAGGGGGCCTCACGGGGACTCCAAAAGGAAAGAGAAGGAGGCTCCCCCCTCCCCGTAAACCCGCACACTAAGCCACCCGAGAGGCAGAGGCGACACAACCGCAGGCAGGGCCTTGGTCCCAGCGACGGCATCCCCGATCTTGCAGCTCTGGGCGCTTCACCTGCGCAGCTGTCAGCCTGACAGCTGTGAGAGCTGCGAGGGCAGGGAGCTCACGTCTAGTCCCGAGTCTGGACTTGCTTAAGTAAGAGGATCACGAACACAGTTCCAGCCGGTGCAGGGACCTGTGGACCTTTCTCCTTCAGTGGGATGCCGCCCTCGCTCCCAACGCTCTGGAAGGTGGACTCCAGCTCTGCCGAAGCTGCTGGAGCCCAGGAGTCAGCAAGCTCCCAGAAGGGTGTGCTGGGCAGGGCACCTGCTGTTTTCTCAGTGGGGCTGGTGAAGGCCCCCCCAATCCCTCCAAGGGCCTCACTAGCCAGAGCTCCTCACGGGCCCCGAACACCCGGAGATGCTCTGAGGTGGTGAACCCAAACCTCGGGGGCCTGGGCGCCCCCTCCCCGCCCAGCACCCAAGGAGGACATGGACTTCCCCTCAGGGCAGGGCGCCACGGCTGCCCCAGACCAGGCTCCGACCCAGGGGGAGCCCCTCTAGGCTGTCCTGAGTTGCTGAGGAGGCAGCAGAGGAGCTGGGGGGTGGCACTGCCCAGGCCTGCACCCACTTCGAGGTCACTCAGGCCGCCCCGGTCTGGGCCACCCCGAGTTTTGGCAGCTGCCTCTCTGAGACCTAGTTTCATGTGAAATGGGACTACATTAAAAAAAAAAATGTTGCCTGCCACATCAATAAACAAAAAATGCTGCAGCCCTCAGCCATCACAGCCTCCCTGGACTGTGCACCCGGGAGACTAGGAAGGGAAGGCAAGGGCACTGGCCCCAGGAGCTGAGGTGCACATCAAAGGGATGACCTCAGAGAGCCCGGACTCCTGCATCTTCCCATACATAGGAAGCAATTTTTGTGACGTCTGTGCTGTGCCGTGCTTAGTCACATCCGACTCTTTGCGACCCTATGGGCTGTAGCCCACCAGGCTCCTCTGTCCATAGGATTCTCGAGGCAAGAATACTGGAGTGTGTTCCTAGTTCCTCCTTCAGGGGATTTTCCCAACCCAGGGATCAAACCCAGGTCGCCCGCATTGCAGGCGGATTCTTCACTGTCTGAGCCAGCAGGGAAGCCCAAGAATATTGGAGTCTCCAGAGCCACCTGCAGGCCTGGGGCCCGGCCAGGGTTCAGATCCCGCTCCGGCCCTCACCAGCTGTGGCCTGACACCAGCCGCCCACCCCGGGTCTCGGTACCAGCAGCACCTCCGACAGACACTTCCGAGAGGACGGAATGAGCTCACGGCTGAGAAACGGAGCACTTGGGGACGACCGGGGGATTCACCCGGCGTGGTAACGGGGCGCTGCAGAGCAGGGGGCTCTCCAGCTGGTGGTCCCTGGAGTCTCTGGTTCAGGGACCAAAAAGGCACTGTAGGCTGGACCCCAGGCCAGTCTGATGCCTGCAGGAGGGGCTGGAACAGCAGCGCAGGGAGGGGAGCACTCAGGACACACTGGGACAGACCCCCTTCTCTGGCCCCGGCACTGGGGGTTCCCGGCTGGCAGCCAGACTGGGTGGGGGGTGGTGGACCATGCTGGAGGGGGTGGGGGCAGCAGGGGCACTAGTCTCTGCTCATCCCGGCCTCTGTGAGCCTTGCCGAGGGTGCTCGAGCCCAGCCTCTCACCCGCCGCTGCTGTCTGGGGCCCCTCCCACCCCATCCACCTACCACCCCTGCCCCCGGTCAAGGCCCTCAGGACCTGAGCCGGGGCCTTCTGTGCACCTGGCAGCAGCAGACGTGGGTGGCTGTCCTGCCACAACTGTGCCATCCACCCGGAGCCAAGGGCAGGCCAGGCACACCCAGGAGTCACCCTCCGCCCCAGCGCCCCTGCTGGGTCCTCGTCCAAGACCACAGCACCCTGCTGCAGGCTGGGGAGCACCGAAGAGACAAGACCTGTGCATCACTTGGCCAGGGGCACAGAAAGGGCAATCCTGACCGTGCAGGAGGGATCCGTCCAGAAGGAGGGGCTAGCCCAGGACATCCCAATCCAGAGGCCGTGGCCGCCCAAAGCATTCTGAAACCATCACCACCATCCCTGCCTCATCACAACCTCGAAGAAAGCTGACCCTGAACCCGGCCCCTCACTTGATCTCTTCTACTCAACTAGTGTGAGGAATACAATTTTTATCCCCATTTCCCAGATGGCAAAGCTGAGGCTCAGGGAGGTTGAGCAACTGGGGTCAAGCAGCCAGCGAGTCAGAGCTGAGGGCCCATGCCTGCTTCCCTTCCCCAGTCCCTGACACGGGGAAGTCCTGGGAAAGTAGCAGGCTCATGGGGTCCTGCTGATCTCCACCCCCATCCTCTCCTACTTGGGAGGAACTGTCCTCCAGGGCCCCTGGCCCCTGGCGGCCTGAGATGGGACGAGGCGTCAGGGCCCACAGACCACAGGTTTCCAACAAGGAGACACCAACGTTCTCTTTGAAGCCTGCTCCCCAGGGGACCAAGGTCTGTGGCAGGTCAGTTTTCTCCCAGAGAGAAAAAGAGTAGATTCAACAAAGCAGAGAAACCTTAAAGGAGAACAAAGCCTGTTCCCACCCAGGCCGCTCTTTTACAAGGCCTTGCACCCTGTATGGATCTGACGCCTTTGCGGGGCCCAGCCTCGCCTGCCTGCTGGGGATGAGCCCTTTAAGGGCCTCGAAGGCCTGGCTGGATCTGACTTAGCAGCTGAAACATCAGATTCCATTCAGAAGCCACCCAGCCAAGTACGACTGCCTCTGCCCACCTCCGCCGCGTGGAGTTTTCAGCATTCTTGTCAGCAGCTGCCAGGCCGTTGAGGAAATGAATTTTCAGCTTAGGCTGGCCCCTCATGCGGTTCCTGTGACCTGAAGAGTGTGGGGCCAAGGGCTGGCTCCTCCGATCTGCAGGAGCATGGGGCAGCAGCTGTGGGCAGGGAGAGGCTGGAACCCAGGACAGCCTGGGGTAGGCGTCAAGGCATCCCTAGCATGACCTGGCATCTGATCCCACCCTCCCCTGAGCTTCCTGGAGCCCCCAGGACTGACGCCTTCTGCCTTCTACCCACTGTGGGTCCCAGAACCTCACTGCCCCAAGGGACGAAGACCCGAGGCAAGCTAAGAGCTGGGACCTGACCGTGGACAACCTTCTCCAATGCCCACCAGTCCACACCCCTTCCCAGCCCCTGTGCCCCTGCCAGGCTGGCTCAGGACACCCAAATCCAACCTCAGCGCCAGTTGGATCACCCCAGAAGGGCTGCAGGAAAGCACCCCTGCCCTAAGAAAGGGCCCCGCCGGACAGGCTGGCCCCCTTCCCCTGACTCCATCCATCCTGCACCCTGGACAAGCCCCTCCTGCCAGCCCCCTGCCCCTCCGATGCCCACAAGGAGCGCCTGACCGTGTCACCTCACCCCTGGCCTCCATTGTGTCCTTCCTGTTTCACACGGTGACTTCATGGAATGATGTCACCGAGATCAGAGAGTGTGGTAACCCGGGGTAACCGGGGCAGCCCTGCTGGGGGCTGTTCCCATGCTGGGAGGAAGGCCTCCTCTCCAGCTCGTGGAGGGATGGGAGGAGACGAGAGGCTCTCTCGCCCACTGGGGAGCACACGGCTGCCCCCAGGAGAGGCTGGGCCCAGTCCACGGCCAGGTCCAGCACCCTGGCCCCAGCAGATGCTGCAGCAGCGTCTGGCCCGTGGCGCCCACACCCACCCCGAGTGCCCCATCCGCTGTCACGGGCCCGCCTGGTGGGGTGCTCGCCTTGACTGCACTCCGGACTCGCCCGCAGCTACCCCAGCTCTGAGCCCTGGGCCCAGACACCCCAACTGCAGTGGTCTGGGCTGAGGCCTGGGCTCAGCATTTGCAGAGGACAGAATTGGTGGCCTTGCCCAAACAGAAGGGCTACCCTGGTGGCTCAGACGGTCAAGAATCTGCCTGTAATTGACCCAAGTTCAATCCCCAGAGGTCTGCTCTTAGCTTCTGGGAGGTGATCTGTGTTATACCCGATAGGAGGGTCTTTGTTTAGAGTGACGTCCGTGTGACCTACGGGGGCTTTGGGTCATGCTGGACCAGCTGACTTGAGAGTAACTGTGTGGCCAATCAGTCATGCCCACACGATGGGGCCCTGATAAAAACTGCACACCAGCGCTGTGTGCGCTCCCCTGGTGGGCAGTACCGTGCGTGTGCCGTCACTCACGGATGCTGTTAACACACGGGGAGTGGACGGGGTGCTCCGCATCTGGACCCCCGTCCAGGGCTCTGCCCCAGGCATCTCCTCTCTCTCCTCTTAACCTGCATCCTTTCCCTGTAATTAAACCATAACCGGGGATATCTACCTTCAGCACATTCACGAGCACTTCCAGTGCTGGATCCAAGACGGTTCTGCGGAACCCTCACCTCACAGCTGGTGGCTGTAACAGTGCTGTACACCCACACGTCCTTGGAGACCCCGTTCTCTGAGGGTGCCCTTGCATGGAGACTGTGCTCCCAGACTTCAAGTCAGCCTACACGCCACAAACGGTGTGTCCACAGACCCCGGTGACTGATCTACAGCCAGGCCCCAGGAACCAGTCAGTCTAAGAAGGCTGCCCCCATCTGGCAAAAGGGTCACATGCTTTGCTCAAGATTAACTGTCAGTAAGGGGCGAGGGCTAGGTTCTGGCTCCAGAGTAGAAAAAGGGGTCCCAGAGGCCCCCCAGTCACCTGCTTCCTGACTGGCCCAGCCTCCCCGGAAGATGCAGCCTTTGCCCCGAGTGGGTCCGGGCGCGGGGTGGGGCTCACCTGGCTGGCTCCGCGCCTCAGGCGGGCAGGTGCTTCCAGGTGCTGACGAAGGCCGTGGGGATGAGCGAGTAGGGCACGGTGGTGACGCAATTCCACGTGTCGGAGGTGGGGTCGTAGCAGTCCAGGGTCTTACACCGCTGGGTGCCGAAGTAGCCCCCCACCACGTAGAGCTTGTTGCCCGACGCCAGCGCGTGGCAGGACATGCGCTTGGCGGTCATGTCCCCGATCCGCGTCCACTGGTTGCTCTCGCAGTCGAAGCGGTAGGCCGAGGCGGCCGTGAACTCCGTGTCGCCGCCCATGATGAAGATCTGGCTGCCCAGCACTGCGGCCGCGGTGTACCGCCAGGGCTGCGGACACTCAGCCTTGATGCTCCACCGGTTCTCCGACGGGTTGTAGCACTGGACCTTGGACACCATGTCCCGGTGGATGCTGGTGCCCCCGAACACGAAGAGCTTCAGCTTGGCGCTCACCACCGCGGCGTTGCTGACGCCATCCCTCAGCGGGGCCACCATGGTCCACTTGTTCGCCCCGGGGTCGTACTTCTCCACCTGCTTCAGCGAGACCGACGGCGAGGCCGGGAAGACGCCGGCCAGCGACGTGTGGCCCCCGACCACGTAGAGGCAGTTCTCCAGCTCGGCGGAGCCATGGCCGAAGCGGGCGATCAGCATGGGCGCCGCCTTGGACCACTCCTCGTGGACCGTGTTGTACACCCACACGTCCTTGGAGACCCCGTTCTCAGAGCCCCGGCCCCCCGTGACGTAGACCTTGCAGCCGATGGCCGAGGCGCTGAACTCCTTGCGGGGGCTGGGCAGGTCCGCCTTCGGGATGATCTCCTTGGCCTTGTGGTCCACCTGGTAGATCTTGTCGCACATGAAGGTCTGGCCCCCGAGGATGAGCAGCGTGTGGCCGGCCCGGCGCGGCCGGGCGCAGGGGCTGGTGACCACACCGTCGTTCTGCAGGATCCGGGTTTTGCAGCGCAGCGCCTCGTCCACCAGCAGCCGCGTGCGCTCATCCGCCATGAGCAGGGCGTCGCCGGACACGGCCTCCTTCAGGCAGTCGGAGGGCAGCAGGGCCAGCCGCACGCCGCGGAGGAGCTCAGGCAGGTGGGCCTTGCGCTGCTCCAGGTCGTGCCGGACCCACTGCAGCACAGCCTCGAAGACCACGCGCTCGTCCTCCGCCTCTAGCTCGTCGCTGGAGACGAGGTCCAGCAGGGTGTCCTTGGAGAGACTGTTGAAGTCGTCGCTCTGGCGCACGGCCTCGAAGTGCACCAGGCACATGCGCCAGGAGAACTCGTAGAGCCGGCGGCACTGGTGGGCGTCTGAGAGTAGCATCATGCCCAGGCAGTTGGACGGGAACAGGTTCTTCTCCAGGAACTCGGCGGCCGCGTCCCGCACGTCGTGGAACTGCAGCATGTCGCCTGCCTCCAGCAGTGACTCGGCGTTCTCCTCGTTGATGACGATGCGCGACGAGTAGGCGAAGTCCAGCAGCAGCTCCAGCACCTCGGGGTGCAGGTTGTCCTGGAAGTTGACCGTGTCGTCGTGGCTCTCCCGCAGGCCGTGGCTGAACATGGCCTCGAAGTAGCGGCTGGAGGCGGCCAGCACGGCGCGGTGGCAGGGGAAGGCGCGGTCTCCGGCCCAGAGCGTCACGTCGGTGAACATGCGGTGTTTGCGCAGCGTGTTGAGGTGCGCCAGCACGCAGTCGGGGTGCGAGGCCTTGTGGAACAGCGTGATGTTCATGGAGCCCGTGCTGCCCCGCGACTTGCGGGTCTCGTGGACGCTGACGGACATGCTGAGCCGACCTGCTAGGGGCGGGGGGGGGGGGGGGGGGGGGGAGTGAGGGATGAGGCCACAGGTGAGACGGGTCAGGCCCCAGGGCCCCCGCAGCGTCCCCCAAACCCAGCCAGCCGGGCCTCTCCACCCCTGCTCAGCTCTGCCACACCCAGACCAAGCCCCGCCCCTCAATCTGACGGCCAAAGGATGGCTCTGGTGGTAAAGCCTGAGGTTCATCTCTGGATAGGAGCCTGCCCAGGGACCCTGATATACAGTCATCTCCCATGGTTGCAAAAACATGCCACGGTGTCCCCAGCCCGGTTAAGAAGACAGCAGGTGGGCTCACGTCCCTGGTGACTCAGTGGTACAGAATTCCCCTGCCAATACAGGAGACATGGGTTGGATCCCTGATCCGGGAAGATCTCACATGCTGGGGAGCAACTAAGCCCGTGCACCCCAACTACTGAGCCTGTGCTCCAGAGCCCGGGCGCCTCAGCTACTGGGCCCACGTGCCGCCACTTCTGGTGATGGGCCCCAGGGCCTGTGCTCTGCACTGAGAGAGGCCCGGGCCATGAGAAGCCTGTGCACTGCGACTGGAGAGGAGCTCCTGCCTGCTGCAACTAGGGAAAAGCCTGTGCAGCAACAGAGACCCAGCACAGCCAAAAATAAATAAATCTTAATAAAAAAGAGGACAGCAGGGCAGTGCTAAGCAGCATGTGCTCTGGAAACATTCCTCGGCTCAGGGATGCTGCCACAGGGCCCCATTCTGCAGCCAGGCAAGCCAAGGCTCAGAGAGGCGCCCTGGCTGCCTGACTCCCACAGCGAGGATTCCCATGTGGGCTGTCCGGTTCCAGCCCAGCAGCCACCCCGTTGGCCAAGGAGACTCAGATTCATGCAGGGGGGCTTTTGCAAAACATCCCCAAGGAGCCACAGAGCCCAGGCAGAGCCTCATGTCCCCGCTCTGCTCCCAGCGTGGCCCTGTCCTGAGCCAGGCTCCACGCAGCCGCGGCCACACTCCTCATCACCCTTGCCTTGGAAAGCTCTCCATGAGCCACTGTCACAGCCCAAGCGCTCAGTGTAGACATGCTTTGCAAATCCAGGGCTCTCTAGAGACCTCTGGACCCAGCTGTGATGAGGTCAGCTGGCCTGTGGCTCACTCCCTGGACACCTGCTCCATTCTGAATCCCAGTGGGAAGCCGAGACAAAGCCCTGAGTGCAACGAGACACTAAAGCAACCCGGGTCTGCCTCAACCACCACAGCCAGAACACCTGCAGCCAGTGGAGTCTCCTGGTCCCGACAGGCGACTCTGGTCTGCCCATCTCTGCTGGGCCAGGGACGTGGGGCCCAGGGCGCTGGTCCCCGGAGCAGACACGGGCTTGAAAGCAGGGATTCCAAAGCACTTTAATTAATAAAGTCTGGTCAATGACATGACCCCAGACCCCACTATGGTGCTGTGGAAACGAGGCTCAGCCAACAGGCAGGCAAAACCCTAGGCCTCGAAGTGGCCGAAGGAAACTGCATTCAGTGTCCTGACCCCAGAAGTCTGTGCTTCCAGCTGGTAACGAGGCCAGAAAAACCCCCTTTTCATTTTTACTTTCAAAAGTGTGTAGCAACCGCCGAACCCTCCTCACTCCAGGTCACTCTTGTACTGAAGCAATGACCAGTGACTTTATTTTTGGGGGCTCCAAAATCACTGTAGATGGTGACTGCAGCCATGAGATTAAAAGACACTGCTCCTTGGAAGAAAACCTACAGCGTATCAAAAAGCAGAGACATCACTTTGCCAACAAAAGTCCGTATAGTCAAAGCTATGGTTTTTCTAGTAGTCATGTACTATGTGAGAGTTGGACCATAAAGAAGTCTGAGCATTGAAGAACTGATGCTTTTGAACTGGTGTGGTGTTGGCGAAGACCCTTGAGAGTCCCTTGGACAGCAAGGAGATCAATCAAGTCAATCCTAAAGGAAATCAACCCTGAATATTCACTGGAAGGACTGATGCTAAAGCTCCAATACATTGGTCACCTGAATTGAAAAGCTGACTCATTGGAAAAGATCCTGATGCTGGGAAAGATTGAGGGCAGGAGGACAAGGGGGTGACAGAAGTTGAGATGGTTGGACTGCATCACTGACTTGATGGACATGAGTCTGAGCAAACTCCAGGAGCTGATGAAGCACAGGGAAGCCTGGCATGTAGTTCATGGGGTTGCAGAGAGTTGGACAGGACTGAGCAAGTGAACAACAACGACCTGATGAAGGAAGGCGGTGCTCCAGCTTCGGTGGACTGTCAGTCAGAGTCCAAGTGCACGGCTGTCTCCCTTGCTCCCTCCTCTCCTGGCAAAGAACCAGGGAAGCCACAGTGACGTGATCAGAGCTGCCCGGGCAAGGCCCCAGCTCCCTGGCTGGGCGGGGAAGACACCGGGGCTGGGCCTGGCCTCGCTGCTCTGGCCCCCGAGCTCCAGGCAGACCACGGGCCAGTGGCCCGCCAGGAACACGGCTGCGCAAACCAGCCGCTGCGGCCCACAGGGCTCAGGTGAAGAGCTCAGGCTCAGGGGTGTGTGCCTGTCCATGTGCAGTCTGCAGGAGTGGGAAAGTGCAGGACCGCACACCCAGACTACACACAGTGGTGCCCAAGCTACCACCCACTCTCTCTCTGCAACTCAGTCTCCTCTTTTGTAAGATGAAGCCCCCGCCCTGTTCAGCCCTCCTGAGAGCCCCTCACTTGTTGGCAATTATTTACAGAGCTTGACCTCTGAGCCTGGCCCGGGACCGGGTGTCACAGACAACAGGCTGTGCTGACCTGGCCTCACAAGCTCAGCAGCAGCAACTCCCAACCAGGTCTGAACTGCCCACCCTCGATTCCAGACCACACAGCGCGATCCCCACACCTTGTGTGACTGCTTAATCCTCATTCCTGCTTCTGCCCCCCAGTCATCAGACACTTTGCCGAATGTGGCCGTCCACTGGGGCTTCCCAAGTGGCTCAGTGGTGAAGAATCCGCCTGCCAGTGCAGGAGACACAAAAGACCTGAATTCAATCCCTGGCTCGGGAAGATCCCCTGGAGAATGGTGACTCACTCCAGTACTCTTGCCTGGAGAATCCCATGGTCAGAGGAGCCTGGAGGGCTACAGTCTGCAGGGTTGCACAGCACTGGACACGACTGAGCACACACAGGCGTGCAGCTGGGTGATGCCATCCACCACGCCCCTGCATGCTGGGGCCTTTAGAGGGACGTGGCCTCTGATCTGGAGGTGCCTGGGGGACTGGCTCCAAGGCCTCCGATTCGGGGCCCTGATGGCGAGGCTTGACCTCAGTTCCTGCTGTCCCACAGCCCCACCTGCTCCAGGTCCCTGAACACCTCTGCCCGGTGCCCCGCCCAGCCGGAAGCCAGGCTGCTTCTGAGCCCCACTGGAGTGTGGTCTGGAACACTATGGGTGCGCAGCTCCTCCTGGACTCACGTTACAGACAGCGCCGGGGTGGAATGCCAGCCGTGTGACCAGGATGTCACCAGCACCTGTTCCTGCGGGGGGTGGGGGCGGGGGGTTCGGAGGCTGCTGCGCACAGGGCCTGGCCCCAGGGCCAACCAGAGAGTGGACGGACCTGCTCTTCCCATGCAGTGACAGGTGGACACACACACACTCTAAGCCACTGGGCAAAGGCCCTCTCAGGCTTTCTGGCCCC
The DNA here is from genome assembly GCA_935064755.1 of Tragelaphus eurycerus. Lineage (NCBI taxonomy): Eukaryota > Metazoa > Chordata > Mammalia > Artiodactyla > Bovidae > Tragelaphus > Tragelaphus eurycerus. Next base: position 3,397,150 of record CAKXYN010000075.1, on the reverse strand, counting down.
GTGTGGCCTGCCTCCCTCCGTCCCAGACCCTGGTCCACACTGGGGTGGCCGGCCCGGGGGCTGTGGGGTTGGGCTGGGCCAGCCTCCGTCCTGGGGTGCTGTGCACAGGACCGCTCTGGAGGGATCCAGGTGCAGACACCCTTGGTGGGGGCAGGGAGGTGGGCATTAGGGGCAGGAGAGACCAGGACTCCAAGATGAGAAAGTGCCCCAAAGCACGGTAAACCCCGACAGAGTAGCCACGTGTGCCTGGAGAATGAGGTCAGGTGACCTCTTCGAGGGCAGCGCGGAGTGGGCAGCCGGGGCCCAGAGCTAACTTCTGTCCCGATCAGCAGAGGATGACTGCCCGCTGATGCCAACTCTCTCCCAGGCCAAGATCCTGAGATGCCCAGATACACCCAGCAGGCTCCTACCCCCAGACAGCGGCCAGCCTGGCTCCGCGGAGCAGAGCCAGGAGCAGGGGCGCCTGCCAGGCCGGTCGCCTCCCCATCTGCCCCATGTCCTCTCAGGAGATGCCGGGACCTGAGCCGGCCTTTTAGCAACAGTCTCAAAGCCCCAGGATTCCAGGGAGCAAGAGACCCACTGGCCACAGTTTACAGACAGGAATACTGAGGCCCGGGGGACCTCCAAGATGAGAAAGTGGTCCAGGGAGGGGACCACAGTGTCCACCCAGGCCCACAGGTACCCAGGGCTGCCCTTTACCTCTGGGCCAGCAGTGTGGGAGGTCAAGCTTGGGAGCCGGGGGCCCCCAGGGCTGCGCACCCCACCCTGGGCTCCCCGCCTCACAGCTACAAGATCCCCAGAAGCCAAATTGTTCCCTCCACTGTGACATGTCTGGGAAAGTTCTCAATGTTCCCCCAAACCTGTGAAACAGCACCCTCATGCTCAAATCCCACCCCCACCACCACACCAGTTCACACAAGCCCTGTGGCCCCACTTCCTACACGAGTCTGTGTCTGACCCTCCCCACCACCCCAGCCTCTGCCTCTGCTCGGGTCTGAATCCACCCAGAGACCAGTTATCCTTTAAAAAGCCTGGATCACACCACACCCAGCTCTAAACTCTCCAGGGACATCTCAGCAGTCTCAGTAAAATCCCAGGTCCCCACTGTGGCCTCCAGGTCCTCACATCCTGCTATTTCCCAAAGAGCTGCCCTCCAGCCGTGCTGGACGTGTCCCTGGCCTCAGGACCTTTGCATGAGCTGCTCTTCTGCCTGGAATGCTCTGCCATCCACCCTGCTGTCCCTGAATGGCTTGCTCTCTCCCCTCCTGACTTGTTGAGGTCATCTGCTCCCCACACCTCCCCCACTTACAGCACTTGTCATAACTTACAATCACAGGCTTATCTGGCTTCTGTATCTCCGGCCCCTGAAGGCAAGGACCTTGTGTGGTGCTAACTGATGGGACCTGGCACAGAGCGGAGGCTCAGCTGGACTGGATGACCAAGCCGAGCTGCACACAGTGCACAAAGCTCTCCCTGCTAGCATCCGCTGCAGTGCTCGCACGGCCGCGCTCCAGGCCCAGAGAAGATGCAGGCTGAGGCAGCTGTGGATGCTGTCAGGCCGACTGTGACAACGGACCCGAGTGGGAGACCCTTGAGCCAGCAAGGCACCCCCTCCTGCTTACCCTGACACCCGCCTGTTCTCAGGAACCACTCTCTTCCCGCTCCAGGCTGTTTAGACACGGGATCCATGGGATCCAGGGCTGGCCAAAGTGGCGCATCCCTGGGGTCCCAACACCTGCCCAGCCATGGTGACGGGCCCCACACCCAGGAGGGGCCTGGAGACGCTAGTCTGCGGTGCTGACTCAGCTGTGGGGTGACGCGGCATCCATCCCTGGGGCCACTGAGAGGCTGAACACAGACTGGGAGCACAGCACCGCCCCAGACGGAAGCTATGCACAGGAGGAGCGCGGGGGCTTGGTGACCGCCGACCTGAGGCGCTCTGCCCTTCCTTCCACCCCGGGCCGCCAGGACTCCCAGCAAGTGCAGGACTCCCTGGGACCGGGGGACAGGATGCTGGCCTTGCCAGGGGGTCTCAGCGGGGGGAGTCTTGCCACCCTCCCACCACCAGGGGAAGCCACCCCATTCACCAAGAACGGGTTTCACGAGATCATTTCCAGTGACTGGAACCCTGTGCCGGGGCTGGAGGACCCAGAGCCAGTGTGAGACGGGAGGTTCCCAGTGGCGGGAGGGGTGAGCGCCGCAAGCGTGGGCCAAGGCCAGCGAGCTGGGTGCCTGCTGAGCAACACCACGGCGTTGCTGCGGCCTGGACCACACGTTTGACCTGAGGGATGCCCAGCGTGCCTCTGTTCACTGCCACGTGGGTGAGGGCACGGAGGAAGGAGCGTTTTCTGGGGCCCGTGAGGACACTACTGCCCTTGAGGAGGACTATGAGGCTGGCGTGGATTCTTGGGAGAGGGAGAGGAAAAAGGGGAGGGATACTAAGCACCAATCCTCTGAGCCCTGCAGTGCGCTACGCCCAGAGCTTCAGCTTCAGCATTAGCTGACAGGTGTAAGAACTTTCCGACTGGACTGTCTTTCGCTTTCAACTGTGATCATGTGTTGCTTCTCCATGAGTACCTGTAAGACGTCTGTCCTGTCTCAAAACTAAAGATTTTAAGAAGGGGCTGCAGGGTGGGAAAACAAGTGTGTTTGCCGAGTCAGGTCTGTCCTGGCTCTTGGAAGCCTGTCTCCGTGGTCTCCTGCCTTCGGAGGCCCCAGTAAGTCAGACCCTCTTGAGCTGTAGACATCTCAGGATTATTCTGATGACCTAAGCGTCACCCTGGGCTTTGATGGATACAAGGCACATCAATTACCTGCACAACACTGCCAGGCTCCCGACGAGCGGTATATCATCCCCCCTAAGAGGTATCGATCCAGCTCCTACAACAGCTCCGCTCCGGTGACCACAGGCCTTCCCTGCAGGGAAGCGGTTAAAATGCACCACACAGAAGGGACGGGACCGATGGCAGGGGACCAGGACGGGGCGCTCACCTGCTCCCGCCAAACACTAATAATACACCTGCAAGCAGAACGACTCACGCAGAACACCTACCGAATGCCACTGTAAGGCCACAGACTCCCCAACAGGAAAGAAATCCTCCATGTAACCACGCAGGACCCAGGGACAAAGAGAGGAACTGGAACAGAGCCCGTGCCCCAGGGACGGAGCTGTGGAGGAGGAAAGGTCCCTGCAAGCTGGGGAGTCCTCTCACTGGCGGGGAGACCAGACTAGACGGAGGGGGAGCTTCGGCGCCAAGGAGGAGAGCATGGCATCTGGCTTGCAGAAGGCACTGCAGAGAGTAACCTGCACAGGAGGTGGGCACCACTGCCCAGAGCTCCCCCGCCTGCATCACTCATCTGCTGCTGTGGGGGGCAGCTGGGTGCTGGCTCAGGTTTCAGAGGTCAGATGACAGGCTGGCTGCGTGGAGAGGCTGGAGTGTGGTAACTGAGGGTGTGCTCAGGAGCAGCGAGGGCCTGCCAGAGACGTAAGGTGCCGTTTCTAGGGGGTGCCCCAGGAGAGTGCCAGACCATCATAAGGGTGTCCCTCCCTGTGACTGCTCCTAGGCAACAGGACGCTGCCTGCAGGAGCTCTGGGGGTGGGAGGGAGTTGCTGCTCTAAGACCCGCAAGCAGGTGCCAAGCGCTGTGCCCACTGTCCTGGGAGTACACAGACGGCAGCCGCCCCCAGGAGACCCACGTAGTGGTGGTCGTTTAGTCACTAAGTCATGTCCGACTCTTGTGACCCCAAAGACTAGCCCGCTAGGCTCCTCCGCCCACGGGATTCTCCAGGCAAGGATACTGGAGTGGGGTGTCATTGCCTTCTCCAGGGGATCTTCCAGACCTGGGTGTCCTGCACTGCAGGCAGATTCTTTACCAACTGAGCTACCAGGGAATTCCCAAGGAGACCCATGAGCAGGCTCCAAACCCTGCTCCCACTGTCCCAGGAGTGGCATGGACAAAAGCTGCTCCTACAAGACGTGCAAACAGATGCTAAGTGGTGCCCACGCCATCCCAACTGTGCACAAGGGCCTCTGCGCCTGCACACCCCATGTCAAGGAGGGGAACGGCCAGCACAGGCAGAAGAGATAGCAAGCATTCAAACGGAAGGAAGGCTCTCGAATGGAAAAAATGACAGAGGAGGACTCGAGCTCACCTCCTCTCACAAAAACCTCAAAATCACAATGAACTGCTGAACGACCACCAGCAGAAAAAGACAGGAACCTACCAAAAAAAAAAATTTTACATTCAAAGACAAAGAAGCTGCCATGAGATGGTAGGAGGGGTGCTTTCATGACACCATCAGATCCTGCAGTCTCCAGGTGAGCGACCCACAGGTTGGGAAGTAATTACATCACAGAGGTTCTCCCACCAGAGGGTCCTGAGCACCTGGTCGGCTCCCCAGCCTGAGGGTCTGGCATCGGGAGGAAGAGCCCTCAGAGCATTTGCCTCTGAAGGCCGGTGGGGCTGGTGTGCAGGAGCTCCACAGGACGGGAGAAACAGAGACTCCATTCTGGGAGGGCACACAGGGCACACCAAGACCCGGCCCAAAGCTCCAGAGGGGCCGGGGCTGGACCGACCTGAGTCCTGGAGGGCCTCCTGGGAAGGCAAGGGTCAGCTGCGGCTGACTGCCCGACAGGACACTGTGGCAGGGGCCCAGGAGAATACTGATCTGCGTTGGCTCTCCCAGAGGCTGCCATTTTGGCATCAAGACCCAGCCTTACCCAGTAACCTGCAGGCACCAGCCACAGGCCAAACAAACAGCAGCCCGTGAACACAGCCCCACACGTCGATAGACAGGCCACCTAAAGTGGTACTGAGCTCACAGTCACCTCTAAACATACCACGCACTGGACACAGCTCTGCTCACTACAGGGACAAGACACAGCTCCACATACCAGTGGGCAGACACCAGGCCTTCCCACCAGGAAGCCTGAACAAGCCCCAGGACCAGCTGTAAATGGAAAGTAACCTTTAAAAACTGTATAAAAATAACAATAAATAAAAAATCTTTAAAGATTAAAAGCAGAAAGGACCACAAAATGTACCTCTGTAATAGAATGCTGTACCAAAAATTTTTTAAATTAAAACTACAAAATGTTTTAAACTTAAAAAAAAAAAAAATACACTAGAAAGAATTAATAGCAGAATAACTGAGGCAGAAGAACAAATAATTGAGCTGAAAGACAGTGTTGGAAATGACTGCAGTGTAACAGAATAAAGAAAAAAAGAATGAAAAGAAATGAGGAGAGCCTCAGAGACCTCTGTGACAACATTAAACACACCAACAATGGCATTGTAGGGGTCCCAAAAGTAAACAAACAGACCTGAGAAAATATCTGAAGACATAATAGCTGAAAACTTCCCCAACACAAGAAAGGAAATACTCAAGTCCAAGAAGCACAAAGTCTCATACAAAATGAACCCAAAGAGGAAAAGAATGAGACATATATTAATCACACTGAAAAAAATTAAAGACAAGGAAAAATTACCAAAAGCCCAAGAGAAAAGCAACAAATAACGTATAAGGGAATCCCCATAAGGTAACAGTTGGTTTTTCAGAAGAAACTCTGCAGGCCAGAAGGGAGTAGCACAATATATTTAAAGTGACGAAAGGAAAAAAAACCTACAACCAAAAATACTCTATCCAGCAAGGTTCATCAGTCAGATTTGATAGAGAAATCAAAAGCTTTACAGACAAGCAAAAGCTAAGAGAATTCAGCACCGCCAAACCAGCCTTAAAACAAATCCTAAAGGAACTTCTCTACATGGAAAAGAAAAGGCCCAACTACAATAGAATCAAGACTATTACAAATGGGAAAACTCATCAGTAAAGGCAAACACAAAGGCAAACGACGTACATTAAACATCTACACGTTAAACAGAATATCAAAGCCAGCAATTGTGAGTAGATGAGAATACAAATGCAGTATTCTGGAAATGCACTGGTAAAAAAGAGGCCAGCAACCTAAAACAGACTGGCACATAAATATCAAACCTGCAAAAGCAAAACTCCCCAGGAGCTACAAACCAAAATCTGCAGTAAATACACAGGCAATGAAGAAAAAGCAATCCAAATACAACACTAAAGATAGACATCAAATCAAAAGACTACAAAAGAAGAGAAGAAATAAGACCTACAAAAATAAAACAATTAAAAGGGCAATAAGAACATACATATCAATAATTAGCTTAGACGTAAACAGATTAAATGCTCCAACTGAAAGACATCGGCTGGCTGAACGGATATAAAAACAAGACCTGTCTGTGTCCTGAATGATGATGCTGTGAAAGTGCTACACTCAATATGCCAGCAAATTTGGAAAACTCAGCAGTGGCCACAAGATTGGAAAAGGTCAGTTTTCATCCCAATCCCAAAGAAAGGCAATGCCAAGGAGTGCTCAAACTACCGCACAATTGCACTCATCTCACACGCTAGTAAAGTAATGCTCAAAATTCTCCAAGCCAGGCTTCAGCAATATGTGAACCGTGAACTTCCTGATGTTCAAGCTGGTTTTAGAAAAGGCAGAGGAACCAGAGATCAAATTGCCAACATCCGCTGGATCATGGAAAAACCAAGAGAGTTCCAGAAAAACATCTATTTCTGCTTTATTGACTATGCCAAAGCCTTTGACTGTGTGGATCACAATAAACTATGGAAAATTCTGAAAGAGATGGGAATACCAGACCACCTGATCTGCCTCTTAAGAAATCTGTATGCAGGTCAGGAAGCAACAGTTAGAACTGGTCATGGAACGACAGACTTGTTCCAAATAGGAAAAGGAGTACATCAAGGCTGCATATTGTCACCATGTTTATTTAATTTATATGCAGAGTACATCATGAGAAATGCTGGACTGGAAGAAACACAATTTGGAATCAAGATTGCCGGGAGAAATATCAATAACCCCAGATATGCAGATGACACCACTCTTATGGCAGAAAGTGAAGAGGGGCTAAAAAGCCTCTTGATGAAAGTGAAAGTGGAGAATGAAAAGGTTGGCTTAAAGCTCAACATTCAGAAAACGAAGATCATGGCATCTGGTCCCATCACTGCATGGGAAATAGATGGGGAAACAGTGGAAACCGTGTCAGACTTTGTTTTTCTGGGCTCCAAAATCACTGCAGATGGTGACTGCAGCCATGAAATTAAAAGACGCTTGCTCCTTGGAAGGAAAGTTATGACCAACCTAGATAGCATATTCAAAAGCAGAGACATTACTTTACCAACAAAGGTTCGCCTAGTCAAGGCTATGGTCTTTCCTGTGGTCATGTATGGATGTGAGAGCTGGACTGTGAAGAAGGCTGAGCACCGAAGAATTGATGCTTTTGAATTGTGGTGTTGGAGAAGACTCTTGAGAGTCCCTTGGACTGCAAGAAGATCCAACCAGTCCATTCTGAAGGAGATCAATCCTGGAATTTCTTTGGAAGGAATGATGCTAAAGCTGAAGCTCCAGTATTTTGGCCACCTCATGCGAAGAGTTGACTCATTGGAGAAGACTCTGATGCTGGGAGGGATTGAGGGCAAGAGGAGAAGGGGACGACAGAGGATGAGATGGCTGGATGGCATCACTGACTCGATGGACGTGAGTCTGAGTGACCTCCAGGAGCTGGTGATGGACAGGGAGGCCTGGCGTGCTGCGGTTCATGGGGTCGCAAAGAGTCGGACACGACTGAGCGACTGATCTGATCTGATCTGTGTGCTGTCTACAAGGAACACATTTCAGATCTAGGGACAAATACAAAGTGAAGGGATGGGAAAAGGTACTCCACGCAAATGGCAATCAAAAGAAAGCTGGAGCAGCAATACTCCTATCAGACGAAACAGACTACGAGAGACAAGGAAGGTCACTACACAATGATGAAGGGATCAACTCAAGAAGATGTAACAACTGTAAGTATCTATGCACCCAACATAGGAGCACCTCAATACACAAGGCAAACACTAACAGCCATAAAAGAAGAACTTGACAGTAACACAATAAGATCAGATCAGATCAGATCAGTCGCTCAGTCGTGTCTGACTCTTTGCGACCCCATGAACCACAGCACGCCAGGCCTCCCTGTCCATCACCAGCTCCCGGAGGTCACCCAGACTCGCACCCATCGAGTCAGTGATGCCATCCAGCCATCTCATCCTCTGTCGTCCCCTTCTCCTCCTGCCCTCAATCCCTCCCAGCATCAGAGTCTTCTCCAATGAGTCAACTCTTCGCATGAGGTGGCCAAAATACTGGAGTTTCAGCTTTAGCATCATTCCTTCTAAAGAAATTCCAGGATTGATCTCCTTCAGAATGGACTGGTTGGATCTTCTTGCAGTCCAAGGGACTCTCAAGTCTTCTCCAACACAATAAGAGTGAGGGACTTTTCTGGACAGACACCTAGACAGAAAATCAACAGGGAAACACAGGCCTTAAATGACACATTAGACCAGATGGACTGAACTGGTGTTTACAGAACACTGCATCCAAAAAGCAGCCCAACACCCTCTGTTCTCAACTGCACATCATACATTCTCCAACACAGAGTCACATCTTAGGTCACAAATCAAGCCTTGGTAAACTTGAAGAAAATCGAAATCATATCATCATGCACCTTGTCCAACCACAATGCTGTGAGATTATAAATCAACGACAGAGGCAAAAACTATAAAAAACACAAAACCTGGAGGCTTAACGATATGTTACTAAAACATCAGTGGATCACAGAAGTCAAAGAGAAAATCAAAAGATACCTTGAGACAAATGAAAACATAAATATGATAATCTAAAACCTATGGGATACAGCAAAAGCATTTCTATGAGGGAAGTTTACAGTAGTACAGTCTTACCTGAGGAAACAAGAAAAATCTCAAATAACCTACCCTTATACCCAAAGCAACTAGAGAAAGAACAAAAAAATCCAAATACCCAAAGCGGCTAGAAAAGAAAAAAAGACCCAAAGTTAGGAAAAAAGAAATCATAAATATCAGAGCAGAAATACATTTGATCGTAGCCCAATGGCCCAGAAATGATAAAGAACAGAAATAAATGAAATAGATAAGAAAATAGAAAAAAAATCTATAAAAGTAAAGCCTGGTTCTTTGAAAATATAAACAGTTGATAAATAAATGGATAAGTTTTAGTAAAACTCATCAAGAAAAAAAGGGAGAGGGCTCAAATCAATAAAAACAGAAATGAAAAAGGAGAACTTAAAATGAACACCACAGAAATACAAAAGATCATAAGAGACTATTACATTTATATGCCAGTAAAATGGACAACTTAGAAGAAATGGAAAAATTCTTAGAAAGATACACACTTCCAAGACTGAAGCAGAGAGAAATCGAAAATACGAATAGGCCAATTGCAAGTACTAATATTGAAACCATGATTTAAAAACGTCCAACAAACAAAAGTCCAGGACCAGGTGGTTTCATGGGCGATTCTATCTAGTATTTAGAGAAGAGTTAACACCTACCCTTCTGAAACTTGTTCAAAACACTGCAGAGGAAGGAACAGATCCCAAGCTCACTTTACAAAGCCACCATCTCCCTGATACAAACGCAGACAAAGACATCACCCCCAACCCTGCCGCCAGAAGAAAATTACAGGCCAGTATCACTGATGAGGGGCTTCCCTGGTGACTCAGATGGTAATGCATCGCCTGCAACGCAGGAGACCCAGGTTCAATCCTTGGGTTGGAAAGATACCCTGGAGAAGGGAATGGCAACCCACTCCAGTATTTGTGCCTGGAGAATCCCATGGACAGTGAACACAGACAGAAAAACACTCAACAAAATACTAGCAAACCGAATCCAACAATACATTAAAAGGATCATACACCACCATCAAACGGGATTTATCCCAGGGATACAAGGATTCTTCAATAGTATACGCCACATTAACAAATGCCACAACACTCGAGTATTATATACCACATTAACAGACCAAAGAATAAATACCACATGATCATCTCAGTAGATGCAGAGAAAGGTTTTGACAAAATTCAACACCCACTTATGGTAAAGACTCTGCAGAAAGTGGTCACAAAGAAAATATACCTCGACATAATATAGGCCATATATGACAAACCCACATCTAACATCATTCTCGATAGGGAAAAACTGAAAGCATTTCCTTGAAGGTCAGGAACAAGTCAGGGATGTCCACTCTCACCACTTTTATTCAATGTGGTTTTGGAAGTCCTAGCCACACCAATCAGAGAAACAAAAAGAAATAAAAGGAATCCAAATTGGAAAAGAAGTAAAACTGTGATTGTTTGCAGATGACACGATACTACTATACACAGAAGACCCTTAAGATGCGACCAGAAAACCACTAAAGCACAAAAGATCAAAAAGAGAAATTAAGGAAACAATCCCATTGACCACCGTATCAGAAAGAATAAAATACCAAGGAATAATCCTACACAAGGAGACGAGACACCTGTAGACTGCAAACGATAAGACACTGATGAAAGAAGTCAAAGATGACGCAGAGACAGGACTGGAAGACGAATAGTTAAAATGACTCTACCACCAAAGGCAATCTACAGACCCAATACAATCCCTGGCAAATTACCAAGAGTATTTTTCACAGAACTAGAACAAAAATTCTTAAGTTTGTATGGAGACACAAAGGACCCTAACAGTCAAAGCATTCCTAAGAAAGAAAAACAGAGTTGAAGGAATAAGACTCCCTGACCTCAGACTATACTACGAAGCTATCGTCATCAAAACAGTATGGTGCTGGCACAAAACCTGACTAGATCAATGGAACAGGATAGAAAACTCAAACATAAACGCCGGTACCTGTGCTCAATTGATCTATGACTAAGGAGGCAGGAAAAACAATGGAGAAAAGACAGTCTCTTCAGTAAACGATGCTGGGAAAACTGGACAGTTACATGTAAAAGAATGAAATCAGAACATTATTTAATGCCATACACAAAAATAAACTCAAAATGGATCAAAGGCCTAAACATAAGGCCAGATACTATAAAACTCTTAGAGGATAACAGAGGCAGAACACTCATTGACATAAATCAGAGCGATATCTTTTTGGGCCCACCTCCTAATGCAAATAAGGACAAAAATAAACAAGTGGGATCTAATTAAACTTAAACGCTTCTGCACAGCAAAGGAAACCATAAACAAAATGAAAAGACAACCCACAGAATGGGAGAAAATACTTGCAAACAATGTGAGCAACAAGGAATTAATCTCCAAAATATACAAACAGCTCCTGCTGCTCTGCATCCAAGAAAACAAACAGCTCAATCAAAAAATGAGCAGAGGATCTAAACAGACATTTCTCCAAAAAAGGCATACAGATGGCCAACAAGCACACGCAAAGATGCTCAGCATAGCTTATTATTATTAGACAAATGCAAATCGAAACTACAATGAGACATCACCTCACACAATAAAGAAGAATGAATATATGTGTATGTCTAATTGAATCATCCTGCAATGGCACCCCATCCCAGTACTTTTGCCTGGAAAATCCCATGGACGGAGGATCCTGGTAGGCTCCAGTCCATGGGGTCGCTAAGAGTTGGGCACGACTGAGCGACTTCACTTTCACTTTTCACTTTCATGCATTGGAGAAGGAAATGGCAACCCACTCCAGTGTTCTTGCCTGGAGAATCCCAGGGACGGGGGAGCCTGGTGAGCTTCCGTCTATGGGGTCGCACAGAGTCGGACACAACTGAAGCGACTTAGCAGCAGCAGCAGCAGCTGTACCCCTTAAACTGACATTATAAATCAACTATACTCCAATAAAATAAAAAATACATAAAAATAAATGTTTTAAAATTGCCCCCTCCTCCAAAAAAAAGGCACCAAATAACAGGGGGTCCAGCGCATCCCTTCCCCTGCTCCTTGGAAAGTTATCCAAATAAACAAGGAAACAAGCCAAGGGGCAAAACGTTCAGAAGAAAACTTGCCAAGCTCTCCGAAGATTCCAGTGCCACTCTCAGAGAAAAAGGCACCGGAGGAGACCACAGCTGCATTGTGGAGGTCACTCTTTGGGAGGCCCAGCTCTGTCCTGGATCACTGACTGCTCCCCGCCTGGCAGGGAAGGGAGGCTTCAGGCAGAGAAGCGGCAGGTGCAGAGGCCGGGTGGAAACCACCGGCCCTGCAGGGAAGAGCAAGGCCAGGGATGGGCAGGGCCACCATCACACAGGGCCAGGGACTTTCGAGCTCTGGAGCCACACGTGCGCATGAAGAATTCGCCGCGGACGTCCCAGCTGTAAGAAGCGGACCCCAGCCCGGAGAGGGGAGGGGCAGCGTGAACTCTGGAGCTGGATCTCCCGCACAAGAACAGGGCCCCCGGAGACAGCCCAGCCCTTCCTGTGTGAGCCTGGGAAAGTGAGTTCACCTCTCTGGCCCTGTTTTTCTCAGCCACAAAAGTGACGATGAAAGCAGCTGCGGCCTCATAGGTTTGTTGGGAGAATTACAGGAGACAAGCATCGGGACGGCCGCGCCCTCACCCTCTCACCTAGTCGGCTGTTTTATTACTGCTGCCGTTACCACCGTCACGGAATAAACTCAGAAGACATTCCCCTAGCCCTGCTCCAGCCGCAGCCTTCACTTCTGAATAAAGGGCTTTTTCACTGTCCACTCTGTTCATTTTTAAGTTGATTTTTTTTTTTTTCTTAACAAGTATGCAGTATTTTTGTAGTCAGGGAAAACCCTGAAGGTTTTCTTCAAGCCTGCTGGGTCTGGGTTACTTCTAGAACTGTGATAACGAAGGATTCCAATGCTATCAGATAACACACCCATGCAGGGCCGCATGCTGCAGCCAGGGTCCCAGGAGGGGGCTTCCAAGAGGACGCCCCGTGATGCTGCAGCCCAGGTCCCCGCTCTGCCCACACCTGAAGGACGCACGCACCTCGGGGAGCTCTTGGGGTGCAGGGGCAGCCATCTGTTCAGGTTTCAAGAAAACAAACTAAGCACCTCATGAAGCAGGCGGATCTCACTGCTAATTGAAAGTAAAATCAGTAAGACCACTGCAACGGAAGCAGAGCCGCAGATCCTAGATACGAGTGAACTGTCAATGGGGCCTTTCCCTAGATACTTCTACTTTTCCATGGCCCTTTCTTTGAAAAAAGAGAACCAAAACGAAAATTATACATCTATTCAAAAGTTGGACATACCTGCAACAGTTTTAAAACTGTTGATATTTGCTACTGTGCGTTTATTTATTTTGATCTCGTTTTTCAGCTTGGGATTGTGAAGGTTTCAAACCTGCAGGAAAGTCCTGGGAATTGTGTAAGGCATGCCTCTTGGTCTCGCGTGGTTATAGCGTCTGCTGGGTGCTGCTCTGCCCCGCCCCGCAGCCTCACCCCATCCCGGCCTCATCATAAGCCCTGGCCCTCCTGCAGGGCACTGGGCTGGCCATGGGGGCGGTTCTAGAACACAGCGAGGCTCAGCCAAGTGGTGAGGCTGTCTGCCTCATACACAGCCCGGCAGTAAGTGGGGCTTCTCTTCAGGTAGAATGTCACAGAATGTCCTGTGTCAAACAGCAATCCAGAGAGCGGGGCGGAGGCCACCCCTGAGGTCACCCCCACAGACAGAAGCCCAACCCTTCCACACCCTCTGAAGAGGCACCCTGTGGGGCAGCCAGGTACCTACCTGCCATCCTGAGGTCGTGAGCAGCAATGCCACTGCAAAAGGGTCTCACACACGTGCACACACTCACACACACCTCCTAGGTGGGCAGTGACCCCGTCTGCCCACACCCAAAGTCAGGAAGGGAAAGGGGGTCCGAGAGGACCCAGAGGGGCGGGCAGACGCCTCAGGGCCTTCTCCACATGCTCCGGCCTTTTCACTTGATGCACACTATTGTTAAGCACACTTGAAGTGCAGCCACTGAGCTCTCATGACTGATATAGCCAGGTCCCAGGCAGACACGGTCTCTGGTTGTCAGGGCTATTATTCTGAGTTGATAGATTCTGTGTGGATGGACACCAGCTCCACCAGGGTGGGTGGGCTGCCCCCGGAGGAAGGGTCTGGGTGGCACACTGCCCTGGCATTTCCCAGGCAACAGGCTTTCTTCCCAGAAGAGGCAGAGGACAGGAGGTAAGGGGTCAAGGCCTGTGAAAGGCTGCTGAAAGATGAAGCAACACCTGTTGCAAAGAATCAGCGGGGAATCTGGTTGGGAAGGGAGCCAGATGGAGCGCCTGACTACCATGTACCCACACTGTGCTGGGCATCTGACATGGAAGATTTCATCCTCAGAGCCAAGCCTGACAAGGTGATGACTCGGTTTTAATCAAGATGGGCTGGGCTGGGCTGCGACAACCCACATCCCCGAGTCTCAGTGGCGCTGGGGGGAGAGAGATTCCTTGCTCATGTGACGTGCTCTGTGGGTTAGCTGATGGTGGAGGCAGGGGGCGGAGAGTGCTCATCACTGTCACTCCCGGCACCCCAAATGACACCATATCACCAGTCACCATGCCCCTGGGAAGACAGAGAAAGCTCTGGCAAATGCAGTACTGGTGTTTGGCTTAGAAGGACACACATCACTTCTGCCCCCATCTCACCCAAACTAGGCTTCCCAGGTGGCCCTGCTGCTGCGTAGCTTCAGTCGTGTCCGACTCTGTGCAACCCCATAGACGGCAACCCACCAGGCTCCCCCGTCCCTGGGATTCTCCAGGCAAGAACACTGGAGTGGGTTGCCATTTCCCTCTCCAATGCATGAAAGTGAAAAGTGAAAGTGAAGTCGCTCAGTCATATCTGACTCTTTGCGACCCCGTGGACTGCAGCCCACCAGGCTCCTCCGTCCATGGGATTTTCCAGGCAAGAGTACTGGAGTGGGTTGTGGTAAAAGAACCTACCTGCCAATACAGGAGACTTAAAGAGACTGGGTTCAACTCCAAGGCTGGGAGGATGCTCTGGAGGAGGAAATAGCAACCCACTCCAGTATTTCTGCCTGGAGAATCCCATGGACAGAGGAGCCTGGTGGGCTACAGTTCATGGGGTTGCAAAGAGTCCGACACAACCCAAATGACTTAGCACACGCAGTCACGTGGCTTCACTCACCTAGAAGAGCATCAGGGGTGGGATCCTACTACTGCTGCTAAGTCACTTCAGTCGTGTCCAACTCTGTGCGACCCTGTAGACGGCAGTCCACCAGGCTCCGCCGTCCCTGGGGTTCTCCAGGCAAGAACACTGGAGTGGGTTGCCATTTCCTTCTCCAATGCATGAAAGTGAAAAGTGAAAGTGAAGTCACTCAGTCGTTTCCGACTCTTAGCGACCCCCTGGTCTGCAGTCTATCAGGCTCCTCTGTCCGTGGGATTTTCCAGGCAAGAGTACTGGAGTGGGGGTGCCATTTTGTTCTCCGGGATCCTACCACACGGCCTCTCAATTCTGTATTTACAAATAAGAAAACGGCAGCTCAGAGACGAATGGGGATTACAACAGTACTACTACTACTACTAAACCACGTGATGAGCACCGACTGTGTACCAGGCTCTGTACTGAGTGCTTTTTACAGGCTGGACCACTGGGCAAGATGTGGAATGACGCCCTGAAATGACTGCCCCGTGTCCAGCCCAGCAGATGCAGCCACGGAGGGTCAGCGCCCCTGCTTCTGCCCAAGACCCCCTCCGCTGGGTGTGAGCTCCACGAACCAAGTGAGACAGGCCCACAGGCACACCCTAGAGCTCAGCCATTATTACTGAAAAGACAACACAAAAGAGGAGGCAAAATACAAAAGATGAAGATCCCAGGGAATCACAGCCCCAACACAGACATTCTCATGGGGGTGAGGCAGTCAGGAGGTGGTGGGGGGAACACTGTGCCTCCAGGGAGGCACCACTGGCTCTTAGAGGACAGAAAAAACTCTTGTGTGCTTCAGGTACGAAGCACAGACACACGTACTGAACACAGACACACAGCGTTAGCCACTAGGTCGTGTCCAACTCTTTGTGACCCCATGGACTGCAGCCCACCGGGCTCCTCTGCCCATGAGATTCTCCAGGCAAGAATGCTGGAGTGGGCTGCATGCCCTCCTCCAGGGGATCTTCCGACCCAGGGATCAAACTCTCCTGCATTGCAGACAGATTCTTTACCATCTGGGCCACCAGGGAAGGTTAAGTATATCCATATAGTATACCTGGTATTAAAATTTATGCAGGGGAAGGGCAGGGTTGAATGCAATTAAGA
Source organism: Tragelaphus eurycerus (assembly GCA_935064755.1). Taxonomy (NCBI): domain Eukaryota; kingdom Metazoa; phylum Chordata; class Mammalia; order Artiodactyla; family Bovidae; genus Tragelaphus; species Tragelaphus eurycerus. Next base: position 3,381,004 of record CAKXYN010000075.1, on the reverse strand, counting down.
ATAAAAGGTCCAAAAAGGTTTGTGCTAGGGAAGTGATTAAGGTTGAGAAATACTGAAAAGAGTAACTATTTTCACTTTGGCTTCTTATTTTCAGCCTTTATCCTCAAACATTTTATACTGTTGCAGTTAGGAACACTATTTTACAGTGTTTTTACCCATTCATACAGTTGGCATGCTCCATTCACCACTGAGCACAGACTGACGGGGGCCTCCTGCATGCAAACACTGGGATGAACCTGCACAGCCTCTCTGCCTGGCTGTAATTTTTAATGTCTGTGCAGCAGAGAACCACCCTGAGTGACTAATTCATTCACCCATAGTTTTGAATTTGTATCCAGCAAACGACGTCTTTGTGCTGTGCTGTGCTTGGTCGCTCAGTCATGTCCAGCTCTTTTGCAACCCCATGGATTGCAGCTCACCACGTTCCTCTGTGCATAAGATTTCCCAGGCAAGAATACTGGAGTGGGTAGCCATTCCCTTCTCCAGGGGATCTTCCCAAACCAGGGATCGAACCCCAGTTTCCTGCATTGTGGGCAGATTCTTTACATCTGAGGAACCAGGGAAGCCCCCTCCCCGACTGCCTTTGCTTGCTGTGAACTGTGAATTACACCACACTCTTGAGGGCTTCCCTGACAGCTCAGTTAGTAAAGAATACTCCTGCAATGCAGGAGACCCCAGTTGGATTCCTGGGTCAGGAAGATCCCCTGGAGAAGGGATAGGCAACCCACTCCAGTATTCTTGGGCTTCCCTGGTGGCTCAGCTGGTAAAGAATCCAGCTGCAATGCAGAAGACCTGGGTTTGATCCCTGGGATGGGAAGATCCCCTGGAGAAGGAAAAGGCTACCCACTCCTGTATCCTGGCCTGGAGAATTCCACGGACTGTATAGTCCATGGGGTCACGAAGTCGGATGTGACTGAGCAACTTTCACTTTGAGATAAAAATCTTTGGAGAATTATTACAGACGTTTGATGTCAGATTGTGCTAGCAGCTGTTTACCCTGCTTCATGAAAGCAACCTGGCAACAAAGAGACTTCTCTTAGCTTAGACAGGGATGGCTCAGACGCCTCCAAATTCGCTGGGGCAGGGAGACGCTGCCACCTGGGCTCCACTGCTGCGTCCTGCTGCTCCTCAGCTCGCTGGGGCCCCCCAGACCATCTCTGGCCCCGAGACTGGGGGTCTGCAAGCCCAGCTGTTGCTGCAAACCGGAGCAAGGCCAATGAAACGGACATCCCAGCTCTCAGAGGGGACAAAGAGCTCGGCACTCAGGTTCGGCCATCTGTTGAAATCGCTTGTTTCCCTTCAGTTATCCAGAGTGAGACAGAGCAGAGAAACAAAGCTGGGGGCAGACAACAGCCCCCGTGCAAAGCAAACATCGCCACCCGGTCCTGGGTTCCTCCTTCGCCAGCAGGGCTGGCTGGGCCCTTGGCAAACAGAGGTGGTGCGGGGGCTGGGGACGGGGAGGGAGGCTGTCTCTCTTCCTGTCTGGCCCCCTGAAAGATCTGCAGCGGCCCACAGATGGAGCCATTAAGAGCACTCTGGCCTAGATATCACTTTCAGCAAGCCACCTGGAGTGACAGCCTGGGAGGAAAATGAACATACAGAAGACAGAAGAGAGGGGAAAAAAATAGTCAAGCACCAGCCACTTACTGGTCATGAGCTGCTTTCTCCCGGTGTTGCAGAAGCTTCTTCTAGTCCAGGCTGGCAGTGTCGAACCAGAATGGGAAGGTGCCTCAAGTGTCAAAGCCCAGGACACAGCTCTGGGTCTCCCCTCCCATGGGGAGGGCGGAGGGCAGGGGCGTGTGGCTAGATAGCGCTTTGGCAAGATGTTTCCAAAGGACAGAAGCACGTGCCCTCTGCCCCAGCCTCTCCACACCCAGGACTCCTGCCCTCTGTTGCCTTTTGGCTACAAGCAAAAGATTGCAAATGCCTCAGTGCTTATGGGTGAGAGGCCCAGTTAAAGAAATGGTGGTTCATTCATATAGTGGAGTACTACAGGACTATATTTTATATATATATACACACACACACACAAATAAGCAACTAGCTTTCTCTGCTAAAACGAGAAGTGCTGTGAATAGGAGGCTGCCTCTTTCATCTGTTAAAAACCAACTACCTAGTCACACACACAGACCCGTAGTACACACACACCTGCTGGGTTTGCACAGACTGTCATAGTAGGCTGGGCAAGAAAGCCGGTTGACAGTAGGTACTGCTGCTGAGAACAGTGAGGAGACTTGTCTTCGCCTCACAACCCCAAGAACCTGCTGGATGCTACACCAGACCCAGGGTCACTTTTTTTTTTTTTTAAACCCTGCTGTGAGCGAGTGCTTCTGCCAAGCCCTGTACGAGTCTTCTTTCACTGAATTCTTATGGCACCTCTTCGAGGAAATCACTGTCCCCATTACACAGATGGGAAAACTGAGGCTCAGAGAAGGTAAGAAATGTGCACATGTCCTCAGTACTCAGAGCTGTTTTGCTCCAGAGTCCCTGCTCACACAGGGCGCCCAGTGTGGCACGCTGTGATGACCTAGATGAGTGGAATGGGAGAGGCAAGGGAAGCTTAAGAGGAAGGGGATATATATATATATATGTGTGTGTGTGTATTTGTGACTGATTTGGGTTGCTGTGTGGCAGAAACCAGCACAACATTGTAAAGCAATTATCCTCCAATTAAAAAATAAAAAAGAAATAAAAGAAAAACTCTAATGAACTTTTGGGCCAACCTAATACCTTTTTCAAGCTGGAATCAAGATTGCCAGGAAAAATATCAATAACCTCAGATATGCAGATGACACCACCCTTATGGCAGAAAGTGAAGAGGAACTAAAAAGCCTCTGGATGAAAGTGAAAGAGGAGAGTGAAAAAGTTGGCTTAAAGCTCAACATTCAGAAAACGAAGATCATGGCATCTGGTCCCATCATTTCATGGGAAATAGATGGGGAAACAGTGGAAACAGTGTCAGACTTTATTTTTTGGGGCTCTAAAATCACTGCAGATGGTGACTGCAGCCATGAAAGACGCTTACTTCTTGGAAGAAAAGTTATGACCAACCTACATAGCATATTGAAAAGCAGAGACGTTACATTGCCTACAAAGGTCTGTCTAGTCAAGGCTATGGTTTTTCCAGTGGTCATGTATGGATGTGAGAGTTGGACTGTGAAGAAAGCTGAGTGCCAAAGAGTTGATGCTTTTGAACTGTGGTGTTGGAGAAGACTCTTGAGAGTCCCTTGGACTGCAAGGAGATCCAACCAGTCCATTCTAAAGGAGATCAGCCCTGGGTGTTGGAAGGAATGATGCTAAAGGAATTTGGAAGGAATGATGCTAAAGCTGAAACTCCAGTACTTTGGCCACCTCATGTGAAGAGTTGACTCATTGGAGAAGACTCTGATGCTGGGAGGGATTGGGGGCAGGAGGAGAAGGGGACGACAGAGGATGAGATGGCTGGATGGCATCACCGACTCGATGGACATGAGTTTGAGTGAACTCCAGGAGATGGTGATGGACAGGGAGGCAATTCATGGGGTCGCAAAAAGTTGGACACGACTGAGTGACTGAACTCAACTGAATACCTTTATCAGCAACGAAAGGACTAAGGTTTTAATATGAAATTTTAGTCTTGAGAAGTTAGCAGGCTTAAAGAATTGGAAAGTTAGCTTCCAAAACATCATAACTGTATTTCTGTGCTATACTAAGTCCATTTAATAATACATTTGTATCTATACAATGTTCATGAAAAGTGGAAGTGTTAGTTGCTCAGTCGGGTCCAACTCTTTGCGACCCCATGGACTGTAGTTCGCCTCTGTCCCTGGAATTCTCCAGGCAAGAATACTGGAGTGGCTAGCCATTCCCTTCTTCAGGGGATGTTCCCAACCCAGTGATCGAACCCGGGTCTCCCACACTGCAGGCAGATTCTCTATTATCTGATCCACCAGGAAACTGCTGTACACAAATCACTGCTCAGTAACCAGCAGCACTGTCTTTTCTGTATTTATCCAAGGGAAATGAAACCACGTTTACTCAAAAACCTGTACACAAATTATTACAGTAGCTTTATTCCTGATTATTAAAACTTGGGAAAAAAACAAATAAACAAAAAAACCCCTAAGTCCCTGCTCCAATGGCACCTCATGGGCTGCTGAGAAATAAGGAACTTCCTGGCTGCCAAGGCTGGGTATGCCTGACCAGGAAATGCTGTTTTTAATGTAAAGCACTTGATTTCTCAAGTGCCTCGCTGCCACTTGGCAGACGTGAGCCCTCCTTCCTGGGCCTCTGGAGAGGAGACAGGGTGAGGCTGTGTGCTCGCAGTTGGCCAGGCCCCATGCCACCCTGAAGAACGCGTGACACATCTGACGGTAATGTGAGGACGCAGACCCGGCCTGCGATAACAGGCTCTCTCCTGGGCGTCTGCCTTCCTCCCTGCCTGGGGAGCAGGGACTTCGGTCTGGGACCTCCCCGCTGGCCGGCGCTGCCAGCAAAGCCACCTCTGTACTGCAAAACTTATGCCAGGTATTCAGACATTCAGTGCCTCAGCTTCCACATCTGTAAAATGGGTGTGAAGATAATCACACCAACCTCGCAGGATCCCTGAGGGACTGAAGGGGAAAACAGAGGAACAGAGCTGGGTTTTTTATTAACAGCCAGATACTCTATCTGCTTCTGCATTCAACTTATTGTTAAGTGTTTTTTTTTAGTTGAAATATAGTTGATTTATTACAATATGGTACTAATTTCAGGTGTTCGAAGTGACTGTTACATATATATATTTTAGATTATTTTCTATCATAAATTATTACAAGATACTGCACGTAGTTCCTAGTGCTATTCAGTAAATCCTCATTGCTTATTTTATATATAGTAGTATGTATCTATGAATCCCATACTCCTAAACATTGTAAAATATTTTCATTGAAACTAGAAGAAAATACAGCCTCACCTGCATAGGGAGTTGGTAAAGGGAGGAGATTTTAAGAGCCTCTCCAGATTACTGTGGATACTCCTCTTTGACAAAACGCTAAGACTCGCTGAGCAGTACTTGCTCTGTGGCCTGTGGGATCTTCCCGGACCAGAGATCGAACCCGAATCTCCCGCACTGGCAAGCGGATTCTCAACCACTGAGCCGCCAGGGCAGCCTGAACAGCAGTTTCTTAAAGGTCAGCTGCAGCGTGGGGCCTGAGCCGTGTGGTCAACATACACACCCTGACCTTCCCGTCTTCCGGTCTGTCTTGCACTCTGGCTCATTGACCCATGCGTGATTTGGTAGCTTTGTGCAGTGGTTACTTGGAAAACATTGGTTCACGGGGTTTTGTGCTTGGAGAGAATGGGTGAAAAAGGCAAATAATATCTGAGTGTTACTATGAAAACAGCTTTGATGCCATGGACCCCAAAAGAATCCCAGGGACTTTCTAGCACCACGTTGTGAGAAGCAGAACTTCCTCACCCTCCACGTGAACCATGTTTTTAAAATAAGAACTCGGAAAAAGAAACTGCCTTGGAAAGTGATGGGCAGTGACAGGGCAATCACCTGATCGGAGGGGCTCCTGAGAGCCCCTCCCCAGCGTGCGGGCACCGGGCACACCAGGGCCGCCCTCTGATCCCCACTCGCCAGCCTCCCCTCGGGGCACCCAGGCCCCTCTGCTCCTCCCTCCATCTGCAGATGCTGTCTTCTCACCACAGGACCCCTCATTTCCCCCCAAATAACAGTCCTAGGCGGTTTCCAGAGGGCAGGGCCTGAGACGGCAAACCACAGGGGCTGGGCGTGGGCTGCTGCCCTTGGGCATTGCAGCTGATAATTCTTGGTCTCTTGAAATTACACATGTAATGTGTATTTATAGCCAAATACATGGGTGCCCAGAAACTGCAACTCACGCGTAGATACATTTTTAGCATATCGTTTGGCCCCAGCAAGTTCCATTAAATCCTGCTTCCCGGGTCCCTTGTGCGGCTAGTTCTTCCAGAAACAAGGGGAGGGCCTGGCCACTGTAGGCTAGGCTCCCCCTCTCCTGGCACTCTGGTGCCAGACACTTGGTTCTGGACCACCTGCTCAAAAGCCTCCAAGGAGGCTCTGATGTCCAAGCCTCGTTCACTCTGTTCCCCAGCCCCTCACCCCCACCACTCGCTGGGGCACACGCTGGACTTTCAAGCTCTCTCCTCCCCGGTTTTCCTGCCCAAGCTCCACTCCCCTCTCCGTAAGCCTCCTGGACTTGACATCTGTCTGGCGTGTACAGGACCTTGGACATAGTATTAGGTCGGCCAAAAAGTTCACTCAGGTTTTTCCATTCCATCCTTCAGAAAACCCCAGACAAACGTTTTAACCAACCCAACAGATACTCAAAGAATTAAACTTACAAGTAATTTCAGAGCGTCTGTGAGCTGCTGGGCCCTGAGCTACACCAGGAGCACAGCAGAGAGTCAGGAGAACACTTTTGGTCTTGTCTCCTGTGATTAGGGCTTCCCCAGTGGCACAGCAGTAAAGACTCCATCTGCCAACGTGGGGGCCCCAGGTTCAATCCCTGAGTCAGGAAGATTGCCTGGAGAAGGAAATGGCAACCCACTCTAGTATTCTTGCCTGGAGAATCCCATGGACAGAGGAGCCTGGTGGGTTACGGTCCATGGGGTCGCAAAGAGTCGGACACGACCTAGTGACTAAACAACAATAGCCCCTGCAGTTAACATGCCAGCACCTGTTGGCCTAGACAGCAGCGCTGGGACAGCTCTCCTCTAGCCCAGCAGTATCTATTCCTTCAGAGTATCGTGTACTCTGCCTTTATTTTTATCTCCAACTCATTGAGGACCGTATTCTGTGTCTTTGCTGCCTGGAGTACATCATATGTTCAGTAATATTGCTGAGCAGGGAAGAAGATGAACCACAAATACCCACTGCAAAAAGGTTCAAAAATATCCGAGTGGCCTTCAGTATCTGCTGTGCTAACCTGCAGTGCAATAGGCATATTTCACACTTAAGTATTTTAAAGGCTGGATGGGAAAGAGTAACCTTCCTCTGTGTTCTAAAGGGTGTTCTGCCAATCACGGGACTCAAACTGGAGATGCTGGCCGCAAGCACCTGAAGGGGTGGTGAGGTGCTAAGGCCCTGACTTTGAATCCCAGCACGGCTGTTTCTACCCCTATGACTGGCCCAAGGTACTTACATTCTCTGAGCCTCAGCATTTCCATCTGGAAAATGGGGGGGGGGGGATAACTGTTTCTATATCAACAGCTATCCTGAGAATTAAATGAGACAGTCCAGGGTCTTCCCTGGTGGTTCAGTGGTTGGGAGTCTGCCCTCCAATGCAGGGGATGAGGGCTTGATCTCTGCTTGGGGAACTAAGATCCCACATGCCACAGGGAAAGACCACACACCACAACTAAGACCCAACACAGCCAAATAAATGAAAGACAGCCCATGTAAAGAGCACAGAGAGACACACAAAATTCACTCAAGAGAACAGAGGTTACTAATACTGCTGCTATCATAACTCCTGTTGGCATGAGCCCTTAGCAGAAAAAGTCAAAGATGACTCCACCCCTGTGACCATGTTACCTACATGGCAAAGTGAATTGCAGACATAACTGATGATGTTACTAACTAATCAGGAGTCCTTAAAATAGAGAGATGCTCTGGGTGGGCCTGACTTTATCACATGAGTCCTCTAAAGCAGTCTTCTCCAGCTGACTGCAGAAGTGGACGTCAGAGATCTGAAGCAGGGAAGGACCTGAGGGTCCTGCTGACCTGGAGGTGGGGTGGGGTGGAAGGGTATTTGGCATGGAGTTAAGGAGCCCACTTACTGACAGCCACGGAGGAGAGGGACCTCAGTCCTACAACCACCAGGAACTGGAGTCTCCCAACAACCTGAATGAGCCTAGCGGCAGAATCTCCCTCCCACCCCCCACCCAAGGCCTCAGGATAAAAGCCCAGTCCAGCTGGCACTTGACCCTGGACTTGTGACAGCCTAGGTGGAAAATTCAGTTGAGTCAGTCCAAGCTCCTGACCCAGAGAACTGTGAGCTAATAGACAGGTACTAAGTCACTAAGTTGGTACTGATCTGTTAGGCAGCAACAGAAGCTAACATAAGCCCTGCCTGTCCTCTAGCCATAAGGCATATATGTTAAAAACATCAGGTGGGGACTTCCCTGCTGGTCCAGTGGCTAAGACTCTGAGCTCCCAATCTATGGGGCATGGGTTTGATCCCTGGTCAGGGAAGTAGGTCCCACATGCTGCAACTAAGATTTCTCCTGCTGCAACTAAACGTCCTGCATGCCACAGCAAAGACTGAAGATCCTGTGTGCCACAACTAAGGCCTGGTACAGACAAATAAATAAATATTAAAAAAAAAAAAATCAGGTGCTTGTCCAACTTGGACAACTGGCACTTTCTGCATCCTTACTGCTACACGGGTGATGCTCTAGAGCAGGGTCTGTCTAACGTGCCTCTACCCGTAGCACTCAGCAGTGTGGCTATCACACGGTGGGTTCTAAATAATTTCATTTGATAAGATTTCAACTTCCCAGGCAGTCAGGAACAGAAGGGCTTACAGCTGTCCAGGCTGGCTTCACCACTGTGCGACCCATCACAAGGTCAAGGTGCCCCAATCAGGGCATCAACCTGGGCAAATCCCAGAAAAGGTCTCTTTCTGGCCTGGAGGAAAAACCCCAGACACTGCAGGCAGTTCAGAGGAAGTCACCCAGCACCCAGGGTAGGTATGTGTCCACAGGCAAATGAGTCTCACTTTACACACGCACAGACCATGCTGTGGTCCCCTCCTCGAGCTGTGGCAGCCTCCCAGGGCTCAGCTGACCAGCCAAACCCTGACATTTTGCTTGTATTGTAATTGTACCTTCCTGTATAAAGTCCTAGTTGGAGCGGTAAAAATAGCAGCTGCAACTTCCTGCGACATGGACAGGCCAGTCCACTCCACTGCCTGAAACTGAAACTGGGGACTCCATCTGACTTCGACTCCATGAAGCCCCTCTGAGCAGGGCTGGGCATGCAGTGAGGGGGCACCTAGCTAGAAAGCCCTGCCCTGCCTCCGCTGACTGCCAGCTCCTGCGTGAGACGCTCCCCTCACTCTCTCCATGAAAAACCCAGCCCCAATAACTGCAAAAAGATGTCCCCTGGTGGCTCAGTGGTAAAGAACCTGCCTGCCAATTCAAGAGATGCAAGTTTGATCCCTGGGCCTGGGAGATCCTCTGGAAGAGAAGATGGCAACCCACTCCCTTATCCCTGCCTGGGAAATCCCATGGACAGAGGATCCAGCCGGCTACAGTCCATGGGGTCGCAGAAGAGATGGGCATGACTTCGTGACTGAACAACGACAAATAAAGGCAGAAACAACAAATAAAGACTGAACAACACAAATAAAGGTCTGCAGCCACGGCCGCCACCTCCTCTCCTCCTGCTCATTGGCTGCAGAGCTAAAAAGGCAGGACGCCTCCTGACCAGAGCCCTCTGGGAATGCCACTGTCCTCTTGTTCATATGCTGTCACCCTGCCCAGTTCACCTTCCTGTCCGTGGCCCTGCGGCCGTCCCAACCAGGTTAGGCTGATGCTTTCACCAGACCTGAGGTCCCACACTGCTGCAGGGGAACTGTAGCCAAGCCTGGATACTGCTTGCTCCCCAAGACAGGGGCTCACCATGTCACAACCCACTTGGGGAAGGACAGGAGAACCTGGCTGTATGTCCCCAGGCTCCTGAATCCCAGTGGAGATGAACTTCTCCAGGGACTCCGGTCCACCAGCTTCCCTACCTCCCCCACTATGGGGCCTGAGGCTCCAGGCCCCATCTTTCCTTCATTAGGCCCCACAGTTTCCCCACCTGTCTCCACATCAAGTACAAAAGCTCTTGGGTCAATCTTTTGCTTATTTTAAAGCCTCCCATTACAGGAAAACAGACAAGGACCCCCAAAGTAATAAACATGGTAATCCACAAAGTTCTAGGAGCCCCAGTCTTTGGCCTCCGGAAATAGTAACAGACTTTATTTTCTTGGGCTCCAAAATCACTGCAGATGGTGACAGTAGCCACGAAATTAAAAGATGCTTCCTCCTTGGAAGAAAAGCTATGACAAATCTAGACAGCATATTAGAAGCCAGAGATGTCACTTTGCCAACAAAGGTCCCTAGAGCCAAAGCTACGGTTTTTCCAGTAGTCATGTACAGATGTGAGAGTTGGACTATAAAGAAAGCTGAGCACCAAGAACTGATCCTTTCGAACTGTGGTGTTGGAGAAGACTCTTGAGAGTCCCTTGGACTACAAGGAGATCAAACCTGTCAATCCTCAAGGAAATCAATCCTGAATATTCACTGGAAGGACTGATGGTGAAGCTGAAGCTCCAATACTTTGGCCACCTGATGCAAAGAGCCGACTCACTGGAAAAGACCCTGATGCTGGGAAAGATTGAAGGCAGGAGGAGAAGGGGATGGCAGAGGATGAGATGGTTGAATGGCATCACCGACTCGATGGACATGAGTTTGAGTAAGCTCAAGGAGGCAAGGAAGCCTGGCGTGCTGCAGTCCATGGGGTCTCACAAAGAGTCGGGCATGACTTAGCGACTGAACAAAAGATAAAGGAGGGATCAGTCTGTGGTGATCAATGCCCCTTTCTGAGCTTTTCCCTGGACCAGCTAGAGAATTTTCTTTACCCTCCTGGGCTGGATGAGGCCTCCTTCATCTCAGGGATGCAAGGCAGACGTCCCACCTAAAGCCACCCCAGCCCCTCCCCTGGACACACTAGCTGCTTAGAAACACTCACATCCGTTCAGATGTTCCAGGCTCCAGATAGTCGCCTTTCACTAGTAAAACCCATGATGTCTGCAGAGCTTTTCAGCATAAAATGAACTTTCCGGAATGTTTCCCCATGCACAACACGGAGCAGCCTGGCAGGGGGCAGGGATTAAAAGGGCCTCATTTCACAGATGAGCACGCAGGGTGAAGGCTGAGTCCCCAGCCGTGGTCAGGAGACCAGCGAGAGACAGAGCCAGCACTCGCTAAACCTTGATCTTCTGGAAAAAACAATGATGGATTACAAAAAAAACCAGAAGCCTGAATAAACTGGATCACTTTTTTTTTTTTTTAGGAATATGAGATCATTTTTACCAATCACATTAGCTAACAGGGAAAATGTAGATAATAGCAAGTATGGGTGGAGAGGTGGGCTCCCAGACACCATCAGTAGGAGTGTAAACTGGCTTATTAGTCTTTGCAAGAAGCATTTAGTTTGGACAATGAAAATTTAAAGACCAGAAAGATACATGATCAAGACGTACATGAATTCATGGCTTGTATGGAGGGTTTAAAAAAAAAAAATCAGACACAATCCAAAAGTCCCCTGTTAGGAGACTAAAAGAAAAGAAAAGATAGTGCTTTGGCCATGCTGTGGAATATTACACAGCTGTGAAAAGGGAACAGGATCCACCCACACACTAAGTGACAGACACTGGAATACTGAGTGTGATCCAAATTACATAAGGGCAAAATCTGTATCAGAAAATGGGGATGAGAAGGGTATGCCCCAAACTGCAGACAGATACCAAGGACCAGCCTGGTTTCATAGCAGGTTCCACTTCTTCTGATACTGTTTGTTGATAAAGGAATCCACCAATGTATGATTGACATTAAAGGTAATAAAACATCTTAAAAGGAACATATTTTCTTGGTCTTTGTACAGATCAGAAGAGCAGCTTATCTCTGGGTCTCATCTCAAACCCCTCTTCAGCACACAATATTCACAGCCTGTGCACTTGTTTGATACCCTCTTCTTCAAATCCTCCCACAGCTGCCTCTTGCTGTCCTGGAGGTCTTGGCTCAACGTTGTCAGCCTAGAGATTTCTTTAGGCTCCCTAGTCTAAGCGGATGCCCCACCTCGATCCTTTTCCTCACGCTGCCACCCCAGCCCACCCACCTCCTGCAGCCCAACCTCAGCTCTATTTACTTATCTATCTGTTGTATACCTCCTCCAGTTGAATGGGGGCACCAGGATGGTGAGGACCTTGCCTTGTTCTCTGCTTCACTGCAGAGCCTGGCAGAAAATAGCTTGCAAAAAAACACTCATTGGGGACTTCCCTGGTGGTTCCATGGTTAAGACTCAGCCTGCTAATGAAGGGGACACAGGTTTGATCCCTGGTCGGGGAAGATCCCACATACCATGGACCAACTGAGCCCGAGAGCCCATGCCCTGCAAAAGAGAAGCTACCACAGCAACGAGCTGCACCGCAACTAGAGAGTCATCACCACTCCCTGTAACTAGAGAAAGCCTGTGTGCAGCAGCAAAGACCCAGCACAGCCGAAAATAAACAAAATTTTAAAAATTCACTGGACACATCAAGAATCGGGACACCAACGACAGTCCATTTCCTTGTGTGTCCTGTGGCTCTGGTCACATCACTCACAGCCTAGTGCTGAGCCATAACCACCCGGCTAGTTGTCTGTCTCCCAAGCCAGAGACTGAGTGGAATTCCAAGGATGACCCTCTTTGAAGCTGACTTTCCCCTCCCAGCTTCTAGTCCAGGGTGAGCCATTCAGAAGGTGCTAAATACATGTTCACTGCCTAAATGGAGCTGTACCTCTGGCTTGATCCGATTTCCAAAGCTGCGAACAACACAGGCACTCACTCGTGGATTAAGGGACTTGCTGCCCAAGGTCTCGCAAGCCCAGCTGGGACACAAGTTCAAGCAGGACTTGAATACTGGATGGAGGATGCAATCACCATGGCTTTTGAGAAAAAAAGCTCCCCGTTTCTCGGCCCTCACCCCAGCCCAGACAAAGCAGACGAATCTGACCTGGCCAACAGCAAACCTGGCAGGCACCTCGTCCTGGAGTTTGCAGGGGCCGAGCCTTCCTTATCTTAACTAGGAGATCAATTCTGGTCAGCCGACGTTGATCTGTGGTCGGCCTCTCCTTCAAGGAGTAGGCAGAAAACCAGCCAGGCTTTCGGTTTCCACCCTATCCCTTGCCTGCTTACTCTGAGGGGCGGCCGCCAGTCGGAGGTGCCTTCCCAGCAGACAGAAGTGGGTGGGGAGCCACACCATAGCCAATGTGGGCCTGCCTCTGGCTGTGTCTGACACAGCTCTCTCACGGCCCTACTCAGCCCCCGCCGCCCACCTCCTCGCATGAGGAGCCATCAAACTGGCCTTGTAGGCACCTCCTTGGCAAAGTGCAGGGAATACCCAGGGGACACCTCCCAGGTGAGATCTCACTCCATCTGTTCCAGAGTGGAGAGAGCAACTTCAGTGCTCCCTCACCTGCTGCCCTTCACCCCTGGGCCCCAGACTCCAAGGGGCCAGAGGCAGGGCACAGCCCTGCCCCTCTGGAGTTACCGAGAAAGTCTGACTCAGTTTCCACTCACCCAGAAAGAAAAGGAAGTGGGGCGCTTGCCTATTACCCCCCTTTCACTCTGCAGATGGAAAAAATGAGGGCCCAGAGAAGGAAGGTGACATGCCCAAAGGCCCAGCACCCGTCGTCAGAGGCAGAGCTGGGAACCAGGATGCCAGGCTCCTGCCTTCTAATTTAGCTCCCTCTACTCTACCAGCTGCTCCTTGCCCCTCTTGCCCAGGAGAGCTATGCAAGTAACTCATGCCTTATAAAATGACATGATACCAAAAATCTTTTTTGAGATTTAACAGCAAGACATTTAATAGAAGCACTGTACAGAAGAGCATCCACCCAATTTGCAGAAGAGCAAATCGAGGCCCAGAGAGGTAAGCGGACCTACAAGAAGTCACACAGCCAGGCAGGGGCAGGGCAGGACCCACCGTCAGGGCTTTATCTGCCGACACCTTCCAGGTGTGAGGGTTCCAATTGCGAGATGGCTGGTAAAGAGGTGGCCTTGGTCTCGGTCACATTGAAACAAGGTGAGGCCCAGAGACCCTCTTCTAAACTCTGTCCAGCCCAGGGGTGCAGGAGACGATCATGGGGAAAGGAACGGCTTGGGAGATGGTTGCATATTTGCAGAAAATGCAGAGGAATTTCCCAGCTTAACTGGATTTCTGAGACCACAGAGCTGGCACTTCTAAAAACAGGTTGATGAGCCACACGCGCCTACCGTTTTTCATCCAAAAGCGTAGTGACAGGGCTGAGAAGGAAAGGTTTGCCAGTAAGAAAGAACAGTCTCCTGGCACTAAAGGGAGGGGGCAGGGTGGGTGCAGGTGGCTGGGGCCCCAGGAGAAGGTCGGGTTCAAAGGGCCCATGCTCTTCTCCCCGCTCCCCAACCTGCTGCTGAAGAGACTTCGTAACAGGGAGCCCTCCCAGCCCCGAGTCCCCTTCTGACCTCCAGCCCCACATGCCCTCTTCCCTGCTCCTAATGAACGGCTGAGGGACCTGGAGTCAGGCTGGCCTGGTGAGCACCTGAAGGTGACAGGTATCAGCTTCAGCTGATCGGGGTGGGAGGAGCGTGGCTCAGGGGCCAGGGGATCCAGGAAAGGGACTGGAACCTGCTGGGGAGTCAGGACTGACTCCATCACCTGCGGACAGACCCAGGTTCCTAAGGGGAAAGGCCTGCTGGGAGGCGGTGTAAAAAGTTCCGGACACACACTCTGCCCCCCAGATGTCTGGGAAAACTAAGTGTTTTCTGGCTGGGAAAACGCTTCAACAGCCTGGGCTGCCTAAGGCAATTCAATTATGAAATTTACCACATTAGATGAAAACCAGCATCTCAATCAGCCAATTCATTTGTGTCTGGTCACCCTGTTTTCTCGTGCCAGACCTGCTGGCCCCCTCCTTTCACGGGCCACACCCACACTGAGGGATGGTGGGTCCAGAGCGACTAAGGGCTCAGGGGACGGGCTGGTCTTGGGGGTTCGTGGGGTGGGACCTCCCAGGATTCCCTGCGCAAAGAGGCTGCATCTAGGAGCGCCCCCCTCGTCTTCCTGGGGACTCCTGGGCCAGACCACAACAGTCCCAGGCTAACCTTTCGACCGCCTCCCACCTGCTTGCTCTCTGCCCTCAACCTGCGCCAGCCTGGAGGCTGCCAACGAAGCGGCCTCTGGGAGAAGCGTGAATGGGTCGGGGAGGCGGTAGCCCAGGACCTGCTATTTTCATCTTTACCCAATCAGAGCATCCTCTCTCCAGGAAGCCTTCGCTTCCCTGTGCTCCCCTCCTGTGCCCCCCTTAGATCCCCTCACTGTCCAGGGGGGCTCCCGGAAGGCGTGGGCCCAATCAAGCGCCTTCAAACATTAATTAACACACGAATGAACACACCACCCACTAAAGGACACTCCCTCTGACGCCCCTAGCCCATCACAGTGAGAGATGGAAAGAGCCAAGCCTCCTTTCCCTGCAGCCCAGGAAGTCTGAGGCCAGGGTAATGTGGTCTTTCTTCCTGCTCCCCCTCTCCCACACGGAGCGCCTGCAGGTCTAAGATGCTATTAAGGGGCATCAGGCTGCAGAAACCGCCTCCTAGGGGGAGGGTGCAACTCGCCCCCAGCTCCTCTCTGGGCACTGCAAACATAAAACCGGTAGCAGCCCCAGGAACAAGGTGTCTACCATTAACTACCTTCCTCTTAACAACCTGCGTGGAGTCACTTCCTGACAAAGGGAATGACTCAAGGCGGAGACAGCTGTCCGGCCTGTAAGAAGACTGACTCGTCATCCTCAAAGGCAGGTCTCGAGGATTCGAGGCCCCCATAAGAAGAATACCAAACCTGCCCCCTGGGTGGGGTGGGCTTTGGGTGCTGCTCCTCCCAGTCCTCAAATGTAAGCCTTTAGCAACACCCTGGAGCAGCAATCAGAACAGCACCTGGGCTCAAGGAGCATCAGACACATCTGTGAATGGGGCGATTGAGGCCTTGGGTCTGAAAGGGCTTGACCCCAAGTCACAGTCACTGGAGTCTGGCCCATGACAAGCCGCTGGGGTTCCCGCCTCCTCTCTTACGGCCACTGGCAACTTCCCTCCCTCCAGCACGCCGCCAGAGTGAAACCAAAAGGCCCAGACACCTGGCCTTCTCCGCCCTGAATCAGCAGGGAGGGCCAAAGCTCAGGGAGCCCTGACCCAGCCCCAAAGCAGCCCAGCAGGAACAAGAGCCTCTGCACTAAACCGGCGGGGGTCCTGGGTCGGTCCCCACCCCAACCCCTTTGTTAAGGTCTCTATAAAGATTCCTCTGCTCAAAGAGAGCGGAAATCAATTTGGGAGGAGGGGGCGGCTTTGAAACACCAGCGCAGAATTGTAAGGTTCCCCTGAGGGGCACGGACTCACAACTCGAAGATCCCTCAAGCAACCACAAGGGGGAAAAGGAGTGAGTGCGTGCCCAGGTGCAGCGGGGTGGCGGAATGGGGTGAATCGGACAGCCGGGCCAAAGGAGGCTCGCTCTGCACCGCTAGGGTGGCGGCCACCCCGGGCGGCGGGGCTACGGTTGGGTGCCCATTCTTCGGCGGTTCCAAGCTCTCAGCACAGGACGAGGGGCCCTGTCAGGTGGGACGCAAGAGGGGCCCGGCTCGCGTGGACGATCTTTCCCGTGGGGAAGCTCCTCAGCCCTCTCTCTGCACGAGGCAGGCAGCCATCTGGCCCCTCGGCGTCAAGTGCGCGGGGACTACCTCGCAGAGCCCGGGCCGCTCACATCCTCAAAGACAGGCAGCCTCCTCTTTCCAGGATCGATAGTAATTTTTTAAATAGAGAGTCTGCGGACTCAATGAATCAAGCACTCCCGGGGGGGAAGGAAAAAAAAAAAGAGTTGCAGCTCCCGCGCGCAGTATCCTATTTGTAAAACAATTCATTCCGTCGCTCAGTGCTTTCAAGCAAATAAACTCGCCGGGTCCCCAGGCACGCACGAGAACGGAGGAGTGGAGCTGGGAGGGGTGCTTCTCTCCGGACCTCCACTCTCCACCATTGTCCCCGGCCCCGAGACCCCGTGGTGCACGAGGGGATTCCGGGGGTTCGAGCCCCGGGGCGCTGCTCCCTAGGCAGGCGGACCCGCGAGGCTCGCTCTGCCCTGAGGGGGTGCTCACACGGCGGGGCGCGCAGGGACCCGGCGCCCCGGGTCTCGGCCCTGGGGCGGGGTGGGTGGTGACAAGTGCCAACGCCGGGGCCGCGAGCGCAACTACACCGACTCTCGTCCCCAGCCCGGGCCCGGTACTCACCGCTCGGGGCTGCTCCGCCCGCCGCGCTCAGAGGTCGCCCCCCCAGGCCGCGCGCGCGCGAGGTCCCTCAGCCCTCGCCGCTGCCGCTCCCCTCCCCCCGGCTCCCAAACGCCGCGGAGCGCGCCGCCGCTTTGCGGTTCAGCCCGGGCGCCGCCAGCAAACTTGTTTCTCCGGCCTTCCCGCCCCGCCTCCTGCCCCGCAGCCAATCAGAGGCGGCACCTCTGTGACGGACGAGCAGTCGAGCCCGTAGCTAAGCCCTCCGGGGGAGAAAGGGGTGGGCACCGGGCCGCGCCGGCTCCGCGAGGGGGCGGGGCAGGCAGAGGAAAAGGACTTCGACCAGATTCTTAAAGGGGCAGGCGCCGGCCCGCCCCCGCGGCCGGCCGAAGTTGGTGAACAAAACCCGACGGGTGTTCCGGGGCTCTCCTAAGGAGCGAGCTTTGTGGACTGCGAATGCCTCCTCTGTGCCTGCTCTTCGGAGACATACTTTTAGTCATGAAAGCGTTAAACAAACATTTCTCTTTTATGCTAAGCTTGCCTCAGTATTTTAGATTTTCTTCAGCCACTGAACCCCGACTGTACTTGGAATAAGTATTTTTCAGAGTACTTCAGATCTTCTCCCAGTGTCGTTTCTCACCGAGTTCCTTTTGTAAGCTGACCGGGAGGCATTCATTCATTCATCCGTTCATTAATTCACTCCACAAACATTGCTGGATGCCTGAGCGATGAGCTAGGCTCAGAGTGGGGGCGGGAATTATAATTTCTCCTTCTTGCTTCCTGGGTTTGCACCACTTTAGGCTTCTGTGTATCCAACTTCTTCACCTGTAAAGTGGCGGGTTAAAAAGTCCTCATAGGGTTATTTGAGGAATGAAAAGAAACAAACTCCTGTAACAAAATTAAGTGCACACAAAAAAATGTCTTTTCGTTCTGCCCTCCCACTGAAAATGGATCATTCAGATATGTCACCTAAGGATACCAAAAGCCCTGGTGACGTACAGAAAATGCTGCGTTACGAGAGCCACGCATGGGGTAGGGAGAATTCCCAGGAAGCCGAGTTCACACAGACGGGAAGCACAAGGAAGTTTATGGCGGAGGGAGGGAGATTGCACAAAAGATGTGTGTGAGGGGTGCGGTTGTGACTGGTGGACACTGGGAAGGAGACCCCAAGGGCAGGAAGCCATTTAGATTGAACAAAAGAGATTCCAGGCTTCAAAAGCTGTTAGAGGACAGGGGGAGACACAAGGCATTATGGAACAGAAGCCTTACGGTGTACAGCAAAGGGGTTGAATTCCAGTTCTACTCTCAAGAGCTGCTGAGAACTAGAGACAAGAGTGCTCAGGCTTTCTGAGTGATGGGTTCTTATTGGTGAAAGGAAGATTCTAGAACCTATTTTGCAGGGTTATTGTAAACAGATGAGAGCCCACGTGCAATGGGCCTGGTACCTAATAAGTGCTCAGAATATCACAGATTTCGGCTTCCCAGGTGGTGCAGTGGTAAAGAATCCAGATGCCAATGCAGGAGACAAGAGAGACTCGGGTTCTATCGCTGGGTAGGGAAAACCCCCTGGAGGAGGAAATGACAACCCACTCCAGTATTTTTGCCTGGAGAATCCTACGGACAGAGAAGCCTGATAGGCTACAGTCCATGGGGTCCGGAAGAGTCAGACATAACTGAGTAACTGTGCAGTTACAGCATATACGTGTAATAGATTTATGTCTCCACTGGGCCTCGATCTGGAGACAGGTCAGACACAAAAGTTCTGATAGTCAAGAGCAGTCTTGGCCAGAGGTAAGAAGTTAGCCAAGTGTGTGTTAAGGTGTCGTCCAAGGGGAAAAAGAGGCATCAAAATAACTTGTCCATTAAAAAAAATGACACAGATCATATTTGTAGTTTTAGCCTCCTGCCAATTTTCTAGAGCTTGCGTCTTTATATAATTGTCAGTTGGATGAAGCTCCACATACCAAATTGATTCTTAGCAAGTTCATAACCATTGCTTATTATTCCATCGAGGTTCTCTGTGAAATTATAAGTGCCAACCATCTAAAATCTGGTCCACATTATCATTTTTTTCCCCCTCCTCAACTCCAAGCTTAAATTAGGTACTGGAATAAATTAAAATCAAATGTAGGCAATGGAACAAAAATCAGACCAAGAACACGTGTTGAGTCATTGCATTTAGATATGATTTGAAAGGAGCTGAGAAGATGAAACTTGCTTTGCCATCTGTCTCAGTCCTCATTGCAGACCCCGGAGTACACCCACCAGCACAGCCCCTTCCAGCCAATGCTGTTATGACCCAAGTAACAGTGGTGTACTGTTTAGTGGACCATTTAGTGGACTGGTTAGTCCACTCGACTGCACAGGGAGTCCTGGGAGAGCAGGGACCTTGACAAACTCTGTAGACAACTTGGTTCCTCACACAAGTGGCCCACATAGTTTTGAAATACTGTGAATAAATCTCATGTCAGAATTGAATTTTGCCACAGTATAACAGAAAACCTAAAATAACTGTGAATTTTAAACAGAAGTTTGTTTCTTTTTTAACTTAATCTAAAGTTAAGTAATCTATGACTCGTTGGCAATTCCACAGTTATGAGGATTATGGGCTCCTGTACTTCCATTCTGCCATCCTTAATGCTTGGTTTCCATTTCTGAGCCCTCGTGATTCAGGATGGCTGCTGGAGCTCCAACTGTCACATCTACCTTTCAGACAGCAGGAAGGAATAAGAGTAGAAGAGCAGGTGTGTGCCTCCCAGCCACATTAGCTCCACTGAAGCAGGCTGCAAAAGTCCTACATGATACGTCCATTTACATTTTATGTAGACACTTATATGGATACACTGCCTCTCCAAACAGAGTCATGGTTCTTTTATCAAGAAAGAGGGAACAAATTCTTGGTGTCAGCCAACAGTCTGGGCTCACACCTTTTTTCCCGACCTGGCAATGCCACTTGTCCAGTATTCCAGTAGTTCAAAATCTAAAGTCTTAGAAATTATGAGATGATGTGAAGAATTCAATACATGTTTATAAATGGATGGCTAAACTTTTGGTTCTTCTACCTCACTGGATGATAGTCTGGTGATAGTCTCCTCTGGTGATTGCTCCTCACTTCCCAGATGTCCAAATAATTGGAGTGCTTGGGAAGTGAGTGAAGATAGACAAAACCTCTTCGCTAAATATGCTCAGATCTACATGATTTCATCCAGGGCCATGCCTTATATTCACATAAACACTGGCAGCTCTCGAATCTGTCGTCCCACCAAACTTCTCCAGGAACTTCAGGCCTACAGGTGCATCTGCTCACTCAATGGCTGGGCTTGGATTCTAGGGACACCTCAAATTGGCATGCCCCCTCCCCCATGAGCTCCTGATGCATTACCTTGCAAAAGACATTTTGCTTCTTCAGGGGGCTTCCCCATCGCAGGAAAAGACAATTCAATCTTTTGCTTGAATAAAAAATCTTGGTACCATTCTGTTTTACCCCACCTCTAAATCTGTGTCCAATCTGAGCAATTCCTACCACTTTTTCTATGAGGCTTATCCAAACCACCATCATCCCTCCTCCCCTGAACCATCTCAGCAGCCCGTCAAAGCATCTTCCATCTCTGCTCCCTAGAGTCCATTCTCAACACAGCAGCTGGAGGGGTCTTTTAATTTATTTATCTTTTTAAACAGGTATACTAGCATATATGGGATCCTCAGTGGCTCAAATGGTAAAGAATCCACCTGCAATGCAGGAGACCTGGGTTTGATCTCTGGGTCAAGAAGATTCCCTGGAGAAGGGAATGGCCACCCATTCCAGTATTCTTGTCTGGGAAATCCCTTGGACAGAGGAGCCTGGTAAGCTACAGTCCATGGGGCTGCAAAGAGTTGGACAAGATAGAGTGAATAAGTGAGAGAGAGCTTGACGGACAAGCAGCCATGACCCCTGGGAACTGGTCCTGCATGCACAGCTAGGCTGTGCTGTTTTCCAGTTGAAGGTAAATAATTTGGCAGAACATCACCATCAGACAAGGTCTCTCTGTGACCGTGCTGTGTCAAGACAAAAACAAGACCATAATCACATCTGAACACTGCAAAACATGAGCACCATCCAAGCCACAAAATACTCAAATCTGTGTCTCCTGGTTAATAGGAGTGACCTCTGTTTCTTTATGACTTACAGCTTGGCCTCCACCTGGTCTCCTTCCTTTTAGATAAGGTTTACTAAGATACACCATCATGGACTCATCACTGCTTTCTGACAGCACACACTCCAGATCAATGCCCCCACTTCCCTGGGCTCTCTCCCAAACTACCCAGCCAAAGCCCAAATCCTACTCTAGATTCCACCTAACACCCTTGGGCCGAGATGCCCTCCGTTCTCCCATGGTATGTGGGCTCCCTCATTGCAACAAGTAATAGACTCAACTTATTCATCTACAGGTATTCCTGATTGACCATGCAAATACACAAATATTGGCAGTACCACCAGCCCCCAAACACACTTTACTTGGTGTGGGGGTATCTAACTGGCTGCCTGCTCTCCTAGGGTGTAAATTCCCTGAGAACAAGGGTTTGTAGTCACTGCTCCATTTCTAGACCTAAAGAGTGCCTGCACTATGGTAGGCTCTCCATACATCTGCACTGAATGAATTCAGAATGAATTGAATGTAGCTTTAGCAGCAGTATTAGCCACCATTAAGTCAGTAGTTTCTGATCTCAGTGTTGGATAAATTCAATCAGGCCTTGCATTTTTGGTCAGGCTCCCCCAGAATGGAACTCCTGGTCAGGTGGGGCCCACCTAGGGCAAGGCTGTGGCAAGAGATGGCTTTGTCAGCTTTGGTTCCCAAGGGAGGGGCAGGGAGGCAGTGACAGCCCTTCTAGGGGAGCAGCGGGAATCAAGGTCACTGATGAGTCATCATTTCAGCTCTGGGAGTACAAAGGAGCTGGGCAGGGCTGGGGCTGGCAGGACAGAGGCTGCAGGAGGCGGGAGAGCGTCCTGCCCTCACTGGTGGCAGTGTGGGAATGCATGAGGAAGAAGGACTCTGGGTTTCCTGTTCCTTCCAACCCAAGATGCTGTAGCCATTTGGCAGTCTCCATTCAGCAGTGCCCATAAAGCCCACAAAATTATGCTTTTGAACTGTGGTACTGGAGAAGACTCTTGAGAGTCCCTTGAACTGCAAGGAAATCAAACCAGTCAATCCTAAAGGAAATCAACTGTGAATATTCATTGGAAGGACTGATGCTGAAGCTGAAACTCCAATACTTTGGCCACCTGATGCAAAGAGGTGACTCACTGGAAAAGCCCCTGATGCTGGGAAACACTGAAGGCAGGAGGAGAAGGGGGCAACAGAGGATGAGATGGTTGGATGGCATCACTGACTCATGGACACGAGTTTGAGCAAGCTCAGGGAGCTGGTGATGGACAGGGAAGCCTGGCAGGCTGCAGTGCATGGGGTTACAAAGAGTCGGACATAACTGAGCGACTGAACAACAGCAAATGAAGCCCATTTCTCACAGGCACTCTCCCTACACCGCCAGAAAAGCCCCTTTTACTTAATAGAGTGGGACACTCAAGCTTCTGTATCAAGCAGTGCATCCTGGCTGTGTGGGAAGGGCAAAGGGAGGAATGCCTTTGGTCAGTGGGCACATGCAGAGACAGTAGGGAAGAGGTTCAGACATCCAGGGACCAGCAAAGGAGAAGCCAGGCGGAGGGGCTGGGAATGAACCGAAGGAAGGAAGATAAGAGAACATTTCAGAACAGACGCCTTCTTTGAGAAATGTTAGCTGGGGCCTTAAACCCACTCCCTTCCTTCTCTCAAACCAGAGGCAAAACACAGTATGCAACAATGGTTCATAAACAACTGTTGAAGATGCAAAACAGTGTGCAGAGCGTGCTATCTCTGGGCCTGAAGTGGGAGGAATCAGAAAGGGCACTTGTCCATGCATGGATGCAAATGAAGATGCTCTGGGACGACTTGGAAAAAGGAGCCCAGTGGGTGAGGAGGGGAGGTGGGGTTGGTGCGGGGTAGAGGTGTTGACAGTCCTGGAGAGTTAGAGAGTTTGATTTCTGAGCCGTGGGAATCTATCGCCTCTCCAAAAATATCATTTAAAAACTAGTCATGGGCTTCGAAATAAAATAGAGCCACGTGTTTCTATGCTCAGATTAGGATGGGAGAAAAAGTGTTAGTCACTCAGTCATATCCCAATGCTTTGTGACCCTATAGACTATAGACCTCCAGACTCCTCTGTCCATGGGCTCCTCCAGGCAAGAATACTGGAGTGGGTTGCCATGCCATCCTCCAGGGCATCTTTCCAACCCAGGGATAGAACCTGGGTCTTCATCATTGCAGGCCGATTGTTTGCCATCTGAGCCACCAGGGAAGCTCCAGGATGGGAGAAGGGTAAAGGAGATTTGTACTCTAGGTATATGGCCTGGAATCAGGTTTTCTTTGTATGATAAAGAATCATGTTTAACAAGAAGGGAGAAAGAAAAGAAGGGAGGGAGGGAAGGAAAAACAGCATTTGGAGACTGCAGACTCAACTGGGCTTGTATCCTGGCTCTGCTACTTATTGTGTGACCATAAGTAGGATATTTTGCCTCATCTGAGCCTCAGACTCTCCATCAGTAAAGAGAGAATCGTACTATTAGAACTGCTACTAGGTCCTACTATAGCAAGGGTGCTTGCTGTGTCGTGCCATGCTAAGTCGCTTCAGTTGTGTCCAATTCTTTGTGACCCTATGGACTGTAGTCCACCAGGCTTCTCTGTCCGTGGGATTGTCTAGGCAAGAATACTGGAGTACGTTGCCATTTCCTCCTCTAGAGGATCTTCCCAACCCAGGGATCGAACCCAGGTCTCCTGCGGCTCCCGCATTGTAGGCAGATTCTTTACCAATGAGCCAGACAGGAAGCACACATGCTGCTAAGTCACTTCAGTCGTGTCCGACTCTGTGTGACCCCATAGACGGCAGCCCACCAGGCTCCCCCGTCCCTGGGATTCTCCAGGCAAGAACACTGGAGTGGGTTGCCATTTCCTTCTCTAATGCATAAAAGTGAAAAGTGAAAGTGAAGTCGCTCAGTCGTGTCTGACTCTGTGCGACCCCATGGACAGCAGCCCACCAGAGTCCTCTGTCCATGGGATTTTCCAGGCAAGAGTACTGGGGTGGGGTGCCATTGCCTTCCCCGAAGCACACATAGGGAACTTAAAAAGGTTCAGTTAAGAAGAAAAATCTGTGAGGAGCACCTAGCCCAGAGTCTTGGACCTAATAAACCATCAATGATTAGCAGCTGGGATTTGTCAAATGCTGAGGAATGTTCCTGGGTGACTTACCCTAAGTATTGTATTAATTGTAATTACCATTCAGGAATACTAAACTCTGCAGGTGGTCTCTGGTGACTCCCCAGCTGGATAGGTGGGAGCCCTGGACCTCTCACTGGCCACCCCTGAAAATTTGTTCCAATTCGGGGTCTGATCCCTCCCAGTTATTTGGATGGGGGCCTTCCACCCCTCAGGACCTCTCTAAAACATGCACATAAGCAGTTCAGGGTGTAGCCAGGACTGGACTGCAGGATTCCTGAGTCTGGCCCCAGAAAAGCTTCTCCAGGAAAACAGCCAGTGTGCCCTGTAGGATTTTATTCCACACTCAAATGAGTCCCTGCATAGCTGAGTGGGAGTGGCCTGTAGAAGTTGTTTAAAAGCTGCAGGCTTTGTTCATCGGTGTGCTGATTTGAAAAATGTTGATCAAGCACCCAGCAGGTTCTAGAACAATGCTGGGAGCTGAGTAAATCTGAAGGGAGATGGGGCACAGAGGTCAATAAATCATTGTACTTGTCCTTAAAAATAGCACAGACCAGACCCAATGGGGGCAGAAAATGCATACATTGCAAAATGAAACCAACAATTCCACAGAGATTCAAATGAAAGGCTGTGGCAGAGCTGAGGAGGGGAAGATTAATTTTGGAGACAGTGTTTGCCCCTTACAGATGTGAGAGTTGGATCATAAAGAAGGCTGAGCAGTGAAGAATGGATGCTTTCAAACTGTGGTGCTGGAGAAGACTCTTGAGAATCCCTTGGACCATAAGGAGATCAAACTAGTCAATCCTAAAGGAAATCAACTCTGAATATTCATTGGAATGACTGATGCTGAAATTCCAATACCACGGCCACCTGATGCGAAGAGCCGATTCACTGGAAAGGACCCCGATGCTGGGAAAGATTGAAGGCAAGAGGAGAAGGGGGCAGCAGAGGATGAGCTGGTTAGATAGCATCACCGACTCAATGGACATGAATCTGAGCAAATTCTGGGAGACAGTGGAGGACAGAGGAGCCTAGCTAGAATAGTCCATGAGGTCGTGAAGAGTCGGACAACAAGAGGCTGAACAGCAACATTTGCCCTGGGCTGGCTGAGTGAGGAAAATTCCACAGGGTAGAGAAAGCTTCCCAAGGTATAAAGGCCTGACATGCAAAAACTTTGGAGAGAGATTTCAGAAAAAAAGAGGAACCCCCGGGAGGAGTTTGGAGTTTTGTGGGAGGGCAGGGAGAAGGGAGATGGGTGGTAGGGGGAAAGGAGAAAACACCAGAAGGCAGGGAAGAGCGTGACTAACTCCTAATTAACTGTCCTGCATCAGAGCCTACTCAGGCCCGTAACAGTGAAAATTCAGGACAGGAAAAACCAGGCATGAGAGCGGATAAACTGTTCATGTGTATTCACACAAAGGGTTACTGCACAGCACTTAAAGGCAATGAGGTATCTTTATGTGTTAATATGGATACATCTGGAGAACATGATGTTGAGTGAGAAAAGCAATCTACGAATGGATACATAGGGTGCAATCACATTTATGTATATTATAAAATCTTCCAAAGCAATGCTATAAAGTATATAGTGTTTGCACATTATTGTTTATACTTTGCAAATATAGAAACACCATGCATGCATATACACACAATATGCTTTGGGATAACAAAATGTTTTGAGAACCTCAATGATGTGGAAGGTTTTCTGGGAAAATATGTTATTAAAAATACCTTGAAAAGGTATAGAAAACAGAAAGGGATCAATGACAACAAAAGGGGTTCTAAAAAGTTATTAAAAAGGATCAATCCACTAGGAAAATAGAATATATATACCAAACAACAGACCCTTAAAATAGGTAGAGTAAAAACTGATAGACCTGGAGGGAGAGACAGACAAATCCACAATTAGAGTTGAGGACTTCAATACTTTCCTCTCAGCAACTTACAGAACTACTAGCCTTCTTGGGACTTCCCTCGTGGTCCAGTGGGTAAGGCTCCAAGCTCTCAATGCAGGGGTCCCCGGTTCAATCCCTGGTCCAGGATTGAACACTCCACTAGAACACTCCGGGATTGAACACTCCACTAGAGATCCCACATGCCACAACTAAAATCCACCACAGCCAAATAAATAAATGAATAAAAAATAACTGTGAAAAAAGAATTACTAGATGCCTGGAGAATTCCATGGACAGAGGAATCTGGCAGGCTACAGGCCATGGGGTCACAAAGAGATGGACATGACTTAGTGACTCAACAACTAGAGTTGTAATCAGCCTTAAAATCAGAGCTACAGGAGATCTGAACAGCATAATCAATCAATTTATAACTCTAATTCATAGTTATAAAACATTCCGCCCACCAACAAAATAGAAGTTCTTTTTCAAGTGCCCAAGAAACATTCACCAAGATAGATGATCTCCTGAGACATAAAATAAACCTCAATAAATTTTTAAAAAAACAAAATCACTTTAATAAAAACAGATAAATAAAATGAAATCACACAATGTTCTCTGACCATAATGGAATCAAACTAGAAATCAATAACGGACAATTAGAACATTTCTGTACATGTAGGAGTTAAACAACTCAGTTCCATAAAACCATGGATCAAAAAAGAAGCCTTCTTCTTGGCGGGGAGGGCGGGGGAATAGAACACACATACACACAAAATCAATCTCAGTAAGACATCTTTTCAATATTAAAGGCCACAGAAGTCCAATTCTCTGTAAAACTATTGTAAGCAGAGAAAACACGTTCTTAATAAGAAGCTTTTTGGCATAATGAAAAGAGGATTGAACTTCACGTATACCAGCTAGTAAAGGCCTCATGTTTTCTCCTCACAGGAGCAGAGCAGGTCTTCAGGAAGCTGAGCAGGTCTTCAGGAAGCTGACATGTGGCTGGACTGACTGTCTGCTACATTCACTTCTTCCCACATAATTTCTTCCTGACTCTCCTCTAAGGTCAGGGTGATACCTTTGAATTGCTTCCAGGTGCACACTTGAGTTTGAGAGCATTTCTACTTTCTTGGTGTTTTTCTTTTTTACACAGGACATAGCTGAGAACTGTCTGTAAACTGAAGTTTTTCATGGTGTCATTGTAATAAGACTGGGTCATGGAGAATGAACAAAGCACACTCTATTAAACCTTATAGGACTGAATGAAAAAAAATACAATGTATCAAAATATGTTGGGATGACACAAAAGCAGTGATGAGAGAGATGCTTTCAGCAATGAATGCTTATATTAGAAATGAGGAAAAGTCTCAAGTTAATAACCCAAGCATCTACCTCAAGAGTCTAGAAAAAGAAAAGCAAAATAAACCCAAAACAAGAAGAAGGAAGGAATAAAGACAAAAGCAGAAATCAATGATATGGAAAATAGGAAAAAAGGAAATCAATGAAACAAAAGTCTGGTTCTTGGGGGAAAAGATCAGTACAACTGATAAGGCTGTAGGAAGACTGATGAAGCAGAAAAAACCATAAATTAACAATAAAAAGAATTAAATAGAGGATATCACTACAGATTCTGTCAATTTTTTGTCATTCAATAGGGTAACAAAATTTCTACCCCCTTTTGTTAAAAGAAAAAAAAAGGGGGGATGATTTTCCAAAACTCAATGTAGAGTGTTATAGAAATAAACATTAAAATGTTAAAGAAATAATTAAATAAGTCAAATAATTAAATAATTAAAGTGTTAAAGAAATAATTATCACAGAAGTTATAATGCTTGTTTGAGGCTCCAGAATAATAACAACTTTAAAAAAATCACTGCTATCATCCTTATAGGATACATGCCTTGGTGTGCCTGTGAACACAAATTTTAATTTTTAGTGCCAAACAAGTCCAAGATAAAAAGATTTTGAATAATGGCAGTGCCATATAATACAAGGTGCTTATTGGCATATGTCATCTTTAAACTGCATTCCACAATCTATAATTCTTTTGTAACATACAGTAGAGTAACAAACTCTTTGTTTTTCTCTTTTAAAAATGAGGGGGCACTATAGATCTTTCACTACAAGGATAATAAGGTTATACTATACTGAAGAACTTTACAGTGATAAATTTGACAACTTAGTAAAGGACCATTTCCTCAAAAGAACCCCACGAACTACCAAAATCCAGACTAGATGAAACAGACAATCTGATTAGTCTTGTAACCACTAGAGTAACTGAATTAGTCATTTTAAAAGTCTTGAAAAAAAATATCCATCCTCAGATAGATTCATTGGAGAATTCTACCAAACATTTAAAGAAGAATTAATATTCTTCTATATAATTTCTATATAATTATAATTCTATAATTTCTATATAATTCTATATAATTTGTATATAATTCTATATAATTTCTTCAGAAAACAGACAAGAAACACTTCCCAACTTATTTTATGAAGTTACTATTACCTTGATACCAAAAACAATACCAAAAATGAAAACTGTAGACCAACATCTCTCATGAACTCAGACACAAAACTCTTTGACAAAATACTAGCAAGCGGAATTTAGCAAAATAGAAAAAGAACTATATACCAAGGCCAAATGAGATTCATTCCAGGTATGCAAGACTGGTTCAGCATTCAAAATCACTCAATGAAATCTACCATATCCACAAGCTAAAAAACAATACTCATATGATTATAATTTGTGCTTAGTCACTCAGTCGTGTCTCACTCTTTGCGACCCCATGGACTGTAGCCACCAGGCTCCTCTGTCCATGGAGTTTTCCAGGCAAGAATACTAGAGCAGGTTGCCATTTCCGTCTCCAGGGGATCTTCCCCACCCAGGAATCAAACCTGCGTCTCCTGCATCTCACTGCATCAGCAGGTTGATTCTTTATGCCACCCAGAATCATGACACAAAAGCATTTGATAAAATCCAATACCTACTTATGATAGAAACTTTCAGCAAGTTTGTGACAGAAGGGAAATTCTACAACTTGATAAAGAACCTCTACGAAAATCCTACAGTTAACTTTAAACTTAACTGTGAAAGACTGCCTGCCTTCCCTCTAAGATCTGGGATTGGGCAAAAGGTGTCCACTCTCACCACTCTTACTCAGCATGGTACTGGAAATGCTAGCCAGTGCACAAATCTAAGAAAAAAAATAGATGAAAGGCATACAGATTAAGAAAGAAAAAAAGAAAACTGCCTTTATCTATAGATGTCCTGACTGTTTACATAGAAAATCCCCACCCCAACCCTCTGAGAGCTAATAAAGATATTCTCACAATACCATTCAGTCAGTCCAGTGAAAATGAA
Source organism: Tragelaphus eurycerus (assembly GCA_935064755.1). Classification (NCBI taxonomy): domain Eukaryota; kingdom Metazoa; phylum Chordata; class Mammalia; order Artiodactyla; family Bovidae; genus Tragelaphus; species Tragelaphus eurycerus. The sequence continues at coordinate 3,351,410 of CAKXYN010000075.1, read as the reverse complement.
ATACTTATATTGTACACTTAACCAAACGTGTACAGGATCTGAATGCTAATGGCAAAATGCTGATGAAAAACATCAAAGAAGAACTATGTAAATGGGAAGACATACTGTGTTATAGATTGAAAGACTCAATAAAGATGCCAATTCTCCCCAGACTGACTGATAGCTTAAAACAACTCTTATCAATATCTCACAAGGTTTTTTTGCAGACGAAGATAAGCCTTTTCTAAAGTTTATATGGAGGGTTTCCCTGGTGACTCAGTAGTAAAGAATTTGCCTACCAATGCAGGAGACACGTTCAGTTCCTGATCCGGGAAGATCCTATGTGCCATGGGACATCTGACACCATGTGCCCCAGCTACTGAACCTACACTCTAGAGCCTGTGCTCTGCAACAAGAGAAGCCTCTCCAATGAGAAGCTCATGAACCTCAACTAGAGAGTAGCCCCCGCTCACATAGAGAAAAGCCTGCACAGCGATGATGACCCAGCACAGCCAAAAATAAATAAACATTAAAAATTAAAATTTATATAGACATACAAAACAAAACAGATAGCCTAAATAATTTTGAAAAGAATAAAGTAGGAAAAATCAATCTACCTGATTTCAGGACATTGCGTAGCTACAGAGTCCAAGGCTGTGTGTTAATGACAGAGAGATATACACAAGGTCATAGGGAACCCAGATACAGACCCAAACAACTATGCTCAACTGTTTTTTGACAAAGGTGCAAAAATAATTCAACGGAGGAGAAAATAGCCTTTACAACAGATGGTACTAAGACAACTGAACATCCACAAAGAATCTCTTTTCACCTAAATCTCACACCTTATACACAAATTAAGTCAAAACAGACTATAGACATAAACATAAAGCTATAAACTTTAAGAAAAAACAGGCAAAAATCTTTAGAATTTAGAACTAGAGTTCTTAGACTTGACACAAAAAAAACATGATCCATAAAAGGAAAAACTGATAAACTGGATATCACTGAAATTACAAACTTTTGTTCTGAAGAGGAAATAGTACCCACTGGGAGAAAATACTTGCAAAGCATATTCATCAAAGGAGAAATTTCTAGAATGTATTCTGCTGCTGCTGCTGCTAAGTCGCTTCAGTAGTGTCCAACTCTGTGCGACCCCATAGATGGCAGCACCCCAGGCTCCCCCATCCCTGGGATTCTCCAGGCAAGAACACTGGAGTGGGTTGCCATTTCCTTCTCCAATGCGTGAAAGTGAAAAGTGAAAGTGAAGTCGCTCAGTCGTCTCCGACTCTTCACGACCCCATGGATTGCAGCCTACCAGGCTCCTCTGTCCATGGGATTTTCCAGGCAAGAGTACTGGAGTGGGTTGCCACTGCCTTCTCCCTCTAGAATGTATAAAGAACTCAAAACTCAACAGTAAAAGACAACAACCAATCTAATTAGAAAATGGGTAAAAGACATGAATAGACACTTCATTGAAAAGGGTGGAAGATGACAAATAAGCATGTAAAAAGTCTTAAACATCATCAACTATCAGGGAAACGCAAAATAAAACCACGATGAACACCTGAAATTAATAATTATTGTAGACAACTACATCTCAAACAGAAAAAAAATTCACAATGAGCTATTACCTACGTATCAGAATGACTGAAATAAAAAGTAGTGACAACACCAAATGCTGGTGGGGAAATGAAGAAACGGGCTCACTCTTACATTTGCTGAAGTGAACATAAAATGGTACCATCACCCCCGGGAAACAGTTTGACAGCTGCTTATAAGGTTGGATATGCACTTACCATACAGCCCATCAATTGAGCGTTTATCCCAGAGAAATGAGAACTTACGTTTCCCCCTAAATCTGTATGCAAATATTCATAACAGCTTTATTTGTAATAGTCAAAACCTGGAAACCATTCAGATGTCCTTTAGTAGACAGATGGCTACACGAACTTCGGAACATCCATACCATGGAGTACTACTCAGCAATGAAAAAGGAACCAGCTGTTGCTACATACAATGACTTGAATGAATAGCCAGGAAATTATGCTGAGTGAGAAAAGCCAATCCCAAAAGGTTACACACTGTATGGTTCCATTCAAGTAACATTTTTTGAAGTGGGAAAAAAAAAAGAAAAAGAAATGGAGGACATAATAGAGGTTTCCAGGGATTAGAAAAGGGCAGAGTCAAAGGGTGTCAGGAGGTATGGGAGTGATTATAAAAGGGTAACATGAGGGATCTTTGTGGTGCTGGGACTGTTGAGTAGCTGATGGTGATGGTGGATACATGAACCTACACAGGTGACCTTACATAAACCTACACACACACACAGTGTAAGTAAAACTCAGGAAATCCGAATAAGACCCTGGATTACAGAATGACAATATTCTGGTTCTGATATTATATGTTTGAAAATGTTATGAATGAGGTAAATTGGCCAAAATGCACAGGAAATCTCTCTGGACTATCTCTTATAACTGCATGTGAATCTACAATCATTTCAATAAAAATGTCAAATTGCTATTCCTTTTTCTATTCCCCTTCCTATTCCCATTTCTCATCCTCAGATATACCTGGGGCCTCTGTGGAAACTAAGGGCCATACAGCTAACTGTTTGAAAATCATTACTGTTGTAATGCCCTAATTATTGAGAGTCGTATCTGTGAAAATTCCAAACGAAACATTGACAAACAAAATTCAACTTCAAACAATTATCTGCTATGATGATGAAGTAGGGTTTGTCACAGGAGGGTAAAAATGGCATAAAAATAGAAAATATTTTAATAAGATATAGCATACCAGTTGACCCAATAAGAATTCCACATGCTATTTGAGATACTAAAAAAATAGTAAACTTAATACTTACTCCTGATTTTAAAATTATTTATGTAATTGAAATATGCTGTGCTGTGTCACCTCAATTATGCTGACTCTTTGAGATCCCATGGTCAGTAGCCCGCAGGCTCCTCTGTCCATGGGATTCTCTAGGCAAGAACACTGGAGTGGGTTGCCATGCCCTCCTCCAGGGGATCTTGCCGACAAAGGGATCAAACTCGGATCTCTTATGTCTTCTGCATTGGCAGGTGGGTTCTTTACCGCTAGTGCCATCTAGCCGAGAGAGATTCCCTGTGCATTTTGGCCAATTGGGAAGCCCAACTGAGGTATAGTTGATTTCAAATATTGTGTTAGTTTCAGGTATACGACAATGTGATTCAGTATACAAACAAACATTCAGCAAACATACTTTTATAATATGTATGCATATGCACATATACATACACACATATGTAAATACATATATGTATGTACTTTTTCAGATTCTTTTCCATGACAGAATGCTAAAAGATACTGAATATCTGCTATACAGTAAATCCTTATCCTGATTTTTTTTAAATTGTTAGTCAAAGAAAATTTCCTTAACCTGATAGACGATCCAGTGAGGAACTATCCCCAGCTCTTCGTGACATGAACTTTGGTTGGGAAAACATCAACTTTTGGACTCTTTGGTAGGGACCAGTGTTGGTAGGGCTCCAGGTGTGGGGACTGATCACAGGCAAGGATTCGGATCAGGGCTGTCTGGAAAGAGGTGTGTCACAAGAGAGGAACTTAACATTGGCTTTTGCCATGAAGATAGAAGAGAAATTGAAAGTGACTCCGAGGTTCAGAGGGTGAATCAGTGACCAATTTCAGACGGAGTAGAGGAGGAAGAGCAGATTCGGGGGGTAGGGAAGAAAATTCCTGATTCTGTCCATCTGTCTGGAACTCCACAGGTGCTGCGAAGTGTGGGGAAATAGTACCTCCTCAAAGAGCCCCCATCGCTTTAGACTCAAGGTCTTCTAACACCCCAGGGGGTTTTTAAACCATGAGCAAAACTTAGATTAATCACACATTCTCTAATAAATACTAGAGCTTGAGAATATGGATTCTAAAGTCCAAGTGGCTGCTGGAGAAATCACAAAGTGTGGTCTTGCATCCCTTAAAAACAACTCTACGACACAAAAATTATTAGTATCATAATTATTGGGATTCCCAGGTGGCACTAATGGTAAAGAATCTGCCTGCCACTGTGGGAGATGCAGAAAATACAGGTTTGACTCCTGGGTCGGGAAGATCCCTCAGAGTAGGAAGCCCACTCCATATTGTTACCTGGGCAATCCCACAGACAGAGGAGCCTGGTGGGCTGCAGTCCATGGGGTCGCAAAGAGTCTGACACAACTGAGCACACACACACACACACACACACACACACACACACACATCATCATCATCATTATCACTACCATCCCCTGCCCATGAACTAACAATAATGAGAGACAATCCTGCTTTTGCTGAGAAGAGCTTTCAAACTCAAAAGATAGGGAGGAAGAAGGAAAGAAATGCCCTTTTGCTTCAATCCTGGGGGACTGAGGATGAGAACTAAGTATGTCGGGAACATTTTAGGGGTAAAGGGAAGGGTTCCAGGAGGACAGATGACAATGGGCTGGGGCAGGGGACCCCAGTCCACGGCCACACAGCAGGAGGTGAGCAGCGGGACAGCTTCATCTGCCTCTCCTCACCCGCACTGCATTTCCTTCTGCACCATCTCCCCACCACCACCAGACTCCATTCCCCATCCACTGAAAAACTGTTGTCCACAAGCCTGTCCCTGGTGCAGAGCGCTGGGGACCCACTTGTCCCCAAACTTGCCCCTATTAATGTTGGTTCCCACATCTTCCTAAATCAATTGCTGATACCTTAGGCATGGGTGGGGCTTCCCTGGTGGCTCAGATGGTAAAGAGTCTGCCTGCAATGCAGGAGTCCCAGGTTCCATCCCTGGCTCAGGAAGACCCCCTGGAGGAGGGAATGGCAACCCATTCTAGTATTCTTGCCTGGAGAATCCCATCATCAGAGGAGCCTGGTGGGCTGATGTTCTCAGGGTCACAAAGACTCAGACATGACTGAATGACTAACACTTATTTTACTTTAGGCATGGGTGATGTGACATTGTGAGCCTGTGGGCCTTAGAAAAACCACGTTTCTCTGGGGCACAAGAAATGACAGAGCAAAGTTTTCTTGAAGTTTGTCTAGGCTTGGGCGGCAGATTTAGAGTGGGATTGGGTTAGTAGAGGAAACAGGAGTAGGAGTTGGGGATGGAAGAGGCCTGGGGAATCGTGACTCATTCTCTAATATCAGAAAAGCAGAGGATAAGAAGAGATCCTCAAAGAGCCTAAAAAAACATTTACTGGCATTTATGCAGATACTTCTTGTTCTTTCAAAGTAGTGTACTTTCTATGATCTCATTTAATCTTCAACTTGTGAAGTTTCCTGCAAGCCCACCTTGGAAATTCTGGAGGCCCATATATAAGACTCCAGGCTTCACTGGTGGCTCAGTGGGTAAAAAATCCACCTGCAATGCAGGAGACCTGGCTTCGATCTTTGAGTTGGGAAGATCCCCTGGAGAAGGAAATAGCAACCCACTCCATTATTCTTGCCTGGAGAAATCCGTGGACAGAGGAGCTGGGCAGGCTATAGTCCATGGGGTTGCAAAGAGTCAGACACGACTTGAGACCACCATATGAGACTTCAGAAGGCCACTGAGCGCTCTGATTTTAGAGACAGCATCTTCCTCCTAAGCACATTAAAATGTATCCATAAGCTATATAATACATATAGCTAAATGTAATTCATACAGAACCTAGGAAAGGCTGAAGGGAGTTGAAATTGATTAGCTGTTTAGGTTCCATTCTATGGACATTTAAATACATATTCATATTGATATTTTTAAAGAGAAAAATTATTTTAGCCACACCACTTGGCATGTGAGATCTTTGTTCCCTGACCGGGGATCAAACCTGTACCCATGCATTGGAAGTGTGGAGTCTTAACCACTGCACTGCCTTTTTGTGTTTTAGAATCCATGCATTTCCTCTGGTTTCCAACATATCAGTAGGTCATTTAAACCCTGTCAATTTTAGTTTAGGAAGCCAAATTGCCTTGTGGGTAAACCGTCCAGGAACTCTAACATGCCAGCGCAGGCTCCTGAAGCCCAGGGAATGTCCTGGCAGAACGTGACAAAGAGTGTGGGACTGAAGGTTGCAACATCAAACTTGGAAGGCTTATCTCAGGCAAACAAACAAAACAGTGCTGTGGGCAAAATGAGTGGAGGGTGAGAGGCAAGGGGCTGGGGCTTTGGGTGGGGAAGTAGGTGATATGTTCAAGTAGCTTCCAGCCAACCCCAGGGCTTCCCTTGTGGCTCAGCTGGTAAAGAGTCTGCCTGCAATGCAGGGAACCCAGGTTCGATCCCTGGGTCGGGAAGATCCACTGGAGGAGGGAACAGCTACCCACTTCAGTATTCTTGCCTGGAGAATTTTATGGACAGAGGAGGCTGGTGGGGTTGCAAAGAGTCAGACATGACTGAATGATGAACACTTTTTCACTTTTCAACCCCAGGGCAGCTTCGGCCCAATTCCTCAAACAATGGACAGGTTTCTTTTCTTGTAGGTGAGAAAGGCTCTTCTCCCACTTGACTGACACGGGTGTAGAGCAGAGTCTCCCAATGCCATGTCTGAGTGGAAGGAAAGGAGAGCCAGAGGCTCCATCATGCAGTTTGTAAAGTTTCTGAGCTCTTCTTTCAGATTCTGGCCTCCAGGTACACTGCGAGAGTCAGATTTCATCCAGGGAGTATCTTTGACTTTCCCCAGAAGGCCTTCAGAGTGGTCTGGTGGCATTCAATCTACCACTCATATTTATCTTTCAGTTTACAGAACAGGTCTTATCACCTTTTCAATTACGCCTCCCAGGAAGGAATACTACTGTGGACAGGACCTGGGCTAGGTTGGAGGCAATGAACGAAATGAAACAGAAATGGAAATTAACAGCTCAGAGCCCATTTGGGCATTGAGTGGTTTTCCTTCATTTTATCTTGACTTGGTTTTTTTGCTTTTCAGTTATTAGTGTTGAGCTGCTCATCCGTGGACTCCATAGTTGAGCAATATTTGGTGTTTTTGGTACTTTTATAAGTGGTATATGTTTAAAATTTTCATTTTTTATAGGTTTGTTGCTCCCATGTGGAAATAAAATTGATTTTTTAAATGGATCTTTTCCTCCCATTGTCTCTTATAAATTCACTCATTAATTCTAACAGCTCATCTATAGATTTTTTGAATTTTCTAAGAATACAGCCGTTCAGTTGTGTCCGACTCTTTGCGACCCCATGAATTGCAGCACGCCAGGCCTCCCTGTCCATCCCCAACTCCCGGAGTTCACCCAGACTCACGTCCATCGAGTCAGTGATGCCATCCAGCCATCTTATCCTCTGTCCTCCCCTTCTCCTCCTGCCCCCAATCCCTCCCAGCATCAGAGTCTTCTCTGTGAATAACAGCTTTATTTCTTCCTGTCCAATCCTTACAGCTTCTCTTTCCTTTTCATGCTTTATTGAACTGCCCTGGAGGGTAACATTGTAGACAGAAACGGTGCTCTTAGCAACCTTGTTTCCTTTCTGACTTTAAGGGGAAAGCATTTGATACTTCACATTCAAGTGTACTGTTTGTAGGGTTTTTCCTTTTTGACGGTGAGAATTTCCCATTTTATTATTTTAAAAATCAAAGTATAGTTGATTTACAATATTAGATTAGTTTCAGGTATATAGCATTGTGATTCAGTATTTTTGAAGGCTACACTCCACTATAAGTTATTACAAGATAGTGGCTATAATTCCCTGTTCTACACAACGTATCCTTGTTGCTTATCTATTTTAGATATTATAGCTATATAGATATTATAGCTCGTATCTGTTAATCTCATACTTCTGATCTGTCCCTCATCCTTTCCCTCTCCCTTTGGTAACCACTACTTTGTTTTCTATATCTGTTTGTTTCTGTTTTCCGTTCATATACGTTCATTTGTGTTATTTTTTAGATCCCACATATAAGTGATATCATACAGTATTTCATTTTTCTCATGCTGTTCTCTAGGTCCATCTGTGTTACTGTAAAGGTGGAATTTCATTGGTTTTTTTTTTTCTTTTTAGTGGTTGGGTAGTATTCATTGTATATACATACCATCTTTATCCATATCTTTATCCATTCATCTCTTGATAGGCACTTGGATTGCTTCCATATCTTGGCACTAGTAAACAATGCTACTATGAACATGCATGTCTTTGAATTACTGTTTTCATTTCCCCCCAAATATATACCTATGGGTGGGATTGCTATATCATATGGTAGCTCTAAGGAATCTCTGCACTGTTTTCCATAGTGGCTGCACCAATTTACTCTTTAGGTTTTGTAGATACTCTGTATCAGACCCTTCCTATGGACCATCTCGGGGAAGGCAATGGCACCCCACCCCAGTACTCTTGCCTGGAAAATCCCATGGATGGAGGAGCCTGGTGGGCTCCAGTCCATGGGGTCGCTAAGAGTCGGACACGACTGAGTGACTTCACTTTCACTTTTCACTTTCATGCATTGGAGAAGGAAATGGCAACCCACTCCAGTGTTCTTGCCTGGAGAATCCCAAGGACGGGGGAGCCTGGTGAGCTTCTGTCTATGGGGTCGCACAGAGTCGGACACGACTGAAGTGACTTAGCAGCAGCAGCAACAGCATGGACCATCTGGATTCTCTGCCTCAGATGTCCTTTCCTAGCTGTTGCTGCAAGAAGCTTCTTTTCAGGGGCTGACTGCCGTCACACGCCTTGACAGCACCTTCCTTCACAGCTCCCATGCTGTGCGACTCTAGTCTTGAGCCAGAGGGCTACCCCACTGATGCTGAGGTGGGAGACTTTGTGATTCCCTGCTGGGTGTCTCCACAAGGGCAACTCTAGGGCCAACCTTTGACTGTTGGAGATGGAGCCAACTGATCAATTCTTCCCTTTTCCCCCTCCTAGACAGACTATCAGAGAAGGCAATGGCAACCCACTCCAGTACTCTTGCCTGGAAAATCCCATGGACGGAGGGGCCTGGTGGACTGCAGTCCATGGGGTCGCTAGGAGTCGGACATGACTAAGTGACTTCACTTTATTTTTTCACTTTCATGCACTAGAGAAGGAAATGGCAACCCACTCCAGTGTTCTTGCCTGGAGAATCCCACGGTCAGGGGAGCCTGGTGGGCTGCGGTCTACGGGGTTGCACAGAGTCAGACACGACTGAAGCGACTTAGCAGCAGCAGCAGACAGACTGCTGAGAAGCGGGTGGTCCCACAGGGCTGTGCACATTAATAGGCAATGGCCAGCTGGCAATACACCCTTGTATTGGCTCTTTCTCCCTCCTGCCTCGCTGCCCCTCCCATCCCCGCAGCACACTCTCCTTCCCACCCCCCACACCCCCAACACACACACTCTTAGCTCCTTCAGATGGCCTCAGGCTTGGCTGTCTGGGAGGCTCAGACAGAGATGGTCCTAACAGGTGTGACCCTAGAAAGCAGACAGATGTTTGGAGCTGGATTACTCACCAACTGAAGCCTTGAGGATCCCGTTATTAGTGATAAGAGGGTGTGATGAACACCTGGCATGCAATGGCATTGCGATTATTAAGCCTTTAACCTGTGGCTAATTTGGGTAAAATGTGGGTGGAAAGCAAGGCCTCTGCCGATGCAGTGGCTGTGAGAGCTGGATGGTAGGAAGCGAAGAAAAGCATGAGGGTGGTGGAACACACTGGCTATTGTTAACAGCAGGAGAAGTCTTAAAAAAAAAAAAAAAAACCTGATAAATCAGGGCAGCCAACTGTCAACTCCAGGCACGCTCTCAAAGTGACAAATGAGAAGCTTACCACGTAAAGCTGCAGGGATCTGTTAGGAAAACCAGTTCTCTCATATTTTATCTCCTGTATCTGGGAGCTATGTTATGAGCTGTATGCACAGTTAAGACTGTTATATTTTCCTGATGAATTGACCCTTTTAACAAAATGCCCTGTTCTGATCATTAGTAGTGTTCTTTCTCTTGAAGTTTACCTCGGCAGCTCTTTTCTAATTTACCTGTCTGTGTCAGGTCTCATACAACACGGGGGATCTAGTTCCCTGACCAGGGATGGAGCCTGGGCCCCCTGCAGTGGGAGTGTGGGGTCTTAGCCACTGGACCACCAGGGAAGTCCCTTGCCTACTATTTTTAGAGTCACACCAGCTTTCTTATGCTTAGTGATTGTGTGATGGATCTTAACGTCTCCTTTTACATTCAGCTTGCCTCCATCTTTATGTTTCAAGTGTGTTTCCTGCAAATAATACAGTTAGGTTTTGTTTTTAATTGAGTCTGTCAATTTCTGACTTTTAAGTGAGGTGTTTAGGTAAACGGTTTTTACAACTGGTTTTATCATGCTATTCTTTAAAAAAAAGTTGCTATAGTCATATTTCTTCCTTTCTTATGCAGAAGGTAACATACTCTAAATATTGCTCTGTACTTTGCTTTTTCCCCCTGTTAATGTGATGACCTGGAGGGATGAATGGGGAGAAGGGAGGGAGGTTCTGGAGGGAGGGGATGTATGTATAATTAAGGCAGATCGGCATTGTTGCGGGACTTCCCAGGTGGTGTTAGTGGTAAAGAACACCCCTGCCAAAGCAGGAGATGTAAGAGATTTGGGTTCGATCCCTAGATTGGGAAGATCCCCTGAAGAAGGAAATGGCAGCCTGCTCCAATATTTTTGCCTGGAGAAACCCATGGACAGAGGAGCCTGGTGGGCTACAGCCCATGGGGTCTTAAGTTTATAAGCAACTTCCTCATTTCTCTTTGTGGTTGTAAAGCTCCCCATTGTTTTGAGGTACCATTGTTTCTATTTTTATAAAGATTTTTTTTTTAAATGTGGACCATTTTTTAAAAAGTCTTTATTGAATTTGCTACAATACGGTTTCTATTTTGTGTTGTGTTTTTTGGGCCCCCAGGCATGAGGGATTTTAGCTCCCTGATGAGGGATCGAACCCAAAACCCCTGCATTGGAAGATGAAGTCTTAACCACTGGACCACCAAGGAAGTCTCTTGATGTACCAGTGTTTATTCAACCCATTGCCATGGATGATATTTGGGCCCAGTCAGTAAAGGAAATGGCAACCCACCCCAGTGTTCTTGCCTGGAGAACCCCTTGTGGCCTGCCGTCTATGGGGTCACACAGAGTCGGACACAACTGAAGTGACTTAGCAGCAGCGGCAGCAGTTGCCATTACGGAATATCCTTGTGCACGTGTCTTTTTCATGCTGCTTGAGTAGATTTGCAGAAGCTGACCCACTGGTCAGAGAACACACACAGCTGCCCTTTCCCTTGGAATTGCTAAATTCCCCTTTGGAAGGATTATGCCCTGCTGCATTTCCTAGGTGAGGCTTCTCGAGAAAGATGATCAAGAGATTTGTTGTTCATTATCCGGGGTGCCTAAACGCCAGAACACAGAGTTTCTTTCACCTGGAACATTCCATTTCTTTAAGGAGAAGCTGTCTGATGGTTTGCGTGGGGGGAGTATGTATTATTTCCAGGTGTCAGTGTTTCCACATGTGCATGTGTGAGGCAGTGAGTCCACACACATATTCTATAATTTTCTGTTTCAGTCTCACATTTCCTTTGCACCAAGCATTTCTCAATCCCGAGTCTGTCTGTCTGCATGACACGCTTGGAGCCTCTCAGAGTGTAATAGTGTTTAGGATATTCTTAGCTGGGACTTCTTCTCACCCAGTAGTTACTCTGGTCTCAGTGGGCTCACTATCTTGCAGGACTCTGCTGAAATCTCTTGCCTCCTTGTATCCCATCTCCTCATCTTTTCTTTTTTGTGTGTATTTTTTCCCCATCTCTTTTCTATTGGGTGTTTGTACCTGTAAAATTAATTTAGTACCATTTTATTGGCTTGAGTCTGGAAAGGAGATGCATTGGTGGAGATGCACCACTTTGATTCAGAAGTACACCAAAAATGTGTAGAAGGTGGTGCTGAAAATTTGCAGGATATGAGGGAGAGAATGAGGAAAAGAGAGGATTTTCTAATAAGGGCTTCTCTGGACCATGTGTTAAGCTGTACTTTCTGGTTTCTGAGAAACACGAGTGAAGGATTTGACTTCTTCCAAAATTGCTTTTGGTTCTCAGATCGGTATAGCATTGGCTGGGCCACCCAGCTTCTTAACACATAAAGGACTAATGAATAACTGAGTTAATTCTGAAAATTATTAGAGCAGATCACATGCTTAACATTTGGGTCCTGCTAAAATGTTTGATTCAGTCATCCTGTCTCCTGACACATAGAGGATGCTTGGAATTTATTACAGAGCAATAAAACAAAAGCCTCCCAAACAAAAACCACAAGGAATCTTCAGAATTCTGTTACACTTCTGACAATTTACTGGGGCCTCTATGTAAGCCCTAAGCTTTCTCAGACAACTTGCTTCTCCTAAGGCTAAGAGATGAAATGCACGTTTGTTATTAAGGACGATACACATCTCACTCACAACTAACGATCTAACTACCATCTATCCAGGATCATACTTGTGTCAGCTGCTCTGCTAGGTCCTGAGAACAAGACGGTCCTTGTTGCCAGGGAATTTACAGTCTGGTGGGGGAGGAATGGGAGACAGGCCACAAAGAGATAATTATAAAATGTTGTGATATATGCTATTATAGTAAAATGTACAGAGGAGTCCAGGATTTAATTATCATAGTTAACAATGTACATTTTTATACACGCTTACTTTGACAGTGCATACATTAAAACTGGAGAAGTACAAAGAAAGTTGGCTAGGTTCCTGAGCAGAGATGACTTAAAAACTTAGAAGGCAGCCTGTTGTAGTGGAAATTTGTCTGTACTTGGTCTCCCAAGGTCTGGATTTGATCCCCATTTCTACCTTTTGTTTCTATTAAAAAGTCCCTTAACTGTCTCTGGGTGTCCATTTCTTCATTTTTAACAGGGGGGCAGGTGGTGGACTTCCCTGGTAGCGAAGTGGATAAGAATCTGCTTGCCAATGCAGGGGGCACAGGTTCGATTCCTTGTCCGGGAAGATCCCACATGCCCCAGAGCACTAAGCCCGCGCCACAACTATAGAGCTTTCACTCCAAAGCCTGTGCTCTGCAGCTAAAGAAGCCACCGCAATAAGAAGCCCACACACTTCAGTGAAGAGTGGCCCCCACTCTACTCAACTAGAGAAACCCTGGGCGAAGCAATGAAGTTCTAATGCAGCCGAAACTAAACTAAATAAATAAAAATAAGGAGGGGGGACTTCCCTGGAGGTCCACTGGTGAGGACTCTGCTTCCACTGCAGGGGGCATGGGTTCAATTTCTGGTTGATATTAAAACCCCAGAAGGCCAAAAATAAATAAATGAATTAGAATAAGATAAAAACAAGGGGAAGGTTAAATGATGCCTGAGAGCCTTCCATGTTGAACATCCCAAGGGGTGAATTCCAGCTCCTCCCTGATGTGAACCCAATAGACTAATGAGAATGTCAATGATTGCATTGCTGAGCTGGGCTTGATGAGTCCAAGTAACCAACAGGGTCTTTGTTAGGTGGCAGTGTTCGATGTGCAACGTACCTTTTGGGAAACTAAACTTGACAAGTTTAATGGCAGTGGGGCTACATTGCTCCTCATTTCTGAAACTAGAGATGCAATGCTGTCAGGACCTTACACACAGAGCAGAGAAAGCACACACTCCCAGATGTTCATGGGCTAGGGCAGGTTACCAATTCCAGCTTAGGCTGGGGAATCAGAGGCTACTGTAAATTTGTGGATGGTGGCTCAAAGAATTGTAGGGAACCTGGAAGGAAAATTAGGACCAACCTAGACAGCATATTCAAAAGCAGAGACGTTACTTTGCTAACAAAGGTCTGTCTAGTCAAGGCTATGGTTTTTCCAGTGATCATGTATGGATGTGAGAGTTGGACTGTGAAGAAAGCTGAGCGCTGAAGAATTGATGCCTTTGAACTGTGGTGTTGGAGAAGACTCTTGAGAGTTCCATGGACTGCAAGGAGATCCAACCAGTCCATTCTAAAGGAGATCAGTCCTGAATATTCATTGGAAGGACTGATGCTGAAGCTGAATCTCCAATACTTTGGCCACCTCATGCGAAGAGTTGATTCATTGGAAAAGACTCTGATGCTGGGAGGGATTGGGGACAGGAGGAAAAGGGGATGACAGAGGATGAGATGGCTGGATGGCATCACGGACTCGATGGACGTGAGTTTGAGTGACCTCCGGGAGTTGGTGATGGACAGGGAGGCCTGGTGTGCTGTGATTCATGGCGTTGCCAAGAGTCGGACAAGACTGAGCAACTGAATTGAACTAACACTCAATATGAATTAGTTACTTGAAAAAGAAAATGTTTATTTTGGTTCAATAAGCATTTTTTAAAATTGAGCATCTATGTTGCCCAACCAAGTTCATGCTTAGGTCTATGGGAAACTCAAAGGTGAACCCAGGTCTATTTCGCATCAAAGTATTAGCATTCTACCCTCTGTCTCGATGAATTTACCTACTATGGTTACTTCCTGGAAGAATCACACAGTGTTTGTCTTTTTGTGACTGTCTCAGTTTCCACACCGCAATTGAGAAGAGAAAGACCTGCAGAGACAAAGACTGAAGCAAGCACCATTTTCTTTGACCGCTTCTTGAGATCCGCAGAGCTGAAGGCCATCAATTCACCATTCCAGGCAGACAGGACGGGATAAGGACCATCAGATCATTTACTTTGTAAGCTGTGCCATTAGTCCTTCTGGGAACATGGGGGTCCTTCCTCTTTATTGCCAAAGTCTTCCATAGGCCAGCCTAGATTTCTGGCTTTTTAAGATTCAGTGTTTTTCTCCATTTTTTTAACCCCAGTTTTGATCAACAGATATATATAAACATACTAAGGACAGATGAACACGGTCCAGAGAAGCCAGTATTTATGGAATAATGACTTAAGGGTGTCTGCAGTGAGCACTTTTTACCCTAGAAGTTCTCCTTTACCCCATTTCCCGTTGTCATGGCCACTTTGAGAGCTATCATCCCGGTGCCACGTCACTCTCTGCGGCCACAGCTGATTGATCTAGATTTCTTTTTTTTTTTTTTTAATAGTTTTTTTGATGAGGACCGTTTCTGAAGTCTTTGTTGAATTTGTTACAATACTGCTTCTGTTTCATGTTGTGATTTTTTGGCCACAAGGCATGTGGGATCTTGGCTCCCCATCCAGGGATTGAACCTACACCCCTTGCATTGGAAAGTGAAGTCTTAACCACTGGAGCACCAGGAATATCCCAATGGTCCAGATTTATCTTGCAATAAGCTGGACTAATTCAAGTTCTTTCCCAGAGAAATCTACTGGGGAGGTAGAAAGGAATGACTTTTTTTTTTTTTTGAAGCTTGATTGATGACTATCCAATCTGCAAGTTCTTGGTGGCTCAGTGGATTAAAGTGTAGAAGGAGGGGCTAGTCTGTAGCCAGAGGGAACAGAGAAACTGATGTAAGTAAGAAGAGGGTGTATTTGTTTCCAAGGGCTGCTGTAGCAAATTGCTACAACCCATGGGGCTTAAAACAACTGAAACTGTGTCATAGTTGGAGGTTCAGTTCAGTTCAGTCACTCAGTCGTGTCTGACTCCTTGCGACCCCATGAATCGCAGCACACCAGGCCTCCCTGTCTATCACCAATTCCCGGAGTTCACTCAAACTCACGTCCATTGAGTCAGTGATGCCATCCAGCCATCTCATCCTCTGTCATCCCCTTCTCCTCCTGTCCCCAATCCCTCCCAGCATCAGAGTCTTCTCCAATGAGTCAACTCTTTGCATGAGGTGGCCAAAGTACTGGAGTTTCAGCTTTAGCATCATTCCTTCCAAAGAAATCCCAGGGCTGATCTCCTTCAGAATGGACTGGTTGGATCTCCTTGCAGTCCAAGGGACTCTCAAGAGTCTTCTCCAACACCACAGTTCAAAAGCATCAATTCTTCAGTGCTCAGCCTTCTTCACAGTCCAACTCTCACATCCATACATGACCACAGGAAAAACCATAGCCTTGACTAGACGAACCTTTGTTGGCAAAGTGATGTCTCTGCTTTTGAATATGCTATCTAGGTTGGTCATAACTTTCCTTCCAAGGAGTAAGCATCTTTTAATTTCATGGCTGCAGTCACCATCTGCAGTGATTTTGGAGCCCCAAAAAGAAAGTCTGACACTGTTTCCACTGTTTCCCCATCTATTTCCCATGAAGTGATGGGACCAGATGCCATGATCTTCGTTTTCTGAATGTTGAGCTTTAAGCCAACTTTTTCACTCTCCACTTTCACTTTCATCAAGAGGCTTTTTTGTTCCTCTTCACTTTCTGCCATAAGAGTGGTGTCATCTGCATATCTGAGGTTATTGATATTTCTCCCAGCAATCTTGATTCCAGCTTGTGTTTCTTCCAGCCCAGCGTTTCTCATGATGTACTCTGCATATAAGTTAAATAAGCAGGGTGACAATATACAGCCTTGACGTACTCCTTTTCCTATTTGGAACCAGTCTGTTGTTCCATGTCCAGTTCAAACTGTTGCTTCCTGACCTGCATACAGGTTTCTCAAGAGGCAGGTCAGGTGGTCTGGTATTCTCATCTCTTTCAGAATTTTCCACAGTTTATTGTGATCCAAAAGTCCAAAATTGAGACACCAGCAGAGCCATACTTCATCCAAAGTCTCTAGAAGAGGCTCCTTCCCTGTCTCTCTTGTAGCTTTTGTTGGCAGTCCTTGGTGTGTCTTGGCTTGTAGACACATCACTCTGATATTTCAGTGTCTGTCTTCACATGGCATTCTCTACTGTGTGTCTTTATAACATCTTCTTTCTGCACCTGTTTCCATATCTTCCTTTTTTTTTTTTTTTAAAAAAAAGAGAGACGTTTGTTTTTGTTTATTTTTGTCTGCATGTGGGCTTCCTTGTTGCAGTGCATGGGCTTCTCACTGTGGGGGCTTCTCTTGCTGTGGAGCATGGGCTCACGGGCTTCAGTGGTTTCGGCTCCCAGGCTTTAGAGCACAGGCTCAGTAGGTGTGGCTCCCGGAGCTGGTTGTTCCATGGCATGTGGGTTCTCAGTTCCCTGATCAGAGAAGGAATCCATGTCCCCTGCATTGGCAGGTGGATTCTTAACCACCAGGCCACCAGGGAAGCCCTCTCCATGTCTTCTTATAAGGACATCAGTCATTGGATGAAGGCTCAACCGAGCCCAGTGTGACCTCACCTTAATTTTAACTCATCATACTGCAAAGATCCTATTTCCAAATAGGATTCTGAGCTTCCAGGTCAACATGAGTTTTTAGGGATACAACCCAGGTACAGAGCAGGTGGCCCGAGGGCATCTGGAATCTTGATTTCAATGTGTTCTCAAGGCCAAAACCACATTCCAAGCTTTGTGTGTTCTCAGACAGGCCCATGTTCTGACAATAAACTCTCATTTGTGTTTAAACCTCCTTCAAGTTAGGTGCTGAAACTCCGGTACTTTGGCCACCTCATGCCAAGAGTTGACTCGTTGGAAAAAACTGATACTGGGAGGGATTGGGGGCAGGAGGAGAAGGGGATGACAAAGGATGAGATGGCTGGATGGCATCACTGACTTGATGGATGTGAGTCTGAGTGGACTCGGGAGTTGGGATGGACAGGGAGGCCTGGCATGCTGCGGTTCATGGGGCTGCAAAGAGTCGGACACGACGGAGCGACTGAACTGAACTGAACAAGTTAGGTGACTGCTGCTGTTATTTTTGTTCAGCTGCTCAGTTTGTGACCCCCTCCTGGGATCTTCCCAACCCAGGGATCAAACTCACGTCTCCTGCGTTAGCAGGTGGTTTCTTTATTGCTGAATGACTGTTACAGACAACCAAAAGAATTCTTAAAATGCACAATATAGACCCCAGTTGTCACAATTCTATTAGCTGCCACTATAGATAAATAAGATCTTTTTTATGGGCCCCAGTAGGGGTGGGCACCATATTAATCAACTCGATGAAACACACACAGCATGTCACACAGGTATGTACATGGCCAACCTCAATTAAGCCAGCATCACAGGAGGGTCATAGGCAGGACAGGAGGGGACACCTTCTCCAGTTCTGCTTCTCTGTGAGTCTCCTGGCTTCGCACTTCTCCATGTGTCTGAACCATTCCTAGGCTAGGGTCCCTGAGTGGTCAGAGGGTGGCTGAAGCAGGTCCAGGTACAAAGTTCTGAGGCAGGAAGTATCTCTCTCTCATTTATGTCTCTTTCTAAGGGCAAGGAGAACTGTGCCAGGAGGTCCTACCAGGGACAAGGTTCCCACCCCCAGCCTGCCCCTCCACCAAGTGGCTTCCCTCACCCCAGGCCAGAGGCTCCTGCCCTAGCCCTACAGATCATTGGAAAACTGGGCTGAGGCTCCCCCTTATAAGGGCTGGGTTCAAAGGAGATTCACTTCCTGCCACCAGAGTTCAACGGCTTTCCACAAATTGACATAACAGGGGCTGGGATACCACTGTGGTACCTCCTTTTAGAGGCTGCCATGGCTGGAGACTGATGGCAAAGAACACATTTGGACTCCCTTGATGGTACAGTGGATGAACCTCCACCTGCCAATGCAGGGGACACAGGTTCGATCCCTGGTTTAGGAAGATCCCACATCTTAATGAGGAGCATAAACATGAGGAGCAGCTAAGCCCATGAGCTGCAACTACTGAAACCCGTGTGCCTAGAGCCTGTGTTCTACAAACCAGAGAAGCCACCAAAATGAGAAGCCCGTGCCCCGCAAAGAATAGCTCCCACTTGCCTCAACCAGAGAAAGCCCACGGGGCAATGAAGACCCAGTGCGGTCAAAAATAAAATGAATTTTTTAAAAGATATTTCTTTTTCAACTGCTTACCACCTTATTTCATGAGGTTAAACCAACTGGCCTGGCTGGAATCACCCTCTCAGGCTCTTTTCCCAGCTGAAAAGGTAGTGGACAGGATTCTCTGCTGTGGAGCTTATGTGAAGGGCATCTGAAGGGCTCTAGCCAAGATATGCAGCAGGGGCGTGCACAGTCCAGGCCCTGGTCCATGGACTTATAGCAGGGAAGCGTGCCCCTCCTCTCACGGGTCTCCTAAAGCCATCTTTCAAAAAGCCACTTCTTAGTTCATGCAACCAGCAGGAAAGCTGATTGAGCTGTTTTTCAGCCTTTGTGCTACTGACGTCAGAGGCACAGATCAGAACATTGGTGGGATGCTACCTTCTGCCACTTCCTGCCAAACTTTGCCTACAACACATGGAATGGGTGTTTAGGCGTGATCTGAACAAATCTGGTGGAAAGAGCCCTACAGCCATGTGGGATCTGGCGACCAGAAGTTTGCCAGTTGCCCACTCGACATTCATTTCTCGCCCACCCGCCCTTCCTCTCTGGATCAGAACACCCATCTGTCCTCCTTCAGCTTTGGGCTTTGAGGGGCGTTCATCTCAGCCCCAGCCTGAGGGGAACAATCCTGATAGATCCAAGTCAGTCATGAAGGCCCAAACTCTTTGCTGGTGGTGGATGTAGGTAAGGGCATCTGGCATATTTCAGGCTAACAAGCCTTGAGAGGACGTCTGTTGGGAACTCCTGGGACAGTTAGAAGAGACCTTCCCAGATGGCGCAGGTAAAGAACATACCTGCCAGTACGGGAGATGCAGGTTTGATCCCTGGGTGGGGAAGATCCCCTGGAGGGGGAAATGGCAACCCACTCCAGTATTCTCGCTTGGGAAGTCCCATGGACAGAGGAGCCTGGCGGGATACAATCCTTGGGGTCACCAAAGAGTCAGACACGATTTAATGACTAACAAAAGGAGAGATGGCCTCTTTCTGGCTTACCCCCTCTCCAGGACATTTCCTGCCTCTCAGAAAGGGGAGAGGGACTTTTCTACTGATCTCATGGACTCATCGAACAGCCAGTGATACGGCTGTGACCACACCCGATCCACCGGTTTATATTTAAGGAGCGTAGGGTTCAGAAAGGACAAGGAGTTCAGTTCACACTTCCAGTGAAGGGTTTCAGAGCCCAAGCGGGTCCCGAGAGGACGAAAAAGGAGACGATCTTGCGATGGAAGAAGAAAGTCAAGGGAGACCCGGACCCCTGCTTGGGAGGGCAGGCTGAGCGGTCCCCTCAGGAGGGGACTGGGTGGCTGCACTGGTGTTAGCAAGAGGCGTTGCGCTGGGAGGACAGGGGGCGGGGGACGGGAGGTAACCAGCGCCCTCTGACGGCCACTTCTGGGAAAACACGGCACGACCGAGGCCGAGCTCTCCCACCAGAGCAGCAGGGCGAGCTTGCCGTGGCAGGTGGGTGGGGCCGGTCCTTGGGAAGGCGGCTGAGAAGTGGGCAGAGCCTTGGTTGCATTTACCGATGGGGGACGCAGTCCCGGGGAGGGGAGGGCGAGTTGCGGAGGCGGGTGGGTGGGGGTGAGGGAAGCTGGGCGCGGTCAGGAATCAGATTGAAGGAGCGAGGCCAAGGAGAGACTGGGGAAAAGCTACAGTGAATTGGAGGTCCTGATGAGGGAGAGCTGGACCAGTAACCAGGTCACGGGGTGGGCTCTGAGGATACCCGGTAAACCGCAGCCGAGAGGGGAGCCCCCTTTGCATATTTATTGTGAAGAAGTCTCATGATCTGGGATCCGATTCTCCATTTTATAGCCAACTCTAGGGTGGGGCTGCAAAGAGTCTGACACGTCTGAGAGCGCGCACACAAATTTATCCCGGGTTGGGTAGCGGGGACGGTGGGGTGGGGGGACGGTGGGGTAGAATCCCAGAGGCGCCCCCAGGTGGAGATGGCGTGTGCGGACGTGAGCCTGGTGCTGGTGCTGTCCCTTCCCCCACGTGGGAATCAAGGAGAGCTGCTGGGTGGGGACTTTGCACGCAAGAAAGCCGGCTTCCCCCCTGTTCGAAGCAACAAAGAACCTCTGGGCCAGATGGAAAATCAGTTCCTTTTCTGGCGCGGCCTAGGGACACCTTTAATTGCGAGTTGCAAGACCGGCCCTTGATGGAATTTGCAACGAGGCCAAGGCCGTATGGGAACATTTCTTGATGGAAATGAGCATCTGCTCTCTATAAGAAATGCAAATGATGCCTAATTGCGCCTTCAGAGAGCTGTGTCCCATCCCCAGTGCGGTGCCCGCAGGCGGGTAAACCTGACCACGCTTCAAAGTCCTCAGCTTTCTACCCAAAGACGGAAGCAGTGCAGAACCACACTGGACCAGGCTCCAGGCAGCCGTCCGGGGGTGGGGGTGGGGGGGCAGTTGGGGTGGTGAGGGTTGGGTGGTGCAATGCCTGCTGGGTTCCAACATATTTCAGGTCCTGGGCAAGTTGTTATCATTTCATTTGATGTGGACAAAACCCATTATGGAGTCTGCTGCTTTACAGGCAAGGAAACCAGAGGTCAGAAAACTGATAGCGTTTGCCTGATGTTGTTCAGTACAAGGTGGGTCAGATGCCCAGGATGGATGAGGAGTGAAAAGCCCCAGAGTTTCCCTCTAACCTTTACTGAGAGCCTAGGTCACGTCTTCAGTGGGCTTTCTCTTATTCTGTTTGTCTCCCTCTCTCTCCTGTGATTGGCTGAAGAAAAGAGGGCTGCCTAGGCCAGGGGTATTCCTTCCTGATGAACACACTGTTTCCTTCCCCAAGCATTAGAGGTGTCATATCACAAAAAGCACTTACAGCAGGACGGGCGCCCTGGTATAGAAAGCAGTTTAGACCAGCAGTGCCCAGTCTTTTGGGCACCAGGGACCTGTCTCGTGAAAGACAGTTTTTCCATGTACTGGGAATGCAGGGGGTGGTTTCAGGATGATTCAAGCACATTCCATTTCTTGTGCATTTTATTTCTAATCTAATGCCACCAACTGATCTGATAACAGGTACCAGTCTGGGCCCAGAGGTTGGGGACCCCTGGTCTAGAGGAAGCAGCCATTCCCTCCAGGAAGATGAAGTTCAAGAGTTTCTGCATCATTATTACCATCATCATCATCAGATTTGATGGCCCTGGAGTCAGGATTACTTACCTTGTACTTCTGCAGCTTGTGGGAAAGCTCAGCATAAGTCCTGGCTCTAGAGTCAGCTTGTGTAGAAGGGAAGTGACCTTCTCCTCTGTGCTCGTCTTCTCATCTGTAAAATGGGATTATAGCTCTCATCTCAGGTGTTTGCTGCTTATGTGCTTCTGTTTTTAGAAGTGCACTTGGCCCTGTAAACATTGCCTAATCAACCATAGCTTTTATTAGTTTTCAAGATCTCACAGCCCTGATAAGGGCTTGAGAACTCCCTGCAGGTCCTGGGAGTGTGATGTGGGTTCCTGCTCTTGCTTCTGCAACCAGAGATATCAGAGTTTTTATCTTTTTTACATAGTAAGATAGGTCGCCTACAATGTATTTGAAAACTGCTGTAGATGATAGGGTTTCCCAGGTGGCGCTAGTGGTAAAGAACCTGCCGGCCAATGAAAGAGACACGAGACAGGGGTTTGATCCATGGGTTGGGAAGGTCCTCTGGAGGAGGGCGTGGCAACCCACTCCAGTACTCTTGCCTGGAGAATCCCATGGACAGAGGAGCCTGGCAGGCTATGGTCCATAGGGTCGAACAGAGTCAGACACAACTGAAGTGCCTTAGCATGCATGTACATGCTTTAATGATAGAGGTCATAGAACCTCTTTGAGCTCCCAGATGGTAGAGAGTTTTTCTTACTTATTCAATGTTGTGGGCTATAAAGTCATATGTTGAAGCTTTAACCCCCAGCATTTGGAATGTGGCCATTTGAAGATGACATCTTTAGAGAGGTGATTAAGTTAAAATGAAAGCTGGACCCCAACCCACTGGGGCTTCACAGGTGGCGCTAGTGGTAAAGAACCTGCCTGCCAATGCAGAAGATATAAGAGACACCGGTTCAACCCCTAGGTCGGGAAGATCCCCTGGAGTAGGAACTGGCAACTCATTCCAGTATTCTTGCCTGGGGAATCCCATGGACAGAGGAGTCTGGTGGGCTACAGTCCATGGGGTCACAAAGAGTTGGACTCAACAGAGTCACTGAACAACAGACAAAGCAACTGAGATTTAGAGTCATTAAGTGACTTGTCCAGGGTCACACAGCCAGGAATTTCATTCAACTGGATGAAACCAAAGTCTGGGCTTTTTTTTTTTTTTTCTGGATACAACATAGCATCAGAGACCCAGAGGTCTATATTGTGTTTCTCAGGCTAGATAAAAACTGCTCACTAAGTGAACGCAGACCCATTTCCTCCCTGCTCGGGGTCTGCTCTGGGGATCCCTGGACTGCCTCGTCGTGAGGATTCTAGACACTGAGCTCTCTGGACACAGAGATCCTGTGAAATACAGAACTCACAAGCCCTGAGTCTGTGACTGTGACACCGGCCACATTTACACTGATGCCCAAATGACAGAACCCGAAGCCATTAATCTCTCCGAACAGGAATGTTATTCCCCCATGTCCTGCCCCATCAAAGCACCTCTGCTCATTTTGGGGAGGCCTCAAAGGGAGCCTCACATGTGCCCAGGCTGCCAGGGGCACTCTCACCCAGCGCCCACTCCTTTCCCCTTTCCTGTGTTCTGGTTTCTGTTTGTCCCTTCTTCATAGCTTTCCCGCTGTGGATTATTAACCATGTTCTGGTTATAACCACATTACTATTAATCATGAAAATGGACCATCTCAAATCATGAAAATGGACCATCTCAAGAGTGATGTTCATGCCAATGTCTGTGCCCGTGAGGCACCCCCAGTGCCCAGAAGGCCCTCATTCATTGATGGAATCTCACAGTGACTCTCTGGAGAGATTTGGAGCTCCCACCCAGAGGTCCTGTCCAGAAGGGTAGGTGGACACAGGTACTCTGCTCTTCTCCACTAAACTCCCACCTCCTGATGCCATCTAGCCACAGCCACACTCCCTCCCTCCCCTGGCAGATCAGTGGATGCACAGAAATCTTCGTGGCCAAGTTGTTATTCTCTACATAGGTCTCCAGAGGTTTTTTTAAATTGCACAATCCTAGCAGCACATCTCGGAGAAGGCAATGGCACCCCACTCATATACTTTTGCCTAGAAAATCCCATGGACAGAGGAGCTTGGTAAGCTGCAGTCCATGGGGTCGCTAGAGTCGGACACGACTGAGCGACTTCACTTTCACCTTTCACTTTCATGCACTGGAGAAGGAAATGGCAACCCACTCTGGTGTTCTCACCTGGAGAATCCCAGGGACGGGAAGCCTGGTTGGTGCCATCTATGGGGTTGCACAGAGTCGGGCACGACTAAAGCGATGCAACAGCAGCACATCTGGGGCTTCCCTGGTGGCCCAGTGGTAAAGAACCCACCTGCCAATTCAGGAGATGCAGGTTCAATCCCTGAGTCAGGAAGATGCCCTGGAGAAGGAAATGGCAACCCACTCCAGTATTCTTGTCTGGAGAATCCCATGGACAGAGGAGCCTGGTGGGCTACAGTCCACGGGGTCACCAAGAGTCGGACACACCTTGGCAACTAAACACCAGAAACAACGTCAGTCCATCTAAGAGTCATGGACCCTACACGAGGCGAATCTGTTTATTCACGTCAGGCTGAGCGCACACACATACACACAGCACTGTGTTTCTGTATAAACGTGCATTAAGACCGTGCACAAACAATGTACAAGGGTGATGTTGCTTCAGACACTGGAAACACCTGTGTGTTTCTGTATTATGCCATGAGCACCATATGTAAAAAGGGACAAGTACTGGGAAGATGTAGAATAAATGTATAAAGTTCTTAGCTTTTCTTCCTCCGCCCCCCACCCCATGCATCTGCTCCCCTCTACCCCAGGTACATGCACCTCATTTTATTAATTTTATTTGGCCACGCCGGGCCTTAGTTGCAGCATGTAGGATCTTTGTTGTTGCATGCAGGATCTTTAGTCGTGCCATGTGGGATCTAGTTCCCTGACCAGGGACTGAACCTGAGTCCTCCTGCATTGGGAGTGTGGAGTCTTAACCTCTAGACCACCAGGGAAGTCTCTGTATCTCATTTTAGAGATTACACTCTCTGTCCATATCTGCACACTTATTAGATGTCCATTTCACACACATGATGCACTCCAGCTTCATGGCTGTCCTGGGTGGGATTTCTTTCTGTCTTATGCATCAGAGCAGGAGACAGGCTCAGAGAGGCTGAGTGAGGACTTTGATACCCAGTAAGGAGAAGGCAATGGCACCCCACTCCAGTACTCTTGCCTGGAAAATCCCAGGGATGGAGGAGCCTGGTAGGCTGCAGTCCATGGGGTCGCTAGGAGTTGGACACGACTGAGCGACTTCACTTTCACTTTTCACTTTCATGCATTGGAGAAGGAAATGGCAACCCACTCCAGTGTTCTTGCCTGGAGAATCCCAGGGACGGGGGAGCCTGGTGGGCTGCCGTCTATGGGGTCACACAGAGTCGGACACGACTGAAGCGACTTAGCAGCAGCAGCAGTAGCAGCAAGGAGGTCTGGAGACTTCCCACAGGGCACTAGTGGTAAAGAACCCACCTGCCAGTGCAGGAGATACGAGAGACATGAGTTTGGTCCCTGGCTCGGAAAGATCCCCTGGAGAAGGAATTGGCAATCCACTCCAGCATTGTCTTCTCCTGGAGAAGCCCATGGATAGAGGAACATGGTGGGCGAGAGTTCATGGGGTCACAAAGAGTTGGACCCTTTGCATGCTACTGAACATGCATGGAGGTTTGGAGTCTGAGGCTGACTCCTGCTCAGGCTGCTCTAACAAAAACCTGCTCTAAGGACCCAGGGCCTTAAACAACACATGTTGATTTCTCACAGTTCTGAAGGTTGCAAGTCCAAGACCAAGGTGGTGGCAGGGCTGGTTTCTCCTGAGACCCTTCTCCTCGGCTCTCAGCCAGCCAGATGCCTTCCCACTATATCCTCACAGGGGCTCTTCCCTGTGCCTGTGCATCCCGGGGGTCTCTCCTTCTTCTAAGGACACCAGGCAGATGGGACAGGGCTCTACCCTAGTGGCCTCATTTAACCTTCTTACCTCTTTAAAGTGGACTTCCCTGGTGGCTCAGACGGTAAATCATCTGCCTACAATGCGGGAGACCTGGGTTCAATCCCTGAGTCGGGAAAATCTCCCGGAGAAGGCAATGGCACCCCACTCCAGTACTCTTGCCTGGAAAATCCCATGGATGGAGGAGCCTGGTGGGCTATAGTCCACGGGGTCACAGAGAGCTGAACACGACGGAACATGGCTTTCACTTTCATCTCTTTTAAAGGTCCCGTTTCCAAACACAGTCACATTCCATGGTGTCACAAAGAGTCGGACACGACTGAGTGACTTTCCTCACTCACCTCTGTAATGGGCTTCCTTGGTGGTTCACCTGGTGGAGAATCCGCCTGCAATGCAGGAGACCCATGTTTGATCCCTGGACTGGGAAGATCCCCCTAGAGAAGGAAACGGCCACCCACTCCAGTACTTCTCCTGGAGAATCCCATGGACAGAGGAGCCTGGTGGGCTACGGTCCATGAGGTTGCAGAGAGCTGAACACGACTTTCACTTTCATCTCTTTAAAGGTCCCATCTCCAAACACTGTCCCTTTCTAAGGTTCTAGGGATGACGAATTTGGGGGCCGGTTCAGTCCACACCTCCTAGGCCTGTGTTGCCTGAGCCACCAGGCTGCCCTGCCTGACCGGTCTGGGTGGTGTGGGCTGGGAGCACTCAGCCTGAGGGGGACCTCGCTCTGAGCCCCTGGAGCAGGGCTCCAGCAGCAGCTCCCCGCCCCCAGGGGCTGCTCCTCCCTGCCCACTCTGGGACGCCGCTCCAGCACCCCTTCTGCCTGGAAGACCCTTCCTCTGCTTTCACGCCCCCGCCCCTCCACCTCCCCATCTCCACCTGTGCTTCCAGAAGATTCCATGGCTTCTCCGCCATGAAGCCACTCACAGAGGAGCCAGCCAAGTCCTGACCTGGAGTGCCCAGCTGAGGGGGAGGAGAGGGATGGGGTTTAAAAGCCGGCTTGCTCCTTGTTTACGCCAGACCCCCAGCCTATCACGAGCCCATGCTCCTACCACTCGCTGTCAGGCTGGTAAACCGAGAGCTGAGTTACTGGAGCGAGCCACAGTGACTTTACGGGGAAAGCCCATGTGACTGAGAAGACAGCAGACCAGGCTCCCAGAGAACCATCTTCCCTGAGTTAGAATTCAGGCTTCATTTATACTTAAAAGCGGAGCGGGGAGACCTGGTTCAGACCAGACTCTGGAGAGGAAGGTGGTGGGCTAGTGATGTGTTAATGCCTTCCTGCCTACAACCAATCCTGGGTGGAGCTGGTGGAGATGTTTCTTGTGAGCTGAACAAAGGTGTTTTAGCTTAATGCTCATTACCTGGGAGGCAGGGTTGCCAGAGATGGGCCATTATGTATAATTAATACTTATAGGCACTATCCCTTCAGTGATTAACTTGTATTAAAGGTTCTGCCCCATGACAGGGCCAGGGTGCTGGATCTGTCAAGGTGGACTCCTTCTAATGTACACAAGATACCTATGGGCTAGGGGTGTGTGTGTGTGTGTGTGTGTGTGTGTGTGTGTGTGATGTACATAAGACTCCTATGGGCTAGTTGTGCGTGTGTGATGTACACAAGACTCCTATGGGCTAGTTGTGCGTGTGTGATGTACACAAGACTCCTATGGGCTAGTTGTGTGTGTGTGTGATGTACACAAGACTCCTATGGGCTAGTTGTGTGTGTGTGTGATGTACACAAGACTCCTATGGGCTAGTTGTGTGTGTGTGTGTGATGTACACAAGATTCCTATGGGCTAGGGGTGTGTGTGTGTGTGTGTGTGATGTACACAAGACTCCTATGGGCTAATTTGTGTGTGTGTGTGTGTGTGTGGCACGTGCACACGCGTGCACATGCGCACTCAGACATATCACACTCTGTGACCCCATGTCCTGTAGCCCGCCAGGCTCCTCTGTCCATGGGATTCTCCAGACAAGGACACTGGAGTGGGTTGCCATTTCCTCCTCCAGGGGATCTTCCCCACCCCGAGACCAAGTCCATGTCTCCTTCATCTGCTTTGGCAGGTGGAGTCTTTACCACTGTGCCCCCTAGGAAGTCCAAGGGTTTGGTGGGGAGTGCTAAACAGCAAGAGACTTCAGGAGTTGGAGACACCCCTTAAAGAAAGGAAATAGGCAGAGATGTCCTGGAATGGGATCCTTGGTGGGAGCAGACACCTCGGCTTTTGCTGGGAGTTACTAGAAGCTGATAGCTTCTGGGAGTGACAGAGGAGAGTCAGAGAGAGAATTGTACTCTGAGTTAAGAGACGTGTGTTAGAGGTCCCCCATCACTCCCACCCTCTTCTATGAAACCAAACAAAAATCAAACCAATGTCACTGACTTGGTTTAAGCCATTGCAATAGGCAGGAGACTCCAGATCTGAAGATTTGAGTGTCTCGTAGGGGAGAGTAGAAAAGTCCTGTAGCCTGCCTTGCTGGTCCAGTGGGTAAGACTTCACTTTCTAATATAGGGAGTGCGGGTTTGAGTTCTGGTTGAGGACATAAGCTCTCACGTGCCTTGTGGTAGAAAAACCAAAACACAGAAGCAATACTGTAACAAATTCAATAAAGACTTAAACAATTGTCCACATTAAAAAAGAACCTTAAAAAGTACCTTGAACTTGTATAGGGAGGAGCAGACAAGTTGTCGATGGGGTGGTTGTACAACTGGACTTGTTTTTGTAATCAGGGGGCCGGCTCAGCCAGCCAGGCAGGAAGTGTTCACCTTCATGTCTGGTTAGTTTCAGGCGGATCAATAGTTTGTGCAATCACAAAGAACGCGAGGTGGGAGGGACTGTGTCTGGCGTCATCACAGGTAATAAGTGGGGTGTCTTAACTCAGAGTCTTATGAGAGTCATGAGAGAGCCTGACAGCAAGTCTTATCTAAGTCAGACGGGACAGACAGTCTTTTGTGGTATGCTTTCTGTTTTCCAGAATGCAAAAAGATGGAAGGACTTTGGACCAATCAAGTTTTGGGGGAAACATCTTAACCATCTTTGTTTGCTGGAAGAACGGGGTTTGGGTAAAGTTGCCTGATGGATGTTATCAGAGTAATTTTATAACAGGCTTGGTAGGACAAGACTCCCTTGATCTTTGCTCAAAAGTGCTGGGAAATCACTCTAACTGGGAAAAAGTAGGGGTGGGAAAACTTGGGTCTCAAGACACTGATGTGCTTTTCTTCTTTTAAAATTTATTTGGCTGTGCCAAATCTTAGTTGCCGCTTGTGGGATCTAGTTCTCTGACCAGGGATCAGACCTGGGTCCCCTGCATTTGCAGCGTGGAGTCTTAACCACTGGACCAGCAGGGAAGTCCGGGTATCAGTGTTCTGAAGGATTCTTTTCTCTCTGCTTCTGAGCAGAGGGTGCTAGAGGGTGGGCAGAAGTTCTCGGTGGTGTTGGAGACAGGGAGGAGAGGGTGTCATTAGGAGCAGACTATGAAAGAGGGACGCTGGAGGAGGGCATGGCGACCCACTCCAGTATCCCTGCATGGAGAATCGCTATGGACAGAGGCGCCTAGTGGGCTACAGTCCACGAGGTCGCACAGAGTCGGATATGACTGAAGCGTCTTGGCAAGCACGAAACTGCAGGTTGATTTATCTGCCCATTTGTTTGAATCCTCCATTGATTTCACACTCTGTAGTGTTTTCCTTGGTTAGCAAATAATTTTACTGAGAAATCGAGTGAAATTTCAGTGCAATGAATCATTTTTTTGCTAAAGGGCATCTAAAATATTAATGAAAAGAAACTTTAATTAAAATAGAGTCGGAAGACGAGATCAGGGAGTTCTCCGGCTCTGTAAAGAAGAACGAACTCCCTCTTAACGGGACACAGGAACTCAGCCAATGAGAGGCCATCACAACCCAGCGAATGAAAAGCCACCGACTACGTTACAGCCCGCCCACTTCCTTTCCCAGCTGTGAATGCTTCTCTTGGTTTTTGCGGGGGGTTTGCATGTGGCTCACTGCAATTCTTTTCTAATCCTAAATAAACCCATTTTTGCTGGAGAAATAACTGGCAATCTTTGTTTTACCTCAATGGAGCCTAAAATCTCTGAATCTATATCAGTCTTGACAAAGTGTGGACTTGAGAGCGGATTTAAAGTGGGTTAGAAAGATGCTTATCAGCTACCAGAAACCTTGGAACTGTGCCTATCCTTCCACACAAGACTTCCATTTCTAGGAATTTATCTGAAGGATATAGTCAGATAATGTTCAAAGATATTCAAAGTGAAGGAAATGTCCCTGTATTGTTTATATAAATGAAGAATTGGAAGTTCAGTAACAGTTTGCTAAATAAATTATAGAAATATCAACATAATAAAAATATGTGACCATTAAAAAGAGAGCAATAAAGGACATAAATGGTATGGACTTAACAGAAGCAGAAGATATTAAAAAGAGGTAGCAAGAATATGCAGAAGAACTATACAAAAAAGATCTTCATGACCCAGATAACCATGAGCTGTGATCAGTTACCTAGAGCCAGACATCCTGGAACGTGAAGTCAAGTGGGCCTTAGGAAGCCTCACTATGAACAAAGCTAGGGGAGGTGATGGAATTCCAGTTGAGCTATTTCAAATCCTGAAAGATGATGCTGTGAAAGTGCTGCACTCAATATGCCAGCAAATTTGGAAAACTCAGCAGTGGCCACAGGACTGGAAAAGGTCAGTGTTCATTCCAATCCCAAAGAAAGGCGATGCCAAAGAATGCTCAAACTACCGTACAATTGCACTCATCTCACATGCTAGCAAAGTAATGCTCAAAATTTTCCAAGCCAGGCTTCAACAATATGTGAACCATGAACTTCCAGATGTTCAAGCTGGTTTCAGAAAAGGTAGAGGAACCAGAGATCAAATTGCCAACATCTATTGGATCATCAAAAAAGCAAGAGAATATCAGAAAAAAAAATCTACTTTATTGATTATACCAAAGCCTTTGACTGTGTGGATCACAATCAACTGTGGAAAATTCTTCAAGAGATGGGAATACCAGAC
Organism: Tragelaphus eurycerus; assembly: GCA_935064755.1. Taxonomy (NCBI): domain Eukaryota; kingdom Metazoa; phylum Chordata; class Mammalia; order Artiodactyla; family Bovidae; genus Tragelaphus; species Tragelaphus eurycerus. Next base: position 3,320,548 of record CAKXYN010000075.1, on the reverse strand, counting down.
CACCTAACCTGCCTCCGGGGAAATCTGTATGCAGGTCAAGAAGCAACAGTTAGAACTGGACATGGAACAACAGACTGGTTCCAAATTGGGAAAGGAGTATGTCAAGGCTGTATATTGTCACCCTGCTTATTTAACTTCTATGCAGAGTATATCATGAGAAATGCTGGGCTGGGTGAAGCACAAGTTAGAATCAAGATTGCCCAGAGAAATATCAATAACCTCAGATATGCAGATGACACCACCCTTATGGCAGAAAGTGAAGAACAACTAAAGAGCCTCTTGATGAAAGTGAAAGAGGAGAGTGAAAAAGTTGGCTTAAAGCTCAACATTCAGAAAACGAAGATCATGGCATCTGGTCCCATCACTTCATGGCAAATAGATGGGGAAACAGCGGAAACAGTGACAGACTTTATTTTTTGGGCTCCAAAACCACTGCAGATGGTGACTGCAACCATAAAATTAAAAGATGCTTGCTTCTTGGAAAAAAAGCTATGACCAACCTAGACAGCATATTAAAAAGGAGAGACATTACTTTGCCGACAAAGGTCCGTCTAGTCAAAGCTATGGTTTTCCCAGTAGTCATGTATGGATGAGTCATGTATGGACTATAAAGAAAGCTGAGCACTGAAGAATTGATGCTTTTGAATTGTGGTGTTAGAGAAGACCCTTGAGAGTCCCTTGGACTGCAAGGAGATCAAACCAGTCCATCCTAAAGGAAATCAGTCCTGGGTGTTCATTGGAAGGACTGATGCTGAAGCTGAAACTCCAGTACTTTGGCCCCCTGATGCGAAGAACTGACTCATTGGAAAAGATCCTGATGCTGGGAAAGGTTGAAGGGAGGAGGAGAAGGGGACGACAGAGGATGAGATGGTTGGATGGCCTCACCGACTTGATACACATGAGTTTGAGCAAGCTCCAGGAGCTGGTGATAGACAGGGAAGCCTGGCGTGCTGCAGTCCCTGGGGTCACAAAGAGTCGGACACAACTGAGCGACTGAACTGAACTGAAGAAGAGAGCATGGACATATATTTGTTTACGCAGTGTAAGAGAAAATTTGTGCCTCAGTTGAAAACTAGGCACTGTGGGAAGCATAGCCACTCGGTTACCTGATTCTTTTTTTGGCTGTGCTGGATCTTCATGCTGTCCTCTGGGTTTCTCTACTTGTGGTGACTTAGTTGCTCTGTCTGAGGCATGTGGGATCTCCCTGGACCAGGGATCACATCCCTGTCCTTTGCATTGCCAGGCAGATTCTTAACCACTGGACCACCAGCAAAGCGCCTGGGTTAACTGATTCTGATTCTATGGGGTTCTTCATGTTTCATGGCCTTTGGGCTATTTTGTATCTTCACAACAGATAGCCGTGCAAATAATTCTTTATAGACATGCAAATAAATTCTGTCCAGTGGTGATTCATTTGACTAGACCCTCTCAAGTGGAAGAACCTACTTTTGCATTCATTTGTAAACCCATTTCAGTATTTCTCAGAAACGTCTCTTTTTAAAATCATTTATTTATTTTGGCTGCGCTGGGTCTTTGTTGCTGCATGAGGGCTTTCTCTATTTGCGGAGAGTGGGGGCTACTCTCTAGCTGCCGAGGGAGGCCTTCTCGTTCCAGTGGCTTCTCTGTTGCGGAGCTCGGGCTCTTGAATACGCAGACTTCAGTAGCTGCGGATGGTGGGTTCAATTGTTATGGCACTTGGGCTTAGTTGCTCTTGTGGTGTGTGGGATCTTAGTTCCCAGATCAGGGCTGGAACCTGTTCCCTGCCTTGGCAGGTGGGTTCTAAACCACTGTACCACCAGGGAAGTCCTTGTCTCTGCTTTCAACTTGTCCTTTTTACCTCTTAATGGTTCCCTCATTAGTAACGAATTAAATAAAATGTTAAACATGTGTTCATTTTACATATGTAGGAGAATCATACTTTCATCCTTAAGAAATTATCCTTTAACCATCGAAAGGTACTCATGATCATTATTAAATAACAAGTTACAAATAACGTACCTTATATTTTTAAAGAAAAATGGCATGTGTGTTAATAGCTGCACAGAAATAAAAAAATTCAGTACAGTATACAGCAAAACGCAGGACTGTTTATTTCAGGATGGGTTCATGGATGAATTTAATTGTCTCCATGCTCATTTTATTACTCGTGAATACAAGTTTTTAAAACCAAAGAAGCACCGATCGAAATCTGGGACATACCATCCTTTCTAACCAAATTTCCATGGGATTCAGAACTCCTCTCCTCCCAATCTGGCAAGTCTAGTCAGGAGGTGACTTTTCTGGCAGAATCTCTTTTCCTTTCTAGGAGAGGATAAGGTGGCTGACATTTGAGAAGCCCCATTGGGCTTGGAGCTACACACCCAGAGGCTCTGGGTTGGTCTCTTGGGTGGAGAGATGGGGGCATGGGGTAGAGGCTTCTGAGGACGGTATTTGAGGCTTCAGGTCTTCCCAGATGGCGCTAGTGGTAAAGAACCCACCTGCCAATGCAAGAGACTTGGATTCCATCTATGGGTCAGGAAGATCCCCTGGAGAAGGGAATGCCAACCCACTGCAGTATTCTTGCCTGGAGAATTTCATGGTCAGAGGGGTGCAGCCTGGTGGGCTGCAGTCTATGGAGTCGAAAAGAGTTGGACATGACTAAAGTGGCTTAGCTCCTAACTCGGTAAAGAATCTGCCTGCAGTGCAGGAGACCTGGGTTCGATCCCTGGGTTAGGAAGATCCCCTGGAGAAGAAAATGGCAACTCACTCCAGTAGCCTTGCCTGGAAAAACCCATGGACAGAGGAGCCTGGTGGGCTGCAGTCCACGGGGTCACAAAGAGTCAGGCACGACTGAGTGACTAACGCTTTCACCAGCAACTTAGCACCCACGCAGGCTCTGGTTACACAAAAAAGAAAATCTGAGCAAACTGCTGGTTTGTATAGAGTGGCTTTGAGTAATTATGACTTAACTGAGGTAGTGATAACTTGGGTCTGAATCTCGGTAACTAGGGTACCAGACAGGTGGTCTCTGAAAGTGTCTCCATTAGATGAAGCTGTGGGAGAGTTCGAGGTTAACATTCATTTCTCCACCCCTTCCCCCTGCTTTTCCCTCTTCCTGCCACCCGAAACCCCACATGAAGAAACCCCACGGCCAGACTTGGGTGGGGTGGGTAGCCTCCTTGCAGATGCTGGGTGAGGTCACCGGAAGCCACCACGAAGTGCTCTGTCAGCCCTGGGGACGCAGCTACTACGAGTCCCTTTGTGGAGGGGTGGGGGTTGGGAAGAAATGTCAGGACCCCGAAAAAAGCTGCTCTGCCCGGGGAGAACCAGGGAGTCTCTGCCAGGAATGACGTCTATATCCTTTGCGCTTCAACACCCGTTCTGTTTTCAGACTGATTCATAAGTCGCGTCCGACTCTGTGCAACCCCATAGACAACAGCCCACAAGGCTCCTCCGCCCATGGGATTTTCCAGGCAAGAGTACTGGAGTCGGGTGCCATCGCCTTCTCCAATTCATAACTGCTACTGCTACTGCTAAGTCACTTCAGTCGTGTCCGACTCTGTGTGACCCCATGGACGGCAGCCCACCAGGCTCCCCCGTCCCTGGGATTCTCCAGGCAAGAATACTGGAGTGGGCTGCCATTTCCTTCTCCAGTGCATGAAAGTGAAAAGTGAAAGTGAAGTCGCTCAGTCGTGTCCGACTCTTAGCGACCCCATGGACTGGAGCCTACCAGGATCCTCCGTCCATGGGATTTTCCAGGCAAAAGTACTGGGGTGGGATGCCAAAAGTGATGGAAGGCATCTCGCACCGTCTGACATTTGCTCAGCGTTACTTTGCTCCCTCCTTCCCTTCATCAGGATCTGCGGGGAGTCCGTCCCGGTCGAAGGGCTGTTTGCTGTAGGTCATGTCTTCTCAAGGCCGTGGGCTCCAGGGGAGGAGCAAGGCTTCCCGCCGCGCTGTCCTCGCGGCCCGAGTGCAGGACGCCCCGAGCGCGCCCTCTGGCGGCGGCAGTCCCGCACGTTCTTCAGCGGCCAAGGCTTGGTTTAGCCAGGGGCGTCCCTGCAAAGCCCACAGCGTTGTCACCGTCAAGGTCAGCGCACAGCGGGAGCCACGTCAAGCCTAGGTGGCTATCCCTCTTTGGACCGAATCACTTGGCAGGACTGTAAGGTGACTTGCTAACGCCATCACACAAGAAAGAAACTGGAGAGGGAGGCGACAAGCATTTGCAAATTCTTAAAAAAAAAAGTGGTACCTCTTCCTTCCTCAAAATTTTATTACTAAAAATTTCAAAAATAGCTAAAAGTGCAAAGAATTTTACAGCGGATAGACATGCATCTATCACCCGGACTCATCCATTAACATTTTATTCTACTTGTTTCATTGCATACATACCCATCACCCACCACACTCCTGACCCATCAAAACGGTTTATTTTTCTGATGCATTTCAAAGTAGGTTGCAGACAACCTCCCCCCAAACATCTCAGGCTTCAGTTTCTAAAAAAACAAATGGAAGAGGTTGCTAATATTTATTTTTTGGAGGGGGCTGTAGTGTACGTTTCCATTTCCATGTTTTGTCCTTGTAACCCTGTGAGTGAGTTATTTATTTATTAAGTTCAGATAATTGACATATAACGTCACTTTAATTTCAGGTGTACAAAGTAATGGTATTTGTATATTTGTATATATTGTGGAATAATCACCACACTAAATCTAGTTAACATCCGTCACCATAGGTAGTGACCATTTTTTTTTTTTTTTTTTGTGATGAGAATTTTGATATGTATTCTGGATGGAATTCTCCAGGCAGAATACTAGGGTGGGTTGCCATTTCCTTCTCCATCTATTCTGGTAGCAGCTTTCAAATATACAACGTGGGATCTTAGTTCCTCGACCAGGGATCGAATCCATGTCCCCTGCAGTGGAAATGAGGAATCTTAATTACTGGACCATCAGGGAAGTCCGGAGGTAGAAATTCTTAATCCCAGTTTAAAATTTTTATTTTTTATTATTTTATTTATTTATTGTTGCCTGTGCTGGGTCTTGCTGTGCACTGGCTTTTCTCTGGCTGCAGTGAGCGGGGTCCACTCTCTGGTTGAGCTGCTCGGGCTTCTCACTGCAGTGGCCTCTCTTGCGGAGCACGGGCGCCAGGGCACACAGGCTCAGCAGTTGTGGCCCGTGGGCTTAGCTGCTCCCACCCTGTGGAGTCTTTCCAGATCAGGGATTGAACCCATGTGTCTCGTGCACTAGTCAGATCAGATCAGATCAGATCAGTAGCTCAGTCGTGTCCGACTCTTTGCGACCCCATGAACTGCAGCACGCCAGGCCTCCCTGTCCATCACCAACTCCCGGAGTTCACTCCGACTCACGTCCATCGAGTCAGTGATGCCATCCAGCCATCTCATCCTCTGTCGTCCCCTTCTCCTCCTGCCCCCAATCCCTCCCAGCATCAGAGTCTTCTCCAATGAGTCAACTCCTCGCATGAGGTGGCCAAAGTACTGGAGTTTCAGCTTTAGCATCATTCCTTCCAAAGAAATCCCAGGGCTGATCTCCTTCAGAATGGACTGGTTGCATCTCCTTGCAGTCCAAGGGACTCTCAAGAGTCTTCTCCAACACCACAGTTCAAAAGCATCAATTCTTGGGTGCTCAGCCTTCTTCACAGTCCAGCTCTCACATCCATACATGACCACAGGAAAGACCATAGCCTTGACTAGGCGAACCTTTGTTGGCAAAGTAATGTCTCTGCTTTTGAATATGCTATCTAGGTTGGTCATAACTTTCCTTCCAAGGAGTAAGCGTCTTTTAATTTCATGGCTGCAGTCACCATCTGTAGTGATTTTGGAGCCCAGAAAAATAAAGTCTGACACTGTTTTCACTGTCCTTTTCATTATAGGGGACTGGAATGCAAAAGTAGGAAGTCAAGAAACACCTGGAGTAACAGGCAAGTTTGGCCTTGGAATACGGAATGAAGCAGGGCAAAGACTAACAGAGTTTTGCCAAGAAAATGCACTAGTCATAACAAACACCCTCTTCCAACAACACAAGAGAAGACTCTATACATGGACATCACCAGATGGTCAACACTGAAGTCAGATCGATTATATTCTTTGCAGCCAAAGATGGAGAAGCTCTGTACAGTCAGCAAAAACAAGACCAGGAGCTGACTGTGACTCAGACCATGAACTCCTTATTGCCAAATTCAGACTGAAATTGAAGAAAGTAGGGAAAACCACTAGACCATTCAGGTATGACCTAAATCAAATCCCTTATGATTATACAGTGGGAGTGAGAAATAGATTTAAGGGCTTAGATCTGATAGATAGAGTGCCTGATGAACTATGGAATGAGGTTCGTGACATTGTACAGGAGACAGGGATCAAGACCATTCCCATGGAAAAGAAATGCAAAAAAGCAAAATGGCTGTCTGGGGAAGCCTTACAAATAGCTGTGAAAAGAAGAGAAGCGAAAAGCAAAGGAGAAAAGGAAAGATACGTGCACTGGTAGGTAGACTCCTAACCAGTGAAGCACCAGGGAAGTCCCTTTTTAAATCCCATTTTACAGGCATGAAAACTGAGGCTCAGGAAAAGTGAGTCATTTGACAGAGCTGTCATTCAATCCGCGTCTTTCACATCAGATGTCCTCCCCGCCCATCCTTTGATGGCTTTACATTTTTCTTGGAATTTAGCAGAACTCCTCGTGCACAGGGCCATCCAGGACCGGCATCATCTGTCCCCTCCCGCCCTGCTCTCCCCAGCAACCTCCACCCTACCTGGAGGTGCTCTGCCAGACACCCCTGTGTAGCCTCTGCCCCCAAGGATGCTGCGCTCTCAGCACCTTTTCTTTCTTGCTTAACTCTGTTCACCATCAGGAATTACTGCGTCTTAACAGTGTTTTCTGATCATTATCTGATTCTCTCAGGGATGTACGGATCTCCAGGACCTAGAGGTGGGCTCAGCATGTGTCAGTCCTGAAGGAAGACATTCAGGAAGTGGATCAACGTAGAACTCTGCTCAGCTTCCCGAGTCGCTAAGTCTCTAAGATATGAGACCTTGGGACATTCGAGTGTCAGTCTACAAGGTTCCCAGGTGGTGCAGTGATAAAGACTCTGCCTGCCAATGCGGGAGATGCAAGAGACACAGGTTGGGGAGATCCCCTGGAGGAGGAAATAGCAACCCACTCCAGTGTTCTTGCCTGGAGAATCGCATGGATAGAGGAGCTTGGTGGGCTATAGTCCAGGGGGCTGCAAAGCGTTAGACATGACTGAGTGTTCACACACACACACACACACACCACAAACACTGTTGCCATCTTGCTTGTCTGAAGGCAGAGCAGCTCAGGGAAGGGCACACTTGAGCCTGACTAGACCTCCTGGTCCCCACTGTCCTTCAGGATTTGCAGTTTTGTGAGAGTGTTTTCTGTTATTTGCAGCTGAAGGCATCCTTTGTGTTTAGCTGTTCACTTAGTTTGTACCTTCACTTTGCTTAGCATTTTATTTCATTTAATTAAAAAAATCGTCAGTGTGTCAGTAACGAATTTTGGTTTAGTTGCGCTGGGTCTTAGTTGTAGCACGTAGGATCTTTGACCTCTGTTGGACATTTGGGATCTTTAGTTGAGCATGTGGGATCTAGTCCCCTGACCAGGGATTAAACCTGGCCTGAATTGGGACTGAGTCCCAGCCACTGGGTCCCCAGAAAGTCCCGCTTAGCATTTTAGTATTTCTAGACTGAGTGCCTAAGAACTGATACTTTCAAATTGTGTTGCTGGAGAAAGACCCTTGAGGGTCTGCAAGGAGATAAACAAGTCCATCCTAAAGGAAATCAACCCTGAATATTCATTGGAAGGACTGATGCTGAAGCTGAAGCTCCAGTACTTTGGCCACCTGATGTGAAGAGCTGACTCATTGGAAAAGACCCTGATGCTGGGAAAGATCGAGGGCAGGAGGAGAAGAGGGTGGCAGAGGATGAGATGGTTGGATGGCATAGTCGACTCAGCGGGTGTCAGTTTGAGCAAACTCTGGGAGTGCAGGACAGGGAAGCCTGGCATACTGCAGTCCACAGGGTGACAAAGTCTTGGACACGACAGCAACAACAACTGAGCAGACACAGCCAGCGGCCCCGCTCACCTCCTTCCAGGAGGTCCCTGGTGAGGCGCAGCCTGAGCCCCATTACAGGGTAGCAGAGGCACCATTGTTCCCCCTTTGCAGTGAGGAGACCCAGGCCCAGAGCGGAAGTGACTAGCCTCAAGTCCCAGGGTTCAGCCCTGGCAGGTCTGGGAACCAGACTGTGTCTTCCAAAAGCTCATACCAACTTTTAAAAACAATGTGTGCTTTTGACTTTAAATGATACATTTGCATAGAATGAAATCAAACAAAGAAAACATTTAAAATCGAGTTATGTTGGTGGATTCTCTTTTTAGGCAAAGCATACCAAAACAGTTTCAGCATTTTTGGGGAGGGGTCTGGCTTTGACAATAGATGAAATGTGGAACGTGTCACAGGTTTGCATGTCCCCCTTGCACACGGGCCATGGTCATCTTCCCCGTATCGTTCCGGGTTTAGTGTGTGTGTGGCTGAGGCGAGCACAGTATGGTGGGTTTTTAAAGGCCTATTGAGATGTCATTCACAGACCGTACAGCTTACTCATTCCAAGTGGACAGTTCAGAGGCTTTCGAATATTCAGAGCTGTGCAGCCACCGTCACGGGAATTTTACTCCAAAAGTAAAAATCACTCCAAAAGTCAGCCCCATACCCTCTAGTGCCATCTCCCCTCCCCGGGCCCCTGGCAGCTGCCCACCTGCTTCCAGTCTCTACAGAGGTGTCTGCTCTGCACGTTTCTTGCGCAGGGTCATTGCCACTCGGTCCTTTGTGACTGGCTTCCCTCGAGTAGCAGAAGGTTTCAAGTTCATCTGTGCGTAGCGTGTATCAGTACTTCATTTCTTGCCATGGCTGAATAGCATTCTACTGCATGGATACATTGCATCTTATTTATTCGTTTACTGGGTTATGGGCTCTTGGTGCTTTTCCACCTTTTGGCTTTATGGATAACACTGCCGTGAACGTTGATGTACAAGTTTTTGTGTGGACATATGTCTTCATTTCTCCTGGATATGCACCTACAAGGAGAACTGTTGGGTCATATGATAAATCTCTGTTTAACCATCTGAGGAGCCTCCAGACAGTTTTCCCACATGGTTTCACCATCGTGTGTTCTCACCAGCAATGTCTCAGGGTCCCAATTTCTCCACATTATCACCAACATTTCTTACTATCTGACTTTTTAAAGTTGTTTTTTTTTTTTTTTTTTTTGGCTGTGTCTCTCGGCTTTTGGGAACTCAGTCCCCAACCGGGGATCAAACACAGGCCAAGGCAGCGAAAGCTTAGAATCCCAATTGCTAGACCACCAGGGAACTCCCTGCTATCTGCCCTTTGGGTAACAACCGTAGCAGTGGCTGTGAAGTGGTAATCTGGTTGTGGCTTTGATTTGCATTTCCCTGATGGCTAACGATGTTGAGCATCTTTTCATGTGCTTAATGGCCATTTGCATATCTTCCTTGGAGAAATGTCTTTTCAGATGCTTTGCCCAGTTTTTAATTGGGCTATTCATCTTTTTATTATTGAGCTGTTTCAGTGTGGGTTTAGCAAAGGGATATGGGGCTGGCTGAATTTGCTCACTGTCTGAACCATCTGGAGACAGGTGGATCCAAGAGCACTGTCTCTCATCTTAGAAAATCAGATATTTCTTTTCTTTTTCAAAAAATTTTTTCTTGGAGTATATAGTTGCTTAATAATGTTGTGTTAGTCTCTGCTGTACAGCAAAGTGAATCAGCTCTGCTGTGCTGTGCTTAGTTCCTCAGTCATGTCTGACTCTTTGGGACCCCAAGGACTGGAGCCCACCAGGCTCCTCTGCCCATGGAGATTCTCCAGTCAAGTATACTGGAGAGGGTTGCCATACCCTCCTCCAGGGGATCTTCCCGACCCAGGGATCGGAACCCAGGTCTCCCTCATTGCAGGCAGATTCTTTACCATCTGAGCCCCCAGGGAAGCCCAAGTATACTGGAGTGGGTAGCCTATCCCTTCTCCAGGGGATCATCTTGATTCAGGGATAGAACTTGTGTCTCTTACGTCTTATGCCCAGGCAGGCTGGTTCTTTACCATCAGCGCCACCTGGGAAGCCCATATATTTCATAGTAGTGGACATATGTCAATTGCAACCATTGATCAAGTAGATCAAAGTTCAAATAAAGGGAACTGGAGTAGGACACGCCTAGCCATCGTCACACCAAGGAAGAATGCTTTCTGGCTGTGTGATCTTGGGTGAATGACTTAACTTTTCTGAGCCTCAGGTTTGGGTCCGTCGTATAGGCTGGTGCTCTCAATGTGTTCGGGTTAGAAGATTCTCTCACTCAGCACTCTTTCTGTGGCGGGTGCGGCAGTAAGTGCTGCTCCAGGATTGATGAGACTAATGCTGCTTCCCTTCTTTTCCCGCCTTCCCCAGCTCAGCTCTGGTTCTCAGGGCTCAAAGGCTCAGAGCACTTGAAGGAAAGTCACTCTTCCTTGGGGGCTTCTCTGGTGGCTCAGTCAGTAAGGCATCCCCCCACGACACAGGAGACCTGGTTTCGATCCCTGGGTTAGGGAAGATCCCCTGGAGAAGGAATAACAGCCCCCCCAACCGTATTCTTGTCTGGGAAATCCCATGGACAGAGGAGCCTTGTGGGCTACAGTGCACGTGGTCGTGAAGAGTTGGACACAACTGAAGCGATGGAGCACACATGCGCGTGTCCTCATGTTACAGATGAGAAAGAGGAAAGGCAAGGAGTTTAAGGGATTTGCCAAAACACACCTAGTGAGTCGTCAAGATATCCAGACTCCTTGTTTGTTCCACCATTCCATGCTGTCTCGAGGCGTTACCATGGCGTCTGTGTTTGTGGATTACACAGTCAGTTGACCTGGCCCTCGATGAATTAGGAGTCATGAACTCTCCTCTGATAATTCAAGCCATGACATATTCCAAGATAAGATAGGAAGGGGTAGGGCCCTTACTCTGCAGTCTTTGTGCATTTGATCTCCACTGATGTGCCCAGCACTGTTACTCCCTTTGTGACAAATACAGTGAGCCCTATTCAGTCCATGAACTCATGCTGCCCTGAACATCATTTTGACTGTTTGCTATAACTGGGGTTTCTTAAGCCGAACAGTGCAAAGCCCTGAAGATACATGTGCTGAGCTGACTCAGCAGCTAAGTCGATAAGAACAATCACCCAAAGAGGCAGAGTTATGCCTCTGAAAATTCACAGTGGTCCTTCCACTTCTTTGGCCACTGTCTTCAAAGCTTCACTGCCTTGATTCCATTTTAGCATTTAATTTTCCACTTTTCTTGATAAGGGCTTCCCTGGTGGCTCAGACAGTAAAGAACCTGCCTGCAAAGCAGGAGACCCAAGTGTGATCCCTGGGTCGGGAAGATCCCCTGCAGAAGGGCATGGCCACCCACTCCAGTATTGGTGCCTGGAGAATCCCATGGACAGAGGAGCCTGGTGGGCGACAGGCCACGTGGTCACAAATAGGCCTACATGGCCGGGCGACTAACACTTCCACGGTCACTTTTCTTCATAGAGAAAACTTGAGTCATGCATGCGCTCTCCCCCGACTGCCGTCCACTTCATCTCTACCCAGCCCAAGTGCATCTCCACTTGTTCTTGCCTCTGCCTCTCTAGTCAAAGGGGAAGACGTATTTATTCCTTCTCGTAGATGCATTAGTCAGGGTCCGTGCAGGAAGTGGAATTCATTCAGATGATTTAAACGAGGAGACTTTTAAGGAAGTGTCTAATTATAGAGGGTGGGCTTCCCAGGTGGCTTAGTGGGACCAGGGAGGCACGCAGACTCAGACACGACTTACCCACTACAAAGCAACAAAGCAAATTATAAAGAGTGCTTGTGGACAGGTTTTAAAGAAACAACGAAAAGATGTCAGCACTCCCACAGCTATCAATAATGAAAGTCACCACCACCGTGGGGTTGAAGACACAGTCTGGCGGTCAGAGACCAAGGTCGAGAGGCCAGTGAGGCTGCCTTGCTCCTGGTGGCTTCAGGGCCACCTGCTTCCTTGCCTTTTCCAGCTTCTTGATGCCACCTGTGTCCCTTGGCTCGTGGCCCCATCCCTGCGTCCCTCTAACCTCTCTGCTCTCACCACATTTCCTACTGCTGACTCTGGCCCTCCTGCCTCCTCTTGTAAGGAACTTTGGGATGACCCTGGGCCCATCCACATCATCCAGGATCATTTCCCCTCTGAGGACGCTCAGCTTAACGCCACCTGCCCTAGGTGTTCATCGACAGGTGAATGGATAAAGAGGCTGCGGTATGTGTGTGCAATGGGATGTTACTCAGCCATCTAAAGGAATGCATTTGAGCCCAGTCTAATGAGGTGGATGAACCTAGAGCCTTATTATACAGGGTGAAGTAAGTCAGAATGTGGACAAATATTAATGCATATATATGGCATCTGGACCTATTTGCAGGGCAGCAGAGGAGATGCAGACATAAGGCACAGGCTTGTGGACACAGTGGGGGAAGACAGGGCAGGACAGATAGAGAGAGTAGCACTGAAGCGTGTGCTACCCTCTGTGAAATAGTGGGAATTTGCTGTGAGACACGGGGATCTAAAACCTGTGCTCTGGGACAACCTAGAGGGGTGGGATGGGGTGGAAGATGGGAGGGAGGCTCACGGGGGAGGGGATCTATGTGTACATACAGCTGATTCACTTTGTTGTACAGCAGAAACCAACACAGCGTTGTAAAGTAATTATACCCCAATTAAAAATAAATTTCAGAAAAATCCCTTCTGCCGCGTTCCCTTTGCCACGTAAGATCATGTGGCCACAGGTTCAGGGAATTAGTCGATGAGCATCTCTGGGGGCCTGAACCAGCATCTTGCCATGCTGGCCACACTGGGACTGTAGGCATTGTTTAACCCTCCCTGCTTAGGACAAGGGTGAATGTAAAGTTGGTCCTTCACGTGATCTTGCTGCATGGAAAGTGAAAACTGTTAGTTTGACTCCTTGTGACCCCATGGACTATAGCCCACCAGGCTCCTCTGTCCATGGGATTTCCCAGGCAAGAATACTGGAGTGGGAAGCCATTCCCTTCTCCAAGGGATCTTCCCAATCCAGGGATCGAACCCGGGCTGCATTGCAGGCAGATTCTTTACCATCTGAGCCACCAAGGAAGCTTGCCATGTGGGAGGGAATTCACAGAGCTGGAGTCTTCCTCCCCGAAAGCTTTGCTCTTAGTGTCAGGGGACAGCCCTGGGCACTCTCTGCGGGCCAGAGCGCAGTTCCCCTGAACTTGAGTAGATGCTCCACCGCACTTCTGCCCCGGTTGGGGGTGGCGGGGAGGGAAGCGTGGCAGATGGATGGACTTCACATCACCTCGACTTCTTTTCCTGGGTCTCATCACTTTCATTAAAATCCACCGCACGTTTCCAGTGTATTAAAAATATATTTGGTGTTAGGCTGTGCGTGTCTTCAAAACCTGAGAAAAAACCCACGCTGAACCAGTAATATGGTTTTACATTCCCCTCGTTTGCAGGAAATAGAGTTCTGAGCAGTTCAGGCTCATTTATCCAACCTCAGAGAACAGACATGTTCCAGAAATATCCCCGCTCTGCTGGCCCTCCCCTTGGCTCTCTGAACTGCCTTGGCATCTATTTACAACTCCAGGAGTGGCCTTGCCTGCTAATTTCTGAGCAGGCTGGGAAGGCAGGAGCCGGAGTCAGCTTGCCAAGGCCTGCACTCTAGTCCAGGAAAGTCCGTTTGGGTCTTATATTCTGGGTTTTTGGATCCAGCCTTTCTGAATAAAGTGGGGAAAGATACGCTGAAGTGGAAGCCACATTTAGTGACAGAGGGGAGATGAATGTTCGTGGAAATGTTTGCACGCAGTGCCAAATGAATGTGTTTTAAAAGATTTATGTATCAGTTAAATATTTTGACAGCGAAGCAAAAATAACTGTGGAGACCCCCTCCATCTGGCTTCCCCCCGCCCCTGTTTACTGCATGAATATTTACACTGCTGCTTTGGAAGTTTCACCGATTCGAGGATGAATGTACAGAAAAAGATTCTGTCTCCTGGCCAGGGAGACAACTTTTTAATCCTGAGAGTTGAGGATGAGAGACAACACAAGTCCAGGCCACCCTCGAGGGGCTTCGTCTCCTCTCCTTTTGTGTCCGAGACTAAAGTCACACCCTCCACCCTCCCCACCAAATTCCTGATGAATGCTTTGCTGTTATTCTTACTAGCGGCAAATGTGACTGTACTTGCAGGGGTGTGAGCGGCTGCGATCGAAAAACTTTGACTAGCAGCTAGTGCCAGGGAGAGAAAATGTTGCTTGTGCTTAAGGAATTTCAGCGGCCTCCCTCATGGCTCAGAGGGTAAAGAATCCACCTGCAATGCAGGAGACATAGGAGACGGGGGTTTGATCCCCGGGTTGGGAAGGAGGAGAAACTGGCAACCTGCTCCAGTATTCTTGCCTGGAGAATCCCATGGACAGGGTCACAAAAGTCAGATGTGACTGAGCAACTAAACAGAGACAGGAAGAAAGAAGTTGAGGTCTATGGATCAGAGAAGTAACACATGGAGCATTTTACTGGAATGTCAGTGTAACTTACACAGGGCAGGGTGGGCGGCCAGGGAAGGCATGCTGCAAAGTCTTGAGGCAGAGCTAAGGAGACTAAGAGTGGAGGAAGAGCTGGCATGAAGGTTCCAGAACGCGGACCCCTTTAGGACCCTGACCCACTGGGTGGGTCTCACCAGGCTCCCTGTGCCTGCCTCCCGCCATCTACAAGGCTCTCTGGCCAGGTCTCACTTCCCCATCTCTCTTCAAACAAAAGTGCTGAGAAGCAGAATTTTTTTCCTTTTTTTGAGGCTAAACCTCATTTGGTGGCAAATCCTGCCTGAGCTCCCATGAAACTCTCCATCATCTTTATTTCTCTTTTACTCCTCCTCTTGAGTTTCGCTACAAAATTCTGGGTGTGGTTGATTACAGATGACATCCCGGACCCTGTTGCAGATAGTAGGAAATAGACAATCTTTAGACTGATTACTTTCCTAAAACCAACAAATTCAGAGTTCCAGACCCATCTGGCTGCTTTTTGATACTCCATGGACTGTAGCCCACCAGGCTCCTCTGTCAATGAGATTCTCCAGGCAAGAATACTGGAGTGGGTAGCCTTGCCCTTCTCCAGGGGATCTTCCTGACCCAGGGATTGAACCCAGGTCTCCCGCATTGCAGGCAGATACTTTACCGTCTGAGCCACCAGGGAAGCCCTCTGGCTCAAGCATTTTGACTAAGGGATTGTGGACCTGGGTCTTTCTTGCAGTAAATGCTCTGACTTTGTTGAAAAGTCTGTCTTTCCAGGAGCCTATGAGCTTACGAGAGGAGGCTAGTTTCATCTTTATATGCCAGGGCCCTCGATTGCGGTCGACAGATTATGAATCAGAGATGTTCACTGAGGGTGTCCCTCTTCTATGTACGGCCAGGGAGGATGACAGGGCTGAGCTGTACGGGGTGGCCTTGACCATGAGATGCAGCGCAGCTGGACCAGGCAGATGTGGCGCACTGTGCCCTGGGGCGGGGGTGGGAGGATGGTCACAGCCCTAAATAGGCAGGAAGGCAGGAGTGTGGACCCTGAAGACCCACCCCTCCCCTGCCCCCAGACTCAGGATAAAACGGGGGCAGGAGTCCTTGAATTTATTGATACCAACTCTCTGCTCCGTGATGGAATGAGAAGGCTTGAAATGGAGCAGGACCCTATACTCCTTGCCCTCCCCCATCATATCCTCCGCCTGCCTTTTGTCTGTGGGAAACTTTAGTCAAAGAATAAGTTTAATCAGAGAAGTGAGAAATGTGGGAGCAAAGGAAAACAGAGGAGACTAAATAATATTAATGTAGCCAGTTAGCTTAGTCACGGACCTTTAGTTCTTCCTCAAGGGATATAGATAATATTCTGAGCCATATCCTGGGAGCTGTCTTATAGATACTAAAACACCAGGTGGAGGAAGTTGTCTACATGATGACCAGACAGTAGAATGGGAGAGCCTAGAGAGCTCTTCAAGAAAATTAGAGATACCAAGGGAACATTTCATGCAAAGATGGGCACGATAAAGGACAGAAATGGTATGGACCTAACAGAAGCAGAAGATATTAAGAAGAGGTGGCAGGAATACACAGAAGAACTGTACAAAAAAGATCTTCGTGACCCAGATAATCATGAAGGTGTGATCACTCACCTGGAGCTAGACATCCAGGAATGTGAAGTCAAGTGGGCCTTAGAAAGCATCACTACAAACAAAGCTGGTGGAGGTGATGGAATTCCACTAGAGCTATTTCAAATCCTGAAAGATGATGCTGTGGAAGTGCTGCACTCAATATGCCAGCAAATTTGGAAAACTCAGCAGTGGCCACAGGACTGGAAAAAGTCAGTTTTCATTCCAATCCCGAAGAAAGGCGATGTCAAAGAATTTTCAAACTAGTGCCCTCTCCTTCTGTCTATAAAAGTTCTCGCTCCACTGGGTGCCAAGGGGTGGGGAAAGTCGGCCTTTGCACAGACGTCCCCAGATGCCAGCATCGGAAACAAAGCAAACTTGCCTTTCCACCAATCTGGCCTGTTTACTGGCTTTTGAGCGGCAAACAACCGGATCCCAAACACTCTTTGGTAACAAGTTCATTTAGAGAGAAACAAAGAAAAAAGGTCCTACACTCTGCACATCTACATTAGTGAAGTAGAAGCCACACTGGCTGAACAAACGAATAAAGTGATAAAGGAGGCCTTAATCTTTTATTTTAAATCCCTGATGAGTTTTGTTCTCCTACATGTCAGGCATTGGTTTATCTTTTTCACTGTACGTGACATTCAAGGGACCTCCACAGCGGCTCCTGACTTCTCCAGAGTCAGTATGGAATAGAAGGGCGGAGCATTCAGAAAACGAGGTAGAGACCTTGTGCCAGGTCTGACATCAGACACTATTTCTGCATGGGGGAAGCAAACAGCTTCGAAAAACTTGGTTGAACGAGTAAACTCATAGGAAAAATGATCAGCTGTGTGGTTACCAGAGACAGGAGTAGGAGGAGAGGGAAGTAGATGAAGGTGCTGAAAAGGTACAGATTTCTCGTTATAAGAAATAAATGCTGGGATGTAATGTACAACATGATAGATATAATTATATGTATGCTATGCTATGCTAAGTCACTTCAGTCGTGTCCGACTCTGTGCGACCCCATAGACGGCAGCCCACCAGGCTCCCCCATCCCTAGGATTCTCCAGGCAAGAACACTGGAGTGGGTTGCCATTTCCTTCTCCAATGCATGAAAGTGAAAAAAGAAAGTGAAGTCGCTCAGTCATGTCCAACTCTTAGCGACCCCATGGACTGCAGCCCACCAGGCTCCTCCGTCCGTGGGATTTTCCAGGCAAGAGTACTGGAGTGGGGTGCCATTGCCTTCTCCAATAATTATATATAATTAAGATATATAATGATAACGATTTTTGTGTAACATACATCATATGTAATTAAGATATATAATGATGTATGTTACACAAAAATCGTTAAGAGAGTAAATCCTGAGTTTTTATCACAAGGAAAAATACTTTTTTCTTTTTCTTTAATTTTCTACCTATATGAGATGATGGACGATCACTACTTTTATTGTGATAATCATTTCATGATAGATGAGAGTCAGCCAACACCTTGAACTTACACAGTGCTGTACGTGTGTCAATTACACCTCAAATAAAAGCAGAATGAACAAACCTTTGGTTTAAGTAGATACTTGTAGAAACATCCCTAGAAATCTTGAAGGGGAACACTAGAGAGTGAAAAAAGAAAACAGGAAAAAAGAAGAAAAAAACCCTGTCATCCAACAGCGTGGTTGGGGGACTGCAGGATAACCGATAACCCACTAGGTGGCACTGCGGATCCACCCTTGAAGCACCCAGCACCTATCTCTATGGTAACAAGTTTACAAATTTATGGGGAGAATTGGCCTCGTCCTCTGGATGTGTGCGTGGTGTAAGAAGCAGTTTTGAGTGTTCAGAGAAGTCAGCTCTGTGCAGCAGGGACTGTTGATATGTAGGTGTCAAAGAGAGACAGAATCACGGAAACTTTATCATACTGTGCAAGGCGATGAGGAACGTGAGAGCGGAGAACTCGCTCCTTCTCATAGATTTACAAGCCTCTCCTCATACATTTACAAAGCACCTTCTTACAGCTTTCCCTGACTCTGATGCTCTTTAATGCACGCGACTTGGAAGCAGGGATCCGAGGCAGGCTGGGAGCCTGGGAGTGGGCTGCAGGGCTGGATTTGCTTTTGTGCAAGATAACACTGCAGGAGGTCAGCTCCGGGGGGAGCTGGGGTGGCTTGAATTGTGGGTGTTCTAGGGTTTTCTATTACATAAAATATTACGTAAGCCCAGACAGCCAGTTCTACGTGTTATTTCGTGTCTAGGCGTTTAAGATCGTTCTCTCTTGAATGTGGGTATCCAGGCGTTTATGATCGCTCTCTCTTGAATGTGGGTATCCCAAGCTCTCTGTATTAAACGTTACCAGAATGTGGCTCTGCTAATGCTCCAGACCCCTCTTGCTTGATCATAAGCCCACTCCCTGGTCTTTGTCTCCCTGGTGCTGTGGTTTCTCACCAGCAAGGTGCCCGGGGCTCCCTATTTACTGTGTGCTGTCTGACTTGGATTCTGGGAGAAGAGGGCAGCAGCTCTGATACTTGCAGGGCAGCAGACATACTTCCCATGCTGACAGCGAGTAAATAAAAATGCTGCTCTGGAGAAACCCCCTCCCCCCAATCCAGTTACTTAGTAGCCAGAGAATGTTTCTAAAAATATATACATATTTATTTAATATTAATTGATTGATGATTGCTTTGCAATGATTTCTGCCATACATGCAAGAGAATTTTTTGAAGGTGACCAGCTTACACCTTGCCCAAGAAGGCAATGGCAACCCACTCCAGTACTCTTGCCTGGAAAATCTCATGGATGGAGGAGCCTGGTAGGCTGCAGTCCATGGGGTCGCTAAAAGTCGGACACGACTGAGCGACTTCACTTTCACTTTCATGCACTGGAGGAGGAAATGGCAACCCACTCCAGTGTTCTTGCCTGGAGAATCCCAGGGACGGCAGGGCCTGGTGGGGTGCTGTCTATGGGGTCGCACAGAGTCAGACACAACTGAAGCGACTTAGCAGCAGCAGCAGCAGCTTACACCTGCAAAGGGCTTGCCTTGGTGTAGAATTTGTGTTGGTTTTTAACAGTAACAGGAGGAGAAGGAAGCCACAGAGGATGAGATGGTTGGATGGCACCACTGACTCAATGGACATGAGTTTGAGCAAACTCCAGGAGATGGTGAAGAACAGGGAAGCCTGGCGTGCTGCAGTCCATGGGGTCACAAAGAGTTGTATATGACTTAGCAACTGAACAAAAGTGGAGCCAAATCGTTCTTTTTCTTTTTTGTCTTTACCACTGAGCCACCAGGGAAGCCCCCCAAATCATTCTTTAATTTTTATTTTCATGGAGAGAAGGGAAAGAGGAAAGAATGAAAAAACAGGACCTGAGTGATATTTTTGCAGACCTTTCTTTGTAAGAATATGCTCATCTTGGAGTTTTACCTGGATAGCTGTTCTGAATATTTCACAGAATATTTTTAAAATGGAAAATATTTTGAAGTAATTTCAGAGTTAGAGAAAACGTTATTTAAAAAGTACAAAGAATTGCCACGCTGGCAATGGTTTAGTTGCTTAGTTGTGTCTGAGTCTTGTGACCCCATTGACTATAGCCTACCAGGCTCCTCTGTCTGTGGGATTCTCCAGGCAAGAATACTGGAGTGGGTTGCCATTTCCTTCTCCATGGGATCTTCCCAACCCAGGGATCAAACCTGCATCTCGTAAGTCTTCTGCATTGGCAGGTGGCGTCTTTACCATTAGCGTCACCTGGGAAGCCCCCAAACAAGGACATCTCAGAAAACCGCAGTACAATTACCCAAAGCCAGAAATTAACATCAACACAATACTGTTATTCAATCAATGCATGCTTAGTCACCTCAGTCGTGTTCGACTCTCTGTGACCCCATGGACTGTAGCCCCCCAGGTTCCTCCGTCCAAGGGATTCTCCAGGCAAGAATACTGGAGTGGGTAGACATTACCTTCTCCAAGGGATCTTTCTGACCCAGGGAGTGAACCTTGGTCTCCCACATTGCAGGAAGATTCTTTACAGTCTGAGCCACAAGGGAAGAATAATGAACTGTATTAAATTTTTGTCAATTTTTCCACTAGTGTTTTTCATTTCATTTTCATTAAATTTCATTTCAAACATTTTCCCACAGTTCAGGACCTAATCCAGGATCACATATTGCATTCAGTTCTCGTGTATATTTGTGTCTTTAAAAGTGAGTAGATTTGTTTTTTACTTGATAGTGGCCTTTGATTTTTTCCTTTTCTTGCTGTTGTGAGTCGGGGCCTTGTACTTGAAAGTTTTTCTGCTTCTGGGAATCATGGCTGTATCTTAAGTGGTCGACAGACATGGTGATGGAAAATATATAAATCCAGTAAATTCCCTGGTTGTCAAAGGGTTAGGATGACGCTCTCAGTGGGGAGGGCCCAGGTAGCCAGGGAATAAAGTTCCCACAGACTGTGGGGCATGGCCAAATAAACCCCATAAATGGACATAAACCTGAACTCAGACCTGCCAGTTCCTAGCTGTGGGACTTTGGGGAAATTGCTTCACTTCTCTGAGCAGCAATTTCCTCTATAAACTGTAGATCATAATCTGAGTCTTGGAAAGTCAGTATGAGGATAAATGAAATAGATAATATCCAATGGAAACGTATCCACTGCAGGGCCTGGTGGAAGAAGCTCTATTTGCACTTTCTCCCATTCCCAGAGGGAACCCTTTTATATTATATTAAAAGTATTAAAGAATGCTCAAAATATTTGAAACTGTGTTCTCATTTTCTTAGATTTAAACCACAAAGTAGTTTAAGTAAACTTTTAAAGACTGTTCATCACCTCAACTTTTCCAACCATTGTAAACATTTAAAAGATCTCTATAACTTTTTTTTTTTTGGTATATGTTAATTCCAAACTCCTAATTTATCCCTCCCTCTGCTTTCCCTTTGGTAAACGTAAGTTTGTTTTCTAGGTCTGTGAGTCTATTTCTGTTTTACAAGTTAATTTGCATCACATTTTAATTCCACATATAAGTGATATCATATGATGCTTATCTTTGTTTGACTTACTTCATTTAGTATGATAATTTCTAGGCCTATCCATGTTGCTGCAGATGGCATTATTTTATTGTTTTTAATGACCAACCAATATTCCATTGAACCACATCTTCTTTATCCATTCACCTGTCAGTGGACATTTAGGCCATCTCCATGGCTACGGTAAACAATGCTGCATCGGACACTGGGGTACATGTATCTTTCTGGATTAGAGTTTTCTCTGGATGAATGCCCAGGAGTGGGACCACTGGATCATACGGTAACCCTATTTTTAGTTTCTTGAGGAAACTTTATACTGTTCCCCATAGTGGTGGTCCACCATGTGCCTTCTGGGGTCTTAGGTCGCTGACCGGGGCTTGAAACCAGGCCCTCACCTGTGAGAACACGGAGTTCTAACCACTGGGCGAAAGAATTCCCAGTGGTGCTTTTATAAATGAAAGTTTTTGTTTTGAATTAATTGTAGATTCTGATGCTGGGAGGGATTGAGGGCAGGAGGAGAAGGGGACGACAGAGGATGAGATGGCTGGATGGCATCACTGACTTGATGAATGTGAGTCTGAGTGACCTCCAAGAGCTGGTGATGGATAGGGAGGCCTGGCGTGCTGCAGTTCATGGGGTTGCAGAGTCGGACATGACTGAGCGACTGATCTGATCTGATCTGAATTGTAGATTCACGTGCAGTTATAAGACATAATTCAGAGAGAGCTCATGTACCCCTTATCCATGTTGCCCCCTTGGGAACTTCTTGAGGAACACTGGAACAGCGTCTCGGCCAGGACGCTGGCACTGATGCAGCTGAGATGCAGGACATGCCCATCACACACGCGTCCCTCCTGTTGGGCTACACTAGTCACACCTGCTTCTTTCTCTCCTTCACCCCCTCCGTCACCTGTCAGCCACACATCTATCCTCCAGTTCTCTAATTACATTATTTCAGAAATCTTATATATCTAGAGCCACGCAGTATGTAACCTTTGGGGACTGGCTTTTTGCACTCAGCATAACTCTCTGGAGATTCATGTTGCATGGAGAAATGGTTGTTCTTTGTTTATTGCTGGCTAGTAATAAACATATATTGCATGATGTGTCACGCTCTATAGCTTGCATTCTAGAGCTTAGTTGACTTGAGTTGCATTAAGTTGGTCACACAGCTCAGTTGGCATCACCAACTCAATGGACATGAGTTTGAGCAAGCTCCGGAAATTGATGATGGACAGGGAAGCCTGGCGTGCTGCAGTCTATGGGGTCACAGAAAGTCGGACATGACTGACTGAACTGAACTGAACATTAAGTTGGTCACACAGTAGGGCACACAAACTTCTCCAGGCCAGAAAGTAGTCACACTGGTCTGTATTTCCACTAAAACAGCAATACTTGAGAAAAAAAAATTTTTTTTTTGGAAAACCTTTTCAAAACTTGAAATCAGAGATTCTTACTTTCAAATAGTGAGAGTATTAAAAATAAAACAATTCTCAAGAAACAAGATTGTTGAAATATGAAAAATTCCCAACAATTGATAAGATACTCTGAATCAGGATCTCTAACAACATGCAATGTTGAGGCATAATGATTTTTCTCATAATTGCCAATTCTGTAAAAGTAAGAGAAACAAATCCAGGAGGAATTGTTTGGCAAGTTTCATGAATCTAGCTTAAGTTTTGCATTTTTGGTGCTCATACCTTGCACTTCCTTCAGTTACAGGACCTAAGAAAGGCAGCATCCATCCCAAGTATAAGTGACCATAGAGAAGCTGAGATTGGTGGATGGGCGAGGGGCCATGAATGAGCTCCCGCTCCCACTGCAGACTTAAATGATAATACTTAACGTAAAAACTCAAGTTACACCAGGCAGGACATTTAGCACATAAGTGAATAAATGAACTGTTTATAAACTGACATTTGATTCTTTATTCACACCCCTAGAAAGTTTGGGTTTTCAAGTTGACCCTCACCCTTTTTTTAAATAACATATTCTCACTAGGAAAATGGGAGATCACTTTGCATCTGGCTGTCAGGGAAAGTTTTCCGCCCTTCTTGGCTGTGGGATAAGAATTTAACTATGTCTTCTCTGGCCATTTAACTTCCAACACAGCCAAGGCAGCGCTAATAGAAATAAACGTGGAACCAGGGCAGCAGGTTGGGAGCTGATTTGCATTAGAACTTCCCTGATCACCTCGAGTTTGCAGTTTTTAGGATGCCCTGAGTTGACCTGCAGGAAGGTAATTTAACTAGTTTGCTACCCATTTAAGCCTCAGGCATGTTCAAGCTATACGTTTTTTTTTTTCTCCCCCATCACGATTCTAACGGTGTAATTTATTTTCTCCATTAGTGTTCACTCCTGAATGCTGGTTCGGATGTTTTTTGGGAAGACATGGAACCACGTGACAGTGTGGGTTTTGACTTTGCTAAAATTAATTAAATTACATTAGTGGCCCCGGGCACTGGATGGTGGTCTTTTAAATTTTCTCCTTTGTAAGCAGGAAGGTAACTGACTGTTCTCTTCAGTATCACTGCAGGTTAGTGAGTTGGCACAGGTGTGGTAGGTGTGTAGGTATAGGCTGGCACAGATGGTGACACAGGTAGGGGGTCGCTTGGCACAGGTGTGTCCTGGGCTTAAACAGAGTCCCCGAAGCTTGATCATCCGCCCTTTGCCTGCAGACCTCAGGGCCCACCTGGGCTCTGTCTAGCCCTCCCTCCTGCTGAAGCGGGCTCACTGGAAGATGGAGACAGAGCTCATGTCTCTTGATGTTAGTTCACCATAGTGTTAGTCGCTCAGTCGTGTCTGACTGTTTGCGACCCCGTGGATGGAGTCCACCAGGCTCCTCTCGTCCATGGGCTTCTCCAGGCAAGAATACTGGAACAGGATGCCATTCCCTTCTTCAGGGGATCTTCCTGACCCAGGGATCGAACCTGGGTCTCTGGCATTGTAGGCAGATTCTTTACCAGTTGAGCCACCAGGGAAGCCAAAATCACATCCCACCATCCCTGGGTGGGCTTGGATCACCAACATTTTGTTTAACAGCTGAATGTACTAACTGATTGTGCCAGAGTTCCCATCGGGATGCCTGTGTGCAGGTGTGTGGAGGGGTGTGTGTGTGTGTGTGTGTCTAGTGGCTGAGTCCTTTCCTCAAAACCCAGTCCTCTTCTCCCCAGACTGGCAGACAGGTGGGGACTGTGATCATCTGGCCAGCCTCTCTGCACCTGGCCTGCCCACTCCAGAGTCCCGGCCCTGCTCTCAGCTGGACATCTCGGGCACTTGAATTCCCTTCTGCTTTGAGTCGAAAAGTCAGCCTCACCTAGGGGGACCCGCAGCCCAAAAGAAGCTCTGTAGAGGTCTGAACCCCATATGGGAGACAGGCTCAAATCTTTTCCTGTAGGATCCCCCCAAGCTCCAGGCACATCAAGGGAGTGGCTGCCCGGGCTCGTCGGCAGTATTTAGGGCCAGTCCTAAGGTGACCGCTAGGGGGCAGTGTGGCCCGACTCCTGCTGCCGCCAGGTGCCCCACGGCCCTGCCCCACTGGTTGAGCAGGGCTGTGTGCTGCAGCTCAGAGACACAGCCCATGGCTATTGTCACGGCCTACACCTGCTGCTTCTCCCGTTCGACCACAGCCACAGGTCAGAAACCCTTTCTTGCCTCTGAGCGTCGGAACGTCTCCTTCATGGGACTTCTGGGGGCTCAGCAACTGGAAATCTCACTTGGCATTTGGCATGTTCTGGCATTTCTTGCAATTTTTGTTTTTAGTGTAACTTATGTCTACATTCAGCTTTATGTTTCCAGAGGGAAGGGTCCGACTCTTTGCAACTCTATGGACTGCAGCCGACCAGGCTCCTCTGTCCATGGGATTCTCCAGACAATAATCCTGGAGTGGGTTGCCACAACCTCCTCCAGGGGATCTTCCCCACTCAGGGATTGAACCCATGTCTCCTGCCTTGCAAGCGGATTCTTTACCACAGACCCACTGGGGAAGCCCCATTTCTGGGTACACCCAGATAATCCTAAATCCTGTCTCTGTTTTATGCTTTTCTAAACCCTCTCATGTATTTTTTTCCCCATTAGTTGGTATCCAGCCTGTTGTGGCAGCTGGGACATTTGCTGGGGAGACCTACCTGGAGTCGCTGAGCTGATGGTGGAAGTCAGGATGGAAAGGGGATTGTTCTCTAGACACCTTCTGCCTTCTTCTCACTTTCACTCCTGCTCGGAAATGGACACTTTTGGGAACTTCCCTGGTGGTCCAGTGGCTGAGAGCGCTCCCAGAGCAGGGGGCTGGGGTTCGATCCCTGGTCAGGGAACTAGATCCCACACATAACAGTTAAGAGTTCACATGCAGCAACTAAGACCCGGCACAGCCAAATAAATGAATAAATAAATATTAAGAAGAGAAACAAATGTTGTTTTCAGGGCAGGAGGGCACTGTGGGGCAGTGCCTTGGGCACCCTGGCAGTGCCATGCCTGTGTTCCCGTCACCTACACTAGTGGCCAGTCACTGTGTCAACTGGTAACTTCTCAACTGGCCTCGGTTACTCAAAGTGTGGTCCGTGGACCAGCAGCATCAGCTGGAGCATGTTGGAGCTGCAGCGTCCAGGCCCATCCCAGGGCTGCGCTGGAGCCCAAGGGGGCTGCTGTCTCCCCACTAAACCTGTGTGGTCAGCGCGGCCTGTTGAGGGGATCTTCCTGACCTGGGGGTCTTCAGTCACGGTATGCGTATCAGTGGTTGAGGGGGTCCCCCTTCCCAGGCCCTCAGTGATAGATAACCCCAGGTAGGCAGCTCTCTGCTCTGGGCTCAGGGGTCAGATTCATGCATTACAACCCCCAAGGGCCTCCTGGAGCCCGCTGGACTGACTTTAGGCCCACGTGGAGGTCACTGAAGCCCAGCGGGGCCCACAGCCTGAGGACACTGTGTCCGTGGTCTCTCCCCCTCTCACAAGGCCACTTCTGACCCTTCATTCTCCTCCGGGGCGGGGGGGAAGGGGGGAGGGCGGGGGGGAGGGGGGGGAGGGGCGGGGCAGTCTTCCTCAAGCCAGACACTCAGCAGAAACCCTAGTCATTTCCTCTAATGAGAAGAGAAAGGCGCCCACTTTATTAACAACATAAATCCCAGAGGATCTAAATCAGTCTTAATTGCTAAGCACAGGAGGGCCCACGTGTTCATAAAAATGTTCTGAAGAGGCCCTGGGAACCCCTGTACCACCCCTGGTAGCATCCTCCTGTAAACACACCCATGTCCAGGAGTGGAGCACATTGTCTTAGAGAGAATGGTGTCAGCTGGAACCGAGCTGAATTCAGCCTAATGCAAAATTCATGCCAAAGGATGGATGGCAAATGAAAGATAGTTTATTAATCCAGCTTATTCAAGGCTCCTAAGAAAGAGTCGGGTGGCAGAAGCAGCCCATGAATATTCTTGATGCTAATTGGGACGGTGCTTCGGGCCTCTGCTGGGCGGAGGTGGGACGGGGCGGGTCGGGGGGCGGTGTTCACAGTCCCCTTTGGGAGACGAAGAGTTGGGCCTGGCTGTGAGCGGCCACCTCCCGACTGTGGCCAGGCTAAGGGAGCCGTGTCCCTGCCCCGTCAGCATGACTGGATCACAGCTCCCTGCAACGCGCACCGTCAGTCTGTCCCCCGCACTCCTCCCTACAGCTGCGCATGCGTGGGTTAAGCAGGCTCTGTATGGAAACGCTCCTGATGAGGAGTCAAGGGCGGGAGGCGCACGGCATGGGCGGGGGCCTGGCATCCAGCTCTGTGCCTGCCAGCCGCGTGGCTTCAGGCACACTTCCTGCCCCGCTTGGCTTTAGCTTCCCCCCTTCACCGTGTTCTAAGGGTTCCGCGAGTCAGGTGTGCAGAGTCGTGGAAGGGGTCTGGTGAGCGCTCGGTACACGGTAGCTGTGCCACATTGATTCCCACAGTGGTCTCCACTGACCTCCATCCCCTGAGGGTGGCCTGGCCTACTGTCTTGCTTTAAAACATTTTTAAAGACTTTAAAAAAAGTGTGTGTGCTCAGTCGCTTCAGTTGTGTCTGACTGTTTGCGACCCCATGGACTGTAGCCCACCAGGCTCCTCTGTCCATGGGATTATCCAGGCAAGAATACTGGAGTGGGTTGCCATGCTGTCCTCCAGGGGATCTTCCTGACCCGGGTGTCAAATTCGAGTCTCTTATGTCTTCTGCATTGGCAGGTGGGTTCTTTACCACTAGCACCACCTGGGAAGATACTTTTTAGATAAATATTTAAGAGTCGTTTTAAAATTTTCGGTTGTTTGGCTGCACCAGGATTTAGTTGTGGCATGTGGATTCTCATTCCCTGACCGGGGATCGAACTGAGGCCCCCTACACTGGGGGAGTGGAGTCAGCCGCTGGACCACCAGGGAAGTCCCTAAGAGTAGCTTTAAGGTCTCAGGAAAGCTGAGAGGGAGGTGCAGAAATGTCCATAGACACCCTCACCACATGCAACATCCCCCACGGTAGTCGCGTCTTCGTCACAACTGATGTACTTGCACTGATGTATCATTGTCACCCAGAGTCCATAGTTTACATGAGTTCACTCAGCGTTGTACATTCTGTGGGTTTGGACAACTACGGAATGATATGTATCCATCATTATAGTATCGGACAGGGGATTTCTTTTTTCGGTTGTGCTGGATCTTAGTTTCAGCAAGCAGGATCTTAGTTCCCTGACCAGGGGTCGAACCCGGGCCCCCAGCATTGGGAGCACAGAGTCTTAACCACTGGACCACCAGGGAAATCCTGCACACACAGTATTTTCACCACCCTAAAAATTGTCTGTGCACTACCTATTCATCTCTCCCTTCCTTCTAACCCTTCACAACCACTGAAAGGACCTTTTTACAGTCTCCACAATTTTGCTTTTTTCTGTAATGTCATATAGTTGGAATAATACAGTACGTAGCCTTTTCAGATGGACTTCCTTCACTTAGTAACGTGAACTTAAGGTTTCCTTCTCATCTGTTCATATCCTGACGGCTCATTTCTTTTTGGTATTGAGTACTATTTCATTCTCTATGTGTATCACAGTTTTTTTTTTTTTTTTAATCCATTCACCTACTGAAGGATGTCTTGGTTGCTTCCAAGTTTTGACAATTATGAATAAAGCTGCTATAAACATCTGTGTGCAGGTTTTTGTGTGAACATATGCTTTCAACTTCTTGGGATGAATGCCAAGGAGAGCGATTGCTGGATCATATGGTAAGAGGATGTTTAGTTTTGTAAGAAGACTAAAGCTGTCTTCCAAAGTGGCTGTGCCGTTTTGTGTTCTCACCGGCAGTGAGGGCACATTCCTGCTGCTCCACAGCGTGACCAGCGTTTCGTGTTGCCAGTGTTCTGGGGTTCGGACATTCTAATAGGTGTGCAGTGGCATCTCGTGTTGTACAGTGACTTGATCTAATAAACAGCACTGCAAAGGTGATGGAGTGCCCCCTCTGTGATTAGATCACAACAACCACGACTTTCCTATTGTTAGCTCTATCTCTCTCTCTGGCCCTCTGGTTGCTTGCTCTGTTTACCAGCTCCATGTGGCAAGGATCAGGAGAAGGTCTCCAGGCAACAGCCAGTGAGGAACAGAGGCCCTCAGTCCAACAGCTTGAGAGGAACAGAATCCTGCCACCAATCACTTACGTGAGTTTGGAATCAGATCCAGCCCCCGGCTGACTTACTGATGAGTGCGACCCCAGTGGTACCTTCAATGCAGCATGGGAGAGACCCAGACCCAGAGGGCCCAGCTAAGTCACACTTGCATTCCTGACCCGCAGAAACTGTGAGAGAACAAATACTGTTTTTCAGACAGTAACTTTTGGGGTCTTTTGTTATGCAGCAGTAGCTAACAGACACAGTAGCCCCCAGAGTATGTTTACTATTTTAACTGTCATAACTCTGCTTAATGATATTAACAGGGTGCACAGCTAAATGCTCTGAAGCATTTAGCTTCAGATTTCTCAGCCCTCATGCTGACTTAGTTCACTTGGGTTGAGCCCCAGAGGAGGCGGACATGCACCCCTAGCAGGAAAAAAATGTTATTACAGATCACTGGCTGACTATTGCAAAGAAGCAGGGAGCCTTGAAAAAATGCTGAGTTCTGGCCTCATTGTAGAAGACTCTGATTCAGTAGACTAAGAGTTAGACCAGGGATCTGAAGTTCAACAAAACAACCTCAGGTGTTTCTCACAATCATTTCGGGTTGGGAACTCCTGGGTTAGGTGATATTTGCATTATTTAGCTAACGTACACATTTCCTGCAGTGTCTGCCTAATATTAAGACAGTGGCTTCTATTCCTGACTGCACACTACGATCACTGGGGGAGCTTTTAAAAAAATACCTTACCTGGCGCCCCACCCCAGACTAATTAAACCAGCGTCTCTGGGGTGGGGGGGCTCTGGCACTAATATTTTTTAAGAGCTCCTCTGTAAAGTCTAATGTGCAATGAGGGTTGAGATCTTCTGTTTTAAACCTTTAATGAACACATAGAATTTACTCATCACCTGTGCTTGGAGGCTGTGTTTGATTATTGTCTGTTTTTAGTCTTTCATGGAACTGATTTTTTTTTTATTCAAGATGTGAGTTTTCCAGTGTAGCCCGACCTGTGTAAACCTGTTTGGATCTGCATCTCCCTTTGAGCTGAAGGGTAGAATTCCACCAAGGTGGCTGAAGATGGGGTTTGCTTTAAATGGTTTTTTGGGCGGCTTCACCTGTTACTGGTTAACTCACTGGGTTTGTGGGAGAACTGAACCTTCAGGTCTTTTCCACACACACTGCTCTTGAAACAGCCTCCTCTGTTAGGTATTTTGCTAATGACTCTTTTGATGGCTGTGACCAGAGAGGCAGTGAGCCTGGGTCCTGGAGAGCTGGTGGGGCGACCCTTTAGGGCAGGTCAATAAAACGAATGGGCTTCCCTGGTGGTTCATTGGTAAAGAATCTTCCTGCCAATGCAGGAGACATGGGTTCAATCCCTGGGTTGAGAAGATACCCTGGAGAAGGGAATGTCAACTCGCTCCAGTATTCTTGACTGGGAAATTCTATGGACAGAGGAACCTGGTGGTCACGACTTAATGACGAAACAGCAACAAATCCATTCACAAATGCTGTGAAGCACATTTAGGAAGAACTTCGCTGCATGCTCTTAGAGACAGTCTCGGTCTCAGAAATGCATGCGTCAACACTTGAACAAGGGTATGTAGTGTGGAGTGGGGTGAGCTGTCAGGCAGACACTTTATTGCCTGTTATGACACCCCACTCCAGCACTCTTGCCTGGAAAATCCCATGGACGGAGGGGCCTGGTGGGCTGCAGTCCCTGGGGTCACTAAGAGTCAGACACAACTGAGCGACTTCACTTTCACTTTTCACTTTCATGCATTGGAGAAGGCAATGGCAACCCACTCAGTGTTCTTGCCTGGAGAATCCCAGGGACGGGGGAGCCTAGTGGGCTGCTGTCTATGGGGTCACACAGAGTCAGATACAACAGAAGCGACTCAGCAGCAGCAGCTACCTACTAGGTGTTCGCCTGATTTTTGTGATGATTAATCCTTTAAGTATTGGTTCCCAAAATATGTTACCAAGATCAGCAACATCAGCATCACCTGGGACATGGGTAGAAATTCACATTTGGACTGCTCAGTCATAAAAAAATGATGAAATAATGCCATTTTCAGCAATCCTTGGACCTAGAGAGGATCATACTAAGTGAAGCAAGTCAGAAAGAGGAAGACAAACACCATATGATAGTCCTTATATATGAAATCTAAAATATGATCCAGATGGACTTATCTCCAAAACAGACTCACGGACACAGAGCACAGATTTGTGGTGACCGAAGGGTGGGGGATGGGAGAGGGATGGAGGAACTTGGGATTAGCAGATGAAAACTACCATTGATAGAATGGATCAAAAATAAGGTCCTACTGTACAGGGATGGGGAAGGCACCCCACCCCAGTACTCTTGCCTGGAAAATCCCATGGACGGAGGACCCTGGTGGGCCACAGTCCATGGGGTTGCTAAGAGTCAGATACGACTGAGCGACTTCACTTTCACTTTTATGCATTGGAGAAGGAAATGGCAACCCACTCCAGTGTTCTTGCCTGGAGAATCCCGGGGACAGGGGAGCCTGGTGGGCTGCTGTCTATGGGGTCACACAGAGTCGGACACGACTGAGGTGACTTAGCAGTACAGGGAACTTTATTCAGCATTCTATGATAAACCACAATGGGAATGATTATGAAAAAGAATATATATATATGTATAAATGATTCACTTTGCTGTATAGAAGAAATTAATACAACATTGGAAATCAACTATAAGGTGCTCATGTGTGTCTGACTCATTGAGACCCCATAGACTGTAGCCCCCCAGGCTCCTCTGTCCATGGGATTTCCCAGGCAAGAATACTAGACTGAGTTGCCATTTTTTCCTCCAGAGGATCTTCCCAGGAATCAAACCCACCTCTTGTGTCTCCTGCATTGGCAAGGATATTCTTTACTATAGTGCCCCCTGGGAAGCTATACTTGAATAAAATAAATTAAAAAAAAAAAAAAGAAGAAACCACTCCTTCTTACACCTTAATCTTGGACTTCTAGCTTCCAGAAATGAGAAAGTAAGTTTCTGTTGTTTAATGTCCCCCACCAAAAAAAAGAAAGAAAAAAGAAATGCTCATTTTCGGGCCATGTGGGACCTGGTGAATTGAAACTATGGAGGTGGGCCCCAGAGTGCATGTTTTAAGCCCCCAGATCTTCAGTTTGGGAAGCACTGCCTAAAACATCCTCGGTCCTTTAAATAACCCTGTGTTCATTCTCATGTAGATAATGAACCCTTAGGAAGGTGCTGTCTCCAAGCTGCCCCAACAGGAAGTGGCCTCACAAAACTGAAATATACACCCAAGTCAGCCCAGGCCCAAAGTCCTCGGAGCTCACACCATATCTATCCTGCCTGCAAAGAAAATCCAGAGTCTACTTTTCTTTCCAGCTCTCCTGACACTCCTTTTCCCCCCAAGGCAGCCCACTCCTTCTCCCTTTTGTGGTCATCTCTCAGTCAAGGAAGCCTTCTCTGCCTTGCTTTCTGAGTTTTGTCTGTGAACTAGTTAAGAGGTTTGAAGAGGTGGTATGAACAGTTGTTTCTCAGTTGCTCAGTCGTGTCTGACTCTTTGTGACTCCATGGAGTGCAGCACACAGGGCTTCCCTGTCCTTCGCTTTATCTTGGAGAACGCTCAAACTCGTGTCCATTGAGTTGGTGATGCCATCCAACCATCTTATCCTCTGTCATCCCCTTTTCCTCCTGCCTTCAACCTTTTCCAGCATCAGGATATCAACAGTGCCTGGTATCATTCTGAGTAGTCTGCAAACAAGAAAACAATGCCAGCAAGTCAATCTTACGTGCAAACGGCAGTGAAATCCCACTAACTGGCTCCCTGGCCCTGGTTTTATAGAATAAAATCAGCAACAGTTCTGTTAGTCTTGGTCATTTTAAAGGCAAAGGACACTGCACATCTGGGGAGTGGGTTCAAGGATGGAGGCTGCATCTCACGGATGCTCAGTCCGGAAGGAAGTTAACAGAAGTGCTTAAACCTTTAGTCTCCAGCGCCTCTGCCACCAGACCACCCAGAGGAGGAGGGCAGCTCATTAGCATAAGGTGACCCTGAAGTTCTGGCTTTCAGCCGCTCCAAGACGCTGAGATCCACGAGATGGCAGCAGCCACTAAAGCATCCCACACATTGTCTCTGCTACTCTGGGTATTTCCAAATTTAAAAAAAAAAATATCCACAATCTGGAGAAGACCATGAAAGATCCTTCATGCTGGCCCTGCCTCCATCCTTCTAGAACTGTCTGAGCCTCAATCAATGTGAGCACCCTGGTCATAGAGTGATCAGGGAAAGGAGCTCCTCCAATCTCTTTTGTGTAATCAAAGGACTCATTTGTTTACATATTTCCCATCCTCCCAGTTATTTTTTATTGCAGCATAATTACAACCTCCTAGTGTTTTATTCTTAAAAATTCTAACATATAGACAAGCAGGAAGATGGACACCTGCTTACTCTTCACTCCAATCGGTCGATTATTAACATTTAACTACATTTATCTCCTCTCTCTCTCTCCCTTTTTTGGTTGAAGCATTTTAAAGTAACTTGCAGACATTCTGCTGTTTCCCCTCCCAGTCATTCAACATGCATCTCCTAAGAATGAAGACATTTTCCCACACAAGCACGACATCATTGTGACCCTCAAAAAATTTATCCATACTTGAATATTTGTAGCTCAGTTGGTAAAGACTGCCTGCAATGCAGGAGACTCTGGTTTGATTCCTGGGTTGGGAAGATCCCCTGGAGAAAGAAATGGCAACCTGCTCCAGTATTCTTGCCTGGAGAATCATAGGAGCCAGACGGGCTACAGTCCATGGAGTGGAAAGTCAGACACAATTTAGTGACTCAACGGCCACCATGTAATATATGGTCCATATTTAAATAGCCCCTGTGGTCCCAGGTATGGTCTTCTTTTTATTGGAGTAGCTGTTTTACAGTGTTGTGTTCGTTGCTGCTGTACAACAGTGTGAACCAGTCATTTGTGTACATATACCCCTCCCGCCCCCTCCCGCCCCTCTGGGTCATCACAGAGCCCCGAGCTGGGCTCCCTGGATTGTACAGCAGCTTCACACCAGCTGTAGATGTGACACACAGTGGTGTCTGTCTGTCCGTGTTACTCTCCCAGTTCCTTCCGCCCTCCCCTTGCTTCCCCTGCCCCCAGTGTCCAGTCCGTTCTATGCATCTGTCTGTTCCTGCCCTGGAAACACGCTTATCTGTTTCTACATTCCACGTGTGTGTTAATACACCATAGTTGCTTTTCTCTTTCTATTCTTTGCAGGGATTTTTAGTCCTGGTCCAGAGTCCATTCAAGAACCATGCACTGCATTTAGTGATCATGTCTCTTTAGTTGCCTTTTTTTTTTCTTTTCTAGAACTGTCTTTCCTCTTTTGGGGGGAGAACTTTCTTCAGGATTTTGAGACTCTTTTTGACAGTCCTGTTCGTTTGGCTTGTAGAACGTCCGTCAGCCTGGATCTGTTTTGTTCCTGTATGTTTAGATTCAAGGTCAATATTTTGACGAGAATTTGATCAGGTGTCCCTCCTGTTGCATCACCGTAGCTGGTGGGTGCTGTCACATGGTCTCATTCCTGGAGATGCTGAGCTGGGGCCCCTGGCTGGGGTAGAAGACCCGAATTTTGGGTCCCACTGTGCGACTGCCGACTAGACACTTAACCCCCTGAACCTGAGTTCTCTCCTTTGTAAAGTGAAGGGTTTAGACTGGATTCTTTTGACTCCAATACTCTCTGAGAGCAAGACCTACTCTTTGTGAGACGCTGATGCTAAACAAACCTGCTCCCTTTGTGTCTCACTCACCGTGTCTGGAAAAGGGGACCAATAACCCCTGCCTCCTGTAGTGAATTGAAAAGCAGGTGTTAGGGAGAGTAGTGGTGTGTGTGTGTGTGTGCTCAGTCATTTTGGATTCTGTGACCTCATGAACTGTAGCTCCCCCGGCTCCTCTGTCCGTGGAATTTCCTAGGCAAGAATACTGGTGTGGGTTGCCATTTCCTCCTCCAGGGGAATCTTCCCAACCCAAGAATTGAACTCACATCTCCTGTGTCTCCTGCATTGGCAGGCAGATTCTTTACCACTGTGCCACCTGGGAAGCCCCAGAACAATGTGGAATTCCCTTAAAAACTAAAAAAGAATTAAAAAAGCTGCAAACCACAGATACAAAAATGAGTTGTTCTTACTCAGGGGCAAAGAATTCTTATTCCTGAAATGAAGGAATCTAAAGATTGACTGTGTCTTCAGAACTTTCTTTCTGCAGAAGCTCCAGCAAGAAAAAGTAGCATTTTAATCCAGACTGCTTCTCTGGAAGCCTTGGTGTTTTGAGCTGAAGGGTCATTAAAAGACCAGATGGCAGAGAAACCTTTCAGGCTACTGTTTCCAGAAGCTCCATGGTTCAATTGGAAACCCCGGTGCCCTGGCAATGCCCTGCAGAAATGAAGATCAATGGTACCATGTGGTATCAATGCATCTGTGCTTGTCCTGGACACAGCTGCCCACCTGCTTTGGAGATGAGGAGCAGAAACAAGGCTTGGACCATTCACATGTCACCATAGCAACTGCTGTGTGTGTGCTCTCTTGCTACCCACCAACCAGCTGTGGGGCAAGGGTAGTGCCAGGGGCCCATGGAGGGGGCCAGTGAGGATGGCAGGGAGATGTGGGAGGGTCTGGGGCAGATGGCAACAACTTATCCTTCTATTTTTCTCTTAATTTTTTTTTATTGAGACATAATTCACATGGTATAAAATCCATCTAAAACAATACAATGGTTTTTAGTATATTTAAAAATAATGAAAGTATCACCCTTACCTAATTCCAGAACATTTTCATCACCCCAAATAGAAACCCTGTAGCTGTTAGCCGTCACTCTCCATTCCCACATATCCCTCCATGGATTTTCCTATCTGGGGCATTTCATATGCATGGAATCGTGTAATATTTGCCCTTCTGTGCCTGATGCAAATATGGCACGATGTTTTTAGATTTCATCCCTCTTGCAACATGTATCCGTCCCTCATTTCTTTTTTAGGGTTGAATAATATTCCAGTTGGGCTTCCCTGGTGGCTCAGTGGTAAAAGAATCTGCCTCCAATGCAGGAGACCCAGATTTGATTCCTGAGTTGGGAAGATCCCCTGGGAAAAGAAATTGCAACCCACTCCAGTATTCTTGCCTGGGAAATCCCATGGACAGAGGAGCCTGGAGGGCTACAGTCCATGGGGCCACAAAAGAGTCGGAGCTGACTTAGTGACCGAAGAACAACATTCCATTGTATGGATGTACCACACTTTGCTTATCAATGCATCAATTGGTGACCGTTTGGGTTGTTTCTACTTTTTGGCTCTTGTGAACGACTCATGAACACTCATGTTCAAGTTTATGCATGAACATGTTTTCATTTCTCTTGGCTACACATCCAGGAGTGGAGTTCCTGTGTTCTCTTGTTTTTATTTCTGCCAGCCTGCAATATTCTCATGTTGCAACCCAGGCACATAAAGGGTGTGTAGGATAGAGAGGCACTGGGGCCCTCTGCCCACTGAGGGTCCTACACTTTTTTCCCCCTACAGTTCAGGTCTTTTACTTTCTTTACTCCCATCATGAGAGTGGTTAAATCAGGGTGGCAGCAGTGGAGGTGGTGAAATGGTCTAATTCTGGATATGTGTTTAAAGTAGAGCAACTGAATTTGCTGATAGATTTGATAAGGGTGTGAAAGAGAGCCAGCAATGATTCACAAGGAATGGGCTCCAACAGTTCAGGCTCCTTGGTTCTCACCAAGTGACCTTCTCTGGGTGGAGCAGGCTGGTGCTTCAGCTGAACCTAAGTACCTTTCTTTTTGGGATTTCCCAGGTGGTGCTAGTGGTAAAGAAGCTGCCTGCCAACGCAGGTTAGACATAGGAGACTCGGGTTCACTCCCTGGATCAGGAAGATCTCTTGGAGGAGAGTATGGCAACTCACTCCAGTATTCTTACTCGGGTTCACTCCCTGGATCAGGAAGATCTCCTGGAGGAGAGTATGGCAACCCATTCCAGTATTCTTGCCTGGAGAATCCTATGGACAGAGGACCCTGGCAGGCTGAAATCCATACAGTTGCACAGAGTTGGACAGGAGTAACTTAGCCTGCACCCACGAGGTATTTACCATCCCTGCACCAGGGTTTGGGATCCCACATGCACCCTCCCAGTGGTGGAACTAGCTCTGCTTAGGCTGTGCTGGGGTAGAGATGCGGGGTGTGCGAGGTCAGCGTGTGCCCAGCTAAGATTGACATGTGGTGGCCCCTTAGATGTGGCAAGTGAGATTTGCTATAAGGGAGGAGGCGGCTGACCAACATTTGGAAAATGAATCAGGATCTATAAGATGGGGGTGAATAGGGTGGACAGCATGTTAACTGGAGGCAAGGAGGAGGAGGGCAGGAGTGGATGGAGGACCGGAAGCAGGGGCAGAAAGGCACTGGCCATGACTTCCATTGGAAAACAGTCTTGAGCTTTTCTATTCACAAGTCAATGGAATCATCATTGGGAAGCAAGGCTAATTTCTTGTCTGGCTCTGCTGTAAGTCAGAAAATGAGATCTAAACACTCATTATGGTCCTTCAGGGATGGAGATAAGCTCTCATTGGCCATTCACGATTAAAAGTGAAGGGGTCTATCCAAAGAGTCAGATATCAGGCTTGAGTCCCTTTCTCTAAGTATGAAAGAGTTATTTTTTCCTGGATCATGAAAAATAAATGCCCATTTTTTAAAAATCAAGACAGCATGAGGGATCTATGGAGGAAAGATTGCTGTTCTTGTGAGGGAAGATTTTTTGAATTTTCTGCAGCCAAATATTTCCAAGGTTGTTTCTACATGATTGGCTGGAGAAGACATTGAACTGGTGATACAATGGGGGTTCTGTAGGAGGGCCACCTTCTCAGTGGTGTGGGCCGGTGGGGAAAGGGGACAGACCCTAATGGGGATCTGGAGTCAAGGGGCCAACATAGAGTTTATTATCATCAGGCATGTGTGTGCTAAGTCGCTTCAGTTGTAACCTTTGTCACAGTTGAAATCTTTGCAACCCTTGTTGTTGCTGTCATGTCTGAGTCTTTGCAAACCCATGGACTGCCGCACACCAGGCTTCTCTGTCCTTCGTCATCTCCCGGAGCTTGCTCAAACTCATGTTCATTGAATCAATGATGCCATCCAACCATCTCATCCTCTGTTGTTCCCTTCTCCTCCTGCCTTCAATCTTTCCCAGCATCAGGGTCTTTTCCAATGAGTCAGTTCTTCACATTAGGTGGTCAAAGCATTGAAGCTTCAGCCTCAGCATCAGTCCTTCCAATGAATATTCAGGGTTGATTTCCTTTAGGATTAACTGGTTTGATCTCCTTGCTGTCTAAAAGACTTTCAAGAGTCTTTTCCAACACCACAGTTCAAAAGTATCAGTTCTTTGACACTCAGCTTCCTTTATAGTCCAACTCTCATATCCATACATGACTACTGGAAAAGCATACATGATTACTTTGACTTTACGGACCTTTGTTGGCAAAATGATATCTCCGGCTTTTAATATGCTAGTATGTCTAGGTTGGTCATAGCTTTTCTTCCAAGGAGCAAGTGTCTTTTAATTTTGTGACTGTAGTCACCATCTGCAGTGATTTTGAAGCCCAAGAAAATAAAGTCTATCATTGTTTCTACTGTTTCCTCATCTATTTGTCATGAAGTGATAGGATTGGATGCCATAATTTTCATTTTTCTGAATGCTGAATTTTAAGCCAGCTTTTGCACTCTCTTTTTTCACTTTCATCAAGAGGCTCTTTAGTTCTTCGCTTTCTGTCATACGTGTGGTGTCATCTGCATATCTGAAGTTGTTGATATGTCTCCCTGCAATCTTGATTCCAGCTTGTGCTTCATCCAGCCCAGGGTTTCGCATCACTATGTACCTGCAGCTGTGTCAGACTCTGCAAATGCCTTCATCTGAGTTCTCCTGGCAGCCCTGTGGGGCATCTTACAAAGGAGGAAATATCAACACAGAAAATTAAGTATCTAAAATACAGATCTGAGATTCAAATACGGTTTTATCTGGTTTCAAATCCCAATTTTGGAATTAACTTGGCTATCCTAGTCTGCCTTTAGTAACCATAAGTTTGATTTTGAGATCTGTGGGTCTGTCTCTGTTTTGTAAATAAGCTCATTTGTATCATTTTTATTAGATTCCACATGTAAGTGATATCATATGATAGTTGTCTTTCTCTGTCTGACTTCCTTCTCTTGGTATGAAAATCTCTAGGTCCATCATGCTGCTGCAAATGGCATTGTTTCATTTTTTTCATGGCAAAGAAGATATACAATAGTTGAAAATCTGTGGGGATAGTGGGTTGCTTGAAGGGGTGTTTTTCAGAAGCTCTCCAGTGGGGAAGAATAACACTGGGCTTGATTTGGGAAGGGGATAGAGATAAGAGGAACTGCCCTGTGGGTGGGCCAGCCATGGGATAGACTCAGGCTCAGGGAGCCTGGCTGTGTCCTGAGCATCCACTGCTTTGAAGCACCAGCCAAGGACAGAGTGGTGGAGACAGAGAGGACTGGAAAGAGTGGGAAGGGTGTCTGAGCACCAGATAAGAGAGTTCAGCGCCGGGACTCCTTCCAGTGGGAACTGAGAATGCAAACCCAGAAAACGAGACAGAAACTTGCTTGAATAGACTTTTCAACAGCAAAGGGATTATTAAAACTGAGAATCCTGGGATGCCAAGGCTTCAGCTTGAGTCCCCAGACAACGGGTCTATGACCGTCTGATTTGTTCCAGACAAATATCCAATCGTCCTTCCTGCCTTGATAAGGCCAGACAGGGGCTGAGTGCCTGTAGACAGGGCTGGTTTTCTTCCCTAAGTATTGTGAGCCGGCATTCCTGACCTTTGGAGAGCTCTGCTAGAACTTGCCATAATGATGCTCTCCTTCAGTCATTGGTGTGGGGCCCACTGTCAAATCGTGAACTTGGATCCATAACAATGATTGGAGACTGAGCTGACTCTAATGCATATGAATTGTGTGACCTTGGGTAAGTTACCCATCAGGCTTATTTATAGAAATCGGCAAGCTAATTTAAAAATGTATACGAAAAGCAAAGGACCTGACATACTAAGACAGTTTTGAAAAAAGAAAATCCACTCAAAAAACAAAGTTAGAGGACTCCCCCACCTGATTTTGAGACATACTATAAAACCACAGTAATTGAGACCATGTGGTATTGGGAAAAGGATAGACACGTAAATCAATAGGATTGAACAGAATCCAGAAATAGACCACACATATATGGTCAACTGGTTTCGACTAAGATGTCAAGAAGTTCGATGGAGAAAGAATGACCTCTTCAACAAATGATGCTGGAAAAAAATTGGATATCTAGTGGGCCAGAAAAAACTTTGAACCATACTTTGCACCCTATGCAAAAATTAGCTAAGATGAATCATAATAATTGTAAAACCTAAAATTACAAAACTTCCAGATGAAAACATAGGAAAAATTCTTTTGTGACCCTGCATTAGGCAACGATTTCTTATATAGGATACAAAAAGCATGAATCATAAAAGAAAAGAAATAAATTGGACTTCATCAGAATTAAAAACTTACGCTCTTCAAAAGACACTCATTTCAAGAAAATGAAAAAACAAGATAGTTCGGAGACAATATTTGCAAAACACATTTGATAAAGAACTAGTATTCTGATATTAACTTTGTGAATGAAGAATTTGAATAAAGAGCTCTCACAGTTCAAAATAAGAAAACAAGTAACCTAGTTTTTAAAAAATGGACAAAAGACTTGAGCAGATACTTAACCAAAGAATATGTATGGGTAGAAAATGAGCCCATGAAAAAGTGCTCAGCATTAGTAGTTATTAAGGAAATGTACATTAAAGTCACAATCAGCTATGAACTGCATCTTGTTTATCCATTCCTCTGTTGATGAACATTTAGGTTGCTTTGCTTTATCCATTCCTCTGTTGATAGACGTTTAGGTTGCTTTGCTGTATTGGCTCTTGTAAATAGCGCTGCAGTGAACACCGGGGTGCATCTATCTTTTGCATATTATGGTTTTCTCTGGGTATATGCCCAGGAGTGGAACTGCTGGATCATATGGTGGCTCCATTTTTAGTTTTTTAAGGAATTTCCACACTGTTCTCCATAATGGTTGTCCCAATTTACATTTCCATCAGCAGCGTAGGGTGATTCTCCACACCCTCTCCAGCATTTATTGTTTATAGATTTTTTGATGATGGCCATTCTGACTGGAGTGTAGTGATACCTCATGGTAGTTTTGATTTGCCTTTCTTTAATAATTAATGATGTTGAGCATCTGTTTGTGTGCTTTTCGGGCGTCTGAATATCTTTCCTGTAAGAAGAATGAAATAATGCCATTTGCAGCAACACTGATGGACCTAGAGACTATCATATTAAGTGAAGTAAGTCAGATAAAGACAAATATCATATGATATCGCTTATATGTGGAATCTAATAAAATGATACAAACGAACTTATTTGCAAAACATAAACAGTCTTACAGATCTTGAAATCAAACGTATGGTTACCAAAGGGGAAATGGGGGGAAGTGATAAATCAGGAGATTGGGAATGACATATATACACTACTATATATAAAATATATAACCAAGAGGACTTTACTGCATGGCACAGGGAACTCTACTCAATATTCTGTAACAATTGATATGGGAAAAGAATCTGAAAAAGAATCTACCTGCCAGTGTAGGAGGCGCAAGAGTGGGTTCAATCTCTAGGTTGTGAAGATCCTCTGGAGCATAAAATGGCAAACCAGTCCAGTATTCTTGCCTGGAGAATCCCCATGGACAGAGGAGCCTGGGTGGCTACAGTCCATGGGGTCGCAAAGTGCTGGACACGACTGAGCAGATATGCATGTATATATCATAACTGATTCACTTTGCTGTATACCTGAAACTAATACCACATTGTAAATCAACTATATCCCAATACATATTTTTACAAAATCACCATTGGCTGCCACTCCATATCTGTTGGAATGGCTGACCATCCCCAGTCCCCACTAGTCTGGTCATTGTTGGTGTTGATGTTAGACTGGAGCTCTCAGAAGGTTTGATTTTCTTTCCTTTTTCTGGCTTGTGGGAGAGTTCCTTGCCCAGGGATTGAACTTGGGCCATGGCAGTAAAAGCACTGAGTCCTAACCACTGGACCACCAGGAAGTTCCCTCAGAAGCATCTGCTGGGAATCAACAGGAATGGCCGACTCCTCAGTGCTTTCACCAAGCTAGGTGTGGTGGGGAGAGGACTGACTGCAAAGCTGCAACTTTTGGGGCTTCCGGCAGGGTTCTGAATCTTGATTGGGTGTAGTTATTGCCCAAACTTCAGATCAGATCAGATCAGATCAGTTCAGTTGCTCAGTCGTGTCTGACTCTTTGCGACCCCATGAATCTCAGCATGCCAGGCCTCCCTGTCCATCACCAGCTCCCGGAGGTCACTCAGACTCATATCCATCGAGTCAGTGATGCCATCCGGCCATCTCATCCTCTGTCGTCCCCTTCTCCTCTTGCCCCCAATCCCTCCCAGCATCAGAGTCTTCTCCAATGAGTCAACTCTTCACATGAGGTGGCCAAAGTACTGGAGTTTCAGCTTTAGTATCATTCCTTCCAAAGAAATCCCAGGGCTGATCTCCTTCAGAATGTATTTGTTGGACCTCCTTGCAGTCCAAGGGACTCTCAAGAGTCTTCTCCAACACCACAGTTCAAAAGCATCAATTCTTCGGCGTTCAGTCTTCTTCACAGTCCAACTCTCACATCCATACATGACCACTGGAAAAACCATAGCCTTGACTAGACGAACCTTTGTTGGCAAAGTAATGTCTCTGCTTTTGAATATGCTATCTAGGTTGGTCATAACTTTCCAAGGAGTAAGCATCTTTTAATTTCATGGCTGCAGTCACCATCTGCAGTGATTTTGGAGCCCAGAAAAATAAAGTCTGACACTGTTTCCACTGTTTCTCCATCTATTTCCCATGAAGTGATGGGGCCAGATGCCATGATCTTCGTTTTCTGAATGTTGAGCTTTAAGCCAACTTTTTCACTCTCCACTTTCACTTTCATCAAGAGGCTTTTGAGTTCCTCTTCACTTTCTGCCATAAGGGTGGTGTCATCTGCATATCTGAGGTTATTGATATTTCTCCCGGCAATCTTGATTCCAGCTTGTGTTTCTTCCAGTCCAGCATTTCTCATGATGTACTCTGCATATAAGTTAAATAAACAGGGTGACAATATACAGCCTTGATGAACTCCTTTTCCTATTTGGAACCAGTCTGTTGTTCCATGTCCAGTTCGAACTGTTGCTTCCTGACCTGCATACAAATTTCTCAAGAGGCAGATCAGGTGGTCTGGTATTCCCATCTCTTGAAGAATTTTCCACAGTTTATTGTGATCCACACAGTCAAAGGC
Organism: Tragelaphus eurycerus; assembly: GCA_935064755.1. NCBI lineage: Eukaryota > Metazoa > Chordata > Mammalia > Artiodactyla > Bovidae > Tragelaphus > Tragelaphus eurycerus. Next base: position 3,277,289 of record CAKXYN010000075.1, on the reverse strand, counting down.
TTTGGCATAGTCAAGAAAGCAGAAATAGATATTTTTCTGGAACTCTCTTGCTTTTTCCATGATCCAGCGGATGTTGGCAATTTGATCTCTGGTTCCTCTGCCTTTTCTAAAACCATCTTGAACATCAGGAAGTTCATGGTTCACGTATTGCTGAAGTCTGGATTGGAGAATTTTGAGCAGTACTTTACTAGCTTGTGAGATGAGTGCAATTGTGCGGTAGTTTGAGCATTCTTTGGCATTGCCTTTCTTTGGGATTGGAATGAAAACTGTCCTTTTCCAGTCCTGTGGCCATTGCAGAATTTTCCAAATTTTCTGGCATATTGAGTGTAGCACTTTCACAGCATCATCTTTCAGGATTTGGAATAGCTCAACTGGAATTCCATCACTTCCACTAGCTTTGTTCATAGTGATGCTTTCTAAGGCCCACTTGACTTCACATTCCAGGATGTCTGGCTCTAGGTCAGTGATCACATCATCGTGATTATCTGGGTCATGAAGATCTTTTTTGTACAGTTCTTCTGTGTATTCCTGCCACCTCTTCTTAATATCTTCTGCTTCTGTTAGGTCCATACCATTTCTGTCCTTTATCGAGCCCGTCTTTGTATAAAATGTTCCTTTGGTATCTCTGATTTTCTTGACAAGATCCCTAGTCTTTCCCATTCTGTTGTTTTTCTCTATTTCTTTGCATTGATCGCTGAAGAAGGCTTTCTTATCTCTTCTTGCTATTCTTTGGAACTCTGCATTCAGATGTTTATATCTTTCCTTTTCTCCTTTACTTTTTGCTTCTCTTCTTTTCACAGCTATTTGTAAGGCCTCCCCAGACTGCCATTTTGCTTTTTCGCATTTCTTTTCCATGGGGATGGTCTTGATCCCTATCTCCTGTTCAATGCCACGAACCTCATTCCATAGTTCATCAGGCACTCTGTCAGATCTAGGCCCTTAAATCTATTCTCACTTCCACTGTATAATCATAAGGGATTTGATTTAGGTCATACCTTAGAGAACTGTATTGGGCTTCTCCAATGACACAGTGGGTAAAGAATCCACTTGTCATGCAGAAGACACAAGAGATGAGGGTTTAGTCTCTCGGTAGGGAAGAGCCCCTGGAGGAGGAAATGGCAACCCAGTGTTCTTCCCTGGGAAATCCCATGGATAGAGGAGCCCTGGGGGCTACAGTCTAAAGAATCTCAAAGAATCCAACGCGACTGAGTGATGATGCATGCATGCGTGCATAGAACAGTCTATTAAAAAGCTTGAATTTCACCGAGTATTAAAAACCTGACAAGGGACTTCCCTGGCAGTCCAGTGGTTAAAACTTCGCCTTCCAATGCAGAAGGTTCGAGTTTAATCCCTGGTTGGGGAACTAGAATCCCACGTGCCTCGCGACCAAAACACATAAAACGGAAGCTATATTGTAACAAGTTCAGTAAAGACTTAAAACCTAACCAAAAATGAACACTTCTTGGAATTGTACTTTCCGTCAATCAAAAACAATCAAATAGCTGCAGTTTCATGTGATGTGATACGTAACATGATAAATCACAGTGAGGAGATAATAAATAGCAAATCTGCATGGAACTTACGTAGGGGAGGGGGTTTTGCGGTCCATGGTATAAGAAGGATGATGCTGGCAGAGCCATCCGGCTGGAAGGGAATTCTCTGTTCATCAGAGTGACAGGGAAGTGCTGTCCAGGGCGCTGAATTTTCCTGAACTGAGCCTGATCATTCCAACACATCTCTGAGTCCGTTTTCTGAAGCCAGGTCCCTCTCTGGACCTCGCTGGAGCTGGGGCAGGACTGTATTCCGGACACCATCACTCCCACTGGACTCCAAACCTCACACCTCAGGGCCCTTCTGTCCGCCAGCTGCTTCAGCTGCCAGTGAGCACACAGCCATTTCCTTGGAGCTGACAAGTCAAGAGCCAGTAATTCTCCGTCAGGCTGAGGCTACTCTCACAGCACACCACGGAATGGCCATTTCAAAGGGGTAAAGCGCAGGAAAGGTCCTTAAAGGTGCCCTGACAGGGGAGACTTAAGGACAGGAAAGGTATTGTTGGGCTGTCCCATTACTGGATGAACATTCAATGACAGGCATTACCTGATTAGAGGTAAAAATCCCCAGTATCTTCGTATTTACCTCCTAGTGGGTTTGATCCTTCCAGGGCAGACAAACTCCTTGTCAGGAACCGCTTCCTTACATGAGGGTTCATTGCCTGGAGAGAGTATGCTTTTGTCTTCAGAAAAGTAGGTCCATTTTTGAACTACGTTCTTCAACTTTGATAAAAGGAAAAGCCCTTTTATCTCGCTTGAAGTTCTTTTCTGCTCCAGGCTCACCTTAGCTGGATTTGCAACATTCTCTGACCCCACCAAAAGCAGGCTGCCTCTTGAAGAGTCTCCAACAGAAACTTGGTATTAACGCAAAGCATAGACACAACCCCAAAAGCTCTTCTCGTAATGAAGGAGTCTTTCTAAACTCATAAAATTATCTGATGGAACATGGTCTCAGGAAATAGAAATCTGTTTTGGGAGAACATCTGCTTTTATCCTATTTTAGGGGAAAACTGAGGAAGAGAAGGAATTTGCTTATTGCTTTCCCCTTTCCATGGCTTCTGTTAGTTTTTTGCGAGAGACTTAGGATTTGAAGTAACATCTTATAGTTCTTTTTCCACCAACCTGAATATTTCTCTGAGGTTTGTTTTTCTCCATCTTCCCAGTGTATAGCAGTATTTGAAATGTAGTAGGGAGAAGGAAGGAAATTACTATTTACTGCGTGTCTGTCCATTATACAGTTAGTTCTAGGGAGGTACTTTATGAGTGTGTGTGTGGAGGTGTAGATATAAGTGTATTGGTTAGCTATTGCAACAGTAATTCTGTATAACAAATCATCCCAAAGTTCAGCAGTTTAAAAAACCCTCAATGGTTTTTTTTTTCTGTTGCATGGATTTTTACATTTATTGACTAGTTTATTTTTTAAATTTAGCCTTTATTTTATATTGGAGTATAGTTGACTTACAATGTTGTGGTAGTTTCTGGTGTACAGGAAACTGATTTAATTATGCATATATACACAGATTCTTTTCCCATATAAGTTATTACAGAATATTGAGTAGAGTTCCCTGTGACATACAGTAGTCCTTATTGATTACCTATTTTCTGTATAGTAGTGTATATATGTTAATCCCAAACTCTTAACTTATCCCTCTCCCTCGCCTTTCCTCTTTGGTAACCGTAAGCTTGTTTTTGATGTCTGTGAGTCTATTTTAGCTCTGTAAACAAGCTCATTTGTATCATTTTTAGATTAGACTATAAGTGATATCATATATTTGTCTTTCTCTGGCTGACTTACTTCACTTAGTGTGACAATCTCTAGCTCCATCCATGTTGCTGCAAATGGTGCTATTTCATCCTGTTTTATGGCTGAGTAACATTCCATCATATATATGTACCATATCTTCTTTATTCCTGTATCGATGGACATTTAAATTGCTTCCAAGGATGTTTATATAGTAATACAATCTTGCCTTGGGAAACAAGAAAAATCTCAAACAAACAGCCTAAACTTACACCTAAAGCAATTAGAGAAAGAAGAGCAAACAAAACCCAAAGTCAATCATTTGTTCTTGTCCATATTGTCTAGGCTTTGGCTGATCTAAGCTGAGTGGGGCTGGGGGTGGTTAGGTGGCTCTTGTTGCAGGCCTGTGACTTAGCCAGGATGGCTCTGTTCTGGGCTCTAGTCATTGAGGTGGCTCTTCTCCATGTGTCTCTCATCCTCCTGGGACCAGGAGTCCAGCCAAGGCATGCTTTTCTCTCGCCTATGACAGAGGGACAAGAGAGCGGTGGAAACACACGAGGCCCACATGGCCTGTGCTGGGAATCGGCACACTGTGCTGCTCGGCTCATTCACTCTGTCAAAGTGAGTGACGGGGCCGAACCCAAAGTCAGGGGATGGGGAGTCAGGCGGAGGAGGTGGTGGGCCGGGAGGGGGGCGCTTCAGACTCACCAGGCAAAGCATGAGCGAGGAACGAAGACGGAGAGCAATAGCGCAGTCCACGACAAGGTTTCACCCTGACAACAACCCTGTGTGCTAGATACGCATTATTCCCATTTTACTAATGAGAACACTAAGGGAGAAGAAGGCCAGGCCCACATTAAAAGCTTGTTCTCAAGCAAACCAAAAAACAAACAAAAGAATGCTATTTAGGATCTGCATTTAAAATAGAGCAATTGTTCCTAACTGTACATACGTGCACACACATATCAGTTAGGATATATTTATATATTATGGAAATGTAAATATTATGCATATTTATAGTATTTATACATCACATAATACATGTGTATAAATATATAGTTATACAAATATTTTAATAATTATGATATAATATACACATCACATTATATATATATACATATATATATATATATGTATAGGCTTCCCTGGTGGCTCAGATGATAAAGAATCTGCCTACAATGCAGGAGACCCAGGTTTGATCCCTGGGTCGGGAAAATTCCCTGGAGTAGGAATGGCTACCCACTCCAGTGTTCTTGCCTGGAGAATTCCATAGACAGAGGAGCCTGGTGGGCTATATAGTCCATGGGGTCACAAAGCCTCAGACAAGACTGAGCGACTAACACTTTCACTTTTTACTAATACGTATATAGTATCAATTTATTTATTATGTAGTTTATGACCACCTTGTTAAACTGTAATCCCTTTGCCCAGTAAATATTACCACTTGAGGGAGAAAAAAGTTTGTTCTCTTTGTAGCATGCCACGTTCTCTCTTCGTGGTGTTTCCTGGAGCTCCATGAACTCAAAGCCACAGGCCCAGTTGAAAGTTAAAATAATTTAACCAAGCGCCTCTGTCCTGACCTAAGCTGCCGCTTGTCTGTGGTCTCGCTTGTGCACGTACCCTGGGTCTGTGCCGTTGCCACGCGCTGGTGGAGTTCAGCCTTGGACCAGCTGGGCTGCTTTCGATGCTCGGTCACGCCCTGCTCTGCATGGAGCAGTCAGACCCGAAGACGCAGGCACCGGGGGCCCCCACTGCAGAAGAGGCTCTCTGTCCATTCTCTTCTTGTCCTCTTTGCCAAAATGACCCTGTTTGCTAGAGGACAATTTCAAGCCTGCTCTGGATGGATTTCTTAATCAAAATGGATTATGCCAACATAAAGGAATGTGTCCTTCTAAGTTAGCTGCCAAAGGCCCCACCCGTTGCACTGAGCTCGGGCAGTCAGAAGCACTCCTCTGTGTCTGTGAGCACCAACCCAGCATCTCCTGCTGGCTCTTGGTGGTGGTCTCACTGAAGAGCTTGTCAGGGTCCGAGGAGGAGATCTGGGGGGAGGCAAGGCCAGCTGGCCAGGGCAACGCTGGTGACTCAGAAGGTGACGTTCTCCTCTCTGAGTCACCGAGGAGCTCTGTGAAGGGCCCTGTGGGAGTCTGCATTTGGCCAGATGCAGTCATTGTGTTTTTCCTGCCAGCGAAGTTGTTTTTCTGCCTACATGGGTCACCAGCTGGCTGCTCTCAGCGTAGATGCCCACAGAAAAGTGAACTGAAGCAAATGGTCCCCGTGACAGCTCTTAAGGCTCACAACGCACCTCCGCTCTGTGGGTGAGAAGCATCTGGAAGTCGGGGGTGGAGGCACCTCACAGCGTGCCCTGTCTGTCTGGGGACTTCTTGCGTGTACCACTCACAGCCATTTCAAAAGTTTATTTTTTAACGTTTCATTTTTTTCATTTATTTTTACATTTTTAACACCAAAAACATTTCGTATTGCGGTATAGCCAATTAATGATGTTGTGGTCATTTCAGGTGAACAGTGAAGGGACTCAGGCAAACATACCTATGAATCCATCTCCCCCAAATTCCCTTTCCATCCAGGCTGCCACATCACAGTGAGCAGAGTTCCCTGTGCTAGATGGTAGGTCCTTGTTGGTTATCCACTTTAAATACAGCAGTGTGTACATGTCCATCCCCAACTCTCCAACTATCCCTTCCCTCCATCCCCCCCTGGCAACCATAAGTTCGTTCTCTTAAGTCTGAGTCTCTGTTTTATAAGTTCATCTGTATCATTTCTTTTTAGATTCCACATATAAGGGATGTGGTACAACATTTCTCCTTCTGTATCTGACTTATTTCCCTTGTGTGACAGTCTCTAGGTCCATCCATCTTGCTGCAAATGGCCTTATTTCATTGCTTTTAATGAGCCATTGCCAAAGTTTTGAACAGTTACCTCTGACATCCTGACCGGATCTCAGGCAAAACCTCATTTCCTGTCTCTTCTGACCCTCTCCACGTGAGCATTGTTCCCAGCCGTGTCTCTGAGGCAGCTCAGTAGAAGCAATGTTTCTCACCCAGGATGAGGGGGCGGTGGGCTGGGGGGAATGATGGAGACATCATTTCACAGATAAACCAGCAAAATGCTTGTTTCTTGGGAGAGGGATGGGTTTCGGTTTTGGAAAAATTTCTGAGCGACTTTGAAAATGTTGGTGGATGAATAGGGCTATTGTAATGCCAGTCATCTTTATATACTTATTACTCACCACTGCTTGTAATAATCCTCAGAAGCTGGGGATGAAATTGATTTCTCAGTGATTCTTCTTTGCACTCTGGATAATTCCTATATGACTATTTGCAAGTCCTCCAAACTTTGGCAGAGTTTGTAGGTGACATGCTTCCATGGGAAGACAAGGTAATTTTATTTAATTACGAATGTACTGCCTTCTGGGCTTCCCAGGTAGCGCTAGTGGTAAAGAGCCCGCCTGCCAGTGCAGGAGAGACTGGGGTTTGATCCCTGGGTTGGGAATATCCCCTGGAGGAGGAAATGGCAACCCATTCCAGTATTTTTGCCTGGAGAATCCCATGGACAGAGGAGCCTGGCGGGCTACACTCAATAGCGTCGCAGAGAGTCGGATAGAAGATAGCACACACACAGGTATTGCCTTCTAGGCGCTGGTTTAATGGAACGAGGGCAGGGAATGAGGAAGGAAGGAGGGAGAGTAGAGAGAAACCAGCACTTTCTGAGTGTGGACCAGATATTTGATACTTTCAGGGCAATGCCCCCATTTCATTGTTCCCACAAATCTTTGGGGTGGGTACTTGGATTCCCACTTCACAGATGAGGAAACTGAGACTGCATAAATGGAACTAGCCAATAATCTGGAAAATAACAAGTGGGGAGTCAAACCCAAGTCTTTCTGCATCCAAACCAAAAGCGAACCAAATGCTTGCTGCCACTCACAGAACACCTGTCCTCCTTACCTGTCTCCCTGGGCAATACTTCCTTTCTTCCATCACTGAAACAACCAGAGCTTCACCCCATCACCTCCTGGACAAATAGCTATGACTTTCTCTCCATCTCATCTGTGCCTTTCAATATTTCACTCCTCAGACTTACCCTGGAGTTAGATTTGGCTTTAAACACACACAAAAATAATGATTTCTCACTGCAGGTAGCCAAAGACTCTTCTCAATTAGCATCACCTTCCCAGCCCCTCACATGGTTCCTTCGGCTGCTTCCAGCCCTTCATTGCTGCTGCTGTTAAGTCACTTCAGTTGTGTCTAACTCTGTGTGACCCCACAGACAGCAGCCCACCAGGCTCCTCTGCCCCTGCCATTCTCTAGGCAACAACAGTGGAGTGGGTTGCCATTTCCTTCTCCCAGCCCTTCATCAGCAACATCTAAATGATGCTGTACACGCAGTTCATATGCTGAAACAGGGCCACACACAGCCATTTAACCCATAAGGTGGAGCACCTGACCTTGGAGAACTTTCTGTGCAGGGCAGCATGAGTCCCAAAGCGCAGGCCACAGGTGCACGACTCAAGGAAAGAAGCAGGAATATGAAAGGTAAACAAAACCTTTATACCTTGTTCAGGTGAAGGAATGAAACAGTGGCGTTTATTCTGGAAATAAGATCCCAAAGCTGGCCATTCAAACACATCTCCCCACCCCCTCAGGGGAGTGTAACAAGACAAAATGGAGACATTGAATTAGCACAGATTTTAAAAAATTAATTTTTACTGGAGTATGGCTTTACAGTGCTATTAGTTTGTACTGTTCAGCAAAGTGAATCAACTATACATGTATCCCCTCTTTTTTTGGATTTCCTTCTCATTTATATCACCATAGAGCACTGAGTAGAGTTCCCTGTGCTACACAGTAGGTTCTCATCAGTTGTCTATTTTATACACAGTATACATAGCGTATATATGTCAATCCCAATCTCCTGATCCATCCTCTGCCTCTCCCTCTTGATATCCATATGTTTATTCTATACGTCTGGAGAGCACCAATTCCCTCGGCAAACTGGCCTTTGACCTGGCTCATTTTTCTCCACGCCTCATGTTTGACTCTATCATAACTTATTCTCCTCTTCCAGCTCTTTTCATAATAAGAGTGCCTGGAGGTCTGGTTCCTGAGCTGACTCTCTGTGATGGTCAAGGTGGCCCCCAGGATGTCTCGCCCTTGTCCTGTGGGTTACCTTCGTGGCTAGTGCCCCGATTTCTACTGTCTTGCATGGATACCAGCTCTTCCTCCTCCCTCCTCCATGCTGAGACACCAGGGCTGACTCCTCCTCTGCCCAGCTTTCTATTTTTCCCATCTTCCTTCCACCACTCCATTCTCATTTCAGTGGGGGACTTGAGCTGGGGGAATGTTAGTGTTATTCTATCAGCCACTGGGAGCTGTTGAAGATTTGTGAGCGCAGAGCTGGCTCTGTCAGTGGGGACCTGGAAGTTGTGAGTAGGATGGGGACCCAGTCAGGGACATCATTCATGACGCTGTCATTGTTAAAGGATAGTGAGGGTCCTAAGCTAGGATGCCGGTGCTGGGGATGAACATGAGAGCGGAAATGCTGAAGGAGTTCCTTTCCCCCTGGGATTCGTAAGCCCCTAGATCTTGGAAGGGAACTCTAGCCTTTACACTGAGAATATCCAAATTTTGACTTTTGAGTAAAGCTTGCCTTGGAAAGGATTCACAGGTGAAAGTTATATAATTCTTGGCAATAATGTGGGTAATGGCTAGCTTTGTACAAAATAAAAGAGCTAGGAAAGAGGTTTTGGTCTCAAACAAAGGAAGGAGAGAAAATAACCTAAATTAATAAAAACAAAAGAAGAGGTCTCGAGTTAGGTTCAGAAAACGGGACAAGAAAGGAAGATCAAGACTTTTGCAGTGAGGGAACAGGAAGGAGGAGGGGCTGTGTGCTTTAGTGGAGCAAAAAGTCATGCTATTTATCTATTTGTCTCTTAGTTGACACTAGAATTACTGTTAGGAAAGAAAATATTTTATTTACGAAAATATCCTTCTCGGTATAGAAGATGAGGTAAGGAGGGCATACTTTATTGAGTGTCAAGAAATAAATTTCTCTGCATTGTAAATAAGCAACAGTGTGGTGATGGGGTGGGGCAGTGGGGGAAGAGAGGAGCAGAGAGAAGATAGGAAGGGGGTGAAAAGAGACAGGAAAGAATATTAGGATATCGTGGTAGGTGGTGGGACTTTTAAGAATGGGGATAATAGGGGCCCCCTCCCCGGTGGTCCTGTGGCTAAGACTCCACACTCCCAATGCAGGGGCCCAGGTTCCATCCCAGGGCAGGAAACTAGATCCCACATGCTGCAACTAAGACTTGGTGCCACCAAATTAATAAATAATTAAAAGAAAGAATGGGGATGGGGATGATGTTACTCAGGTGGAAATGATTTGCATTTCTGAGACATGCTTCCCTTTCCCCTTTTCCCAGGACCTTTGGAAAGTCTGCTACTTCAAATGGGAGGTGTTTTTTTTTTTTTTTTTTAAATCCACAGATACCACAACTGTGCTGGGTCCATTGCTCGGGTTGATGCTATGGGAATTAGGGGGCTTCATTCAGGGGTAAGTGAAGTTATCCACTGCTGACGTGATTTAGCTACAGGAGCCTGAACCTGGAAGGGACCCTTAGATTATGCAAACTTTTCAGGAACAGCCAGAAAGCTTGGGAGAGGAACCTGGATTTCTACACATTAAGGACCGACAAAAGTTTCAGCGGGTCATAACTGGGACTTAAGGGCAGGGAGAACCTAGTTAGATTACCTGTCTTGGCTTTTCTGGTTTGTGGCCGGAGGAGTGGGGGTGAGGAGAGGGAGTCAGATTGCCTGAATATGTTACACTAATTTGGAATGACCAATACTGGATGCAGAGACCTTAGAAACAGCTCAGATGTGAAACGTGGGAAACTCGGCTCAGTGGGGAATATGAGGATTGGGGAAGTAAGGATTTTGGATCTGATCTCTGTGGGTTAGTGTGTCAGGAGGCTGCAGTAGCAGCAGATACAGCCAACTGGAGCTCATGTCCTGGGTCTTTCTTCCAGCCACAATAAGGACGGCTTTCTTGAGATCCTTCCAAACTGCCTCGTTCTGAGATGTACAAGCTATACTCTGAATCGGGCTTCCCTGGTGGCTCAGCATTAAAGAATCCGCTTGCCGATGCAGGAGATGCAGGTTCAATCCTGTGTCGGGAAGATCCCCTGGAGAAGGAAATGGCAGCCCACTCTAGTATTTTTGCCTGGGAAATCCCGTGGACAGAGGAGCATGGTGGGCTACAGTTCACGGGGTTGCAAAGAGTCAGACACGACTGAGAGACTGAACAACTACAATATTCTGAATCAGTGCTGCTCCAACTTTAATGTGCCTCAGAGCTGCCTGGATGGCTCGTTCAGACGCTTTGCTGAGCCCCATCCTCAGAGTCTGGGAATGGAGCCTGACAATGTGCATTTCTCACAAATTCTCCGCTGCTGCTGGTCTGGGAACAACACCTGGAGACCCACTGTCCTCTACCAGCATTTCTCAAACTTTACTGTGAATGGGGATCGTCTGGAGATCTTGTTAAAAAGCAGGTTCTGATTCAGGAGGTCTGGGGGTGGGGCCTGACAATTTGCATATTGACAAACTCCTGGGTGACGCTGATGCTATTCACTAGGTGAAGCACAGCAGGACCCTGTGGTCCTTGTCCCCCATGTCCTCTGCATGCCTTTTGTCTGTGGAAAAACTTTAGTCAAAGAAGAAATTGAACCAGAGAAGTGAGAACATGCAGCAAGGAAGGAAAACAGTCAAAGGAAACCAAATAGTACTAATGAAGTCATTAAGCAGAGTCAAGGACCTTTAGATGATACTCTGAGCCGTGTCCTGTGAGCTGTCTTGTAGATACTGAAACCCCCACTGGGTGGAAGAAGTTAACTGCATGATGACCAGACTGTGCCCAGGACAAGAGCTGCCACAATTCCCAGAACTGGCCTCAGAGGAATGGAAACAAACCACCCTGGAACTGAAGACTAACTGTACCTACAACAATCAAGATGACACTGCTCAGACCACCAATGACCAATCTGAAGCTGACTGTCAGAGCTGACTATGCTGGTTCTGCCTGTAGCCCCCTCCCTCTGTCTATAAAAGCTCTCACTCTCTGCTTGTGGGGGGCGCGGGGGAGTTGGCCTTTGGACACATGTCCCCCCTCCCCATCCAGTTGCTGGGATCTGAAATAAAGCAAGCTTTCCTGTCCACAAGCTGGCCTGTTTTATTGGCTTTTGGGTGGTGAGCATTCAGACCCCACCTTTTGTAACATAAGGACCACTATTTAAGGAGCATTGCCCCTCAGTGTTGCCTTAACCTCTGGCCGGCTGCAGGCTAAGTGTTCCTATTCACCTAGGAATAAATGCCTCTGTTCCCTGCCTGGTCGACTCTGCCCTGTGTTCCTGTTAGGAGCTGAGCTGCCCAATCAGCCGTGGGAACACCTGTTCATCCCAAGCTCGGCCCTAGAAGGACAGTTAAGCCTTGTCAGGCTCCAGCTTGCTGGCTTCTGCAGGGTTGTGGCCAGACGTCTGCACTCTCCCGCTCCCAAGGGCCGGCTCTGCTCTCACCCGGCTGGCAGTGGCTGCCTCCAGTCCCAGCTGTTCCTTTGCCCTTGAAACCAGCCCCTCTCGGCAACTCTCCTGTTTCCCACTGTCCCTGGCCACTCCCAAATGACTCCAGGCTCCAAAATGGGACTGCTATAGCCAGAAGCCAGCAGCTGCTAGAGTGACATGGCATAAGGACCTGGGAGGTGGTTCCAGTAAGGAGAAGATGAAAAGACAGAAATATACGGGCAAAGGAAAGAGTGGCAAGTGTTAATGCAGGCCTCATGTATTGATTTGTTATTTGTAAGATTTGTTACTTGCAGAATTGGAATAACAAGGACTTCAACCTAGTAAGCACAGTGATGGATTTAAGGGAGGGTTTCTTGTGGGGTGAGGTTGTGGGGAGGAAATTTGTTTGGGGTTCAGAAGACCCAAGTTCTAGTGCTAATTAAGATCCCCCTCACCCCAGCCTCACTGTTCTCATTTACAAGAGAAGGTTGGATGAAACCAATTCAGAAACCAAAATCTCAAAATCTCATGTAGAGAGTGAGTTTAAAGTGAGTTCCTCATTTTTAGAAGGATTTTCAAGGAAGGCTGGGAATACCCTAGGCTCTGGAATTCACAAAACCTGAATTTAATTAATTAATTAATTTTCAATTTTAAAAATGGAAGCATAGTTGATTTACAATGGTGTGTTAATTTCTGCTATACAGCAAAGTGATTCAGTTATATATATATATATATATATATATATATAGGCATATTTTAAAAGATTCTTTTCTGTTATGATTTATCATAGTATTTATCATATGTTTATCAAATGATTTTTTTACTATTTTTAAAAATTGTGATAAAACATAAAATGAAACACTATTATAACTGTATTTAACTGTACAGCTCAGTGGCACTAAGTACACTGACATTTTTGCACAACTCTCACCATCATCTGTCTCCTGGGTTTGTCACCTAACTAAACTGAAGCTCTGTCCCCGTTAAACACCAGCTCCCCTTTCTTCCTCCCCAGCCCTCCCACCCCCAGTCCCGGCATCTACCAATGTACTTTCTGACTCTGTGAATTTGACTATTCCAGGTACCTTGTAAAATAGAATCAAACACTATTTGTTTGGACCTGGTATATATTAGAATACACTTTTAAGGTTAACAATATACATCATAGGATACTGAATATAGTTGTCTGTGCTACACAGTAGTCCTATAGGGTAGGACTTTGTTATTCATCCATTCTATATATAAAAGCTTTCATCTACTAACCCCAACCTCCCAGTCCATCCTTCTCCCACTCCCCACCATCCCCCGGCAACCCCCCCCCCCCGCCCCCAACCATCCCCCGGCAACCATCAGTCTGTTCCGATGAAGCAAAACCTGAATTTAAATCCTTGCTTGTCCTACTCAACATCTGGGAGGCAATGGACACATCTCAGTCACAGTCTGTGTTGCTTCTTAACCAGTGAGGATTAAATGAAATAACAAATTAAAAGAACCTAAAGTAGCTGCAAGTACCTAGTGAGTGAGCACACCAAGAAAAGATGCTAGTATTATGACAGTCACTAAAAATGTGAAAAACCTGCACGTTTCCACTGTGTTCCATTTCGTTAGACTGAAATGCTCAGACATGCATTACTTTCCCCTCTCTAGAAACACTTCAATTCTGTGCTTCCCACACTAACCCCCTAAGGTAGTCTGTTTGCTCAACTCAGTCTCCCCGAAAATATGTTCCAAACTCTCGTAAAAAGAGGGTAGTGACAATCAAAGCAGCATGTTGCCTGCTTAGCATGTGTTAGTGCATTCAGTTCAGTTCAGTTCAGTTCAGTTGCTCAGTTATGTCTGACTCTTTGCGACCCCATGAATCACAGTATGCAAGGCTTCCTTGTCCATCACCATCTCCCAGAGTTCACTCAAACTCATGTCCATCGAGTTGGTGATGCCATCCAGCCATCTCATCCTCTGTCGTCCCCTTCTCCTCTTGCCCCCAATCCCTCCCAGCATCAGAGTCTTTTCCAATGAGTCAACTCTTCGCATGAGGTGGCCAAAGTACTGGAATTTCAGCTTTAGCATCATTCCTTCCAAAGAAATCCCAGGGCTGATCTCCTTCAGAATGGACTGGTTGGATCTCCTTGCAGTCCAAGGGACTCTCAAGAGTCTTTTCCAACACCACAGTTCAAAAGCATCAATTCTTTGGCACTCAGCCTTCTTCACTGTCCAACTCTGACATCCATACATGACCACAGGAAAAACCATAGCCTTGACTAGATGGACCTTTGTTGGTAAAGTAATGTCTCTGCTTTTGAATATGCTATCTAGGTTGGTCATAACTTTCCTTCCAAGGAGTAAGCGTCTTTTAATTTCATGGCTGCAGTCACCATCTGCAGTGATTTTGGAGCCCAGAAAAAGAAAGTCTGACACTGTTTCCACTGTTTTCCCATCTATTTCCCATTAAGTGATGGGACCAGATGCCATGATCTTTGTTTTCTGAATGTTGAGCTTTAAGCCAACTTTTTCACTCTCCACTTTCACTTTCATCAAGAGGCTTTTTAGTTCCTCTTCACTTTCTGCCATAAGGGTGGTGTCATCTGCATATCTGAGGTTATTGATATTTCTCCTGGCAATCTTGATTCCAGCTTGTGCTTCTTCCAGCCCAGTGTTTCTCATGATGTACTCTGCTACTGCTACTGCTTCTAAGTCGCTTCAGTCGTGTCCGACTCTGTGCGACCCCACAGACAGAAGCCCACCAGGCTCCCCTGTCCCTGGGATTCTCCAGGCAAGAATACTGGAGTGGGTTGCCATTTCCTTCTCCAACGTATGAAAGTGGAAAGCGAAAGTGAAGTCGCTCAGTCGTGTCCGACTCTTAGCGACCCCATGGACTGGAGCCTACCAGGCTCCTCCGTCCATGGGATTTTCCAGGCAAAAGTAGTGGGGTGGGGTGCCATTGCCTTCCCCGTGTACTCTGCATATGTTAAATAAGCAGGGTGACAATATACAGCCTTGACGTACTTCTTTTCCTATTTGGAACCAGTCTGTTGTTCCATGTCAAGTTCTAACTGTTGCTTCCTGACCTGCATATAGAGGCAGGTCAGGTGGTCTGGTATTCCCATCTCTTTCAGAATTTTCCACAGTTTATTGTGATCCACACAGTCAAAGGCTGTGGCATAGTCAGAAATAGATGTTTTTTCTGGAACTCTCTTGCTTTTTTGATGATCATACACTAAAACCGTTCTCACAGAAAACTAGTCAATCTAATCACACAAGGACCACACCCTTGTCTAACTCAATGAAATTAAGCCATGCCCGAGGGGCAACCTGGGATGGGCGGGTCATGGTGGAGAGATATGACAGGGTGTGGTCCGCTGGAGAAGGGAATGGCAAACCACTTCAGTATTCTTGCCTTGAGAACCCCATGAACAGTATGAAAAGACAAAATGATAGGATACTGAAAGAGAAACTCCCCAGGTCAGTAAGGGCCCAATATGCTACTGGAGATCAGTGGAGAAATAACTCCAGAAAGAATGAAAGGATGGAGCCAAAACAAAAAGAATACCCAGCTGTGGATATGTCTGGTGATAGAAACAAAGTCCGATGCTGTAAAGAGCAATATTGCATAGGAACCTGGAATGTCAGGTCCATGAATCAAGGCAAATTGGAAGTGGTCAAACAAGAGATGGCAAGAGTGAATGTCGACATTCTAGGAATTAGCGAACTAAAATGGACTGGAATGGGTGAATTTAACTCGGATGACCATTGTATCTACTACTGTGGGCAGGAATCCCTCAGAAGACATGGAGTAGCCATCATGGTCAACAAAAGAGTCCGAAATGCAGTACTTGGATGCAATCTCAAAAATGACAGAATGATCTCTGTTCGTATCCAAGGCAAACCATTCAATGTCACAGTAATCCAAGTCTATGCCCCAACCAGTAACGCCGAAGAAGCTGAAGTTGAAAGGTTCTATGAAGACCTACAAGACCTTTTAGAACTAACACCCAAAAAAGATGTCCTTTTCATTATAGGGGACTGGAATGCAAAAGTAGGAAGTCAAGAAACACCTGGAGTAACAGGCAAATTTGGCCTTGGAATACGGAATGAAGCAGGGCAAAGACTAATAGAGTTTGGCCAAGAAAATGCACTGGTCATAGCAAATACCCTCTTCCAACAACACAAGAGAAGACTCTATACATGGACATCACCAGATGGTCAACACCGAAATCAGATCGATTATATTCTTTGCAGCCAAAGATGGAGAAGCTCTATACAATCAGCAAAAACAAGACCAGGAGCTGACTGTGGCTCGGACCATGAACTCCTTATTGCCAAATTCAGACTGAAATTGAAGAAAGTAGGGAAAACTACTAGACCATTCAGGTATGACCTAAATCAAATCCCTTATGATTATACAGTGGAAGTGAGAAATAGATTTAAGGGCCTAGATCTGATAGATAGAGTGCCTGATGAACTATGGAATGAGGTTCGTGACATTGTACAGGAGACAGGGATCAAGACCATCCCCATGGAAAAGAAATGCAAAAAAGCAAAATGGCTGTCTGGGGAGGCCTTACAAATAGCTGTGAAAAGAAGAGAAGCGAAAAGCAAAGGAGAAAAGGAAAGATATAAACATCTAAATGCAGAGTTCCAAAGAATAGCAAGAAGAGATAAGAAAGCCTTCTTCAGTGATCAATGCAAAGAAATAGAGGAAAACAACAGAATGGGAAAGACTAGGGATCTCTTCAAGAAAATCAGAGATACCAAAGGAACATTTCATGCAAAGATGGGCACGATAAAGGACAGAGATGGTGTGGACCTAACAGAAGCAGAAGATATTAAGAAGAGATGGCAAGAATACACAGAAGAACTGTACAAAAAAGAGCTTCAAGACCTAGACAATCATGATGATGTGATCACTGACCTAGAGCCAGACATTCTGGAATGTGAAGTCAAATGGGCCTTAGAAAGCATCACTACGAACAAAGCTACTGGAGGTGATGGAATTCCAGTGGAACTATTCCAAGTCCTGAAAGATGATGCTGTGAAAGTGCTGCACTCAATATGCCAGCAAATTTGGAAAACTCAGCAGTGGCCACAAGATTGGAAAAGGTCAGTTTTCATCCCAATCCCAAAGAAAGGCAATGCCAAGGAGTGCTCAAACTACCGCACAATTGCACTCATCTCACACGCTAGTAAAGTAATGCTCAAAATTCTCCAAGCCAGGCTTCAGCAATATGTGAACCGTGAACTTCCTGATGTTCAAGCTGGTTTTAGAAAAGGCAGAGGAACCAGAGATCAAATTGCCAACATCTGCTGGATCATGGAAAAAGCAAGAGAGTTCCAGAAAAACATCTATTTCTGCTTTATTGACTATGCCAAAGCCTTTGACTGTGTGGATCACAATAAACTATGGAAAATTCTGAAAGAGATGGGAATACCAGACCACCTGATCTGCCTGTTGAGAAATCTGTATGCAGGTCAGGAAGCAACAGTTAAAACTGGTCATGGAACAACAGACTGGTTCCAAATAGGAAAAGGAGTACGTCAAGGCTGCATATTGTCACCATGTTTATTTAACTTCTATGCAGAGTACATCATGAGAAATGCTGGACTGGAAGAAACACAAGTTGGAATCAAGATTGCCGGGAGAAATATCAATAACCTCAGATATGCAGATGACACCACTCTTATGGCAGAAAGTGAAGAGGGGCTAAAAAGCCTCTTGATGAAAGTGAAAGTGGAGAGTGAAAGGGTTGGCTTAAAGCTCAACATTCAGAAAACGAAGATCATGGCATCTGGTCCCATCACTGCATGGGAAATAGATGGGGAAACAGTGGAAACAGTGTCAGACTTTGTTTTTCTGGGCTCCAAAATCACTGCAGATGGTGACTGCAGCCATGAAATTAAAAGACGCTTACTCCTTGGAAGGAAAGTTATGACCAACCTAGATAGCATATTCAAAAGCAGAGACATTACTTTACCAACAAAGGTTCGCCTAGTCAAGGCTATGGTCTTTCCTGTGGTCATGTATGGATGTGAGAGCTGGACTGTGAAGAAGGCTGAACGCCGAAGAATTGATGCTTTTGAACTGTGGTGTTGGAGAAGACTCTTGAGAGTCCCTTGGACTGCAAGAAGATCCAACCAGTCCATTCTGAAGGAGATCAATCCTGGAATTTCTTTGGAAGGAATGATGCTAAAGCTGAAACTCCAGTATTTTGGCCACCCCATGCGAAGAGTTGACTCATTGGAGAAGACTCTGATGCTGGGAGGGATTGAGGGCAGGAGGAGAAGGGGACGACAGAGGATGAGATGGCTGGATGGCATCACTGACTCGATGGATGCGAGTCTGAGTGACCTCCGGGAGCTGGTGATGGACAGGGAGGCCTGGCGTGCTGCGGTTCATGGGGTCGCAAAGAGTCGGACACGACTGAGCGACTGATCTGATCTGATCTGAGTGGATGTTGGCAATTTGATCTCTGGTTCCTCTGCCTTTTCTAAAACCAGCTTGAACATCTGGAAGTTCACGGTTCACGTATTGCTGAAGTCTGACTTGGAGAATTTTGAGCATTATTTTACTAGCGTGTGAGATGAGTGCAATTATGTGGTAGTTTGAGCATTCTTTGGCATTGCCTTTCTTTAGGACTGGAATGAAAACTGACCTTTTCCAGTCCTGTGGCCACTGCTGAGTTTTCCACATTTGCTGGCATATTGAGTGCAGCACTTTCACAGCATCATCTTTCAGGATTTGGAATAGCTCAACTGGAATTCTATCACCTCCACTAGCTTTGTTTGTAGTGATGCTTTCTAAGGCCCACTTGACTTCACACTCCAGGATGTCTGGCTCCAGGTGAGTGATCATACCATCATGATGATCTTGTTGATGAAAATCTTTTTTGTACAGTTGTTCTGTGTATTCTTGCCACCTCTTTTTAATATCTTCTGCTTCTGTGCATTATTTAATACTAAATTGCAGGAAAACTGACTGAAACATAATCTGGACCAACAGCTGCTGTGAACTCTGTCACCCAAAGTAAATGTTTAAGAACAGGGGGGTCATACAAGACAAAATGGTTTTTGATTGTCTCTCTCTCTCTGAAAATGGTTGTCATGAGATGCTGTACCCAACGGGTGCTCATTTGAGGGCTCTTCATTCAAAGAAGGATGTTCTAGAGACTTAAATGTTCCACTAAGCTCAAGATTACAGCATAAGCTAAAGGTGACTGTTACTTCCATTTGTACCCTGATGGTCTGGTTATTTAGTTCTAATTTGGGGCCCCCTAAGAAGCAGGTGGAGAAGGCAATGGCACCCCACTCCAGTACTCTTGCCTGGAAACTCCCATGGATGGAGGAGCCTGGTAGGCTGCAGTCCCAGGGGTTGTGAAGAGTCAGACACAGCTGAGCGACTTCCCTTTCACTTTTCATTTTCATGCATTGGATAAGGAAATGGCAACCCACTCCAGTGTTCTTGCCTGGAGAATCCCAGGGACGGGAGAGCCTGGTGGGCTGCCATCTGTGAGGTCACACAGAGTCAGACACGATTGAAGTGACTTAGCAGCAGCAGCAGCAGCAGCAGGAAGCAGGTGTTTGGTTGCAAGCAACAGAAACTGAGTCAGCTAGTGTCGGTGGCTATATGGAGTTCACCCCTGCATGGGGAAGCCTGGAGAGTTGGGTTAGTAGACAATTGGAGTCTAGGACTTACTTGAGAGGCGATTCCATGAGAGGGATGAATGAACTGAAGGTTTTGATTTTTTTCTTTTCTCCTGTTTAATTCTCCTCCTCTCCTTTTCCCCCCTTCCCCCTCCCCTTTTCCCTCCCCCTCCTCCCAACTCCTCCTCCTCCCCCTCCCCCTCCTCCTCTTCCCTCTTTTTGAATGTTTCTTATTAGTTAACAAAATATGTCTGGCATTTCCAAAGGTGCCACTGCCTTGGCATCAGCTCCCAAATATAACTTCCCCCACTCCCCAGAACTCTGATAGCAGGAGCTGACCATGGGCAGTGTCATATCAGAGGGCCAGTCTTTCTATTATCCCAGGCCCAGCATCCTTACGAGATATAACAGACATAAGAACGTTCATTCCTGTGAACCATACGTTCACTATTTGGCCCAAAGTGTGGTGTTGCCTTCAATATCAATCTCTGAGTGTTGGGTAGCTAATTTCCTATCATACCTGGTGCTTTTGTTTAGTTGTTTTGTGCCTAATACGTTTGGGTTTTGTAGTTAAGTGCTTACTTAGCACAGAACCACCTGTGGGCCATATGATAACCCCTTGGCCAAACCACTTCATCCACCAACAGATTTTTTTCTGTGGTCTGCCACACTCATGTCAGAATCCAACTAGGGTGCTGTGGTCTCCTGGATCCCCAACTATATTGTGAAATGGGCACAATAGATCCTATATGGTGGGTTTGTTTTATTAAATTATATAATATATTGTCATCACACCTTATGTAGTAGGAAGGAACATAAAAAACAAAGATTATAACTTTTATATTTCTTCTATGGGATTATTCCACTATATGCAGGTCAGGAAGCAACAGTTAGAATTGGACATGGAACAACAGACTGATTCCAAATAGGAAAAGGAGTACATCAAGGCTGTATATTGTCACCCTGCTTATTTAACTTATATGCAGAGTACATCATGAGAAACACTGGGCTGGAAGAAGCACAAGCTGGAATCAAGGTTGCCAGGAGAAATATTAATAACCTCAGATATGCAGATGACACCACCCTTATGGCAGAAAGTGAAGAGGAACTAAAAAGTCTCCTGATGAAAGTGAAAGAGGAGAGTGAAAAAGTTGGCTTAAAGCTCCACATTCAGAAAACAAAGATCATGGCATCCAGTCCCATCACTTAATGGGAAATAGATGGGGAAACAGTGGAAACAGTGTCAGACTTTATTTTTCTGGGCTCCAAAATCACTGCAGATGGTGATTGCAGCTGTGAATTAAAAGATGCTTACTCCTTGGAAGGAAAGTTATGACCAAAAAGTTATGACCAACCTAGATAGCATATTGAAATGCAGAGACATTACTTTGCCAAGAAAGGTCCGTCTAGTCAAGGCTATGGTTTTTCCTGTGGTCATGTATGGATGTGAGAGCTGGACTGTGAAGAAGGCTGAGTGCCGAAGAATTGATGCTTTTGAATTGTGGTGTTGGAGAAGACTCTTGAGAGTCCCTTGGACTGCAAGGAGATCCAACTAGTCCATCCTAAAGGAGATCAGTCCTGGGTGTTCATTGGAAGGACTGATGCTGAAACTGAAACTCCAGTACTTTGGCCACTTCATGCGAAGAGTTGACTCATTGGAAAAGACCCTGATGCTGGGAGGTATCAGGGGCAGGAGGAGAAGGGGACGACAGAGAATGAGATGGCTGGATGCACATGAGTTTGGGTGAACTCCGGGAGTTGTTGATGGACAGGGAGGCCTGGCGTGCTGCGATTCAAGGGGTCGCAAAGAATTGGACACGACTGAGCAACTGAATTGAACTGAACTGAAGACTTTGTTGGTTTATATCAAAAAGTTTAGTGACTTCCCTGGTGGTCCAGTGGTTAAGACTTCGCCTATCGGTGCAGGAGGTATGAGTTTGATCACTGGTTAAGGATCCCACAAGCCTCCTGGCCAAAAAAGCAAAACATAAACAGAAGCAATATTGTAACAAATTCAATAAAGACATAAAAAATGTAATACATTAAAAACATGTTTAAGGCATGCTGCTAAGTCACGTCAGTCGTGTCCGACTCTTTTCGACTCCATAGATGGCAGCCCACCAGGCTCCCCCGTCCCTGGGATTCTCCAGGCAAGAACACTGGAGTGGGTTGCCATTTCCTTCTCCAGTGCATGAAAGTGAAAAGTGAAAGTGAAGTTTCTCAGTCGTGTCCGACTCTTAGCAACCCCATGGACTGCAGCCTACCAGGCTCCTCCGTCCATGGTATTTTCCAGGCAAAAGTACTGGAGTGGGGTGCCATTGCCTTCTCCGTTAAGGCATAAGGAAGGTGAAAGAAGGGGAAGGTGGCCATGTTCTGAGCTACTTTGTCTCTCCAGGGTGCAGAGCTGAGTCCTTGGTCACTGGTGCTCCCCTCAGCCCCTGTCCATGCTTCTGGGATCACAGTCCTCTTAACAATTTCCCTGTTGGCCCCAGAGTGATGGGGCATTGCTATTTTTTTAACATTATATGTTACTTTGTGTGAAAAGTATAAAGTAGATATTCTTTTTAATAAAAGTCAATAATTGATTTCTTTCCTTGGATCCCTCTGCTGGATACCAAATCCCCAAAGAGAGAGAGTTAGTTTAATTTGTCTGGCCTTGATCATGGCCCCAGCCCTTCAGCCAGGGGAGAAGATGTCAGTCTTGTTGACAGTTCTACCAAGCAAATTAGGGCAAGATGATGTTCATGAAAGGAAACTGGGTCACAGTTGCCAGGAGAACAAAGAGCCCATGCAGCGGGTGTGCAAAAATTCTAAATCTCCACCACAGGGTGTGCGGTATTTATTCCCATAAAAATGATAAAGCCCAATAAAAAGACTTCTCCAAAACAACAGTTAAGATTTGGACCGAAAAAAATCTTAAGAAATAGCACAATTTAATCATTTGTCATACATATATATACACACATATATACATATGTATGTGTCATATATACACATATATGTACGTATATGTGTATTTGTATGTATCTAATGGCTCCCCACTCCAGTACTCCTGCCTGGAAAATCCCATGGATGGAGGAGCCTGGAAGGCTGCAGTTGATGGGGTCGCTGAGGGTCAGACATGACTGGGCGACTTTACTTTCACTTTTCACTTTCATGCGTTGGAGAAGGAAATGGCAACCCACTCCAGTGTTCTTGCCTGGAGAATCCCGGGGACAGGGGAGCCTGGTAGGCTGCCGTCTATGGGGTCGCACAGAGTCGGACACGACTGAAGCGACGCAGCAATAGCAATAATATATGTATACACATACATGTAACTCGCTCAGTGGTAAAGAATCCACCTGCCAGGACAGAAGACCTGGGTTCGATCCTTGGGTTGGGAAGATCCCCTGGAGAAGGAAATGGTAACCCATTCCAGTATTCTTGCCTGGAAAATCCCATGGACAGAGGAGTCTGGCGGGCTAGCACTGAGGTAGCACTGAATCAAACACGAGGAGGCAGGGTTAGCATAGAACATTTTGTAGTGACACAATTTGTTAACATTACCCGTTTCTAAGAGATGTTAGTTTGTTCATAGCTCTCAGCCTCCTGCCCGGCTCTCGCCATCTGAGTCAGCCAGTCTGTCTGGCTTCTGCCAGGTGCTGTGTGAGGTTCTGACTCTAAGACGGAGTCCAGGTACCGGCCTTGGTGGGCCTTGTTGCCAGGGAGTCCCAAATTGATGAAGAGAGACTGACGGATGGATGGGTCAGTTCCTCTTGGCTGGTGACCTTGAGGGGCCCAGTGTTTGGATTTGGGGTGCTGACTATGCCAGGACACCAGGGCCTGAGACACTTGCTGCATTCCATTCTGCAGGACTCCTGGGACTTTTCTCAAACCTGGTACTTCATTTCTGTCTTTTGGAATCTTGCGTCTTACTTGCACAAGTCCAGAGCCAACTGGCTGGACCCATGAGGGCCATGAGGATGCTATGGGCTGTGGACACAGGATGCCGGGCTCCCTGGTCACCCTGTCCCCTGGCCAGCTCCTTGTCGGGATGGAGTCAGGGCTGCCAGGAGAGAGGTGGTGCTTTCTCCGCCCCACCCCTCTCTCCACCTGCAAGTCTCTGTCAGAGGACTCCAAAAGCTCCTCTCCCCAGCTTCTCTGGAAAACTTGCCCTTTCCTTGGAGGGTGGACATTGTCTCTGGTCACTAGGCAGTCCTTGATGACCATCAGTTTATCCGAGAGCTACCTATTAAGCTTGGTCACCGGGCAGTGTGAAAGGGCCAACACCATCCTTGCTCCCTCTTTCCATCCGTTCTTGTTGGAGAGAGACCAACCAGAGGACTGTGGAAGGGGTTTTATTTAATTTCATTTCTATTCACTTTCAAGCCTCCAAAGCAGTGGGATCGTCTCCTCTGCTTTTGGATTAGGCTTGGAAGGCTGACAGAAGTCTCACTGACTCTGAGAACATTGGGGATGCATCTTCTGAAGCTCTGCTTTGATTTTGTCACCTGTCTGGTCTCCCCCTACCCAGGGGACAATCCAACCTCTTCCCCCTGGCATTTGAGGCCGTGTATAGAAAGCGAGATCACTAGCTGGTTACACCTCCTGTGGTCCATGCCTCCTTCTCCATCCTCTGTTTGGGCCACAGTGAGGTCCACTGCATCCCCCAAACCCACCTCCTCTTGCTTGGCCCATTCTGGCCCGTTACCCAGAATGCTTTGCCCTCCCATCTCAGCTCTTCACATCCTACTTAGTTTTCAGGTTCAGTTCAGGGATCACTTCTGTTAGGAAGCCTTCCTGGTTGGAGGGAGTCTCTCCTTCCTCTCCCCTTTCAGGGCCTTTTTGGTGGCGCTCTCTTATTTTTCCCATTCTGATTGGCCTTCTGGATAACCTGCCCACTTTCCTTACCACATCCCATTTCTTATAGGTGGCCAGACACCCAAGACAAATTCTGGGGGAAGGGATATTGGGGAGCCCCCTTGGCATCACTTCTCCCATTCCATCAACCAGCAATTCTGCTGATTTTAACCTATGCAACATTGCTTGAGCTCATCCCTTCCTCTCTGGTGTGATGACTGGAGCTTGAGTCCTTGTCACTGCTCCCAGAGGTCTCTGCAGCAGCCATGCAGCTGGGTTCCTTGCTGTGGCCCTCTGGGCTCAAGCTCAGCGTCCTCACAGGGCTGTGAGTTTCATGTTTCTCTCCCCGTTAGTCTATCAACTTCCCCGGTAGCAACCACATCATGGTTATGGAGGCCTGGTGCCTAGTAGATGCTTAATGAACTTTGAATGAATGAAGGATGGGTAAGTGATGCAATTATGGAGTTGGGAGTGGGATTGCACAAATCATTTGGGATGGGAGGATGTTATATGATGATGGGTCCTTGACTAATATAAACATCCTTCCTTCCACCCCGACCCCATTTTACTCATCTGTAAAATGACAGTGATGATCTTGCATTTGAGACCCAATCAGGGACCCAGTTAACCCCCAGTTCATGTACATTTGTCTTATAATTAAACACCCTAAGTTCAAGTGATTCAAGGGTTACTTTGTAAGAGATCATCCTTCCCTCAAGGGACTATTTTTTGCCCCTGGCCTTGTCACTTGGCATGTGGCATCCTAGTTCTATGACCAAGGATTGAACCCATGACCCCTGCACTGGAAACTCAGAGTCTTTATTTATTTGTTTTTTAATTGAAGGACAATTGATTTACAGTATTGCATTGGAGAAACTAGAAGTCTTAATCACTGGACCACAAGAGAAGTTCCTCACCCTTCCTTCCTGAAATAGATTCTTTTGTTTCAGCTCGCTCCTGAGATCAGCTAAATGTTCACTCCCATTCAAAGAAGACGTGAGCTGTGGCTGATGTGGCAGAATACAAGGGAAGAGCTTTCCAGTCTGATGTGACTCTCTCTCCCTTTCATGGCCTGGCTTGGTCTCTCAGGTTACATGTTTCAGGTTCAAGTTCAAGTTGTTCAGTTACTAAGTTGTGTCTGGCTCTTTGTGACCCCATGGGCTGCAGCAGGCCGGGCTTCCCTGTCCCTCACTGTCTCCTGGAGTTGGCTCAGACCCCATGGGCTGCAGCAGGCTGGGCTTCCCTGTCCCTCACTGTCTCCCGGAGTTGGCTCAGTTTCATGTCCATCGGTGATGCCATCCAACCATCTCATCCTCTGTCACCCCCTTCTCCTCCGACTCTCAATCTTTTCCAGCATCAGAGTCTTTTTCAAAGAGTCAAGTGTCTGAAAAATCCACTTAGACGTAAAAATCAATCAAAGAAAAGGAAGCAAGGCTGATTTCAAGCTACCTGTTATATAATTCAGAGGGTGAGTACACATAGCTTCCTCCTTTAAAAACTCTGGAAGGCGAAAATCTGAAGTGTTAATCCAACAGTTGAAGGAAATGACAATAATGATTATGCCAGGAAATTTCTCCCTGTGTAATAGCTGGGAAAGTGTGCTCAGACCACAGACAGAGTTGATGCTTCTGTGAAGTTATATACTTCAACTTTTTTTTTTTTTTTTTTACCCCTAAGGTCTCTCCTGAATTCAAATATTCTGTCTTCTTGCTCCCAGAAATATATTTAATGGTCAGTTCAATTGGGATAATATAGTCATTGAATGAACAGGTCTTGGAAAGTTTTGATAAATTCATATAAGCTTGTGTTGCCTTATAGGTAACATATATAGGTAAATATAATGTTAATAATGTCTGGAACTTCTTAAATTCCTCCTATAAGCATATTTATAGTTTATTAATGGGGGAAAACAATCTCATTTGAAGCCCATCATTCTTCCAAGCTCCAAAGCCATAATTTTCCTAGAAAACAGAATCTTTTCACTTGAGAGCTTATTTCTTTCTACATGAGACTGAGTCTGCTGAGTAGTGAGTAGCCACGGGAGAGTGATGACCTGTTGGTTAGGCTGAAGGCATATGAAGATTGTTAAGGTATGTTTGGACAAAGGGAATTGAGTGGTGCACTGTTCACCTAATTATTTCCACCAGGATATAAAGTAAGAGCACAGCTGTTTGGAACAGAATAACATGGCAGACCAGGGCCCACCTGAAATACTGGTTCAAATAGTGTCATATGTGGGGATGACCCTTGAGAAGGTAGAAGAGGGTGGGAGTCTGCAGTCTATGTGTTATTTATTATCATTATTATTTTTGGCTGTGTTGAGTCTCAGTTGCACCCTGCAGGGTCCTTTGCTGCAGCTTATGGGCTCTGCAGCTGTGGTACATAGGATTAGTTGCCCTGCGAGGCATGTGGGGTCTTAGTTCCTTGCCAGGGATTGAACCCACATCCCCTGTACTGGAAGGCAGATTCTCAACCGCTGGACCATCAGGGAAGTCCCTATGTGTTGACTCTTCTGTAAGCTCTTTTGTCTTCGTTCCCTTTAGGCTTTTTGTAGCTCTAGCTCCTCTGTTCCTGAATCCTTCTTTCACCACCCAATATCTCCCCTTACCATCATTTTACTAATGCCTGTGTCATGCAGGATACTGACTACTCCATAGGACACCATACAATCCCTGCTCAAGATGGAATGAGTGAAGATCAGGCATATGAGTTGATTTTGATCAGGACAGTGAATCCATGGAGTCAGAATGTTGGGGACTCATACGATGGACAGTGTCAGGCATCTGTCAGGAGATGAGAAATCAGAAAATGACTGAGGTCAGGGTGGTGTCTGGGTTTGAAAAGTGCCTAAGCACCTGCCCCACCTCGCCTCACGCCCCTCGCCCAGTGGCCAGGAGGTCAGAGAATATTTACAGGGTTAGGGACCACCAAGTGGCAAACCAGGGACATCGTCTTAATGCGGTAGAGGGGGGCTCACAAGTAACTCATTGTGACAATAGTGAAAGGATCAGTATGTGTCCGTGTTTCAGCAAATTGAAGTGGATTCTAGATTACGTCTACAAAAATGTACTGACTTGTGTTGTGATGTACATTCCTTTTTTTAAGAATTAAAAAAATTATTTATTTATTTGTTTGGCTGCATCAGTTCTTAGTTGCAGCATTCGGGATCTCTGATGGTCTTTGTGGCATGTGAACTCTTGGTTGCAGCATGTGGGATCCAGTTCTCTGACCAGGGATTGAACCCAGGCCTCCTGTATTGGGAGCACAGACTCTTAGCGACTGGACCACCAGGAGAGTCCCAGTTTTTTTTTTTTTTTTTTTTTAATGATTTTTAAAATTTATTTTAATTAATTTATATATATATATATTTAAACTGTGGCTGTGCTGGGTCTTTGTTGCTGCACAGGTTTTCTCTCTAGTTGTGGCTAGTGGAGGCTACTCTCTAGTTGGAGTGAGCAGACTTCTCATTTCAGTGCCTTTTCTTGTTGCAGAGCCCGAGTCTAGGGCTCACGAGCTTCAGCAGTTGCAGCTCCTGTCTTTTGAACACAGGCTCAGTGGTCGTGGCTCACGGGCTTAGTTGCTCCTCGGCGTGTGGGGTCTTCCTGGATCAGGGATTGAACTCGTGTCTCCTGCATTGGCAGGTGGATTCTTTACCACTGAGCCACCAGGGAAGCCATGGTAAACATTTTTGAATTGGAGAAAAATGGTCTGGGGTGCAGATAACACACAAGGAACCATGGGACTATCTTACATGGATCACTTGCTGCAATGAAATTTCTTCTCATAGGGGCAGCAGTAAAATATTGCATAGCATTTTATTTCCACAAAAGTTTTTTTATGGATTCCATCAACATATGAGAGGCATGTTGTGTTTGGAAATAATAAATGTCCTGCGTGATGCTTAAGGGAAAAGATTGTGAAGTACCAGTTTAGCGTCCTGAATAGTGGTGGTGGAGGCAGACCGGGATTGGGTGGGGAGAAGGTGCCTAAATTCTTGGCTTTCAGGATTTTGGAGTTCAATCTTGGTTGATATCTGGGTCAGGAAGGTCAACCACTGCACTACTGCCTTCTCTTCCCATATATCTCTCACCCCTTTAACACTTTCATGCTCTAGGCACACCTGGTTTTCAGGTTTGGTCACACCTTCCTTCACTGTGGTCTGACGTTTTCTCTTTGCTGCTCCTTGCCACAAGCACCCTGGCTGAGATCAAACCTGGAGCCTGGCCAGCCCTTTCTTACAGTAGTTTCTCTCTGTGCTGCTGCTGCTGCTAAGTCGCTTCAGTTGTGTCCAACTCTGTGCGACCCCAGAGTCGGAAGCCCACCACGCTCCCCCGTCCCTGGGATTCTCCAGGCAAGAACACTGGAGTGGGTTGCCATTTCCTTCTCCAATGCATGAAAGAGAAAAGTGAAAGTGAAGTCGCTCAGTCGTGTCCGACTCTCTCTTGGCAGCTGCTCCCAACTCCTTTCTGTGCTTCACTCTGCCACCCTACGAATCTCCCTAAACTGTCCCTGGTTTCCTGATGCTTTCCTTGTTGGAAAAATTGAGCAGAACACAGTGAGATGGAGCGAGCCCCCACCAGGTGCATCCCTGGTTTCTCTCCCCTTGACTTCATCGCGCCCAGTCCCTGAGCAAGGTGTTTACTATCTTGATGTCTCACCATCCTTCTCTGTGATATGAAATGATGTCATTTAGTTCAGTCGCTCAGTCATGTCTGACTCTTTGCGACCTCATGGACTGCAGCACGCCAGGCTTCCCTGTCCATCACCAACTCCTGGAGGTTGCTCAAACTCATGTCCATTGAGTCGGTGATGTCGTCCAACCATCTCATCCTCTGCCATTCCCTTCTCCTCCCACATTCAATCTTTCCCAGCTTCAGGGTCTTTTCAGATGAGTCAGTTCTTCAAATCAGGTGGCCAGAGTATTGCAGTTTCAGCTTCAGCATCAGTCCTTCAGATGCATATTCAGGGTTGATTTCCTTTAGGATTGACTGGTTGGATCTCCTTGCAGTCCAGGGGACTTTCAAAAATCTTCTCCAATACCACAGTTCAAAAGCATCAATTCTTCAGCGCTTAGCTTTCTTTATGGTCCAACTCTCACATCCATACATGACTACTGGAAAAACCATAGCTTTGACTATATGGACTTTTGTTGGCAAAGTAATGTCTCTGCTTTTTAATATGCTGTCTAGGTTGGCCATAACTTTTCTTCCAAGGAGCAAGTGTCTTTTAATTTCATGGCTGTAGTCACCATCTGCCATGATTTTGGAGCCCCCAAAATAAAGTCTGACACTGCTTCCATTGTTTCTCCCGTCTATTTGCCATGTAGTGATCATGCCATATGCCATGATCTTCGTTTTCTGAATGTTGAGTTTTAAGCCAACATTTTTACTCTTCTCTTTCACTTTCGTCAAGAGGCTCTTTAGTTCTTCTTCACTTTCTGCCATACAGGTGGTGTCATCTGCATATCTGAGGTTATTAAGATTTCTCCCTGGCAATCTTTTTTTTTTTTTTTTTTTTTGTATTATTATTTTTTAAATTTTATTTTGCTTAACTTTACAATATTGTATTGCTTTTGCCATTTATCAAAATGAATCCGCCACAAGTATACATGTGTTCCCCATCCTGAACCCTCCTCCCTTCTCCCTCCCCATACCATCCCTCTGGGTCGTCCCAGTGTGCCAGCCCCAGGCATCCGTTATCAGGCATCATACCTGGACTGGCGACTCATTTCAGAAATGATATTATACATATTTCAATGCTATTCTCCCAAATCATCCCACCCTCTCCCTCTCCCAGAGTCCATAAGACTGTTCTATACATCAGTGTCTCTTTTGCTGTCTTGTAAACAGGGTTATTATTACCATCTTTCTAAATTCCATATATATGCGTTAGTATACTGTATTTGTGTTTTTCTTTCTGGCTTACTTCACTCTGTATAATAGGCTCCAGTTCCATCTACCTCATTAGAACTGATTCAAATGTATTCTTTTTAATGGCTGAGTAATACTCCATTGTGTATATGTACCACAGCTTTCTTATCCATTCATCTGCGGATGGACATCTAGGTTGCTTCCAAGTCCTGGCTAGTGTAAACAGTGCTGCTATGAACATTGGGGTACATGTGTCTCTTTCAATTCTGGTTTTCTCAGTGTGTATGCCTAGCAGTGGGATTGCTGGATCATAAGGCAATTCTATTCCCAGTTTTTTGAGGAATCTCCATATTGTTCTCCATAGTGGCTGTACTAGTTTGCATTCCCACCAACAGTGTAAGAGGGTTCCCTTTTCTCCACACCCTCTCCAACATTTATTGCTTGTGGACTTTTGGATCGCAGCCATTCTGATTGGCGTGAAATGGTACCTCATAGTGATTTTGATTTGCATTTCTCTGATAATGAGTGACGTTGAGCATCTTTTCATGTGTTTGTTAGCCATATGTATGTCTTCTTTGGAGAAATGTCTATTTAGTTCTTTGGCCCATTTTTTGATTGGGTCATTTATTTTTCTGGAATTGAGCTGTAGGAGTTGCTTGTATATTTTTGAGATTAGTTGTTTGTCAGTTGCTTCATTTGCTATTATTTTCTCCCATTCTGAAGGCTGTCTTTTCACCTTGCTTATAGTTTCCTTTGTTGTGCAGAAGCTTTTTAAGTTTAATTAGGTCCCATTTGTTTATTTTTGCTTTTATTTCCAATATCCTGGGAGGTGGGTCATAGAGGATCCTGCTGTGATGTGTCAGAGAGTGTTTTGCCTATGTTTTCCTCTAGGAGTTTTATGGTTTCTGGTCTTACATTTAGATCTTTAATCCATTTTGAGTTTATTTTTGTGTATGGTGTTAGAAAGTGTTCTAATGCTAATGCTAATGCTAAGTTGCTTCAGTCGTGTCCGATTCCGTGTGACCCCATAGACGGAAGCCCACCAGGCTCTGCCGTCCCTGGGATTCTTCAGGCAAGAACACTGGAGTGGGTTGCCATTTCCTTCTCCAATGCATGAAAGAGAAAAGTGAAAGTGAAGTCGCTCAGTCGTGTCCGACTCTTAGCAACCCCATGGACTGCAGCCTACAGGGCTCCTCTGTCCATGGATTCTCCAGGCAAGAGTACTGGAGTGGGGTGCCATTGCCTTCTCCAAGAAAGTGTTCTAGTTTCATTCTTTTACAAGTGTTTGACCAGTTTTCCCAGCACCACTTGTTAAAGAGATTGTCTTTAATCCATTGTATATTCTTGCCTCCTTTGTCAAAGATAAGGTGTCCATAGGGGCGTGGATTTATCTCTGGGCTTTCTATTTTGTTCCATTGATCTATATTTCTGTCTTTGTGTCCCTGGCAATCTTGATTCCAAATTTGCTTCACCCAGCCCAGCGTTTCTCATGATGTACTCTGCATATACGTTAAATAAGCAGGGTGACAATATACAGCCTTGACATACTTCTTTCCTGATTTGGAACCAGTTTGTTGTTCCATGTCCAGTTCTAACTGTTGCTTCTTGACCTGCATACAGATTTTCAGGAGGCAGGTGAGGTGGTCTGGTATTCCCATCTCTTTCAGAATTTTCCACAGTCTGTTTTGATCCACACAGTCAAAAGCTTTGGCATAGTCAATAAAGTAGAAGTAGATGTTTTTCTGGAAGTCTCTTGCTTTTTTGATGATCCAATTGATATTGGAAATTTGAACTCTGGTTCCTCTGCCTTTTCTAAATCCAGCTTGAACATCTGAAGTTCATGGTTCACACACTGTTTAAGCCTGGCTTGGAGAATTTTGAGCATTACTTCGTTAGTGTGTGAAATGAGTGCAATTGTAGTGCAGTAATTTGAGCATTCTTTGACATTGCCTTTCTTTGGGATTGTAATGAAAACTGACCATTAGTGGAATGTTAAGAACCCTGATTACTCTGCTTAAAAACTCTCTGAATCTGCCCCACTGACAATTTTAATACAATATTGCCATTTTTTTTTTAAACAAAACATCTTCTTTTTTGGTCTTCAAAAAACGAACTATTCTTCTTTTTTCGATATAATCATGATTAACTTGCAAAAACAGGCATTTACATCTTCCAGGCATTTTCTTTTAATCGGAAACTTAGTTTGCAGAATATCAGCACTAAAAGGTTAAAAAATTCTGTTTTGTTGTCATTATAAGACAAAAGAGAATCTAGCATAAGTCAAGGAAATCCTTTCACACTTCAGGCCCTTCTCTAGGAACTGGCATTGTTGTTTCCATTTAGCAAAATTTGATCTAATTTAGTAATTCTTCCCTCTGGTGTGACTTCAAACTCAGTGACATCTTCCAGAACCATAGTGCCAAAGCCATCAAATCCCTGAAGGGTGCCAACAATCTCCTTATAACTCTGCATCACAATGCGAATTCTTGATGCTATATACTTGTCTACAAGCTCTTGAGGGAGCAGCTGAGATGGGTTAGTGGTTGAGTTAGCTGCCATGGCTATACCAGAAGTCATCTGTTATTTTTTTTATATACCTTCGTGTGTTTGTCAGAGAAATTTTGGAAATGTAGATGGACACAGGGAAGAAAATGAAGGTCGCTATAGTTAGGAGAGAAATGCTTGCTTTTAATCTAGAACAAGACACCATCTCCTTGTGAAAATTTCTTCCCTTTTTGTATCTTCAACCCCATCTTTAGCTTTCAATTCCCTTTTGGTGCTGTCCTAGGTGCCTCTTGGAAGATGGTAATATTATGGGAGACTGTGTATTAACAATATGGTGGTAAGAAAAATAGGCTTTCAAATCAGAAAGGTCTGGGTGATGCTTAATTTCATCATGGCCTAGTTGACCCTTGGAGCTTCCCTGGTGGCTCAGTGGTAAAGAATCTTCCTGTCAGTGCAGGAGATGCAGGTTTGATCCCTGGGTTGGGAAGATCCTCTGGAGAAGGACATGGCAACCCACTCTAGTATTCTTGCCCAGAGAATTCCATGGACAGAGGAGCCTGGCGGGCTACTGTCCATGGCGTCACAAAGAGTTGGATACTACGGAAGCAACTCAGCACAAGTTGACCCTTGGTGACAATGTTTCTAAGTGTCATTTACTCATTTGCAAAATGGAGATAATAACAGTACCCTTCTCAAAGCCTGGTGAGGAATTTACCATATGGCCTGGCACATCAGATCAGATCAGATCAGATCAGTCGCTCAGTCGTGTCCGACTCTTTGCAACCCCATGAATCGCAGCACGCCAGGCCTCCCTGTCCATCACCAACTCCCGGAGGTCACTCCGACTCACGTCCATCGAGTCAGTGATGCCATCTAGCCATCTCATCCTCTGTTGTCCCCTTCTCCTCTTGCCTCCAATCCCTCCCAGCATCAGAGTCTTCCCCAATGAGTCAACTTTTCACATCAGGTGGCCAAAATACTGGAGTTTCAGCTCTAGCATCATTCCTTCCAAAGAAATCCCAGGGCTGATCTCCTTCAGAATGGACTGGTTGGATCTCCTTGCAGTCCAAGGGACTCTCAAGAGTCTTCTCCAACACCACACTTCAAAAGCATCAATTCTTCGGCGCTCAGCCTTCTTCACAGTCCAGCTCTCACATCCATACATGACCACAGGAAAGACCATAGCCTTGACTAGGCGAACCTTTGTTGGCAAAGTAATGTCTCTGCTTTTGAATATGCTATCTAGGTTGGTCATAACTTTCCTTCCAAGGAGTAAGCGTCTTTTAATTTCATGGCTGCAGTCACCATCTGCAGTGATTTTGGAGCCCAGAAAAATAAAGTCTGACACTGTTTCCACTGTTTCCCCATCTATTTCCCATGAAGTGATGGGGCCAGATGCCATGATCTTTGTTTTCTGAATGTTGAGCTTTAAGCCAACTTTTTCACTCTCCACTTTCACTTTCATCAAGAGGCTTTTGAGTTCCTCTTCACTTTCTGCCATAAGGGTGGTGTCATCTGCATATCTGAGGTTATTGATATTTCTCCTGCAATCTTGATTCCAACTTGTGTTTCTTCCAGTCCAGCGTTTCTCATGATGTACTCTGCATATAAGTTAAATAAACAGGGTGACAATATATAGCCTTGATGAACTCCTTTTCCTATTTGGAACCAGTCTGTTGTTCCATGTCCAGTTCTAACTGTTGCTTCCTGACCTGCATACAAATTTCTCAAGAGGCAGATCAGGTGGTCTGGTATTCCCATCTCTTTCAGAATTTTCCACAGTTTATTGTGATCTACACAGTCAAAGGCTTTGGCATAGTCAATAAAGCAGAAATAGATGTTTTTCTGGAACTCTCCTGCTTTTTCCATGATCCAGCAGATGTTGGCAATTTGATCTTTGGTTCCTCTGCCTTTTCTAAAACCAGCTTGAACATCAGGAAGTTCACGGTTCACATATTGCTGAAGCCTGGCTTAGAGAATTTTGAGCATTACTTTACTAGCATGTG
The DNA here is from genome assembly GCA_935064755.1 of Tragelaphus eurycerus. Classification (NCBI taxonomy): domain Eukaryota; kingdom Metazoa; phylum Chordata; class Mammalia; order Artiodactyla; family Bovidae; genus Tragelaphus; species Tragelaphus eurycerus. The sequence continues at coordinate 3,242,565 of CAKXYN010000075.1, read as the reverse complement.
AGATGAGTGCAATTGTGTGGTAGTTTGAGCATTCTTTGGCATTGCCTTTCTTTGGGATTGGGATGAAAACTGACCTTTTCCAATCCTGTGGCCACTGCTGAGTTTTCCAGATTTGCTGGCATATTGAGTGCAGCACTTTCACAGCATCATCTTTCAGGATTTGGAATAGCTCAACTGGAATTCCATCACCTCCACTAGCTTTGTTCGTAGTGATGCTTTCTAAGGCCCACTTGACTTCACATTCCAGGATGTCTGGCTCTAGGTCAGTGATTACACCATCATGATTATCTGGGTCGTGAAGCTCTTTTTTGTACAGTTCTTCTAGTAATAACTAAATAAGTGTTAGGTCTGAGTAAGGTCCTGCTTAGGTCTCCTTTCTCTCTCTTTTTTAATTATTTGTTTGTTTTGGCTGTGCTGGGTCCTACTAGAGTGGGTTGCGCACGGAGCTTTCTCTAGTAGCCGTGAGTGGGAGCTTCTCTCTAGTTGTTTTACATGGGCTTCTCATTGCAGTGGCTTCTCTTGTTTTGGAGCATGGACTTTAGGGCTCGAGGGCTCAGTAGTTGTGGCACACGGGCTTAGTTGCTTGGACATGACTGAAGCGACTTAGCAGCAGCAGCAGCAGCATGTGGAAGCCTCCTATACCAGGGATCGAACCCTTGTCCCCTGCACTGGCATGCAGATTCTTAACCACTGGACTATCAGGGAAGTCCAAGCCTTCTCTTTTCCCATCTGCTTTACTGACTTCCCAATGATTTTACAGGGATTACTATGTGGTTTGACACTCGGTTTTTACCTAATCCTGGGTCCTTTTCCCTGGCCAGCCAGATGCAAACTCTTTTAGCGGTGAACCTGGCTTCTGTTTCTTTTGTCTTCTTAAGGAAACCAGACAAAATTCCATGGGGCCACAAAGAGTCTGACATGACTGAGTGAATTTCCCTTTAATTATTTGTTTGTTTTGGCTGTGCTGGGTCCTACTGGAGTGGGCAGCTTTCTCTAGCTGCCATGAGCGGGAGCTTCTCTCTAGTTGTTTTGCCCAGTAATATTTTTGGAGCAATGGATGTTAACACCACTTAGACGATGCCATGGTGTGTCTCCTAGTTGTCACTGAAATCATGCTGAGAGGCCGTCCCTGGTCCAGTGGTTAAGACTTCACTTCCAATGCAGGGAGTGTGGGTGGGTTTGATCCCTCATCTAGGAGCTGAGATTGCACATGCCTGCAGGCTAGAAAAACCGAAACATAAAACAAGCAATATTGTAACAAATTCAATAAAGACTTTAAAAATGGTCCACATCAAAAATAATCTTTACAAAAAAATCATGGTGAAATTGTTCTTCATTGGTCATCATTCTGTGCCTGCTACTATGCAGATGCTTAATCCTGATGGACACTTTACCTTCTGACACCTGAGGATCACTGCGCTTCGGGATTTTGTGACTCCTGTATCGGTTGCCTGCAAGGTCAGAGTCCCCTCCAGGCTCTCTCCCTTGGGGGCAGGAGTTGCCCCCATTCTTCCCACTCGTGGTGAGTTTGCAACGGCTGTCCAGAGGCTCCCTGGAGGAGGAAATGGCAAGCCACTCCAGCGTTCCTGCCTGGGAAATGCCACGGACAGAGGAGCCTGGCGGGCTACAGTCTGTGGGGCTGTGAGGGTCGGACTTAACTGAGTGACTGAGCGCATGCAGAGGCTCAGAAATGGGGAGACTGCCCTCAGAGAAGCTGGTGGGGCGGAAAATGAACGTGAAAGGGAAATTTGCTCAGTCGCGTCTGACTCTCTGCGGCCCCATGGAATTCTCCATGGGTAAGATCATACACACTGTCACTGCCCTCAGCACACTGTGGGGAGAGCCATCCCCATGGGCTTTAACTTTGGAGAAAGACCTCAACATTACATGTAAAGTTGAAAAGTTATACTTATCATGGTGGTGTTTAGTCATTAAGTCGTGTCTGACTCTGAGCCCATGGACTGTAGCCCACCAGGCTCCTCTGTCCATGGGATTTCCCAGGCAAGAATACTGGAGTGGGTTGCCATTTCCTTCTCCAAGAGGATCTTCCCCACCCTAGGATGGAACCCAGTTCTCCTGCATTACAGGCGTATTCTTTACTGACCGAGTCACCAGGGAAGCCCTAAGCAATATTTGTATGCTGTGTGTGCTGAGCTAAATGACTTCAGTCGTATCTGACTCTGTGAGACCCCATGGACTGCAGCCTATCAGGCTCCTCCATCCATGGGATTTTCCAGGCAAGAGTACTGGAGTGGCTACTGTATAGAGAGTATCTATTTGGGGACTAATATTGGAAGATGCATCCTCTACCCAACTCCTGGTGTATAAAATGTACTGGGAAGAGCAGGAGGAGCTTGATCTGTAATTAACTCTGCAACCTACTGGTTCTCATCCTAAAGGCAGGTAGTAGGCAAGGTGAGGGCTCATGTATCTGTAATGGGAGGGCAGACTCTGGACCTGCATTTTGCAGCAGTGACCTATGCTCCACATTTTCTTTGCATGGACAGTCCTTCTCTTTGGCTTTCTGCCTTAGGATAACTCCAAGGGTCTCTTCCATATGTCCTAATTTTGGGTGTCTGGGCAGAAGTTGACCCCAGGCTCATTGAAGCAGGAGGCTGCCTGTAACTCTGATCTGCTTCTCTGACTACACAGTTCAGCTCCACCCGGCAGGTTGGAATGTGTCATGCATTTCATTCCAGCTCATCAGATGGGCTCTATTTTCAGGGCCCGTCCGTCACCCCAGCTTGCCATGTGAACCTAGTGTTCTCCAAATCCCAGATCGCAACTGTCATGGTGTATTTTTGGCACTGCTCTGTGTGTACCCAAAACACAGGGAGGGAGGCTACACAGAAACCTTTGGAGAGCAACCAGAATGCACGGGGAGTTATTCACATCTGAGATGGGGGTGGTGAGATTTTGCTCAGGGACTGAGAAGAATAGAACCAAGGAACCTGAGGGATTTGGTCTCTTCGAGACCCCCCTCCAGCTTTGTGATGTTCTCAGTCTAATTCAGAATGAGAATGAGAAGGCTCAGGCTGAGTGAGTGGAGATTTGCTCCTGTTTATTAGAAAGAACAGAAATTCAATAACATGTATGTGATAAGCCTGTTCTCAGATGATAGTGGCCTTACCTAATCAGGCAGGGAATGGGGCATGGAGAAGCTGGGAGGCTGTGAAAGGCCTGGGGGTGCTGGGATAGTGGAGTGGCCTGAGGGTGGGTAAGCCAAAGCTGACTCAACTCTGATGTTACTGCCAGATGTGGGCTCTGAGACACTGACACTCATTCTAGATGCATCTGCTGGAAGGTCTGAGGCCACCTGCCTACCCATGTCCTGTTAGGGCTCAGCTCAGGATGCTGAGTTTATGGGGAAGTTAGCAGAGGTGGCTCTTGGCCCCTGCATTAACTCATCTCTGGATGGACAGCCACCATTCGTCTTATACGATGTTCCAATCATCCTGAGCACCCCTCCAGTCCTCCTCTGTGCCACTTTCAAGGTTTTAATGATCCTGTTAGATAAGACAGTCATTTCCTCCCCCACCCTGTCTTGTTTGGATCATTTGATTTCCTTGTCCATGGAGGGTGGTCATGTGAAGGAATCCTTGCATCTGTTGCTTGAATGTATTGGGTTGACCAAAAAGTGTATTTGCGTTTTCCCCGTAAGATATGGAAAACTCGAATGAACTTTTTGGACAACCCAATGCTATTGTCATATTAAAAAAAATCCACCTGCTAATGCAGGAGACTCATGTTTGATCCCTGGTCAGGAAGATCCCCTGGAGAAGGAAATGGCAAGTCACCCCAGCATTCTTGCCTGAGAAATCTCATGGACAGAGGAGTCTGGCGGGCTGTAGTCCATGGGGTGGCAAAAGAGTCAGACACGGCTTAGCGACCAAACAACAACAAGAGTACTTGGTGTGGGAATGTGAGGGGCAAAGTTATTTCCTTTGCTATTTTGCAGCAGTGGTATTAGCATAACACAAGAAGGGAAGTCTTAGAGAAGGGGGAGCTTATATACGACACCCCCAGATTCTGATAGGTCTTCACTGAGTTGCAGTGAGGCATCATCACTGATAGCTGAGGTGAAGAGCGTGGTGGGGGGAGTATTGCTTAACCACCTCTGGGGCTAACCAGGTGTAAGCCCAGCCATGCATCACCTCAGATGCCTCTAGGACATCCTGCCCCTATATCCACCCCTCACTGGATTCTTAGAGGCCCAAGAATGAATAGACTCTAGCATCCAAATGAGCAGGAAGACGGCCCGGGACATCTTTTTGCTGGAAGAGTAGGAAGGCTTGAACTGAGGTCTCAGGTGTCTTGACATGTCAGTTCTTTTTTGTTTGTTTGTTTGTTTTTTATTAAATTTTAATTGGAGGATAATTACTTTACAATATTGTAGTGGTTTTTGCCATACATTGACATCAATCAGCCATGGGTGTGAGGTGTCAGTTCTTGCCTTCCAAGTGATTAAACATTATTGATAACTCTTGGGTATTTTTGCTCAATTCTCATAACATGGAGGCTGGTATACTTTTCTATAATCCTTATAAATGTGTGACAGGTCCAGTTAGCCTTGACTTCTTACATTTGGAGCCCGAGACTCAGAGCAGAGAAGTGACTTTCTCAAGTCACACATTTTACACTGCAGTGTCTGGGGCATGAGTATCTATTTCCTGATTCTCAGGTACATGCTGTTTTTTTTTTTTTTTTTTAGACTCCAGATATTAAAGAACTGAGACTCTTTATTCGGAAGTAATGAGGGATTCCAAAAACAGCCTTAGTGGTGCTTAACAAATTGGAATGACCAGAGGAACTGAGGCCAAAGGAGATTGAGACAGGTGAGCTGTTTCCTTGTATAACTTTTCATTAACTTGGTTAAGAACAGTCAATGATGCCTTTATATGTGTCTATGTATTAATTAGAAATATGATTTGGTACAAGGTCAAAAATGACACATTGCATTTTCTCTCAAACCTTGTTAACTGCAAATAAGAACCTCATGGTGACCATGATTTTGCCAAATTGATTGGATGAAAAGAAATGCCTCCAAGTGTCAAAGGCTACATTAGGAATGGTTGCTAATGAGCTTGACTGCTCAGAGCTGCCTGGCTGGGGGCACAGTAGGCGCTAAATGAGTGATGATGGATGGCTGGATTGATCAAGTTCTCAGTTGGCCTTCCATCCCAGGGAGCTGTGGTGCTTCAATGTGTGAGCTAAGATGACATTCTAAAAATGTATCAGCCCATATATTTAAAGATTCATTTGGAAAGATTTCAAACTTACAAAAGGTAAGACATGAAAATTAATGTTTAATCACTTGAGAGGCTGCTGCTGCTGCTAAGTCGCTTCAGTCGTGTCCGACTCTGTGCGACCCCATAGACGGCAGCCCACCAGGCTCCCCCGTCCCTGGGATTCTCCAGGCAAGAACACTGGAGTGGGTTGCCAGTTCCTTCTCCAATGCATGAAAGTGAAAAGTGAAAGTAAAGTCGCTCAGTCGTGTCTGACTCTGTGGGACCCCATAGACAGCAGCCCACCAGGCTCCTCCGTCCACAGGATTTTCCAGCCAGGAACTGACATCTCAAGACACCTGAGACTGCAGTTCAAGTCTTCCTACTCTTGCAGCAAAATGACGTCCTGGGCATCATCTTTGTGTTCATTTTTTTTTTTTTTTTTTAAATCAAGAATCTCTTTTATTGATTATCAAAAAAATTAAAAAAATCAAATAAGAAAAAATTGTAAAAAGATAGTGTTTATTTTTAAAAATTAATACATTTCAGATATAATATTATACATATTTCAATGCTATTCTCCCCAATCATCCCACCCTCTCCTGGTCCCAGAGTCCAAAAGTCTGGTCTATACATCGGTGTCTCTTTTGTTGTCTCGTAAATAGGGTTATTTTTTACCATCTTTCTAAATTCCATATATATGCGTTAGTATACTGTATTTGTGTTTTTGTTTCTGGCTTACTTCACTCTGTATAATAGGCTCCAGTTCCATCCACCTCCTTAGAACTGATTCAAATGTAATCTTTTTAATGGCTGAGTAATATTCCATTGTGTATATGTACCACAGCTTGCTTATCCATTCATCTGTGGATGGACATCTAGGTTGCTTCCACGTTCTGGCTATTGCAAACAGTGCTGCTATGAACATTGGGGTACAAGTGTCTCTTTCAATTCTGGTTTTCTCAGTGTATATGCCCAGCAGTGGGATTGCTGGATCATAAGGCAGTTCAATTTGCAGTTTTTTGAGGAATCTCCATACTGTTCTCCAAAGTGGCTGTACTAGTTTGCATTCCCACCAACAGTGCAAGAGGGTTCCCTTCTCTTCGCACCCTCTCCAGCATTTATTGCTTGTGGACTTTTGGATAGCAGCCATTCTGATTGGCGTGAAATGGTATCTCATAGTGGTTTTGATTTGCATTTCTCTGATAATGAGTGATGTTGAGCATCTTTTCATGTGTTTGTTAGCCATCTGTATGTCTTCTTTGGAGAAATGTCTATTGAGTTCTTTGGCCCATTTTTTGATTGGGTCATTTATTTTTCTGGAATTGAGCTGTAGAAGTTGCTTGTATATTTTTGAGATTAGTTGTTTGTCAGTTGCTTCATTTGCTATTATTTTCTCCCATTCTGAAGGCTGTCTTTTCACCTTGCTTATAGTTTCCTTTGTTGTGCAAAAGCTTTTAAGTTTGATTATGTCCCATTTGTTCATTTTTGATTTTATTTCCAATATTCTGGGAGGTGGGTCACAGAGGATCCTGCTGTGATGTAAGTCAGAGAGTGTTTTGCCTATGTTTTCCTCTAGGAGTTTTATGGTTTCTGGTCTTACATTTAGCTCTTTAATCCATTTTGAGTTTATTTTTGTGTATGGTGTTAGAAAGTGTTCTAGTTTCATTCATATGGAGGGGTCTTGTTTTTGTATCCATTCAGCCAGTCTCTGTCTTTTGGTTGGGGCATTCAACCCATTTACATTTAAGGTAATTAATGATAAATATGATCCCATTGCCATTTACTTTGTTGTTTTGGGTTTGAATTTATATATCCTTTTTGTGTTTCCTGTCTAGAGAATGTCCTTTAGTATTTGTTGGAGAGCTGGTTTGGTGGTGCTGAATTCTCTCAGCTTTTGCTTGTCTGTAAAGGTTTTGATTTCTCCTTCATATTTGAATGAGATCCTTGCTGGGTACAATAATCTGGGCTGTAGGTTCTTTTCTTTCATCACTTTAAGTATGTCTTGCCATTCCCTCCTGGCTTGGAGAGTTTCTATTGAAAGATCAGCTGTTATCCTTATGGGAATTCCCTTGTGTGTTATTTGTTGTTTTTCCCTTGCTGCTTTTAATATTTGTTCTTTGTGTTTGATCTTTGTTAATTTGATTAATATGTGTCTTGGGGTGTTTCGTCTTGGGTTTATCCTATTTGGGACTCTCTGGGTTTCTTGGACTTGAGTGATTATTTCCTTCCCCATTTTAGGGAAGTTTTCAACTATTATCTCCTCTAGTATCTTCTCATGGTCTTTCTTTTTGTCTTCTTCTTCTGGGACTCCTATGATTCGAATATTGTAACGTTTAATATTGTCCTGGAGGTCTCTGAGATTGTCCTCATTTCTTTTAATTCGTTTTTCTTTTTTCTCCTCTGATTCCTTTAATTCTGCCATTCTATCTTCTAATTCGCTAATTCTATCTTCTGCCTCTGTTATTCTACTATTTGTTGCCTCCAGAGTGTTTTGGATCTCATTTATTGCATTATTCATTATATGTTGATTCTTTTTTATTTCTTCTAGGTCCTTGTTAAATCTTTCTTGCATCTTCTCAATGCTTTTCTCCAGACTATTTATCCATGATTCCATTTTGCTTTCCAGATTTTGGATTAATTTAACTATCATTATTTGGAATTCTTTATCAGGTAGGTTCGCTATTTCTTCCTCTTTTGTTTGGTTTGGTGGGCTTTTATCCTGTTCCTTTACCTGCTGGGAATTCTTCTGTCTTTTCATCTTGTTTAAATTGCTAAGTTTGGGGTGTCTTTACTGTATTCTGGTAGTCTGTGGAGTTCTCTTTATTGTGGCGTTTCTGCACTATATGTGGGTTTGTACCGGTGGCTTGTCGAGGTTTCTTGTTTATGGAAGCTTGTATCGGTGTTCTGGTGGGTGGAGCTGGATTTCTTTTCTCTGGGGTGCAGTGGAGTGTCTAGTAGTGAGTTATGAGATGTCTATGCTTTTGGGGTCGCTTTGTGTAGCCTGTGTATTGGAGCTCAGGCTGTGTTCTTGTTTTTCTGGAGAATTTGCTTGGTATGTCTTGTTGTGGAACTTGCTGGTCTTTGTGTGATGCTTGGTTTCAGAGTAGGTATGGAGGCTTTTAATGAGCTCCTGTCAATTAGTGTTTCGTGGGATCAGGGTATGGACTTAAGCCTCCTGGTTCCAGTTATTGGTCTTATTTTTACAGTAGTCTCAAAAACTTCTTCTTCTATAATGCATTCCACAACTGGACCGCTCAGAGATGTTCACGGAATTATACATAGAAGGAAAAAGGGAGGAAGGAGACAGAGGTGGTCAGGAGGATAAAAGGAGGGAGTGTGAAGGAGAGAGACAGATCTAGTCAGTAATCAGTAAAGAAAAGAAAAAAGGAAAGGAAAAAAGCAAAGGACAAAAAGGAAAAAAGAAAAAAAAAAAAAAAACAGGGTCGCAAAAGTTATATCTAAACGTGGAGATTAAAGAAGTACTAGAGGATAAAAATAATAATAATAATAAAAAAATAAAAGAAACAAAACAAACAACAACAAAAAAAAATTAAAAGGAAAAAAAAATTTTTGTTTTCCTTTTTCCAATTAAAAAATAATAAAAATTTAAAAAATATATATATATTAAAAAAAGAAAAGAAAAAAAAAGGAAATAATGATGGTAAAAATAGTAACAATATATATAAGAGTTTCTCTATTATTGTTGTGGGTTCAGTTCATTTTCAGCTAGTTCCTTGTTCCGGCTTAAATTTCTCAAGATCTATAGGCCCCTTTCTCTGTGGTTGGTCTGTATAGTTCTTTGTTCTGTGCACGGTTCGGCGGTGTTCTGGGCCAAGGCCCGCCACTCGTGTGGTCGGCGCTGCACAATTTGGATTGCCGGCCCAAACTACTCCAGTTAGGCAGCACTCCAGACAATCAGGCGAACGAAGTCTGCGCTGAGGCCCGCAGAGGGGGAGGGGGTCGGCGACGGGAATGGCGGGCGGGCGGGTGGGGGAGGGGATGGGGTGGCCCTCGTGGGAGCCGCCGGCACAGCGGGCGGGGGCACGCCTGCGCGGGAGTGGCCGGCGGGGGGAGCGTCCAGTGGGGGAGAGTCCCGCGGGGGAGCGTCCCTCTGGGGAGCGCCGGCAGCGGAGCGTCCCGCGTGGGAACGGCCAAGGCGTCTCCCTGCCCAGCCCCGGCTCCCCAATGGCAGATGCGGGCGTTTGCAGCGGTGTTTTCCGCTGCGGAAGTTACCGCAGGGCCCGCAGTCTGTGGGTTCTAATTGCTCAACTGTTCTCCTCCCTGTTATGATAGTCTCCGTGTTTCCCAGGTTCGGCTCAGATTCCGCAGGGAGAGTGTTTCCTGGTGTTTGGAAACTTCTCTTTTTAAGACTCCCTTCCCCGGACAGAGGTCCGCCCCTCCCTCTTTGTCTCTCTCTGGCTTCTATATTCTTTCCTACCTCCTTTAGAAGGCAGTGAGTTGCTTTTCTGGGTGTCCGACGTCCTCCGCCAGCACTCCGAAGCTGTTTGTGGTATTTACTCGGCGCCCAGATGTCCCATTGATGAATTTGTGGAGGAGAAAGCGTATTCCCCGTCCTAATCCTTCGCCATCTTAACCGGAAGTCTGGAGTCTATTCATTCTTCGGTCTCTGAGAACAGTGAGGGGTGGATATAGTGGCAGGATGTCCTGGAGGCATCTGGGGTGATGTATGGCTGGGCTTACACCTTGTTAACCCTAGCGGTGGTTAAACAATAGTGCCTTGTCATGTAAGATTTCAAATTTACAAAAGGTAAAGAGAAGAGTATAATAAACCTGAGGTATTCTTCCCTAACTTGAGGATTTATCAGTATCCTGTTATTTTCATTTTTCCATCCCTTTAATACACACACACATTCTTTTTTAGATGGAGTGCTATATAGGAAGTTCCAAACATCGTAACACTCACCTGTGAATATACATGTGTGTATCTTCAATAGGCAAAGATTTAAAAATGTATATATATATAAAACCACTATATCATCATCACAATAAAAATAACAATTATATCATTCATCTTGCATATATATATCTTCAATAGATAAAGACTGAAATACATATATCCATATATATACATAAATATAGGGGCCTCTCTGGTGGGTTAGCAGTTAAGAATCCAACTTTTAGTGCAGGCGTCACGGGTTTGATCCCTGGCTCAGGAGGACCCCACATGCCATGCGGAAACTAGACCTGTGCACCACAACTACTGAAGCCTGTGTGCTCTAGAACCCACGCGCTGCAACAAGAGAACCCACCACGATGAGAAGCCCCAGTTCCACAACTGGAGAAAGCCCACTTGCAGCAATAAAGACCCAGCCCAATCAAAAATAAATAAATAAATTAAAAAAAATAGAACCACAATATCATCATAGAATAACAATCATCATATCACTCACTTGTGAATATGTATGTATGCATTGTATGTATGCATTGTCAATAGATAAAGATTAAAAATATATAAAAAAAAAAGAAATTTGGAAAACTCAGCAGTGGCCACAGGACTGGAAAAGGTTTTTCTCATTAAAAAACAAAAAAAAAAAAGAGGGATGAATACTCAAAATACTACACAATTTCACTCATTTCACACCCTAAAAAAAAAATAAAAAAATATAAACCACGCGCCACCAAAATATTTGAAGTGTAATTTCTTGTTTTTTAAAATGGTTTTTTAAAAAGGAGGGGGAACAAAAAAAAAATTTCCAAAATCCGCTGGATCATGGAAAAAGCAGGAGAGTTCCAGAAAAACATCTATTTCTGCTTTATTGACTATGCCAAAGCCTTTGACTGTGTGAATCACAATAAACTGTGGAAAATTCTGAAAGACATGGGAATACCATATCACCTGATCTGCCTCTTGAGAAATTTGTATCCAGGTCAGGAAGCAACAGTTCGAACTGGACATGGAACAACAGACTTGTTCCAAATAGGAATAGGAGTTCGTCAAGGCTGTATATTGTCACCCTGTTTATTTAACTTATATGCAGAGTACATCATGAGAAACACTGGACTGGAAGAAACACAATCTGGAATCAAGGTTGCCAGGAGAAATATCAATAACCTCAGATATGCAGATGACACCACCCTTATGGCAGAAAGTGAAGAGGAACTCAAAAGCCTCTTGATGAAAGTGAAAGTGGAGAGTGAAAAAGTTGGCTTAAAGCTCAACATTCAGAAAACGAAGATCATGGCATCCGGTCCCATCACTTCATGGGAAATAGATGGGGAAACAGTGGAAACAGTGTCAGACTTTATTTTTCTGGGCTCCAAAATCACTGCAGATGGTGACTGCAGCCATGAAATTAAAAGATGCTTACTCCCTGGAAGGAAAGTTATGACCAACCTAGATAGCATATTGAAAAGCAGAGATATTACTTTGCCAACAAAGTTTCGTCTAGTCAAGGCTATGTTTTTTCCTGTGGTCATTTATGGATGTGAGAGTTGGACTGTGAAGAAGGCTGAACGCCGAAGAATTGATGCTTTTGAACTGTGGTGTTGGAGAAGACTCTTGAGAGTCCCTTGGACTGCAAGGAGATCCAACCAGTCCATTCTGAAGGAGATCAATCCTGGAATTTCTTTGGAAGGAATGATGCTAAAGCTGAAACTCCAGTACTTTGGCCGCCTCATGCGAAGAGTTGACTCATTGGAAGACTCTGATGCTGGGAGGGGTGGGGGGGGGGGGGAGGGGGAGAGAGAGAGGAAGGAGAGGGAGGGGAGGGAAGGGAGACAAGAAGGAGATGAATGGAAAGAAAAAAGAAGATGGGGGGGTGGGGGGGGGGGGGGGGGGTGTGGTGTTGTGTGTCAAAGGAGAGAAAAAGACAAAGAAGAGAGAAAGGAAAAAATAAAATAAAAAAAAAAAAAAAAAAAAAAAAAAAAAAAAAAAAAAAAAAAAAAAAAAAAATAATATTATAAAAAAAAAAAATTTTTTTTTTTTTATTTTTATTTTTTTGTGATAATATGATTGTTTTTTTTTTTTTTTTTATTAAAAAAAAAAAAAAAAATATTTTCACTGCACCACTTTTTTTTTTTGTTTTTTTTATTTTTTTAAATAAAAAAAACTTTTTTTTTTATTTAAAAAAAAAAAAAAAAAGAGAAGGAGGGACAAAAAAAAAGAAATAAAAAAAAAAAATTAAAAAAAAAAAAATTTTTCACTTTTTTTAACCTACAAAATTTTGAAGAAAATTCATAGTGTTGCATTTATGATACATTTTCATTGATAAAATTTTAATAGTATTGCATAATGTTTCATAAAAATATGCATTTATTCCCAGGTCCTCATTCTTGGACAAAACTGATAATGCGAAGAATGTTTTGGGAAGACGCCCTGGTCCTTTATCACGCCAGATGAGTCAGGCTTCAGGAAGTCCCAACACAGCTGCTGGAAAAGGGAAGTCAGCTACTGGGGACCAGATGTAACTGTCACAAAGTCTCTCAGGAAGGATTTTAAAGGCTGAGAGGAGGTCCCAGTTTAGGGTCTATTTTCTCTTGCTTTACACACAATTCTAAGAAACTTCATTTTATTTTGGCAACCCACAGTAAGTATGAAATGAAAAATTAAAAGGAGCAGGTGGTTAGGAGACATGAAAAGGGCTGGATGACAGCTACACGATTGAGGGGAAAACAGAAGATAAATGAGAAACAAAAACCGGGGACTTCCCTGGTGGTCCAGTGGCTAAGACTCCGTGCTTCTAACGCAAGAGGCACGGGTTCAGTCCCTGGTCACAGAACTAAGATCCCAGATACTGTGAGGTCTGGTCAAGAAGACACAACCAACAAAAAACCCCAAACCGACAAAAAACTGGAGAAGGCACAGAATCCAGGAAAAATGGAAATAGAGGCCAAGGAGGTTCATCTTCCTTTCAGTGGGTACATCATCAGTTCAGTTCAGTCGCTCAGTCATGTCTGGCTCTTTGCGACCCCATGGGCTGCAGCACGCCAGGCTTTCCTGCCCATCACCAACCATACTTGTCTGTTGATTTGTGTTGTCTATTTTAATTGTCACATCAGCTTTGTGAGGTAGGTGCTATAATATTCTGTATTTCACTGATTGAAAAAAAATGAAGAAATATTCCTAAAGTCCCCCAGCTGGGAGGGAGATCCCAAGGAACACTGTTTCATTGCTCAGTGATCAAGCATAGAATATGCGCAGACAAGCTGATGTCACTGGCAGAAGAAAAATGGAGGTCCTGCGTCTCTTGGTGAAGCAGGCAAGAAGTCACGTGATGTGTTTCAAAATGTACTGACTTCCCCACAAAATGGGAAAAGCTAGAAGTCTATAGTCACTTTAAACAGCTTCAGGTTTCTAGAAAATTTATATACATTGAAGTACAAGTGCAAATGTTTAGAGCTAGGTATTCTAAAATTTTTTGCAAACCAGAAACACAGAGATGGTACAGCAGTAGTTAAATTCAAGGACTGGTTTATCTTGAAGTGTCACCTGGTAACTTCAGTGATATTGATATCATCCATCTCTCCATCAGCAGACTTTTGCTGTTGTTTGCTAGGATTTTCAGTGAGCCATTTGACTGCCAGCCTTCCCAGGTGGCTCAGTGGTAAAGCCTCCACCTGCCAATGCAGGAGACTCAGGAGACATGGGTTTGATTCTTGGGTCAGGAAGATCCCCTGGAGCAGGAAATGGCAACTCATCCACTATTCTTGCCAGGATAATCGCATGGACAGAGGAGCCTGGTGGGCTACAGTCCAAGGCACTGGAAAGAGTCGAACTCGACTCGACTACTGAGCACACACACACTGGTAAGCTCAGTTGAGAATCTGATTCTGTCTTTTCTCTTCTGTATAACTCAAGATTGGATTGGTTAGGAATGGGTTTCCCCATCACACCCTGTAAACGGTGGAGACTATTAAATAAATGATTACTGCATTAGTCTCTTCTTGCAAAAAAAAAGTACATGGTTGGAACCTTTAGTTTGGATACATTCTACATGACCCACATCTTAACCAATTCTTACTGGAGGTCAGGAATTTGGGAAAGGTAAATGCTTCATCATCAGAAATGACACCTTGGAAGTCACCTCAGCAGCATGTCGACTGTCTGAGACTCAGTCTTCGAGAGCCCACCTGAGAGGCAGGAAACAGAGAACTCAGTTTGAGGTCACCATCAGGCAAAATGCACGGGGCTTCCCATGTGACTCAGCTGGTAAAGAATCTGCCTGCAATGTGGGAGACCTGGGTTTGATCCCAGGATTGGGAAGATCTGCTGGAGAAGGGAAAGGCTACCCACTCCAATATTCTGGCCTGGAGAATTCCGTGGACTGTATAGTCCATGGGGTTGGAAAGAGTCGGACACGACTGAGCAACTTTCATTTTCACTTTCTTTCATCAGACATATCCAGGACCATTTGGAGCAACTTAACAGAGGGACAAATAATCTGCTGCAACAAGTTCCTAGATCTTCAGTAAATAATTTGTGGTGCTCATAGTGATGATTCTGAATCAGCAAGCCATATTAATAGGGAAGTAGTTAAACTAGAAAACAAATGCTTCCCTTCAGCTCTCTGGAAAACTTAGCAATCCAGCAATGATTCATTTCATGATCATCCCAGCTAACCAAACTTTTATGCTACGGTGCTTTAAAAAATAAAGAAGCTTCTTTTGTTTTACCGGCAGAGAAATTCTGAACTAATCTCACCTGACATGACATTTTTCTGTGACATCTTCTGTGCCTTTGACAATTTTCACAGCATATGGATTCATCATTTCATTGTCAGACACATCAGTTAATTAGCTAATTTGGCTTTTGATTCACACGTATTGAACACCACCTTTCTCTGAGCACATAGAAACCCCTTTATGTGAAATAAGTGGCATTATGTCCAAAAGAATGGTGTTAGATTATCTTTTGCTTTGGAGGAAAAGGAGGTAATTAGTTTGATTTATATTTTTTCATTTGCTGACTTTAATGTCATTTTCACCACGGAAGGAACGGTGAATGGCTGTGACCAGTCACTGCTCCTGGTTTTTGTGGCCCTGACATTATATAAAAGGAGCATGGGGAAATGAAATAAAAGAGCCTCAGTTGAATCTGTAGATAAGTAGTGTTCTTAATACTTCAACAAAATATAAAAGAGTTTGCAATTCATATGGCTTTTCTGAAAGGCTGCCAAGAGGGATATTTTCAATAGATTGGTGAAATGAGGAATTAAATGCAGATTTTTCTGGAAAAGATTGGAATTTAATATAACACTGGAACAGGTTAAATTCTCAACAGAAAAATGCTGGACAGAGAATGAGACTGTTTAATTTCCAGCACACGAAGACACATGACGTTGCTAGGGATGATGAATGCAGCGTAGGCTGCTGTTTCAAGCTCCTGTGTTCATTTTCAAAAACAGCCTGGGAAATTTCTGCCATCCTTTGGAATTCAAGGCAGTGGCAAAGCTGCGGTCTGATGTGATGGATTACACGGCCAATCTGCTTGAAGTTTGTGGTTCATTAATCCAGCTGTTTGAATTTCAAAGACCCGAGGTGATGTCATTTGGAATGTACATCACAGAGCATTAATGGGATTCCTCGGTCAGAAGGGAGAACTAAAACAACGTGATGGCGAAGAGGGGGATTGATGTTACTAATAATTGAGGAGTGGGAGAGTCTGCCTAGCCATTCAGGGCCCCTCCTCGCCCCCAGCCCCCTTGTAAGCTCTGATGGAGCCCTCTTTGTTGGTCAGCCTTTCCAAGAACAGAACACAAAGCTCTGCTTTTTCAAGTGGTTCCCAAGAATTCAGCAGCATCAGAAGCAGTTAAAAGTTTCAGTCTATCGAATTCAATGCAGCAGAACTGACTGGTTCCTCCTGTCTCCAGTTCCACAGCCCACCGCCCTGTCTGGGTCACGTTGGCAGGGCTGGTGGGAGCCCTGCCCATCACAGTGCTGTGCTGACAATGGGATGCTTCTCATGATGGGCTGGGCTTCATCCGTGTGAGGCCTGAGGCAGAAGGGAGATTGAATCACTGCCAAAGAGGCAGGCTGGGAACCTGGATCAGGAACGGGTCCCAGGAAAGATCCAGTGAAATAAGTGAATGGGAGGGGAAGGGACATTTAAGGAGCCTGCACTCTGTCAAGCTGGGTGCTAGGAACGATCACAGTTCATAAAATCATCACAGCGACTGTCTAGGATAGCAGTGGGAATACAGCACCTGGTGTGGTGGTTAAGAGTCGGCCTGCCAATGGAGGGAACATGGGTTCGATCCCTGGTCCGGGAAGATTCCATGGACTACAGGACAACTAAGCCCATGCACCAGAGCCACTGAGCCCAAGCTCTGGAGCCTGAGAGGTGCAATTACTGAAGCCCACTTGCCTAGAGCCTGTGCTCCACAGGAAGAGAAGCCACCGCAGTGAGAAGCCCATGCAGGGCAACTGGAGAGTAGCCCACTAGCAGCAACCAGAGACACAGTGCAGCTTAAAAAATAAAAGTTCTTATCAAGAAACACATCCCCTGGTGCAAAGTGGTTGCTCAAAACTTTGAAAACAAAAGCACAAAGCAAACGAACAAAAACCCTAAGAACTACCCAAACCTCAAAACTGTTCAACTGGGTGATAATATTGTCCTTCCTTTTCAAATGAAGAAACTGTGGTCAGAGACTTGCTCAGATAGTAAGAGAACTTTATTCTTTGTAAGCCACAAAAACGCACTTCACACTTTAGCTTTCATTACTATATCACTGTTGCTGTTCAGTTGCTAAGTCGTGCCTGACTCTGTGACCCCATGGACTGCAGAACGCCAGGCTTTCCCTGTCCTTCACCATCTCCCTGAGTTTTTTCGAACTCATGTCCGTTGAGTCGGTGATGCCATCCAACCATCTCATCTTTTGTTGTCCCCTTCTCCTCCTGACTTCAGTCTTTCCCAGCATCAGGGTCTTTTCCAATGACTTGGCTCTTCACATCAGGTGGCCAAAGTATTGGAGCTTCAGCTTTAGCATCAGTGCTTCCAATGAATATTCAGGGTTGATTTCCTTTATGATCCACTGCTTTGATCTCTTTCCTGTCCAAGGGATTCTCAAGAGTCTTCTCCAGCACCACAATTCAAAAGCATCAATTCTTTAACGCTCAACCTTCTCCAACTCTCACATCCACACATGACTACTAAAAAAACCCCATACTTTTGATTGTATCACTGAGCAAGCCCATTTCCTTAAAGTCTTTGCCTGTGGCAGTGCCTGAAACATTATAGTGATTCAATTCCTATTTGCCGATTGAAAGACTCCTTGACCATTGGGTAAGATGCGCTGATAGTGTCTGAATGAATCTATCTTCTCCCAGAAAGAAAGAGGAGGATTTCTATACACATGTACCATCTGCTGTGTGGAGTGTCCAACACTGTGTAAGAAAATTGAAATTTGTCATCTATTTAAAAAGATGAAGTGAAATTTCTCAGGATAATTTAGTAAACCTTAACTTTGCCTTCAGTTCAGTTTGGTTGCTCAGTCATGTCCAACTCTTTGTGACCCCATAAATCGCAGCACGTCAGGCCTCCCTGTCCATCACCAGCTCTCGGAGGTCACCCAGACTCATGTCCATCGAGTCTGTGATGCCATCCAGCCATCTCATCCTCTGTCGTCCCCTTCTCCTCTTGCCCTCAATCCCTCCCAGCATCAGAGTCTTTTCCAATGAATCAACTCTTCTCATGAGGTGGCCCAAGTATTGGAATTTCAGCTTCAGCACCAGTCCTTCCAATGAACACCTAGGACTGATCTCCTTTAGGATGGACTGGTTGGATCTCCTTGCAGTCCAAGGGACTCTCAAGAGTCTTCTCCAACACCACAGTTCAAAAGCATCAATTCTTTGGTGCTCAGCTTTCTTCATAGTCCAACTCTCACATCCATACATGACCACTGGAAAAACCATAGCCTAGACTATACAGACCTTTGTTGGCAAAGTAATGTCTCTGCTTTTGAATATGCTATCTAGGTTGGTCATAACTTTCCTTCCAAGGAGTAAGCGTCTTTCAATTTCATGGCTGCAATCACCACCTACAGTGATTTTGGAGCCCCTCAAAATAAAGTCTGACACTGTTTCCACTGTTTCCCCATCTATTTCCCATGAAGTGATGGGACCAGATGCCATGATCTTCGTTTTCTGAATGTTGAGCTTTAAGCCAACCTTTTCACTCTCCACTTTCACTTTCATCGAGAGGCTTTTGAGTTCCTCTTCACTTTCTGCCATAAGGATGGTGTCATCTGCATACCTGAGGTTATTGATTTTTCTCCCGGCAATCTTGATTCCAGCTTGTGCTTCTTTCAGCCCAGTGTTTCTCATAATGTACTCTGCATAGAAGTTAAATAAGCAGGGTGACAATACACAGCCTTGACGTACTCCTTTTCCTATTTGCAACCAGTCTGTTGTTTCATGTTCAGTTCTAACTGTTGCTTCCTGACCTGCATATAGGTTTCTCAAGAGGCAGGTCAGGTGGTCTGGTATTCCCATCTCTTTCAGAATTTCCCACAGTTTATTGTGATCCACACAAAGGCTTTGGCATAGTCAATAAAGCAGAAATAGATGTTTTTCTGGAACTCTCTTGCTTTTTCCATGATCCAGCAGATGTTGGCAATTTGATCTCTGGTTCCTCTGCCTTTTCTAAAACCAGCTTGAACATCTGGAATACATCTGGTTCATGTATTGCTGAAGCCTGGCTTGGAGAATTTTGAGCATTACTTTACTAGCGTGTGAGATGAGTGCAATTGTGCGGTAGTTTGAGCATTTTTTGGCATTGCCTTTCTTTGGGATTGGAATGAAAACTGAGCTTTTCCAGTCGTGTGGCCACTGCTGAGTTTTCCAAATTTGCTGGCATATTGAGTGCAGCCCTTTCACAGCCATAATCTTTCAGGATTTGAAACTCTGCCTTAGAATCCCTGAAAACTCCGTTAGGATCAAAATGTAAGAGTATTTTTATTGGGTGATGCTATAATCTGAAAGAGTGAGAAGTTTTCTGTTTGACGGTGCAGATGGGGTTTCTATTTCATATTAATGGTCACATCTAATAATGTGGATAGTAGTTTTTGTTGCCTATATGTTTATTAACATTTGAAGGTGATTTGAACTTGATAGCATGTTTTATTACTTTCTCAAACAGTAGCAACTCTTTCATTTTAAATATATTTAAATTACACATATATTTCAAGACATAATCAAAGTAAATTTGTAAAAAAGATATAAAAATCTTTATACATTCTTATTTCTAGGCTTTACTTTCTCATAGAGTCTGATAGGCTTGATGTATGCGCACTCAGTCGCTCAGTGGTGTCTGACATTTTGCAATCCCATGGGCTGTATATAGCCCACCAGGCTCCTCTGTCCATGGGATTCTCCAGGCAAGAATACTGGAGTGGGTTGCCATTTCTTCCTCCAGGGGATCTTCCCAACATAGGGATCACACTTGTGTCTACTGTGTCTCCTGCATTGCAGGCAGATTCTTTACCGCTGAGCCATCGGGGAAGTTGGTCTTGGACATAGCCATTAAAAGTTGGTCAATAAACTGCAGTTTTTAGAACCCAGGGAGAGTAAGTTTTAAAAGGGGACCCCAGGATTCTGTGTTCATTCACTCCTGGTGCCATTTTCCTGGGAGAAAACTCAGATTTTCTCTATCCAATTTGGATTCCCATTTCTTGACTGGAGTTGAGATTGTCAAAAGCTCCGATAGAGTAGAAACTCAGCTGTAGGTAGAAATTCTCTGTACATTTTTCAGAAATTAAAAAAAATTGATGTGGAAAATTTTGACCAGTATGAGATATCAGATCAGATCAGATCAGTCGCTCAGTCGTGTACGACTCTTTGCGACCCCATGAACCGCAGCACGCCAGGCCTCCCTGTCCATCACCAGCTCCCGGAGGTCACTCAGACTCACACACATCAAGTCAGTGATGCCATCCAGCCATCTCATCCTCTGTCATCCCCCTTCTCCTCTTGCCCCCAATCCCTCCCAGCATCAGAGTCTTCTCCAATGAGTCAACTCTTCTCATGAGGTGGCCAAAGTACTGGAGTTTCAGCTTTAGCATCATTCCTTCCAAAGAAATCCCAGGGCTGATCTCCTTCAGAATGGACTGGTTGGATCTCCTTGCAGTCCAAGGGACTCTCAAGAGTCTTCTCCAACACCACAGTTCAAAAGCATCAATTCTTCAGCGCTCAGCCTTCTTCACAGTCCAGCTCTCACATCTATACATGACCACAGGAAAGACCATAGCCTTGACTAGGCGAACCTTTGTTGGCAAAGTGATGTCTCTGCTTTTGAATATGCTATCTAGGTTGGTCATAACTTTCCTTCCAAGGAGTAAGCATCTTTTAATTTCATGGCTGCAGTCACCATCTGCAGTGATTTTGGAGCCCAGAAAAATAAAGTCTGACACTGTTTCCACTGTTTCTCCATCTATTTCCCATGTAGTGATGGGACCAGATGCCATGATCTTCATTTTCTGAATGTTGAGCTTTAAGCCAACCTTTTCATTCTCCACTTTCACTTTCATCAAGAGGCTTTTGAGTTCCTCTTCACTTTCTGCCATAAGGGTGGTGTCATCTGCATATCTGAGGTTATTGATAGAGTTAAAAAAATTTAAACTGAAGCATAGTTGATTAACAATGTTGTGCTAATTTCTGCTGTATAGCAAAGTGATTCAGTTATAAATATACCTTCTTACTTTTACATTTTACAGCCACTTAGTTTTTGCAGTGATTATATACATACATAATTTTTAAAAATTATTCCCTGGTGGCTTAGTGGTAAAGAATCCACCTGCAATGTAGGAGATGCAGGTTCGATCCCTGGGTTGGGAAGATCTCTTAGGGGAGGGCACAGCAACCCACTCCAGTATTCTTGCCTGGGAAATCCCCTGGACAGAGGAGCCTGGTGGGCTACAGTACATGGAGTCCCAAGAGTTGGACACAATTTAGTGACTATACCACCACCACCTTATCTTTTTAAAAATTGAACTATAGTTGATTTACAATATTGTGTTAATTTCTACTGTAGAGAGAATAGTTTTTCAAACCCCTTCAAACCCTTGCCCAGATCCAGTATTATCACCATTTTGCTCATCTTATTTTATTTCTGTTCCCCATTTATTTTTTCTGCATTATTTTAAAACAAATTTCATATTATTATCATTTCACTTGTAAGCAGTTCAATGTAACTCTCTGTTAAGGACTGTTAAAAAACTGCCTTATAATGATCACACCCAGAACAATTATTGGTTCCCTTAGCTCCATCTGGAGAAGGCAATGGCACCCCACTCCAGTACTCTTGCCTGGAGGATCCCATGGACAGAGGAGCCTGGTGGGCTGCAGTCCATGGAGTCGCTAAGAGTCGGACACGACTGAGCGATTTCACTTTCACTTTTCACTTTCATGCATTGGAGAAGGAAATGGCAACCCACTCCAGTGTTCTTGCCTGGAGAGTCCCAGGGATGGGGGAACCTGGTGGGCTACCGTCTATGGGGTCACACAGAGTCGGACACGACTGAAGTGACTTAGCATAGTGTAGCATAGCACCATCTAATACACTGCCCATATTAACATTTCCCTGATTGTTTTAAAGATGTCCTCTGTGGTTGGTTGATTTGAATCGGGATCCAATTACTGAATGTTTTTTCTGAAGCATAGCTGCTTCCCTCGGGCTGCTTCAACTGCCTTCGTAGACTGGAAGACCAGAACTAAGGTAACTAAGGTAAACGTGGGCTCTAAGGCAGATGGCCAGAGAAGGCAATGGCACCCCACTCCAGTACTCTTGCCTGGAAAATCCCCTGGACAGAGGAGCCTGGTGGGCTACAGTCCATGGGGTCACGAAGAGTCGGACATGACTGAGCGACTTCACTTTCACTTTTACTTTCATGCATTGGGGAAGGCAATGGCAACCCACTCCAGTGTTCTTGCCTGGAGAATCCCAGGGACAGGGGAGCCTGGTGGGCTGCCGTCTATGCGGCCGCACAGAGTCGAACACGACTGACAGAATTCAGCAGCAGCAGCAGCAAGGCAGATGGTGCCATCTGCTAGTTAGGGTCAAGTTCAAGAAGAGCTAACTATGGAGAATTAACCTGGCTTCTTGGGCTTGGTTGGAAGAGGGCCCCTGATTAACTGGCCACAATCCTCAAGAGGGAAAGTGGTCTCATTCAGAATTCTAGAAGTGGACTGTGCTGGGTCATTCCATCCTGTGGCTTCCAACACAGCAGTGGAATCCTTGACAACCTGGTGGGAATAGCTGTCATTCCATGAGTGTCACCATAAGAAGACAGAAAAATGTCAGCTCTTGTGGGGTGGGGAGGATGGCCTCAGGTCCCCGGCTCAATT
The DNA here is from genome assembly GCA_935064755.1 of Tragelaphus eurycerus. Classification (NCBI taxonomy): domain Eukaryota; kingdom Metazoa; phylum Chordata; class Mammalia; order Artiodactyla; family Bovidae; genus Tragelaphus; species Tragelaphus eurycerus. Next base: position 3,220,039 of record CAKXYN010000075.1, on the reverse strand, counting down.
AGGAGTATTTATAGGAAGTAGAAGAGCAGGCAGAGAATGAAACGGCAGGGACTGAGTTGGAGATAGTGGGGTCAATCTATATTGGAAGGAAGAAAGTGTGTAACTGGCTTCATAGCTTTCCTAGGACATTAATTATCACATATGTTCAGAAACAAGACTATTTGGTGCATAGGGTAGGAGCCAACAGTGGCATCTGGCCATTGGATCCCAGTTCTGGAAACATGACTTCATTGCAAGTCCCATGGGGTGTGGGTGGGGGGAAGTAGGCAATCCATGCATATCCTGACCATTCTGAGATTGCCTGGGAACATATGTGAGCATGCCACAAAAGCAGAAGAGGGCATGCAGGCAGAATTGACATAAGGTGGTATTTGGTACAGAGATACACGTTACCAGTTACCAGAGAAGAAACGTTACCAGTCTGAAAGAATTAGAACTGTCTCCTCAGATACAGCGATAGTCTGTCCATGTGTGTAGGCACGCTAAGTCACTTCCATCATGCCCGACTCTTTGCAACCCTGTGAACTGTAGCCCGCCAAGCTCCTCTGTCCATGGGATTCTCCAGGCATGAATACTGGAGTGAGTTGCCATGTCCTCCCCTAGAGGATCTTCCTGATCCAGGGATTGAACAAGCATCTCTTAAGTCTCCTGCATTGGCAGGCTAGTGCCACCGGGGAGGCCCAGTCTTTGTCTATATTGCTGATAATATAAGTAACATCCCTAAGTGTAGAAACAATGAAACCTGACATCTGAATAGTATTTCATAGTTCTCAAAACATTTTCATAAGCATTGCTCCTTTCATCTTCACAAAACCCCTGCCCACTTAAAATTGATATTGGTGTTTAGTGAGCTTCGACTATGTATCATAATCTGTGCTGGGTGCTCTTATCTCTTGTACCATCATTTCCAACTCTCTCTTTTTAAAAGATAGGGATTTTTGTCTCTAAAATCCCTTACTTGTTTTATTGGACAGGGTTCATGTCAAGAATCAGGATAAATATATAATTCATGTTCTACAGGGACTACTTGGCTTCTGCAATTAAGGACACGGGACAAGCTGTCTCTGCAAGGCTGTCTCAGTCCAGGGAGGCACCAGTCAGGTGGTCAAGAAGGAAAGATCACAAGCAGGTTGGAACCCCATGTGCACAAGTTGAAATCCCATAAAGATGAACTGAACTCTAGGTCTGTTCTTGTTACATTTGACCTTGGAAATGAAGATAACCTACAGGAGCCAGAGCACACACGTGGAGCTGAACACACACATCTAGGAGGCAGAGACAGGGAAGGAATATTTAGAAGGAGAACAGTGACAAAACTAGCTGCCGGTCACCTCAGAGGTGAATCTGTGCTACAAAATAGCTGCTGCCTCCCTTCCATCTTCCAACTCTCCCTCCTGAGAGACTTTCTCTTGGAGCCCATGCTAAGAGGAAACACCCAAGGAAAGGGAATTCTGGGAAATGTAGTGCAGCCTTACAGCTGGCACAGAGCTGGCACACCTGTTCTAAGATGTGCACAAGGTGAGGAGGCAGGAAGTAGGGCTTTTTGGGCAGCTCTCAGTTGGAAGTTAAGGTAAATTAGACCTTAGTGACCATGTTAAACTTTCTACTACTGCGAAAGGTACTTCATGTTGTAGGATCTGCTTTCCTGATGTTTTCCACTAAATTTTGTGCGAAACAGAGCAGCGTGTCCTACACTTGAATGAAAGTGAAAGTGTTAGTCCCTCAGTCCTACTCTTTGTGACCCCCTTGGACTGTAGCCTGCTAGGCTTCTCTGTCCACGGGGATTCTCCAAGCAAGAGTACTGAAGTGGGTTGCCATTTCCTACTCCAGGAGATCTTCCCTACCGAGGGATTGAACCCAGGTCTCCTGCATTGCCAGCAGATCCCTTACCGTCTGAGCCACAGTCAGCAGAAAAGTATGGTGTGCTGGACAGACTTAAGGTAAAGGGTCTTCCATTCATTCATTCAGCAACGAATTGTTGGCTCTGGTGGTATTGCTCTGCACATTCTGCTTCTCAGGGGACCATCCAGCATGCCATGGAGGGACAGCTTAATCCTTCGGTGTCCCAGCTGGAAGCAGCTAATTGTCACTGACCCCACACGCCCGTGCCTGGTAGACTGTTCACTTCAACTAGAAGGGCACCTGGCCTGTCACCGCATCTTCCCTCAGCCAAGTGGACTCTTGGCTGTGGGAAGAGTCTTCCTGAGCAAATGTGGGCTCAGGTAAAGGACATACCAGGGCCCATTCAGCTCTCACCCAGCTTGGCACTCGGGCAACGTGCTCTTTGGGAATCTGTCACTATGCACCCTGCAGGGCAAGAGGAAGGAACTCTGTCTCAGCTGGTGTGAAAGTGTGTGGAGTGGGGAGTTGCTAACATCTCCTTGTCTGTCTTTACAGGATAGGCGATCTGGAGCCAACTTTTTTTTGTTTTTGAGTTTCAGATGTTCCAAATATATTAAAAAATTATTTATTTATTAATGGCTGTGCTGGGTCTGATCTCGGGTGGCCTTGGCCTGCAGAGGGCTTGGAGTGGGGCTTGGGTTCTCAACCAGAGATTGAGGCCAGGTCACAGTGGTGAAAGCACCAGACCCTAGCCACTGGACCAGTGGTCAGTGGCCAGGGCCCTGGCCCTTCAGCTTTGCAGAAAAGAATTTCCACAGATGGGAAGTAGTGAAGCAAGTCAAGTATTTATCAGGAGGAAAAAGGATTACAGTACGTGTGGCTAGACACACGGGCAGACTCAGAGGGAGCGTCCCTGAGTTGCTGAGTTGCACCCTCGTGGGAGTTTGAATTACTTCTATGGGGGGCATTTCTTCTGGGCTTCCTTTGGCCAGTCATTCTGATTTGCCTGGGTCACAGTCCCTATCTGGTGCATCTCAGGATCCTCCCATGCGTGTGAATGTAGTCAAGATGGATCCTACTGCAAAGGCCAATGGGTAGAACATCTCTTGATATGACTCCCCTTTGGCTTCCAAGGAGAAGGGGAATGTGTGCCATGTGTGTTTGGGGAGGTCTCTTGACTTTGGGAATGAGAAATATGTGATCTGTGCAGGGTCCAGCCTCCTCCCTTAATTGCCCTGCTATTCTTGTCTTGGAGTTTCAAGTCAATGGACAATGCATCTCCAATTGCTTTTCCCTGGGCGGGGGAGCCCATCTGCCTCCAGCCTCAGGTTTTCATTTCGGTGCATGGGCTTCTCATTGTGGTGGCTTCTCTGGTGGCAGAGCAGAGGCCCTGGGATGCTCAGACTTCAGTAGTTTTAGCTCGTGGGCTCCAGAGCTTGGTTTCAGTAGTTAAGGTGCATGGGCTTAGTTGCCCTAAGGCATCGGGATCTTCCCAGACCAGGGATTGAACACATGTCCCTTGCATTGGCAGGTAGACTTTTAACCACTGGACCACCAGTGAAGCCTTGGAGCTGCCTCTGAAATCAAGAACAGAGACTAAATGGCCTGGTGGGTGTTCAGACGGTCCCTGAGGATGTGCACAGGGACATTTGCATCCCAGAGCCTATTACACAGCACAGGAATCAGATCTGATGAGCTGGGCCTTGGGGCCAGCACGGCTCTGAGCACCTGGAGCAGGACTGCAGGTCCTGCTTATGCGCCTGGTGCGCAGAGTGCTGACATCGGGGTGCTCCCTGGGTGCCTCTTGCCATTAGTAATCTTTGTTCTTTGATCTTTGCTTAATGGAAAAGAAAGCTTTGCATGCTCACTGGAGGCTTTGGTGTCCCAGGCTGGGAAGTGGAGCTCAGGCAGGCAAATCTGAAAGGCAGCGCTGATCCGGTCAGGGGCTGCAAATTAGTGTATTCTATTAATACTTTGCAGCCTGGTTTTATTCATTGGCCTTTGGTGGGTAATGATTTTCTACCCTTTTTTCATTACGTCTAGGTAGTGGTATCTAATGTCTTAACTCTCTCTCCTTGTCACAGAGGAAGGTACAGGGGACTCTCAGAAGTTCAGATGTGTTTTTCATGCTTAGTTGCTCAGCCATGTCCAACTCTTTGTGATCCCATGGGCTGTAATCCACCAGGCTCCTCTGGCCATGGGATTCTCCAGGCAAGAATACTGGAGTGGGTTGCCATTTCCTCCTCCACATATATGCTTCAGGTACTGACAAATAGGCTGAATTTTAATGTCCAGTAAGAGGGAGCTCCAGACACAGATGGGGCTCTTGGGAGACAAAGGCATCATCTGGGACCTCTTGGGAGGCCAGGCTCATCTGTCCACGGGTTGCCAAGCCCCCCTCCAGGGGATCTTCCTGACCCAGGGATCGACCTCGTGTCTCTTACATTTCTACCACTGGCAGGCAGGTGCTTATGCAAAGTTGATTTCTCATGGAGGATTATGAAATTTGCTTCCTGTCAACATCAGGCTCAACCTGAAGCTGTATTTGCTGAAATGATCATATATGCATCATACGGCACACATCATCGCCATGGGAGAAACAGTAATGGTGGACAGACAAAAAGGGAGACCTTTCTTTGACATAGACTGTATTCATTTGTTGGGGCTGCCACCATGGATGGGATGGGTTAAACAGTAGATAATTTATTGTCTCACAGTTCTGGAAGCTGGAAGTCCAAACTGAGGTGTCATTAGGATTGGCTGCTTTGGAAGCTGGGAGGAAAGGATCTCTTCCAGGCCTCTGTCCTTGGCCTGTGGGTGGTGGGGCCTCCCCATGTCTCTACATGCTGTCTTTGTGTCCAATTTCCCTCTTGTTATATGGATATCAGTCATTTTAGGTTTATTTCTGCCCCCATGAACTCATTTTTAACATGATGGCCTCCATCAAGATCTTACGTCCAAACAGGGTCATATTCTGAGATAATGAATGTCAACAAAATGAATTTTTTGGGGCGGAGAGGACACAATTCAACCTGTAACGGAACACAATTAGCTATTCTCCCCCATTTTTTAGAGACGAGGAATGGGGGCCCAGAGAGCTTTGGGGCAGCATGGTTCATCAGTGGGGACCTGGGAATGGATCCCAGCTTCCTCCTACCCTTGCAGGTATGGGCTCCTTCGGAATCCAGGTGTATGAAGGGGCGATTGTACCCCAAATGGGCACAGAGTTGGTGTCATTATGTAGGCGGCGAGCTTGCTCTCAGGTAATGTTTCAAGTGGAGCTGTTGCTCAGCTTGAAATGAGGCTTCTCCCATCTTTTTTGTTTGTTTTTAATTCATTAGCTTATTTCTGGCTGTGCTGGATCTTTGTTGCTGTGTGCAGGCTTTCTCTAGTTGCAGCGAGTGGGGGTTACTCTCTAGTTTCGGTGCACAGGTTTCTCATTGCAGTGGCTTCTTTTGTTGTGGAGGACGGGCTCTAGGGCACGCAGGCTTCAGTAGTTGTGGCACATGGGCTTAGTTGCCCCGCAGCACGTGCAATCTTCCTGGACCAGGAATCAAACCCATGTCCCCTGCGCTGGCAGGTGGATTCTTATCCACTGTACCATCAGGGAATCCAGCTTCCCTCTTCTTACTTCCCTCTTTTTACTTCTCTCTCCTTACTTTTCTGCTTTTAGGGCTATGACGGTGCTGACATCTGGCAAGCACTGTATACTTCTCCAAGCCCATTCACATGCTTTATCATTTTGCATCCTTACCACCACCCTATGAGTTAGGTTCAGGTTTATAACCCCTTATCCAAGCCCCTGGGGCTAGATATATTTCAGGATTCAGAGCCCTGCAGACTTGCGAAAAGCTACTGCTGTGCATGACCTGTGTATAACACAGCAGCCCCTGTGGGGTCTGGGGCAGCCTTTGAAATCAAACAGCAAGACAGGTACATATTCACACAAAACTGGGTCAGCTCAGGAAACTCAAACCCGGGCTCTGTGACAGCCTAGGAGGGTGGGAGGGAGGTTCAAGAGGGAGGGGACATATGTATACCTATGGCTGATTCATGTTGTTGTATGGCAGAAACCAACATGATATTGTAAAGCAATTATCCTTCAATTAAAAATAAATAAATTTTTTGAAATAAAATGAGTGGGGGAAAGAAAAAAAAAACTGGGTCAGTGAGGATAAACCATAAGCTCCAATCCAATTGGGTCAGATTCTGCTGCTGTTCAGTTCAGTTTGGTTGTTCAGTCATGTCTGACTTTTTGCAACCCCATGGAGTGCAGCACACCAGTCTTCCCTGTCCTTCACCAAGTCCCAGAGCTTGCTCAAACTCATGTCCATTGAGTCAATGATGTTATCTAGCCGTTCCATCCTCTGTTGTCCCCTTCTTCTCCTGCCTTCAATCTGTCCCAGCATCAGGGTCTTTTCCAGTGAGTCAGTTCTTCACATCAGGTGGCCAAAGCATTGGAGCTTCAGCTTCAGCATCAGTCCTTCCAATGAATATTCAGGACTGATTTCCTTTAGGATCGACTGGTTGGATCTCCTTGCAGTCCAAGGGACTCTCAAGAATCTTCTCCAACACCACAGTTCAAAAGCATCAATTCTTTGGTCCTCAGCTTTCTTTATGGTCCAACTCTCACATCTATACTTGACTACTAGAAAAACCATAGCTTTGACTAGACCTACCTTGGTCGGCATAGTAATGTCTCTGCTTTTTAATATGCTGTCTAGATTGGTCATAGCTTTTCTTCCAAGAAGCAAGCATCTTTTAATTTCATGGCTGCAGTCACTATCTGCAGTGATTTTGGCGCCCAAGAAAATAAAGTCTGTCACTGTTTCCACTGTTTCCCCATCTATTTGCCAGGGAGTGATGGGACCAGATGCCATGATCTTATCTTTTTGAATGTTGAGTTTTAAGCTCTGCTGTTGCTGACTCTGGAAAAGCTCTCTGTTTTTGGAGCTTCCTGAATTTCAGGCGTGTGGCTAAGTGACCACCAGCCTGTTGTTGCTATGGCCCCTGGTCCTGGATGAGAAGATGAAGTCTAATACCTGCCTGCACAGGTGACTGCATCCGGGCACCCTGCAGGAGGCGACTGGCGGCGGGCCTGTCTAGAAGGCTCTGGGTGCTAGTTCTTGGCCTCAGTATTTCCTCCCGTGTCTCCAGGCTCGTCCTTCACCCTCCCTGTGGCTCAGTTCCCAGTCTGGCTCTGACATGCCCACCTCGTGGTACTGCAGTGATAATGAAACAGACTAAAGAGGGGACGGGAAGGGGCCTGGGTTTTGTGGGACTTGAAGCTGGTGAGATTTTGCAGGCGCTCTTAAAGAAAAAGCCCACACGGTGACAGACATAAAATTAGACACGGAGATTTTCCTTTAGGATGAGAAAGCACCTCAGATTACAAATTTTAAAAAGCTGCCAGATAAACTGGAGGTGGGAGAGTGTGTGAGGGGGAACTCTTTGTACTTTCTGTTCAATTTTTCTGTGTATCTAAAACAAACCCCAAAAAAAGTCTATTAATTAAAAAAAAACAAAAGCTGCCAAATAGCTCAGACATCACACAATCTAGAAAGGGAACATGATCCATATTTTTAAATTAATTACCTGCCCACTCTCTATCACATTTTTTTTCCTCCAAGTTTTTGCTGTGGATTCTTTGGTTTCCTTTTCACTTAATGATTTTGTAATATTTTTATAGGGAGCCTTTAAAAGTCTAACGTAAAGATGATGTGGTTGTCTTCCTACTATGGTTGATCAAGTTGACTTTTCATTATTATTTTTAAAATTTTATTTTATTATTGGAGTAGAATTGTTTTGGGCTTCCCAGGTGGCTCAGTGTTAAAGATTTCGCCTGCCAGTGCAGGAGACACAGGTTCGATCCCTGGGTCGGGAAGATCCCCTGGAGAAGGAAATGGCCACCTTGTCCAGTATTCTCGCCTGGAAAATCCAAGGCCGCAACCAGAATAGTATGTGGCACGGAACTGGTACTTGGGAAATTTAAGGAAATGAATGAATGAGACATGGAGGGCCAGGCCAGCTTTATTGTCAAAGGGCATCCGGGAGCTCTCCGAGTGATAGACATAGATGCTTCTGAGCTTGACAGGGGAGGATTTGAGGGCTAAGTACCGTATGTGGGTATCCATGTATTTTAACTAGGGTTGTTGTAACAAGTGCCACAAATTGCATAACTTATAGAAGAGAAATTGATGGTTTCACAGTTTTGGAGGCTAGGGGTCTGACATCAAGTTGTCTGAGGGTTATGGTGCTTCTGAGTCCTTCCTTGCCTCTTCCTAATTTCTGGTGGTTTTCTGTCAATCTTTGGCATTCCCTGGCTTGTTAATGCACCACTTCAGTCCTGCATATTCCTAGGACATTCATCTTGTGTCTCTTTATCTCATCTTCTCTCTGTATGTGTCTATGGCCAAATTTCCCCCTTTTAAATTTTTTTATTAAAATTTTTTTTTTACTGACATATAGTTGATTTATAATATTGTGTTAATTTCTGCTGTACAGCAGTGATTCAGTTACATATATATGTATATATACACACATACATATATATATATGTATATGTACAGACTACACACACATACATGATCCTGGACTTGATCCCTGATTTGGGATGATCCCCTGGTGAAAGGAACAGCAAGCCACTCCAGTATTCTTGCCTGGAGAATCCCATGGATAGAGGAGCCTGGCCGGCTATAGACCATGGGAATGAAAAGAGTCAGACATGACCGAAGGACTAACACTCTCACACTTTCAAAGAACCATACACTCCCTGGCCTGCCAAGCTCCTCTGCATGAGAAAACAGGCTTTTAAGAGGATAATGAACCTGGCCTCAGGGGGAAGTGAGCAGACAGCTGGTGGAAAGCGTTCCTGTGCAGATTCAGCGTTATGGTGCAGCCTGCTTCTGCTGGTGAGGAAATGGCTTCATGCAAAAGAAGAAATAACCCGTTTCCTTCAACCCTGAACCCTGGGAGTAATCCTGAACATCCAGCGAGGTTCCCAGGCCATTTTCCTTTCAGTATTTATATGAAGCAGGTGCCTTTTGCTCATGAACACCCTTGCTTTCAAAAGAATCTTGAAATGGGACTCAACTTGTTTTCAGCTGGAGTTCAGTTAAGCCAATAAAGGCCAACTATTCTCATATTGCAAAGGAAGGTGGTAGCAGACTGACAAAGGAGATGCTTGGAAACTGGTGTTGGAACTTGAAACCCTTACCCACGGGCGGGTATCAAAAGAGACATAAAGACAAGATATGTGAAGTTAGAAAGGGAGTGGGGAGAGATTGGAAATCAAAGCATTACTTTTGGAAAGTGCTGTCCGGTGATTCTTTTTTTTTTTTAAATATGTATTTTATCATTATTTGGCTGAGCCAGGTCTTAGTTGTGGCATGTGGGATCTAGCTCCCTGACCAGGGATCGAACCTGGACCCCCTGCATGGGGAGCGTAAAGTCTTAGCCACTGGACAACCAGGAAGTCCCCAGCACAGGTGCAGGGGACTCTGTCTTTCTGATCCCACATCTTTTGAGAAGGATGCTAGTGGGAATTCTCCAATATCTTGACACATATCCCCTGGTTCTTGAAAGCCACAGTGGACTGTCATCTGTCTCAAATTGAGGAATCTACAGAGCAAACGGCTGCAGATCAGGGAGACAGAAAAAAAACAAAAAAAACAAAAAAAACAAAACTGATAAGGGGCTATCACCCAGAGGGGTGAAATGACCTCAGAAGGAAAAGGCGGAAGATGTACCGCAGGATGCCCAGGAGTCAAGGGAGAAATTGTTAAGTGATCAGCCACAAGAGATGCATTTGCCCACAGCAAGAGCACTGTAGCAACTTTAAACAGGATCCTTATAATAATAATAATTCATACATGTATAGAGGTTACTAAGGGCCAAGTGTTCTAAGCACTGGCTTAATCTTCAGTAACACTATAAAGTAGATACTCTTTGCATCTCTATTTTACAGTTGAAGAAGCTGAAGCACAGAGAGGTCAAGTGACTTGCCCGAGGTCATGCAGGTAAAAGTGGCAGAGCTAGGATTCAAATGCAGGCAGTCTAGCTCAAAAAAAATAATAAATTAATCAATCAGTTTCGGCTGTGCTGGCTCTTCGTTGCTGCACAGGCTCTTCTCCAGTCGAGGCCAGCACGGGTTACTCTCTAACTGTGGTGCCCCAGCTTCTCATTGCGGTGGCTTCTCTTGTTGGGGAGCACAGTCCCCAGGGTTCGTGAGCTCAGCAGTTGTGGCTGCCGGGCTCTAGGGCACAGGCTTCCCTAGTTGTGGCGCACGGGGCTTAGTTGCCCTGCGGCACGTGGGATCTTCCTGGACCAGGGATCACACCTGTGTCTCCTGCATTGACAGGTAGATTCTTTACCCGTGAGCCACCAGGGAAGCCCAGGAATTCTCACTTTTAATCAATACACGGACGCTGAATCTTCTAGTAGCAATGAAGCCGTTACACAGTTCTGCTGGAGGAAAAGGTTCCGTTTCTTGACCAGAACTCCAGGAAGGTGAGCTTATCCTGGTTGCCCTCTGCTCCCAGAGTCTCTGACTTGTCCTTCAACACCCCCGCTCCCCCACCTTCTCTCAGCTCATTTCCCTGAGGGACAGCACCAAGGATGCTGTTATTATCCCTCTTCCTGGTCCCTGGCCAGCTCTAACTCAGGTGTGTGCAGAACTCAGCACACGCCCCAGACCTTCCTCTGAGCCTCTCCACCTACTCAAGTCCAGTCTCGCAAAAAGCCCCTGGGAATTCTAGCTTCCTAACCTAGAAGCTACAGGATCAAGTGTAACGATTTTTGGTGCTTAAGTCAGGGGAAACTCTTAGCATCTTTCTACAAACACTTTCTCTTCCTCCTCCACTGGCTCTGAGCCCTCAGGAGCCTGAGGCAAGAGACAGCTCTGCTTGGAGGGAAGATACTGTCTCTGGAGAGGATGATCTGAGCTCTGTACCTGGTACTCAGGTGCAGGCAGCTGTGTCTCCCGCAACCACTGCCCCCATGCAATGTGATGCCTGCCGGAGACCCTTGGACAAAATAAATCCTTAATGAAAGTGTTTTTGAGAAGACAGAAATCTTAAAAAAAAAGCATATATGTAATATATAATATATATACAAAATTTTAATTTATGTACAGATTTGTATTCATTTATATATATGTCTACCAGTACATACATGTCTATATGTGTATATACATTCATATAACTGTCTCTAAATCTTCTTTCCCTCTCCCTCCATAACTCCTCAGACTTTGCAAGATGAAACAGAAAATTTAAAGTTACAAGTGGTCCTTCCTAGAGGGTATCAGACAACAAGTGAAGTAATTCAGACAGAGAAGGAAGCATGTCTTTTGACATCCCTTATATGTGGAATCTAGAAAGAGATGATACAAATGAGCTTACTTACAAATAGAGACTCACTGACTTAGGAAAGGAACTTATCGTTGCTGGGGGAAGGAAGGGGGAAAAGGATAGTTAGGGAGTTTGGGATGGGCATGTACACTGCTATGTTTAAACTGGATAGCCATTGAGGACCTGTCATATAGCACAGGGAACTCTGCTCAATGTTCTGTGGCAGCCTGGATGGGAGGGGAGTTTGGGGAAGGATGGATACATGTACGTGTATGACTGAGCCCTTCGCCGTCCACCTGAAACTCTCAGAGCTTGTTAATCAGCTATACCCCTACAAAATGAAAAGCTAAAAAAAAAAAAAAGTTACAAGCGGTCCTTGGAATTGTAATCCAACCTCTTGATGAATGAGTAAGAAAACAGACCCAGAGATGCCAAGTGATTCGGCAGGCACTATCAGGGTTCGAACTTGTCTAGGTGTCCTGTCTGTTCCCAGTACATGGTTCTTCCCCCCTCACCAGCTACTTCTGTTTCCCAAGCTCTCAGTATGTGCTAGAGATACTAGGCACTTCTCCAGTGCTGCCTCAGCCAGACTTTTTTTTTTTAAATTATTCCTGTTTATTTTTTAAAATGTTTTAAATTTTATATTGGAGTACAGTTGATTAACAGTGTTGTGTTGGTTTCAGGCGTACAACAAAGAGATTCAGTTATACATATATCTCTTCTTTTTCCAATTCTTTTCTTATTTAGGTTAATATAGAATACCGAGCAGAGTTCCTTGTGCTATACAGTAGGTCCTTATTGGTTATCTATTTTGAAGGAAGCAGCATGTACATGTCCATCCCAAACTCCCAGTCTACCCCTCCCCCTCTTCCCTGTATTAATCATCCATTCATTTCCTAAGTCTGTGAGTCTGTTGCTGTTTTGTAAATAAGTTCATTAAGATTCCATATATAAGGAATACCATGTGATATATGTCTTTCTCTATCTGATTTATTTCCCTTAGTATGGTAACCTCCAGGTCCATCCATGTTGCTATAAATGGCATGATTTGCTTCTTTTTAATGAGTCATCCTCTGTGTTAAGGGGAGGATACTGAGGGGCAGAATGGTTGAGGGACCTAGTCATACAATGGTCCACGATAGAGCTTCCAGGTCTTTCTAATTCCTAAGTCTGAGTGCTTCGCGGGACACACGAGTCTCTACCTTGCATGCCAGTTCCAGCTGACGGGTGGTGGCTGCATGGAGTGCTTGGGGGTTGGGCTGATTCAAAGGTGGCCTTTAGTCTCCAGGGCACTTGTCTGTATCCTGTTGGCCCTACTCCTAGCGGGGAGCCCTTTGGAATTCTCAACCAAAAGGCTGCTTTCCCCAGGCCTTGCAGCTTGTTGGGACCTAGACTCCAACTTTACTTCTTTGAAGCCGTTAAGATGCCTACACTTTGTTCAGCCTTTCAGCCACCAGTCACTGTATTGGAACTGGCAAATGCTGCAGGGGTCTCAAGTGGTGGTTCACCCTGTACTTCTCTTAACTCTGGGCTCTTGGTCCCTCAAGTCCCTGCTTCTTTGGCAGCTCTCTCCTGTCTTCAAACAGGTATTTTAAATATCTTCTATTTCTCCAGTTGTTTTACTAGGAAAGTCAGCTGGCTATATGTTAATCCACCTTTACCAGACCTTTCCTAGTTTAGGACGTAGAGAAACCAAAACTGGAATTAAAAAAAATTAATCAATTTGCCCCTGTCAAGTCTTAGTTCCTGCACATGGGATCTTTTGTTGACGTGTTCAGACTTCTCTCTAGTTGTGGCACTCGGTTCAGTAGTTGTAGCGAGTAGGCTTAGTTGTCCCTGCCATGTGGGATCTTAGTTCCCTGACTAGGGATCAAACTCAGGTCCCCTGCATTGGAAAGCAGATTCTAAACTACTGGACCACCAGGGAAGTCCCCCAGGTCTGGAATTTTGATGCTGAGTCATTTGGGAAATTGGCCTCCTCCCAGCGACCCTTCCTTGAATGCAGCTGTAACTCTGAAAGCTCTTTACCTTTCAGCTGGGTTAACAGGTCAGTTCAGTGATGGAGCCTGGGACAGACAGCATTCTCTTTACATGAAGGACAAGGGGCACAGTTTCTCTGGTATTGGGGCCTCTAGCCAGTAATGCTGGTTGTTACACAAGGCAGACTCCAGGCAGAGCTGGCTATCTAAGAGAGTAATCACATCCCCTTCTATCATGTCCAGTGTGTTCTCTTGACAAAATTCTGTTAGCCTTTGCCCTGCTTCATTTTGTACTCCAAGGCCAAACTTGCCTGTTAGTCCAGGTATCTCTTGGCTTCCTACTTTTACGTTCCAGTCCCCTATGATGAAAAGGACATCTTTTTTTGGTGTTAGTTCTAGAATGTCTGATAGGTCTTCAAAGAACAGATCAACTGAACTTCTTCAGCATCAGTGGTTGGAACATAGACTTGGATTACTGAGATGTTGAATAGTTTGTCTTGGAAATAAACTGAGATCATGCTGTCATTTTTTAGACTGTAACCAAGTACTGCATTTTGGGCTCTTTTGTTGACTATGAGGGCTACTCCACTTCTTCTAAGGGATTCTTGCCCACAGCAGTAGATGTAATGGTCACTTGAATTAAATTCACCCATTCCCATCCATTTTAGTTCACTGATTCCTAAAATGTCTTGTCATCTCCTTTTTAACCACTTTCAATTTACCTTGATTCACGGACCTAACATTCCAGGGTCCTATGCAATATTGTCCTTAGAGCATCGGACTTGACTTTCACGACCAGATACATCTGCAGTTGAGTGCTGTTTCCACTTTGGCTCAGCCTCTTCATTCTTTCTGGAGCTATTTGTAATTGCCCTCCACTCTTCCCCAGTAGCATATTGGACACCTTCTGACCTGGGGGGCTCATCTTCTGGTGTCATATCTTTTTGCCCTTTCACACTGTTCATGGGGTCTCTTGGCTAGAATACTGGACTGGTTTGCCATTCCCTCCTCCAGTGGAGCACGTTTTATCAGAACTCCCCACTATGACCCATTTGTTTTGGGTGACCCTGCACAGAATGGCTCATAGTTTCATTGAGTTACATAAGCCTCTTCGCCACGACCAGGCCGTGATCCGAAGCGCTACATCCCTGGTTCGTAGGCAGGTACCCAGTGACCACAGCAAGGCTCAAATGAAGCCCATTAAGTCCACTTGGGCACAAGTCGACCAGGCAGGAGTGTGAGCAGATCTGTGGATGATAAATATCTGCCTCATTATTCCACTGTCACCTGTGAAATCTTCCAAGAAATAGATGGGGCAAGGGGGCCTGCTGCTAGCTGTGAGCTGTGCTATTTCTCAAACAGTTTGCTCTAAAATGGTCAGAATAGGCAATGATGTATAAAAGGAATGAAATGGTGACAAAAATGGACCTGTTTGCAAAGTGCTTGTGCAGTATTTATGGCCCAGATACGCCATTTAGTGCTGTATTTGGAGAGCGATTGATGGCCTAGCAACACATGGACTAACGCCCAGTACTTTGCTTTGTAGAAGTTGGTGACGTGTAGAAAGGGCACATCCTTTGCCTTTGGGAGGGGCCAGGATAGCTTTCCTCTCTGGGTGGCCAGGGGCAAAGCCTCCCGGGGCTGTGTCCGTCACTCGTTTTTCCTATGACTTGGCACCTTTGTAATTTTGCAGCGTCCCCTCCTCTCCCTCCAGCCCATGAGGCATCCTTAGTGCAACCACAGCAGCAGAAAACTAGAGGAGAGCAAGATGTTATCTGGGCAGCATGAGGCTTGATCACAGCTGTGTCAGTGGGCAGCAGGCAGACGGGAGGAAGGCCAGGGGCACTGTGAAGTCAGACCTCTCTGGGTCAAAGCCCAGTTCTGTCTTTCCTGTCCTTGGCCCGTCACTTAGTCTCTGAGTCTCTCCTTAATCATCTGTTAAAGGAGGCCGATCGTGCTGACGCAGCAGCTTTGCTTTGCGATGGAAATAAGACACTGTCCATGGAGGGTAACATGTCCTCAACCTGGCTTCTCAATTTCTCCACTTTCCAACCACCACCGGCCTCTTATCACATGGTGTCTTAGCCACCCTTGCCTTACTCGTGCCCTGCATCTTGTCATCACCAGAAAAAGCAACACATCAGAATCTCAGTTCTGAACATCGCAGTCTCCAATGCTTCCACTTGCTCAGGGTCTTCACTGCTGTGGTTCCTCTACTGAATCTAGACCTCCCATCAGCGTGGTCTTTGCCCTGGAAGATGGCAACAAAGCAGACTTTCTGCTCCCATGCCTGTACCCCTACCCTCTTCTCTCCAAAGCATAGAGTGATGTCCTCAAATTTTAATTCTACCACGTTCTTCCTCTGTTTAAAACGTTTCAGTGATTTCCCTAAGTGGTAACCAACCAGCCAAACAATTAACCCGTAAATGCTGATGAGCACCTACTTGGCACTGGCTGCCATGATGGATGATGTCAGTGCAAAAGATGTGTGCAGAGCCTGCCGTCAGCTCCTCCACGTACAGCTATGTAAAGTCACCCACCATGTGTCTGGAACTATCTTGTTTAATCTTTACCACAAAGCACATCATTTTCTCCCTTTGTCAGCAGACGGAACTGATCCTCAGAGAGGTTACCCAACTGCCTGAGATCACACAGCTGGGATGTGATCACACCAGGAGCTGAACCCGGCAGCCAGGCTCCTCAGCCTGTTTTTGCCATGTTGTCCTGCCTGGGTAGCTCTAGGGCCATAGCTTAGCCTCATCACTTACTCATGAAACCACCACCATTATAAACCCCGTGGTATAACACAGGCACCCCACATCCAACACAACCCCTTTGTAGAAAATCTTAGGATATTTCCCAGGCAAAAATCTATATTCTGTGTTCACTCATTTTCTTGTCTCTTCCCAGTATCTGTATTCCAGGCTTTTGGTCTTACAGTCTCTTCCTTCTCACTGTCATCAGTAATTCTGCATCTAACAGTTCTGTGACATGGATGAGATCTTATCATCATCACCATTTTGGATGAAGAAGACAATCAGGCTCAGAGAGTTTCATTTACTTGCTGGTTCCCAGTTAGTGACAAGTAGAACAAAGCTTTGGTCCCAGAACTTCTGCTCAAAAAAATTCCACCCCATTATTCCTTGTGGGCCATGTCACTGTTTTTTCTGCCTGTGGAATTCTGCAGGAGGAAGGACTAATAGTGTGTGCTTAATGCTGGCTGATTTCAGCAGTTTCTTACAGCTCTGTGTTGGGAAGGGCTCTGCATTTGCATTTAGACTCACCTGGAATGAGCTTCCTGATTAGTTAAGAGTTGTCTGCCAAGTGTGGGGCTGTGTATTGGTTGTTCAGGAATTTTTTTTTAACTTAATTTTTAGAAGATTTTTTTTTTTCTGATATAGACCAATTTAAAAAGTCTTTATTGAATTTTTGTTACAATATTGCTTCTGTTATTTATTTATTTATTTATTTTGGTTCTTTGGCCTCAAGGCATGTGGGATCTTATCTCTCTGACTAGGGGTTGAACTGGCTTTCCCTGCATTGGAAGGTGAAGTCTTAACCACTGGGCCACCAGAGAAGTTCCCCTAGAACATCTATATCATCTTTTAGGTAACATATGTGGTAGTATCTAGCAGTGTCAGGGATGAAGCTGAAGCTCAGAAAGTGTGAAATTTAGTTGATAGAGTTGTTTCTAGGGAGAAGAGTAGCAAATAATATGAATTCTTTTAAAATAGCCTGTGTCTGCTTTTGCATTAGATGGGGTTCAGAAGACAGAAACACTGGACTAAGGGGTCAAGGTGGTGTAGGTGGTGGTGTAGAGGAGGTGGTGCAATATAAAGAACTGGGACTTTGCGGCTGGCATTCCTGGGTTTGAAATTCCTCTCTCTTGTGGTAGCTGTGTGACCACAAGTCACTCCAATGTCACAAACTCCATTTGTGGAGGTGGTGATGGTACTGATCAAATAGGGTTGTTGAGTGGATTAAATGAGATGATGTATATAAAGGTGACATACAGAAAGTGTTCCATAGACAAAGGGATATATAGAAAGTGTTCCTGACATACAGGAATTGTTCCATAGATGTGAACTATTAACAGTATGGTGCATGAAATCACAGCACGGTTCCTGACATACAAAAGGCACTCAAAGTTTTCCTTTCCTTCTGCTGCAAGAAACCAGGCAGAATGTCCTCTTCCTTCTGCCCCAGATTCTCCGGCTGCAAAGCAGCAGCTGCTAGCCTCATGTTCAAGTTCTCTGGGAGCCATGGAGATGATTGTAAAGTTTGCAGTTGTCCAGAAGGCAATGGCACTCCACTCCAGTACTCTTGCCTGGAAAATCCCACGGACGGAGAAGTCTGATGGGCTGCAGTCCATGGGGTTGCTAAGAGTCGGACATGACTGAGCGACTTCCCTTTCACTTTTCACTTTCATGCATTGGAGAAGGAAATGGCAACCCACTCCAGTGTTCTTGCTTGGAGAATCCCAGGGATGGCAGAGCCTGGTGGGCTGCTGTCTCTGGGGTCGCGCAGAGTCAGACACGACTGAGCGACTTAGCAGCAGAAGACAAAGGCAAAGAAAAGATCTGGTCTGCTCTCAAATTAGGACCTACTTCTTCCAGGGGAAATGTGCTTACAGATGGCCTCATCGGGAGGGACTGTGAGAGGCTGCAGCCTGGGCCCTGAGGTTATTTGCAACAGTTGCAGAAGGACTACCAGCGTGAACTGTCAGGATACTCTGCTGATGCTAAGCATCTCTTGGTCCAGCTCTGCATTCTTACCTTCTACTGATCATCCGGCGGGCAGTTAGCTCAGGAATGTGCTTTGGGCAGAAGAGGAAGTCTAGGCAAAGTGGATGGGCATTAACAAAGGTGGTTAGGACATCCCTGGTGGTCCTGTGGTTAAGACTCTGCACTCCTAATTCAAGGGGCATGGGTTCAATCCCCAGGTCAGGGAACTAAGATCCTGCATGCCACGGGAAGTGGTCAAAAAAAAAAAAAAAAAAAGGCAAGAGGGTTAATTTCCTGGATGCAGAGTCTTTCAAGAAGTGTCCGGAGAGTTTGAAAAATACTAGACAGATGGACTGAAAAAGATACCTGAAAGACTGCTTAGCATTGCTAGCCTTCCCTATTAGAAGGTGATCAGAATTATTTCCCTGTGCTTGTTCTAGATTTTTGGTTTTGGGGGTTCTTATTTGAAACTAAATTTGTTTTGAGAATTGTGGGGCTTATTGTTGAAAAGCATAGGTTTATCTACCCCTTCAGACGTGGTCTAAATCATGATGTTATTACTCTCTTGCCTCAGAGCAATTTACCCTTCTGTCTTCTAACCTGTAAAGTAAGATCATGACACTTTCCTTAGGGCTTGTTTGGGAGAAGAAAATAAATGAATGACTGGAAAGCATGCATCATGGAGCACAGCCCAGAGCAGGTGATGGAGCTTGTCACTGGCATCACTGACTGATCAGATTTTCAGGGCAGAGAGGGAAGTGTTCTTGTTTAGGACAAAGAACATTCAGTTTCCCTGCAGGTTGAATGTGCAGAGACGTCTCCAGCCTCCCCTGGCCCTGTGGAGATAATGTCACTTTGCCTCCATTACCAAGTTGTTGTAAACTACAACAAAGTAATGGATGAGAAAGGCATGGTTGACTGTAAAGTATTATCCAAGTGGGAGGTGATTTTGGGGGTAATCAGGATTATTAAGGAGTAATTCACATGCAGTAAAAATCCACCCCTTTTAAACTGTACAGTTAGATAAGTTTTAATAAATGCCTTCTGTGGTATAGCCATGACCATGGTCAAGATATTGAACAATTCTATTGCTCCAAAAAAAAAAAAAAAAATTCTCTTGGCAGTAAGTCCCCTTCTCCAATACTAACCCCTCGGCAATTACTGAGCAGCTTTCTGTCCCTGTAGTTTTGCCTGTTGTAGCTGAATGTTAAGTAAGTGGAATCAGCCAGAGTGTACGGTATTCTGTCTGGCTTCTTTTATTTAGCACAGTGATTTTAAGATTCCCCTGCATGGATGTGTGCATCACTAGTACATTATTTTTATTCAGTTCAGTTAGTCACTCAGTCGTGTCCGACTCTTTGTGACCCCATGGACTGCAACATATCAGGCCTTCCTGTCCATCACCAACTCCTGGAGCTTGCTCAAACTCGTGTCCATTGAGTCGGTGATGTCATCCAACCATCTCACTCTGTCGTCCCCTTCTCCTCCTGCCCTCAATCTTTCCCAGCATCAGGGTCTTCTCCAATGAGTCAGTTATTTGCATCAGATGGCCAAAGTATTGGAGCTTCGGCTTCAGCATCAGTCCTTCCAATGAATTTTATTATTATTATTACTCATTAAAAATTAAAAATTATTATTAATATTTTTATTGGAGTATAGTTGCTTTATAATGTTGTATTAGTTTCTGCTGTACAATGAAGTGAATCAGCTATATGTTTACATATACCCTCTCTCTCGGATCTTTTTGTTATTGAGTGGTATGTCATTGTATGGGCTTCCCTGGTGGCTCAAATGGTAAAAACTTTGCCTGCAATGCAGAAGACCTGGGCTCAGTCCCTGGATTGGGAGGATCTCCTGGAGAAGGGATTGGCTACCCACTCCAGTATTCGTGCCTAGGAAATCCCATGGACAGAGGAGCCTGGCAGGCTACAGTCCATGAGGTTGCAAAACAGTCAGGAAGTACTGAGCAACTGAGCGTGCATGGCTATATGTCAGGCAGTAAGCAAGCTCTCACCAGGACCCAGTCATGCTGACACCCTGATCTCAGACTCCTTGCCTCCAGAACTGTAAGAAAATAAATTTCTGTCTTTTAAGCCACCTAATGTATGAATTCTGTTATGGCAACTCGAGCTGATGAAGACATGTGGATCGAATTTCTTAAAAAAAGAAATTATGAAATACTTTAAATATTTACATTTCTCATATTAATTCCTTTGACCCACTCCAAAACATTCGATTATAAATATGCTGTAAAAAGATCAGTACAACATTAAAAAATATGAATGCACAGTTCTGTATCTTAAGATGTAACATTTCAAGTGCTGCTACTGCCGTGACATCTTTGATCCTTACAGGGCCCCAAATACCTCACCGGATGTATCTGTAACACAGCAGGGAAGGATTCCCACCCGTTAGTTCCCCTAACTAACTGATCAGCTAACTAACTGATCAGCTGTGCCTTATAGGATCCTTGAAAGTTGCTCAGTCATATCTGACTCTTTGCGACACCATGGACTGTAGCCCATCAGGCTCCTCTGTCCATGGGATTCTCCAGGCAAGAATACTGGAGTGGGTTGCCATGCCCTTCTCTAGGGTGTCTTCCTGACCCAGGGATTGAATTCAACATCTCTTGCCTCTCTGCATTGCAGGCATATTCTTTACTGTCTGAGCCATCAGGGTCCTTACTTCCCTACCAACCCAAGGAGTTCTTCAAACAAATCAATCACATCTTCTCACTGGAACCAATGATCACCTTTTAGTTGAATATTCCCAAAGTATATTTCCAACCAGACCTTTCCTCTGAGCCCTAGACTCACATCCTGAACTGACCGAACTGTCACTCAAATATCTCATATCTCATAATTCAAACCCTGCACATCTATATCTTGGCTTCTTTAAAGCCTGTCCCCATGCCCTCTGGCCCCACCTGTCAATGACACTACCAGATCAGATCAGATCAGATCAGTCGCTCAGTCGTGTCCGACTCTTTGCGACCCCATGAACCGCAGCACGCCAGGCCTCCCTGTCCATCACCAGCTCCCGGAGGTCACTCAGACTCGCATCCATCGAGTCAGTGATGCCATCCAGCCATCTCATCCTCTGTCGTCCCCTTCTCCTCCTGCCCTCAATCCCTCCCAGCATCAGAGTCTTCTCCAATGAGTCAACTCTTCGCATGAGGTGGCCAAAATACTGGAGTTTCAGCTTTAGCATCATTCCTTCCAAAGAAATTCCAGGATTGATCTCCTTCAGAATGGACTGGTTGGATCTCCTTGCAGTCCAAGGGACTCTCAAGAGTCTTCTCCAACACCACAGTTCAAAAGCATCAATTCTTCGGCGTTCAGCCTTCCTCACAGTCCAGCTCTCACATCCATACATGACCACAGGAAAGACCATAGCCTTGACTAGGTGAACCTTTGTTGGTAAAGTAATGTCTCTGCTTTTGAATATGCTATCTAGGTTGGTCATAACTTTCCTTCCAAGGAGTAAGCGTCTTTTAATTTCATGGCTGCAGTCACCATCTGCAGTGATTTTGGAGCCCAGAAAAACAAAGTCTGACACTGTTTCCACTGTTTCTCCATCTATTTCCCATGTAGTGATGGGACCAGATGCCATGATCTTCGTTTTCTGAATGTTGAGCTTTAAGCCAACCCTTTCACTCTCCACTTTCACTTTCATCAAGAGGCTTTTTAGCCCCTCTTCACTTTCTGCCATAAGAGTGGTGTCATCTGCATATCTGAGGTTATTGATATTTCTCCCGGCAATCTTGATTCCAACTTGTGTTTCTTCCAGTCCAGCATTTCTCATGATGTACTCTGCATATAAGTTAAATAAACATGATGACAATATGCAGCCTTGACGTACTCCTTTTCCTATTTGGAACCAGTCTGTTGTTCCATGACCAGTTCTAACTGTTGCTTCCTGACCTGCATACAGATTTCTTAAGAGGCAGATCAGGTGGTCTGGTATTCCCATCTCTTTCAGAATTTTCCATAGTTTATTGTGATCCACACAGTCAAAGGCTTTGGCATAGTCAATAAAGCAGAAATAGATGTTTTTCTGGAACTCTCTTGCTTTTTCCATGATCCAGCGGATGTTGGCAATTTGATCTCTGGTTCCTCTGCCTTTTCTAAAAGCAGCTTGAACATCAGGAAGTTCACGGTTCACATATTGCTGAAGCCTGGCTTGGAGAATTTTGAGCATTACTTTACTAGCGTGTGAGATGAGTGCAATTGTGCGGTAGTTTGAGCACTCCTTGGCATTGCCTTTCTTTGGGATTGGGATGAAAACTGACCTTTTCCAGTCCTGTGGCCACTGCTGTGTTTTCCAAATTTGCTGGCATATTGAGTGCAGCACTTTCACAGCATCATCTTTCAGGACTTGGAATAGTTCCATTGGAATTCCATCACCTCCACTAGCTTTGTTCGTAGTGATGCTTTCTAAGGCCCATTTGACTTCACATTCCAAGATGTCTGGCTCTAGGTCAGTGATCACATCATCATGATTGTCTAGGTCTTGAAGCTCTTTTTTGTACAGTTCTTCTGTATATTCTTGCCACCTTTTCTTAATATCTTCTGCTTCTGTTAGGTCCAGACAATCTCTGTCCTTTATCGTGCCCATCTTTGCATGAAATGTTCCTTTGGTATCTCTGATTTTCTTGAAGAGATCCCTAGTCTTTCCCATTCTGTTGTTTTCCTCTATTTCTTTGCATTGATCACTGAAGAAGGCTTTCTTATCTCTTCTTGCTATTCTTTGGAACTCTGCATTTAAATGTTTATATCTTTCCTTTTCTCCTTTGCTTTTCGCTTCTCTTCTTTTCACAGCTATTTGTAAGGCCTCCCCAGACAGCCATTTTGCTTTTTTGCATTTCTTTTCCATGGGGATGGTCTTGATCCCTGTCTCCTGTACAATGTCACGAACCTCTTTCCATAGTTCATCAGGCACCCAGTAATTGGGAGTCACAATCATGTGGGATACTGATTCCTCTTTTCCCCCATTACAGTCCATTCCCTAAGTGTATCACATGGCTCAGTTCCATTCATGTTGCCACACTTCCAATTCCCCCTACCTTGGTCCAGGAAAAGCCTCTTCGGAGGAGCCTGCAAAGCCACCACTCAGCTTGTGTCCCTTTTCCGACTCTTATAATCCATATTTAACACAACAATGATGTAGTTTTAATTTTGTGTATACGGTCATGTCACTCTTCTGCTAGAACTTTTCAATGGCTTCCCACTCTATTGATAATAAACTTTCAATCACTGAGCATAGACTGCATAAGTGTAAGTCACTCAGTCGTGTCTGACTCTGTGACCCTGTGGACTGTAGCCCGCCAGGCTCCTCTGTCCATGGGATTCTCCAGGCAAGAATAGTGGAGTGGGTTGCCATTCCCTTCCGCAGGGGATCTTCCTGACCCAGGGATTGGACCCAGGTCTCTTGCATTGCAGGTGGGTTCTTTGCCATCTGAGACCCCAGGGAAGCCAAATCCTAATCTCTCTCCCTGTTACCCATGCCACTGCTCCCAATGCTCTGGCCGCATTAGCTGCATTTCCATCTTGGCACCGCAATATTTAAATCCTTTCCCAGTTCAGATTTTCTCATGCTCCCCGTCTTCTGGAAGGCTATTTCATCAGTTTTTTCAAATGAGGTAGTGCGAGTCTCAGCTTAACTTTCACCACTGTGCCTCTCTTTCCAAAAAGACCCTACCCTTCATGGTCCTCCTCCTAACCACCTAGATTATTTCCATCACAACACTGTGCTTTCTAATGCTTTATACATTCTGGGAGGGGTGGGGGGGTCCAAATCCTCCATTACAGTGTCGTCTCCTCGAGGGCAGGGCTGTATCTGTGCTGTCCCTTCTCATGTTCCTGGAATCCTGAATGTCTGGCCCAGAGCAGGTGCTCACACATCCTTAAGGAGTTTGCAAGTAGGGGCAGTGATGGGGAGGCAGGAGAGGGTTTGGCAGGAGGTGTCCCTTCCTCCAGGCTCTGTGCTGGAGGGCTGTGTGACCTTGGGCAAAGTACTTCCTTTTTCTGGGCTTTTTACACATCTAAGTGTATGAAGTGAAGTGTTAGTCGCTCAGCCGTGTCTGACTCTTTACAATCCCATGGACTGCAGCCCTCCAGGCTTGTCTGTCCTTGGAATTCTCCAGGGAAGAATATTGGAGGTTGCCAGTCCCTTCTCCAGGGAATCTTCCCAAGTGAGGGATCGAACGCGGGTCTCCTGCATTGCAGGCAAATTCTTTACCACTGAACCACCAGGAAAGCCCTCTAAGTGTATGGCAGGCACATAACAATATATATTCTACAGAATTAAGCAAATCCCAAGGAAGGGATGAGTCACTCAAGTAAAGAAGGATCTTCACTTTTTAATCTCCTCGACTCCCCTGGCATAATAGCATCTGAGAAGCTGAAATATTTACTGCAGTGATGCTACAGATATTCTCAGATACCATATGGAAGAGATCTGTGAAGCCCTGTAACACAGTCATCTGTTCTCCTATTGTATATACTGGGGGCTATCCCTCTGCTATTATTATAGTGAATTACTAAGAGGATATTTGTCATCTTTGGGGACTGGCAGAAATCACAAATATTTGTGCTTGTCTACATGACCCCTGGTGGTAATCAGCAGAAAACCCTTTGCAGGACTCAAGGCCTCAAGTCAAAATGCACCAGTCTCTTCATGTTTATTAAACTCGCCTCTTTAATCATCACTAATCACAAGGCACATAAACTGATGGAAAGTTTCAGGGACAAGAGATCAGAAAAGCCAGAAGGACACCAAATAATACTGTTGCTTAGAGAAAAGGAGGGGTAATGTTCAGAAGTCTGTAAGAGAGAGAATTAGGAGTCAGGGAGAAAAAGACTTCAAGTGTTATAGGAAATGATTTTAATTGAACCCACGGCTTCAGATATTCTTATTTCTGCTGGAGCTTATCAAGCTAAAGCAAGATGTTAAGCACATTCTTTACAATTTATATAAGAGCTAAGCTTACTTTTAGATTTTTTGGGGGTGTCATTCAGGATGAATGGGGTCAAGGAGAGGAGGGGTTTGGTTAAAAAGATGGGGGAGAGAGGTGAGCTTGCTGAAAAAAAGGGATTAAATATCAGCCCAGGTTTTTTCCTATCAACCCAACAAAGATTTTCCCAGAGAACCTCAGTCTAGAGTTAAAAATGGGGTCACGATTTCATTATCAGACAGTACTTCCCTGGATCTGCCTTCTGCTGCTAGATGGGAAATCCAACCCCTCTTGGATTTTTCCAAGTGGTCAAATGGCTACCTGAGGTGTTCACATGTGCCCTGGGGAGTTGTTTGCTTGATTCCGTTGCGGGGGTTATCTAGCATTTTCCTCCTCTTCTGCTGAGGTTATGCTTATGGTTGCTACACTTAAAGAAGGCTGAGACCCCAAACCAATCTATCCAGGGGAAGCCATTAGCTTTCTCAGGTCTTTCTAAGCATTCAGGGTGGTTGGGCTTCCTCCGTGGCTCAGCGGTAAAGAATCTGCCTGCCGATGCAGATGATGCAAGAGACTCATGGGTTCGATCCTTGGTTGGGAAGATCCCCTGGAGAAGGGCATGGCAGCCCACTCCAGTTTTCTTCCCTGGAGAATCCCATGGACAGAGGAACCTGGTGGGCTACAGTCCTTGGGGTCACAAAGAGTCAGACAAGATTGAAGTGAGTGAGAATGCATGTGGCCAAGACATGATACTGTAGGAAGAACACAGTTTTTCAAGTAGATAGACCTGAGTTCAGTCTTGAATCTGCCACAGACTAGTCATATAAGGACCTTGAGCAAGTGACTCAGCCTTTCTGAGACTCCATCGGACCTCAAAGGGGCTTGTCACCTCTTCCCACCAAAGAGGCTTCTCTGTTGCTGATTCTCATGGAGATGGAAAGGAACCCCCTCTCCCTGCCTTACTCCTTTATGTCAGCCTTTGTGTTCTAGGACTCACGCCCCCAATAAGGGGGCTGGATGACTGTACCTTCTGGTGACCAAGTTCAAGACATATTTCAAATCATTTCCCTTGCTTTGCCTCTTTCAAGCCTGTGTTCATGCTCATGCTCTTCTCTGAGTATGACATCATCCTAGGAGGTTCCCCAGCTCCTTATAAATCCTGGAGATGCTTCTCCATGGTTCTTTGGAACTCTTGAGTTCATTTGAAGCCCAAGTAAACACTGCTTCAGTTCAAGTTTAGGGCCCCCTCTCAGTAACACTTGTTTTTCCATTTCATTCTTTCCAAGTATCCTCAAAAGCTTTATTGAGCAAGGAGCCATAATGCAGGGACTGAATGGGCAGAGAGCAGCCATGGTCACCTGAACTGGAGCTTATGTGTTCACGGGCCGACTTTGGAGCTGATCTGAAGGGCAAATGAGGTCAGGATCCAACATAGCGCTTCCTCTTCAGTGATGCTTGAGTGTTGGGTTGGAAAGACCCCAAAGAGCAAGAAGCAAAGTGGAGAAAGGAAAAAAGGGTTTGTACATAAAATTTAAAAGGCTTTCAGGCACTTCAAGGCCACTCTTCGTGCTCACTGCTGAGTAGCACAGTCTTGAATTCCGTCGGTCCTCCAGACCAGGCACACAGGAACCTAGGGAAGTGACAAGAGAGCCTTGCTTATCTCACGGGTATCACTGAGGTTGGTGACTCACAGCAAGAAAAAGGTAAGATATTTCCCCTCTTTGTTGGCTTTCCTGGTGGCTCAGTGGTGAAGAATCTGCCTGCTAATGTGGGAGATGTGGGTTCTATCCTTGGGTCAGAAAGATCCCCTGGAGAAGGGAATGGCAGCCCATTCCAGTATTCTTGTCTGGAGAATTCCATGGACAGAGGAACCTGGCAGGCTACAGTCCATGGGGGGGTCCACTCTCCAGCCCGGCCTCCCGTTCTGCAAAGCTTGGCTTACCCACCCTCCGCACACACAGTATCTGCAAACGAGTCCCGCGCCCCCACCCCGTTCCCTTTATCATTACCCTGCTGTTCTTCCCTCATGGAAGGCATGCCTTCCCCCGACTCTGTCTGTCAAAGTCCTCCTCATTCAGCAAGTGGCCCAGTGCAACAACTTGTGTCACCGAAGTGCATCTGTGCCCCAGAGTTGTCTGTCACGCTTCTCTGTCCCCCACATAATCCTCTGTCCTCCTGCCAGTGAACCTGTTTTCATATGTCAGAGTTATTAGTTACGTGTCTTGTGTTATCCTCCAGTTGTAAAGTCCTTGAAAGTAGCTTTTGATCTTATTCATTTCTTTAAATTGAAGTTTACTTAATTTACAATGTAGGGTTAGTTTCAGGTGTACAGCAAAGTGATTCAGTTCTTCCTTTCATCTATCTATCATCTATTTATTTCAGATTCTTTTCCATTTAGGTTATGATAAAATATTGAATATAGTTTCCTGTGCTATACAGTAGGTTGTTGTTTATTTTATATATAGTAGTGTGTATCTGTTATCCCCAAACTGCTAATCCATCCCTCCCTCTCCTTTATCCCTCTGGTAACTTTGAAGTTTTGTTTTCCGTGTTTGTGAGTCTATTTCTGTTTTGTAAATAAGTTCATTTGAACAATTTTTTTTTTTAAGATTCCACATATAAGTGAAGTTAATTTGAACAATTTTTTTTTGATTCCACATATAAGTGACATCATGATATTTGTCTTTCTCTGTCTGACTTCATTTAGTATTATCATCTCCGGGTCCATCCATGTTGCTGCAAATGGCATGATTTCATTCTCTTTTTGTGGCCAAAGTATTCCATTGTATATATATAACACATCTTCTTTACCCATTCCTCTGTCGATGGACATTTGGGTTGTTACCATGTCTTGGCTATTGTAAATAGTGCTGCTGTGAACATTGCCACCTGGGAAGCCAAGCTAAATATTTGAAATGGGGACAGAGGTAACTATTCAACCAGCACCAGAAAAAAATGTGGTCTTGTCTTTCATTGATGAACTCCACATGCAAGTTATTAATTTTATTTAAGTTTTTTTTTTTTTTTTTTTTATTTTTTTTTGTGGACCTTTTTAAAGTCTTTATTGAATTTGTTACAAAGTTGCTTCTGTTTAATGTTTTGGTTCTTTGGCCAAGAGGTATGTAGAGTCTTAGTTCCCCCACCAGGGATCAAGCCCACACCCTCTGCATTGGAAGATGATAACCACTGGGGCACCATGGAAGTTTCCAAGTCATTCATTTTCAAAGGGTCAATCTTGGTGCTAAGAAAGCTCAGGGAAAGCTTGGCCTTCTCATGCTTTTATCTGTAAGGGCTGAGGCTCGGAATGAGGATTGAGGAGTCTAGTCCTAGGAAGAGAGGCTGTTGGCCAGAACCTAGGCTGAGGAAGGGATCAGGCTGATTAACTATCCTGGTTTGTCTGGGACTGATGGGGTTCTCAGTAGGCAGGACTTTCTGGGTTACACCAGGGGAGTCCCAGGCCAACTGATACAAGTTGTCACCCTCAGGGACTCATAGAACCTAGGTGGAGGGACATGACCCTTGGCCAAACTGGGAGGCCTTCCTTTGGGGATGTGGGAATTGGTTGGCTGCAGAGCACAGTGGACTCAGCCCCATTTTCCAGAGAAAGTTGTTTATGTCTCATCCTTGAAATAGTTCTTATCGGCTTATGAAATGCATTGGTTTTGGATTTCTTCCTCTGGTAGGATGGGTTCAGCTGATGAGATGCCTGGTGGGGCATCCCTAAACAAGAATCCCCATCATCTCTCCCTATCTGGACAGATTGTCGCTCCTTGGTGTTGCTCTCTGTCAGGCAGAATATTTCTGATTTTATCTCCCCTGACCTCCAGGCCTTTACTGAGAAGAACATCTATTTAAGCCTTGCTGTGCTGTGCTGAGTTGCTTCAGTTGTGTTCAACTCTTTGTGACCCCATGGACCATACATAGCCCGCCAGGCTCCTCTGTCCACGGGATTCTCCAGCCAAGAACACTGGAGTGGGTTGCCATTTCCTCCTCCAGGGGATCTTCCTGACTCAGGGAAGGAACCCACATCTCTTATGTCTCCTGCATTGGCAGGGGGGTTCTGTACCACTGGCATCACCTGGGAAGCCCTGCAGATAAAAAGAATGTCCTTAATTTATTTTCCTTGTCTTCCAGGTGAAAAGGGGGTATTGAGAGAAAAACAGCTGAGGGAAGGGAGGGGAGAGAGAAAAGCTAGGTCAAGCTCTTCTGATGAGAGATGAGCATGCACGGGGAGCCTGGAGGGTCAAATTCACATGGAAGGAGATATCAGAAGGCTGTTCAGGCATCGGTTTTCTGCCCTAAAAGTTTCTTTTCTTTTTCCATTTTTTAAAGAGCCTTTAACTTCCTCTCCCTTCCTTTTCCCTTCATTTGTCAGCTGTGAGTATTTTGGTTTGACTCAAGAGAAACAGACAGCTGGTGGAGCCCTCATTGCTTCAATAACACCAGGCTGTTTACGCTCACACGTTCCCTCCGGCGAGGGGAGTTGGTGTTTAGGAAAGCAGCTTCATGTTCCCAGTCTTCGTGCTTTGGGGGCTGGGCCATGGTGGAAATAAACTTCTCTGAGTTCAAGGTCAAATTGGTGAGCCCTCAAATTGGTGAGTCCTGCGTGCCAGTGGTGAAAAGAGTGTGTTGTAGATAAATGTATTTATCTTGCTAATGGGGAATCTAATATTATGAATATATATAAAAGAGGGAGCATTGAAAAAGGTATGTAAAAGAAGTATGAAGAAAAAGTATAAAAAATGTGCCCTTATACACAGAACTTCCCTGAAGGCTCAGTGGTAAAGAATCTGCCTGCCAATGTAGGAGACGCAGGAGACTTGGATTCAGTCCCTGGATCCGGAAGATCCCCTGGAGAAAGAAATGGCAGCCCACTCCAGGATTCTTGCCTGGAAAATCCCAGAAGGGCCAGGTGGGCTACATTCTATGCGGTGGCAAAAGAGTCTGATATGACGTAGTTGGCAACTAAACAACACCAGACCTTTAAGTGCCAGGCACAGAAAGCCACTAAATAAAATCTTTGCAGTTGTTCTCTATGTGTTCGTTCATATAGTAAAAGCAAGGAGTAGCTGATGTCTTTGCTTTGAATTATGCTTTACAAAGAGCACAGTGCTCTCATCTGAAAGGAAAAATTTGGGAGGAGGACATGGGGATAGCAGATGAGTGAAATAATTTGATTCCTGACACCATGCCAGTTGGCTACCTTCAAAGGAGGCCAGGCTACCATGATTCTGTAAGCGGGAATAGGTGGTGAGGGAGGGTACTGATTTGGGGGAAACCTGCAACAAGGATAATGTTATGAAACTCACCCATTTCAGCAGCAAATGGAAACCCGATTTTCTCCTCCTCACTGTTCTCAGGGCCTCTCCTGACCCTCAGAGCATTGTTCTCAGCCTTGGCTGCACACTTGGAATCACCTGGGAGCTTAAATAACTACTGATGTCTGGGGTCCGTCCCTGAAGGTTCTGATTTATTTGGTGTGGGGTGAGGGCAGAGGATCAGAATTCTTAAAAGCTCCCCAGGTGGCTGTATTGTGCAGCAGAATTTGAGAACTATTGTCTTAGAGTCTCAAAGAGTGGCTCCTCACCCAGGATCCAGCATCACCTGGAAACTAGTTAGAAATGGGAGGTCCCAGGTCCCACCCCAGACTGAACTAAAATCTGCATTTTTTAAAAATTTAATTTTATTTAGCTTTACAATATTGTATTGGTTTTGCCATATATCAAAATGAATCTGCCACAGGTATACATGTGTTCCCCATCCTGAACCCTCCCTCCCTTCTCCCTCCCCATACCATCCCTCTGGGTCGTCCCAGTGCCTTATGATCCAGCAATCCCACTGCTGGGCATACACACTGAGGAAACCAGAATTGAAAGAGACACATGTATCCCAATGTTCATCGCAGCACTGTTTATAATAGCCAGGACATGGAAGCAACCTAGATACCCATCAGCAGATGAATGGATAAGAAAGCTGTGGTACATAAAATCTGCATTTTAATACGATCCCCAGGTGATAACTGTGCCCAGTAAAAGTCAGGGAATGTGTGGGATTCTGTGTCTCTAGGCAGGTGGGACTGGCCAACAGGTTTGCTGAGATATTATTTACAAGCTATAGAATGGTTAAAAGCAAGGTTTTTGAGGTCAGCTATACCAGGCTTCCTAGTTTGCTTATGGACTTCCCTGGTGGCTCAGACGGTAAAAGCGTCTGCCTACAATGCAGGAGACCCAGGTTCTATCCCTGGGTCAGGAAGATCCCCCTGGAGAAGGAAATGGCAACCCACTCTAGTACTCTTACCTGGAAAATCCCATGGACGAACGGAGGAGCCTGGTAGGCTACAGTCTATGGGGTCGCAAAGAGTTAGACACGACTGAACGACTTCACTTCATATACCAGGCATCCTAGTTTGCTCAGTGGTAAAGAATCCGTCTGCTGATGCAGAAGAGGCAAGTTCAGTCCCTGGATTGGGAAGATCTCCTGGAGTAGGAAATGGAAATGTACTCCAGTATTCTTGCCTGGAAAAGTCTATGGATAGAGGAGCCCTGCTACAGACCATGGGGTCACAATAAGTCAGACACAACTAAGCAACTGAGCACTCACACACTTGGATTCTTCTGTTTAGTAGCTGTGAGCTATTGGGCAAGTCAGTGACCACTTGGTGCCTCAGTCTCCTCACCTGTAAAATGGGGACAACTTGTATACCCATCACCTGGGATGGCTGTGACGAGAAGCTACCCATAAGGTGCTTTCCACACTGCCTGGCACAGAGCAGGCGCTGTGTTTTTATTAGTTGTCATTGTTACTATGAAGATGTGCTGATTTGTTAGAACTGAGGATATATATATATATTTTTTATCAAACTTAAGTTTCTTGGGGAATTATACAGTGAGTGGATGGGAGAGAGGGTCCACTTTAGTTAAGCTATAGTAATATTTTTTTTTTTTATTTTATGATCACTTCTGGATTCCTGGCTGGCAGTTATTTTAATTATCCGAGACGGGCAGTGAATAAGATGTAACCTTTTTATTTTTCTTTGCTAGTTTCAGAGATGTTCTGGGAACTGGGTGTTAGGACATCAGAGACAAATCACTTCCTGTGGGCTCTTCAGATTATAGCCCCCTGGTGAACCCATTTCCCCATCCCCAGGGCCAGCCAGCTTCTGGG
The DNA here is from genome assembly GCA_935064755.1 of Tragelaphus eurycerus. NCBI lineage: Eukaryota > Metazoa > Chordata > Mammalia > Artiodactyla > Bovidae > Tragelaphus > Tragelaphus eurycerus. Next base: position 3,188,031 of record CAKXYN010000075.1, on the reverse strand, counting down.
AAGCTGCAGACATGCTTCTACTATATGGGAGCAGGCCAGGAGCCAGCCTTGAGGTTCTTGGCCCAATAATGAGAACTCAATCCTCAGCAGAGCCCGGCCTTAATGACTCACTGCTCTAAAGAATATAACTCATATATCTAGATGAGAGGCTCATATATTTGCTGGACACTGTTGCAATGAGTGGAGTGTTACTGAGAGCCAATCAGGATCATTAGTCAAAAGTATGACCTCAATTCCAGCCAATCAGGCTGCTCCCCAAAGACCTGGCCCTTCCACAGGTTTCCTGTTATTCGTAACTCACTCAGAGGACATGGGTCAGGGACACAGGTAGAACCACCTGCTAGGGACTCCAGTTTCTTTTGCATTGTAAATCCAGGGCCATAACTGTTTGGAAAAGGGCTCTTCAAAGTAGAGCCAGGCAATACTATTTGGACAAAGTGTTTTGTGGTTGCAGAAGTTGAGGACTGTCACGTATTACATCCTTTTCATGGAGACCTAGCAAGCAACTAGCATATTACAGACTTGCAGTGGTCATGGTATAAAGAAAACTCTGCAACTTTGTTTTACTCAAATCTTTATGAGGATGTGTGCTATGGATTCATATTTTAAAATAATGTCGATTGAACATCTGGCTAAACTAGTGTTTTATGGAACAAATTTTGGGAGCTGCTTAGAGAATCCTAAAACAAGCAATGCTTGCAACTTACATTGTGTTCAGTCAATCAACCATCAATCACTTAAGTTAACTCTGGGTTCTGGGGCTCCTTTAGAGGTCATCATTAAGGGAGGTGATTTCATTTTCGAGGAGGTTGCACTTAAGCTGAACCTTGAAGAATGAGAACAGCCTGATGAAGAGCTGTGGAGGAGCCCTGCAGCTGGAGGAATGGAGTGAGCAGGAGAATGGCAGATATGCAGGCAGAAACTGGAACATGCAGGGCCTTCTGGGCTCTAGTCAAATGTCTGAATTCCCTCTCCACCCCTGCTCATGTGATGAGAAACCACTGAAGGATTTCCAACAAGAATCTGACATGGCTTGGTTCATTTTAGAAATACAATTTTGTCTACTCCACCGAAGATGGTTTATAGAGAAACAAAACTGAAAGGGAGGGGGACCGATCGTGTTTTTCAAACCTGGCTGCAAACAGTAACTTCAATCTTACATACTCTCCTAGAATCTTCACAAGTTCCATCAGGAGATGAAGTCTAACTATCTTCTCCCAAGAACCTAAGCAGGGTTTGACTTGTTTGTGTTCAATAGATGGCATCAGCAGAAGTCTGACTGCTCTTCCCTCCCAGGCAGCCATACTGTGAGGAAGCCAACACATGTGAGAAGCTCCATGTAGGTGCTCCAGTTGGCAGTCCCAGTCTTTTTCTCTCAGTCCAAGTGCCAGACATATGAATGAAAAAGGTTTTAGATGATTTTGCTTCCTGCTGCCAAGATATCATTGGCTTTTGCATCCTCCCAGCTGAGCCCCTGACATCAGGGAGCAGAGATAAATGTCCTTGCTGTGCCCTTTCCAAATTCCTGATCATGGAAATTGTGAGGAAATGAAAGTGGTTGCTTTAAGCTGATTAGTGTTGGGATAATTTGTTACATAGCAGTAGTAAGCAGAACAGGGGACATAGGGAGGAGGCTGTTGCAGTGGCTTGGGTGGGGGGAACATGCTGTCTTGAATTGAGGACTGTCAATTCCCATCAGTTGCAGCTCACCACAGGAACACAGCTGTTGATTTAAAAATGTAGATTTATTACTTGCTGCAGCATGGGAGTTTGCCCACCATGGAGAATCATGAACAATCTCGAAATAGAGCAGGTAAGGTACCTTGCCAAAGGTCCGTCTAGTCAAGGCTATGGTTTTTCCAGTGGTCATGTATGGATGTGAGAGTTGGACTGTGAAGAAAGCTGAGCGCTGAAGAATTGATGCTTTTGAACTGTGGTGTTGGAGAAGACTCTTGAGAGTCCCTTGGACTGCAAGGAGATCCAACCTGTCCATTCTGAAGGAGATCAGCCCTGGGATTTCTTTGGAAGGAATGATGCTAAAGCTGAAACTCCAGTACTTTGGCCACCTCATGCGAAGAGTTGACTCATTGGAAAAGACTCTGATGCTGGGAGGGATTGGGGGCAGGAGGAGAAGGGGATGACAGAGGATGTGATGGCTGGATGGCATCACTGACTTGGTGGACGTGAGTCTGAGTGACCTCTGGGAGTTTGTGATGGACAGGGAGGCCTGGCGTGCTGCGATTCATGAGGTCACAAAGAGTCAGACACAACTGAGCGACTGAACTGAACTGAAGGTAACTTGGGCTGCAAGGAGGTCAGAACAGTCAATCCTAAAGTAAATCAACCCTGAATACTCATTGGAAGGATTGTTGCCGAAGCTGAAATTCCAATACTTTGGTCACCTGGTATGAAGAACTGATGTATGGGAAAAGCCCCTGATACCGGGAAAGATTGAGGGCAAAAGGAGAAGTGGATGGCAGAGGATGAGATGGTTAGATAGCATCACCGACTCAATGGACATGAATTTGAACAAACTCCAGGAGATAGTGGAGAACAGAGGAGCTTGGCGTGCCATGGTCCATGGGGTCACAAAGAGTTGGATATGACTTAAAGACTGAAAAACAACAAAGGTACTTAGAAGGTTTTGGGGCTAGAATTAGTTGTAGATGGTCTTGGCAGGAACTGACCAGAATTTTATTATCTTGGAAGCTGCTGCAGCGGTGAGTGTTTTTATCTTTAGAACTCATGAATCTGTACACAGAGAGTGTTAGTTTGTCTCTAAGCTCAGTATCTGGTCTTGGAACATATGGATCTGAATGGGCTGGTGTTAGAAGGGCTTGTGGTTCACACAGTCTGGGATGCACATCATGGCTGGGTCTAGCACAGATTCTGATTTGTAAGTCAGGGTACATTTGGCAAGTTGTGATTTCTGTTTCAGTTCCAAATTCTCCTCAACAGCTTCGTGGCCAGCTGTTTATTTTCAGAGTGAAATTGTGATTATGTTTAAAAAAAGAGACTCCTGATCCTTAAGAGATCTACAAAGGGAAATATTGACAGTGAAAATTAGCAGTTCTCAAATGTTTTGGTCTCAGAATATCTATCTACTGAGAAGTTACTGAGGAGGACTTCCCTGGTGGTCCAGTGGCTCAGAATCTGTGCTCCTAACACAGGGGGCTCGGATTTGATCCATTGTCAGGAAACAAGACCCTGCATGCCTCAACCAAGACCCAGCACAGAAATAAATAAATATTTTTTTAAAAAGCTACTGAAGAACCCAAAGGGACTTTTAAAAATGTGGGTTATGGCTATTGACATTCACTATATTGAAAATTAAAACCTAAAAAATTCAGTATTTAATGAATATTGGCAGCAGATAATAATTTTTTCCAAAATCTAATCTTCACATTAAGGTTTGAATTTGACTTTGGCAACAAACGCTGTCAGGTATTTCGCCTTGAAAAGATAGGCTCATTTTAATTCTTAGAGAATGTGTGTCAAATACCTGAATCTGAATCACCAGAATTTGTCTGTTAGTCAAACTTTCAAGTAAAAATGGTGTTCCTTGAAAAAGTGGCCAGTTTAGCTACGCACTTGAATATTTGCCCAAGTGCATTTTCTGAGGCCACGATTATACGCTAGTGTTCAGCATGAGCAGTTGATGGATGCTTCCATTTTGCTGCATGCAGTATTAAAAAGATGTGAACTCAGAAGCTGAGCCTTAATAAAAGTAATAATTATTACTCTTTCACGGAGGACATCTTAAGTGCCACTGGTGTTTGTCTTAATGTGGGTGAATACAGTGAAGAATATGATATTGTCATACTGACTTGGTTCCTGCTAAGGCACCAGCAGTTGACTCCCCATGGCTTTTGTACCATGAGCATGAGTGTCAATACAGTAAAAATGGCAAATAATGTTTCAGTATTATAATAAAAATAGGTTTGTATCCTCAGATTTCCTGAAAGGGTCTTAAGGATCCCCAAGAGTCCATAGAACACACTTTGAGGTCTGGTCCATGCTTCAAAATAATAATACAGGAGGAAGAAAAGGGATGATGAAATGAGTGACCTTGAGCTGATAAGTGTGAAAGTTGGGTCATGGGTATACAAAGGTTCATTATGCTAATCTGTCTGCTTTTGTATGCATGTGAACTTTTCCATAATGAGAAGCTGAGATGAAAATGATTGAATCCTAAGACTCTTGTTTTAGCATCTGAGTGGACAGTAAGGCTATTTATTAATAAGGAAGACTCAGGGAACAAGGACAAGTTTGGATGGGGTAATTTGAGAGTTCTGTTTAGGACATATAACATTTGAGATGCCAGTGAAGTATTCACTTTACATTTGTGGATCTGAAGCATGAAATCGCCAGCATATAGTTTTTTTTAAAGGCAGGGCACTGGCCTAAAGGGCAAGAGTGTGGGGAGAGGGGAAAACCCAGTTGAGCAGCCTCCTTCAAGGCACTGATTGGGGTAAATTTGGCACTGAAGGGCTAAATCCCATCAACTCAGAGCCTGCCTAGGGCCTCCTCTGCTCTGGACATTTGGCACTGCCTTCTTGCAATTCATCCTTATCCTCTGGTGCTGTGATTATCTCCTGGGATTAGGGGGCATTAGGAAGGCAGAGGAGAAGAAGGCAGCTTCTGGATTTCCTTGAAAAGCTCTAGGATGACCTCACCCTCTCTCCCTCTGTGATACTGGGAGTTTTCAGGAGGGGCAGGGATCACAAGAAAGTGTAAATTCACAAAGCCTCTTTAAGCCAATTTTTTTTTTTTTTTTTGGATTTAGTTATTTATTTATGGCTGTGCTGGGTCTTCATTGCTGCGCCCAGGCTTTCTCCAGTTGTGGTGAGTGGGGGCTACTCTTTGCTGAGGTGCAGGGGCTTCTCACTGCGGTGGCTTCCCTTGTTGCAGAGCACGGGCTCTGCAGCATGTGGACTCAGAAGTTGGGGTGCGAGGGCTTAATTGCCCCTTGACCTGTGGGATCTTAGTTCCCAGACCAGGGTTTGAACTCGTGTCCCCAGCGTTGGCAGGAGAGGAGGATTCTTAACCACTGGACCACTGGGGAAGTCCCTAAGGCTAATTAGGATGAATGCTTGTAAACTCCACCCACAAAAATATTTGCTGGACTGTCCAGAGTTTAGAAGTTGTCATGTCTGAGGCTAAAAAGCCTCTTGATGAAAGTGAAAGTGGAGAGTGAAAAGGTTGGCTTAAAGCTCAACATTCAGAAAACGAAGATCATGGCATCTGGTCCCATCACTACATGGGAAATAGATGGAGAAACAGTGGAAACAGTGTCAGACTTTATTTTTCTGGGCTCCAAAATCACTACAGATGGTGACTGCAGCCATGAAATTAAAAGACGCTTATTCCTTGGAAGGAAAGTTATGACCAACCTAGAAAGCATATTCAAAAGCAGAGACATCACTTTGCCAACAAAGGTTCGTCTAGTCAAGGCTATGGTCTTTCCTGTGGTCATGTATGGATGTGAGAGCTGGACTGTGAAGAAGGCTGAGCGCCGAAGAATTGATGCTTTTGAACTGTGGTGTTGGAGAAGACTCTTGAGAGTCCCTTGGACTGCAAGGAGATCCAACCAGTCCATTCTGAAGGAGATCAGCCCTGGGATTTCTTTGGAAGGAATGATGCTAAAGCTGAAACTCCAGTATTTTGGCCACCTCATGCCAAGAGTTGACTCATTAGAGAAGACTGATGCTGGGAGGGATTGAGGGCAGGAGGAGAAGGGGACAACAGAGGATGAGATGGCTGGATGGCATCACTGACTCAATGAATGTGAGTCTGAGTGACCTCCGAGAGCTGGTGTTGGATAGGGAGGCCTGGCGTGCTGCAGTTCATGGGGTCGCAAAGAGTCGGACACGACTGAGCGACTGATCTGATCTGATGTCTGAGGCTAGTCTGGTGGTCAAGAAGTTAATTCCATCAACCTGGATTTAAATCCCTGCTTCTTCCTCTTCCTGGTGGTGTGTGCTGGGGCATATGGTTAACATCTTCCAAGTTCTAATTTCTTCAAGTCTAAAATGCAGAGTAATAATTAAAGAATACCAAAACAAAAAATGGAGAGCTAAAAAAAGGCACGTTCTTCATTGGTTTAGATGGAGGACTTTTGAGACAATACATTCAAAGGATTTAACACACAGCAGATGGGTGACTTGGAGAAGGCAATGGCACCCCACTCCAGTACTCTTGCCTGGAAAATCCCATGGACGGAGGAGCCTGGTAGGCTGCAGTCCATGGGGTCACTGAGAGTCAGACATGACTGAGCAACTTCACTTTCTCTTTTCACTTTCATGCATTGGAGAAGGAAATGGCAACCCACTCCAGTGTTCTTGCCTGGGGAATCCCAGGGACAGGGAAGCCTGGTGGGCTGCCGTCTATGGGGTCACACAGAGTCGGACACGACTGAAGTGACTTAGCATAGCATAGCATAGCATAGATGGGTGACTACCATCCAGTTGTTTTCCCCTCTTGACTCTGTCCTTGCCCCTCTCTCTGGTGGCCTTGATGTCAAGCATCAAGATGGACTGAAGAGAGGAAGCAGTAACTCGTGCAGGTGATCAGATGGTTTTCTTAGTGGCCGTTTTTATTGGTCTTGAATCTTCCTCATCATTCCTTCAGCCAAGAGTTCCCAGACTCACCTCTAAATGACTTATTGAAGAAGAAAACCAGATCTATCTGGAGCCAAATGAGGTTCTTCCATCTAAAACATCTGGGAGCCCCTAGTGTCCTGAAGGGCTTCCCTGGTGGCTCAGACTGTTAAAGAATCTGCCTGCAATGCGGGAGACCTGGGTTCAATCCCTGAGTTGTGAAAATCCCCTAGAGAAGGGAATGGCAACCCACTCCAGTAGTCTTGCCTGGAGAATTCCATGACACAGGAGTCTCAGGGGGTCGCAAAGAGTCAGACACAACTGAGCGACACACACACACACACACACACACACACACTCACTCACTCACTCACTCACTCACTCCTGAAAAGCTGCATTGCTTTCCAGAGACACAACAGATAAGGTGAGACAGCCCCGGCTGCTCCCCACCTTGTTCAGTTTTGCAGAGTTGGCAGGCTTATGCAGACCCTTTAAGTCCTGGCTCCTGCCTGTCGTTAGAACTGCACTACTGAGGCCTGCCTCATACTCAGCATGTAGCCCTCTGCTCTGAGTCATTATCTTGGGGTCATTACCACTAAACTTTGCCACAGAGGGTAACTAGACTTCTGTTCAGCATGGGTTGGAGAGACCTGTACCAGTTAAATTCTTGGTGCCACAGTGGTCTTTTGACCTGGCACCTTGGGATCACCAGGTGTACATTTTTGGTGTGTGTCTGATTCAAAGTCTTTTACTCTGCATTTCCTGGTGGTCATTGTTCTGCAACAGGTATGTTCTTGCACTCTATTTCCAAGACCTAAATCCTGTGGTTGCCCTGATCCTGGCTGGCATATGAAGGAGTGGACTGATCACTGAGAAAACATCAAGGAAGACACTGGCTGAGTAGCTATGTCTGGTCAGACAGTGGAGGGTGTGAAGGTAATTGAAATTCAAGTTCACCTGGGATCATATTCCCCACAGTTGAACCATGATCCCCTATACCATCTCCAAGTTATCCTTTAAATTTTTGATTGTACCAACTCCTAGTGTACATCTTTCTATAACTCTATTTCTCCTTGCTAAGAATATACCTTATAGGGAATTCCCTGGTGGTCTTATGGTTAAGAATATGCCTTCCAGTGCGGGGGACTTGGGTTTGATCCCTGGTCTGGGAAGATTACATATGCCACGGAGCAACTGATCTGCAACTACTCAGCCCATGTGCTGCAACTAACTACTGCATGCCCTTGAACCAATGCTCAGCAACAAGAGAAGCCACAGAAATGAGAAGCCTGCACACGGCAACTTGAGAGTAGCCCCTGCTCACCACAACTAGAGAAAGCACGTGGACAGCAAAGCACAGCAAGGAAGAACTAGCACAGCCTCCAAATAAACAAATACATGAAACTCGACAGATGTCAATGTAATCACTGAAAATACAAAAATGTATGTCACATTCCTGCTCTTCCAGTGTTCTTACTCTAGTGGGATGAGCAGATGAAGGAAGTTTGGAGTAGGTGTTCCTATTCAAATATCTACGTGTGTGCTGCTAAGTCGCTTCAGTTGTGTCCAACTCTTTTTGATTCCATGGACCATAGCCTGCCAGGCTCTCCTCTGTCCATGGAACTCTCCAGGGAAGAATAATGGAGTGGGCAGTCATTCCCTTCTCCAGGGGATCTTCTCCACCCAGGAATCAAACCTGGGTCTCCTAAATTGCAGGCAGATTCTTTTTTTATTTTTTAACTTATTTTTAATTGAAGGATAATTGGTTTACAGAATTTTGCTGTTTGGGGGGACACATGTACACCCATGGCTGATTCATGTCAATGTATGGCAAAAACCACTATGATATTGTAAAGTAATTAGCCTCCAACTAAAATAAATCAGTTAATTAAAAAAAAAAAAAAAAACAACTCAACATGAATCAGCCATAGGTAGGAGAGCGGAGGACAGGGTGAGATGTATGGAGAGAGTAACATGTAAACTTGCATTACCATATGTAATATAGATAGCCAACGGGAATTTGCTGTATAGCTCAGGAAACTCAAAAAGGGGCTCTGTATCAACCTAGAGGGCTGGGGTGGGGAGGGAGATGGGAGCGAGGTTCAAAAGGGAGCAGGCAGATTCTTTATCATCTGAGCCATGAGCTGTTGTTCAGTCGCCCAGTTGTGTCTGACTCCTTGCGAACCCATGGACTGCAGCACGCCAGGGAAGCCCTTCAATGTCTACAGGGGCCTATTAATAACAGGAGAGGGAGCTGGGGTCAGTGTTAGCAATACTGTTCTCCTAACTGAGAAGGAAAACAACAGTATGAGTATGGCGATGAATGCCAACTGCCTGCCCTCCTCCGTGTTAGGAGACAATGAGGGTGCTGACACGCAGCTTCTGAAAAGTCAGGAGTTCACTTCTTCACTCGATCAGCAGGACCCAGGGCAGGCTAGCTTATTGGAGGCACTCGATAACTTTGACTGATAAATGACCAAGTGTTGGATGGTGGTGAATTGGAGAGCAAGTGCCCTGTTTAAAGGGATCAATTGCAACTCAGCTCCAGTCCATTTTGTAAGGTAGGAATGTGGGGCCAGTGTTAGCAGGTTTTCTGATTTTTTTTTTCCTCCAAGAAAAGCCAGAGATTTTGATTTTTCTTTCTTAGGTTAAATCTCCAGGTTAAAAAATATTGACAATATTAAAATACGCAAGCCATACAGAGGGGATAGGACAAATAAATGTATCTGGAGGCCAAATATAGCTTGCAGACTATTCACAGGCTCTGCAGAGATACCTCTGCAACTAAAGCACCAGCAAGAGAGGTGAGAATAGGAGTCCTCACCCCAAGGTGGGGTGGGGAGCCTTGATCAGGATTGAGAGAAGCCAAGGTCATATCTGGGTCAGAGACCACCCACAAGAAAAATGGATCTTTTTGTATTATTTGCCTTTTTTTTTTTTTTTTTTTTTTTTGTACTTTAAGCCCCATTTTTCAAGGCAAAAGACACCAAAGAAGCATTCAAAAAATGCGTTTTCTTATGATTTCAGTTGCAGGCTTATGTGTGTCCGGCCTGAGCAGCCTCTGCCAGGTTCAGGTCATGTCCAGATATGTTCCTGTTGTTGTTGTTCAGTTGCCAAGTCATCTCTGACTCTTTGTGACCCCATGGACTGTAGCAAACCAGGCTTCCCTGTCCTTCACTATTTCCCGGACTTTGCTCAAACTCACGTCCATTGAGTTGGTGACGCCATCAAACCATCTCATTCTCTGTTGCCCCCTTCTCCTCCTGCCTTCCTTCATTCTTTCCCAGCATCAGGGTCTTTTCCAATAAGTTGGCTGTTTCCATCAGGTGGCTAAAGTGTTGGAACTTCAGCGTTAGCACCAATTCTTCCAATGAATATTCAAGGTTGACTTCCTTTAAGATTTACTGGTTTGATCTTGCTATTGAAGGGGTTCACGTTTCTGTAGCATTTTGTAACACTCCTCACAAAGAAGGAGATGCTTAGAGGTGGTGCCCACAGTGCCAAGGCAGCAGGAAGAAAACCATAAGAATGCAAGCTGACCCTGCTTCCAGAGCCCTTAAGTACTGAGCCCAGAGTGTGGATCAGCTCCAAGAGGTGAAACCAAGTAGCATGTGAAGAGCAGGCTGGTAACAGGATGTTGGCTGGCCAGGCTCCGTCTGGCTGCCCTGAGGGAACTATATTTATACCAGCCCCCATCAAGCAAACTCTGTAGTGCCACGGGACGAACTGTGGGGGGTGTCTGATGTCGCTGGTCCTTAGCTGGGTTCACAGGAAGGAGCGCTTGTGCCTTCTGCTTAGCATAAACCATGTGCAGGAAAGAGGGACACAGAGCCCGTGTCCAGCCTGCAGGTTCGAGAATGGAAATCAATGCAGTGCCAATATTCTGGGTTGAAGACAGCTGATGACGCTGTTGGGATCTTCCTGAATGTGATGCTATGTTAATTTCAGACAACTTGTGACTTAGAATGCCACAGCCCAGGGATGATGGAGGTGTTCAAATTTGTCTCCTCTTACTGCCGAGGAAAAGGGCAACAAAGAAGGGGCAGAAGCTCTCTGTGTTCTCAGTCTGCAAGTGCTGCAGAGATATCTTCATCTGGGGATGGGGGCAGTGGAATAAGGGCCCCCAGGGACGGCTCCTCTGACTGAGTTTGATTAGGATGACAAGTTTTCAGCTGATGTGTTGGTCCGATGCCATCAGGGAGTGAGGACCCTGATGTTGATTCCCATCTTGATGCCAACTTCTTGGGAGCTAATCTTGGATGCTCAATGACTTCCAGCCTTTTTTGCCTCAGTGCCTCAGAATCTGACAGTTTTCATTACTAAGGTGCTGAGCACAGGATCACCCAGTGATTCTGCAATGTTAGAGAAAAAAAGGAACCATATTTAGTGCTCACCACACAGCAGGACTTGTGGTTGCCACGGCATATGGCATCACTTGTCTCTAATCTGCTCACTGGTCTTTGGAAGTAATTGTTATTAATCCCATTTTACAGTGGAGGAAACTGAGGCTCACAGAGCTTAGATATGCTTTCATTGTAGTGACAATACTGAATTTTACCAATTCCAGAAAATAGCAAAGATTCAAGAAAGCCTCTTGAAAGCCCTGCCTTGTCTCTGATTTACTGTCTGATCAGGACACCTCCCCTCAAGTCAGGTGCTGCTGCGGTAAAAAAAAATCCACTTGCCTTATTCTGGAAATATTAATAAAAACTATAATTATTTGAAAAAAATAGTTTGTGTCTCCTGACCACTAAATGCAGTGGGAAATTCTGAACTGGATGGTTTTACTTTAAAGGATATTATTGGGATAACTGATGAAACTTGAATTTGGTCTGAAGCTCGAGTGATGGTAACAATCAATCTTAACTTCCTGATTTTGAGAATTCTATTATGGCTGTGTGGGAGAGTGTGCTTTTGTCTAGGAAACTCAACACAAAAGAATTTGGAGAGGATAGGGCTTTTGATCAGCCGCTTATTCTTGAATGGTTTAGGAAAAAACTGTACTTGTAACTTTTCTGTAAGTCTGTGATTTTTTTTCCAGATAAAACATTATTTAAAAATTTACAAAAAAAATTACAAAGAGGAAAGCATGAGGCCCTTTATATAGGACATCTGACACTGAGTTGGAACTGCAGACACACAGTCACTTCAATTTCATCTGTCTGTACTTTGGGGCTTCCCAGTTGGTGCTAGTGTTAAAGAATCCGCCTGCCAGTGCAGGTTAGATATAAGAGATGTGGGCTGGAAAGATCCCCTGGAGGAGGCCATGACAACCCACTCCAGTATTCTTGCCTGGAGAATCCCATGGACAGAGGAGCCTGGCAGGCTGCAGTCCATGGTGTTGGACAGAGTTGGACAGGACTGAAGTGACTTAGCACATCCTCATGCACAACTTCCTCATTTCCCTTCCTTATTTACACTCTCATCCCAGCAAACAAAGCTCACATTCCCTAGTGTGACTTTAACAGTTCTGCATTATCATTCCTCAATCTGTTTTTCCAGTCTTTTTTCCCCCATGTATCTTGGACATCCTTGCTCATCTCCATCTTGCTACTTTTTTTTTTGGCCATATGTGGGGTCTTAGTTCTCCAACCAGGGATCGAACCCAAGCCTCCTGCATTGGAAGCATAGAATCTTAGCCACTGGACCATCAGGGAAGTCCCATCTATCTCTCTATTTTTGCTCCTAACCCCTGCCCTCCTGGGAAGCCCTCGCCACTCATCCTCATTGGTCAAAAGCTTCTATCCTCTAAGGCTGTGTTCCAGGGTCACCTCCTCAGGGATGACTTTCAGATCTGGATAATCACACCCTGGAAGTGAAAGTTGCTCAGTCATGTCTGATTCTTTGTGACCCACTGGCCTGTACAGTCCATGGAATTCTCTAGGCCAGAATACTGGAGTGGGTAGCCTTTCCCTTCTCCAGGAGACCTTCCCAACCCAGGGATCAAACCCAGGTTTCTCTCCTGCATTGCACACAGATTCTTTCCAGCTGAGCCACCAGGGAAGCCCAAGAATACTGGAGTAGGCAGCCTATCTGTTCTCCAGTGGATCTTGCAGACCCAGAAATCAAACCAGGGTCTCCTGCATTGTAGGAGGATTCTTTACCAACTGAGCTATCAGGGAAGCCCCAATCACATCCTGAGTGGGTTCTAATACTCTGATCACTTGAGCCTTTTGACAGACATTTAACTATTTGCATTGGTCTTTGAGGACTTCCCTGATGACTCAGAGGGTAAAACCTCTGTCTGCAATGCAGGAGACCTGGGTTTGATCCCTGGGTTGGGAAGATCCCCTGGAGAAGGAAATGGCAACCCACTCTAGTACTATTGCCTGGAAAATCCCATGGACGGAGGAGCCTGGTAGGTTACAGTTCATGGGGTCACAAAGAGTTGGACACGACTGAGTGACTTCACTTTACTTCTTCATTGGTCTTTGAAGATTTTGGGCTTCCCTGATGGCTCATATGGTAAAGAATCCACCTGCAATGTGGGAGATGTGAGTTTGAAACCTGGGTCAGGAAGATTCCCTGGAGAAGGGAATGGCAACCCACTCCACTATTCTTTACTGGAGAATTCCATGGACAGAGGAGCCTGGAAGGCTACAGTTCATGGGGTCACAAGGAGTCAGACATGACTGACTGACTGAGCACAGCACATGGGGATTTCATTATTTACATTAGTTGTTATCCTTCCCCAAACAGTTTTATAAGATGACTGAGTCCAGGGCCCAGAGCTATCAGAACATAGGAATTCTATTAAGTATGGAATTATTCGTCTTATTCACTGCTGAATCTCAGAACCCAGAACACCAGCACATAGTAGATACTCAATAAATATTTGTTTATGAGTTTTGCATAAATGTCGTACAGTTCATTGCGTGTCTCACAGCAAGAAGCATAATGCTCAGCAGATGGGTGCTTAGAACATGTGTGTCTAACAAAGTAATGGATAGATGGATGAACTGGTCAGTATGAACATCACCAGTTATCATGGATAGACTAGTGTCTCTGCTGCAGGAAGATAAGGTGGATCAGGAACCACACTTCTTTGGTAGCACTAGGATATTGACTATCAAGTTCCTGCAGAAGGGTTGGTAGAATCTGTGGCTGAGATGACAGCCCTCGCTGCAGTATTTATGGGCCTCTCACATACCCTCCCTGGCTGGGTTTCCGTAGAAGTCATTTGTACATGATTAATTTCCTCTCCTTGAATAAGGCATCATCTGGCCTTAGCGCTGGCCTACCTGAAGAGACATCCATCCCACAGGACCATGGAAGGTGAGAGGATGAGCAGGCAAGCTTAATGGGTCTATCAGTTTTCTCCAGGGCCAAGGTCAAGGTAGAAGACTTTTAATATTAGAATCTGACACGTGGCCCTGATGCGGTTGTCAGAAAGTCATCTCTGTGGAAAATGGCAAACTGATTAAATATAGGTGAATTAAAGGGACAAGAATTTGGATTTTTGAGCACCTGTCATATTGAGCGCTATGACAGACTCTTCACATAGATTTTCACAAAAACGTTATAAGCCAGCAATAAGCTATGAGCCGTGTGACCAGCTCCTAACCTCAGGCATTTTGTCCACACTTACTGTCCCCACTTTCTCACCTCCTAGTATTTCCTTTGCTCCTTCTAATCAGGTTTTGCCCTCCATGGCTTTCTTATACCGTTTTTATTAAAGTCACCAATGATATAACTTAGCAAGCTAATGCCCCTGCTTTATGCAACTCCATTTCTCAGCTGCATTGGATCCAGGCAACAACTTCCTTTTTGAAATCCCTTCTTCCTATGCTTCTAACTATGTCACTGGACATTCCTTTTCAGCCTTTGCTGGATCCTCCCTTTGTCCCTAAATTCTAAATATTGGAAACACCCTGTCCAGTATCATTCTCTCCCCAAGGAATCTTATCCAGCCCCATTTGTTTATTGATGACTTCCAAGTTTATTTCTTCTACCCAGGCATCTCCCTTGAGCTATAGACTTACATATTCAATTGCTACTTGACATTTCTGCCTGAACGTTGAATTGATGTCTAAAACTCAACATGGCCAGAACAGAAGTATTGGTTTCCACATTGTTTCTGATACCCCTCCAACAGGGAGTAAGGAAAGTGTTTGATCAGCTTTCACCACTTCTCTCCTGCTTATCTTCTTCCCTGCTGCTCACACTTTTTTTCCCCCCACATTGTGTGCAGTATGCATAACTTCCCCAACCAGGGATTGAACTTGTGCCCCAGTGTTGGAAGCACCGAGCCCTAACCACTGGACCTCCAGGGAAGACCCCCTTTTGCTCACTCAATCCAGGGCTGTGTACTCTAAACTTCAGAATCCTGGAAGTGGTGTGGAGATTTGCTACTTAAATGCCTTTGTTTTACAGATGAGGAAACTGAGACCCAGGGAGGGGCATTGATGGGGTCCACGTCCTCCAGTTAATTTAAGAGCTGAGGCTGGAAACAAGGGTTTCTGGCTTGTTTTATGACTTAGCGACTAAGCAACAACAGCAACAAGTTTTCATTTTACTGACATTGTATTTTTCACTTTCTCTTTGGAGCACCTGCAGGGAGGGAAAACATGATCCTTGACTGCTTACTTGTTTAGGTGTCTTTTGTCCTCACTCACAGTTTTCTCCCCAGCCCCGCCAATTTCCAGACTTGACCTTATTGTGTAGAACCCCGCAGTCTAGATCAGAGATGATAACCATCACATTCAGTCATTTCCTCAGCAGGGTCCAAAGCAGACATCATTAATCAATCACGATACTTTATCCTGTTGAGCCCCGATACAGCCTCAGAAGCCTTTGCGATATGTTGCTCCAGGCGGCTGCTAGCAACTGATTGGAGCTGACTTTGAAGATGAGACCTACTTGTTATTCATCGCTAGATTTCAAACACAATCCATTAGTGTCTGGTCTTGTGTTTCACCCTGGATTTGTCTTTGGATGCTAGGTAATTTAACGTGTTAGAAAGTTCTAGTGAGACGTTACATTTTAGCAGCTATATTTGGAAACAATGCTGACCCAAAGATATAGCATTTTAATGGTACAAGTATGAAGTCCTGAGACAGATGTTCTCTCTCCAGTTACATCAGGCAGATGTATGGCCTCTGAGTCCAAGTTCAATGCAACTCACCAGCAGGGTGACTTTGGATGAGTCACTCCATCTCTCTGAGCTCCACTTTCTTCTTTTACTAAATGTGAATGACAGTTTCTGTGTTGTGTGTGCTGTCAGTCATATCCAACTCTTTGTGACTCTATGGACTGTAGCCCAACAGGCTCCTCTGTCCATGGGATTCTCCAGGCATGAATACTGGAGGGGTTGCCATGCCCTCTTCCAGAGGATCTTCCCCACTCAGGGCTCAAACCTGCATCGCCTGCATTGCAGGCGCATTCTTTACTGCTGAGCCACCAGGGAAGCCTGAATAACAGTTTATAGAAACTATTATGGCAGGTGTAGAAGGCTTAGATTCAAAAGTGACCCATCCCAGGAAGTCATTAGCTTTTCCAAGTCTCTTAGGTCACCTGGATGCTGGCCAAGATATGGTGCTATAGCAAAAACACAGCTTTCTGAGCCTCAGATAGACCTGAGTTCAGTCTTGCATCTGCCACCAAATAGTTGTAGAATGACCTTGGGCAAGTGACTCAGCCTGAGCCGTCATTGAACCTCACAGTGTCCATAAAAAGTTTCAGTGCATAGTGGCTGGCATGTAGTAGATCCATAACCAATAAATGAATAAATAATAACTGAATGAATAAATACAATCCAAATAATATTTACTGAGCATCTACAACAGGCCTGGAATGGTATTGGTGATAAGGCAATAAATAAGCCAGATAGAAGAAGATCCTGTCCTCATGGAACTTATGAGGCTTCTCTTGATGATTTGGGGATGGTCTCTCCCAGGCTGAAACAGAACTCATGCCTTAGGGCTTCAAACTCTCCCAGCATGCTCTGCCCCGGGGTAGGTGCCACATCAGGGAGAGAAAAAGCGTAATGTCTACCTTTCCTCTGAAGTACACTGTCACAGAAGGGTGGAGGAATTCACCCTGATTCCCTAGTGCTGCACTGAGGCTGGGCTGCCGAGGTTCCAGCCCAATCTGGCTAGAAGCCCAGGCCCAGGAGGCCATGTTACATCTGTGCACAACTTTGGCTGTTTCTTGGCTTCCCTGGAAGCACATGGTGCCGGGAGTTTCTGCCAACTCATAATCCATCGAAGCAAAGGGCAGAACTTCCCAGGAATGGCTGTAATTTCTTGGTGGGTAGTTGAATTGTATGGTGACAGTGCAACATTCTGTGGAACGAATATCATGTCAATGCTATTTAATAACATGGTAACCGCTGACCATTTAATTACATGGTAATTGTCACTTAGTGGCTGAGTAATTGCATGGTAAGTACCATCTAATTTCAGGGTAAAGGGTAAATACATGATTATTTCAGGCTCCTTAGGCACAGCATAGGTCACTCAGGAATTAGGTTTGGATTGACTAAGTATAAATTACCTAGAAATCTGCTCTTGGGTGATTACTCCTGTCATCCTTGCTGACAAAGCTCCTAATGGTTACCATACAATTAAACAGAGATTTGGGGTCTCAGGAACTTAAAGAGACACTGACTCACTTAAAATCAATCATTGTCTGCTGTACAAGAGATGTTGCTTGATTAGAGAGGAGATGGAGGGAAGGGTGCTTAAAATTCTACCCATTTCTAATTGGCAGCAGAATTTTCTTCATTTGAGGTGGGCGATTCAACGCTTGGTGCTGAAACGTGGGACAAATGACCTAAGAAGATACAAATCCAACGTGCACTTCTATGGCCTCTGTGTTGGTCATAGCTGGTCGTGCTGCACAGTGGGGACAATGAAAGTACTGGCTTTGGGGTCAGTCCGTGGTTTACATTCTGGTGGTACCGCTCATTCAATGAGCAGGTGACTTAAGCTTTCTAAGTCTCACTTACCCTGTCTTTGAGCTTGCGATGATAAAACTTACACTGCAGGGTATTGGTTTGCTGAGATGATGTATATATGTAATAAGAAGTGGGAGTTTGTGCTCAGTGAAGTGTAGCTCTTATTTCTACAGGGAATATGCAGGGCAGTGTGGGATAAGCAATTCCCGTGTTACTGTGAACATTCCATAGACTTTTGGAAATGACTGCATCATAGACCATCAAATAGATGTGGCAGAAACAAAACTGATGTTGCCAGCTGCGTTGCCTGCCCAGGGTCTCTTAATGAGCTTGCTGCTAATTGCACTGGCTACCTGCACTCCCTGAGTGAAGTCGCTCAGTCGTGTCTGACTCTCTGCGACCCTGTGGACTGTAGCCAACCAGGCTCCTCCATCCATGGGGTTCTCCAGGCAAGAATACTGGAGTGGGTTGCCATTTCCTTCTCCAGGGGATCTTCCCAACCCAGGGATCGAACCCAGGTCTCCCACATTGCAGGCAGACGCTTAAACCTCTGAGCCACCAGGGAAGGCCTGCACCATGCCATGAACCTACGATTTTGGAAGGCATAGCAATCAGCGACCCTGCCTCCACACTTTGGGTACCCCGGGCTCTCAAGTGTAGACAAACAAGTGGTTGGAGGCAGAGAATCAGGCCGCCAAACAGCTCATCCGAGATTGCATCTTGATTTATGATCCTACAAGACAGAACTATCCCGCCAATAGGAGGATTAACCGATAAAGATTTAAAAAACCCTCCCTAAGTAAAAATAACACAAACCATTCTCCAGGAGACCTCCTGAGTCCTTATTGCATTTAAGTGCTGCAAGTGAGGTCAGGTTTATTTTTATAGGTTTTGAGTCATTTGCTCCCATAACCTTTCTCATTCTTGTAACAACCCTGTCTGCTTGGTTACCTGTGGTGTTCTGCATACTTGTCCTTCTGTCTCCCAACCAGACTATGTGGAAGATGCCATTACTAAGGGCTAGTGGTCCCCAGGAGCTGACTGTCCATGGCACCTTGGCAGACAATTCTGATGTGTGGTGTAGCATCTCAATGGTTTATCTTGCTATCAGGGATGGTAATGCTCTGGGGTATAGTCACAGAAAAAGAATATTTCCTAAGATAAAAATAAGCAATGGAAACCATCCTTTATTGTTTGTTTGTTTGTTTTTTTTCCTACCACACAGGCATTTGCTAAGACTTTCAACAAACTTTCTTGTTTAATCATCACAGTGCATTTATGAGGCTGGCCTTGTCATCCCCATTTCTCTAGGCCACCCGAAACCTAGAGAGGTCCCTTGACTCAATTAGGAGCCTCATGGCTAAGAAAGGGAGGGCAGGGATGCAGACCAAACCCTGTGGTTGTTGTTCAGTCGCTAAGTTGTGTCCGAGTCTTTGTGACCCCATGGACTGTAGCCGCCCGGGTCCTCTGCCCTCCACTATCCCCCGGAGTTTCCTCAAATTAATGTCCATTGAGTTGGTGATGCTATCTAACCATCTCAACCTCTGCTACCCTCTTCTTCTTTTGCTTTCAATCTTTCCCAGCATCAGGGTCTTTTCCAATGAGTCAACTCTTTGAATCATTGGTCACCAAAGCATTGGAGCTTCTGCTTCAGCAACAGTCCTTTGATGAATATTCAGGGCTTATATCCTTTAGGATTGACTGGTTTGATCCCCTTGCAGTCCAAACCCTAAGTCCGGTGCTATTCCAGTCCACTGGGCACATACGCAGGGGTGGGCAATGAGTCACTTTAGCTCCGGAGCACCATCTTTTTGGGGTGATGGGTTAAGTGGTCCCCTATATTTGCACACTGAAGGACCCCATAAAAGGCTGGGAGTTTCACCTTGGTTACTCTTCCATCCAAGAGTTATCAAAATCTGTATTAAGGGAAACATCTGTATTAAGGGAGGCTGGCCTGACGACATGCCTATCACCATCATCTAGATGAGAGTGGTTTTTAAAACTGGCTCAACACCAGAAATGTCCAGTGGCTCAGATTCCCAGGAGTGGGGCCCAGTCATTTGTCTTTTTTTTTTTTTGCCACACTGCATGGCATGTGGGATCTTAGTTTCCCCACCAGGGATAGAATTTTTGTCCATTGCTGTGGAGGTGTGGAGTTCTAACTACTGGACCACCAGGGAAGTCCCCCAGGTGTATCTTTTTGAAGGTGATTTCCAGGTGATTCTGATGTATCTAATCTGTGGGTTAGCATTGTAGATTTAATAAATCTACAAGAGATAAAATATTGCAGATTTTATCTCTGGATTACGTTTCATCATTGGAAGCTGTAAACCAATTGACATCCATTTAGCTTCCAAAATCACAGCTTTTACCATCCTACATAGTCATTGGTTAAAAAATCAAAGACGCTGTAAACTACAGCCCTATATAATTTAGAACTAGACAGTGTGTTTATGGGATGAAGGATCTTGCTAAGGACATAAATTTAGTAATCAGACAAGTCTCTTAATTAACTTTCTCTTAGGCTTTAGTATCAGAAATAGCATTGCTTCTCCTGATAACTATTCTTCCTTCTGTGCATGTGGAAATTATGCTGTGTAACTGATGGAGCGTCTTTCTTTAAATTGGTCACTAGGAATCCCAGAACAAAATTTACATCCCTTTAGCAAACCATAAAGAATTTTATATGTTTTATTTCTAACTTTACTTCTGGATTCTTTTTTTCCCCCTGTGTTTTTCTTTCTTTCTTAAAATCCCCATGTTGCCTCACTATATATATATAGTCTGCATTTGTTCACTCATTAAATGGAGCTTCCTTTTGCACTTTTGTTTTTCAGAAATTAGGGCAGGCCGTACAATTAATGCACATATTTTATATGATAGTGTATTCATTTCCTAGGGCTGCCAATAGAAAGTATCCCAAACTAGGTGACTTAAAAAGACAGAAATTGAGACTTCTTTGGTAGTCTAGAGGTTAAGAATCCACCTGCCAGTGCAGGGGACATGGGTTCAGTCCTTGGTCCTGGAACTAAGATCCCACATGCTGTGGGACAACTAAGCCCCTGAGCTGCAAGTACTGAAGCCCTTGAGCTCTAGAGCCCGTGCTCTGCAACAAGAGAAGTCCCTGCAAGGGGAAGCCCGCATGCCACAACGAGAGAGCAGCCCCGACACACCACAGCTAGAGAAAGCTCTTGCACAGCAACAAAGACCCAGCTAGCCATAAATGAATAGATTTTTTAAAAAGACAGAAATTTATTGTCTCACAGTTCTGGAGGTTAGAAGTCCAAAATCAAGGTGCTGGCAGGGCCATTCTCTCTGATGGCTCTGCAAGAAGAATCCTTCCTAGGTGCTTCCGATATTTTCTGGAAATCCTTGGCATTTTTGGCTGATAGATGTATCTCTTCAGTCATATGGCTGTTCTCCTGTGTCTTCACTTGTCTCCCCCATGTGAGTCCAGTTTCCCCTTTTTATAGGCACACCAGTCATATTGTATTATGATGATCTATTGCCATGATCTCATTTTGACTACTGCTGTAAAGACCCGGTTTCCAAATAAGGTCACATTCTGAGTTGCTGAGGATTAGAACTTCTACATAACTTTTTTTGAGGGAGCACAACTGGAATGGGTAGCCATTTCCTTCTTCAGGGGATCTGCTCAACCCAGGGTCTCCTGGGTCTCCTGCATTGAAGGCAGATTCTTTACCACCTGAGGCACCAGGGAAGCCCTAACATTTAACAGTTTAACTCATAGCATACTGTTCCCTTTCCCTTTCATGTTTTCCTGCTCTTTTCTTGACCATTTTCCTAGTGGTCACTTGGTAGGAAGAGACTATTGGGTGTCAATAGCATTTTAAAATTTAAACAAATTTAATTGCCCTGACTTTTCCTGGTCCTCTATGGACTGAATAATTAATAATTAACTGTACACATATCAGAGCCATATTAGAGACTGGAAAGAAATTGAGTGGGTCAAGTACTTAGAGATCATCCAGAAAGGAAGATGAGACAAAAATCACCAATTATTCTTGAGGCTGTTCCAGTTTTTAATCTGTCTTCCACAGCTTGGGATGATATAGCAAAATACTGTGGATTGGATGGCTTAAATAAAAGACATTTTCTCACAGTCATGGAGGCTCTGAAGCCCAAGACCAAGGTGCTGGCAGATTCCATCCTTGGTGAGGACTCTCTTCCTGTCTTGAAGACAGCTGCCCTCTGGTACTGTGAATGTGGAGAGATCGCTCTCTCTTCCTTGCTTTACATGAACACCAAGCCCATCAAGAGGGGCCCATTCTCATGACCTCTTCTATTCTTGATTACCTCCCAAAGGCATCACCTCCAAATACTCCAAAGAGTTAGGGCTTCACCATGTGAATTTGGGGGGCAGGCACAAACATTCATCCCCTGACATTATCCTTTCAATGTTGCTTGCTCAGTGACTTCTGCAGATTATCCCTGTAACACAGTAGTTCTCACATGTACCGTTTTTACAACAAATGGGTAAGTAGCTTGATTTTTTTTTTTTTAACTAGGCTGAAGAGCCAGGCAAGAAATGCAGTTGCTTGAAAATTTCAAGCTCTCCCTCTCCGCATGCTTTCTGATGCTAAATAAGTTACCTTTACTGCTCTCAGCAGCATATGAACAAGTGTCAACCATCTTAGCAAAGAGGCGTCATTTGATTTAATTGCAAATTTAAAAACATACACCATTTTCAATGTGGAACTAATGTTGCATCAAATCAATACAATAATTGCACCAAGGCAATTGAGAGGCATGCAGAGTTTCTGTACCTTGAATACTAAAAGAAGCCAGTCACTAAGATGGTTGGTAAGCTCTACTGAATGGTGTGGGTGATCATGGAAAATTACACTAGACTGGCTAGGATCTTCGTTGTCTGGGGCAACACTGAGGAATATTCTTTGTCCTTGAAAAGCGGCTAATAGTTCTTTTTGTGTCTTGGGTTGGAGAAGTTCTTACAATTTCATACTCAAGGGAGAAAAGGAAGTGCTCCTGGGTCCTTGCAATGCCATGTGTTAAATGTTGATTCTCTCAGGACTCAGCAACTATTTCTTTACAGACCTGACATGTTACGGCTGGTGAATGATGCCAGTGGAATATGTCTGATGTACAGATCCCAAGTCGATGGTGCTCTGTTGAGCCTTTCAGGTGACACTGGCGTTTTGTTTAACCCTAGTGTGGCTCAGTGGTAAAGAATCTGCCTGCCAATGCAGGAGACATGAGTTCGATCTCTGGGTCTGGAAGATCCCCTGGAGTAGAAAATGTCAACCCACTCCAGTATTCTTGCCAGGATAATCCCATGGCCAGAGGAACCTGGAGGGCTATAGTCTGTGGGGTTGTGAAGGGCTGGACAAGACTGAAGAGACTGAGCTCGAGCAGGCAGAGAACAGACACTGGCAGATTCCATTCCAAGTTGCTTTTATTTCCTTGAAATGGTCCTCAGTCTTCTTCCGGGGACAACCTGAGATGAAAGATGGGTGAAATGCATAATCCCTTTTGTCATGGGATGTGAAGGGTATGGAGAAGGTCTTCCGTCCCAAATAGCTCTCCTCTCTCATCCTGTCACAGTCCTAAAATAACTTCCCATAGACACACATTCCTTTGAGTGTCTGAAGTGCCAGTTAACAGGCAGTCACCCCTGGGAAGGATGAATAAATTAAACAATTAAGAGCTATTAATACTGCAATGTCAAGTTGGTTCAAGAGGAAACCTTCTATGTGTCCCCATGAGGTGTTCATGAAATAATGTCCAATTGTGTGTCTCAATTAGTTTATCAAATTAGCCAGTCACCCGGCAAGAACCTGAGGGAATGGGACATTCCATGTGCATGGACTGGAGGGTGTTTTAGTTGTCAGCTCCTTGGCTTTCTTTTCTTTCTGGCCTTTTGGGGGAATACACTCTCTCTATAGCCTTGCCCTCTCCAGTAGGCACTAAGGTATATGTGCTCGTGGAGGCTGACGGTGCCACCATGCCCAGGAGCCTCAGATGTCCCCCCCCGTCTGCCCTCTGTGCCCTGGGTGTGAGCCGGGTCTGCAGTTCCTTCTCTCACCTGTCCCCTATCCCTCCTTCTGCTCTCGGCTCACATGGCTGCACCACCTACCTAAGTATTTGGTTGGCCAAAAAGTTCATTCAGGTTTTTCCATAAGTTCTTACAACACAACAGTGGGTCTGCACAAATGTATAATGACATATCTCCATCATTATAGTATCATACAAAATATTTCAGTGCCTTTAAAACCCTCTGTGTTCTGCTTTTTCATCCTTCTTTCCTCAAACCATGGTTTTTCACTTAAAATTTTATCTTGGGGGTCATTCCATATCAGCATACAGAGAGCCGCCTCGTTTGTTTTTAATGACTACATAGTATTTTATGACATGGAAGGACCATAAAATATAGGCTGCTTTCAGTCTATTGCTTTGATAAACAATGCTGTCATGAATACCCTTTTCACATGGACCAGCTGTTTAGGGTGAATATCAAGAAATAGAATGCTGTCCAAAGAGCATAGACATTTTAACTTTTAATTAGAATATTGCCAAATTGTCCTCTGAACCTTACGATTTTTCAATGCTGAGCACACCAAGCCCACCCATTTCCAGACTAGATTTACACACAAGTCATTTCATGGCGTCTTTTCTTTTTCCTTTTAAATACTTATTTATTTATTTGGCTACACTGGATCTTGGTTGCAGAGTGCAGGTTTCTCTCTAGTTGTGGTGTGCGGGCTCAGCAGTGGCTGTTCATGGACTTAGTTGCCCAGTGCCACATGGGGCACTGATTAGTTCCCCAATCAGGGATTGAACCCATGTTCTCTGCACTCGAAGGCAGATTCTTAACCACTGGATCACTAGGAAAATCCCCTGCATCTTTTCATTTTTTGGCTGTGATTACATTATGCCTATGGCTGAATCCATGGCTCAGCTGGCAGACAGGTGATCTCTGAACAGAGGACAAACGTTTCCCCAATATAGGGAAGAGATGAGTCAAGAGGGGGAGAGTGCAAGGCATGAAGGAGGAGGAAAGAGGAACTAGGCTCACCGAGTGTCCACCAGAAGCTTCCCCATGAATCCTATCAGTGTTACATCAGCCGTGGGAAGTGGATCACAGCACTGTTTCCTTAAGCTAAGAACACTGAGGCTCAGAGAGGTTAATCAAGTTAATGGAAGTCACTCAGCATTGTGGGTTGAATTTCACCCCCTCAAAAGCATATGCTGAAGCCCTAGATCTGTTCCCCTACCTCCCCCAGTACCTCAAGTGTTACTCTGTTTGGAAATAGGGTCATGCAGATATAATTAGTTAAGACGGGGCTCCCCTGTGAGGTGTGTGTGCTCAGTTGTGTTTATCTCTCCTGAGGCCCCGTGGACTGTAGCCCATCAGGCTCCTCTCTCCATGGCATTCTCCAGGTAAGAGTACTGGAGTGGGTTGCTATTTCTTCCTCCAGGAGATCTTCCCAATTCAGGGATTGAACACACGTCTTCTGCATCTCCTGCATTGCAGAGAGATTCTTTACCACTTGAGCCATTGGTGAAGTCCTGAAGTAGAGTGGGTTCTAAATTCAAGTTCATAGTTGTCCGGGACACGGACACAGAGGGAAGACATTCGTGTGCAGATGGAGACAGTCTGGACTTTTGCCTCCCTGGGTCAAAGACCTCCTGAGCTCCAGAACTGTGAGAGAATCCATTTCTGTTGGTTCTGGGACTTTGTCGTGACTGCCCTAGAAAACTAGTAGAACTATCATAGTAAGTAGTCATGTATGGATGTGAGAGTTGGACCATAAAGAAGACTGAGCACCAAAGAATTGATGTTTTTGAACTATGGTGCTGGAGAAGACTATTGAGAGCCACTTGGACAGCAAGGAGATCAATCCAGTCAACCCTAAAGGAAATCGACCCTGAATATTCACAGGAAGGACTGATGCTGAAGCTGAAGCTCTAGTCCTTTGGCCACCTGATGCAAAAATCCAACTCACTGGAAAAGACCCTGATGCTGGGAAAGATTGAGGGCAGGAGGAGAAGTGGGCAACAGAGAATGAGATGTTTGGATGGCATTACCAACTCAGTGGACATGAGTTTGAGCAAACTCTGGGAGATAATGAAGGACAGAGAAGCCTGGTGTGCTGCAGTCCATGGGGTCACAAAGAGTCGGACATGCCTTAGTGACTGAATAACAATGACAATTACAGTAAGTGGCCAAGCCAGGAATCCAGCCTAAGCCAGTCTGTATTCAAACCCCAAGCTCACTCAAGCCTGTCACTCAGTGATTCCTGCTCATGAAACATCAGTGGACTTGGAGGTCAACAATACCTTCCTCCCAGCTGTGCCCTTTGGAACTCCATGACTCAGAAGTGGGTGAAGTGACTGGAAACCAGGGTCCCATTCTGGCCATTTGGTGGCTCCTCAGTTCATGGCAGGCATATTTTGTGCAGGCTCCAGGACAGTGGGAAGCTACTCTGTTTCAAATTTCTTCTTGGGCAGGACAGGACTCTCAATAAACAAATCCACCTGCTATGTGAGGACATCAGGGTTTTCAGACCTAATCCAGGCCTTGCTAACATGATATGAGAGCGACGAATGGCCTGCTGATTCCCACTGCCAGTCTATCAAGGGGAGGCTGTGCCCTTCACCAATGAGCCTCGGGACTGACAAGGCTGTTCTATTACTCTTTACAGGGTTGCCAGAAGAAGGAAACAGCTGCAGATTTTCGCATTTCTTTGGCAACGGGAGGATGAGGTCTGACTTCAGAGGAAGTTGTTGCCTTCAGGCATCCCTCCAGGAATGCAGAAAGAGTGAGGGACCCTAACCTGGGCTGCTTGTTGAGAGGCAGAACTCAGTCCAGGAAGGGTCTGCGGAAGAGGGAAGGACAGGACCAGACAGAGAAAGCAAAAGAAACCAACTTCTGAAATCCTGGTACCTGATTTCAGCTGATTATTGGCATGTCAGAGATCACCCCAGCTTTTAAAGGGAGAGAAAATGGAATCTTGGAGGATAGCATCTGGTTTGGATGCATCTAGAGCCATGTTTGTAAAACAAGTCTTTAGGGAGAAAGAAGGAAATCACAGAACTTTGAATTAGATCTCTGTCCCATTTCATACTTCAACATTTTTACTTTTTGTGTATGCTTTATAAAATTTGTAATGTATCGATAAACTCAGACATGCAAAAACAAAACCAGTGGTATATTGGCTAGCATACTCAGCTGCTCTATAAATCAGTACTGAATCGGACCTCGGAGACAGACTTTTGGGTGAAGTAGAAGAGGATAGCAATGGCACCCCACCCCAATACTCTTGCCTGGAAAATCCCATGGACAGAGGAGCCTGGTAGGCTCCAGTCCATGGGGTCGCTAAGAGTCGGATACGACTGAGCGACTTCACTTTCACTTTTCACTTTCATGCATTGGAGGAGGAAATGGCAACACACTCCAGTGATCTTGCCTGGAGAATCCCAGGGACAGAGGAGCCTGGTGGGCTGCTGTCTATGGGGTCGCACAGAGTCGGACACAACTGAAGCGACTTAGCAGCAGTAGCAGCAGAAGAGGATAGCTTTATTGCTTTGCCAGGAAAAGGGAGTCATGGTGGGCTAATACCCTCAAAACTGTGATGATGATAAGATTTACAGCAATTGTCCAAAGAGGATGTGATCAGCTCATGGATATTCTGATGAATTGGTGGCCAGGAGTCATCGTCATCAACCCTCATATACAATTGGTCTGAGGTCTACAGACTGATGGGCAGCCTACCATCATTAATCATTAACTTCTCCCACCTGGTGGAGAAGGAAATGGCAACCCATTCCAGTACTCCTCTTGCCTGGAGAATCTCATGGACGAAGGAGCGTGATAGGCTGCAGTCCATGGGGTCCAAAGAGTCGGACATGACTGAGCAACTTCACTTCACTCTCCCACCTGGAGGGGGTTTCAGTACCTGAAGAACAACTCAAAGATATTGTTCTGTGTATCCATTGATGAGGAACCAGGATCTTGCCCCAAGGCTCCTCTTGACTGTTTGTTTCTCCCTGGTCTCGCATCCCCTCCCTTCCCTCATTAACAACTGCTTGAATCTGTCTGTTGGAACCCAGGGAAGGTCATAGAGACTGAATTAAGGTTGTTTCTTGTAATCAGAGGGATGGGGGACACAGAGAGCCTTTGTGCCTGGGAGCCCCACAGGGTCCTGCTCAGTATCATAAGTTTTATTTTGTTCCTTCAGATCCCCAAAGGTGATTATATCCTGAGAGGCCAGAGGCACAGTTTTTGGAGATGCCGCAGATGGAGATAAATGTCGGGTTTATTTCTATGAGGGACAAGCCCACGACCAACCAGTCAGCCCAAGAGCAGCCCACACACGAGGACCATTTTCATTATTACCTTGAGTCCTTCATGATTCTTATAGGTCCCCATCTTAGAAATTAGTGAACAAAGTAATTATAGTATTAGAAAAAGCAGTGGGCTTTTTTTTTTTTTTTTTTAATTTTGGCCATTCTGTGAGGGGTCTTAGTTCCCTAACCAAAGATTGAACCCCTGCCCCCTGCACTGGAAGCATGGAGTCTAAACGATTGGACCGCCGGGGAGTCCAGCAACGGGCTTTTTTTATCTTACCGATTAGACGAAACATTAACAGATAGGACTTTGCTAACAGAAAATGATATCTTGGCTCAGGCCAGTGGTCCTTTTGGAACCTGTTTAAATTAGGCTAAAATCCAGCTTTGCAGCCCATCCTCTGATGAGCAGTTTTCACGGCTCCTTGCCAGGGAACCTTCGAGTCTCGATGGCACAGTGTAATTTGTGGGAGAAGTCGTGGTTTTTGGCATCACATTACAGCTGCAAGGTCTTTTGCTTAAATCTCGGGAGTGGGACATTCATTTCCCTGAAATGCGTAAGGGAAGGCCTTTTCTGCCCTGCTTCTGTGTCTCTGAGCACATCCTTCATACCATCTACAGTTCCCTCCATTCTGCATAGGTTGACTCCTGTTTGTCCTTCCAAAGTCAGCCAAGGTGCCTCTGCCCTGTAAAGCTTCTTGACCCTCCGGTGTTCCCCTCTTTCCACTCCTGTGTCCCCCTAGAGGGCTTCCCTGGTGGCTCAGAGGTAAAGAATCCATCTGCCAATGCAGGAGACAAGTGTTCGATCCCTAGGTTGGGAAGATTCCCTGGAGGAGGGCATGGCTACCCAGTCCAGTATTCCATGGACAGAGGAGCCTGGTGGGCTACAGTCCATGGGGTTGCAAAATAATCAGGCAGATCTCTATTTTAGCATTTATTAATCTCTGTCTGAGCATCTCCCCAACCTACCTGTTAGTCCCTGAGGGCTGGGCTGGATTTTGTTCTTTCAAGAAGGATTTTCCAGATCAGATCCTTCTCTTCTGCACTCACTCTTTGCTGGGCCAGATGCCTCTTCTCTGGGTTTTCTCTCAACTCTACTGACCCTGGATCGGGATCATCTGTTCAGGTGTCTCCTTCCAGACTGCACTTCCTTGTTTCTCTTTGTATCTGAAAGCAAAAATGTTGTCGCACATTCATGTCCAACTCTTTGTGACCCCATGGACTGTAGCCCTCCAGCCTCTTCTGTCCATGGGGATTCTCCAGGCAAGAATACTGGAGTGGGTTGCCATGCCCTTCTCTAGGGGATCTTCCCAGCTCAGGGATTGAACCCAGGTCTTCAGTATTACAGGCAGATTCTTTACCATCTGAGCCATCAGAGAAGCACCTTTGTATCTGAGCACCTAGTATTCTAATGGTCAACACTGCTAGGTGACTGGCTCATCCTGGTTTGCCTGAGACTTTCCTGGTTTTGTTTATTTAAATCTTTTTTAAATTTATTTGTCATTGCTGAGTCTTAGTTCTAGCACGGGACTTCCCTAGTGGCTCAGACAG
Source organism: Tragelaphus eurycerus (assembly GCA_935064755.1). Classification (NCBI taxonomy): domain Eukaryota; kingdom Metazoa; phylum Chordata; class Mammalia; order Artiodactyla; family Bovidae; genus Tragelaphus; species Tragelaphus eurycerus. Next base: position 3,158,655 of record CAKXYN010000075.1, on the reverse strand, counting down.
TAAAGAATCTGCTTGCAATGTGGGTGTGGGATCTAGTTCCCTGACCAGGGGTTGAACCCAGGCCTTCTGCACTGAAGGGCTTCCCTGGTAGCTCAGACGGTAAAAAAATCCACTTGTGATGCAGGAGACTGGGATTTGAACCCTGGGTCTGGAAGATTCCTTGGAGAAGGAAGGGGCTACCCACTCCAGTATTTTTGTCTGGAGAATCCCATGGACAGAGGAGCGTGGCAGGGTGCAGCCCATGGGGTCTCAAGAGTCGGACAGGACTTAGCGACTAAACCACCACCACCTCTGCATTGGGAGCTTGGAGTCTTGACCATTGAACCACCAGGGAAGTCCCACTTTTCTGGTTTTAAAATGGAAAGTCCCGCAGTTCCACTCCTGGGTCTACACCTGAAAACATGGGATGCGTGCTCAGCCACTCAGTGGTGTCCAGGCTCATCCATCCATGGGGTTCTCCAGGCAAGAATACTGGGGTGGGTTCCCTCCTCCACAGGATCTTCCCAACTCAGATGGATCTCCTGCACTGGCAGGTGGGTTCTTTACAACTAGTGCCACCTGGGAAAACAAGGAAACTGGAACTCAAACACATACACGTAAACCCAGGTTCATAGCAGCACTACTCAGAATTCTGAGTCAAAAGGCGGAAGCAGCCCAAATGCCCATCAGTGGATGAGTGGCTAAACACATGGTCTGTCTAGGCCATGGAATATTACACAGCCACCAAAAGGAATGAAATAATAATATGTGCCACAGTGTGGACGAACTGCAAAAGTATCATGCTAAGTCAAAGCAGCCAGATACAAAAGATCACATTCTATGATTCCATTTCAATGACATGTCCAAAATAGGCAGGTCCACAGAGACAGAACACAGTCTGGTGATTACTTGGGGCTGGGAGAAGGAAAGAGAATAGGAGGGATGGCTTATTGAGGAAGAATTTCCTTTGGTGAAAATATTCTGGAACTAGGTGGAGGTACTGGGGGCACAACATTGTGAATATACTGGAGGTCACTGAGTTTTTCACTTGAAAATAGTGAATTTTATGTTATGTGAATGTCATCGCAGAAAATAAAAGCCAACCAAGCAATCAACCAACCAACGCTTGGAAACCCTTGTTGTAGGGGTTCTTTGTCTATCTCTTAAAAAAGAGATAAGAAGGAAGGGACTGCTGCTTCCTCAGTGAAGTCAAACTCAAGACTTTTCAGTTTTTCAAGTAGCATCTGCTAGAAGGAGAGGAAGATCATGGCACCCTGACCCTCTCCATTGGGCACCCTCCTGATGGGTGCTGTGGCCTCCATCCTGGGTCCCCAGGGTCCTCAAGCTTCCTTTCCCACTAAGGCCCACAGCCCAGCCAAGCAGCTTGGGTCTTTAGAGATGAGCAAAAGGAAATAAACACCAGGAGTACAAGAGGGATTTGTATAGCACTGGCTTCTGCTCTTGTAGTTACCTTCCTGGGGCTGAGCTGCAGGCTTATGTTTGCCCCATGTTATCCCAGGAAAATAAGGTCACGTCCCGGAAATTTCCAACACTGAATCCTTTAATATTAGAATAAGCAAATTAGAGAAAAATATCACATATCAACACATATATGTGGAATCAAGAAAAATGGTACAGATGGATGTATTTGCAAAACAGAAATAGAGACACGGATGTAGAGAACAAATGAATAGACACTAATGGGGAAGTGTGGGTGGAAGGAATTGGGAGATGGGGATTGATGTATATACACTACCACGTATAAAATAGATAGCGAGAACCTACTGTATAGCACAGGGAACTCTACTCAGTGCTCTGTGGTGACCTAAATGGGAAGGAAATCCAGAAAAGAGGGGATTATGTATGCATGTAACTGATTCACTTTGCTGCACAGTAGAAACAAGCACAACATTTTAAAGCAGCTATCTCAAAGCGATCTTCGTTTTCTGAATGTTGAGCTTTAAGCCAACTTTTTCACTCTCCACTTTCACTTTCATCAAGAGGCTTTTTAGTTCCTCTTCACTTTCTGCCATAAGGGTGGTATCATCTGCATATCTGAGGTTATTGATATTTCTCCTGGCAATCTTGATTCCAGCTTGTGTTTCCTCCAGTCCAGCATTTCTCATGATGTACTCTGCATATAAGTTAAATAAACATGGTGACAATATACAGCCTTGACGTACTCCTTTTCCTATTTGGAACCAGTCTGTTGGTCCATGACCAGTTCTAACTGTTGCTTCCTGACCTGCATACAGATTTCTCAAGAGGCAGATCAGGTGGTCTGGTATTCCCATCTCTCTCAGAATTTTCCACAGTTTATTGTGATCTACACAGTCAAAGGCTTTGGCATAGTCAATAAAGCAGAAATAGATGTTTTTCTGGAACTCTCTTGCTTTTTCGATGATCCAGCGGATGTTGGCAATTTGATCTTTGGTTCCTCTGCCTTTTCTAAATCCAGCTTGAACATCAGGAAGTTCACGGTTCACATATTGCTGAAGCCTGGCTTGGAGAATTTTGAGCATTACTTTACTAGCGTGTGAGATGAGTGCAATTGTGCGGTAGTTTGAGCACTCTTTGGTATTGCCTTTCTTTGGGATTGGGATGAAAACTGACCTTTTCCAATCTTGTGGCCACTGCTGAGTTTTCCAAATTTGCTGGCATATTGAGTGGAGCACTTTCACAGCATCCTCGTTCAGGATTTGGAATAGCTCCACTGGAATTCCATCACCTCCACTAGCTTTGTTCCCATCACTCTTTGCGACCCCATGGACTATACAGTCCATGGAATTCTCCAGGCCGGAATGCTGGGGTGGGTAGCCTTTCCCTTCTCCAGGGAATTTTTCTAACACAGGGATCGAACCCAGGTCTCCTGCATTGCCGGTGGTTTCTTTACCAACTGAGCTATCAGGGAGCAACTATACTCTGCTGCTGCTGCTGCTAAGTCACTTCAGTCGTGTCCGACTCTGTGCGACCCCATAGACAGCAGCCCATCAGGCTCTGCCATCCCTGGGATTCTCCAGGCAAGAACACTGGCGTGGGTTGCCATTTTCTTCTTCATTGCGTCAAAGTGAAAAGTGAAAGTGAAGTCGTTCAGTCGTGGCCGACCCTTTAGCAACCCCATGGACTGCAGCCTACCAGGCTCCTCCATCCATGGGATTTTCTAGGCAAAAGTACTGGAGTGGCTTGCCATTGCCTTCTCCTAACTATACTCTCGTAAAAATTAATAAAAAGAAATTAAAAAAATAAATTGAGCAATAAAGATGTTAAAGATGAAACACTGAACAATAAATAAAGTAGAAAAGCTTCCCTTTTCCGGCTGGATTTCCCCATCTTCAGGAAGCAAGACCCTGAGGAGTAAGACCTCCAAGGCCATTGATGTGTATATATGGGGTGGGTGGGATGGGGAGTGGTGGTGAGTGAGGGCATTGATGGCTCTTTGGACATCTTTGAGACCCCCAGGGAGTTCTGGGGAAGGAGCCTCAGGCTCTCCTGAAAGCGATTTTACTTTACAAAATCTTACTTTCCAGGTGGTTGGATTGTCTGGGAATAAGCGATGAGAACCCTGGTGTGAGGAGCAATGTGAGCCTGGTGGGTTTTAGAAGGAACCTAGTCTGAGAACTGGGAACTTCAGGTTGGGGTGATTCCTGCCTGAATGGAAGACTGACTGGTCTTTCTAAATTTAAAATAAAATTTTGGCTGCACTGGGTCTTTGTTGCAGCCCTCTATGTTGAGGTTCATGGGTTCTGGAGCTCAGGGTCTCAATAGTTGCAGTGTGTGGGCTTAGTTGCAGCATGTGGGATCTTAGTTCCCCGACTAGGGATAGAACCTGGGCCCACTGCACTGGGAGTGAAGAGTCTTATCCACTGGACCACCAGGGAAGTCCTCTGATATTTCTGTTCCTGGTAAGGTCATGGGCACGGAGTCCTCTCTGACCTTGATGTTGAATGAGTGCCAACCTGGCCTGCCTTGTCAGACACTGGCTGACATGTGCACCCATCTCTCAGGGCTGCCTCCGTTCAGGGCTCTGCCGCAGCTCTGACTTAGACCCCGTGAGCAGTGGAGGGAAATAAAAGCATAGGCAAAGGAACCCAGGAGCTGGTAGGAAAGGCTCTGCGAAACAAACAGCAGAGGCGTTTGAAATGGAAGAGACTGGGAAAGATAATTTCAGCAAAAATGATGATCAAGTGTAGTAGTTTGTGATGGCTGAACTAAGAAATGAACATAAATATGATGGCTTGAAATAATAGAAATTTGTTCTCAGAGCTCTGGAAACCAGAAGCTTTAAAATCAAGGTGTAGAGGTAAAGAATCTACCCGACATTGCAGGAGATGTAAGATATGCAGGTTCGATCCCTGTGTTGGAAAGATTCCCTGGAGAAGTGCATGGCTCCAGTATTATTGCCTGGGAAGTCCCATGGACAGAGAAGCCTGGTGGGCTATAGTCCATGTGGTTGCAAAAAATTGGACATGATCGAAGTGACTTAGCACTCGCGTGCTCACATGCACATCAACTACTGGACATATACCCAGAGAAAGCCATAATTCAAACAGACACACGCACCCCAATGTTCACTGCAGCACTATTTACAATGCCCAAGACATGGAAGCAACCTAACTGTCCATCAACAGAGGAATGCATGAAGATGTGGTACATATGTACAAGAGAATATTACTCAAGCATAATAAGGAATGAAAATGGGTCATTTGTAGAGATGTGGATGGACCTAGACACTGTCATACACAGTAAAGTAAATTCAGTTTAGTCGCTCAGTTGTGTCCAACTCTCTGTGACCCCATGAATCACAGCACGCCAAGCCTCCCTGTCCATCACCAACTCCCGGAGTTCACTCAGACTCATGTCCATCGAGTCAGTGATGCCATCCAGCCATCTCATTCTCTGTTGTCCCCTTCTCCTCCTGCCCCCAATCCCTCCCAGCATCAGAGTCTTTTCCAATGAGTCAAATCTTTGCATCAGGTGGCCAAAGTATTGGAGTTTCAGCTTCAACATCAGTCCTACCAATGAACACCCAGGACTGATCTCCTTCAGAATGGACTGGTTGGATCTCCTTGCAGTCCAAGGGACTCTCAAGAGTCTTCTCCAACACCACAGTTCAAAAGCATCAATTCTTCCATGCTCAGCTTCCTTTATAGTCCAACTCTCACATCCATACACGACCACTGGAAAAACCATAGCCATGACTAGATGGACCTTTGTTGACAAAATAATATGTCTGCTTTTGAATATGCTGTCTAGGTTGGTCATTTCCTTCTAAAGAGTAAGCATCTTTTAATTTCATAGCTGCAGTCGCCATCTGCAGTGATTTTGGAGCTCAGAAAAATAAAGTCAGCCACTGTTTCCCCATCTATTTGCCATGAAGTGAAAAAGTTGGCTTAAAGCTCAACATTCAGCAAACTAAGATCATGGCATCTGGTCCCATCATTTCATGGCAAAAAGTAAATTTGAAAGAGAAAAACAAATGCTGTATGTTAATGCATATATGCAGAATCTAGAAAAACGGTATGTATGCATGTTAAGTCTCTTCATTCATGTCTGACTCTCTGCAACCCTATGAACTGTAGCCCACCAGGCTCCTCTATCCATGGGATTCTCCAGGCAAGAGTACTGGGGTGGGTTGCCATGCCCTCCTCCAGGGGATCTTCCCAACCCAGGGATCGAACCTGCGTCTCTTGTCTCCTGCATTGGCAGGTGAGTTCTTTACCTCTAGCACCACCTGGGAAGCCCAGAAAAATGGTATAAATGATCTTATTTGCAAAACAGAAGTAGAGATACCAATGTAGAGAATAAAATGTATGGCTACCAAGGGGGAAAGGAGGGGTGGGATGAATTGGAAGATTGAGATGGACATATATACACTATTGATAACATGTGTAAAATAGATAACTAATGAGAACCTACTGTATAGCACAGGCAACTGAACTTGGTGCTCTGTGGTGACCCAGATGGGAAGGAAATCAAAAAAAGAGGGGATGTATGTATATGTATAACTGATTCACTTTGTTGTATGGCAGAAAGTAGCACAATATTATAAAGCAACTATACTCCACTGAAAAGTAATTAAAAAATAAAATCAAGATGTCAGCAGGGCTGTGTTCTCTTTGAAGGACCATATAGGAGGATTCATCTTTGCCTCTTCAGCTTCTGGTGGCTCTGGGCAATCTTGGGGCTTTAGGGGTTCAGGATGTATAATTCTGATCTCTCCCTTCACGGTCACATGGCTTTCTGTTCTGTGCCCTCCCCCGCTCTCTCTTTTAATGAGGACACTAGTTCTTGGAGTAGGGCCCATCCTAATCCAGCATGACTCATCCAAACTAATTATATCTGCAAAGACCCTATTTCCCAATCAGGTCACATTCTGAGGTTCTGCTACTGCTACTGCTACTACTGCTAAGTCGCTTCAGTCGTGTCCGACTCTGTGCGACCCCATAGACGGAAGCTCACCAGGCTCCACCATCCCCGGGATTCTCCAGGCAAGAATACTGGAGTGGATTGCCATTTCCTTCTCCAATGCATGAAAGTGAAAAGTGAAAGTGAAGTCGCTCAGTCGTGTCCGACTCTTAGCGACCCCATGGACTGGAGCCTAACAGGATCTTCCGTCCATGGGATTTTCCAGGCAAAAGTACTGGGGTGGGGTGCCATTGCCTTCCCCGATAAATTTGGGAAACACTGTTCAATCCACTAAAGGAGATTTAGGTATAGCAGGAAAAGACTTCTTGGCACTAAAAAAGTAGAGTTTGCCAATGAAGAAATTGAAAAGATAAACTGAATGAGAAGATTAGTGGCCTGGGAGACGGAGAGGAAGAAATAACTTGAACAGAGGGAAAATGCAAAGAGAAGGCATTCTCATGGGACAAGATACAAGCCTTGGAGAATGGACTCAGGACGGTATTAGTTCTACAATGTGAAAGAGTAACAGAAGGAGGATTTAGCATAGTCAGTGAAGCAGAAGTAAGTGTTTTTCTGGAATTCCCTTGCTTTTATTTTTGACCCAGTGAATGTTGGCAATTTGATCTCTGGTTCCTCGGCCTTTTCTAAATCCAGCTTGAACATATGGAAGTTCTTGGTGCATGTACTATTGAAGCCTAGCTTGAAGGATTTTGAGCGTTACCTTGCTAGAATGTGAAATGAGTGCTAATTTATGGTAGTTTGAACATTCCAGTTGAGTGATTCCAAATCCTGAAAGATGATGCTGTGAAAGTGCTCCACCCAATATGCCAGCAAATTTGGAAAACTCAGCAGTGGCCACAAGATTGGAAAAAGGTCAGTTTTCATCCCAATCCCAAAGAAAGGCAATACCAAAGAGTACCAAAACTACCACACAATTGCACTCATCTCACACGCTAGTAAAGTAATGCTCAAAATTCTCCAAGCCAGGCTTCAGCAATATGTGAACCGTGAACTTCCTGATGTTCAAGCTGGTTTTAGAAAAGGCAGAGGAGCCAGAGATCAAATTGCCAACATCCGCTGGATCATGGAAAAAGCGAGAGAGTTCCAGAAAAACATCTATTTCTGCTTTATTGACTATGCCAAAGCCTTTGACTGTGTAGATCACAATCAACTGTGGAAAAGTCTGAAAGAGATGGGAATACCAGACCATCTGATCTGCCTCTTGAGAAATTTGTATGCAGGTCAGGAAGCAATGGTTAGAACTGGACATGGACCAATAGACTGGTTCCAAATAGGAGAAGGAGTACGTCAAGGCTGCATATTGTCACCCTGTTTATTTAACTTATATGCAGAGTACATCATGAGAAACGCTGGACTGGAAGAAACACAAGTTGGAATCAAGATTGCCGGGAGAAATATCAATAACCTCAGATATGCAGATGACACCACCCTTATGGCAGAAAGTGAAGAGGAACTAAAAAGCCTCTTGATGAAAGTGAAAGTGGAGAGTGAAAAAGTTGGCTTAAAGCTCAACATTCAGAAAACAAAGATCATGGCATCCAGTCTCATCACTACATGGGAAATAGATGGGGAAACAGTGGAAACAGTGTCAGACTTTATTTTTCTGGGCTCCAAAATCACTGCAGATGGTGACTGCAGCCATGAAATTAAAAGACGCTTACTCCTTGGAAGGAAAGTTATGACCAACCTAGATCACATATTCAAAAGCAGAGACATTACTTTGCCAGCAAAGGTTCGCCTAGTCAAGGTTATGGTCTTTCCTGTGGTCATGTATGGATGTGAGAGTTGGACTGTGAAGAAGGCTGAGCACCGAAGAATTGATGCTTTTGAACTGTGGTGTTGGAGAAGGCTCTTGAGAGTCCCTTGCACTGCAAGGAGATCCAACCAGTCCATTCTGAAGGAGATCAGCCCTGGGATTTCTTTGGAAGGAATGATGCTAAAGCTGAAACTCCAGTATTTTGGCCACCTCATGTGAAGAGTTAACTCATTGGAGAAGACTCTGATACTGGGAGGGATTGGGGGCCGGAGGAGAAGGGGAGGACAGAGGATGAGATGGCTGGATGGCATCACTGACTCGATGGATGTGAGTCTGAGTGACCTCCGGGAGTTGGTGATGGACAGGGAGGCCTGGCGTGCTGCGGTTCATGGTGTCGCAAAGAGTTGGACACGACTGAGTGACTGATCTGATCTGATCTGAACATTCTTTGGCATTGCCTTCGTTTGGTATTGGGATGAAAACTGACTTTTCCAGTCCTGTGGCCACTGCCGAGTTTTCCAAATTTACTGGCGTATTCAGTGCAGCACTTCATCAGCATCATCTTTTAGGATTTTGTATAACAACAAACTGTGGAAAATTCTTAAAGAGATGAGAATATCAGACCACCTTACCTGCCTCCTGAGAAACATGTATGCAGGTCAAGAAGCAGCAATTAGAACTGGACATGGAACAACAGAGTAGTTCAAAATTGGGAAAGAAGTACATCAAGGCTGTGTATTTTCACCCTGCTTATTTAGCTTTACATGCAGAGTACATCACGCGAAATGCTGGACTGGGTGAAGCACAAGCTGGGATCAAGTATGCTGGGAGAAATATCAACAACCTCAGATATGCAGATGATATTGCTTTAATGGCAAAAAGCAAAGAGGAATTGAAGAGTCTCTTGATGAAAGTGAAAGAGGAGAGTGAAAAAGCTGGCTTAGAACTCAACATTCAAAAAACTAAGATCATGGCATCCAGTTCCATCAGATCAGATCAGATCAGTCGCTCAGTCGTGTCCGACTCTTTGCGACCCCATGAACCGCAGCACGCCAGGCCTCCCTGTCCATCACCAGCTCCCGGAGGTCACTCAGACTCGCATCCATCGAGTCAGTGATGCCATCCAGCCATCTCATCCTCTGTCGTCCCCTTCTCCTCCTGCCCTCAATCCCTCCCAGCATCAGAGTCTTCTCCAATGAGTCACTTCAAGGCAAATAGATGGGGCAAAAGTGGAAACAGTAACAGATTTTATTTTTCTGGGCTCCAAAATCACTGTGGATGGTGACTGCAGCCACAAAGAAAAGCTATGACAAGCCTAGACAGTGTATTAAAAAGCAGAGACATTACTTTGCTAACAAAGTTCCGTATAGTCAAAGTGAAAGTGAAAGTGAAGTAGCTCAGTCGTGTCTGACTCTTTGCGACCCCATGGACTGTAACCTATTAGGCTCCTCCGTCCATGGGATTTTCCAGGCAAGAGTACTGGAGTGGGTTGCCATTTCCTTCTCCAGGGGATCTTCCCAACCCAGGGATCGAACCCGGGTCTCCCGCACTGCAGACAGATGCTTTACCATCCAAGCCACCAGGGAAGCCCATAGTCAAAGCTACGGTTTTTCCAGTTGTCATGTGTGGATGTGAGAGTTGGACCACAAAGAAGACTGAGCACCGAAGAATTGATATTTTTGAACTGTGGTGTTGGAGAAGACTCTTGAGAGTCCCTTGGACTGCAAGGAGGTCCAACCAGTCAATCCTAAAAGAAATCAACCCCGAATATTCATAGGAAGGACTGATGTTGAAGCTGAAACTCCAGTACTTTGGCCACCTGATGCAAAAAGCCAACTCATTGGAAAAGACTCTGATGCTGGGAAAGATTGAGGGCAGGAGAAGTGGGGTGACAGGGGATGAGCTGGTTGGATGGCATCACTGACTCAATGGACATGAATTTGAGCAAACTCTGGGAGTCGGTGGAGGACAGAGGAGCCTGGTGTGCTACAGTCCATGGGGTCACAAAGAGCCAGACATGACTTAGCAACTGAACAACAACAACAGAAGGAGAATATGAAACAGAAGAAATGGTGCAAAAGCAAACTAGTACTTCCATGGATGGACCTAGAGTCTGTCATACTGAGTTAAGGAAGTCAGATAGAGCAGAAATATCATATGATATCCTTTGTGTTGGAATCTAGAAGGAAATGATATAAAGGAACTTATTTACAATAGAGAAGCAGACTCACAGACTTAAGAGAATGAACTTATGCTTATCAGGAGGGAAGGGCGAGGGGAAGGATAGTTAGGAAATTTGGGATGGACATGTGAATGTGAAAGTGAAATTGAAGTCGCTCAGTCATGTCCGACTCCTTGCGACCCCATGGACTGTAACCTATCAGGCTCCTCCGTCCATGGGATTTTCCAGGCAAGAGTGCTGGAGTGGATTGCCATTTCCTTCTCCAGGGATCTTCCCGACCCAGGAATCAAACCCAGGTCTCCCGCATTGCAGGCAGACGCTTTACCGTCTGAGCCACCAGGGAAGCACACTGCTGTATTTAAAATGGATAACCAACAGGACCTACATGGAACTCTGGTTAATGTGATGGTAGCAGCCTGGATGGGAGGGGAGTTTTGGGGAAAATTGATACATGTATATGTATGGCTGAGTCCCCTTGCTATCCACCTGAAGTGATCACAACATTTTTAATTGGTTAGACTCCAATATAAGATAAAAAGTTAGAGAATAAATAATACAAAAATAAAGCACTGCTTACATGGATTGAAGAAAAAGAAATGAAAAAACGAAAAGAAAAAAAAAGCATGGTCAGCTTGTCAGACAGAAAAGAAACAAAAACAGAAATAAAAACGCCTCTTAAGTGAAAAAAGCAAATTCTTTGACTCTTCAAATCAAGAGGTTTCACTGAACTCCAAACAAGATTGTGGAACTGAAACAGATTTATGCATAATCTAGGGAATTTCAGAGTCTCTTGGACTGCAAAGAGATCAAACCAGTCAATCCTAAAGGAAATCAATCCTGAGTATTCATTGGAAGGACTGACACTGAAGCTCCAATACTTTGGCTACCTGATGTGAAAAGCTGACTCACTGGAAAAGACCGTGATGCTGGGAAAGACTGAGTGCAGGAGGAGAAGAGGGCAGCAGAGGAAGAGATGGTTGGAAAGCATTACTGACTCAATGGACAGGAATCTGAGCACACTGTGGGAGACAGTGAAGGACAGGAGAGCCTGGTGTGCTGCAGTCCACGGGGTCACAAAGAGTCAGACAGAACTTCGCAACTGAACAACAAGAGGGGTTAGAGACTGCTTAACACACACTGGCAGTTTCAATGCCTTCTTCTACTTCTCCAGTGGTAATCACTGTTAAATATTGTGATTATTCTTTTGCATCTTTTTCTATGCACATGTATTCACCTGGTTGTGAGTGAGCCTCTAAAAAAATACAAATAGTTTCCTGCCAGGTAAAAAAAAAAAAAAAAAAAGATAAATTCCACGGATAAAGATAAATTCCAAGGATAAAGATAAATTTCACAAGCTAATGGATCCAGGCATTCAGCCCAAAGACCATTTCTCAGATATTTTCTATTCCTGGAAATGGCAATCCACTCCAGCACTCTTGCCTGAAAAATCCCAGGGATGGAGGAGCCTGATAGGCTACAGTCCATGGGGTCGCAAAGAGTCAGACATGACTGAACGACTTCACTATTGATTATTTTAAGCTATTGGTTGTTAACTTTCCGTGTTTCCTTGACAAGCTTGCAAGTTCTCAATGGTAAAGATGGTGTTTTATTCATATTTCTGTCTTAACACCTGGCCATCCTAGAAAATTGATGCTCAAGAAAGGAGAACTAGAATGTCCTAAAATTCTACTGACAATAGTCTATGAGGTCCATAGGCAACATTCAGAACCACAGATGTGGCTAGTGGTCTTGTGCCTTTGTAGTGGCCCAGAGAGGGTCTCGGGGCTTCCCTGGAGGCTCAGTGCCAAAGAATCTGCCTGCCAATGCAGGAGACGCAGGTTCAATCCCTTTGTTGCGAAGATCCCCTGGAGGAGGGCATGGCAACCTACTCTAGTATTTTTGCCTGGGAAATTCCATGGACAGAGGAGCCTGGTGGGCTGCAGTCCATAGGATCACAAAGAGTCAGACATGACTAAAGCAACTTAGCACACACATAAATAAACCAAAGTAGTAGTACAGTTATAGATACACAGCAAGGACTCAACAAATGGTATCCGTTTATTAATAGTATTTGTTTCTTCTCCTCCTCTCCTCCCTCTTCCTCCTCCCGCCCCCCACCACCGCCCACTTCTTAGTGACAAAGCTGTTTCTATAGCTCATCCCATGGGCTAGGATGCCTCCTTATCCTTCATTCAGGTTGGGGCTGACTCAGGCCTGCATTTGAGGTTCAGGTCACATAGGAAGGATTTGGGGAAGGGTCAGCAGGGTCTCACAATGGCCTGTTCCTCCGAAAGCACCGTAATTGAGCCTCACCACAGAGCAAAGAGAAGAGTTGGAATTGACTCTTCATTTTTGGCTCTTCATTTAAAAAACTTCTCCAAAGTTTTTATTCCTTGAAGATCCTGGCAAACAATTTTCTCATCTCTCTCTTTTAAGAATATAAACCTCACAAGAGACGTGTAAAATTGCATGTCTTTTTTTTTCCCCATGCAGAATGTTAAAGACCTCAGGTACAAATTTTAGTTTTCTTTTTTTTTTTAAAATCCATGTATGGAGGGAGGAGCTAAGATGGCGGAGGAATAGGATGGGGAGAACACTTTCTCCTCCACAAATTCATCAAAAGAACATCTAAACACCGAGTAAATTCCACAAAACAACTTCGGAATGCCGGCAAAGGACATCAGACACCCAGAAAAGCAACTCATTGCCTTCTAAAGGAGGTAGGAAAAAATATAAAAGACAAAAAATAGACAAAGAAGGAGGGACGAACCTCTGTCCAGGGAAGGGAGTCTTAAAAAAGAGAAGTTTCCAAACATCAGGAAACACTCTCACTGCCGAGTCTGTGCCGAACCTGGGAAGCACGGAGGCCAACTTAACAGGGAGGAAAATAAATAAACAATTAAAACCCACAGGCTACGAGCCCTACGATAACTTCCCCAGCGGAGAAGCAGCGCAAACGCCTGCATCCGCCATTAGCAAGTGGGGGCTGGGCAGGGAGGCGCCGCGCGGGCTGCTTCGCGGGCTGCATCGGCCTGAATATCCAGAGCGCTACCTGAGCGGAATAATTTGGGCTAGCAAACCAGACTGTGGGATACCTACCACACGAAAAACCAGCCCTAACCCAAAACACTGCCAGGCCCGCACACAGAACAAAGGACTGTACAGAGATAGCCGGCTGCAGTCCGTTCCCCTCCGGTGACAGGCAGCCAGAGCTGGAGGGAGGCAATCGCAGCCCCAGAGAGACATTATCCACAAAACTGTAAGCAGGCTTCTTTGCTAACTAAGACTTCTTGGGGCTCTAGTTGGCTAACATCCGCCTAAGAAAGTGCGCCGGTGGTACACCTAGAAAACCGAGTGGCGGGGCGGTGATAAGTCGCAGAAGCTGCGCTTGCTAAACACCTCATTACCTGCGCTGCTGGATTCTGCGAAGGGCACAAAACGCAGGCCCAACCGAGCCTGGGCCTCTGAGGACTAGCTGAGTGCCTGAACTTGAGTGGCTTAGACCTGGGAGGGGCAAGCAGCCCAGGGCTGGTCGTGGATGGTTCCAGCGGGGAAACAGAGAGCCTAAGCAGAGTAGGCAGGGGAGGCTACACGCGCCGTGAGCAAGCAGGGACAGACCTAGTGTGGCTGAGGCACTGCAAGCACACGCCAGTGGTAATTATTTGCAGCGTCCCTCCCTCCCCACAGCGAGGCTGAACACGTGAGCCTAAAAAAAAAAAAAAAAAAAAAAAGGGTGTCCACCACCGCCCCCTTTGTATCAGGGCGGAAATCAGACACTGAAGAGACCAGCAAACAGAAGAAGCTATAACAGAGGGAACCGCCGTGGAAGCGACAGGCAATAAACTAAAACCCCGTGGTTAGTACCAACTACAGAGAAAGTGGCCTATAGATATTGAGAAATTTAAGCCAGAGCAAGGAATTAGCCGAAAATGAACTGAACCCACAATACCCACAACAATAACAGAGAAAGTCTTATATATATTGTTACTATTTTTACCATCATTCTTTCTTTCTTTCTTTTTTTTATATTTTTCTTTTTTTATTAAAAAAATTTTTATTATCCTCTAGTACTCCTTTAATTTCCACTTTTAGAATCTATTATTACTTTGTAAAAAAAAATAAATAGATAAAAGACCCTTCTTTTTAAAGGGGAAAAAAAAAACTTCACATATATATTTTTTATAACTTTTGCGACCCTGTTTTTTTCTTTTTGTCTTTTCTTTTTTTTCTTTCCTTTTTTCTTTTCTTTAACATTGTATTTTTTAAACTCCAAATTCTGCTCTAGATTCATAAGTTTAGCTTATTGGTAATTGCTATCAATTTTTTACCTATTCATTTTTTTTTTATAACTTTTGTGAATTTTTTTTTCCTCCCTCTTTCTATCTCTTCATCTTTTCTTTGACATTGTATTCCTGAAACTCCAAACTCTAATCTAGATCTTTAATTTATGCTTTCTGGTATATGTAATCAATTTGTGCCTATATCGTCTTTATAATTTTTGTGACTTTGTTTGTTTTTGGTTTTGTTTTTATTTTCTTTCATTCTATATTTCTTTTTTCCTTATATCTTTCTTTTTCTTCTTCTTTTCTTTAACATTGTATTATTGAAACTCCAAACTCTACTCTAGATTTTTAACTTTTGCTTTTTAATATTGGTTATCATTTTGTACCTATATTTTCTTTATAACTTTTGTGACTCCTTTTTTTTTCGTTTTTCTTTTTCTTTCTTTCTTTTCCTTCTTGTTTTCTTTAACACTGTACTTTTGAATCTCCAAACTCTACTCTAGATTTGTAATTTTTGCTTTTAGGTATTTGTTACCAATTCTGTACCTTTAAGAACCTAATGTTCAGTACCCACTTTTTGCTAGGGAGCGAGATTACTGGCTTGACTGTTCTCTCCACCTCCGGACTCTCCTTTTTCTCCACCAGTTTGCCTGTGTCTCCTCCCTAACCCCTCTCTACTCTATCCAACTCTGTCTCTCTCCTTTTCATTCCTTCCTTTTATCCTCCTGACCACCTCTCCTTCCTCCCTCTTTTCTTCTCTGTATAACTCCATGAACATCTCTGAGCGGTCCAGTTGTGGAGTGCAGTATAGAAGGAGAAGTTTTTGAGACTACTGTAAAAATAAGACCAATAACTGGAAGCAGGAAGCTTAAGTCCAAACCCTGATCCTATGAAACATTAATTGACAGGAGCTCATTAAATGCCTCCATACCTACACTGAAACCAACATCACACAAAGGTCAACAAGTTCCACGCAAAACATACCAAGCAAATTCTCCAGAAATACAGAAACACAGCCCTGAGCTCCAATATACAGGCTACCCAAAGTGACCCCAAAATCATAGACATCTCATAACTCATTACTAGACACTCCGTTGCACTCCAGAGAGAAGAAATTCAGCTTCATCCACCAGAACACCGACACAAGCTTCCCTAACCAAGAAACCTTGACAAGCCACCTGTACAAACCCACATACAGTGAGGAAACACCACAATAAAGAGAACTCCACAAACTGCCAGAATACAGTAAGGACACCCCAAACTCAGCAATTTAAACAAGATGAAGAGACAGAAGAATTTCCAGCAGGTAAAGGAACAGGATAAATGCCCACCAAACCAAACAAAAGAGGAAGAGATAGTGAATCTACCTGATAAAGAATTCCGAATAATGATAGTGAAATTAATCCAAAATCTGGAAATCAAAATGGAATCACAGATAAATAGCCTGGAGAAAAGCATTGAGAAGATGCAAGAAAGGTTTAACAAGGACCTAGAAGAAATAAAAAAGAGTCAATAGATAATGAATAATGCAATAAATGAGATCCAAAACACTCTGGAGGCAACAAGTAGTAGAATAACAGAGGCAGAAGATAGAATTAGTGAATTAGAAGATAGAATGGTAGAAATAAATGAATCAGAGGAGAAAAAAGAAAAACGAATTAAAAGAAATGAGGACAATCTCAGAGACCTCCAGGACAATATTAAACATTACAACATTCGAATCATAGGAGTTCCAGAAGGAGAAGACAAAAAGAAAGACCATGAGAAAATACTAGAGGAGATAATAGTTGAAAACTTCCCTAAAATGGGGAAGGAAATAATCACTCAAGTCCAAGAAACCCAGAGAGTCCCAAACAGGATAAACCCAAGGCAAAACACCCCAAGACACATATTAATCAAATTAACAAAGATCAAACACAAAGAACAAATATTAAAAGCAACAAGGGAAAAACAACAAATAATACACAAGGGAATTCCCATAAGGATAACAGCTGATCTTTCAATAGAAACTCTCCAAGCCAGGAGGGAATGGCAAGACATACTTAAAGTAATGAAAGAAAATAACCTACAGCCCAGATTATTGTACCCAGCAAGGATCTCATTCAAATATGAAGGACAAATCAAAACCTTTACAGACAAGCAAAAGCTGAGAGAATTCAGCACCACCAAACCAGCTGTCCAACAAATACTAAAGGACATTCTCTAGACAGGAAACACAAAAAGGGTATATAAATTCAAACCCAAAACAATAAAGTAAATGGCAACAGGATCATACTTATCAATAATTACCTTAAATGTAAATGGGTTGAATGCCCCAACCAAAAGACAGAGACTGGCCGAATGGATACAAAAACAAGACCCCTACATATGTTGTCTACAAGAGACCCACCTCAAAACAGGGGACACATACAGACTGAACGTGAAGGGCTGGAAAAAGATTTTCCATGCAAATAGGGACCAAAAGAAAGCAGGAGTAGCAATACCCATGTCAGATAAAATAGACTTTAAAACAAAGGCTGTGAAAAGAGACAAAGAAGGTCACTACATAATGATCAAAGGATCAATCCAAGAAGAAGATATAACAATTATATATGCACCCAACATAGGAGCACAGCAATATGTAAGACAAATACTAACAAGTATGAAAGGAGAAATCAACAATAACACAATAATAGTGGGAGACTTTAATACCCCACTCACACCAATGGATAGATCAACTAAACAGAAAATTAACAAGGAAACACAAACTTTAAACGATACAATAGACCAATTAGACCTAATTGATATCTATAGGACATTTCATCCCCAAACAATGAATTTTCCCTTTTTCTCAAGCGCACACGGAATCTTCTCCAGGATAGACCACATCCTGGGCCATAAATCTAGCCTTGGTAAGTTCAGAAAAATTGAAATCATCCCAAGCATCTTTTCTGACCACAATGCAGTAAGATTAGATCTCAATAACAGGAGAAAAACTATTAAAAATTCCAACATATGGAGGCTGAACAACACACTCCTGAATAACCAACAAATCACAGAAGAAATCAAAAAATAAGTCAAAATCTGCATAGAAATGAATGAAAATGAAAACACAACAACCCAAAACCTGTGGGACACTGTAAAAGCAGTCCTAAGGGGAAAGTTCATAGCAATATAGGCATACCTCAAGAAACAAGAAAAAAGCCAAATAAATAACCTAACTCTACACCTAAAGCAACTAGAAAAGGAAGAAATGAAGCACCCCAAGGTTAGTAGAAGGAAAGAAATCTTAAAAATTAGAGCAGAAATAAATGCAAAAGAAACAAAATAGACCATAGCAAAAATCAACAAAGCCAAAAGCTGGTTTTTTGAAAGGGTAAATAAAACTGACAAACCACTAGCCAGACTCATCAAGAAACAAAGGGAGAAAAATCAAATCAATAAAATTAGAAATGAAAATGGAGAGATCACAACAGACAACACAGAAATACAAAGGATCATAAGAGACTACTAACAGCAATTATATGGCAATAAAATGGACAACGTGGAAGAAATGGACATATTCTTAGAAAAGTACAACTTTCCAAAACTGGATCAGGAAGAAATAGAAAATCTTAACAGACCCTTCACAAGCACGGAAATTGAAACTGTAATCAGAAATCTTCCAGCAAACAAAAGCCCAGGTCCAGACGGCTTCACAGCTGAATTCTACCAAAAATTTAGAGAGGAGCTAACACCTATCCTACTCAAACTGTTCCAGAAAACTGCAGAGGAAGGCAAACTTCCAAACTCATTCTATGAGGCCACCATCACCCTAATACCAAAACCTGACAAAGATCCCACAAAAAAAGAAAACTACAGGCCAATATAACTGATGATCAGATCAGATCAGTCGCTCAGTCATGTCCGACTCTTTGCGACCCCATGAACTGCAGCACGCCAGGCCTCCCTGTCCATCACCAGCTCCCAGAGGTCACTCAGACTCCCATCCATGGAGTCAGTGATGCCATCCAGC
Source organism: Tragelaphus eurycerus (assembly GCA_935064755.1). NCBI lineage: Eukaryota > Metazoa > Chordata > Mammalia > Artiodactyla > Bovidae > Tragelaphus > Tragelaphus eurycerus. The sequence goes on along the minus strand of CAKXYN010000075.1, from coordinate 3,140,035 downwards.
CATCTCATCCTCTGTCGTCCCCTTCTCCTCTTGCCCTCAATCCCTCCCAGCATCAGAGTCTTCTCCAATGAGTCAACTCTTCGCATGAGGTGGCCAAAGTACTGGAGTTTCAGCTTTAGCATCATTCCTTCCAAAGAAATCCCAGGGCTGATCTCCTTCAGAATGGACTGGTTGGATCTTCTTGCAGTCCAAGGGACTCTCAAGAGTCTTCTCCAACACCACAGTTCAAAAGCATCAATTCTTTGGCACTCAGCCTTCTTCACAGTCCAGCTCTCACATCCATACATGACCACAGGAAAGACCATAGCCTTGACTAGGCGAACCTTTGTTGGCAAAGTGATGTCTCTGCTTTTGAATATGCTATCTAGGTTGGTCATAACTTTCCTTCCAAGGAGTAAGCGTCTTTTAATTTCATGGCTGCAGTCACCATCTGCAGTGATTTTGGAGCTCAGAAAAATAAAGTCTGACACTGTTTCCACTGTTTCTCCATCTATTTCCCATGTAGTGATGGGACCAGATGCCATGATCTTCGTTTTCTGAATGTTGAGCTTTAAGCCAACTTTTTCACTCTCCACTTTCACTCTCATCAAGAGGCTTTTTAGTTCCTCTTCACTTTCTGCGATAAGGGTGATGTCATCTGCATATCTGAGGTTATTGATATTTCTCCAAGCAATCTTGATTCCAACTTGTGTTTCTTCCAGTCCAGCATTTCTCATGATGTACTCTGCATATAAGTTAAATAAACATGGTGACAATATACAGCCTTGACGTACTCCTTTTCCTATTTGGAACCAGTCTGTTGTTCCATGACCAGTTCTAACTGTTGCTTCCTGACCTGCATACAGATTTCTCAAGAGGCAGATCAGGTGGTCTGGTATTCCTATCTCTTTCAGACTTTTCCACAGTTGATTGTGATCTACACAGTCAAAGGCTTTGGCATAGTCAATAAAGCAGAAATAGATGTTTTTCTGGAACTCTCTTGCTTTTTCCATGATCCAGGGGATGTTGGCAATTTGATCTCTGGTTCCTCTGCCTTTTCTAAAACCAGCTTGAACATCAGGAAGTTCATGGTTCACATATTGCTGAAGCCTGGCTTGGAGAATTTTGAGCATTACTTTACTAGCGTGTGAGATGAGTGCAATTGTGCGGTAGTTTGAGCATTCTTTGGCATTGCCTTTCTTTGGGATTGGGATGAAAACTGACCTTTTCCAATCTTGTGGCCACTGCTGAGTTTTTCCAAATTTGCTGGCATATTGGGTGGAGCACTTTCACAGCATCATCTTTCAGGATTTGAAATAGCTCAACTGGAATTCCATCACCTCCACTAGCTTTGTTCGTAGTGATGCTTTCTAAGGCCCACTTGACTTCACATTCTAGGATGTCTGGCTCTAGGTCAGTGATCACACCATCATGATTATCTGGGTCGTGAAGCTCTTTTTTGTACAGTTCTTCTGTGTATTCTTGCCACCTCTTCTTAATATCTTCTGCTTCTGTTAGGTCCATACCATTTCTGTCCTTTATCGAGCCCATCTTTGCATGAAATGTTCCTTTGGTATCTCCGATTTTCTTGAAGAGATCCCTAGTCTTTCCCATTCTGTTGTTTTCCTCTATTTCTTTGCATTGATCGCTGAAGAAGGCTTTCTTATCTCTTCTTGCTATTCTTTGGAACTCTGCATTCAGATGTTTATATCTTTCCTTTTCTCCTTTGCTTTTCGCTTCTCTTCTTTTCACAGCTATTTGTAAGGCCTCCCCAGACAGCCATTTTGCTTTTTTGCATTTCTTTTCCATGGGGATGGTCTTGATCCCTGTCTCCTGTACAATGTCACGAACCTCATTCCATAGTTCATCAGGCACTCTATCTATCAGATCTAGGCCCTTAAATCTATTTCTCACTTCCACTGTATAATCATAAGGGATTTGATTTAGGTCATACCTGAATGGTGTAGTGGTTTTCCCTACTTTCTTCAACTTAAGTCTGAATTTGGCAATAAGGAGTTCATGATCTCGGGGAAGGCAATGGCACCCCACCCCAGTACTTTTGCCTGGAAAATCCCATGGACGGAGGATCCTGGTAGGATCCACTCCATGGGGTCGCTAAGAGTCGGACACGACTGAGCGACTTCACTTTCACTTTTCACTTTCATGCATTGGAGAAGGAAATGGCAACCCACTCCAGTGTTCTTGCCTGGAGAATCCCAGGGACGGGGGAGCCTGTTGAGCTTCTGTCTATGGGGTCGCACGGAGTCGGACACGACTGAAGCGACTTAGCAGCAGCAGCAGCAGCAGCAGCAGTTCATGATCTGAGCCACAGTCAGCTCCTGGTCTTGTTTTTGCTGATTGTATAGAGCCTCTCCATCTTTGGCTGCAAAGAATATAATCGATCTGATTTCGGTGTTGACCATCTGGTGATGTCCATGTATAGAGTCTTGTCTCGTGTTGTTGGAAGAGGGTATTTGCTATGACCAGTGCATTTTCTTGGCAAAACTCTGTTAGTCTTTGCCCTGCTTCATTCCGTGTTCCAAGGCCAAATTTGCCTGTTACTCCAGGTGTTTCTTGACTTCCTACTTTTGCATTCCAGTCCCCTATAATGAAAAGGACATCCTTTTTGAGTGTTAGTTCTAAAAGGTCTTGTAGGTCTTCATAGAACCGTTCAACTTCAGCTTCTTCGGCGTTACTAGTTGGGGCATAGACTTGGATTACTGTGACATTGAATGGTTTGCCTTGGAAACAAACAGAGATCATTGTGTCATTTTTGAGATTGCATCCAAAATTTTATAGATGCAAAAATCCTTAACAAAATTCTAGCAATCAGAATCCAACAACACATTAAAAAGATCATACCCCATGACCAAGTGGGCCTTATCCCAGGAATGCAAGGATTCTTCAATATCCGCAAATCAATGTAATACACCACATTAACAAATTGAAGAATAAAAACCATATGATTATCTCAATAGATGCAGAGAAAACCTTTGACAAAATTCAACATCCATTTATGATAAAAACTCTCCAGAAAGCAGGAATAGAAGGAACATACCTCAACATAATAAAAGCTATATATGACAAACCCACAGCAAACATTATCCTCAATGGTGAAAAATTGAAAGCATTTCCTCTAAAGTCAGGAACAAGACAAGGATGCCCACTTTCACCATTACTATTCAACATCGTTTTGGAAGTTTTGGCCACAGCAATCAGAGCAGAAAAAGAAATAAAAGGAATCCAAATTGGAAAAGAAGAAGTAAAACTCTCACTGTTTTCAGATGACATGATCCTCTACGTAGAAAACCCTAAAGATTCCACCAGAAAATTACTAGAACTAATCAATGAATATAGTAAAGTTGCAGGATATAAAATCAACACACAGAAATCCCTTGCATTCCTGTACACTAATAACGAGAAAATAGAAAGAGAAATTAAGGAAACAATTCCATTCACCATTGCAATGAAAAGAATAAAATACTGAAGGATATATCTACCTAAGGAAACTAAAGACCTATATATAGAAAACTATAAAACACTGGTGAAAGAAATCAAAGAGGACACTAATAGATGGAGAAATATACCATGTTTATGGATTGGTAGAATCAATATAGTGAAAATGAGTATACTACCCAAAGCAATTTATAGATTCAATGCAATCCCCATCAAGCTACCAACGGTATTCTTCACAGAGCTAGAACAAATAATTTCTCAATTTGTACGGAAATAAAAAAAAACCTCGAATAGCCAAAGCTATCTTGAGAAAGAAGAATGGAACTGGAGGAATCAACCTGCCTGACTTCAGGCTCTACTACAAAGCCACAGTCATCAAGACAGTATGGTACTGGCATAAAGATAGAAATATAGATCAATGGAACAAAATAGAAAGCCCAGAGATAAATTCACGCACATATGGACACCTTATCTTTGACAAAGGAGGCAAGAATATACAATGGATTAAAGACAATCTCTTTAACAAGTGGTGCTGGGAAAACTGGTCAACCACTTGTAAAAGAATGAAACTAGAACACTTTCTAACACCATACACAAAAATAAACTCAAAATGGATTAAAGAGCTAAATGTAAGACCAGAAACCATAAAACTCCTAGAGGAAAACATAGGCAAAACACTCTCTGACATACATCACAGTAGGATCCTCTATGACCCACCTCCCAGAATATTGGAAATAAAAACAAAAATAAACAAATGGGACCTAAATAAACTTAAAAGCTTCTGCACAACAAAGGAAAACTATAAGCAAGGTGAAAAGACAGCCTTCAGAATGGGAGAAAATAATAGCAGATGAAGCAACAGATAAAAAACAAATCTCAAAAATATACAAGCAACTCCTACAGTTCAATTCCAGAAAAATAAATGACCCAATCAAAAAATGGGCCAAAGAACTAAATAGACATTTCTCCAAAGAAGACATACAGATGGCTAACAAACACATAAAAAGATGCTCAACATCACTCATTATCAGAGAAATGCAAATCAAAACCACTGTGAGGTACCATTTCACACCAGTCAGAATGGCTGCGATCCAAAAGTCCACAAGCAATAAATGCTGGAGAGGGTGTGGAGAAAAGGGAACCCTCTTGCACTGTTGGTGGGAATGCAAACTAGTGCAGCCACTATGGAGAACAGTATGGAGATTCCTCAAAAAACTGGGAATAGAACTGCCTTATGATCCAGCAATCCCAGTGCTGGGCATACACACTGAGAAAACCAGAATTGAGAGACACGTGTACCCCAATGTTCATAGCAGCACTGTTTACAATAGCCAGGACTTGGAAGCAACCTAGATGTCCATCCACAGATGAATGGATAAGCAAGCTGTGGTACATATACACAATGGAGTATTACTCAGCCATTAAAAAGAACACATTTGAATCAGTTCTAATGAGGTGGATGGAACTGGAGCCTATTATACAGAGTGAAGTAAGCCAGAAACAAAAACACAAATACAGTATACTAACGCATATATATGGAATTTAGAAAGATGGTAACAATAACCCTGTTTACGAGACAGCAAAAGAGACACTGATGTATAGAACAGACTTTTGGACTCGGGGAACGGGAGAGGGCGGGATGATTTGGGAGAATAGCATTGAAATACGTATAATATCATATCTGAAACTAGTCGCCAGTCCACGTACGATGCCTGATAACGGATGCCTGGGGCTGCTGCACTGGGACGACCCAGAGGGATGGTATGGGGAAGGAGGAGGGAGGAGGGTTCAGGATGGGGAACACATGTATACTTGTGGCAGATCCATCTTGATGTATGGCAAAAGCAATACAATATTGTAAAGTTAAGCAAAATAAAATTTAATTAAAAAAATAAAATCCATGTATTTATTTAATGTGCTCAGTCACTCAGTAGTGTCTGACTCTTTGTGATCCAACAGACTGTAGCCTGCCAGGCTCCTCTGCACATGGAATTTTTCAGGAAAGAACACTGGAGTGGGGTGCCATTTCCTACTCCAAAGGGGATCTTTCTGACCCAGGGATCAAACTGGCATCTCTTGCATCTCCTTCACTGGCAGGTGGCTTCTTTACCACTAGCACCACCTGGGAAGCCCAATTCATTTAATTAATGCTGAATTTTTGCCCTTTGAAATATGCTGAAGTTAGTTTTGTGAAGACCTCAAAATAAGTAAGGCATGATCTTAACTCTCAAAGTATTCACTGATTAATAGGGGGAGATAAGAAATATGCAGAAAGAAAGTGATGATAGACCGATGGATGGATGATAGATAGAAGGCTTTGAAATGTACAAATACGTTGCTAAGGGATACATGAGGCAAAAGCCATCCCCTGCAGCTAAAGATAATCAGGTAGCTGTGTCTGATATTAATACCTGCCATAGGCTTGCTGGGCTAGAGGTTGGGCAATTGTTGTTGCATTTATTATCCCTTTGTTTACCGTAGTAGCCCGAGGAGGTAGGTCCTAACACTAAGGCTTAGTGAGCTTAAGAACTTGCCCCAAGCACATATCACTTGTACGGTACTGATGAACTCATGCCCAGGGTCATGTTCCTTCTCTTCCAAAATTCCTCCAATTGTGTCCCTACACACTCAGAATTGAAACGCCCCCACCCACCGGCTGTCTACAAGGTCCTACGTGGCCAGGCCCCTCTCAAGCCTCACCTGCCCTGTCTCTAGCTTGATATGCTCCAGGCCCCTCACTTCCTTCCAGTTTCTCAGGCTCTCTAAACTCATCTATTTCCTAAGCCTTTGTTGCTTGTCTTTCCTTGAAATGCTTTTTATTCTGAAGAGCAGGGGGTTGTCTCCTTCTAGGTCTCAGCTGAAAGCCCCCTCTCAGAGAGGGCTATCGGGACCACCTGAGCTTCCCAGTCACGCTCTGTTGTATAGATCGTGGTTTTCTTCCTAGCACCTGGTATCTGTGGATATCTTCTCCCACTATCTCCTGCTAGGAATCACTGCCCCATGAGGGCAGCACATGGTCTGTCTTGTACATCATACTTAGGACAGTCCCAGCTCATGGTCAGCTCTCAATAAATAGATGCCTGTTGAGTGGAAAAATAATATCAAGTCCGAGAGTTGGATGGGGAGGGCATTTAAGAGCAGAAAGATGGGGTCAGGGGGATGGTAAGTAGGGACAGACAGGGAATTTACAGGGAGGATCAAATCTGGTGTAATACAGCAGCAGAGCTTGAAAAGTACCTTTGAAACAGGGGGTCATCTCTATTGCTCTCTAAGCCCCAGCTTCTAATGTCAGGTTCAAGAGTTTGAACCTGATTCACTAAAGAGCCACTTGGGCAAGGAAATTAAACCTGTAAGAATAGGTTTACATCATTTGAGCACGGGGATAACTGCTGCCAGTGTTTAAAAAATATATTGTGGAGGGATTCCTTGGTTGTCTAGTGGCTAAGACTCTGTGCTCCCAACACAGGGGTCACAGGCTCGATCCCTGGTCAGGGAACTAGAACCCACATGCCACAACTAAGAGTTTGCCTGCCTTAGCTAAAGAGCCCATGCACCGCAGCTAAGACCTGGCACAGCCAAATAAATAAATATTCCAAAAATGCGGCATGAATCTTGATTGGAAGGACAGTTTAGCTTTTCTAAAAAGACACTTTCATGGATCCTGCACAATGGCCTTCTCTGGATGGAAAAAGCAGGGCAAAGAGGAGGCCAGACCTCGTCTGGTTCCCACGAGACAGGCTGTGTGTGGTGGAATGTTATGCTGCTTATGGTGCCCAGGCCAAAACCCAAGCACTGAAAGCTACACTCCAGGGAGGGCACCCAAGTTTGTCCTGGTCCTCCAAACCAGGGAGAGGGCATCTAGAGTTTAGTTAATAGGAGCTAAAGTCAAGATCTGCTGTGAAGAGGAGACCAGATTATTCCCGTGGGTCATGGGACAAGTGGAAAACTCTACTGACTGTGGAACATGTGCTGGTTATGCAAAAGAAAGGCCCACAATTCCCTGGGAGGAGAGCAGGCTTTCTTTCTTTTTTATTATTATTATTATTTTTTTTTTTTTAGCCACACTGCATGGCATGGGGAACCAGGGATCAAACCTGCATGCTATTAGAAGCACAGAGTCTTAATCACTGGACTTCCAGAGCAGTTCTTCTTTCTTTCTTTTTTTTTTTTTAAATTGCAATATGATTGGCTTACAATATGAGTTGGTTTCAGGTATCCAGAATAGTGATTCAGTATTTTTGCAGGTTATACTCCATTGCAGGTTATTATAGGATAATGGGTATAATTTCTCATGCTATACAGGAAATCCTGTTGCTTATCTATTTCATATATAGTAGTTTGTATCTGTTAATCCCATACCCCTAATTTGTCCCTCCTCACCTTCCTCTCCTCTTTAGTAACCCAAGTCTGTATTCTATATTTGTGGGTTTGCTGAATTAAGAAGATGTGGTATATGCAGACAATGGAGTACTAGTCATAAAAAGAATGAAATACTGCCATTTGCAGCAGCATGGATAAACCTAGAAATGACTTGCTTGTAACTGCAGTGGGCATTTCCTCCAGAAAGAGTCTATCCTCCTATCTTGATTTGTAAACAATTCTTCTGGACTGTGGCAGAAAGATGGCAGCCCTGGCCTTGGAATTATTTCCCCTAAATCAACATTCCTCAGATATTTCCATCAAAAAGACCATCCATCTACTGGGAAGAACACCATGCAGTTTGCCCTAAGCACAGAATTTCTTGGAATGTTTTTGTTTTACTTGAATTTTGCATTTTATAGTCATGTCTTTTTTGATATCAAATAATGCTTTAAATTTGCATAAGGTACATAACGAGGGCTTCCCAGGTGGCTCAGTGAGTGAAGAATCCTCCTGCAGTGCAGGAGACCCAGGTGATGTGGGTTTGATCCCTGGGTCAGGAAGATCCCCTGGAGGAGGGCATGGTAACCCACTCCCGTATTCTTGCCTGGAGAATCCCATGGACTGGGAGGGCTGCAGTCCACAAAGTCACAAAGAGCTGGGCACGGCTGACTGAAGCAACTGAGCACACGTGGGCACACAAGGTATATAACTAAGCTGTTTTTTTTTTCCTTCACAAATCATTGAATAAATATGCTCTGCATGCACAGAAGCTTTGTGACTCTATTTCATGGGAAGAGTTGGGGTGGGGGAGCCAGAAGAATGACTCCTAGCAGCTGTTGGCTCCGGAGGTCCACAGAGCTGGGGGATTTAGGTTGCTAGGACTTGTCCATTGTGTCAATGAACAGACCGGAACCTTTCCCAGATGGAGAGGGCTCGTTTCCTGGGAGCTGAGAGCCGTGAACTGGCAATGGGAGAAACGTTGGACTAAGTTGACTCTCATCAGTATCTTTGTTTATGAGTCTAGATGGGGCTGGCAGATGCCTCGCATTAGCATTATTTAGACATTAAGAGATTCTAATTGGAGACTCACATGTGTCCTCATCACGGTTGACCTTATTTATGGAGTGGCTGACATCTGAATGTCAAATTTGCATCCGTGAATTCTCTCCTCTAATAACCACTTTAATATGTAAATAAACTGATTTGCAGCAGGGAAAAATATACGTGATATTCTGATGATTGCTCAGAATATGTGGCTTCCTTCCGAACACGGAGGCTGAAGGGTTGGTAGGTTCCTCCCTTTAATTATGAGACATTGGTGGAAAGAGCCAGAAAGAAAGATACACTTTACCTTAAGTCAGCAATACATAAAGAAGTCCTACTTGGTTGACCTCCTTGGCTGAGTGCTGAGGGAGGCCAAGCTGAGGGAGATAGATCTGTCCCCAGAAAACTTGAAGCTGTTAGAAGGTGGAACAAGAAAGGTGCACCAGTTAGTACATTTCATATCAGGTCATAAGGAAGAAGTGTAAGTAACACTACTCTGCCATTCTCTCATTTGCAAAGGGCTGGCAGACGGACCTGAAAGTTGTTTTTAACAGGGATTATTAGCTCCAAAACCCAGCAAGCCCCATGACGGTGACTTAAGTGAACAGGCTGGAGTTATCTCAAGCCACGAGAGGTCTTGGGTAGGCAGTCCAGGCAGGCATCAGCTCTTTCTACCTTTTCCACTTCACCACCCTTTGTGCTAAAGATCGCAAAAGAGCTGCTCTGTCTCCAGACCTCAAGTCCACATTCTAAACAATAGGAAGGAAATGGGAGGGGCAAAGAGGAGAAAAAAGCCTTTCCTTCTAAATTTTTTTTTTTTTTTGGAAGGCAACCCCTTCTCTGCAGACTTGTGACTATGTCTAACTGACCAGCCCTTTGAAGGCACAAACAAGGTGGAACTGTCAACAGCCACCCTCAGTTGGAAGGCATCCAAGGAGGGGAGGACTATGGACAAGGACTAGGATGAACAGAGGCGTCTGCCCAGGCACCTCAGAGGAAACAATGATGTTATGGTACAGTAAAGATTCTGACCGATATGTGTGTGTGTGCGGTAGTGGGGCAAATGAGCAGAAGAGAAGATAGAAAAAATGTGGTGAATAGTTTAAAAAGAGATTGGTGGAGTTAGGGATGAAATAGATGGCAGAGCAAGAGCTAGCTGACTCTGCAGTGCCCTTTGGGGTAGAAAAGGAAATGGGACTGCTCTCTGCTGTGCAGTGCCAGGAGGGGATGTGTGGGCAGATGGACCATGGAGCTGGGTCAGAGGGTGCTGGCATGGTCTGACTTGACTTGATCATAGGCAGTGGTCTAGAATCTGTCTGGAGAGATTGACTGAGATTGCCTAGCCTGTGTGCATTGTAGCTGGGTTTCCACACAATTATCACACCTTGTAGAGAGAGAAAGCTCCCACCAATTTGCATCTTAAATATCATTATTACCAGAGAAATGGGGCAGAACAAAACGAACAGTATCAAGAGAATAACTCATACAGCCATAAAAAGGAAAGAAATTGGGTCATCTGTAGACACGTGGATGGACTTAGAGTCTGTCATACAGAGTGAAGTAAGTCAGAAAGACAAAAACAAATATCATACATTAACCCACTCCAGTACTCTTGCCTGGAAAATCCCATGGATGGAGGAGCCTGGTAGGCTGCAGTCCACGGGGTCGCTAGGAGTTGGACACGACTGAGCGACTTCACTTTCACTTTTCACTTTCATGCATTGGAGAAAGAAATGGCAACCCATTCCAGTATTCTTGCCTGGAGAATCCCAGGGACGGGGGAGCCTGGTGGACTGCTGTCTATAGGGTTACACAGAGTTGGACATGACTGAAGCAACTTAGCAGCAGCAGCAGCAACCCATATATATGGAATCTAGAAAAATGGTACAGATGATCTTATTTGCAAAGCAAAAATAGAGACACAGACGTAGAGAACAAACATATGGACACCAAGGGGGTGAGGCAGGGGAGAGATGAGTTTGGAGATTGGGATTGACAGATATACACTGCTGCTGCTAAGTCAATTCGGTTGTGTCTGACTCTGTGCGACCCCCTAGATGGCAGCCCACCAGGCTGACCCATCCCTGGGATTCTCCAGGCAAGAACACTGCAGTGGGTTGCCATTTCCTTCTCCAATGCAGGAAAGGGAAAAGTGAAAGGGAAGTCACTCAGTCGTGTCCGACTCTTAGCGACCCCATGGACTGCAGCCCACCAGGCTCCTCCATCCATAGGATTTTCCAGGCAAGAGTGCTGGACTGGGATGCCATTGCCTTCTCCGAGATATGCACTGCTGCTGCTGCTGCTGCTAAGTGGCTTCAGTCATGTCCGACTCTGTGTGACCCCAGAGACGGCAGCCCACCAGGCTCTGCCATCCCTGGGATTCTCCAGGCAAGAACACTGGAGTGGGTTGCCATTTCCTTCTCCAATGCATGAAAGTGAAAAGTGAAAGGGAAGTCGCTCAGTCGTGTCTGACTCCTAGCGACCCCATGGACTGCAGCCCACCAGACTTCTCCATCCATGGGATTTTCCAGGCAAGAGTACTAGAGTGGGGTGCCATTGCGTCTCCGGAGATATATACTACTATGTATAAAATAGACAACTAATGAGAACCTGCTGTACAGAACAGAGAACTCCACTCGGTGCTCTGTGAAAGTCGCTGAGTCGTGTCCAACTCTTTGCAACCTCATGGACTATACACAGTTCATGGAATTCTCCAAGCCAGAATACTGGAGTGGGTAGCCTTTCCCTTCTCCAGGGGCTGTTCCCAACCCAGGCATTGAACCCAGGTCTCCCGCATTGCAGGCAGACTCTTTACCAGCTGAGCCACAAGGAAAGCCCAGCTTGGTGCTCTGCAGGGACCTGAATGGGAAGGAAATCCAAAATAGGGGATATATGTACATGTGTGGCTGATTCACGTTGCTCTGCAGTAGAAACTAACACAGCATTGGAAAGCAACTATACTGCAATGAAAATTAATTTTAAAAGAAAAGAGAAAAACGCAGGTCTGGGTGAGTTGACTGCCAACACACTCAGTTGTTTAGCAATATTTCAGTGCCTACTGTATGCAGAGCACTGGGCTTGGTGCTAAATAAGTGACTCTGCTTGCCAAGGGCTGTCATTTCTGATAGGGAAGACGACAGAATGAGGAGCATACGGGGCAGTGTGGGATAACTTCCTCCACTGGGTGAGTCACACAGAATGCGCACACATGGGAGTTTAGGAAATTGGATCACCGTGTCAGCTGGCACAGTGAGAAAGCCCTCGGGGAGGAGGAAGTGACATTTCATTTGTGGATCTTGGGAAGGTGGTAGAATTTGGATGAAAAGTGGGCAGGAGGGGAGCATCCCGGGACAGGGAAGAAGCTTAAGAAGGAAGTGATGGAGGCCCAGGCCATCACTCACATGGGGGAGTATGAGGCACTGGTCCGGCTGAGTGTTGGGGAGGCATGGGATCGAAAGAATACGGGTGTCAAGCTCTAAGTCAGGTCTTGAAGGAAAAAGGAATGAGCTGAAAGGGTGGCCCTGGGATTGAATACTGTCTCCACGAGCCACCCACTGCTTGTGTACCTTTGACAGTGTGATTGATTGAGCTTCTCAGAAGCTTGGAAGTATCTGTAAACAGAAGGGATGCTACTGACTGGGAGGGTGCCTGTGTGTGTGCTAAGTTGATTCAGTCCTGTCTGACTCTTTGTGACCCTATAGACTATGGCCTTCCAGGCTCCTCTGTACATGGGATTCTCCAGGCCAGAATACTGGAGTGGGTTGCCATGCCCTGCTCCAGGGGATCTTCCCAATCCAGGGATTGAACCCAAGTCTCCTGCATTGCAGGCAGATTCTTACTGTTAAAAGTGTGTTAAAAGAGGTTCTGTAGCACCTGGCTTTCTCAGGAGGGCTAAAGAGTCATGTTTGGGAGGCAGAAAGAACACTGAAATAAAGAGAGATGAAAGAAAATAAAAAAAGAACAAGAAAAAGAAAGGTCAACAAAGTCAACCACAACTTAAAGTTGTAATTTTTTCATTTATGGTATTTTTTTCTCCTTTGACTTCTGTCATGTGAAATTGATGACAGTCAACTGCTTTGACCTGTAAAAAAGGAAATCTTATATATGATTCAACATAATACATTACACATTGTATATAAAACTTTATGGCCTATTCTGCAAATACTGTTACAAACATTTCCTCATGTTATTAAATTTTCTTCGAAGGCATAGATTTTAATGGCTGTCTTCTAGTGAATTGGATGTTTGGCCACAATTTCTTTAACCATTTATTTCATAGTAGGATATTTGAATTTTTCTCTTCCCTTCCTCATTCCTTTCCTTCTCTTCCTTCCTTCTTTTCTCTTCCCCACCTTCTTCTCTCTCTTTTGGTTTCTATTATAAATAATACTGATATAACATTCTTTTAACCATATTCATTTTTGTGCTTATCTCTGATTATTTCCTTAGGATACAAACTTAGAAGAGGAATTATTTAGGAGAGGGTTTGAGCAATTTAAAAAAATCTCAATACCTTAATGCCAAAAGGCTTTACCCAAACTGTGCTAATTTATCCTCTAAGACTCTCCTTCCAACCTTGGACTGGAAGGAGATCAAACCAGTCAATCCTAAGGGAAATCAGCACTGAATATTGGAAGGACTGATGCTAAAGCTGAAGTTCCAATACTTTGGTTACCTGATGTGAAGAGCTGACTCATTGGAAAAGACCCTGATGCTGGGAAAGATTGAGGGCAGAAGGAGAAGAGGGTGACAGAGGATGAGATGGTTAGATAGCATGACTGACTCAATGAATTTGAGCAAACTCTTGGGATATAGTGGAGGACAGAGGAGCCTGGTGTACTGCAGTTCATGGGGTCACAGAGTCTGACATGACTTAGCAAATGAACAACAAGAAAGCCTCTAGTAAGCAATATACAAAAGCATAGGTTCCACTGCAACATTATCACCAATGAATATTGCCTTTTATTTTGTTTTTATTTTCTCCAGGTGCAGTGGAGGAAAATGGTAGCATTAGAATAAGTTCGTTTCACAATGTAAAGATTTGCAACGATGCATAGAGAGAAACGGGCTTCCGCAGTGGCTCAGTGGTAAAGAATCTGCCTGCAATGCAGGAACCACAGGAGACATGTGTTCGATCCCTGCGTCAGGAAGATCCCCTGGAGGAGGGCATAGCAACCCACTCCAGTATTCTTGCCTGGAGAATCCCATGGACAGAGGAGCCTGCTGGGCTCGTAGAGTCTGACATGACTGAAGCAACTTAGCACTCACGCACATAGAAAAAAACGACGGTTTCTGTCTGAACCTCTATCTGGCCATCTGCGTTTGACTTCCATGCTTATCTCAAAAAGATGGGACACAGCCCAAGTCACAGACACACAGTCTAAAGCCCCATGACCCACCCACCTTCCATAACCTTTCTGCCAACAGTATATCAATGGGGGGCCCTAATAAATGAGTAAGCCTGCGCCCAGGTGGCTGCTTATTATTTTTTTTTTTTTTTTTTGCCATGATTGAGCTGAATCACTATCATTTGGTGTAGGTGGCTCAGCCATGCGATCATAACACATTGTCAGGAGCAGAGAGAACTGGTGTAGGCGTCTTGTAGGCCTTGGGCACAGGGCCCTGTCCTGGTGCAGCAGCTTGCTGGTTTCTGTTTATTTCCAACTTTAATCTATGACTTCCAGCATTGCCTAATCTGACTTTTTGTTTCCACCTGTGCCTTGGGGGTGGGTGGGTGGGGGGCGGTGGGAGGAAAGGCGGGCAGAACAGGAGGACTGGGACAGCAGTGTCATTCTAGCTGGCAGGACAGAGTGGGAATATGGTTGGTGCGGAGGGAGGAAGGAGCCATGAGATGACAGTTCCTCCCCTCACTTCTGATCGTCAAAACTGAAAACTCAAACTAAACATGTGGGAGCCTGGCACTGCCTTGGTTCTGCCACCAGGGAAGCATAGCAGCAGCTGATGGTGCATTTAAGCCACAAAAGGGTAGGACTGTGAGCTTCTGGTGAGGAAAGGGGTCATCCAAACCAAACTTCCCATCCTCTGATGGCCCAAGGATTCACAAAAGGAACTTCTTTTTTTGGCAATGGCTACTTGGAACTTCCCTGATGGCCTAGTGGTTAAGAATCAGCCTTCCAATATAGGGGACGTGGATTCAATCCCTGGTCAGGGAACTAAGATTCCACATGCCGTAGGGCAGCTAAGACCACACGCCTTATCAAAGACCTGATGCAACCAAAAATAAATGGCTGAAAAATAGGGCTTCCCAGATGGCTCAGCAGTAAAGAATCCACCTGCCAATGCATTAGATGTAGGAGATGAGAGTTCAGTCCCTGGGTTGGAAAGATCCCCTGGAGGAGGAAATGGCAACCCACTCCAGTATTCTTGTCTGAAAAATTCCAAGGATAGAGGAGCCTGGCGGGTTACAGTCCATGAGGTCACAAAGAATCAGACACGACTAAGCCGTGAACGTGTACACACTTAGCTTGGGCTCTCTGTTCTCTGATCTCTGGTTGAGAGTGGCGAGTGCTTGCTGTTCAATGTCATAATCTGGGTGGGGACAGTCCGGCTAGACCTTGCTTTGCTGGTGTTAGCCTCAGCTACAGAGTCGGTCACCCTGGGTGACTCTAGAGGCACTGGCTGGGTAGGTGAGCTGATGTCTCCTTGAGCTGAGGGTGGTGGTCACGTTATATGGCCTCTGTGAGGTTAAGATACCATGCTTCTTCAAAGCCTTTTGGAAATAAGGTCTAAATACATTATATTTTTTTATGTTTGTTTTTATTGCAGTAAAATATACATTATGTAAGATTTACCACCTTAATCATTTCTAAGTGTGCAGTGCAGTGCCGGTCAGTACATTCACATTGTTTTATGACCATTGCCACCATCCATCGCCGGGACTTTTTGTATCATCCAAAACTGGAAATCTGCACCCATTAAACACTAATTCCCTCTCTGTTCCCCATTCCCTCCCACTTACCACACTACCCAGCCCCTGGTAAAATTCTTATTTCATATTATATGTATTTGATTACTTGATGTACTTCACATAAATGAAATCACATAAGCTTTGTCCTTTTGTGTGGCTCCTTTCATTTAGTTTGATGTTTTCAAGGTTCATCCATGTTGTAGTGTGTATCAGAATTGCTTTCCTTTTTCAAGGCTGAACAATATTCTACTGTATGTATATATACCCATTCTGTTCTCCATTTATACATACACATGAATGTTTTCACCTTTTAGCTACTGTGAATAATGCTGTTACGAACATGGGTGTGCAAATCTCTATTTTGAGTTCCTATTCTCAATTCTTTGGGGTATATACCAAGAAGTAGAATGGTTCAACCATACGGTAATTACATGTTAATAAATACATACATTTGTAAAATGAGATGTTAGGACAGTGTGTTGTTTGGGCTGCTATAACAAAAATAGCATAGGCTGGGTGGCTTATAAACAGAAATTTATTTTTCAAGGTTCTGGAGGCTGGAAGGTTCAAGGTCAAGATGGCACCAGGTTCAGTGTCTGATGAAAGCTTGCTTTCTGTTCCATAGGTGGCTATCTTTGCGCTGTGTCCTCATATGGTAGAATGGGCAGGGGGCCTTTCTGGGTTCTCTTTTATAAGGGAACTAATCCCATTTATGAGGATGTCCCACTCATGACCTAATCGCTTCTCAGAGGCTTCATGTCCAAACACCATCACATTAGGGATTAGGTTTCATCATATGCATTTTGATAGGGGGACACACACAGTCTATTGCAGGCAGTTAAATTATTCTGTATGATACCATAACGGTGTATATATGATTTTATATTTTGGTCCAAACTTAGAGAACTGTACAACACAAGGGCTGTGAAGAGTGAACCCTCATGCAAACTGTGTGTGTGTGTGTGTGCTCAGTTGCTCAGTCTTGCCTGATTCTTTGTGACCCCATGGAATGTAGCCCACCAGGCTCCTCTGTCCGTGGGATTTCCCAGGCAAAAATACTGGAGTGGGTTGCAATTTCCCACCCAGGGTTTCTTCTCAACCGAGAGATCAAACCCTTGTCTCCTGCACTGGCAGGTGGATTCTTTACCACTGAGCCACCTGGGAAGCCCCATGTAAGCCATGGGCTTTAGTAGTACTGATGTCTCAATATTGGCTCATTAACGGTGCAGATGTAGCACATCAAAGCAATATATTAATAAAGGAGGAAATTGTTGAGGGGGTGGGTGAAAGATGGGGTATGGGGGAAGTCTCTGTACTTTGGGGTCAACTTTTCTGTAAACTTAAAATTGCTCTAAAAATACAGTCCATCACTTCTTGGAGTAGGCCCCATGTAAATGCCTGCTCCTTCTTTTCTCACTCTTTTTTTCTTTGCAGTCTCACTGCTTTGTCTGGCTGTTAAATGTTCTGGGCATGACCTTCTGAGAGCCTGTGACAGGAACTCTCATGACAGGACAGTTCCCCTGCTCACCCCCTCATTCTGTTGGGGTCCACTCTCTGGCACCCAGTGTCCAGCCCCTGTCCATAACTCTTTGTTGGACCTCTCTTCTTATTTCCACAGACTTCTCTCAAGTCCTTCCTATTGTTCATGTTTTGGAGGGGAGGAGCTTTACTTATTAGGGAGAAGGACACAGGTCTCTAGAGAATTCTAGTGAGCTCCTCACGGTCTCAAAGTGTTTTCCAGAACAGACCCAGGACTGTCTTCAGGGCTCCAGGTGCTGGTTTCAAAGTAGATGTTTTCCACTGAGCATCATTCTGAGTGAAGACAGGCCCCATGGAAACTTCCAGACTCCCTGTTTTCCTTTTGAGAAAAATCCAAAATGATGTGTTATGGTTTCTCAATCTCTGTTTGGAGTTTCCAGCAATATGGTGCCAGTTTGTTTGCTCTAAGACAGATATTCTGCACAAAATACAACGTTAAAAAGTGACTGTGCTTGAAAGAAAGGAACGGGCACCTCCAGGTGCTGCAACACGAAATGTGAGCGTGAAACGTCATCACTCAGTCGTGTCCAGCTCTCTGTGACCCTGTGGACTGTAGCCTGCCAGGCGCCTCTGTCCGTGGGATTTCCCAGGCAAGAATACTGGAGTGGGTTGCCATTTCCTCCTCCAGGGAATCTTCCTGACCCAGTGATCAAACCTGGGTCTCCTGCATTGGACGCAGATTCCTTACCATCTGAGCCACCAGGGAAGCCCAGTTTGTTTGCTATTAAGACACAGATATTCTTCACAAAATAAAGCAATAAAAAGTGACTGAGCCCTTCATAAATCCCAGAGCCTCAAAGAGCCCCTTAGGAAAGGTTAAGGTTACTGAAAGAAAATTAAAACTTCAGATTTGCATCCAAACTGGGTGTGGGGTCCAAATTTGCTGAAACTCAAGAGATTACTCTTCAAGTGGTCCAGGGGCTTCCCTGGTGGTCCAGGGGCTAAGACTCCGCTCTCTCAAATGCAGGGGGCCCAGGTTTGATCCCTGGTCAGGGAACTAGATCCCACATGCTGCAACTAAAATGTGGTGCAGCCAAATAAAAAATAAATAAAAAACTTTAAAAAATGGTTCAGACCGCTTCCTTGGTGGTCCAATGGCTTAGACTTCACCCTCCCAGCGCAGAGGGTCCATGTTCAATCTCTGGTCAGGAAACTGGATCCCACATGCCATAACTGTGAGTTCACATGATGGAACTAGAGATCCCACATGCTGCAGTGAAGATCAAAGATCCTGCACATTGCTACTAAGACTTGATGCAGACAGATAAATAAATAAATAAAAATGAATATGAAGAAAAAGTGGTCCAGACCATTGATGCTCCCGTAGCCTAAAAAAAACCAAACCCAGAGCTACCCTGTAATGATGTTTTATGACCCAGAGTACACTGAAATCCCAGATGGTATACAGCACCTGTTGATAATAAGCTAACAATAACAATAATAATAATAATAAACAAGATAAGCCACACAAGGAAACTAACCACTAAGGGGAAGAATTCTAAAACAACAGACGAAAATGAGTACCCCAAGAGATAAAAATGATAGAATAAGATGGAAAAAAAAAAGCCCAACCCTGTAAAACAAGTTTTAAGTAATAAGGAAAAAATAAGGGAGTAACAAAAAAGAAGAGAATCATAATATATGAACACAACTTTCTGTTTTTTTCCCACCAGATCTGAGCCCTTTGAGAAAAGGTCCCATCTTATTTCATTCTCTCTGTGCTCCCAGAACCCAGGACTCAGTAAGACTTTGTGGACATTTGCTGAATGAACGGATGTCTCCTCATCACTGCCTTTGGAGGAGGGTGGCTGAGCATACCTGTTATGTATCTAGATCTTGCCTCTTTCTAGTCTGTCTGAGTCAAGGTCTGGCAAGAGGTCTGCAGGAAACAATTCTAGGATCTCCTATCTGCAGACCTTTGTCTTTCTCTGCCTTCAGTGGTATAAGGCAGAATCCAGCATATGTCCATTTTGTAAGTTGGCACAAGTGTGAAAGAAAGATAGTAACTTTTCTATCCAGAATGACCTTTGGTACAGGAAGCCCAATTTTCTTCTCAAAAGACAGAGAACCTCGCAGAATTCCATGCCCCTGTGCACATAGAGCTCCCTGCAGTCTCTATCTCCCTCCAGCTCATGCTATGGGCAGCCTGTTGGTGGAAGCCTTTGGACTTGTACCAAGTGACATGGGTTAGAGTTATGGCCCCAGACATCATTAACCTGGTCTTTGTGTGAATCTCTCAACTTCTCTTGAGCTTCCATTTACATCTTTTGTTGAATGCGGTGGATGAGACATGACTCACTGATCTCTCAGGGCTGCTGGGAAGTTGGGACAACTGAGTGGAGACACTTTAAAGCTCAAGGGCTTTGCTGGTGGCTCCGTGGTGAAGAATCTGCCTGCCGGTGAGGGGGACATGGGCTCGATCCCTGGTCTGAGACGATCCCACATGCCACAGGACAACAAGCCCACGAGCCACAACTACTGAGCCTGTGCTCTAGAGCCCAGGAGCTGCAACTACGGAGCCCACGTGCCACAAGTTCTGAAGCCCACATGCCTTAGAGCCCGTGCGCCACAACAAGAGAAGCCACCGCAATGAGAAGCCCACACACTGCAACTAGAGAGGGGCCCCCTGCTCAGCACAACTTGAGCAAAGCCTGCACAGCAATGAAGACCCAGCACAGCCAAAAATAAATAAATAAGTAATTTTTTAAAAAGAAAAAGCTCAATATACTCCTAGGGAAGCTGATCCCTGACACAATGGCACCCTACTCCAGTACTCTTGCCTGGAAAATCCCATGGATGGAGGAGCCTGATGGGCTGCAGTCCATGGGGTCACTAAGAGTCGGACACGACTGAGCAACTTCACTTTCACTTTTCACTTTCATGCATTGGAGAAGGAAATGGCAACCCACTCCAGTTTTCTTGCCTGGAGAATCCCAGGGATGGGGGAGCCTGGTGGGCTGCCATCTATGGGGTCGCACAGAGTTGGATACGACTGAAGCGACTTAGCAGCAGCAGCAGTAGCATCTAGGGTGTGAAGATATACGATTGCAGCCAGGGGGCACTGTAATGTGTAGGAAAGTCTCCCAGAAGGAAGTCACATATCAGGCAAGATGAAAAGGAAGATTAGAACCAGCCAAGAAAATGGGGGAAGTGGGGAGAAAACCATTGTTGGCAGAGAGAAGAGCATGCACAAAGGTCTAGAGGAGAAAATATGTGGTATTCGGAAAAGAAGACCAGTGTGGCTGGATCATGTTCTGTTCTCCCCGGGTGCCTCCCTGAAGTCTGTGCACGGAACTTTCTAGATCCTGCCCATGTACACTGTTGACCAATGAGTGCTCCCCGCATGCCCACAACCTCATTATCTGCCCAGGTATCCTGCACCCTTCCTCTCCACTCAGCTATTCTGGTACTAAGCTCTCTTTAACTTCACTTCAGTCCTTTGTCACCTTCATTCATTAAATCCAGATATACCCAGATCTATGTCTCTCCCCTTCTAAAACTGCCCCATCTCTCCCAGATGCCCCCGAAGTTTCTATTCCTGGCTTTCTTTATGATCCTATTCCCCATTCAATGATCTACTTCCCAGCTGCCATTTTATTTTAAATGACTGATGAGCTAGTATCAACCAAGGTTAATTTCACAGCCAATCAGCACAACACACGTGGCAAACATCTGTGAAAAAAGGCTTAGAAAAGGACTTCCTAACATCAGATTGGAGGCATTGGATCTAGAAGGAGAGACAATGAATCAAAGCAGGACGAGAAAAAGGTCCTGAATGAGCCAGTCGACATGTTGTCTAATGCATAAGGCACAGAGCTGGAGGTTGAAGGAGACACTAAAATGCCTCAGATATGGTCCTGGCAAGAAGGATGTTATAATTTATTTTGGAGCGATAAGAGGAAATTAGAAAGAAAATGGAAAGAGCAAACTGCCAACCTTTTAGACAGTTTATTAAGGTCCCTTTCATGCACTTGACTTCAAGCTAAAGATTATTTTCCCTCAACCCTGCTGCTTAGCTTTGTTCAGGAAAGAGTTGACTAGTATGTCATGGGCTGTGTTGACAGTGTAGACTTACAGATGCCATTGTGCCGCGTCAGCGGAGGGGGAGGTCAGAATATATGTGATTTTGGCGAAGGGAGTACATGCAATCAAGCATATATATATATGATATATATCATATATATAGATATCATATATATATCATATATCATATAGATATGATATTCGCCAAAATCACATATATACTGACCTCCCCCTCTGCCTCTTTGGAGCGGTTTCTTAGAGTTATCTGAGATGCTGTCTCCTGAGTTTATAGTCCTCATTTTGCCCCCAAATAAAACTTAACTTGCATTGTGCATTCACATCGTGCATTTTTTTAAGCTGACGCGGCACAATGGCATCTGTGAGACACATACATACCTACATATATATATTGCAGAAGGTTTCTGCTAGTACCGAGGAGCAGTCATCATCGTGAAGGATTTCGAGCGCTTTTCTAGATCTGGGGAGATACAGGAATTGGGTTCACAAAATCAACTCCTGAAAATATCTAGCTCTCTGAAGACCTGTCCCGCCAGTCTTTCCTGAGCACAGAGTGCCTCATTTCTGCTCTACACCTTGAATTTCTTTTGGGG
The DNA here is from genome assembly GCA_935064755.1 of Tragelaphus eurycerus. Lineage (NCBI taxonomy): Eukaryota > Metazoa > Chordata > Mammalia > Artiodactyla > Bovidae > Tragelaphus > Tragelaphus eurycerus. The sequence goes on along the minus strand of CAKXYN010000075.1, from coordinate 3,118,093 downwards.
GGTGTTGAAAATCAACAGCTGCAGCGACACATGATTTAATCCTTGTAGAGGTAGATGGCAAGTGGCATATATAGTTAACAGTGTGGTGCTCAGAATGCCAGGACAAGAGGGGGTCTGGGTCTGCGGTGACTGGATGATCCTGCTTCTTTGGAGTTTGGTGGGTAGGCTTCCTTACGATTATCTGTGGGAAGACATTTACAGTGAGAGGAACTTGGAGCTTTAAGAGGCATGCGGTGTAGCCTCCCATCTAAGGATGAAATCCTTTCCGTGGTGACAACTCTCTCAGGAAAACTTTGGGTTTCCAGAGAAAAAACTTTGGGTTTTAGAGTTACATGGATCTGGCCCAAGTCCCAGTTCTATCTCTTATTAACTATGTGACCATGGGTGAGTTCCTAAAATTTTCTACATCTGGAACTCTTGAACAATCAGAATTTGGTTAAAAGTGACAGAAAACCCCACTGGAAGGACTTTGCATGGTGTTTCCTTCTGCAATCAAACATGAGACTTTTCTGTGGCAACAACCAATTCTCCAATTCTATGACATCAGTTGAATGTTCAGGTTGATTTGTTAGAACGATTCACAGAACTCATGTAATCACCTTGCTTATGGTTACTGGTTCAATAGACAGTGAAAGTGAAAATGTCCCTGGCTCAGTTGTGTCCAGCTCTTTGCAGCCCCATGAACTGTAGCCCACCAGGTTCCTCTACCCATGGAACTTTCCAGGCAAGAATACTGGAGTGAGTTGCCATTTCCTGCTCCAAGGGATCTTCCACATCTGGGGATTGAACCCAAGTCTCTTATGTTGCCTAAATTGGCAGGAAATTCTTTACCACTAGTGCCACCTGGGAAGCCCCTGGTTTAATAGAAAGGGGTACAATTCAGGGAGTCATACATGGATGTGAGAGTTGGACCATAAAGAAGACTGAGCACTGAAGAATTGATGCTTTTGAACTGCGGTGTTGGAGAAAACTCTTGAGTACCTTGGACAGCAAGGAGATCAAACCAGTCAATCCTAAAGGAAGTCAACCCTGAATATTCATTGGAAGGACTGATGCTGAAGTTCAAACACTTTGGCCACCTGATGCAAAAAGCTTACTCATTAGAAAAGACCCTGATTCTGGGAAAGATTGTAGGCAGGAGGAGAAGGGGATGACAGTGGACAGAGGATGAGACGGTTGGATGGCATCACCAACTCGATGGACATGAGTTTGAGCAAGCTCCAGGAGATGGTGAAGGACAGGGAAGCCTGGCGTGCTGCAGTCCATGGGGTCACAAAGAATCAGACAGGACCGAGCAATTGACCAACAACAACAGCGATTCAGGAACAGCTAAATGGAACAGGTGCAGTGTGCATGTGTGCGCGTGTATGCGCGCATGTGTGTGTGTGTGTGCACGTAGATTCCATGTCCTCTCCAGGTGTGTCATCCTCTAGCACCCTGATGTGTTCACTAACCTATCAGCTCCCTCAAGTCTTGTGGTTCAAATCTGTTCTCTTTTTAAAGAGTGCAATCTCCAGCCATTCCTCTAGCTCTGAAGGTCAGTGGTGGGAGCTGAACGTTCTAACTCTCTAATCTCTTGATCTTTCTGGTGCCCAGTCCTATCCTGGGGCCATTTAGATGTCCTATTATTCCACATCATCCCACTAGCAGAAACTCAGGTGTGACCAAAAGGGAGCCAGTACAACAAAGATCACTATTTCTCAAGAAATTTCAAGGACTTTAGGAGCTGTCTGAAGGAATCAAGGACAAAGACTAAACGTACATTTTTATTGTTTGTTGTTGTTTGGTCACTAAGTCATGTCTGACTCTGTAGGACCTCATAGACTATAGCCCACCAGGCTCCTCTGCTTATGGAGTTTCCCAAGCAAGAATACTGGAGTGGGTTGCCATTTCCTCCTCCAGGGAAACTTCCTGACCCAGGGATCAAGCCTGTGTCTCCTGCACTGCAGGCAGATGCTTTAGCACTGAGCCACCTGGGAAGTCCACATCTTTATTATACCACAGGGTTTAATTTTGACAAGGAGTTTTAGAAAGTTGGGGCTTATGTAATTGAACTATCCATTGCTTGTGCTCGCTAGGGACTCATCTACTTTTGGAGTTCACTTCCTCCATTTCTCAGCTTTAGCTCACACTTGCATGGGGTACATTCTTAGGCAGACTCTCAACAAGAGAAAGCAAATGGATTGCTGATAGCCTGAGACGTGTCTTCTTAGAGCTCAGTAACTTCTCCAGGCAGAAACCTTATCTTTGTTTTAGGAAAAAAAAAAAATCTCAGAATTTCTCTCTTTGATCTGATGTGGGTTAATCACATGGCCAGGGAATAATACACTTTGATTCAAGCACGCATCCCTGAAATTAGACTTGGGCTTCATCCAAATTACAAGAACCAAGAATGGGAAGTGAGTGGTTTCTTGAGGGAAAGTGGAGTTTCTCTCACCAGTGGGAAGGGAGGAATGTGGTGGCTGTGCAGGAATAGCTACTCAGTCTTTTCTTGTCTGTAAAGTGTTGTGATGTATGTGTGGGTTGGAAAAGAGTTTCCAGATATTAGGCAGAATGAGAGGGGAATAGAGTTTATTAGAGCTGGAAAGATTGTTAGAACAGCCGGCTGGCTCAAGGAAGAATCTATGCCTTTCATGGGCTAGTAGCTGATGTTTATAGCAGCAGGACAAAGAAAATTGCTGCTGAAAGGGTAGCATTAGGTGATTGGTTAGGATGCTGCAGGGTGGATATTTTTCCTAATATGGAGTCAGGGAATGGCCAGCTTTGAGTGCCCGGTGAGGGGTGCGGGAGGCTCAGGGCAACAGCTGCTGTGGGGTTCAGTCAGTCCTGGAGACTTTTGTCCTGTCATCTTGGTACAAGGATCCACACCTGTGACCTCGGCGCAGGGCTCCACGTAAAGGAAGGATACTCATCTCTTGCCTCGGCTCTACAGTCTTCTCCAATTCTTCTACGATAATTTACACCCTTAGACTCTGCAACATGCATGGGGTGTGTTCTTTGTCTTTGTCCAGCTATATGAAGGGCTTCTCACATGGCTCAGTGGTAAAGACTCCGCCTGCCAATGTGGGAGACTCAGGTTCAAATCCCTTGGTCGGGAAGATCCCCTGGAGGAGGAAATGGTAACCAGCTCCAGGACTCTTGCCTGGGAAATCCCGCGGATAGAAGAACCTGGTGGGCTGCAGTCCACGGGGTCTCAAAGAGTTGGACACAACTGAGCCACTGAGTATACACGCACACCAGGTGTCTGTAATAAAGCCTCCAGCAATTCCTTCAGGGAGATGAAACCAGAGTTCCATAATGTTTCTCACTGGATAAAATCTGTCCATATTTTTCTAGACTTGCATGTATCCCTTTCCCCTCCTGGTTATACCCTGAGAATTCACAGAGTACAATATTCTTCCCTGGCCCAGATCATCTCACTCCTTGATGTGTTTTTCATTTGAGCCCATATTTCATTTGAAAATGTCAAAATACTGCCCACACATGGCCAGAACCCAGCCGAGAGGAGAGAGTCACTTTATAAAACCTGCCAAATGGGGTTTGGTGCTTGTCTGATCATGAATCATGAATGCTTTTAGGACAGATGGTGTAATCATATCCAAGAAGAATGCCCTTTCGAGGGGGGATGCTAATCAGATCACGGGACATAAGAGCCTCACATCTGTCACGTGAGCAGCCACACATGGCAGACAGGGAGCTTTCTTAACCTTCGGCTTGTTTCTGTTCTGGAAGTGGTTAGCATTTACTTAGTGTGTTCCGGAAACCCTTGCAGGGGGCTAACTGCATTGACTGACTGATTGACCCATCTAGTACACATACTCTCGGATCCTTCTGTATGCCTACATGCTACATTCTGCATGCCTACATTGCTCTACATGCTTTCACTCTATGAAGCTTTCCTTCTAGTTGGGTGGTTGGTTAAGTCACTAAGTCGTGTCCGACTCTTGTGACCCCATGGACTGTAGCCTGCTAGGCTCCTCTGTCCATGGGATTCTCAAGGCAAGAATACTGGAGAGGGTTGCTATTTCCTTCTCCAGGGGATCTTCCCATCCCAGGAATTGAACCCAGATCTCCTGCATTGTATGCAGATTCTTTACCAACTGGGCTACAAGGGAAGCCACTCTAGTTGGAAAAGGTGAGTAATTAATAAGTGTATGAGTGTTTGCTAAGTCGATTCCAGTCGTGTCCGACTCTTTGCGGCCCCATGGACTGTAGCCCATCAGGCTCCTCTGTCCATGGATTTCCCAGGCAAGAACACTGGAGTGGGTTGCTGTTTCCTTTTCCACGGGATCTTCCCATCCCAAGGATTGAACCCCAGTCTCCTGCATTAGCAGGCAGGTTCTTCACCACTAAGCCACCTTAGGGAGGCCAGATTTCCTCTTCCTCCAGCCCCAGTGACCCAGAGATCATATCTGGGGCTGCATTAGAGTCTTCAGCTGTGGCCCAAGTTCACAGAAGCTGGATGGCTTTATTCTCTGAGAGTCCTGGATTCACAAGTCTTCTGTATATGCCAGGCTCCTGGCCCCTCCAGCCCTCTTACGTGAGCTCTTCCCTTCTGTCAAAGAACTCTCTAATCTGTTTCTGCCCTCCTCCTCACCCTTGAGGTCTCATCTCAGCACCTGACTCTTCTGGGGAGCCCTCCTGACCATCCCCAGCAAAGTAGCCCACAGCCCTGCTCCTTTCCTGGGTTCCCATTTTACTTTGGAGATAATTCCAGGTTAGCAATTATTTTGAATTTTAACAGTCCTCTTAGATTGCAGACTTCTCAAGATTTGGACATGTGTGTGTGTATTTATGTATGCACACATGCTTGTGCGTATGCCCATATTTGTTTGTGATTGTGTGGTTGTATTTTTCTGTGGGTGTTTGTGTGCACTGTTAGAACACCTGTCATATATGAGCCAGGACTCCAAAGGAGCTTTTAGCTTTCAAACAAAGAAGTCCAGGGAGATCAGTAAAGGAAAAGAGAGAGGAGAGCTGTCAAGATTAAAAGTTATACTTCAGCATCCGTAAGAGGAGCTAAGATGGCTTCACTGTGCCCTTGGTTACCCACGGAGGTAGATATGTGAAAAACCAGAGGAAAGACATTAACCCTGATGAATCTGGCTCTTTCTCCAGCGAAATCCTTGCACACTGGCAGGTCAGGTCTTCGCCTGCATAGTAGCTCACTGTGAACAGGCTTTTACAGTTGAAATATTCAGTCATTCATTTTGTCTCTGTTATTTTCCTTCCCCGGGGCAAATTTACCTTCACACAATAATTACCTTTATTCAGAGTCTTCCAAAATGTCATTGGGTTTGATAGCGGTGGAGCTTGAATTTGCACTTCCTCGTGCCAGCATCACTGAGTTCCTTCACCTGGGCAGACAGCAGGGCCGCGCCAGTATTTGCTTTCCATCATACACAACGGGCAGCTCAAAGAAGGATGGGGAGGAAGCAAGCAGGCTTGGGGAAAACTCCGGTTACTTGGAAAACATATAAAATGCGTGCGTGTGTGCCAAGTCGCTTCAATCCCGTCTGACTCTTTGCGACCCCATGGACTGTACCTGCCAGGCTCCACTATCCGTGGGATTTCCCAGACAAGAATATTGGAGTGGGTTGCTATTTTCCTTCTCCAGAGGATCTTCCCAACCCAAGGATCAAACTCCTCTGTCTCTAATGTCTCCTTCATTAACAGGTGAGGTTTTTTTTTACCACTAGAGCCACCTGGGAAGCCTGCATATAAAATACTCTTGTAAATAGAACTACAGAATTTTTTTTTAATTATTATTTATTTGGCTGCATTGGATCTTAGTTGCAGCACACAGGATCTTCACTGTTTGTTGTGGCATTCTATCTCTTAGTTCTAGTTCTTTGACCAGGGCTTGGACCTGGGGCCCCTGAACGGGGAGGTGGAGTCTCAGCCACTGGACCACAAGGGAAATCCCAGAGGTGCAAAAAAAATTGAATGAAGGAAGGAAAGAAAGAAGGAAGGAAGAAATAGATAGGCCGACCAGTGGATTGGGAACCTGCTCTGTTTTCAGAATTGGGCAGTGACTTTGGGCGTATTGTTTTCCATTCCTGATCTCTAGTGGAGTATTATGAGTGTGTTTTAAAGATCTCTTCTGATTTAAACATCCTTTGAAACAATGTGATTGCTCAATGTTTATGTATTTACTTTTTTGCCATCAGATGAGTAGAATAAAATAAGATTTAGAGGGAACCATAGTTACTGATTTAGATCAATGTAATAAAAAAAAAAACCTAAATGCATTCTTGCTCCAGGAAGCTGGCAACAGTAGGCTCCTGCAGAGCTGGGGCCCAGGGGAGCAGACCAGGGGAGGAAGCCAGGCTGCCGGAGGCTGCATCCGTTGCCCAAGCTCCCCACACCTGGGAGAAGGCCTCTCCGGGGTGGGCAAGTTTTGCACCATGAAGCAGCGCATTCCTGATTCTCACTGTGTGATGTGAAACTCTATGAAATGAAAATATAAAGGAGCCATTTATCAAAATCCTCAGCGTGATTAGACCAGTGAACTGTGCATCAGTTCATTTGTACTTATTAAGTATTGAAATGACAGCAACCAGTGATTGTCATTTTATCAGCCCAGGCCCATTAAAGTGGAAAAACAACTACGTTTCCTTAAAGAAGACGGCATGGGTGGTCCCCTGGGTGGTGCGGGGTGTATATCAAGATTTCGAGCCATTAGTTTAGTATCTTTTGCTCTGGATAAAGGCATTGTCTCCCAGGCTGTGAATTCAACATCCTTGTTTGGGAGAGAGGTGGTCAGAGGAGCTGGCAGCCTTGACTGTCAGGAGAAATTTTCCTCCTGTCCAAATCCTTCCCCCAACCAGGAAGGAAAACAGAGGTAGGCTAGAGTTGGGAGTCCAGCTGTGATGGTTTATTTATTTATTTGCAATTAAAAAAATATTAACCTTTTGTCTGTGCTACACGGCTTCTGGGATCTTAGTTCCCTGACACATGCCCCCCTGCATTGGCACCCAGAGTCTTCACCACTGGACCACAAGGGAAGTCCCTGTGATGGTTGATTTTATATGTCCACTTAGCCAATTGTTCCATTGTTTGGTGAAACACTAGTCTAGATTTTGCTGTGGGGGGTCCTTTAAAAATGTGATTGACATTTATATCAGTAGACTTTGAGTAAAGCAGATTACCCTTTGTGGATGGGCCTGATTCAATCCCTTGAAGGCCTTAAAAGTAAAGACTGAAGTTTCCTGAAAAGGAAGGAATGCTCAAAACTGCAATATAGAAACCTGACCAAAGTTCCCAGCCTGCTTCACCATCAACTCTTAATTGAATTTCTAGTCTGTTCTAGAGATTTCAGACTTGCCATCCCCACAGTCTCATACTTCAATTCCTAACATTTTCTTTTTCTCTTTACAGATCTAATCTATATCTATATGATTCCCACTGGTTCTGTTTCTCTGAAGAGTACTTCTGACTAATATACCAGCCCTGTTTCCACACTCCCCTGCCACTGAAATAGTTTTCTCCCCACTGTACTGTTTCCTCACCTGTGAAATGGGTATAAAGTAACATCCCTATTAAGTCCACTAAGAGTTTTGAAAATGTATTCCATTACCTCCTGTGTTAGAATCTCTTCCCAGGCTGCACTTCGGAATTAGCTTTGTATTCTCTCAATAATATGAATGCCTGAGCCCCTTCTCCTGAGATTCTGGGTCAGCAGAAGATTCACAGTCTTTAAAATGTGTCCCAGGTCAGTCTGATGTACCTGAAGTTGAGCACCATTGGCTTGGTGATGACACCCAACCTCCTTAGCAAACATTGTGACAATCTGATAACTTTCACCATTTCATATCCCAGTCTGGGCAAAAGGACCCTTCACATCTTCTTCTCCTGGTATTATTTTTAAAAAGATTTTTTGATGTGGACCATTTCTAAAGTCTTTATTGAATTTGTTACAATATCACTTCTGTTTTATGTTTTAGTTTTTTGGCCCTGAGATCAGGGATCAAATCTGCCCTACCTGCTTTGGAAGACGAACTGTTAAGCACTGGACCCTCAGGGATGACCCTCTCTTGGTATTTTTGCACACACTCTTTTATCTGCCTGAAATCTACCTCGCCATAAATGCAACCTCAAGTAAGGCTTAAGTCCCTAACTTAGGGGCTTCCCAGGTGGCGCTAGTGGTAAAGAACCCGGCAGATGTAAGAGATGTGGGTTTGATCTCTGGGTCAGGAAGATCCCCTGGAGGAGGGCATGGCAACCCACTCCAGTATTCTTCTCTGGAGAATCCCGTGGACAGAGGAGCCTGGTGGGCTATGGTCCATAGGGTTGCACAGAGTCAGACACAACTGAAGTGACTTATTACACATGCATACCTTAACTTAGCTCCTGTTACTGCTACTGCTAAGTCGCTTCAGTCGTGTCTGACACTGTGTGACCCCATAGATGGCAGCCCATCAGGCTCCCCCATCCCTGTGATTCTCCAGGCAAGAACACTGGAGTGGGTTGCCATTTTCTTCTCCAGTGCATGAAAGTGGAAAGTGAAAGTGAAGTCCCTCAGTCATGTCCGACTCCTAGCAACCCCATGGACTGCAGCCTACCAGGCTCCTCCATCCATGGGATTTTCCAGGCAAGAGTACTGGAGTGGGGTGCCATTGCCTTCTCCTAGCTCCTGTTAAGGAGATGCTTTTCCAGTCTTCCAGAGCCCCTGCCCATATGTGTAACATCTCTGCTGTGATGCTGATCACATTAAATGACTATCCAACTACGCTTCTCTATTTGACTGCAAACTTTAAAGCTGGGCCTCACATCTTTGGGTCTTCATTACCTAGCATGATCCTGACATATAAAGCACAATAAATGTTTGCTTAATTTAAATTACAAGGCAAAGCTCCTCTTGTATGGATTACACACTCACCAAGCAACCTTTTGATAATCTGACTTCCCTGGTAGCTGCTGCTGATGGAGTGAATGCATGTTCCATCAGATGGATGTGAGTGTCTGGGCCACATGACAGTGCATTTGTTTCTGGCAGTAAATTAATAAATTGGAGTCCTGGTTTACACATACAAAGTTTGTGGAATAAATGGCTTGCTTATGGTCATAACTCAATTATCTAAATACAGATGATCCTCCTGGCCTATTATCTGCAGACTGGTTTTTATTTATTGTCTTAAATTTGCTCTTTTTCTGGCCCTAAGCAGGCCCTTTTTCCTCCCTTGTGTGGATAATTGAAAGCTGGCACTGAATGTGACCCCCATCAGAGAGAGAGTTTTATAAAGCATTGGTGTGGTGTCATTATTAATGTCCCTGATGGTTTGGATTACACAGCTAGGGTGGAATTAACCAGATGTTGGCATTCCTGATCTACTGAGGCTGCTGAAGCAAAATCTACCTTCACACAGCAGCTGTGTGAGCCTGTCAAGAAGGCAGGGGTCCTCACTTCTCAGCTGGAGGTGGGATGATGGGGAGTGAGTCAGGCTGACTTGTAAGTAGACACTGATCTTTCTTACATTTAGGTTAGACAGATAGATGGGCCATTGAATGCTGTACATCCCGAGTACCACATACTCTAAATAACTACCTAGGTCTTCTCTTCTTTCACTTTCCCCTGGGCCAGAGGAGCATGCTTCACCCTTTATTCACTTTTTATAGCTTCCAGTATTTGCTTTCAGGCTTCCCTGGTAGCTCTGATGGTAAAGAATCTGCCGTCAATGCAGGAGATGTAAGGGATTGAGACATGGGTTCAATCCTTGGGTTGGGAAGATCCCCTGGAGAAGAGAATCGCAGCCTGCTCTAGTATTCTTGCCTGGGAAATCTCATGGACATAGGAGCCAGGTGGGGCTACAGTCCATAGGATCACAAAGAGTTAGACAGGACTGAGTGACTAACACACACATACACTTGCTTTCACACACAGTGTTGGGGAAAGCCCAAGAGCTCTGTAAATACTTAATAACTGGTACAAGGCCAGGGGATTAAAGGCCACAGTAAATACACACCCAGATGCACAGATGCCCACCTGTTCTTTGTTACACAAGAGAGAAGTGTACATTGCAGGAAAATGAGAAAGTGCCAAAAAGAGGAAAAAGAAAATGAAAAACACTTATATCCACTCCTTACCATCAAAAACTGTCAATTCTAGTTGTGTGTATACTCTGTGTGTGTGTGTGTGTGTGTGTACATATGTCCATCAACAGATGAATGAATGGAGAAGATGTGGTACATAGAGACAATGGAATCCTACTCAGCCATTAAAAGGAATGAAACTGGGTCATTTGCAGTGATGTGCATGGACCTAGACTCTGTCACACAGAGTGAAGTCAGTCAGAAAGACAAAATCAAATATTGTATATTAGTGCATTTATGTGGAATCTAGAAAAATGGTACAAATGAAGCTATTTGCAGGGCAGGAATATAAATGCAGATGTAGAGAACGGATGTGTGGGCACAGGAGGAAACAGGATGAACTGGGAGATTGAGACTGATGTACGTGCGCTGTCTGTGTGGAACAGACAGCTAGTGGGGAGCCTGCTGCATAGCACAGGGAACTCAGAATGGGGCTCTGTGGTCACCTAGGTGGGTGGGAGGGAGGGCCATGCGGGAAGGGGTATAGATATGTATGTAGCTAATCCACAACATTGCAAAGCAACTATGTGTGTGTGCATGCTTGACTGTTCAGTCATGTCCAACTCTTTGTGACTGCATGGACAGTAGCCTGCCAGGCTCCTCTGTCCATAGGATTTTCCAGGCAAGAATACTGGAACCAGTTCCCATTTCCTCCTCCAGGGGATCTTCCCAACCCAGGGGTCTAACCCAAGTCTCTTCAGTCTCCTGTGTTGGCAGGCAGATTCTTTACCACTGTGCAACCTGGGAAGCCTGTAAAGCAAATATACCCCAATTTAAAAAAAGAGAGCAAAAAAAAGCGGAATCATATCTTTGTGTTCTTTTATAACTGTGTCTTGAAATATAACTGGATGTCATCAGCAAATTTTATTCTTTTAAAAATATTAATATAGCATTACATCCTAAGCAAAGATTTCACTAGGAAATCATTATCAAAAGTATCTCAAAGATGAGCTCTTGGAATCCAAACTGAGAAACTTGGGCTTTTCCCCTCCGAATATATATTTGACATTTATGTACATTGGTACACATCCTCAAAACACATCATTAAAAATTAAATATTTAATTTGAACACAGAGATCTCATGTACTTTAATGTAGACACATGTATATATACATACAGACATGTACTTTGCGTCATTTCTCTGCTCAGAGTGAACAGTCTTTCTTTTCTTTATGCCCCACTTCTCTGCCTGTATGACTACACAGTAACATATTCCATGCCAATAAACAGGAGAGTGTTTTTGCTATATGTCACTGAGCAACAAACCTCTGCAAAACTTGGTAGCTTAAAATAATCAATTATCATTTCTCATGGTTCTTTAGATCAGCAATTCAGGCTGGGTCCTCTGCTAAGCAACTGTAGGGTTGTCAGATTTTGCAAATAAAAATACAAGACACCAAGTTAAATTTGAATTTCAGATACACAAAGAATAATTTTGTAGTATAAACACGTCCATGAGACATTTGAGACACAATTTTGTGAAAACATTACTCTTTGTTTATCTGGAAAGAATATTTTAACAGGGTGTTCGGTGTTTTAGTTTGTAACCTTACTCCCCTGGGGTCACTTGTTTGGCAGTAAAAAGAGCATTGATTATCCTCCATGAGACTCTTGTGCCCCAGTAAGCTGGATGTGACTTCTTCACATGGTGTGCTCAGAACAGCATCTCAAAAGGGCAAAGATGGAAGCTACAAGGCCTTTTGGGACCTGATGGTCGGCACCTTATGACATCATTTTCTCTTCATTCGATTGGTCAAGCAAGTCACAGGGTCAGCTCACATTCAACAGCCAGAAAACAGGCTCTGATTTTTGATGGAAGGACCAGCAACATGGCATAGCAAAGGGGCATGCATCCAGGGAGGAGAGGAATTGCTGCAGCCTTTTTGGCAGAGAGTCAACATTCTTCTCTGTCAATTGAAAACACTGCCTTTTATTCTGTTGTAACAATAATTTTGGAGAAGGCAATGGCACCCCACTCCAGTACTGTTGCCCAGAAAATCCCATGGATGGAGGAGCCTGGTAGGCTGCAGTCCATGGGCTCGCTAAGAGTCAGACACGACTGAGCAACTTCACTTTCACTTTCCACTTTCATGCATTGGAGAAAGAAATGGCAACCCACTCCAGTGTTCTTGCCTGGAGAATCCCATGGATGGAGAAGCCTGGTAGGCTGCAGTCCATGGGGTTGCACAGAGTCGGACATGACTGAAGTGACTTAGCAGCAGCAGCAGCAACAATAATTTTTACCCATGGTCCATACTCGATATTTAGACGATTTCTTTTTATGCTGTCATGAACTTTGTTGCAAAAAAACAAAGACTTTTGTGCAATTTATCCAATTTTGCATACCTTTTTCATTTAAGAGTTAGAAATAACTGCTTCACCACTTACCAGCTCTGTGTCCAGGGGAAAATCACTCAGCATCTTTGTCACTCATTTTCCTTTTCTGCAAAATGGAGACAAAAATATGACTCATCTTACCTCTTACTGGAGGCTTCCCAGGTGCTGCTGTGGTAAAGAATCTGCCTTCTATGGAGGAGATGCAGGAGACGCAGGTTTGATCCCTGGCTCAGGAAGAGTCCCTGGAAAAGGAAATGGCAACACACTCCAGTATTCTTGTCTGGAAGATCCCATGGACAGAAGAGCCTGGTGGGCTACAGTCCATGGGGTCCCAAAGACTCAGACATGACTGAGCAATTGAACACATATATACATGCACCTCTTACTGGGAAGTTAAGTAGATTCTGAATACAAAATGATCCAGAACTGTTGGTCAATCTTAATCAGAGAAATTCCTAGGAGTGAAATTATTTGGTCAAGAGGTGTAGAGATTAACTATATGTTAATAAATTAAAAGAACTATGTTTTGAATTAAGAAAAATAAGTTCTACAGCCCTAGTGATTAAGACCTAAGACTTTAGGATGCAGAAACCTTGTTTCTGTAAGTAAGATTTTACTGGAATACGACTATGCCTTTTATTTATACAACATGTATCATTGTTTTTGAACTAGATTTGAGGAGTGCGGCAGAAAGTAAGTGGCCCACAGCACAATGGAGATTTACTATTTGACTCTTTATAGAAAGTTCTCTAATCTGTGACTTGGAGTAAGAGAGGTCTGGGCAGGAATCCGCCCTCTTCCCTGCGCCCTCTGTGTTGGCGGCATTATGCTCAGTGAAGGATAACACTTTAGTTTTGATCTTCTACAAGTTTAGTGGTTTCTGGGCAAGGAGGCAATTGACACCACTTTATCTACATCCAATGAAAGGTCTCCATAGAGTTGCAGCTACTTAAATACAACGCTTTATGTGTGCACGTGTGTATGTGTAAGAGTATGTGAGTGCCTCTGTGTGGATGTCTGTCCGTATATATGTGTATTCATGTGTATGTATATGTATGTAAATGTATACATGTACGTGTGTGTGTGTGTATATATGTGTTTAGTCAGGGAACCGAGGGAGTGGTCATTCCTCATGAGCAGTTTAGAAAGTTTTATGCATTTTAACAATATATTTATTTGGCTGCATTGAATCTTGGCTGTGGCGTGTGGGATCTTTTGTTGCAGAGCACGGCTCGGTAGTTACAGCACCCAGGCTTAGCTGTCCCCCACCATGTGGGATCTTAGTTCCCTGACCAGAAATCAAACCTGTGTCCCCCTGCATTGGAAGGTGGATTCTTATTCACCAGGCTACCAGAGAAGTCCCAGTTTTCTGCATTTTCAATACAATAGGTCCCCTATTTACTATATGAATGAGTTCCATTCCAAGATTGAATTCAAGTCCATTTTGTTTCTGTGTCTAATGAAGTTAGGCTAGGTGCCCACCTCATAGAATGGGCCATATACTGCTGCTTTTGATCTGGCTTCCAAACATCCTGGGCTTGAAATAAAGATGTTGTACTACTGTCCTCTCTACTGCACTGTACAGTAAAGTACACAAAAGTACAACCTCTTGTACAGGCTACACACACATGACAATATATGCCAGACACATGAACCAACTGACTTGATTGGGTCTTTGAAAGTTTGCAACTTGATGGTCTGTATGTAGGGGATTTGGTGTAGTGCTATTGACAGGACTGTTGCTGAGCATTGTTGAAAGCTGTCAGGAGAAGCGGTGTGAAAGCCTGATGTGGGAACGATATAAAGAAGGTTTATCACCGGCAGGAGTCTTGCAACGTGCCTGCAGCCAGCGGTGCTGGTCTTCTCTGTTGGTCTAGGTCCCTCGCAGCAGACAGCTCCATTGCTTTCTCCCCACTCCTGATGCTGGAACGGATCTTTCTTCTGCACTCATCATTGCCTGAGGGGAATCTTCTGACCACGGACCATAGCAGGGATAGTTGGTAGGTTCTTAGCACTACATTCTAAGCTGAGTATGAGATTCAAGGTGTGATATCTCCTTTCTTCCCTACACCAACACTGTCTAGTCGGTCTTATTATCTTCTCTTTATAGATTCAGACCCAGAGGCTTAGAAAGTTAAAACAATTTTCATAAAGCTGCACAACCATGGAAGGACAGGAGCTGGGACTTGATCAATGTGACTCCAAAAGCTTGTTCTTTCTACTGCACTAGGGAGTCAACAGTCTAGCAGAAAAGATGTAATGATACAAATATTATAATAAAGTCAGGATGAGATATGTTCCATATAGCGCTAGTAGTGCTAACTAGTTTCACTCATGTCTGAGTCTTCGTGATCCTACTGACCATAGCCTACCAGGCTCCTCTGTCCATGGGATTCTCCAGGGAAGAATACTGCAGTGGGTTGCCATTTTTTTCTCCAGGGGGTCTTCCTGATTCAGGGATTGAACCTGTGTCTCTTACACCTCCTACATTGGCAGGTGGGTTCTTCATCCCTAGTGCCACCTGGGAAACCCATATTCCATAGAAGGGTTCAGAAGGAAAAAGGGAAATATTCTATAGAAGGAAGCCTTTGAACTAGATTATAATTCCATATGACTAAGAAAAAAATATATTTTCCCTTCAAATCCCAGGTAGAATTAGGGGAAAAAAGAATTTATACCGGGTCAAGATTTGGGAGGTAATTGACAGTCTTTACTTACCTACAGAAAAGAAATTGATTTTTGAGGTAAGTTAGTCTCTGGGGTCGCACAGAGTCAGACACGACTGAAGCGACGCAGCAGCAGCAGGGGTTGGCCAAGTATGGTCTTTGCTGCAGGACTCCTCTCTGGAAGGGCCCACATGTCTTAGGAGGTCTCCTTTGGAACAGGTCCATCCTGGGCCCAAGAAAATGTTTCAGGCAGATCCAGCATCACTTTAATCGGGTTCTTTTCCTCGGTTCCTTATGTGACCCGGTCTCTGTTGGCATTTGCTCACGATGGAACCAGTTTAAGTAGCATGGTTCGATGTTGGGGGGCCCTCTGCCCTGATCAGTCTTGTGAGGGAAGAACTGTTACTCTGTACCACTCTTCCAAGAGGGTTTTGGAACCAGGGTCAACAGTACTGACAGATGTTTATAAATTGTCTGTAGACAGTGGTTCCTAACCTCCACACCTGTTTTTTTTTTTTTTTTTTTAACTTTTTATTTTGTATTGGAGTATAGCCAATGAAGAATGTTTTGACAGTTTCAGGTGGACAGTGAAGGGACTCAGCCATACATACACATGTATCCACTCTCCCCTAAACTCTCCTCCCATCCAAGCTGCCATATAACACTGAGCAGAGTTCCCTGTGCTAGACAGTAGGTCCTTGTTGGTTATCCACTTTAAGTAGAGCAGTAGGCCTCCTGGACTCACTCCTCTGGTCTGACTGAGATGTGATGGGACATTTCCCCCTGAGCATCATGACAGATGCTGAGAGGCAGGTCCAAGGGCCCAGCCCAGGAGGCAGTGTGGAGGAGTTGAGGAAGGATCTGTCCAAGGAAGCTGAGTGAATTCGTGAACACAGCTGAGCGTCTCTGTCCTTAATGGATGAGCTCACTCTTGTGCAGGTTTAAAGCATGGATTTCCCAGGTGGTTCAGTGGTAAAGAATCCACCTGTGGGAGACACAGGAGACTCCAGTTTGATCCCTCAGTCAGGAAGATCCCCTGGAAAACGAAATGGAAACCCACTCCAGTCTTCTTGCCTGGGAAATCTCATAGACAGAGGAGCCTGGTGGGCTTCAGTTCCATGGGGTCGCAAAGAGTCGGACACGACTGAGCAGGCATGCATTTTCAAGTTAAAATTCTCTGTTTGGGTGTTCCAACTGGAACTAGATGATTGAACACCCTTCAGCTCAGCCTCAGAGAGTCTGATTTTATTGGTCTGGGAAGGAGCCTGGCAATGGTGTTTTTTGAGTGTCTTTAAGTTCTTGATGCCGACCATTTAAAAAGTCTTTATTGAATTTGTTACTACATTGCCTCTGCTTTATGTTCTGGCTTTTTGGATGAGAGTCACGTAGACGCTTAGTTCCCTGACCAGGGATGGAACCTGTACTTCCTGCACTGGAGGGTGGAATCTTAATCACTAGACTGACTGCCAGAGAAGTCCTGGCAATAGTGTTTTTAAAACACTCCTGAAGTGATTCTGAAACAACGCTGTCACTAGTGAGAATCACTGGGTTGTAATCCAGTCTGAATTCTCCCAATTTGCATATGAGGAAACTGAGGCCCAGAGACAAGCTGGCTATAGAAAGCCTTCTGCCAAGAGAGGAATTGCAGAAAATCTGTTCGGTTTCCCTCTGAATATATAAGAAGGAATTGAATGGGCATCTGCCATCAGGACTAGATTTCTGACCCTGACTGGCCTCTTCCTTCCCTGGACCCTCTGAGGCCCTGCAGCTACTTCCTGTCCACTCTCTGTTTCCTAAGTGACTTGGGCTTCCTTTGGTTTTATTTGATACAAAGTCCCTCTTGGAATGTCATGTCTATTTCTTCTGCTCTTCCTCCAGGAAGCAAATGGTAAAGATTTATGGCTCCTAGTAAAACCCCAGCCTTGTTTAGAAATTGCTTGTGATTGATTAAGTAATAAAAATGCTTTTAAGACAGGGAGGTAAATCTCCCTGCTAATTGCTCTGTGCTTTATAGTAGAACCTTGTTACACTGCCTCCTGCTCTCCAGGTCTGGACCACTTGGTAATTTCCATCAACCGGTAAAGTCACATTGGCATCGCTGTGTGCAGCTTTTCCCCCCTGGATTGATACTGTTGAAAGACACAGATAATGAATGGGTCAGTGTTTTCCAGAATTTTCGGAACCATTCTAGGAAATTATCAAACCTAGAAAAGGTTTTTTTTTTTTTTTTTTTAAGAAACCCCTGACTTTGTAGACACGGAAACATGGGTCACCTGGGGACCTGAGACTTATAACTGGTGTCTGAAGTGAGGGCTGTCTTGAGGGGTGAAGCTCCTAAACCTCTGGTTGTTGTTCTTTACTTGTTAAGTTGTGTCTGACTCATTTGCAATCCCCTGGACTGTAGCCTGCCAGGCTCCTCTGTCCATGGGATTTTTTTCAGGCAAGGACACTGGAGTGGGTTGCCATTTCCTTCTCCAGTGGATCTTCCCGACCCAGGGAGTGAACCCGCATCTCCTGCATTGGCAGGCGGATTCTTTACCTCTGAGTCACCTGGAAAGCCTCGGGCATGCTAAGTTGAAGCCTCTGGGGTCTCCGTCAACTCTGAGTCATTAGTGTCAAATGAAATGAGTTGTAGGACACTTAGTCATTGTTCAGAATGCTGGAGGATTGGTTGGTCTGAAATGAAAACTCCACATGTTTGGCATCAGAAGTGTTATGCATTAAAAAGAGCTCAGAAGGGTTTCTGAGTGTGAGGGAGGAACTGTCCAAGGGGCATGTGGGCCAGGAGACACTTCTTGTCTCACCTGGAGCCAAGGTGGGCTCTGCTCGCTGTCCCCCACCCCCTGCTTCTGTAGCATCCCCATTTTCAAAGCAGATAGAAGGGGAGAGCCCATCACACAACATATTCTGCCTGATATAAATGTTACTGATAGCAAGTGATTGAGAGAAACAAGAGGAGGACTTTGTAGAGGTCCACAGATGAACTCAGGAGGTACCTGGGTGCTTGAAAATTTATGTGCAGCCGTGGCTGACTTTATTTTTGGGGGCTCCAAAATCACTGCAGATGGTGATTCAGTTCAGTTCAGTTGCTCAGTTGTGTCCAATTCTTTGTGACTCCCATGACCCACAGCATGCCAGGCCTCCCTGTTCATCACCAACTCCCAGAGTTTACCCAAACCCATGTCCATTGAGTCGGTGATGCCATCCAGCCGTCTCATCCTCTGTCATCCCCTTCTCCTCCTGCCCCCAATCCTTCCCAGCATCAGGGTCTTTTTCATTGAGTCAACTCTGCATGAGATGGCCAAAGTATTGGAGTTTCAGCTTCAACATCAGTCCTTCCAATGAATACCCAGGACTGATCTCAGCCCTGAAATTAAAAGACACTCCTTGGAAGGAAAGTTATGACCAACCTAGACAGCATGTTTAAAAGCAGAGACATTATTTTGCCAACAAAGGTCTGTCTAGTCAAGGCTATGTTTTTTCCAGTGGTTGGACTGGATGTGAGAGTTGGACTGTAAAGAAAGCTGAGCACCGAAGAATTGATGCTTGTGATCTGTGGTGCTGGAGAAGACTCTTGAGAGTCCCTTGGACTGCAAGGAGATCCAACCAGCCCATTCTAAAGGAGATCAGTCCTGGGTGTTCATTGGAAGGACTGAGGTTGAAGCTCAAACTCCAGTACTTTGGCCACCTGATGCAAAGAGCTGACTCACTGAAAAAGTCCGTGCTGCTGGGAAAGATTGAAGGTGAGAGGGAAGGGGATGACAGAGGATGAGATGGCTGGATGGCATCACTGACTCAATGGACATGAGTTTGGGTGGACTCTGGGAGTTGGTGATGGACAGGGAGGCCTGGTGTGTTGCAGTTCATGCGGTCACAAAGAGTCGGAGATGACTGAGCAACTGAACTGAACTGAACAGTGAATACTTGTCTGGGGAGTGCATCCACTCCTTCATCAGTTTTAAGGATTTACCATGTGAAGATGATTTAAAAAAGAAAGAAAAAAACAACCTTAAGTTGCATTAGAACTATTAGAAAGGCAGTAGTAGGATTTATTCTGACTCAGAGGGTCCCCAGTTTTTCTGGAGCAGCTTTCATGGAAAGTCGTTCTGTTCTAACAAGTTACTGAGGAGTGACTGACTTCCCAGGGAAAAATTTTCAGGTTTTGACTGTCACCCACTGGAAAATTTTACCTGTCTTAAGGGCTGTGTGTTTATATTTAGCCATTCAGCTGTGTCTGACTCTTTGCAACCCCCTGGACTGTACGCTGCCAGGCTCCTCTGTCCATAGGATTTTCCAGGAAAGAATAATGGAGTGGGTGGCCATTTCCTTCTCCATCAAGCTTAAGACATAATTGCAAATAGATAGGGAACACTCTACCACCTATGTATATTCCCTTCTGATTCTCCTGAGGTCATAGGGGGCTTTGAGTTCTTTCTGGGTGGTAGGCGAAGCTGTCATCACCACGTCCTGCCATGGAAGGGAGAAATTGAGGTGAGCTGGCTTCCCTGGTGGCTCAGATGGTTCTTACCTGTCTCCAGTGCAGGAGACAGGTTTGATCCCTGGGTTGGGAAGATCCCCTGAAGGAGGGAATGACAACCCACTCCAGTATTCTTGCCTGGAGAATCCCCATGGCCAGAGGAGCCTGGCGGGCTAGAGTCCATGGGGTTGCAAAGAGTCGGACATGACTGAGTGACTGACACACAGCAAGAAACAGAAGGGCTTTGCCTTCCAGGTTCCAACTACAAACATTTCCATGTCCAACAGAATGAAGAATTCTAGTCTAATAAACAAAGTAGTTAACAATTACTGTGTACATATGAGGGGTCACTGAGCTGAGTGTCCAGTTGTCAGCTGGATTATCTCATTGAATCCTCTCTGCTACCTTGGAGATGAGGCACTAGAACTGTCCTCACTTTTGTGATGAGAGAACTGAAGATTGGAGAGGAGGAGGATTACCTTGCCCAAGGATCTACAGTCAGTGATTGAGTCGTGGACCCAAGCCCCCTGCCACCATTGGGCACGCTCAGCCACTGTGCAGGTTACTGCTTCCATGGTCCATTGCTGGCTGGCTTCAGGCTACTGTGCAGAGGGCAGCTTGGAGGGAAAGCTGTTTTTTCCCTCCAAGCTGTTATGTTAGATAAAAAGTGGCTATTAGAATAGGTACATCTGAGAGGTCTGAGTTAATGAAAGGGAAAGCAGAAACATCACAACCCATAGAGAGATGGTCTGGGCAACAACCAGTGAGGTGCAGGTCTTGCTCAGGAGTCTTACATCCATGCCCTGCTATAGCCAGTGAAGTTAGTCCCACAAGCCCTGGGTTTCTCAGTGGATGTGTTGAAACATAGTAACGTTCCATTAGCTCAAGGCCACAGCTCTTCCTGCAGTTGCCTTACTACTTCTTAAGAAATAATTGTAGATGGAAATCAGTTGTTGTGTTTGGCCGAAGAGTAAACACATTTTTAGATTCTGACAGCTAAAAAACAAACTAACGGCCCCCCCCCCCCCCCCCCCCCCCCCCAATCCTTGGCCAGGGCCCGACTTTCCGCCAGCTTGTTCGGCTTGCACTCTGCAAGTTATTTCCAGATCTTGTTCCCTGGTAGAGCGGAAGCATCCAGTTGGAGATCCAGGTCCTGTGGGCTGGGAAATACAGGAAGTGGTTGACCACTTGGAGTGGACAATTCTGTAGACTGCTGAGTGGGGCTGGAGCTAACAGAACCTGTCTTTGATGAGGTCATCTTCCTCTGGAGGGCAGCTACTTCATCTCTTTGCCCATCTTTCTAAAATGTCAACTAGAGGCCAGAACCTGCACAGACACAGAGCTATAACAAGCACCACCACCATATGAAGGAACAGTGGAAGTTTCCTTTGTTGGCCTGAATAGGGTCAGGCGAGCTTCCCCCTTTCACTGTCCAGATGTGGCCTGGGACAGGCTTGTGGCACTGGGTGAGTGGGCCCAATGGGGTGCAAATGAACAGCAGAGCTGTCAAGCCCAACACCCAGGGAGGTGATTAGGAGAGGCCCAATCATCGGCCTTTCCTTGCATCCCTGAGATCTTCCTGGGAAGAATTTCATGTCTCTTCCTTCCAAGTTCTGTCTGTGGGCATCCCATTGTGTATCAGAAAGTCAACATATCCGTCAAAAGTGTCAACTTAGAAGAGTGTAAAAGAAATGATATCACCCCCAATGGAAAGGGGAATATGGCAGAAATATTTTTCTACTCCTTATATGTGATGTGTGCAAAAGATGAGTCCCTGAAACTGTGTACACGGATTGAGTCATTTATAGCAAATATCTGCAGCGTGTCCTTTCTGTGGTGATCTACTGAAGGTGTGTAAACAGGACAATGATATGACTTGATTTGTGAATTCTTTGTTCAACAATTGAGGGTTATAATGAGTGCTTTCGGCTTGATTGCAATGTCCTTGAGGACGAGAAATGAAGCCTTCTTTGCTTTTGCATCCCGAGCATCGAACAAGTGCCATATACCTCCTTGCTACTCAATAAATCTTGAATGAATGAATGAAAGTGTTTCCAAGTGTAGGCATGGGTAAGGTTTGAATTAGAGGTTGTGATTTAGAAGCTGGAAGGGGCTAGAGTCAGGGGGAGAGACCAGAAGACCTCAAACACAAGGTTCGGAGTGTGTGTTATAGAAAGGTGCTGTGGGAAGGGAGAAAAATGGGTGGATACAGGATGTATTGTGCAAGCAAAATGGGCACTTATTTCTATGGTCTTGAGGGACCTATGATACAGTGCGGTACTGTCCAATAGAGTTTTCTTTTTTTAAAAAATTTATTTTATTGAAGTACAGTTGATTTACAATGTTGTGTTAATATCTGCTGTATAGCAAAGTGATTCAGTTGTATATTCTTTTTAAAAATTTTAAAGCCATTTAGTTTTTGCAGTGATTTTTTAATATATATACATATATTTGCAAATACATATTTATCTTTTTAAAAAATTGAAGTATAGTTGATTTACAATGTTTTGTTAGTTTCAGATGTACAGCAAAGTGATTCAGTCATATGTAAACATATAGCTGTTTTTCAGACTCTTTTCCCTTATAGGTTATTATACAACAGTGAGTAGAGTTCTTTGTGCTATACAGAAGGTCCTTGTTTGTTATCTGTTTTATGTATAGCAGTGAATTGATGTTAATCCCAAAATAAGGGTGGAAATGTCCCATATTTGCATTGTCTAATATGGTAGCCATTAGCCTTATATGGCTACTGGACACTTGAAATGTGTCTAAAGTGACTGAGGAACTGAATTTTTAGTTTAAAAAAATGATTACATTTAAATAGCCACATGTGGCCAGTGGGCTTCCCAGGTGGCGTGGTGGTAAAGAATCCTATCTGCCTATGCAGAAGATGAGGGTTCAATCCCTGGGTCAGGAAGATTCCCTAGTGAAGAAAATGGCAATCCACTCTGGTATTCTTGCCTGGGAAATCCCATGGACAGAAGAGCCTGGCAGTCTACAGTCCATGGGGTTGCAAAGAATCGGACACGACTTAGTGACTAAACAGCAACAGCAATGTGGCCAGCAGCTATCATGTCAGGCAATGCACTCTCTTATCTCCAAATCACAAGGAAAGGTTTTGTGGGTCCAGGAGAAAAAATGGGGGAGAAATTGGAGGGAAGAATCTTTGCTTTGCCAAGTGGCAGTTTTGAAGACAGCTATTAATAGCAGAAACTCCTACTGTGAAATCCCAGGTTTGGACTGTTCATTGTAGGTGCAAACTTGATGGACGAGAAATAAAATTAGGATATCCCAAAGATGGTCTCTCACATCCTTGACATATTAACTGACTCACAGCTAGAGTGAGCTTTATGGGTGTGTGCGTGCTTAGTTGCTGAGTTGTGTCGAACTCCTCACAGCCCCACAGACTGTAGCCCACCAGGCTCCTCTGTCCAGGGGATTATCCAGGCAAGAATACTGGAGTGGGTTGCCATGCCCTCCTTCAGGGGATCTTCCTGACCCAGGGATCGAATCTGGGTCTCCTGTGTCTCCTGCATTGGCAGGTGACCATTAGCTTTAGGGTCAATACCAATATAAGGTACCACAAATGCTTTCTGTTTCTTTAGCATCCATCCTGGCTCAGGTGAGGATACTGTCCATTTCCCCTCCCCATCCTTCATGCAGAGGCTTGTGGATGAGTGATCCCAGGGGAGGAATGATCCAAACCAGCCAAATTTAGCTGGGCTTTTCACAAGCACTTACAGCAGTTTAACCTGAAGTTGCTTTTGCAGGGGGGAGGGTTTTATTTTGGTGGCATCATGCAGTTGTAATAAAAATGCCCTTTTGAATAAAAATCAATGAGAACTCTAAATACACAGTAAATGCTGTAACATTAATAAACCATACTATGCATTAAATCCAGCTTTACTATGCAATGCACACTATTTACAACTTGCATTTCAGGCCTGATCATGCTTCCAACAGAGAATGAAATGGCCTAAAACAGCTGCCAGATGGTGTGAAATGAACATGGATATAGGGTAAATGAAACTCAAATGAACCCTCAATGTACTTTCTCATCAGTCACCACCATCCCTGGGTAACTAAGGCTGAGTGGGTGTCATTCACCCTTCTTCCCTCTGTCTCTCTTTCCCTCCTTTACTCCCTCCCTCTCTCTCTCTTCTTTGTTCTTTACGTATGTGTAGAACTTGAGGAATATAAAAGAAATTATAGGCATCCTTTGCTTTCTAGGGTTTAATGTATCATTAAGAAATTAATTATTGACTATATATAAAATACAATTTTTCACTGGCCCCCTGATTTTTAAAGGATATGGATTTCTAATTCATTCTATGTGCTATTTCCTTTACCAGAATTTCCTCCCTTTCCTTCTTCACAAAGAAAACTCCTACTCATCCTTCAAGACCCAAACCAAATGGACCCTCCTCTATGAGACTTTCTTGAGCCCCCAGGCAGAGTCCATGACTACGTATTCTGTGCTCCCACACTGCTTTCCACTCCAGTTACAGTGATGATCACACACATTCTTCGGTGAAACTCCTCATCTTTATTTTTGTGAGTCCCATTATGAGAATTTTAAGGGCAGAAACTTTGGATCTGAAGATTTTTGCGACTTCAGTGTCTCACGTTGCCTTGTACGTGGAAAGTGTAAATACAAAGTAAATATTTCTTTCGTATGAATTTGGTAACAAATATAAGGCACTGTCAATGTAACTGAACTAGGTATGGGAGAATTTAGAAGAAATGTATTGGGTATTCTGTCTGAAGTACTGTTCAGCTAAAAATATTAAAATAACCTTATTATCCAGAGTGGTGGACCTCAGTCAGCCAAGCTCCTTCTGTCCTGGTGGTTCCATAATTTTTAACACCTAGCTTCCAGTGTCATCTGACTTGACATTACCTATCTGATGGGAAAGACCCTAGAGGCTTGCTAGGTGATGGTGGGGCGGGGCGGGGGTGGGGTGTGGGGGAAGGGTTAGGGAGATGGTGGAAAGGAGGAACAAGTCCATATCACTTTGGTTCACATTCTGAGTCATCTGGCCAGACATGATTGCAAAAGAGGCTGGGATCCACAGTTTAGCTGTGCACCTAGAGGAAATGAAGTTTAATGTCCACATAGCCAGTTTCAAGAGACACAAAGACCTCCAGTTCATGTCCAGACACTCTCCACCTATCCATCACACCCAGACACACTGGCTTTATGGATTTTCTTTTGCCAAGTGAATTTCCTCTTTTGCTGTTCCCTCTGGGTGGAATCTTTCCCTTTGATGTCTTTGCGACCCAGTATTCATGGTAGTTATATTGTGATTTACCTCCTATAGATTTGTTTGATCCTGCAGGGCACTCCCCTTCTTGCAATAGACCAGTGGCTGCTCTGGGTGCCTCTTGAAGTTCAACTCTTGGAGTCAGCAACTGTTTTCTCTGGTGGGCAACCTGACAATCCACCCTCCTTCACATGGATGAATCTCAAAGAAGGGTCTTCCATCTTCTACTGGGTTTAAAGAACAATTAACATGGGGTGGGGATGAGGCAGTGGAGATGTCAAAGGATCAGCTCCATCTTGGATGCAAATTAAATACACTGCCTGCTCTGTAAAAATGACCTGTAATGAACTCTGTCCTGAGTGGTCAAAAGGAAAATGGAAGAGATTTTGGAGTCTAGCTACTTCTTAGATCATGTGACCTTAGGAAATTACTTCCTTGGTTGCAGTTTTTTGGAGAAAGAAATGGCAACCCGCTCCAGTACTCTTGCCTGGAAAATTCCATGGATAGAGGAGCCTGGTGGGCTACAGTCCATGGGATCGCAAAGAGTCAGACACAACTGAGCGACTCACTTCACTTCTTGCTATTTTTGGTACAATGGGCATAAAGATGAAGATGTGATCACCTTTATGAAGCAGTGGGGCAATACCTGACCTGTACTAGGAATTCAGTATCTTCTCCTGACCTGT
Source organism: Tragelaphus eurycerus (assembly GCA_935064755.1). NCBI lineage: Eukaryota > Metazoa > Chordata > Mammalia > Artiodactyla > Bovidae > Tragelaphus > Tragelaphus eurycerus. Next base: position 3,092,571 of record CAKXYN010000075.1, on the reverse strand, counting down.
ACTAGGAATTCAGTATCTTCTCCTCTTCTACATCCCCTTCCTCTTCCTTTTTCCTTCTGCTTTATCTTTTTCTTCTTCCTCCATATTGTTTTCACGTCGAGGGACTTGCAAGAATATCTAGTTGCTTTCATTTGCTTCTCTCCACGGATCAAAGCCCACAGACCCCTCCCCACTCCCAGGACTCTTGCATAGCCTTGCTGGGCTGCGCTTCCAGTACAGACCAACCTTCCAACACATGGAGTTAATAGTTTTCAAGGGACCCAATTTGGCCCATATTTAGAATGGAATAATGACTTGTGCTTTTATTGGTTTTCCCTCTTCTGGGGGCTATGGGAACATGAAAAGTGAAACTGTTGGTCGCTCAGTCATGCTCTACTCTTTGCAACACCGTAGACTATAGTCCACCAGGCTCCTCTGTCCATGGGATTCTCCAGGCAAGAATACTGGACTGGGTAGCCATTCTCTTCTCCAGGGGATCTTCCTGGCCCAGGGATTGAACCAGGTTTCCTGTGTCTCCTGCATTGCAGCATCTGAGCCACCAAGGAACATGATTTCCTTTAATTCTCAGTCGGACCTATGATTAGAATAACAGTTGAATTCTGCTTTAGCTAGACTGAACGTGAAATGTCTTTCTAGGACAAACACAGACCTCTCTGTTCTTGCCCACAAGCGGGGACACAGAATTCTCCACGTGCCTGCTGAACATCGAATCTGATCTTGAGACAGACTCTTTCAGTTGAACCACTAATAATTATAAGTTAGGTGTCCGTGACTGGAGTGGCTCTTTGGAAAATATAAATACTATATGGATAGGATTAAAAATTTTAATCTGATTACCATAGTTTGATTTCAGTGAGTAGTAAGAAGATGATCATATATAACACTTTGGGGAGTGACTTAGAGGATTTCCTGCTTCCTGAATGCCTGAAAGGGACACAAACATGAGTACTGATTCTCAAGTAAGCATCTTCAGGACAGTCTTTTTTTTTTTTTTTTTGGCTGTGCCTGATCTTAGCTGTGGCATGCATCTTTTAGTTGCGATGTGCAAGATATTTTGGTTAGGTTTGTTTTGTTTATTTTTTTATTGTGGCATGCTAGATCTTTAGTTACAGCATGTGGGATCTAGTTCCCTGACCAGGAACCGAACCTGGGCCCCCTGAGTTGGGAGCTCAGAGTCTCAGCCCTGGACCCCAGGGAAGTCCCTGGGCTGATATCCTTTTTACCTCCACCTTACGGAGCTGCCTATCATGTTTTGGGTGAACCAGAAACTTTGTTCAGGTTTTGTTCGTAACATCTTCCAGAAAAACCCGAAGGAAACTTTCGGTCAACCCAATAATTGATGCCCAAAAGGTATTTGTTGAAATTCAATGAAAAAATTCTCAGGGCATTATTTAAGATGAGAAAAGGCGAAAGTTCATAGCAATTCAGGCATACCTTAAGAAACAAGAAAAAAGCCAAATAAATAACCTAACTCTACACTTAAAGCAACTGGAAAAGGAAGAAATGAAGCACCCCAAGGTTAGTAGAAGGAAAGAAATCTTAAAAATTAGGGCAGAAATAAATGCAAAAGAAACAAAAGAGACCATAGCAAAAATCAACAAAGCCAAAAGCTGGTTCTTTGAAAGGGTAAATAAAATTGACAAACCACTAGCCAGACTCATCAAGAAACAAAGGGAGAAAAATCAAATCAATAAAATTAGAAAAGAAAATGGAGAGATCACAACAGACAGCACAGAAATACAAAGGATCATAAGAGACTACTATCAGCAATTATATGGCAATAAAATGGATAATATGGAAGAAATGGACAAATTCTTAGAAAAGTACAACTTTCCAAAACTGGATCAGGAAGAAATAGAAAATCTTAACAGACCCATCACAAGCACGGAAATTGAAACTGTAATCAGAAATCTTCCAGCAAACAAAAGCCCAGGCCCAGACGGCTTCACAGCTGAATTCTACCAAAAATTTAGAGAAGAGCTAACACCTATCCTACTCAAACTGTTCCAGAAAATTGCAGAGGAAGGCAAACTTCCAAACTCATTCTATGAGGCCACCATCACCCTAATACCAAAACCTGACAAAGATCCCACAAAAAAAGAAAACTACAGGCCAATATCACTGATGAACATAGACGCAAAAATCCTTAACAAAATTCTAGCAATCAGAATCCAACAACACATTAAAAAGATCATACACCATGACCAAGTGGGCTTTATCCCAGGGATGCAAGGATTCTTCAATATCCGCAAATCAATCAACGTAATACACCACATTAACAAATTGAAGAATAAAAACCATATGATTATCTCAATAGATGCAGAGAAAGCCTTTGACAAAGTTCAACATCCATTTATGATAAAAACTCTCCAGAAAGCAGGAATAGAAGGAACATACCTCAACATAATAAAAGCTATATACGACAAACCCACAGCAAACATTATCCTCAATGGTGAAAAACTGAAAGCATTTCCTCTAAAGTCAGGAACAAGACAAGGATGCCCACTTTCACCATTACTATTCAACATTGTTCTGGAAGTTTTGGCCACAGCAATCAGAGCAGAAAAAGAAATAAAAGAATCCAAATTGGAAAAGAAGAAGTAAAACTCTCACTGTTTGCAGATGACATGATCCTCTACGTAGAAAACCCTAAAGATTCCACCAGAAAATTACTAGAACTAATCAATGAATATAGTAAAGTTGCAGGATATAAAATTAACACACAGAAATCCCTTGCATTCCTGTACACTAATAACGAGAAAATAGAAAGAGAAATTAAGGAAACAATTCCATTCACTATTGCAATGAAAACAATAAAATACTTAGGAATATATCTTCCTAAAGAATCTAAAGACCTATATATAGAAAACTATAAAACACTGGTGAAAGAAATCAAAGAGGACACTAATAGATGGAGAAATATACCATGTTCATGGATTGGTACAATCAATATAGTGAAAATGAGTATACTACCCAAAGCAATTTATAGATTCAATGCAATCCCCATCAAGCTACCAACGGTATTCTTCACAGAGCTAGAACAAATAATTTCTCAATTTGTATGGAAATACAAAAAACCTCGAATAGCCAAAGCTATCTTGAGAAAGAAGAACGGAACTGGAGGAATCAACCTGCCTGACTTCAGGCTCTACTATAAAGCTACAGTCATCAAGACAGTATGGTACTGGCACAAAGACAGAAATATAGATCAATGGAACAAAATAGAAAGTCCAGAGATAAATCCATGCACATATGGTCACCTAATCTTTGACAAAGGCGGCAAGAATATACAATGGAGTAAAGACAATCTTTTTAACAAGTGGTGCTGGGAAAACTGGTTGAACACTTGTAAAAGAATGAAACTAGAACACTTTCTAACACCATACACAAAAATAAACTCAAAATGGATTAAAGAGCTAAATGTAAAACCAGAAACCATAAAACTCCTAGAGGAAAACATAGGCAAAACACTCTCTGACTTACATCACAGCAGGATCCTCTATGACCCACCTCCCAGAATATTGGAAATAAAATCAAAAATGAACAAATGGGACCTAATCAAACTTAAAAAGCTTCTGCACAACAAAGGAAACTATAGGCAAGGTGAAAAGACAGCCTTCAGAATGGGAGAAAATAATAGCAAATGAAGCAACAGACAAACATCTAATCTCAAAAATATACAAGCAACTTCTACAGCTCAATTCCAGAAAAATAAACGACCCAATCAAAAAATGGGCCAAAGAACTAAATAGACATTTCTCCAAAGAAGACATACAGATGGCTAACAAACACATGAAAAGATGCTCAACATCACTCATTATCAGAGAAATGCAAATCAAAACCACTATGAGGTACCATTACACGCCAGTCAGAATGGCTGCGATCCAAAAGTCCACAAGCAATAAATGCTGGAGAGGGTGCGGAGAGAAGGGAACCCTCTTGCACTGTTGGTGGGAATGCAAACTAGTACAGCCACTATGGAGAACAGTATGGAGATTCCTCAAAAAACTGGGAATAGAACTGCCTTATGACCCAGCAATCCCACTGCTGGGCATACACACTGAGAAATCCAGAATTGAAAGAGACACTTGTACCCCAATGTTCATAGCAGCACTGTTTACAATAGCCAGGACGTGGAAGCAACCTAGATGTCCATCCACAGATGACAATGGAGTATTACTCAGCCATTAAAAAGAATACATTTGAATCAGTTCTAAGGAGGTGGATGGAACTGGAGCCTATTATACAGAGTGAAGTAAGCCAGAAAGAAAAACACAAATACAGTATACTAATGCATATATATGGAATTTAGAAAGATGGTAACAATCACCCTGCTTATGAGACAGCAAAAGAGACACTGATGTATAGAACAGACTTTTGGACAGTGGGACTGGGAGAGGGTGGGATGATTGGGGAGAATAGCATTGAAATATGTATAATATCATATCTGAAACGAGTCAGTCCAGGTACAATGCCGTATAACAGATGCCTGGGACTGGAGCACTGGGATGGCCTGGAGGGATGGTGTGGGAAGGGGGAGGGAGGAGGGTTCAGGATGGGGAACACGTGTATTCTGGTGGCGGATCCATCTCGATGTATAGTAAAAGCAATACAATATTGTAAAGTTAAGCAAAATAAAAAAAATAAATAAATTAAAAAAAAAAAAAAAAGATGAGAAAAGGCTGCTTGATGTTAACAGTACAGTTTGGTTAACGTTGTTGTTGTTCAGTTACTTAGTTGTGTCTGACTCTTTGCGACCCCATGGACCGCAGCACGCCAGGCTTCCCTGTCCTTCACCATCTCCTGGAGTTTCCTCAAACTCATGTCTGTCGAGTTGGTGATGCCATCCAACCACCTCATCCTCTGTCCTTCTCCTGCCTTCAATCTTTCCCAGCATCAGGGTCTTTTCCAATGAGTCTGCTTTTTGCATCAGGTGCCAAAGTATTGGAGCTTCAGCTTCACCATCAGTCCTTCCAGTGAATATTCAGAGTTGATTTCCTTTAGGATGGACTGGTTGGATCTCCTTGCAGTCCAAGGGACTCTCAAGAGTCTTATCCAGCACCACAGTTCAAAAGCATCAATTCTTCAGTGCTCAGCCTTTTTTATGGTCCAACTCTCACATCCATACATGACTACAGGAAAAACCATTGGATAACATATTACATATATTTTCTCTATGTCTTGGTTTATGTCCAAATCTCTCCTCTCCTTTTCTGTGCTGAGCATACCTAGATTGTAATATTGAGAGGGATGGAGAAAGGGGAAGAAGACTCATATTTTCTTTTCTTTTTTGTTTTGATTTTTTTTGGAGTGCCTGCTGGAAGCCAGCCCACTTTGCCAGACACTTTCACAAATATTGCTCTGGTTATTCTCATGTATAGATGTGAAAAATGAGGCCCAGAGAGGTTAAGAAATATGTCAAGTTCACACATCTGAGCCAGTATTGAACCTATGGTTACCTCCTTCAAAAGCTGATGTTGTCTTCACTAAATCCAGAAAGGCTGAGGTGGGGATGGCAGGAAGTGATGGTAACGGGGTACCAACTGCTCAGATCCTGCATGCCACCTGGCTCGAAGAGTTTGGAAATCTTTTGGGTTGTCTTTAATGGATGTTTCTCTCTCTCCTCCTGCCTTCTTCCAGCAGCCTCCGGGATTCACATTCCAGGTGATGTCATGGAAGGTGCTGGGAGAGTTTAGCTTTTTAAATCCCCAAGAGATTATATAGCCTTAGCCTAGAAAATGGATGGACCTAGTGACTGCTCCCCTCACACTTAGAGACCCAGAGCTTAGGAGGTCAGGGTAATTCTATTAGGATGAAGGAGGCAAGAGGTTTAGATTCCTCTCCCCCTTAGTTGCTTCGAGACCAGAAGTGGTGGTGCTGATCCATAGGAGACCCATGCTCTTTGTTATTTTTAATTTATTTTTAAATTGGAGGATAATTGCACTATAATTATTGTTGGTTTCTGCTGTACAACAGTATGAATCAGCTCTCTCTCTATATATATATCCCCTCCCTATTGAGCCTCCCTTCCGGCGTCCCCCATCCCACTCCTCTAGGTCAACACAGAGAACCCAGCTAAGCTCCCTGTGTTAAACAGCAGCTTCCCACTAGGCATCTATTTTACACACAGTATTGAATATTTATCAGTGCAACTCCCTCAGTTCTTCCCACCCTCTCCTTCCTCCTCTGTGTCCACAAGCCTGTTCTCTAAGTCTGTGTCTTTATTCCTGTCCTGCAAATAGGTTCGTCAGTACCGTTTTTTCTCAGTTCAGTTCAGTCGCTCAGTCGTGTCCGACTCTTTGCAATCCCGTGAACCGCAGAACGCCAGGCCTCCCTGTCCATCACCAACTCCCGGAGTTCACTCAGACTCACGTCCATTGAGTCAGTGATGCCATCCAGCCATCTCATCCTCTGGCGTCCCTTTTTCCTCCTGCCCCCAATCCCTCCCAGCATCAGAGTCTTCTCCAATGAGTCAACTCTTCACATGAGGTGGCCAAAGTACTGGAGTTTCAGCTTTAGCATCATTTTTCCAAAGAAATCTCAGGGCTGATCTCCTTCAGAATGGACTGGTTGGATCTCCTTGCAGTCCAAGGGACTCTCAAGAGTCTTCTCCAACACCACAATTCAAAGCCATCAATTCTTCAGCGCTCAGCCTTCTTCACAGTCCAACTCTCACATCCATACATGACCACAGGAAAAACCATAGCTTGACTACATGGACCTTTGTTGGCAAAGTAATGTCCCTGCTTTTCAATATGCTATCTAGGTTGGTCATAACTTTCCTTCCAAGGAGTAAGGGTCTTTTAATTTCATGGCTGCAGTCACCATCTGCGGTGATTTTGGAGCCCCCAAAAATAAAGTCTGACACTGTTTCCACTGTTTCCCTATCTATTTCCCATAAAGTGATGGGGCCGGATGCCATGATCTTTGTTTTCTGAATGTTGAGCTTTAAGCCAATGTTTTCACTCTCCACTTTCACTTTCATCAAGAGGCTTTTTAGTTCCTCTTCACTTTCACCATTTTCCTAGAGTCCATATAGAATATATGCACTAATATATGGTATTTGATTTTCTCCTTCTGACCTACTTCACTCTGTATAGGCAGACTCTAGTTTCATCTACATCACTACAAATGACCCAATGCAGCCTCGGGCTTAAGCTCCCTAAGCAACTTGAGAATAGAGCACCCATTTCTGTTCTCGTGAGTTCCTCCAATCCTCTTGACCAGAGGTTCTGACAATCCTTTCACAAGAACTCATGTAACCTGCAGTGGCCTTTCTTGCTATTCCATCAACCTTCTCTGGGTCATTAAGGTAACATCAGACCTGGACCATCTGTAGCTTTCTGGGTCTGAAATTTGGACCCACAAGAGTGATCACTGTCTTTTAGAAGAGATAGTGCGGTTCATGGGGAAGTGCATGGACTTTGGGGTCAGACAAACCTGGGTTTGAATCTAACCTAGATCACGTTTTACAGTGACCTGAAGTGTCTGTGTCAGCTCTCTCATCTAGGAAGCCGGGACCTTGAGTCCTACTCAGCAGAGTAGCGATGTCATGTGTATACAACTTGTAGCACCATGGAAGGCCCTTGGTCAATATGATAATTTCTGAAAGACTAAAAGCCCAGGCTCTGAGGTCAGATGGACCTTACGATTCTGAATCTGTTACTAACCAGCTGTACAAGCTTGCATAAGTGTCTTAACCTCTCTGACTCACAGATTTCTTACCTGTAATATAGTAATAACTACTCATCTATCTATAATACCTATCTTCTAGGGTCTATGTGAAGATTAAATGAAATGACCTATGAGACGGGTTAGTGCAGAACTTGGATACAGTAAGTCTCCTACATAGGAACCTTTAAGTTGCAAACTTACAAAGATGTGAACATGAGTTCCATCAATGTCAGACATGAGTAACACTGCAGCTTGCCCTCCGTCTCTTGTTGCTGACAATCCTTCAGCTCTACCAGCTCCCACTTCCTCTCCATCCTCCATTAGGAGCTCTTCTTATCTGTTCACTCGATGCCAGCCCCTGAATGCCAGCTGTTGAACTGTACTCCTTACCTTTCAAGGTAGTGTTCTGTAAGATTAAAAATGTTTCCTTTAATATTTTGTGTCTGTTTTTAATGTATTATTTGTGTGAAAAGTATTACAAACATGTTACAGGACAAGACTATATGGCCGATTGTGTTAGTTGGGTACCTAGGCTAACTTTGTTGGACTTAGAACAAGTTGGACTTACACGTGCTCTCTCAAAATGGAACTTGTTCGTATGTTGGGGACTTAATACATGCAGAAGGGAGTCATGATTTTTCATTCATTAGATAATTAAATATTATACTATTGCAAGTATTGTTAAGGTCTTGCAAGCTTTATTTATTTATTTATTTATTTTTGTAGTTTAAGTATTCGCCTGTAGTTTATTTTGGTTTTTCTAAATATGCTATCACATCTGTAAACAATAGGATTTTTGTTTTGGCCTCAATCCCTAACAACTTTTTGTTCTCACATATTGGCTCGGGCTGTCGTCACTGTAGTTCAGCCGCTAAGCCATGTCCTGGACACTTTTTGACTCCATAGCCCACCAGGCTCTTCCATTCATGGGATTCTGCGGCAAGAATACTGGAGGGGGTTGCCATTTCCTTCTCCAACCAGTAGATTTTGTAACGAGGCCATGTTGCCCACTCCTCATTTAGGAACGAGGGTCTCAGCCCTCAGCTGCGGAGACTCTGGGCTGCAGAGAGCTCACAGCGACTCCTGCTGGTCTCAGAAGGGAGCTGAGTCGCCCAAGGTGACTCCTGCTCTCTGAAGCACCTGGCAATCAGGGACTGATCCATGTGGATACAAAACTCAGCCACCTTGTCTCAGTTTGAGACAGCTCTGTGGGGCCCTCAGAGCTCCATGGCCCCTGTGGCTGGGTCCTCGGCTATTACTGCAGCTTAACTTCCCTCCCTGCTCTGCTCAGTCCTGCTTACCTCGCTCTTGATAAGCACTGACAAAAATTCTTTCCTTGACTAACCTCCAGTCAGGCTCTTCCGAATCCTCTCGCCAAGTAGACCTGGACTTTTGGCCTTCTGTGCTCATCTCTGTATTTGTTCAACTTGGGCAAGAGTCCTGCTACATCAGTTTAGTCAGAATCCCCGCATCCCTCATAGCTGATCACCTTTGATATCTGATCAGGTTCCTCAGCCTGTACCATCCCTCCAAGTGACGTCTGAACATCCTGGCCTGTCTTCAGAATCCTTCCTTATCCCTCAGGCTTCCCCTGAATGATTTTCCATCCACCCACCCTCCATTCTACTCCTCGACAGTTCCCACTTTTCCTGCTCGAATTAGGAGCTGAGCCTCATCTCTCATCTTTTACAAAACCCCATTGTATTGTAATAGCCCCCTTACATCAAATCTTAGTGTTCTTTTTTTTTTTCCTTAAGTTTTTTTGATGTGGACTGTTTTTTAAAGCCTTCATTGAATTTGTTACACTATTGCCTCTGTTTTTTTATGTTTTAGTTTTTTGGCTGCAGGGTATGTGAGATCTTAGCTCCCTGACCAGAGCTCCAGCCTGCACCCCCTCTCCTGCCCCCCTGTGTTGGAAGATGAAATATTAACCACTGGACCACAGGGAAGTTCCTGTCTTACTGTTTTTAGGGTGTCCCTGTTAGCTCAGCTGGAAAAGAATCCACCTGAAATGCAAGAGACCTGGGTTCAATCCCTGGATTGGGAAGATCCCCTGGAGAGGGAAATGGCAACCCACTCCAGTATTCTTGCCTGGCGAATCCCATGGACTGAGGAGCCTGGCAGGCTATAGTCCACAGGGTCGCAAGAGTCAGGCACGACTTAGCAACTAAACCACCAGCAAATATCATGAATTATTTTTTCCTTAATAGTACCATTCTCTAGCGTACCTCCAGTAAGGCTTTTGTATGAAAATATCAGAATCTCAGAATCTTTTTCCCCCTCAAGACTTCTCCCATTCATATTTGAGTCTTCTTTTCAACAGAAAAAACCAATTCCCAAGCTCTCATGAGACAAGGAACTCTCTCTACCTTCTATAAGATCCAAATGCCTTTGCAGACAGTTCTAATAAAAATAATAGCCAACATTTATGTAGCTCTTTATTCTTTACAGAGTATATCTATAGATCTTATTTCTCCTGAGCCCCACAAAATCTTGCTAAGGCAAATCTTATTATTATCCCCTTTTTACGGAAGAACAACTTCAAGAAAATCAAAGGAATTAAGAAATTTGCCCAAGACTACTTAAGAGATTGAAATTAGAGATATATATCACTGAATTGGCCCAGTGATAATATATATATATATTTGGGCTAATGAGTGTTTAAGAAAACTGAGTTTGGTAACTTTAGTTTTCTTCATCATGCCACTGCATCCTTTTATTTTATTTTCAATGGATCACTTCACACATTTCAGTCACTTTTCTGGCCCCAGGAGACAATTTGACTTCAGGACAACTCATAAATGGTAGAAACATGCTTACTTTGGAGTCCTTGGGTATTCTGGTATACCAGGCATCGACCTAAAATATATTGACAACCTAAAAGTTGAGAGTTATATTGTATTCTGTGGGAATTTTTAAGACTGGGAGCCCGGGAGACAGCATCTCAAATAACCCTGAGAAAAATGCCCAGAGGAGGTGAGGAGGAGATGAAGGGAGGAGCCAGGTTAGATAGAGGTTTTGTAACAAGGGGAGGTAGTCTGAACATCAAAAGATTATTGTGAATTAAGGAAAACCAGATATCCCAAGTTAAGGCATTTAGTGCTTTTCTAATATGTTAAGATGCAAGAGTCTGGACTCACTGAAACCATTCCTGTCAGATACACCTCACCTATCTGGGCCAGTTTCCCGTGTTTTTCACATCCTGAGTGCCCTTGAGCTCACTGTAGGGAGCAGCTGCTGTTGCCGGCTGCTAGATGGCAAGTGTTCTTTCCTTCCCGAGTTCCCTCAGGCTCAACAGCTGATGTTGGAGCGGGGACAATCTCTTAAGATGGTGGCATCTCTTGTTTACTGATATGGAAGGAAATCTTCCATTTCTCACATGCCGTTTGTTTTTTAATTCTTACCTCTGTCTTATATCTAGGTCACACTATGAGTCAAAATATCTACCTTACGTGATAACCTGTTACTTATTCCAGAACACCTGTCCCCTGCAACTTCTTTCCCCAGGTTACGCTTTCCAACCCTTCTATCATCCTTTCCGGCTGTGAGTAATGCTGTGATTTATAATAAGCAATATGTATTTGGTCTTTGTTTCCTTTCTGGCACAGAGTTCCTCAAACCTTTGCAATTTCCTAAGTGACTTTTGTTATGTTAATGAGGTGAGTTTTGGACCACACCTAAGGTGACAGGCTGGTTGCCAGGAGGACAAATCCTGTAATTAGAGGACTGGAATTTCCTCAACGGGGAGGAATGATGGGATGGAGGTCAAGTCCACTGCCAATGGCCAGTTATATAATTAATCATGTCTATGTAATAAGGCCTCCAAGAAAACTGGAAGGACAGGGTTCAGAGAGCTTCTTGCTTGACGGACACAAGGAGATTGTTGAAGAGGGGAGCCTGCAGAGAGCATGCAAGATCTCTACTTTTCCCCTACACCCTATCTCCCCCCAGCAGATACCCTTTGCATCTCTCTCACTTGTCTGTTTCTGGGTTACATTTTTCTTATAACAAACCACTAATCTACTGAGTATATTAAAATGTTTCTCTGAATTCCATGAACTGCTATTGCGGCTGTTCAGTCGCTCAGTCACGTCCAACTCTTTGTGACCCCATGGACTGCAGCACGCCAGGCTTCCCAGTCCTTCACTGTCTCCTGGAGTTTTCTCAAACTCTTGTCCATTGAGTTGGTGATGCCATCCAACAATCTCATCCTCTGCCCCCCTTCTCCTCCTGCCCTCAAACTTTCCCAGCATCAGGGTCATTTCCAATGAGTCAGTCCTTTGCATCAGGTGGTTAAAGTATTGGAGCTTCAGCTTCAGCATCAGTCCTTCCAGTGAATATTCAGGGTTGATTTTCTTTAGGATTGACTGGTTTGATCTTGCAAACAAATTAAACCCAAGGTGGGGGTGGGGTGGGGAGTGGTGTTGGAAACTCTGTCTTTTAGCCAGTTGGTCAGAAGCACAGGTAACAAACTGCACTTGGGATTGACATCTGGATGGGGGATGATTTGGGACAGGCTTGTGGGACAGAGCCCTGTGGGATCTGATACTATTTCCAGGTAGATAGTGTCAGAATTGAGCTGAATTGGAGAAGGAAATGGCAACCCACTCCAGTGTTTTTGCTTGGAGAATTCCAGGGACAGGGGAGCCTCGTGAGCTTCCGTCTATGGGGTTGCACAGAGTCGGATGCAACTGAAGCGACTTAGCAGCAGTCACATGTCCAGCTGGTGTTGGAGAAGTGTGTGGTGATGTGGGAAGAATCCCCTCAAGTTAGAATAAAGTCAGCATCACACTGTGGTTACGTGTTTGAGTATTACCTTAGGTCCACTGACCTGGATGGACTCCATGCATGTCTGCTAAGTCACTTCAGTTGTGTCTGAATTCTGTGCGGCCCTATGGGCTCCTCTGTGCATGGGATTCTCCAGGCAAGAATACTGGAGTGGGTTGCCTGCCCTCCTCCAGGGGAATCTTCCTGACAAAGGGATAGAACGAGCAGCTCTTAAGTTTTCTGAATTGGCAGGCTGGTTCTTTACCACTAGCGGCAGCTGGAAATAAACTCCAGTTTGGTAATAATGCTCTTAAAGATGATTCTAGACTCAACCCTAAAAAGGAACAAAATTGGGTCATTCGTAGAGACATGGATGGACCTACAGATTGTTATACAGAGTGAAGTAAGTCAGACAGAAAAAAGCAAATATCATATATTAACATATATAATCTGTGGAATCCAGAAAAATAGTATGGATGATCTTATTCGCAAAGCAGAAGTAGAGACATAGACGTGGAGGACAAACATATGCATCTCAAGGGAGGAAGTGGAGGGGTGGAATAAATTGATGGGGAGATTGGGATTGATGTATATACACTATTGAAACTATGTATAAAATAGATAACTAATGAAAACATATTGTATGGGACAGGGAACTCTACTCAGTGCTCTGTGGTGACCTGAATGGGAGGGGAATCCAAAAAGAGGAGATACATGTATACATATAGCATACATATATATATAGCATACACATACATACTGCAGAATCACTTTGTTGTAGAGCAGAAACTAACACAGCGATATAAAGCAACTGCACTCTAATATCAATTAAATAAAAAATAAAGTCTGTTGTTGGAGCCCACAAACAAACAAACAAAATGTTGCAGAATTTAAGATAATCTGGATGTGATCTGATCAGAGTAGAATAGTTTAACTAAAGCCCACTGAATTCCAAATCCCCACAATTCAGGTTTTATGTTTGGACACATAACTCCACAGATCTCTTAAGTGTTTAAGAATTCTACTCAACCAGGATAAAAGAGGCTCATGAGAAAGTGTGTTTCTACTTTATTATCTCTCTTAAAGTTTATGTCTTCAAATATGGTCTGGTTATGAGTTAACAATACAAGAACAATCAATAACAGACTCTGAAAAGGAGAGCTCACAACATGTCTATAAAATGAAATTAGCATCATAAAACCACTATGGATTCTGTTTTATTTACTTATTTTGCCTTGGCAAAGGGTGTGGTTATCTTTGTGCACCTAAATTAAAATTGCAGTGTTTTTTGGAGTCTGAGTGACTTTTTGGAGGGGGCTGTGCAGAATTCTAGCAGTATTTGGGACCAGCTGCACTGCCTGTTTGCAGGAAGATCATAATAAAAGCTAATGAGTGTCTGGGACTTCCTGTGTGGCAGTAACTGTGCAAAACCTGATACAGATATTTTCTGATTTCATCCTTAGGACAGCCCAGCGGAGGGAGATACGATGACTGAGTCGCTTGTCCAAGGTCACACATCTCTTTGGAGGGATGGCCAGCAAGTGAGCCCTGGCAGTGAGCTTTCTCATTAATAATGTGACTGTTCGCTCTTCACTCTGTCTGGTGTCTGAGCTTATCACCCAGTTGGTTCTGAACTTGAGCAGGGACCAAGAGAACCTTTTTTGAGGTGGACCATGCTAAAGCTGAAACTCCAGTATTTTGGCCACCTCATGCGAAGAGTTGACTCATTGGAGAAGACTCTGATGCTGGGAGGGATTGAGGGCAGGAGGAGAAGGGGACGACAGAGGATGAGATGGCTGGATGGCATCACTGACTTGATGGGTGTGAGTCTGAGTGACCTCCGGGAATTGGTGATGGACAGGGAGGCCTGGCGTGCTGCAGTTCATGGGGTCACAAAGGGTCGGACACGACTGAGCGACTGATCTGATCTGATCTGATTTTTAAAGTCTTTGTTGAATTTGCTACAATATTGCTTCTGTTTTATATTTTGGCATTTTGACCAAGAGGCATATGCGTTATTAGCTCCCTGACCAGGGATCGAACCTGCACCCTCTGCATTGGAAGGTAAAGTCTTAATCGTTAGACTGCCTTAGAGGATGTGGCCGCGCAGACTGTGAGTGAAACATGAAGTGATTGTTTCAGAAGTACATTTTCAAACACCTTTCATAAGTATCTGCTGAGGCTTCAGTGGGCTCGTCAGTTGTAAATGCTTCCAGTGACTTTCCTGTGGGAGACGCCTTTTATACTGCCTCGTGGCCCTAATGGAGAACCATTTGGAGGGATTCTTTCCCACACATTGACAACTTGGCTCAAGGAGGAAAGGCTAGAAACCATTTAAAACTGTTGACGTAGCTTTTTTTTAATGGAACTAATAACACTTGCTCTTGAAATGTCATTGCATATGTCTGTGTACAGGTGATGTGATCTGGGGTGAGTCTCCATGGCGCCTCCTTCTCTTGGCCATTGTGATTTTCCAGTTATGTTTCCAGAACATCCTGTTAAGCATTTTCCTCCTCCTTGTTCACTCTTCCTGCGAAGTGTGAGTGGGCGCGTGAGCACCGTCTTTTATGGGCCAGCAAAGCATGGCATTCCTTTGAGCTCTTGTGTCCTTCTTGTTCCCTGTGATCACTGGTGACTCCTTGTCAAAAAGCAGAGTTTGTCTTTGTTTCCCTAGGAGATCTGGGATGAAGACAGAGGGCCTAGAATAAAGTTCAGGCACTGGAGAGAAGTGGAATCTGATTGGGTCTCACTGTGACTCTGCAGAAAAAACAGGACAGAGTTGCTCTAGCGAGAACCTGAATTCTCCTGCTCCATCCACTCTTTTTAAAAAATTAATTCATTAATGAGTTCTTGGTTGGGCTGGATCTTCATCGCTATGCACCTAGTTGCTGGGAGTGGGGCAAGCTCTAGTTGCAGTGCATTGGCTTCTTGTTGTGGGGGGCTTCTCCTGTTGTGGAGTACGGACCATACGGTGCTTGGGCTTCAGTAGCTGTGGCTCTCTAGCTTAGTTGCTCCTCTTCATGGGGGAGCTTCCTGGACCAGGGATGGAACCTGTGTCCCCTGCATTGGCAGGCAGCTTCAACTTAACCACTGGACCACCAGGAAGTCTCTCCATCCACTCTTACTTCCATGGTGAAAACCACTGAGAATCCATGGCCTTTTTGTCCCCCTCCAACGATGTGTATGGGACCTAAGTCTCTGATTTCCTGCTCTCATCTTAACATGGTGGGTGTGTACAGGGACCCTGGACTCTGATGGTTCAGGTTCAAATCCCTTCTTCTACTTCATATTTGAGCACTTCAGCCTCTTCACCTTAACCTCTCTATTCCTAGATTCCTTCATTCACAAGATAGCAATAATAGGTCTAGTGTTAGAAAGTTCTTAGCCAGTAGTGCCGTGAAACCAAACAGACCAGAATTTGAACTTTATCACTGCCAGTTACTAATTTTCTAACCTTGAATATACTGAGTCTGTAAAATGGGTATATTAATAACAATATTATCGATTCTATAGGATTTGGGTTGAGGATTGATGAAGATTATCTATGCTTTGTACTTAGGACAGTGCTTAGCATATGTGCACTCAACAAATAATATATATATCTTTAAATTTTTATTTTTATTGGAGTATAGCTGGTTAACAATGTTGTGATAGTTTCAGGTGAACATCAGAGAAACTCACCATACATATACATGTGTCCATTGTCCCCCAAACTCTCCTCCCATCCAGGCTATCACAGCACATTGAGCAGAGTTGCCTGTGCTAGACAGTAGGTCCTTGTTGGTTATCCATTTTAAATATAGCACTGTGAACATGTCCATCTAAGCGTCCTACCTATCCCTCCCCCTCAATCTTCCCCTATAACAACCATAAGTTCGATCTGTCACTCAACAAATAGTACTTTTTTTTTTTTTTTGGCCTTACTGCATGGCTTAGGGAATCTCAGTTCCCTGAACAGGGATGGAACCTGGGCCCACTGAGTCCTAGCCACTGGACCACCAGGGAATTCTCAAATGGAAATTTCATTTAATGATCAATATAATTGTTGTTAGTTTATTTAATCTAAGAGCATGGCGGCTTAGTCACCAAGGTGTGTCTGACTCTTGGGATCCCATGGACTGTAGCCTGCCAGGCACCTTTGTCCATGGAGTTTTCCAGGCAAGAATACTGGAGTGGGTTGTCATTTCTTTCTCCAGGTTATCTTCTGGACTGAGGAATTGAATTTGTCTCCTGCATTGCAGGCAGATTCTTTACAGTCTGAGGCACCAGGGAGGCCCCACTAGCATGGTGGTGGCATCCAATTTGACACCAGGGAGCTTAGTGGAGGAAGTACCACTAACTTCAGTCAAATAGAGGGGCTGCTGGCCTTTGGGGAAAACAGGGGAGGGGCCGCAGGCAGCAGGGGAGGGGCAGCGATCACAGAGCTGAGCAGTATCTGGGCAAGCTGCCGCCAGAATGTCTGCAAACAGGCGCCCTGTGTGCGCCACCTCTAGCCCAGGGACCTCTGAAAACCACAGCTAATCATCGACCTCCACCGCACCGGTTCCAGGTTGAAACGTGAGCCCCGTAGGTGCCAAGGTCATGTTCACAAGCTCCACTGGCCCCCGGGGTCGCGGGCTTGACGCCAGAGCCCGCACAGACTGTGAGAGCAGCTCGCAGGCTGTAACAGAGGCAGCCTTAACTCCCATCCCAGGGCGGAGTGGGAGTGTGTGTGCGCGCTGGGATACACACCGGCCGGCTCACGTTTATAATGTGCCACCGTCTGTCTTTCCAGGAGGAATGGATTAATAATTTACGTAAGGCATTTAATTAAAAATATGTCATCACCTCATTAATGTCTTCTCCGAGGATGCATCATTATTCTCTTTCGCTAATACAAGAGATGAGCCCGCCCGCCCACGCAGCCACATGCTCGCCTGTGGCTGCAGGTGCGAAAGGAGGGGGCGGCCTGAGAGTGGGGAGGGGGCTGCTGTCATCTGGCCCCGGTAGGTTCTACTCCAATGTGCCAAGGAGGACTACCTTCCCCTCCACTCTCCCTGTTCGATTTCTTTTCGGAGCTCAGCCCTGTAAGGGTCAGACCCTGACCCCCGTGGTGGGGAGTCAGGGTCCTGTTGCCTCTGATGCCCTGGGTCCTTCTGAACAGCATCTCTGCACTAGCTAAAGAGAGGTTGTGGAAGCCCCACAGCGGGACAGTCCCCAGCCCCACGTTTCCTTTCCAATGTAAGTACAAGGAAGCAGAAAGGAGCACAGAGGGGCCCCAGAAGAAGGGCCATGAATTATGCATATCTCAGTCTGGGCTCACAGCGCCTCCTCTTTTCTATCCTGAAAGGCAGCCAGTGGGAAAGGCGCCTTATTCACTGGTTGAATTGCTGCATATGAATGGCTAGGGGATCCATTTCAAAGCCGCTGCTTAGAATGTGCCTATTAAAAAAAAAAAAAAAAAGCAGTCCAATTTATTTCAGAAGCTCCACTAGAAATGAATGAGGGCTCTTGCCTCTCTGCTGGCTATTAAAAAAGCTTCACTTCTCACAGAGCAACTGTTTTAATTAAATCAATAATTATGTTTTATTGAATTCAGTGCTCTAACACAAAAAAAATCAGCACAGAGCCTCTCACTTTTTGAAAACTTAATTTAGGCCAGTAGTGGGTTGCTGGAGGGAGGGTGACTGGGGAGGGAGGGGTTGGGGGAGAGAATAGGAGCAGAGAGGGCTATTTCCTTTACCTGTTACAATGTATCCTTCCACTTCCCTCGTCCCCCCTGCCTTCCCCCTCCCATTTACTCAACCAGCAGTTGAGAAAGGCACTCATGGGAGTCCCCTTTCGGTTAGTCCAAAAAGGAGGTAGATTTCACGGCCTTGAGACAACTAGCAGAAGTGTTCCTGTCTTCGCTCTTGTAGCTGCTTCTAGCTGAAGGCTCAAATCAGATCAGTCGCTCAGTCGTGTCCGACTCTTCCCGACCCCATGAATCGCAGCACGCCAGGCCTCCCTGTCCATCACCAACTCCCGGAGTTCAGCCAGACTCACATCCATCGAGTCAGTGATGCCATCCAGCCATCTCATCCTCTGTCCTCCCCTTCTCCTCCTGCCCCCAATCCCTCCCAGCATCAGAGTCTTCTCCAATGAGTCAACTCTTCTCATGAGGTGGCCAAAATATTGGAGTTTCAGCTTTAGCATCATTCCTTCCAAAGAAATCCCAGGGCTGATCTCCTTCAGAATGGACCGATTGGATCTCCTTGCAATCCAAGGGACTCTCAAGAGTCTTCTCCAACACCACAGTTCAAAAGCATCAATTCTTCGGCACTCAGCCTTCTTCACAGTCCAGCTCTCACATCCATACATGACCACAGGAAAGACCATAGCCTTGACTAGGTGAACCTTTGTTGGCAAAGTGATGTCTCTGCTTTTGAATATGCTATCTAGGTTGGTCATAACTTTCCTTCCAAGGAGTAAGCGTCTTTTAATTTCATGGCTGCAGTCACCATCTGCAGTGATTTTGGAGCCCAGAAAAATAAAGTCTGACACTGTTTCCACTGTTTCTCCATCTATTTCCCATGTAGTGATGGGACCAGATGCCATGATCTTCGTTTTCTGAATGTTGAGCTTTAAGCCAACCTTTTCACTCTCCACTTTCACTTTCCTCAAGAGGCTTTTTAGTTCCTCTTCACTTTCTGCCATAAGGGTGATGTCATCTGCATATCTGAGGTTATTGATATTTCTCCCAGCAATCTTGATTCCAGCTTGTGTTTCTTCCAGTCCAGCATTTCTCATGATGTACTCTGCATATAAGTTAAATAAACAGGGTGACAATATACAGCCTTGACGTACTCCTTTTCCTATTTGGAACCAGTCTGTTGTTCCATGTCCAGTTCTAACTGTTGCTTCCTGACCTGCATACAAATTTCTCAAGAGGCTGCCTCTAGCTTATTTCTGCACGTTTAATAATGGGTAGAGCCTTTGGTGGAGAAGGCAATGGCAACCCACTCCTGTACTCTTGCCTGGAAAATCCCATGGATGGAGGAGGCTGGTGGGCTGCAGTCCATGGGGTCACCAAGAGTCAGACACGACTGAGCGACTTCACTTTCACTTTTCACTTTCATGCACTGGAGAAGGAAATGGCAACCCACTCTGGTGTTCTTGCCTGGAGAATCCCAGGGACGGGGGAGCCTGGTGGGCTGCCGTCTATGGGGTCACACAGAGTCAGACACGACTGAAGGGACTTAGCAGCAGCAGCAGCAGAGCCTTTGGTGCGTGTTTTTTTTTTTTTTTTTTAAACTACTTATTTAGGCTAGGTTAGGGTGGCACTAGTGGTAAAGAACCCTCCTGCCAATGCAGGAGATTGAAGAGACTCAGGTTTGATCCCTGAGTAGGGAAGACAAGAGCAGGGCATGGCAACCCATTCCAGTATTCTTGCCTGGGAAATTCCATGGACAGAAAGGAGCCTGGTGGGCTACAGTCCATAGGGTCGCAGAGAGACAGACATGACTGAAGTGACTTTGCACAGGGATTATTGCAGTAGCCTCCTAAGTGGAGTTTCTTCCCTGTGTTCTGGGGTCTCCCTTAACTTCAGACTCTCAAGTTAAGCGTCTGAAAAGTAGATCTGATCCCATTACCTTTCTCCTTGCCGACTGCAACCCCTCCCCACCCCAAAACTACACAATGTGAAAGTTAAGAATTAATATCTTATTTAGTGGACATTCTGAAAACTTCAAGCTTGGGAAGACTAGACTCATATCACTCTAAGGGACTGCTCCAAAGAGGCAAGGGGGGAGCCAGGATATATAGCAGATTTTGCAACAAAGACCAGATAGTTGGGAACATCAAAAGATTACTGACAAAGAAAACTAGACGTCTCAAGTTAAAGAATTTAGTGCTTTTCTGTAGGAAGATGGAGGGGCTTCCCTGGCAGCTCAGTGGTGAAGAATCTGCCTGCAGTGCAGGAGATGCAGGAGACTTGGGTTTGGTCCCTGGAGTTTGATCCCTGGGTTGGGAAGATTCCTTGGAGAAGGAAATGGCAACCCACTCCAGTGTGTTCTTGCCTGGGAAATCCCATAGACAGAGGAGTCTCATGGGCTACAGTCCTTGAGGTTGCAAAGAGTTGGAAATGACTGTGTGATTGAGCACAGAGAAACATGGAAGAGTCTGGGCTCCTTGAAATCATTCCTTTGATGTGCACCTCAGCTCTCTGGGCCAATGTCCAGTGTTTTCTCATCCTGAGTTTCCTCAGTGTGTGCTGTTGTGGGGGCGGCTGCAGCAGCTGACTGCTAGATGGGGAGGCAGCGAGGCATCCTGCCTATTGATTCCACCTGGGCTCACCATCAGGGTGGCTGTAACATGATGCTTGATGGCTGCAAATCCTTTGGTTACTGGAGTGGCAGGCAACATTCTTCATTCACATCCATCATCTCTTCAGAGACTGCCTGTTGTTCTAGGTTACAAGCTCATTTGCTTAATCCAAACTGGGCAGGTAACATAAATGACTGAGCAGGCAGCATGGGGTCTGTGACAAACTGGAGAGAGGCATTCCTTGGTCTAAAAGGTGTGGCTGAAGGTCACACAGTTCAGTTGTTCAGTCGTGCCCAACTCTTTGTGACACCATGGACTTCAGCACACCAGGTTTCCCTGTCCATCACCAGCTCCTGGAGCTTGCTCAAACTCATGTCCATTGAGTCAGTGATGCCATCCAACCATCTCATCCTCTGTCATCCCCTTCTCCTTCAATCTTTCCCAGCATCAGGGTCTTTTCCAATGAATCAGCTCTTCGAAACAGGTGGCCAAAGTATTGGAGCTTCAACTTCAACATCAGTCTTTCCAATGAATATTCAGAACTGATTTCCTTTAGGATGGACTCATTTGATCTCCTTGTAGTTGAAGGGACTCTCAAGAGTCTTCTCCAACACCACAGTTCAAAGGCATCAATTCTCTGGCACTCAGTTTTCTTTCTAGTCCAATTCTCACATCCATACATGACTACTGGAAAAGCCAATATTTTAACTAGATGGACTTTTGTCAGTAAAGTGATGTCTCTGCTTTTTAATATGGTGTCTAAGTTTGTCATAACTTTTCTTTCAAGGAGCAAGTGTCTTTTAATTTCATGGCTGCAGTCACCATCTGCAATGGTTTTGGAGCCCAGGAAAATAAAGTCTGTCACTGTTTCCATTGTTTCCCCATTTATTTACCATGAAGCATCTATTTCTGCTTTATTGACTGTGCCAAAGCCTTTGACTGTGTGGATCACAATAAACTGTGGAAAATTCTGAATGAGATGGGAATACCAGACCACTTGATCTGCCCCCTGAGAAATTTGTATGTAGGTCAGGAAGCAACAGTTAGAAGTGGACATGGAACAACAGACTGGTTCCAAATAGGAAAAGGAGTACGTCAAGGCTGTATATTGTCACCCTGTTTATTTAACTTATATGCAGAGTACATCATGAGAAATGCTGGACTGGAAGAAACACAAGCTGGAATCAAGATTGCCGGGAGAAATATCAATAACCTCAGATATGCAGATGACACCACCCTTATGGCAGAAAGTGAAGAGGAACTCAAAAGCCTCTTGATGAAAGTGAAAGTGGAGAATGAAAAATTTGGCTTAAAGCTCAACAATCAGAAAATGAAGATCATGGCATCCGGTCCCATCACTTCATGGGAAATAGATGGGGAAACAGTGGAAACAGTGTCAGACTTTATTTTTCTGGGCTCCAAAATCACTGCAGATGGTGACTGCAGCCATGAAATTAAAAGACGCTTACTCCTTGGAAGGAAAGTTATGACCAACCTAGATAGCATATTCAAAAGCAGAGATATTACTTTGCCAACTAAGGTTCGTCTAGTGAAGGCTATGGTTTTTCCAGTGGTGATGTATGGATCTGAGAGTTGGACTGTGAAGAAAGCTGAGTGCTGAAGAATTGATGCTTTTGAACTGTGGTGTTGGAGAAGACTCTTGAGAGTCCCTTGGACTGCAAGGAGATCCAACCAGTCCATTCTGAAGATCAGCCCTGGGATTTCTTTGGAAGGAATGATGCTAAAGCTGAAACTCCAGTCCTTTGGCCACCTCATGCGAAGAGTTGACTCATTGGAGAAGACTCTGATGCTGGGAGGGATTGGGGGCAGGAGGAGAAGGGGACAACAGAGGATGAGATGGCTGGATGGCATCACTGACTTGATGCATGTTAGTCTCAGTGACCTCCGGGAGTTGGTGATGGACAGGGTGGCCTGGTGTGCTGCGATTCATGGGGTTGCAAAGAGTTGGACACGACTGAGTGACTGATCTGATCTGAATGGGACTGGATATCATGATCCTTCTTTTTTGAATATTGAGTTGTAAGCCAGCTTTTTCCCTCTCCTCTTTCATCTTCATCAAGAGGCTTTTTAGTTCCTCTTCACTTTCTGCCATAAGGGTGGTGTCATCTGCATATCTGAGGTTATTGATATTTCTCCTGGCAATCTTGATTCCACCTTGTGCTTCATCAAGTCTGGTATTTCACATGATGTATTCTGCATATAAATTAAATAAGCAAGATGACAATATACAGCCTTGACTGTACTCCTTTCCCAATTTGGAACCAGTCAGTTGTTCCATGTCCAGTTCTAACTGTTGCTACTTTACCTGCATACAAGTTTCTCAGGAGGCAGGTATTCCCATCTCTTTAAGAATTTTCCACAATTTGTTGTGATCCACACAGTCAGAGGCTTTGGCATAGTTAATGAAGCAGTAGATGTTTTTCTGTAATTCTCTTGCTTTTCCTGTGATTCAGCAGGTTGGCAATTTGATCTGGTTCCTCTGCCTTTTCTAAATCCAGCTTGAACATCTGGAGGTTCTCAGTTCATATACTGTTGAAGCCTCACTTGGAGAATTTTGAGCATTACTTTGCTAGCATGTGAGCATTACTTTGCTAGTTAGGCTCCCACTAGGCAGCTAAGCTGCCCTGTGGAAACAGCCCCATGTTGCCAGCTATCCCCCCCCCCCCCCCCCAACAAAGCTGGAAATCTTGACTTTTCTGTGAAATCTGTCAAGTTTTAAATATGTCTACTATGTCAAATAAAATAATTTGTTCAAAATATTCACTGTCCAGTCTTACCAGGAAGAGCTATATCAATAAGCCCATTGACATGGGACTTTGTTACATGCCATGGCTGCCCAGTGAAATGAGGATGAATTTGACATATGTCATTGTTGGCCAATGAAATGAGAGTGAAATTGATGTGTGTGTCTGAGCAGCAGCTTTAAGAACCGTTGCCGGGGATGTTCCATCATTCTTTGTCCTGTGCTCCAAGAACGCACACCCCACCCAGACAGGCTCTGCTCCCTCGGCCTGTGTGTCAGAATAACAGTCTGTGGAGTTAAGCCAGCGTCAGCCTTCAACAGACATGATCATGAGCAAGAAAGAAAGTGCAATGTTGTTGAAAGCCACTGAGATTCTGGGTCCTTTGTTGCTGTACGTGCACTAAGTGATACCTTGACTAATTGAAAAACTATTTTGAAAGCCTGGTGAAGACTAATGAGTATAAATCTATGTCATCAATTTTCAACCTGTGCTTTACAGGACAAAGTCTACTTTATGACCATGACATGTGGAGCCTTTTCCTAGCTAGGCAGGCTCAACTACCTTGACCTTGGCCCTGCACTAGCTGTTTCAGCATTCCTTACAGGTCACTTTGCATCATGGATGTTTTGCATATGCGTGCACATGCTGTAATCTTTGTCCCAATTATCCTCCTTCTTTTTGGCGAAATCCTCACCTTTAACATGCAGCTCACTTTCTACCCTCTTTGAATCCACTGTCTTGCCCTTACTTCACCTTATTCTTTGGTAGAATTATTCCCCTTGCACTTACTTGCAGAACACACCGTTCAAATTTCATATCTCTTATGACTCATGATTGTAATTATAGTTGTTTTTTTTTTTTTTTTTTAATCTATCTTTCCCCACTAGAATTGTGAGCTCTTTGATGGCAGGATCTGTGCTGGTCTTGTTTACTGCTGACACCCAACAGTGTTAAGTCAGTGAATGAAGGTTTCCCAAGAAGCAGAGAATGGACCAGTGTGTCTATCAGGGTTCTCACCATAACTGCACATATTCCTGAATATAATAGGTTATACCAAATCTTCAAAAGAAGTCTGAAATGTTCTTAGGCTTTACAAGAATAGAACTTTAGGTCAACCCAGACACATGTTAGGAGAGTGGTTAGAACTTTAATTCAAATGGGGTACAGAAGTATTCTAAAAGTTTGAAGTACATAGACCAATATTATCTCCCTTGGCATGCAGCAGCTTGAAGCAGGGTCTCAGTTCCCAGCCAGAGATCGCATTGAGAGAGCTGAATCCAAGCCACTAGACTAGTGGTCAGTGACAAGGCCCTGGCCCTTTGGTTCTGCAGAAAAGATTTCCCACAAAGATGCAAAGTGCTGAAAGAAGTAAAGTGCGCAGCAGGAGGAGCGTACAGGACGTGTGGACGGACACGTGGGTGCACTGAGAGAAGGAGCCGCGTCCTCACAGGAGTTTAAATCACTCACTCGGCGTGTTCCTTCAGGGTTTCCTTTGGCCAGTCATCTTGCTTTGCCTGTTCTGAGTCCATATTTGGTTTAACCTCAGAATCCTCCTCTGTGTATGCATGCATCTCTCAGCCCAGATGGATTCCAGGGAAGAGGCTCGTGGGTAAACTTGACATCACTGCCCTTTTGACTCCCAAGGAGCTTTCTAGTCAGGAAGATCTCCTTAACCTTGAAAATGAGAAAGATGTGGTCTCTCTTCTCTTATCTGAGCAGGGCCCAGTCTCCTCTCTTGATTGTTCTGCTAGTGATACTTTGTAGTTTCTCTCCACAGGGAATGAACTCCAGATGCTTTCCCTGGTGGGGGGCCCATCTACTTCCTGCCTCAAAGATAACATGGCTTTTATGCCCCTTCAGAAGTTCACACAAAGGATCATAATGAATAGATCTCATAAGTGGGAGAAATATCATATGTTCATAGTCTTACTTTTCAGGACAGGAATAAGGGTAGCCAGTGACTTGTGAGGCAAAATGAAAAATAATTTATGTGTAAGAAGCAGCTACCCCAAAGGAACGGTTTAAGACACTTCTTAAATTGGTGACTCTTCTGGCTTCCAGTGGAGTAGGAAATGGCAACTCACTCCAATATTCTTGCCTGGAAAATTCCATGGACAGAGGAACCTGCGGGCTACAGTCCATGGGGCCGCAATAAGTCAGACACAACTAATCAGCTGGGCATGCACACACACACACCTTGGCTTCCATACAAAACTTTTGAATGTCTCTGTTAGGCAGGCAGGTGGGACCTTTCTTGGTCTGATGAAAGCTACCCCTTCCAGTGCCTTCAGTAAGCAAAGCTGGTCCTGGAGAGGGGTGGACAGATGTACGCAGGAACCACAGGGGTCTTCTAGGGACAAAAGGGAGCAAGATGTGTAGTTCTTCTCCTGGGAGGTTCTGCAATCTTAGAATCTCTCTTTTAAAAGTATTATTATTATTATTTTAATTTTGGCTACACTGTTAGACTTGCAGCATTTTAGTTTACAGACCAGGGAGTGACTCCAGGCCCCTAGCAGTGGAAGTGTGAAGTCCTACCCACTAGACTTCCAGGGAATTCCTGGAACATCTCTCTTGACTTGAGAAGTTTCTACAGAGATTATTGGAAGGAAAACACTTAGGGGCCCCATAGTATAGCTTATCATGAGGGCCAGAGCCTAGATGTTTATTCCAGGAGGGTGGGTCTCCAAAACCTGAAGCTCTTCTGGGCTTAGCCACATTGATGAAGTAATATTATTTTGAGCTCCATGGCTGAGGGTGTTCTTAAAAAAGCTGTAATCTTGGATATACGAGCCTGGAACTATTGCAGAGTCCCTGGATTGACCCGAGGACATTATTGCAGCAATGGATAAGAACACATCTTCCTGGAGAGAACCAGTTTTCACTAGTGACACTGTTCAGAAACTGTAGAAAAAATGACCACCCCTTATTAACACTTGCTAGAGAATTGACCATGGATTATCTACTTCCTCCACCCGGCATTCGGAACAAGGGTTGATTGAACTTTCTGGACTGAATATACTCCTAGTTTCTCAGCTATTTCATGGGAAGTGGCGTGGGTGTGTGATAAGACATTGATTTTCTTGTTAATATTTGCCAGACATGATTCCAGACACTTTTCATGTAATTCTTGGGCTTCCCAGGTGGTTTAGTAGTAAAGAATCTGCCTGCAACGCAGGAGATGCAACACAAGAGATGTGGGTTTGATCCCTGGGTGGGAAGATCCCTGGAGGAGGGCATGGCAACCCACTCCAATATTCTTGCCTGGGAAATCCTATGGACAGAGGAGCCTGGGGGCTACAGTCCATGGGGTCACAAAGAGACAGACACGACTTAATGTCTAAACAATAACAACAACATGCGATTCTTATCACAATTCTATAAGGGAGGTGCTGTCATAATTCTTATTTAACAGACGAAGAACTGGAGGTACAGAGAGGTTAAATAACTTGCCCAAAGTCACACAGCTGGTAAATTTTTTTGCACAAGCCCTCAAATCTGGGCATTAACTGGGAAAATAAAAGTAGCCGTGTCTGTCCCTGAAACTAATGAAAAAGGTCATGTGAGTTACATTAAATGTGAAATGCAATTCAATGATTCAGCTCAATCCAATCCAATTCAATAAACAAATTTATACTGAGCAGCAACTCTTTTTCTATTATTACAATGACTTAGGGATTCAAAGAACAAACTACACCCTTTTGTTTTTGGCCAAAAGCAATTTTAGGCTTTGTTTAGATAGCAATCTGAACTTGGTGGGAAAAATGCACTTATTTAAAGTGAAAGTGAAAGTGAAGTTGCTCAGTCGTGTCCGACTCTTATCAATCCCATGGACTGCAGCCTACCAGGCTCCTCCATCCATGGGATTTTCCAGGCAAGAGTACTGGAGTGGGTTGCCATTGCCTTCTTTCGTGTTTATTTAAGGAAATACTATATTCTGTGTGTTCAGTTGTGTCCGACTCTTTGTGACCCCATGGACTGTAGTCTGCCAGGCTTCTCAGTCCATAAGATTTTCCAGGCAAGAATACTGGAGCAGGTTGCTATGCCCTCCAGGGGATCTTCCTGATCTAGGGATCCAACCTGAGTCTCTTGTGTCTCCTGCACTGGCAGGCAGATTCTTTACCACTGAGCCACCTGGAAGCCCCTTATTTAAGAAAAATTGCATTGAAAAAAAAAAAAAAAGAACAGCCCTTATGATGCCTCCCACATAAGAAAACAAGTAACAACCTTACTGCTGACAAGCACCTGCATAAAAAGAAGCATAAGACAGGGTAGGGCCAGGCACCCCTGCAAGGAAGCGCTCTACAGGCGCATGTTTAAAAGCTCCTCTCATTAAGGTGTTTTCAAACTGTGACCACTGCTGAGAGCACTCCTGCAGCTCAGAATCCTTCCTTGATGCTAAGTGGGTGCTCAGGAAAATCAGGCTGATCTGCTCTCTTTATGGAGTAGCAGGTATATGTGTATCTTTAATCTGCTTGGTCTGCTCTGACAGAATATCAGAGACTGGGTGGCTAATAAACAACAGAATTTGTTCATTTCCTTCTCTGCAACTGGGAAGCCTGGTAAGCCCAAGATCAAGCTGTGAGTAGATTCTGTGTCTGGTGAGGACCCACTCCCTGGTGAGCAGACAGCTGTCTTTTCACTTTGTCCTCACATGGCGGAAGGGGTGAGAGAGCTCTCTGGACTCTATTTTACAAGGGCACTAATCCCATTCATGAGAGTGCCAACCTCATGGCCTCATGGGCTTCCAAAGACCCCACTTCCTGAAACCATCACCTTGGGATTAGGTTTCACCATATGAATTTTGGTGAGCAGGTGAAACGTTTGGTGTCACTTCGGTGGGCTCTGAGGAGCTCCAGTACCACAGTGATAGCACAGAAAGAATTCAGTGAGAGGCAAAGTGATAGAAGATGTGATGTGTTAAAATAGGATGCAGTGTTCTTGCTTGGAGAATCCCAGGGATGGTGGAGCCTGGTGAGCTGCTGTCTATGGGGTCGCACAGAGTCGGACACGACTGAAGCGACTAAGCAGCAGCAGCAGCAGCAAGGCTTGTAAGCAGGTGGGCAAGAGGATGCTGTGCTCCTAGAACTTACTGGCTTACAGTTTTATAATCAAAAAGTGGGGAGGGGGAGAAGACCTTCTTTGTCTTTCTTGAGAGAATGTCATGCTTCCATCATCAACTCCTCCTCCAGACTGAGCAGGGGAGTTTCCTTGTCCCTACGTGGTTTCTTGTCCCTATGTGGTTGAAATAAAACATTGGAATAGATCTGATTCTTGTTTATGGCAATAACCAGTTCAAATAATTTGAGAAGTATCATTGATGAGGGTAAAAGATCATTTTTATATGATTCAGTCTAACAAGTCAGAAGGTGGGTCAGTGGTAAAAGAATCTGCCTGCGATGCAGGAGATGCAAGAGATGGGGATTCCATCCCTGGGTTGGGAAGATTCCCTGGAGAAGAGAATGGCAACCCACTCTAGTATTCTTGCCTGGGGAATCCCACGGACCAGAGGAGCCTAGTGGGCTACAGTCCACGGGGTCACAAAGAGTCGGACACGACCGAGTGACTGAGCACACACAGATGATTGTTTTTCATGTGTCCAGACAACATGTCCTAACTTACTGATCTCACTGGAAGGAGGTGGGTCTCATGCCACCATTGTTCAATTGTTTTGGGGGCATGTCTCATGCTTCTGTTGCTAAACGAGCCTGCTGGGTTTTGAGGTTAAGCAAACCTGGTCTTTTGGGTAATCATTAACTTACAGGGGTCTCCCACATTTTTTCTATTTGTAATGTCCTAGTGGGATTAACTGTTTAATCACTTACTTTGTCCCTTTACTCTGTCCCTATCAGGGAGACACAAACATCCAGTCCATAGCAATGTGTGTGTGTGAACCAGAGTGAGAGACAGACAGAGTCATCTTCCTAAGGCAGCACTCTCTCACCTGCAGCTGGTAGAAACGATGTAGCTTAGCTTCCTAAAGTAGTGCCTGGTTGCATGGTGAAGATCCAGCTTATTAGGGTAGAGGTTCACAAATTATTTTTGAAGAACCAGATGCTAAGTATGTTAGGCTTTGCAGGTCTTACAGTCTCTGTTGCAACTACTCAACTCTGCCATTGTACTGTAGAAGCAGCCATAGACAATATGTCAATGAATGAGCATGACTGTATTCCAATAAAACTTTATTTATAAACACAGACAGTGGGCCAGATTTACCCAAAGGCCCTCATCTGCTGATCCCTACTTTAGATCCTTCAGCTCCAGGCCTGTCAGAAGTCGGGGAAGTAGGATCCAGAGCTTCATGCAGTGGTGACTCAAGAAGAGTGATAGTGGGAAGATGAATGTGATATAGAGGATTAAGTTTTATTTCTTGAGTACCTGGAATTAGCCACATACAGGGAAGTGAAGGTATCACTTGCTTTTATACATGGATTTTAGACAGAGTTAGGGAAGATATGGGTATATAAACAATTTTTTATTTTGAAATAATTTTAGATTTACCGAAACATTACATGGATGGTACAGAGAGTTCCATTATGCCTGTACCCACTTTCCTTGGATACCTTTGATTTAAGCATTTTATTTTTATTTTCAATTATTGTTTGATAAATGTGACATCACAATTTAAGGTATGCAGCATGGTACTTTGATACATTTATATGTTGTGTAATAATATGATTGCCATTGAAGCAGCATTTATCCCACTACATCATTATAGTATGGTGTTATTATTCAGTCGCTCAGTCATGTCCGACTCTGCAACCCCATGGACTCCAGCACACCGGGCTTTCCTGTCCTTCACTATCTCCCAGAGTTTGCTCAAACTCATGTCTGTTGAGTCAGTGATGCCATCCAACCATCTCATTCTCTATCATTCCCTTCTCCTCCTACCCTCAATCTTTCCTAGCAGCAGGTTCTTTTCCAATGAGTTGACTCTTCACATCAGGTAGACAAACTATTGGAGCTTCAGCATCAGTCCTTCCAACGAATATTCAGGACTGATTTCCTTTAGGATTGACAAGTTTGATCTCCTTGCTGTCCAAGGGACTCCCATAGTCTTCTCCAGCACTAGAGTTCAAAAGCATCAATTATTCAGTGCTCAGCCTTCTTTATGGTTGAACTCTCACATTCGTACACGACTACTGGAAAAACCATATCTTTGATTATGTGGACCTTTGTCAGCAAAGTGATAGCTCTGTTTTATAATATGCTGTCTAGGTTTGTCACAGCCTTTCTTTCAAGGAACAAGCATCTTTTAATTTCATGGCTGTAGTCAATGTCTGCAGTGATTTTGGAGCCCAAGAAAATAAAATCTGACGCTGTTCTCATTGTTTCCCCATATATTTGCCATGAAGTGATGGGATCTGATGCTATAAATTTTTTTGTGAATGTTGAGTTTTAAGCCAGATTTTTCACTCTCCTCTTTCACCTAAGAGGCTCTTTAGTTCCTCCTCTTTGCTTTCTCCCATTAGGGTGGTGTCATCTGCATACATTAGGTTATTGATAATTCTCCTAGCAATCTTGATTCCAGCTTATGCTTCATCCAACCTGGGATTTTTCATCATGTACTCTGCATAGATGTTAAATAAGCAGAATGACAATACACAGCCTTGACATACTCCTTTCTCAATTTTGAAACAGTCCGTTGTCCCATGTCTGGTTCTAACTGTTGGTTCTTGACCTGCATCCAGGTTTCTCAGGAGGCATGTGAAGTGATCTGGTATTCCCATCTGCTGAAGAATTTCCCACAGTTTGTTGTGACCCACACAGTCAAAGGCTTTAGCATAGTCAATGAAGCAGATGTTTTTTCCAGAATTCTCTTGCTTTTTCTATGATCCAGCAGATGTTGGCAATTTGATCTCTGGTTCCTCTGCCTTTTCTAAATCCAGCTTGTACATCTGGAATTTCTCTGTTCATGTACTGTTGAAATTAGCTTGAAGGATCTTGAGCATTACCTTGCTGCTGCTGCTAAGTCGCTTTAGTCGTGTCCAACTCTGTGCGACCCCATAGACGGCCTCCTACCAGGCTCCTCTGTCCCTGGGATTCTCCAGGCAAGAATACTGGAGTGGGTTGCCATTTCCTTCTCCAATGCATGACAGTGAAAAGTGAAAGTGAAGTTGCTCAGTCATGTCTGACTCTTAGTGACCCCATGGACTGCAGCCTACCAGGCTCCTCTGGCCATAGGATTTTCCAGGTAAGAGTACTGGAGTGGTTTGCCATTGCTTTCTCCAGTTACCTTGCTAGCAGGTGAAATGAGTGCAATTGTGTGGTAGTTTGAACAGTTTTTGGCATTGCCAAAAATGCTTGGAAATGGAATGAAAACTGATCTTTTCCAATCCCAAAACTTATGCCAAGTTTTCCAGATTTACTGGCATTTTTGCAGTATTGTTGCCCATATTCATTAAAGTGTGTACGATCTCTATGACTTATTTACTGCTCCCAGCAAGTTTGTACCCTTAAACACCATCAATCTTATACCCCACCATGTTCCCCTGGTAACCACCATTTTTTTTTTTACAAGTTGGACTTTTTTAGATTCTACATTTTAGTAATAATAAACAACTTTCGTCTTTCTCTGGTTCATCTCACTTAGCCTAATATGCTTAAGGTCCATCCATTTACTGCAGAGGGCAAGATCTCCTTTTTTCTGATGGCCAAGTAATATCCTATTGTGTATATATACTACATCCTTTTTAACCATACATCTGTTGATGGGCATTTGGGTGGTTTCCATATCTTGGCTATTGTGAATAATGCTGCTATAAACATGGTTGTGCTATAAACATAAGTCCTTTTTTCATTTCTTTTGGGTGTGTACCGAGAAGTGGAATTGCTGGAGAGCACGGTAGTTCTATTTTAAATTTTTTGAGTAGCCTCCACGTTGTTTTCCATAGTGGTTGTACCAATCTGCAGTCCCACTGTGGATGATCCTTTTCACCTCATTTTTGCCAGCGCCTGTTGTCTCTTATCTTCATGATAGCCATTCTTATTGGAGTGAGGTGATATCTTACTGTGATAGTGGTGTTGAGCATCTTTTCATGTACCTGTTGGCCATTTTGATGTCGTCTTTGGATAAACGTCTATTTCAGATCAGATTAGATCAGATCAGTCGCTCAGTCGTGTCCGACTCTTTGCGACCCCATGAATCGCAGCACTCCAGGCCTCGCTGTCCATCACCAACTCCCGGAGGTCACTCAGACTCACGTCCATCGAGTCAGTGATGCCATCCAGCCATCTCATCCTCTGTCGTCCCCTTCTCCTCCTGCTCCCAATCCCTCCCAGCATCAGAGTCTTCTCCAATGAGACAACTCTTTGCATGAGGTGGCCAAAATACTGGAGTTTCAGCTTTAGCATCATTCCTTCCAAAGAAATCCCAGGGCTGATCTCCTTCAGAATGGACTGGTTGGATCTCCTTGCAGTCCAAGGGACTCTCAAGAGTCTTTTCCAACACCACAGTTCAAAAGCATCAATTCTTTGGCGCTCAGCCTTCTTCAAAGTCCAGCTCTCACATCCATACATGACCACAGGAAAGACCATAGCCTTGACTAGGCGAACCTTTGTTAGCAAAGTGATGTCTCTGCTTTTGAATATGCTATCTAGGTTTATTTAGGTCTGTCCAGTTTTAACACTGGATTGTTTGTGTCTTTTTTTATCCTGTCATTCAGATCAGATCAGTCGCTCAGTCGTGTCCGACTCTTTGCGACCCCATGAACCGCAGCACGCCAGGCCTCCCTGTCCATCACCAGCTCCCGGAGGTCACTCAGACTCGCATCCATCGAGTCAGTGATGCCATCCAGCCATCTCATCCTCTGTCGTCCCCTTCTCCTCCTGCCCTCAATCCCTCCCAGCATCAGAGTCTTCTCCAATGAGTCAACTCTTCGCATGAGGTGGCCAAAATACTGGAGTTTCAGCTTTAGCATCATTCCTTCTAAAGAAATTAGGTTGTGTTAATTCTTTATGCATTTTGGACTTTAACCCCTTATCTGACATAGGACTTACAAAAAGGTACTCTCCTTATTTAGGCTGTCACTTTATCTTGTTAATTTTTTCTTTTCCTATGCAAAACTTTCTTTTGAGTTTGATATCGTCCTGTTGGCTGATTTTTGCTTTTATTCCTTGTGGTTTTGGTATCATGTCCAGAAAATCATTGCCAAGAGCAATATCCATGAGCGTCTTCCCTATGTTTTCCTCTAGGCATTTTATGGTGTCAGGTCTTATGTTAAAATGTTTATCCATTTTGAGCTGGTTTCTGTGCAGGGTCTGAGATAGCAGTCCAGTTTCACTGTTTTGCATGTGTTTCTCTAGTTTTCCCATAATGTTAATATGTTACATTTCCATGGCTTGTTTGTCAAATCTAAGAAAATTAAATTGGTACGTTAAAAAAAAAATTTTTTTTAATGTATTATTTATTTAGTTATGCTGTGCTGAGTTTCCGTTGCTGCTCAGGCTTTTCCTAGTTGTGGCGAGCTGGGGCTACTCTGTAGTTGTGGTGTTCAGGCTTCTCACTGCAGTGGCTTCTCTTGTTGGGGAGCATGGGCTCTGGGGGCACACAGGCTCAGCAGTTGTGGTGCACAGGATTAGTTGCTCCGTGGCATGTGGGGTCTTCTAGGATCAGGAATCAAACCTGTGTCTCCTGCATTCACAAGGTGGTTTCTTTACCACTGAGCCACCAGAGAAGCCCACTGGTACATTCTATGTGATGTTAAA
Source organism: Tragelaphus eurycerus (assembly GCA_935064755.1). Lineage (NCBI taxonomy): Eukaryota > Metazoa > Chordata > Mammalia > Artiodactyla > Bovidae > Tragelaphus > Tragelaphus eurycerus. Next base: position 3,058,378 of record CAKXYN010000075.1, on the reverse strand, counting down.
AAGTGTATGGTTTTTATCTTTAGTTTCTGGTACAGAGTCCCTAAGACCTTTAGAATTTCTTGAGTGAAAAGACTGTCATTTGTAATTCATAGAATCCCTTTATGAGCTGTACTGAGGTTTATGCAGATAAGATGGGTAATTGGTAGTAGTGGTGGTTGGTGACTGGGACTCAGTAGTTTAAGATGGAACCTGGTTGCCAGAAGAACTTAGCAAATGATTAAAGGGCTGGAACTTTCCATCTCTCCCATTCCCTGCTCCCCCACCCCTCCCCTGAGAGAAGGAGCTAGAGATTGAATTCAATCAATGGCACCCCACTCCAGTACTCTTGCCTGGAAAATCCCATGGACGGAGAGGAGCCTGGTAGGCTGCAGTCTATGGGGTCGCTAAGAGTCGGACACGACTGAGCGACTTCACTTTCACTTTTCACTTTCATGCATTGGAGAAGGAAATGGCAACCCACTCCAGTGTTCTTGCCTGGAGAATCCCAGGGACAATGGGGCCTGGTGGGCTACTGTCTATGGGGTCACACAGAGTTGGACACGACTGAAGCGACTTAGAAGCAGTGGTAGCAGTAGCAGCAGCAGCAGCTTACATTATAAAACTTGGATAAAAACTCTTTTAAAAATTTCTTATTCTGGCATTAGATGCCCATTCATAATACTTAAAAAAAACTTTTTATATCAGAGTATAGCTGATTAACAATGTTGTGATAGTTTCAGGTGGAGAGCAAAGTAACTCAGCCATACATATATATGGATCCCTTCTCCCCGAGATTCCCTTCCCATCCAGGCTGTCACATAACATTGAGCAGAGTTCCCTGTGTTATACAATAGGTCTTTGTTGGTTATCCATTTTAAATATGGCAGTGTGTATATGTCAATCCCAAACTTCCTGACTATCCCTTCCCTCTTCCCCTCCCCCTGGCAACCATAAGTTCATTCTCTAAGTCTGTTTCAGAAACAAATTCATTTCTATCATTTCATTTTAGATTCCCCATGTAAGGGATATTGTACAATATTTTTCTTTTTCTGTCTGACTTCACTCAGTATGACAGTCTCTAAGTGATACTTAGATATGTGTGTGCGTGTGTGCTCAGTCATGTCCAATTCTTTGTGATCCCATGGACTGAAGTCCACCAGGCTCTTCTGTCTGTGAAATTTTCCAGGCAAGAATACTGGAGCGGGTTGCCATTTCCTACTCCAGGGGATCTTCCTGACCCAGGGATCAAACCCAAGTCTGTTGTGTCTCCTGCACTGGCAGGCAGATTGTTTGCCACTACTGCCGCCTTGGAAGGAAAGTTATGACCAACCTAGATAGCATATTCAAAAGCAGAGACATTACTTTACCAACAAAGGTTCGCCTAGTCAAGGCTATGGTCTTTCCTGTGGTCATGTATGGATGTGAGAGCTGGACTGTGAAGAAGGCTGAGCGCCGAAGAATTGATGCTTTTGAACTGTGGTGTTGGAGAAGACTCTTGAGAGTCCCTTGGACTGCAAGGAGATCCAACCAGTCCATTCTGAGGGAGATCAATCCTGGAATTTCTTTAGAAGGAATGATGCTAAAGCTGAAACTCCAGTATTTTGGCCACCTCATGGGAAGAGTTGACTCATTGGAGAAGACTCTGATGCTGGGAGGAATTGAGGGCAGGAGGAGAAGGGGACGACAGAGGATGAGATGGCTGGATGGCATCACTGACTCGATGGATGCGAGTCTGAGTGACCTCCGGGAGCTGGTGATGGACAGGGAGGCCTGGCGTGCTGCGGTTCATGGGGTCGCAAAGAGTCGGACACGACTGAGCGACTGATCTGATCTGACTGCCGCCCAGGAAGTCCTCTAGGTCCATCCATGTTGGTGCAACTCTTGAGCAACACAGTTGGAGAGCTTCTGGATTGGAGGAGAGCAACAGTGTGGCAAGAGTGAATGTCGACATTCTAGGAATTAGCGAACTAAAATGGACTGGAATGGGTGAATTTAACTCAGATGACCATTATATCTACTACTGTGGGCAGGAATCCCTCAGAAGGAATGGAGTGGCCATCATAGTCAACAAAAGAGTCCGAAATGCAGTACTTGGATGCAATCTCAAAAATGACAGAATGATCTCTGTTCGTTTCCAAGGCAAACCATTCAATGTCACAGTAATCCAAATCTATGCCCCAACCAGTAACGCCGAAGAAGCTGAAGTTGAACGGTTCTATGAAGACCTACAAGACCTTTTAGAACTAACACCCAAAAAAGATGTCCTTTTCATTATAGGGGACTAGAATGCAAAAGTAGGAAGTCAAGAAACACCTGGAGTAACAGGCAAATTTGGCCTTGGAACACGGAATGAAGCAGGGCAAAGACTAACAGAGTTTTGCCAAGAAAATGCACTGGTCATAGCAAATACCCTCTTCCAACAACACAAGAGAAGACTCTATACATGGACATCACCAGATGATCAACACTGAAATCAGATCGATTATATTCTTTGCAGCCAAAGATGGAGAAGCTCTATACAATCAGCAAAAACAAGACCAGGACCTGACTGTGACTCAGACCATGAACTCCTTATTGCCAAATTCAGACTGAAATTGAAGAAAGTAGGGAAAACTACTAGACCATTCAGGTATGACCTAAATCAAATCCCTTATGATTATACAGTGAAAGTGAGAAATAGATTTAAGGGCCTAGATCTGATAGATAGAGTGCCTGATGAACTATGGAATGAGGTTCGTGACATTGTACAGGAGACAGGGATCAAGACCATCCCCATGGAAAAGAAATGCAAAAAAGCAAAATGGCTGTCTGGGGAGGCCTTACAAATAGCTGTGAAAAGAAGAGAAGCAAAAAGCAAAGGAGAAAAGGAAAGATATAAACATCTAAATGCAGAGTTCCAAAGAATAGCAAGAAGAGATAAGAAAGCCTTCTTCAGTGATCAATGCAAAGAAATAGAGGAAAACAACAGAATGGGAAAGACTAGGGATCTCTTCAAGAAAATCAGAGATACCAAAGGAACATTTCATGCAAAGATGGGCACGATAAAGGACAGAGATGGTGTGGACCTAACAGAAGCAGAAGATATTAAGAAGAGGTGGCAAGAATACACAGAAGAACTGTACGAAAAAGAGCTTCAAGACCCAGATAATCATGATGATGTGATCACTGACCTAGAGCCAGACATCTTGGAATGTGAAGTCAAATGGGCCTTAGAAAGCATCACTACGAACAAAGCTAGTGGAGGTGATGGAATTCCAGTTGAGCTATTCCAAGTCCTGAAAGATGATGCTGTGAAAGTGCTGCACTCAATATGCCAGCACATTTGGAAAACTCAGCAGTGGCCACAAGATTGGAAAAGATCAGTTTTCATCCCAATCCCAAAGAAAGGCAATGCCAAAGAATGCTCAAACTACCGCACAATTGCACTCATCTCACACGCTAGTAAAGTAATGCTCAAAATTCTCCAAGCCAGGCTTCAGCAATATGTGAACCGTGAACTTCCTGATGTTCAAGCTGGTTTTAGAAAAGGCAGAGGAACCAGAGATCAAATTGCCAACATCTGCTGGATCATGGAAAAAGCAAGAGAGTTCCAGAAAAACATCTATTTCTGCTTTATTGACTATGCCAAAGCCTTTGACTGTGTGGATCACAATAAACTATGGAAAATTCTGAAAGAGATGGGAATACCAGACCACCTGATCTGCCTCTTAAGAAATCTGTATGCAGGTCAGGAAGCAACAGTTAGAACTGGTCATGGAACAACAGACTGGTTCCAAATAGGAAAAGGAGTACGTCAAGGCTGCATATTGTCACCGTGTTTATTTAACTTATATGCAGAGTACATCATGAGAAATGCTGGACTGGAAGAAACACAAGTTGGAATCAAGATTGCTGGGAGAAATATCAATAACCTCAGATATGCAGATGACACGACTCTTATGGCAGAAAGTGAAGAGGGGCTAAAAAGCCTCTTGATGAAAGTGAAAGTGGAGAGTGAAAAGGTTGGCTTAAAGCTCAACATTCAGAAAACGAAGATCATTGCATCTGGTCCCATCACTGCATGGGAAATAGATGGAGAAACAGTGGAAACAGTGTCAGACTTTGTTTTTCTGGGCTCCAAAATCACTGCAGATGGTGACTGCAGCCATGAAATTAAAAGACGCTTACTCCTTGGAAGGAAAGCTATGACCAACCTAGATAGCATATTCAAAAGCAGAGACATTACTTTACCAACAAAGGTTTGCCTAGTCAAGGCTATGGTCTTTCCTGTGGTCATGTATGGATGTGAGAGCTGGACTGTGAAGAAGGCTGAGTGCCGAAGAATTGATGCTTTCGAACTGTGGTGTTGGAGAAGACTCTTGAGAGTCCCTTGGACTGCAAGGAGATCCAACCAGTCCATTCTGAAGGAGATCAGCCCTGGGATTTCTTTGGAAGGAATGATGCTAAAGCTGAAACTCCAGTATTTTGGCCACCTCATGCGAAGAGTTGACTCATTGGAGAAAATTCTGATGCTGGGAGGGATTGAGGGCAGGAGGAGAAGGGGATGACAGAGGATGAGATGGCTGGATGGCATCACTGACTCGATGGATGTGAGTCTGGGTGACCTCCGGGAGCTGGTGATGGACAGGGAGGCCTGGCGTGCTGCGGTTCATGGGGTCGCAAAGAGTCGGACACGACTGAGCGACTGATCTGATCTGATCTGATCTGAACAGTGTGCTGGATTGGAGGAGAGCAACAGTGTGCTGGATTAGAGGACAGCAACAGTGTGCTGGATTAGAGGACAGCAACGACGTGGTGGGAGAGGGACTTGCCTGGTAGTTCTGTGCCGTCTACCCCTGCCCAATACTTTGTCCAGCGACACTCTTCCATTTGGCTGTTTCTGAGTTCTGTCCTTTGTCATAAACTAGTGTTTGTAGGTAAAGTGCTTTCCTAAGTTCTGTGTGTTATTCTAGTGAATTTCAAGCCTGAAGGTGGGTATTTTAGAACCCTTGAATTTTTCGTTGGTTGGATGAAGTATGTGTATCCTGGGGACACCATTTGGAGCTGGCATCTGAACTGGGGGCTATCTTTTAGGATTAAATATTTAAGTCTAAATATTAAATATTAAAGTGCTAACTCTGAGTAAACTGAAGTGAACTGAATTACAAGACACCTACTTGGTGTTGGAGAATTGGTTGTTGTTTGAAAAAAGCACATACAGATATTTTTAACTAAATTCCAGATTTTATTTAGATTTCACTCACTTTTCCACTAATGTCCTCTGTATGTTCTAGTATCCAGTTGAAGGTTTCATGTTGCATTTAGTTATTGTAACTATCCAATATTCTCAGATTTGTGACAGTTTTTCAGTCTTTGTTTTTCATGAGTGTTTTGAGGAATCAAATATTTTGCAATATGTCCCTTTATTTTTTGATTACTTCTATATGATTATGGTTTTATATTAAAAACCCTTTCACAATATATGCAATATAAATTTTTCATATAATATAGTTCATGGTAAGAGATCAGAAACAGACTAAAGCCTCCTTCCTCAGAGTGAGGAATTCTTTTTCCTGCAGGAGGACACTTACTTATTTTTCCCTTATGTTTTCCTAATGATCAGACTAGGGTTATGAATTTTTAAAAAGAATACTGCAGAGGTGAAGTGTCCTTCTTATCACATCACATCATATCAGAGAGTCTCTGATACCCATGTGACATCACTGATGATATTAACTGTGTCTACTTAGTTAAGATAGTATTTGCCAGATTTCTCTGCTGAAAAGTTACTATTTCTTCAAGTTGGCATATTTTTAAAGGATTTTTTAAAATAAAATAAATTGTAAAATCATAAAATAACCACCATTTAGTAAGTGCTTACTATAGTAAAAAAAAATACATTGTGTGAGCAAGAAATAGATCTTTGTGATTTAACAAATTAAGTACGGGGGTTGTTTATTACTGCAGTCACATCTGGACTATCCTGACTAAAAGAGTATAATAAGACTTAGAGTGGTTAAGCAACTTGACTAAGACCATATAGCTAGTAAGGGGTGAAGCAAGACTTTGGGCTTGGTCTGTCAGATCCCAAACCTGGCTTATTAGGCTAGGCTACGAGAAAGCAATGGCAACCCACTCCAGTTCTCTTGCCTGGCAAACCCCATGGATGGAGGAGCCTGGTAGGCTGCAGTTCATGGGGTCGTTAGGAGTCAGACACGACTGAGTGACTTCACTTTCACTTTTCACTTTCATGCATTGAGGAAGGAAATGGCAACCCACTCCAGTGTTCTTGCCTGGAGAACCTGGTGGGCTGCCGTCTCTGGGGTCGCACAGAGTCAGACACGACTGAAGTGACTTAGCAGCAGCAGCAGCAGGTTAGGCTGCAGTAACAACTTATTCCAAAGTCTTAGAGGATTAGCACAATAGAGTTTTATTTCTTACTCATGTTAAATCCTCTGTGATCTGTGAGTCCTCAGAACAGTGTTGTTACCGAGTGCAAGCTTGCTCTGCTCGCCACATGAAAGGCCAATTAATCTGAGAGAAGGAATATGACTTTATTTGGAAAACTGGCAGACAGAGAAGATGGCTGACTAATGTCTCAAAATAACCATTATATTGGGGCCTGGATATCAGGTTCTTTTATAACAGAGATGTGAGGAGATAAGAAACTGAAGTAAAAAGGCCATTAATCTTGCAAATATCTCCTGGAATGACCAGTCTCATGGAGGGAATGTGTTAATTTCTGTCTTCCTATAGACGTCCACAGGTGGACAGGGTCCTGAACAAAAAGTGCTTTGGTTTAACATCCAGGCAGAGGAGCAGGGTTTCTTGAGGGAGGCCATTATTTATATAGTGTCCTTTTAGTGAATAAAAGTAAGGGGAAGCAAAGGTTAAGTAAAAGAAACAGATCCAACTTGGAATCAAGACTAGCTCCTCCCTGTAACAGTGTCATTCATATGGTGTCTCAGTCAAGTCAGGCCACTGTGATCCATATAGTTTTGCCATCTCATTGTGAGACCTTCATGCTCACAGTGGCAGGAGGACAGGGAGTTACACAGAGAATTTGCATTGCTCTAGCGCAGCAGCAGCAGCCTGGAGGATTACATGTCACTTCTACGCACATCCCCTTGTCTGCAACTAGTCAGAGGGCCTCACCTAACTAAGGAGCAGTGAAGTGTCATTTCCTACATGTGCATTAAGGAGAACAGATGCCGATGATTTCTTTCCAAGAGACTGCTGCTGCTTCTAAAAGACTCAGAACAGCCCTGGGTATGGAGGAAGGTTAAGAAGTATGGAGTATTAGGCTTTACAGAGGGAATTTTAATTAAGATCAAGACATTCTCTCTCTTGGTCTTCCCCTGAGACCCCAAGTGTTTGTGGGGGGACACTGCATAGCAGAAACCTTTCAATTCCAGATCCAATTTCAGGACACCCAAGGGCCCTCTCCTGTTCCTTTACCAGCCTTTACCCTTCTTATGAGGCAAGTTAATCAGCAGAAGCATTCACCTTGACTTATTAACTTTAATGTTCATAAAGGAGGAATCCAAGTGTCTTGGGGCTTAAGTCATTTTGCATTCAAAGGCTCAGAGCTAAAGAGTGATTCTCATCTTCACTTGTGCCCTGTAGGCATGAAAGGCATCTGAGTACATAATCCACAGCAACTCATCTTGCAGTATCCCAACCAGTCTTCTTCTTGGGATGGTTGAGGTCCCAGAAGCCTCGGCCTGCTCTGCAGTGTCCTCTATGTTTGAGTTCTTGAAAGCTCTCCTCCCCTCTCTGAGCATCACTACACATGGCACAACCCCTTGTCACATTCTCCAGCCACGTCCAGCCCTGGGGGCTTCTGATGGCTTTACTCTTGAGGATTTGTCCAAAAGCTTTGGTATATTTTCCTCTTTAGTGGAAGGGAAGGAAGCTAAGTAGGGAATGCCACATTCTCTTTGGGTACCAGGTTCCATGGGATGTTGTGTGGAAGGATTAAGTAACTGGCTCAGGATCACATGGTTGGCAAGAGGTGGGGCTGGAGTTAAAGTTCACAAGAAACCTGTAAGGAAGCCAACCTAATCACCCCCAGGGGAAACTAGACAACCAGAGACACACAGGTTAAGTCATTTTTCCAAGCTAGTAAGTAGAAGAACGTATTGGCCCTTCAGTTCAATTCAGTCACTCAGTCGTGTCCGACTCTTTGTGACCCCATGAATCGCAGCACGCCAGGCCTCCCTGTCCATCACCAACTCCCGGAGTTCCCTCAAACTCATGTCCATTGAGTCGGTGATGCCATCCCCCCATCTCATCCTGTGTCGTCCCCTTCTCCTCCTGCCCTCAATCCCTCCCAGCATCAGAGTCTTTTCCAGTGAGTCACCTCTTTGCATGAGGTGGCCAAAGGACTGGAGTTGCAGCCCCGGAACCAGTCCTAGGTCTGTCCAACTTTAAGTCTTACATTGTCTGGAAAATTAAGTCTTACCCTTCTCTAGGCAGGCTGATAGTTTTGTCACAATTTGTCCTCAACATTTTTTTAGCCAATTCCACCTTCTGCCAGCCTCTCCAGAACAAATCTTCTGCTTCAGTCACGTGACTTCACTTTACATCTCTAATGGGAATGGCTCATTTGGAAACTTCTCATATAGATTTCCATACCCTGCAAATCTTGCTGCCCTAAGGCTTTCTATTTTGGAAGCAACAAGTTTTGGTGCCTCAGAGAGGACAGATAACCCCTGGAGTAGTGAAGCCTTTGCTCAACTTCACCTGTCAGATTAGATTTCTGTTTTAATTAGAATCAAGGAAATAAGCTCCATCCTGCTGTTGCAATGCTGGCAGTTTTAGGAAGCATGAGCCAGTCCTGGTTGCAGTGAGTTATATGTAAGAAGGCTCTTAACGAGGTGAGGAAAGAAGGGAGATGCATCTTCCTAGTATAAGGTATTATGGAAATAGAGAGACAGTGGGGAAAGCAGGGGTTGTAACCTTGGGTTTGAATCGCCTTAGTGGGCATGAGTTCAGATTGGAAGGGGAGCTCTGAGGGTAGGTTTGCTGCACGTCACCTTTGGGAGTCTGAAAGGGCTTTGCCTCCTAGGTTGCCCTTCCAGACTCTGTAAAGGAAACTCACTGGTCCAGTGTGCCTAGACTTTTCTTTTTTATAAATTAAAAATATATATTTATTTCTTTATTTGGCTGCACTGGGTCTTAGTTGTGGCACATAGGATCTTTAGTTGTGGCATGCAAACTCTTAGTTGTAGCATGTAGGATCTTGTTCCCCGACCAGGGATTGAACCCAGGCCCCCTGCATTGAGAGCATGGTGTCTTAGCCACTGGACCACCAGGGAAATCTCCTACCTAGAGTTTTCTTGAGCTGTCCAAGTTGTGTTGGCCACAGCTTGACCTCCATCCACTCATGGTGAGGAGTGAGCAGAGGCACGTGGACCAAGTGAGGCTGGGACAGGTGGCGGATGTGGCAGAGACGCAGATAGATGAAGGGAGGCCTCAAGAACTGAGGAGAGGCTGAGAGGGGCTGGGAGCCCTGTGCATGCTTGTTCCTTACATATGAACCTTCAAGTTGCAAACTTTCAAAGATGCGACTGTGCATTCGCGTGTCCAGTCAGGTAAGTTAGTTTACATGTCTGGCGTACATTGTTATGTGTTTGCATCCTCTTTAAGTGGCTGTGTTTTTGTGTAATTTACTATACAGTACTTATCGAGTACAGTAGTGTGTGCTCAGTCTTGCCCGACTCTTTGAGACCCTGTGGACTGTAGTCTGCCAGGCTCCTCTGTCCATGGGATTTCCCAGGCAAAAATACTGGAGTGGGTTGCCATTTCCTCCTCCAGGGGATATTTCTGACCCACAGGTTACACCCCCCCATCCAGTACAATAGTAGTACAGTATCTTTATTTCAAGCCCAGGATGTCTGGAAGTAAGTATAAAAGCAGTGGTATGTACCTGGTTGTCAGTTGGGTACCTAGACTAAATGTGTTGGACTTAGGAATAAATTGGACTTATGAAGCACTCTTGAAATGGAACTCATTTGTATGTGGGGGACTTACTGTATAGAGTTCCTGCCCAGTGCAGGGGGCTGATGAGAATAAATCAGATCAATTGTGTGTGAAATAAACTGACTTTGTTTGCTCATCTGGTTTTTGTGTGTACCATGTTAACATGTAGGAGCAGAGTCCATGCATGCAGAACTATTTGTCACCTTTCAAGGGAATAATGCCTCCTGCCCGTGTTGGGGAGCCAGTGCTTTTGGCCTCACTGATGGAGGGAGTGGTTTTTCCATTAACATCAACCTACATATTCTTCAAGGGTTGTCCTGTGGAACACCAGTCTGTGTGTTGAAATTTTGCCAGGTCCCATTTAGACTGCCCTGAGGGGGATACTCACCACTTTCAATAATCAAACATTCTTGAAAAAAGCCCTCTGAAGCTGAGATAGCTTAGTAGGAGTTGCTGATAGGCAGGAATGCAGCTCGAGACTACATTTCCCAGAACTGCTTGCATCCAGGTCTAGCCACATCAGAACCAATGGTGAGGGGCTGGCATGATATGTTTGGAAGCTCTCTGCCTTCTTTTTTCACCTGAAGACTGGCTGCAGAAGACTCTGATGCCTTACTGGTTGGTAGAACTTGTGTTTCTAAATTACCCATCAAGGCATGGGTCCATTAGGAATTATTCCCCAGATGGCTCAGAGGTAAGGAATCCACCAGTTAATGCAGGAGACTCGAGTTCAATCCCTGTTCCAGGAAGATCTCCTGGAGAAGGAAATAGCAACCTACTCTAGTATTCTTGCCTGGGAAATTCCATGGACAGAGAAGCTTGGCGGGCAACTGTCCATAGGGTTGCAGAAAAATTGGACATGACTAAGTGACTTAGCAGCAATAATTTAAGGTAAATGACTCAGTGAGTTTGAGGATAACTATGAACCCTTGAAACCACTGCCATGTCAAACCTATAAACATATCCATTACCCCACAAAGATTTCTCCCACCCCATTAACATTTTTTTGGTGTGCGTGGTAAGAACACTTAAAATAAGATCTACCTTGTTAGCTAATTTTGAGTATACAATACAGTATTACCGGCTACAGGTACTATGCTACATAGTAGATCTACAGAACTGAATTATCTTGTATTAATGAGATTTTGTACCCTTTAACCATCACCTCCCCATTTTCCCCTCTCCCTAGTCCCTGGAAATCACCATTCCACTCTCTGCTTCTATCAATTTGACTATTTTAGACTCCATGTATTCCGTGTGAGATTATACAGTAACTTTCTGTGTCTGGTCACTTAGCATAATATCCTTAAGTTTCATGCATGTTATTGCAAACGGTAGGATTTCCTTCTTTTTAAAGACTGAATAATGTTCTACTATATATTCCTATCTATTTATCCATCCATCATATCTATCCATCCATTCATCTATCTTATCTATCTTTATACCTATCTGTTTATCAACCCTATCTATCTTTCTATCCATTCATCTATCTATCTAAGTATCTGCCTCACATTTCTTAGATTATCTGTGGATGGACACTCGGGTTGCTTCCTTGTTTTGGCTGTTGTAAACAGTGCCACTGTGAACATAGGATTTAGGAGCACAGGTATCTCTTCGAGATCCTGATTTTTAATTCTTTTGGATCAATACCCAGAAGAAGGATTGCTGGATCATATGATATTTCTACTTTTAATTTTTCTAGAAACCTTCATATTGTTTTCTATAATGATTATATCAATTCACATTCTGGACAAAATTTTTAAGATTATTACTTTTGTTATAATTTTCGGGGACATTCAACTTAATTTCCATAGAAATAAAACCCTTTTGCACTCATATTTCATTGGTTTAGATCCTATTTAATAAAAGGACACAGTTACAATCACTGGCAAACCAGTCTTGTGAACAAATGTGCCTGACATTTGGTGACCACAGCAGTGAGTAGGCATGCCATCTGCATGATTCAGTGGGGCTGTAGGCTCAGGATGGGCATTTAACAGAGGAAATGGAGAACATCACTTAATCCAACAAATGATTTTAAGACCTTCCACCCTCCATGGTGGCTAGCCCATGGACACCTGTTTCTGTACAGTGAAGTATCCTGCCATGTGCAAGGCATGATGAATGGATCTCAGGCAGAATTTTAGCCCCTGCTCCTTCCCTCAGTCAAAAATCTTTTTGTAGAATACAACCTGAACATCCTTATGTGATGACGCAGTCTATTTTATCTGTGAAATTTAGATACGGCACTGAGATGCAGACACGTTTCTAAGTATCTGAAATTACCAAGAGGGGAAACTGGGACTTGTACCTCAGCCATCAAAACCTGATCCAGTATAGACTGAATCACCTGGTCCAGGTGTTTGGACAGCACCTCATGTCTTGTCTTGGTCATAAGATAAGAGCTCCTTCAATCTTGTCCCAGCATGTAATACACATGGTCAAGCCATGTACATGGCTCCTCTGCCCACATGGTTTTCTCACCTAGTAGGACCTCAACCCCTGTACTTGTCCTTTAAAGACCTGCTCAACCCCACCTGTCCATAAAAACCCTTTCCTTCTCACATCTATTGCTACAGTAGTTCTCAACTCTGGATACATGTTTGGGTTGACATTTTTAAAATTCCCATATCTGCATCCCATGCCCAACCAACTCACCCAGAATTTCCATGGATGGGGCCTAGGCGTTATGCACGTGACTGAAGTGTGCAACACAGTTTGAGGACTACTGAATTAGAAGGGTCTGAATTGCATGGTCCATTTCCTGATTATGTTCTTTGTGAATAGGTGGTTCCATCTGTGTATTCCTTACCATGTCAACAAGAAAATTTAGATATGGGAGCCAGGAGTTTACTTTTCCTGCACATGAGGGCTTCCTAATTTCTGTTTGTTGTGTGGTCTTTAATTGGGTTTGTGGAGAAGACCTGTTTCCCGGAGGAGCTCCATTGTATACTTTCAATGGATAGAAGTATTGGAGCAGGCAAGAGATGGCACCAGTGACTCAGGAAGGGAAGCAAAGCTCTCTGTCACCAAAGTATATGAACGTGCAGTTTTGTAATATGGTGGTAGAAGTCAGTGAATAAACAGCTCATTTAGAGATGAATTACCAGACATTTTGCATCATTCCTAGTGGCTCAGCTGATAAAGAACCTGTCTGCCAATGCAGGAGATATAAGAGACACCAGTTCGATCCCTGGGTTGGAAAGATGACCTGGAGAAGGAAGTAGCAACCTTCTCCAGTATTCTTGCCTAGGAAATCCCATGGACAGAGGAGCCTATAGGGCTACAGTCTGTGGAGTGGCTAAGAGTCAGATACTGCTGAGTAGGCATGCGCGTGCGTGCGCGTGCGCGCACACACACACCCACACCTACACCCCTTTTTGACCAAAATGGCAACTTGAGGTCTACAGAGTAAGGTTCAGATTTCTTAATCTGGTCATTATGATCTGGCTCCAACCTACCTACTGTTCCAGCCTTCCTTCTCCAAAGTATCACCCTACACCTTGTGCTGTGCTTAGTTGCTCAGTCATGTCCAACTCTTTGCGACTTCATGGACTGTAGCCTGCCAGGCTCCTCTGTCCGTGGGAACTCTCCAGAAAGAATACTGGAGTGGGTTGCTATGCTCTCCTCCAGGGGACCTTCCCAACTCAGGGATTGAACCCAGGTCTCCCACACGACAGGCAGATTCTTTACCATCTGAGCCACTAGGGAGGTTCTTGTTATAATTGCATGATGCTTCTCTTTCTCCAAATCTTTCCCTCAACACTTTCTTGAACTTCCTCATTTATTTCAGGATTCTCTGTTAATCTCCTCTGCTGGATTCCTTACCAACCTCTTTATGCCTTGCTCCTATGCTAGGCAGTCTTCCCATTTCCTCCCTGCCCACTCTCTACCCAAAGAGTTGGCATCAGTATGAGTTTGTTCCCATCACTGGATTGAGATACCTTCTCTTGGGAGGATCCTGGGGAAGAGAGAGAGAGAGACTTGAGAAGCCCTTGCAGTTAGAAGGAGCTCCATAGGTGAGGAGAAGTTTGTAGAAGAGTACCTAGTAAAGGAAAGAGTACAAGTCCCCTACATATGAATCTTCAAGTCTCAAACTTTCAGAGGTGTGAACGTGCATTTGCCTGTCCAATCACAGACGTTAGTTCTTGTGTCTAGTGTACACTGCCACGTGCATGCATCCTCTACAAGTGGGTGTGCTTCTGTGTACTTTGCAATACTGTGTAGAGTACAGTAGTACAGCAGCTTTATTTCAAGCCCAGGATGTCCAGAAGCAAAGTGTAAAAGCAGCAGTGACGAAGCTGGTGCTGCTAAGAGGCACCAAGTGATAATGGTGGGAACAAAAGGAGAATAATTGAGAGAGCGGAGCAATATGAAAAGATGGTAGAGGTTGCTCATTCTTATAATGTGAATCATTCAACCATTGGCACAAAAGAACAGTGACAAGATCATGGGACATGTGAAGTCCATTGTACCAATGATGTTGACAGTAATATCAAAGAAGCATGGACAGATGATCAGGAGATGGAGAAATTCTCAGTGTGTGGATGCAGCATCAGCATCAGGGTCAAGTAACTCTCAGCTTAATTCTGATGCAAGAGAAAGCTAAAAGCCTTTACAAAGACTTGAAGAAGAAACACGGTAAAGAATCAGAGGGTTCATCTTTTAATGCTAGCCATTTGGTCTTCCCTGGTGGCTCAGATGGTAAAGAATCTGCCTGTAATGCAGGAGACCTTGGTTCAATCCCTGGGTTGGGAAGATCCCCTGGAGAAGGGATAGGGTCAGATCAGATCAGTCGCTCAGTCGTGTCTGACTCTCTGCGACCCCATGAACCGCAGCATGCCAGGCCTCCCTGTCTATCACCAACTCCCGGAGGTCACTCAGACTCACATCCATCGAGTCAGTGATGCCATCCAGCCATCTCATCCTCTGTCGTCCCCTTCTCCTCCTGCCCCCAATCCCTCCCAGCATCAGAGTCTTCTCCAATGAGTCAACTCTTCGCATGAGGTGGCCAAAATAAGGGATAGAGTACCCACTCCAATATTCTGGCCTGTGGTAACTGCCTGGGAGTTTCCTGAAATGCTTCTAGAAATTATTGATGAAGAAATGTATTTACCCAAGCAGGTTTTTAATGTGGATGAGATAGAACTATACTAAAAGAGAATTACAGATCCAAGTTCCACCAGTAAGGAGGAAAAATTGATGCTAGGCTATAAAGCTGACTCTGTTGTTTGATGGTAATGATTCTGATGAGAGGAAGCTGAAGTTTCTCTTAGTTTATCATTCACAGAACCCAAGACCCCTTAAAAACATAGCCAAGGGCTCTCTTCCTATTGTGTGGAAGAGTAACCCCAAGCCTGGCTTACATGGGTGATCTTCTAGGACTGGTTTTTCCACCACTTTATCCTGGAGGTAGAGAAATATTGCTTGGAGAAGGATGTCCCATTCAACATTCTTCTACTGCTTGACTGTGCTCCGGGATACCCGCCATTCGTGGATGACTTTCACCTCAATATCAAAGTACTACCACAGCTAGAGTCTAGCCCCTGCTCTCCACAACTAGGGGAAACCCATAACAGCAACGAAGACCCAGCACAGCCAAAAATACATACATAAATAAATAAAGTACTGGATCTGCCACCGAATACTACATCACTCATTCAGGCTATGGACCAGGGAGTTAGGTCAGCTTTCAAGAAGTGTTGATGTCACACTTTTTGTCAGGCAGTAAAGGTGCCTGTACAAATCAGGAAATCAGGAACATCCCTGTGACAGTTTTGGAAGGACTATAACATCTTCAAGGCCATAAAAAGCTTTGACTTTGGTTGGGATGAGGTTACCACCATCCCCATGAAAGGGATTTTGAAGATACTTTGCTGGCGATTTGAGCAAGTGGATGAATCCAAAGAGGTCTTTATCAACTTAGTGACCCTCCTTGGGAAGCTGGAGTTAGATCTGCAAGAGGATGGCTTCACTGAACCCCTTGCTGTGCAGGGTGGAAGAGCTGACTAATGAAAACCTGATGGAACTGGAGGCCCAGAGAAAGGATGAAGAGATGAGAGGAAGTAACTGAAGAACCGAAGAGATTCACAACACAGGAAATAGCAACGGGATTTTCTGTATTTGAGGAGGCATTTAGTTTTTGAGGCTCAGGGCCTGAACATTGAATGCTACATGAAGATTGTAGCAGCCATTCAGAATGCAATCCTACTGTACTATGTCATCTATGATGAGAAAGAGAGAGCTACTACCCAGACATCTCTGGATCGTTTTCTTCAAGAGGGTAGATAGAACTAAATCCAGCAAGGAACCAGAACCTGTGCTATCAACGTCAGGCATGAGTGAGATTGCAGATTGTCCTCCTCCTATCACTGACGACCCTTCAGCTCTACCCTCTCCCACCTCCTCTCCCTCCTCCATCAGTAACTCTTGCCTGTTCTCTTGATGCCAGCCCCTGTATGCCTGCTGTTGTACTATACTTCTGTACTTTTCAAGGTACCATACTGTTAGATTACAAATGTTTTCTCTATTTTTTGTTTACTTTTTGTGTATTATTTGTGTGAAAAGTATTATAAACCTATTTCAGTACAGTCCTATATAGCTGATTGTGTTAGTTGGGTACCTAAGCTAACTTTGTTGGACTTAGGAACATGCTCTTAGAACAGAACTCATTCGTATGTAAGAGACTTACTGTAACGAGGACAAAGATGAAGAGAAGAAAAAGGCAAATCCTTTCTGTCGGGGTCCAGCCCCGGTGGATCCAGGGAATTCAAAGCGGGGACGGTGTCGGTGAGGATCAGGAATGCCACGGGCAGAGTTCCTCACGCTGGCTCCCGACACCATTCGAGAGAAGGACACGAGCCAGGCTACCCACTTTTGGTCAAGCCCAGGGTCTTGGAGGCGGGGATGGTGAACCCTGTCCAGCTGTTAAAGTACTGTTTTTAATTCAGCAAGTATCTTAGCTTCTCAGAGTGTCCATTTTCCTATCCTGAAGATGCTGACAGCCAAATAGTTCACTTCATGGAATGATGGAGAGATGCTTATGGGCAATAAAGCTGCTGGGGTGTGGAAACATCACCTCAGAGTCAGCGGATGGGTAATTTCACAGGGAAGACAGTGAAAGTCCTGTTACTGGCACCCTTTAATCCTCCCATCTGGAAGGCAGGTTTTGACAGGCTTCCTAGACTCTCTCCCAAGGGTTCCTGCTCCTCAAAACGGGCTTCCTTTGAGGGATGTCACGAGCAGCTGGGAGTCCATGGAGTTGGCTGCCTCTTTTGTGTGGTTTCAGAGTGTATTTTTTTAAAATGTTCTAATGATTGCCTGTTTATTTCCATTTAAAAAAATTATCTATTTTTTAATTGAAGGATAATTGCTTTACAGAATTTTGCTGTTTTCTGTCAAACCTCAGCATGAATCAGCCATAGGTATACATATAAACCCTCCCTTTTGAAACTCCCATCTCCCTGCCCATCCCAGCCCTCTAGGTTGATACGGAGCCCCTGTTTGAGTTTCCTGAGCCATACAGCAAATTCCCATTGGCTATCTATTTTACATATGGTAATGTAAGTTTCCATATTACTCTCTCCATACATCTCACCCTCTCCTCCCCTCTCCCCATGTTCATAAGTCTGTTCTCTATGTCTGTTTTTCCATTACTGCTCTGTAAATAAATTCTTCAGTACCATTTTTTCTAGATTCCATATATATGTGTTAGAATATGATACTTATCTTTCTCTTTCTGACTTACTTCACTCCATATAATAGGCTCTAGGTTCATCCATCTCATTAGAACTGACTCAAATCCATTCCTTTTTATGGCTGAGTAATTTTCCATTGTGTATATGTACCACAGCTTCTTGGCTTCCCAGGTGGCACTAGTGGTAAAGAACCTGCCTGCCAATGCAGAAGACATAAGAGACATGGGTTCCATCACTGGGAGATCCCTTGGAGGAGGGCATGGCAACCCACTCCAGTATTTTTGTCTGGAGAATGCCATGGACAGAGGAGTCTTGTGGGCTGTAGTCCATAGGGTTGCAAAGGGTCGGACACCACTGAAGCAATACACGTGCATGCAGCCTCAGCTGTCCTGAGAAGACAAAGTGTGCTACCCTTGTTGGCCAAATATTTTATTCTGATTCTTAATGACTTGATTTAATAAGGTAATATCTCACATAGTTATGGCTCTTCCAGATGTCAGAAGCGCTGGAATGGGAGTTAGAAGAGACGGATTCTTAGTCTACAGTGGACCAGCTGGGTGACTTGTGGCAAATGACTTACTCTCTCTGGGCTTCAGACAGTTCAGACTAAATTATCTCTAAGGTCCATTTTGATCCTAATATTTTATGAATCTAAGAAGACAAT
The DNA here is from genome assembly GCA_935064755.1 of Tragelaphus eurycerus. Lineage (NCBI taxonomy): Eukaryota > Metazoa > Chordata > Mammalia > Artiodactyla > Bovidae > Tragelaphus > Tragelaphus eurycerus. The sequence goes on along the minus strand of CAKXYN010000075.1, from coordinate 3,040,075 downwards.
ATTGTTAAGACAAAAAGAGTACACATTTTGCAGTCAGATGGTCTGGATACAGAGTTACAGCTTGAGCCTTATTAGATGTGTGCCCTTTGGAAAGTTATTTAACCATTCTGAGCCTCAGTGTTTTTGTATGTAAAATATGAGAGAAATCCAAGAAAGTGCTTAGAATAATGCCGGGTTTGTTTTTTGTTGTTGTTGTTGTTGTTTAGCCACTAAGTCATGTCCAATTCTTTTGTGACCCCATGGACCTCATCCCACCAGGCTCCTTTGTTCATGGGATTTCCCAGGCAAGAGTACTGAGTGGGTTGCCATTTCCTTCTCCAGGGGACCTTCCCAAACCAGGGATCAAACCTGGGTCTCCTGCTTGGCAGGTGGATTCTTTACCACTGAGCCTGGGAAGCCCAATGCCAGGTAGATATGTATATTTAATAAATGTTGGTTCCTTTCTCCTTTATCTCTTGCAACCTAAGGAAGCCAGTGCATCTTCAGGTAAGTCTTCCTGTCTCTCTTCCTGCTTCCATCCTTTCTCCTTTTCTTCTACACCCACTTCCTGAGCGTCTCTGTTGTTCCATGTCCTGAGTTAGGCACTGGAGATAGACAGATGAGTGTGATCTGGTCTGGGATGCTAAGCATGGTACAGAACGGTGTTGGAGATTGTGATAAATTATACAATGCAGAGAAGGCACACTTCTGAAACTGCAGAGGGGAAGCAAAGATCTCTTTTGCCTCTGGGAATGTTTTGCATAGGAGTTGAATATTTGGCTGGTTTCTGATGGAACTTTGTGAAGGCAGAAGAAACAGAGTGCGTGTTCCTGGACATGTGTGCATGTGCAAGTGGAGGTGGGGGCATTTGTTTTTTATTTTATTTAGTTATTTATCGGCTGTGCTGGCCCTTAGTTGCTGCACACTCTTCGCTGTGGCACGAAGGATCCTTCAGTTGCAGCATGTGGGATCTAGTCCCCTGAACAGGGATTGAACCCAGGCCCCCTGCATTGGGAGCTCAGAGTCTTAGCCACTGGACCACTGGGGGAAGTTTTGGAGATGGAGGGCATTTGTAATGGGCTTTGGGCAAGGGATTAGAGGAATGAGAACAGGCAGGTCTGTTCTGCCAAAGGCTTTGCAGAAAGAGTTGGCGAGACCAGGCTGAGGTTAAGACATGACCTCCTCCTTTTTGTTTTTATTTTTTTAATATATCTTTATTATAAGGAAAATATACAGTAAAATGGTCTTCCTAGGTGGTGCTAGTGGTAAAGAACCCACGTTAAGAACCTGCCTGCTGGTGCAGGAGATAGATAAGAGACATGGGTTAGATCTCTGGGTTGGGAAACTCCCTTGGAGAAGGAAATGCCTACCCACTCCAGTATTCTTGCCTGAAGAGTCCCATGGACAGAGGAGCCTGGAAGGCTAAGTCCATAGGGTCACAAAAAGTCAGACAGGACTGAAGCTACTTAGCACGCACTCATGCAGTAAAACAGGGCCGGAAGGTGGTGGGAGTGGTTGATAAGGAAAAACTTAATCAACCAAAAAAGCTGCCCAAATGTGACTTCCTGCTGTGGAGGAGAGTGACTTGTCCCTTACCTCACCTGTCTTTCCTGATTCAAATAAACCTGTTCCTAGCAGGGCTGGGCCCAGGGAACCCCATTTTCCAGTGTAAGTTTGGGTTTCCAGTGGTAATTTGGGAAAGGTTGAAAAGAGCCAGACATCCTAGAATGTGAAGTCCAGTGGGCCTTAGAAAGCGTCACTAAGAAAAAAGCTAGTGGAGGTGATGGAATTCCAGTTGAGCTATTTCAAATCCTGAAAGATGATGCTGTGAAAGTTCTGCACTTAATATGCCAGCAAGACTTCCGGTTAAGATGGCGGAGGATTAGGACGGGGAATACGCTTTCTCCTCCACAAATTCATCAATGGGACATCTGGGCGCCGAGTAAATACCACAAACAGCTTCGGAGTGCTGGCGGAGGACGTCGGACACCCAGAAAAGCAACTCACTGCCTTCTAAAGGAGGTAGGAAAGAATATAGAAGCCAGAGAGAGACAAAGAGGGAGGGGCGGACCTCTGTCCGGGGAAGGGAGTCTTAAAAAGAGAAGTTTCCAAACACCAGGAAACACTCTCCCTGCGGAATCTGCGCCGAACCTGGGAAACACGGAGACTATCATAACAGGGAGGAGAACAGTTGAGCAATTTGAACCCACAGACTGCGGGCCCTGCGGTAACTTCCGCAGCGGAAAAGCACCGCTGCAAACGCCCGCATCTGCCATTGGGGAGCCGGGGCTGGGCAGGGAGACGCCTTGGCCGTTCCCACGAGGGACGCTCCCCTGCCGGCGCTCCCCAGAGGGACGCTCCCCAGTGGGACTCTCCCCTACTGGACGCTCCCCTGCCGGCCACTCCCGCGCAGGTGTGCCCCCGCCCGCTGTGCCCGCGGCTCCCACGAGGGCCACCCCATCCCCTCCCCCACCCGCCCGCCCGCCATTCCCGTCGCCGGCCCTTCCCCCTCTGCGGGCCTCAGCCCAGACTTCGTTCGCCTGATTGTCTGGAGTGCTGCCTAACTGGAGTAGTTTGGGCCGGCAATCCAGATTGTGCAGCGCCAACCACACGAGTGGTGGGCCTTGGCCCAGAACACCGCCGAACCGTGCACAGAACAAAGAACTATACAGACCAACCACAGAGAAAGGGGCCTATAGATCTTGAGAAATTTAAGCCGGAACAAGGAACTAGCTGAAAATGAACTGAACCCACAACAATAATAGAGAAACTCTTATATATATTGTTACTATTTTTACCATCATTATTTCCTTTTTTTTTCTTTTCTTTTTTTAATATATATATATATTTTTAATTTTTATTATTTTTTAATTGGAAAAAGGAAAACAAAATTTTTTTTTCCTTTTAATTTTTTTTTGTTGTTGTTTGTTTTGTTTCTTTTATTTTTATTTTTTTTTTATCCTCTAGTACTTCTTTAATCTCCACGTTTAGATATAACTTTTGCGACCCTGTTTTTTTTTTTTTTTTTTTTTTTTTCCTTTTTGTCCTTTGCTTTTTTCCTTTCCTTTTTTCTTTTCTTTACTGATTACTGACTAGATCTGTCTCTCTCCTTCACACTCCCTCCTTTTATCCTCCTGACCACCTCTGTCTCCTTCCTCCCTTTTTCCTTCTATGTATAATTCCGTGAACATCTCTGAGTGGTCCAGTTGTGGAATGCATTATAGAAGAAGAAGTTTTTGAGACTACTGTAAAAATAAGACCAATAACTGGAACCAGGAGGCTTAAGTCCATACCCTGATCCCACGAAACACTAATTGACAGGAGCTCATTAAAAGCCTCCATACCTACTCTGAAACCAAGCATCACACAAAGACCAGCAAGTTCCACAACAAGACATACCAAGCAAATTCTCCAGAAAAACAAGAACACAGCCTGAGCTCCAATACACAGGCTACACAAAGCGACCCCAAAAGCATAGACATCTCATAACTCACTACTAGACACTCCACTGCACCCCAGAGAGAAGAAATCCAGCTCCACACACCAGAACACCGATACAAGCTTCCATAAACAAGAAACCTCGACAAGCCACCGGTACAAACCCACATATAGTGCAGAAACGACACAATAAAGAGAACTCCACAGACTACCAGAATACAGTAAAGACGCCCCAAACTTAGCAATTTAAACAAGATGAAAAGACAGAAGAATTCCCAGCAGGTAAAGGAACAGGATAATTACCCATCAAACCAAACAAAAGAGGAAGAAATAGCGAACCTACCTGATAAAGAATTCCGAATTATGATAGTTAAATTAATCCAAAATCTGGAAAGCAAAATGGAATCATGGATAAATAGCCTGGAGAAAAGCATTGAGAAGATGCAAGAAAGATTTAACAAGGACCTAGAAGAAATAAAAAAGAGTCAATATATAATGAATAATGCAATAAATGAGATCCAAAACACTCTGGAGGCAACAAATAGTAGAATAACAGAGGCAGAAGATAGAATTAGCGAATTAGAAGATAGAATGGCAGAATTAAAGGAATCAGAGGAGAAAAAAGAAAAACGAATTAAAAGAAATGAGGACAATCTCAGAGACCTCCAGGACAATATTAAACGTTACAATATTCGAATCATAGGAGTCCCAGAAGAAGAAGACAAAAAGAAAGACCATGAGAAGATACTAGAGGAGATAATAGTTGAAAACTTCCCTAAAATGGGGAAGGAAATAATCACTCAAGTCCAAGAAACCCAGAGAGTCCCAAATAGGATAAACCCAAGACGAAACACCCCAAGACACATATTAATCAAATTAACAAAGATCAAACACAAAGAACAAATATTAAAAGCAGCAAGGGAAAAACAACAAATAACACACAAGGGAATTCCCATAAGGATAACAGCTGATCTTTCAATAGAAACTCTCCAAGCCAGGAGGGAATGGCAAGACATACTTAAAGTGATGAAAGAAAAGAACCTACAGCCCAGATTATTGTACCCAGCAAGGATCTCATTCAAATATGAAGGAGAAATCAAAACCTTTACAGACAAGCAAAAGCTGAGAGAATTCAGCACCACCAAACCAGCTCTCCAACAAATACTAAAGGACATTCTCTAGACAGGAAACACAAAAAGGATATATAAATTCAAACCCAAAACAACAAAGTAAATGGCAACGGGATCATATTTATCATTAATTACCTTAAATGTAAATGGGTTGAATGCCCCAACCAAAAGACAGAGACTGGCTGAATGGATACAAAAACAAGACCCCTCCATATGCTGTCTACAAGAAACCCACCTCAAAACAGGGGACACATACAGACTGAAAGTCAAGGGCTGGAAAAAGATTTTCCACGCAAATAGGGACCAAAAGAAAGCAGGAGTAGCAATACTCATATCAGATAAAATAGACTTTAAAACAAAGGATGTGAAAAGAGACAAAGAAGGTCACTACCTAATGATCAAAGGATCAATCCAAGAAGAAGATATAACAATTATAAATATATATGCACCCAACTTAGGAGCACCACAATATATAAGACAAATACTAACAAGAATGAAAGGAGAAATCAACAATAACACAATAATAGTGGGAGACTTTAATACCCCACTCACACCAATGGATAGATCAACTAAACAGAAAATTAACAAGGAAACACAAACTTTAAACGATACAATAGACCAGTTAGAACTAATTGATATCTATAGGACATTTCATCCCAAAACAATGAATTTCACCTTCTTCTCAAGTGCACACGGAACCTTCTCCAGGATAGACCACATCCTGGGCCATAAATCCAGCCTTGGTAAGTTCAGAAAAATTGAAATCATTCCAAGCATTTTTTCTGACCACAATGCAGTAAGAGTAAATCTCAATAACAGGAGAAAATCTATTAAAAAGACCAACATATGGAGGCTGAACAACACACTCCTGAATAACCAACAAATCACAGAAGAAATCAAAAAAGAAATCAAATTCTGCATAGAAACGAATGAAAATGAAAACACTACAACCCAAAACCTGTGGGACACTGTAAAAGCAGTCCTAAGGGGAAAGTTCATAGCAATACAGGCATACCTAAAGAAACAAGAAAAAAGCCAAATAAATAACCTAACTCTACATCTAAAACAACTAGAAAAGGAAGAAATGAAGCACCCCAAGGTTAGTAGAAGGAAAGAAATCCTAAAAATTAGGGCAGAAATAAATGCAAAAGAAACAAAAGAAACCATAGCAAAAATCAACAAAGCCAAAAGCTGGTTCTTTGAAAGGGTAAATAAAATTGACAAACCACTAACCAGACTCATCAAGAAACAAAGGGAGAAAAATCAAATCAATAAAATTAGAAATGAAAATGGAGAGATCACAACAGACAGCACAGAAATACAAAGGATCATAAGAGACTACTATCAGCAATTATATGGCAATAAAATGGACAATGTGGAAGAAATGGACAAATTCTTAGAAAAGTACAACTTCCCAAAACTGGATCAGGAAGAAATAGAAAATCTTAACAGACCCATCACAAGCACAGAAATTGAAACTGTAATCAGAAATCTTCCAGCAAACAAAAGCCCAGGTCCAGACGGCTTCACAGCTGAATTCTACCAAAAATTTAGAGAAGAGCTAACACCTATCCTACTCAAACTGTTCCAGAAAATTGCAGAAGAAGGCAAACTTCCAAACTCATTCTATGAGGCCACCATCACCCTAATACCAAAACCTGACAAAGATCCCACAAAAAAAGAAAACTACAGGCCAATATCACTGATGAACATAGATGCAAAAATCCTTAACAAAATTCTAGCAATCAGAATCCAACAACACATTAAAAAGATCATACATCATGACCAAGTGGGCTTTATCCCAGGAATGCAAGGATTCTTCAATATCCGCAAATCAATCAACGTAATACACCACATTAACAAACTGAAGAATAAAAACCATATGATTATCTCAATAGATGCAGAGAAAGCCTTTGACAAAGTTCAACATCCATTTATGATAAAAACTCTCCAGAAAGCAGGAATAGAAGGAACATACCTCAACATAATAAAAGCTATATATGACAAGCCCACAGCAAACATTATCCTCAATGGTGAAAAATTGAAAGCATTTCCTCTAAAGTCAGGAACAAGACAAGGATGCCCACTTTCACCATTACTATTCAACATAGTTTTGGAAGTTTTGGCCACAGCAATCAGAGCAGAAAAAGAAATAAAAGGAATCCAAATTGGAAAAGAAGAAGTAAAACTCTCACTATTTGCAGATGACATGATCCTCTACGTAGAAAACCCTAAAGATTCCACCAGAAAATTACTAGAACTGATCAATGAATATGGTAAAGTTGCAGGATATAAAATTAACACACAGAAATCCCTTGCATTCCTGTACACTAATAACGAGAAAATAGAAAGAGAAATTAAGGAAACAATTCCATTCACCATTGCAATGAAAACAATAAAATACTTAGGAATATATCTTCCTAAAGAATCTAAAGACCTATATATAGAAAACTATAAAACACTGGTGAAAGAAATCAAAGAGGACACTAATAGATGGAGAAATATACCATGTTCATGGATTGGTAGAATCAATATAGTGAAAATGAATATACTACCCAAAGCAATTTATAGATTCAATGCAATCCCCATCAAGCTACCAACGGTATTCTTCACAGAGCTAGAACAAATAATTTCTCAATTTGTATGGAAATACAAAAAACCTCGAATAGCCAAAGCTATCTTGAGAAAGAAGAACGGAACTGGAGGAATCAACCTGCCTGACTTCAGGCTCTACTACAAAGCCACAGTCATCAAGACAGTATGGTACTGGCACAAGGACAGAAATATAGATCAATGGAACAAAATAGAAAGCCCAGAGATAAATCCACGCACATATGGTCACCTTATCTTTGACAAACGAGGCAAGAATATACAATGGATTAAAGACAATCTCTTTAACAAGTGGTGCTGGGAAAACTGGTCAAACACTTGTAAAAGAATGAAACTAGAGCACTTTCTAACACCATACACAAAAATAAACTCAAAATGGATTAAAGAGCTAAATGTAAGACCAGAAACCATAAAACTCCTAGAGGAAAACATAGGCAAAACACTCTCTGACTTACATCACAGCAGGATCCTCTATGACCCACCTCCCAGAATATCGGAAATAAAATCAAAAATGAACAAATGGGACCTAATCAAACTTAAAAAGCTTCTGCACAACAAAGGAAACTATAGGCAAGGTGAAAAGACAGCCTTCAGAATGGGAGAAAATAATAGCAAATGAAGCAACTGACAAACAACTAATCTCAAAAATATACAAGCAACTTCTACAGCTCAATTCCAGAAAAATAAATGACCCAATCAAAAAATGGGCCAAAGAACTCAATAGACATTTCTCCAAAGAAGACATACAGATGGCTAACAAACACATGAAAAGATGCTCAACATCACTCATTATCAGAGAAATGCAAATCAAAACCACTATGAGATACCATTTCACGCCAATCAGAATGGCTGCTATCCAAAAGTCTACAAGCAATAAATGCTGGAGAGGGTGCGGAGAGAAGGGAACCCTCTTGCACTGTTGGTGGGAATGCAAACTAGTACAGCCACTTTGGAGAACAGTATGGAGATTCCTCAAAAAACTGCGAATAGAACTGCCTTATGATCCAGCAATCCCACTGCTGGGCATATACACTGAGAAAACCAGAATTGAAAGAGACACGTGTACCCCAATGTTCATAGCAGCACTGTTTGCAATAGCCAGAACGTGGAAGCAACCTAGATGTCCATCCACAGATGAATGGATAAGCAAGCTGTCGTACATATACACAATGGAGTATTACTCAGCCATTAAAAAGAATACATTTGAATCAGTTCTAAGGAGGTGGATGGAACTGGAGCCTATTATACAGAGTGAAGTAAGCCAGAAACAAAAACACAAATACAGTATACTAACACATATATATGGAATTTAGAAAGATGGTAAAAAATAACCCTACTTACGAGACAACAAAAGAGACACTGATGTATAGACCAGACTTTTGGACTCTGGGACCGGGAGAGGGTGAGATGATTGGGGAGAATAGCATTGAAATATGTATAATATTATATCTGAAATGTATTAATTGTTCAAACTAAACACTATCATGTTACAATTTGTTCATACTAGATGTTTGTAATGTTTCTGATAATCAATAAAAGAGATTCTTGATAAAAAAAAAAAAAAAAATATGCCAGCAAATTTGGAAAACTCAGCAGTGCCCATAGGACTGGAAAAGGTCAGTTTTCATTCCAATCCCAAAGGAAGGCAATGCCAAAGAATGTTTAAACTACCGCACAATTGCACTTATCTCACATGCTAGTAAAGTAATGCTCAAAATTCTCCAAGCCAGGCTTCAGCAATGCGTGAACCGTGAACTTCCTGATGTTCAAGCTGGTTTTAGAAAAGGCAGAGGAGCCAGAGATCAAATTGCCAACATCCGCTGGATCATGGAAAAAGCAAGAGAGTTCCAGAAAAACATCTATTTCTGCTTTACTGACTATGCCAAAGCCTTTGACTGTGTGGATCACAATAAACTGTAGAAAATTCTGAAAGAGATGGGAATCCCAGACCACCTGACCTGCCTCTTGAGATATTTGTATGCAGGTCAGGAAGCAACAGTTAGAACTGGACATGGAACAACAGACTGGTTCCAAATAGGAAAAGGAGTACGTCAAGGCTGTATATTGTCACCCTGCTTATTTAACTTATATGCAGAGTACATCATGAGAAACTCTGCACTGGAAGAAACACAAGCTGGAATCAAGATTGCCGGGAGAAATATCAATAACCTCAGATATGCAGATGATACCACCCTTATGGCAGAAAGTGAAGAGGAACTAAAAAGCCTCTTGATGAAAGTGAAAGTGGAGGGTGAAAAAGTTGGCTTAAAGATCAACATTCAGAAAATTAAGATCATGGCATCTGGTCCCATCACTTCATGGGAAATAGATGGGGAAACAGTGGAAACAGTGTCAGACTTTATTTTGGGGGGCTCCAAAATCACTGCAGATGGTGACTGCAGCCATGAAATTAAGACTCTTACTCCTTGGAAGGAAAGTTATGACCAGCCTAGATAGCATATTGAAAAGCAGAGACATCACTTTGCCAACAAAGGTTCATCTAGTGAAGGCTATGGTTTTTCCTGTGGTCATGTATGGATGTGAGAGTTGGACTGTGAAGAAGGCTGAGCACCGAAGAATTGATGCTTTTGAAGTGTGGTGTTGGAGAAGACTCTTGAGAGTCCCTTGGACTGCAAGGAAATCCAACCAGTCCATTCTGAAGGAGATCAGCCCTGGGATTTCTTTGGAGGGAATGATGCTGAAGCTAAAACTCCAGTACTTTGGCCACCTCATGCAAAGAGTTGACTCATTGGAGAAGACTCTGATGCTGGGAGGGATTGGGGGCAGGAGGAGAAGGGGACGACGGAGGATGAGATGGCTGGATGGCATCACTGACTCGATAGACTTGAGTCTGAGTGAACTCCGGGAGTTGGTGATGGACAGGGAGGCCTGGCGTGCTGCAATTCATGGGGTCGCAAAGAGTTAGACATGACTGAGCGACTGAACTGAACTGAACTGAACTGTATAGTTCTCAGGCTTTTAAGATATGGAAGTATAGAGAAAGGAGGGATGTTACAGCCCTTTATTTCAATGTCCCAGCCCCATACCTCAGTGTTTGTTGATGCCAAAGAGATTAATGAACCCCATGGAACTTGGGTAGCAGTACAGTAAGCAGTTAGGCTGTGCTGATGAGGAAGTGTGAGCAGCATCATAACTTCCTGTAGAAACTGACCAGGAAAGATGCTGAGGAATTTTTGGGAAGAGGTAAATTGGAGCCCGTCGTCCATCTCTTCCTCATTGCCTAGCCTTTCTTTGGCCAGGGGTCTCTTTCACCATATGCAAGAAGACGTACAGAGCCTTCCAGCTTCTGAAGCCTGTCCAACTCAGGGCACGTCACTTGCTTGCTCTTGATGTTCAGTTCATGTTCATGTTCACATTTCCCAGGGAGGACAATGAAGCTGCATGCTCATAGATTAATGTCTCAGCATAGCTGGTCATAATACTATAAAACAAGGCAAAATATCTAATCTATATATAATACATAATACTAGACAGTGTATTAAAAAGCAGAGATGTCACTTTGTCAACACGGGTCAAAGCTGTGGTTTTTCCAGTAGTCATGTACAGACATGAGAGTTGAATCATAAAGAAGGCTGAGCGCTGAAGAATTGATGCTTTTGAACTGTGGTGTTGGAGAAGACTCTTTAGAGTCCCTTGGACTGCAAGGAGGTCAAACCAGTCCATCCTAAAGAAAATCAACCCTGAATATTCATTGAAAGGACTAATGTTGAAGTTGAAGCTCCAATACTTTGTTTACCAGATGCGAAGAGCTGACTAACTGGAAAAGACCCTGATACTGGGAAAGATTGAAGCAAAAGGAGAAAGGGATGACAGTGGATGAGATGGTTGGATGGCATCACTGACTCAATGGACATGAGTTTGAGCAGACTCCGGGAGACAGCAAAGGACAGGGAAGCCTGGCATGCTGCAGTCCCATGGGAGTTAGACACGACTTAGCAACTGAACAATAACAACAATAGCTAGTCCAGGTGGGGCTACGTGGGACCCCAGGAATCCCAAATTGAACCATGTTGTCAGGAGCAGCATATTTGGTTTGGAAAATGCTGGTCATTCTAGCAGGGTAATTTAGAGGAATCTATTGTCTTGGCATCTCAACTTTGCCTCTGCCTAGCCCTGGCCACCCTGCCTAGCCCTGAGCACTTGGAGAGGTGAACTGATGGTGTGTGTCCCCAGTGGAGGTCAAGAGGCATCGCAACAGACTTGTAACCCTACCCAGGACTGGGGTGACAGAACCTGAGCCCCCAGCTGAGCCAGCCCTTTCCCTTTTGTGTGACATCCGAGCCCCTGGCTTGCTGCTAAATAGTAGTAACCTAAGGACCCGGGAGGATGCACCTGGTCCAAGTGTTTACTTTCTTCTGCTGACAATCTCCCCTGTCTTGGGGCTGGGTGCTAGGAGCTATTCTTTTCCCCTGATTTAATTATTTTCTTCAATGATTTACACTGGGGCAGTCCCTGCTTTGGTGGGGGGGGGGATGTAGCATTAAGTGGGAGGGTTAATGGATTTTGTTTTTTGTTGCTACGAATAAGCTTTGTTATCTACTTGCATATCAGAGTCGATGAAAGCAAGTAAGAATCATTGCCTTGAAGCAAACCCCCATTCTGTTCATCTAAATGTTTGTCATTTTAAACCTGGACAGTAGTTTTATTTCATATGTAGGAACATTTCTCCTCTTCCTCCTCTTTCTTCTTCTTTATGATGAGAGGAGATTCTCCTCCAGGATGGAAAGTATTTGCTTCATCTGCACTTAGAGGTCGTGGCTTTTATGTTCCCAAGCAGAAGGTCCCTGGGAGGGGAACATAGAGGAGGGTAAGACCCAGGAACCCATCGCCTGGAGCTGGAAGCCACACAGACTCAAAGGTCTCCATCTCTCAGTGGGGATTTGCACTCTGAAAGGGACAGCCCATCTCTCCCAGGGCGGCGGTTCTTATTTTCCTCTGAAAACTCAAGCTGCAGAAATTGATAGTTTCTCACAGCTTTCCTGACAGGTACAATTGTCACCAGAAACGAAATAAAGAGACAATGCAAAATAGCTCCTCTAAGCTGCATTTAATTGGCTCTTACAGTCATTTCCCTGAGATGGATTAATCACACCAGGACACCATGTGCCTGCGCAACTCATAAACCCTGTTTTTCTTGATCGTTTTCCAGGGTGAGGAGGTGTTCTGTGCCCCTCTTCGTCCTTATGTCAAGACCTGTTATTAGATTTTATAGGGGCCAGTCAATGGAAACGCCCATTCAGGTTCTGGCACTCCAAGTCCAGGGGACAGGTGTGGCCTAATCCCAGAGGAGGCTTTCTTGCCATCTTGAAGATCACATCAGATTCCTTCTGCTTGTGGAAAATGACAGACTCCAAAACCAACATTCTGCCAGTCCTGGCAGGGGGTTATGGATCTTATGCAAGCTCTAGCCCTGGGATCTGCAGAGCTTACCATTAAAATACGCTCTTATCCTTTTTTGTTTTTTAAATAATTTATTTTTGGCTGTGTTGGGTCTTTGTTGCTGCATGGGCTTTTCTCTAGTTGCGGTACATAGGATTCTCAGTGTGGTGGCTTCTCTTGCTGCAGAGCACAGGCTCTAGGCACCCGGGTTCAGTAGTTCTGGCCTGTGGGTTCAGTAGGTGCAGCTTCCAGGCTCTTGAGTACAGGCTCAGTAGTTGTGGCACAGAGGCTTAGTTGCTCCATGATATGTGGGATTTTCCTGGACCAGGGATCGAATCCACGTCTCTTATGTTGGCAGGTGGATTCTTTACCATTGCGCCACCAGGGAAGCCTGTGATTTCTTATTTATCTGGGCATCTATGTGTATTCATATAGGCATCTATGAGTATTGATGCTGCCATTTTTGTGTCTAGAGAGCATTCCAAGTGTCACTGGGCAGTCTCCTTCCCCAGAGCTAGTGAACTTAGTGAAATACACTGGATGAGGCAGGTCGTTGCAGTTTTGTTGTAAAGCTCTGTTACTTGGGGGCAGAAAACAGTGGAAGCTCAGCTTAAATCAGTGAAGAATTTAAGGCTGAAATCAAATAAAAACTTGCACAAGTTAATCTCAAACACTTAATGGTATGCAAATTTGAGCTCCTATTCATGTAAATCACTGGTAATGAGAATTGGTTTCAAGCAGCCAGATCAATTTTTCTCTTCTTGCTTCCTCGCGTGTCTCAGTGTGAGTGATGTGCAGGCGTGCAATTTCCCTGGGATTCCTGTGTGGTGGGAGAAGACTGTTGGAGGGGTGGGGCTGAAGGACAGATGGGAGGCCAGCTGAGCTGGAGGGTCTGTTCATGACTGTGGCTTCCTCTCCGAGGCTTCAGTTTAATCCTCAGGCTGCCAGCATAATGGTGAAGAGTGCGGGGGCTGCAGTCAGGCTTGTGGCCGCGTGTCAGAGCTTTGGCTTCTTGCTGGAGCCTGCTGGAGAATGCCCACGGTTCCTTGTCATACAGGCTTCTCCGGCTTGGCCATTTATGTCATCAAAGCCAGCAAGGAGAGACTCTACAGCTAGTCTGTCAGCAAGGTGGAGTCGCACAATGTAACAGGATTGTGGGAGCACCATCTTACCACCTTTGTCATGTTCAGGGTCCCTCCCACACTCAAGGGAAAGGGATTCGTTACACAGAGGTGTGACCTTCAGGAGGTGAGGGTCATGGAGTAGGATGTGGCACCCTAGAGTCTGTCCATTCATATCCTTATGAATTCTACTTCAAGTATCCTAAAGTGGTGTTGCTCAGTCACTAAGTCATGTCCGACTCTTTGCGACCCCGTGGACTATAGCACACATGCTTCCCTGTCCATCACCAACTCCTGGAGCTTGCTCAAACTCATGTCCATTGAGTTGGTGATGCCATCCAACCATCTCATCCTCTGCCATCCCCTCTCCTCCTGTTCAATCTTTCCCAGCAACAAGGTCTTTTCCAATGAGTCACACTTCACATCAGGTGGCCAAAGTATTGGAGTTTCAACTTCAGCATCAGTCCTTCCAATGAATATTCAGAACTGATCTCCTTTAGGATGGACTGGTTTGATCTCCTTGCAGTCCAAGGGACTCTCAAGAGTCTTCTCCAACACCACAGTTCAAAAGCATCAGTTCTTTGGCTCTCAGTTTTCTTTATGATCCCAACTTTGACATCCACACATGACTACTGGAAAAACCATAGATTTGACTATACAGACTTTGTTGGCAAAGTAATGTCTTTGCTTTTTAATACACTGTCTAGGTTTTAGATGTTTAGTAATTCTCTAAAATGAGCTTGAAACAGAAAGGAAGGACATAACCTTTAAAAGAATGACATAGCCATAGGACATGAGGAAAACTGGTTAGAACCAATTAGGTCCAAGGTGGCAGAAGATTTGACTTCTAGTAGATCTTGAGCCTCATTATATGCTCATTTTAATACATTAAGTGTAAGCTAAACTTCACAGCCACCAGTGTCATGGCAGTTCTGAGGTCACAACCATAAAAGGGTAAGAAGTGGGTGGTGGCCCAGTTTCTGGAAATCTTCACTCTTTCCCCCAAATAATTGGAGTAATCCTCCCACTTATTAGCCTATGAAATTACCCAGTCCATAAAAGCTATATTTTGAAACACTTTGCTCTTTCCTGGCTGACATTATGTCTGGAGTATGTTTCTCTCTAAATAAATCTACTTCCTTCATATCACTTTTTCTCCAGATTCTTTTGTGATGAAGCAAGAACCTCAAATTCACTGGCAGCAAGCCGATGTCTTCTGTGGCTATAAGCTGATAGAAGATAGAAGACTTAATTTCAGATGTTCCTCAGAGGTTGCTCACGAGTGGTCACCATGGTCATTATGGCTAACATCAGATCATTACTTATTAGTATGAGAAAAGAAATATAGTTAAGAAAAGTTTCTGCTGAAAGAAGGATGGAATAAAAAATAATAAGGGGGATAAGGGACTTTGTCATTTCCATGGCTTTTGCTCCCTTCTTACAGATAGTCAGGTTGTGATAATGGTGTTTCAGCTCTGAACTTCTGCAAGTACAGATGGCTCAGTGAAAGCCTTGGATAATGACTCAAAAGGAAAATCTAGAATCTCTGCTCTATTCACAAAGTGATGGGTATCCCAAGATAATTCTATCAGAAGTTGTTAATCAATTGTTAACTGATAAAGAGAGCCTTTCATTGTAACGAGCTTCAGTTCAGTTCAGTTCAGCCACTCAGTCGTGTCCAACTTTTTGTGACCCCATGGAATGCAGCACTCCAGGTCTCCCTGTCCATCACTAACTCCTGGAGTTTACTCAAACTCATGTCCATTGAGTCGGTGATGCCATCCAGCCTTCTCATCCTCTGTCGTCCCTTTCTCCTCCCACCTTCAATCTTTCCCAGCATCAGGGTCTTTTCAAATGAGAAAGCTCTTCACATCAGGTGGCCAAAGTATTGGAGTTTCAGCTTCAACATCAGTCCTTCCAACGAACACTCAGGACTGATCTCCTTTAGGATGGACTGGTTGGATCTCCTTGCAGTTCAAGGGACTCTCAAGAGTCTTCTCCAACAGTTCAAAAGCATCAATTCTTCAGTGCTCAGCTTTCTTTATAGTCCAACTCTCACATCCATACATGACTGCTGGAAAAACCATAGCCTTGATTAGACGGACCTTTGTTGGCAAAGTAATGTCTCTGCTTTTTAATATACTGTCTGGGTTGGTTATAACTTTCCTTCCAAGGAGTAAGTGTCATTTAATTTCATGAGCTTATAGGATACTGTAAAGATGAGGGAGGGGATTTGGGAAGGTGTCCTGAATCACAAAAGACTTATTTCATCTTCTTGTTAGTTACCTGGCTTATAATTGTCCCTTAGTAAATGGCAAGTACTCCTGATGAAGCATTGCATCATGCCTTATCAGTCATTCACAGTCTAATGTGAATGGGGAAAAAGAAAAATGAATCTGCCATATCCTTCACGTCACATGGAGCAGGAGAAAGCTCACATTTCCATGGAAGGAGAAGAAATGTAAGCATGAAAATGAACTTCACTCATGTCTTGCTTACAAATTTTCACTGGGATCCCACCCCACACTATGGAAAGCAAAGCTGTTTTATCTGGTCTGAGTTACCTCCGTAGCTTCACTATGAGGACTCTATCAGTTGTATGACTCTCTTAAACAGGTATTCCTTTCACAGGTTCTTCTACCTAGAATTCCCCTTTGCTTTCTTCCACTTGGAAGCCCTCAGAGGTCCAGTGCTAGGGCTGTATTCCTTGGGAAATTTCCCCAACTTATTCAAGCAGGAGATTTGGAGCTTTCATTAAGCAGCTGCTTGGTCAAATAACATTGGAAAAGGTTATATGAAGGTTAATCTCTCCTGCTACCCAAAGAGCTCTTTGAAGGCAGGAATTAAAACATCTATAAGATACTTTTTCACCTTAATCTCTTTGATGCCATCCCAGGACCTGATGATAACAATTAATACCTATCAAGCTTTATTATATGTCAGACACTGACCCACAAATTTTAAATGCATTACTCATTTAGTGTAACACTCACAACCTTTGTATTACTATCACTGTTTTAATGATGCAAAACTGAGGTAGAGAAAATCTATATAACTCATTAAAAGTCGTGTAACTAGATTTGGCAGAACCTATATGTAAATCAAAACTGATTCCAGAGATTTTGCTTTTAGCTATTATGTGATGGTACACTCCTCACTGTAGAAATCCGATGAATACATGTTTGTGGAGTAAATGACTGAATGAATGTGTCACAAGCTGGAATGTGGCCTCCTCCGCAAGGCCCCTCCCAGCAAAGACATGCCCCTACCCAGTTTGGCATTTGATTCCTCTAGTCCTGGCTTGCAGTCTTTCTAGCCTTCACTGAAGCAAAAGGAAGCATCTGGACTGGTGGCATTGATGGCTGATATCTCCATTTCTCCCCCACCCCAATCTGGGCAGCCTGACCTTAGGAGCCCTTGGTTCCAGCTTGCTTGTGACCTGATACTTCAGCCTGAGACCCAGAGGCCATGAGCCTCTGGACTGGCCCCGATGCAAGAGCCTGATGAACACTCCACACCTGTCAGCAGTCCAGGTCTGGCCACTGATGGGACTAGACTGGGCACAAGGGTAGAGATTATATTGGCCCTCCCTGAAGAACTTTGTCAGGTGTACATGGCAACAACACCTCAGGTGGATGCTGGACCTCAGCTTCATAGTACCAAGGATATGGTGTCCTTTGAGCTGCCACTTACTGGCAGGGCTGGAATACTGACATGTAGCTAGTCCAAAGGTGGACTCTGTCCTTCACTGGAGGCCATTGGAACCCAACAGTTTCTTGCCAGCTACTATGTGCCTGGCATTGTGTTGGATGTTATGAACACAGAAAGCTTCCTTGGCTGCTGAAAGACTTCAGGCCTAACAGCACAGCTGACCATAGAAACTAACTACTATAATATCTGCCTGCAATGCGGGAGACCTGGGTTCGATCCCTGGGAAGATCCCCTGGAGAAGGGAAAGGCCAGTATTCTGGCCTGGAGAATTCCATGGACTGTATAGTCCATGGGATCGCAAAGAGTTGGACACGACTGAGCGACTTTCACTTTCAATATCATCAATGCTATGTTATGTATGCATGTACTTTGGAGATACAGAAACTGGAGCATTTAATTTAACAGAAAGAGTGATATTAGGGTAAGCTGCCAAAAGAAGGGATAGTATAGGGTGAAATTAAAACTCTTGCACAGTAGCTAGTACACAGTAGTGTAAGCACTGTACTTGACAAATCTATCCTTGAGATGCTCAAGGATATCAGATATCATTATCAGAAGCAATAGCAGTAGCATCCTTAGATCTAGAAAATAGGTGAGTGATCTTTAGGCACAGAAATCAGGAAAGGGCTAGCAAAACTTTAAGAGGAGAAAATGTTATTCCCAAGGATAAATTTTTAAAACATATTGAAAATGAAGCATATTTTCAGGTTGAAAACTGGGAAGACACCGAGTCTCAGCTTGGGCAATGTAGTAAAGTAATGCTCAAAATTCTCCAAGCCAGGCTTCAGCAATATGTGAACCGTGAACTTTCTAATGTTCAAGCTGGTTTTAGAAAAGGCAGAGGAACCAGAGATCAAATTGCCAACATCCACTGGATCATGGAAAAAGCAAGAGAGTTCCAGAAAAACATCTATTTCTGCTTTACTGACTATGCCAAAGCCTTTGACTGTGTAGATCACAATAAACTGTGGAAAATTCTGAAAGAGATGGGAATACCAGACCACCTGATCGGCCTCTTGAGAAATCTGTATGCAGGTCAGGAAGCAACAGTTAGAACTGGTCATGGAACAACAGACTGGTTCCAAATAGGAAAAGGAGTACGTCAAGGCTGTATATTGTCACCATGTTTATTTCACTTATATGCAGAGTACATCATGAGAAATGCTGGACTGGAAGAAACACAAGCTGGAATCAAGATTGCCGGGAGAAATATCAATAACCTCAGATATGCAGATGACACCACTCTTATGGCAGAAAGTGAAGAGGGGCTAAAAAGCCTATTGATGAAAGTGAAAGTGGAGAGTGAAAAGGTTGGCTTAAAGCTCAATATTCAGAAAACGAAGATCATGGCATCTGGTCCCATCACTACATGGGAAATAGATGGAGAAACAGTGGAAACAGTGTCAGACTTTATTTTTCTGGGCTCCAAAATCACTGCAGATGGTGACTGCAGCCATGAAATTAAAAGATGCTTACTCCTTGGAAGGAAAGTTATGACCAACCTAGATAGCATATTCAAAAGCAGAGACATCACTTTGCCAACAAAGGTTCGCCTAGTCAAGGCTATGGTCTTTCCTGTGGTCATGTATGGATGTGAGAGCTGGACTGTGAAGAAGGCTGAGCACGGAAGAATTGATGCTTTTGAAGTGTGGTGTTGGAGAAGACTCTTGAGAGTCCCTTGGACTGCAAGGAGATCCAACCGGTCCATTCTGAAGGAGATCAGCCCTGGGATTTCTTTGGAAGGAATGATGCTAAAGCTGAAACTCCAGTATTTTGGCCACCTCATGCGAAGAGTTGACTCATTGGAGAAGACTCTGATGCTGGGAGGGATTGAGGGCAGGAGGAGAAGGGGACGACAGAGGATGAGATGGCTGGATGGCATCACTGACCTGATGGATGTGAGTTTGAGTGACCTCTGAGAGCTGGTGATGGATAGGGAGGCCTGGCGTGCTGCAGTTCATGGGGTCGCAAAGAGTCGGACACGACTGAGCGACTGAACTGATCTGATCTGTGTGCATTGGGCAAATCATTTTCCCCGTGGGCTCCTTTTTATAATTTGTAAATGCATAAAAATGGATTATGTTATCCAAGAGTCCTTCTAATAGCAGAGTCTACAATCTCCACAATATCTCAAGGACAATGTCTTACAATCAATAAAATACTACTAGACACTTACAGAAACTGAAAGATGTATTCCATAGCCAAGAGAAAGAGCGGTTAATAGAAAGTAACTCTGAGGTATTGGAATGAGTAGACTAGGACTTTAAAGCATCTATTTTAAACATGTTCAAGAAATTAAAGAAAAATGTGGTCATAATGAACAAATAGATGGGTAATAACAGAGAAATGAAAAGTGTAAAAAAGAACTTGATGAATCCTTTACAGTGTAAAACTAAACTACTTGAAATTTCAAAATGATGACAAGTAAGTGAACTTGGAAAATTAATAGAAAATTAATATAAACCATTTAATCCAAAGGGCAGAGGCTTGACAAAATAAAAAGAGCCCCAGGATCCAGTTGTACCAAGTCAGGTTATCTAACATATATTTAATTGGAGTTGAAGAAGGAGAATAGAAAGGAGAAGGAAACAATATTTTTTAAAAAAGGAATACTTAAAGTGTCCAAGTTTGGAAGAAAGCAAAAACTACGATTTCAAGGAACTCAAAGAAATCAAGCAGAGTATGTATAAAAGAAGTCACATGTAGGTATTACATATTAAATCTGCCAAAAGTCAAAGAGAAAGAATTGTTGAAAACAGACAAAGAGATATGACACAGCACATACTGGGAACACTGATGCGTGTATGACGACTAACTTCTTCCAAAAGAGTGAGGACAAGAAGGTAACCGAATGACGCCTTTAAGGTGCTGAAAAGAAAAAGCCAGTCCGGTATCAGAGACTTCTATATTCTTCAAAAACGATAGCAAATAAATGCATTTTCTAAAAAATAAAAATGGAGAGTATTTGTTGCCAGTAGATTGTGACTTTAGAAATGCTGAAGAATAATTGCCAAGCTGAAGGAAAATGATTCCTGAAAGAAAATCATATCTACAAGAAGGAATAACAAGCACAGGGAACAGTAAGTCTGTGAATAACTATAAAAGACTGTATATTTTCTTTCCATAATTTCTTTAATAGACATATGACTGTCTTAAACAAAAGAAATATTGTGTAGGGTTTATAACAAATATAGAGTTCCTATTTATGACAACAATATCAAAAGGATAGGAAGTAAAGGCAAGTTCAGATATTCTGTTACATAGTTATCATATATTACATGAAGAGGTACTATACAAACTCCAGCCAGACTGTGGGCAATGGTTAAGGATGCACAAAGTAGTCCTTTGAATGAGCACTAAAATATAGTGCATAGAGGCAGAGCTGAAAAGTCAATCATAGAATTAAATGAAACACTAAAAAATATTTGATTAACCCAAAAGAAGGCAAAAAGGAAGAGAGGTGGATGAAACAAAGAGATGGCAAAGAGAAAAACAATGGCATTATGATAAAACCAACTATATAAAAATTATACTAAATGTAAGTAAATGGAACACTCCAGTTGAAAGGCAGGGATTGTCAGAATAAATAAAGAAGTCAAGACCCCACTATATATTTTTTTGTACAAGAAATGATGTTGTGTATAAAATTCAGATGTGCTGTTCTCAGTATCTTCAGTTGTGTCTGACTCTTTGCGACGTATGGACTGTAGCCTGCCAGGCTCCGCTGTCCATGGGATTCTCCAGGCAAGAATACTGGAATGGGTTGCCATGCCCTCCTCCAGGGGATCTTCCCAACCCAGAAATCGAACCCATATCTAGGGCATGCTCCTGCATTGCAGGCAGGTTCTTTATCCACTGAGCCACCTAGGAAGCCCTCTCTTATTCCTACTCAATCTTTATTATTTAAGGATTATAATACATTGCAATAAATTCTCATTAGTAGTATGCTAAGTAGTAGTGGGATGAGCCAATAGAGATAGATTGAAAATAAAGGATGAAAAAAGCTATATCAAGTAAACTATAGCATAAAAAACTGGATTAATTTTATTAGTATCAAACAAAACAGACTTTAAGACAAACAGTATTTTCAAAAACAGAGACATTTCATTATGATAAAAGGGTCCATTTATCTGAAGGACATAGCAATTTAAATGTGTCAGTTCAGTTCAGTTCAGTCGCTCAGTCGTGTCCGACTCTTTGAGACCCCATGAATCGCAGCATGCCAGGCCTCCCTGTCCATCACCAACTCCTGGAGTTCACTCAAACTCACGTCCATCGAGTCAGTGATGCCATCCAGCCATCTCATCCTCTGTCGTCCCCTTCTCCTCTTGCCCCCAATCCCTCCCAGCATCAGAGTCTTTTCCAATGAGTCAACTCTTCGCATGAGGTGGCCAAAGTACTGGAGTTTCAGCTTTAGCATCATTCCTTCCAAAGAAATCCCAGGGCTGATCTCCTTCAGAATGGACTGGTTGGATCTCCTTGCAGTCCAAGGGACTCTTAAGAGTCTTCTCCA
Source organism: Tragelaphus eurycerus (assembly GCA_935064755.1). NCBI lineage: Eukaryota > Metazoa > Chordata > Mammalia > Artiodactyla > Bovidae > Tragelaphus > Tragelaphus eurycerus. Next base: position 3,018,173 of record CAKXYN010000075.1, on the reverse strand, counting down.
ATACCACAGTTCAAAAGCGTCAATTCTTCAGTGCTCAGCTTTCTTCACAGTCTAACTCTCACATCTATAGATGACTACTGGAAAAGCCATAGCCTTGACTAGATGGACCTTGTTGGTTGCCTACTAATAGAATGTAAAACTCCATGAAGCCAAAATTTACAGAACTAAAGACAGGGCAGAACTTCATTGGGCAGAAATATGGATGTTAAGTCACTTCCTCTACCTCAGTTCAGTTCAGTCGCTCAGTCGTGTCCGATTCTTTGCGACCCCATGAATCGCAGCACTCCAGGCCTCCCTGTCCATCACCAACTCCCAGAGTTCACTCAAACTCATGTCCATCGAGTTCATGATGCCATTCAGCCATCTCATCCTCTGTCGTCCCCTTCTCCTCTTGCCCCTCTTCCTCTATCTAGCCCCTTCTAATTTAGCAGAAGTCCAGGGCATCGGTACATAATAATTTCCACCATTCATCACCTTACATTAGTCACTTACAAATATTTTTGCTTATTTAATCCTCCCACCAATTACTTGAGGTAGGAATTCTTGAATCTTTAACAAAGGCAATCATAATAGTATCAGTAACATCTGCATGTGCAGAGGGCTTATTAGATGACAGACACTGTACTAAGAACATTGTGCTGTTTCAGTGAATCCTCCCAGCAACTGATAATCTGGGCATTATCATTGCCCCATTTAACAGATGAGAAAACTGAGGTGCGGCGAGTTTGGGTCTCTTCCCCTATAGTCACAGAGCTAATAGGCAAGGGAGCAAAGGTTTGATCTCAGGGGTTCCATGTTTAGGTTGGAGAGAGGCTTTTCAGAGGGCTGGTCCCAGGCTGAGTGATGAAGTCTGTTTTCAGGCCTGCCCTTCTACTGGAGGTACACACCTTTGTGTGCATCGAAGTCACTATGTCTTTCTAGACTCCTGCAGGTGGCACCCACACCCTCATTGCCGGCTATGCCTTTCTGTTCCCTTCACTTGTATCTTCAGGAAAGAATCCACATTTGTCATTTATGAATGTATTGGGTTGGCTGACAGCTTCTTGAGAATTTCCCTTCCAGGGGCTTCTGCACTTGCAGCCTCTCTTCCCACTGGAGGGCAGGACCATGAGGGCTGACAGGTCCAGGATTAAATCCCTGCTCAACACCCTCATGTAGTTTAACCTTAATTTTCTCAACTGGAAGTGGGAGTAATGTCTGACTCAGGGCTAGGACAAGGGTTCCATTAAGTCAGGTACACACGACACCAGCTCTTGGACCCAGATTTCTTTTCTTCCACTCCTCTGCTCCTACGTACTCCCCTTAGCAATTTCATGCATCAGGAGAAGGTGGGGGAAATCTTCTGAGAAGCAGTAGGGACAGGCAGTTAACTAGGATGTATTGTCAACGCAGACTTTTTTTTTTTCTGTAGTTGTTATATTTTATTTTCCAAGTAACACTGATTAAAAATATTTATACACCAACTTTTAAGTCCACAGTTTAGTAATGTTATTTGTAGCATATTCAAAAGCAGAGACATTATTTTGCCAACAAAGGTCCGTCTAGTCAAGGCTATGGTTTTTCCAGTGATCATGTATGGATGTGAGAGTTGGACTGTGAAGAAAGCTGAACACTGAAGAATTGATGCTTTTGAACTGTGGTGTTGGAGAAGACTCTTGAGAGTCCCTTGGACTGCAAGGAGATCCAACCAGTCCATTCTGAAGGAGATCAGCCCTGGGTGTTCTTTGGAAGGAATGATGCTAAAGCTGAAACTCCAGTACTTTGGCCACCTCATGCGAAGAGCTGACTCATTGGAAATGACTCTGATGCTGGGAGGGATTGGGAGCAGGAGGAGAAAGGGATGACAGAGGATGAGATGGCTGGATGGCATCACCGACTTGATGGACATGAGTTTGAGTAAACTCTGGGGGTTGGTGCTGGACAGGCAGGCCTGGCGTGCTGCAATTCATGGGGTCTCAAAGAGTCGGACACAACTTAGCGACTGAACAACTGAACTGACTGAAAAGAAGGCAGCCTTGTTCTGACTGGCAGAATGTTGTGGACAATGTGTGTCTGTGTGTACAGGCACTGGTGTTCTGGAACACACTGGTGTTCTGGAAATGGGGCAGGAAAGTAAAAATGAAGAAAACCAGAGCATGAAATGGAAAGTTTTAGGATAGTAGCGTTATATGCAAATCATGATAGACAGACTGGTCACGTGTGTGGGCTTGGGTAAATCTTTTTATTAATCAGCTTATTATGTGTCCAAGAAAGGAGGGTGTTAGCTAGAATTTAAGAGAGATTTAGTCCCACTATAAGATGAGAGAAAAGATAATCTGAGCTGAGTATTAGACAGGAAGCGTGGAGCAATGTGATCCTTCCATAATTTTAGCTATTAACCTCCCTCTAGTTTCTTGCTGTGTCTGAGAGTCACATGCACTATTATTCCCTTAATGTTTTTCTTAACATTGACTCACTTTTTAAAAACCTTTATTTTATTGATATAGTTGGTTTACAATGTTGTGTTAATTTCTTCTGTACAGCCGTGATTCAGTTGTTCACACACACACACATATATTCTTTTTCATATTCTTTTCCATTATGGTTTATCCTAGGATATTGAATATAACTTCTGTTCTATACAGTAAGACCTTATTGTTTATTCATTCCATATATACTAGTTTGCATCTGCTAATCCCAAACGCCCAATCCATCCCTCCCCAGCCCCCTTCTCCTGGGCAAACACAAGGCTCTTCTCTGTGACTGTGAGCCTGTTTCTGTTTCTAGATAAGTTAATTTGTGTCATACTTTAGATTCCACATGTAAGTAATATCATATGGTATTTGTCTTACTCCAGACTTACTCTGTCTGGCTTACTTCACTTAGTACGATAATCTCTAAGCCCATCCGTGTTGTTGCACGTGGCTTTATTTTGTTCTTTTCTAATGGCTGAGTAGCATTCCATTGTCTGTATGCACCACGTCTTCTTTATCCATCCATCTCTTGATGGACATCTAGGTTGTTTCCATGCCTGCCTATTGTAAATAGCGCAGCAGTGAACATCAGGTGCATATAGCTTTTTGAATTAATGGTTTGCCCAGGAGTGGGATTGCTGGGCCATACGGTCATTCTGGGGCTTCCCTGATGGCTCAGTTGGTAAAGAATCTGCCTGCAATGTGGGAGACCCAGGATGGTAGTTCTAGTTTCCGTTTTTTTGAGGAACCTCCACACTGTTCTTTTGAAGAAGGAACAAATGAATACCTGAGAAAATGGTTTTATTGTGCTAATTAGGTATTTTTTTCTCATACAGGCTGAGATACAGATCAGATCAGATCAGTCGCTCAGTCATGTCTGACTCTTTGCGACCCCATGAACTGCAGCACACCAGGCCTCCCTGTCCATCACCAGCTCTCGGAGGTCACTCAGACTCACATTCATCGAGTCAGTGATGCCATCCAGCCATCTCATCCTCTGTTGTCCCCTTCTCCTCCTGCCCTCAATCCCTCCCAGCATCAGAGTCTTCTCCAATGAGTCAACTCTTCGCATGAGGTGGCCAAAATACTGGAGTTTCAGCTTTAGCATCATTCCTTCCAAAGAAATCCCAGGGCTGATCTCCTTCAGAATGGACTGGTTAGATCTCCTTGCAGTCCAAGGGACTCTCAAGAGTCTTCTCCTACACCACAGTTCAAAAGCATCAATTCTTCGGCGCTCAGCCTTCTTCACAGTCCAACTCTCACATCCATACATGACCACAGGAAAGACCATAGCCTTGACTAGGCGAACCTTTGTTGGCAAAGTGATGTCTCTGCTTTTGAATATGCTATCTAGGTTGGTCATAACTTTCCTTCCAAGGAGTAAGCATCTTTTAATTTCATGGCTGCAGTCACCATCTGCAGTGATTTTGGAGCCCAGAAAAATAAAGTCTGACACTGTTTCCACTGTTTCTCCATCTATTTCCCATGTAGTGATGGGACCAGATGCCATGATCTTCGTTTTCTGAATGTTGAGCTTTAAGCCAACCTTTTCACTCTCCACTTTCACTTTCATCAAGAGGCTTTTAGTTCCTCTTCACTTTCTGCCATAAGGGTGGTATCATCTGCATATCTGAGGTTATTGATATTTCTCCCGGCAATCTTGATTCCAGCGTGTTTCTTCCAGTCCAGCATTTCTCATGATGTACTCTGCATATAAGTGAAATAAACATGGTGACAATATACAGCCTTGACGTACTCCTTTTCCTATTTGGAACCAGTCTGTTGTTCCATGACCAGTTCTAACTGTTGCTTCCTGACCTGCATACAGATTTCTCAAGAGGCCGATCAGGTGGTCTGGTATTCCCATCTCTCTCAGAATTTTCCACAGTTTATTGTGATCTACACAGTCAAAGGCTTTGGCAACCTATCCATCAAAACATAAACTGTTTATCTGAGTTCCACCCAGATCATCACATGGCCTCCTGAGAGAGTGGGCCACATTCTAAAGGGAAGATTCAAAGGGGGAGTTTGTTCCAGCTCTGACATCTCCTGGCTGTGTGACTTGGAGCCAGGGAGTCCCCCTCTTTCTCTCTACCCCATGAAGTCACTGAACATAAAGCCTGTTAAGGTCAGGCAGTCCTGGGGTTTCCTCTGGAATCTTCTGACCAAATGCTTTTTCAGTCCCTGCTGGGCAGGGAAATAACCCCTTGTGGTGGTCTGAAACTTCTTGGGACAGTTCTGCATCTGCCCTACATTGGGCTCTGGGGAGCTCCACCCTTTACTTTTGTTTCTTGCCTTCCTCTTCACATCCTTTCCAGCCTGGGTGGCAGTTGTTGTGCGTCTAGAGGCCAAGTGGTGTTGAGCAGGACCAGGATCTCCTCTGTCGCGGTTAGGAGTCATCCGCTGGTGATGTCCATAACAATAATACTCAGCTCTCTGATGGGCACGTCCTCTGTGCCAGGCGCCTTGCTGAGCTCCTGCACAGGTGAGACCTCAGGGTAGCCTCACTGCCATCCTGGTTACAGGCACAACTTTCACGGCCCCCGAAGATGATGCATTTGGCTGAAAAGACACTTTGAGGATCTGGGGCCAGGCGGACATTCAGGTGGCTCTCCCCTCTGGCTAACCTCCCAAACCTTTCCATGGTCAACACTGTTTTGCCACGTCTCTTACCTTACTCTTGCAGAGTTGGTATGGGGGATCCAGGAGCAGGAGTGTCCATCTGGCTCTGTTATATTTCATCCTGTGGGATCCAGTCCACCATTCACGGCTGCTGAAATCTATTTGGATCCCAACTATGTCAGCTGACATATTTCTGTCTTTCTCAATCGGGTGTCATCAGAAAATTTGGTAAGCTTGTAGTCTTTATTTTCATCCCAAGTCATTGATAAAAATGTTGAATAGGAAGAGCCAGGGGAATTCTCAGAATGCCGTTAGGAAATTCCCTCTGAATCAGCAATTTATTAATTTATCGCTCTTTGAATACTGGCAGTATACTAGCTATTGGATCCTCCTATTTATACAGACCTGTGCTTATTTCTCCGGCTTATTCACAAACTATCATGAGATTCTTGGGGCTGAGATTATGGAATAAGAGGGCAGGTGTGCAGTAAAGGGTTACCCTTGTCCAAATAAAGTTCTGACTCTTGCTCGGCTCTGGAGAGGTGATTTCTAACTCCTTTGAATATGCTGTCTAAGAGTGTCTGTTTACCTGGGGACCTTGGGCCTTGCTAGATGTGTGTGCTTAGTAGCTCAGTTGTGTCTGACTCTTTGCGACTCCATGGACTGTAGCCTGCCAGGCTCCTCTGTCCATGGGGATTCTCCAGGCAAGAATATTGGAGTGGGTTGCCATGCCCTCCTCCAGAACTATGCAAACAATATCATTTAGGTGGGACCTTGGATCGTGGTGTGGTCTTGACCTCTGGAGGGGCTGGAGACTAAAGTCAGTTGTGTCTACATGACCAAACCCTGGTGAAAACCCTGGACAACCAGCCTCAGGTGAGTTTTCCTGGTTGGCAACTCTCTGCGTGGGTTGTAACCCACTGCTGCTGGGAGAAGTAAGTATTGACCACACAATGGCCCGAGTGGGTATGCCTGGTGTCTCTGGGGCCCTGCTCTGTGTGCCTCTTCCTTTCGCTGATTTTGATCTGTATCCTTTTGCTATAATAAATCCTAACTGTAACAGGGCTTTCCAGGTGGCACTAGTGGTAAAGAGGCTTGGGTTTGATCCCTGGGTCAGGAAGATCCCCTGGAGTAGGAAATGGTAACCCCTCTGGTATTCTTGCCTGGGAAATCCCATGGACAGAGGAGCCTGGTGGACTCCAGTCCATGAGTTGCAAAGAGTGGGATACAACTGAGCACATGAGCATAACAACTGTTGCTGAGTTCTGTGAATCCTTGTGAATTACAGGACCAGGAGGTGGGGGTTGGACACCTCTTGAAACTACAACAGAAATCTCTGGATCATATTAAATGTATCTTTCTTTGAAGCCAGTGGACTGAGTTCTATCCAGGTTTCTCTAAATGCCTTCTTCAAGAGGTACAAAGTAACCAAGGAAGGCCTTTCTCTTCTGCCCAAAGTAGCATCCTTGCTAACCTTCCCCAGGGTCTGACTGCCCTGTGTGGGTAAGGAGCACTCATTTCAATCTTCTCTGGACGCTGTTTTGCCCAGCAGGACTTCGAGCTTGGGTATCTCCTCCTGCCTTTTAGGAAAGTCTCTGCTGAAACTCAGATACTAGTGGGGGCACACACACTGAGCTACTGTCACCCATTTATACTCCAGTTGAAATTAATCAGCCCACTTGTGGAACTAGAGTTTCATTTGAACAGAATCTAGGAGAGGCATTCAAACGGGGTCAATTTTATGTCAGTGCTAACATAAGGGCCCATGAGCACAAAAATACCTTTAGTTCAGGTCCTCAGAGTTGTTTGTGTGAATTCTCTGGACAAAGTAGCTTTTTCTCTTTTATTAAAAAAAATTTTTTACTGGACTCTAGTTGATTTACAATGTTGTTTCAGTTTCAGGTAGACAGCAAAGTGAATCACTCCTACACATATATCCACTCTTCTTTTTTTTTTAAAAGATTTTTTTTTTTTCCCCATTTAGGCTATTATAGAGCACTGACTAGAGTTTCCTGTGCTACACAGCAGGTTCTTATGAGTTATCTATTTTACGTATAGTAGTGTGTATATGTCAATCCCAGTCTCCCGATCTCTTACTCACTCACTCATTTTTGGCTGCACTGTGTCACTGATGCTGTGCGTGGGCTTTCTCCAGTTGCAGTGAGGGGGTGCTATTCTTTACATGCAGAGTGCGGGCTTCTCATTGTGGTGGCTTCTCTTGTTGCTGAGCACAGGCTCTAGGCACGAGGGGTCAGTAGTTTTGGTGCATGGGCTTAGTTGACCCCGAGGCAAATGGGATCTTCCTAGACCATGGGTTGGACCTGTGTCCCCTATATTGGCTGCTGCTGCTAAGTCACTTAAGTCGTGTCCGACTCTGTGCGACCCCATAGATGGCAGCCCATCAGGTTCCCCCGTCCCTGGGATTCTCCAAGCAAGAACACTGGAGTGGGCATGTAGATCCTTTACCACAGGACTACCAAGGGAGTTTGGCTTTTTTCTTTAAACTATTGTTGAGATATATGTTGGTTGGGAGGACTTATTTTTCCCCCTCCCCTTTGCTTTATCCTACAACCAAGAGGCATGAATATCTGCCTTTAATGTAATGACATGGGACAGTGTACTCCTTCCTGCATCCCTGGACCTTTAAGGGATCATAGAATGTGTGCCTTGAAAAGCTCCACTCCTTATAGAAGATGTAAATCCTTTTTGTTGTTTAGTTACTAAGTCATGTCTGACTCTTTGTGACCCCGTGGACTATAACTCGTCAGGCTCCTTTGTCCATGAAATTCTCCGGGCAAGAATATTGGAGTGGGTTGCCATTTCCTTCTCCAGGGGATCTTCTCAGCCTAGGGATCAAACCCATATCTCCTGCTTGGCAGGCAAGATTCTTTATCACTGAGCCACCTGGGAAGCAGGGGGCCTTTATTTCTTCTCTCCTGTCATCAGGTGGGGGAAGTGGAGGGATCAACTGCCCCTCTACCCCCACGCTTGATTAATGTGAGATGTTATAATCCAGTCCGTACATGGAAGGTCTTTATATTTAAAGCCATTAAGAATGGCTTCTTGGGTTCCAAAATAACTTTGAACGGTGACTGCAGCCATGAGATTAAAAGACACTTGCTCCTTGGAAGAGAAGCTATGACAAATCTAAACAGTGAATTAAAAAGCAGAGACGTCATTTTACAAACAAAGGTCTGTCTAGTCAAGGCTATGGTTTTTCCAGTAGTCATGGACGGATGTGAGAGTTGGACCATAAAGAAGGCTGAGCACTGAAGAACTGATGCTTTCAAACTGTGGTGTTAGAGGAGACTCTTGAGAGTCCCTTGGACTGCAAGGAAATCAAACCAGTCAATCCTAAAAGAAATCAGTCCTGAATATTCTTTGGAAGGATTGATGCTAAAGCTGAAGCTCCAATACTTTGGCCACCTGATGCGAAGAGCTGACTCATTGGAAAAGATCCTGTCGCTAGGAACGATTGAGGGCAGGAGGAGAAAGTGACGACAGAGGATGATATGGTTGGATGGCATCACCGACTCAATGGACATGAGTTTGAGCAAACTCTGGGAGACAGTGAAGGACAGGGAAGCCTGGTGCTGCAGTCCATGGGATTGCAAAGAGTTGGATACAACTGAGAGACTAAACAACAATAAGAGTGGAAGTTTCTGGAGGGTAGAAACCACATGAGTTTCATCCTTGAATAAATGAGGGTGTGGCCTGGCCTAGCATGGAGAGGGAGTAACTGACATGCTGTCTGTCTCCTAACTTGGGAACGTTTCAGCCAAGTAGGATCAGGAAATACAGAGTCCCTTTCCTCGGTCACCACAACTGGCTTGGGCAGCTGCCAGCTGGCTGCTCTGATGCTCATGAGAGCTCCCTGAGCTCGGCACGGGGCTGTTGGCTGTGAGCCCAGGCCTTCCTGCCTAGCTGGACTCTTGGTTAGTCATGAGGTTCAATGAACTTACTCTCCAATTTCACACGTGCAAGTTGTGTTTGGAGCTTGCTGGAGATTGGAGACAAAAGCTGTCAGGCATCAAACCCACGGGCTCTCTGTGGCCATGTCATCAATGGGGTCAGAAATGGGGCTTCCTGAACGTTTACTCCTCTAATACTGTTGTCAGTCAGCTGTGGATCCCCTGGGGATCTTGTGAAAATGCAGCTTCTGATTCAGGAGCTCTGGGGTGGGGTCTAACAAGCCACTGAGTGATGACCCGACCACACTCTGAGAAGCCAGTATCTAAAGGACTGTAAGACACGTGGGTGTCGACATGGTGGGGCAGGGTTTAGGTGGCCAACTAGCCACTAAAACTCTTGTGACACATTCTGAGCAGAAGACATAGAAAAAAGTGATGGATCCTGCGTTGGTCTGGAGGAAACCAGCCACCAGGACATCTACTCTCCCTGAGGCAGGGGACAGGGCTCCTAGCCCACATTGTATGACTTTGATCAATGCATTTGCAGCGGCAAGAGGCAGGATGGTGTAATGGCTCCTGCTCGTGGTTTGGTGCCAGTTCACCTTGGCAGGTTGGGCATACACTCCTAAGCTCTGTTCCTGTGGCCCAGAGTTTTCTCTGTGCCTGAGTTTTCTCATTTGTAAAAGGGAGATGCAATCATAGTATATCGCCTGGTGCTAGTGCTAAAGAATCTGCCTGCCAGTGCAGGAGACACGGTTTTGATCCTTGGGTTGGGAGGATCCCCTGGAGAAGGAAATGACAACCCGCTCAAGTATGCTTGCCTGGAAGCTTCCATGGACAGAAGAACCTGGAGGGCTACAGTCCATGGGGTTGCAAAGAGTCAGACACAACTGAGCACGCACTGTCTCTGTCTGTAGGGTCGCTGTGAAAGCTGCAGATTATATAAGTGACTTGGATGATAAAAAAATGACCCGGAGTAGTTCTTTTCCTTTTCAGCCAGAGCTCCAGTCCCTCAGCCTGGGACCTCAGGGGGCCCTGGGCTTCTGTGCCCTGCAAGGCCACGGTTGTGCAAGCGCTCTCGGGTCTCTTGTTACCCAGGAGCCGGCAACAGACCAAAATAAAGTTGAGGGGGGACCGGCGGGGAGGGCCGAGCGAGCCTCTGTAGGGAGTCTGACCAGGTCAGCTGGGAATGCCTGTCAGCCGTCCAGGGTGGCTCCTGCGTGGGCCTGGAGGTGGGTGAGTGACTCATGCTGGGGGCCCTCTCTACCCCCATGCCCAAGTGCTCCTCCCTTCCCTGGCTGGGGCTCACCTAATCCCCACAGTGGGTGTCGGGGGGCACCCGCACCTGGGCCGAGGGCTAGGGTTGCAGCGTGCTCACTTCATACTCGGCAGCGTGCAGCTGAGGCCCTCTCCCCGGGCAGCGAGGTCAGCTTGGCAGACATTGCCTCTCCAGCCTTGATCTGGATCCGGCCGCAGGCAGCCGATTCCCCCGGACCCGACGAGGTGATGGCCGAACAAGAAGCCAGTGGGCTGCAGGTCCTACTGCACACGCTCCAGGTAGGCAAGAGGCCGAGGGCCGCCCAAGCTAGCCAGCCGGATCTTTGCCGTGCCGGGCCTGCCTGGGAGCTGGGGCTCTCCCCGCAGTCTGCTCTGGCCCCAGTGGCCTGGTTTGCTAACCAGCAGTAATGCCCGAGTCAGCAGCAGCTCTCACCTTGAGGCTGACCTAAATGATGCTCCGGTGTTTAAATATTAAACCTGACTGTGTTGATGAGTGTGCTGCTTAAATTATTGAACCTGGTGGGATTAGATGCTCGGGCTAAAAGATCCAGGTTTGCTCGAGATGAGAAAGATGGGAAAAAAAGGCTGCTTGGCAAATGCACGCCTGTTTAACTTCTGCCTGAGCAGGAAGGAGACCCCGGGGTGGGGACGGGTGTATAGAAGTAGGAGGAAGTGGGGGCATCAGGGAAGACCACTCATCTGGGCTTCTTTTGAATGGCCATTACCAGGTTCCCAGAGAGTGGTCCTCATCAGAATCACCTAGGATGCCTGCCCACAGTGCATCTTCTCAGTGGGATCTTCTGGAAGGAATCACTGTCACCAGGGGCGGGGGCCTGGGAATCTGCCTTGCTTTCTATGTGATTCTATTCACTCCTGATTTTGAGATTTCTTGTCCCAGGGCATGGGTTTGCTAACTTATCTGCAGACTAGAAACTCCCAGAGGGTGTTAAAAAAATGTGGATACCCACCCACCCAAATTCAGATTTAATTAATCTGGGGAGTAACCTGAGGGTTGGATCTTTGAAACCTTCCCCTCCCAGGTGGTCTCAAAGTGCAACTAAAGTCAATGAATCACTGCTCTGTAGACCTGAGTACATGCTTGCACTGAACCAGATGCAGGGAATGGCAGACCTCAAAGGGGCCCAAGAGATCTTCTATTCCAGGATTCTAAACCTGAAGTTCATGGACAGGCGGCACAAGAGAATGGGCTTCAGGGACTCTATGACCCCCGCCCATGGATTTAGAATGTAAATGTTTTGCACTCACATTCATTCTTCCCAGCTTTGAAAAGTTTCGTTTTCCTTGGATTCTTGAGAAAAGCTATATTCCTAAATATAGATTTAGAGTTTGAGCAAACTCTGGGAGATAGTGAAGGCCAGGGAAGCCTGGTGTACTGCAGTTCTTGGGGCTCTCAAAAGAGTCGGACATGACTTAGTGACTGAACAAAATATCCCTAGAAATTTGAAGAACCGGGAAACCCAACCTTCCAGTGCACAGTTAAGGCAACTGAGTTTCAGAAGTGAAATAGCTTCCCAAGGTCATGTAACCACTTAATAGGGGAACTGGGACTAGCACCAGAGAACTTCAGTATCCCGTGGACCAAGTGTTTTTGACTCATTCTATCCGGCGCAACAAGGGCAAGAATGCATCTGGGTTAGGAGTGTTGGTGGTGGGTGTGGGCCTGAAAATAAATATGCAGTTGGCCTGGAAGTTACTGCAGGATAAACTCAATCTCCTGTCTTTCTACTGTGGGGATTTCTGATTGATATTTAGAATGATTGTTCCGATTCTCAATCATCAAAGAAAGACTGAATTAAATTCATTATACCCTATGTGTGCTAAGTCACTTTAGTCATGTCCGACCCTTCATGACGCTATGGACTATAGCCCGCCAGGCTCCTTTGTCCATGGGATTTCTCCAGGCAAGAATACAGGAGTGGGTTGCCATGCTCTCCTCCAAGGGTTCATCCCTATCCAGGGATCCAATCTGCATCCCTTGCATTGCAGGTGGATTCTTTACCACTGAGCCACTGGGGAAGCCCTCAGTATGCACTGCTTCTGCTGCTAAGTCGCTTCAGTCGTGTCCAACTCTGTGCGACCCCAGAGATGGCAGCTCACCAGGCTCCCCTGTCTCTGGGATTCTCCAGGCAAGAACACTGGACTGGGTTGCCATTTCCTTCTCCAATGCATGAAAGTGAAAAGTGAAAGTGAAGTTGCTCAGTTATGTCCAACTCTGTGTGACCCCATGGACTGCAGCCTACCAGGCTCCTCTGTCCATGGGATTTTCCAGGCAGGAGTACTGGAGTGGGCTGCCATTTATTCCCAATTAACCAAAACACTAAAATAACTGGAACACGTTTGCCCTGTGCCCTCTAGTTGATCTCAGAATCTGGTGGTGGAATTGACTTGGGTTCCTGGCTGAGCCCTGAGTCAGCCCTCTCTCCAGGTGTCTGCTAGAGTCTGGTTTCAGTCTTGAGGGTAGAAGTTAGAACTCTGGCATATTAAAAAAAAAAAAGGAGAGCAAGAACCCAGAACAGATATTCCATGGAATAATGTTTCCTGATGAGTTTCCTGCCCCTCCTCATTCCCATCCCCATGGACTAGACCCTGAACAGTTGCTGAAAAGGGCTTAGCTGGTGTGCTTTTGATGGAGGGTCTCAGAGGTCTTAGGGATTCAAGCCAGTCCTCCTTGTGCACAAAGGTGAGAGACCAAAGGGTTTGTACCGCTTCTCAAATCTCTGCAGAAAACAGTGGTTATGTCTGAGTAGAATGTGAGATCAGAATGTGAGTTCTCCATGTCTTTCAGAAGCACTCAGAACATTGCCAAGGGAAGGAGAAAGAGAGACCAGATGACTGGGAAGACAAAGCACAGGGGTGACCATGTCCCCACGATATGACGGGGACTTTCGCCTCCTTGGGCGACTGTGACAAAATCAACTAGATCACTAAGAAATATTGGTTTCCCAGGGACTGCCTTGGTAGTTCAGTGGCTAAGACTGCATGCTCCCAATGCAGGGGACCCAGGTTTGATCCCTAGTCAGGGAACTAGATCCTGTATATTGCAGTGAAGACCTAGCATAGCCAAATAAATACATATAAAAGAAATATCAGTGTTTTACCTATTCCCTTTCCCTCTACAATTGGGAAAGGGCTAAGTTCTTTTTTTCCTACCCCAGTTTCAACACAGATTTATCTCTGCCCTAAAAGGATGAGAATCAGATTTCTACCCAGACATTTTCCAAGTCCCTGACTTTCAGTGTATGAGTTGAGACAGAAAATCACGAGATTGACTCACGAGGGCCTGGGTGAAGGGGAGGCGGCACAGAACACAGGTGTGAGAGACAGGAACAGCTGGCTCCTGCCCCATTTCTGGCACTCACCAGCTGTATACCCTTAGGCAAGCCCCGCAACCTCTCTGAGCCTTCATTTCTAGATCTGTAAAAGTAGGGGGCGGGGAGCAATAAAAATACTTTCCTCAGCCTTTTGTGCCAGAATTAAGAGAACCCATTTGAAAAGTGCTTATAAACTATAATCGACAGTTCAAGTGACTCTGGTTTTTATGATTTCCCCAGCTGAGGACTCAGTGGAAGGCTGGGAACATTTGCCTAGGCTGTTCATCATCCCATCCCTGTCTCCTGGATGGGCTCCAGGACCCTTGGAAAAAAACGAAGGTGTCTCGTCCATCCTGCTCTCATTTCTCCATGTAGTTTGAGCTAATGGGGAAGATGGGGAGCTGCCAGGGTAACAGGATGTGGGCGCCAGGCCAGCCCTGAATTCGGGAGCCCTCAGCCGGCGATGTCCTACAGGCTGCCATCTCTGACACACTTTGAGCTGTGATATGGGCACATTTTTTGCTATTTGCATTTGCACTTTATTATTTGATGTTATAGCTGCTTAGACTGAATCCCAGGTCTGCATCTTGGCCAAAAGGTGCATAATGAAGCTCCTTTGCTTGACTTGGGCTCTGGAACTTTATCTATTATGGATTGCGAATGAGGTTGCTGCCTGTGCGGTTTCCGGTCTTGAGTGAGCATCAGGCTCAGATAATAGAAAGCCTGGAGGAGGTGGCAACTGCACTTTTCCCTTGGACTTCTTCCTTCAAGGATTACTTCTGAGACAACAGGTGATTTTAGCTTCTGGGCTGCAAAGAGGGGAAGGGTGGAAAAATGATGACTGATATGTTTCATTCATAGCACTTGGGGGTTTTCTTTCCAAAACATATGTTTAAAAATTTCTAGAATTCTCCACCGAGGATGTAAAAATATCCATCTATTATACATCCATAGGACCAGGCGTGGCAGAAACTGAGATTTCCCCTTGGACATCAACAGAAGGGTTTGGAAAAATCATGAGACCAAGTCTCCTTTTAGATAGCAAGCATCGTGTCTTCCCTGAATGTCCAGTCAGGAGGAGTCTCTTCTCCCAAATTCTTTACCATGGAATTCATTACATACAATTATTTTTATCTTCCCATTATTCCTCTAGAACATTGTATTTTCATTGAAAAATGGGTCAACTTTCAGCAGAAGAAATTGGTGCAGTTAAGAGGGTAATGAGGGTCCCCAGGGATCTTTCTCATGGCAGCAGAATGTGGAGAGTATTCAGTATTTGCTATGACACTGAATTTGATTAAAACAGAACATCTGAGAAGGGAAAGACAGGAGATTGACATGGGAGTTTGCTCAAATGCTTGAGACTCTTGAGTGGCAAGCTTCACATCTAATCATGCCGTTGGTAAAGGCTGCTTATCCATAAAGGTAGGTGATGGGGACTCCAGGACATTCAGTCAAGGTGACAGTGGTACAGCTCTTTGGAGGGGGACATTAGCCATGACTGTATCTCTGCTTGTTACTGCCGAGTAATAAGATGTGTAGGCTTCCCTGGTGTCTCAACAGGTAAAGAGCCCACCTGCCAATAGGAGATGCAAGAGACTCAGGTTTGATCTCTGAGTCTGGAAGATCTCCTGGAGGAGGGCATGGCAACCCACTCCAGTACTGTTGCCTGGAGAATCCCATGTACATAGGAGTCTGGCGGGCTACAGTCCCTAGGATCGCGAAGAGTTGGATACGACTAGGTGTGCAAGCATGCGTGCATGCACGCCCTGTGATGTGTTACGCACAACCTCCCCATCACTGACCTGGCTTTTGTCCTGGTCCTCTTCTTACCCATCCCCTCCCTTTAGCCCTTTCTTGTCACTTAACTCAAACTTGCCTCTCACCCCATCCTGAGTCACTGTACATCTCTAATCCCCCTCCAGGGGGAAGGTCAGAGAAGGATTATGGCTCAGGGATTGGTGAAGTTGCACTGTTTAAACTTTTTTTTTTAAATTTGAAAGGAACAAAAATTATTTTAGAGGCAGCATTCAATGTCCTTGTGTCAAAACAGTTCTGATAACACGGCATTAAAAGGACCAGTGCGTGCTAAGTCACTCAGTCGTGTCCAATTCTTTGCATCTCGTGGACAGAGGAGCCTGGTAGGCTGCAGTCCATGGGATTCTCCAGGCAAGAACACTGGAGTGGGTTGCCATGGCCTCCTCCAGGGGATCTTCCCAACCCAGGGATCGAATGTGCATCTCTTACATTTCCTTCATTGGCAGGCAGGTTTGTTACCACTATCAGGTTGAGTCCAAAAGTCCCATCCTCACTTTTGGTAATTGAGAGCTCCCCCCAGCACTCCCACTGAACCCAGACCCTGGATCCAACTTCCTCCCCGAGCATCTACCTCCTCAAGGCAGCAGGCGAGGGACAGAAAGCCTGCATGGCTTTGAGGTGTAATTGAAAATTTGCCCTTGCTGGTGACATGTTGAAGCTAATGGCCAACAGAGAGGACCCACATTTACTCCACAACTGGCAACTTTTACTGGCAACATCACTCCACAATTTACTCAGTTATGAAAATTGGAACCCCTCTTGTGAAAGTCAAACACAGTCTGGGTTTGAGTTCTGGGGGCTCAGAAAGCATGCAACTGGGGAAGAGAAGTTGGTCTGGGTGACTGATCACTGTACCATACCTGTAAGTGTCGAGGAAGGCAGCTATGAATCAAACAGACAAGGTGCTTCTTCATATTTCAGAAATAGGCACTTGGAAATGCATCCTCTTGGGTGTGAGCTCCATATCCTTTTGCCAGATCTGAAATGAAGGAAGTTGAAGGTTTGTGGGATCTTTGCTTTTTCACCAAGAGAATACTGCATGGTTCTCTCAAAGCGAGGGGTCTGCAAATCAGGTTCTTGAGAGAGAAAAGGATGTGTAGGGTGAAGGAGAAATCGATAGCAGAGATGCTGGGAATACAAGAATGAGGAGAACAAAGGGTGTAAAAGAAGACAGAGCATTCTGGGTCCTCTGCACCTTGCCCTAACTTGCTTCATTCATATTTGTTAGTTGAAAATGGCTTGAGATGCTTTGAACTGTAGTTGTTTTTCAGTTGCTAAGTTGTGTCCAACTCTTTGTGACCCCATGGACTGCAGCACACCAGGCTTCCCTGTCCTTCACTATCTCCCAGAGTTTGCTCAAACTCATGTTAAGTCAGTGATGCCATCCAACCATCTCATCCTGTCACCCCCTTCTCCTTCTGCCTTCAATCTTTCCCAGCATCAGGGTCTTTTGATATGAGTTGGTCCTTTGCATCAGGTGACAAAGTACTGGAGCTTCAGCCTCAGTCCTCTGAATGAATATCCATGGTTGATTTTGTTTAGGATTGATAGTTTTGATCTCCTGGCTGTCCAGTGCTTTTGAATTGTGGTGCTGGAGAAGACTCTTGCATGGAGAGACTTAGTCAAATTCAGGTTCTTATGTATCTAATTTCCTCTACTTGGTCCCTTGAATTATAATAGTTAAAATAATAATGAACATTTATTAAACAGTTTCTACATGTAAGAAGCTGTGCAAAGTCCTTCACAGGCACCGTCTCATTTAATCCTTACAACAACCCTGTGAGTTGGGTGGTATTAGTGTCTGCATTGTAGAGCTCTCAAAGGGAAGGTTGGAGATGTTAATACGTTTCTCATAGTCACACAGTGGATGAGTGGCAGAGCTGGAATGTGAGCAGAGGGGAATCTGACACGAGTGGATGTGCTCTTGCCAGATGTATTAGCTCTCTGAGGAGAAACAGGGCCACTGCGAAGATTCAGAACAGATTTTCCCAGGTGGTAGGTGTCTGCGGAGGAGAAAGGAGATCCCCCCTCCCATAGGCACATCAGGTGAAGACAGCAGCTGTGCCCACAGTCCTGGCAGGACTGGCCCAGAGGGCAGAGAACAGGTGCCTAGAGTGGGTGTCTGCAA
Source organism: Tragelaphus eurycerus (assembly GCA_935064755.1). Taxonomy (NCBI): domain Eukaryota; kingdom Metazoa; phylum Chordata; class Mammalia; order Artiodactyla; family Bovidae; genus Tragelaphus; species Tragelaphus eurycerus. Next base: position 3,000,631 of record CAKXYN010000075.1, on the reverse strand, counting down.
ACTTTGAAGGGTCTAACAGCAAAGTTTTTAGGCTTCTCAGGCCACACGATCTTTGTCACAGTTGTTCAGCCCTGCCACTGTAGATGTAGATGCATGAGAAAGAATGGGCTCTCTTGCAGTAAGATTTGTGTACAAAAACCAGGGAATGGGCTGGCCTTGGCTGTGGTGATAGACGGTGGACCCCTGGCTGGAGGTCCTTTGGGCCCGAGCAGGGTGTAGGTCAGAGTGGGAGAGGGGACAGAAAGCGAGAGGTGGAGCATCAGGGGCCTGTTGGACTGTCTGCTGCCAAGTGGGAGCTTCCTTTATGTGCGTGGACATCCTCCTCAACTTCTAGGCCGCCCTCCTTGCAAAGACAGCACAGAAAATGATGCTCTGAGTTCCTCTGGGGGCGAGTCTTACAGAACTTGAAATGCACACTTCAGAACATCATTTCCTGCTGCTGCTGCCTGCAGTTTCCTAAGTACCAGCAGAGACAGTCATTGTGTCTATTAATCCTCCAAGGAGGGCTTTCAGGGCATTTTAGCAGCACTTAACATAAATGCCGCTGGTTTGATCCCTGGGTCAGAAACATCCCTGGAGGAGGGCATGGCAGCCCACTCCTATATTCTTGCCTGGAGAATCCCTTGGACAGAAGAGCCTGGTGGGTTACAGTCCATGGAGTCACACAGAGTTGGACATGGCTGAAGCTGACTTAGCACATTGCACCAGTGTAATAGGTGATTGTCTTGCAGATATTGTTTGCATTCAACAGCACTTCCAGCACAAGACATATTCAGTTAAGCACTTCTTAGACTGGTTTCTATAGAACGCCAGTGTTCCCTGGGATGCCAATGAGTGTTCCACTCACAAAAGTTCTTGTTGACGGATGGATTGGAGATGTCAGGGTAAATAAACTTATTAGAATTGCTTACTGAAAGATAATAAATCTTTTGAAAGTGTTTCAAATACTTAGGTCCTCCAGCTCTCAGTTTAAATGCCTTTTACTTGGAGAGGAATACTCTGACACCCCAATGTTCCTTACAGCACAATGAACTGGGCTCTGAGTCCTATTTCCCTAGTTTGACTTTACATAGAACTTGCCACTTCCTGATGCTTGTCTGTGCCTTCTCTCCCTTATTCCACCAGGGCAGAGATGTCATCTGTCTTGTTCATCTTTATCCCTACTACCTAAAGCACTCTCTAGGACATAGTAGGCCCTCAATAAATATTTATTGATTGAATAATAAGATGAATGTGCATGGTAGATTATCAAGTTGGGGATATAGTATATAGCATTTCTAAATCATCTTCAGTTCAGTTCAGTTGCTCAGTCATGTTTGACTCTGTGACCCCATGAACCGCAGCACGCCAGGCCTCCCTGTCCATCACCAACTCCCAGAGTCCACCTAAACCCATGTGAATTGAGTTGGTGATGCCATCCAACCATCTCATCCTCTGTCATCCCCTTCTCTTCCTGCCCTCAGTCTTTCCCAGTATCAGGGGCTTTTCAAATGAGTCAGCTCTTTGCATCAGGTAGCCAAAGTACTGGAGTTTCAGCTTCAACATCAGTCCTTCCAATGAACACCCAGGACTGATCTCCTTTAGGATGGACTGGTTAGATCTCTTTGCAGTCCAAGGGACTCTCAAGAGTCTTCTCCAACACCACAGTTCAAGAATCATCTTAGAGATGGGATTTTAAAAAACTTTTATTTTGTATTGGAGTATAGCCAATTAACAGTATTGTGATAGTTTCAGGTGGACAGTAAAGGGACTCTGCTGTATACATACATGTATCCATTCTCCCCCAAACTCTCCTGCCATTTTCAGGCTGCCACATAACACTGAGCAGAGTTCCATGTGCTATGCAATAGGTCCTTGCTGGTTATCCATTTTAAACATAGCAATGTGTACCTATTGACCCCAAACTCCCTAATTTTCCCTTCCCTTGGAGATGCAATAATTTTTTATAGCAAATGCCCACTAGTATTCCATCGCACAGAACATTAGGTGTTTCTTTCTGGCTGAACCACCTGGCATGTAAAATCTTAGTTCCCTGACCACGGGTCAAACCTGAATCTTCCTGCAATGAGGGAGACCCAGGTTTGATCCCTGGGTCGGAAAGATCCCCTGGAGAAGGGAACGGCAACCCACTCCAGTATTCTCACCTGGAGAATTCCATGGACAGAGGAGCCATAAGTCTCACAGAGTCAGACATGACTGAACAACTAATGTTTTCACTTTTCTTTCACTTTCCCTGCGGTGAAAGCCCAGTCTTAACATCTGGGCCACTAGGGAAGTCCCTCACAAGACATTAAGAATCCATGGAATACATTTGGGAAACAATGGTTGTAGACCCAGGCCATGTTATATCACTGCTTTGAGGTCTTTGAGGGTTGAATTTCTCCAAATCTGGAAACTGACTTCTGGCATGTTGAAACATTTCTAATCCAAGTTGATACGAAGTTAGTTCTGTTGGAGACCTAGGGTCATTCCTCTGCTTGGTGAATTCTACTAGCTGATGACTATCCAACCTGTCTGTAGGCCTTGAGTGGACATGACTTCTAATCCTTATTTGATTGGGAAGGAGAATATAAGTGACAGATGTGGAGGTTTAGAAAAAAGGTTCTTCCTAGAAGCTCGTGAGAGCCGTTCTGCTTCGGATCAGGAGGCCAAATGGCAATATGTATGGCTTTAGGTTTCGGATGAAAGACGGGGTCAGATTTCAGAGTCAGGCTATCTGACGAAACTTTCCCTAAGGCACTTGGAGAGACAGCAGCTTCTTCAATAAATGGTCGGTAGTGAATTCTCCCTCTACCCTTAAAAAAACCCAAACCCAATGTGTGTTAACATCTCCATCCTCGGATCCCACCAATCAGTACAGCCCAGTGCCCTATATGTCTGGCCCATAAGCACCCTTATCCCACTCCTCTTAAAACTCAAATTAATCCCCAAACCCCACGACAATGCAGATATTGTTTACATATCATAATAGGTAGATTAAGAAGAGGCTATAAGAAAATCCTGTTTTCCTCCTTTACCTTCCTTATTAAATCATAAAGTATATACTGCTGCTACTGCGGCTAAGTCGCTTCAGTCATGTCTGACTCTCAGCGACCCCATGGACTGCAGCCTACCAGGCTCCTCCATCCATGAGATTTTCCAGGCAAGAGTACTGGAATGGGGTGCCATTGCCTTCTCCAAAAATATATACTACATGTCCTAAAGGAAAAGAAATTCCCCAAATGATAGCTAAAATTTTAGACGAAGGAAGAGGCTAAAATGATATTTGAAAAGGTATTATTTGAAAATGGGTATTAAAATTCAAGAAGTGTTTCTGCCATGAGCTGCTCACACCTGCTAAGCACTCACTGTGTGCCAGTCTAAGCATTTGACATGTGTTATCTCATGTAGTCGTCACACTATCCTATGATGTGATCCTATGTGGTAGGTCTGACTACTATCTCTGTTTACAGATGAGGAACCCAAGGCGCACAAGATCACACAGGCTTTAAGCAGAGGGTCAGGATATGAACCCAGGCACAGTCTGACTTTAGTTTGCTTACTACTCATTGCTATTATGCATCAGGCTACAGAGTTTCTTTTCCTCTTACCTGCCCTTTTCACTACTAAATGTTTTTTTCCTGATTAAAGAAAGTAATAAAAGCTCATGATTATAAAATTCTAATTAAAATACAGATATAAATTTTAGGGAGTAAAAATCACCCCCTCAAATCTTGCTCTCTAAGACAACCACACAAGGATCTGCTGTGTATGCTTCTTGCATTTGCATACATACAGTGATATGTGTATTTGTATAACTATGTCTATGTGTGTGGATCATTTTAGCACACTATTATTCAATTTGCTTTTCCTACATATCAGTATAATTGTACATCTTTCAAGTCAGCATGTATGACCCAACTTAATCTTTTGTGATAGTTGCATAGAACTTTAGTATATGCATATACTATAACTTAAATAGAAGTACATTTTCTTCTAGTGTTTCACTTAAATTTGACTTGCATTCTGTTTTGTTTTTATTTTTGATGTTGTGTTACATTTTAATCATCAACTTTATCAACATTTTCAAACTTTCCTTTCATGAATTTTTTTGGCCATGCAACATTTCCCCCAGGATCTGTTAAACATAGAGATGTTTGAATTTAACGCCATACTATTTGTAGGTCTTGTTGCTTTCACAGGCCTTCTCTGCCATACCACACTTCACCAGGATGTGGCAACAGGAAACAAATTTATATCCTTAAAATTTCTTTTACTGGATGATGCCAGTTCTGTAACATCTGATAGAGCTCTGCTTGATAATACTTGAAAATTTTACATTTGACATAAATGTTTATTTAAGATAAACATGTGTAGGTTCCTTGGCTGGACTTCAGGTGGCCAGAGTTGATTTTGGACCCAGCCACTATCTTTCTGTTTGCCTAGAATCCCTGGGCCAGCATCCTCTGTTTTGTTTTCAGACTTAAGTGCCAGGAGATGTGCCCAGAAAATATCATCTGTTTCTTTGGTATTTTATGACTCTCTTGTTAATGGTTCATTCATGTATTAAATGCTTCCCTTGTGCCAGAGGCTGTGCTAGGTAGTGGGTGGCAAGGTTCAAGAATCTTATTAGTCAGACACTTTCCTACTGAAATTCTTCCAAATGTTAATGACTAATGTCAGGAAGACAGAGATCCGGAATACTGCAGTCACACCTGCCCTGCTTTCCTCCACGGACCATTTTATTCTGTGGTGACTGGCTGAGAACACAGTATTATCATTACTCCAAGTCTCTGGGGGAAGATCTGAAGGTTCAGCAGCTGTAACATGTTTATCTACGCCTATGTACTAACGTTAATTCATATGTGGTCATTTTTTAAAAAAACTGTGAGGTCATAGTTCTAAACCTTTTCATTCCTTTTTTTTCTCTTCCAGTGAGTAGGGTGTCACAGATGCCCCCCTTTGTTTTGGCTACTCCCCACAGAATCTAGGATCTTAGTTCCCTGGCCAGGGGTGAACCTGTGCTTCCTGCAATGGAGTCTCAATCACTGGATCACCGAGGGAGTTCCACAGTTTCTTTTTTGGTGCCATGAAGGCTAAAGGACACTTTTCCCAGCTAAATGTACACACCAATTTTTGTGAACAATTTCAGTGTAATAAGCTACACCATAAGGTTTCATTGTCTCAGGGTATTTCAGTTCAGTTCAGTCTTGGTTTTTTTTTTTTTTTTTTGCATGGAATGGAACTTTTTAAGGCTGGAATAATAGAAGTCAGTTCTTGTCACATAAAGCAAACCCCACATATCTGTCCAGTTGTAACTTATCTTTTATGCCTCTAACCTGGGCACAATAAATTCTTTTTCTGTGAAATAATAAATTACCATACTTTGCAAGCCACATATTATATCTCTTTACTGTATGAAATTATGTGTGCATTGATTTGGGGGCAGGGAAAAGACTCTAAGGTATGTTTTCTAGACTTTGAATCAGATTAACTTTTGCCTACCAAGTTTCTATACAGAAGAGAAGAATGTACTCTTTGTTTTCCCTCTTTGGACTTGACTGAATTTATTTTATTTATTTTTAATTGGAGGATAATTGCTTTGCAGTGTTGTGATAGCTTCTGCTGTAGAGCAACATGAACCAGCTATAATTATACATATATCCTCTTCCCTCTTGACTCTTTCTCCTCCCCCAACCCCATCCCACCTCTCTAGGTTGTCACAGAGCCCTGGGCTGGGCTGAACTCCCTGTATTATGTATCAGCTTACCACTAGATATCTATTTTACGTATGGCGATGTATATTGAATTGAATGTATATAGAAACATTTCAATGCTACTCTCTCAATTCATCCCACCCTCTCTTTCCCCTGCTGTGTTTATAAGTCTATTCTCTATGTTTGTGTCTTTCTTTATTCCTACCCTGCAAAATGGTTCATCAGTACCATTTTCTAGAGTCTATATATATATGCGCTAATATACGATATTTGTGTTTATCTTTCTGACTTACTTCACTTTGTGTAACAGTCTCTAGGTTCATCCACCTCAGTTCAAACTGACTCAAATTCATTCCTTTTTGTGGCTGAGTACTATTAAATTGTATATATGTACCATGACTTCTTTATCTATTCACCTATTGATGGATGTCTAGGTTGCTTCCATATTCTGGCTATTCTAAATAGCACTGCAATGAACATTGGGGTACGTGTGCTTTTTGGTTTTCTCAGGTATATGCCCAGTAAAGAATCTGCCTGCAATGTGGGAGACCTGAGTTCAACCCCTGGGTCAGGAGAATTCCCTGGAGAAGGAAACGGCTACCCAGTCCAGTATTTTTGCCTGGGGAATTCCCTAGACAGAAGAGCCTGGCGGGCTATGGGGTCACAAAGGGTCAGACATGACTGAGTGACTAAAAAGAGCAACAACAAAATGGTAGTTTTATTCCTAATTTCTAAAGGAATCTCCACACTGTCCTCCATAGTGGCTGTATCAATTTAGATTCCCTCCAACAGCACACAGTTTTTCCACATCCTCTTCGGCATTTATTGCTTGTGGATTTTTTTGATGATGGCTATTCTGATTGGTGTGAAATGATACCTCATTGTGTTTTGATTTGCATTTCTCTAATAATGAGTGATGTTGAGCATCTTCATGTGTTTACTGGCCATCTTTCTTCTTTGGAGAAATGTCTGTTTAGGTTTTCTGCCCATTTTTTGATTGGATTGTTTGTTTTTCTTATACTGAGCTGTGTGAGCTAATAAATTATTTTTATCTCCAGATTCCAACTTTGTCTTGAGCATCTTTCATATCTGATCTATACTTGTGAAAATTATAAGTACTTTTGATGGATCAACTGTAGTGTTACTTTTCAAAGAAAGCCTCTTTTGATAAATTGTATAGATGATACTTCTCTTTCTCTTCTGAAGTAGTATCTAAGAATTTGTACCTCTCTCTTAAATCATCCATGCTTTGCTTTGTCATAAGTTGTTTTTTATTTTTCAGTAGACCTTTACTGGGTAGGGAGAATCCCAAAATAAATATGACATGGTCCTTGTCCTCCCAGAACTCACTGTATCGACATCTGAGATTCTCCTGAAAATTACAGACCCTTTCTTTAGATAATCATACATATGCAATTTAACTAAGCATTTAAATCTCAGATTTACCCACAGTTTGAATACGAATCTATGCCATGTGATTGCTTGGTTTGACATATCAGCAAATAATTACAAAGTACTATTATAAATGAAGATATAGCAACATGCCGAGGGAATTCCCTGGCAGTCCAGTTGTCAGGACTCTGCTCTCACTGCCAAGGGCCTGGATTGAATACCAGGTCAGGGAACACAAACAGAATATTGCATCCAAAAAACAAACAAACAAAAGTAAACCAAAAAAAAATCACAAACAAAAACAACATATGAAGTCTGTTATTCTTAGAAGAAAAGAAATTTCAAACAATCTCCAGTCTTCTACGACCTTCTCTTCCTGAGTAACAGATTGATTAGATAATTCTAGTAACAGATTAATTAGACCAACCCTTGAGTTGGAGACAGTTAAAAAGACATATAAAATATAAATAATTTTTTAATAAAAAGCATCCATGTTCTAATGAAATAATGAACATTTAATGATCTGGAGTCAGAAGAGGTGGGAAATCCAGAGAGATGAGCGAAACTCTGGCACATCTGCCCTCGAGGCATTTACTATTTTGAAGGCATGGCTTGAAAAATTAAGCTGTATGTTCTGTAGTCTTGCATGTCTAGGAGAACAGGAGTTGGAATAGGGCTTACCAAGAATAGACATCCTGGTAAACTACTCTCTGCTTTTGCGCTGAGACCTGAAGGGATGCTCACTAGAAATAAAGGCGAGTCATACATAATCTAACCTTCACATTGAGCCATTCCTCAACTCACCTGGGTGGTCCAGAAAATCCTAAGACTTGAATAGGCAGTCTCAGATTCCTGGAGCTTCCAGGTGCCTGGGAGTAGCAAATTAAAATTTCCATCAGTGGAAGAAAATATCATACTGGGCTTTACATTGATTCTACAAATAATTTGGAAACCAGGGACAAGGGAAGATAAATCAGTGTGAGTAACCACTAGCAGAAACAGGGAATTGTATTCAAGATCCTGTGGTAGTCCATAATGGAAAAAAAAATTTTTAAAGAATGTTTATATGTGTATAACTGAGTCGCTTTGCTGTAGAGCAGAGATTGGTACAGCATTGTAAATCAACTGTACTTCAATTAAAAAAATTTTTTTTATAAAAGAAATACAGGGTTTCTGTCGTACTCCAGAAACTAGAATTATCAGACACAGAATGTGAGAAAGCTTTGGTTATTATGTTCAAAGAGATTGAAGTCAAGTTTGAAAAATTTGGCCATGAACTATCATCTATATAATGTTATACAGCAGATTTAAAAAGGAACCAAATAGAAAGTCTTGAACTGAAAAAATAAATAACCAAAAGTAAGAACTTGATAGATTTAACTGTAGATTACACTTGGCTGAAGAAAGAATTGAAGACCAGGTCATAAGACACTATCTAGACTGAAGCATAAAAGGCAAAAAGATTAAATATGCTACGCTGAAGGGCAGGTAAGAGATACAGAAGGTTTAGCATGTATTAAAATTGGAGTTCTGGAAGGAGAGAAGAGAATGAGATAGCAACAGTTTTTCAAGAAATTATGATAGAGTCCCAACCCTTTAATATACTGCTCATTCCTTGATAATTGGAGTATCTTTCTCAAGTCTGTATGCCTGTAAGTACTTAGCACGACTTTATTAAATGTTTGTTGAGTTTGTTAGGTGAGGAAATGTTCCTATTATTTTCTATTCCATTTTGTATTTTTGAAATTATGTCAGAAGTTCTCTTAAAATAGTATACTCTTTAAAACAATTCTATAAAACTACTGTCTGTTGTGGATATACATTCAAATATTGAAATTCCTGTATTTGCAATTGTCACTTTAAAATTTAGAACTAAATTTATGATTGACATGACAGTTGAAGATTAAACTCTCATTTGCAACCTGATGATTCATTTTTGACCCCCAAATCCTCTCAGACTAAGGTTGTGCTGTGCTTAGTCACCCAGTCAATGTCTGACTCTTTGTGACCCCATGGACTGTAGCCTGCTAGACTCCTTGGTCCATGGGGACATGCAGGCAAGAATACTGGAGTGGGTTGCCATGCCCTCCTTCAGGGGATCTTCCCAAGCCAGGGATCAAACCCAGGTCTCCCGCACTGGCTGCATTGCAGGCAGATTCTTTACTGTCTGAGCTACCAGGGAAGCCTCAAACTCATATATGATGATCATACTATGATTATACTCCATTTCCCTTCTTGCTTTTTAAGTTTGACAGCAGCCTTTGCAAATGAGTTATAAAACTGAAATCTGGTCACACTAATTAGTATATTACATTCACTTGTTGTTCAGTAGCTAAGTCATGTCAGATCATTTGAGACCCCATGGACTACAGCACACCAGGCTCCCTTGTCCTTCACTATCTCCTGGAATTTGCTCAAACTCACATCCATTGAGTCAGTGATGTCATCCAACCATCTCATCCTCTGTTGTCTCCTTCGCCTCCTGCCTTCAATCTTTTCCAGCATCAGGGTCTTTTCCAATGAGTTGGCCCTTGGCATCAGGTGGCCAAAGTATTGGAGTTTCAACTTCAGCATCAGTCCTTCCAGTGAATATTCAGGGTTGACTTCCTTTAGGATTGACTGGTTTGATCTCCTTGCTGTCCAAGGGACTCTCAGGAGTCTTCTCCAGCACCACAGTTGAAAAGCATAAATTTTTCGGCGCTCAGTCTTCTTTATGGTCCAACTCTCATATCTGTACATGACCACTAGAAAAACCATAGTGTTCTCTTTAATGATATGGTATTCTGATAAGAAACTTCATTTATTCCCTTTAAAATAGAGAAGAAAGATGATATTTTATAGGTTCTCTGGGAAACAGATTTTGAGACACAAATTTGCATTCAGGAAGTGTACCAGGGAGGGCCTCAGCTCCACATGTGAAGGAAGGAAGGAAGGAAGACTGGGCAGGGGGAGGGGATGAAATGCAAGGTGGTCTCAACAAAGACTCCAGCTGACCCCAGCAGGGGTCCCAGAACTCGGATGGTCCTTTACAGTTGTCTCCTCCCGTGAGCAGGGGACTGGCCCTTTATACCTCCTGCCCCACACCACTGACCAGTCATTGGTAATAGGCTGCTTCTAAACAGGGGGCATGGCCTTAGAGATCTCTTCACTGGACATAGTTCCCAAAGCGGGACCCAGGTGAGAGCTGTCAGTCACTATTGTCATTATTTGTGATTTCCTTTGGTCGGGTGGATGAGTGTCTCTGTTCTGAAGGGGAGACCCAAGAGGCACACGTGTAGCATCTGCTACAGGTGATAACTGATAACACTGGTATCAAAAGACTTAGGTTCGAATCCTGGCTTTGGAATTTGGAGCTATGCGGTTTTGGGCAAGCCATATAACTAACCCTCTGGGTCACAGTTTCCTCATCTTTTCTTTTCTAAAGGAGTAGGAATGAGATCGTATTTTCCTCACAAAACAGTAGTTTGAATGCTACTTTCATGAGTTTTGTTTCATATTTTGAATCAACGATAATATTGTTTACTTGGCATGTTTATTCATTTTAACTTAAATGTTACTTAAGGTGACACTTTATATAGGACCATAAATACAGCAGTAGTGAAGTGAAGTGAAAGTCGCCCAGTCATGTCCAACTCTTTGTGACCCCATGGACTATACAGTCCATGGAATTCTCCAGGCCAGGATACTGGAGTGGGCAGCCTATCCCTTCTGCAGCGGATCTTCCTGACCCAGGAACTGAACTGGGGTCTCCTGCATTGCAGGCGGATTCTTTACCAACTGAGCTATCAGGGAAGCTATCATACTCAGTAAAAATAGAAAATAAGCCACAAAAATAAATATATTGAAATTTCTTCTTTAAAAATTTTTTAAATTGGAGGATAATTGGACTTTACAATTTTGGGTGGTTTCTTCTGTACAACAATGTGAAGCAGCTATAAGTATATGTATTTTGCCTCTCTCCTGAACCTCCCTCCCACTCCCCACCTCCATCGCACCCCTCTAGGTCATCACAGAACATCAGGCTGTGTACAGACTCCCTGTTATATAGCTCTTCCTACTATATATTTTATACATGCAAGATGTGTAACTACCATATGTAAAAATATATTTAATATGAACAATGCGGCACTGTTAAAATCCAGCTAGACCCTTGCCTGTGGAGTCCCTGAGCTGAGGCCTTCTGTCTGCTTTCCAACATGTAAAGTGTTAGTTGCTCAGTTGTATCAGACTCTTTGTGCCCCCATGGACTGTAGCCTGCCAGGCTTCTCTGTCCATGGAATTCTTCAAGCAAGAATACTGAAGTAGGTCACTATTCACTTCTTCAGGGGACCTTGTTGACCCAGGGATCAGACCTGGGTCTCTTGCTTTGCAGGCAGATTCTTTATTAACTGAGACAACAGGAAGCCCCTGCTTTCTAAAAATATTAGCAACTATTGGAGAAGAATTGGAAATATACTAATAACTAAGACTTTAACAGACATTTCTCCAAAGAAGAATAAGCATTTTACTGGAAATAAACATTTTTCTCTGAGGGATTCAGTGAAATTCAGTGCTCTGTCTCTTGTGATGCCTAAATCCAGGTCATATACTCTTAGCAGATTTGTGACCTTCCAAGAAAATACTGAATTAGGTAGCCTTTAGGGTGAAATTGTATTATTCCATGATTCTCTTTTTGTGGGAAAGAAATATTAAAAGAGAATATATTTATGAGTTATACTTTTCTTAAGGTCATACATCTATTAGATTGGGTACCAAGTGGAAGCTTGAGGAATTAAATTTATTGGCTAGGGTTCCTAAAATTATGAGCACACCATATCTGAAATGTAGCCACGATGATCAGCAATCAGAATGCAATGCTTCAGCTCTCCTGATACCCCTGGAAGAAAGAGCCTCTTGTAGCTGGTAGACACTCCTTTCCTGAGTAGCTTAGCACAGCTCTGTGTGCTAAGTTGCTTCAGTCATGTCTGACTCTTGGCAATGCTATGGACCATAGCCCATCAGGCTCCTCTGTCCATGGGATTTCCCAGGCAAGAATACTGGAGTGGGTTGCCATGCCCTCCTACAGGGAATCTTCCTGACCCAGGGATTGAACCTGCCTCTCCTGTGGCTCCTGCACTGCAGGCGGATTCTTTACCCTCTGAGTCACCAGGGACGGGGGAGCTACCCTACACCTAGTCCCTCTCCTCAGGGGAGGCTGATCTCAAGTATCACAGCACATGATACTCTTATCTGCAAATCATTTTTTTCTTATTCAGTTGCTGTTTCCCTGCTGACGAGTTAGCCAGTTTAACTCTTGACGTTGACACATTAATAGGAGGGGCTATGAAATTCTACCTGTGATATCTTCCAGATATCAGACCCTATACCAGGTTGCCCAAACCTACTGGCCTGCTTTTAGGGTTCTGTCACCTCTGCACATGCTGATCACCATCAGGAGTAGAGATGGGAGCTTTCTCTGCATTTCAGCTGTATTCTAAGCTTACCTAGGGTTACTACTCATGATTCTTTATTCAGCTATGGTGATAGATAGTTCATCTTAATCTTGACATCCATTCAGCCCCAGATGTCAGGATTTGGCATCTCTTATTGACTTAACCTTTTGCAAAGAACCACCTAGCTGGAAAAGACCCTGACGCTGGGATAAATTGAAGGCAAAGGGAGAAGGGGGTGGCAGAAGATAAGATGGCATTATCCACTCAATGGACATGATTTTGAGCAAACTCCAGGAGATAGTGAAGGACAGGGAAGCCTAGCATGCTGCAGTCCATGGGGTCACAGAGTCAAATACAACTTAGTGATTGAACACAACACAATTTGAATTCAACTATACTGGCCAACAAGAGGATGGCTAGAATTCTGTCTGTATCCATTTCCTCCATAAACAAATGAGGAAAATTATCTGAAGGCATTCACCTTAGTGGGACCAGCTCCTTCACTCAATTAGTTCTACATTCTGAATATATTCCCAAAGAATTGAGACTATCAGGACTTTTTTGCTTGTATCATAAAACAAATGTATATCCATATATAAATAATGATAATGATGATGACGACATTTATGATCTTAATATCAGAGGAGGAATAAAACAAGTTGAAAGAGAAGGGATGCAAGAAGAGGAGGGAAGCAGAGGGGAGAGACCTATAGCTTTCCATAACCTTTAAGCTTTTGAATACAAATGCTTCATGTGAGGAATTTATCCCTTACATTTTATAGCTCAAGTGCGATTGAACAAACTAGTACGTCTTATTCTCTTCTGCACCAACCCCATCTTTGCTCTTTTTACGGCCCTTTCTATCTCTTCTTGGTAGAGAGTCAGTCCTCGGACCCATTCAAGGAGGTCTGTTGAAGTGAGTTGGTTGTATGTATACAGTTTTATTTGGTGTGACTATGAGTCACATGGAGTGTCTGAAGTTAATGCTAGTATTTACAGAGTGGCCTGCCAGCTCAGCCCTCTGTCTCTTCAGTTCTCATCTGGGAATCTCTTTGTTCTTTGCTTCTAAATGTCTTGCTCTCCTTGCTGTTATTTAATTCTGGAAATGGCACAGGAACCAAATTTAAATGATAATGATGTACAAATAAATATGTCTTTGACCCAATGTATGGATAACTTCCCTGGGACATGGTTGTGTTTGTCTATTGCTGGAATCCGCAGAGAGAATGAGATAGTTCACTCTTCAGTGAATTTGGTGCTTATGTTACATGTACTTGGCCTTTGTGAGATTTGATTCAGAGAGATGTTTTCAGGAAAGCTAGTTTCCCATTACTCAGGACAAAAACGTGCTTGGATGCATTCCAAGCCACCCATGGTTACAGCAGTTTTCATGCATGGCATGTTAGGGGTGCGTGGAGATGAAACACTGATTCGATGCAGATGACCTCTGGACCTGTCTTGAGCCCTGATCAGCGCTAGGAAACCTCCATTTGATCTGGGATAATAACTATCTTTTTGGTTGACTCCAATGATTGTCCACTAGGAATAATTTTGCCCCACAGGGGACATTTGACAGTGTCTGGAGACAACTTTGATTGTCACAATTGTGGAAGATTTTACTGGTTAAACATCCTATAATGCTTTGTGTCCTAATGCTGTTAAATGTCCTACAACACACAGGATCCGGCCCCCATCCAAAGAGTTGCCCAGTCTAAAAATGTCAACAATGCCAGGATTATAGCCTTGCTCTGTTCAATCAGCCCTTTATTCATTTTACTAATTGAGGCTGAAAGTGAAGATGGCACAATGCCAGATAGCACGGTGTAATTTGGTCCAAATAATACTTTCTCTGAGAAAGATAGTGATGCTCTCCTTGTTAATTCTTGGATTTGCTCATGGGAGAATCCGGCTAGTGAATCTCAGGACAGGCATTTTCTCTCCAGACCCACCTCCTCCTCACTCCCACTGGCAGTGTGCTTCTGAGCCCTGAGAACCAATTGGCAGTGATCAATGCAACTGGCTTTGATGTCTTCCTGAGGCTGGAGGAACTGTTGAACTCTGTGAGTGACACATGCCTGGAGGCAAAGTGTATTATAATTCACAAATGGGAAAAGAAGACCAATTAGACTTGATTAAAAATAGAACACACTATGGGAAACATCTGGGGTCCAAAATCATTCAGGAAGCAAAGGTATGCTCACCAAGATCTGGCTGTGCCAAAAATGAAGATGGCCAGGCTGCCCTATGATTTATGCGTATGCATGTTAACTAACTTCATTCGTGTCCAACTGTTTGCGACCCTCTGGACTATAGTCCATCAGGCCCCTTGTCCATGGGATACTCCAGGCAAGAATACCAGATTGGGTTGCCATGCCTTCCTCCAGGGAATCTTCCCGACCCAGGGATAGAACTCGGGTCTTGTAGGTCTCCTGCATTGGCAAGTAGGCTCTTTCCCGAAGCCCTCTATGGTTTACAGTTTATTATAAAATAGGCTTTTGATGATTTCGTGCAACTATAGGCTAATATAGGGGAAGGCAATGGCACCCCACCCCAGTACTTTTGCCTGGAAAATCCCATGGACGGAGGATCCTGGTAGGCTCCAGTCCATGGGGTCGCTAAGAGTCCGACACGACTGAGCGACTTCACTTTCACTTTTCACTTTCATGCATTGGAGAAGGAAATGGCAACCCACTCCAGTGTTCTTGCCTGGAGAATTCCAGGGACGGGGAAGCCTGGTGGGCTGCTGTCTATGGGGTCGCACAGAGTTGGACACGACTGAAGTGACTTAGCAGCAGCATAGGCTAATGTAAGTGTTCTGAGTTGTTGAAGACAGGCTAGGCTAAACTATGATGTTTGGTAGGTTAGGTGTATTTAATGCATTTTGCACTTCTGATGTTTTCAAATTAGAATTCCAGGATGTAACCCCATTTAAGTTGAGAATGATTTGTAGATGTGTGATGAATATTCATCCATCTTCCCCCACTGCTTCCTGTGGATAGGAGCTCGCAGGAGAAGATAAAATAGAAAGGTTTTACAAAGAACTGTGGCCCTCTGTGATTTTTATCCTGTTCTTACTTTTTCTGCATGATGGTTAGATTGTAGAGCTTAATTTTGATCTGCCAGTGAGGCCAGATGTTGGGTTTAAGTCCAGAGAGAGTTGAATTTCCATTCTAGTCCTGCTACTCATAAGCTGTGTGCTCCTAGGCAAGTTATCTAGCTTCCTTAAACCTCAGTTCCCTCTTCAGTGTGATGCGGAAAATGCTATGTATCTGTTGTGAAAATGAAAGGTGATATCATTTGTGAACCTACTAGCACAATTTCGGCACACATGACAAATGGCCCCTGACTTACAGGGATTCGATTTATGATTTTTCAATGTTATGATGGTGTGAAAGCAATATGCATTTAGTAGAAACCCCACTTTGAATCTGGATCTTTTCCTGCCTAGTGATGTGTGATATGATACTCTCTCTTGATGCTGGACAGCACGCGTGAACCTCAGCTCCTAGTCTCCTTGTCAGCCACATCATCATTGAGAAGGTAAACACCAGGTATACTGACAACCATTCTGAGCCCAGATAACCATGCTGTTTACACTTTCAATAAAATATTCAATAAATTAGATGAGCTGTTAAACACTTTATTATAAAATAAGCTTTCTATGATTTTGCCCTAGTGTGGGCTAATGCAAGTGTTCTGAGCATGTTGAAGGGAGGCGAGGCTAAGCTATGGAGTTTGACACAAACTCCAGGAGATAGTGGAGGACAGACGAGCCTGGTGTGCTGCAGTCCATGGGGTCTCGAAGAGTCGGACATGACTTAGCTACTGAAGAACAGCAACAAATATGATAATCAGGAGAGGACCCAGATTTTGTGGGGCTTGAAGCTTATATAACTCTGGGGTTCCTCATTAAAAAAAGAGTTGTTGTTTATTGTTTAGTCACTAAGTTGTGTCCAACTCTTTTGTGACCTGATGGGCTGTCCATGGGATTGCCCACACAAGAATACTGGAGTGGGTTACCATTTCCTTCTCCAGGGGATCTTACAGACCTAGAAATGGAAGCTGTGGCTCCTGCCGTGTCTCCTGCATTGTGGGCATACTTTTTTACCACTGAGCCACAAGAAAGAGTACAAAATTACAAATACAAAATTAAACATGAATGGGAATATTTATTTAGAATAAGAAACCTTTACAAAGTAATGACTTTTTAAAAAGCTGACAAATAATGCATGCCTCACGAAATCCAGAAGAATAATGTATTTTTTAATTGACTTCCTGCCATTTCTTTATAATCCTTTTTATCATAACTTTTTTGGGCTTACTGTTCTTTGCTGTATTCACAGGACATTTTACTACATTCTCTTCCATAGAGAATAAGGACAGTTCAACCTCTTCCTGGCATGGCTGATCAACATTTATTTTTCACTGTTGATAATCCAAGAACATTTTCTTTCAGTGTCCTAAATTTGTTTTGGGGTCATGTCAGGTAAATTTTTAGAATTATTGTCAAATTGGGGAAAGCTTCCATTGAGTTTGTTTTAACAGAGCTGTAAGTTCTGAAAGGACATGTTCTAGACCAAATTCTGGCTTTGTCCACTCCGTGTCTTGTTGCTCCTCCATCCCCGACATCCAGGGCTGGATGCTGTGGGCAACATCTCCATAATGACGAGGCCTTCATGTCATGATGGTGGAGAATCTGCATATGTGGGAACATTTCTGGAAGCCCCTGTTGTGCCAAGATGATTAACAGCAGCTTAAGTATGTGTGTGTGAGTGCAAAGTCGCTTTAGCCATGTCTAACTCTTTGTGACCCCATGGACTGCAGCCCCCCAGGCTCCTCTGTCCATTGGATTCTCCAGGCAAGAATACTGGACTGGGTTGCCATTTCCTCCTCCAGGGGATCTTCCCGACCCAGGGATCGAACCCGCATCTTCTGCAGTTCCTGTATTGGAGGCAGACTCTTTACTATTAAAGGGAAGCCCAACTTAAAGTATACACAAGAGTTACTGTAAATCATAGGGATAAATCCAGCTAAACCCAGGTTACCTAGGTTCTCAGCTCAATTCCAGTGTCACTCAATTTGCGGGCAAAGTACTCGTATTAGTAGGAGGTTGAAGAAGAAATAAATAGGGGTCTTAATTGTAGTCAAAATATCTTGCATCTGCAAATTATATAAAAACACATGACAATGTAAACATGTAGCTAGGACCCCTCCCAGGTCTTGAAAGAATTCCATGGAAGGGAGGGACTCTGAAGCTTAAATTCCATGAAGTTCATGGTTAATCTACCGCTGATAATAATAAATAACTCAGAAAAGTGAATGAGTGGACTTGGGAACTAGCTCTGCAAACTTGGGTAAAATCATTTCATTTTTTATGAAGCTTTTTTCCCCATTTTTAAAGTGAAGATGGTGATGTAGTAAGGTCTCAGATACCCATGCTATGCTATGCTATGCTAAGTCGCTTCAGTCGCTCTGTGCGACCCCGTAGACGGAAGCTCACCAGGCTCCCCCGTCCCTGGGATTCTCCAGGCAAGAATACTGGAGTGGGTTGCCATTTCCTTCTCCAATGCATGAAAGTGAAAAGTGAAAGTGAAGTAGCTCAGTCGTGTCAGACTCTTAGCGACCCCGTGGACTGGAGCCTACCAGGCTCCTCTGTCCATGGGATTTTCCAGGCAAAAGTACTGGGGTGGGGTGCCATTGCCTTCCCCGTCAGATACCCATAGCAGTGGGCAACTCTGAGAACTGTTTCGGAGCAAAGGCCAGGGAGGATTGTGAAAGAGCAAGAAGAAATAGTCACCACATTAAGACTGTCCCTTCCCGCCTCTCTCCTGCAGCAAAGGTTTGCTTAGCAAAGGAATCCTGAGTTTCCCCAGCACAGCAGAGCTATGAAAACTCTGTGCCACTGAGTATTGCTACAATTACTGGCTGTGACAGACCTATCTTTTATTTCCCTGGGAGTGAGATGTAAGGAATGAACTGAGCTGTCAGAATGACTTACCCAGATATCCCTCCTTTGAAAGTCATCAGGGCAGGAGGAGAATTGTCTTGGAGGCAGCAGGGCTCAGGCCAGTTGCCTGGGTGGTCCTGAGAAATTCTGGTTTCTGACAGTGCCTAGGAGTCAGATCAGACCGTGAGTTTGGGAGGGTTCCAGTGCTTTCTCAGTCACCTTTTGACCTTTAATCCCTCTCGTTTGATGAATGGACTGGGAGTGAGAGAAAAGAGGGTAATGACTAGTCTTGCCTGGACAATATACACTTTGAATGTACTTTTGGTATTAAAACTCATTTTTTAAAAAATTCATTCTGATCTTAGCCAGCTTGAACATACATAAAATTCTTTTTCCAACATTCCTTTTCCACAAGCCTACAGCTTTTTGATATATGTTTAGTTTTTGTCCTGTATGCTTTCTCATTCTGGAACAGCCAGTCCCTTCACACTCTTTTGTTGCACACTTGTTTCTTTTCACCCTTACTTTTCTAAGTGGTTTTACTTATGTATATTGATGAAACTTCTTAACCCTTAGAATCCTTTATTCCTAGTGAAGACTAAGAAGTAAGCAATCACAGACTGTTATATTAGCGTTCTCGGTTCGGTTCAGTTCAGTCGCTCAGTCGTGTCCGACTCTTTGCGACCCCATGAATCGCAGCACTCCAGGCCTCCCTGTCCATCACCAGCTCCTGGAGTTCACTCAGACTCACGTCCATCGAGTCAGTGATGCCATCCAGCCATCTCATCCTCTGTCGTCCCCTTCTCCTCTTGCCCCCAATCCCTCCCAGCATCAGAGTCTTTTCCAATGAGTCAACTCTTCGCATGAGGTGGCCAAAGTACTGGAGTTTCAGCTTTAGCATCATTCCTTCCAAAGAAATCCCAGGACTGATCTCCTTCAGAATGGACTGGTCGGATTTCCTTGCAGTCCCAGGGACTCTCAAGAGGTTTCTCCAGCACCACAGTTCAAAAGCATCAATTCTTCGGCACTCAGCTTTCTTCACAGTCCAACTCTCACATCCATACATGACCACTGGACAAACCATAGCCTTGACCACATGGACCTTTGTTGGCAAAGTAATGTCTCTGCTTTTCAATATGCTGTGTAGGTTGGTCATAACTTTCCTTCCAAGGATGCACTGGCAAATGTATAAACATGTTTCATAATTTTTAGAAGTATATTCTTCCTCACAGTGAAATTTTCAATATGGCACAATGTGTGAAAGACCCATTTTTGTTACTCTGTAAAAGGAAGCCAGAAGTGGATAAACCTATGGTCAATAATTAATGTTTCAGAATTTCAGCTTGTTTGGAAATGAACTAGAAATTCAATGAACATTTAATATTTAACTTATATCAGTATAACTTTCAAGTTATTTTTAAGTAGACATATCATAAAACATAATTATTGTTGAAAAGTTAACTTATAAACTTTTATCCATTATCTATTTACTTGTTTTTTAACAATCATATTTATATTATTATATAAAAATTTCATGAGACATGAAAGAGCTAAACATCACCTTTTTTTGCTGGCAAAGTTATCTTTTTTGCTGACAAATTCTGTAACACAAAAAACGTGAGCTTGTTAGATTTTAGTAAAGCCAGGTAGAATAAAACTTTTATATTTAATACTGATAATTCTACAGATATGCCTGTTTTAATTAAACCAACAAGCTTAAACTAGCTTTTATTTATCAAAGGCTTCCCGGTGGCTCAGTGGTAAAGAATTCACCTGTCAATGAAGGAACTGCAGGAGATGTGGGTTCAATCCCTGAGTCAGGAAGATCCCCAGGAGGTGTAAATGGCAATGCACTCCAGTATTCTTGCCTGAAAAATTCCATGGACAGAGGAGCCTGGAGGGCTATTGTCCTTGGGGTTGCAAAGAGTTGGGCACAACCGAGCAACTGAACACGCACGCACAATCCTAGACCAAGTGAACTTGAGAAACATTTGGGTTAGTTTCTGTGTTTCTGAGAATACACTTTTTAAATTAATAATGCTTGTTTGTCTTTGAAAGTGTGAAAGTGTTATTTGCTCAGTTGTGTTTGATTCTTTGTTTTTAAGCAAATTAAAACAAATTTTTAATTTGTTTATCTTTAAGCATATTACATAGAGCTCTTTACGAGTTAATTTTGGGGATATATTCTGGAGGCAGAAACAAAACAACAGACCTGTGACATACATACTTGGACATCTGGGCAGTTGCAAATGGAGGTCTTACATCTTTCCTGAGACAGGTATGATAATGCAAAACTCGCTGGTGTACAAAAGAACAGTTGGACCCAAACTATTTTTCTGGCAGATGGAATAAGTTAAGGTTACCTACTCAGGTGGCTACAGCTTTTTACTAATATTTGTGAAAGAGACTTTTAAATTCTTCATAGGCCTAATTTTCAAAATAGCCTTTCCTATTTTCCCCTCCTTCTGATAGGAATTACCTTAGTTTCCGGAGAAGACCAAGTAGATACTTGGATTTCAAAAGGCAAAGAGAAAGAAGACAAGTTTTACCAAGAAGGATTTTTATTCCCTAACCTCAGATTTTTTACAGCATGTGCAAGCCTTTTGAAAGAAATAGGGGAGGTTTGGGGGCTAGTAGAAGGATTGGTGGGCTTTCAATTTTTCTAAGGTCACATTTCTGTTCTTGTAAAACTCCTTCTGTGAGTTGTTTTGAATTCCTCAAATAATTGAGCTGCAATTTTTGAGTAATATCAGAAGCTGATCCACCCATACAACTATACTTTCTTCTATTTGCATTTTATATCAGGGAGAAGATCTTTGACTGAGATGAAATAAAAAATTTTTGTGTTCTAGGTTTAGAATTGTGTATCTTTGGAATGTTTTCCCCAAATCCTTCCACAAAGCCTGCAGAATATTTTTCTTTCCCTTTGGGTACATTGTTTCATTTTGGCTTAGGGAAGGAAGCCTAAAGAAATATTCCTGTCTGACTCTGAGTATCAGCTTTCAATCTGGTAAACACTTGTCCATAGAGCTACTTAAAACAGTTTCTTCCAAATATCATATCAGATTTTGACCAGAACAAACAGTGAGTAATTTTGTCAATATTGAGCAACACTGAATGCAAGAGGCATCCCCAAAGAGGGCTCCAAGGATACTATCATCCCAAGATCTAGTGCCATGCCTCAGTATAACCAAAAGAAAGAAAGACAACTCCCCTGACAATTGACAACAGCTAATAGGGCCCCAGTTAGCTGCAAATGGGGTACAACCCACATTTTTGTTTGGCCATATTTTGGGGGATCCTAAACTGACAATTTCCAAGTCAAGTTCTCAGTACACAAAATGAGAAAACTGAGGGTGTCCAGTGGTTAAGATTCTGGTGTCCAGTGGTTAAGAATCTGCTTGCCAATGCAGAGGACATGGGTTCGATCCCTGGTCCAGGAACTAAGATCCCCTATGCCGCAGAGCAACTAAGTGTGTTTGGCCCAACTGCTGAGCTGTGCACCTACAGCCTGTGCTCTGCAACAAGAGAAACCACTTCAGTGAGAAGCCTGTGCACCACAAAGAAGAGTGCCTCCACCCACTGCAACTAGAGAAAGCCCAGCACAGCAACAAAGACACAAAAATACATAAATAAAGTGAGACAAACAAGAAAGCAATAAACTGTCCCCAGAAGGATACCCATTCAAGGATACCCAAAAGCAAATTCACAAGCCACAGTTGAAAGACCTAGTTCTTACCTGTGTCTTTTAGTCTACCAATCTGAATTTGGAAAGGAAGAGACAACGCAAAATGTTACCTTCCTCTTTTGACCAGGCATCACAGATGGAGATCTGACTTTGTTAAGGATTCATACCCTCTGCTGGCTTCTGGTAGTTTTCCCAAGATGCCATCTATGGGTTTTGAAGCTAGTGAGTTGTCCCAGCAGATGTCATCCTGGTCATCAGACACTCTAGAGGAGGAGAAACAATTTCCCCTCTATACTTTATGGTGAGTGACTGACTGAGAGCACTTTTTCTCTAGGCTATACCTCGTCTAGTCAAGGCTGTGGTTTTTCCTGTGGTCATGTATGGATGTGAGAGTTGGATTGTGAAGAAGGCTGAGCACCGAAGAACTGATGCTTTTGAACTGTGGTGTTGGAGAAGACTCTTGAGAGTCCCTTGGTCTGCAAGGAGATCCAACCAGTCCATTCTGAAGGAGATCAGTCCTGGGATTTCTTTGGAAGGAATGATTCTAAAACTGAAACTCCAGTACTTTGGCCACCTCATGCGAAGAGTTGACTCATTGGAAAAGACTCTGATGCTGGGAGGGATTGGGGGCAAGAGAAGGGGACAACAGAGGATGAGATGGCTGGATGGCATCACTGACTCGATGGACGTGAGTCTCAGTGAGCTCTGGGAGTTGGTGATGGACAGGGAGGCCTGGCGTGCTACGATTCATGGGATCTCAAAGAGTCAGACACGACTGAGTGACTGATCTGATAACTCCTATGTGGATAAGCTTGTCTAAGTTACATTTTCCACTGTGGCCACTGTAACTCAAGATTATCTTTGAAAGGGTAAACCGCTTGCTTAGCCTCAAAACAAAATTTTATCTACTTGAGACATCACATTCAGCCCAGCCCACCTTAAGTCAAATCTGGCTCAGTTCACACTCAGTCTGACCTGGTCCAGTTGGCTTTAAGGTCATACCCAGCCCAAGTCTGGCCAGTTTCTGAATCCAGCAAAAAGGAGTGCTCAGATAATGTCTGAAGGCTCATAAAACAAAAGCTGTGGGCCTAGAATCTGAGGGGGGCTTATCCATCACTTCCAGAGGCAGAGCGAAATCAGCAGTTCTAAGAGGCTCAGCAGGTACTGACCCCTTGCTTCTTTGTTGCTCTCAGAAGCTGGTTGGACATCGCCTTTGATTCCCACTTCTGACACCAAAACTGTCAAAAGATAAATTGAGGTGGGTTAACTCTGTGTGTGCCCATAGACGGCAACCCAACAGGCTCCCTGGTCCCTGGGATTCTCCAGGCAAGAACACTGGAGTGGGTTGCCATTTCCCTCTCCAGTGCATGAAAATGAAAAGTGAAAGGAAAGTCGCTCAGTCGTGTCTGACTCTTTGCCACCCCATGGACTGCAGCCCACCAGGCTCCTCCATCTATGGGATTCTCCAGGCAAGAGTACTGGAGTGGGGTGCCATCACCTTCTCTGAAAAAAAATTAGTTTATTTGAACAAAAATTGATTCTTATTGGTCAGTATCCAATCCAGCAGATAGAAAGGAGCTTCTGAGTAGCTGTATAAAGTGAAAGATTTGAGTAGGCAGAAGGAAGCAGGAACAAGGAAGCCATTCTAGGCAAAAAAGCTGGTTGGTTATTGAAAAGTTACTTTCCTTCAGGGGATGGCAGGGTTCTATCAGGCAGATGACTCCACTCATGCTGATCAGAGCATTCCTTACTGACCAGCTTAAGACTCCATTTTTGTGAGAGCTAAAACTATAATTGAATCTTGGTTTGGTGACATGAGGCTTAGCAAAAGCAACTCCATTTTGGGCCTGTTGTCTTGTTTTTAACAAGTTACATTCTGAAGACTTGGAGACATTTCCTAGGAAATCAAGACACTGTTGAAGGGCAGAAGGCATGCATTGAATTGTCATAGGCAAATAAACACTGTCCATAGATCAAAAGGTTGAGAACAATGTACAGATGTGTATATCTTTCCAGATTTTTTATGTGCATTTATCCACATATATATATATATGTGTGTGTTTAAACAAAAACCAGACATGCTACAAAAGTATTTTGTGCATTTATTAATATAACATGGATATCTTTTTGCATTAATACAAGTGTCCTACAACAACATCGTTATCAATGATGGAATATTATTCCATTGTATTATGGTAATTCATTTAATGTTAGACATTCAGAGTGTTTTTTTTCTTTTCATGATTGGCAACAGTGATGAAATGATGAAGATCCTTGCACATAGATGTTTGTCTCCATTCTTTAGAAATAATTGCAGTAGAATTGTTGGGTCAAAGGGTCTGTACATTTTAAAGGCTTTTGATTAAGTATTTCTAAATTGCCCATCCAGGAAGGTTGGAGAAATTTAAGTCTCTTCATTACTTTAGAAGAATGCCCATTTCCCTCTCACCCTCACTAGGGCTAGATTTTTATCATGCTTTTAAATCTTTGCCCATTTGAGAGGAGAAGATGGTAATTTGTTTTAATTTGCATTTATTTGATTACTAATGTGATTGAGCAGTTTTTTTTTTTTTAATAAGCTTATCAGCCATTTGCATTTCTGCTTTTATAAATTGCCAGTTTATTTCTTTCAGGCAAGAGAATCTTTTCCTTTAGGAAATTCTCCCTAAGATACTGCTGCTGCTAAGTCGCATCAGTCATGTCCAACTCTGTGTGACCCCATAGACAGCAGCCCACCAGGCTCCCTCATCCCCGGGATTCTCCCGGCAGGAACCCTGGAGTGGGTTGCCATTTCCTTCTCCAGTGCATGAAAGTGAAAAGTGAAAGTGAAGCCGCTCAGTTGTGTCTGACTCTTTGTGACCCATAGACTGCAGCCTACCAGGCTCCTCCATCCATGAGATTTCCCAGGCCAGAGTACTGGAGTGGGTTGCCATTGCCTTCTCTGCCCTAAGATACTAGGATCAATTATATTAAAAAAAATCTTCTTTTGTTCTTATACTTCAAAAACATGCCTCCTGTTGGAAAAAGGAAGAGACAGTCTAAAGAAGGAAATGGTGTCCCTCTTAGCAAGTGATGAGTCCAGCCATGGGGGTCAGGGTCAGAATTTAGGCTTGTTGCTTCAACTCCTAGCTCTTGCCTCAGAGTTACCTTTTCCGTTAGTTGAATTCTACTCATGGCTATATATTGTATCTTTTTTAGGGGGTAACCAAAGGCTTTCTGGTAGTCTAGATCAGTAGTCCCCAACCTTTTCAGCACCAGGGACCGGTTTCATGGAAGACAATTTTTCCGTGGACCAGTGGCAGGAGGATGGTTTCAGGATGATTCAAGCACATTACATTTATTGTGAACTTTATTTCAATTATTATTACATAACCTCCACCTCAGATCATCCGGCATTAAATGCTAGAGGTTGGGTATCCCTGGTCTAGATATTTGAGTATCTATATCAAATAGATACATTAGATCAGATCAGATCAGACCAGTTGCTCAGTCGTGTCCGACTCTTTGCGACCCCATGAATCACAGCATGCCAGGCCTCCCTGTCCACCAACAACTGCAGGAGTTCACCCAGACTCACGTCCATTGAGTCAGTGACGCCATCCAGCCATCTCATCCTCTGTCGTCCCCTTCTCCTCCCACCCCCAATCCCGCCCAGCATCAGGGTCTTTTCCAATGAGTCAACTCTTCTCATGAGATGGCCAAAGTATTGGAATTTCAGCTTCAGCATCAGTCCTTCCAATGAACATCTAGGACTGATCTCCTTTAGGATGGACTGGTTGGATCTCCTTGCAGTCCAAGGGACTCTCAAGAGTCTTCTCCAACACCACAGTTCAAAAGCATCAATTCTTCAGTGCTCAGCCTTCTTCACAGTCCAACTCTCACATCCATACATGAACACAGGAAAAACCATAGCCTTGACTATACAGACCTTTGTTGGCAAAGTAATGTCTCTGCTTTTCAATATGCTATCTAGGTTGGTCATAACTTTCCTTCCAAGGAGTAAATGTCTTTTAATTTCATGGCTGCAATCACCATCTGCAGTGATTTTGGAGCCCAGAAAAATAAAGTCTGACACTGTTTCCACTGTTTCCCCATCTATTTGCCATGAAGTGATGGGACCTGATGCCATGATCTTCGTTTTCTGAATGTTGAGCTTTAAGCCAACTTTTTCACTCTCCTCTTTCACTTTCATCAAGAGGCTTTTGAGTTCCTCTTCACTTTCTGCCATAATGATGGTGTCATCTGCATATCTGAGGTTATTGATATTTCTCCTGGCAGTCTTGATTCCAGCTTGTGTTTCTTCCAGCCCAGTGTTTCTCATGATGTACTCTGCATATAAGTTAAATAAGCAAGGTGACAATATACAGCCTTGACGTACTCCTTTTCCTATTTGGAACCACTCTGTTGTTCCACGTCCAGTTCTAACTGTTGGTTTTTAAACTGCATATAGATTTCTCAAGAGGCAGGTCAGGTGGTCTGGTATTCCTATCTCTTTCAGAATTTCCCACAGTTTATTTTGATCCACACAAAGGCTTTGGCATAGTCAATAAAGTAGAAATAGATGTTTTTCTGGAACTCTCTTGCTTTTTCCATGATGCAGCAGATGTTGACAATTTGATCTCTGGTTCCTCTGCCTTTTCTAAAACCAGCTTGAACATCTGGAATACATCTGATTCATGTATTGCTGAAGCCTGGCTTGGAGAATTTTGAGCATTACTTTACTAGCATGTGAGATGAGTGCAATTGTGCGATGATGTATTGTATAGTATAGTTTATATTAGGTAGTTTATGTTATGGGGCTTCCCCCTTGGCTCAGAAGTAAAGAATCTGCCTGCAGAGCAGGAGATGTGGGTTCAATCCCTGAGTCAAGAAGATCCCCTGGAAGAAGGTAAGGCAACCCATTCCAATATTCTTGCCAGATAGAGGAACCTGGCAGGCTACAGTCCATGGGCTCTCAAAAAGTCGGGCACGACTGAAGTGACTGAATTTATATTATGTTGTTATGTTTTATTATTGAACTGATAATAGATGAGGGATTACCCTGCCCTATGCTAGGTTATAAGCTCCTAAAAGACAAGGGCAGTTTCTTCTTCATCTTTCTGACACAGTGGCTTGTCCATAAAAGCTGCTCTCTCTTGTGGGATGACTATGGATAATGCCACATCCCAATAATGCTATTTTAATTCTAGCAGATTTTGAGTTTTCTGGTCCTTTTGCAAACTTGATATGTAGTCTTTGAAAAATGAGCTGAATTTATAGAACTTCTCATTCTCCATATCCCAAAGGAAGACTGGTAATTTTGTTTATAAGGTTTTCTGTGTTATATTAGTTCTTTGAAAATGCTGAGAATAATTAGAGTGGTAAAAAAACAATTAAGAGAATTCTACACGTAAGTCATTAACTACACTTGAAATAAGATATGTGAGTTACCACTGACATTTCATGGACTATATTTGCTAATAACTGAGCCTTGACAAATTGAAATTATTTACAAACTTGGCTGAAATGGGAATCCAATACTGCTTCTAGTCGTGTTGAACAATGCAATTAAGGGACTCTATTAGAACATGCGTGCCATTTTTCCATTTGAAATGTTATGATGATGTTATATTTGAAGTCAGAAACTGGCTTTGGGACAGTGGTTTGGTCTCTTTGAACTTAAGCTTGGTGGGGTCAGGGGAGGTGAGAGGTGGGGAGTGGGGGGAGCAAGTTCACACTTAGTCTTGGCCATTTGCCTTTCTTCTGGTTCAGAAGAGCTCAGAGGCACCATTTTCAGTCGAACCTGGGGGGAGTGGCCCCGATCCTAGACAAGCCAATTGGCTTGTGTGTGCTTGGTCTGCAGAAGACACTCCTTACTGATGATCCAGTGGGATTCCTGGAGCCCAGCTTTTGTGATAAGTGATAGGAACTTAGTTCCTTATGGATCAAATATTTTTTTAAAATTTAAGTCTAGTTGATTTATAGCGTTGTGTTAATTTCAAGTGTACAGCAAAATGATTCATTTATGCACACACATATATTATGTACATATTCTGATTATTTTCACTTATAAGCTATTACAAAATATTGAGTATAGTTCCTATGTCATACAGTAGGTCCTTGATGGCTACCTCTTTTATATGTAATATATCTGTTAATCCCAAGATCCTAATTTATGCCCCAATACCCTCTTTGGTAACCATGTTTGTTTTCTATATCTGTCAATTTATTTCTGTTTTGGATATAATTTCACTTGTATTACTTTTTTAGATTTCATAGCCCAAATGTTGACTTGACCTCAGTGTGGCATAGATATCTTTCTTCCACGATGAGAGTTCCTTTATATGAGCGTGACCTTTGAAACAAAGAGAAGATTGGAAGGTTCCAGGAAGGAGCTGTTCTTTTCACTGATGCATCTGAATCTTATTGAAGCTGTGGATTTTGCTGGTTTAGGATTGCACATACTGAGATATGGCCAGTAAGATACCGTGTCCTAGTTGAGTTTGGTGTAATTGGCAGCTCATGTCTAGCATGCCCACTTCAGGATGAGTTAGGTCTGCCAGTTTATTCTGTCAGCAGTCCATACAAATGCTGGATCCTTCAAGAAGTCCTTTCTCAGTGAATTCATGTGAAATATAGCAAGAGTGGTCAGAGATTTCCATGAATTTATCTTTTTTACTGTTCGGTTCAGTTCAGTTGCTCAGTCATGTCCGACACTTTGCTAACCCATGAACCGCAGCACGCCAGGCCTCCCTGTCCATCACCAACTCCCGGAGTCCACCTAAACCTATGTCCATTGTGTTGGTGATGCCATCCAACCATCTCATCCTTTGTTGTCTCCTTCTCCTCCTGCCCTCAATCTTTCCCAGCATCAGGGTCTTTTCAAATGAGTCAGCTCTCCGCATCAGGTGGCCAAAGTATTGGAGCTTCAGCTTCACATCAGTCCCTCCAATGAACACCCAGTACTGATCTCCTTTACGATGGACTGGTTGGATCTCCTTGCAATCCAAGAGACTCTCAAGAGTCTTCTCCAACACTACAGTTCAAAAGCATCAATTCTTTGGCACTCAGCATTCTCTATAGTCCAACTCTCACATCCATACATGACTACTGGAAAAACCATAGCCTTGACTAGACACAGCTTTGTTGACAAAGTAATGTCTCTGCTTTTTAATGTGCTATCTAGGTTGGTCATAACTTTCCTTCCAAGGAGTAAATGTCTTTTAATTTCATGGCTGCAATCACCATCTGTAGTGATTTTGGAGCCCAGAAAAATAAAGTCAGCCACTGTTTCCACTGTTTCCCCATCTATTTGCCATGAAGTGACGGGACTTGATGCCATGATCTTCGTTTTCTGAATGTTGAGCTTTAAGCCAAATTTCCCCCTCTCCTCTTTCACTTTCATCAAGAGGCTTTTGAGTTCCTCTTCACTTTCTGCCATAAGGGTGGTGTCATCTGCATATCTGAGGTTATTGATATTTCTCCCGGAAATCTTGATTCCAGCTTGTGCTTCTTCCAGCCCAGCATTTCTCATGATGTACTCTGCATATAAGTTAAATAAGCAGAGTGACAATATACAGCCTTGACGTACTCCTTTTCCTATTTGGAACCACTCTGTTGTTCCATGTCAAGTTCTAACTGTTGCTTCCTGATCTGCATACAGGTTTCTCAAGAGGCAGGTCAGGTGGTCTGGTATTCCTATCTCTTTCAGAATTTTCCACAGTTTATTGTGATCCACATAGTCAAAAGCTTTGGCATAGTCGATAAAGCAGAAATAGATGCTTTTCTGGAACTCTCTTGCTTTTTCCATGATCCAGCAGATGTTGGCCATTTGATCTCTGGTTCCTCGGCCTTTTCTAAAACCAGCTTGTACATCTGGAAGTTCGCAGTTTGCATATTGTTGAAGCCTGGCTTGGAGAATTTTGAGCATTACTTTACTAGCGTGTGAGATGAGTGCAATTGTGCAATAGTTTGAGCATTCTTTGGCATTGCCTTTCTTTGGGATTGGAATGAAAACTGACGTTTTCCAGTCCTGTGGCCACTACTGAGTTTTCCAAATTTGCTGGCATATTGAGTGTAGCACTTTCCCAGCATCATCTTTCAGGATTTGAAATAGCTCAACTGGAATTCCATCACCTCCACTAGCTTTTTTGCTGAGCTCCATGATCATCTCCAATGTTGTTACCAAGCTGAACTCACATTCCAACACGCCAGTAAATTGGGAGATGAGTTGTTGGGGCAAGGACTTTAATTGGAAAGTTAGCAGACTGGGAAGTTGTCAGATGAGTGTCTCAAAAACCCATCTTCCGGGGATTTTTCCTGGTGGCCCAGTGGCTACGACTCCATGGTGCCCATCAGGG
Source organism: Tragelaphus eurycerus (assembly GCA_935064755.1). Lineage (NCBI taxonomy): Eukaryota > Metazoa > Chordata > Mammalia > Artiodactyla > Bovidae > Tragelaphus > Tragelaphus eurycerus. The sequence continues at coordinate 2,970,137 of CAKXYN010000075.1, read as the reverse complement.
GGCGTAGATTTGGTACCTGACTGGGGAGCCCATGTGCTGTGTGGTGTGGCCCCCCCCCCCCCCGCCCTGGGCCCCCCCCGCACCCCCCCCAATCATCGTCCCTCAGTCTGAATTCAGGCTCCTTTTATGCAAAGGAAAGAGGAGGGATCCACTGCAACCAATGGCTGAGCGGGACCCATACTGGTCACTCCCTAACAGGCCTGCACCTGCCCCGCCCTTATTACAACGTGAAAAGGGCGGGACAAATTTCACCACTTTCCGCTCACTGTTCACCGTTGGGTGGTGGGTAAAGTCCTGGCGGGCTTGGGGAATGAGAAAGAACTGAGGTATTAGTCTTGACTTCTAAAAAATAGCTACTGCTCTCCCAAAATGACACAATGAGGCTACTTCTGCTTTCCTGAAAATGCCTTTCATGAAGGATGCTTAAGCCGTTCTCTGGGTGGTTACTGCTAATCTCGTGATCCAGGTGAGCCCTGCACAGCAGGGGACAGGGACTATGAAGATGAACAGAGGCATCCACTCTGCCCTTGTCTAGACCTGCCTGTTAAACACACCGCCACTAGGTTGTGCTAGAGTATAAACATAGCACTGACGTGCATGTCCTCGTAAATCTTTTCTTCACTGGCTATTTCTTCCGTTAAAAAAAAAAATTCCTTCTGTTCTTCATGGCTCAGGAAATATATCAGAAACATCATTGTGATCACTTTTGTTTGAAATGAAGGACCTTTGAGTGGCTCTACTGTGATTTTGTAAAAGCCTGAGGTAATGAGATGCTCAGAATTATTTACCCTTTAAGCCTAGATACCACTTGAATGAATGAATGAATTTGCGCATGCTCAGTCATGTCGAACTCTTTGCGAACCTTTGGACTGTAGCCCGCCAGGCTCCTCTGTCCATAGGATTTTCCAGGCAAGAACACTGGAGTGGGTTGCCATTTCCTTCTCCAGGGGATCGAACCATATCTCCTGCAGCTCCTGCATCACAGGTGAATTCTTTGCCCTCTGAACCACTGGGGGAAGCTAAGATATCACTTAGCCACTTGCCAACATCTGGTGCTTCCGGTCAGTTTCTTACCAGCTGCTCATTTTCTACCTGACTTATCAATGCTAGAAAGCTCAAAGTTCTGGTTATGTTCCTTGTTGTTGTTGTTCTTTTCTCTGTATACTCACCTAGATTTTCTTCCTTAGTCATATACCAAAATTCTTTCTTTTCCATACAGGACAACCAAACATTCCAGCTTTCTGGAATAGTACTGGTGTACACTTGTTTTCCTGTTATTAGTAACACCCTATCTCTCTCAAAAGCTACCATTTATGTCATCCTACACACACCTCTGCCACTTTGATATCTTCACTTGAATATCTTAGTTTTCTGAATGTTGAGCTTTAAGCCAACTTTTTCCCTCTCCTCTTTCACTTTCATCAAGAGGCTTTTGAGTTCCTCTTCACTTTCTGCCATAAGGGTGGTGTCATCTGCATATCTGAGGTTATTGATATTTCTCCCGGAAATCTTGATTCCAGCTTGTGCTTCTTCCAGCCCAGCATTTCTCATGATGTACTCTGCATATAAGTTAAATAAGCAGGGTGACGATATACAGCCTTGACGTACTCTTTTTCCTATTTGGAACCAGTCTGTTGTTCCATGTCCAGGTCTAACTGTTGCTTCCTGACTTGCATACAAGTTTCTCAAGAGGCAGGTCAGGTGGTCTGGTATTCCCATCTCATTCAGAATTTTCCACAGTTTATTGTGATCCACACAGTCAAAGGCTTTGGCATAGTCAATAAAATAGAAATAGATTTTTTTCTGGATCTCTCTTGCTTTTTCCATGATGCAGCAGATGTTGGCCATGTGATCTCTGGTTCCTCTGCCTTTAGATGGGGAAACAGTGGAAACAGTGTCAGACTTTATTTTTGGAGGCTCCAAAATCACTGCAGATGGTGATTGCAGTCGTGAAATTAAAAGACGCTTACTCCTTGGAAGGAAAGTTATGACCAACCTAGATAGCATATTCAAAAGCAGAGACATTACTTTGCCAACAAAGGTCCATCTAGTCAAGGCTATGGTTTTTCCAGTAGTCATATAGGGATGTGAGAGTTGGACTGTGAAGAAAGCTGAGCTCTGAAGAACTGATGCTTTTGAACTGTGGTGTTGGAGAAGACTCTTGAGAGTCCCTTGGACTGCAAGGAGATCCAACCAGTCCATTCTAAAGGAAATCAGTCCTGGGTGTTCATTGGAAGGACTGATGCTAAAACTGAAACTCTAATACTGTGGCCACCTCATGTGAAGAGTTGACTTATTGGAAAAGGCTCTGATGCTGGGAGGGATTGGGGGCAGGAGGAGAAGGGGACGACAGAGGATGAGATGGCTGGATGGCATCATCGACTTGATGGACGTGAGTCTGAGTAAACTCCGGGAGTTGTTGATGGACAGGGAGGCCTGGCGTGCTGCGATTCATGGAGTCTCAAAGAGTCAGACACGAATGAGTGATTGAACTGAACTGAACTGAACTTGAATATCTTGTGGTGGTGGTGGTTTAGTCGCTCAGTTGTGTCTGACTCTTGTGACCCCGTGGACTGTAGCCCTCCAGGCTCTTCTGTCCATGGGATTTCCGAGGCAAGAATACTGGAGTGGGGTGCCATTTCCTTCTGCAAGAGGTCTTCCTGATTCAAAGATCAAACCCAGGTCTCCTGCATTGTAGGCGGATTCTCTACTGCTGAGCCAGAATCTCTTATAGGCATCTCAATTACCATATCTGAAACTAGGCTCTTAAATTTCTACCTAATTCCCGTATATTTTCCCAGTTAATGGAATCAACATCTACCAGTTGTTTAGGCTTGTTATCTAGTACTTTCCACTGATTGTTTAATTTCTCTGATCTAATTAGGTAAATAAATTCTGCAGGCTCTCCATTTAAAACACACTCCAGACCTACCCAATCCTATCCTCTCTACTTCAATTTGAGTCCATCCACAACCATCTCTTACTTGGATGGATCTTAAAATCCATTCTCCAGATGGTAACCAGTCTGGCATTTAAATAAGATCGTGTTTTCTTGCCTAAAATCCTCTTGGAAGATGGGAAGTAAACTAATTGGGAACAATAATAGAATTTATGATGCCACTAAAACAAGCAGGGGACCTAGATTTTATTTCGCATCATTGTGCTGGTTTACTTGCCTTTATTCTCTCATCTCATCTCTGTTTCGTGGGTATTATTTTAGTTTATTTCAGCCAAAACAAAGCAAAATAAAACAAGCAAAGCAACGAAAAAGTAAAGTGAGGCTCAGAAAGACAAAAATAACTTGCTTAACATCACACAACTGCTAAGTTAAAGCTGGATTTGAATCTCAGTTCTCTCCAGTGCTGAAGTCCAGGGATTACCTGTTTGTTTTTTTTTAGTCACTTTGTTGGCAACTAGTCATCTTTCTTCTTCTGGCCTAAAGAATGCTTTCTGAGAAGTTTCTCTATTTCTTGGGCCACTTGCTTGATGATTTATCAACTGTCATCATTACAGTCTTATTGAAGACTTGGTTACTGTATTGATTAAGATTAGGCTATGGATAATAAAACTAAAAATCGCGGTTTTATTCTATTTCACATTAAAGAAGTCTGAAAGTAAGCAGCCCTGAACTGTTATGGGATTCCATTCTCATCATGGCCCTGACTTTTTTTCTGCCCTGCTATTGCAAAGCATGATTACGTTCCTTAAGATCATCCTAAGATCCAAAACCGTGGCTGGGAAGTCCTACTAATATTTGCTCTGTTACTAAGGGGGAAGAGTAGAAGTCGGCTGTCTCTGCTGTGGTGACTGACTTTGCTTTCTTTTATTTTCAGTATTTGGGAATTTGTCCAAATGTACAAAAAATAAAGTGTGGAATAAAGTTGATTTGGCATCAGATTCACCTGGCTATAATTTTCAGCTTTCCCTGGGACTAACTTTGCTAATTGGGCAAGCTGTGCAACTTCTCTAAGTGAGACGCTTTACACAATCGTCTCATTTAAGTCTTACTAAAGCCCCCACTTCCCTTTCACTTTTCACTTTCATGCATTGGAGGAGGAAATGGCAACCCACTCCAGTGTTCTTGCCTGGAGAGTCCCAGGGACGGTGGAGCCTGGTGGGCTGCCGTCTATGGGATTGCACAGAGTCAGACACGACTGGAGCAGCGCAGCAGCAGCAGAAGCAAAGCCCCAACTATCTCTGTTTTACAGATGAGAACACCAAGACTCAGAATGTGTTAGTGCACATCCAATAATGATCAATAGGCAATGATTAACACTTCACATGGCACACAAGGTATTCAAAACACTATTTACCTTATTTTAACCTGAAGTTTTCCTCTTAACCATCAAATAGGACCCTTCATCGTTTTCCATTTATCAAGGTTTTCACAGGAAAAAAAAATAAACAAATCACCTCAAGTTTAATGTGATCAGAGATGATAGGAGAATGTCATTGTTGTTCAGTTGCTCAGTTGTGTCTGACTCCTTGCGACCCCATGGACTGTGGCATGCCAGGATTCCCTGTCCTGCCACAATCTCCCAGAGTTTGCTCATACTCACATCCATTGAGCCAATGATGCCATCCAACCATCCCATCCACTGTTGCCCCTTCTCCTCTTGCCCTCAGACTTTCCCAGTGTCAGGGGCTTTCATAGGGCTTTTAAAGAATGTATTTGTGTATTTGACTGCCTTAGGTCTTAGCTGCAGCATGCAGGACCTTTTGTTTCGGGCACAGACTCTCTATTAGTGGGCTTGGTAGTTGCAGTGAGTGGACCTAGTTGTGCCCTGGCATATTGGATCTCACTTCCCTGGTGGATCAAATGCTAAAGCGTCTTGTCTGCAATGCGGGAGACCTGGGTTCGACCCCTGGGTTGGGAAGATCCCTTGGAGAAGGAAATGGCAATCCACTCCAGTACTACTGCCTGGAAAATCTCATGGACAGAGGAGCCTGGTAGGCTACAGTCCATGGGGTCGCAGAGTTGGACTGAACAACTTCACTTCACTTCACTGCACTTCTCTGACTGGGGATCAAACCTGTGTCTCCTGCTTTGCAAGGATGATTCTTAACCTCTGGACCACAAGGGAAGTCCATGTCATAGAGCTCTATACAAATTCGTATGTCTGAAGTCCAACTCTAGGGACTTCTGACTCAGTAGGTCTGGATGGACTTGAGATGTCTGTTGTTTAATAAGTTGATGTGTATCCATGGTGAGCTTCTGACACAAGAAGAAGAGCTTTCTGGAAATGTGCAGCTGGCCTTAATTTGGTATCTTTTTAGATAGAAAAGTCTTTGCCTGTTCCCATGTTTGTGCTATCATATTAAACAGCCATCTCTAAATTTCTTATCACATTGACATTGTTACCACCCTCCTAAGGAGTGTCAATGTAATCTTTCTTCTCATATTTACCTGCAGGAATTCTTTTCGAAGCGGGCTCTCACCTTGTTCTGGGTGGGCTCCGTTCTGTATCTAGGAGTGCTGCTTAGGCTGTATAAGAGTTGCTCTTAATTGAGGTGTTGGGGACCCCCTGTTCATCTTGCCCCTCCCTCTTGGCTTCTTTATGGGGTGAAGGCTGGCAGGGGAGAATGAGAAGAAAGTCTAAACACTCCAAATTGGAAGGTTGGATTTCAGAGAACAAAAATAATATTCAAGGCATCTTTCCCCTCTGTTTATGTTGACAAAAGGCTGTCTTTGTAAGAACTCTGCGGCATCACGCGCACTGTTGGCCCTCTGCAAATCAGCACCAATGACAACATTATAATTATGTTTCAAAAACAAAGGCAGGGAGAAACTGCATTTTAAGTATCCTTTATTTGGTTGCTCTGGGGGTGTCTGTGTAAATTCAGTGCTGGAGAGCAGGTGCAGGGATTAAAAATACACTCAGGGGAACATCCTAGTGGTCCGATGTGGTTCAGACTCTGTGCTTCCCATGCAGGGGACATGTGTTCAATCCCTGGTCTGGGAACTCAGATCCAACCTGCTGTGCAGTGCAGCCAAGAAAATATTAAAAAAAATGTATTTGCTCAAAAAAAAAATCTAGAACCAAGTACCTTGCTTTCTGTCATATCCATCTTGAATATTAATGCTTTCCTGGAGGCCTAGACATTAAGGAGGGGTGATGAGGTGGGATACGAGAATTCCTCTTCTTTTGGGTTCTGTAATGGCACAATAAACCAAGGATGAGGAAGACTAAAGCTTTTGGGGGAGGGGTGGAGCTAGAAAGCAAATTTGTACTAATAACCAATGACCAATTTCTCATGTACTCAGAGCATTAAGCGGCTGTTTAGAAAGGGTCTCCTAGGGTAGGCATAATCATGTATGTGTGTGCTCAGCCGCTCAGTTGTGTCCAACTCTTTGCAACCCCGTGGACTAGAGGCCGCCAGGGTCCTCTGTCCATGGAACTTCCCAGGCAGGAATACTGGAATGGGTTGCCGTTTCCTCCTCCAGGGGATCTTCCTAGAGGCATAATCATAGCAACCCCCATTTTAGCATCCACTATTTGCAGGCGGGCTTCCAGGTAGTTCATTGCCATGGTTTCTCATTCCCACACGAAGATGCTGCGAGAATACTGTCTATTCTCTGGGAGTCTCTGAGAGGGCATGCAGAGGGGAGGGGTGCACAGCCAGTAAGCGGCAAAACCAAGATCCAAACCTGTAGGCTCTGAAGTCTTCCCTAGTTGCTCTAGGTGGCATCTGACCTCTGACTTGATGAAGGTTCATTTCTTAAAATTGGAGTATGATTGCTGTATAAAGATGTGTTGGTTTCTGTTGTACAATGAAGTGAATCAGCCATGCGTGCACGCTAAGTCGCTTCGGTCGTGTCCAACTGTTTGCATCCCATAGTCCACCAGGTTCCTCTGCCCATGGGATTTTCCAGGCAAGAATACTGGAGTGGGTTGCCGTGCCCTCCTCCAGGGGATCTTCCTGACCCAGGGATTGAACCCGCATCTCTTATGTCTCCTGTATTGGCAGGTGGATGCTTTACTGCTAGTGCCAACTGTGAAGCTGGAAACAGCCTTGTGCGTACATACATCCTCTTGCTCCTGGACCTCCTTCCCACCCCAGGCTCCTGTCTCACCCTACCCCCACATCCCTCCCCTCTAGGTCATCACGGAGCAGAGTCCTCCTGTCAGGGCAGGAGATGGGGGTGCAATCCCTGGCTCAGGAAGATTTCCTGAAGGAGGAAGTGGAAACCCATGCCAGTATTCTTGCCTGGAGAATCCCATGGACAGAGGAGCCTGGAGGGCTACAGTCCACGGGGTCGCAGAAGAGTCAGATAGGGCTTAGAGGCCACACAGCGACAACAGGACTTCAGTTCACGCTTCCTTCCCGTGACCAGTGGGTTTCTCCTGGCTTTTTCTGCTGACTCTCCTCATATACTGCCAGTAGTTCTGGAGTTTAACATGACAAAGTCATGACACCAGAGAGAGATACCAGCTTCGACAGTCCAGAAAAACAGCTTGACTGGTCCAGCTGAGCCAGCAGGAAGGTTAAGTTGTATAAATATATGGCTGAATCCACAGTGGCCCACAGAAAATTGGAATAGAGGTAGAGGAGGTCTATGAGGACTGTGGTGTGTGTGAGTATATATATTTGTGTGCACACGGCATGGGTGTCTGTATGTAGAAACTGGGCAGACGAAAGATGCAGACAAAAGTGCATCTGGACAGACTGCAGGTGTCTTCTGATTGTAGGCATATTGGAAGGGGCATAAGTTTGCCACATGACCACTTTTTGGAAGCATTTTTTTTTTTGATGTGACCATTTTACAAGTCTTTATTGAATTAGTTACAATATTGCTTCTGTTTCACGTTTTGGTTTTTTGGCCACGAGGCATGTGGGATCTTAGTTCCCCAACCAGGGATGGAACACACACCCCCTGCATTGGAAGGCGAAGTCTTAACCATTGTGGGAGAAGCCCCTCACAATACCACTTTTAATCCTGTCACCAAGGCTGGCTCCCCACAACAGATAAGAGAGTAAGGGTTTCGGTGATGGTGGAAGGAAAGCCATGGAAGAGAAGAGTTTGTTCATAACCTGGTCTCAGCATCAATTCTGAGCATCCACTATTAAAAAACCAAAGCTTACTTTTGCAGATCATTTTTTACTTTCACTTGTGTTTCGTTGGAACTCTAGTACAAGTTCCAATGTCCTTTTGCCCTTCATATGATAAATGAACATTCATATGATAAATGTCCATTCATATGATAAATGAACTCCATTTTGATCTCAGCAAGACAGCAGTGAGCAGTGGTGTGAAGTGAGATCCTAATTCCCTGCTCAGGAATTGAACCCAAGTAGCCTGGATGAGAAGAAGGGAATGGAACCCCACTCCAGTACTCTTGCCTGGAAAATCCCATGGACGGAGGAGCCTGGTGGGCTGCAGTCCATGGGGTCGCTAAGAGTCAGACACGACTGAGTGACTTCACTTTCACGCTTCACTTCATGCATTGGAGAAGGAAATGGCAACCCACTCCAGTGTTCTTGCCTGGAGAATCCCAGGGACGGGGGAGCCTGGTGGGCTGCCGTCTGTGGGGTCACACAGAGTCGGACTGTGTGACGACTGAAGAGACCTAGCAGCAGCAGCAGCCTGGATGAGGACCAGGAATCCTAGCCACCAGACCAGCAAGGGATAGAGGCTAGAAGCTATTTTCCCCTGGATCATTGCCCTCAATGAAAATGCATTTCTCACGGAGGCAGAAACTGTAAATGCAGGTACAAGGTTTGTTATTAGGGGCAGAGCCCAACAACAAGTGGGAGAACACACAGAGAAAGGGTTTCATTAGCAGAGATAGAAACAAGGCAGAAACGCACACCCAGAATAAAAGGCTGTAGGCGGCCCCCTAGTGAGGAGGAGGCGCACAGTGAAGAGGGGGTTAAGTCATTTATATAGATCAGTACTTCTGGTTTTTGCCTTCCTTCAGGCCAATTACCTGCTTTCTTTTTCCACACCTGACCTACCCTGGAACCCTCCCCTGAATGTGCACACTCCCTGCAGCCAACATGGGTCTGGAAGTGAAGGCTTCTGGGAGGAGCAAAACTCATTATGGCCTGGTGTTATCCCTTGACTTTTGACCCACAAGGAGGCTTTCTGTGCCTGTGTAGTGTCTCCTCTGTCCCAAAAGAGGGGGAATGGAGATCCCTGAATCCTTTACTCAAACAGGATTTTACCCCGCTTTGTCCCTACCATGACTGTTATCTTGACTACTGCCATGACTATTACCTTAAGGTGTTCATAGGAGACAAACACTGGCTGTTTACCCTGTTTGTGTTGTTACTTCCATTTCGGAGGGCAAACAGGAGGCTGATTGTAAATGTCTTAACTGGAGCCCACTTATCTCTTGTCTCAGGAAATGCTAACATTTGTAAGTATCCAGCCCGAAGCCCATTTCTTTGTGGCCCGTGAAATACAAACAGGAGGCCAGCTGTAAATGTCTAACTTGGAGCCCATCTATCTTCTACATCAATTGGCTTCAAGGCAAAGTTCTATCATCATCTCCCTAAATTCTTCTCTGTAACAGCCTCTGTTACTCCTAAAGTTAAGTTAAGTGATGTTTCCATACTACTTAGTGGCCTAAGTATTATGGGCTTAAGTCTTCAGAAAACAGCAGAAAAGAGCCAATTTTCATCCCAAGTTGGATCTGTTTCTTTGACTTTAATCTTTGTTCTCAGTTGTTCTTTGTTATTGTAGTATACACAAAAGAAAAAAAAATACATTGGTGTGGAATATTTTGAAAACAAATTTAATCATTCCTTTTAAATAGAGATTAGGGATACATATAAATTAGTCAGTCACAAAGAAATACCCCCAGTCTAAGTATTTGTTGTTGTTTTTCAGTCACTAATTTGTGTCTGACTCTTTGTGACCCCCTTGGACTATATATAGCCTGTCAGGCTCCTCTGTCTGTGGGATTTCTCAGGGAAGAATATTGGAGTGGGCTGTCATTTTCTTCTCCAGGGGATCTGCCCGACCCAGGGATCAAACCTGCGTCTCCTTGCATTGACAGGTGGATTTTTTTTTTTTTTTTTTTTTTACCACTGAGTCACCAGGAAAGCCTGAGCCTAAGGATGACCTTCTTTAAAATTAGAATTTTAAACAGTGGTGTAAGCTGCTTTGGGAGATGCTGGATTCCTTGTCTTTGGATGTATTAAAAAAAATGAGGAAATTTCTCATTTGTGTGTTGTATGGCTTATTTCGGGCTTCCCATATGGTACTAATGGTAAACAGGCTGCCTGCCAATGCAGGAGACTTTAGAGATGCAAATCTTCCCTGGGTTGGAAAGATCGCTGGAGGAGGGCATGGCAACCTACTCCAGCATTCTTACCAGGAGAATCCCCATGGACAGAGGAGCCTGGTGGGCTGTTGTCCATAGGGTCGTGAAGAGTCAGACTTGACTGAAGAGACTTAGCACAGCACAGAACATGGGTTATTTCATGCATTTGACAATAGATTAGAGAACTTCTAAAGTCCGAGAGTTTAATCTGTTAGTAGAATTCTCATGGATTTCAAGGGGAGCCCTTGGGAGCTCTGCTATGTTGAGAGCCAGAATGCACTTCTTTTCTGCAGCCCTGTTTCAGCCAGCCTAGACCTCAAAGGCAGCCTTTCAGAGGTTAATCTTTGAATACATTGTTAGGCTTACTTACACTTTTCAGGTTGACAGATGAGTTTTCGTTCCACAATGGATCCAGCGATGCCTAATGTAGTCACTGCACAATTAGCATTAAATTAGTTATAGGATGAAATGAAACAAATTTGGCTTTTTGAAAAGGGGGATTTTCCTACAAGGTCCAACTTGAGAGAAAGAAAGCCAGAGAACATTTCAACTCAAAAAGCAATTTACTTTGAAAAGGAAGTAGGAAAATTGCAACCCATCATACCTAATTACTGCACACATTTGTGCTTGAATGCGAGCTGTCTCTCCAAGGAATGGTCTCCGAGTTCCTTACACTCCTCTCAGTAGCCAGAATCCACTGCTGATGGCAAAACAGTCATTGGAGCAACACGATCTTGTCCATTTCCTGACACAGTCGAAGGAGGTGCTGACAGAGTGCTGTAGAAAGTCTTGATCTAAGTGAAATAATGGGCCTGCAATGATGAAAAATAGGATGGAACAGAATGCAGATATTCTCATGAAAGCTGAATGCATTGAGTGGATTTCTCCCTCAAGGTCAAGGATTCAAAGAGTTTTTGTAGATACTACCCCTTCCAGGAGATGGAGCTTAATTTCACCCTCTCAGCTTGTGTGGGTTAGACATAGTGACTTGCTTTTCCAAAATGTAGTTAGAAAGGGAACCATAGTAACTTCCGATTGGAGAAAACTGACAAATGTTAGTTTATCCAAGTGTTGAATCATATACCTCTGATACATGATGGGAAGGGCAGTTCCCCTCTGAAGACATAAACTTGGCTAATGAAGGGGAGAGAAGGAGGCGACAGAGGATGATCTAGTTGGATGGCATAACTGACTTAATGGATGTGAGTTTAAGCAAACTCTGGGAAATAGTAAAGGACAGAGGAGCCTGGTGTCCTGCAGTCCATGGAGTCCCAAAGAGTTAGAAAAAAAAAAAAAAAAAAAAGAGAATATAAGGGACACTATTTTTAAAAAAAAAAAGAGAAAAAAGAAAAAGGAAAAAAAGAAAAGAAAAAAAAAAAGAGAGAAAAAAAAAAAAAAAAAAAGGAAAAAAAGAAGGGGATTTGGGAAAAAAAAAGAAAATAGTATAAAAAATGGCAAACCAGACTTCCGGTTAAGATGGCGGAGGATTAGGACGGGGAATACGCTTTCTCCTCCACAAATTCATCAATGGGACATCTGGGCGCCGAGTAAATACCACAAACAGCTTCGGAGTGCTGGCGGAGGACGTCGGACACCCAGAAAAGCAACTCACTGCCTTCTAAAGGAGGTAGGAAAGAATATAGAAGCCAGAGAGAGACAAAGAGGGAGGGGCGGACCTCTGTCCGGGGAAGGGAGTCTTAAAAAGAGAAGTTTCCAAACACCAGGAAACACTCTCCCTGCGGAATCTGCGCCGAACCTGGGAAACACGGAGACTATCATAACAGGGAGGAGAACAGTTGAGCAATTAGAACCCACAGACTGCGGGCCCTGCGGTAACTTCCGCAGCGGAAAAGCACCGCTGCAAACGCCCGCATCTGCCATTGGGGAGCCGGGGCTGGGCAGGGAGACGCCTTGGCCGTTCCCACGCGGGACGCTCCCCTGCCGGCGCTCCCCAGAGGGACGCTCCCCCACGGGACTCTCCCCCACTGGACGCTCCCCCGCCGGCCACTCCCGCGCAGGCGTGCCCCCGCCCGCTGTGCCGGCGGCTCCCACGAGGGCCACCCCATCCCCTCCCCCACCCGCCCGCCCGCCATCCCCGTCGCCGGCCCCTCCCCCTCTGCGGGCCTCAGCGCAGACTTCGTTCGCCTGATTGTCTGGAGTGCTGCATAACTGGAGTAGTTTGGGCCGGCAATCCAGATTGTGCAGCGCCGACCACACGAGTGGCGGGCCTTGGCCCAGAACACCGCCGAACCGTGCACAGAACAAAGAACTATACAGACCAACCACAGAGAAAGGGGCCTATAGATCTTGAGAAATTTAAGCCGGAACAAGGAACTAGCTGAAAATGAACTGAACCCACAACAATAATAGAGAAACTCTTATATATATTGTTACTATTTTTACCATCATTATTTCCTTTTTTTTTCTTTTCTTTTTTTAATATATATATATATATTTTAAATTTTTATTATTTTTTAATTGGAAAAAGGAAAACAAAAATTTTTTTTTTCCCTTTTAATTTTTTTTTTGTTGTTGTTTGTTTTGTTTCTTTTATTTTTATTTTTTTTTTATCCTCTAGTACTTCTTTAATCTCCACGTTTAGATATAACTTTTGCGACCCTGTTTTGTTTTTTTGTTTTTTTCTTTTTTCCTTTTGGTCCTTTGCTTTTTTCCTTTCCTTTTTTCTTTTCTTTACTGATTACTGACTAGATCTGTCTCTCTCCTTCACACTCCCTCCTTTTATCCTCCTGACCACCTCTGTCTCCTTCCTCCCTTTTTCCTTCTATGTATAATTCCGTGAACATCTCTGAGCGGTCCAGTTGTGGAATGCATTATAGAAGAAGAAGTTTTTGAGACTACTGTAAAAATAAGACCAATAACTGGAACCAGGAGGCTTAAGTCCATACCCTGATCCCACGAAACACTAATTGACAGGAGCTCATTAAAAGCCTCCATACCTACTCTGAAACCAAGCATCATACAAAGACCAGCAAGTTCCACAACAAGACATATCAAGCAAATTCTCCAGAAAAACAAGAACACAGCCTGAGCTCCAATACACAGGCTACACAAAGCGACCCCAAAAGCATAGACATCTCATAACTCACTACTAGACACTCCACTGCACCCCAGAGAAAAGAAATCCAGCTCCACCCACCAGAACACCGATACAAGCTTCCATAAACAAAAAACCTCGGCAAGCCACCGGTACAAACCCACATATAGTGCAGAAACGCCACAATAAAGAGAACTCCACAGACTACCAGAATACAGTAAAGACGCCCCAAACTTAGCAATTTAAACAAGATGAAAAGACAGAAGAATTCCCAGCAGGTAAAGGAACAGGATAATTACCCACCAAACCAAACAAAAGAGGAAGAAATAGCGAACCTACCTGATAAAGAATTCCGAATAATGATAGTCAAATTAATCCAAAATCTGGAAAGCAAAATGGAATCATGGATAAATAGCCTGGAGAAAAGCATTGAGAAGATGCAAGAAAGATTTAACAAGGACCTAGAAGAAATAAAAAAGAGTCAATATATAATGAATAATGCAATAAATGAGATCCAAAACACTCTGGAGGCAACAAATAGTAGAATAACAGAGGCAGAAGATAGAATTAGCGAATTAGAAGATAGAATGGCAGAATTAAAGGAATCAGAGGAGAAAAAAGAAAAACGAATTAAAAGAAATGAGGACAATCTCAGAGACCTCCAGGACAATATTAAACGTTACAATATTCGAATCATAGGAGTCCCAGAAGAAGAAGACAAAAAGAAAGACCATGAGAAGATACTAGAGGAGATAATAGTTGAAAACTTCCCTAAAATGGGGAAGGAAATAATCACTCAAGTCCAAGAAACCCAGAGAGTCCCAAATAGGATAAACCCAAGACGAAACACCCCAAGACACATATTAATCAAATTAACAAAGATCAAACACAAAGAACAAATATTAAAAGCAGCAAGGGAAAAACAACAAATAACACACAAGGGAATTCCCATAAGGATAACAGCTGATCTTTCAATAGAAACTCTCCAAGCCAGGAGGGAATGGCAAGACATACTTAAAGTGATGAAAGAAAAGAACCTACAGCCCAGATTATTGTACCCAGCAAGGATCTCATTCAAATATGAAGGAGAAATCAAAACCTTTACAGACAAGCAAAAGCTGACAGAATTCAGCACCACCAAACCAGCTCTCCAACAAATACTAAAGGACATTCTCTAGACAGGAAACACAAAAAGGATATATAAATTCAAACCCAAAACAACAAAGTAAATGGCAACGGGATCATATTTATCATTAATTACCTTAAATGTAAATGGGTTGAATGCCCCAACCAAAAGACAGAGACTGGCTGAATGGATACAAAAACAAGACCCCTCCATATGCTGTCTACAAGAAACCCACCTCAAAATAGGGGACACATACAGACTGAAAGTCAAGGGCTGGAAAAAGATTTTCCACGCAAATAGAGACCAAAAGAAAGCAGGAGTAGCAATACTCATATCAGATAAAATAGACTTTAAAACAAAGGATGTGAAAAGAGACAAAGAAGGTCACTACCTAATGATCAAAGGATCAATCCAAGAAGAAGATATAACAATTATAAATATATATGCACCCAACTTAGGAGCACCACAATATATAAGACAAATACTAACAAGAATGAAAGGAGAAATCAACAATAACACAATAATAGTGGGAGACTTTAATACCCCACTCACACCAATGGATAGATCAACTAAACAGAAAATTAACAAGGAAATACAAACTTTAAACGATACAATAGACCAGTTAGAACTAATTGATATCTATAGGACATTTCATCCCAAAACAATGAATTTCACCTTTTTCTCAAGTGCACACGGAACCTTCTCCAGGATAGACCACATCCTGGGCCATAAATCCAGCCTTGGTAAGTTCAGAAAAATTGAAATCATTCCAAGCATTTTTTCTGACCACAATGCAGTAAGAGTAAATCTCAATAACAGGAGAAAATCTATTAAAAAGACCAACATATGGAGGCTGAACAACACACTCCTGAATAACCAACAAATCACAGAAGAAATCAAAAAAGAAATCAAATTCTGCATAGAAACGAATGAAAATGAAAACACTACAACCCAAAACCTGTGGGACACTGTAAAAGCAGTCCTAAGGGGAAAGTTCATAGCAATACAGGCATACCTCAAGAAACAAGAAAAAAGCCAAATAAATAACCTATCTCTACACCTAAAGCAACTGGAAAAGGAAGAAATGAAGCACCCCAAGGTTGGTAGAAGGAAAGAAATCCTAAAAATTAGGGCAGAAATAAATGCAAAAGAAACAAAAGAAACCATAGCAAAAATCAACAAAGCCAAAAGCTGGTTCTTTGAAAGGGTAAATAAAATTGACAAACCACTAACCAGACTCATCAAGAAACAAAGGAGAAAAATCAAATCAATAAAATTAGAAATGAAAATGGAGAGATCACAACAGACAGCACAGAAATACAAAGGATCATAAGAGACTACTATCAGCAATTATATGGCAATAAAATGGACAATGTGGAAGAAATGGACAAATTCTTAGAAAAGTACAACTTCCCGAAACTGGATCAGGAAGAAATAGAAAATCTTAACAGACCCATCACAAGCACAGAAATTGAAACTGTAATCAGAAATCTTCCAGCAAACAAAAGCCCAGGTCCAGACGGCTTCACAGCTGAATTCTACCAAAAATTTAGAGAAGAGCTAACACCTATCCTACTCAAACTGTTCCAGAAAATTGCAGAAGAAGGCAAACTTCCAAACTCATTCTATGAGGCCACCATCACCCTAATACCAAAACCTGACAAAGATCCCACAAAAAAAGAAAACTACAGGCCAATATCACTGATGAACATAGATGCAAAAATCCTTAACAAAATTCTAGCAATCAGAATCCAACAACACATTAAAAAGATCATACATCATGACCAAGTGGGCTTTATCCCAGGAATGCAAGGATTCTTCAATATCCGCAAATCAATCAACGTAATACACCACATTAACAAACTGAAGAATAAAAACCATATGATTATCTCAATAGATGCAGAGAAAGCCTTTGACAAAGTTCAACATCCATTTATGATAAAAACTCTCCAGAAAGCAGGAATAGAAGGAACATACCTCAACATAATAAAAGCTATATATGACAAGCCCACAGCAAACATTATCCTCAATGGTGAAAAATTGAAAGCATTTCCTCTAAAGTCAGGAACAAGACAAGGATGCCCACTTTCACCATTACTATTCAACATAGTTTTGGAAGTTTTGGCCACAGCAATCAGAGCAGAAAAAGAAATAAAAGGAATCCAAATTGGAAAAGAAGAAGTAAAACTCTCACTATTTGCAGATGACATGATCCTCTACGTAGAAAACCCTAAAGATTCCACCAGAAAATTACTAGAACTGATCAATGAATATGGTAAAGTTGCAGGATATAAAATTAACACACAGAAATCCCTTGCATTCCTGTACACTAATAACGAGAAAATAGAAAGAGAAATTAAGGAAACAATTCCATTCACCATTGCAATGAAAACAATAAAATACTTAGGAATATATCTTCCTAAAGAATCTAAAGACCTATATATAGAAAACTATAAAACACTGGTGAAAGAAATCAAAGAGGACACTAATAGATGGAGAAATATATCATGTTCATGGATTGGTAGAATCAATATAGTGAAAATGAATATACTACCCAAAGCAATTTATAGATTCAATGCAATCCCCATCAAGCTACCAACGGTATTCTTCACAGAGCTAGAACAAATAATTTCTCAATTTGTATGGAAATACAAAAAACCTCGAATAGCCAAAGCTATCTTGAGAAAGAAGAACGGAACTGGAGGAATTAACCTGCCTGACTTCAGGCTCTACTACAAAGCCACAGTCATCAAGACAGTATGGTACTGGCACAAGGACAGAAATATAGATCAATGGAACAAAATAGAAAGCCCAGAGATAAATCCACGCACATATGGTCACCTTATCTTTGACAAAGGAGGCAAGAATATACAATGGATTAAAGACAATCTCTTTAACAAGTGGTGCTGGGAAAACTGGTCAAACACTTGTAAAAGAATGAAACTAGAACACTTTCTAACACCATACACAAAAATAAACTCAAAATGGATTAAAGAGCTAAATGTAAGACCAGAAACCATAAAACTCCTAGAGGAAAACATAGGCAAAACACTCTCTGACTTACATCACAGCAGGATCCTCTATGACCCACCTCTCAGAATATTGGAAAAAAAAAAAAAAAAAAAAAAAAAAGGGGGGGGGGGGGGCGGGAAAAACAAAAGAACAAAAAAAAAAAATAACCACCCAAAAAAAAAACCCATAACAATTGAACAGAAAAAACCAATCCAACCCAAAAAAAGGAAAAAAAACTGTGATAAAAAAAAAAAAAAATAATACTCAACCAAAAAAAAAAAAATATTAAAAAAATACTAAGAAGGGGAATGAAATGGAACCTAATAAAAAAAATGAAATAAACCAAAAACAAAAACACAAATACAGTATACTAACGCATATATATGGAATTTAGAAAGATGGTAAAAAATAACCCTATTTACGAGACAACAAAAGAGACACTGATGTATAGACCAGACTTTTGGACTCTGGGACCGGGAGAGGGTGAGATGATTGGGGAGAATAGCATTGAAATATGTATAATATTATATCTGAAATGTATTAATTGTTCAAACTAAACACTATCATGTTACAATTTGTTCATACTAGATGTTTGTAATGTTTCTGATAATCAATAAAAGAGATTCTTGATCAAAAAAATAAAAAAAAAATAAAAAAATAAAGGTAAAGAAACCCACAAAAAAAAAAAAAAAAAATTGGCCAAATCCAAGAAGATCTAGAGGCTAGTTAATAATGTACCAATGTCAGTGTCTTAGTTTTGACAAATGTGCCACATTATTATAAGATGTCAGCAATGGGGAAAGAAGGTGACAGGTATCTCTCTAACTTTTCTGCCAATCAAAATTATTCTAGGGGGACTTCCCTGGTAGTCTAATGGTTAAGACTGTGCTTCCAATGCTAGGGGCCCAGGTTCAATCCCTGGTCAGGGAACTAAGATCCCACATGCCCTGTGTTACGGCCAAAACATAAAAAGAAAAAACCCCAAACAAAAAAACTCAAAATTATTCTAAATTTAAAAGGTTTATGAAAAATTTTCAAGGATTTTATTCTCTGTGAAGATTTCGCTTCCATTTCATTAGTGGACTTCGTCCATACCTTTGATACTGACTCATCAGATTGTTTTCAGGAAATCAATGTATTCCTCACAAAGGATGCCTGCATTTCTAATCCTGTGGCTCAAACACCAGACTTCTGAAATGAATTTCTTATGACTAAAAGATTAGACTGATCATTCAGCATCTAATGCTTGACAATTGACCATGGAAACTCTGAAAATCACACAGAAGAAGGTCATTAATGCTTAATCTAATTATATATAAACTTAAAACAGTCTGTAATGACAAGACACAGTTATAACCACCCTTGGTAAATGGACATAAAACTGGTTGATGTTCAAATGATAGACTTTATTTTATAGAGAATAAAAGAGACTTTGGAACTAATTTGATCAAACATCCCTCCAAAGTACAACGATCCCTTTATATAAACTGATTGATTGAAGGCTCCTTGATTTTGCTTATCCAGTTAATTTATGTCTTTCTGATGGGAGAGAAAAAAAACTTCGATTTTTAATCATGGCAAATCTGGTGCTTTATTTACACAATTGGATGACTTCCTTCAAGAAGATTAAAGCCAAAACTTGAGACAGAGTTAGAAATAATTCATAAGGTTTTAAGAAGAGATTTCCACCTTGAAATTGAGATAGTCATGGCTAACCAAAATAAATGTTGTTTCTATTTAGAAAGGACTTCTTACCTCCTCAGCATACATCTCTATCATTTTCTTTTTTTAGAAGATTTATTGATTTATTTGTATTTGGCTGTGCTGGGTCTTGGTTGCTGCACGCAGGCTTTCTCTAGCTGCAGAGAATGGGGGCTGCTCTCTAGTCGTGGTGCACGGGCTTCTCGTGGTGGCTTCTCCTGTTCTGGAGCACGGGCTCTAGGGTGCGTGGGCTTCCGTGGTTGTGGTTTATGGTCTCAGTAGCTGGGGCTCCAGGGCTCTAGAGCACAGGCTCAGTAGTTGTGGGCTTAGTTACTCCAGGACATGTGGGATCTTCCCGGATCGGGGATCAAACTCATGTTCCTTGCATTGGCAGGTAGATTCTTAACCGCCAGAGAAGCCCCCATTTTATTTTCATAATGAAGATTTCACAATTACATTTTCTCCCCTTCTCACACACTTTTCCCAGAACTCCTATTAGTCATTCTCATACGTTGAATTCAGTATGGACATGGATAAAATGTCAGTATTTTTGTGTCATTTTGGGCTTGTTTGCAGTTGGGTTGAGAATTCCTGCACTGGTGGCATCCTTGAATCCTCCTCCTCCATGGATTAATGTATTAATGTATACCCAATAAATTGAATAAACAATTAAATGGATGGATGGAAGGACAGATAAATGGAGATTTTGTCTAGTTACTGCTTATGTAGGAAGTCATGACTCTCTGTGATTGTACTTCTTGGTGACTTTCAAGCAGTAATTTTCCTTTCATTTCTCTTCATCCTATAGCTTCATTTAATAATGTGTTAAAGAGAAATTCCTACTGGTGGGAAATGAACCTTCTCTGAAGGCAGGGAGGTGCCACTGCATCCCTGTGAAACTGTGTACCAGCCATGTCTCTCAGATTCCTTGAAAGGATGCAATCAAAAGCAACTTCCATCATCATGATATTTGGTAATTCAACATAAAGCTGAGTTCCAGAAAGGCGAATTAAAACAAATGTGTCCTCCTTAAGAGGGAGCATTTAGCTAAGAGCTTGCTGAGTATCTCCTTAGTTCTTGGAATTCAGCCCTGGCAATTACAAGAGAGTTGCCTGATGTCCTCTTTGTGGTTTATGTGATTCTACACAGCTGCAGACACTTTTCTGGACTATTAAAATTGTGACTTAACTGACTACTTGCCAAATATTCAGGGCCTGTTTGTTGAATCCTTTGATAGACCATTTTTCTCCCACTGGCCTTTTATAGTCTCTGGCCCTTGAAGCCTTGAAGGTGGAACCATCGCCTCTAGCCTTTGTAGCTCTTTTTAAAATTATCTTTCCCATTTATTTAACCTCTCAACTCTCATCAGTTTTTATAACCCAGCCTGCTAACATTGTTTTTCCAGAATCTTCTGGTTTCTTGGACATGAATGTGAAAATAATAAGATGTCAGTTTGTATCAACATTATCTTCATCTCACCTTACCTCTGACCTGCTCCCTTGACTTCATGAAATGTAAGTGAGGTTCATGAGGTTTGAGTGCTTGAAGGATCTCTTGTGAAATTATGAACAGTCGAGAAGAATGTACTTCAAGTAGGCACCGTGTCCCCGGTAGAGTTCTTGGTTGACATCAGTGGATCTTAATAACTTCAGTGTGTGATTTCACATTTCCAAAGAGGCCTCCAAGATATTCCACAAATAGATGGGAGAGTCTGTGTGAATTTACCATGTGTTAAAGAGAAATTTCTATTGGTAGGGAATGAACCTTCTCTGGGAGAATGGTTTGCAACATACTCTCACTGATACATGTTACCTAATGATTACATTTTGAATCTCTTCATTCACCAAAGAGATCAACAAGATCTGTGATATAGATACAGGTGAAAAATACATTATTAACTAAGTGATCTTTAAAGTGAAAGTGAAGGTCACTTAGTTGTGTCCGACTCTTTGTGACCCCATGGACTGGAATTCTCCAGGCCAGAATGCTGGAGTGGGTAGCCTTCCCTTCTCCAGGGGATCTTCCCAACCCAGGGATTGAACCCAGGTTTCCCACATTGCAGGCTAATTCTTTACCAGGTGAGCCACAAAGGAAGCCCAAGGATACTGGAGTGGGTAGCCTGTCCCTTCTTCAGCAGATCTTCCTGACCCAGGAAGTGAACCAGAGTCTCCTGTATTACAGGCGATTCTTTACCAACTGAGCTATGAAGGAAGCCTAAGTAGTCTTTGGGCGTCCTGAAAATGAAGCTATAGAATATTTGGAAAGATAAATAGGATTACTAATTTATTTCAAAACTGCTTTTTATTGAGCAGTTGCATTGGGGTGAGGGGGGTACTCCCCAGGTAGCATGGTGGTAGAGAATCCACCCGCCAATAGAGCAGACCCAGCTTTGACCCCTGGGTTGGGAAGATCACCTGGGGAAGGAAATGGCAACCCAGTCCAGTATTCTGGCCTGGAAAATTCCATGGACCAGGGAGCCTGGCAGGCTATCATCCATGGAGTTGTGAGGAGTCAGACACTACTGAGCACGCACTTGTGGCTATAATTAATATAACAAATCTTGAAACAAACTCCATTGCAGCTGCCCACATAGCACTGAGATTCCTGGATATATTTGGTTGGAAGCATTTTGCTTTGAAGATGAGAACGACTAGGATGGAAACCACAGTTGAGGTTCCTCAGAGGTGTTTGGCCTGGGGCAGCTGGTCCAACAGGCTCATAACGGCTTGAAATCCTTCTGAGAAATGCCTCCTGTGATGAAGAGGGTATGCTATTTAGATAGGATGAGTAATTGCTTTTCATAGAAACTTAAAGCTGAGTATTGACAGGCATTTTCTGAGGTGCTCACTGGCACTCTGGCCTCCAAATAAGGAAACAACTACTGGAATTCTTTTTTTTTTTTTTTGATATTTATTTGTTTATTTGGCTGTATTGAGTCTTAGTTGTGGCATGTGGGATGTTGGCTGTTTCATGTAGGATCTTTCCTTGCTACTCAGGGACTCTTTAGTTATGATACATGGGCTTAGTTGCCCCTCAGCATGTGGGGTCTTAATTCCCTGATCAGGGATTGAACCCAAGTTCTGTGCCTTGCAAGGCGGAGTCTTAATTACTAGACCACCAGTGAAATCCCTACTGGAATTCTTAATGTTCAGCCTTTGGTATTTTTGCTTTTAGCTGTTAATGACTATTTTCTATGCTGTAACTCACCCAGAAATGTAAGGACTTTGTGATTTCAACTTTGGTCATAGGTTGTATGATATACTGACTCCTTCTTGGTGTTACTGTTTCTATTTTTTCTTATAAAATAATGTACTTATCATTGAGTTTGAACTTTTGGTTCTTCGCAAAAGGTGTACTGGAAACCAGAGTCAACCTTTCATGAGTGGGGTGGGTCCTCACACAGGAAATAACAATTGGAAAATTGCCTTTGATGCAGGATGGTATATCCAGCGTCTCCTGATCTTGCTTATTTTGGTCTGTAGTTAGCAAGTTTAGACAGAATGGAGGGAAAGATGGCGTCCTCTAGCAGGAGGCCAGCCAAGGGCATGATGGGAGATCCTACCTGTTGGGAAACCGTAGAGGAAGTTGAGGAGACTGCACTCTGTCAGAGCCCAGCTAGCCATCTACCAGATCTACTTCCTCTTCCTTTAATACAGCTGCTGGAGTTGTGTGCACAGTTCATGTCCTGATTCTGGAATATGCTATCCTAGCAGCTTGGGAGGAAGGTGAATACCCATGAGAAGGAGAATTAATCTTAGAGTTGCAGTTGCCCCTCTCCACATGATGGTCCCCAACCCATCCTTACAAGCTGAACTTACAGAGTTGAGCCTTATTTTTATTAATGGAGGCAGGGCATTTTTATATAGTATATGCTAACTCATCCATATGCCTTTTTCTTATCTTTTTAAGCCAAAGAGTTCATCTACTAGAGATGAGGAAGCAATTTATACTTACACAGCAGAATGAAAGGAGTTGGGACATATAACTATTATGTCTACTAATTTTACTCTTACCAAACTTTAGTTAAGCAAACTTTTCATAGAGTGAGGGAGCTATGAGAGCTGAGACCTTATTGGCTTGTTTACAAGGGCCTCCCTGGCATGTTTACAACCCAATACATGTCTTCCGATTATGTTAGTTTGCTGCTTTGAGCCAATCATGGGAAAATCAGGAAAAATATTGGAAATAAAACAAAGAAGAAATCCTACTCTTTATCTATTAGAATGCACTGGGTGTTCTCTTTCAGTATAACAGAATCAACCATTTTACACAGAGGATAATTATTAATTATTCAAAAATAGATGTAATGTCCCATGCAAGAGCAAAGCCATGCCTTTATTTTAATTCTTGGTTGATTGTCTTAGTTTCCAGTAGGAGTGTAGCTGGTGGCGTCCACTATAGAATGAAATCTGCTAAACTCAACTAGTTTGAAATGTAACCAAGTGTGTGTACGTGTGTGTTTATGAATGATTGATCTTACCTCTGATCCAGAACTCTAGTGCTGGCTGTGAATGCAAGAAGAAAGCAGACAGTTGTCTGGAGAAGTAATTTGTGGGGTGACCAAAAGGATCCAGGACCATCTGTATCTCTGTGACTTGGCTTTTTACTCATCTTTGAAACAAGAAAAGCTTTATTTCTTTGGTTTATGTTATTCTCATTAGATATACTGGGAGGGATATTGTGTTACACAGGAATTAGTCACTAATTCATTAGTAGAGTGGTTCTTGACCAGTGCCAGTTTTGAATTTGGCAGCATTGTTCAGTTTTCACAACTAGGGGGAGGGGGAGTTGGGTGGGCTATGCATTGGCATCCAATGGGTACAAACCAGGGATGCCGCTGAACACCTGATGATGCACTTCTAAGAAAGTTTACGATTGGGTCCTGTACCATCTCACATCCTTTGTAACTCTTCTTGAACAACTTTTGTCCATAATTATTAGAGTCTTAATATTTTTATTATTATTAAAATTGAATATTTAAATTACATTTTTTTTTCTTTTATCAATTAGTCAACTTTCAGTTATTAAAGTTGAGTAGATAGCATATTCAAAAGCAGAGACATTACTTTGCCAACAAAGGTCCGACTAGTCAAGGATATGGTTTTTCCTGTGGTCACGTATGGATGTGAGAGCTGGACTGTGAAGAAGGCTGAGCACCGAAGAATTGATGCTTTTGAAGTGTGGTGTTGGAGAAGACTCTTGAGAGTCCCTTGGACTGCAAGGAGATCCAACCAGTCCATTCTGAAGGAGATCAGCCCTGGGATTTCTTTGGAAGGAATGATGCTAAAGCTGAAACTCCAGTATTTTGGCCACCTCATGCGAAGAGTTGACTCATTGGAGAAGACTCTGATGCTGGGAGGGATTGGGGGCAGGAGGAGAAGGGGATGACAGAGGATGAGGTGGCTAGATGGCATCACAGACTCGATGGACATGAGTCTGGGTGAACTCTGGGAGTTGGTGATGGACAGGGAGGCCTGGTGTACTGTGATTCATGGGGTCACAAAGACTTGGACACGACTGAGTGTGAACTGAAGTAACATCACCATTCCTTGCTGTGGCACAGGTTATAAACTTAAATGAGTTTACCTGCACCACCGAATGTTTCAACTTTAAAAAATAAGAGTACAGATGACTGTTTAGTTCCAGAAAATTTGTGCAACGTGTTCATAACAATGGCTGTGGTTGCCAGAAAGTGTCTCATTTATGTTTCTCTAGTTGCAGCAAGTCAGAGAAAGCAATGGCACCCCACTCCAGTATTCTTGCCTGGAAAATCCCATGGATGGAGGAGCCTGGATGGGCTGCCGTCTGTGGGGTTGCATAGAGTCGGACACGACTGAAGCAACTTAGCAGCAGTTGCAGCAAGCAGGGGCTACTCTTCATTGCAGTGTGAGGGCTTCTCACTGCGGTGACTTCCCTTGTTGTGGAGCACGGGCTCTAGGGCACGGGGGCTCACTAGTTGTGGCACACGGTCTCAGTTGCTTCTGCGAGCTGTGTGTTATGCCGGGATTGGTGACCTCCGGAGGAGAGGATTTCCATCTGGAGTCAGAGACGAGGCTTGACTACTTGGAGCTTTTTGTGCAGCAAATTTTTATTAAAGTATAATAGGGATAGGGAAAGCTTTTGACATAGACATCAGAAGGGGACAGAAAGAATGCCCCCTTGCTAGTTTTTAGCAAGGCATTTTATGTCTGTTAGTGAGCTGCTAATCAGATAAGAGAAACACCTCAAGGCTGAGGGAGTTTCAGCAGGCCCCTCTCCCACAATATCCATTTCTGAGATAGGATGGCATGAGGTGTGGCATCCCTGGCCATAAACAAGTGACACAAATACTGGTTTGTTGATCCATTATTAGCCTAACGTTTGAGAAGAAAAAAATGGTTAGTCACTGTAGGCAGAACCAGTTTCATCTACAGTGAAGGGAAGAAGAAGGAAAAAAAAAAACCAAAAAACAAACGTCTGCTACTTGCAGTTTATTTCCTTCTGCCACTTGGAAACTTCTGGCCTTCCTACCTGTTACCTTCTCACTTCTTGGTATGTGGAATTTTCCCAGACCAGGGATCGAACCTGTGTCTCCTGCATTGGCAGGCAGATTCTTTACCACTCAGCCACCAGAGAATGCTCATTTACCTTTAGATACTGTTAATGTGTCATGCATGCAAATGGGATGGTGGAAATGTGACTAAAGTGGGGGCTTTAACTGCTATGTTGGCAGAGTTGCCTTCTACCCTACCAGCTCAAAAGTTCAATCTGTTTTCATTTAGAGTATATATATTAAAAATTTGTCTGTTAAACAGCCTGACTCTGATTTAGCCTCTTGAGATAATCTTGTGCTGTGCAGCAGTGGTTCTCTCTGTAAATGCTATGTATTTTGAGGATACACAAAAAATTATGATGTGTACAGGATAATGTTTCCTACCAATCAGATGTCCATTTGTTACTGTGTTAGTTAAAAACCCTTTATCTCTTGTTGTTATGAACCTCACTTAAAACTGAAAAAAAAAAGAGGGCTTCCCTGGTTGCTCAATGTTAAAGAATCTACCTGCCAGTGCAGGGGACATGGGTTTGATCCCTGGTCCAGGAAGATTCCACATGCCAAGAGATGGCTAAACCCATGCACCATAGCTATTGAATCTGTGCACCCTAGAGCCCGTGCTGTGCAGCAGGAGAAACCACCGCATTAAGGAGCCTGCACACCACAACTAGACAGGAGTCTCCACTTGCTGCAACTAGAGAAAGCCCACGTACAGCAACAAAGACTCAGAGCAGCCATAGATATACACATAAATCTAACAACAACAACAAAAATCCTACAGCGTAAGTCGGCACTGCAACTTCACCTCAACAAATAATTATCTGGTCACAAGTATCAATAGTATCGAGTTTGAGAAACATGACCTTCAGTTCAGTCGCTCAGTCGTGTCTGACTCTTTGTCACCCCATGAATCGCAGCACGCCAGGCCTCCCTGTCCATCACCAACTCCCGGAGGTCACTCAAACTCACATCCATCGAGTTGGTGATGCCATCCAGCCATCTCATCCTCTGGCATGCCCTTCTCCTCCTGCCCCCAATCCCTCCCAGCATCAGAGTCTTTTCCAATGAGTCAAGTCTTCGCATGAGGTGGTCAAAGTACTGGAGTTTCAGCTTCAGCATCATTCCTTCCAAAGAAATCCCAGGGCTGATCTCCTTCAGAATGGACTGGTTGGATCTCCTTGCAGTCCAAGGGACTCTCAAGAGTCTTCTCCAACACCACAGTTCAAAAGCATCAATTCTTCGGCGCTCAGCTTTCTTCACAGTCCAACTCTCACATCCATACATGACCACTGGAAAAACCATATCCTTGACTAGACGGACCTTTGTTGGCAAAGTAATGTCTCTGCTTTTCAATATGCTATCTAGGTTGGTCATAACTTTTCTTCCAAGGAGTAAGCGTCTTTTAATTTCATGGCTGCAATCACCATCTGCAGTGATTTTGGAGCCCCCCAAAATAAAGTCTGACATTATTTCCACTGTTTCCCCATCTATTTCCCATGAAGTGATGAGACCAGATGCCATGATCTTCATTTTCTGAATGTTGAGCTTTAAGCCAACCTTTTCACTCTCCACGTTCACTTTCATCAAGAGACTTTTGAGTTCCTCTTCACTTTCTGCCATAAGGGTGGTGTCATCTGCATATCTGAGGTTACTGATATTTCTCCCGGCAGTCTTGATTCCAGGTTGTGCTTCTTCCAGCCCAGCATTTCTCATGATGTACTCTTAATACTGAAGTGGATTGCCATTCCCTTCTCCAGAGGAACTTAACAACCCAGGAATTGAACCCTGGTCTCCTGTATGGCAGACAGATTCTTTACCATTTGAGCTACAGAGAAGTCTAGAATCTGACCTTAGTGTAACCTAATTCATTGGCAAATACTTTAGAGAAGTTAGTTGGCAGAGTGGAAGGTTTTGAGAGAGAATGGGCAGAGTGGACAGAAAGGCATTAAAAGAAAAGTGTGAAAATGGGAGATAAGTGTTGGGATTCATCATCACCCAGATGTCGGCATCTGTGAACTGAAAAGGAAAGAATCTTTCCCTGGGAAATATGCCAAATGTAAGAACAGTTTTTTTAGAATGGTAGAGTGCTGTCTTAAGTTCACAAAAGTGAGGAGAGGTCATGGGAGGGAGGGCACACACAGGAGTGGCAAGAGCAGGGATCCTGGACCTGAAGTTAACACTGGCCTCTTTCTGGATTATTCTGGATCTTGAGGGATGTCTTTGAGAGAGCATCATGCACTGCTTGAGGTCTCCAAGGGCATATCTGTCCTCTGAGACCCTTGAGCATGTTTCCAGAAAGTGAACAGATGCCATCTCTCACTCTCTCATCTCTCATTTTCAGTCTGATCCACATTTAAGCAGCCACTCTTGGCTCACAGCACCAAAACTAGAAAGTTAACCTGTTTGTTAGCCTGAAGGTCTTCTCTTTGGCCCAGTCTGACATCACTGAATGTCACAGAGTCATAATGCTGGGAGGGACCTGAGAAACCATCTCTTCTTGTTCTCTTAGTTGAAGAATGAGGAAAGCAAGTAAAGGCCAGAGAAGGTAAACGATATCTCTAAAGTTGTAAAGGAAGAGTTGGGTTAGAAGTAGGTTTACTGTCTCCTCATCTGACGTTTTCTGTGCTGTCACAGGGTTTCTCACAAAAACCAGTAAAAGAAGCTCCTAAAATCTTTGTGGTATGTCACAGTTTAAAAGGTCTAGGTCCTTCTCATTTTCTTTTACTGTCATGCACTCCAAATTCTGGTTTTTAGAAACCAAACTTTCAACACATGTTTTAATTGCTTTACTTTTGAGATGGGTTTATGTTTCAGTTACTATTGCTGCATAACGAATGATCCCAGTATCAGTGGCTTAAAGCAAACATTTCATTTTTCTCACAGTTTGGAAGGGACTCGACAGGGTAGTTCTTGCGTGGTGTCTGTTGTGTGTTGTATTGGAAGCCGTCTGGGGATGCAATTATCTGAAGGTTCAGCTGATCTGGATAGCCAAGATTTCTTGCTGCTATGGGTCACAGCTGATGCTGAGTGATCCCTATGGAGCTGTTCAAATTGGGGCTGTCTATCACAGCTTCCCTGGTGGCTCAGTTGTAAAGAATCCATCTGCCAATGCAAGAGACACAGGGGTTTGATCCCTGGATTGGGAAGATTCCTCTGGGGAAGAAAATGATAACCAACTCCTTTATTCTTGCCTGGGAAATCCCATGGACAGAGGAAACTGATGTGCTATAGTCCATGGGATTGCCAAGGATCAGGCACAATTTGGTGACTAAATTAACAACAACAACAATGGGACACGGATCATTCCATGTAGTGTGGGCTTCCTTACATCACGGCTGCTTTAGGGGATTCGGAGAAGGAAATGGCAATCCACTCCAGTACTCTTGCTTGGAGAATCCCATGGAGGGAGGAGCCTGGTAGGCTACAGTCCATGGGGTCGCAAAGAGTCGGACACGACTGAGCAATTTCACTTCACTTAGGGGATTCAGTACTTGCACATGGCAGGTCAGGGCTCCAGATGCCAAGATCCCAGTGACCTAAGTAGAATTTCATCACTTTTTATGGCTTAGCCTTGGAAGTTAAGCAGTGTCACTTCTGCTACAGTCTACTTGGTAATAAGGGGGTCACTTGGCCAAGATTCAAGAATATGGGCCATAGATTCTACCTCTTAGTCTTTCTCTCTCTTTAGTTGCTAAGTCATGTCCAACTCTTCTGACCCCCATTGACTGTAACCCGCCAGGCTCCTCTGTCCACGGGATTCTCCAGGCAAGAATACTGGAGTGGGTTGCCATTTCCTTCTCCAGGGGATCTTCCTGACCCAGGGATTAAACCTGGGTCTCCTGCATTGCAGGCAGATTCTTTACCAATTGAGCTATGAGGGAAGCCCACCTCTTGGTCGTAGGTATGATAAAGCATTTACAGGCATGTTTTAAAATGGTCAGTTTGTTCTCTAGAATCAGAGAGTTTCCACTAAAGAAACATTAATTTAGTTACTTTGAAAGTGATTTTTTTCTCAAATTTAGTAGCTTTCAAAACTCAACTCAGAAAATAGGAAGAAAGGTTACTCTTGCTATCAAGGAAATTATTCCTTTGGCCGCAGTCTCCTCACTAGTACAGTAGGAATAAAAATATCAAAATTGCAAGACAATTTCAGGCAATTCCCTGGTGGTCCAGTGGTTAGGACTCAGAGGTAGCAAACACTGCAGAACTGCAGGGGCCATGGGTTTGGTCCCTGGTCAGGGAACTAAGATCCTGCGTGCAAGTTGCAAGATGGTTTTCAGGATTAAGGAGTAAGTGATATCTGAAGCAAAGTGGGCACTCTGTGGTAATATTCGTAGTACTGCGGGCTCTGTGTGTGTGTGCACAGTTGTGTCTGACTCTTTGCGACCCCATGGACTGTAATTGCCAGGCTCCTCTGTCCATGGGATTTTTCAGGCAAAAGTACTGGAGTAGGTTCCATATCCTACTTCAGGGGATCTTCCTGACCCAGGGGTCGAACCTGAGTCTCCTGCGTCTCCTACACTGGCAGGTGAATTCTTTACCCCTGCGCCACGTGGGAAGCCCCATTATGGGCTATGTGGGACGTCAGTTCATAACCTGATGCCTAGTTCTTAACTCCCAAACTATAGAATACCTCTGAAAAGCAGCTTTTCAGAGTGGATTGGGGAAGGTCATTACCTACTAGGTAAGAGAGTAGCCAAGTGGTGGAGCAAGACCACAAAATGATGGGGTCCCTGAAATGGGAGACATGAGGACCCCAGAGCCAAGCTTTTGTTGCTTCATGACTGTGCTTTAGACCAGCTGGCTAAGAACTAGCTGGGTGGAACGGCCCAGAAAAGGGCTTCTTATTTGTGTTTTTGTTTTTGTTTTTTTTTTTTGATCAAGAATCTCTTTTATTGATTATCAGAAACATTACAAACATCTAGTATGAACAAATTGTAACATGATAGTGTTTAGTTTGAACAATTAATACATTTCAGATATAATATTATACATATTTCAATGCTATTCTCCCCAATCATCTCACCCTCTCCCGGTCCCAGAGTCCAAAAGTCTGGTCTATACATCAGTGTCTCTTTTGTTGTCTCGTAAATAGGGTTATTTTTTACCATCTTTCTAAATTCCATATATATGCGTTAGTATACTGTATTTGTGTTTTTGTTTCTGGCTTACTTCACTCTGTATAATAGGCTCCAGTTCCATCCACCTCCTTAGAACTGATTCAAATGTATTCTTTTTAATGGCTGAGTAATACTCCATTGTGTATATGTACCACAGCTTGCTTATCCATTCATCTGTGGATGGACATCTAGGTTGCTTCCACGTTCTGGCTATTGCAAACAGTGCTGCTATGAACATTGGGGTACAGGTGTCTCTTTCAATTCTGGTTTTCTCAGTGTATATGCCCAGCAGTGGGATTGCTGGATCATAAGGCAGTTCTATTCGCAGTTTTTTGAGGAATCTCCATACTGTTCTCCAAAGTGGCTGTACTAGTTTGTATTCCCACCAACAGTGCAAGAGGGTTTCCTTCTCTCCGCACCCTCTCCAGCATTTATTGCTTGTAGACTTTTGGATAGCAGCCATTCTGATTGGCGTGAAATGGTATCTCATAGTGGTTTTGATTTGCATTTCTCTGATAATGAGTGATGTTGAGCATCTTTTCATGTGTTTGTTAGCCATCTGTATGTCTTCTTTGGAGAAATGTCTATTGAGTTCTTTGGCCCATTTTTTGACTGGGTCATTTATTTTTCTGGATTATTTGTGTTTTTGGAAACTGCTTGGTTCTGTGGCCTTTCAGTGGCAGAACAGAGCCTCCCTGTCCCAGGGCTTTTAATCGTTCCTGTGTGCTTGGGAGGTTGATGGATTCAGAGAGGATCAAGGTAGTGGGTGGCAGCTGCTGATTGAACAGGAAGGCAGCACTCGCACCCTCCACTTTTTTTTTTTTTAATTAAATTTTATTTTGCTTAACTTTACAATATTGTATTGCTTTTGCCATACATCAAGATGGATCCACCACAAGTATACATGTGTTCCCCATCCTGAACCCTCCTCCCTCCTCCCTCCCCGTACCATTCCCCCTTGGTACTGAACACTGGGTGACAGGCACCTGGACATGTTATTTACTAGCTCTGTTTAGAATCCATTCAGAAAAGCTGAAAACAGTTTGGCACTTCTCTTCAGCAATCCTTAATTCTAAGTTGCAAGTTTTGTGCTCTTGTTTGTCAACTGTGCTCTGGAGCGACTTCACAGCCTTCCTAGAAATGGAGACAAGTCTGCTTTCCAGTGATTGTCATTTAAAAGAAATCAGAGAACATCGCAAGGGTGTGATGCTGTTGATTGCTGTTGTAAGATTATGACTCAGAGTCTTTACTGTTTACCAAGCGGCAACAAGTGTGCTGGACATAGACAAAGCATAGGACTATAAACTGTCTCTTTTCAGAGGACACAACCTCACCATTTTCACTTGTTTTGGTTATTTTTCTCTCCTCCTTAAGAGTATCCTGTTAAATTGAAAACATCACCATCTGGGTGTAAAATTGATCCAGGAAGATGCATTTCTAAAGATCTTCAGATCTGTTTTTAGATGACTTACCTTTTGTTAGGCATGCTCATGGCAATGCTTATTCCCCAACAACCAATCGAACATCTATTGTGACTTAGGCAGAGAGCTAAGCGTTTTGCATCCATTATGGTATTTCTAACCCAATTGTATCCTTGAGCTGGGTTCAGTGATTAGTCCAATAATGTAGGAAAGAGAGTAAGTTGTACAAAGGTTTTGGTGACCAAGGTCTATTTGAATTAGAGGTACATTCTTCAAACACCCCTGTCCCTTTCTCTACCCTAACTTCACTGGCCTTCTTTATCTCCCTTATCTTTGCATGCTTCTGCCATATAACTGTACACTACTCTCATTTGCCTGGTTTCGTCCTGAGCATTCTGCCCTCCAATCTTCTTCTAGTTAATGCTAGCTTATTCTTTTACTCTCAGCTTAAGTGCTACTTGTTTTTTTAAAAAGAAAAGGAAAATTTTATTATTCCTTTTTTTATTATTGGAACATAGTTGCTTTATAGTGTTGTGCTGGTTTCTACTATACAGCAAAGTGAGTCAACTATACCTATCCATATGCTGCTGCTAAGTCACTTCAGTCGTGTCCGACTCTGTGTGACCCCATAGACGGCAGCCCACCAGGCTCCCCCGTCCCTGGGATTCTCCAGGCAAGAACACTGGAGTGGGTTGCCATTTCCTTCTCCAATGCATGAAAGTGAAAAGTGAAAGTGAAGTCGCTCAGTCATGTCCGACTCTTAGCCACCCCATGGACTGCAGCCCACCAGGCTCCTCCATCCATGGGATTCTCCAGGCAAGAGTACTGGAGTGGGGTGCCATTGACTTCTCCGAGAGTCAAATCTAGGGTAACTTAAACACAGGAGACTTAACCTGGCTCTTAGAACTTGGATGAACGGGCAAGAGCTACTTTATCAGTCTCTTCTTGCTTTGGCAATATCCGTCCCCACTCCCTCCCCATCCTCCCATTACTTTTTCTGCAGCATTTTAATAAAAATGAGCCCTTGTATTTTACCCAGTTACAAGGTTCCTTGATGTATTTGCATATGGTGGTGGCAGCAGGGGCAGAAACTCTGAGCTCCCCAGATCTTTATATAAAAACCTGCCCCTATCCCCTGAGGTAGAAAGACTTGTAATAGTCACTATCACTACTTCTGGAAGAGGTAAGGCGTGCCAGGGTCCAGAGACCCAACTGCGGAATCTGCTTCCTTTCGTCCCTGCTTTTATCCCCTTCTCACACTATTCATTAGGACGTGATTCTGAAATCGTTTTATCTTAAAATTTCCTGTCCTAGAGAACTACACTGTCAGCTTCATGAGTTTTTACTTGAATTTACTTTCCAGGATAACACCTGTAGGAAAACCAGTATAAATAGTAATAATGTTTATTTTAGAAAGGAAATAGCCTTTGAGTCAGACCTGAAACACAGGCTAACATTTCTTGATTACAGTAATGGACACCAATTAACAACCAATATCAGCTTTCCAAAGCTCCAAGCCACAAACATGAATGATTCCTAAAAGGAAATCAGTACTAAATTCTCCTCCCAAAAAGTCAAAAATCCTTCCACAATCCCTGGGAGGACGGCTCCCTTCTTTCATCCCAGTAGTTCGCCTCTTTTTTCACTAAAGACTCAGGTTGGGACTCCTCATTTCAGCCGCAGCCCCATTTCCTTCGGGTGGAGAAGGGAAAGAGGGAGGGATGTGTTACAACTCGCATCTTTACAATGCTACCATTGTAAAGATGCGAGTTGTAGCAATACCGATCCATATAGTCCCTCTTTTTTGATTTCCTTCCCAGTTAGGTCACCACAGAGCAATGAGCAGGATTCCCTGTTCTACACAGTGGGTTCTCATTACATGTGCATGCTATGTCCCTTCAGTTGTGTCCAACTTTTTGCAACCCTATGGACTACAGCCTGCCAAGCTCCTCTGTCCATGGGATTCTCCAGGCAAGGATATTGGAATGGGTTGCTGTGCCCTCCTCCAGGGGATCTTCCTGACACAGGAATTGAACTCATATCTCTTATGTCTACCTGCAATGGCAGGTAAAGTGGTTCCTTACCACTAGCACCACCTGGGAAGCCCCCTTTAGTTATCTATTCTATACATAGTATCAATAGTGTGTATATGTCAACCCCAATCTCCCAATTCATCCCACCACCCTCTTTCTCCCCTTAGTATCCATACATCTGTGTTTCTATTTCCACTTTGCAAATAAGTATGTTATTTCTTAAGGAACTCCTTTACTGATTCACATCAAATAACCTTATTTTATGGTACATGACAAAATACACTTGGGTACTTATCCTCAGTTGCAATTCTACATTTCTTTGGGTGATTATTTAGCTATCTGCCTTTCTAACTGGCTTGAAAGTTTGCTGAGGGCAGGGACTGTGTATATTTATGCTATCAGTGTTATTCCTGGCACCTAACATAGTACCTGGTACACCCCACCCCAGTACTTTTGCCTGGAAAATCCCATGGACGGAGGATCCTGGTAGGCTCCCATCCATGGGGTCGCTAAGAGTTGGACATGACTGAGCGACTTCACTTTCACTTTTCACTTTCATGCATTGGAGAAGGAAATGGCAACCCACTCCAGTGTTCTTGCCTGGAGAATCCCAAGGACAGGGGAGCCTGGTGAGCTTCCGTCTATGGGGTCGCACAGAGTCGGACACGACTGAAGCGACTTAGCAGCAGCAGCAAGTACCTGACGATATTTGCCAAATGAAAAATAGACCACATTCTAACTTTATCCAAGGCTGAACCATGTATGCCCCTTTACTTAGAAGGGAGAGCATTGGTATTCTTTGTTGTTGGTCAGTTGCTTAGTCATGTCCAACTCTTTGCAACCCCATGGACTGCAGCACGCCAGACTTCCCTGTCTGTCATTTCCTGGGGCTTGCTCAAACTTATGTCCATTGAGTTGGTGATCTCATCTAACCATCTAATTCTCTGTCATCCCCTTCTCCTCCTGCCTTCAATCTTCCCAGCATCAGGGTCTTTTCCAATGAGTCAGTTCTTCACATCAGGTGGCCAAAGTATTGGAGCTTCAGCTTCAGCATCAGTCCTTCCAATGAATATTCAGGACTGATTTCCTTTAGGATTGACTGGTTGGATCTCCTTGTAGTCCAAAAGACTCTCAAGAGTCTTCTGCAGCACCACTGTTCAAAAGCATCAATTCTTTGGTGCTTAGCATTCTTTATGGTCCAACTCTCACATTCATACATGACTACTGGAAAAGCCACAGCTTTGTTGGGAAAGTAATGTCTCTTCTTTTTAATATGCTGTCTAGGTTGGTCATAGCTTTTCTTCCAAGCAGCAAGCGTCTTTTAATTTCATGGCTGTAGTTACCATCTGCAGTGATTTTGAAGCCTGAGAAAATAAACTCTGTCACTGTTTCCATTGTTTCCCCTTCTATTTGCCATGAAGTAATGGGACCAGATGCCATGATCTTCATTTTTTCAATGCAGAGTTTCAAGCCAGCTTTTTCACTCTCCTCTTTCATTTTCATCAAGAGGCCCTTTAGCTCCTCTTCACTGTATTCTTAATTAAGTATGTAAGACCCAATATATGACTAGGGCATTTGTCAAATTCTGGAGCCCAAGAATTATGAGGAAAGATCCTAGTCGGATTGTTCATTCTTTTATTGGTAATGGAGTATTTTTAAATTTTTAAAAATTAATTTTAAATGGAGTACAGTTGCTTTACAATGGTGTGTTCGTTCCTACTGTACAGCAAAGTGAATCAACTATATGTATCAGATCAGATCAGATCAGTCACTCAGTTGTGTCCAACTCTTTGCGACCCAATGAATCTCAGCACGCCAGGCCTCCCTGTCCATCACCAACTCCCGGAGTTCACTCAGACTCACGTCCATCGAGTCAGTGATGCCATCCAGCCATCTCATCCTCTGGCGTCCCCTTCCACTCTTGCCCCCAATCCCTCCCAGCATCAGAGTCTTTTCCAATGAGTCAACTCTTTGCATGAGGTAACCAAAGTACTGGAGTTTCAGCTTTAGCATCATTCCTTCCAAAGAACTCCCAGGGATGATCTCCTTCACAATGGACTGGTTGGATCTCCTTGCAGTCCAAGGGACTCTCAAGAGTCTTCTCCAACACCACAGTTCAAAAGCATCAACTCTTCGGCACTCAGCCTTCTTCATAGTCCAGCTATATGTATACATGTATGTGTATATATATATATGTATGTATATACTTATATGTATATGTCCCACCTTTTTGGACTTTCTTCCCATTCAGGTCACCACAGTACATTAAACACAGTTTCCTGTGCTACACAGTAGATTCCCATTAGTTATCTATTTTATACATAGTGTCAATAGTGTATGTGTCAGTCCCAATCTCCCCATTCTTTCCATCCCCTCCTTTCTCCCTTGGTATCCATACATTTGTTCTCTACACCTGTGTCTATGATTCTGCTTTGCAAATAAGATCATATACACAGTTTTTCTAGATTCCACATATATGAATTTAATATAGTATATTTGTTTTTCTCTTTTGGACTTACTGCACTCTATATGGCTTTGGCTTGTTCATTCTAAAGAGTCCACCTAAGACAGAAAACATTACATACCATTTCACTTTATTTTATTTTGTAATGATGTTTATTTTTTAATATTATAAAACCACATCACCCAGCTTCTGTAATTATGGCAAGCTTCTTGTTTTTTTGCTATTTCCAGCCCAACATCCATCATATTGAGAAAACTCTTATTTCTTTACATCTGTGTCTCTTTTGTTGCCCTGCCTGTAGGATCATTGGTTCCATCTTTCTAGATTCCATGCATATGTGTTAGTATATGATATTTGTCTTTCTCTTTATGATTTCTCTTTCTCTTTGTGATTTGATTCATTCCATATAATAGGTTCTAGGTTCATCCACCTCATTAGAACTAAGGAGAGGGTGGGATGATTTGAGAGAATAGCATTGAAGCTACATATATACATTATTATATGTAAAATAGATAACCAGTGAAAGTTTGATGTATGAAGCAGGGCACCCAAAGCCAGTGCTGTGTGACAGCCTGGAAGGATAGGGTGGGGAGAGAGGTGGGTTGGCGCAGAGGGGAAGGGGGCGGGGAGGGCTCAGGGTGGAGGGGACATGTGTATGCCTATGGCTGATTCATGTTGATTTATGGCAAAAACCATCACAATTTGTAATTATCCTCCAATTAAAATAAATAAATAAAAACTATTTCATAACCATCTGGTGGCTCAGACAGTAAAGAATCTACCTGCAATGCCAGAGACCCGTGTTCAGTCCCTGGGGCTACAGTCCATGGGGTCACAAAGAGTCGGACATGATTGAGCAACTAACTCTTTCACACTTTCGTAGATATTTCAGTCCATACTCATTTAAAACAACTCTCCCTCTTTTGAACTCATTTCAGCCCTGACAGGAAGTTTTTCCTTCTGCCCCAACTAAACTTCTAACTATGCAACTTCTTCCTGTTTCCTCTTGTGTGAAGACAGAGAGCCATTGGTCACTGTTTCTGGTATAATAACCATTTTCAGTCATTGAAGTTTGTGATCAGTACCCTCTTTCATCACTCATTACCAGCTCCAAATTTAATAATATCTTTTCTTTAGCCAATGGACCATTTCTAGTGAGTGTTCAAACTGTGTGACTGAAGAACAAATTTATTTTTGGCAATATGGTTTTCTTGGGCTATGAGCTGTGTCCTGTGCTCTTGGCTCATGAATTTGGAAGAGGTTCTGTCTTATTCTTTAGAGATCAAGAATTAAAATTTAATGGGCTTATTCTTTCCATCTGTGGGGACAGAGTAGCAGAGTGTAAGCACTATTTCTGTGATATCAGGGGTGTTACAGAAAATGGGATTGCTGCTGCTGCTGCTGCTAAGTCTCTTCAGTCGTGTCCGACTCTGTGTGACCCCATAGATGGAAGCCCACCAGGCTCCCCTGTCCCTGGGATTCTCCCAGCAAGAACACTGGAGTGGGTTGCCATTTCCTTCGCCAATGCATGAAAGTGAAAAGTGAAAGTGAAGTCGCTCAGTCGTGTCCGACTCTTAGCGACCCCATAGACTGGAGCCTACCAGGATCCTCTGTCCATGGGATTTTCCAGGCAAAAGTACTGGGATGGGGTGCCATTGCCTTCCCCGAAATGGGATTGGGATGGCCTTTTTTCCCTTCTGTTCAGTAAAGTTGGGTGTATACTTGAGAAAATTTCAGAAAGAGGCACAGGATACTTCTTTTCCCTCCACATTGTCTGAGGTGATATTGATGTTCCCTATTGATTAACACAGTACTTGGCACATGATGCTACATCACGTCAGTCGTGTCCAACTCTTGGTGATCCCATGGACTGTAGCCCACCAGGCTTCTCTGTCCATGGGCTTCTCCAGGCAAGAATACTAGAGTGGGTTCCCATGCCCTCCTTTGGGGATCCTAGGGTGTGTGTGTGAATCTTGCATTGGCAGGTGGGTTCTTAACCACTAGTGCCATAATAGGCATCCTATAGAAAGCAGCCTATAATTGTTTGTTCGGTTGCTGGATTCATAGAAAAGTTGATCTATATGAGATCAGATCAGATCAGTCGCTCAGTCATGTCCGACTCTTTGAGACCCCATGAATCTCAGCACACCAGGCCTCCCTGTCCATCACCAACTCCCGGAGTTCACTCAAACTCACATCCATTGAGTCAGTGATGCCATCCAGCCATCTCATCCTCTGTCATCCCCTTCTCCTCTTGCCCTCAGTCCCTCCCAGCATCAGAGTCTTTTCCAATGAGTCAACTCTTCGCATGAGGTGGCCAAAGTACTGGAGTTTCAGCTTTAGCATCATTCCTTCCAAAGAAATCCCAGGGTTGATCTCCTTCAGAATGGACTGGTTGGATCTCCTTGCAGTCCAAGGGACTCTCAAGAGTCTTCTCCAACACCACAGTTCAAAAGCATCAATTCTTCCGCGCTCAGCCTTCTTCACAGTCCACTCTCACATCCATACATGACCACAGGAAAAACCATAGCCTTGACTAGGCGAACCTTTGTTGGCAAAGTAATGTCTCTGCTTTTGAATATGTGATCTAGGTTGGTCATAACTCTCCTTCCAAGGAGTAAGCGTCTTTTAATTTCATGGCTGCAGTCACCATCTGCAGTGATTTTGGAGCCCAGAAAAATAAAGTCTGACACTGTTTCCACTGTTTCCCCATCTATTTCCCATGAAGTGATGCCATGATCTTCATTTTCTGAATGTTGAGCTTTAAGCCAACTTTTTCATTCTCCACTTTCACTTTCATCAAGAGGCTTTTTAGTTCCTCTTCACTTTCTGCCATAAGGGTGGTGTCATCTGCATATCTGAGGTTATTGATATTTCTCCCGGCAATATTGATTACAGTTTGTGTTTCCTCCAGTCCAGCGTTTCTCATGATGTACTCTGCATATAAGTTAAATAAACAGGGTGCCAATATACAGCCTTGACGTACTCCTTTTCCTATTTGGAACCGGTCTGTTGTTCCATGTTCAGTTCTAACTGTTGCTTCCTGACCTGCATACAAATTTCTCAAGAGTTGATCTGTATACCTTGTCATAAATTTGTGTAAGGATGTTCTCACTGGAATATGCTTTGAAGTAAATCCTGTCATCAAAGAGAATAGGATAGCAAGGCTCTGGTAGATTTTATACTGTTTCCATTTCATTCCATTATATCCCATTCCATTCCATTTTATCCCATCCATCCCATCCCTTCCCAAGCCATTCCATTCTATTCCTTTCCATCTTATCTCATCCTCATCCCATTTTATGACATTCGGAATGTTTACTGAATACCTACTTTGTGTAAGATGCCACATGGGGAATGAGATAAAATATTTGTTCTGGAGGAGCTCAAAGTCTATGGAGATGGTGGGAGATTAAAAATTGCTGCAAATTTTTTTCTACTGCTCCAGTTGAGAGGTAGAGATTAATTCCATCCACTCAAATCTGGGCTATCACCAGTAACCTGACCGGCCAATAGGATGCAGCGGAGGTGATGGTTAAACTGAGGCTAAGCCAAAAGAGGCCTTGCAACGTCTACTCAGTTCTCTTGGGATGCTTGATCCACTGTGTAAGAAGTCCAAGTTCCTTAAGACTAACATGTTGGAAAGGCTGCATGAAGGCATTCTGGTTCATAGTCCATGATGAGCCCAGTCCTTCAGCCTGCCAAACAGAAGCCATCTGTGCCAAGGTATCAGACATACAAATGAAGCCATCATAGACCCTCCAGACCAGCCATTCATCTGCCAGCTGAATGCCACCCAGTGACCATAGTTAACACCATGGGAAGTAGAAGACTCTCCCAGTTAAGCCCTGCCCAAATTCCCTGTCCACAAAACCAAGAGAGAAACTAAAAAGGCTATTGCTTTAATAGGCATCAGGGTGGTTTGTTACCCCTGCAATAGACCACCAAAACACAGAGGCAAGAAAATAACCAGGATTTAGTAAGAATTCTAATAAAAGGAGGGGCAAAGTGGATTGTGAGAAATCAAATATTTAGAGCAAATAATTCTGTTCTTGGATGGGCTGGGCCACTGCACCATCCCACTTTAGAGGTCACTGATTATGTGATAGTCCTTGCGAATGGCATGCCTGGCAGTTGTATGGTGCCCAACGTATGCAGACATGTGGAAGTTTTGGATAATGAGTGCCAGGAAGGTAGGTAATGCGGAAAAACTGTAGAAAGGGAACTTGAGCTTGGAATTGAAATACAAGTAGGTTTCATGGGCTAAGTACAAGTAGGTTTCAGGGGCTAAATACAGGTAGGTTTCATGCTCTTCACAAGGAGAAATAATACTCCATCAGTAGAAGCAATGTGAGCAAAACTTTGAAGGCATAGGAGCCTATGATGGGCTTGGGGCACAGTGACTGGTCCTTTGAGGCCAATATACTTGGTACCAGGGTTGGGGGAGTGAATGGAGATGAACCCCTGAAGCTGAGTGATGTGAAGGGTCTTATATCTTCATGGAGAGTCAGAAGGAGGAAGGCAACAGGGAGACAAAGATTTCAAAGCAAGTGAGCAACAAATTCAAAACAGTATTTGAGAAAATTGTAGTTCAAAACCCCACAGACTGTGAAAGACACTGTTTGTTCTTTCAGCTGCCTGCCTCTACTAGAAAGCTTGGCAAATCCGTCTTTTTTTTTTTTTTTTTTTTTAATAGGAAAGTCTTAAACAACAGGGAATTACTCAATGATTCATTTAAAAGGATCATTAAAGGAAAATGGAGGCACGTCGCATCCTGCCTTCTTTAATTGCTCATTTATTATTACTGTGGGTGAGATAATGGTTTTGTGTTATTCTTCTAAATAGTGTAAAATATTTATTGGTAAATATAGCAGTGCATATATTAATGCCAGTGGAAATTTTGTGGAGTGTTTTTGCCCTCCGCTGATAGCCATAATTTTTACTTAAAGAAAAACAATATTGTGCTGATTCATTCTAGCTCAGAGCTGAGCAAGAACATTATGAACTAAATATCTGTACGACAGCACTGTCTCTTAGTGCTGGTGGAATGGCAGGATTCTCTGGGGCTGGCTGTACTTGTGAAATCAATTTCTTTCCTGTTTATTAACTCATGATTTGGAAGAGGACAAGCAGAGGTGTAAAAATGTTCTTTTCTCCCTTTTCATGACAAACTACCTGATTGAAAATAGCTTTTATAAGTGAGGATGCTTACCATTTCATGTACCTGAAGGTCTACGAAGGACAGGGAATCCTGGCGTGTTGCAGTCCTGGGGTCACAGAGTTGGACACAGCCGAGCAACTGAACAACAGTGAAAGTCTATAGGTCAGTGGTTTTATAGAGCTGGTTCACAGCTTAACAATGTCACCAGTGACCCAGGGTTGTGTCCTTAGACAACAGTGTC
The DNA here is from genome assembly GCA_935064755.1 of Tragelaphus eurycerus. Classification (NCBI taxonomy): domain Eukaryota; kingdom Metazoa; phylum Chordata; class Mammalia; order Artiodactyla; family Bovidae; genus Tragelaphus; species Tragelaphus eurycerus. The sequence goes on along the minus strand of CAKXYN010000075.1, from coordinate 2,928,000 downwards.
CAAATAGGAAATAGAGTGTTTGTCTTTTTGCTTTATTTTTGTTTTTCATGGTTTCTCTTTTTAAATCTTGGAGGAAAATCTTTTCTGGAATCTCTCAGTCGACTTCTATTTGAGTTTCCTTACCCAGATCTGCGCTCATGGTGGTGTGGTGGTTTAATCCCTAAATTATGTCTGACTCTTTTTGACCCCATGGACTGTAGCCCATGAGACTCCTCTGTCCAAGCGATCTCCCAGGCAAGAATACTGTAGTGGGTTGGTATTTCCTGTTCCATGGGATCTTCCCCACCCAGGGATCGAACCCATGTCTCTTGTATTGCAGAAATTCTCATGCATTTGCAGGCAGGTTCTTTGCCACTGAGCCACCAGGGGAAGCCCCTATCTGAGATCATAGTCACATCTCAACCAACCATAGAAAAAGGAGAAAGACAGAGGAGGTGAACTGTGGCCCATTCCCCAGGCAGGGGACAAGTAGAGTGTGTATCTTTCATCAGCAGGCTGCTGCCCCGGGCTTGAAACAAATGGGATTTTCTGGGAAGCAATTATAGAAGAACGACTAGAGTGTGTGCAGCCAACTGTGTTGGCCACAGGTCAAACCAATTTAGGGGCAGTGATTTAGTAGATTCTGTATGCTCAGATCTATCTCCCTGCTGGAAGGTACAGCAGAAGCCTAAGAGAGAGTGCTTGTTCTCAGGGAGCATTAGTGGGCATTGAACTAAAAGCGGGCAATCTCTTAGCTGGATAAATGGATCCAATAAAATATACCGATTATCTATTACACCTCAGGACACAGGAATGCAGAAATGAGTGAGACCTAGTTCTTGTCCACAGACTTTCACAATTCCCTTCACCATCTGCTTCATCTTGGAAGCAGCTTCATCCCCCAAGGTTGCCACACTCTGTCATGCTTCCCTCTAGTAAGTAGGGCTGTGACACAGCTGGAACATTCCCCTTGATATGGTGCAGGGCCCTGTGGGGCTCCCAGGCACAAGGCCTTACTGTGTCTCCCATTTCTTTGATTACAGGAAACAGCCTTTATTTATCCTCCATGACCTTCCCTGAGTTCCAAGGGACAGATTCAAGCAGTTGTTAATGAGGGAAGGGAGGGGATGCGAGACCAGGGAGAAACAAACAGTCAAGAGCCACCTTGGGGCAAGGCCCTGTTACCCCATCAAAGGATACACACAACAGTATCTTTGAGCTTTTGCAGATACTGAAGAGCTTCCCAAGTGGCACTCGTGGTACAGAACCTGCCTGCCAATGCAAGAGATGTAAGAGATGCGGGTTCTATCCCTGAGTCAGCAAGATCCTCTGGAGGAGGAAATGGCAACCCACTCCAGTATTCTTGCCTGGAGAATCCCAGGGACGGAGGAGCCTATGGACTGTGGGCTACAGGCCATAGGGTCACAGAGAGTCGAACATAACTGAGTGACTTAGCATGCACGCAGATACTGAAACCCCCTCCAGGTGGGAGAAGTTAATGATTCGTGATGACAGGTGGCCCACAAGCATGTAGGCCCCGGACTGGTTGGACCCAAAGACTGCTGATGCTGACTCCTGCTTACCTCGCTGTCAGCCCATCAGAAGAATGCCCATGAGCTGATCACACCCTCCTTGAACAACTGTTATAAAACTCCTCACTATCTTCCCCAAGTTGGGAACACATGATTTTGAGGGCATTAGCTCACTGTGTCCCCCTTTGCCTGGCAGAGCAGTAAATCTATCCTTTTCTACTTCACTCAAAACTTGTCTCTGAGATATGATTCAGCACTGGTGTGCAGAGAAGCTGAGCTTTCAGCGTCACTCCTGCCCCACTTCTGCCCGATTTCCCGGGTGTATCACTTGTGGACCCGGCTGGGTTACACGCCCCGTCCCTGAATTCTTCTAGCATCCACGTTTACCTTTGTCACAGTCCTTAAGCATCCTGGGTCCTAACTGTTTGCCAGCTGTTCGTCTCAGCCAGGCCTGGAGCCCTGTGAAAGTTGAATGTGTTCCCATCTGTTTGTACCCCAGCCCAGTGACTGGAACATGCATGATTTCCAGGGAGCATTTGTGGGACAAATGCATGAATAATTGAATGAAAGGAAATTAAACATGGATCTTTTTATCCCTCTTCAATCAGCTTCCACTGTATTAGTTTTCCTCTCTCCCTTTTCTCTTTGCTCTTTTCTCATTACCCTGTTTCCTCTCTTATTTTCCTTTTTACTCATTATTCACAGTTAACTGATGAATTCTGCATTTATACCAAGTTACGCGATATTGCCCAGCCTTGCTTTTATGGCTTATCCACCTCCCTCTTTTCAGAAAGAAGAGCAGTTATGGGAGTTTCTGCTGGTGGATCCAGACACATCATTGCAGAGAAGAGACTTTGTTTTGTTTTGTTTTTTCTTTTACCATGAGCCATCTTTGTGTCATGGATATTTTGTGATTTATAGTAAGAAATAGATATTTGGTCTCCTCCTGTTTCTGGCACAGAGCTCCCCAAACCCTTGGAATATCCTCAGTGATGAGAGCAATAAATTGTCTTTTGTTAAGTTAATGGGTTGACTTTTGGACCACACCTACGGATGGAAAGCTGACTGTCAGGAGAACCGACCATGTGGTTGGAGGGTTGGGACTTTCAGTCTGACCTCCTGGCTCCCCAGCACACCCCAAGTCCCCTTTATCTCCAGGGAAGGTAGAAGAGCCAGAAGTTGAATCTATAGACTATGTAAGGATAGGGGAACTACCTTGGCAGTCCAGGGGTTAAGACTCCACATTTCAAGGCAAGGGCATGGGTTCAGAAAACTAAGACCCCACATACTGTGGGTGTGCCCCTTCCCCCAAAATTAAAAAAGAAAGAAAACAGGAAACTTGAGAGATGAAGTTTAGAGAGATTCCAGGTTGGTGAACAGGTGGAGGAGCTGGGAGAATGATGCTCTTGGAGAAGGCGTGTGAGCTCTGTGCCAGTTCCCCAGACCTTGCCCTGGGCATCTCTTACATCTGGCTATTCCTGAGTTATATTGTTTTACAATAAACTAGCAATCCAGAAAGTGAAATGTTTCTCTGAGTTCAGGGAGAGGATTTAACAAATTAATCACACCCAAGGAGGAGGTCGGTTATGGGAATCTTTAATTTATAGCCAGTGACCTGGAAGGACAGATTAACAACCTAGATTTATGATTGACACCCTGAGTTAGAGGGGTCACTGGAACCTCTGATTTATAACAAGTATAACAGAAGGAAGGGCCACAACGTGGACTTGCCACTGGAGTCTGAAGTGGGGGTGGGCGATCTTGTAGGACTGAGCCCTCAACCTCTGGACTCTGATGTTATCTCTGGGTAGATGGTGTCAGAATGGAGATGAACTGTAGGATAACCTGATGGCGTCCAGAGTATTGTTTGTGAATGTGGGGGAACCTCTTCTACAATGGAATTGGAAACAGAACCTAAGACTAGCAAGTTCCCTGGGATGATATATCAGTGGCTTCCCTGACCCTTGGTTCTTGTTCCCAGATTTTGGGAGACCAAAGAGTGGGAGGGGACAGGGAACACTGACATGGTGCACAGCTATGGATGACATTTGTTGGAGGGGACTCAAAGAATGATGCCTTCTGCCAGCATTCAGGGCAGCTGTGATGGGAGGCATCAGAAAAGTGATGCTGAGGCTGCCTTCTTTAGGCTCAGCTCCCTGTGGAGAAGCTCCCAGAGCAAATCCAAGTCTTTTCCTTGGTAAGTGCATAAACCTCAAATGCCTAGGGAACCCCAGGTGTCTCATCACACCTGGAAGATGAGTTAAAGTATTAAGTTTTGGCATGTTGTCCATAATGGACCTTTTTTTTTTTTGCCTTGTTTGGTGTGTAAAAGCATACCTTTACATTAGTATCTTATCAGTGTTCAGTGGTGACCTAAATGGGAAGGAAATCCAAAAAAGAGAGGATATATGTATATGGAGAAGTAAATGGCACCCCACTCCAGTACTGTTGCCTGGAAAATCCCATGGACAGAGGAGCCTGGTAGGCTGCAGTCCACGGGGTCGCTAAGAGTCAGACACGACTGAGCGACTTCACTTTCACTTTTCACTTTCATGCATTGGAGAAGGAAATGGCAACCCACTCCAGTACTCTTTCCTGGAAAATCCCACGGTGGAAGAGCCTAGTAGGCTGCAGTCCATGGGGTCGCTAAGAGTCGGACATGACTGAGCGACTTCACTTTCACTTTTCACTTTCATGCATTGGAGAAGGAAATGGCAACCCACTCCAGTGTTCTTGCCTGGAGAATCCCAGGGACAGAGGAGCCTGGTGGGCAGCCGTCTATGGGGTCGCACAGAGTTGGACACGACTGAAGCGACTTAACATCATGGCTAATTCACTTTGTTGTACAGCAGAAACTAAGTCATGTCCGACTCTTTACGACCCCATGGACTATAGCCCACCAGGCTTCTCTGTCCATAGGATTTCTCAGGTAAGAATACTGGAGTGGGTTGCTATGCCCTCCTCCAAGAGATCTTTCCAACCCAGGGATCGATCCAGCGTCTCCTACATTGGCAGGCAGATTCTTTACCACTGAGCCACCAGGGAAATCCATCGTGTGTATTTCCTCCCATTCTGTTGACTTTTCTTTGTTGATTATTTCCCTGATTGTGCAAAAGCTCTTCAGTTTAATGTAGTCTCACTTGTTTATTTTAATCTCATTGCACGTGCTTTTGGTGTCTTACCAAAGAAAACATTGCCAACACTAATGTCAGAGATTTTTTTTTCTCCTGTGATTTCTTTGGGAGTTTCATGATTTCAAGTCCTAGATTTAAGTCTTTGACCTATTTCGAGTTAATTTTTGTGAGAGGTGTAAGATAAGACTCCTGGCTTTATATTCAAAAGATTTGAAAGCAGTATCTGGAAGAGACATCTGCACACCCATGTTCACTGTCCCATTTTTCATAACAGCCAAGATATGGAAGCAACCTAAGTGTCCCTTGACAGATGAATGGATAAAGAAGATGTATATACATACAGTGGAATATCATTAAGCCACGAGAAAAAGAAGATCCTGCCATTTGCAGCAACACAGATGGACCTTGAAGGCATTAGGTGCAGTGAGATAAGTCAGAGAAAGATGAACACCGTGTGATACCACTGATATATGGAATCTAAAAGAGCTGAACTTGCAGCAACAGAGAGTGTAATAGAATGATGCTTACCAGGGGTTGGAGAGTGGGGGCTTTGGAGAGGCGCTATTTATGGGTGCAAACTTGCAACTCATAGGTAAAGAAGTTCTTGAGAGCTAGAAAGTTAACATATTACCATGTAATGATACTGGCCCGATTGTTGGGAGCCTGGCCTGGGCTGTACTCTGGCTTTGGTTTTGTGGATCACCACAGAGGTCTTGATTAAGCCCTCCCTCCCTCTGAGTCTCTGTGTTCTCTCCCGTGTAACAAAGGGGAGCGTGTCAAGGATTGCAAATATCCTATAGAGCTAGATCATGAGATTTGTTGTTACCCCAGGTGTCTCTTAAGAAAATAACATTTCATCCTTGTGATTCAGGGAAGTCTTTACATCTGAACATGTTAGTGGATTTCTGTTTCTGCTCTCTGCCATGGATTGAACAATAATCTAAGCCTCCTGAAATTAGCGAAGGCTTTGCTACCTTGGCCCACAAAACCCCTTTTCATTTGCCCTTTCTGCCTGAACTATCAGTGTTTTCTTTTGCCCATTTTGCTGATGTTGCTAGTTTCTGAAGGCTAAATATGGAGATAGAGCCCCTGAGATGCTTCACTCAGTGAGTCCTTTTCAGTTTTTATTTAAGGAGCAACCATGCAATGATTTCTTTTTTAAAAAATATTTATTTATTTGGCTGTAGGTATTACTTGTGGCAGGTGGTCCTCTCTCTACTTGTGCATGGGCTTAGTTGCCCTAGGCATGTGGGACCCTAGTTCCCAGACCAGGAATCTAATTAGAGTGCCTGGCATTGGAAGGTGAATTCTTAACCACCAGACCACTAGGGGAGTCTCCCTTCAGCCATTCCTTATTGCAGAAAGTCTTTCTCAGCGGAAGGAAGCTGCCATTCCCATGCATACCCTTGACCACGCCGTCTCCCTTCTTTTGCCTTCTTTCTTTAAAAAATTTTTATTTTCTATTAGAGTATAGTTGATGTATGGGCTTCCCAGGTGGAGCTAGTGGTAAAGAACCCAACTGCCAATGTAGGAGATTTAAGAGATGTGGGTTTGATCCCTGGGTTGGGAAGATCCCCTAGAGGAGGGAATGGCAACCCACTCCAGTATTCTTGCCTGGAGAATCCCACGGGTAGAGGAACCTAGTGAGTTACAGTCCATAGAATTGCATAGAGTCAGACATGGCTATTAGCCATGCATATTTAGCATGCTATTATGGAAGCTATTTAGCGTGCATAGTTGATTTATAACACTGTGTTAGTTTCAGGTATACGGCAAAGTGATTCAGTTATACTTACACGTGCATCTATTCTTTTTCAAATTACTTTCCCATTTAGGTTATTAGAGAATATTGAGTAGAGTTCCCTGTGCTATACAGTAGGTCCTTGTTGATTACCTGTTTTATATATAGTGGTATGTACATGTCAATCCCAAACTCCCAATTTATCTCCCCCCACCCACTTTTCCCCTTTGGTAACCATGAGTTTGTCTTTATATCTGTGACTCTGTTTCTGTTTCATCAATAAGTTTACTTGTGTCATTTTTAAAGATTCTACCTGTAAGTGATATCATATGGTATTTGTCTTTCTCTGATATATTTCACTCAGTATGACAATCTCTATGTCCATCCATGTTGCTACAAATGTCATTATTTCTTTATTTGTAATGATTGAGTGATATTCCATTGTATATATGTATCACATCTTCTTTGGGCTTCCCCTGTGGTGGAGTGGTAAAGAATCTGCCTGCAATGTAGGCAACGTGGGAGATGCAGGTTTGACCCCTGGGTCGGGAAAATCCCTTGGAGGAGGGCATAAAAACCATTCCAGTATTCTTGCCTGGAGAACCCCATGGACAGAGAAGCCTGGCAGACTAAAGTCCTTAGGGTTGCAAAGAGTCAGCCACGACTGAAGCGGCTGAGCACACAGGCATGTGCCACATCTTGTTTAGCGATTCATCTGTCGATGGACATTTAGGATGTTTCTGTGTCTTGTCTTTTATAAATAGTGCTGCAATGAACATTGGGATGCACTTATCATTTGAAATTAGGGTTTCCATCTTCTCTGGATATATGCCCAGGATTGGGATTTCTGGGTTTTATGGTAGTTCTACTTTTAGTTTGTCAAGAAACCTCCATACGGTTCTCCACAGTTGGCTGTATCCTCACCTTTCTTCTTAAAGATGGTTATTTGCTTTCATTGCAGAGCTCCTCAGACCGGGAGTCCATCCTGGCCATCCTCCAGCTCCTCGGAGATCTGCTTTCGGTCGGTGAGTAGGTCATGACCTCATTCCTCCTGTGGCGGACATGGGGGTGTGCAGATCCCATGCCTCCCAAGAGACTGTGTGGCCTGGGGTTTGCTCTAAATTTTTTGTGTGCGACAAAATCACCATAAGATGGACGTACTTTGGGCTTTTCAATCATGTCACCTGCCCTACAGTGGCCCAAATTTAGGAGGCATTTAGACTCTGGGTGGCTATTCTGTGACATCTCATCTCTGGAGCCAAGGACCTCCAGCCCTCAGTGGTTTGACCTCTCGCCTCCCCCTCTTCCCTCATCACGGCCCATTTAGAGAGCCAGATGTCCGCAGCTCTCTTACGTAAGTCAAGTGGAGACAGAAAGACGAGGCAGGAGCTAGACTTAGCAGTGTGGTCAGCCATTACATTTTGAGGGATAAGTGGACAGAAGTCACTACGGTGGCATCAACTGAGTTAACTGGGTCCCACCTCTGTCAGCTCTTTTCCACCTGAAGCTCTTAGAAAACACAGCTTCTTGAGCATTCCAGCATTCACTTAGCTTTCTCTTCTATGAAGCCAGCCACGTTGCATTAGAAAGACATATTCGTACCAAATAGAAATGCCACAGTGAATGTCGCTCCAAAGCCCCAGACCCTCAGGTTACAGTTTCAGAAGGAAGGGTCCACTCATATCGAGATTTACCCTCAGGCTGTGCTGCACTCCAGTGGCAGGGTGACGTTTCTTCTTCTGCATCAGGTACCCTCTGGAGGTGAAGCTCATTTGTTCTCTGGGATAGTTCTGCCTTCGGTTTGTCCAGTGGTGTCTGGAGCTCTTAGAATGAAATCACAGAGTTCTCCTGAAATAGGTACTGACTATTGCCCCTTTAGTAGAGGATGAAAAATCAGAGAGTCTTCTTTGATTATAATCTCCCACCCTGTTGACCACCTTGGTTCAAGAGCGTAGAGAATCACGTGAGTCCCCTTCCAAGTTGAAATGTAACCACTGCCTTTGGGCTTATCCTGGGGTAAGATGGGGGAGGTCCCTCTTTAAAACTACCCTAAGGTAGAAACCAACATATTTTACCTTAGTCCAGACCTTCTTCAAAACTCCCTGCTGCTGCTGCTGCTAAGTCGCTTCAGTCGTGTCCAACTCTGTGCAACACCATAGATGGCAGCCCACCAGGCTCCTCCATCCCTGGGATTCTCCAGGCAAGAATACTGGAGTGGATTGCCTTTTCCTTCTCCAATGCATGAAAGTGAAAAGTGAAAGTGAAGTCGCTCAGTCGTGTCCGACTCTTAGCAACCCCATGGACTGCAGCCCATCAGGCTCCTCCATCCATGGGATTTTCCAGGCAAGAGTACTGGGGTGGGGTGCCATTGCCTTCCCCGCAAAACTCCCTAGATATATGATTAAGTGTTTGTTTCTCAAAGGATTACTCTGCTTGTTTCCATATGTCCCTCACATCAGTTACTGAAGGCCAGCACAAAATAATCATTAATACCACTCATGAAATTATTCTAGACAAGCTATCAAACTAAACTTTCTTATATTAAGAGATGATTTAAACCTAATAGCTGAGGGATACTGATATTCTCACTTTAATCAAGTATATGATTATCAGTTCAGTTCAATTGCTCAGTTCAGTTCAGTTCAGTCACTCAGTCATGTCCGACTCTTTGTGACCCCATGAATCACAGCACGCCAGGCCTCCCTGTCCATCACCAACTCCCAGAGTTCACCCAGACTCACATCTATAGAGTCAGTGATGCCATCCAGCCATCTCATCCTCCGTCGTCTTCTTTTCCTCCTGCCCCCAATCCCTCCCAGCGTCAGAGTCTTTTCCAATGAGTCAAGTCTTCGCATGAGGTGGCCAAAGTACTAGAGTTTCAGCTTTAGCATCATTCCTTCCAAAGAAATCCCAGGGCTGATCTCCTTCAGAATGGACTGGCTGGATCTCCTTGCAGTCCAAGGGACTCTCAAGAGTCTTCTCCAACACCATAGTTCAAAAGCATCAATTCTTTAGGGCTCAGCCTTCTTCACAGTCCAACTCTAACATCCATACATGACCACAGGAAAAACCATAGCCTTGACTAGACGAACCTTTGTTGGCAAAGTAACGTCTCTGCTTTTGAAGATGCTCTCTAGGTTGGTCATAACTTTTCTTCCAAGGAGTAAGCGTCTTTTAATTTCATGGCTGCAGTCACCATCTGTAGTGATTTTGGAGCCCCCCCCCCCAAAAAAAAGTCTGACACTGTTTCCACTGTTTCCCCATCTATTTCCCATGAAGTGGTGGGACCAGATGCCATGATCTTCGTTTTTTGAATGTTGAGATTTAAGCCAACTTTTTCACTCTCCACTTTCACTTTCATCAAGAGTCTTTTTAGTTCCTCTTCACTTTCTGCCATAAGGATGGTGTCATCTGAGGTTATTGATATTTCTCCCGGCAATCTTGATTCCAGCTTGTGTTTCTTCCAGTCCAGCGTTTCTCATGATGTACTCTGCATATAAGTTAAATAAGCAGGGTGACAAAATACAGCCTTGATGCACTCCTTTTCCTATTTGGAACCAGTCTTTTGTTCCATGTCCAGTTGTAACTGTTGCTTCCTGACCTGCATACAAATTTCTCAAGAGGCAGGTCAGGTGGTTTGGTATTCCTATCTCTTTCAGAATTTTCCACAGTTTATTGTGATCCACACAGTCAAAGGCTTTGGCATAGTCAATGAAGCAGAAATCGATGTTTTTCTGGAACTCTTTTGCTTTTCCCATGATCCAGTGGATGTTTGCAATTTGATCTCTGGTTCCTCTGCCTTTTCTAAAATCAGCTTGAACATCAGGAAGTTCATGGTTCACATATTGCTGAAGCCTGGCTTGGAGAATTTTGAGCATTACTTTACTAGCGTGTGAGATGAGTGCAATTGTGCGGTAGTTTGAGCATTCTTTGGCATTGCCTTTCTTTGGGACTGGAATGAAAACTGATCTTTTCCAGTCCTGTGGCCACTGCTGAGTTTTCCAAATTTGCTGGCATATTGAGTGCAGCACTTTCACAGCATCATCTTTCAGGATTTGAAATAGCTCAACTGGAATTCCATCACCTCCACTAGTTTTGTTTGTAGTGATGCTTTCTAAGGCCCACTTGACTTCACATTCCAGGATGTCTGGCTCTAGGTGAGTGATCACACCATCGTGATTATCTGGGTTGTGAAGATCTTTTTTGTACAGTTCTTCTGTGTATTCTTGCCATCTCTTCTTAATATCTTCTGCTTCTGTTAGGTCCATACCATTTATGTCCTTTATCGAGCCCATCTTTGTACGAAATGTTCCCTTGGTATTTGTGACCCCATGAACCACAACATGCCAGGCCTCCCTGTCCATCACCAACTCCTGGAGTCCACCCAAGCCCATGTCCATTGTGTCAGTGATGCCATCCAGCCATCTCATGCTCTGTTGTCCCCTTCTCCTCTGGCCCTCAATCTTTCCCAGCATCAGGGTCTTTTCAAATGAGTCAGATCTTTGCATCAGGTGGCCAAAGTATTGGAGTTTCAGCTTCAACATCAGTCCCTCCAATGAACACTCAGGACTGATCTCCTTTAGGATGGACTGGTTGGATCTCCTTGCAGTCCAAGGGACTCTCAAGAGTCTTTTCCAACACCACAGTTCAAAAGCATCAATTCTTCCGTGCTCAGCTTTCTTTATAGTCCAACTCTCACATCCATATATGACTACTGGAAAAACCATAGCCTTGATTAGATGGACCTTTGTTGGCAAAGTAATGTCTCTGCTTTTTAAAATGCTGTCTAGGTTGGTCATAACTTTATACATCAGCCTACATGCATATTTCTTTACATGTTATATGGGGCTTCCCAGGTGGTTCAGTGGTAAACAATCTGTCTGTCAATGCAGGAGACACACGAGATGTGAGTTTGATTCCTGGGTCAGGAAGATGCTCTGGAGAAGGAAATGGCAACCCACTCCAGTATTCTTGCATGGAGAATCCCCATAGGCAGAGGAGCCTCGTGGGCTATAGTCTATGAGGTCACAAAGAGTTGGACACAACTTAGTGACTAAACAACATCAACAAATACGTGCAACACAAGTACCCACATACACTGAGACTTCATAGAGTCTTAGGAAAGTAGAGTTTAGGCTCCATTTATTATACCTGCTGCAAGTTCTCAAATATTTCATTATTTCTCCATTTCTCACCCGTCACCCCTACCCCTGGCCCCTTACCTAATAGCACAACTTTACACAAGATGCTTCATGAACTCAACACTTACTGTCTCTGAGATGAGATGAATCAACACTTGCTCAGTCTCTAGCTGTGAGATCTGCTTCCTGCTCCAAGGACAGGAGGGTAGTTATGTGAGACTCAGGGCCCCTCTGCTCGCCCCCTCAGGCACAGACCGGAGGATCCGCTACATGATCAGCAAGGGTGGGAGTGAAGCCCTTTTGCGGACCCTGGTGGACACGGCCAGGACGGCCTCTCCGGACTACGTCATCCTCCTCCCGCTCTTCCGGCTGCTGGCCAAAGTTGGCCTCCGAGGTACCCACGCCCCTAGACCCAAGGATGGCTGGGAGGGTATCTGGGGATGTTATCATGGGAACAATTGGGGAAGCTTTTATGGGAGAACAGAGAGGAGGCAGTTTTAGATGCCTCGGTGATGATGGCAGGACCAGCCCTGCAGACAAGCACATCCCAGGTACCTGGGGGCTTAAGACCGGACCCAGAGCAAGAGTGGACTACCTGGGGCATGAGACGTGTGGAGGACGGAAGGGAGATATTCCAAGGAGGTTTTCAATCACCTTTTTAAACTTTATTTATTTTTGGCTGCACTGGGTCTTTGTGCTGTGCAGGTTTTTTTCTCTAGTTGCAGCAAGAGGGGGCTATTCTGCAGTTACAGGGAATGGGCTTCTCATTGGGTGGCTTTTCTTGTTGCAGAGCGTGGGCTCTAGGTGCTCGGGCTCAGTAGTTGTGGTGCATGGGCTTAGTTGCTCCATGGTATGTGGAATCTTCCCAGAGCAGGGATCAAACCCATGTCTCTCACATTGGCAGGCGGATTCTTAACCACTGGACCACCAAAGAAGCCCTCCCTAAATCCTCACTGTGTTTAGGGCACAATCAAATATGTACGACCTTACTTAAGTAATTAAGTCTGCAGAGACTGTTTCCAAATAACATAACATTCTGAGGTTCCAGGCAGACATGACTTTTGGGGAGCCAGTTATTTTTTTTTTCATTAATTTTTTTAAATCATTTGTTAAGTTTATTAAGGACTTCCCTGGTACCTCAGACAGTAAAGAATCTAATGAGGTGGATGAAACTGGAGCCGATTATACAGAGTGAAGTAAGCCAGAAAGAAAAACACCAATACAGTATACTAATGCATATATATGGAATTTAGAAAGATGGTAATGATACCTGTATGCGAGACAGCAAAAGAGACATAGATGTATAGAACAGTCTTTTGGACTCTGTGGGAGAGGGAGGGGGGATGATTTGGGAGAATGGCATTGAAACCTGTATAATATCATATAAGAAATGAATTGCCAGTCCAGGTTCGGTGCAGGATACAAGAAGCTTGGGGCTGGTGCACTGGGATGACCCAGAGGGATGGTACGGGAAGGGAGGAGGGAGGGGGGTTCAGGATTGGGAACATGTGTACACCCATGGTGGATTCATGTTGATGTACGGCAAAACCAATACAATATTGTAAAGTAATTAGCATCTAATTTAAATAAATTTAAATTAAAAAAAAAAAAGAATCTGGCTGCAATCCAGGATATTGGTGTTCAATCCCTGGGTTGAGAAGATCCTCTGAAGAAGGAAATGGCAACCTGCTCCAGTATTCTTGCCTAGAGAATTCCATAGACAGAGGAGTCTGGTGGGCTACAGTCCATGGGGTCGCAAGTAGTTGGACATGACTAAGCCATTGCTTAAAACAATTTTTTATTGGAATATAGTTGCTTTACAATGTTGTGTTAGTTTCTGTTCTGTAGCAAAGTGAATTAGCTATATGTATACATATATCGCCTCTTTTTTGGCTTTCCTTCCCATTTAGGTCACCACAGAGCATTGAGTAGAGTTCCCTGTGCTGTACAGTAGGTTCTCATTATAATCTATTTTCTACATAGCATCAATAGCATATATACATTAATCCCAATCTCCCAATTCATCCCACCCCTCCTTTCCTGGAAGGACAGTTTTCAACTCATTAGTGATGTAGTGTAAAGTGTTAGTTGCTCAGTTGTGCCCAACTCTTTGTGACTCCATGGACTGCAGCCCACCAGGGTCCTCTGTCTATGGGATTTTCCAGGCAGGGATACTGAAGTGGCTTTCCATTTCCTTCTCCAGGGGATCTTCCCAACTCAGGGATTGAACCTGGGTCTCCTGCACTGCAGGCAGATTCTTTACCAACTGAGCTACTAGAGAAACCCAAAAAAGTCATGTAGAAGTGGTGCTTCCCTGGTTGAAGAGAAGATGGGGGTTTAGAATTCTTTCCACTTACTCTCCACATCCGTTTCTCTTTCCACATGGAAGACCCTGAAACACTTCCCTAAAACCCTAGGACCCTTTGGAGCACAGTTGAAAAAGCATGGGCATCCAGGCTGCATGTAAATATTACAAATTAGTCATAACAGTTAAGCTCTAATTGTGTGCAGTCTTAGACTACAGGGCTTCCTTGGTGATTCAGATGGTAAAGAATATACCTGCAGTGCAGGAGATGGCTTTGATCTTTAGGTTGGGAAGATCCCCTGGAGAAGGGAATGGCTACCCACTCCAGTATTCTTGCCTAGAGAATTTCATGGACGCAGGAACCTGGCGGGCTACAGTTTGTGGGGTCACAAAGAGTCAGACACGACTGAGCGACGAACACTAACACTTTATGCAGACCACAATCAAGAAGCTCAGTTCCTCTGAATGTTGTGAAGGCAGCAGCCGCTGAGGGCACAGGGCTCTGGGGGTACTCTTTCCTTTCAACGTTTCGAACTCTGCTTTGAGTGCCTTCAACATTTCACAAACAACGACTGAGACCCAGGCATCAGCCAGCACCTGCAGGATCATGTTCCAGACAAAACACATAGAATTCACCCACTGATCACTCAGCAGATATTTACTGCATATCTCCCAGGGCTGTGCACTCTTCTAGGCCCATGGGAATGCCACTGTCACCAAGACAGATAAGGGGGTCTGCTCTTGTGGGAATTACCTTCAAGTGGGGAAGGGCAGGAAGTACATAATTAGCTAGATAATAGCAGATGGTGATAATTAACTAGGTAGTAACTGGAAGGAAAAGAATGGGTGATGTTCCTCTAAGATGGTGTTGACAGAGAGAGGTGACATTTGAGCCTAATCTTGAAGGATGAGAAGAAGTCAATGAAACCAAGAGTGGGCTAAGTGAACTCCAGGAAGACAGAAGAAACATGATATACACCCTAAATAGCAGAGGCTGGGGACTCAGACTTGAGTTTTAGGCTTGAAAGTAAAAGTGTTAGTCGTTAGTTGAGTCTGGCTGTTGTCACTCTGTGGGCTGTAGCCTGCCAGGTTCCTCTGTTCATGGAATCCTCCAGGAAAGAATACTGGAGTGAGTTGCCACTCTCTTCTGCTGGGACTCTTTCTGATCCAGGGATTAAACCTGGATCTCCTGCATTTGAAGTGAATTCTTTACCATCTAAGCCACCAGGGAAGCCCTGGCTTGATGCTTATTAGCAGTGTGACCTTGGGCAAGTTACCATTGGGTTCTCATTGACAAAACGGGTCTCAGTATATAATTCTTGGGTCACTCGCTGTAAGGATTAAGCAAGGTTGTATGTCACCTGCTTAGCATGTAGGGTCAGAGGCTTGACAAATGAGTCATGTAGGTTTTATAGGAGAAAGAAATGAACCAGGGAAGTGATTTTCAAGTTATAGACCCCAATATTACCATTGCCATAGTTACATCACCACACCTTCTGCCATCAAAGACTGTAATCCTAGATGTGAGCATTCAAGCTGTCAGGGGCTGAGCTGAACAGAACAGCAGTGGGATTGGCTGCGCATGAATGGAGCTGGACAGATATCTTTCTCTTCTGATAAAGGGAATGGGTCATATGAGTTCAGTCACAGTCTCTTTGCTGGTGTCCTTTGGTCCAGAGATAAATATTGGTAATTGAGGTTTAGGATATTACCTGTTTTACTCATTTCTACGTGTGATGAATCTGATAGTGACTGAGTTCTTGCTAACATAAACATGATTTGGGCATTGCACTTTGGAAAGGACAGAGATAAATGTGACAGGTGGCATAGTCATTTGTTATCCTATGAAAACCAAGAGCATAGAATAAAAAGTACTTTCTATTTATTTCTTATGCTTATTCACTATTATTAAAATAATAATGACTCATCCACAAGTCTGAATATCAGGTTTATTTTGATCAATATTTTCAAGAAATCTGGGGAGAAAATTGTATTTTCTGAAATTATGTTTTCACCTTTTATTTTAAAGTCCTCTATCATATAGAATGATGACCTCTTATATACCTGAACCATTATTAACATTTTATCATATTTCCTTAACCTATTTATTTTTGTTTGAAATATTCTAAGGAAAATTAGAGATAGCATTTTACTCCTAAACACTTTTGAGTGAATTTTTTGAAGACAGACATTTTCTTATATAATCACAATACCATAATCAAAAATCTAGCAAATTAACAAGACATGCATATTTATATTCATTCCAGTTTCTCTAAAATGTTCTCAGCGTGCCTTTTACAGACATGCTCAGGGAAGGATCCAATCAAGGTCCACACACTACATTTGAATTTATGTAACTTGTTGTTTAGTTGCTAAGTGTGTCCAACTCTTTGCAACTCACTGGGCTGTAGCTGCCAGGCTCCTCTGTCCATGGGGATTCTCCAGGCAATTATACTGGAGTGGGGTGCCATTTCCTTCTCCAGGGAATCTTCCCAACCTGGGGCTCAAACCCACATCTCCTGCAATGCAGGCAGATTCTTTATCACTGAGCCATCAGGGAAGCCCAAGTTATGTCGCTTAAATATCCTTGATTCTAAAACTGTCTTAGAGAAATAAATTTGTACCCAAGTAACATCTAGCTCATGTTTGAGAACAACCAGAAGCATTCTTGCATACAGGGGATAAGAGTCATACAACCCACAAGGCTGCATGTAAATAATACTTGAAGAATAAAGGACCATATGCGTACCCTTGATGGGCTCTTTGGAGCCATCTGGTTCTAATGAAGACATATTTATTAGCATATTCTACTAGATCTGAAAAGTCTCATTGCCATGACAATCCTCTTCCCTCCACCATCTTTGCTGTCCTCTCCCCCACGTAGTATACAACTGTCAGAATTAATGTGCAACACGACCAAGATGGACTGATATGTGTTCACAGATAAAAAGTTTGGACAGAAGGCCCTGGAATTGGAAGCACTTGATGTGACATTGATTCTGGCCCGGAAAAACCTGTGCCACAGCCAGAACCTCCTCCACTGTCTCTGGGCTCTGCGTGTGTTCGCCTCTAGTGGTAAGCAACTCATCTGTGGCTCTCTGGGGTGGCTTCCAGATCTGGGCTGGGGCACCTGGAAACCATTTGGGAGCATGGTTGGAAGGAGGGCTTTGGTGGAGGACAGATGTAATCCCAACAAGATAAATGAACCATGAGGAGCCTCACATTCTAGAGACTGTAGAGGTGAGAAGTTATTTCTTTGTCTCCTCCTCAGCTGTGGAAAACTCTTTTTTATTCCTTTTATTTACTTTTATTTGAACGATAATTGCTTTACAGTATTGTGTTGGTTTATGCCAAACATCAGCATGAATCAGTCATAGGTATACAATATGTCCCCTCCCTCTTGAACCTCCCTCCCACCTGCCTCCCCATCCCACCCTTCTAGGCTGTTTCACAGCCCTGGTTTGAGTTCCCTGAGACATACAGCAAATTCCCATTGGCTATCTATTTTACATATGATGATGTATGTTTCTATGTTACCCTCTCCATACATGCCACCTTCTCCTCCCCCCGTACCCCCTACCCCATGTACATAAATTTGTTCTCTATGTCAGTGTCCATGGAGAACTCTTGAATCAGTTCTTGAAATGAGAGGTCCATAATGCTTTCCCTTGGGAGCTACTTGTCTTAACACTCTACATCTCTCTGTCAGTACTACAAGGTGAAAAAAACCTATTCCAGGGGAAAGCAGACTTTATTGAAGCCTTATATCCAAGGCACAGTGCAATGTGTTACAGCTGTCAAGAGCAGCCCTCACATCACAAATCTCTCCACTGTGTCCCTGAAGTCACGCATGGATCATGACATCCTTTACCCAAGTTTATCTCCCAATGTGTCTTAAAATTGTCCTTCAGGTAATTTGATATATCATAGTAGAAGTGTTGATAATATTTGCCATCTCCTAATTTGGGTTATTTCTGAGTATCGTTAACAATCCTGTATGGAGACTTAGTGTTTGATAGCTAAGAAGAAAAGGAAGCTTAGGAGAGTGAAGAAGTTGCTAGAGTTCATACAGAAGTCATGAGGGCCAAGTTTCCAACTGCAAAAGTCATGTTTATTCTACTCTCCACACAGAGACAGTTCTTATTAATCGATTATATTCGGTACCACCTATTTCAGTATAATGAACATAGACTTTTGTTTCTCTTTTCTAAGCTCCTTTCCTGCGGAAAGAAAGTGACAATTATTTAGATATAATATTCTCTAGAGGAAAGAACATGAGCTTAGAGCCAAGAAGACCTGAGCTTGACTCTGATTTCATTTCTTGAGTCATATGACATGGGCACTTAACTTGTTTAACCCCAGTTTCTTCCTTTGTAAAGTCAGAGTTGTAATAAGACCTCATAGACTTGGTGGATGGGTGAGTAAGATCATGTTCGCGGGTAAGCTCATCATATAACAGTTGCTAAGTAAGTGTTTTGCTTCTCTGCTTTCCTCTTTCCCTCAGTCCTGTGAGATAATAGGAAGCACGCCCATACAGGGAATTAATAGGTGACCTTTTCAGTAACTATCCTCAGAACTACCAAAATAGTAGGGACATGTTTTATTGGTTAATTTCATGAAAAAGCATGGTGTGTGCATGTGTGTATTTGTGTGTGTGCTCAGTCACTCAGTTATGTCTGATTCTTTGGACTGTGACCCACCAGGCTCCTCTGTCCATGGAATTGTCCAGGCAAGAATATCCAGAGTGCCTTGCTATTTCCTACTCCAGAAGATCTTCCTGACCCAGGGATTGAACCCTCATCTTACCAGTGAAACACCTTGGAAGTGAATAAGCATGGAGGACCCATAAAAAGACAATATTTCTAGGGAAAAATGAGATAGATGCTTGACTACATGTTCACAGACAGAATCTCCATTCACACTCATATATATTGACTAGATAATCAGACAATATTTCAGAGAGGTTAAAAGAATATATCCAAATCAATTTCTAAAAAAGGAAATTCTAAGTGAGAGGCTGTGGGTTTGCATAAAGGACAACTCTTATTGATGAGTAGGCAGAAGGTATGACATTCCCATTTTGAGCTTGCCAGCAGCATGAGATTTGAAATATCTTATTGTGGTTTTGTAGCAGGGGTTCCCAACCTCTGAAATCTAATGCCTGATGATCTGAGGTGGAGCTGATACAATAATAATAGAAATAAAGTGCATAATAAATGTAATGCACTTGAATCATCCCCAAACCATCCTCCACTCCAGTCTGTAGAAAAATTATCTCCCACAAAATTGGTACCTGGTGCTGAAAAGTTTGGGGACCACTGTTGTAAAGAATGGTTAAACTGAATAGCCTACTCTCATTATATACATTGATTATAGAGATCTTGAAGAATTCCTTCAGCCGGGAGCTCTCAAAAATGCAGAGATTTGCCTATGGATATGAAGAAGTGGCCATTTGTCTCCTATTCCAAGACAACACTTATTGTACAAACTATTTCATAAAATATTTAAAAAACATATGATCAGTCTCTACACATTAACTTTACTGATGAGAGGCAAGCAGAGTTCATGAAGCCCATGGATTGCTGTCTCTTTGGTGAATTGTTAGCAACTATCGAATGTTCCAGCAAGTTTTCTAAACAGTTCCTATCTGCAAAAGAAGTTGGCTGGAACAAGAATGGCTCTCTGGCAGCCAGCAAACCCTTCAGCAGCTTTCACATGGCCAATGGGGATGTTTATAGACCTGCCAGAGGTCTAACCTTGGGCAGTCATCCAGCATGGGAGAAACTAGTGAGGATTTTTTATTGTTATTCTCTCTCAATTCCAAGTTGAAAGCCTTCCATGCTAGAATTCACGCTCTTAAAACTATTTCCTCCCTAACTGTACTTAATACTAGAGTTTTGCTAAATTATTTGCCAGGAGTTTACTCCAGCAAATGTTTTCCCAATTTAGAAGTAAAGACTGGGTAGCTATGGGAGCAGAAGATTGATGGACAGAACTTGGATGCCAAATTCTTGAATTTTGATCCAGGCAATGACTGCCTGTACTAGCCTCAGGAGAAATGGATGCATAGGGGATGTTCCAGGAATACACACTTCATGTGGTAACTAAGACATCAGCCTCAGTCTCTCTCTGGTGGACTGTACTGGGATGAACTATATTAGAGACTCCAGTTTTTCATTTTTTATCCTTTCCTGAGGCTTGGAGCAAGCTAGGATAAGCCTCCCTTGATTCTCTCTCTTTGCTTCTCCATGACCCCCTTGCTACCATTCATATTTCCTGGAACAAAGCTGGCCCAAAGCACAAGGCATTCCTAGGTCTCTGTTTTAGTATGTTACTGAAAATGGGGTCCAGCTGCTTGCCACTCAAAAGCCATTAAAGAGACCAGGTTGGGGGAAAGGAAAGTTTGCTTTATTTTGGATGCTGGCAACCAGACGGGGAGGGTAGATGCCAGTCCCACGATCGACTCCGTGCCCTCCTCCACACCTCCCACCCCAACAATCAGGGGTCAAGAGCTTTTATAGGCTGAGGGAGGGGACTACATGCAGAAACAGCTTTTTCGGCTCTGACAGCCATCTTGAAACTGGTCACCAGTGGTCCCACTTGATGGTTTTGAGTATAGTCACTCTTTCGTTCCAGGTTCAGTTTGTTCCCATTTCTTTGAGGCCAACTCTGGGAATTGTGGCAGCTTATGTCATGGCTACAGTCTGCTCATCATGTACTTAACTTCTTCCACCTGGTGGGAATTTCAGTATCTACAAGACAGCTTACAGGATATGGCTCAGTGTATTATCACTAGCTCTTGAGAAGGAACGAAAAGTCCTTGACTTTGCTTATTGACTGAACTATTATTATTTGGTTTCCTTTGATAGCTTGACTTTGCTTCTGCATTTTCTCACTTTTATGATTAAATTTTTTCTTTGGTTAAAGTTTTTCCATAGACAGAAGAGTGTGTGTGGGGGGAGGAGGGGACGGCAAGGACCATAGGATCCTGCTCTGTTTCACAACAGTGCAGTAAAGGAAAAAAAAAAAGAGTCATACCTTGGAAGATAACCTTCTTTCCTTCTCCTAATTGAACATTTTGCCCCCAGGCAAACTGATTCCATTTTGTATCCTGTTGATTCCTCTTATTTTTTGATGTGACCAGGGCTCTTCCTAAAGTGAGCTGAGTGGAGTAGGGTACTGGGGATATTGTGGAGAAGCTGGAGCATCATTGGAGATGAGGGTGGCATCCAGAGGTTTTGTATCCAAAATACTTACCTGAAGCTGCCAGGTTGACCAGATACCCCCCTTTGAGTCTCTTTCTGTTATTCAGATCTCTCACTATGTTTCTCTAACCATCCACTTGGACAAAAAGACAAAGATTTCTGGTAATTACCTCTGAGCAGGACCAACTAATGGATAGAAGCATAGTCAAGCCATAGCCTCAGTGTTGGGAGATCCTAATGCCAAAGTAGGAGAATTTGAATTTGGCATGAAACAGAAAGGGTGCTATCTTTTTTATTAAGTTGTTCCTTAAAGTTTTAAAGAAGTGAATCCAAGTTGTACTCACCCTTAACCCATCCACTTATGACTTTTCTTCATTGTAAATTCTCCAAACAGTAAAATGTATCCAAGAAAGTGTTTCTAAAGATGCTGGCTGTGTGTGTGTGAGCACGCACGTGTGAATGTCATTTTGTCAGTGTGTGCATGCATATATGTGTGCATGCATGTATGTATCATCTGGGAAGTTGGTAGTGGGTAAAACAGCTTGATCTGAAGTTGCCAGAAAGCCAAAGGTCTACTTAAAGAGAAATCTTCTGCTCAGCAATTACCTTGACTATTCTGATTAAAAATACAATAGACATCACATATATGCATTAATACACAACATTTGCTTTTTCTCATTTTGACTTACTTCAGTCTGGATACCAAGGAGGAAAAGGGGGTGGGATGGACGGGGAGATTTGGATTGGCACATATGCACTACTATGTATAAGACAGATAACTAGTGAAGAGTGACAGTACGGCACAGGGAACTCAACTCAATACTCTGGGACAACCTAGATGGGAAGGAAATCCGAGGAAGAGGGGATATATGCACATGTGTGGCTGATTCACTTTGCTGTACGGTAAAAACCAACACGACGTTGTAAAGTAACTATACCGCCCGCCCCCTGAATACAATGGTGTAGGGCAATGGGCCACCGGAAAATGAAAAACGTACTTTCATGGCTCGGGCCCCCTTTGAGAAAAAGATAGGATGGGAAGATAATGTGTGCTTTTCAGGTATCTTTAACTTGCAAGCCAGGGATGAAAGACCATAGACTTTCTCTACTTCTAAGTTGCCTTTGGCAGGAAAGGTAATGGACCTCATCTTTCTTTTAGGCTCAGTCTGTGATGCTGAAAATAATGCTTGGTTCAGATGGGTCAATAACTAGTGTGATTTTGTTTTTCTCAGTCACCACAGGAGCCATGTTGGGAATTAACGGAGCAATGGAACTGCTTCTCAAGGTCATCACCCCTTACACCCAGCAGCACACCCAAGTAATCAGGTACTGAGCACTTTTTAGTACTTTTGCACCTTTGAGTAGATACAGAGATGGGGATGGTCCCAAAGATATTCTCATGGTGATTGGTTGACATAGCTACGATGCCCGCCTTAGATATGGTACAGTGACCTTATCCTGTGTCAACTCCCATCCACCCATGCACCACTTCCTCTGAATGTTACAACAAACCTGAATAGATATGATATAATGGGTATAGCACCATCCTCATTCTCAGATGAGGAAACTTAAATGTGGAGAGAATCCCTAAGAGCACAATGCCAGGAAAAGGCAGAGTTAGGATTTGAATTCAGCCTGATCTGTCTGACTCAAGTCTTTTTTTTTTTTTTTTTTTTACCTGAAGCCTTCAGGTATCTCTTTTAATCACAGCAACTCTACCATAATGAGTACAGCCCTTTAAAGACAGTCCAGAAAGGACCTGGAAATGAGATGTTCTCAGGGTCTCTGAAGAGATGGCCAGTTAAATCTCTGATATGAAATTCTGGTTGTGTGCTAGCTTTGAGATGTGCTTTTATGATTGGAAAGTGAAACTCTGCCTGTTCTCCCTGGTCCTGCCTGCTGGAGTGGAGTGAATCACAAACTTAAAAAAAGGGAGATAGGCAGACACGCCGGCTTTAGAGATATTCAGAACCATTAAGATCCATCATTTATGGGAGTGACTCAGCAAAGACCTTGAAAGAATATTAGAAAAAATTCAGCCAATTTCCAAGATATATGGGGTCGTTTGGCAAAGGAGCATTTCCATGCCCAGCCATGATATTTTCTGCGTTCCAGCATCAATCTTCGGCTCATCTTCCACCTGATTATTTTTCTCTTGGGTCACCAGACTAATGCCATTATCATCCATTCTCACCTGCACCTCTCTTCACCAGCAATTCCTAGAGTGAAAAGCATGATATCTCAGTCAAAAAAAAATTACTCATCAAATATATTGAGAAGTACTGGGTTAAACTGGAGAAGGCAATGGCACCCCACTCCAGTACTCTTGCCTGGAAAATCCCATGGATGGAGGAGCCTGGTGGGCTGCAGTCCATGGGGTCGCTAAGGGTCGGACACGACTGAGCGACTTCACTTTCACTTTTCACTTTCTTGCATTGGAGAAGGAAATGGCAACCCACTCCAGTGTTCTTGCCTGGAGAATCCCAGGGACGGGGGAGCCTGGTGGGCTGTTGTCTATGGGGTCGCACAGAGTCGGACACGACTGAAGCGACTTAGCAGCAGCAGCAGCAGCAACTGGGTTAAACAAAGTTAGGTACATTTCCTTACTCTAAGACTTCTCAGAGGTTTTGTAAAGCCAACACATAATTGAGAATATTCAAGATGGGTATGTAGTGTATTCATTATTCTTTAGTTGCTCAGTCATGTCTGACTCTTTGTGACCCCATGGATTGTAGCCCACCAGGCTCCTCTGTTGGAGAAGGCAATGGCACCCCACTCCAGTACTCTTGCCTGGAAAATCCCATGGACAGAGGAGCCTGGTAGGCTGCAGTCCATGGGGTCACTAAGAGTCAGACATGACTGAGTGACTTCACTTTCTCTTTTCACTTTCATGCACTGGAGAGGGAAATGGCAACCCACTCCAGTGTTCTTGCCTGGAGAATCCCAGGGACGGGGAAGCCTGGTGGGCTGCCGTCTATGGGGTCACACAGAGTCGGACACGACTGAAGTGATTTAGCATAGCATAGCATTAGCATAGGCTCCTCTGTCCATGGAATTTCCCAGGCAAGAATACTGGAGTGGGGTGCCATTTCCTTCAAGGGATCTTCCCAACCCAGAGATCAAACCTGAATCTCCTGTGTTGACAGGCAGGTTCTTTACCACAGAGTCACCAGGGAAGCCTCCAGGTAATATATACCCTTTTCCAAAACTGATTTGGCTAGGGATCCATTTTTGTTTGGAGACCACGTCTTTCTTGGGAATCGGTGTTGCATGTACCTCATTTGAAAAACCTCTGAAGTGCAAATGTATTGCAAAATGAAATTCAACTAAATTCTATCAAAGGATCCTCATTTAGTTAAGTATGAAACTTCAGAGTCACATGCTCAGTGACAAAAAATTAACTTTCTTGATTTCTCTGTAATTATTGAATACATTTTATTTCCCTCTTAAACTTCATTATTCAATTTGAATATGTTTGATTTGGATATTTTGGTTTTTATCATGGTTTGTAGGCCTTTGCTGCTGACATATGCAGTCTTAATGTGGCTTTTGGTCAATAATCCATGAGCTGTATCTTTTTGCCCTATTCACCAGAACTCTTCTATTTTCTCCCCTTCCATTTAAAGATTGCTTTATTTTATTTCTCTTGATGTGGACCATTTAAAAAGTCTTTATTGAAATGGTTGCTATATTGCTTCTATTTTGTTTTGAGTTTTTGGCTGGGTGACATGTGGGATCTTGGTTCCCCGACCAGGAATTAAACTTTCACCCCTACACTTGGAGGTGAAGGTTTAACCACTGGAGAACAGGGAAGGCCCCTCCAGGCCTCTTCTAAACTGCTGTTGTCTCCATGCATCTCTTTGACAGCTCAAAGATATTTGGTACTTATCCTATATCATGTGAAAATATAGCAGCATCTCTTGGGCCCGCCCACATAGCAGTATCCCTCAGTGCTCACTCGGGTACCACGTTGTTTAGACAGCTTCTCTAGGCGAGTCCTCCCTGGCTTGTCTTGGCCCTAGGCCCCTCCTTTATGGGATCCTAATAGTTTTATATCAAACTGGGGCATGGGGAGTAAATGACAAAGCACCAAAGCCCCCTACTCAGAGACTCATGCTAGTTGCCCTCTCTATTGTTCTATTTCTCCTGCAAATGGAGTAGAATTCAGGCACAGATCCAATCAAGGTGTAGAGAAAAATGGGAAAGTAACCCCAGGGATTAACAATGGTGGATATTTCCAGCAACACAGACTTTTCGGGGACCTTGGCATAGTCCTGCATTTCTGGTCTGTTCTGTAAAAGACAAAACGATTCCCCTTCTTGATCCAAACGCCAAATTAAAACCAAATCTCCCTAGAGGAGAGGCTTTTCCACCGGCCATTTCAATAGAGCTGTCATTGCCATGGCGTTTATTATGTGCTCTGCCCTATGCTAAGCTCTTAGCATGCATTATCTCACTTGATCCTTTCCTCTTAGAGGCAGGTGCTATTACTACCCACAATTTTAACAGGGGGAAAAAAATAAAAAGGAAGCTGAAAGAAATTAAGTAACATGCTGGGATTGAAGTGAAAGAGCTGGAATTTAAACCCTGTCTGATACATGAGCCTTTGCTCTTAAACCACCATCGTCGTACCTTACACAGCCTGTTTCCAGCATTTGATTTCTAAAACAACCACAGGTAAGACAATCATAAGCATTTAAAGTTTGTTTAAATTTCAGTGACCCTCTAAACTCATGGAACAATTTGCTTAATGAGAGGGGGAGCCTTTCTCTTCAGTTGAGTGACTATTTCCTCTCAAAGGCTAAAGGTCTGTTCTCTCTGCGTTTGAATTCTTTCTCAAGGCTACCTCATTTTCTGCCTTGCCTCCAGCCTCCAGCAGCACAATAAGAAGAAAGGTGCTAAAATCAGAAGACTTGCCTTATAGCCTTCTTCTAGCTGAGTTCTTGGCAAGTCCTTTATCCTTTCTTAACTCAACTCTCACATTTCTCAAAGTGTGAATATCAAGTCCTACCTCCTAGGTTTGTTGTGGGCATTAAGAAAGAAGGTGCCAAAAATCTCAGAAGCTTTGCTGGGCTTTAATGTTGTTCCTCGTTAGGAATATAGATGCTATTGGATACTTGGCCGCCTGCTTCAGATCAGTCAGCAAGACTAGAGGCAAACGCGCAGCCGGGAGGTTTCTGCCATCACTCACCTTCTCCCATGAACTCCCTGTCCCAAAAAGTAACTAAGGTATACCCCAGGGGGTTCAACTCTAGTCCACTGGGATGCCAGAACCTGGGGCTTTGAACAGGTCGTCAAGGGATGCAGTAACACGTCAGGGGGTCCGAATAGCTCTACTGAGGGTCATCTTGCAAGTGCTGGCAAGCTCCGGGAGAGTTATTCTCAGATGCCTCAGCGAGAACAGATGCTCAGCGTTGTTTCTGTGACTCCTCCCTGCCCTGGAGATTAAACCTGCCCTATTTCTCCAGTGCAAACCTAAAATTAGTTATGCAGCTGTCCTCCAATAAAACCCTGTCTCCAGATAGTACTCAGGGTGAGATTTACGACAGAGGCACCAACTGCACACCTTCTAGAGAGAAGGGGCATGCCGAGCAATGTCACTCACCCTCTGTGCTTCTTGCCAACCCTCACTCTCAGGGGAGGTGGCTGCTCCAGGCCTCCCTCACTTCCCAAATAGCCTCCGTGCTGGCGGAGTCTGAGGGCCATAGATTTGTGTCAGCTTGAACCTGTTTCTTCCTGACCATCGCTTTACTCTGAGCCATTTTTAATCGGACCTAGGTGGCTCCTCTAGCCTTCTAGTTGGCCTTCTCTAACTTCAAGGCAACTAAGAATGTGTCCTGGGAGATTTCTCTGGTGGTCCAGTGGTTAAGACTGCATGCTTCCAACGCAGGGGGTGTGGCTTTTGATCCTTGGTTAGGGAACTAAGATAGCACATGCCGTGCAGTGTAGCCAGTACGTGTGTGTGTGTGTGTGTGTTTAGTTGCTAAAGCATGCCCGACTCTTTGTGACCCCACGGACTGTAGCCTCCCAGAGTCCTCTGTACTTGGGATTCTCCAGGCAAGAATACTGGAGTGGGTTGCCGTTTTCTTCTCCAGGGGATCTTCCTGATCCAGGGATTGAACCTGCATCTCCTGCATTGGAGGCAGATTCTTTAATCCTGAGCCACCTGAGAAGCCCATATATATGTGTGAGTGTGTGTTAAGATATATATATATATATATATATATATATATATATATCCCCCAATATGTCCTGATCTCCATCTCCTTCCTTACCTTGCAGTCCTCCTCTCATCTCTCTAGTCAGCTGCCCCTGCACGTGGGATTCCCTGTCCTGCTCCAGACCTTTTCCACAGGTGCTTCCTTCCTCTGGAAGGGCATCGCTGTCTTACTGGATGGGAGAAATGCCCCCCACTTTTCAGGCACCTCACAGGAAGGAATTTTGCCTCCTCCAGAGCTTTGTTCACATTTTCCTTAAACACATATCAGATTTGACTCCCATGTTGGCTTTTCTGGTGGCTCAGTGGTAAAGAATCCACCTGCAGTGCAGGAGAGGCAGGAGAGGTGGGTTCGATCCCTGGGTGGGGAAGTTCCCCTGGAGAAGGAAATGGCAACTCACTCCCGTATTCTTGCCTGGGAAATCCCAGGGACAGAGGAACCTGGCGGGCTGCAGTCCGTAGGGGCGCAAAGAGTTGGATGCGACTGAAATAACTGAGCATGCACCGCACATGTTGGTTTGTGTGTCTTCCCTCTCCTCGAAATTCTCAACCTTCTGAAGGTAGAAATCAGATTATATTTATTTTGCTGTTATCCATTGGCCCAATCCAAGTGCCCAGACCATGGTATACTCTTAATTCAAAAGAACTTCATAAAATATATGTGTATATATTAATAACCTATCTGATGATTAATAAAATCCAACATTTACTGAGTGGGTGCTATTTCATGTGTGTATGTTCAGTCGTGTCTGACTCTTTGTGACCCTCAGTGACAGGCCCCTCTTTCTGTGGAATTTTCATGCAAGAATACTGGAGCAGGTTGCCATTTCCTCCTTCAGGGGATCTTCCTGACCCAGGGATCAAACCCGCATCTCTTGCATTGGCAGGTGGATTCTTTATCATTGGGGCACCTGGGAAAGCCCTGGTGCTATTGTAGGTACTTCCTATATATTATCTTATTCCTTGTTACCAAGAACTTCACATGTGAGGTTCTATCATGTCTAAACATGTCTGGGAAATGATGTGGTAGATCTCCCTGAAGTCTCTTGTGTGAGAGACTGAGGTGCCTGGAGGGAGAGGAATCGTGCTAAGGGAATGAAGGCAGCAACCGTCAGCTTGAAAGAGAAGAGAGTCTCACTGGAGGGAAGGTGCTCATCGCATCTTTTATCTCTTCCTCAGATTTGTCTAGAGGATTGCCTGAGGTTGGCAGAAGAGAAAGATCCGAGTGTGAGGGGATGTGACAGGCAGCATTCACATTCAGGCTTCGCTTCCTATTTGAGACAGAGCTAGGCGTCCAGTATTTGGTTTGATAATCCATTCAGCTGGAATTTATGGGGCTTTAGGATTTATGGGGGAGCTTTTTATAGAATGGTGGCAGGGGGAAGGAATGACCCAAGGCCCGGGTGAGCTCGCTTTCACTAGCTGGTTCCCCTGTGAACAAGTTTGTTTATCTGCACCAAAGCTCTCCTTGAGCTTTCCAAATTTGCTAAGTAGGAAAATTTATTGAGGCAAAGACGGACTGCTGGTCTGGCTCATCTTATGACCTTAGAAGAGCCTGTGTTTGTTCCATGTCTCAACTCGTCCTGCAACTTTGTGCCTCACTTCCAGGGTGGACCTGTGGTTCTGTAAAAAGAATGGAAATTTCTGCTGTTAGCATCAGTTTATTTTTCAGGACTTTAAACTCTGTTGACCTCTCTTGCCTAAAAATGTCAGTGTATGGGGACTTCCCTGGCAGTCCAGTGGTTAAGATTCTGCCTTGCCATGCAAGGATTCCAGGTTCGATCCTTGGTCAAGGAATTAAGATCCCACATGCCTTGTGGCCAAAAAAAAGTGAAAAGGCCCAAATCCTTCTTTTGAAATTTCTCTGGAGCTTTCCCAAGAAGTCAGGAGGTCAGGAAATGTGTTGTTCAGGACCCTGCTGGTCTAACCCTCACCGAGGACATTTTCAATATTCCCATCCCATCCATGTCCTCTCAGGCTTTCAGCAGGATTCTCATGCTGTAATTGATGCTCTTCAGGCTCAGGAGTTCCTGGGGGCCTAGCATTCTATGGGGCCACGGTGTTCGGAGACCATGTGCTTCACCTGGGTGCCAACACTTTGACATGAGGAGAAGATGAATGTGTCGGGTCTTTAGCAAGCCTCATAAGCAAATTCTTCAGCTTAGCCTCTTGTTGTCTGTGCTTAGAATAGTTTTAGGTGATCTTCTCCCTTCAAAGGCCTGATCTCACAGCATCTCTGGCATTTGAGCTTTGCCTGAGTGCAGGATTACTAGACATTGCTTCACGGGCAGTTCTTTACAATGATTTCATCTTCAGTTTACGAGCTCTAAAAATGTCCCTCTCCTCCTTTCCCTCCTTGCAAAACTCCCTACATTTTTCTTTGTTTTTTTTTTTGCAGACCCAGACCTTCTGGAATTTCTCCAAGTATCCTACCATTCCACTTTTCAGAGTAGCTGACAGATGAGTGGAGACTCAACCAAAGCTCATGGGTTCCCTGAGATCATGAGCGATTTGGTGATTCAGCTACTTTGTCACTGAGACAGAGAAGCAAATTTTTCTGTTTTTCAAAATAGCTACTGAATTTCTCCCTGGGTGTTCTTTTCCCCCTTACTCTTTCATGAATGGCTTTGTGGCTTTTGCTGTTCTCAGTTTAATATAATTAAGACTCTGTGGTCTCCAGGGTTTGGGCTCACATGGCCGGTTTCAAAAAATGTGTGCTCCAGATCACTTGGACTCAAATACCCTGGAACAGGAACAAAAAAATTCCACCCCAGCCCTACAAGTGCTTCTTTTGGGAATGGGCCACACAGGCTCAACTTACTGACAGAGTGATTAGTGCCTTTGCCACCTGACTCCAAGCCTGTAGCTGATCATGGAATGGATAGTTTCCTACATGTATTAAAACTTTGTGACTAGGTTTGTTGGTTGAAATCCCTGTCATCTTTTTGGGAAGCCAGTGATCTCTCCCTGATTAGGGCTAGTTGTAGACATTCAAGTCATAGGATCTAAAGTTGGAAGTTCCATGAGGACCTGCTGGTCCAGTTCCTTTGTTTTAAGATGAGGCAGTTAAAACCCAAAGAGGCCAAACTCAGCCTTCCATCCTGATGTCAAGACTGTTTCTCTTAGATCCTCTGCTAAGTTGCTTCAGTCATGTCTGATTCTGTGCGACCCCATAGACGGCAGCCCACCAGGCTCCCCCATCCCTGGGATTCTCCAGGAAAGAATACTGGAGTGGGTTGCCATTTCCTTCTCCAATGCATGAAGGTGAAAAGAGAAAGTGAAGTCACTCTGTCGTGTGGGACTCTTAGCGACCTCATGGCAGCCTATCAGGCTCCTCTGTCCATGGGATTTTCCAGGCAAGAGTACTGGGGTGGGGTGCCATTGCTTTCTCCATTAGATCCTGTACTGTTATCCAAATCAAATCTGCCCCGAACTAGGACTTTCGATATTTATTTGAGAACATTGTAAGTGTCCATCTTGATTCTAGGCAGAAGGGTTTGAAAATAGCAGAAGGTGAACACTGCCTTCAAATTATGGCAACCATAAGAGCACAGTGTGGGAGGAACTTCCTGACCCCAGTGCTGGGCTTGTGAAATGGACAGATTTCCTGTTTTGTGGAAATGTCCTCATCATGCCTTTATCCTTAGAGCTGAGCCAGAAAGCCCTCCTCTTGTGGACCTGGATGCTTAGGAGGCTCAGGACTTTGGAGAGCCTGCCTAGAAATGTGTCAAGTCATCCTCTGGGCCTGAGATGGGCTTGGGTTGGCTGTGCATCCACAGGGCTCCTGGTCTGTTTCTCGCTCCTAGACACCCTGATACTTGAGTGAGGTGAATTGGATACCTTGAGGAAGAGGAGCTCTAAAATACAAGCATATGGGGTTGTCCAGGGACCCCATGGCCAGTCCTTGATTCAAGGAAGATGATCTGGCAAGCAGATCTCTCCTGTGGTGTGGTATTGTGTCCTGAGCATGACATGAGATAGGGCAGATGGAATATTGGTAACATGCTGCTTTTGGGTGCATCCAGCTGTTTGTATAGACAGAGGCTCCAAAGCAAAACAGAATAAAACTTGCTGGGCCTGTGTATCTGGGACTGTCCTACATGCCCCCTTGGCTCTGTGAGGGTTCTCTACGACACTCCATTCCCATCTTTATGTGCTGAAACCTGTTCTGCCCATACCTCTTCATGGATTTGGGCTTCCCAGGTGGCACGAATGGTAAAGAACCCACTAGCCAATGCAGGAGACATAAGAGATGTGGGTTCCATCCCTGAGAAGATCCCCTGGAGGAGGAAATGGCAACCCACCCCTGTATTCTTGCCTGGAGAATCCCATGGACAGAGGAGCCTGGTGGGCTACCATCCATGAAGTCACAAAGAGTCAGACAGGACTGAATGATGAAGCATATGTGCTTCATGGATTTGCTCCCATTTCCCCTCTGGAGTTTGGAGGCAGGCTCTTAGAAATTTTCACTTTTAATAGATTATTAATCTTCTAGCCCAGGTGAATGAGCAAGAAACTTTTGCAAAAAAATTTGTTTCTTCCTGTAAATCATGCCTTCCTTGCAATACTATAACTGTTTTCAAATATGTGGGTGAGGAGTTTTGAAGAGCTGATGGGAGGTTCAGAAAGACCTGTATTAGGAGACACTCTTCTGACCTTTGCCTTTTGCTTTGAGGGAAGAGTTGCTTTTATTTTAAGTATTATTTATAGACTTGACCATGCCAGGCCTTAGTGGTGGCGTGTGAGGTCTTTAGTTGTGACATGTGGGATCTAGTTCCCTGACTGAGGATCGAACCTGGCTCCCCTGCATTAAGAGCGTAGAGTCTTAGCCACTTGACCACCAGGGCAGTCCTGAAGGAAGAGATGCTTCTAATAGGCCATTACCAAATTCTTCAGGGGTTGATTCCACACTCAGGTGAATTATGAAGCATATGGGTGAAGGGAGCACATTCTGCTTTCCCTATGGGGCTGTGAGTGGGTGCTTTGTCTAGGATATATTTATTAAGCAGAGACAGGCCAACTCAATTAGCTAGAAAGCAAAGGTCAAAAGAAATCTAATAAGCAGATGTATAGCCTTCTATAGCTAGCTTCTTTAAAGAATTTACACAGAGACTGCAGGGTGGGAACAGATTGGAAACGTTCTAAGTTCAGTTATAGTGCTATTTTAATATTAGATCACATGTGATCATTAATTATATTTAAAAGAGCCAATGAGAAGAAAGGCTAAAAAACAATTGTTTGCCATTTCAAATAAGTTAATTATTAAAAAATTAGGTTTTAATTTCGAGTGGTAGATAGTAGGTATTCAATAAATATCATCTGAATAAATGAACACTGTTGTTTGCGATGCACTCTTTTAACCATTTATTCCTTCAGTAAGTGTCTTCAACATTTATTATCTGTGGAGATGTGTGGACTTTGAGATGAAAATATACAGCCCTTGTGCTTTAGGGAGCTTATAGATACATACACAATATGATAATATAATGGGAGAATGTTCAAAGAAGGAGGATCTTAGTCTACCCAGGAACTGTCAAGGAAGAATTCACTAAAAAAGGCAGCTTTTGATTTGAAGTAGGAAAGGCTTTTCAAAGTCGTTAATGTTATAAAACAAGAACCCTCCAGGCAGAGGCAGAAGCAAGTGCAAAAACAACAAAAAAAGAAAAAACAAGAAAAGATGGTGGGTTCATATATGACTGGGGTATATTGCAAGAGAATAGGGCCAGGGAGCCTGCCTTGGTTGTTTTAGAGCACTCCAATATCTTAACAGCAATAAAAGAATGGAAATCCATAATTCACGAAGAGAAAATAGAGAAACCAATAATCCCATGAAAATATTCAACTTGCCAATAATCACGGACACACAATTTATATCAGGATAACAATTTCATAAATCAGAGTGGAAAATATTTAGAAAAGTAATATTGTTGGTGAGGATTCGAAAGATGAACTCTCATATATGCTGTTAGGAGTGTAGATTAATAAAATCTTCCTGTAGACAATGGGATGATGTATATCAGGTTTATTTTTTTTTGTCACATTCCCATCCCTTAAACTAATTTTTTCACTTCTTGAAATTTGTCCAGAATATAATTGAGAAAGGTAGATGAATATTTGTGTACAAAAATATCATTCATGATATTATTTATAATTGGAAATGCTATATACAAAAAATGTGATAACATGGGTGAAAGTTATATCCCTCAGTCATGTCCGACTCTTTGCATGGGATGCATAGTAAAATGGATATATTTACATATCATAATATCATGTAGCAACACTCAACAAATACATTAGGAATGCTGTTTGTCAGTAGTATGAGCTTAAGATAAAATATTGACCACAAAAAGTAACATCAAAATTCAAAATGATCTCAACTATGTATCAGATCAGATCAGATCAGATCAGTCGCTCAGTCGTGTCCAACTCTTTGAGACCCCATGAATCGCAGCACGCCAGGCCTCCCTGTCCAGCACCAACTCCCGGAGGTCACTGAGACTCACATCCATCGAGTCAGTGATGCCATCCAGCCATCTCATCCTCTGTCATCCCCTTCTCCTCTTGCCCTCAATCCCTCCCAGCATCAGAATCTTCTCCAATGAGTCAACTCTTCACATGAGGTGGCCAAAGTATTGGAGTTTCAGCTTTAGCATCATTCCTTCCAAAGAAATCCCAGGGTTGATGTCCTTCAGAATGGACTGGTTGGATCTCCTTGCAGTCCAAGGGACTCTCAAGAGTCTTCTCCAACACCACAGTTCAAAAGCATCAATTCTTCGGCGCTCAGCCTTCTTCACAGTCCAGCTCTCACATCCATACGTGACCACAGGAAAGACCATAGCCTTGACTAGGCGAATCTTTGTTGGCAAAGTAATGTCTCTGCTTTTGAATATGTGATCTAGGTTGGTCATAACTCTCCTTCCAAGGAGTAAGTGTCTTTTAATTTGATGGCTGCAGTCACCATCTGTAGTGATTTTGGAGCCCAGAAAAATAAAGTCTGACACTGTTTCCACTGTTTTCCCATCTATTTCCCATGAAGCGATGGGACCAGATGCCATGATCTTCGTTTTCTGAATGTTGAGCTTTAAGCCAACTTTTTCACTCTCCACTTTCACTTTCATCAAGAGGCTTTTGAGTTTCTCTTCACTTTCTGCCATAAGGGTGGTGTCATCTGCATATCTGAGGTTATTGATATTTCTCCCAGCCATCTTGATTCTAACTTGTGTTTCTTCCAGTCCAGCGTTTCTCATGATGTACTCTGCATATAAGTTAAATAAACAGGGTGACAACATACAGCCTTGATGTACTCCTTTTCCTATTTGGAACCAGTCTGTTGTTCCATGTTCAGTTCTAACTGTTGCTTCCTGACCTGCATACAAATTTCTCAGGGGGCAGATCAGGTAGTCTGGTATTCCCATCTCTTTCAGAATTTTCCACAGTTTATTGTAATCCACACAGTCAAAGGCTTTGGCATAGTCAATAAAGCAGAAATAGATGTTTTTCTGGAACTCTCTTGCTTTTTCCATGATGCAGCAGATGTTGCCAATTTGATCTCTGGTTCCTCTGCCTTTTCTAAAACCAGCTTGAACATCAGGATTCACATATTGCTGAAGCCTGGCTTGGAGAATTTTGAGTATTAGTTTACTAGGGTGTGAGATGAGTGCAATTGTGCGATAGTTTGAGCATTCTTTGGCATTGCCTTTCTTTGTGATTGGAATGAACACTGACCTTTTCCAGTCCTGTGGCCACTGCTGAGTTTTCCAAATTTGCTGGCATATTGAGTGCAGCACTTTCACAGCATCATCTTTCAGGATTTGAAATAGCTCAACTGGAATTCTATCACCTCCACTAGCTTTGTTTGTAGTGATGCTTTCTAAGGCCCACTTGACTTCACATTCCAGGATGTCTGGCTCAACATGAGTGATCACACCATCATGATTATCTGGGTCGTGAAGTTCTTTTTTGTACAGTTCTTCTGTGTATTCTTGCCACCTCTTCTTAATATCTTCTGCTTCTGTTAGGTCCATACCATTTCTGTCCTTTATCGTGCCCATCTTTGCATGAAATGGTCCTTTGGTATCTCTGATTTTCTTGAAGAGATCCCTAGTCTTTCCCATTCTGTTGTTTTCCTCTATTTCTTTGCATTGATCGCTGAAGAAGGCTTTCTTATCTCTTCTTGCTATTCTTTGGAACTCTGCATTCAGATGCTTATATCTTTCCTTTTCTCCTTTGCTTTTCACTTCTCTTCTTTTCATAGCTATTTGTAAGGCCTCCCGGCGTCCAACTATGTATAAGAACATGCAGACAATTTCTGTTCCTAAGATGGAAGAACTGGGATCATTAATCTTCCCATCTGAAAAAAACTACAGATAAAATATATTTAAAAATTATTTTAAAAGATTTAATTGACATCAGGTAATGAAGAACAGTGATCCTTGGGAGTTGTTCAGTCACCCAGTCTCTCAGTTGCGTCTGACTCTTTGTGACCCATGGACTGTAGCCTGCCAGGCTCCGCAGTCCATGGGATTCTCCAGGCAGGAATACTGGAGTGGGTTGCCATTCCTTTCTTCAGGGGATCTTCCCAACCCGGGGATCAAACCCTCATCTCCTGTATGGCAGGCAGATTCTTTACTGTTTGAGCCACCAGGACTAAATGTTAACTTTTAAAGTGTTTTCTGTAATTATTAGGCATTACTTTTGTAATGATGAAAATTAAAGCTAAATGAAAACGGTTAAAGTAATGTTTAGTCTGCAAAATATTTTATTGGATTGTCTGGCTATGGATGAGTGCATTGAAACTAACAAAACCATTATTGATCATTACGTTGTTCATTTACTCATTCATTCAAAAAGGACTTGAAGAGTTTTGATTAATGAGGAGGATTTAGCCCATTAGCATTGGGAATGGGGAATGGAGGGAGCAAAAGAAGCGTGTGTTTTTGTAGGTGGAGAGAAAAGCACAAGAGAATGCATAGAAGCAAGAAACAGACTAGTTTGGGTGGAGTGAACAATTAGTTGGATATTAACGTAGGTGAAGTTTGAGATGAGTGATCCTGGGAAAGAAAGATATGAACCAGGGCAAGATATCTTTATATCTTGGCTTCTCTCATTCTTCTCTCTTTCCCCTTCTCCTTCCTTTTCTTACCTTAGTTTGTTTGTATGAGTTGTTGTTTTTTGTTTGTTTGTTTTTGTTTTTGCATTTTAGGGAAATTCTTGGTGTTTGCATTAAACTTGACTAAATTCAATTTTCTGCTATCGTCTGTCTCCTGTTCACTGCTTCTGACAAAGTTTTGCATTCATCAGATCAGATCAGTCAGATCAGTCGTTCAGTCGTGTCCGACTCTTTGTGACTCCATGAACTGCAGCACGCCAGGCCTCCCTATCCATCACCAGCTCTCGGAGGTCACTCAGACTCACATCCATTGAGTCAGTGATGCCATCCAACCATCTCATCCTCTGTCGTCCCCTTCTCCTCCTGCCCCCAATCCCTCCCAGCATCAGAGTCTTCTCCAATGAGTCAACTCTTTGCATGAGGTGGCCAAAATACTGGAGTTTCAGCTTTAGCATCATTCCTTCCAAAGAAATCCCAGGGCTGATCTCCTTCAGAATGGACCGGTTGGATCTCCTTGCAGTCCAAGGCACTCTCAAGAGTCTTCTCCAACACCACAACCATGTATTTAATATACATACCCAGTTCGTCTTTTTTTTTTTTTTTTGTAATTTCAGTCTTACAGAGATACTTTGTCTCTCAGAATTTGTTTGTAATCAGTAACAGTTGAATGGGGACTAAGGTGGAATTTGGTATAGGTCTCTATCAAATATTTCAGAGCAGGATCTTCAAAGTCAGAATAAAGAGAAAGAAAGAAAGGGAGGGAGGGAAGGAGGGAGAGGAAGGAAGAAAGAGAGAAAGAAATCCGAGTGTTAATAGTTATTGTTTTGCCAATTTAGAGATCTGGCAGCCTAAAGAAGGAATGCAGTGGAACAGAGCCACCGGTCTTGCTCTTTTATTTCAGAATCACTGAGATAATGGTCTGCACCATGGTTAACTTTGCAATGTGTGTGATCAAAAGCGAACCTTGGCAGCTTCTCACGTGCAGGGGTCTAGGAGGAAGGTGACCACGCCTTCCCAAAGATTCCCATGCTGCTATCATCTCAAGTTCTTACCTCTCTGGGATGGGGTCTTTCTCTAAGTGTTTACCAGAGTCTCTGTCCATTTTCTTCTTTCACAGTTAGGAGAGTTTTTCTAAATATTATACTTTGGGAGCATTTCAATCCTGTTTCTCAGAACTGCTATGATTTTTGCCACCTAAATCTTTCTACAATATTTTTTAAAAGGATGAAACAATTTTAGACTCTGACAGCAGTGCTTTTAATTTTCATAGAATCTTGAAATATTTTATGCAGAGGGAAAGTACAGGGTACTCATGTTTGGGGTCAAATGAACCCCCACAAAATGCTGTTCAGATTTAGTACCAAGGTCTGCCAATTATAGGATGCTCTTATGAAATTAAATAACTCACTAGTAGAGTTATTTTTTAAACAGTTATTTTTGGCTGGGCTGGGTCTTCGTTGCTGGGCAGGCTTTTTCTTTAGCTGCTGCGAGCGGGGGCTACTCTTTGTTGTGGTGTGTGGGCTTCTCATTGGGCTGGCCTCTCTCGTTGTGGAGCAGGGGCTGTAGAGCGCTTGGGCTTCAGTAGTTGTGGCACGTGGACACAGTAGTTGTGGCTCCCGGGTTCTAGAGCACAGGCTCAGTAATTGTGGCGCACAGGCTTATTTGCTCTGTGGCATGTGGGGTATTCCTGGATCAAGGATTGAACCCATATTTCTTGCATTGGTGGGAGGATTTTTTTTTTTTCTTTTTTTACCACTGAGCCACCAAGGAAGCCTGACACCCTCAGAATTATGATTATAAGGGGTAAGAAGGAAAGTGGGAAATGATCAGGCCATAACAGAGGAAGGGAGTTTTTCGGAAACAATATCAAGCATCAATGAGGCAGAGAGGGCCCTCCACCCCAACAGTGTCCATAGCAGCACTATTTACAATAGCCAGGACTTGGAAAGCAGACTAAATGTCCATCCACAGAGGGATGGATAAAGAAGATGTGGTATGTACATACAATGGACTATTACTCCGTCATACGAAGGAATGAAACTGCCATTTGCAGAGACACAGGAGGCTCTAATATGGTTGCACAGAATGAAGTGAGTCAGAAAGAGAAAAACAAGTGTCATGTATTAATGCATATATGTAGAATCTAGAAAATGGTATGGATGAAGCTGTTTGCAAAACAGAAATAGAGACACAGGCATAGAGAACAAATGTTTAGATACCAAGGAGGGAAAGGGGAGATGGGATGAATTGGGAGATTGGGATTGACATATATATATACTACTGTGTATAAAATAGATAACAATTTAAAAAAAATCAATAAGGGGGAGAAACAGGAAAGGCAGTTCCAGATGTCAGCAACCCACCAACCCTGAGCGTGTATATAGACCACTGCCCTCCCTTGTTAGCCATGGGTATTACATTTACAAATTACCTCATATACAAGCTGGCATATTAAGATGTTAGCAGTATAAAGTGTTGCAATGAAATGACTTTATATTTATAGACATGTTATTTCCAAGTCTCTCAAAGAAAATAGTTTTTTTGAGAAATTCAATTTATTATTTTATTTTTTGTGCAGTTTGGAAAATCCAAATATTGCCTTCCTGAATTTTGTTTGTGATGGCAATAAATGTTCATCACAAGTTAGTTTTTTTTTTTTTTTTTTTTTCTGGTCAGAGTTGACAGTGAAGGCTGAAATGAGTTCATCAAACAGTAAGTCACTGGATCAATATGAGACTGTGTTTTGAAGCAGAAGTATAAGAGCATATTTTGGAAGCCAACTGTTGAATGGCTTTTGATTTTCATGAAATTTTGTATATATTCTGTTTTTGTATTTTTTGTTTCATAAAGGCAAACAGCTTAAAAAGGAGTTATAAAGTAATTTTTAGTGTCTTAGAAAAGAGCTTTGAAAATAACTATGTTTTCTCTTCACTCAGAGTCAGCTTCTGTCCGTGAAAATTACCCTTTGAGGAGTTCCCATAGGGTGGAATTTCATGGCTGGAACTGGTTTATGGCTGTTCATGGCCTGGACAACTCAATTGACTCAGATCTTGGACAATTTGTTTAGTGAGAGGATGATGCATTTGACACCTCTTAAGATGGGTCTGAAAGTATTTATTCTAACAGAAATATCAACTGCATATCATGATCACTAAAAGGGAAAAACAGAGAAATTAATTGCAGTGCAAAGATTACTGTTTTTGCTGTGGGTGTTCCAAGGCCTTCCAATCTACCACTTCAAGTGTAAGGCTAAATGTGAAGGCAAATGGCTGTGCAGACTTGTCGAAATGTTTGCTATGGAGTAGAATTTTAATCTCAAGAGCCAGCCTGACTTGGAACCATGTGGCCTCCACAAAGTCCTCAGCAAAGTAAATGTAATGGAGTGTATCATTACTATAGGCTGTCAAGAATTTGAATCATTAGTATTAATAAAAATGAAGCATTAATTGGGAACCTAATACATGTCAGATGTTTTCACAATATACAAAATCACTGTGGAGTTGGCATTTTTGCCTCCGAGTCTGAGAGATGTTTAGCAGCATGTCCAAGGTTATACCAGATTGAACATTCAGGTCAGAGTCAGATTCAATCTGACTTTATATCGCAATCTGCTTTCATCATAGAATGCATGAAAGTGAAAGTCGCTCAGTGGTGTCCAACTCTTTGCGACCCCATGGACTATGCAGTCCGTGGAATTCTCCAGGCCAGAATACTGGAGTGGGTAGCCATTCCCTTCTCCAGGGGATCTTCCTTTGATCTCCAGGGGAATCTTCATTCGATCTCCAGGGAATCGAACCCAGGTCTCGCTGTTTAAATTCTTTGAGCCCTGTGTCCATGCTAAGTTGCTCAGTTGTGTCTGACTCTTTATGACCCACGGACCGTAGCCTGCCAGTCTCCTCTGTCCATGGAATTTTTCAGGCGAGAATACTGGAGTGGACTGCCATCCTGCTCCAGGGTATCTTCCCATCTCAAGAATCAAACCCTCATCTCTTATGTCTCCTGCATTGGCAGGTGGATTCTTTACCACTAGGGCCACCTGGGAAGTCCATAAGTCTATGCTTATTTCTATCTATAATCTGAGGATCTCTGGGCTATCATTGATATTAATACTATATTAATTAAAGCTAAAGCATTTGTGTCTGCATCTACCTTTTTGCTTCTCAACAAAAATATCTAAACTGTGCTGTAAACTCACACTTTCCTATGAAAACCAATACATACCCATATCTACAGATAAATTATTGCGGTTTTACAAAGGATCTGTTATAAGAAAGGATATGGGGAAAGGAAACAGACAGACATTTTTAAAGTCTGATTTCTTATGAGATTTTTCCTTTTATAAGTGGAAGATTCCAGCCCCTTTTCCAAGGGGATGCTTATGTGGAGCTTCAAAAATACGATACAGATAATAGCTACCCTCTTCGCAGTGTTTGAAAACCTCAAATTCTGCCTTCTCTTTGCATCTTCAACTTCTTTTCTTCATCATGCTCCTTGGTTGCCAGGACTTGAAAGAACAAATAGTGTAAACTTGCCAAACTACTGAAATTAACAATATATCAGCAGTCATGGATTAGGATTCAAGAGTTGATTTTCCTCTTTATAAGTGACTTTAAAGTCACTTAAACTTGCTTAAGCAAGTTTCTCAATTCAGTTGAGTCTCAATTTGCAGTCTCTAAGAATGGGTATCATAGGGCTTTGTCTCAGGAGGCTGTTGAGAGGCTTTTTAAAATTAGCTTTTATTAGAGTATATTTGCTTTATGTTGTTGTGTTAGTTTTTACTGTGCAGCAAAATGAATTCGCATATGCATGTTGAGAGATTTAAATATACAAATTTAAATATACAAATTTAAATATACAAAATTTATACAAATATAAATGGGATATTATACATATACAAAAGGGCCTGTATAATATGTATATTATACATATACAAAAGGGATAATATACAAAAGGGCCTGGAACAATGGCTACAGCATAGTGTCAATGAAGAACAGTTCCCATCACGGCTCATTCCCAGTCCCTCGAAAGTCCTTCTTTGTAAATATGAAGATTATATGCAGGGCACGTGTGACTAAGATGTTCACTGCTCAACAAATGCACTACCTTAAAGTGTATCTGATCCTGTCTGTTGTTTGCAGTACAGCTCTCCATACTGTCATTTGGATTCACCATCTTCCCTAAGCATTTACCCAAGTTGACTTCATTGTAGACTGCTATATCTCCTGTGACTTCCAGCCTTCTTTAGTGGACAATTGTTAATGGCGTTGCACTTATTCATTACTGATCTACTTTCTATCCCTATGGATTTACCTCTTCAGGAGATTTCATATAAATGGTATCATATAGTAAGTGACCTTTCGTGTATGTTTTTTTTAAATTAGCATAACATTTTCAAGGTTCATCTGTGCTGTAGTATATAACAGTATTTCCATTCTATGGCTGAGTAATATTCCATTGTATGGATATACTACTTTTGTGTATTTATTCATCACATGATGAACAGTTGGGTTGTTTTTGCCTTTTGGCTATTGTCAATAATGCTTTTATAAATGCATGTGTTTCTGTTTGAGTGACTGTCTTCCATTCTTTTGGATATATACTTAGAAGTGGAATCACTGGATTATAAGTAATTCCATGTTTAACTTTTTAAGGAACCACTAAACTCTTTTCCGTAACAGCTGTACCCTTTTATATGCCCACCAACCATGCATTCAATCAGATCAGATCAGTCACTCTGTCATGTCTGACTCTTTGCGACCCCATGAATCGCAGCACGCCAGGCCACCCTGTCCATCACCAACTCCCGGAGTTCACTCAAACTCATGTCCATCGAGTCAGGGATGCCATCCAGCTATCTCATCCTCTGTCATCCCCTTTTCCTCCTGCCCCCAATCCCTCCCAGCATCAGAGTCTTTTCCAATGAGTCAACTCTTCACATCAGGTGGCCAAAGTACTGGAGTTTCAGCTTTAGCATCATTCCTTCCAAAGAAATCCCAGGGCTGATCTCCTTCAGAATGGACTGGTTGGATCTCCTTGCAGTCCAAGGGACTCTCAAGAGTCTTCTCCAACACCACAGTTCAAAAGCATCAATTCTTCGGCCCTCAGCTTTCTTCACAGTCCAACTCTCACATCCATACATGACCACTGGAAAAACCATAGCCTTGACTAGACGGACCTTTGTTGGCAAAGTAATGTCTCTGCTTTTCAATATGCTATCTAGGTTGGTCATAACTTTCCATCCAAGGAGTAAGCATCTTAATTTCATGGCTGCAGTCATGCATTAGAGTTCAAATAGTTTCTCTTTATCCTTACCAACACATTATTTTTCACTTAAAAAGTTATTATTTTAGCCATCTTAGTCTGTGTGAAGTGGTATGTGTTTGTGTTTTTGAGTTACATTTTTCTAATGGCTAATGATATCAAGCATCTTTTTTATGTGTTTATCAGCCATTTATATATCTTTTTTGGACAAA
This sequence comes from Tragelaphus eurycerus, assembly GCA_935064755.1. Lineage (NCBI taxonomy): Eukaryota > Metazoa > Chordata > Mammalia > Artiodactyla > Bovidae > Tragelaphus > Tragelaphus eurycerus. The sequence goes on along the minus strand of CAKXYN010000075.1, from coordinate 2,885,164 downwards.
AGTCTATTCAAGTTATTTTAAAACCTATTCTGTGACTGAGATGTCTTTTTGTCGTTGATCTTGCCAGACTTTTAAAGTGTGCGCAGAGTATTCAGTGATGGACTCCACCCTACCTTTATTCCAATGTAAAATTAGTGCATTGTTTCCATGAAAAGGAGAAGTAGATATTGGGTAGAAAAAGCAACAAATATCTGCCATATTAAGAAAAATACACAAGGCAATTTCTCTGAGGAACCCTAGAAGACTTCCCATAACCTTGCACAGTAATAACTCTGTAACCCAAACTCATCAGTTTTACTTAATATTTTTCTTTTTCTGGCTGTGAAGTCATTACATTGGCTGCTGGGGAGAAGTAGGTGAAGTGGGAGAAATGAAATCCTGGAGTTGATTTCTGTTGGGTTCCACCTTCTGTCAGGGGTAATTGAAAGCCCAACTATTCTTTCCATGTGGTTGATATATGCCTTTAGTCCAGTGAAATGAACTCTTTCACCAGATTTCTAAGATATTTCGTAAAAAAGGTGAACAACCATTCTAGTTGTTTGTGACAGTCTCAAATTTTGCATGAACATCTAAAAATCTTGTGTCCTGGGAAACCCCTCAGTGAGATAGGAAAGGTCTTGATTTCTGGTGATGAGTACGGAAAGTTGATGGAAAAGTACAAAATTCACATGCTGCTGCTAAGTCGCTTCAGTCGTGTCCGACTCTGTGCGACCCCATAGATGGCAGCCCACCAGGCTCCCCCCGTCCCTGGGATTCTCCAGGCAAGAACACTGGAGTGAGTTGCCATTTCCTTCTCCAATGCATAAAAGTGAAAAGTGAAAGTCGCTTAGTCGTGTCCGACTCTTCGTGACCCCATGGACTGCAGCCTACCAGGCTCCGCCGTTCATGGGATTTTCCAGGCGAGAGTACTGGAGTGGGGTGCCATACATGGTAACCCCCAAATTAGGGGCTGAAGGTAGTATTGTTTTCAATGACAGGTAGTTACGGCATGGGTTTCCCAGGTGGCGTTAGTGGTAAAGAGCCTTCCTGCAGATGTAGGAGACATAAGAGACTTGGGTTGGATCCCTGGGTCAGGAAGATCCCCTGAAGGGGGCAACCCATTCCGGTTTTATTGCCTGGGAAATCTCATGGATAGAGGAGCCTTGTGGGCTACAGTCCATAGGGTCACAAAGAGTCAGACACAACTGAAGTGACTTAGCACACATGCACAGATATGGCATAGATGGATAAATGGGTAAATGGGTATCCTCTGTAGTCACCATCGTTTTCTCTGACCACTGATGTTGGCAGTCATGAGTTGTGGTTCATAATAAAGGACTATTGGACTATTTTGGGTGATGGGACTTTGGGTGATGAGACTTTGCGTGATGAGTTCATAATAAAGGACTATTGGACTAAGGACTATTGGACTATTTTGGGTGATGAGACTTTGGGTGGTGAGACTATTTTGGGTGATGAGTGTGAATATAAGGACATTGTCATTGTGAACGTTAACAGTCTGTGTTTAATTTTAAACATTGTGAACACTGTGGCTAGATTTTCTGAGAGTTTGGATAACAAAATGAGAATGATCACAATACTTTACCAGCTTCAGCATGACGTAGATATCACTGAAGAAGAAAGTTAAATGACCCTGCAATTTTTTGGAGTATAGTTGGTTTACAACATTTTGTTAATTTCTGCTGTACAGCAAGGTGATTCAGTTATACATATATATACATTCTTTTTGAATATTCTTTTCTCTTACAGTTTATCATGGGATATTGAATATAGTTCCCTGTGCTATATAGTAGGATCTTTTTGTTTATCTATTCTATATATAATAGCTTGTATCTGCTAACCCCAACTTCCTACTCCATCCCTCCTCCAACCTCCTCTCCCCTTTGACAGCCACAGGTTTCTTCTCTATGTCTGTGAGTCTGTCTCTGTTTGTGTAATATTTCAGATTCCATGTATAAGTAATATCCTATGGTATTTATCGTTCTCTTTCTGACTTCCTTCACTTAGTATGATGATCTCTAATTGCATCCATGTTGCTGCAGATGGCATTATTTCATTCTATTTTATAGTTGAGTAGTACTCCATTGCGTGTGGGTATATATATATTTATACACCCCACCTTCTTTATGTACTCATCTGTCGATGGACATTTAAGTTGTTTCCGTATTTTGGCTATTGTGAATAGTGCTGCTATAAACACAAGAGTGCATGTAACTTTTTGAATTATAGTTTTGAATGACCAGTATAATATTAACAACAGATGGAGGGGTACTTGTAACTGGATTAGGGAGATTGATACTCAAGCCAAACATACTGTACAATATGCAGAAAAAAATTGGGATCTTGCATGTTGAAGAAGGGATGTGAAAACACATATGGAGACTGAATCTCACCAATCTGTAATGGGACAGTCAAGTACTTCTAAGCCAGTTTAAGTGCTTTTCCTCTACTGAAAGGCACTAGGGCTCAGTTGAAAATAGTGGCCTCTCATTGATGTATGACAAAGACTACTACAACACTGTAAAACGATTATACTCCAATCTTAAAAAAAAGTAAAGAAAATAGTGGCTTCTAAATTGGCTTCAATATACTGTATGCATGGAGGCACATTATTGTTTTCTTGAGCATCTGTGAAACTACTACTTTTCTTGATTCAGATATTGCAATTAAAATGTTCTGTAGTTAAACCAAAGGGAAAATTTGATAGTTGACCTGTTGGCTCTTCCCACTGTAGAATTCATTCTGTTAGCTATTATTAATGATTAAGTTTTCTATAATATTGATTAAGAAGGGAAGTAACAGAAATTAAAAAAAAAAAAAACAGTTCTCCTAAGGTTTTAGGTAATTTGTTTTGAGAAAATGAAGCATCAAACTATCTTCATGATTTCTAAGAAGATTCTAATGAAATTGCAGACAATATAAAACAAAAGATTGTTGGTAATCTTGCCTAAATGCAAATTGGGCAAATTATATTTTGCTCATCTGTCTGCTTATTTGTTAGATAGTGCTAATATACATTTTGACAAATTCTATTTAATCTCTAAACTTTTTACCAAAGGAAAGGGTAAGGTCTTACCTTTTATGTGTTCTGCACACCTCATACACAACATTGCCAAAAAGGGATGTGATTTGCTTATCAGTGTTATTCACAATGAATTTTCTGTCACTTTCAAGTTCCTCAAAACATTAGAAGCAATTAATAAAATTTTAACTTTATAGAAATGAAAGGAAATAGCGTCCTACCGCATGATACATCTTGACACATTTTTCTTGGCCATTAAAAAAAAAAAAAGGACTTAAAACATTGGCCTGCTATAAAGTATTTTCAAATGTGAGATAAGAAGAATCTCCTTCACTAATTTGGAAATACCTTGAGGATAAAAATGGGGAAAAGGATTACTTTAAAAGAGAGATTTATATAATGTTCCTTCAAAGCTTTTTGGTGATCTGTAAAGAGATATTAAGGAGTTCTAGAAAAGGATGAACTGACTGCACTTGAAATATTTTAGGTTGTGGAAAACACTTATATGGGAAAAAAAAAAGAAGCCTTATTTTTTGAAAGAAATAAAACTGTTTCAGAATTCATAAAAATGCCAACAGAGCGGGCAGCCAAATCAAACAGGACTTTCTCAATTTATTTACTAAAACTGTAACGTATTTGGAATGCAACTTCAATTCCACAAATTCAAACTGCTTCTTGGCTTTAAAACCATTTTCTGTGAACGAGGTTTAACTTTGGATTTTTTTCAAGATTATGGACATTGTAGACACAGAAAATGTATTGGATAAATTTAGAGATGCAGAGGAACTGAGGGATCGACGACTGATTTACCACAACAAACCAGTAGATGTGATGTGGTTGAGCATTTGTAAAGAACTGGAAACTAATTCCTAGAAGTCTAAAAGCCTGGTGTTGCTAGTAAATAAAATTGTAAGTATTCTGTGTATGAATGCTTTGTGGAGAGGATGTTTAGCTTGACATCATCAAAACCAGAAATCAGTGTGATGTGGGCTTAATAAGGGCAGACCTTGCAACACAAAATGAGTTTTATATTTGACTGTTGTAGTATCACTACTGCATTAAAAAGGATGTCCTAAGGGCTGCAGGAAATTCAGAGAAGTATTGTTTGAGAAGGATTTAGAAAGATTAGAAGTAGCTTGCTGTGTCATGGGACCAAAAGAAACATATTTTATTTTAAATTAAATATGGATAATACCTGCTTAACTAGTCCTGTGTTCTCTTTTTTCACAATGCATTATATTCAAGTATCTTAAGAATAGATAATAATATAGCATAATGTAACAGAGCATCACTGTTATATTCAATACATTTAAAAGGTTTAAATAATTGCTCTATCAGAGGGCAGAAAGAAATATTATAAAAATTTTAAACATTTCTCACACGTATGGTTTGCTTAGATCTAGTTGGAAGGACTGATCCTGAAGCTGAAACTCCAGTACTTTGGCCACCTCATGCGAAGAATTGACTCATTGGAGAAGACTCTGATGCTGGGAGGGATTGGGGGCAGGAGGAGAAGGGGATGCCAGAGGATGAGCTGGCTGGATGGCATCCCTGACTCAATGGACGTGAGTCTGAGTGACCTCTGGGAGTTGGTGATGGACAGGGAGGCCTGGCGTGCTGCGGTTCATGGGGTCGCAAAGAGTCGGACACGACTGAGCGACTGAACTGAACTGAACTGATTAGTAAATACTACTAAGTCCTACCTTGTCTTATTTTTGTTTAAATATTAACATTTGTATAGAATACAGAATTATGATTTCAAATAAACATATACTTTTCATATTTTATATTAATGATAAAGTGCTAGTTGCTCAGTTGTGTCCGAGTCTTTGCAAGCCCATGGACTATAGCCCACCAAGCTCCTAGTCCGTGGGATTCTCCAGGCAAGAATATTGGAGTGGGTTGCCTCCTCCAGGGGATCTTCCCCTTTGATAATTCAAACCCAGGTCTCCTACATTGCAGGCAGATTCTTTACTGTCTGAGCCACCAGGGAGGCCCAACAGATATATGAATAATTACTGTATTTTATTATGATTTTTGTTTGTTTGTTTGATGTGGCCGTGTCCTGGCTTGGCTTTCTAAACAGTTGTTAATTCTACCCAGATAAATGCAGTACACTGACTCTAATCCAACTGGGGCTCCCCCATCCTCTTCCTGTAGGGTACACAAAAGCAGATATGGCTTATTGAGGCTGTGCAAAAACATAGCTAACTGACAACATTCAGACCTCCAAGTGAAACTCTGAAAGGAAGCTAATGAGGTACCAAATGGTGTGAGGGTAGACTAATGGATAATTCAACCTCATTTTTATAGAGCAAATAAAATGTATAAAAAAGGACTCTCCTAGTTAATGGGCTTCCTTGATGGTTCAGCAGGCAAAGAATCAGCCTGCAGTGCAGGAGATGTGGGAGACACGGGTTTGGTCCTTGAGTTGGGGAGATTCGCTTTAGTAGGAAATGGTTACCCACTCCAGTATTCTTGCCAGGAAAATCCCATGGTCAGAGGAGCCTGGTGGACTATGGTCTATGTGGTTGCAGAGGGTCAGACAGGACTGAAGCAACTGAGCACACACATACACTCTGTCAGTCAGTCAGTTCAGTCGCTCAGTAGTGTCCAACTCTTTACGACCCGACAAATCGCAGCACGCCAGCCCTCCCTGTCCATCACCAACTCCCGGAGTTCACTCAGACTCACGTCCATCGAGTCAGTGATGCCATCAAGCCATCTCATCCTCTGTCGTCCCCTTCTCCTCCTGCCCCCAATCCCTCCCAGCATCAGAGTCTTTTCCAATGAGTCAACCCTTTGCATGAGGTGGCCAAAGTACTGGTAATATGAAAAGTAACATTGTGAAGGAAGACCCATCTAAAAGATGCAAGAAAGCAGATATTAAAACAAGCAAACAAAAAGAGTCTAAGCTCAAGAAAACCCAACCCGAGAAATAAATAAAAATTTCCTGTAAGTGCTTTTCAGAGTAGAACTTAAAGTGAACAAGAATTCGGTGACTCAAGAGCTCAAAGATAAATTGCTAAAAAACAACAGAGTGAGCTGGAAAGGAAGATTATTGAAGGAGGAAAAAAATTAAGGTACAAACTCTCTTTTAAGTGAAAAAAAAAAACTGAATAGGAATAGAAAAGACCTAGCAGAAAAGTGAATGCAAGACAGGGCAAAGGCTTGTGATAATCACTCTGAATGTGGGAAAAATCAAAGGGATTAATGGAATTAAAATGACAGTGATAGAAAGGTAAGAGATGATATTTTTAACTAAGAATAATTGGTCTTCTTGAAGTAGAAAGTGAAATAAATAGAATTGCTATGAATGAAAGAACACCCTACAAGAGTGGTCTCAGAAATCCTGGTAGAATGACAACCCATGTCTTTGGGAATCAGGCTCTTTGTTTCTGCTCCACCATCTTTGAGTGCATGCAGAGTCACTTCAGTCGTGTCCAACTCTGTGACCCTATGGGCTGTAGCCCACCAGGCTCCTCTGTCCACAGGATTCTCGAGTCAAGAACTCTGGAGCGGGTTGCTGTGCCCTCTTCCAGGAGATATTTCCAACCTAGGGATCAAACCTGCGTCTTTTGCATCTATCTGCATCGACAGGCAGTTTTCATTTTGTTTTGTTTTTTAACTACTAGAGCCATCTGGGAAGCCCTCTTTAGTGTGTGGCCATTCTGCTTTCATGCACGGCTTCCACATTCCAGATAGGAACATGGATGAAGGACATGGGGCCAATTGCGTCTACTAGTGAGAGTTTGTGTTTTTAAGATAGAATAAGCTCTCCCAGGGACAGTTGACTATATCTCATGAAACTGTGTCACATGACCACACCTCACTTCAAGGGCGTCTGGGAAGGTATTCTATATTCTTCCTCTATAGTGGAGGAAGGCAAGGGGTTAACTGTGGCGTCTGGGAACCCAAGCCAGAGCCATCTCCCAAAACAGCAAGTCCATAGGCACTGTCTAAATTTGATAACTCAATAAGCAGCAATGTCAGTGTATTTTTTAGAAGCTTGGTGGTAAATACTGGAATAAACTGCAGAAATATTTGAAGAGTTTGCTTTAGGGAGCAAAATGTAAATATACAGAGAAGTGTGGTGCTGTATAGCTATTTTCACATAAGCCCTTTAATTTTACCTGAATTATAACCATGTATTTGTATTTAAAAATGAAAGTATCTTTGGGGAAAATATAGGGAAAAAAGGAAAATAGAGAAAATCATTAGGTGACTTCCCTGTTCAACTCCCCGTCTCTTACGACCAGAAAATAAAAAGTACACATACAGAAAAATTAAAAAGAAAAAAAAGTTTTTGTAAGTAAGATTCTTACTAAATACATAAGGGCAATGGCACCCCACCCCAGTACTTTTGCCTGGAAAATCCCATGGACGGAGGAGCCTGGTAGGCTCCAGTTCATGGGGTCACTAAGAGTTGGACACAACTGAGCGACTTCACTTTCACTTTTCACTTTCCTGCATTGGAGAAGGAAATGGCAACCCACTCCAGTGTTCTTGCTTAGAGAATCCCAGGGACAGGGGAGCCTGGTGGGCTGCCGTCTATGGGGTTACACAGAGTCGGACACGACTGAAGCGACTTAGAAGAAGAAGAATATATAATTATGTATATTTAAAGTTCAAGGAAACAACTAGGAAAGTAAAGGGGAGAATACAAAATTTTAGTCCACAGAGGGAAAAAAAGGAAGCAAAGAAATTTTAATCAATTGAATGAAAGGCAGGAAAGAAAATGAAAAGGAATCAAGGAGAAAGAATGTAAGTGGGACATACAAACTAAGACAGAAGATCAGATCAGATCAGATCAGTCGCTCAGTCATGTCCGACTCTTTGCGACCCCATGAACTGCAGCACGCCAGGCCTCCCTGTCCATCACCAACTCCCAGAGGTCACTCAGACTCACATCCATCAAGTCAGTGATGCCATCCAGCCATCTCATCCTCTGTCATCCCCTTCTTCTCCTGCCCCCAATCCCTCCCAGCATCAGAGTCTTCTCCAATGAGTCAACTCTTCACATGAGGTGGCCAAAATACTGGAGTTTCAGCTTCAGCATCATTCCTTCCAAAGAAATCCCAGGGCTGATCTCCTTCAGAATGGACTGGTTGGATCTCCTTGCAGTCCAAGGGACTCTCAAGAGTCTTCTCCAACACCACAGTTCAAAAGCATCAATTCTTCGGCGCTCAGCCTTCTTCACAGTCCAGATCTCATGTCCATACATGACCACAGGAAAGACCATAGCCTTGACTAGGCAAACCTGTGTTGGCAAAGTAATGTCTCTGTTTTTGAATATGCTATCTAGGTTGGTCATAACTTTCCTTCCAAGGAGTAAGTGTCTTTTAATTTCATGGCTGCAGTCACCATCTGTAGTGATTTTGGAGCCCAGAAAAATAAAGTCTGACACTGTTTCCACTGTTTCCCCATCTATCTCCCATGTGGTGATGGGACCAGATGCCATAATCTTCATTTTCTGAAGAGCTTTAAGCCAACCTTTTCACTCTCCACTTTCACTTTCATCAAGAGGCTTCTCAGCCCCTCTTCACTTTCTGCCATAAGGGTGGTGTCATCGGCATATCTGAGGTTATTGATATTTCTCCCAGCAATCTTGATTCCAACTTGTGTTTCTTCCAGTCCAGCGTTTCTCATGATGTGCTCTGCATATAAGTTAAATAAACAGGGTGACAATATACAGCCTTGACGTACTCCTTTTCCTATTTGGAACCAGTCTGTTGTTCCAAGTCCATCTATATTACGACAAATCTGAATGAGCTCCACAAGGGCAACAGAGATTAAAATCCAGCTGTGTGATATTGACAGGAGATATTCTGAATACAAAATGATGTCTGTAACCTGGAAATAAACACACGGATATGGGTAGATCAGCTCCTAATGATGATGACTATAGGCACAGTAGTAGCATCAACAGGAACCACAAAAAACAAAATGATTTCCCTCCCCACCCCGCCGAAAGTATCTGTCTGCCGTTTGTATGTTTTCTTTAGTAAATGTCTATTCAAGTCCTTTGTCCACTTTGTAAGCAGTTAAAAAAATTTTTTTTTTCTCTCTTGAGTTGTAGGCGTCCCTTATATATTTTGAATATTAACCCCTTATCAGACAAATGGTTTGCAAATATTTCCTCCCGTTCGGTACGTTGCCTCTTCAGTCTGTTGGTTGTTTCCTTTGCTGTCTAGAAGCTTTGTGGTTTGATGCACTCCTGTTTGTTTGGTTTTGGTTTTGTTGCTTGTGCTTCTGGTCTCATGACCAAAAAATCATGGCCCGGACCAATGTCAAGAAGTTACGCTGTTTGTTTTTTTCTCCTAGCCTAATAGTTTTAAGTCTTACATTTAAGTCTTTAACCCACTGTGATTTGACTTTTTTCCTTTCACTGGAGTTCAGAATGATGCAACAGAGCCACTGAACCATGTTTCTGCATCAGAAAGTGGCAAACTGTAGCTGTCACTCTGGTCTCTCACGGCGTTTCCTGATCTCATCCCACAGCGCACTGGAGGTGGGCCCATCCCTTCATTCTGAGCTGCTTTTGCTTCATGGCACAGTTGAGGTGCTCAAGGCCTGCATGCAGGCAGAGAAAGGGGGCCTGGCTCCGTGGATCTCTCGGGCGGAAAGCTTGACAACACAGAGGAGTAGTAGTTAAACGTCAGAATAAATCACGGACTGTGTGGTTCAACACAGTGGGAAGACCAGTGTGCAAAGAATGGTGCCTGGGACTTCTCTGGCAGTCCAGTGGTTAAGACTTTGCCTTCCAGTGCACCGGGCTGTGGGTTCTATCCCTGGTTGGGAAGCTAAGGTCCCACATGCCAAAAAGCTAAAACATAAAAAAACCCAGAAATAATATTGTAACAGATTTAATAAAGACTTTAAAAATGGTCCATCTAAGAAAAAAGATTGCAAAAATATTTTTAAAAAAATAGATCATCCTTGACATACTCTTAATCGAGGCTTTTAGCTAGATTTTGAGGGTTGTTCAAGACCTGTTCATTTTGGAATATTTTCTCTGTTTATTATAACCACAGTCCTATTGTAGACACGAAAGCTGTGTGCATTAAACACTTGCATGAGTTGGCAATGACAGGGTCCTTCTGACAAGTCCATCAGGTCCAGGGAGTGTGACACAGTAGAGAGGACCTGACAGCTGCTTCCAAGTCTTCTATCTGGAGGGGAGACCTCTGGGCGCAGGGGGAGATCTTGACAGAATAACACATCTCCTGAGGATTTTTGTCCTGACACTGGGTCTCGATTTCCCCATCTTTTAGATTTCTTCCTTTTACTCCTACGCACATCCTGTGAGAAAAATTCATTTTGTTCCTAACCTGCTCTGGGATTGGCTTCTAAGTACAAACCAGAAGTACATCTGTACTTTCTCAGCAAACTCATCGTTTGGCTGGGTCGCTTCGTAATGAGATTTTTCAAAAGCCCTCTCTCCTCGTATATCAATGATTCCACGCCCTTAATCATCCTCCTTAGTTCTCCACGAGCCTACTCATTTGTCAAACTGTCTGGGTCTACAACGCTTCGGCATTTACAGAAAGCGGAGTGACACACGCGAAGTGGGTGCGATGTCTACTTGGCTGCGGTCTTGGGATCTTTCTTCCACGTTTTCCCCCTTCTGCTTCCCATTTACCCTGCCAGATGATAGCATTGTTTCCCATACCCAAAAGAGAAGATCAGTCCATTTAATGGGCTTTTGGATTTCTGCAAAACTGCTTTTAGAAGTAGAGCACTCTGGAAATCAAGGCTTCCTGTTTATGTCCCTTTGTACTGGGAGATCTGACTTCCTAAAGCACTAACCAGTTTTACAGCTAATTAACCTCTGATAACCTTGGTGATAACCCAAGAGACAGGATGAATTATCGAATGAGTTCCTGATCTCATATTGGGTAGATAGTACGAAGGGAGTATGTAGCAATATGTGCGCAAAGAAAAGGCAATCCTGTTTCATCAGGGCTATCACAGCCTGAAAATTCAGTCTATGGCAATTTAATCCTGTCTGTCCAAATAGGCATGAAAGGAACAAGCTAGCAAGGTCTCAGGCAAGAAACATATTTCTATTGTTTGTCACTGGGGTTTTTCTGCAGAACCTGATATGGATATACTGTTTTTGATGTGTTCTCTTCCACTAGGAGACATCATTTTACGATGGGAATGAATGTTTTTTATGAGAGTCACTAAGCATGAAGTGTTGAAAGGATTCTCTTCTTCAGCTGATCCACGAAGGTCTTTAAGTATCTCATTCACTGATGGATTCATTCTTTCTTCACACAGTTATTGGGAGTTTGCTATAGACTAAATACCGTGTAGGCACCTGGAATGGGATGGTGAGTCGGATTAGATAGGCCTCTGTCCTGATGGGTTTTATAAAGCAATAGGGAAAGACTATAGCACAAAAATACTTGTAAAATCCCTGAAATGATAATTGGTCATTGGAGGGTACCTCAGTGAAAGGCATATGGGGATAGGATGTTCTGGAGTTCTGATTGGTTGAATTTGCTTTGGTCACCCAGGAACTGATGAGACACACATCTACAGACACACCCTTCCCTGTGAGTCTTCTGAAGGTGAGGTCCTGTTGCATTGTCTTTTTTTTTTTTTTTTTTTCCAGAGGATTTGATATTTTTTATTTGCACTTGATACCTAGTTAGTATCACTTAGTTCATCAGATTCATCAGACAAAATGTCTCCAAACATAATTTCATCACAAAAGGGATACCTAGAAAAAAATTTTAAATATTGACCTGAAAATCATCTGGCTTGCTGGGATCGCATGTTCTTCAGATTAAAGTGAAATTCAACTCCAGATCTGGTGGGAAATCCAGTAGCTTTTTACTCCCAGCATTCACCTGTAAATCTCCCCTTGCAAGATTTATTGGAGATTTGGGGCATAAGGTGCTTGTGATGGTAATGAAACCACACAGCAGCACAAGAGAAAAAAACCTGAATTTTGGATGTTCCAGATTTTAAAAGTCCCTCAAGCATTTCCTTCCTTAGGGAATTTTTGCCCCCTTTTTTTCCTTGAGTTCAACTCTGTCATTTCTCTGTCATTTTTCCACATTTCTAAGTCTATCCTAGCAAAACCCTAGGGGTATCTTTCAACAGCTATCTTCTTTTGTTGAGGGCAATAGGATTTACTGAAAAGAATATAAAAGGATCCCATTATCAAATAAATTTGGGGAGCTCCAGCTGAAATACAATAGGAGCTTTTTAACTCTGGGATTTCTCAGAGTCTTTAATTCACTAATATATGTTGTAAATTACTAAGAGAGAGATTTTTGAAAGTCTTTCACAGGATATATTTTTATTATTCATCAGAAACTGCATCATTTATGATGATTTAGACTCCACATAGTACAAGATCTATGACTTATAATGATTTGAGCAACAAGAAATGTGATGTTTACATGTGGCTGGAAGTACAGGTATTGGATGGTTGGTTCTGTGTGTCAGTGGTGACGCCAAGGGCTCAGGCCTTTTCCCTCTTGGCTTTTGCCATCGTCAGAGTTGACTCTGTATTTAGACTAGCAGTAGAATGGCTGCTGCAAGAATGCTCAGTGTGCCCAGTTGCTCAGTCATGTCTGATTCTTTGGGACCCCTTGAACCCATCAGGAGCCCATCAGGCTCCTCTGCCCTTGGGAATTTTCAGGCAAGACTACTGGAGTGGGTTGCCATTTTCTTGTCCAGGCTGCAGCAGGTACAGGCTTTACGTCGATAGTAGCAGTATCCTTAAGAAAAGGAGTGGTCATGTCTTCCTAGGGCTTTTTCTTTGAGAGAATAGACTTGTTTCAAAATCTACCTATAGACTCTCTCCCACAGGTCTTTGGATGGATTGGTTCTTAGCCTTATTCCTAAACTAATTCATGGCAAGGAGGATGGCTGAGCCTCCGTTAAGCATCTGGCTCTGCATGGGATAGGTAGATACCCGCATACAACTGAGGTTCTTTTTAGAAGGTGTTAGATGGGAATAAGTGCCGATCAAGCCACTAATAATGTCCATTAAAGAAACACATTGCTATGGACTGAATTTTGTCTCTCCTAAAAGTCATAATTTTGTCCCTCCTAACCCTCCTTTTGACTGATTAGATTTGAGGATAAGGTCTTTATGAGTAATTAAGGCTAAATGCGCATCATGGACTCAATGGACGTGAATTTGACAGAGGAGCCTGTCTTGCTGCAGAATCGGACATGACTTCATAACTGAACAACAGCATCTAAGGTCATAAGGGTAGAGCTCTAATGTGGTAAGACTGGTGGCTTTATAAGAAAAGGGAGAGAGAAAGTACAAGCACCAAGGAAAAGCCAGCTGAGGACATTGCAAGAAGGTGGCTGTCTGCAAGCCAGGGGGCGTGCTCTCACCAGAAACCAACCCTGTCAGACCTGCATCTGGGACTCCCAGTCCCCATAACTGGAAGAAAATACATTTTTTGCTGTTAAGCCATTCAGTCTGTGGTGTTTTGTTCATGGCAGCCTGCACTGACCAATATACAGCTCAGTGTGATGAGAGCCTAAAATAGTACAGAAATTTCTAGAAAAATGATGAGATACTCCTCCTCTATGCCAACTCCATTCCTCCCTGGCGTTTGCTGCTAAAAATGATTTGCAGTATACTTTTCTAGTTTTTTTGAGGCTTACCAGTTGTACATATATGTTCATGGGCTGTAAACATACATATCCTTGTACACATGTACATTTTTGTTGTTGACTTTATTTTTTAACATTGACAGTCCACTTACAGTTATGCAAGTTTATCTATTCATTTATTTTTCTTCTCAACAAAACATATAGCCCAATGTCATTCCTCATGAGGGTTGCCTGGATATTCCATGCAGATGAATCATAATTTCTTCAACTATTTCAGTATGGAAGGATGCCATATGAAGTGGGTCCCACATGTATCTGAACATGGAATATCTCCTGAGATTTGTGTTCAGCACATCTGTGGATCTGCTGCTCTAGAATTACAGGTTCTCTCTCTTTCTTGTCCTAAAAGAAGACAATGTCTTGAGGCTTTTATGATGTTTAACCACAGAAGAATGTAGTTGGCTAATAGGACTTGGTGGCACAGGGCCCTAATGAAAGCTTGCATGCTGGATAGTCCTCTTTTTAGGCCCCTGTGCTTCTAAAAATGCTAACTTTTCATTCTTTAGGGCATCAGACACTTTGTTCTCTCATGCATGACATTGTACTTAGAAATTGTGACATGACTCAACCACTGACTTATTCCATCTTGGATGAACTCTTCCTCAGGTCATGTAGCTTCAATAGAGTAAATATGACTAATAAGTTTACAGGCAGGATTTTGGCAACATATATAAGGTTCTGGCCTCCTTAGAAAAGTTTAAACAATTGGTCTAATGTTTATGAGGAAAATAATTTTTCGTTATGTAGGTTATTTGAATCCAATTTTAATGGTCAAATGACACTCTATAAATATAGGAAACCCACCCTAGTAAAGTCATTTAGTCTTTAAGCCCATTTAATCCTACCAATGGGGTTGTTAAAATAAACATGGGTGATTCTAACATGCCTGGGAGTTTACACAACCGCCCTGTTTGCAAGAGCCAAGATATTATTGTGTTTATCATAGACAAAAGATGACCTTCATTTGGGGATTGGATTGAGTTCCAACAGAAAGATTATTCTGGAAACCTAATCCCCAAACGAATGTGGGTAATTGTTAAACACATATCTCAGTTTGTTGACTCAGTTGTTGGAAGGTCTAGATGCAGTGTTTTGGAAGATTTGTCTAACAATTTAATTTTTAATTTCTTCCTTTATGCAGGCTCGTCTTGGCTTGGATTTATTTTAGGTGACAGCACATTTAAGTAGAGGAAAAGAGAAAGAACTAGAGTCATTAAATTGATGGATCAGAGACTTAAATTTTTTTAATGAACTTTCTCTCTTGATTTCAAAGGAATTATAAGAAAAAAAATCTTCCCCAAATCCACTTAATCTTTAGTACCTCAGTTTTGTCATCTGCGATGTTTTTCTAGACAAGGGTGACTTACAATTCACCCAGATTTCAGACTGTGGTGGCTAAGAGAGTTCCCATGTTTCATTATTTAAAGGTGTTTATTTTACAGCACTTTTTTGTTTCATTATATTATCTTTTTAGAGTAGTAGCCACCATTTTTAACTTTAAAAGTGTTTTAAAATATTTTTATTTTTAAATAAATTTGTTTATTTATTTACTTTTTGGCTCCTAGACAGGTACTTGAACCCTGGGCCCTCAGAGTAAAAGTCTGACACACAGCCAGCTGGTCTACCCAACAACCACTGGTTGGTCTCCATCACAATATTGTCTCAAAGAATCATGGATTCTTTAAATTAGAAAAAAAAAAAATCATATTCTTATTCAAACTCCCGTGTATATACTTTAAAAACATTTTTTAACTGGAAGATAATTGCTTTACAGTGTTAAGTTGGTTTCTGTCATGCAGTGATTCAAATCAGCCTTAACTATATACATCCCCTCCTTCTTGAGCCTCCCTCCCCCCACCACCCCATCCTACCCCTCTAGGTCGTCACAGAGCGCCAGTCTGGGCTCCCTGATTTACATAGCAGCTTCCCACTAGCTATATATTTTACACATGGTGGTGCATACACGTTCATATCTTTAAAGCATGTGACGTCTAATAAAGGTTTAAGAAGTATAATTACACTACTACACATAATCAAAAGCATGTAAAGTATATTTTCAATCATATAGCATATATGAATACTTGTATATGATATTGTATTCATCCATCCATCCATCCATGCATCTGTCCTATCTGCAAAGATGTGTTCAGCATACGATAGGAATGATTCAGTACATCTAAAGGCAAAAAAAAAAAAAAAAGACTGTGCAAACAGAAGAAGAACTTCTTCACCTTGCAATCTAAGCAAGCCATCAACCTCTTCATGGCACTTCTGGATGAAGATTGCAGGGTGAGAGTCAGAGTACATGAGGGGTCTGGGAGGAGAGCCAGTGTCTCTGTAAGGGAGACAAAAAAAGCAGGTGGACTCTGCTGGGAGTTCTGGCAGCTCTGCTCTAGGCTTGTTGACCCGCTGCGAGGAATCCCCGTGCTGTCCACCACGTGTGGTGAAGCTGAGCCGTGAGCCCTGCGCCATATTCCCTTACGCTCTCAGTGCACTACTTGCCCCCTTGCCCTTCCTCCCGCCATGACAATTCACTCCTGGTAATCTTTTTGTTTGTTTGTTTAATGAATTAGTTTATTTCTGGCTGTGCTGGTCTTTGGTGCTGTGCACTGGGCCAGTGGGGGCTACTCTAGTTGCAGGGTGTGGGCTTCGTAGTGCGGTGGCTTTTCTGGTGGAGAAGGGTGTGCAGGCTCCATTAGTTGCGGTGCATGGGCTCACAAGTTGTGGTGCGTGGACTTTTTAGTTGCCCCAACCAACATGTGGGATCTTCTTGGACTGGGGATTGAACCCATGTCCCTTGCATTGGCATGTGGATTCTCACCACTGGACCACCAGGAAAGTCCACTCCTGGTAATCTTTTTTTTAAAAAAAAGCCCTTTTTTTTTGGGTGACAGTTTATGTGTGGTTTCTGGAGCTAATGTGAGGTTAGTTCAGTTCAGTTGCTCAGTCCTGTCTGACTCTTTGCGATCACGTGGACTGTAGCACTCCAGGCGTCCCTGTCCATCACCAACTCCTGGAGTTTACTCAAACTCATGTCCATTGAGTTAGTAAAGCCATCCAAACATCTCATCCCCTTCTCCTCCTGCCTTCAATCTTTCCCAGCATCAGGGTCTTTTCAAATGAGTCAGTTCTTTGCATCAGGTGGCCAAAGTATTGGAGTTTCAGCTTCAACATCAGTCTTTCCAATGAATATTCAGGACTGATTTCCTTTAGGATAGACTGGTTGGATCTCCTTGCAGTTCAAGGGACTCTCAACTGGATAACTGTACTCAAATCTTGTATTAACCTATAATGGAAAAGAATCTGAAAAGTTAAATATATATAAATATATATATATATATATATATAACTGAATATATATATGTAACCGAATATGTATATATATAAAACCTAATCACTTTGCTGTACACCTAAAGCATTGTAAATCAGCTGTATTTCAATTTTTGAAATTTACCATTTTAACTGTCCTCAAGTGTGCAATTCAGGGGCGTTAATTACATTTTCATTGTTAGGCAACAGTCACCACTATTTCTTTATTTTAAGCAAAAGTTTTCATTTGTTTCATTTAAACATATGAAAACTTTTTAAACAAATAAAAACTCTTTGTCTTAAACTGACATTTTTGTTACTTTAAGCAAAACTCTGTGATGATTAAGCAATAACTCCCCATTCCCCTTCCCCTCAGCCCCTGGTACTTCTAATCTGCTTGTATTCCTATGCGTTTGCCTATTCAAGCTATCTCATATCAGTGGGAGGAGTCTTACCATATTGGTCTTTTGTGAATGACAGCCTTTGAAAGTGCTGCTTGTGTTGGTTGCGTTAGTGATGGGAGCTTTAAGCCTTGGTACCAAGTGTGTCGTTCTGTTATATCTAAACAAATAGATCAAGGAAGGATCAGGCCTGTCTTTTCTTTGCTCTTCAACAAGAGTAAAATCAGATACATTTCTGTTCATTCATCAAATCAGCAAATACCCGCCAGGTGCCTATTCTGTGGTTCACATAGCTTTTTTGTGGTTCCAGATAGTCAAGACAGGACGGTCTCATACATGCTCTTATCCTGCTGCTACTGCTGCTGCTAAGTCGCTTCAGTCGTGTCCGACTCTGTGCGATCCCGTAGACGGCTGTCCCTGGGATTCTCCAGGCAAGAATACTGAAGTGGGTTGCCATTTCCTTCTCCAATGCATGAAAGTGAAAAGTGAAAGTGAAGTCGCTCAGTCGTGTCTGACTCTTAGCGACCCCATGGACTGGAGCTTACCACGCTCCTCCGTCCATGGGATTTTCCAGGCAAGAGTACTGGGGTGGGGTGCCATTGCCTTCCCCGAGAAGAATTCAACTAAATAGAGCAATTATTCTACTACAGTAATACAGAAAACATTCTGTAATGCTTTATTTTGCATATATATGCATAATTATACACTGTTCTCATTATGTATTTATATATACGTACATATAAATTTATATGCATATACACATATATTTATATGTATATTTTATATACGCATGCATATTATACATTTATTATACATACATTTATATATAGGGTCACAGTCACTCATCCATATATATTATACTTTATGAATAATTTAAGGAAACTCAAACATTACTGTCACATTGAGTTCTAACTCAAGAGTCAAAGAGACCCCCCTGTTTGTGAGAGCTTATTAGAATCCACACTCTGCTCTTCCCTCCCCTGAGTTAACTTTTCCTATCCTGGTCGTGGGGATTCTCAAAAATTTTTATCTGAATCCTAGGTCCTGATGCCATTAAGTACTTCCAAACCAGTTCTCCTTTGCAGAGTTGCTGCTTAGGACCAGCTGGGTAGGGTCCTCCCAGTCTGGGCTGTGGTGCTGTGCTCCTGGTTCGCCGGCTCAGGCCATAGACCCTCCTCAGTCACATCCCCTCAGTTCAGTTCAGTCGCTCAGTCGTGACTCTTTGCAACCCCGTGAATCGCAGCACACCAGGCCTCCCTGTCCATCACCAACTCCTGGAGTCCACCCAACCCATGTCCATTGAGTCGGTGATGACATCCAATCATATCATCTTCTGTCATCCCCTTCACCTCCTGCTCTCAATCTTTCCCAGCATCAGGGTCTTTTCCAATGAGTCAGTTCTTCGCATCAGGTGGCCAAAGTATTGGACTTTCAGCTTCAACATCAGTCCTTCCAATGAACACCCAGGACTGATCTCCTTTAGAATGGACTGGTTGGATCTCCTTGCAGTCCAAGGGACTCTCAAGAGTCTTCTCCAACACCACAGTTCAAAAGCATCAATTCTTCGATGCTCAGCTTTCTTTATAGTCCAACTCTCACATCCATACATGACCACATCCCCTACTGATGTTCTAACAAACCTGTCTGAGATTAGGGTTTTGATTTCTCTTGTAAAAATTTCCCATGACAGATGATGGTTCCCACAAGGTGTCTTTGACAGCATCTGGATAGTTTTGGGGAGGTACCTTTTCTTTTTCTTTCTCCAGAATGAAATGGACAAGTTCCACTCTGGACACAGGATCTGGTTAGACCCTTGCACCGTATGTCCATGGTTTTTCTTTTCTTTCACCATGTAGGAGTTATCTCAGTTTCCATTTCTTTTTCCCTTTCTTTCTGAAATCAGTGATGAGAAAGATCCATTTGTCATCTGTTTTCCTTGGTAACTGGCCGTGTGTGTGTGTGTGTGCGCGCGCGCACGTTTGTCTGTGAGCTTTTACCCATCGTGCTCTTCCTTCTCCAGCCAGGCAGGAGGCTGAGACAGTACCAGATGGTGTTCTGGATGTCTGTGTTCTGCAGGCAACATGTTCTGTCTCTTGTAATGGTCGTCCTGCTTTATCCACCTGTTATTTTAAACAGTACTTTTTTCCTCACCCTCACCACTTTCTGTTTCTGTTGCTACAACCCCGCATCCCATGCCCAGCTCTTGAGAGAATCTAACATTAAGTTCTAGGGCTGCCTACTTTTTTCTTTCTGAAAGCTATCTGATTTATATACAAGCTTTGGTCTTGTATATAGAAAGTCATAATGAATACATTAAAAAAAACTATCAGAACAAATAGATTCTGCAATGTGGCCACAATAAAAGATCAGTATTCAAAAATATTGATTAATATTCAAAGATCAATATTCAAAACTATCATCCTCGTTCATTGCTAGTTTACTGAAATACAGTATTTCTGACCCCAGGGCTGCCGGTGTTGCTAGGTGTCTGGGGTAAGTGCCAGATGTTGGGGTCAGACGGACTCGAGGCCAAGTTCCTGCTCTGGAGCTTTCTAATGTTACTTCAGGTGGGTTGATTTACTGAGAATAGTCCCTTCATCGGTAAAGTGGGAATTGTTATGAGATATATGTCAGGGCTTCCCTGGTGGCTCAGTAGTAAAGAATCCGCCTGCGATGCAGGAGCCACTGGAGACATGGGTTTGATCCCTGGGTCAGGAAGATCCCCTGGAGGAGGAAATGGCAACTCATTCCAGTACTCTTGCCTGGAGAATCCCATGGACAGATGAGCCTGGAGGGCTGCAGTCCGTGCGATTGCAAAGAGTCGGAAATGACTGAAGCGATTGAGGACACACCCATGCACGAGAAATAAGTTAATGTTACTTCTCATAGTCGTGACCAAGAAATTCTGTTAGCTTCAAGTTCAAAACATATCCGTGTTCTTCCTGAGAAGATCCCTCTAGCTCAGTGGTCCCTAGCCTTTTTGGCACCAGCGACTGGTTTCATGGAAGATAATTTTTCCATGGATCGGGGCAGGGATGGTTTGGGGATGATTGAAGTGCATTCCATTTGTTGTGCACTTTGTTTCTAATCTAATGCCACTGCTGATCTGAGAGGAGGTACCAGTCTGTGGCCCAGAGCTCGGGGACCCCTGCTGTAGTTATACCCTGATCATTTTAAAGGGGACCACCAACCTAGACAGCATATTCAAAAGCAGAGACATTACTTTGCCAACAAAGGTCCGTCTAGTCAAGGCTATGGTTTTTCCAGTGGTCATGTATGGATGTGAGAGTTGGATTGTGAAGAAAGCTGAGCACCAAACAATTGATGCTTTTGAACTGTGGTGTTGCAGAAGACTCTTGAGAGTCCCTTGGACTGCAAGGAGATCCAACCAGTCCATCCTAAAAGATATCAGTCCCGGGTGTTCTTCGGAAGGAATGATGCTAAAGCTGATTCCAATACTTTGGCCACCTCATGCTAAGAGTTGACTCATTGGAAAAGACTCTGATGCTGGGAGGGGGTTGGGGGCAGGAGGAGAAGCAGATGACAGAGGATGAGATGGCTGGATGGCATCACCGACTCGATGGACGTGAGTTTGGGTAAACTCTGGGAGTTGGTGATGGACAGGGAGGCCTGGCATGCTGCAATTCATGGGGTCACAAAGAGTCTGACACGACTGAACTGAACTGAACTGAACAGTGACTATGGATACATCAATTCTAGGGCTACAGCAGTAGTTAGGAGACAGCTGACATTTAGGTAATTTCTATTCGGTTAGATGTTCTTTAATTTTTTTTTTTTTTCCAAACAGTGTTTTCTAGCTTTCCGTGTAAAGGCCTTGGGTTTCTTTCTTAAATTTATTACCCAGAATTTAATTCTTTTTGTAGCCATTATAAATGAGATTCCTATTTTAAACTTCATTTTTGAACTATTTGTTACTAATTTACAGAAATGCAATTGATTTTTGAGTATTGATTGCAGACTTTTTAGCTCTAATAGTTTTTCTGTGGATTAATTTACTTACTATATGTAAGACTGAACCATCTATAGATAGGATAGTTTTACTTCCTCTTTTCCAATCAGAATTTCCCTCCTTTCTTCCTTCCCTTCTTATTAAATGCTCTGGCTAGAACTTCCAGTACAATGTTGAACAGAGGTGGTAAGAATGAATATCTGAATCATGTTCCCAATCAGAGAAGGAAAGCATTCAGTCTTGTTTCTCCACGAAGTATCATGTTAACTATGTGTTTTAAGGGATCCCTTTATCAGAGACAAGGATATCCCTTTATCAGATATTAGTAAGTTATCTTCTATTTCTAGTGTGTTGAGCATTTTTTATCATGAAAGTGTAATGAATTTTATCAAATGGTCTTCCTGTGTCTATTAAAACGATACTATGATTTTTGTATTGCATTTTGTTATTATGATGGATTAATTGGTTGACTTTCAGAGGTTCAACCAACCCTGCATTCCTGCAAGTGGGTCAAGAGAAATCCCATTTGACCATTGTCTATAATCCCTTTTAGTCATTGCTGTATTTGGTTTGCTCCACAAAGTTCTCTACTGGTTTCTACTCTGGTTGGTCTACTGGTTTCTACTCTGGCTTCCTTAGAGTCCTTTTTTCTTTTGGAAAATAGAGCAGCCAGAGAAATCTTAAAATATGTTATATCATTGCTGAAAATTCTCTGGTGAATTCCTCACTTGGAATGTAGGTGAAGGCTTCACAGTATACACCAGGCCCTCTGTTTCTCCTTACCCCAGCTCCTACTCTTCTTCCCCCATCCATTTTGGCCCCAGCAGCCCAGTCCAGCTTTCTGTTCCTTGAACAGATCAGGCCTCTTGTCATTATAGAAGGTCTGGGCATGCTTCCTTCTGATATGCATAGGACAGCTTCCATCCCTCCTTTGTTCAGAGGTTGCCTTCCCCATGAAGCCTACACTAGCCAAACTTTAAAATTTTGCAAACTGGCCCTGTGCATCTGATCTCTTTACTCTATTTTTATTTTTTTCTCCATGGCACTGATCACAATTGAGAATACTAATTTAATATATTCTTCAAAAATAATTACTGTCTATTAATTATTTCCTTAACCTTATCTCTTTGGAGTGTAAGAATCTTTGTTTTATCAGTTTATTTCAGCACATAGTAAGTGCTCAATAAATATTTGTTGACTGAATGGACAGTATAAATAAAACTCCTAGACCAGTGCCTGATTTTTGGAAAAGGTTCAGTGAATATTTGCTGGTGTTCTGTAATCAAGTACTATTAAATGGTGGGGTAGAATATGGGTCTAGTGGTAAAGAACCCATCTGCCAACGCAGGAGACATAAGAGATGTGGGTTCAGTCCTTGGGTCAAGAAGATCCCCTGGAGGGCATGGCAACCCACTCTAGGATTCTCACCTGGAGAATCCCATGGATAGAGGAGCCTGGCGGGCTATAATCCATGAGGTCTCAATGAATCAGACAAGAGTGAAGCGACTGAGCACACAGTCACACACACTGAATAAGGCAAAACAAAATGTTTTCTGTTTTTTGGAGTTTGCAGGCTGGAAGGGGAGAGAGACATTAGTAAAATAACCATTAAAGGAGTGAAAAATTACAAACTGAATTGAGAAATTTAAAAGGGGGGAGGGGTGAAGGATGAATATACCAATAGAGGACCTGGACCTAGGCTGCTGCTGCTGCTGCTATGTTGCTTCAGTAGTGTCTGACTCTGTGCGACACCATAGACGGCAGCCCACCAGGCTCCACCGTCCCTGGGATTCTCCAGGCAAGAACACTGGAGTGGGTTGCCATTGCCTTCTTCAATGCATTAAAGTGACAAATGAAAGTGAAGTTGCTCAGTTGTGTCCGACTCTTCGTGGCCCCATGGACTGTACCTGCCAGGCTCCTCCGTCCATGGGATTTTCCAGGCAAGAGTACTGGAGTGGGGTGCCATTGCCTTCTCCGAGACCTAGGCTAGGGGTCCTGAAAGTCTTTCCTGCAGGAGAGACACCTGAAATGGGATGTGAAGAAGGAGGGGAAGGCCACTGCATTTTAGGCTGTGTCACTGGCAAGGACGGAAGACAAGTTACAGGACATGTTTCAAAGACTGGCAAAAGGTCAGAGGGGCAGAATTACAGAGCATGAGAGGCTGGGCTGGGGCTGAGCTGGAGCGCGTGGCAGCACCCAGGCTTGATGGGGTCTCCAGGAGCATCAGATTTGGGTGTTTTTCCAAGAGTGAAAGTAGTTGTGGGAGTCGCAATGTGAGGGTTTTCTAATCAGATGACCTTGAGAAAATCATCTTAGTCGCAGCCTGAAGACCAGTTTGAAGGGGACCTGGAGTAGCTATTTCCTGGGAAATTCCCTGGACAGAGAAGCTTGGTGGGCTACAGTTCCTGGGGTTGCAAAGAGTTGGTCGTGATTGAACACACACACATGTTAGAGTTGATATGGTTAGATTCATTCTGGGGTTATCACAGTAGTTAGGTGAGAGATATTTGGGTGATTTAAATTTCTTCCATTTACTCATGCACAACTCTATTTTCTGATATATGTAACATGATTCTGCAGTTCATATACATTTATTATACAGAAAATAAAATGTAAATTTCAACCAAGGACCAATGACTCTAGAAATTACATTTTTCCGTGAAGTACCAGACCCCCATGTGCTTGGACTAGGGTGGAAACAACAGAGGAATGGGCAAATTGAGAGCATTCTAGAAGCTAAAATGAGGGAGTGTGAGTGCATGGGGTGATCTGGATGATAAGGGCATACAGACAGAAGGATGGATGCTCAGTTTCTGAGATAGCAGTAGTTATATTCTGTGGGAAGAAGACCAGGGAGGGTCATGTCTTGGCTAGGAGACTATCAGGGTCCTAGTATCTAAATATCAAAGATTGCAAGAAGCTTTGGGTGGTGTATAGACTCTAATGTAGCTCCCCCCGCCCATCACCTCCATCTCCTGGTGTTTATGCATTTGAGTAATCCCCTCCCCTTGAGGGGCTTCCCAGGTGATGCTAGTGGTAAAGAATCTGCCTGCCAGTGTAGGAGGTTCAAGAGATGTGGCTTGGATCCCTGAATTGGGATGATCCCCTGGAGAAGGAAATGGCAGCCCACTCCAGTGTTCTTGACTGAAAAATTCCATGGACAGAGGAGGCTGGCAGGCTATGGCCCATGGGACTGTGGAGAATCAGATAGGACTGAGTGACTGAGCACAGCTCCCCTTGAGAATGGGTAAGATCCAAGGCTTGCTTCTAGACAATAAAATATGGCCACAGTAAGAGTGTGTTACCTCCATGATTGCATTGTGTTCTAGAAGACTTTATCTTATTTACATACTGCCTATCAAAATTTCATGATTGATGGTTAGTAGACAGGTCCTACATAGCATCTAGGACCTGAGATTGGTCTTCAGCTGACTAATAGCAAAGACACCAGGGTTATTAGCCTCACTGTTGCAAGGAAATAGATTCTGTCCATGACCTGTTGGAGCTAGGAAGCAGACCCTTCCGCAGCTGAGCTTTCAGATGACAAGGATGCATTTCTGGCTGACACCTTGGTTGCAGCCTTGAAGGACCATAAACAGAGGATCTAGTAAGCCATGAAATTCCTGCCCCAGAAAAACTGTGAGATAGAAAGTGTTGTTTTAAGCTGCTAAGTTTGTGTTAATTTTTCACATAGACATAGATAACTAATATAGATCACGATCATTATATCTAGACCTTTGGAATTACACAATATTTGACCTCCCTGAAATAGTTTGGCTATTTTATTTTTCTCCAAGAGGGAGAAACCCATTTTCCCCCAGGGGCCTCTCCTGACTAGCATGCGACAATCCTGCCAGCTCACCAGCTGCGAACACGTATACAGGGATGAATCCTCACTTCCTTGCTTGGTAGTGGTTCTACTAGAGATACATACAAGTTCATGGTATGTTCCAGGGACTGTGGTAGATTTGGTAGATTTTAATTTAATTTTTCCTTGATCTCCTTCTTCACACCACTGTTATCAGTTAAACCCTATTAAAGCTACTTCACTGGTGAGGCTGCTGTGAGATTTGGAGTGATCCAGTAAACCCCAGAACACAAGACCACAAAACCAGCAGATCCAAGCTTCAAACCCCAGCCTTCTAATTCCTAATTCAATGATTTAGACCCAGCATTCAAAACCTCTGTGGGTTGGTACCAGAAAACTTCTCCATCCTTGTCTCCATGACGACCGTTGAACGTCTACATCCACTCAAGCTTCAGCTAAACTGTAACATGTAGAACCTTGAGTTAAGCCCTGGACTCGATGCAAAGACGCTGCATTGGCTCTGTGACAGATAATCATCTGACCTTGTGCCTGTCACCTGCACTGAGAGATGCTTTAGATTTCTTCTAGCACTTTTTATTGCAGTGCCCGAGATTAGTTGCCCTGTGGCATGTGGGATCTTAGTGCCCCAACTGGCGACTGAATCCCCACCTCCTGCATTGCGAGGCGGATTCTTAACCACTGGAACACCAGGGATGACGCTTCTAGCATCATTTTTAGAGTAGAAAGAGCTGTATGTGATTAGATCTGGAGAGGTGTGGACTGCTATTTCAATGCTGCCTCTTCCTAGCTGCTGGAACTTGGGCAGGTTATTTACTCTTTGTGAACCTCACTGCTGCATGTGCACAATAGAACTAGTCATTTAACCCTCCAGTATTCCTGGGGAGGTTACACATGATGGGTGTAGGACCCTTAGCATAGCACTTGACATTTATGGGGACTCCCCTAATTATGGTGGTAATTATTAAAGACTATTGTAAAAGCTCTTAAAATTTGTTTCACTTGGAAGACATAAATTAAATTGTTGCAATTCTGTGGCTTCTGCTAACTCTTGGCAAGGGAATATGTACAAATTTTTCAAAGGCTTAAACTTAGCTTTTTCTGAGGAGGAGAACTGAAGTGACCTGTGACCTCGAGAGGGCTTCCCAAATGGCGCTAGTGGTAGAGAACTGGCCTGCAAATTCAGGAGACATAAGAGATGTGAGTTGGATTCCTGGGTCAGGAAGATTCCCTGGAGGAGGGGATGGCAACCCTCTCCAGTATTATTGCCTGGATAATGCCATGAACAGAGGAACCTGGTAGGCTGTGGTCCGTAGGGTCGCAAAGAGTTGGACACAACTGAAGCGATGCACACCCCCACACACGCGGCCTCTAGAATCCTGACTGAGTTATCCCCCACACTGTGAAATGGATAGGATGGAGGCCATCCCGTTTCTCTTTTGCCTATGTAGTTCTTTGGGAGCAGGATATTCTGCAAAAATTTATTAAATAATCCATTCAGTGATTACACTCAGGGAGAGTCGGCAGAGGAGGAAATTTTGGCATTTCTCGTTTAAGGACTGGGTTCAAACCACATGGGATGATGATATGGGTTTAAACAGAATAGTGGCATCTCAAAAATCTTTATAGAACCAGTGAGATCAGAACCATGGGTGCTGAATGTCCATGTCCAGCAGGGGGCAGTCTAGAACACCAATTCATCCATTCGATGCTGTGGGCTTGATTTCTTAGCGTGGAAGTAACTCACTTTCACTCATTTCCTTGCTTGTTTAAACTTTAGCCGCTTGCATTTTTGCTTTTTTGTTTGTTTAACCATTGGCTGGCAAAATAGTTGGTGTTACGTTCTTACTGTTACACCAGGGGGTCAGGAGGGAAGCAGAGCACAGCGTTCAGACAGGGGACCAGTCTTCCAGACATTTATCCGCCAGACAGAGCGAACGTACAGAGGCTTTCGGTGACGTTCACATGAATGCCTGGATCTCAGCACCACACTGGGGATCAAACTCTTTCTGTTTGCTCATTAGTTCATTAGCTGATTCCAGTCATTTGCTCGTGTTTAGATCTCATATGGATCCTATACCTTAACCTGCATCTTTCCAAGCCTAATTTTTTTTAGAGGAAATTATTTATATTGTCTTACCAGTAGGCACACGATGTGTGTATGGATCTTGAAATAAGGTTTCCCAGATCACTGCTAGGCTTTGCTGCATGAGATATCTCTGATATATTTTGTTCCATTTCAATGTATTCATTTTCATTAATGAAGCTAGTTAGTTAACTGCTGAAGTGACTTAGCAGCAGCAGCAGCAGCAGTTAACTGCTGAACTGATTTTACAGTTCCTATTGGGTCACAACCTAATAGGAACACAACCTAATAGCCACAACCTCCCTGGTGGCTCAGATGGTAAAGAATCTGCCTGCAATCTGGCAGAAACCTAGGTTTGATCCCTGGGTCAGGAAGATCCCTTGGAGAAAGGAATCCACCAGTGTTCTTGCCTGGAGAATTCCACTGACAGGGAAGCCTGATGGGCTACAGTCCATGGAACATCAAAGAGTCAGACACGATTGAGTGACTAAAAGCAGCAAACAATTGGGTCACAACCTACAGTTTGAAAAACACTGTGCCTGGAAAATCTCACTACTTAAGTTTTAAACTGAATCCCCTCTATTTCCTTCTCCTTGACTGTGCATTATCTGAGTTTCTTAGGGGTTTCCTTCCCTCTAGTTCAGATGCTTCCTTGGACCAGTTCTCTATTCAGCTCTTGATTGAATTTCTTCACAGATATACCCTGTTTCTGTGGCTACAACTGGTGTTGCTACTGTAGTGATTCATAAATATACACCACAACTCTGGATGTCCTCCAGAATCCTCAATCTGTGTTTCCAGTAGCGTTTTGAATAGTTCTGTGTAACATTGTCCCCATCATCTCGAGCTCAGCAAGTCCCAAATCAAACTCAACATCTTCTCTAAACACCTCAATTTCCCTCCTTCCAGGGTTAATTGTTCTCCCAATTACCTTGGCTAAAAATTCCAGGCTGTCATTGACTCTTCCCTTTCCTTTGCCCTTTATCATTGGCCTGTTTACCATCAAATCTTATTGATTCTGTTCCTGGTGAATTTGAGGTTCTTACTTTATAAGAAGTTCGGAGACAAAGTGATAGGTAAACGTGGATTTATTTGGAGAGAAACATACTCTATAGATAGAATGTGGAGTCTCACAGAAGGCGCGCGAGAGAGGCCTTGAAATATGCCGTGGGGGAGCCCGGTGGGCTGCCGTCTCTGGGGTCGCACAGAGTCGGACACGACTGAAGCGACGCAGCAGCAGCAGCAGTTTTTATGAGCTGGGTAGTTTCATAGGCTGGGCTTCCCTGGGTTGAGAAGATCCTCTGGAGGTGGGCATGGCAACTCACCCCAGTATTCTTGCCTGGGAAATCCCATGGACAGAGGAGCCTGGCGGGCTGCAGTTCAAGGGGTTGTATAAGTCAGACACGACTTAGCGACTTAACAACAATAAATTTCACAGGGCAGGGAGGATTATCCTCATTTCACAGGAGGAGTGAGATTTCTAGAAATTGGGCCACCGCCCACTTTTCGCCTTTTATGGCCTCAGAGCTGTCAAGGCACTGGTGGGTGTGTCACTTAGCTTATGCTAATACAGCACACTGAGCGCCTAATGAGGCTCAAAGTCCGTCGGAAGTTGAGTCCCCTGCCACTTTGGATCTATGGTTCTGACCAGCCTTTGTCCTGTCTTGTGGCTCTGCCATTCCTTTAAAAGTTGCACTCTGCCCCCTTTCCTCCTGTTTCAATTCTTTGCTCAAATTCTTCCTCTCACTTTTCCATCCTTGACACCATATCCTCTTGATCGAAGAAATGGAATGGCTTCTTAATATCTCTGACATTGTATCTAAACTTATACTGGATTTTGTTCTCCAACCGGATGTGCATCGTTGCTCTAAATGTGCCCTTTGCTGTATCACAGATTGCTCCCCCAATTAGAAGGACAAAGTATTTGTAAAGAAAGAAATATTTTCTGGTTCCTCAGGAATCAATCTCCCATCTTTGACGAATATGACACTTACCGTGTGTTTTCTGCTGTAGCCGTCCCTGTTTGGTTTCATGTTTATTTATTGTGTCATCACACTACTGGCTTCCCTGGTGGCTCAGATGGTAAAGAATCTGCCTTCAATGTAGGAGACCCAGGTTCAATCGCTGGATCAGGAAGATCCCCTGGAGAAGGAAATGGCAACCACTCCAGTATACTTGCTTGGAGAATCCCATGGACAGAGGAGTCTGGCAGGCTACAGTCTGTGGGAGTCGCAAAGAGTTGAACATGACTGAGCAACTAACGCTTTCACTTTTCAATGGAGCAGTACCCGATAGTGAACCCGCCAAACAAACATGCCATGCAAATCAGAAATGCAGGGTTGCCCCAAGACCCGGTCGTGATCTAAGACTAGGCTAGGTATTTTGCTTGGGATGCCCCCATTCTTTCTTTTCCTGTTTCTACAGTTTCCTTCTTCTCTGCTAACCCCCTTTGATGAGGGGCTACTCAATGTGGCTACTCTTCTTTTGAACCTCCAAATACTGATTTTCATTTTGTCTCAGCCCAAGCCAGGCCTTCTGTACTGTGGCCCATAGAGTTTCTACACTGGCTTGGCATCTCAGCAATGCCTTCAAAGTGCCTTTTTTTAGAATCACTAAGGTTAGGGAACCAAGGTGGGCTGAAACTGCCCACCTCGGCCAAGCACTTGCATGAGTTATCTTGAAATAAGAGGTCCTGATAATGAACACAGTTCATTATTCCAAAAAGTAACCAGGAAAATTTGGGAGGGGCTGGAAGGAGGGTGGAGATGCCAGTCCTTGTGCCCTACCACCCTCCCAGAATCTTTCTCAGTGGAATACATCTTGGCTGAGAGACGCACGCACCACCAGGAAGGACCCTGAGTCAGACTGGATATGAGTCGAGTGAGATGATTGGCCAG